>CM065807.1:176932235-179659046 GCA_033398695.1 Orobanche coerulescens | reverse complement strand
CGGTTCAAATAATAGCTCGGCCATGTCACAAGATATGGATCTACATGAATCGGTAAAACAGCTTATTTAAAGATTTTGAAACACTCAAATCGCACACCAAGTCAGACAAGAGAGAAGACTCACCGCAAGATGAGAATAGGCAATTAAAAATGATTTCAAAACTCACCTAGATTTAAATAAGGTTGAGACAACTACAATGACTTTAAAACTGTGCAAGTGTCAATACAAATTGAGATAGACCGGCTAAACATTTTACTTAAAGAAAAATCACCGCACTTGCTCATGCCAAAGCCGAGTTTACTAAGCCGCACGTATAAATAAAACTCAAAGCGCAGGAAATAACCTCCCTGAAGGCGTCTTCAACTCGGGCGAATTGTGTACTTATAAGAGGTCACTATATACCAAATCAGCCTTGGATATGATTCTCACACTCCCTCTAGTTCAAAACCAAGTTTATCAAGGGAGAAACAATAGTCTCGATCACGAGCCTGTATAAACCGATTTTCAAAAATGCATAACAAACAAGTCAAACGTCTAGCCGCAACAGATGTACCACATAGACAGCGACTAGGCAAAGGGCCTGTGCAAAAGCAAGAAATTTGCATAACATGCCCACTATTACCAACAACTCCCCAAAAATAGATTTCATAATGGGAGGGGCGATGGAAACCTCAAGGTTATCCTAATTACCAAAATGAATAAGTGTGGAGACCACAAAGATTTAATAAATGGTCTCACCTAGATTTAGAAATGGCCCACACTATCAAAATTTTGAGGAATATCCGTATACAATCCAACCGAAGCTTTAGACCTCGACCACGTACACATTATAAGGGTTATAATAATAATAATAATAACAATTTCCATAATCAAAGGAGAAATCAATTCTCCAGAAACCAACTAACCCCAAAGGACCCACACAAATTTGGGTACCTAAATCTCTGCTTATTTAATTGCGAAAAGGTGGAAGGACTACAACCACATCTCCTCAAGCTCAAATTTTGGAGGTGAAGAATGGTTTGTAGACTCTGGATGCTCGAGGCATATGACCGGGAACAAGAAAATGCCGACCAAATATATTAAGGAAAGAGGTCCCGATGTAACCTTTGGAGATAGCTCTAGAGGACACAAAAGGCTTTGGAGAGTCGCACCGAGGAAACATTGTCATATCCAAAGTTCATTATGTCAAAGGGCTCAAGTACAACCTCCCGAGCATAAGCCGCTTCGTGACGAGAAGAATCTAGTAGTCTTCACCATCTTGAAGTGTATGGTGATAGACATCTTATCTGGAGAAATAAAGCTACAAGGATTCGAAGAAGAGATGTCTACATGATTGATTGGAACACAGAACACCTAACTCCTGTTTTCTATCCAAGACTGTAGCGAGAATGGATGGTGTGGCACAAAAGACTATGTCACCTAAACTTCAAAGCCATCAACAAGATTAGTTCTCGGAAGCCGGTCGAGGACTTCCAAATGAAGCATTCAAGAAGGAAGCACTCTGTGATGCATGTCGAAGGGAAAGCGTACCAAGGCATCGTTCAAGCCATCTGACTACAACGCTCACAACAAGGATCTTAGATCTACTCCACATGGATCTATTTGGTCCTATCAAACCAAGGACTTTGAGCGGCCGAAAACATGCTCTTGTAATAGTAGATGATTATTCAAGGTACACTTGGATCATTTTTCTATACAAGAAAAGTGAAACCCTGACCAAGTTACTCCGAGCCGAGAAGGATCCAGAATGAGAAATCCCTCTCCATAATCAAGATCAGATCAGATAGAGGAGGAGAGTTTCTCAACAAGGCGATAACTGATTACAGCGATCAGAATGGGATCCAGCATGAGCTCTCTGCAGCCAGGACGCCCCAGCAGAATGGTGTTGCTGAAAGAAGGAACAGAACACTGAAGGAAGCAGCAAGGTCCATGATTGCAGAAGCGGACCTACCCAAAAGGTTCTCGGGTCAAGCCGCACACTGTCACACCTGCATCAGAGTATGATAGTAGGGAGACATGGCAAAACTCCCTATGAGGTTTGGAATAATAGAACTCCTACTGTTGCTTACTTTCATGTTTTTGGTTGTAAGTGTTTCATCCACAACAACGGTAAAACACAACTAAATGCCTTTGATGCTAAAACTGATGACGGACTCTTTATGGGATATTCCCAAAGAAGCAAGGCATATAGAGTTTTTAATAAAAGAACCTTAGTTGTGGAGGAAACACCCCATGTTGTTTTTGATGAATCTACCGTTGAGTACAGGAAACAACTTGAGCTAATTGAGAACAAGCTCAAGTCAGCAACCATTGAAGAAGTCATTATACATGACATTGGAATGGTGGACTCACCGCATCGATGATGACCCAACCGCAGTGATGAAGACCCAATCGCAGATCGACAGATCACCAAACCTATCCGATCCAGCTTGTCGAAGAAGAACCAAATGAGCCGACAAAGACTCATCTGCAGATCGTAACCAAGCTGCAGATGACAAGGCGGTAGCCGATCCATTGGGCACTGTAACCCACCGATGCAGATAACCACCAGAGCAATCCAACAGGGAACAAACCCGAAGAGGACGATATCCCCAAATGGCTCAAGGATCACCCAATTCAGCAAATTATTAGAAAGTTGACTGATGGAGTTAAGACGAGACAGTCAACCCTACCAGTAGGAATGGCGATGTTCTCATGTTTCATGTCGCAAATTGAACCGAAGACTACAGAACAAGCCTTGGAAGATTATTCATGGATTAATGCCATGCAAGAGGAATTGGAGCAGATGGAGAGAAACAAAGTTTGGGAACTAATGCATGCACTGATCACAAGAAAGTTATTGGCACCAAATGGGTGTATAAAAACAAGAGTGATGAAGACGGAGCCGTTGTTAGGAATAAAGCCGACTCGTAGCAAAAGGTTATGCACAGTGTGAGGGAATAGATTTTGATGAAACTTATGCACTGTTTCAAGATTAGAAGCCATCGACTATTCCTCGCATATGCCGCATTCAAGGACTTTGAAGTTTATCGATGGATGTAAAAGTGCGTTTCAACGGAATCCTAGAAGAAGAAGTCTATGTAGAGCAACCCCTGTGTTTTGTCAAAGGAGACAAAGTCTATAAGTCATTGAAGGCTCAGATGGACTCAAGCAAGCACCAAGAGCGTGGTATGAAACACGTATGTGTTTCTTGAGAAAATGGTTTTTGCAAAGGCAAAGTGGACAAAACCCTATTCGCAGTGGAGCACGGAGGCCACATATTAATAGTCCAGATTTATGTGGATGACATCATATTCGGGTCAACCAATCCAGAGCTATGCGAGAAATTCTCCAACCTCATGCAAGGAGACTTTGAGATGAGTATGATGGGAAAGCTTAACTTTTTCTCGGATTACAAGTTGCTGCATTGAAAAAGGAATTTTCATCAACCAAGCAAAGTATACCAGAGATCTTATCAAGAGATATGGAATGGAATCACCAAACCCGCAAGAATTCCAATGAGCACAAGTACTCACCGGATGCACGAGGCAGGCATATCAGTGGACTCAACCCACTACAGAGGACTCATCGGATCTCTTCGTACCTCACCGCAAGGTGCCGGACATATCATATGCCGTTGGAGTTTGCGCAAGATTCCACCCAAGCCGAAGCAATCACACCTAGATGCAAACAAGAGAATAATTAAGTACCTAAAGTCTACAATTAATGTTGGACTATGGTATCCCAAGGATGACAACTTCGAGCTATCAGATACTCGATGCGGATTTCACGATGCAAAATCAACAGAAGAGCACTAGTGGAACGTGTCAATTCACGGGAACCAGATCGATATCCTGTTCGAAGAAGCGTGTTTCTAACTCTATCTCCACTACTGAGTCGAATACCTAGTGCAGTAGTCATTGTGCACATATTCTTTGGATCGCATACAGCTTAAGGGACTATAATATAATTGCCAACGAAGTTCCTATTTGGTGTGACAACAATAGTGCTATTGCAATAACCAACAATCCGGTTTTGCATTCAAGGACGAAGCACATTGACGTTAAGCATCATTTCATTAGAGACCATGTGCTTAACAAAAGGGTTAGAGTTGAAAGAGTCAGCACAGACTACCAAATAGCTGACATCTTCACTAAACCCTTGCCAGAAGAAAGGTTCTTAGAGCTGAGCAGAGACCTTGGATTACTAGATTGGGAATCTAGTTCTGAAGCAAGTTAAAGGAAGGACGGACCTCGAATCACCTAGCCGATGCAAAGTAAAAGACGAAGGCCGACAAGCAACTAAGTTGCTCGTAATACCAAAGTAGAAGGCAACTCACCTGTTGCAGAGTGGTCAACAATCAACAAATCAGACCAGCTAAGTCTTCTAAACTGACCTCTATTTTTTTTAATCTGCTGTAATATCCGCATTTTTCTTCTTTGTCCGATATTCCCGTTTTGGTGTATTTTTATTTTTGGTAGCTCGCTTGTAACCATGTCGACATTTTGAATCTATGTTATTCTTGGAGTTTCCCCATCGGGGATGATTGTTTTGATATTATTCCGTTTTATGTCATGTATTATGGCACGGACGTTCGATTCTCGTAGAATTCGTTCGCTTTTCTAATTCCTTTGGTTTCACGAGTTCGTATAGTTGAGTTGTTCGTATCGTGAGTTCCGGTTTGTTAATCCGACGTCATATCGCGGTTTTGTGAACGTTTGGGCCATTTCGTAATTTTCCTAAGTTTAGGGTATTCTTGTTATCTTTGTTGTTCCTGAACCTTCGGACATTCGGAATCACGTTTCATTTTATATCTTTTGTTGTTTGCGTGAATCTGGAAGTATATCGCTTGGTAGCAGATACGCCTCGTTACTTCCCGATCATTTCCTCGTCGAGAAGTGATTCGATTTCTTCATGCCGTCTCAGTGCTATGTTACGGCCGTAAGCCGCATTGTTACGGCCGTAATGCTTGAGAGTTACGCCGTAAGTTTCCTTATACGGCCGTAATATGAGTTCGTTTTCTTCACTTGATTCCAGTGGGGAGTTACGCGTAACATGCTAGAGTTACTACGTAAGTATTGATACTACGGCCGTAATGGTGTCTTGATACGCCGTAAGTGTCGTTCGTAAATTTGGCCCGCCATTCCCGTGAACAATTACGGCCGTAAGGCAGAGAGTTACGGCCGTAATGTCCCTATGTTACGGCCGTATGTTATGGATGTTACGGCCGTAACAACGCCAAGATATAAACTGGCAGCGGCCCAGTTTTTCCTCATTTTTCACTTCTCTCTTTCCTTTTCGCGACGGGAGCGACGACTGGAGCTAGGGTTCGTCCGATTTCGATCCAAACTCCATTGTAAGAGCATATTCAAGTATCATACCATCCACCTATCACTAATCATCCATCATTCATCTTCGAATCAAGGTAAAATATCTTATAACCTACCTTGGAGGATTTGGGGGTTTTCGGGTGTATTGTTCGTTTTGCTTCGTATTGTTGATTAATCCTTGTTGATTATGAATAATCTCGTCATTGTTCTTGTTCTCCTACGAACTCATGATGTATTTCGTGATATTTACATAATCGAGAGGGTTTGGTTGCGATCCGCCCTCGTCGTTGTTTGATACGAATACACATAAATCGTAGGCGGGTTTTCGGGTGTTTTCCAATTCCGTATTTAGTTAGAATTGGTGGTGATTGTGTTCTTCGTATCGTTAGGTTCGTGATTATCGGCTCCTAACGGTTGTCGGTGTTTTCCTTCCGTTCGTTGCGCCGTCTCTTATTCAAGGCAAGTAATTCTTGGAAACCTTTATGCTTAACGTGAAATGGTAATGTATATTGTGTGTGCTTTACTCACCTCGGGAGGGTCCGACGGGGCCTCGAGGGAATCTATGGCTTCGTCCTGGATTCATGAGTTTGATTCGCTAGCCAGCTCGGGAGGGTCCTTAGAGGCCTCGAGTGGGATTCGTGGCTTCGTCCCGGTCCTAGGTGACGTGTGGTGCTTGACTTGTTTTATGAATGTGGCCAGCTCGGGAGGGTCCTTAGAGGCCTCGAGTGGGATTCGTGGCTTCGTCCCGGTCCTAGGCAAATTTATTGTGACTGTTTGTTTCCGGAAATGACATGTCTAGTTTTGATTTTTGAAACGATATTGGTGCATGTACTATGAAATGTGTAAGCGATTGGTTTGCCTGGATTACTTGTACTAGCGTAATTGCTAACCCCTTTGGGGACCCGTTTTGGGGAAATTCTTGTTATGGATTTCAGGTTATGATTATCCGGACGAGCGGGCACCTGGACAGTACGAGGACGTTGGCCAGGGTCGTTGACATGTGCATTTGGGTCTTTCTATTTCTTTAGTCCATTTCGATTTGGTTGTTCTAATAATTATAAACTTATAGAGTGTACTCGCGAGTACTTAGGCCTTTCTTTTCAAATTCCGTATTGTATTACTTTAAGATTGTTACATTGTTGGTTTATGCTCATTTCGCCGATTGCTCCGGGCGTATCTGTTTATGTCATAGCATTTGAATGTGTGTTCTCGCTAACCGAGATGGTTAGTCGAGTTGAGTTTTCTTGTTTGTAGCCTGGTGGGTCCCATGTAGGGGTCCACGGCGCTGTAATATACTCTGAATATCTTGGGGTGTTACAGAAAATGGTATCAGAGCTCTAGGTTTATGGATACCTAGGCTTGTTGGTTATTTGGGTCTAGTCATGTTTTGTTTGCACATTGTCACACCGTTGCCAGCATCTCGGTACTTCCAGTGCTCGTAAGTTTTCTTACTCAGTCCTTTGCTTTCTTACATTGTATTTCTGCTTTTCGAATTGAAGTTGCTTTTTCCTCCCTTACTCATCATCAATATACTTCTGTTATCTCTTAACACCAGTATGGACGCCGAGGTAACCGTGGTCGGTCGTGGTCGTGGACGCGGCCGAGGACGTGGGGCATGGGGCGGCCACGCCACATTCTTCGAGCCGGCATCGGGTGACCGTCATAGTCATGCTTCTTCTCGGGAGCGCGCCGATCTTGGTATTGTGGCTGCAGGCAAAGAAATGGTTAACCAGATGGCGGCTATAGCTCAGTGGTCCAGAACCCCGATCGTGCCCATGCTAATCGGGCGGAACGGATCGCCGGCTTCAGGATGTCATCAAGATGCATCCTCCTCAGTATTCGGGAGCTTCGGACCCGATAGGCTGGGAAGGGTGGATCAAGGAGATATCAAAAGTATTCACTCCTACCAACTGACCCGAGGACCGTAAGGTCCCTATTGCTCAATATTTTCTCACAGGAGATGCTACGGATTGGTGGGAGGCCGTTGGTCCCAAAGATCATGTGGCTTCATGGGCCGAATTTCAAGAATTGATGGAGACCGAATATTGTCCGTGGCCGGTCAGACAGGCTCGAGTGCATGCTTTCTACGATGCTCAACCACGGGATATCCCCGTATCTCAGGCCATTGCCGACTTTAACAAGGAGTTGGGTTATGTGAAGACCCAAGTTGTCGAAGAGAGCGACAAAATTTTCCATTTTTCCAGGAGGATGAAACTGTCCATTCGGGACTATATGTCTGGGCTCGTCTGTACTACCTTGAAGGATTATCAGAGTCGAGCTCTTGCTTATGATATGTCGGTGACGGCTAGCCATTTGGCTCGTGAGAGCAAGAAGCAGAATTCGGTCGGAAATTTTTCTGGTCCCAAGAGTGGAGGCCAGCGGAAATCTCAGGCTGCAAATATTTCTACGGGCGGTTCGGCTCGTTTCTCTGGGAGCTTTCGGAGTGCCGCCGGAACCATCGCCCGGGACCCCAGATGCTTTAACTGTGGCAAGCGAGGCCACGTGAACCGGGATTGTCTTCGACCACCCTTGACTTGTCATACTTGTGGTCAGTCGGGCCACAAAGCTTCTTTTTACGAGAAACTCAGACAGTTTCGCGGCGCCCGTTCTTCTCACCCAGCACCTATGGAGCCGAGTGTGAACCAGGGCTCTTTTGCTCCGCCGCTTCCACCGAGTGTCGGACGAGGTAGGGGTCGGGGTCAGCCCTCTAGAGGGGAGCTTCGGTGTCGGCTCCGCCTGCACCGCGTATCTATGAGATGAGGAGGGCCGATGATCCAAGAACATCGTGGCGGCAGTACCGCTCATATCCATTCTCATCCCGTCGGTGTGCTTTTGATTCGGGTGCTACGCATTCATTCATTTCTCTAGAGTGTGTACGCCGTTTGAGTCTCGACTGCTTGTCACCTTGCGAGCCTTTCATCGTTAAACTTCCTAGCGGTGATAGAATTGTCGGTGATCGAGAAGTCCGGGACTGTTCTGTGTCTATTTGTGAGAGGGCTTGGCTCTCTAATCTTATTGTTGTGGGTATCGAGGTTGAGGATTTGATTCTCGGGGATGATTGGATCGAGCGGCATGGTGCGATCATGAACTACCGCACGAGGATCATTACCATGCTAGCCGAAGACGGCACCGAACATTCTTTCGCGGGGCGAAAGAGAAACCAGAAGTTCGTTATTAACGCCTTGAAGGCGATGAAACTCCTGCGAAAGGGGTGTACTGGTTATTGGTGTTACGCCTTGAAGGCTGATAATGGTGGGGTCGAGCTTTCATCGATTCCAGTCGTTAGTGAGTTTCCTGATGTATTTCCTGACGAGTTACCGGGATTGCCACCGGATCGTGAGGTCGAGTTTACTATAGAGTTAGAGACAGGCGCGGCTCCTATTTCGAAGGCGCCGTATCGCATGGCACCTTCAGAGATGTCAGAGTTGAAGAAGCAGCTGAGTGAGCTTCTTGAGTCGGGGTATGTTCGACCGAGCGCCTCGCCCTGGGGCGCACCGGTCCTGTTTGTGCGTAAGAAGGATGGTTCACTACGTTTGTGTATCGACTATCGCGAACTAAATAAGGTGACCATCAAGAACAAGTATCCTTTACCGAGAATTGATGACTTGTTCGACCAGTTGCAGGGAGCTGCGGTATTCTCGAAGATTGATTTGAAATCGGGGTACTATCAGCTCCGGGTGAGGGGGTCCGATGTGCCGAAAACAGCTTTTCGGACGAGATACGGACATTATGAGTTTGTAGTCATGCCTTTCGGATTAACTAATGCGCCGGCGGTGTTCATGCAGTTGATGAACAAAGTCTTTATCGAGTATTTGGATAAGTGTGTCGTCGTCTTCATTGACGATATTCTTATTTATTCGAGGAACGAGGAAGAGCATGCCCATCATTTGCGGGTAGTGTTAGACATTTTGAGGGCCGAGCAACTCTATGCGAAGTTCTCGAAATGTGAGTTCTGGCTGAAGGAAGTGATGTTTCTAGGTCACGTGATTTCAGCCGAGGGGGTTCGTGTGGATCCACAGAAGATAGAGGCGATTGGATTGGGCACCGCCAAGAATGTGAAGGAGATTCGTAGTTTCTTGGGTTTGGTGGCTACTACCGTAGGTTCGCCGAGGGTTTCTCAAATCGGCTCGCCACTTACACAGCTTGCTCCATAAGTCCGAGAAGTTCGTCTGCGGAATGACGAGAGGCCGAGTTTTGAGGAGCCAAGAGGCGTTTGACTTCACCGGTTTTGGCGTTGCCGTGCGGCAACGAGGGTTTTGCCGCTTATAGCGATGCTTCGGGCCGTGGTCTTGGGTGCGTATTGATGCAAAGACGGCAAGACCATTGCCTTTCTTTGCGTCGAGACAGCTTGAGGCCGTATGAGCTTAACTACCCTACTCATGATTTGGAGTTAGCGGCAATGCTTTTGCGCTCAAGATTTGGCGTCACTATCTTTTCGGCTCGCATGTCGATTTTTACCGATCATAAAAGTCCAAATACATATTTACTCGGGGAGTTGAATATGAGGCAGAGGAGGTGGTTAGAGCCGATTAAGGATTATGACCTTGAAATCCTTTATCATCCGGCAAGGCGAACGTCGTGGCCGACGCCTTGAGCCGAAACCGATTGCGTTGCGAACGCTTGAGGTCCTTACGTCTCGACCGAGCTTCGGCGGACTTTGATCGAGTTAGATATTGAGGTTTTGTTGCACGGGACCGCCGGGCAACTTTGTGCTTTAGAGATTTCGCTGCCTTTGATCGATGAAATTAAGTCAAGCGATTGGAGGATCCGATGATTTCTCAAATCCGAGAGAACATTCTTAAAGGAAAGTCTCGGCTTTGTAATCCATGAGGATGGTGTTTTGAGATTCAGTCGGCTTTGTGTACCGAGCGACTTAGAGTTGAGACAGTATTTCGCGCGAGGCCCATGCTACACCTTACTCCGTTCATCCCGGTTCGAGTAAGATGTATAAGGACACGAGGAGAAATTTCGTGGAATGATATGAAGGAGGAGGTCGCGCATTTGTAGCAAAATGTTTGACTTGTCACAGGTCAAAATCGAGCATCGCCGACCGGTGGGTTATTGCAGTAACTTCCCGTTCCGGAATGGAAATGGGAAGATATATCGATGGATTTCATTACGAGTTTGCCGAGGTCGAGATCGGGCATGAATATGGTTTGGGTGATTGTTGATCGTCTGACCAAGTCGGCACATTTTCTGGGCATCAAGGACACTTGGGGCCCAGAGAAGTTGGCCCGTATATTTATCGCACAGATTGTGAGGCTTCACGGTACTCCGAAGTCTATTGTTTCGGATCGTGATGGTCGTTTTGTATCCCACTTTTGGCAGGCGGTGCATAATGCATTGGGTACTCGTTTGCGTTTGAGTACCTCTTTTCACCCCCAGTCAGATGGGCAGTCGGAGCGCACCATCCAGACATTTGAGGATATGTTGCGTGCTTGTGCTCTCGATTGGAGCAATGACTGGGAGGAGCATTTGCCATTGATCGAATTCACGTACAACAACAGTTGGCACGCGTCGATTCGGATGGCACCGTATGAGGCACTTTATGGGCGGCGATGTCGATCGCCGATTTGTTGGAATGAGGCGTCCGATTTGGTCGGGACCGAGCCGGATGTCGTTTTAGAGATGAGGCGGAAGATAGACTTAATTCGGGAACGGATGTTGACTGCCCAGAGTCGACAGAAGTCATATGCCGATGTCCGTCGTCGACCTTTAGAATTCGAGGTGGGAGACCACGTTTTGCTGAAGGTGTCGCCGACAAGAGGAGTCTTCCGTTTCGGGAAGAAAGGGAAGCTGAGTCCGAGATTTATTGGACCCTTCGAGATTCTCGAGAGAGTCGGTGAGTTAGCATACCGTTTGGCGTTACCTCCGGCCTTGAGTCGCGTGCATGGTGTTTTCCATGTTTCCCAGCTAAGGAAATATGTCCCGGATCCTAGTCATATTATCGACTATAGTGAGATCGATATTGCCGAGGACTTTACCTTCGAGGAGCGTCCCTTGAAAATTTTGGAGCACCGTGATAAACGACTGAGGCATAAAACCATTCCCTTGGTCAAGGTGCAGTGGTCGAGGCATGGTGTCGAGGAGGCGACCTGGGAAACAGAGGATAGCATGCGTGCTAGATACCCCGAGTTGTTTGTTTCTTAAGTTTCGGGACGAAACTTATTTTTAGAGGGGTAGAATGTAATATCCGCATTTTTCTTCTTTGTCCGATATTCTCGTTTTGGTGTATTTTTATTTTTGGTAGCTCGCTTGTAACCATGTCGACATTTTGAATCTATGTTATTCTTGGAGTTTCCCCATCGGGGATGATTGTTTTGATATTATTCCGTTTTATGTCATGTATTATGGCACGGACGTTCGATTCTCGTAGAATTCGTTCGCTTTTCTAATTCCTTTGGTTTCACGAGTTCGTATAGTTGAGTTATTCGTATCGTGAGTTCCGGTTTGTTAATCCGACGTCATATCGCGGTTTTGTGAACGTTTGGGCCATTTCGTAATTTTCCTAAGTTTAGGGTATTCTTGTTATCTTTGTTGTTCCTGAACCTTCGGACATTCGGAATCACGTTTCATTTTATATCTTTTGTCGTTGGCGTGAATCTGTTGGAAGTATATCAGTTGGTAGCAGATACGTCTCGTTACTTCCCGATCATTTCCTCGTCGAGAAGTGATTCAGATTTCTTCATGCTGTCTCAGGCTATGTTACGGCCGTAAGCCGCATTGTTACGGCCGTAATGCTTGAGAGTTACGGCCGTAAGTTTCCCTTATACGGCCGTAATATGAGTTCGTTTTCTTCACTTGATTCCAGTGGGGGAGTTACGGGCGTAACATGCTAGAGTTACGGCCGTAAGTATTGATACGGCCGTAATGGTGTCTTGATACGGCCGTAAGTGTCGTTCGTAAATTTGGCCCAGTTTCATTCCTGTGAACAATTACGGCCGTAAGGCAGGAGAGTTACGGCCGTAATGTCCCTATGTTACGGCCGTATGTTATGGATGTTACGGCCGTAACACTGGCCAGTATATAAACTGGCAGCGGCCCAGTTTTTCCTCATTTTTCACTTCTCTCTTTCCTTTTCGCGACGGGAGCGACGACTGGAGCTAGGGTTCGTCCGATTTCGATCCAAACTCCATTGTAAGAGCATATTCAAGTATCATACCATCCACCTATCACTAATCATCCATCATTCATCTTCGAATCAAGGTAAAATCTCTTATAACCTACCTTGGAGGATTTGGGGGTTTTCGGGTGTATTGTTCGTTTTGCTTCGTATTGTTGATTAATCCTTGTTGATTATGAATAATCTCGTCATTGTTCTTGTTCTCCTACGAACTCATGATGTATTTCGTGATATTTACATAATCGAGAGGGTTTGGTTGCGATCCGCCCTCGTCGTTGTTTGATACGAATACACATAAATCGTAGGCGGGTTTTCGGGTGTTTTCCAATTCCGTATTTAGTTAGAATTGGTGGTGATTGTGTTCTTCGTATCGTTAGGTTCGTGATTATCGGCTCCTAACGGTTGTCGGTGTTTTCCTTCCGCTCGTTCGCCGTCTCTTATTCAAGGCAAGTAATTCTTGGAAACCTTTATGCTTAACGTGAAATGGTAATGTATATTGTGTGTGCTTTACTCACCTCGGGAGGGTCCGACGGGCCTCGAGGGAATCTATGGCTTCGTCGGATTCATGAGTTTGATTCGCTAGCCACTCGGGAGGGTCCTTAGAGGCCTCGAGTGGGATTCGTGGCTTCGTCCCGGTCTAGGTGACGTGTGGTGCTTGACTTGTTTTATGAATGTGGCCATCGGGAGGGTCCTTAGAGGCCTCGAGTGGGATTCGTGGCTTCGTCCCGCCCTAGGCAAATTTATTGTACTGTTTGTTTCCTAAATGACATGTCTAGTTTTGATTTTTGAAACGATATTGGTGCATGTACTATGAAATGTGTAAGCGATTGGTTTGCCTGGATTACTTGTACTAGCGTAATTGCTAACCCCTTTGGGGACCCGTTTTGGGGAAATTCTTGTTATGGATTTCAGGTTATGATTATCCGGACGAGCGGGCACTGACAAAGACGAGGACGTTGGCCAGGGTCGTTGACATGTGCATTTGGGTCTTTCTATTTCTTTAGTCCATTTCGATTTGGTTGTTCTAATAATTATAAACTTATAGAGTGTACTCGCGAGTACTTAGGCCTTTCTTTTCAAATTCCGTATTGTATTACTTTAAGATTGTTACATTGTTGGTTTATGCTCATTTCGCCGATTGCTCCGGGCGTATCTGTTTATGTCATAGCATTTGAATGTGTGTTCTCGCTAACCGAGATGGTTAGTCGAGTTGAGTTTTCTTGTTTGTAGCCTGGTGGGTCCCATGTAGGGGTCCACGGCGCTGTAATATACTCTGAATATCTTGGGGTGTTACAGAAAATGGTATCAGAGCTCTAGGTTTATGGATACCTAGGCTTGTTGGTTATTTGGGTCTAGTCATGTTTTGTTTGCACATTGTCACACCGTTGCCAGCATCTCGGTACTTCCAGTGCTCGTAAGTTTTCTTACTCAGTCCTTTGCTTTCTTACATTGTATTTCTGCTTTTCGAATTGAAGTTGCTTTTTCCTCCCTTACTCATCATCAATATACTTCTGTTATCTCTTAACACCAGTATGGACGCCGGAGGTAACCGTGGTCGTGGTCGTGGTCGTGGTCGTGGACGCGGCCGAGGACGTGGGGCAGCCGGTGGGGCGGCCACGTCACATTCTTCTGAGGCGGCAGACGGTGACCGTCATAGTCATGCTTCTTCTCGGGAGCGCGCCGATCTTGGTATTGCGGCGGCAAAGAAATGGTTAACCAGATGGCGGCTATAGCTCAGTGGTCCGTAACCCCGATCAGGCCCATGCTAATCGGGCGGAACGGATCGGCTTCAGGATGTCATCAAGATGCATCCTCCTCAATTTTCAGAGCTTCGGACCCGATCGGCCGGGAAGGGTGGATCAAGGAGATATCCAAAGTCTTCACCGCTACCAATCCCCGAGGACCGTAAGGTCCCTATTGCTCAATATTTTCTCACGGGAGATGCTACGGATTGGTGGGAGGCCGTTGGTCCCAAAGATCATGTGGCTTCATGGGCCGAATTTCAAGAATTGATGGAGACCGAATATTGTCCGTGGCCGGTCGATGGCTCGAGTGCATGCTTTCTACGATGCTCAACCACGGGATATCCCCATATCTCGTGCCATTGCCGACTTTAACAAGGAGTTGGGTTATGTGAAGACCCAAGTTGTCGAAGAGAGCGACAAAATTTTCCATTTTTCCAGAGGATGAAAGGCCCATTCGGGACTATATGTCTGGGCTCGTCTGTACTACCTTGAAGGATTATCAGAGTCGAGCTCTTGCTTATGATATGTCGGTGACGGCTAGCGATTTGGCTCGTGAGAGCAAGAAGCAGAAGTCGGTCGGAAATTTTTCTGGTCCCAAGAGTGGAGGCCAGCAGAAATCTCAGGCTGCAAATATTTCTACGGGCGGTTCGGCTCGTTTCTCTGGGAGCTTTCGGAGTGCCGCCGGAACCATCGCCCGGGACCCCAGATGCTTTAACTGTGGCAAGCGAGGCCACGTGAACCGGGATTGTCTTCGACCACCCTTGACTTGTCATACTTGTGGTCAGTCGGGCCACAAAGCTTCTTTTTGCGAGAAACTCAGACAGTTTCGCGGCGCCCGTTCTTCTCACCCAGCACCTATGGAGCCGAGTGTGAACCAGGGCTCTTTTGCTCCGCCGCTTCCACCGAGTGTCGGACGAGGTAGGGGTCGGGGTCAGCCCTCTAGAGGGGGAGCTTCCAGTGTCGGCTCACGCCACCGCGTATCTATGAGATGAGGAGGGCCGATGATCCAAAGAACATCTTGTGGCGGCAGTACCGCTCATATCCATTCTCATCCTGTCAGTGTGCTTTTTGATTCGGGTGCTACGCATTCATTCATTTCTCTAGAGTGTGTACGCCGTTTGAGTCTCGACTGCTTGTCACCTTGCGAGCCTTTCATCGTTAAACTTCCTAGCGGTGATAGAATTGTCGGTGATCGAGAAGTCCGGGACTGTTCTGTGTCTATTTGTGAGAGGGCTTGGCTCTCTAATCTTATTGTTGTGTGTATCGAGGGTGAGGATTTGATTCTCGGGGATGATTGGATCGAGCGGCATGGTGCGATCATGAACTACCGCACGAGGATCATTACCATGCTAGCCGAAGACGGCACCGAACATTCTTTCGCGGGGCGAAAGAGAAACCGTGGTTCGTTATTAACGCCTTGAAGGCGATGAAACTCCTGCGAAAGGGGTGTACTGGTTATTGGTGTTACGCCTTGAAGGCTGATAATGGTGGGGTAGAGCTTTCATCGATTCCAGTCGTTAGTGAGTTTCCTGATGTATTTCCTGACGAGTTACCGGGATTGCCACCGGATCGTGAGGTCGAGTTTACTATAGAGTTAGAGACAGGCGCGGCTCCTATTTCGAAGGCGCCGTATCGCATGGCACCTTCAGAGATGTCAGAGTTGAAGAAGCAGCTGAGTGAGCTTCTTGAGTCGGGGTATGTTCGACCGAGCGCCTCGCCCTGGGGCGCACCGGTCCTGTTTGTGCGTAAGAAGGATGGTTCACTACGTTTGTGTATCGACTATCGCGAACTAAATAAGGTGACCATCAAGAACAAGTATCCTTTACCGAGAATTGATGACTTGTTCGACCCGCAGTGGAGCCATGGTATTCTCGAAGATTGATTTGAAATCGGGTACTATCACTCCGGGTGAGGGGTCCGATGTGCCAAAACAGCTTTTCGGACGAGATACGGACATTATGAGTTTGTAGTCATGCCTTTCGGATTAACTAATGCGCCGACGGTGTTCATGCAGTTGATGAACAAAGTCTTTATCGAGTATTTGGATAAGTGTGTCGTCGTCTTCATTGACGATATTCTTATTTATTCGAGGAACGAGGAAGAGCATGCCCATCATTTGCGGGTAGTGTTAGACATTTTGAGGGCCGAGCAACTCTATGCGAAGTTCTCGAAATGTGAGTTCGTGAAGGAAGTGATGTTTCTAGGTCACGTGATTTCAAATGAGGGGTTCGTGTGGATCCACGTAAGATAGAGGCGATTGGATTGGGCACCGCCCAAGAATGTGAAGGAGATTCGTAGTTTCTTGGGTTTGGCTGGCTACTACCGTAGGTTCGTCGAGGGTTTCTCGAAACTGGCTCGGCCACTTACACAGTTGCTCCATAAGTCCGAGAAGTTCGTCTGGAATGACGAGAGGCAGTCGAGTTTTGAGGAGCTGAAGAGGCGTTTGACTTCAGCCCCGGTTTTGGCGTTGCCGTGCGGCAACGAGGGTTTTGCCGTTTATAGCGATGCTTCGGGCCAGGGTCTTGGGTGCGTATTGATGCAGCACGGCAAGACCATTGCCTTTGCGTCGAGACAGTTGAGGCCGTATGAGCTTAACTACCCTACTCATGATTTGGAGTTAGCGGCGATGCTTTTGCGCTCAAGATTTGGCGTCACTATCTTTTCGGCTCGCATGTCGATTTTTACCGATCATAAAAGTCTGAAATACATATTTACTCAGCGGGAGTTGAATATGAGGCAGAGGAGGTGGTTAGAGCTGATTAAGGATTATGACCTTGAAATCCTTTATCATCCGGGCAAGGCGAACGTCGTGGCCGACGCCTTGAGCCGGAAACCGATTGCGTTGCGAACGCTTGAGGTCCTTACGTCTCAGTCTGAGCTTCGGCGGACTTTGATCGAGTTAGATATTGAGGTTTTGTTGCCTGGGACTGTCGGGCAACTTTGTGCTTTAGAGATTTCGCTGCCTTTGATCGATGAAATTAAGTCAAGCGATTGGAGGATCCGATGATTTCTCAAATCCGAGAGAACATTCTTAAGGGAAAGTCTCCCGGCTTTGTAATCCATGAGGATGGTGTTTTGAGATTCCAGAGTCGGCTTTGTGTACCGAACGACTTAGAGTTGAGACAGAGTATTCTGCGCGAGGCCCATGCTACACCTTACTCCGTTCATCCTGGTTCGAGTAAGATGTATAAGGACCTGAGGAGAAATTTCTGGTGGAATGATATGAAGGAGGAGGTCGCGCAGTTTGTAGCAAAATGTTTGACTTGTCAGCAGGTCAAAATCGAGCATCAGCGACCGGCTGGGTTATTGCAGTCACTTCCCGTTCCGGAATGGAAATGGGAAGATATATCGATGGATTTCATTACGAGGTTGCCGAGGTCGAGATCGGGCATGAATATGGTTTGGGTGATTGTTGATCGTCTGACCAAGTCGGCACATTTTATGGGCATCAAGGACACTTGGGGCCCAGAGAAGTTGGCCCGTATATTTATCGCACAGATTGTGAGGCTTCACGGTACTCCGAAGTCTATTGTTTCGGATCGTGATGGTCGTTTTGTATCCCACTTTTGGCAGGCGGTGCATAAGGCATTGGGTACTCGTTTGCATTTGAGTACCTCTTTTCACCCCCAGTCAGATGGGCAGTCGGAGCGCACCATCCAGACATTTGAGGATATGTTGCGTGCTTGTGCTCTCGATTGGAGCAATGACTGGGAGGAGCATTTGCCATTGATCGAATTCACGTACAACAACAGTTGGCACGCGTCGATTCGGATGGCACCATATGAGGCACTTTATGGGCGGCGATGTCGATCGCCGATTTGTTGGAATGAGGCGTCCGATTTGGTCGGGACCGAGCCGGATGTCGTTTTAGAGATGAGGCGGAAGATAGACTTAATTCGGGAACGGATGTTGACTGCCCAGAGTCGACAGAAGTCATATGCCGATGTCCGTCGTCGACCTTTAGAATTCGAGGTGGGAGACCACATTTTGCTGAAGGTGTCGCCGACAAGAGGAGTCTTCCGTTTCGGGAAGAAAGGGAAGCTGAGTCCGAGATTTATTGGACCCTTCGAGATTCTCGAGAGAGTCGGTGAGTTAGCATACCGTTTGGCGTTACCTCCGGCCTTGAGTCGCGTGCATGGTGTTTTCCATGTTTCCCAGCTAAGGAAATATGTCCCGGATCCTAGTCATATTATCGACTATAGTGAGATCGATATTGCCGAGGACTTTACCTTCGAGGAGCGTCCCTTGAAAATTTTGGAGCACCGTGATAAATGACTGAGGCATAAAACCATTCCCTTGGTCAAGGTGCAGTGGTCGAGGCATGGTGTCGAGGAGGCGACCTGGGAAACCGAGGATAGCATGCGTGCTAGATACCCCGAGTTGTTTGTTTCTTAAGTTTCGGGACGAAACTTATTTTTAGAGGGGTAGAATGTAATATCCGCATTTTTCTTCTTTGTCCGATATTCCTTTGGTGTATTTTTATTTTTGGTAGCTCGCTTGTAACCATGTCGACATTTTGAATCTATGTTATTCTTGGAGTTTCCATCGGGATGATTGTTTTGATATTATTCCGTTTTATGTCATGTATTATGGCACGGACGTTCGATTCTCGTAGAATTCGTTCGCTTTTCTAATTCCTTTGGTTTCACGAGTTCGTATAGTTGAGTTGTTCGTATCGTGAGTTCCGGTTTGTTAATCCGACGTCATATCGCGGTTTTGTGAACGTTTGGGCCATTTCGTAATTTTCCTAAGTTTAGGGTATTCTTGTTATCTTTGTTGTTCCTGAACCTTCGGACATTCGGAATCACGTTTCATTTTATATCTTTTGTCGTTGGCGTGAATCTGTTGGAAGTATATCAGTTGGTAGCAGATACGTCTCGTTACTTCCCGATCATTTCCTCGTCGAGAAGTGATTCAGATTTCTTCATGCTGTCTCAGGCTATGTTACGGCCGTAAGCCGCATTGTTACGGCCGTAATGCTTGAGAGTTACGGCCGTAAGTTTCCCTTATACGGCCGTAATATGAGTTCGTTTTCTTCACTTGATTCCAGTGGGGGAGTTACGGGCGTAACATGCTAGAGTTACGGCCGTAAGTATTGATACGGCCGTAATGGTGTCTTGATACGGCCGTAAGTGTCGCTCAGAATTTGGCCCGCCATTCCCGTGAACAATTACGGCCGTAAGGCAGAGAGTTACGGCCGTAATGTCCCTATGTTACGGCCGTATGTTATGGATGTTACGGCCGTAACATCGCCAAGATATAAACCGGCGGCCCGCTTTTCCTCATTTTTCACTCTCTTTCCTTTTCGCGACGGGAGCGACGACTGGAGCTAGGGTTCGTCCGATTTCGATCCAAACTCCATTGTAAGAGCATATTCAAGTATCATACCATCCACCTATCACTAATCATCCATCATTCATCTTCGAATCAAGGTAAAATCTCTTATAACCTACCTTGGAGGATTTGGGGGTTTTCGGGTGTATTGTTCGTTTTGCTTCGTATTGTTGATTAATCCTTGTTGATTATGAATAATCTCGTCATTGTTCTTGTTCTCCTACGAACTCATGATGTATTTCGTGATATTTACATAATCGAGAGGGTTTGGTTGCGATCCGCCCTCGTCGTTGTTTGATACGAATACACATAAATCGTAGGCGGGTTTTCGGGTGTTTTCCAATTCCGTATTTAGTTAGAATTGGTGGTGATTGTGTTCTTCGTATCGTTAGGTTCGTGATTATCGGCTCCTAACGGTTGTCGGTGTTTTCCTTCCGTTCGTTGCGCCGTCTCTTATTCAAGGCAAGTAATTCTTGGAAACCTTTATGCTTAACGTGAAATGGTAATGTATATTGTGTGTGCTTTACTCACCTCGGGAGGTCCGACGGGCCTCGAGGGAATCTATGGCTTCGTCCTGGATTCATGAGTTTGATTCGCTTCTTGACTCGGGAGGGTCCTTAGAGGCCTCGAGTGGGATTCGTGGCTTCGTCCGGTCTAGGTGACGTGTGGTGCTTGACTTGTTTTATGAATGTGGCGGC
Organism: Orobanche coerulescens; assembly: GCA_033398695.1. Classification (NCBI taxonomy): domain Eukaryota; kingdom Viridiplantae; phylum Streptophyta; class Magnoliopsida; order Lamiales; family Orobanchaceae; genus Orobanche; species Orobanche coerulescens. Next base: position 179,638,837 of record CM065807.1, on the reverse strand, counting down.
TCGGGAGGGTCCTTAGAGGCCTCGAGTGGGATTCGTGGCTTCGTCCCGGTCCTAGGCAAATTTATTGTATTGTTTGTTTCGAAATGACATGTCTAGTTTTGATTTTTGAAACGATATTGGTGCATGTACTATGAAATGTAAGCGATTGGTTTGCTCGATTACTTGTACTAGCGTAATTGCTAACCCCTTTGGGGACCCGCTTTGGGGAAATTCTTGTTATGGATTTCAGTTATGATTATCCTGACGAGCGGGCACAGGACAATGCGAGGACGTTGGCGTGGTCGTTGACATGTGCATTTGGGTCTTTCTATTTCTTTAGTCCATTTCGATTTGGTTGTTCTAATAATTATAAACTTATAGAGTGTACTCGCGAGTACTTAGGCCTTTCTTTTCAAATTCCGTATTGTATTACTTTAAGATTGTTACATTGTTGGTTTATGCTCATTTCGCCGATTGCTCCGGGCGTATCTGTTTATGTCATAGCATTTGAATGTGTGTTCTCGCTAACCGAGATGGTTAGTCGAGTTGAGTTTTCTTGTTTGTAGCCTGGTGGGTCCCATGTAGGGGTCCACGGCGCTGTAATATACTCTGAATATCTTGGGGTGTTACATCTGCCACATTTATAATATTATTTTGACTAACGTAATGGCATTTAAATATACATTTTTATAAGCCAAGTGGCAATTTTAATACACGCGTCAAACGCCTATTTAATTAACCTCTACGGTGGCCAATCAGAATCAACTGTCAAATTTTAAATTGGGCCACCGATTCAAATTTGAAATTCAAAAAGAATATCAAAAGGCGTACCACCGTTCAAATATATCATAAACTAATACAAACGTCTTTTCATCTTCTTTATAAGGAAAGAAGACCTTTCACTTTACTCTTTACGCTTACAGAAACCCTAGAATTTACAGAGCAAAAATATACACTAAAAAAATCCTCTATTTGCAGAAATGGCATCTTTCGAAGGAGTGAATCTGAAGGCGATGAAGGACCAGGTCATTTTCTCCATGGTTGTCAACTTTGAAGGTTTACTCGAAGCAAATTTGGAAGACTTCGACATGCTCAATTTGATCCGGGCAATGAAGCTGAATGGGATCTACCCATTTCTCGACATCAACCCGCAACATTTATTCAAGGAAGATGTTGTTGAGTTCTATCGCAACGCTTATCTTATTCAACACGGGATTAACAACACAGTCGGCGGAGTTCCTGTCAGCATAGATCGAGAGAAGATTCGTTCTGTATTCGGGATGAAGCATCGTGGTTTGGCGGTCGAAGCTCTTAAACAATCACCCGCCGAAACCTGGAAAACGATTAAAATCGAAAATATCCCAGAGAAATTGAAGTTTACAGCCAAGAGGAATGAATTGAAAAAGATTTACCGTGTTGCGTTGGACATCACCAACAAGATAGTCATGGGGATGGCAGGCAGCTATGACCAACTGTCATCATCGAAATTCATGGTGTTGGGTGCGTTGATTCAGGAAGAGGAAGTCGATTGGGCGGACTATATTTTGAGGCAACTCGTGCGCGAGGTGAACAAGGTCGAGTGGCTTGACGATGAGAAGAAGTTCAAAACTAAGTTGGCGTACGGAACGCATCTTAGTTGGTTTTTGGAGAAAACCGGAGTAGCTAAGGGAAACATTGACCCTTTCCACCCAAATAAGAGGCTAGGTCATATGGACCATGACAAGAAGAAAGTCGGAGGCACTGGGAAGGCAGCTCAGTTGTTGAAGGATCTGCCGGACTCAAGGTCATATCCAAGATACGATTTATCAGAGGAGTCGGACAGACCTGCAGCTGAGATCGGAACTGCAGTCGAGTCCGACAAAGAGTCCGACGATACACCAATTGCTATCAGATTCAAGAGATGGGGACCAGCCCCAGAAGGACCCTCTAACCTGCAGTCATCACCGGAACCCTCTCCTAAGAGGCCTAGGAAGCTGCAGTTCAGCGAGGGAGAGCAGTCTGAGCACCATACCAGCCCATCAGTTCAGTCACCAGTTCATCCTGAAGACCTGCCTGCACCAGACACCGTTGAAACTCGGATTGTACCTCTTCTCACCCCCCCAGTCTACATATCAGAAGAAGAGGAAGCAGGTCTAATAATCTCTATTCCTGAAGCAGACTATACTTTTAACTTGTTAGAAAATAATACCTTCAATCTTTCTATTGAACAACTTCAGCTTGTTAAACCACAAGCAGAAAAACACTCTTTTATACACATTTTTGAAGAGTGGAAATCTCTCAAAACCATGTCTTTTACAAATCTTCAAACCTTTATTGCAACTAGTGGTTGGGAGTATCCCCAAGCCACTGAGGAGGTTCTGATTGAATTTTGCAAAGAATCAGATTTGGCTTTAATCCTCCAGGATAAATGGTTCATGTCACATTTTAAAACAAACATGGACCACTTTATCCATTCTATCATGCTCAATATTTTTGATGGTGTTTTTGGAGAAGAAGAGGAGGAAGAAGTTGAAAAGGAGATAAGGATTGAAGAAGTAGATGGAGACAATGAAATTATTGATTTGGTGGCTGAAGAAGATGAAGAAGAGAGAAAATCAGAAGAAAATATACCAGTTGAAAAACAGCCAGAGGAGATTGAGAAGACAGAAGAAGTGGCTGATGAAGGAGATGAAGAAGAAGGAGAAGAAGTCGATCAAGAAAAAGATGATGAAGAAAAGGAGGATGCGGATGATGAAGGAGAAAAGAGAGAGAAGGATGATGATCAGAATGACGATAATGATGATGATGATGATAATGATGATGGAGGAGAAGCAGGGGCAGAAGGAGCAGAGAAGGAAAATGAAAAAGAAAAAGATGAAGAAGAAGAAAAAGAAAACTCTGGAGAAAAGGAGGAAGAAGGGAAAGAGGAAGAGAGAGAAGGAGACAAGGAGCCGTAACAAGAGCCGGAGCGAGCCTACTCACGAAGGCTGCAGATAGGATTGTGGTACTGCCAGTACACTCACGGCTAGACGCAGAGTCGTCAAGACTCCAGTCGTGACCCGGAGAAAACCCACTCGACCTACCAGTGCAGACCGGAGCCTGCAGCCCGGTGGTTCCGTTGCGAAGGATCGAGAGCACTCTCCATCAGCTCGATTATCCCCTACCATGACCGAGCCGATCAAGCAAATCGTCGAGACACTATTGGAGAGCCGCTATCAACTCAGTCACTCCCGACCTTCATCAATAAATGCAAAGATAGACACCCTTCTACAGAGAGATCCTCACCTCCTCCCCTACCAACAACAGAATGCCTTTTGGCATGTCCGATTGGATGAGCAGGATGGAACAATAGCTAACTACCCCGGTTGATGCTGGCAAAAAGGGGGAAGAGAGAATTCGGGGAAGAAAGAGAAATCGAAGCAAGAAAAAGCAGGATGTCCCTCAGATTGAAGGACCCTCCAGTCTAAAGAGAAAGGAAGCTGTAGATCGAGATGATCAGGCTGACCAGCCTGAAGGAAAAAGAAGAAGGACTAGAGGCGGCTTTGAACCCACTCTTGAATGGAAAGGGAAGGAGCTATGGTTTGTTGAGGATTTCATTCCATTTGAAGCTCTTGAGATGTGGGGAGCTGCAAAGAAGAGGTTCATCAGAGACTATTACATCTGGGAACTACTCCATGATGACAAACTCTCCCCACAAGAAATCTTCATAAACTTCATGGAAGAAATTCATCCGAAGCTTTGGGCTGTTCTGAAGAAGCACGCTAAAGAACAAAATGCTTATCCCATGATTCCCTTATTCAGAGTCAAGAAGCACCAATCCGTATGGACGGTGAACTTGATGAGTTAGCACTTCAAAGGGAGATCAAGCTATTGTGCCTTGAGAAGATTCGAGATCCCGGCAAGAACAAGACTTCGAGACTTGTTGTGAAGAGAAAATATGGTCTTGCTCCGGTCAAGGTAAGACCAATCGGAGCCAAACCATTCAAGCACATGGCGGCTATTCGAAGAGGCAGAGGAAGAGGCAGATGACCCTTTAGTTATTTCTTTTACTTGTAATTTTATTTTCTGTACTTAAAACCTTCTTGTAAAATTTCAATAATAAGTCAGAAAATTTTATAACAGTCTGTTGAATGACAATTTCCAGTTGTCTCAATATTAGACTGATTTTAGTTTGTGTCTCGCACTTAAGTGCAGACTTGGTCATTTGATTTCTTACTAAAAGTTTTGCCATCATCAAAATAGGGGGAATTTGTTAGGAATACTTGTTAGATTTTGATGATGTCATTAAATATTAAATCAAATGTTTATTAACTTGGCAAAATGTAAGGAAGAACCAAATGAGTATCTTCCATAGGCCAAAATATGTTAAGTATAAAACTTGGCAATATGTAAAGAAGAACCAAATGAGTATCTTCTGTAGGCCAAAATTAGTTAGGCTGAAAAACGGCTAAGTACTAAGTACAGCTTAGTTCATCAGAGAAGATCACCGAGTCCAATAGAGTAGCTCTGGTCAACGAATTTTATCAGAGAAGTTTGACCAGACTGCAGCCGAGGTACCTCAGGGAAGTCACCTGACCAGATAAGTCACAAATAGTGAACAGCCGAGAGGACCTACCTGCAGAGAAGTTAGCTGCATATCAGCCTACTTGACTACAGCCTAGTACTCCAAATCCACGTCAGCATGCGTTGAAAAGTCAAGTATTACGGAAAGCTCACATGCAACGTGAAGAGACAAATTGGAGTGATTCCCGCAAGAGATATGATTTAAATAAATCATCCAGACCCACCTTGAAGACTTTAATCCTTTTATATTCAAAAGATTCGGCGTTCACATGCAGAAGTCTTCACAACGGTCGGAAGATAAAATAAAATAATGGGAATCCAGCCTTGCAACGCTCGTAAAGATTAAACAATGAAGTCTCCTCCAACGGACGGATTTGTTCAAAAGATTTGCAACGGCTACAAGGAAGAAGCTCGAGATCATGATCTATATATATCCGAAGATTTGAAATCGAGCAACTACCGTGCGAACATACATTCAACCGATCAAACCAAACAAGCAAACACAACCAAACAATCGCATCGTGAAAAGAGCAGATCTAAAAGTTCATACTTAAGGAAGCTCTTAAGTTGGAGAAGACAAACACTCGTGTCGATAATCTTGAGTACGTGGTACTTCATGGTTGAAGTAAGAGACGTAAAGGCATCCGAGGATCGAGGATCAAGAGGTGCAAGGCGGTCAGTGTGTGTACAACGGCACGGATTTCCACCGGTTGGAAGCCGTTGTAGTGTGGTTTGAATCAACTGTAATATTGATCCTTTGGTTGAAAATTATAGTGAATTCATCTCCAACTGGTTTGGAGAAAAGTGGATTAGTAGAGGATTACCCCACCTCTGAGACCACTATAATTGCCTGTGTCATTTACTGTTTTACTGCATCATACTTTAACTGCTGCATACATTGTTAAGTGTTTCATTAAGTTAATTTATATTCGTCATCAGCTGACTTCCGCACATATCCAAAAACAAACGACTCCAAGTCATTTGTTTGACTATCAGCTGAAGAAACTCACTCTTCGTGAAAAAGAGTTCAAGAGTTTCAACAAGTCTATTCACCCCCCCTCTAGACTTGTTCCTGGACGACTTGTGACCTACACAGGGAATCGTCGGATCCCAAAAATGCATATTTTAAATGATTTGGTAGCTGCTTGAGCTCTAGCTTTGGGTGTTTCTCGATTGATGCGATGGGTCGAGTTGGTGAACTTCCAAGCTCCTCACATGGTCGACGGGTGAAAAATGGTGGGGAAGCATCCATGTGTCGTAAATAGGCTACATGCTATGAATTCAATTCGGAAGTGGAACCAACTAAAACGGACTCCAATGGATCTGATGGATAGCTCTCCCGAAACGCTATACTTACACACGACTCAATGACATCAATTTGAAAGCAATTCTGAGCATCACTAGGATATTGTAAAGATCGAAATATATGAAAGTAACTTGCTCCTCTTGAACTCGTAGAGTAAGCTTCCCTTTTTACACATCAATTCAAGTTCGGACGGTTGCTAAGAATGGTCTTCCCAAGATGATTGGGATATCATGATCCTCCTCCATATCGAGTACAATACAATCGGCTGGGAAGATGAATTTATCGACCTTGACCAAAACGTCTTCTATTACTCCCCTAGGATACTTGATAGATCCGTCAGCTAATTGCAAAGAGACCGTCGTCGGCTTGGCTTCCCCAATATCCAGCTTCTTAAAAATGGAAAGGGGCATAAGGTTTATGTTGGATCCTAGATCACATAAGGCTCTGTCAAAGGATGAATTTCCAATAGTGCATGGAATAGTAAAGCTTCCCGGATCCCTCAATTTAGGAGGGAGCTTCTTCTATAGAATAGCACTGCACTCTTCCATCAATGCCACTGTCTCATACTCTTCGAGCTTCCTTTTGTTCGATAAGATCTCCTTCATGAACTTCACAAAGCTCGGCATTTGTTCCAATGCGTCAGCAAATGGAATGTTGATATGTAGTTTCTTGAAGACGTCAAGATACTTGGAGAACTGCTTGTCCAATTTTTGCTTTTGTAGGCATTGTGGGAATGGAATTAATAGAGTGGGATGAGTAGTCGACACTGGTTTTAGCTTGGGATCCTCGTCCTTTGTTTTCTCACTATGGTTGCTCTTGTCCTTTCTATTCTTAGGCTGCTCTTGTAGCTCTTTTCCGCTTCGTAGCTCGATTGCTTGCACATTTTCCTTGGGGTTCATCTCGGTGGCGCTGGGTAATACACCTTGAGGTCGAGAGGACAATAAATTTGCGATCTGCCCCATTTGTACCTCCAAGTTTCGGATAGAGGCGGAATTATTTTGTAGAGTAGTCTCCGTGCGAGTCATGAATTGGCTCGTATTAGCTGTCATTTGAGCAAGAGCATCTTCCAAAGACACCTTCGGTGGTTGAGGGGGCTGCTGTGAGGGTTGCGCGAATTGAGCTTGCGGAGGTTTATTTAAAGCATGCCCATTCCTCCGCGAAAGATTTGGGTGATTTCGCTACCCTTGATTGTAAGTGTTGGGATATGGGTTGTTCTGCCGATTTCCGTTCCCCACAAACTGAGCTTGTTCCATCGGAGATTGCTCGAAAGGATTTACGACTTGGCACTCAACACTAGGATGAGACCCGTTGCACTAATTATATGTTTCCATGGTATTGGTAGAAGAGGTATGTGAAAAAGCTTGCAATTGTTGAGTCAGCGCTGCAACTTGGGCTGATAGTGTAGAGATCGGATCGTTGTCGAAAACTCCCATAACTCGCTTTGGGTTCACCCGTTCGGAAGGCCACTGATAAGCATTTGAAGCCATCGCTTCTAATAGAGAATGAGCTTGCCATCGTCTTGCCCATTAGAGCTCCTCCAGCGGCTGCATCGACAAGAGTGCGTGTAGAAGCACTTAGTCGATTACAGAAAGTCTGAATTTGTAGCCAATACGGTAGGCCATGGTGTGGGCATCTCCTCAGCAAATCCTTGTATCGCTCCCAAGCTTCATGAAGCGATTCCATCTCAAATTGCCTGAAGGTCGTTATTTCGTTCCGAAGTCTCGCTGTCTTTTCCGGCAGAAAGAACTTAGCTAAAAAGGCTTGTGCTAACTCCGCCCAAGTCGTGATAGAGCCCGACGAAAGTGAATTCAACCAAAACTTGGCTTTATCCCTCAAAGAAAATGGGAAAAGCCGTAGACGAATGGCGTCATAAGAAACTCCATTATTCTTGAATGTATCGCATATTTCGAGAAAGGATGTGATATGAGAATTAGGGTCGTCATTTGCTAGTCCGCAGAATTAGCTTGCTTGTACCATCTGGATTATAGCTGGCTTAATCTCGAAGTTGTTTGCTTGGACAGTCGGGCGCCGAATCCCCTAAAAATTCGCGTTGATTTGAGGCAATGCATAATCTCGGAGTGCCAATGCGGGTTGAGCTTGCTGAATAGGATTGTCCACTCCGCGATTTTCTGTATTATCGGTCATGGTATCTTTTGTTGACAGGTCACGCCTCTCCTTCTTGTTTTTCCGCAAAGTGCGCTCGAGTTCAGTATCCAAATATAATAGACCTTCGTCACCGAATTTTCTCATGCACTAAACGAAACTCCTGAAAGGAAAAACAAATAATCAAAAAAATTACACAAAAATAAAATGTTCAAATTAAGACTAGAAATACTGAAATTGATATTAGTAAAACAATCAGTCCCCGTCAACGGTGCCAAAAACTTGTTACGTAATTCGGTGAACGCAAGTACATGTTGTCGTAAGCAAGTAATAAAGTGATAAGTAAGATATCGTTCCCACGAGGACTGACTTACTAACTACCAATTTATGTGTATTCTAATTTTATCTGAACGATCGAATTTGGTGGTGCAAGGAATATTAAAGAAAATCAATAAAATGATAAACTAAGTACAATTAATAAAATCGATTATTGGAAGAAAGAAGATCAAATAAGAGAATAATCTAGGATTGAGAATCCGCCTCGATTTATCCGAATTACTCTTGATTTATATAAATTAAGTGATTTCCCAATTTACTGAAGGCGAAGATTTCTAAGATACTCTAATGCCTCTCCCGAGGTTAGTAGAATTTTCTAAGGCGAATAAAACACTCTATTCCTAGGTGAATTAATTCGACAATAGGCAAAAAGTACAAAATCTTCAGATAAGCCACATAATTCCTATGAGTATATTTCTATCTCACAAGATAAAACGTTTCTCACCAATTTTTCCTACTAACTCTCCTCTCCCGATTCGAGTTGTGTAATCAAAACAATTCAATCATAGGCCACATAATAGAACGCATTAAAAACAATTGGGGAAAACTCAATAAAAAAGGGAGATATATATTAATAATGCAAAATCAAAAGTCAATTCATCAAAATCTCAATTTCATCACAATCCTAGAATAGGGTTCTAGCCCGACATGCTAGAAAATAATACACAAAGAATTAAAGAAAGCATAATAGAAATCAAACACAGTTGAAGAACTTGAATTCCTCCGTTCTCTGGCTTCTGCTCTCTGCTCCTCGGTATTTTCTCCTTCTCTTTTTTCCATCTTATCTTCTGACCTTCAATGCCAATTTATAATTTTTCATCAGCTTCAAAAATGCGTTCGGAAATTAGGTCACAAACGGGCTTCCAAACCGCCGAAATCGCGAGCTGTGAATAGGGAACCTGCACGGCGGCCCGCGGCCCAGCATTAGTGTGCCGCGGCCCCTGTTTTCATGCGGCCAGGCCTGGGCGCGCGCCTTTCTTATGGGCCGCGGCTCAGAGCTTGCGAGCCGCGGACCCCAATACAGTTTGTACCGGGCCCTTCTGGGCGCTTCCTGTGCCACGGCCCCTCGTCCGTGTGCCGTGGTCCCTGACCAAAAAATGTCGTTTTGGCCCGTTTTTCTTCGTTTAAGCTCCCGGACGCGAATTTCCATCAAAACATATAAAGATAATACATTAAAATCTCATTTACGCAGATTTAAACTAAAAATCGGTATAAAATAATTATGATTAAGCGCATAAAAATACATCTAACAGACGTGTACGAGCAATGCATGTGGGCCAGGTAGGGTCCGTCGAGGCCTCTGGAGTTCGGTACATGATGTGTACGAACAGTGATCGTATAATAGTGATTGTTTGGATAACGTTTTAAAACATGGGTCACGAACTCATAATGATATCTTAACTAGTGTGTTTTGAAATGAGAATCGGGCTGAGGCCCTAACGTTTTCGAAAAGGTTTTGTAAATCGGGACTTGAGGTCCAAAAGAATTTCTACTTTAAAAATCCCCGAGCTAATAAGTTCCTTTTCAAATATTGCTTGCTAGAATTCGAAATTCTAGAACTTCTCGGGAATATTTTGATAGTTGATTTCTGTGGTAAATTCGTGGTTGCTATTTACTTGTTGCATTTCATATCGTATTATACTTGCACTAGTAAAACAGTGGAGTTTTACTAACCCCCGAGTAATCGGGGGTGGATGTCCTGCTTTAAGGCCCGTATACATGCAGGTTCAAGGGAGCAGTCACAGGATTGGCACAGGAGGATGACGAGCTGCGATACTAATCAAGAGATGAGAGTTGTTTTGATTTTCGTTGTGTTGTCAGAGTTGATTTCAGTCTTCCGCTGTATTTTGTTTCGACCCCTGTATGGGTAATGTTGTTTTAGTCAGTTCTGTTGATTGAGTTGTGTGACCTCATCGGTCTGTGTATTCACGTGTAAGTGACCTTAACGATCTGTATTATTTTATTGTTTGACCCTGGACGGGCAAACATTTGGTCGTTTTGTAAGGTTTTGCCTGGTAGATGCTCGTGAAAAGGGGTCTACGGCGTGTAATATTCCCATATTGTTTGGGGGTGTTACATTTATGGTATCGGAGCCAAGTTGCGGAAACATAGGTTGTCGTGTCAAGTCGAGTCGTGATTTGTCGAGTATTGTGTGGTTTTTTCATTCAAGATGTCGGGTGACAAGTTGAGTTGTGCGTAGTCACAACGTGTCGGATATGTTGTCGGATGAGATTAGTATCGTGGGCGACCGTCATCTCCGTGCGGCCTGTGGACGTAAGTCTCCTCTTTTATGCGAGGTACCTGTATATCATGATTTTTTCTAAGTGAGTTAATTGCGGTGCATAATTTTATTTGCTCGGTGTTGTATAATATAGTTGTATTTAATACTTGTGGCACATAGTATATGTATAAAACTGGGCATATTGTTGTTTTACCTTTGAACCACCATGTAGGGTGGTATGGGGTGAAAGTTGTAAACCTTGATGGGTTTTGAAAAGGTATCGACAGTAGAGTTTGTGAGAAACTACGATGAATGATTTTGGTGTGTGTTTAAACTTGGTGCCAAGAGATGCATTTGATTGAATTGGCGATCCTGGTTGCCGTTTGAGCATGTGATTTTAAATTCGACTATTTTTGGAATGTTGTAATTTTTCCGCTAAGGGTAGGTTTGAGAATATTTTCTGAAAAACTTTACGGTTTGAGCATTTTTGTAGAAATCGATTTTTGGAAAATATTTTGGTGGTGCAGTCAAACCACGGTTTGTATGGATTTTAAAATCGGTTAAATTTTTGAAATAGGTCGTGTATTGTGAAATGACACCATCAGACGGTATTTGGAAAATGCGTTTTGAAGTACTCCGTGTTGTGTAGAGATTTATTCACCTCGACAGGCGATCGACTACAAGGCCGAGCGACCGAGTCCACAACCGACCAAGCTACGACGAGCTTAACTGAGCGAAGTTAATAGTCCACCTTCGAGTATCTAGCGATCGACTCTCAAGGCGATCTCCTTTGGCATCTAGCGATCGAATCTGGTGCCTGACTTAGGACGACCGTCCTGAGCCGCGAACAAGACCTTCATCCATCAATGTCTACGGAGACTGGATCTCAAAGCAGTGCCCATGTGCAGATCCGAGAAAGGCGCCGCATAACGTGGATCGTTTGTAACACCCCCAATCCGCTCAGGGATATTACACGCCGTAGAATCTTTCCTCAAGGATCTACCAGGCTGGTAACCACATTAGACCTCTCGACAATGCCTTTAAGGCTAAAATGACTCAGTAGACCGATTTGGTCTTTCAATAAATACATACAACTCAAATACATTACATGCCCACGCAGGGGTCGAATACAACACACTCCCGTACGACAGGAAAGAATACTGCAGCGGAAATAAAATACATCTAAACCAATGACATCATACGGATCCTCATGTGATTAGTATCGTTCACCTTTCATCATCCTTCGTGCCGACCCTGTGTTATGCTCCCAAACCCGAATGCAAAAACAGACATCCATCCCCCGAATACTCGGGGGTTATCAAAACTCCACTATTTTGCTAGTGCAAGAACAAAGTGCAAAATACGAGTCATACAATTCACATTCTATGAATAACAATAACCAGGAATCCTCAAAGATCTAAACGAAACGAAAAGTACTTCCCGAGGCAAGAGTTTGGGAAAAACATTCCAAAACCGAAAGATCACAAATCAATGGAATTAATTTATAAAACAGTTTAAAATGCCATCGAGAGTTTTAATAGAAAACAATTTAGGATTACCGAATCCTTCTATTTCCAAAACTCGAAATACGAAAGGGGTCACCACCCCGAAGGTTTATTTTCCGTAAAATGACCTTTACAAGACCGTTGGAATTTTAGCCCCAAATCACGTCAAATCACAATATATGAGAACGATAGTAAGGTTCGTTTTCCAACATCAAAACCCCACAATTAAACGACTAAACACATAGACAAAACACTCTAGTGCCATCCTAGCCAAGTAGGCCAATGAACAACTTACCTCTTACACACTTAGTCAATACATGCAAATCAAGAAAACCGTTCAAAATACTCATTTCCGGAAATGCCATAATCAAATCACATTGTAAAAATGCATACCACAATTAACCGCGGACCCACAGCTTTGTGGACCCCTACCGAGACCCCGTCGGATCTAACCCATAGTGATTAAAATCAAGCTCGCGGTTCCACAGCTTCGTGGAGCCCTACCGAGACCCCGTCAGATCTAACCCGTAGTGAGCATACACACACACACACGTTACTCATGCAATACTAATATGCTAAGAATGTAAGTTCATCAAGAATACTTACTAGAGATGGCCACTTACTCGACACTGTTATCAAATTCATCACAACACAACACGATTAACACGGAATACATGATTCCATAACTTTAAACAACAGGGGTATCACCAAAGCCCTCAACGTTCAAAACAATCAAATCATAATCAATTCCCCAAAACACACCGTTCACAAAACACACGCGTTTTGAAAGTTAGCCCTTAACGAGGCTAAACCGAGTCTTTTGAAAGTTCAAATCAAACGATCAAACAAACACATAGAGAAGATCACTAATTATCATATCCACAAAACAAGAATTGTATGGACAAGGTACTTGCCTCAAATATCCACAACGCGGAGAATCGACCGAAGTAGGTTGGCACGAACCGACTACGAACCCTCCGACTCCACCGAATGCCAACTCGCGATAATAAACTACGAACGACAACAATAACAACGAAAATGAATTCCAAAGTACGACCCAAAGCTGCTGAATTCAAGGAAAAAAATGACAAAAGTTCGAGGGTTTCCCCCAAAACGGCCAAGAACACGATTCGTCCCGTCAAAACACGAAAACGGAATTCCAAACTGAAATATGGATATACAATCCATAGGATATGTTTAACAACATCATTTAACAACAATCAATCCATCAAAAATGGATGGAAAACGAAATCAAGAACAAATCCCCCAAAAAGTTGATTCGAAGGAAATCAAAAAATATACCTTGATTCGACGAAGAACAATGGATTAAATGATATTGAACACATCAATAATACTAAGATTAATCATACCCATCATGGAGTAATCAACAATTTGGAACGAATCAGACAAAAACCCAAAAACCCCAAAATTCAAGAAACTAGGGTTCTAAGAAGATATTACCTTGATTCGCTGGATCAAAGGATGATAACGGATGAATAATCGATGATATGAACTGAAGAACTTCATGGATTTGTTGTGTAACAACATGGCTTTGCCTCCTCCGAACCTCCACCCGCGGACGGAAAAGAAAGGAAATGAAAAACGAGTGAAAATGGGGTTGCTCTGCCATATATATATTGGGCCGGAACTAGCGTGCGCTAGCCTTCCTGGACTAGCGTGCGCTATCGTCCAGTATTGGCCCAACACCCTCGGCCAAGGCCCGCACGACCCGGCACCTCCGACCAATCCTGCCGACCGTGACCTATCCGCCCGACCCCCACTAGCGCGCGCTACGGCCGGAAGCCTGCGCGCGCTAGCCGACCTGTCCAGTAACCTCTGGACTAAACAGCTCGCCCAGGTAACGTACGCTAGTCGGCCGACAACGTGCGCTACCCCTGCCGGTTAGCATGCGCCACGATCAACAGTAGCGTGTGCTACCTGCCGCTCCTACCCGAGTCCAGAACCTCAGAACCCCTCTGCCCAAACCCGATAGCGTACGCTGGGCCACTCGACAGCGTGCGCTACACCTGCCGAGCTAGCGTGCGTAGCCTCCCGGCCGTAGCGTGCGCTACGCCGGTTTCTGCCGTGCCTGCTCAGCCAGTGCCCAGCACTTCCGACAGTTCCGCATCGGTCCGACCAGCTGCTCAGCCGCCATGACCCGACAACTCGATTTCCGAAAACGTACGGAACGAACACGACAAAAAGCTCGCGGACAACATCAATGGCCCGAAATGAAAACATAATGCAATGCTTAATCATACGCGACCAAGAAAAGGGTCGAGACAACAAATACAGATACGGATACCCATAACTTTGGGTAAATTACAAAATGGCCCAAAACGCCCGAAAATCACGATACGTGATCGAATAACCAAACCGAAGTTCACAACACGTCTAACAAAGTTAAAAGGACTTACGGGAAACTCGAAACAGCAGTTTCGAACGAGATTCGCAAGAATCGGACCCAAGTGCGGAAAAGTCGCCAAAAAGCACGGAACTCAACAAAATGACACTGAAACGAACTCGGATGACAAAAAGTGCAACTCCTGCGGACTTTAAGGGAACCAGCCCATGTGCTAAAAGACGATCGCCTGCTTATTATAATGCAGCAGAGGCGATCGCCCAGCAGGCCCCAGTCCTATAAATAGAGAACCTCCAGCAACTGGAAAAAGGTTGGAAAATCATTCCGAAAAACATCCACAGGGTTCCGAATTCATTTGCAGAAATACACACAAACATACATACTTCAGGCTTTCGACTTCCTCTCCCGAATCTACCTTAGGATTTCTCTCTCAGCACCTCTCAACCACAAGACGGTCGGCAGAGGCAAGGAGTCTCCACAGCATAGATTCGAAGAGACTCGCAACTCCAGGAGTTCAAACTTACAGCTAATACAGACTGTGAAAGACTGTCGATCTCTCACGGTCGTCACAGCTCATCAACGTTGTTACAAGAACTCACAGAGCATCATATCTTGTTCTTCCGGCAATCTTCACGCTCTATAGCTAAGATAACTAGAATCTTTACACTCATTGTAATAGCATTCTAACATTAATACTTGTACCCCAGAATATTTGTATTAATAACATCTCGCGAGAGCATTCAAGTCCGGGACTAACAACCCCGGCAAATCTTGTGTTATTTACCTTCTATACGGAAGTGCTCTCGCACTTTGTTTGCTATCCATCCATTCTAGAAATATCTATCTCCGGATAATATTTTGGGTAGCAACAATTGGCGCTAGAAGGAGGGCATCTTAACCTTCATTTTTTATTCCTACCGTCCCGAAGAACACTCACTGTTCTCGGGGCATATACTTGAAGTGACACTCACTGCGCTTCAAATTAAGCCTTCAGAATCATGACGTCCGCCACCACATCGAAGAGAGCTGCTCTCCAAACTGCCGGACAATGTATCCCGGCTCAATCCGAGCCCCAGCCGATGGCAGGGGGAAGCCGCAGCAACGCGAGACTCTCGATCCCGCACCTGAGGGGTGGCCCCAACCTCTCACTCGACCAGTTCCAAACCGAGGAACAGATCGAGGAGGCTATGGCCATCCTAAAGGAGAGACGGAGAGCATGCGAGGCGCCCTCAATAACTCCCTCGGCCATCCGCCGCGTGGGCAAACGGAAATTCAAAGGGCTACTGGGCAAGCGATCGTCAGAAAGCCCCGATTCGCGAGAAAATGCTCTCGCACGGCCGGACGGTTCCGTATTCAGTCGCTTGGGAAGTGACCCATCATGGCGACCGGGGCATTCTGGCCCCATCCACGAGACGACGGAATCCGAGTCCGTCACCAGGAGCTCGTCCTACCCGACTCCAGCCGAACACAGGTCAGCTGTCTGACTCCCGCTCCGAACGCCAGGGGGTCAGTACTTGATCGCCTCGGCTCCCGCTCCGAGCGCCTAGCCGCGAGCAACTAGACCACGGCGATGGCCGCTATGCAACGCCAGCTCGACGAGATGAAATCACTCTTGGATATTGAGGCAAGCACGAGTAGAAAGATCATCGGACTGACCGAGCCACTCGCGGTCCACATCGAGCTTGCCCCCGTGCAACCAAGGATCTCGCTCCTCCCAAAACACCTCTATATGAATGGAGATCGGACCCCGAGACCCACCTAAGTAAATTCCGAATTTACATGACCGGGTGTGGGGCATCAGATGCAACCAAATGCCGAATCTTCCCGTTAACATTGGGTGAGCTGGCCCATAGGTGGTACGTCTCACTACCACCACGATCGATCATCTCATTTGAGAGACTAGCGAATGACTTCACGTCATACTTCGCCGCCAAGGTCAACAGACCCGAAGGCCCCACCGCATGATGAAAAGCAGGCAGGGGGAATACGAATCCGACGCAGATTACATCAACCGAGTGGACGAACTCGTCCTCACTGGAGAGCCCATCAGTGACGAGCTCGCTCTCTACTCGGTCCTGGGGGGATTCTACGGTCATTCACCCATGTTTAGACATCTCACGAAGGACTTCCCCCTAACCTACGCGATCTTCCGCGCTAAGGCTGCCGACTTTCTGGCCAGGCAAAGGCTACTCACCCTCCGCTTAGGCGAGGAAACGCCTCCTCCTGTCCGAAAGACAGTGATTGCCAAAACCAAAAAGACGGTCGCCAAGCCATCCGGCGACCACAAGGCCTTCGAGGATGTGGAAGCCCATCTCCTCCACAAGTTCAACCGAACTCCGGCCCACATTTTTTACGCCATCAAGGGGTGCGAACCGCTAAACAAGCCAAAGGCGATAAGGGACCACGGTCATCTGGACCACAATCAATATTGTGCCTACCACAAGAGTCCCGGCCACAACACCAACCAATGCCGCGACCTCCCCAGACAACTCTGGAGATTGTTCGAGGAGGGCAAGTTGGACAGTTTATTGGCTTAGCCAGAACCCCCCAATCTCCCAATACGGTCGCCCGAGTCGAACGCAAACAGGCCTGAAAGCTCATACGAGCCGACCCCTCGATCAACCTCAGCGACCGCAGCTACATGCTTCAAACAAGTGAAGGGAACTTCAGAAGTCTCTCCCCGATTTCCCGCCTCATCAAATCAAAGGCTACTGCCTGAGCAAAACGCTTCAAAAAAGAGGATGACTCGCTCGCCCTATAAAGTTCGTTATCGACATGATGGACCTAGGCAGCGATCGCCTCCCCTAGCACAATGTATACCATCGAGGATCGTCATCTGACAAGATGATCCGAGGTAGAAGAGTGCCGCCATGGTCGCGAAAATCGATTAAATCGACGATCCATCCATGCAAGGTTCCTTTGGGCTCCGATCGCTCGCCCTTCGTTTAAATACGAGGCGGGCGTAGCCGAAGGTCTCTCCAAAGCAGATCAGAGGATTACTCGCTCGCCCTCTAAAGTTCGTCATCTACATGAAAAACCTAGGCAGGCGACCTCCTCCCCTTACATAATGTATACCGTCGAGGATCGTCATCTGACTTGATGGTCCGAGGTAGAAGAGTGTCGCCATGGTCATGGAGGATGATGGAACCGTTCTTTGCGCCCATGCAAGGTCCCTTTGGGCCAAGAACGCCCGCCTTTCTTTTAAATACGAGGCCGGCGTAGTCTGAGGGCCCTCCAAAATAGATCTGTGGACACGATCGCCCGCCCTCGAAGGTCCATCACTTAACATGGTGGGTCCTTCGCGGACAATGCGACGCGTCCCTCCCCCCGTCTCAACGTATACCGTCGAGGGTCGCCATCTTAATAGTGGCCCGAGGTAGAAAAGAGCTAACAAGCCGCAGACGTGGAGTCGATTAATCCGACGATGCCCCGCGCAAGGAATTCTCCAAACCAAGACCGCACGCCCTTCGTTTAAATACGAGGCGAGGCGCAGCCTATGGAGAACCCTACCAATTAAGTGAGTCGTGAGAACTTAGCCATCAGACGAAATGTCGCTCGCGCACAAGACATGATCGTGGAGATCGGTCCATCGAACTCCACGATCGTGCACGGTTCCTCAAGACCGAGATGGATAGCCTTCCTCGAGGAATCGGTAAAATTGAAGACCGCTCAATCAACGATTTATTTTCGTCCCCTTACTCTCACTAAGTGAACAAAAACAAGGGGGAAGAGTGCGGAGCTATTTATACGATGATCGTCCCTATTCAATTACATACGGAGATCGGCATTATTCAGATGTTTGTGCAGCGATCGAATTTGTTGTAAAAGTTATTTATATGAGTTTGTCAATTCACTTGGAGCTACACTCGCAACAATCTCTCCTCACACATTTGTACAAAGTCACGCAAGGACTCAGAAAAGCAATCATTCAAGTAAAAAAAATCGGAGAATCAAACATTCATTTCATTACTTGAAGTTTCAGAAGGACATACACGGTCGCCCGAAGGCCTAAGTATTACAAGAGAAAGCTACAAAATTGCAAGGCAAAAAGCTAAAATAATAAGAACGAAGAGCCTCGGGCCCCTGCCTGGCCTTCGCCGTCAACCTCCGGATTGGCCCGCGACCCTTCGCCAGCCTCCGGTGCGGCCTCTCCGTCCCCCGGAGCGTCAGGATGAACAAGGTTCGCCGGAGTCGGATACCAGCTCAAGTCCACACTGATTTCCGAGATATCCAAGATCGGCACGGAGAAGTTAGGATGAAGAGGGTGCTCCAGTGCATACGCCTTGAAGTTCTCAGCTAGAGGGCCGACCTCCAGTCCTCCTTTCTTAGCAACTCAGAGCGAGTCAGCGAACGCCATATAATAGGCAAACTCACTTACGAACTCCACATTAAGAAAGGGATTGGCCTCGGTCGCATCTAGCTTCCCTTTCAGCTCCGCCATCGCCTGTTGCGCACCCTGGAGCTCGGCATCCCTTGCAGCCGTCTCTCCCCTCGACGCCGTCAGCTCGCTAGTCAGCCGAGCGACAGTCACCTTAAGTTGATCGGCCTACTTCTCAGCGGCCGCCTGCAACCGTCGGGCATCTGTCATCCTGTCCCGAAATCGGTCGACCGTCGCCCGGGCTTGCTCAGCATCCTGTCTCGCTAGCTCAAGTTCATGGTTCGCCCGCTTGGCTGCATCCGAGGAGTCCTTCTCCATTGCCACAATCCTATCAGCGAACTCGGCATTCTCTTTTCGAGCCGCCTCGAGATCCGCCTGCAGACAAGTAGTGGAAGGATGCCCCTCGAACTCCTGCACAGCCTGGGCAGCCATCGTCGCCGCCTGGAGAGAGAGAGAGAGAGAGAGAGAGAGAGAGAGAGAGAGAGCGAAAGCAGCCTGCATTGTACTCCCAGATCGCTGACGAGCGATCGCATCTAAATCGGCCGTCCAGGCCTTCGGCAAAGCAGAAACGGCCCGGTTGACATATAGCGGAACATCGCAGGCCTGGCGAGGAGATCGGCTCGCCAGAAAATCCAATACCATCAGCGGGCAAGATGGGTTAGTGCTACGGATCCTGCATCAAACAACAAAAAGTTAGCACATCTCCCACGCAAGTGAAGAAACTCAACGAACAAACTAAGTCTACCTCTCGGCTCTCTCAGGATCGCGGCCAAAATATGGTTTCCCGCAAGGGGTATCAGCCTCAGTGATCGCCATCTCTCGTAAGAATGCCGCAGAGGGCGTAGACTCATCCACCGGAGGGACCGAGGCAATCGGAGGCGCGACGATCGGCACCTCACTGGCTGGGGCAGAAACTGGAGTTTCTCCTGACCTCTGGCGTTTGCGATTCGTCCGGAGCCCCTCCTCCCGAACTTCCTCCTCCGCTACGATCGGCTCTACGCGAGGCCCCACCTCCGAAATAAGAGGTAATGCCACAGGAGGAGCTCGAGATGACTTCTTCTGGCGAAGGCGGCCCAAAACTCCAGGGTTCGACATAGCTATCTCCGGTGGGGGCTCCAAGAAGCGAGGAAAGCGGACTTCTGCATTAAAGAACAATCAAACCACGGTCAGAAACACTCTCCAAGAAGGATGATCGCAAAGTAATTGGAGATCGCAGAAACTCATACCTGACACCGAGAGATGACGTGGAAAACTGAATAGCCGAGCTGACAGCCAATGTCTCTCCTTGTTGATCCGGCAAGCATCTAAGTCGTTGTCCGGCAAACTTCGTATCCGCTCTCAAACGATTAAAAAGTCGAAAGGAAGCTCGTCGATCGTCGGAATATGGAAACTTGCAAAAGGAAAACCAAATTAGATCAGTTCAGAACATATCCGAACAAAGGGAGAGTCAGAACCCTTATCCGGATTCCTCTCCCGAAAGCCAGTGGGAATGTTCAACTCGTCCATGGGATTGTTGCTCGCTAATGCCTTACCGTTGAGCCAAAACCACTTCGCCAGGTCGCCCCGCACCTTTTTCGGGACTCTGAGGATCACCCGACCGGATCGGCCTTGAATATGATAGCCTCCGACCGACCTTTTCTGAGCCGTCAGCTTGAACAGGTGGTTCATCTCCAACGGCGAAGGAAGGCGGCACAGTCGGAGACCGCCGAACAAGGTGAGAGTGCAAATGATCTGGAGCCAGGCATTCGGCGTCAACTGGAGCGGCGCCACATTCCAAGCTGCCAGCAAATGGGAGACATAAGAAGACAAAGGGAACCGCAGCCCGGCCTCCATGATCGCTTCGTTCACGGCGACCATGCCCTCCGGAGGCTGATCGGCCCATTTATTCTCAGCGAGCGCAAATAGATCCACATCTGAAGGGACATGATACCTCGTCCTCTAGACGGCCATATCCTTTCTGGTCGCCGAGCTCCTTATCTGGCCCAGAGACCATGTAGATCGCTGCTCAGCTCGAAACAGCGATTGCCTAGGAGGTTGATAAGGATGAGCGATCGAGTACTCCCGGTAATTGAATTTAGGAGACGGACCGGCCAACCTCTCCATAATCCCAGCAAAGGCCACATATGCCTGGCCAAAGGCACTATGCCGCTCCCAGTAGGCCCTCACCGCCAGATCTCTCTCCATCTGCGAGCGTCTGTGCTCAACTGCCGCCTCCCTGGCCACGTCGACCTCATTGAACAGCGCCTCGACTTCCGCAGGGTCAATACCGGCGCGGATAGCCTCAGCGGCCGTCTCCAGATGGAAATCTACGGAGGATCCTCCCCGGGCAGTCGAAGCCCCGGCGGCGGAGGTGGTACCCGCTTCGTGCGAAGAAGATGTTCCAGACATTATCGAAACAAGAAGAGGAGAAAAGGAGTGTCTTTTCTTACCAAGGATCGAGTCGATCGACGATCAGCAGTCGAAATCTCCAGAAAAATCTTCAGCAAAAGTCTTCTTCTCCGATAAAGCGCCTAAGGGTCTTAACCCTGCAACCCGGTGCCCTTTTATAGGAAATGGCAGGGACTTCAATGCAATTAAGGAGAGTCTCAGGGGCTGAAGTGCAACCATCACAATTAATGACCCCCATGAAACCCACGTACGCGTCTTTTCAAGGACGCGCCAGACGAGGAGTCACAGCTAACCATCGGTATCCCCCAACAGGAACCCGACACGTGTCTCGGAGACTTTTCCACATCCGCTGCTATTTCCCGCTCATTTCAGCGACCGACCAGGTCATCCAAATTCAAAACCAAACGGCTCAAAGACGATCACCAGTTCCATAAAAGGTAAGTCACTCGTCAAAGTTAGGCGATCGCCAGCAGAACCACCTCACCCCACGTTTCCAACATCGGAGCGAGCTGGGGGGCAATTGTTGTGTAGAGATTTATTCACCTCGACAGGCGATCGACTACAAGGCCGAGCGACCGAGTGCACAACCGACCAAGCTACGGCGAGCTTACCTGAGCGAAGTTAATAGTCTGCCTTCGAGTATCTAGTGATCGACTCTCAAGGCGATCGCCTTTGGCATCTAGCGATCGACTTTGGTGCCTGACTTAGGACGACCGTCCTGAGCCGCGAACAAGACCTTCGTCCATCAAAGTCTACGAAGACTGGATCTCAAAACAGCGCCCATGTGCAGATCCATGAAAGGCGCCGCATAACATGGATTGTTGACCACAGCCTGTCACCAACTTATCACCTACCGACAAACCCGTCGAAAGGTACAAGGTGGGACCGCCCGTGACAACGACTCAGACGCGTGCAGACTTCTCATTGGACCGCACAACTAGCTGCCAGCAACTCCTGTGGACTTTAAGGGGACCAGCCCATGTGCTAAAAGACGGTCGCCCGCTTATTATAATGCAGGAGAGGCGATCGCCCAGCAGGCCCCAGTCCTATAAATAGAGAACCTCCAGCAACTAGAAAAAGGTTGGAAAATCATTCCGAAAAACATCCATAGGGTTCCGATTTCATTCGCGGAAATACACACAAACATACATACTTCAGGCTTTCGACTTCCTCTCCCGAATCTACCTTATGATTTCTCTTTCAGCACCTCTCAACCAGAAGATGGTTGGCAGAGGCAAGGAGTCTCCACAGCACAGATTCGAAGAGACTCACAAGTCCAGGATCTCAAACGTACAGCCAATATAGACTGTGAAAGACTGTCGATCTCTCACCGTCACAACTCATCAATGTTGTTACAAGAACTCACAGAGCATCATATCTGGTTCTTCCGGCAATCTTCACGCTCTATAGGTAAGATAACTATAATCTTTACACTCATTGTAATAGCATTCTAACATTAATACTTGTACCCCGGAATATTTGTATTAATAACATCTCGCGAGAGCATTCAAGCCCCGGACTAACAACCCCGACAAATCTTGTGTTATTTACCTTCTCTACGGAAGTGCTCTCGCACTTTGTTTGCTATCCATCCATTCCAGCAATATCTATCTCCGGATAATATTTTGGGTAGCAACACTTCGGACGTTGTAAAATATTACCGTTGTTTTTGGTTATGAACTAAAGGATTTTAGAAATTTTATTTTGCAAAACGATATGGGTTTTCGAAATTTTAAACGTTATGTGTTTGTGCGTTGGGACTAGTAGTTGCGGTAAGTTTGTTGTGTTGTTGTGATTGCCGGAGAATGTTGTAGTATTTTCTAGATGTTGGGATATGCTGTTAGGTATCGTTCCCTAACTCCCGGAGCCGTTTCGGGGCTGCTGGGTTACTTTAGCCGTCTAACAGCCAACAGTTACGGCCGTAAGAAATCTGTGTTACGGCCGTAAGTTGGTAGTTGCTACGGCTGTAAGATGTTGGTATTACGTCCGTAATCTTCTAATTGTTACGGCCGTAAGTTGTGTGTTATTATGGCCGTAAGCTTATTGCTGTCACAACAGTAATCTTATTGTTACAGACATATCTGTACACTTTACCGATCGTTCGATTCCTATGGATATAGTCGTGTGGTCTGCAGACGACGATTGTGAACTTTAGCTATTGCATCAGCAATGTCGTGCTCGGTTGTTTATCCTATTCTGATATTATTGACATGTTGGTGATCGTTACCCTTCTGGTTAGCAAATTTGATTGTACACCTAAGTGTTGTGATGGCATAGTCTAATTTAATTGTATTGTTCTATGACGTTATCCTGGACATGTTAGCTTATCTATGGCAATGATTAGTGTGCTGGCAGATATTAATAAGGTCATTTTGCTGATATCGGTTATAGAGTGGATTTGATATTTCAACGTATTGTTGTGCAAGTGATTTCAAATCAAAGCAGTTTTGATAATGGGTCCATGGTTTTGGTTAAATGACCGAGGTATTAAACAAAGTGTTTTCAAAATTTCATCCCAGCAAAATCTTTCAAACTCGCGAATTTTAAAATATTATCATTCGAACAAATACCTCGAAAAAAAAAACTTGTTTTTAAGAATATTATTCATGTTGGACCACAATGTTATGCTTAATGTTTTAACTGTGTATGCTGAGGTATAAGTCGTACATCTCTGTTGATGCGAACATGTGAATTACTTTTAAATTTAAGTTCTATTATTGCAAGTGTTAGTTCGTGTATTCGAGTAGTGAATTGGTGTGAATATTGTATTGTGTTGCTGTTTGTGGGCTTATGTTGATTATGTGAGGTTCGTTTTATCCTGTTATTCTGAATGGTTGTCCATTCAGTATGCTGAGGGGTCGAGGCCGAGGCCGTGGTCGCGACGGTGGTCGTAATCAGGAGCATGAGAGGGCGACTCACTTCTTGTCGAGTACCAATCAGATCAGTACAGATGGTCGTGATGACCAGTCGCGAGATCAGGGACAATCAGCCAGTGTTAATGTTGACGTTGGCGTCGTTGCCATCCTTCGTCAACTGGTTGACCAGTTAGTGCAGATGAATCAGGCCGTACATCAGAATGAGAACCCAGATGGGGATAACGGGGCTAGTAAGTGGTTACAAGATGTGATGAGGATGCGGCCACCCCATTTTGTAGGTTCTTCTGACTCGTTAGGTTGGGAGAACTGGCTCTTCCAGTTGGACAGAACATTTGATGCCATAGCTTGTCCCGATGAGAGAAGAGTGCATATTGCTCAATACCTGCTCGACAGGGAAGCTGCAGACTGGTGGGAGGCCGTAGCGCCTAGTGATCGTACCGCTACTTGGGCTGAATTCAAGACTACTATGGAGGACAAGTATTGTCCGCTGGCTATTAAGGAACGTAGAATTATCGAGTTTTATCGGTTACGCCCCGAGATGTGTCGATATCTCAAGCAATAGTCGATTACAATTGACAATTGTGTTAAGTTCGAGATCAAGTGCGAAGTGAGACAGATAAGGTTCGTTACTTTGATATGCGTATGAAACCTCAGGTTCGGCAGCGTATGGCCCCTTTTATGTGTACAACGTTGAAGGACTATCAAGTTCGAGCCTTAGCATTTGAAATGGATATGATGTCTACAGAGTCTGTATCGGTAGCGAAGAAGCAGAAGATTTCCGATGACGCATCGGGAAGTGAGGGAATTGGGATTCCTAATCCTCGGCCCTCGTATCAGTCGGGTATGGGACCTTCTCGGTTAGCTAGAGAATCTAAAAAACCCAAGCCGGTGTCTTTGAGTTCTGGTAATGCTCCTAGGTGTTTCAACTGTAACGTTCTGGGCCATGAACGCGCGCATTGTAAGAAACCGCCGGTGACTTGTTATAATTGTGGACGCGAGGGGCATCGAGTTCACTGTTGCGAGGTTGTTGCCAACATGGTAGGGAACCGGAGTTCCATCCCTACTCCTGGAGGGCCCAGTGATGTCCAGTGATGGTGTTTTCGTGCTCGTTACGCGGATTGTTTCCCATGTTGAGATGTATTTTGTGACGTTTTTATGTTTGGAGCTTGATGACTGATATTTGTTTTAAATAAGTTTCCGTATGGTTTCTGAACCTACGGAGACGTAACAGTGGACCATGGAGTCATGAAATTAGTAATTTATTATGTGTCGTTGTGTTGTTATGTATCACTGTGATAACCTTGTTTTAAGTTTCGGGACGAAACTTATTTTTAGTGGGATAAAATGTAATATTGGGTATTTTTGCTTTCCGTTACCTTGTATTGTTTGTGTCTTGGCACCGAACATTTTCTTATTGATGTGAATCGGAGTGATTTCTATCGTGATACTCTATTTGTTTCTATCGCATAGCCGTTTTAGTCGGGTGCGACTTGTTGTCGCGTGAGTTTCTTTGATTAAATGTGTGCATGTGATGTGGTATGTGATGTGTCGTTATTTTTTTTTATTGTTTTGAATCATAGCCGGTGACGTTGTGTTGGTCGTCGTGGAGCGTGTTTTCACACCGTATATTCCTTTGCGTTGCTTGTAACATTTCGCCGATGGGCGAAAGTTACGCGTTTCTTATGTATCTCGTTGAGTTTTCCTGGCGGGATATTACTTCTCCATACTTGTTTTAAGTTTCGGGACGAAACTTCTTTTAAGGGGGGTAGTATGTAATATCCGCAATTTCGATTTCCGGTAATTTTCCTTTTTTGGCGGAAGTCCATCTTAGCGACTCCGTTGTGACCGTTTCGTCATTCCGAGAATGACTAATTATGCACTTTTTGTAATCCGTTCGTTTCGATATCGTTTTGTTGAGTTCCGTGTTCTTAAATGGCTTTTCCGCACTTAAGTTCGATTCTTTTGAATCTCGTCCGAAACTGTTGTTTCGAGTTTCTCATAAGTTCATTTAATGTTATTATTCATGTTGCGAGCTTTGGCTTAGTGTCTCGATCGTGTATCGTGTATTTCAGACGTTTTGGGCCGTTTTCGTAATTTTCCAAAGTTTGGGGTAATTACTTTCGTTGTCGAATTTCGAGCCCTCGGATGGTCGGAATTGGGTGTTCTCTTAGCGCTTAGATTCGACTTTATGAGTACTTCATAACCGTATCTTCGGTTTATATTCAGGTCTGGGTTTCGGGGTGACCGGACCGTCGGATCGATCGAGTCCCGACTGCAAGACCTGGCCAAGTTACGGCCGTAATACAGTGCCTGTTACGACCGTAATCCATGGCCGGTCACGCGACAGTGTCTCGCGTGGGGTGGCCGGGTACGGCCGACAGCGACTCGCAAGGATTGGCCGATTACGGCCGTAAGACTACGACCGCATACGGCTGTAAGGCCTGTTACGTATGTAAGCCCTGTCTGGTAACGTACGTAACGCGGTCGACAGTTTTGGGTAATAGGGTAGACATGGCCGGTTACGGCCGTAAGCCATGGCTGGTTACGGCCGTAAGCGCTCGGCAGGGACCGGCTATTTAAGGCCTTGGCACTGGGTCACTTGGCCATTTCCACATTTTTCTTCATTTTTCGCGATCCTTCGACAGAAATTAAGGGTTTTGATCGGGAGCATCTTAGAACAACATATTTTGGAAGGCTTGTGTTGATTATAACAACATTTAATCCTTGTTCTTCGTACGAATCGAGGTATTTTGGTTTGAACCCATGTTTTTGAAGATTTTGGGGATTTTCCTTTTGATTTCGATTCCAATCCGTTTTTGATCAATTAATTGTTGTATAAACATTGTTTTGAACATGTTATATGGATTGGATACTCATATCTTTGATTCGTTCGACTCGAGGGGTGATTTCTTTGTTCTTGGAGGGTCTTGAACATTTAATGTTCGATTAATTGCCCCAATGAGTCTCCTTCGATAGTTTAGTAGGGTTTCTGTTGTTTTTGGGTTTGATTCTCGTTGTAATCGTAATTCCGTTGTTTTCGCCCAGAATATTGTAGGTGTTCGAGGTCTATCGGAGGAGCCGTGTTCATCGGGGTGTTCGGTAGCGGTTAATGAGGCAAGTATCTTTCTATATGATTTGTGTCTTGTGGATAGAAACGTGTTAGGTTTGTGATGAATTGTTTTGCCTTCATGAATATGCTTCGTATGATTTGATAAGTATGAGCAATTGATGGTAGGGATGATGTTTCTCACTTGGTTAATGTCGTGGAATGGTCTTGGTTGTGTTAATCATGCGGTTCGTGTTGTGCGTGATTGGTCATGGTTGAGTTATCGTGATGATCGTGACATTTGTGTCGGTTTGATCACATATTTGAATAAGTATTACGGCGTATTGTTGATTGGTTTGACTTATTGATAACAATGTGTGTTACTTGCTGTGATGTGTTGAGTTGATCAATATGAGTTGCGTCGTAATAATGTGTGTGTTCCAGGTAAGGTCTGACGAGGCCTCTGGAGTTTGGTACATGATGTGTACGAACAAGATGTGTATTCCAGGTAGGGTCCGTCGAGGCCTCTGGAGTTCGGTACATGATGTGTACGAACGATGTATGTTGTCCAGGTAGGGTCCATCGAGGCCTCTGGAGTTTGGTACATGACGTGTACGAGCAATGCGTGTGAGTCAGGTAGGGTCCATCGAGGCCTCTGGAGTTCGGTACATGATGTGTACGAACAGTGATCGTATAACAGTGATTGTTTGGATAACGTTTTAAAACATGAGTCACGAACTCATGATGATATCTTAACTAGTGTGTTTTGAAATGAGAATCGGGCTGAGGCCCTAACGTTTTCGAAAATGTTTTGTAAATCGGGACTTGAGGTCCAAAAGAATTTCTACTTTAAAAATCCCCGAGCTAATGAGTTCCTTTTCAAATATTGCTTGCTGGAATTCGAAATTCTAGAACTTCTCGGGAATATTTTGATAGATGATTTCCGTGGTAAATTCGTGGTTGCTATTTACTTGTTGCATTTCATATCGTATTATACTTGCACTTGTAAAACAATAGAGTTTTACTAACCCCCGAGTAATCTGGGGGTGGATATCTGTTTTTCGTCCAGGTACATGCAGGTTCAGGGGAGCAGTCACAGGATTGGCACAGGAGGATGACGAGCTGCGATACTAATCAAGAGATGAGAGTTGTTTTGATTTTCGTTGTGTTGTCAGAGTTGATTTCAGTCTTCCACTGTATTGTGTTTCGACCCCTGTGTGGGTAAAGTTGTTTTAGTCAGTTCTGCTGATTAGGTTGTGTGACCTCATCGGTCTGTGTATTCACGTGTAAGTGACCTTAACGGTCTATATTATTTTAGTGTTTGACCCTGGCCGGGCAAACATTTGGTCGTTTTGTAAGGTTTAGCATGGTAGATCCTCGTAAAAAGGGGTCTACGTCGTGTAATATTCCCATATGGTTTTGGGGGTGTTACATATTTGAGAGAAAAACGTTCCACTCCTTATTGGGTAAGGGGATCGGCACTGGAAAGGTTTATGGCTCAAATACTTAATCGTTCGCAAGTCGATGAAACTTGACTGGGGGTTAAGTTTATGTGAAGACTTGTATGACGTGTTATTTGACTTGGAGAGTGCCTGACGTACACTAATGGTTAGTGGGAGCACATGTTGTAGGTATGCTAATGAGATTAGTATACTCGAACCGACTCATCCTCGATTCGTCACACGAATTTCACTCTGGGACAGTCAATGACGGAATCGAAAGGTTGTGATAGGTATTCGTGAACCTTCGACTTGAGGATTTAGTAGGGATGTGCTTGTGACGTTAAGACCTCGACATGCGTCTTGACGGGAAAGTAGCAGGTTATACTAAATACAAGATAAGATTATTTCTCCCGTTAGTGAACCGGTTATATGTCCTATGCGGTTATTGGCAGATGAGATCATAAGTCTTTGCCCAAAGTATTGGAGCTAGTTGTATTGGATAAACGAGAGCTCGATGATCTCAATTTGCATTAACTCATGCATAGCGTCAAGTACAGATAGGGTTTGACTGACCGTGACCCTATAACTTGATCGGGACATTTGAAAGAAGGGTTTATACGTATACTGGTATTCACGTCAGAATGATTTTTGAATGATCCCATCATTCGTTCTCAGTTGGCGTACAGTGTAGGCCGCCAGGCTGGCTAGATGGTGCTACTACTCTTTGGTTTCTCCCATTGCTAACTGAGACGGACCTACCGAGTCACGCAATAGGATTGACGACAGAATGAGTCGAGTTTATTATCTCTTTATTAATATTAGATGTTGGATATTTAATTTATTGGCCATTGGATGTCTAATTAATATTGGGGCATTGGATGTCTAAATTAATTTATTGGATAAATTAATTTACGGCCTAATGAATTAAAAATAATACTAGGTGATTAATTTAATTCATGAATATAATTATTTCTTGGAGAAATTAATTATGTTATTTTTTATTTGATATGATTAATTAATTGGATTAATTAATTAATATAAATACATCAGAACGGATATAGAGTTTATCTCATTGGACTCACGAGAGTCCGAAACGAACCAAACTCGTCCAGTTCTTCTAGATGGCCGCCCCCACCTACTCACCTACCTTGGTCTTGGTCTTCACCTTGATGGGTGGAAGACTTATGACCACCAAGGGGACAAAATCTCACTTGATGATGATGTTGGTGATTTTGTCTAAAGTAGGTGATTTGTGATGATATAATAAAGAATAAATGTGAAGACTAACACACTCTTGCTCAAACTTTTCATCTCACGATCCATAGAGAGAGAGGAAAAGAGTTTTTACAAGTCTTCATCTTGTTCTTCATTTTCATCTTGAGTTTTCTTGGAGAAAAATAGAGATATAATTGAGAGATATAGATTAAGCACTTAGAGTGTTGTAATCTTGATTAGCAAGCTCCTATCATCCTTTTCTAGCCGTAACCTTGGAGGTTAATTGGGTGGTCGTCGTTCCGTTCGTTTCTCCGGCACGTGGCAAGTAGAGACACGGTGATTTCAGCGTTGGATCATCCAAGAGCTTGAAGAATCGGATTCGTGGGAAGAGCACCTAAAGCTTTAGGGATCATCTTCGAGGAGTGCACCATTTAATCAACGATCTATAAGGGTATGATTTGAAATCTTCCTTTGTTTTGGTTTATATTAGTATATACGTAGCTCGATCGATCCTCTTTAGGGATTCAGATCGAATTAGATTCATTTTATTGCTTCCGTTGTGCCTTCGTTTTAGGCATCGAACCCCAACAGTGGTATGGGAGAGAAGTCTTGCTATCGTATATACGATATTTAGCATTTGGAATGCTTGATTGGATATTCTTATGATTTGGAATCATAATCGTATTAATCGTTGATTTTTAATTGTTCATCTAAAAATTAATTTTTTATGATTTTATATTATAATATAAATCTATTTGTCTTTTGAAAAACTGATTTAAATGTGTAATATAAAGATTAAAAAAATATTATTTTTGAAATCGGGACGAAAAATGAGCCGAAAACGTAAATGGACCTAGCATTGAGTCGCCGGACGCGCCATGCGGTCCCATTCTCGGACTGGCTCGGCCTCGTGCCGGCCATGCTCGGCAGCCTGCCGGTCGCCTGCCGTGCGGTCCCATTCTGAGGACCGCGGTCCGGCCATGCGGTCCGGCCGTGCTGGGCAGTGTCGGGCTTGGCCCGGCCGTGTGTTTTTCGACTCCGTTTTTTATATTTCGTTTGGTCATTAATTTCCCACAAATTAAATTAGATTTACTTTGACTAAGATATAATTATGGTAATTTTATTCTTAGGGTAATTAATTTAATGAAATATTTTCTCGTCCGGAACAAGTTAAAATTAACGGTTATTTGAGTTAATTGGATTAATTCATTTGGATGGATTAATTTATATTGATTGGATCAATATTTAGATTAATTATGAATGCCATTTATTTTAATGTGTTTGATGCATTATTTTGAATGGTGATGTGGTTCATGGACCTAGTTTTGAATCGTTCGGTTTTATTCGATTGGGTTGTAAAGGCCGTTTTGAGCCTATTTATTTTACTAGAAATATTTGTATCTAGGATGCAATTTTTCAAATGTAAAATTTATATGTAATGACGAAGACCGGGGGAAGATCTATTCTAGAAGACGAAGATTCAAGACCGAAGACATGTAATTAGATTACGACGTTTTAGTTCTAGGAACGGTCCATGAACTACATGTTGGTAGCAACTAGGTTGTGAATGTTTATTCATATGGTATGAATGCACAAACGCGCTAAAAATGAATTAATTTGCAAAGTGTAACATTAATCACGAAAATTCTCCCACGACAAGTTATTAAGTTTAAAAGGTTTCAAGGTTTTCCTTCCCTCCATCGAGCTTTCAGAAAATTGAAATCCAAACCAGATGTGCTATGATTCTGAGTTATCGGGGTAGTCATTCGGGGAGGATGGATAAATTACCGAGAGCGCATTGGATGCCTTCGATTGGAGCAAATTTTATCCCTAGAAACCTGTTCGGTTGCCGGATAAGATTCAATTGTGAAACTGATTTGCGTCGATGGTATAAATTTAACTTGTTCACGAACCATAGAAACCGTATAGGTTGAGGGGAGTGAACAAAGAAAAAAAGAAGATCGAATCATCCATTAGATAGGTTGGTGTTAGACACCACTTTATGAAGATTAATAGACCAGAAACCTGTTCGGTTGCCCTCTATTAAAATTTATAAAGAACTCGATCACCACTATGAAGTAATGCGAACAATACTTCCGGATTTCACATGGGAGTGTGTTATTCCGATAAAAATAGTGGGATCCGGGTAAAAGAATAGAAAAGACCTTAATTCTATACTCAGATCATAATTGAACGAGTCACTAATAAATCTGTCGTACTTAATGCAGACAAACTCAACTCTCAATATGACAATGAACCCACTCGCTATACTACTCGAAAAGAACACCTTAATAGGACCTAACTTTGTGGACTGGCTCCACAACCTGATGATTGTCCTAAGTATAGAGGCACTAGGATGCGTCTTGGAGATGGACATTCCAGCGCCTCCAGTGTGGACTAGAGCCAATCAGGAAGAAATTGAAAACAGCGAAAAGTGGGTTAAGGATGACATAAAAATCCGTGCTTATATGATGGCTTCTATGTCTAATGAGCTTCGGAGAGCTCATGAGAAGATGACTTCTGCTAGGCAGATTTTATCTCACTTAACCGAGCTTTATGGTGAGCACAGTCGAACTGCTAGATATAAGATATCCAAGCAATTGTTCGGTGCAAGGATGAAGGAAGGTGACAAGGTTGGGGACCACGTCCTCAGAATGATATCTATGATCGAGAGATTGGAGGCTCTTGATTTCAAGATGGATACTTCCCTTCAGACCGACCTTATCCTACAGTCTCTTCCTGATTCCTTCTCACAATTTGTTATGAATTTCAACTGCAATAAGATTGCTTGCAACTTAGTAGAGTTGATGAACAAACTGGTGACCGCTCAGTCTCAGATGAAGACTCCGCGGATGAAGGAGTCTGCCCTTGTGATTTCTTCTGGACCTCGGAGGTCTAAGAATAAGAAGACAAAGACCAAGAAGCAGACGGGACCACAAGTCAAGGATCTTAAGGGTAAGAGCAACGCCCCGATGGTTCCCAAGAGCAAGAAGAAGAAGTATGCATGTCTCAAATGCGGTGAGCTGGGCCACTGGGCTAGAGACTGTCCGATGCTTCATGGCACTTCAGGTACCGAACTTTTAGTTTTGGAAACAAATTGTCCTGCTACTGTAATTTCTACTTCTTGGATACTGGATTTTGGTGCTAGTTCTCATATTTGTAGCGTGAATCAGGATCTGGAACAAAGTAGGAAGCTTGGAGCTGGGGATAGTATCGAAGCAACTGACATAGGATCACTTCTTTTGGATTTGGAATCCGGCTTTGTTTTAACTTTAGATGATGTACTTTTTTTGCCCAAGGGGCATAAAAACATTATATTCATTCCGGTCATGGATCGAAAAGGCTTTACATTTTTCATTGGTGATGGTTCCTGCAAAATTTATTTTAGAAATAAACTAGTAGGCACTGCTACATTGTAAAATGGACTGTATTATCTTAACCTAAGTAACAAAGTCATTGTGAATACAATGACTAGGAAGCGTGGTAGGGATGAAACTAATCAAGTTTTGAAATGGCATCTTAGACTTGGTCATGTCGGTCAGACCAAGGTTTACAAAATGTAAAAGATGGACTTACGGGTCCATTGGGATCGGATCCCTTTCCAACTTGTGAATTTTGCCTTAAAGGCAAAATGACTAAGTCCCCCTTTCACAGGGACGTTTGAAAGAGCCACTGATAAACTTGGATTAGTCCATACCGACGTGTGTGGTGCTTTGAAAGCAGCACGTGATGGATATCAGTATTTCATTACGTTTACAAATGATCATACTAGGTATGGTTATGTATACTTAATGAAGCATAAATCCGAGGCCTTTGAGAAATTCCAGGAATTTAAGGCCCTAGTCGAAAAACAAACTGGTAATCATATCAAAAGCACTTCGGTCGGACCGAGGTGGTGAGTATATGAGTATGGAGTTTGACGAGTTCCTAAAGTAACATGGAATAGTATCACAACTAACACCTCTAAGAACTCCTCAGTTAAATGGTGTGTCAGAAAGAAGGAACCGAACCTTGTTGAACATGGTCCGTTCTATGCTGGGCTATACTGACTTACCAATTTACCTATGGGGGTATGCACTCCTGACTGCTGCTTATTTCTTGAACATATGTCCTTCCAAATCCGTTCCTAAAACTCCACATGAGATGTGGGAGGGCAGGAAACCAAGTCTTAATCACATTAGGATTTGGGGATGTCCCGCCTATATCAAGAAGACTAAGGTAGAGAATTTGGAAGCGAGGTCCGTGAGGGGACGTTTCATTGGATTCCCATCTGGGACGATGGGTTATCTATTCTACATGCCTGAAGATCGAAAGATCATTGTTGCTTTGCAAGCACACTTCCTGGAAGATGAGTTCATTCAGGAAGGCGGAGCAGGTACAAGCATTTCATTGGAAGAATACAATGAAACTCCTCAGGAGACATCTGTACAAGAAATTGGAAGCAAACCTTCAGAAACACAAGTACAACCACCTCGTAGGTCTAGTAGGGTGTCTCATTTACCTGTGAGGTATGGCCTTGTGCACCTGGAGGAGCTGGGTCTCCATGAGGTTCCAGATAATAGCCAAGAGACCAACCCAACGACCTATGACCAAGCGATGGTGGATGTAGACTCCACAAAATGGCGTGAAGCTATGGAAGCTGAGATAGACTCGATGCATGTCAATCAGGTCTAGACTATAGTAGACCGACCCAAGGACATAGTGCCTATTGGGAACAAGTGGATCTATAATAGAAAGACTGATGGGGATGGCAAGGTTGACACCTATAAGGCCAGTCTTGTGGGAAAGGGTTATACCCAGAAAGAAGGGATCGATTATCACAATACCTTCTCGCCCGTAGCTATGATCAAGTCTATCGCATGATGCTTGCTATAGCTGCCTACCATGATTATGAGATATGGCAAATGGACGTAAAGACGGCTTTCCTCAATGGATTCCTCGAGGAGGAAATATATATGGAGTAGCCTAAAGGCTTTGTGTCCGAGGTCGATACTCAAAAAGTGTGCAAGCTTCAATGTTCTATTTATGGACTGAAGCAATCTTCGCGTAGTTGGAACCTTCATTTTGACGAGGCAGTCAAAGAATTTGACTTCGTGCAAAATGAAGAGGAACCTTGTGTATACAAGAGGGTTAGTGGGAGCACGATCGCATTCTTAATACTATATGTAGATGACATTCTACTAATAGGAAATGATATGGGAATGCTCAGTTCTGTGAAAGCTTGGCTTTCGAGTAGTTTCTCCATGAAAGACTTGGGAAAAGCAACCTATATTCTTGGTATTCGGCTCTACTGGGATAGAGCGAAGAGAATGATAGGTCTTTCCCAAGCCCTCTATATAGATAAAATCTTAAAGCGATTTAAGATGGATGATTCTAAAAGAGGGTTCCTATCGATACGACATGGAATAAAACTCTCCTCAAAGATGTGTCCTCAAAGTGAGGAACAACGAAAGGAAATGAGTAATATACCATATGCCTCACCCGTGGGTAGCCTGATGTATGCAATGTTGTGTACAAGACCTGACATTGCACACGCTATGAGCGTGGTAAGTCGGTTTCAGGCAAACCCAGGCAAGGAACATTGGACTGCGGTAAAGAACGTTCTCAAGTACTTAAGAAGCACTAGAGATCTGGTTCTAATGTATGGCGGTGGAGAACTTGATGTGATGGGCTTCACTAATTCAGACTTCTAAGGACAGAAAGGCGATTCGATGTCTACTTCTGGCTACATATTTACTCTTAATGGAGGAGCAGTATCTTGGCGTAGCGCCAAGCAAAGCGCGACTGCTGATTCCACCAGTCAGGCTGAGTATCAAGCAGCCTCGGAGGCTTCTAAGGAAGGGTTCTGGATTAAGAAGTTTCTGGGAGAACTTCAAGTGATACCATGTGCTGAGCTGCCTATTCCGCTTTTTTGCGACAACGACGGAACTGTAGCGCAGGCCAAGGAGCCAAGGTTTCACAACAGTACCAAACATATTGAGAGGAAGTATCATCTCGTAAGAGAATTTGTTTGAAAGTGATACATTATGCTGCATAGAGTAGACTCAGCCGACAACATCGCTGATCCACTAACCAAGCCACTTTCTCAGATTAGCTTGGAGCGTCATCTGGAGAACATGGGTATTAGATACCATAGTGTGTGGCATTGAGTGCAAGTTGGAGATTTTTAGGAGTATGCCCTCGAATGCCACTCAGGGGATGTTAGAGTGAAGGCATTGTACTTGTTATTATGTAATATCATTATCAGAAGGCAATTGTATGTTTCTTTATTTACTGGTAGTTGCTGGCATTCCTGACTCTAAATATATATATATATATATATAAACTAGTCCGTGTGTTTGAGAGAAAAATATTCCACTCCTTATTGGATAAGGGGATCGGCACTGGAAAGGTTTATGGCTCAAATACTTAATCGTTCGCAAGTCGATGAAACTTAACTGGGCGTTAAGTTTATGTCAAGACTTGTATGACGTGTTATTTAACTTGGAGATTGTCTGTCGTACACTAATGGTTAGTGGGAGCACACGTTGTAGGTATGCTAATGAGATTAGTATACTCGAACCGACTCACCCTCGATTCGTCACACGGATTTAACTCCGGGACAGTCAATGACGGAATCGAAAGGTTGTGATAAGTATTCGTGAACCTTCGACTTGAGTATTTAGTAGGGATGTGATTGTGACGTTAAGATTTTCATTAGAGTAGTTCGACTCAGAAAATCAGAAGGTGGGGGTCAACCTCGACATGCGTCTTGACGGGCAAGTAGCAGGTTCTACTAAATACCAATATAGGATTCTTTCTCCCGTTGGTGAACGGGTTATATGTCCTATGCGGTTATTGGCAGATGAGATCATAAGTCTTTGGCCAAAGCATTGGAGCTGGTTGTATTGGATACACGAGAGCTCGATGATCTCGATTTGCATTACTCATGCATAGCGTCAAGTACAGATAGGATTTGACTGACCGTGACCCTATAACTTGATCGGGACATTTGAAAAAGAGTTTATACGTATACTGGTATTCACGACAGAATGGTTTTTGAATGATCCCATCATTCGTTCTCAGTTGGGATACAGTGTAGGCCGCCAGGCTGGCTAGGTGGTGCTACTACTCTTTGGTTCCTCCCATTGCTAACTGAGATGGACCTACCGAGTCGCGCAATAGGATTGACGACAGAATGAATCGAGCTTATTCTCTTTATTAATATTAGATAGTGGATATCTAATTTATTGGACATTGGATGTCTAATTAATATTGGGACATTGGATGTCTAAATTAATTTATTGGATAAATTAATTTACGGCCTAATGTATTAAAAATAATATTGGGTGATTAATTTAATTCATGAATATAATTATTTCTTGGAGAAATTAATTATGTTATTTTGTATTTGATATGATTAATTAATTGGATTAATTAATTAATATAAATACATCGAAACAAAATTAGAGTTTATCTGATTGGACTCACGGGAGTCCGAAATGAACCAAACTCGTCCGGTTCTTCTAGATGGCCGCCCCCCACCTACTCACCTACCTTGGTCTTGGTCTTCACCTTGATGGGTGGAAGACTTATGACCACCAAGGGGACAAATTCTCACTTAATGATGATGTTGGTGATTTTGTCTAAAGTAGGTGATTTGTGATGATATAATAAAGAATAAATGTGAAGACTAACACACTCTTGCTCATACTTTGCATCTCACGATCCATAGAGAGAGAGAGAGGAAAAGAGTTTTTCCAAGTCTTCATCTTGTTCTTCATTTTCATCTTGATTCTTGAGTTTTCTTGGAGAAAAATAGAGATATAATTGAGAGATATAGATTAAGCACTTAGAGTGTTGTAATTTGATTAGTAAGCTTCTATCATCCTTTTCTAGCTGTAACCTTGGAGGTTAATTGGATGGTCGTCGTTCCGTTCGTTTCTCCGGCGCGTGGCAAGTTGAGACGCGGTGATTTTGGCGTTGGATCATCCAAGAGCTTGACAAATCGGATTCGTGGGAAGAGCACCTAAAGCTTTTGGGATCGTCTTCGAGGAGTGCACCATTTAATCAACGGACTACAAAGGTATGATTTCGAATCTTCCTTTGTTTCATTTTATATTCGTATATACGTAGCTCGATCGATCCTCTTTAGGGATTCGGATCGAATTAGATTCATTTTATGGCTTCCGCTGTACCTTCGTTTTAGGCACCGAATTCCAAAAGTAAGAATGGGATGTTCGCTTTAGTGTCTTTAGCGTAGAAAGGTCTCGCTCTTACTTTAGCTAAAGAGCAGGCTTTGCATAATGAGTGATGTGCTTTTGACATAGTCAATTGCTTAGGAGGGGCATACGTCTCTATTTCTTTGGACGACATAGCATGATTAACATCAATACTATTTTTTGTGTTGAGTTGTTGCCCTTTTTATCACTCAAAAGAAAGGATGTCCTTGCGAGTTCTTTAGAATACGGATCATCATATCTCGACCGGGATGACCTAGTCTATCATGCCAAATCTTATATGAGTCATTGCCCCAAATTTCATTTATGGTGACATCATAGGATTCGAATACCCTAATGGTTGTGGTGTACAGTCCACTATTTTAACTCTCAAGTTTTTCTAATATGCGTTTACGTCCACATTCATTAGATGTAAAATAAAGGAACTCGATTCCATTCTTACAGTGGGTTTCGAAAAGGAAACCATTGATACGTATATCCTTAAAGCTGAGTAAGGTTCGAGGGGCCCTAGGTGCGTATAGACCATCGATAACTCGAAGAAGAGTGCCGTTAGGCAATAAAAGGCATTGCCTCGCCTTTGGATGAGTTGGGAGGACCCAGTCATTGTGGTTACCGAGGATTGACATGCAACTAATTCAGTGAATAGAAGCCTATTCCTAAGAATGGTGTGGGTGGTCCCACTGTCAACCAAACATTCAAGTTCTCCTCGATTCATTCCTACGAAAAAGAGGAAAAGAAAATTTGAACCATAAACACGCAAGCAATATTCGTTTCTTCGAAATAAAGCTAAGAATATAACGTAAGCAATAATAATATCTTGTTCTAGAAAAACAAAGTTTCATCACACCATTACTGAAAATAAAACATCGATAAAATCGTTCTGAGGTAACAATCACTACACCAAAATGGCTGATTTGTCACCTTTTTATCCGCGCTATTTGTCACCGCTAATGACCGTGACAAATATTATCACGGCTAATGACGGTGACAAATGATAAAAAGTGACAATTAAAATGTTTGTCACGGCTTTTAACCACGACAAGTTTAAATAAATTTGTGTCACGGCTGTTAATCGTGACAACTCCGTGACAAGTTTAAAGAAATTTTTGTCACGGCTTGGAACCGTGACAAGTTTAAACAATTTTTTGTCAAAAGCATCGGTTATGCCCAGATTTTAAAAATCAAAATTAAAATCTCCTCTCCCAACCTAGACCGCCACCGCGGTATCTCTTCCTCCCCCACTCTCCTTCTCGCGACTCTCTCAAGGAAGAAAGAAGGCCCCGACCGTTTTTCTCAACTCTCCGTCCGGCCATCGAATCGGAGAAAAACTGCTGCCAGGATCCCCTCTCTGTCTCTGGTACATTTTATCTTCAACCACTCTCATCTTTTCTTCTTCAATAAATTATGAGGATTTCATCTAATTTGCATCTTTTTCAGATATAGGAGTGGTCTCGATTTTTCAGATATAGGAGCGGTCGTCGACAGTAGGTATGGTCACATTTTAGCTTTCTATGTTTATGACCATTTTTGACATTTTTCTTGTGTGGGATGTAGACGAAATTGGTGCTGAGTTTTTCTGATGTGCTGGGCAATTAACTTGGAATTTGCTAGTTCATTTCATGATTTTGGCAGTTGTATGTCCTACTGGAATTTTGTCTAAGTGTTGTTATCATCATTTTGTTAAATAACCAAGTGAAAATCTTGACATTGTTATTGTTGTAGGTTGTAAAAATCAGTTGCCATTATTCCGAGATCCCAATTTTGGTGGTGTCCACTAATATCTAGATAATCTAACGAACATACTTGAGCTATTGAATCAACTCATCATTAGATTTACTCCTTAATTTCTGAAAATTCAGCAAAATAGTAAATAGCTTTAGTTGATAGTTCAATTCTCAAATGCATAATGTAGGGAGGGATGAAAAGGAAGGTTTGTTAAGTGTTGTTCTATATTTAGTCAAATCTTTGGGTCGGTTTCCAGATTTTTACTTATTAATTATTAGAATTTGCTCCTCAACTATAATATATGCTACGTACTTCTCTTGTAATTAATAAATTATTTGAAAGTGAAATTCATAGCGGGTTCCTTTATTTGTGTATTTTTATAATTTAAAATATTTTTCATCTCAAATTATATACCTTAAAAAACATAATATTTTTATTAAACCTAATAGCAGGTTACTTCATTTCTGTGTTCTTTGGGAATTGTTGATTTTTTAAATCTTTGTGTTGACGAATTTTGTTAATTGTTATATTAATTCTCAGGTATATTATTTTTCCAGAAGAAGCATTTTGCTTATTAAAGATATAAAGAACAAAGGAATTGATTCCTCAAAAGGAACATGGCATTGCAACTAGTGTTCTTAGTATCTCTATTTCTAACTACATTCAGGGAATTTACTAGCATGTATATAGATCTTGCATGTATCTAAATTTTTATGTTGTTGTTTCTCTTGCACTTTTTATTTAATATTGATTTTCATATTTCTATTTTTTGTGAACTTACCAATTAATTAATGTTGTGTTGTTTCGTACAGCTTAATAGAACTTGCTACTGATTTGGCA
Organism: Orobanche coerulescens; assembly: GCA_033398695.1. Classification (NCBI taxonomy): domain Eukaryota; kingdom Viridiplantae; phylum Streptophyta; class Magnoliopsida; order Lamiales; family Orobanchaceae; genus Orobanche; species Orobanche coerulescens. The sequence continues at coordinate 179,598,354 of CM065807.1, read as the reverse complement.
GCTGGTCCGTGCATATTGGCATGTTGTATAATAGTTTAGATGCTCTCACGGCGGCTGGTCCGTGCATATTGGCATGCTGCATAATAGTTAGATGCTCTCACGGCGGCTGGTCCGTGCATATTGACATGTTGCATAATATTTTTTCTTGGAAAATAGTTTTGCTTGGAGGGTCATTGTATTTGAGAAAATGTTTTTGTAGGAATCAAAATGTTTTGGAGGTTCACTTTGAAATCTATGTTGTTGTGGGCAATCCATGATTTACCGGCCTATGGGACATTATGTGGGTGCAATGTGCATGGTTACTTGGGATGTCCTATTTGTGGAGAGAACGTTGAATCCTCATGGCTTGATAGTGGCGGTAAGATTTTTTATCATACACACAGGAGATTTTTGCCAGTTGGTCACAAGTTCAGGTTAATGCAAAATAATTTCCTTCCAGAATGCGTCGAATTCCGCTTAGCTCCTATAAAACTTTCGGGTTGGGAAATGGAAGAAAAAGCAGCGAAGGTCGATCGAAGACTTAGGGGAAAACACCCTCAAACTTTGACTCTGAAACGTAAAACAAAGAAAGAAATGGAAAAGAGCGCTTGGTCTAGGAGGTCGATTTTGTTTGATTTGCCCTATTGGAAGGAACATTCAGTACGTCACGGGATAGATTTGATGCATGCGGAGAAGAATGTCATTGAACATCTTGTAGGCACATTCCTAGTGTTGGTATATTATCGGATATTTGCGCCGTTTGTGCGGAAGCGTAAATAAATTGCAGAAAATAAATCACACGAGGATTTATAGAGGTTCGGCTATTAACGAAGCCTATGTCCTCTCCCGATGTATCTTTTTCCTTAGGCATAAGATCAAAACCTCTACGCCTCTCTTCTATCGGTCTAGGGATTACCGTTACAAGCTCGTCTTTTATCGGTCCGAGTAAAACCGTTTTTCCTTTTCTATTGGATAAGGAATCAACCACTCTAGCTTTCTATGGGTACTAGATAAACCTCACTTAGATATCGATTGCGATTCTAACAATGTCGGATACTTGATCCTAATAACACCGAATTCAATCGTATTTTTTTTTACCTCTCGTGTATAATGTTGAATGTATAAACACTCAAACTAACAATATAAGCTCAATATTACAACAACAATGTAAGTATATGATTCTCAGATGTATGACTTGTTTGCTTGAAGTTTTGTACTCAAACAGTACCATAGGAATGGTATTTATAGGCATTTCCCATAAACTAGCCGTTGCTGCCAGTTGACTAGCTAGCGTGCGCTAGCTCTTCCTTCTTAGCGTGCGCTATCGCACATTTTTGCTTTAGCGTGCGTAATGTCTTTCATGTAGCGTGCGTTAATCACTTTATGTTTCAGTCCAGTGGCTACTGTCCTTGACAGTTAGCGTGCGCTACCACTTCCTTTGTAGCGTGCGCTATTCCAATATATCCGTTGCATGAATTGTCAAAGTATCCGTTTGATATGCTGACTTTGACTTGCTTTTCCCAACGTTCTGATTGACTTGATTCAAACTGCTTAGCATGCGCTATTCCTTTTTTGTAGCGTGCGCTAATGCTGACTTCATTGCATACGTTATTCTGTGTTTGAATTCCTTCACAACGGTAACAAGACTTCGATAGCGTGCGTTAATAATAACGTGTAGCGTGCGCTATCCCATCAGCTGACTTCACTTCAGCTTACTTCGAAACTAGGCTGGAATGCAGATTACTCCTCGTTAGCGTGCGCTAACGTATGATGATTTGCGTGCGCTAATTCAGTCCAGCTTGCAACTTTTTGCGTCTTCATCTGCATCGTTGTTTTGCTTCGCCTCAATGTTGTTTTGTTTGTTTAGCAACTTTAATCATCAAAACACAAATTAAATAATGTGTGGAATAAATATTCCAACAATCTCCCCCTTTTTGATGATTACAAAACAACTCTTGAAATGGATAAAATCTGTAAAAATAAAAATATATGTATATATATACGAATCAAAGTTTTCGGCTTTGATCGTTTCGTTAGTTTCTCCAATCCTCTTTTCTTTTCGACATCTCCTTTATTTTTCAACTCTGTCGTTTTTCATTTTTCAATTTTTCAACTCCCCCTATTTGTATGCTTTCTTTTTCTCTTCGACTTCTTCGATTTTTCTCATTTTTATTCTCAATTCATCTCCTTCTCATTTTTATCTCAATTCATCTCCTTCTCATTTTTATCTCAATTCATCTCCTTCTCCCCCTTTTTGTCTTCATCAAAAAGTATAAAAATATAGAGTATATCAAATGAAATATAAATGTGCATGATACCAATTTATGCATTAATAAGGGAATTTAGTTATGCCCTTTAAAAAAAATACTCCCCCTGAAGGTATTATTTCTTCCTCAAAAATATTCCTTCTCCCCCTTTGTAAAATATCACTTGTTAAAATTTATTTTTGGGGATCCAACCTATAGTTGGTTTTTATTTTGAAACGTATACGATATTTGAAATGTTTGTTCCTTTAGGAACCCAAATCTTTTTAATTTTTATCGTCCGTCTTGGGCTTTTGCAATTTGAAATGTGATGCCCGATTTTCAAATATTTTTCGTAACGGGGTATTTTGAAATTGACGGATTCGTCTTTTGAACATGGTTTGAATCCTAACCCCTCTTTATTTAGAGTATATTTTTGAACACACAACATTTGTTCAAATTTATCGTTGCCGCACGAGAATTTCTTTGTCAAAATTTTTAGTTCATCTTGAACTTTTAAAAGATTATTCTTTAAAGTATTCTCATTTTCAATGCATTTCGAATGATCGATCTCGACAAATTTCCCTTTTTCAAGTATTTTGGAATTTTCAATTTCCAAAGTTTTATATTTAGACTTGAGGGATTTAATTCATTTAAAGCATTTTGATAGTCCGTATGTAATAATTCGAATGCTTCAAAGAGTTCGTCGTAGGAGTTACTTACTTGACTTTCGACGTCGCTATCGTCGAATGAACTCCGGGCCATGAGCGCGAGATTATTTTGGTCAAGAAAATCTTCATCGGGATCTCCGTCGCTCCATGTTGCGATTAAGACTTCCTTTTGTTTTTGTAATATCCGGGGGTAATTTTTTTTTTTTCGTGTTACTGTTGAGTTGTACGTATTCATTTGGAATTGTACAAGTGTTGTTGTTTGGACCAATACAATTTATATTGTATTAGAATATTTCGGGATCGAAATATTTTTATTGGTCGTCGGTTTGGTTTCGTCGTTTGGTTGTTGTTTGGCGAGTTTGGAATTTTGGCTAAGTTTATAGCCATAGCGTACGCTACTTGTGTAGCATTACGTACGCTAATTTGTTGCGCGATTCCGCACGTTACGCCCGAGGTTACGACGTAATGCGTGGTAGGTGGTGAAGCTTTCTCGCCAACTTTCTATGGCGGTATCTTTGGAATATCTTTTATATATATATATATATATATTTTGTCAATTTGGGCATCTTCCCACGTGAAGTTTCCCCCTCTTCCATCTCATGCCATATTATGTATATATATAATATATATATATACTCACCTTATATCATCATCAATCATCACCACCCCACATCCCTCTCTCCCTCACGTCAACTGCATCATCTCTCCCTCTCTCACACTATTTTTCTTTTTCTTCTTCTCCCTTCCCTCTCTCGCCCTCTCTCCCTTTTTCTCCATTTTCCGGCGAGATGAAAGCTTGAGGACGGACGGGCCGGTTTCTCCATTTTTTCCGGCGAGCTTGAGTTCGGCGGGCAGGCAGCTCACGACCGGAGCTCGGCGGCGGCCTGGTCGGAATTTCCGAACCGGAAGGCTGCGAAACCCGGTCGACGTGTTCCGGCATTTTTCCTTCTTCCGGCGAGACGGCAGGCACCGGCTTCTCCATTGATTCCGGCGACCGGAAGTGGTTTTGTCCGGAACGGACGGACGGAACGGAGGTTTGACATTCTTCCGGCGAAGAGTTACAAACGGAGGTGGTGGAACCGGCCATAGACGGAAACGGACCGGAGTTGGACGAAGTCCGGCGGGTCATTCTTCCGGCGGTCGACTTCCGGCATGGGAGTTTTTTTTTTTTTTTCTCTTTCTTCTTTCCGGGACTGACCGATCGGCTCCTGGTAAGCTTCTTTTTGTATGTGTTTAGATGTGTGTAATATGTATATATATATATATATATGAGCAGTGTGTGTGGGTGTGTAAAGCTGTAATATATATATATATATAGCGTGCGCTGTGTGTTGTGTGTAGCGTGAGTTGTGTGTGTGTGTTGTGTGTTTTATGTATATATATATATATGAGCAGTGTGTGTTGTGTGTTTTATGTATATATATATATATATGAGCAGTGTGTGTTATGTGTTTTATGTATATGAGCAGTGAGTATATATATATATATTTAGATATATATATATATAAATATTGTGAGTTGTATTGTATATATATTATTATATATATATGTAACATATATATATATTATATACATGCGTATGTATACGAATAAATACGAGTATAGTATGTGTTCGTGTTGGAATCGGAATTATCTACTGTGTTATTTTCGGACGATATCGTGTTATCGAATGAATTGTATTTCATTCAAGGTTGTTCGAGTGCTTGTGATTGTCGGAGGACGCGTTGATCGATTCGTGGAAGGACGTTGATCGTGGAAGGACTTTCTCGCCTTCGGTTTGAGGCAAGTTTTATACTTGTCTTGACAATGAGATTAATGTTATCGTATGTGTATGAATGTGTGTATCATTTCGAGACTTGGTCTCTTTGTGATTTTGTTGATATCGGGGATTGTTTGATACGATACCCTTCTAAAATTATGCCAAATATTATTGTTGTTCGTAAATGGCGATTTAAGGCATTGCGATACTTGTTAGTAATATTGTTGTCGATAGCGGTTCGCGGTATCGACATATCGATTGTTATTGTTGATTGGCGTTCCTTTGAGATATTGTTGTTGATAGCGGTTTGCGGCATCGACGTATCGATTGTTGTTATTGATTGATGTTCCATCAAGATATTTTTTTGTGAATCGCCGTTATTGATATCGGTGTTTTTCTATTGATGTCGTTTTGGCGATTGAAGGCATCGGCGTATTCGATTTTCATCTGCGTTATCGTGAAGATTAAAGGTGCCGAGACATTCGTTGTATAATTGTTATCGGTTAACCGCTCAAGGTAATCGATATATTGATTTGGGATTATCAAAGATAATTCCCATCCGTTGTATAATTATTATCGATTGTCCGCTCTAACGGTAATCGATATATTGAATTGGGATTATCAAATATAATTTCCACCCGTTGTCAAAAAGATAATTCCCATCTGTTGTATAATTGTTATCGATTGGCCATTCTACGGTAATCGAAGTATTGAATTGGGATTATCAACGATAATTCCCATCCGTTGAATTATTATTGTCGTGTTGACCGATTCAAGGCAGCACACTATTATTCTTGTGAGCCCGGTAATTTTGTGATCGTTGAAGGTTGAGGATTTTCCCGAACTGTTGTGTTATGATCGTTGTTCATCGGTCCTTAAGGATTTTGATCCCAGGATGGTTGTTTTGAATATTGTTGGTCGTGTCGATCTTTCATTATTCGTGTCAACGTTCACTTGGTGAGTCGTATGATTTGTTTTGGATGTCTTATCCTTTGAGTTTCATTGTCATGTTGTATCGTGACATATCCGGAATCATATCTGCGTTGGTTATATTGTGTAGGATTTTTAGCCGTGCACATATAGTCATCGGCGGATATTATTCCGCGTTGGACTGTGCACACGGGACGTAGTTTCGTGAGGCTAATTAGGTACATTGTCCTACGTATATTCTGGATTCCATATACGGGGCGGACATGTGCACGGACACATTTCCGGATCGGGCGTACTGTGATGTCCATCTTTTGAGCCATAAACTTTGATCGTCCAGTATTGGATGAGTTTGACGATTTAGGATCGAGCGTTCATACGCCCGAGGGGTATGTTCGGCGGTCATGTTTGTTTCTTTGAGATCTGTATTGTGATGATTTACGGCTTGGGCCATTCGGCTTTCAGGCCATCGTGATATTTTGGCAGCTTCGGCTGAGGGCTTTCAGGCCATTGTGATGTATCGGTATTTCCGTTTGAGCCTTCGGGCATTATGATCCTTATTTATTTCAGCGTTGGATTGATTTACCTTCGGGTAACGTATTGTTGTGTTCTATATTGATGATTCGCCGTTGGGCACTTATGTTCTAATCTATTGAGCAGGTATTGATCGTATGCCATGGGCATAGTGTTCCACGAATGCTCGATTCTTACTTTGGTTTGTGAGCATCTCGTACTACCATTGTTGTACTATTTATTCTACCTTTGGATGCATATCATGTTGTGCATGTACTTGATATTCATTATCTTTGGATGGTCGACCAGTGGCGAACATGTTTTCATGTTTTAGGTACTTGCGAGGAGAGAGTTGAGACACAGGGGCATAACGATGGCGACGAGGCATTCGAGCGATACTAGTCCGAGATATTTTGGTGTTCATGTTGGTCAGACAGTTGGAGTACTCCATTTTTGTTCAGTCATTGTCGTTTTGTATTATCCGAGCAAGGCTCGTGGATGTTGTTGTATTTTATTTTGGCCATGTAGGCCCATTCTTGTCGTTGAAATTCCATATCGGGATAGTATGTCGGACGTCATAGTAGGGTCTGTGATGTCCTATTTTGGTCAGTTTGTTGTATTTTTAGTCGTGTTCGCCTGGTGGATCACCTGAGGTGGGGTCCACGGCACTGTAATAACCCAATGGGATTTGGGGGTGTTACAGAAGATGGTATCAGAGCATTGGGTTGTGAGATACCCTGGCTTGTGTGTTATGTGGCTCTACCAACGCGGTAGTAGCGGGGCTGTCAGGTTATGACAATCTGGACAGTCGGGTTTTGTGAGTCGTGATAGTTGGACGACTGTATGAGTCATTCTTTCATCGAGTCGTCGTCAGTGAAGACTAGTATCGCAAGACCTCGAAGCTTCGTATGACCTGTGTAAGGACTCTATTCTCTTTTATGTGCATACATTCATTATGTCATTGATTAAACCTGTTTTGTTGACACTGGTATGTGGCGATCGGGTGCGATTGATTTATGATTATTCGCTTTGGAGCGTGTGGGCTCTGTATCGGCTATGATTGGTGCGATCGATGTGATCGTTTATCTGTTGAGTATGTATACTCATGTTTGGCGTTGACCTAGCATTCTGGCCGTTGAGGCGTAATTGTGTTGTGGTCATGATTGAACGTTGTTCTTTCAGTCTGGAAAGAGGACATGACAGAGGGGGTAGAGGCCGCAGAGTGGGCCGACACCCGAAACCTCGTACCAATAATTTGGTGGCTGACGAATCATTTTCGGAGTTATGCTCGAGAACCCACCGATCGTGATTGTGTTTGGATCGGGTTCAAGACTCTCATGTTAGAGAGGTATTATCCGGCTCCACTTCGTGAAGCCAAGTTGTCGGAGGTTTTGAACCCCGAATCCGTCGAGAACGAGGGTGTTATTGTTATTGCTGAGAAGTTTCAAGGACTTCTTGATTTCTTTTCCGTGAGAGGACTAGGATGCCGATTCGTTCAGAGGGACATCGAGCTCCGACGTCCAAGAGGTCATTTCCTAGTCGGCTTCGTACTGGGAAAGTATTTTCTTCCCAGGCGACGAGTTCGACTGTTGTTTGTTTTAATTGTGATTCAGCGGGGCATGTTAGTACTCTATGTACGGTGCCAGCTATTATTTATTTTCTGTGTCGGAGGTGGGGACACCTTCAGAGTACTGCATGAGTTCTAGTGTCAGTAGGTCTCGAGAGAGCTCATGGGCCTCGAGAGATTTTATTACTTCAGTCCGTACTTCATCCAAGGGGTCATATCGGGCTTCGGAAGCCAGAGGTATGGACACCCGAGGGGAAGTAGCGAGTTCAGGTTTGTGTTTTCCTCGAGTCGATGGGATCGAGGAACTCGATGATCTGGAGGATGTTGATTCCGGGTACATTTGAGATGTAGCCTTGATCTGTATTTTTCTTGTCTCTCAGATTGATGTTTGACTCGGTCTGTATTTTATTATTGTGGTTGCGAACCATTTATTATTTGATCTATCTTGTAATCATTGTATCTGAGAATCTTGACACTTGAGTCATTTGATGTGATTTTCTTTCCTTTTGGTCCTGTACCCGAGATTTTTGTGATGATCTGGGTAATTGTTCATTGTGATTCAAGACATCAAGTCGTGAGGACTTGGGTGCGCAATTGATATAGTCCCGAGGACTATTCGTGTGTTGTTATTTTCTTTTGTGGTGCGACTTCCTGGCTGGTCTCTGGCGGAGGAGTCATGATTCGGCTAATCTCGCATTTGATTGAGTGTCTTTATCACTTGATTTTTTCGCCTTGTTCAGACAGAGGAGACGTGGGGACCCGTGGGGTCGGCCCAGTTATTTAGGCGGAATTGCTCATATTGAGGAGTATTCCTGGAGATGTTGTTTTCTTATCCTGATGGATAGTCCGTGCCCCAACTTGTGCGCCCTGAGTTTCGAGACGAAACACTTTTTAAGGGAGTATGTAATATCCGGGTAATTTTTTTTTTTCGTATTCATTGAGTTGTACGTATTCATTTGGAATTGTACAAGTGTTGTTGTTTGACCAATACAATTTATATTGTATTAGAATATTTCGGATCGAAATATTTTTATTGGTCGTCGGTTTGGTTTAAATCGTTTGGTTGTTTGGCGAGTTTGGAATTTTGGCTAAGTTTATAGCCATAGCGTCGCTACTTGTGTAGCATTACGTACGCTAATTTGTTGCGATTGCGACGTTACGCCCGAGGTTACGACGTAATGCGTGGTAGGTGGTGAAGCTTTCTCAGTGAAACTTTCGGGCGGGTAACTTTGTAATATCTTTTATATATATATATATATATATATATATATATATATATATATATTTTGTCAATTTGGGCATCTTCCCACGTGAAGTTTCCCCCTCTTCCATCTCATGCCATATTATGTATATATATAATATATATATATATACTCACCTTATATCATCATCAATCATCACCACCCCACATCCCTCTCTCCCTCACGTCAACTGCATCATCTCTCCCTCTCTCACACTATTTTTCTTTTTCTTCTTCTCCCTTCCCTCTCTCGCCCTCTCTCCCTTTTTCTCCATTTTCCGGCGAGATGGAAGCTTGAGGACGGACGGGCCGGTTTCTCCATTTTTTCCGGCGAGCTTGAGTTCGGCGGGCAGGCAGCTCACGACCGGAGCTCGGCGGCGGCCTGGTCGGAATTTCCGAACCGGAAGGCTGCGAAACCCGGTCGACGTGTTCCGGCATTTTTCCTTCTTCCGGCGAGACGGCAGGCACCGGCTTCTCCATTGATTCCGGCGACCGGAAGTGGTTTTGTCCGGAACGGACGGACGGAACGGAGGTTTGACATTCTTCCGGCGAAGAGTTACAAACAGAGGTGGTGGAACCGGCCATAGACGGAAACGGACCGGAGTTGGACGAAGTCCGGCGGGTCATTCTTCCGGCGGTCGACTTCCGGCATGGGAGTTTTTTTTTTTTCTCTTTCTTCTTTCCGGGACTGACCGATCGGCTCCTGGTAAGCTTCTTTTTGTATGTGTTTAGATGTGTGTAATATGTATATATATATATATGAGCAGTGTGTGTGGGTGTGTAAAGCTGTAATATATATATATATATATAGCGTGCGCTGTGTGTTGTGTGTAGCGTGAGTTGTGTGTGTGTGTTGTGTGTTTTATGTATATATATATATATGAGCAGTGTGTGTGTTGTGTGTTTTATGTATATATATATATATGAGCAGTGTGTGTGTTATGTGTTTTATGTATATGAGCAGTGAGTATATATATATATATATTTAGATATATATATATATATAAATATTGTGAGTTGTATTGTATATATATTATTATATATATATGTAACATATATATATATTATATACATGCGTATGTATACGAATAAATACGAGTATAGTATGTGTTCGTGTTGGAATCGGAATTATCTACTGTGTTATTTTCGGACGATATCGTGTTATCGAATGAATTGTATTTCATTCAAGGTTGTTCGAGTGCTTGTGATTGTCGGAGGACGCGTTGATCGATTCGTGGAAGGACGTTGATCGTGGAAGGACTTTCTCGCCTTCGGTTTGAGGCAAGTTTTATACTTGTACTGGTCAATGAGATTAATGTTATCATGTATGTGTATGAATGTGTGTATCATTTCGAGACTTGGTCTCTTTGTGATTTTGTTGATATCAGGGGATTGTTTGATACGATACCCTTCGGAAAATTATGCCAAATATTATTGTTGTTCGTAAATGGCGATTTAAGGCATTGCGATACTTGTTGGTAATATTGTTGTCGATAAGTTCGCCAGTATCGACATATCGATTGTTATTGTTGATTGACGCGTTCCTTTGAGATATTGTTGTTGATAGCGGTTTGCGGCATCGACGTATCGATTGTTGTTATTTATTGATGTTCCATCAAGATATTTTTTTTGAATCGTCGTTATTTATATCAGTTTTTTTCTATAGATGTCGTTTTGGCCGATTGAAGGCATCGACGTATTCGATTTTCATCTGCGTTATCGGTAACCGATTAAAGGTGCCGAGACATTCGTTGTATAATTGTTATCGGTTAACCGTTCTGAAGGTAATCGATATATTGATTTGGGATTATCAAAGATAATTCCCATCCGTTGTATAATTATTATCGATTGTCCGCTCTAACGGTAATCGATATATTGAATTGGGATTATCAAATATAATTTCCACCCGTTGTCAAAAAGATAATTCCCATCTGTTGTATAATTGTTATCGATTGGCCATTCTACGGTAATCGAAGTATTGAATTGGGATTATCAACGATAATTCCCATCCGTTGAATTATTATTGTCGTGTTGACCGATTCAAGGCAGCACACTATTATTCTTGTGAGCCCGGTAATTTTGTGATCGTTGAAGGTTGAGGATTTTCCCGAACTGTTGTGTTGTGATCGTTGTTCATCGGTCCTTAAGGATTTTGATCCCAGGATGGTTGTTTTGAATATTGTTGGTCGTGTCGATCTTTCATTATTCGTGTCAACGTTCACTTGGTGAGTCGTATGATTTGTTTTGGATGTCTTATCCTTTGAGTTTCATTGTCATGTTGTATCGTGACATATCCGGAATCATATCTGCGTTCCGATTGGTTATTGTGTAGGATTTTTAGCCAGGCACATATAGTCATCGGCGGATATTATTCCGCGTTGGACTGTGCACACGGGACGTAGTTTCGTGAGGCTAATTAGGTACATTGTCCTACGTATATTCTGGATTCCATATACGGGGCGGACATGTGCACGGACACATTTCCGGATCGGGCGTACTGTGATGTCCATCTTTTGAGCCATAAACTTTGATCGTCCATAGTATTGGATGAGTTTGACGATTTGTGACTGAGCGTTCATACGCCTGAGGGGTATGTTCGACAGTCATGTTTGTTTCTTTGAGATCTGTATTGTGATGATTTACAGCTTCGGGCTGTTCGGCTTTCAGGCCATCGTGATATTTTGGCAGCTTCGGCTGAGGGCTTTCAGGCCATTGTGATGTATCGGTATTTCCGTTTGAGCCTTCGGGCATTATGATCCTTATTTATTTCAGCGTTGGATTGATTTACCTTCGGGTAACGTATTGTTGTGTTCTATATTGATGATTCGCCGTTGGGCACTTATGTTCTAATCTATTGAGCAGGTATTGATCGTATGCCATGGGCATAGTGTTCCACGAATGCTCGATTCTTACTTTGGTTTGTGAGCATCTCGTACTACCATTGTTGTACTATTTATTCTGCCTTTGGATGCATATCATGTTGTGCATGTACTTGATATTCATTATACTGGATGGCTGACCCCGTGGGGGCGGAACATGTTTTCATGTTTTAGGTACTTGCGAGGAGAGAGTTGAGACACAGGGGCATAACGATGGCGACGAGGCATTCGAGCGATACTAGTCCGAGATATTTTGGTGTTCATGTTGGTCAGACAGTTGGAGTACTCCATTTTTGTTCAGTCATTGTCGTTTTGTATTATCCGAGCAAGGCTCGTGGATGTTGTTGTATTTTATTTTGGCCATGTAGGCCCATTCTTGTCGTTGAAATTCCATATCGGGATAGTATGTCGGACGTCATAGTAGGGTCTGTGATGTCCTATTTTGGTCAGTTTGTTGTATTTTTAGTCGTGTTCGCCTGGTGGATCACCTGAGGTGGGGTCCACGGCACTGTAATAACCCAATGGGATTTGGGGGTGTTACAGTTTTACTCGACAGTTTTTGGCAAAGTGGCCTGGTTTACCACATAATCGACAAGTGTTGTCGGGTTTCTTCGATTCCCCCGCTTGAATGTCCTTCTTTCTCCGGTTTAATAAGTGTTGGAACTTATTAATATTTTTGGCATAATATGCCATTTCTTCGTCGCTATCGTCCACCGGAATTTCTTCTTTCTTTCTCGGCACCTTAGCCTTGAAGGCTATCGATTTTTTCTTCGGTTTTGGTTTGGCATTCCGAGATTTTAGAACAATCTCATAGTTGATAAGAGAACCAACGAGACCACTAAAATCGAGAGTATTTAAATCTTTTGATTCCATTATTGCCGTAACCGTACCGTCCCATTCTCGAGGTAGTGATCGGAGAATTTTCTTTACTTTCTCACTACTCGAAAGTGGTTTTCTGAAACATGCTAATCTATTAGTGATGACCGAGAATCGGTCGAGCATAATCGAGATGGATTCGTCGTCCTTCATTTGGAATAATTCATAATCGTGAAGGAGCATGTTTATCTTCGTCTCTTTGACTTGAGACGTACCTTCGTGTGTTACCTCAAGCATTTTCCAGATTTCTTTGGCACTATCACACGATGATATCCGGTTGTCTTCTTCCGGATTTAAAGCACAATATAATAATTGCGTGGCTTTGCAATTATAATGGTCATTTTTCCGATCCGCATCGTCATACTCTTCAAAGGTTTTGAGAGTTCCGTTTGAGTTCGTCGGAATTTTGGGACCAAGGCAAATCACCTTCCATAATTCGATACTGAAAGCTCGGATGAAAATAGACATTTTCTTCTTCCAAGTCATGAAATTTGATCCATCAAAAAATGGTGGTCGGTTGAGAGCAAGTCCTTCGACGGGAGCCATTTGAAACGCTATTTTGGATCTTCTCCTCGGATGTTAAGCCGCGTATTGGAGTACCGCTCCGATACCAATTGTTGGTATATTATCGGATATTTGCACCGTTTGTGCGGAAGCGTAAATAAATTGCGGAAAATAAATCACACAAGGATTTATAGAGGTTCGGCTATTAACGAAGCCTGCGTCCTCTCTCGATGTATCTTTTTCCTTATTCTTAAGATCAAAACCTCTACGCCTCTCTTCTATCGGTCGAGGGATTACCGTTACAAGCTCGTTTTCTATCGGTCCGAGTAAAATCGTTTTTCCTTTTCTATTGGATAAGGAATCAACCACTCTAGCTTTCTATGGGTACTAGATAAACCTCACTTAGATATCGATTGCGATTCTAACAATGCCGGATACTTGATCCTAATAACACCGAATTCAATCGTATCTTTTCTTTTACCTCTCGTGTATAATGCTGAATGTATAAACACTCAAACTAACAATATAAGCTCAATATTACAACAACAATGTAAGTATATGATTCTCAGATGTATGACTTGTTTGCTTGAAGTTGTTGTACTCAAACAATACCATAGGAATGGTATTTATAGGCATTTCCCATAAACTAGCCGTTGCTGCCAGTTGACTAGCTAGAGTGCGCTAGCTCTTCCTTCTTAGCGTGCGCTATCGCACATTTTTGCTTTAGCGTGCGTAATGTCTTCCATGTAGCGTGCGTTAATCTCTTTATGTTTCAGTCCAGTGGCTACTGTCCTTGATAGTTAGCGTGCGCTACCACTTCCTTTGTAGCGTGCGCTATTCCAATATATCCGTTGCATGACTTGTCAAAGTATCCGTTTGATATGCTGACTTTGACTTGCTTTTCCCAACGTTCTGATTGACTTGATTCAAACTGCTTAGCGTGCGCTAGGAGTGGGCATGGGACGGGATGGGACGGGCCTGGGGTCATCCCACGTCCCGTCCCTTGTTATAACAAGCGGGACGGGACGGGATGGGATTGGTGATTTTAAAATTTCATCCCGCGCGGGCCTTATCCCGGTTGGGACGGGACGGAACGGGACGGGATGGGTTTAGTCCCGCATAAAAAAGTTCAAAATATAAATTAGAAAAAAGTAAGAAAATCTATAATTTTATACATCTAAATTCGGGAAAAATATCCAACAAACTAATTTAATAGCCTAAATTAAACTTTTAAAATAACAATTATTAACATTGAATACAACATGTCCATTTTTTTGAAAAAATATCAGTTACTAACTTTATATCGGTTGAAGAGGTTTGTGTATAATTATAAAATATAGATAGTAAAAAATAAAAATAGTTTATTATTAAAAATTAATTAAAAAAGGGTTACAAATAATAAAAGTATATGGTTTTAAAAAGGGTTAAAAACTTAGCGGGACGGGCCTTACGGGCCTCAAATTTTTTGTCCCGTGTCCCGTCCCGCAGTTACTCTAATGGGGCGGGACGGGACGGGCCTAGTGTTTTTAATTTTGGATCCCGTCCCATCCCGGGTAATTTTGGGACGGGACCGGGACGGGATTGGGATTTTGATTTTTTGTGCCCACCCCTAGCGTGCGCTATTCCTTTTTTGTAGCGTGCGCTAATGCTGACTTCATTGCATACGTTATTCTGTGTTTGAATTCCTTCACAATGGTAACAAGACTTCGATAGTGTGCGTTAATAATAACGTGTAGCGTGCGCTATCCCATCAGCTGACTTCACTTCAGCTTACTTCGAAACTAGGCTGGAATGCAGATTACTCCTCGTTAGTGTGCGCTAACGTATGATGATTTGTGTGCGCTAATTCAGTCCAGATTGCAACTTTTTGCGTCTTCATCTGCATCGTTGTTTTCGCTTCGCCTCAATGTTGTTTTGATTGTTTAGCAACTTTAATCATCAAAACACAAATTAAATAATGTGTGGAATAAATATTCCAACACCTAGATGGGGCTCATTCGAAAGATGGAGTGAAGGTACGTGATGATCTGCATAAGATGAGGATAAAAAGATCATTATGGTTGAAAGGTGATGCTAGAACCGGAAAGAAGATTATCCCAGTTGCAGCTTTTACTTTGAGCAATGATAAAAGAAAGATATTGCTCGATACACTATACGAGTTGAAGGTGCCTTCCAATTTCTCATCAAATTTTCGTAGGATAGTGAGTTACGCAATACATGATTTGAAACAGTGCAAGACTCATGATTGGCATGTCATAATGCAACTAGTCCCTTTGTTGTTTGGCCATTGTTTTTCCAAACATAAGGATCTCCGGAGGGCTATTATGCAGATAAGCTTGTGCTTCACTCTATTGTGTGAAAAGGTCGTTAACAGAAAACACATGATGGCGGCAAAAACAACTCTAGCTGAGGCAACCCGTGTTCTAGAAAAGTACTTTCCTCCCTCATTCTTTGATATAAGCATCCATTTGTTAGTGCATTTGTGTGATGAAGCATTGATATGTGGCCCGGCTTGGTATCGGTGGATGTATCCATTTGAACATTTAATGAAAATATAAAAAGAGTACGTTAAGAATCCGCGGTACATTGAGGGGTCCATTGCGGAGGAGTACATTACAGAAGAAGCTTCCATGTATGCTAAGGAATACATGCCAAATACAGACACTACATGTCGTGAATGCTTTGTTGACGAACCAAATGAATTTGCTGATGAGCATACTTTGGGGAAGGGCAAGAAAGTGACACTAACGAGTACACAATATGAAGTGACTCGATATGTTTTTGAGACTCACATTGACATTGATAATTGGAAAGCGTAAGTACCATTAATCGTGATATATTGATATTTTAAGTTTATTGTAATTACTATATAATTCTTTATGTATATTTGGTACATAGGCAATTTGATGCATCCGGATCCCGGCAAAAAGAGAAAAAGAGTTACTAGTGGAGACAGTGAATTTAGGAAATGGGTAGAGAGTGAGGTACTAAATATATGTTGTTATTCCTTGGTTTCTATTTTACCTTATCTAGTATTTTCGCAACGCAAGTCCTTTCATTATTTTAGTTGTTAAAAATTGGTGACGTCATATCGAGGCTTGCACGACTAGCGAATGGGCCTAGTTTTATGGCCAAGTCGTATGATAAATACCGGCTCAATGGCATTGTATTCTCTACTAGCACATACGATCAAAGACTTGGTCGAAAGCGAAATAGTTGAATTTCATATAAAGCCCTTACGTATTTCAGGTCTAGTGCAAAAGATAAAAACTTGATAGAAGCCGAGATGACGTATTACGGGATTATACGAGAGATTTGGGTACTAGACTATACAAGTTTCAATGAAACGGTCTTTTATTGCGACTGGGTCCGAGTGGAAGATAAGGCCGCATGTATGATAGACCCTGACTCTCACATGGTGAAGGTAGATTTGACTAAGTTGAAGAGGAAGAATTTAATTAACGACGAGCCTTTTGTTTGTGCATTCCAAAAGTTGAAGCAAGTGTACTACTCAAAGAGCCCTAATAATGACCCATGGTCTGTTGTTCTATATTCTCTCAAGCGTTTGACCACATCCATCGATGACATAGAGGCACCTATTGAGTATTAGTCTATTTTGGATGATAATCCGGAATTGAAGAAATTTCAGACTTTTTAAAATAGGTTAAGTGATGTATTTTGAAGAAATGTTTGGTTATTTCTATTTTGAAGAAATATCTAGTTATAAACAAAGGAAATTTCTACAAGCTTCTCAAATATTGTTATGATTACTAAATTTTTTCTCAAATAGATCATTCCCTTGAATTGACATCATGATATTTTCACGTAGGTTCTCGCATACAAAATCGCCAAATATTGTTTATGTTGCTGTTTTTGCTGCTGTTTCTGTTGCTTCCATGCTGTTTTTTGCTGCTGTTTTGCTGCTGTTTTTAACCCAAATACTGCTGTTTTTGTTGCTATTTTTGTTGCTTTTGTTGTTGTTTCTGCTGCTATTCTACCGCTGTTTTTTTTTGCTGCTTCTGTTGTTGTTTTTTGCTTCTGAGTAGTTTGACTATTCAACATACAGTATAACATTGTTGATTAAAGGTAATTTATATATATATATATATATATATTACATTATATAAAGCATATATATATATATATATATATGTGTGTGTACATTATATTATATCAAGCACTAAGATGTCTCAATAAACTTGTTAATTTGCAATAGATTATAGTCACTCAAATTAAACAAAGTCTGGATCTCCTGCACATTTGAGGATCTTCCCCAACTCGGATCATCACCAAATTTTAACATAATATAACTAACTTGTCCATAAACAATAAATAAAAATTTGAGCATGATCCAACGGCTAGAAAATAAGATATGAATCAAACAATTCAATACACACATGTTGTCTAGAATAGAGGTGTGGATATAGCAGTAACTTTACGGTTTAAATTGTACCAATTAGTAGTGAACTAGATTCTATATCATATATTTATGGAAAGGTATGTGTGTCTCTAAAACACTTTACGGTGCAAAAATTGGAGTTTTCTACAAAGAGTTATGATCAATCTCCCACAATGACACCAATCTGCCAGAATATTCAAAGTCTTGGTATTTCCGTTTTCTTGCAAAAATTGGTTGTTTCCGTTTCTGTTTTTTTTTGCTGTTTTGTTCTGTTTCTAGTGTTGTTCTGTTGCTATTTGATGAGTTTGTTTTATTGTTTGGATACTCTTTGAATATAGAATAAATGCTGGAAATGACATCTTCAAGTCAACATCATGCCCAAAATAATATAGTGTCGTATGATACTCCCCACACCGGAGAATCCATTGTTGATCAACGGACAAAAGTTAAATTCAATTTGCATGGTGTGATCATAGAAGGTAAAACTCATTTGTTGAACCGGTGCTTGGCTTTGTTGAAATCCCATATTGGTCTTGCCTATGGAAAATGGACAGATGTTGAAAAACCAAAAAAAGATGACATGTGGAAAACCATCTTTAAAGAATTCATTATACCAATCGAACGAAAAGAGGAGGTATTAAAAGAGATGGGCTTACAGTTAAAGACATGGAGGAGGAATACACATGCAAAATATCTTAAAGGTTTAGACATCAATGGAATTAAGGCGTTGAAGGACCAAGTTCCAGAAAAAGAACAAATCCCTCTTAGCGAATAGAATGAATTCATCAAATGCGAAGCAACGAAAGAGAAAATGGAGCAAAGAAAGAAAGGCAAATAGAGCAGGACTAAAAACACCGATGCGCACTGTCTCTGTCAACAATCGTATGCTGAAAAGGCCGAGGAAATGGTATGTATGATCCATTTGAATGGAGAATGATCTCATAAATTTAGTCTTCTCGTGTTTATTTCTTTGTTTAATGTATTTGACTTGTATAGTTATTGTTTGCATGTATTTGACTTGTATAGTTATTGTTTGCAGAAGCATAAGAATCCACTTGGACCACCACCTGAGCTATCAGATCTTTATATAGAGGCTCGTAAGCAAAGAAAAACTGGGAAAATTCATCCTAATGCAGTTGAAAATGTGGTAAGTCTCATTACTTTCTTTAGCACGTAAACGACAAAAATATGAATCCAACTAATGATGAAAATACTAATATTTTTCCTTAAAATATTTGGCAGCAAAAATTGTCTGATAAAGTGTCCGAGTTGAAAAGCAGTCAAGATTCATCGAGTGAAGTTAGTTTGGAAACTGATGCGCTGACCGTATGTTTCGGGAAAGACAGTAGAGGTAGGACTCGTGGTGTAGGTCCAGTGTGTAAAACTAAAGTGAAGAGCATTCTTCCAATACGCACAGAGATTGAGTGTGTAAAATAGTCTAACGTGGAAGTGAAGCAAGACATTAATGAGGTTAAAGAATCTATTAATAATATATTAAGAGCCAAGACTGAATATCAGAAACATCCTCTCCAACAATCTCCACACCAAATGATTGTCCTGAATCCTTCAAGCCCGTTGACTCCAACGCATTCCACATCCTCTTCATCATGAAATTGTGGGATATTTAGCTTGTCAGATGCATCAAAGAAGATTGCAACTGGAGTGATTGTTTCAACGGCAACTATGGGAACGATTGTGCATGGTCATGCATTGGTGGACTTTGAACGTAAAGTTCTAGTAATTGACGTCATTCCAGGAGAAGAGGGACAAAGTTTGTATCTACATAGTCAAGGGTGCGCCACAAATATCAAGGAAACCGAGGGTAGTTGGGTGGTATGGCTTATATGGTTGCTAAAATGATTTGAGCGTTAAGTCTTACTTTTGTTAAGTATTTTTTATGAAATTGAACACTATGTGTGTAACTTATGAATTTGAACACTTGTATGTTGTTTACGAATTTGAACAAATGATGAATTTAATTAGTTCATTGTGTGATATTAAAATAATGTGGGTGTGGTGATATTGGAATTTGTGTTATTTATAGTTGATTAGTTAATAATTGTACAGGTATGAAAAAAATTAAAGAAAAAATATTTAGAAAAATTATATTATTGTGGTTATATTATGTCCGATTTATCACTGCTAAAGGAGGTGACAAAATTAGAAGTCACGGAACATTTGTCACCTCCAACAGCGGTGACAAAGTTGGATATTGTCATTGTTCATAGAGGTGACAATATGAGGTGACAAATAACGATATTTGTCACCTTCATGGGCAGTGACAAATTAAACGAGTTGTCACCTCCCATGACAGTGACAAATACAATGACTAGTGTTTTTTATGTACCCTTTTTTAGGTGTAAATTTAGTGGTGACAATCGAATTTTGTCACCTCCAGTAGCAATGACAAAGGAATTTGTCACCCCCGAAAATGTCACCTTGCTAATGACAAAAGCCATTTGTCACTGCTTTTTAAGGTGATAAATCAGCTATTTTGGTGTAGTTAATGCCAAATGTAAACGAGAAAGTAAACATAATGATGACATTCAGTCATAAAGGGGTGCCTCTAATAACTGTGACACGTATGGCTCATTGCGATTATCGGTGACTGTGAAATTGATGTTGGCGGACTCGTCGAGAGCATCTTCCTCCATATAGTGAGCTTCCCGTTCTTTGGACTCTCTATATTTCTTGTAGTGTGCTACGACTTGCTTGCTTGCATGGCAGTTCTTGTACCAATGTCCAGCATCTCCACATTGATAGCACGATTCATCGCCAACTCTGACTTTGGAAGCGACATGGGGGGTAGGTGCTTTATTTCCTTGGCTATTAGAGTCGGGAGTACCAAGTCTTCTCATTATATTGGAAGAACCCCCACGTCCTCGACCACGTCCTTGACCACTATGCCCTTTTCCACGTTGTGGTTTGGGGTTGCCATGACCAGTCCCCTGTGCATTGGGGTTCTTTTCACCTTTCACTTTGCCATAGTTGGCCTCGGGAACTTTCTTTGTCCCAGTAGGCCTGGCATTGTTGTTCACTATCACTTCTTTGCCTCTCATCCACTTGCAGTAGGTTGATAAGCTTATTGAAGGTAGTGATGCGTTGTCATACTCCAGCCTATACTGGTTCGCTAGTATAAGGGCAGAAGTAGGGAAGGTGAAAAGGGTTTTCTGGATCATATCATCTTCTGTGATGTTCTTTCCACAGAAATTAAGGCATGCCTTAAGACGGAGCATATCTTTGTTGAAATTGTTGATCCGTTTATAAGCAAGCAAGCGGATTTCATTCCACTGCACGGTCAATTCTGGGAGCAAAAGTATTGTGGATGTTCTCAAAACGGCCTTTAAGGGCATCCCACAGTTCTTTAAGGGATTTCAACTGCAGATATTCCCATCTTAGGCTGGGGTCGATATGTCGCCTAAGGAACATTAATGCACTAGCTTTGGTTTTGTCAGACGGTACTTCGCTTGCTTTTTCAAAGATAGTAGCACTATAGTCCTTAGCGATAAAAGTGGTCTCTATGTCAGAAACCCATCTATGGTACTCACGTCCTTCTGAGTCCAAGATGTCAAATTCAGGACAAGTTGGATCTGCCATCTTAAGACAAGAAATAAGAAAAATGAGTTTTCACAGTATATCATGAGTACTTTCCATGATAAAATTTTCAATAATGTGGAGGGTTATTATTTTTCAGAACCAAGATATGGTCAATAAATTACTTTCGATGCTATTGAGGATTACCAATGAAATTACTTTATCATGGTTCGAGTTGATATAGGCAATAGAAATAAGTCCTCTAAAATCTACTAGAGATGAAGCCTAATTTGCATGTCATATCTATCTATGTATGCAAATATATGTATATTTATAGATATAGACACATAATCCTAGGAGTATATCTATCCATGTACTATGCAGTCAAGTAGGTCTCTTATGCCGCAATATAACTATTAGTTCAACGTGAATTTATTTTAATCCAAGTTGCTTTAAGCAATTCACTTTGATTTAATTAAAGTTATTAATGTATCATGCTTTAATTGGTTTAATTAGGCATAAATAAATTCGGGTATAATATGCAATCAAAGATATTTAAAAGGCATCTAAAATTGCACATTGCAGATAGTAGGCTTCGTATTGTATACTTTACTTCGTGAATAAGGCTAGAAAAACGGACTGAAAAATGGGACTGTCGAGCGGGTCGGGCCGGGTCAGCAACTGGGTCGGGTCTGGGTCAATAACCGGGTCGAATCTGGGTCAGTAACCGGGTCGGGTCTGGGTCAGCAACCGAGTCGGGTTCGGGTGCTCCAGAAACTGGGTCGGGTTGGAAGGCAGACTGGATAAACGGGCCGAGATCTGGACGAGCGGTCCGGCAGGGTTGCAGCGGACGAGTCGCGTGGGTCAAGCTGGGATCCGAATTGTCGATCGGTCTGCACTGGGCAGGTTGGCCAAGACCGGGTCAGAATCTAGAACAACGGGCCAAGTGGGATGTCGTCTGAACTGGAGGTCAGAGTCGGAGCAGGGTTGCGGGCGGTGGTTCTGGAATTCGAATTTTGGAGGAGATCCGATCTGTGCAGGCGAGTTGGAAGACGTCCGGCGGCGACGCGGGAAGAGGGCTCCGATTTGCAGAAGACGGAAGAATATGGATCGAGGGTGCGACGGGTGGCAGCGGCGGTGGTTCGCGGAAGAAGAGGACCGGTCGGGTTCCGGGGGTCGCGTTCCGATGACCGATCGGGGAAGAAGATGCAGGCCGTCGGTCAGGGAAGAAAACCGGCGGCTAGGGTTTCTGATAGAAAATCTTCTTTTTTCCGGAGTTTTGCAGAAAAAATAGGAGGGGATTTTCTTGCTCTGTTGGAAACTACGTGTTGATAACGCGTTGAAGGGAAAATAACTGAACAGAAAAGTAGGACAAAACTGTGTATTATTCCATTGATGACATCCATTTAAATAGGGAGAAATACATACAAGCAGGCCTAACCCTACCCTAACTAGGAAAGCCCGTAAACTAACAGGCTTAGGCACACATTGTGTATTATTACTTTAACAATATTCACTATAACATACTATTTGTACAGTAAATATGTACTAAACATGTACGAATGCACGTTCTCATTTTTAAGAACCGGTTCTCACTTAAACCAATCCCCATATATATATATATATATATATATATATATATATATATATATATATATATATATATAAAGATTCAGTCCAATCATTGATTGTGAAGACTTAATGACTTCAATTTTTATCTATAAAATTATAAAATAAATTGAAACACCAACCATTCACTTTCATGCCCATGGTTCTAAAAAACGCTAGGCGCTGGGCGTTAGGATTGCTAACGCTTAGCGCCTAGAGGATTACTCGGGATTAATCGGGGATTAATTGGACTAGGCGGATTTATTTTTTATTATTATTTTAATCATTTTTATATATAAATAATTATAGATATGTATTAATTGGACTAGGCGGATTTATTTTTTATTATTATTTTAATCATTTTTATATATAAAAAATTATAGATATGTAAAATAATTAAAAGTAATTAAGATTTAACCATTTACACAAATATACAATCAATTATATATTAAATTTGAAATATTTATATAGATATCAAGGAGTCCTTAATATCTCAGTTTAGGGATTTATAGTATTATTAGAACAAAAATAAAAAACAAAAAAGTAAAACCACCTAAGCATCCGCCTAGTTGCTCATGTAACTAGAAAATTTGAAACATTGATATAGATATAAAGTAGTCCATAGTATTCATAATATCTTATCTTGCCTTCATAGGCTCCCGCCATCCCTCCTAGACGATCGATTCATCACCCAAACGCCCAGTACAAGCGCCTAGGCCATAATCGGAACGGTAGAGGACCTTCTAGGGATTAGTCGGAGGATTAATCGGCCTAGGCGGGGATTTTTAGAACACTGTTCATGCCATAAAGTTGAGTCTTAATGCAAAGTAACCTTTGCTGATGTGGTAATAAAAGGACGTGAAAATTCCATTCTAAATGGCTTTGGATTGTCTACTTAATATAGAGCATTTAATCATAGTAAGGTTTATTGCATTGTATTTTTAAAGAATCGCTTCACCTTCCATCAGTTACGATACAACTTACAAACAAACCATAGAATGCCATTATATAAGGAGCTTCAATTGCAATAGTTAAGATATGTGCTATGTGATTTCTATATTCTCACGTGTTTTTTTTCTTTCAATTGCAATAACTTTATTGACATTGCTTAAACATTTAATGTGTTTCTTTTCTTCTACATATATGAAGTATTTTGGAGAAAACAATGGCACTTTTATACATAAAGTGCCCATCTTCTCTTAATCATAAGTCTCAAAGGTAGAGTGTATGTGTGATCATTTGTTTTTTAATGAACATGTATGCAGATTTCGAGAGAAAATGATTATGGTCTGTAATGTTTTATGCATCGTGCGTGTTAAATGCAATGAACTAAAAGTTTGATTTTGTATCTAGTTTTACTTAATCGTGCATGGTAAATAGGTTAAATTCTACTACTTGATATCAACCTCCTCATGTTGTATCTAAAGATTCCATATTGATGCATGCCAAATAAGATAAATGATTGTTTGATATAGTAAATAACTACTTTGTCAACTTCTATAGAAACATAACAAACTCGCTTCTATATGTGATCGGGTGGCTTTTGTGTTCATTTGCATATCTTATCTTTTGTTGGTGTTACTTATATATAAAATCATCATGGTTTAGTGTGCAAAAGATAAAGTTATACAATGACAGCGGAAGCAAGCCTCATATATAATGAATCACTTACGTACATCAAACTCAATTAACCATTAGCTAATTCTATGATTTTTTCATAAGTTTATGAAGGTGAATTTTTAGGTGGTAGATTTATATTTATATTATATAAAGGCTATACATGTGCACATTTTGATTCTTATGGACTACTTTCTAAAGCAGACACATCTCGGGCTACTCTTAAAACATGAGAAGACTCGGGCTATGGTTGAAACATAACAAGAGTCAAGTACACAAGAAGCCTTAGCCAAACCCGTTTAGACCGATTCGTTTCAAGTCCTTTATTCAATAACTTACATAAAGCTTTTTTTTTTATAGAAGTTGGCAATATTTTATTGTCTTAACTATTTGCTAAAAGAATTATGAAGCACATTTTATTCAAATACACACTTTTATCTTCACTTTTAAAACTTTACGCTTAACATTACGTAACAAAAGAGTTACACAATATTTGTGTACATGCTTTGCGAATAAAACCTGTAAAACCACCTGTGCCTGTCAAAATTATTTCTACATAAACGCATAAAATTGCACGATTAGATTTGTACTTCAACGATTTACGCTGAACATTACATGCTTTGCGAATACACAATTAGATTTATACTTTAACGATTTAGGCTAAACATTACGTACGGAACAATTTTATACAAACTGTGTGCATCGTATGTGTGTGTGTGTGTGTGAAAATATGCATTATATAAGGAGCTTCAATTTCGTGCATTAAAATTACAATGTATTAAAATATGCATTGTATGCATCAAAATAGTGATGCATTAAAATATTGCATTATATGCATCAAATTTTTTAAATAAATCTAGTCCATCCATTTACCAAGATTTATGGATGAAATTCATTCTTATTTCTTAACTTAACTTGCATTCTCACATGAACTCACCCCTATATATATATAATATATATATATACACACGTATATGTATATACTCGGTAAATAATTTTATTTTAATATGTTTTATAATCAAAATCATATTCATAAGATGTTATAAACAGTAAAACGTTTTTATTTAACTAAGATAACATAGATATGATTTAATTACCATAAGCTCTATTTATCAAAGAATTTTAGAACTAATATGTATCAAAATAATTTCAAACTTTATTGAAAATTCCAAAAATAGTAATTATGATTTTGACGGAAATTTTTCTATTACTTTGAGCATTGATTCTCTAATATATATATATATATATATTTGTATTCCATATATTTCTATTGTAATTATTTTATTATACCTTATTATAAAAGCAGTTTATCATAATAGAAATATTTATTATGATATCTATTATTGACCTTATGAAATTATTCAATTTGAAACATACCGAATTCTAATTAAATTTTGTATTTACAAAATTTATTATATATAAATAATGAATAAAAATAAATAATTTGGATATAGCAGGTATCGCAGTGGCCGGTGTCATGTCCGTGTCAGTGATAGTTCTTGCAGCGTCGTGTTAATCCTATCAGATTCGTGTTGGCCGTGTCCGTGTTATGTTCGTGCCAGGGTTTTTCTTCATAATTTTAGATTTTATTTGGGTCGAATTCCCATGTCAGATCAAAGATAACGCCTTTCGTGTAGGGATCACAATTTTGGCCCGATCCTCACTGGCACGCCCTGACCCGTGACGTATGGGTCATCCCGCTCCGTGACCCGCAGCGGGACGGGCGGTTGTATGTATCATTTTTGCATCGTGGGTACCCGTCCCGTCTTGCCCCACATTACTTTTTAATTATTTTAAATATATTTAATATATTATATATATAGTATTTATATTTTTATACTTTTTTATACCTTTATTAATATATCTTATATATTTATGTTAATTTTGACAAATTTCTTAAATAATATGTATTATGAAAATAAAATATTAGATAAAAAACTCATAAAAATACTTATTTTATTCATTTTTAAAACAATATTTTCCCTATGCGGGTCGACCAAACCCACCCCGCGACCCGTGGTGGGTCAACCTGCCCCGCCCCGTTCACCTCATGGGGCGGGTCTTCAAGCACCCGCCCTCGACCCGCCCCCATTTTCCTCCCTACCTTGGTGTCAATTACATCAGTTAGGTATACCGTATTAGACATACCCTTTTTGGCCTACATCATATTCCATTTGGAGAATGTTGAAACTTTGCTACTACATGTGACTGCATATTGTCTTGTTTGAAAAAATGACATGAGTTTCCATCTTTTGCTGATTTTTGAAGACGTCATAAGTCATAAAGATTGGCAAAGAGAAGGACGTGGAAAAGAATAACAAAATTATTTTATTGGATTTTTTGGAGAATGTAAATATCACCTCGAAATAGTGTGTATCACATAAAAAGGTATATATATTTTTAAATCATTTATTAAAAAATTGAAATTTGGGTACACATATCCATCCCTTCAATAATCCCATCAAACTGCCGTTGACGGGATTCGAATCCTAACCATTCTCGTGATGAAATGGATGGTCATACCAAATGAGCTAGAGCTCATTGGCAAATGTCGTGAATGTTCATGAAAGCCAATGATTTGTATAATTTGATGAGAAAACACAATTATATGATTTTTTTCAAAGAGTGCACATATTCACGAATTGACACCTCTATAAACATGCCTCCCTAGTCCACAATCATAACAATAAAATAATTCGATAATCTCATCAGTTAAAATCCCAGAATTTTATATATTGTTTTGTTCGCCACTAACTTCTCGTTTGTAATTCAATGATTGTGAAATTATATAAAAAAATCGTTGTATCTTATGAACGATTGTCATATCATATTGAAACTCGTTACTGAGCACTATCATGAGAGAAAGAGTCTATCTACTGCCGATCTCCTGACCTGTTGTTGGTGCCAGTTTGTAAGAATATCATACCACAAAATTTTCCAATAAATTTACGCTAGCGATATGTTGTTTTCCTTGGAATGGCAACCATATTATTGCAAAGCCACACAGTTTATCATTGTTGATTAACGGTGGCCAACCAATACAATGTAAAGACAAATTGATGAAAATATGTCGTAGAATCATGTTGGGCGAAAAAATAAATTACAACTGGAAACTAAAATTACAACTCGAAAACAGAACTTATAGACTTGTACGGAAATGAAAATTACAAAACTCGAAACAGAACTGAAAATACAAGAAACTAAATTATAAAACCGTAAACTAATGCCGAGTCGAGGAATCCTCTATCCGCAAGACGAAATACGTCCCGGTAGTGCTTTCGGTTCTGACGTATCACCCCCAAAGATAAAACGGCAGCGTCTCGAAGGTAGTAGCACCACAAGACCTACGAACTCCGGCGAACTTGAACGAGGTGAGGACAAAGCTGTTATTATGAACTACGAACTGTATGTTTTATGCTATATGGCAGAGTTTCGAAAAAATTGCTTCTGTAGAAGCAAAGGTATGCATGCCTATTTATAGGCCATCTCACCTGCAGGGGATTTAAACATAGCACTAATGGCTGTCATAATGCAGGCATTCATGCCTGCATTGAACACTGGAGTTACACAATTTAAATGCAGTGGTTACTGCCCGTTTTGAATTTGAACAGGCAGCCTTAACTCCTCCTCATAACACCTGGGAGGTTACTGCCCGTTTTTGGCTGATTTTTAATAGTTCGAATGCACCTGGACTGTAATCAGCTCCTTAACCGCTTGAGTGATGTACCTGGACATACTTATGTGCACATACGAGCCCAACTACGTTGTTGAGCTTGTCCAAAAAGTTCTTTAGGCATGCCAAGGCCTAGCCCAAGACCAGGCCCAATGAACAGCCCAATGACCACCCAAAGACCAATTGCCAAGATCCGAGATACAAGTCCAAGTCCAAAATCAAGTCCAAGATCAAGATCAAGGCCAAGATCAAGGCCCACGGTCCACAGCACGCGGCTCGTGGCTCGCGGCACGCGGAGGGCGGGCGGTGGCGGCGAGCGCGTGTGCGTGCGTGTGGGCTTTAAGCCCATACACATGTGCTATTAATTATTACATGAATAAATCTAACTCCTTATATACTAGAATAATGATGGTTCATTATTCAATGTGGGATACCATCCCTTATTAATTCATAATTAAGTGACAAACTTTAATTCACTATTTCTCACTCACTGAGAATCGGTTTAGAAAAAGTGACTATACCACGATCATCTACTCGGAAGGTAGATCGATCTTATGATATTTAATTTTACAAAATAAAATTAAATCATTAACGATCCCAACAATCTCCCACATGAGTGAAAATAGCCCAAATGCAATATGCAGACTCAAGCTCAGTCCAAGAGGCGTTAAAGTATAAGGATAGGTAGTTCGTGACTTTGAACCTTCCATAGTTAACATCATCGGGTACACATGTGGATTAGTGGCTTGATGCTTTGAACTGTTCCCCTACGGCGTGCACCGAGACAATGGTGTTAACACTTGAATACCTCAACCTCATCCGTTCTCACGTTTTGTGTCCTTTGCGGGCCTTGGACACCCCTTTGGATTCATAAGTGTATTTCATGAAGCGGCCCCCACTTCTCACTTATATAGGTGATTCTTTATCGAGTATATTGCCATACTCAACCTCCTTGAGGTCTTTAGGAATCATTAAAAGTCATAGACTTAACCTCACCACTAAGCAAGTTTTCAACACTCAATTGCTCTATAGAGAATAAACTTAGATGAGTGTTTCACACGAACTCTCATAGCTTAGTTCTCCCATTGAACCAAGTTCTTGGGATCTCCAGTCATCTTGGTTGGGTTACCACTATGATAATTCTCAATTTTTGGATTTTAAACTCATTCCCTCTAGCAATTTATTCATTTGGTCACGGTTTAACCCTTTGGTTAGCGGATCCGCTAGATTATCCAATGACCTCACATAGTCAATAGAGATAACCCCACTTTTGATTAAATGTCTCATGGTATTATGGCGTCGACGAATATGTCGAGACTTTCCATTATACACGTTACTTCTTGCCCTACCAATAGCAGCTTGGCTATCGCAGTGTATCATCACCGCGGGTACTGGCTTTGACCAATATGGAATATCTTCTAGAAAGTTTCTGAGCCATTCGGCTTCTTCACCACTTTGTCCAAAGCTATGAATTCCGATTCCATGGTGGATCGGGCTATATACGTTTGTTTCGCGGACTTCCACGAGACAGTTCCACCCCCAATGGTAAACACGTAACCACTTGTAGAAAATTAACTTTTCGTATCGGATATCCAATTCGCATCATAGTACCCTTCAAATACCGGGGGGTATCTTGAATAGTGTAACCCAAGGTTTTGAGTATAGTTTAAGTACCTCAAAACTCTAACGAGAGCTTTCCAATGCTCTTTGCTTGGATTGCTAGTGTAACGACTTAATTTGTTCACAGCGCAAGCTAAATCTGGTTGAGTGCAATTTGTAAGATACATTAAACACCCAATGACTCGTGCATATTCTTCTTGTGCAACGGGCTCCTCACGATTTTTGCTCAAGTGATCATTTAAATCTATTGTGGTCTTAGCTGGCAAGCTATCAAAAACATTAAACTTCTTGAGAACTTTCTCGGCATAGTGAGATTGTGTCAAAATGATTCCATCTAATTTTCTCAAAATTTTCATTCAAATAATCACATCGGATAGCCTCATGTCTTTCATGTCAAAATTTCTTTTTAACATGTTCTTAGTATCGTTAATCACTTGTATATTGTTACCCATGATTAACATGTCATCTATATAGACACATACAATAACATAACCGTTATTAGTGTTCTTAATATAAACACATTTATCACACTCGTTTATTTTAAAACCATT
Source organism: Orobanche coerulescens (assembly GCA_033398695.1). Classification (NCBI taxonomy): domain Eukaryota; kingdom Viridiplantae; phylum Streptophyta; class Magnoliopsida; order Lamiales; family Orobanchaceae; genus Orobanche; species Orobanche coerulescens. The sequence continues at coordinate 179,568,194 of CM065807.1, read as the reverse complement.
TGATAACATTACATTATCAAATTTCAAGTGCTACTGTAGTGGAGCTTGTTTCAATCCATATAGAGACTTAACTAGTTTGCATACCTTTTTCTCTTGTCCAGGTACTACAAACCCTTCAGGTTGTTCCATATAGATCTCTTCATCTAGATCACCATTCATAAAAGCAGTCTTAACATCCATTTGATGAATCTCAAGATAGTGCAAAGCAGCAATCATGAGAAGCACTCGAATAGATGTAATTCTCGTTACAGGTGAATAGGTATCGAAAATATCATACCCTTCCTTCTGCTTGAAATATTTGACTACTAAACGAGCTTTATACTTGTCAATTGACTCGTCAGCCTTGTACTTTCTTTTAAGGATCTATTTGCATCATAAGGGATTACAACCTTCAGGTAAATCAACCAAAACCCAAGTTTAGTTTTGTAAAATTGAGTCAATTTCACTCTGAACAGCTTCTTTCTAGAGCAACCCGTCTGGTCTGGCATAAGCTACTTTGATCGATGTTAGTTCTTCATCCAATATGAATGCTATGTAGTCATGTCCAAATGTCTTTGGTGTCCTAACCCTACTACCATGTCTTGATTCTACATCTTTCAGAATAGATCTCGATCGCTTACATGACTTTGGATCTACATCCACAAGTTTTGAACTTGTTTCTTCATATTCAACTCTATTGCTAGAATTGTTCTCAACTTTATCATTGTCCTTACAGTGGATATATGTTTTCAAAGAATATAACATTCCTTGATTCAATTGTTGTTCCCACTGTCATTTCAGGTACTTTTGACTTGTGGATAACAAAATAATAGGCACTACTGTTCAGTGCATACCCAATAAAGATACAATCGACCATCTTAGGACTGATTTTAACTTGTTTAGGTAGAGGCACCTCAACCTTAGCCAAACACCCCCACACTTTGAGATATTTGTATGAAGGTTTTCTACCGTTCCACAACTCATAAGGAGTAACATCCTTACCTTTGCATGGAATCTTATTCAATATGTAGTTGGCTGTCAAGACAGCTTTCCCCCACATGTTCTGGGGCAACCCTGAACTAATCAATAAGGCATTCATCATATCTTTAAGTGTTCGATTCTTATGTTCAGCAACGCCATTAGATTGTGGTGCATATGGAGCTGTTGTTTGATGAATTATACCACTCGCGTTGCATAATTACTCAAACGGGGCTACATATTCGCCACCTGTATCGCTTCAAACCATCTTAATATGACAACCTAATTGATTCTCGGCTTCATTCTTGAAGTTCTTAAAGGCTTCAATAGCCTCATCTTTACTTCTCAAAAGATAAAGATAACAATATCGTGTGCAGTCATCGATAAAAGTGATAAAGTACTTCTTACCACCTCTAGTTTGCATAAACTTTAAATCACACACATCTATGTGAATTAATTCAAGGGGTTTTGTGTTCCGTTTTACCGAATGAAATGGAAGTTTCGTCATTTTTGCTTCAACACAAATGTCACATTTGTTTTGAGTATTGACTTCATTAAATCTAGTAAATCTAAGTTTACTAATCTTTTTATAGTATTTAGATTCACATGACCTAACAATGCCATAAATCAGAACACTTAGTCAAATAAGAGGAAGCAGTAGCATTTTCATTAGCAGACTTGGTTACATGGCATTTAGCCAAAGTATTAAGTTTAAAGAGTCCCTCTGTGAGGTAACCCTTACCAAGAAACCTATCAAACTTTTTTATGATAATTCTATCTGACTCAAACACTAGTTTAAACCCCTTTTTAACTAGTATAGAGCCTGAGATCAAATTCTTCCTCATATTCAGAACATGAAGCACATTCTTCAAGGTGAGTGTCTATCCGGACGTAAGTTTGAGGTCCACTTCTCCAACTCCAATAATTTTAGATGAGCTGGATTCCCCATGTTGAGCTTCCTCCCCTCAACAGCTTGACAATTTTTAAACTGGCTCCTATCGGCACCAACGTGGGCGGTCGCACCGGTATCGACGTACCAACCACCTTGGTTCTCAACGTGGTTGACCTCCTCGGTGACCACAGCAGCAAGGTCATCCTCTTTCCACTCGTCGTTAGTCTCGGTGATGTTGGCAACACGTTTCTTCTTCTTGTTAGCTTTCGGCTTTTGACAGTCCTTCGCCGCGTGCCCATGTTTGCCACAGTTGAAGCAATCACCATCAACCTTCTTGGCTGGTTGCTTCCCTTTGTTCTTGTTTTGGACATTTGGGCGAGCCCGTTTGATGGATGGATCGTCTTGCTCCAACAGATTGGCCTTAGCATCAATCAGGCCTTTTGGTTTATGATCATTCTTGCGCACGTCAGACTCGATGCGCAATTTCACAATCAAGTCTTCAAGAGTCATCTCCTTTCGCATGTGCTTGAGGTATCTCTTGAAGTCTTTCCAACTGGGGGGAAACTTCTCGATCACAGTTTCAATAGTAAAAGCGTCCGGCAGGACCATTCATTCGGCATTAACATCATGAATGATGAGTTGGAACTCTTGCACTTGTTCCATGACTGGTCTTGAGTCAGCCATCTTATAGTCCAAATATTTGGCGACTACAAGCTTCTTTGTACTGCATCATCACTACGGTACTTCTTTTCAAGTGCATCCCACATCTCTTTTGATGTGTTTATAACAGAGTATATATTGTGCAAACTATCTTCTAAAGAATTCAGAATAAAGTTTTTACAAAGATAGTCTCCATTGTGGCAGTTGTCATAGGCAGCTCGGACTGTGAAACTAGTCTCTTGTGCACTTGGCGCCGGTGGCGCATCTTCCTTAAGGAAGTTTGCAACGCCCAATGTTGTCAAATAGAACAACATCTTTTGTTGCCACCTTTTAAAGTCGGCTCCACCAAACTTTGGTGGCTTCTCGGCGGTAGGCATCATCCTAGGCCCCGAGGTTGTTCCAAAAAATGAACCACTCGTGTTGAACCCGTAGGCTCCAACACTAGATCCTAACATGGATCCAACGGTACCACTAAAAGTGGAACCAATGGTGCCACTCGAGGTGGATCCACCGGTAGTCAGAAAGGGGTTCGAAAACACCTAAGGAGTTGTTGATGAGGTAATTGAGCTCATCATGTTGGACATGGTTGTGGAAAAGGTGTCCACCACGGTCGAAGCGGCGGTCGCGGAGGCAGTGGCGGCGAAGGTATTCGAGTCGGTGGAAGCAGCGGTCGTCATCTCCAGTTGTAGGATTTAGCAAGTATGAATATCTCATCTTGCGCTTGATGGAAATCTGTCGTAGAATCTTGCTGGGCGAAAAAATAAATTACAACTGGAAACTAAAATTACAACTCGAAAACAGAAATTACAGACTTGTATGGAAATGAAAAATACAAAACTCGAAACAGAACTGAAAATACAAGAAACTAAATTATGAAGCCGTAAACTAATGACGAGTCGAGGAATCCTCTATCCGCAAGACGAAATACGCCCCGGTAGTGATCTCGGTTCTGACGTATCGCCCCCAATGATAAAACGGCAGCGTTTCGAAGGTAGTAGCACCACAAGACCTACGAGCTCCGGCGAACTTGAACGAGGTGAAGACAAAGCTGTTACTATAAACTACGAACTGTATGCTTTATGCTGTATTGCAGAGTTTTGAAAAAATTGCTTCTGCAGAAGCAAAGGTATGCATGCCTATTTATAGGCCATCTCATCTGCAGTGGATTTAAACACAACACTAATGGCTGTCATAATGCAGGCATTCATGCTTGCATTGAACACTGGAGTTACACAATTTAAATGCAGTGGTTACTGCCCGTTTTGAATTTGAACAGACAGCCTTAACTCCTCCTCATAACACCTGGGAGGTTACTGCCCGTTTTTGGCTGAGTTTGAACAGTCCGAATGCACCTGGACTGTAATCAGCTCCTTAACCGCTTGAGGGATGTACCTGGACATCCTTATACGCACATACGAGCCCAACTACGTTGTTGAGCTTGTCCAAAATGTTCTTTAAGCATGCCAAGGCCTAGCCCAAGACCAAGTCCACGACCAGGCCCAAAGACCAAGATCCAAGGCACGCGGCCGCGGTCGAGGCGAGGCAGGCGGCGGCACGCGCGTGTGGGCTTTAAGCCCATACACATGTGCCATTAATTATTACATGAATAGAGGTAACTCCTTATATACTAGAATAATGATGGTTCATTATTCAATGTGGGATATCATCCCTTTTTAATTAACAATTAAGTGACAAACTTTAATTCACTAATTCTCACTCACCGGGAATCAGTTTAGAAAAAGTAAATATACCACGATCATCTACTCGGAACGTAGATCGATCTTATAATATTTAATTTTACAAAATTAAATTAAAATCATTAACACCGAAAAGGTGCTTTCCAGCTTAAGACGGCTGAGGATCGGTACGATTCCAAGCCAAACTTCACGGGAAACAACATGCAAGTATTTTTTTTATGCATTCGTATGGAGATATTCAATTGCAGAATATGGTTCAGTTGATATGCATCGCATATTATTAAATTTATTTCTGGATCATCCGTACCATAATTCGGAAGCATTGCGGTCACCAAAAGTCCATGACATTGACAGCCGTAAAAAAAAGACTGCATGTTCGTTGGAGGTCCATTGACGGCCGACAGGCGACTGCACGAAGGAAAATAAAAAAATTAAAAACAATTGACTGGTTGCAGGAGATCCATCGACGGTCGGCAAACAGCTCTAAGAGAACAGGCAGGCAAGAGGTCGTGGAAAGAAAACAACGTGATCAGGGGAGGTCTGTCGGCGGTCGTGCCAACGGCAGCCCCACAGAGGAAGAGGCCTGCAAACGACCGTAAAAAAAATTGACCGGTCATCGTAAATCTATCGACGGGTAGCGCAGAACAAGAAAAAAAATTGTTCGATCGCTGGAGGTCCGGAATCATCTGATTGGCAATCCACCAGAGAAACATCACAAACTAAAAAACAGAAGATTAGCTATTATTTTAATTTATTATTCTGAGCATATACTTGAAAGTTTATTATTTTTAAATTTTTTATATATTAAATTTAATACGGAAGAATACCGTAGTATTTTATATGTCAGTTTTCGAATTTACATATATTTTCTCTCTGAAGGATAAAAAATGATTTGGTTGGGATATATCTCTCCCGAAATCCAATTTAGGGTTTATAATTCTACTCAGAGACTCGGAATGTTTTGAAATCCTGAGTTCATTAGGGTAAAAAAGGCTGCATTTTAATTTAATAAGCATTTATGCGGAACAATAATGAATTGAATAATTCTTATAAGAAGATCCACAGAACTATCATCTCATCCAGGGTTCTTATATGCGGTGGTGATATAGTTATGCAATGATGAGATACTAAAGTTTAGAATATATCGTTTACGAAATACCAAGTATCGGTGTGTATACTATGGTTGACGAGATATGTGATTTGAGTGGAGGACAGTTTAAGATCAGGATAATACTCCGAGTGAATGTAAAACAGTTTGATTGGACTGACTTCCGGTCTCGAGAATTATTACGTACAAGATCAGAGGTACACTACGACTGTTGGGTGGATTACAATGACGACAAGAATTTTTTATGTATTACTTGTTGATGCATATGTTGGTCAACAAGTTCACATAAATAAATATGAAAGGGGACACGTAAATGCATTTACACGTAGAGTTGAGAAATGCAGTAAAAAGATATAAATTAGCTGTGTAAAATGATTGTATTATTAAACTGGACTATTTGAATTTTGGATAGGTTCTTAGCTTTTACAGTGCGTATAAGTAAAATTTCTCAATCATTCTTATGACCTAGCCAAGATTATTTATAACTATCGTGCTCGGACACGTATAGTTAAATAGTAAACCCATTCACATGCATGGAGACTAGTGATATTGATTAGACCTTTGTCTTGTTGTTGTCCTGACAGGTGGCTTTCAGTCGCATGGGCAGAATTCCCGTTGTCTTACGTGTTGGACATATAGTTTCCTGCCTGTGTTGTTAGATCAGATCGGACATTCTCTTCGATCAAGTCTATTGAAATGCCAGATTAGATTGCCTTGGCCGATTTGAAGGACTTCGAAGTTGAGGTGTTGGAACTAGATATCGAGGCCGGATGACATTCAGGTCAAATTATGAGTATCTGGATATCTAGGTCGGGTAGTATCAAGGTCAGTTTCTCGCGGATTCATCCATATATCAGTCCCGAGATGACATAACAACTATATAGCAACTAAATTGACTAACGAGTCAACTTTAGAGGTCAACTTCATATCTGGACTAAGATGGCATGGAAGAGTGTCGTCGTTGCTTCATTAAGTGACATTTAATGTAATAGTCATACTCCGAACAGGCGCACGGTTTAACGGGTGCACGTGGCAGCTTCTGTGCTGCGCGGGACTCAATGTCACCCGATTCGTGAACTCTCATGTCCTTTCGACTTCTGCATCTATGGATAGAGGTTCTTTCTCTTCATTTCTCATTTTTTCATCCGAGTGAGAGTAAGGATGTCAACTTTATCCGTACTCTATCCTATCCATATGATAAACCCGTAATAACATCGGGTATCGGCTGAACCCAAAAATTTATGATCGGGTGCGGGTAGGGTATGGGTATATGATATTACCTGATTACCCGACCCGATTACCCGATCTGCGTACCCCTTTAAATTATATAAATATATTATATATTATACAGAGAGATTATATTATATATTAGTTGTTGTATTACACAAGATATAATATTTAAATATTTATTATACCAAACAAGTATTTATAATCTTAAACATAGGTTATAGGGTACCTGAATACCCATTGGGTACCCGATTACCCGATTGGCACTATCCGATCCTTTGACATACTTAAGCGATAAAATTTTTCAAGTGAGAGCTAGTATTCAGATCGCCCATAGAGTTTCCGAGCTAAGTGTTAGGTCTACCCATCTAACCATGTCAGGCTTGTTCTAGGTAAAAAGTTCTCTCATTTTCCCCTTGTTCTTAACATTCTTAGATGTCATATGGATTCGATAGTTAGAATGAATACTTGGAGAGAAGTCATGGGCAGGGGAGTTGTCTCCACTGACGATGGTGGTCGGTTGGTGTTGTGGGTATCGCATAAGGGATTATCATCAGGGAGCTGTCAGCGAGTGGATTGAGATCCTGATCCTATTCTCCCCGCGGCATTGGCAATGATATAGGATCGGGCCTCTCCAGCGAAGTGCAGAGGGGAGGAGGGCGACGAGGAGAGATAAAAATGGGAGACGAAGGCGTGAAAGGGTAAAGCAGCCAAGATGTGGTGAGAGGCGGCGAAGGCAGACTAGATCTTTCCATCGTATGTTGTTAAGTAGATCGTTGATAGGATAGCAATCAGTAACAATGAGTGTGTATTTTAGTTGATGTAAAATCACATGTAGTGTAAAAACTATCCTAGTAAATTTGTTCGTATACTATTGGGAGATCACATAAACTCTATAAAATCTCTTATTGATTATTTGAATTGTTTATTTATATATTTTCATCTTTAACACAAAATAAAAAATCTTTTTGAGGAAGTACCAAAAGACTCGTTCAAAATAGTCGCTGTATAAAAATCAGAAGAATATTCAAGTAAAGTCCTCTGCTCCAAGACAAAAGAGTTTTCTGTCTTTAATACACAAAAGTGATTTAAAACATGAGCTCTAATATAGATTGATAAAAGGCAAGAAAATGTCTTATGCTTACCAACAACTTAAATGAAATTTTTTATAGAATCTAATGACTATTCACATCCTCTCTAGTCAAATACTTGTTTGAGGACCAACACTTATACATAATAATACAAAAACTAAGAACCCATCCGATCCCACCATCTCCACAACTACCGTTGTTGTAAAGTTAGCAAAAAATGTTAGGATGCAATGCTCCAGCAATGCATATACCAAAGCGTTGTATCCTACCAAAGCAATATTGCAGCATTCTTATATTTATTGGTGGAGCATTGCATCCCAACAAAGCAATCTTGTAGTGTTATTACATGCTTCGCTGCATCATATTGATTTTTTGGAACGATTTCTTACGGTAGGTGCGGCATCACCACATGGGTACGGATGTCAGTTTTACCTGCAGGTTCGGGTTACCCGCGAGAAACGGGTAAACAGGTAGGGTATTGCCTAAAAAATAGGATAGTGGGCAGGGCACTGCCCGTGCCCGCTAAATTCTGCTAGGGTAAGGCTAGGGTATGGGTTTAAGAATTTACCCGTTTACCTGACCCGATTCCCCTACTCGATTACTCGTTAAAAATATTTATTATATATATATATATATTATGATTTGGTGATATATAAAATATATTATTTATTTTATAAATAAAATTAAAATTTTCAATTAATTATTAATTCATATATACTACGGATATTTATTACAGGTGTTTAAATTAAATAATATTATTTATTTATTAATATTTTATTGTTGATGAAGTGTATTTTTTTTAGGAAAAAAATGCATTATATGATGATTGGGTACGGCAGGGCAAATTCGGGTAGGATCAGGTAAGATTCGCTAGGATGGATTTACCGTATGAAAACTAAACTTGAACGAGTATCCCGTTTACCCGTGGATACCCGCCCAATGTGTATTACTCATACCCTATCCCGACAAAAATAGAGTAATAAGATAGGATATGTCAAGAATAATTTATACTAGGGTAGGGTATGACTATGAGAATGTATACCCACACCCAGATACCCTGCCCTGCTTGTTTACATCCATACACAGGATGGGTGTGGGGGATGTGATGGGTTGGGAGTCATCTATTTTCTTTTTAAGCTAAATATATAATGAAATGATAAATTAATGAGATTGCAATAAGGTTCATATAACTTTTTAAGTTATTTTCTCAATAAATAATTGTAGTTTTAGCTAGAACAAAAAATGCATTACATGAGGATTGGGTAGGGCAGGGCATGGCAGATTCGGATAGGATCGGGTAAGATTGGCTAGGATGAATTTAACACGTGAAAACTAAACTTGCACGAGTAGCCTGTTTATCCGTGGATACTCGCCCGATGGGTATTGCCCATACCCTACTCCGACAAAAAATAGAGTAATAGGATAGGATATGTGAAGAGTAATTTATATTAAGGTAAGGTATGAGAAGGGTATACCTATACCCTGCACTGCCCGTTCACATCCCTACACAGGGTGGGTGTGGGGATGTGAGGGGAGTGGGTTGGGATGATCTATTTTCTTTTTAAGCTATATATAATGAAATGATAAATTAATGAGATTGTAATAAGGATAAGGTTCATATTACTTTTAAAGTTATTTTCTCAATTTATTTTATATTTATGTTAATATTAAAAAGTGACATAGGATATTTTTTTAATGATGAATTGAAGTTAGTTTACTTGGAATATGTTGGTTCACGGAGAGTCTGAAGTAACTCCAGCAAAATCGACTTTTTATTTATCAAATTAGTTTCATAACATTCACGGGCATTTGGTTCGAATTCCTCAATTGGCAATGAGATTATACCACACATTTCATCATTGTTGGTTGGTTCAAATCCTACACTAAGTATCATTATGATACTTACTTACTGTGTATAAGTAAAAAAAAAAATTGATAAAATTGTAATGAATGATTCAAACTAACATTAGTAATGTAGATAAGTAAAAAAAATTGTAATTTATTAAAACATTATTAAAATTAATTCATTATAAATGAAATTATGTTTTACATTTAAATAATGATAACCTAAAATATATAATTTATTTATTTAAATTACTTAATTACTTAGGCTTGATTTACATTATTAGATTAAATATCATAATTAAATATTCAATGAAAATTAGTAATGTAGTAAACATTCAAATTATCTAAATAAAAATTAAAATTAATATTTAATTTAAAACAATTGACATTAATCGAACATAATTAATTAATTTGTTTTACGTTTAAATATATTTCATTAACTATTAAATTATCTATGTAAATAATTTATTATTGAGGCTTGATTTAAATTATTTCATTAAATGCTACAAAATAAGTTATTTCAAAAAATCACATTACTTATATAAATATCATAATTATTAGTTTTAAAATATAATTAAAATTAACTGATATTTCTAAAAAAATACCTTATGATCAAAACATATAAAAAATTCAATATTTTATTAGTTAGGCTTATTCAAATCATTTACTTGAGTATAATATCTAAATATGTCATGGAAATTAATTATTTAAAAAAATAATAAAATAAATAAATTTCGTAATTACTTAGTTTATAAGATTATTGAAATAATAGATTTTCTTGAAAACATGGCATGCATATAAATATTTTTTATGATTTTATATTAAAAAGTTTATTTAAAATACTTATTTAAATTAAATAAATAATTATATCATAAACTGTTTACAAAATTGAAATTTGTTTGAAAAATAATTAAAAATATGTTTTACATTTAAATTTAGTTATTTAAATTAAATATATAAGTTGTTTCTCTAATAAATATTAATTGAAATGTACATATTATATCGTTTTTAATCGGTATATAATAAAATTGATTGAGGAGCATTGATCATCAATGTCTCCTATTATTTCATACCAAACACCGACAATGAGAATGATCATTGTTGATTTCATTGACAAGTTGTACTACCTCCATCCAAAGGTGCGGTGCAGTCTACTTCCAAAATCGAAATCCAAAAGAGGTTGTCCGGTTTGTTTCAATATTTCGTTCGTTCTTTTACTATTACAATATTTGGATTCTTATACTGTGCGCACGCTCTCTTCTCACTATTGTCCGTGATTTATATATAACAAGAGTCACATATAATCTTGTTACATTTATCTCGCTATATACTTTAAAGATACCAATTTTTAAAATTGCTATCAATAGTTAAAATTGTGGATCATGGGAAAAATCCACTGTAAACAGTGCAGTATGGGCAATATTTGAAAATTTATGGTCCCATAGTTTTAATTGCCTATATCTTTTTGGATCTGTACGACATGGATCATGTGGAAATGGAGGAACGACTGTAGATTCGGGAGAATCAACTGGGAGAATACGAAAATTGTCATGGAAATCAAAGCCAAAATGTGGAGCTGGTCCAAAAGTTTTTAAATTTTGGCCTCGGAGCAAAATTTCAACACTTGATGCTCTCAAAATATAATCAACTTATTTCTGTAATCGTTGAACTTCCTGTTAGGTACTTCTGGTACCTCCTTCTATCTCTTTTAAATTAATTAAATTTCCTTTTTCCGATCAAAAAAAAAATTGCCTATTTCACCTAAAATAGTTTGAGGTTTCCACATATAATGGCAGAGAATAAGTCTACGCACTTCCCAGAACCAGTCACAGGAAAAGAAAAAAAGTCAAATATAACATTCATTTTGAAGTAATTAACGACATGAAAAATTCAAAAGTACATTCAATGAAATTTTGAGATTTTTATGACACAAAATAAATGATAGCAGTAAATAAACATTACTGTTACTGCATGTGGAAATGGCACTTACGAAATGAAACGGACATTACGGGACCCACACATTGAGCGAGACGTTACGGAACCGCACATGTTGTCCTAGTTACCTTACCTGGTTCTTTGATCTTTTTGAAACCAAATCAAATCAAACCAAACATACCCAGTATATTCCGTTCAGAGCAGGGTCTAGATAAGATGTACGCAGACCATGCCCCTATTTATTACGGTAGGGAGGCTATTTCTCGAAGACTCAACAGTGCGCAGAATCTTGTGTGATAAATACAGGAAAACATATGATTCGAAAAGCTCGAGACTACACTGGCCATTGATCCACATGGGACTTACCTAAGCGGAATTTGGCTACTTCACCCCGATGAACGCCGCTCTAACAAAAGAGGGTTGTCTGCGCACTCCTCACAAACATACACCACACGCAAAGACATATGATAAAATATCTGATAAAAGTAAAAATGCAATGCTCTAGGTCAAAGCTAACCGAGACAACCCAACCCCGAGGCTCTTAACTACAAAGACTGCTCCTACAAAAGAATCCACAACTCGATCCGGCGCCTCCAAGCGCACCTATCAACAATCGTGGTGCTGAAAGGTTTAAGGCGCCTTCAAATCTAATCTCGCCGATTCTCCTTCCACCTCCTACCGCCTCTCCTCCTCTCCCCGACAACCATTAAACTCTCGACCCTCCTCACCAGAGCAGAAGCCTGCCTCCTGCGGAGGTGGCCAAACCATCTCAATCTCCATTCCCTAACTTTCGCTGAAATGGGCGCCACTTTCAGCGCGTTCCTGAAAACCCCGTTCGCAATTCTATCTAACATTGTGCGACCACACGACCAACGCAACATTCTCATTTCAGCCACTTCCAACTTGCTCTCAAGCGACTTCTTCATCGCCCAACATTCGGAGCCATATTTAAATGATGTACCCCCGTCTCTTAATACTAATTATTTTTAAAATTATATAAATATTAAGAAAATTTAATGATAATTAATTAATATCATATTTATTCTTATTAATTATATTAATTTAGTAAACCAGTTATATTGATTAATGTGTTTGTATATGTTTAAGTTGAAGATCCGATAATAAATTAAATGTATTCTTGGAAATCTTTTTACAGATTTGCATGAAAAATAGAAAACGACATGTACAAATTTTATTTCCAAACAGGACTAGTATTAAGGGATGGAGGGAGTACTTTGGTTAAATACATTTTATTTTAAATTTGTTATTTTTGTGTATTTTTTATTTTTATTCAATCAACTAATAATATAATTTATTAAAAAAAATTAATTTTAATAAATACTATATAAATTTTATCTGGATATTAAAATTTTATTTTGGAAGTTGGCTTCTTTATTAAGACAAATTCATATTTTTAAGCCTGACTTTTCAAATTAAATGGGGGACTATAACGAAGTTCAGTAGAAATTTGGTAAAAAAAATTCTCCGTTAAAGTATATACACATGTGTGCCTTAATCTACAGGCTATTGGGCTTCTCCCAATTAGTATAGGGTTAGGCCTGTTAGAATGTTCTGAAATATGTAATCTCTCTCTATTTAAGGGGACCCTATGAATGAGAATATACGTCTTTTTCTGCCCTAATTCTTGTCTTTGTGCTTTTACTACAACACGTAATCAACACGTAGTCTACCACTGAGAGCAAGAAAAATCGTCCGAAATTCAAAAAATTCCGAAAAAAAAAATCAAAACTTTTTCTGAAAACCCTAGCCGTCTTCTTCCACCTTCAGCAGATCCGTCCAGCGCAGATCCGACCGTCGCACAGACCCAGCCCACCGCAGATTCAGACCAGATTCGCCTGCTCGCCTGCTCGTCTTCCGAAAACCCTAGCCGTCGCCTGCTCCGACGCGACTCGCCCTCCGGTCCCCCCTGCTCTGACGCGACTCGTCTTCCGGCCCCTGCTCCGACGCGACTCATCCTCCGGCTCCTGCTCCGACGCGACTCGTCCTCCGGCTCCTGCTCCGACGCGACTCGCCCTCCGGCTCCTGCTCCGAAGTGACTCCGCCCTCCAGATCTGTCGCGAGACTCCCAGGTCGATCTTCAGCCCACACGAGACAGCCCGCCCCGGCCAAATCGGCCAAAGACGCCCGACCTTTGTAACTCCGATCCTTATCAGCCAAGCCGACCGGCTTTAATCAAATATTTTTTTTCCTTTCTACCCCAATCGCGAAGCAAGGTACAAAAGACGAACCTAACTGTCTGTCCATGAATTACTTTATATGTCTTTATTTGATTTAGTAGCATAACATGATTTATGAATTGATTTAATTATGTTTAATTATATCAATAAATTAATTAACCACTTGAATTAAATCGTTTAATTCATACCCCTAGTTTAATAACTAATCATAATTGCGCCATAAGATACCTATTTCACTGCATAATGTGTATCTAGTTATACCACATAGGAATTATATGTTTATATATATATATATAATTATATATATAATTTGCATGCATATTTAGATATGACATGCAATTAGGCTACATACCTAGCATATTTAGATGACTGTATATCTACTACTCATAATACCATGATAACGAAATTTCATATGTATCACATCGAAATCATGACCATATATCTTGGTTCTAAAATAAAATAATCTCATTATTGAATAATTTATCATGGACGAACTCATGATTATGTGAAACTAATTCATTTCCTCATCTTGTATAGATGACTGATCCGACTCGTCCGTAATTCGACATTCTGGACTCGGAAGGACTTGAGTACCATGGATGGGTATCCGACGTCGAGACCACTTTTGTCGCTAAGGACTATAACGCAACATTTGATCCTACGGCCAATGGACCGTCTGATAAGGTGAAAGCGAGTGCGCTAATGTTCCTTAGGCGGCACATCGACCCTAGTCTAAGGTGGGAGTATCTTCAGTTGAAATCCCACAAAGAACTGTGGGATGCCCTTAAGGGCCGTTTCGGGAATATACACAATACCTTACTCCCCGAGTTGATAGTGCAGTGGAACGAAATCCACTTGCTTGATTATAAATGAGTCAACGATTTCAACTAAGATATGCTCCGCCTCAAGACACGTCTCAACTTATGTGGAAAGGAAATCACAGAGGACGACATGATCCAGAAACGCTTTCCACGTTTCCTACTTCAGCATTGATACTAGTGAACCAGTATCGATTGGAGTACGATAACAAGCGGATCACCACCTTCAGTAAGCCAATCAACCTCCTTCATGTGGCTGAAAGGCATAATGAGGTGTTGGTGAACAATAATGTCAGGCCAGCCGGGACAAAGCAAATTCATGAGGCTAATTTTGGCAAAACGAAACGTGGAAAGCAACCCGACGAACAGGGCACTGGACACGCTAATCCTAAACCACATGGAACGAAACCGCATGGTGGTAAGGGACGTGGCGGTCGAAGACGTGGTCGAGGTCGTGGAGGCTCTTCCAATGGAGAAAGGAAAGATAATGCTCCTGGTCATGGAACCAAGCAGCAAGTACCTCATAAGACTCATGCTCCCATAGAACGAGTACACGACGCCCTATGCTTTCGCTGTGGAATGACTGGCCATTGGTTCAGAAATTGCCACGCAAGCAAGCACGTCGCAACTGCATACAATAAATATAGAGAGACTAAAGCAGAGGCTCAATATATGGAGGAAAATGATTATGACGTTCTACCCAATGTCAATTTCACAGTCACTGATTGTCATAATAACACATATGAGTCGGAATCATTAGATGCCCCGCTCTATGAATAATTTATGTTCATGTTTGGGTTGACATTTTTCGTATTTTGGCTGTTTTTGCCCTAAACGATTCTATTCAATAATAGTGTGATGCATTTTGGTTTTTGAACAAGCTATTATTGTTGCTTACGTTATACATGTGATTGGCTTTATTCTACGTCTTGAATATTGCTCCATATGCTTGAGTTTGTAAGTTCATAGTTTCTCCACTTTACGTAGGAATGAATCATGGGGAACTTGAATGCTTGGTAGATAGTGGGACGACCCATACTATCCTTATAAATTGGTTATTATTCATCGAATTAATAGCCTATCGCACATCAATGACCATGATGATTGGATCATCTCAGCTCATTCAAGGACGCGGCACTGCCCGGTTCTTGATGCCTAATGGCACAACTTTTACCGCACCGACGCTCTTTATGCACCAAGAGCAACCCGAATATTACTAAGCTTCAAGGATATACGCAGCAACGATTTTCATATTGAAACACATTGTGAGAATAGAATAAAATTTCTCTATATCACCTCTAACGAATGCGGACGAAAACGCATCTTAGAGAAACTTACGAGTCAATCGAGTGGACTTTACTTCACTAAGATTAGGGTTGTTGAATCCTATGCAATTACCCAAAACGAACTTTAGGATGCTGACTCGTATAGGCTTTGGCACGATATATTAGGACATCCGGGTCGTGACATGATGATTTGCATACTTAAGAATACGCACAGACATCCTTTCTTTCGCATGAAAAGTAGAAAAGGACAACAACCCAACATAACGAACTTTGTCGGCGTTCCCCACACCATGTCATCCGAAGTACCGGAGACATCATCCCATTCTACAAACTTGACTTTGTCAAATGCACATCGTCATTTCTGCAAATCCTGCTCTTTAGCCAAAGTAGGAGCGAGACTTTCTTACGTTAAAGATGCAACTGAGAATATTCCATTCTTACATAGGATTCAAGATGATATTTGTGGACCTATTCAACCAGAATGCGGGCCATTCAGATATTTTATGGTCCTGGTTGACGCTTCGACACGTTGGTCACATGTCGCCCTACTGTCCACTCGAAATGCTGCTTTTGCAAAGCTTCTAGCACAGATTATCCGTCTAAGGGCTCACCACCCTGACCACCCTATTCGGTCAATAAGACTGGATAATGCTGGAGAGTTCACATCTAAAGTATTTGATGAATACTGCATGTTGATCGGGATCGACGTAGAGCATCCCGTCCCCCACATGTATACACAAAATGGTCTTGCAGAGGCAACCATCAAACGAATTCAGATGGTGGCCCGGGCATTGGTTATGCGCACCAATTTACCTGTTTCTACCTGGGGATATGCAGTCTTGCATGCAGATTTACTTATTCGTTTTCGACCCACAGCTAACCAACCTTTTTCTGCATACCAGTTGGTAACTGGATATGAGCCTGACATTTCACATTTGCGAGTATTTGGTTGTGCACCTTATGTGCCAATTGTACCCCCACAACGCAATAAAATGGGTCCGCATAGACGTTTAGGTATTTATGTTGCATATGAATCCCCAACAATTATCCGCTACTTAGAACCTTCGACAGGCGATCTATTTACCGCTCGATTTGCGGATTGTCACTTCGATGAGACAACCTTCCCGTCGTTAGGGGGAGGGGAGAAGACGAACTTTCTCCAGGAACAACAGGAATTGTTGTGGTCGGTTCCTACTCTGTCTCATTTTGATCCCTGGACTTCGTTATATGATAGTGAAGTGAAAAGAATTCTCGATCTTCAGAACGTAGCAGATTCGATGCCTGATACGTTTACTGATATCGCGAAAGTGACGAGATCACATATACCTATTGCAAACGTGCATGCAAGGTTAGAAGTCCCCAAGAAGGGGTGCAACACCAACAAACTGAGTGCTGCTGTCGCACCTGGTGGCGGTGCGGCTGAGGCCGTGGCTCCCCAAAGGAAGCGGGGAAGAACACTTGGTTCGATTGACACCCTCCAAAGGAAGAAATGGGCCGGTGAGGCACATAATAATGCCCTAAACATCAATGCTGGGAATCCTTCCCACGATATTATCTCTGACTATAGCTATGTCCATGAATCATTTCCGGGGGATGCCCCGAGGTCTGATTCAAGCTCAGATAACAAAGAAATCTCCCTGTACGAGAGTGTGTGCGATCTAGTTGATAGGTCGACAACTCGCATTGATGATGCGTTCACTTAAGCTGTCGCCCATGACATCATGGAGCATGACGATATCGAACCACGCTCCATGGTCGAATGCCAACATAGAGCAGATTGGCCCAAATGGAAAGAAGCAATCCAGGCAGAACTTGATTCTATGACAAAACGCCAGGTATTTGGCCAGGTAGTGCTAGCCCCGCCAAGTGTAAAGCCTGTTGGACATAAATGGGTTTTTGTCAGAAAGCGAAATGAGAAAAAAGAGGTCCTTCGGTACAAGGCGCGACTTGTCGCCCAAGGCTTCTCACAACGCCCTGGAATTGACTTTGAGGAGACGTATTCTCCCGTAATGGACGTGATAACGTTCCATTACTTCATTAGCTTAGTACTTTCCGAAGGACTGGAAATGAAGCTAATGGATGTGGTCACTGCGTATCTCTATGGGGATCTTAATAGAGAGATATACATGAAAGTGCCTGATGGCATTTCACTACCCAAGTCAAGTGACTCTAGGACACGCAATGCGTATTCAGTCCGATTGAAACGCTCACTTTACTGATTAAAACAATCCGGGCGGATGTGGTATACCCGCCTAAGTGACTACTTGACTGGAAGGGGATATAAGAACGACGAACTGTGTCCCTGCGTGTTTATCCAGAAAACAAGTTCCGGATTAGCGATTGTAGCTGTATATATTGATGGTATGAACATAATCGGCACCCTTGACGAAGTAAAGGAAACCACCAGCTATCTAAAATCCGAATTTGAGATGAAAGATCTGGGGGAAACTCAGCTTTGTCTAGGTATTGAGCTAGAACACCGAGCTTGTGGAACTTCATCCACCAGTCTGCCTATGTCTAAAAGATACTCAGGCATTTCAATATGGACAAGGCACACCCGGTTAGCACCCCCATGATCGGTCGTAGTCTGGATTTGGAAAAAGATCCATTTCGTCCAAAGCAATGTGACGAAGAGCTTTTGGGAGCTGAAATTCCTTACTTAAGTGCAATCGGCACATTATTATACTTAGCTCAGTGTACTCGACCTGATATTGCTTTCTCAGTGAACTTGTTGGCAAGATATAGTTCTGGGCCCACGCAACGTCATTAGACTAGTATAAAGAACATGTTTCGATACCTGAAAGGAACCATTGACTTGGGACTTTTCTTCCCATACAAGGCTAACGAACCTGCCAATGATTGCGCAATCACTAAAGCAAGTGCGAATGCCAATATTACTACCCCGACGAATTTATTAGTAGGTTTTGCTGATGCTCGGTATCTTTCAGACCCACATAAAGGTCGATCCCAAACTGATTATGTATTCATAGTTGGAGATACAACTATATCTTGGAGATCAACTAAGCAAACCCTTGTTACTATCTCCTCGAATCACACTGAGATTATCGCTCTACACGAGGCGGTGCGTGAGTGTATATGGTTGAGAGCCATCATCAAACATATTCGAGGTAACAGTGGATTAAGTAATGTCACTGATGCACCCACATGTATATACGAAGATAATGCCGCTTGCATCGAACAGATGAAGCTAGGGTATGTCAAGGGGGATAATACGAAGCATATCTCTCCAAAGTTTTTCTATAATCAGTAACAACAGTTCCTCCTCAATATCTAAGTTAAGCAAGTGAAGTCTGAGGAGAATGCGGCTGATTTATTCACTAAATCATTGCCCAAGGCCGTGTTTGAAAAACATGTGAGAAACATCGGAATGCGTAGGATTTCCGAACTCCCGAGATCGAAGTAAGGATCGGATGGGGGGGTGAGGTATAACGAATTTTACCCACCAATATTGTACTATTTTCTTTAACCAACGTTTATTTTTTTCCCACTGGGTTTTGTTACTTGGCAAAATTTTTAACGAGGCAACATCACTTACACTGTTTTTCAGATTCCTTGATTGACGAACTAATCAAGGGGAGATGTAGACTTGAGGGGGAGTCTTACATCCACGTCGCAAGTTACACTCTTTTCCTTAACCAAGGATTCTTTTTTTCCCACTGGGTTTTTATCACTTGAAAAGGTTTTTAATGAGGTAACTAGACGTTTAGCTCATTGATCGACGAACGGATCACGTTCTTGAGCATATTGATCGATGAAATGATCAATAGAGGTTTTGGCTTAACGAAATTAGCGTAACCTATATGTGTGGATGTTGTACTCTTTTTCCTACGATCAAGGCACTTTTCCCATGTGGTTTTTGCTTGACAAGGTTTTAACGAGGCAACTTGACATGCTTTGAAGACTCAGCACAAGGGGGAGTGTTAAAGTAAATACACATGTGTGCCTTAGTCTACAGGCTATTGGGCTTCTCCCAACTAGTATAGGGCTAGACCTGTTAAAATATTCCAGAATATGTAATATCTCCCTATTTAAAGGGACCCTATGAATGAGAGTATACATCTTCTTCTGCCCTAATTCTTGTCTTTGTGCTTTTTTTTTTTTTTTTGTATGAATGTAAAATTTTATTCACCCAAAAAACCGTTTTTGCAATAGATGCTACATTTTGTTGAAAAAAGTTCGAAAGATTGTGAAAAAACTTATACAAAGAAAATTATTCCAAACGGATACGGAACAGCTTTGAGCCCTTCATCATAGTGTCGACAATCGCGGATTGTACTAAAACGGTTTCTGATATTCTTGTCGATGAGTTGTACTAGTTTTGGTGCCGGAGTTGGGGAGTTGCTGTGGCGTCGTCCATTCCGTTCTTGCCATAAACTGTGAAGAGTTGCTTGGAAAACATACCTCAAAGTAAATGTGTATAGCTTCGGTTGTGTGCTTTCAAGTAGGAGATTTGTGATGTCCGACCAATTGTTTGTGTATCGATTCCGAAGTAAGCCTTTGGTGAGTGAGTGCCAAACCTGTGACGAGAAAGGGCATTGGAAGAATAGGTGGTTCCGCGTCTCTATCCCATTGCCGCAGAAAACACAGTCCACCGGTGTGCTTACATTCCAAAGACGCATTTACTACAACATCCCCACATTTTTCACAAATGACTGTATTTTTTTATAAGGAATGACTTGTTTTTAATTAGGGATGCTTGTTTGGTTGCTGCTTCAAATTAAGGTGTTTGGCCAATTTGTGATATCGGTACATCAATCAGTTATTTCATTTTTATATAGTATTTTATAATTATTGCCAAAATGACAATATTGTGGAACTATTTCTCGTATTCGTGTATTTGGCGGAGACTTTTTGGCATTTTGATGTTATGATGTTTCATTTAAATTTCTATGTTATCTTAATGTAGCTGACACGGGCGGGATATCGGATGGAATCATCTGTTCCACAATCTTCTGTGTACCATCGTGTATCATTACTAACTTTAATATTTTTAATAATATTTGTTATAAAATAAAATTTTATTATGTTATAATACAACATGATTAATATTTATAACAAAAATTTAAATTTTAAAAAATTATATACCATATTTTTTGAATATTTTGATTAAAATACTCAAAATCTAAATTTTTTGTTATAAATATTAATCATCTTGTGTTATGACGTAATAAAGTTCTATTTTATAACTAATTTTATTAAAAATTTTGAAAGTACACAGTGGTACACATAAGATTGTGGGAGAGAGGATCCCATCCGGCGGGATATCGGTATAGGTTGGATTATCTTATGTAGACGTGGCCAAATTCGTGTTTGGGTCCGGTTCCGACTCGCCGGGTCCATAGATCGGCCAACCCAGATCCGGACTGCACCAGTGCCTATGAAATATACGGGTCTGAATCTTTATAGGTCGGCTACGGGTCCGGTCCGGGTCTGGGTTGGAACAGTCTTCACGGGTCGACCCGTAATTTGTTTTTTAAAAATATATTTATAAGATTTCATTTATTATTATTTTACATACAAAAAAAAAATAATGAAAATAAAATGAGCTTATATTTAATTTTAAGTATTTAATGAAAATATGAGTTCGTATTTGTTTGAGTTGTATTGTTCGGTTTTGTTTATGATCGGGGTATTGTTGAGCCGTTGAGTCGCTTGGTTGGCTATGTCGGTTATTGATTGTTATCGGATTGTTGTTAATTGATTATTGCAATAGGTTGTGATGTTTGATCGTGGTTTATGACAGTTGTGTTGCGGTTGAGGCTGAAGAGTTCGTAGATTGCTTTTGGTCGGGGCTGAGGAGCTCGTAGACGAAGGCAATGGATTTTGGTAACGGCTTCGTGGTATCGGTATCGAGGCAAGTTTCTACTTGTTCGGTTTATAATATTTGATGAATGGTTTCGTTTTCATTTCATTTATAATTCATATAGCAATGATATTATAAGTATAAATTGCCGGGATGCTGGTTTGTATATTGTGCCTTGGTTTGGATTAAATCATAATGTATATGGTTTAAATGTGTTTGTGAATACGGAGATGTGAGTTATATTTGGTCAATAATATGGAATGTCGGATATCGAGGCTGGTTTTACCGTGTCGACATTGATGTCGGGATGGTGGTTTGTTGGCATAAATGGACTACACCTATTTCGGGATTATTCGTATAACTGTGTATTCGTTCAGGGATGTTTATTCGTGGAAAGGATGTTGTCTCCGGCTTTGAGGTAATTTATGTATTGTTCAGTTATGAGATAATTATTATGTTGAGTTGTTGTATATGTTGTACGTTGAGGCTTCGTGTATTGAGATTCATATTGGTTGTTTGTTGAGGGATGTCGATCCCAGAACTGTTGTCTGAGATTGTTGATCGTATAGATTATCCTTTGGGGATATTCAAAACAACAATCCTGGTCATGTATAACAGAATTGTTGTTTTGAATATTGATTGGTCATGTCGACTTTTCACTGTCAGTCTGTTATTGTTCACTTCGGTGAGTCTCGTGATTCTTATTGGATATATGTTTCTTTGAGTTTCGTTGTCATGTTGCATCGTGACATATCTGGAGTCATATTTGTGTGCCGATTGGTTATTGTGTAGGATTTTTAGCCAGACACATGATGGTTATGCGTGGATGTTTCTGCATTGAACCTTGCACACGAGACGTAGTTCGTGAGGCTAATTAGGTACATGTCCCACGTATATACGGAACGTATATCCTGGATTACGTATACGGAGTGGACATGTGCACGGGCAAATTTCCGGATCGGGCGCACTGTGACGTCCATCTTTTGAGCCATATTGTTGGGTCGTTCATAGTCCATGTATGATTGGATATGTTCGACGGTTTGTGACTGGTTGTTCATACGCCTGAGGGGTACGTTCGACAGTCAGAGTGATTTCTTTAAGATCCATTATTGTTGATCATTTGAAGTCTACCTTGTTGAGGGTATTCTCGGTTATTGTTGGTCCTTTGTTGATCATTTGGAGTCTACCATGTTGAGGATATTCTCGATTATAGTTGATCCTTTGTTGATCGTGTTTGGAGTTTACCACGTTGAGGGTATTCTCGGTTATTGTTGATCCTTTGTTGATCGTGTTGGGAGTTTACCATGTTGAGGGTACTCTCGGTTATCGTTGTTCCTTTGTTGGTAATATTGGAGTTATCATGTCGATGATATTCTCAGTGATGTATTGGTTGATCATTGTTATTGATCGTATGAGCATTCGGACTATACGTCGATGTTCGGGATTTGTTATCATTATCATGTGGTAGATGATCTACAAATATATTGTGTATTATTGGTTTATACATATTGAGATTTGATTGTGTAATCCGACGGACATGATTTGGCACATATTGGATTATTTCCGCATTTATGAGTTATGATGATGTTTTGAGGATTATCGGTATTTTTGGAATACAGTAGAGATGATTGTTGTTGAATTCATTTCGTCATTTGAGAATACGAAATGTGGAATATGTCAAGGATTGATTTAGTATGGATTGCTATGAATTGGTAAGGTTATAACGGTAAGATTACATTGGTAGTATTCTTACTTCGTTATTACATTGGTATGTAATTATTTATGATGATGTGATCGATATCATTGTTGAGTATTATGGCTGACCCCGTCGTGGGCTTTATTTTTAGGTACTCGGAGATCGAGCTAGTAGCGGTCGTGAAGGGGTGAGCTTCCCGGGTGATACTGGCTGTGGCATGTTTTTGAGTATTGAGTATTTATTTCTGGTTGTTTTATTTCCGCTGCAAATGTGTATTTTGAACTTTGTTTTTATCCGCTGCGTGTGTATATTAAAATGACTTTTCGGTATCTTTACCAACTCGTGTGTATTTTCAAAATGGCCTTTTGGCATTTTGCGAACTTGGGTTATTTCGTTAAACCCCTTTTCCTAAACTATTTTATCGGTACGTATAAGTGGTAGCTTAACGTACATTTTGAACTGTCGAGAATTGGCACTTCACCTTGTATTTTCAAATGGTATTTTATGATGGTATTTGAGAACTATGCTTTTGAAAATATTTGAGTATTTAAAAGACTACCTTCATCGGCCTTTTGGCGTTTTTAAACGTTTTTGAAATGGTTTTTAGCCTGGTGGGTTCCGGCGCGGGACCCATGACGCTGTAATATCCCGGATGGTTTTGGGGGTGTTACAGAAGATGGTATCGGAGCTTGAGTTTTGTGAAACCCGGGCGTGTGTGTTATGTGGCTCTACCGGTACGGTAGTAGCGTGGTTTTTGAAAATGATTTTCTGACATTTGAGTCAAACCGATTTTTGGAGGTTCCAAAATTTTTGAGATCTTTTAAATTGCTAATTGTGATATTAGTGTGTGTTGGTGTTGTGTTGAGACTTCGTATGGGAGTCGTGTGCTAGTATCACGGGAGATCATCGGCTTCACGCACCCGTAAGTATATTGGTTTGGTTATTTGCTTGTGGCGACAATTGATTGCTTATGTGATGAGTTTGGAAATTTCCGGTTGATCTGTTTTTTGTGACAGGATTGCAAGTTTCGGGGACGAAATTTATTTTAAGGGGGGTAGTATGTAATACCCGGATTTTCAGTATAAATTTTGCGCTTTATTTTATCTGAGATATACTCTATAGTTTGTTATCTATACAGTATGTATGAAATAAATTGAGGACCGAGACAGTTATATTTGTAACGCCCCGATTTCGCATATACATTTATGGTGAATTATAGAAAACATGTTCAATTTTATTAAATTAATGCCCGAATAATTTATCGTTAATTCATTTTATTTCATGATCATGCAAATTCATTTATACCATTATTATTCATGACAAGTCATGTGATTCGTTTCGTTGCATTTCTCATTTTAATTCATTGTTTCATCTCGTCGTTTCTAGGCCCGAATCAAATTTTAAGCGATATAAATCGTTACCCTTAAGATTCCACAAGTCCATTTTAATTAATTTTAATGCATTCATTCTGGGCCAACCAACCATTATAATGTTCAGCCCAATACATATTAATTCCCAAGCCCAAGTGAAATTAATAATCAACTACTATTAATTCCCAAGCCCAACTCCCATAATTTTACCCAGCCCAATTATCATTATAATCATTCTCTCACACACACTCACGATCGAAGGTTTTTCTGCACCATCATCAACCACCTTAGTGGAGTAGTGGGCATCATGCAGGAGTAGTTATGCATCATGGGAGCAGTTAATAAAATCAGTATAAAAGAAACACCATCTGCAGATCACGATATACCCAAGAAATCTCATATACCATAAATCTCTTACACACTGGAAACCTCAATCTCAGCAGAAATTCATATCAAACTTCACGTTCCATCACTCCAGAACACAAACATTAGGTAAGAAATTTTCTGTAAATTCCTTCAATTGTGAACGTTTATGATTTTCAACAATTTTGGCCTTCTGTTCTTCTCTCAGTTAGAGACCAGACCCCGGAGAAAAACATCTCCGCACTCACCCCATCAACACCTTCACTCATCAAATATTTTACACCAAAAACACTTCAGAAACCAATTTCAAAAGCAATGAGGAAATCAAACTTGGCCGCCGCCGCTACCGGGTCGGAATCAAGGACCCGGTTCCGCCATATTTATTCGGTCACTTCCTTCTCTTTTCGACTGATGGAAATTTTGATTTGAGTTATTAATCGAGTCTAAAATCCCGATCAGATTAACCACCGCTCCAATCCGCGCTAAGCCACCGTCGACTCCAGCCCTCAGTCACCGCAGCCGCTGCCCTACAGCGCCGCCGTCGCGTTCAGTTCTGCCACTACCACCTCGCCATTCAGTTTCAGACGGCCGTACGATTTCCATCTTGAAGTCGCAAGTAACCGCACAAGGAGTGGAATACGGTTGCTGCGACCATCTATTTGGCAGGTCGCCGAATAAGTTTTCGCAAGGGCAGAGAGAGAGAGAATTGCCGCAGAAGAAAAAGAAGGAAAACAAATATCGGATGGGACAATGAGATTTGGAGTCAGCCGATTTTAACCTCATTCAATTTGGGCCAGTGTCTCCTTCGGCCCAAACACCTTTTATATTTTCCTTCTTGTCCATTGAACTCTTATTTCCTCCATTCGGCCTGAATCTGTCCTTACACCATTTGAGTCCTTAAATATTTAATTCCTTCAATTTTACTTCAAGCAGCTTTTTAAAAATTAAAATTAAGCCTTATTTATTCGAGCCATTAAATACGTAGATTTCTGTGATAATATTAATATTCAATTTAAATTATGTCTTGTACTTTATCTTCAATTATAGTATTATATCAATAATAAACTATTATCATTATTTGTAGATAATAACAAGAATTTACGGGCCTAGAATTGTTGAGTCAAGCATCTCATCACATTCAAGTTCAAGAACTGCATTTTATCCAGGTATGGGGATTTATTACGCTTTTGTTTATTTTAATTGCTTTATATATTGTCTCGTATGTGCACGTGAAATCAGTCAGAAGCACTTAAATGTGCAATCAGTCAGAAGCACTTAAATGTGCAATCAGTCAGAAGCACTAAAATTTGCAAATCAGTTAGAAGCACTTAATTGTGCATAAAGCCTTCGGGCTAGCCGACGGGCTTCATAATTTATCAATCATATTGTTTATACTTGCTAATATATTTAGTAATTAACGTAGACATATTGCGTACCCCCACACTGAGCGAGTTGGAAGCTCACCCCACTATTTACCCCTTTCAGGTTGAGGAGCTCGGTGTGGCATGCGATTGAGAATGTGATGATCAAGCCTATGATTAGATATTTATTTATTTAATGTTATTTTTTTCAAACCATATTTTATGAACAAGTGTTCGAATTATTTTTATTTCACGTCAAAGTATGTTTTTATTTAATGGTGACATGAGATTATTACTTGCGATTATTAAGTTCGTCTTTTTAAAATGCATTTCCGCTGCAAAATTTCTATTTATTCTTCCTAAAATTTGAAGAATTATATTTTAGAAAAGTGGTCGGTACATAAGTGGTATCAGAGCGGGTTTACGGTTCTGTAGACTCGTTAAAATGGTTTCTTTTTCTAAACTGAAATTTCATTTTCGCAAGTAGTCAAATATTTCTTTAGCAATTATGATCATCCACCTCTGCCGCTCCACGTCGACTCCAAGGTACATTAAGTTATTATTATTCATTATGTAGTTTACCAGATCAACCATGATTCATGCAGTATAGATGCATCTTCAGTCTACTTTGTACATAAGAATTTTATGATAAAGTATTTGGGCATGAAATTATTTTCTAATAAATTCATAAGTATATGTGTGACATGTGAAAGTCATCATTGCTAGAAATCTCTGGTGCTCAACCTATAGATGCAGTGTAACGCTCCATTTTATTTCTCCCTCTCGTTGAGTAAGTACTGAAGGATCGTTGCGTGTGGTGTGCCTTAGGATAATGGCAACTCGTGGACGTGGACGCCCATCTAACTGAGGTGCAGATAATCTCGGTGGTCAGAATGCCAACCTCGGTGGTGGTGACGAAGGTCAGGATAACCACAACAATAACGTGCCAGCTCCTACTCAGGCACAAGTTGTGCAACAATTCCGACGTTTCACCCCACCCACATTCAATGGTCGAGAAGGACCAGCTTTCGTTGATAAATGGTTCATGTCGCTCGAGAGCACCTTTGAGCTCATTGGGTGCACCGATGCGCAAAGAATTCTTTGTGGCCAATATCAAATGGTGGAGGATGCTGGACGCTGGTGGATAAGCTATTGGCGTATGAGGCCGACAGCCGAGCATGTTGCATTAACATGGGATCGGTTCAAGGAAATAGTGATGGAACAGTACTACCCACAGCACTACCGAGAGAAGATGGAGAGAGAGTTTTGGAATCTTGAACAAGGAGGAATGACGGTTGAAGAATATGAGAGAAAATTCAACCAAATCAGCTTCTTTGTGGAGCGCATGGTGGATACAGATCGAAAGAGGGCCCTTAAGTTCCGGAGTGGTTTACGCCCGAGTATTCGTCACATCGTGGCTGGTCATGGGGTGCTACCTTATACCGAGATGGTTTTTCGAGCCCAAGAGGTTGAGGCTAGCTATAATCTGGATCAACAACAGTCTACGAAGCCTAGTACCGGTAAGAGGCATTAGAATGGAAACCAAAATAAGGTATTGGTTTCTAATAAGCAAGCAAAGGTTGATCAAAGGTCGGGACCTAAGCCTCAAACCAGTAAGCCAGAGTGCTCGAAGTGTGGTAAGAATCATGGAGGGGAGTGCCTGTACGGTAAAGGTGTCTGCTACAGATGCAAGGAGCCAGGGCATTCAGCTTCGAACTGTCATCTCCAAAGGGCCAAAGGTCAAGGTTCTGGAGGAAAAGCTCGCATCTATACTTTGACCCAAAAGGATGCAGACGAGAATCCCGGCATGGTGTCAGGTATGCTTATGATCTCTAATGTGCCTGCCTTTGCTTTATTTGACACTGGTGCCACACATACTTTTATGTCTGCAAAATTTTATCATGTCATTGGTCATAGAAGCGTTAGAACTGTTGAGTCTCTCGAGGTTAGCTTACCGTCAGGAAATACGATCCTCACTAATAGAATGATTGACGAGAATATTGAGATATGAGGAAGAGAATTTGACGCTAGCTTGTACTTGATTAACTCGATGGATTTTGATGTGATCCTTGGTATAGACTGGCTTGATAGACATGATGCCGATATAAGCTGCCGTGAGAAGAAGGTAACATTGAGGTGTTTCGAAGGCGAGTCGATCACCTTTTATGGTACTAAGAGTAGGACAGTACCAAGAGTAATCACGGCCATGAAAGCACTAAGAGGTCTAATGAAGGAGAAATGTCAGGGTTAATTGGTGAGTTTGGTCGACACTCGTACTAATGAGGTGTCCCCTACAGACGTACCTATAGTACGAGAGTTTCTGGATGTGTTTCCAGAAGATTTTCCGGGAGTCCCACCCGACCAACAAGTGGAGTTTAGTATTGATTTGGTCCATGGGGCGGCCCCTACATCCAAAGCACCATATAGAATGGCTCAGAAGGAACTTCAAGAATTGAAGGTCCAGATTCAAGAGTTTCTGGAGCTCGGATTTGTTCGTCCTAGCGTGTCACCCTGAGGTGCACCAGTACTGTTTGTAATAAAGAAGGATGGGTCACTTCGGATGTGTATAGATTACAGAGAGCTGAATCGACTCACGGTGAAGAACAAGTACCCACTACCGAGAATCGAGGATCTATTCGATCAGTTGAGGGGAGCCGGAATCTTTTCGAAGATTGATTTGCGTTCGGGGTACCACCAACTAAAGATTAGGGAGTGTGACATTCTCAAGACGGCTTTCATAACCCATTATGGACATTTTGAATTTGTAGTGATGCCTTTTGGTCTGAGTAATGTGCCGGCAGTCTTTATGGATTTGATGAACATGGTGTTCCAACCTTACTTGGATAAGTTCCTGATCGTCTTTATAGATGACATCTTGGTGTATTCTAAGGACAAGGAACAACACCAAGAACATTTGAGGATTACATTAGATACACTTCGCAAGGAGAAGTTGTATGCTAAATTCAAGAAATGTGAGTTTTGGTTAAACAGAGTTGGATTCCTTGGACATGTGGTGACTTCAAAAGGAATTGAGGTTGATCCCGATAAAGTTGTAGCAGTGAGTAGTTGGGGAATACCCAAGAATGCGAGCGAAGTCCGCAGCTTTCTGGGCCTAGCTGGCTATTATAGGAGATTTATCGAAGGATTTTCAAAAATCGCCACTCCTATGACCCAGTTAACAAGGAAAGGCGTGAGGTTCGAATGGAACGACAAATGCGAGGAAAGTTTTCAAGAGTTGAAAAGGAGACTAACCTCGGAACCAGTATTAACGATTCCTGATCCGATGAAAGACTTTGTTATTTATAGCGATGCCTCAAAGCAGGGGTTGGGTTGTGTTCTGATGCAACATGGTAAAGTAGTAGCCTATGCATCGATACAACTTAAACCACATGAGTTGAACTATCCAACGCATGATCTGGAATTGGCTGCTGTGGTACATGCGCTGAAGATTTGGCGTCACTATCTCTACGGAGGGAAGTGTGAGATATACACTGACCATAAAAGTTTGAAGTATCTTTTCACACAGAAGGACCTTAACATGAGACACAGACAATGGTTAGAATTGGTGAAGGACTACGATTGTACTATTCATTACCATCCGGGTAAGGCTAATGTGGTAGCTGATGCCTTGAGTCGGAAGACTAGAGGCGAGTTAGCTTGCTTGACCGATCAGGAGAGTTTGATAAAGGAGTTCTCCCAGTTGATGATTGAGGTAGTTGAGTCTTCAAAACATTTGAAAGCAATCCTATCATCTTTGGTCTTGCAACCAAACTTGAGGGATAAGATTAAAAAGGCTCAACCACGTGATAAGTTCTTGTGCAAGATGAAGGATCGAGCACAAGCTGGGAGTATTGAGAAGTTTGTCGTTGCCGCAGACGACATTTTGATTTATGATGGGAGGTTATGTATTCCTAAGGATCCACCCCTTAGGAAGCAAATCCTTGAAGAAGCTCACAATGCACCATACTCCGCTCACCCGGGAGGTACAAAGATGTACCACGACCTGAAGAAGTTCTTTTGGTGGAGAGGAATGAAACGGGACATTGGGGTATTTGTGGAGAGGTGTATGATATGTCAGGAGGTGAAGGCAGAACACCAACGGCCAGGAGGTTTACTCCAACCATTGGAAATCCCAGAATGGAAATGGGAGCATATCACAATGGATTTCGTGGTTGGTCTGCCACGAACAGTGAGGAAGAACGATGCTATCTGGGTGATAGTAGATCGCTTGACGAAGTCATCTCACTTTCTACCTGTGAGGATGACTTATAGTATGGAACAATATGCACGTATTTATATTCGGGAGATTTTGAGGCTACATGGTGTTCCAGTGTCGATCTTATCGGATAGAGATCCGCGATTTACGTCGAAATTTTGGAAGAGTCTTCAGAGTGCTTTGGGCACTAAGTTGAATTTCAGTACTGCATATCACCCGCAAACTGATGGTCAATCTGAGCGACTATCAAGACACTTGAAGATTTGTTGAGGGCGTGTGTTCTTGATACTGGTGAGAATTGGGAGAATATTTTGCCGTTAGTAGAGTTTGCTTATAACAATAGTTACCAAGCAACTATACAAATGGACCCATATGAGGCTCTCTACGGAAGGAAATGTCGATCGCCTCTTTATTAGAGTGAGGTTGGAGAAGGAAAGATTTTGGGTCCAGAATTGATCTAGCAGACTGTAGAGAAGATAGCCGAGATCAGAAGTAGAATTAAGACTGCCCAAGATTGGCAGAAGTCTTATGCTGATAAACGAAGGAAAGATATCCAATTTGAGATTGGAGAGAAGGTGTTCTTGAAGGTAGCACCTATGAAAGGAGTGATACGATTCGGTAAGAAGGGAAAGCTACAGCCTCGTTATATCGGACCTTTTGAGATTTTGGGTCGTGTTGGTGACCTTGCTTATAGTTTGGCACTGCCGTCGGAGTTATCAGGAGTGCACAATGTCTTTCACGTCTCCATGCTGAGAAAATACATACATGATCCTGATCACATATGCAATTTCAAAGAGTTGCACGTAGCCAAGAACCTGACTTATGAGGAGGTACCTATAGCTATTTTGGAGTGTAAGGTACACCAGTTACGAAATAAAGAGGTTAAATTGGTGAAAGTTCAATGGAGTCGTCATGGACCAAATGAGGCAACTTGGGAACGTGAAGAGGAGATCCGTTCTAAGTATCCAACAATTATTTTTCAAGGTACGTAACTTAATTTTCGAGGACGAAAATTTGTTAAAGGGGGGTAGGTTGTAACGCTCCGATTTCGCATATACATTTATGGTGAATTATAGAAAACATGTTCAATTTTATTAAATTAATGCCCGAATAATTTATCGTTAATTCATTTTATTTCATGATCATGCAAATTCATTTATACCATTATTATTCATGACAAGTCATGTGATTCGTTTCGTTGCATTTCTCATTTTAATTCATTGTTTCATCTCGTCGTTTCTAGGCCCGAGTCAAATTTTAAGCGATATAAATCGTTACCCTTAAGATTCCACAAGTCCATTTTAATTAATTTTAATGCATTCATTCTGGGCCAACCAACCATTATAATGTTCAGCCCAATACATATTAATTCCCAAGCCCAAGTGAAATTAATAATCAACTACTATTAATTCCCAAGCCCAACTCCCATAATTTTACCCAGCCCAATTATCATTTTAATCATTCTCTCACACACACTCACGATCGGAGGTTTTTCTGCACCATCATCAACCACCTTAGTGGAGTAGTGGGCATCGTGCAGGAGTAGTTATGCATCATGAGAGCAGTTAATAAAATCAGTATAAAAGAAACACCATCTGCAGATCACGATATACCCAAGAAATCTCATACACCATAAATCTCTTACACACTGGAAACCTCAATTTCAGCAGAAATTCATATCAAACTTCACGTCCAATTCCATCACTCCAGAACACAAACATCAGGTAAGAAATTTTCTGTAAATTCCTTCAATTGTGAACGTTTATGATTTTCAACAATTTTGGCCTTCTGTTCTTCCCTCAGTTAGAGACCAGACCCCGGAGAAAAACATCTCCGCACTCACCCCATCAACACCTTCACTCATCAAATATTTTACACCAAAAACACTTCAGAAACCAATTTCAAAAGCAATGAGGAAAATCAAACTTGGCCGCCGCCGCTACCGGGTCGGAATCAAGGACCCGGTTCCACCATATTTATTCGGTCACGTCCTTCTCTTTTCGACCGACGGAAATTTTGATTTGAGTTATTAATCGAGTCTAAAATCCCGATCAGATTAACCACCGCTCCAATCCGCGCTAAGCCACCGTCAACTCCAGCCCTCAGTCACCGCAGTCGCTGCCCTACAGCGCCGCCATCGCGTCGAGTTCCGCCACTACCGCCTCGCCGTTCAGTTTCACGCGGCCGTACGATTTCCATCTTGCAGTCGCAAGTAACCGCACGAGGAGTGGAATACGGTTGTTGCGACCATCTATTTGGCAGGTTGCCGAATAAGTTTTCGCAAGGGCAGAGACAGAGAATCGCCGCAGAAGAAAAAGAAGGAAAACAAATATCGGATGGGACAATGAGATTTGGAGTCAGCCAATTTTAACCTCATTCAATTTGGGCCAGTGTCTCCTTCGGCCCAAACACCTTTTATATTTTCCTTTTTGTCCATTGAACTCTTATTTCCTCCATTCGGCCCGAATCTGTCCTTACACCATTTGAGTCCTTAAATATTTAATTCCTTCAATTTTACTTCAAGCATCTTTTTAATAATTAAAATTAAGCCTTATTTATTCGAGCCATTAAATATGTAGATTTCTCTAATAATATTAATGTGCAATTTAAATTGTGTCTTGTACTTTATCTTCAATTATAGTATTATATCAATAATAAACTATTATCATTATTTGTAGATAATAACAAGAATTTACGGGCCTAGAATTGTCGAAAGCATCTCATCACATTCAAGTTCAAGAACTGCATTTTATCCAGGTGTGGGGATTTACTGCGCTTTTGTTTATTTTAATTGCTTTATATATTGTCTCGTATGTGCACATGTATTCAGTCAGAAGCACTTAAATGTGCAATCAGTCAGAAGCACTTAAATGTGCAAATCAGTCAGAAGCACCTAAATGTGCAAATCAGTCAGAAGCACTTAATTGTGCATAAAGCCTTCGAGCTAGCCGACAGACTTCAGAATTTATCAGTCATGTTGTTTATACTTGCTAATATATTTAGTAATTAACGTAGACATATTGCGTACCCCCCACACTGAGCGAGTTGGAAGCTCACCCACTATTTACCCCTTTCAGGTTGAGGAGCTCGGTGTGGCATGCGATTGAGAGTGTGATGATCAAGCCTATGATTAGATATTTATTTATTTAATGTTATTTTTCTCAAACCATGTTTTATGAACAAGTGTTCGAATTATTTTTATTTCACGTCAAAGTATGTTTTTATTTAATGGTGACATGAGATTATTACTTGCGATTATTAAGTTCGTCTTTTTAAAATGCATTTCCGCTGCAAAATTTCTATTTATTCTTCCTAAAATTTGAAGAATTATATTTTAGAAAAGTGGTCGCTACAATACTTGTGTAATTGACGTTTTGATTGACAGTTATATTGAGAATTTGTTGTATCAGGTTGAACTGATTTGGATATCAGGTATATCGTATGAGAATATTTTTGGGTTGAGTATATGTGTATTCAGTATGCCGTATGTTTGTATCCAGTATGTCGAGACGTCGGACAGGAACAGTTGGATTTTGGCTAAGTACAGAAGGCCATTACGTACGTTAAGTTTATGGGCTAACGTACGCTAAGTTGGTACGTTTTACGTACGTTATGCGTAAGGTATTACGTACGTAACAAAAGGAATCGGACAGTTGGGCCCGGTGTCGGCAGCTTTCGGCGCGGATGTGGACAGGTGAGTCAACGGATGGAGTTACGCACGTTATACAGGGTGTATTACGTACCTAATACGAGTATAATACTGTAGCAAGTCAACATACGTATTATGTACGCAACGGAATAAGTGTTACGTATGTTACGGGGTGGCTGGCCGAGTCGTGGCCGAGAGGACCTGTAGTGGCCGAGCATGGTCGACAGTGACTCGCAGGGATGACCAATCGCGGTCGGCAGTGACTCGCTGGGGGCAAGGACTAGCCGATAACGTACGTAAGGATGTGGCCGGTTAAGGCCGTAAGGGCCCGTTACGTACGTAAGTAGGTGCCGGTTACGGCCGTAAGGGTGTCGGCCAAAATGGACAGGAGGGTAGGCCACGACCGGTTACGTACGTAAGCCACGTCCAGTTAGGGCCGTAAGGTACCGACAGTACTCGGCCTATATAAGGCCTGGACCGAGTCATCCTTGCCATTTTTTTGTTTTCCTTCGTTTCTTCACGATTCCTTCAGCAAGAATTGATGGATTTGAGTAAGAACATCATGTAGCAACATATTTTGGAAGTTGGATTCGTGTTTAACATCTTCTTCCGCCCGGATCGAAGGTAAGAACACCTAAACTTTTGGTTTTGGATATTTTTGGAGTTTCTTGATGTTTTGGCCGATTTGATTCGTTTTAACTCAGATTATTGATGGAACCTTGTTGTATTCTTGAGATTATTCATTACTCTTGAAGTTTTGTGGAACAAATTCGAGAATTTCTCCGTTAAATCAATTAAATTGGATTATGCCCTCAAAGTGTCCGATAAAATGCTTCAATGAGGTAGAACTTGGGACGTTCTATATGTTTTCATAGAATGGTGATTGAATTGATATTGTTGTGATGATTCTTGGTAATTATGGGAATTTTGTTAAGGGAAGATAATGAATTGATGATCAAATGCCTTGATTATGTTGTTATGATTATGGAATCGTAGTATGCTCGATGTTGTTGGCGGTTTGTTGCGATTCATGATGTTATGAGAAGTATATGTTGAAGAACATGATTATATAAACCTTGAAATGTGAATAAGGATTGTTTAGATGTTAGAACACATCGGATTATGTCGTATTGGATATTTTGAATATGATTTCAGAATTAGTTGTGTTCTTAAGGAACTCTTGGATTATATGAATTGTTGAATATGTTTAAGAGGTGTTGGTGGTTTAGATATGAATATGGAATATTCATATCTAGAACTAAGTTATGTGTTTTGGTACAATATTCGTATAGGAATACGAATATGGCTCCGGGTTTGATAAGATTTTGACTCACTTTTGAGTTTGAGAATTTATACGTATTGAACAAGTGTTCAATTCGGATAATGGAATTATTTGAAACCTTTGGAATATAGTTATCTATAATGTTGAATTAATCGGATCGTCCGGATTGGTGATGATAATTGGTAATTGGTTTATATTATGAATTTACAAGGAGGAAACTTGTATCCGTATTTAAGATTGAATTTGGAATCGGTAATGTTAGACCCTTGTTGGTTTAAATCGATTATTGATATGATCTTCAGATTGTGGAATCGTATTGTGGTTTTGAATTCGTGTTTGATTGGTTCAGGTCCTTTGGATATGTGTTTAATCGGGATATTGTAGAACCATTATGTTTGTTGATCGGTTATTGATTGTTATTTGTGATCATCGAGTTACGGCTTGTATCGTGGATATGAGTTCGTATTTGTTTGAGTTGTATTGTTCGGTTCTGTTTATGATCGGGGTACTGTTGAGCCGTTGAGTCGCTTGGTTGGCTATGTCGGTTATTGATTGTTATCGGATTGTTGTTAATTGATTATTGCAATAGGTTGCAATGTTTGATCGTGGTTTATGACCGTTTTGTTACGGTTGAGGCTGAAGAGTTCGTAGATTGCTTTTGGTCGGGCTGAGGAGCTCGTAGACGAAGGCAATGGATTTTGATAATGGCTTCGTGGTATTGGTATCGAGGCAAGTTTCTACTTGTTCGGTTTATAATATTTGATGAATGGTTTCGTTTTCATTTCATTTATAATTTATATAGCAATAATATTATAAGTATAAATTATCGGGATGATGGTTTCTATATTGTGTCTTGGTTTGGATTAAATCATAATGTATATGGTTTAAATGTGTTGGTGAATACGGAGATGTGAGTTATATTTGGTCAATGATATGGAATGTCGGATATCGAGGCTGGTTTTACCGTGTCGACATTGATGCCGGGATGGTGGTTTGTTGGTATAAATGGACTATATCTATTTCGGGATTATTCGTATAACTGTGTATTTGTTCAGGGATGTTTATTCGTGGAAAGGATGTTGTCTCCGGCTTTGAGGTAATTTATGTATTGTTCAGTTATGAGATAATTATTATGTTGAGTTGTTGTATATGTTGTACGTTGAGGCTTGGTGTATTGAGATTCATATTGGTTGTTCGTTGAGGGATGTCGATCCCAGAACTGTTGTCTGAGATTGTTGATCGTATGGATTATCCTTTGGGGATTGTGATCCCAGGATTGTTGTTTTGAATATTGATTGGCCGTGTCGACTTTTTACTGTTTGTCTGTTGTTGTTCACTTCGGTTAGTCTCGTGATCCTTATTGGATATGTGTTTCTTTGAGTTTCGTTGCCATGTTTCATCGTGACATATCTGGAGTCATATATGCGTGCCGATTGGTTATTGTGTAGGATTTTTAGCCGGGCACATGATGGTTATGCGTGGATGTTTCCGCATTGAACCGTGCACACGAGACGTAGTTCGTGAGGCTAATTAGGTACATGTCCCACATATATACGGAACGTATATCCTGGATTCCGTATACGGGGTGGGCATGTACACGGACACATTTCCGGATCGGGTGCACTGTGATGTCCATCTTTTGAGCCATATTGTTGGGTCGTTCATAGTCCATGTATGATTGGATATGTTCGATGGTTTGTGACTGGTTGTTCATACTCCCGAGGGGTACGTTCGACAGTCAGAGTTTATCTTTGAGATCTATTATATTTGATCATTTGGAGTCTACCTTGTTGAGGGTATTCTCGGTTATTGTTGGTCCTTTGTTGATCATTTGGAGTCTACCATGTTGAGGGTATTCTCGGTTATAGTTGATCCTTTGTTGATCGTGTTTGGAGTTTACCACGTTGAGGGTATTCTCGGTTATTGTTGATCCTTTGTTGATCGTGTTGGGAGTTTACCATGTTGAGGGTACTCTCGGTTATCGTTGATCCTTTGTTGGTCATATTGGAGTTATCATTTCGATGGTATTCTCAGTGATGTATTGGTTGATCATTGTTATTGATCGTATGAGCATTCAGACTGTACGTCGATATTCGGGATTTGTTATCATTATCATGTGGTAGTTGATCTACAGATATATTCTGTATTATTGGTTTATACATGTTGAGATTTGATTGTGTAATCCGACGGATAGGATTTGGCACAGATTGGATTATTTCCGCACTTATGAGTTATGATGATGTTTTGAGGATTATCGGTATTTTTGAAATAAAGTAGAGATGATTGTTGTTGAATTTATTTCGTCATTTGAGAATACGAAATGTAGAATATGTCAAGGATTGATTTAGTATGGATTGCTATGAATTGGTAAGGTTATAACGGTAAGATTACATTGGTTGTATTCTTACTTCATTATTACATTGGTATGTAATTATTTATGATGATGTGATCGATATCATTGTTGAGTATTGTGGCTGACCCCGTCGTGGGCTTTATTTTTAGGTACTCGGAGATCGAGCTAGTAGCAGTCGTGAAGGGGTGATCTGCCCGGGTGATACTGGCTGTGGCATGTTTTTGAGTATTGAGTATTTATTTCTGGTTATTTTATTTCCACTGCAAATGTGTATTTTGAACTTTGTTTTTATCCGCTGCGTGTGTATTTTAAAATGGCTTTTCGGTATTTTTACCAACTCTTGTGTATTTTCAAAATAGCCTTTGTTGCGAATTTCGGTGAACGCAAGTGCACGTTATCGTAAGCAAGTAATAAAGTGATAAGAAAGTATCGTTCCCTCGAGGACTGACTCACTAATTACCGATTTATTCGTATTCCAATTTTATTTGAACTATCGAAATTGGAGATGAAAGCAATAATTAAAGAAAATTAATAAAAGCAGAAAATTGTAAAATCGATTTGTTCGAAGGAAGAAGATCAAATAATGAATTAATCTAGGATTGTGACTCCACCTCGGTTTATCCGAATTACTCTTGATTATATGAATTTAATGATTTCCCAATTTATTGAAGGCGAAGATTGCTAAAATACTCTATCGCCTCTCCCGAGGTCAATAGAATTTTCTACGGCGAATAAAACACTCTATCCCTAGGTGAATTAATTCGACAATAGGCAAAAAGTACGAAATCTTCAGAAAGGCCACGTAATTCCTATGAGTATATTCCTATCTCACAAGATAAAACGGTTCTCACTAATTTTTCCTACGAACTCTCCTCTCCCTATTCGAGTTGCATAATCAAAACAAATCAATCATAGGCCACATAATTGACAGTAATTAAAACAATTGGGAAAACTCAATAAGAAAGGGAAATATATTTTAATAATGCAAAATCAAAAGTTAATTCGTCAAAATCTTGGTTTCATCAAAATCTTATACTAGGGTTCTAGCCTGACATGCTAGAAAATAATACAGCACAAAGAATAAAAGAAAGCATAATAGAAATCAAACGCAGTCGAAGAACTTGGATTCCTCCGTTCTCTAGCTTCCGCTCTCTGCTCCTTGGTGTTTTCTGCTTCTCCCTTGATGATCCTTCGATGATTGATATTCAGACCTTTAATCCCTATTTATAACCATCCTTCGTCTACAAAATGCGTCCGTGGATTAGGTCGAAAACGGGCTTCCAAAACGGCTCAGAAACGCGGCAATTACAGCCTACCCGCCCCGCGGGCCGCGGCTCAGTAAGTGTGTGCCGCGGCCCCTAATGTTCAGCACCTATACCTGGGCGCGAATTTTCTTCATGGGCCGCGGCTCAGTAAGTGCGTGCCGCGGCCCCCGGTACAGCATGCTCGGGCTCTCTGTGTGCCGTGCGTGTGCCGCGGCTCGCTTTCCTTGTGTCGCGGCTCGTGACCAGAAATCGTCGTTTTCGCCCGTTTTTCGTCGTTTAGGCTTCCGGACTCCAATTTCCTGCAAAACATATAAGAATAGTGCATTAAAAGCTCATTTATGCAGATTTAGACTTAAAATGGATATAAAATAATGATAAATAAGCGCATAAAAATACACCTAACAAATACCCCCAAACTTGAGCCTTTGCTTGTCCTCAAGCAAAAAAATCAATTTTAAATAAAAAGTATCGTGAATGATCGTGCAAATCCATAGTGCTCAACTTAATCAATACTACCCTAAAAATCTCAAAGAATAATACGAGTATCGTAATAGTGAGTCACATCACGGATACTCATTCCACAAAGTAACCATTTTTAGTGCTAAACAATCGTTCATGAAGAAAATCAAGCTCAAAGATTAACAAGCGTGAATTTAACCAACCGCCAATACGAAGGGTTAGAGTAAACAAGCCAACTCGCCTAGTCCCACAGTCAAGTGGCAAAAATTTAAGAGTTTCATCGTCAAAAATATTCCTCGGACAGCATTCCCTTATATATGATCACAATAAAGGTTCGAGTTAACCACTAGGTTCGGATCTCGGGATGTTTCATCGTGATAATCCTAGGGTGGGTTTCCATTCTCATGTATTGGGGAACCGTTTGACGTAAAAGACACTCATGGGGCACATGGATGCTTCTAGTTACTAAGTCCCCCTCTACAGCGGAGAAAAAACTCGAATAGCACTTCCCGCACGTCAAGGTTGCTGTTTTACGCGAGAGTAAACAACGGGTCACGTGTATACCCCCGGTTACTAGGCTTCCCATCATTGGTAATGCGATATTTCTAAACCATTAGTCTATTTAGGGTTGTCGTTTTACGCGAGAGTAAACAACGGGTCACGTGAATACCCCCAGTTACTAAACTCCCCATCATAGAATATGTATAATATCTCGACTTTTTGGGAAAAACTGTCCGACTCTAAACTCAATTTAAGTGCCAATAAGACTCATGTTACTGGACGACTAGCTACACGAAAAGTGTAACCAAACGTATAGATGGTGATTTGAAAATACGTATGTCTCCTTTCTTA
Source organism: Orobanche coerulescens (assembly GCA_033398695.1). Taxonomy (NCBI): domain Eukaryota; kingdom Viridiplantae; phylum Streptophyta; class Magnoliopsida; order Lamiales; family Orobanchaceae; genus Orobanche; species Orobanche coerulescens. The sequence continues at coordinate 179,527,790 of CM065807.1, read as the reverse complement.
TACGCTAAGATTTCTACAGAAACGAAAAGATTTCAGACCTAAATGAATACTCCAAGGAAACAGATATCACTGACTGCAAACTCGACCAAAACTCAACCGTTTCTTCAAAGAGAAATCAGTATCATAACATCAGTTTTACACAAGGAAGCAAATAAAATCCACGAATGCAAATAATATCACGACAAACAAGGCTAGCATAAAAAATAACGAAAAATAACAACGAATATAAAAAAACAACTGAAAGTAAACCCCCCCAAACTTAGGACGTACATTGACCTCAATGGACACAGATAATAATATGCAATAAGAGAAAAGGTCAAGTACTCCCCTAATGTCCGCTCAGGAACTGATGCCGGCCTCACCCGACGAGGAGGGTGGTGTGGATGGCCAAACTAGTGGGATGAAGGGCCCGTATGGGTGCAGCATGTGGCTCGTCCACGCAGCAAGGTAGTCCTGATGGTAAGCATCCCTCGTTGCCAAGCGCATCTCCTCCCGTCGATTGGCCCGGCAAGCCTTCTCTCTCATCTCCTCCCGGACAGCTGCGAGGAGGCTCTCTCTCTCTATGTCCGCATCTCCTCTCTCAGGGCAGCTAGGTGACTTTCTCTCCCTCTCCTCATCTCCTCTCTCAGGCCGTCAAACATCGCCTGGAGGTGCTCTCTCTCGGGCAGCGGGCTGGACTCCGCCTGCTCATGCGTCAGAAGAAGAGGCTTGGGGGACTGCTCATGTGCCTCGTCAATAAGAAATCCTTGTCCCCGAGCATGTGCCGGCGCTCCACCCCACTGGTCAAAGTGAGAAATAATGCGATGATAAATCGGACCCTGACGTGCTAGCATTGGCTCATCATCCGACCAAGTCATGCCCGACTGGCAGCATAGAGCGCAAATGAGAGATGGGTGCTTTAGCCCCATCTTGGCCCCTCCTTGAATGCACTGAAGGATAGATCGGACCAGATGAGGAGCCACATCGAATTTGAGCCCGGTAGTGATAGCATAAAGTAGTCGGGCCCGAGAGAGTAAGACTGAGCGGATCTACGAGGTAGGATCGACCCGTGCGCAGAGGAAGTATAACCAGGCTCGCCCGAGCCGACTGAGGTGCGAACTCTTAAAATAGAAGGCTGAAGAACCTGGGGCGCGCGTCTCCTAGACGGAACCGGGCTGTGTGAGTGCCTCAAGCAGAGCCTCCCTCGTGAGGCTACTCATACTCCGCGTATACGCCGTCTCGTCCACCACTGGCAGCTCGTATAGTCTCCGAATTGCAGCCACCGAAAAATCCACAGTATCGCCTCGGACGACAACCTGAGTCCGAGTATCTGATTACGCCATCATCTGCCCCGCCCGAATATGTTGCAATAGAGCGCTAGCGTAAAACTCCTGGACAATAGAGATCACAGCCGACTCAGGAGGCGCAGTGAAACGAGGCCATCCCATCTCATCAATCATAGTCAGAAGCTCACCGTCCTGGGGGCGGGAGTGAATCCCCGCTCCGGGATTATTGGTCGAGGCCTGGTTTTTTCGTTGAATATTCTGTGAATTTCTGAATCGGAGAATTGGTGAGACTCCAAATTGACTCAGCTCTGTGATGTCTCCCCTCATGTGGGGGATGATTGTGTCCTTGCCCTCGTACTAATCTTCCTTTTTCTAGCCATGGCGAGGTTCCTGAAAAAAATAAACACCGGAAATTACACAACCTTTAAGGAAAACTACACCACTCTCAACTTAAGATATGCGAAACGTGAATATAGAGTCTTGCACCATTGAAAGAGGAAATTAAGGTTGAGCTTTCAAGTTTAAACATGATGTAAGGGTTGGGGTACAATGTAATCCGACAATCGAATTCGTTGCATATAAATTGAAAACATTTGGCTCAAAACATTTCATTGATGCATTTTATCAAACACCTTTTATGCATGGATCTGAATGAAGAATAAGAGTGACAATGGCTTAATCCAACCCCCAACAATGATGACAATAATTGATAGTCGCAAATAGCATCAACAATCCATAGATAATCAACAATTAACATCAACAATCGATCAATAATCACCATAATCCAACTCAACTTTGATAGCACTTTAAGAAAACTAACAACATATTAAACCATGAATAAGGAACATCACCTCACTTTTAATTCTATGTTGCAATTAAGATTCAGAGATGAGAATTACCTTGCCTTGGATTGAAGAATGCAAGAAGAAGAAGACTTGAATAGGGTTCGGCCGAGCGTTGTGCGAAGAAAGGAATGGAACTTACCTGGTGTGTGTCGGCCGATCGATGTTATAAAGGGGTGCTGGGCTGTTCATCTTCGCAACAGGGGCCGCGGCACAGCTTAAGTGATCCGCGGCCCAGAGTACAGCCTTCCTAGGCCTGTTTGTTATGTTGCCGTGTGCCGCGGCTCAACATATTGGTGCCGCGGCTCATCGTGTTAGTGTGTCGCGGCTTATTTGGTCCGTGCCGCGGCATGGAGTATAGCTTCCTGGGCATTTCCGGGGCATTTGGCGGGCCGCGGCTCAGTGCATATGTGCGTCTCAGGGGTATAGTGTGCCGCGAATCAGTAAGGTTGTGCCGCGGCACATAGTACAGGAAGGTTAGCCTTTTTATGTCATGTTGCGCGTGCCGCGGCTCACTATCCTTGTGCCGCGGACCATTGCTGAATTTTCCCCTGGGGTGATTTCTGCACAGAATTTTCAAAGGCAAACACCAAGAACGTGAGAGATAAGCATATCCAAGCAAAAATGACGAAAAATAAAGACTATAAAATGCATGAAAACACTAAAAAATAATAATCTACAACTAATACCCGGGTTGCCTCCCGAGTAGCACTAAGTTTATAGTCTTCAGCCGGACTTTTCTAGCATTCATCCGGTGGTGGATAAGACGACGCTTGTCTTCTGCGCGTCTATTGGATTACCCAAGTAGGCCTTCAACCGCTGCCCATTAACTTTAAATTTACGGTCATCTTTTTGTACTTCCACTGCTTCGTGTGGAAATACTTGAACTACTGTAAATGGTCCCGACCATCGTGAACGTAATTTCCCAGGGAATAACCTTAAGCGAGAATTAAACAACACCTCTTGACCCGGGATGAACTCTCGCTGTGTGATGTGCTTATCATGCCAAATCTTTGTCCGCTCCTTATAAAGCTTCGCATTTTCGTATGCATCGTGGCGAATTTCCTCCAGCTCGTTCAGCTGCAAACAACGCTTTTCACCAACAGACTTAAGATCAAAATTTAATTTCTTTATCGCCCAGTAAGCACGATGTTCCATCTCTACGGGCAAATGACAACTTTTCCCATAAACCAATCTGTAAGAAGACGTCCCAATAGGTGTTTTATATGCAGTGCGGTATGCCCAAAGTGCATCATCGAGTTTAAAGGACCAATCTTTTCGAGACGAGATGACTGTTTTTTTTCTGAGATCCACTTTAGCTCTCGATTTGATATCTCGACTTGACCGCTCGTCTGGGGATAGTAAGCTGTAGCAACATGATGAGTGACTCCGTATTTCCTCAAGACTGCATCAAGGAATTTGTTGTCGAAGTGTGAACCACCATCACTGATAATAGCACGTGGAGTCCCAAAACGCGTGAAAATATATTTTTTTATAAATTTGATTACGACATTGGACCCATTTGTTGGTAGTGCCACCGCTTCGACCCACTTTGAGACGTAGTCCACGGCTACCATAATATAGAGATTCTTATTTGATGGAGGAAATGGACCCATGAAGTCGATCCCCCATACGTCGAACAATTCAACCTCAAGTATGGTGTTCAGCGGCATTTCATGTCGTCCTGAGATGTTTCCCATCCGTTGACACTGATCACACGTGGACACAAAGGAGTGAGCATCTTTGAATAATGACGGTAAATAGAGCCCCGATTGTAAGACATTTGCCGCTGTTCTATTTCCACTAAAATGCCAACCGTAGGGTGATGCATGACAATGATTCAGCACACTGTGGATTTCCTCATCCGGAACACATCTGCGAATGACTTGATCAGGGCATCTTTTAAACAGAAAAGGATCGTCCCACAAATAATACTTAGCATCTGAAATCAACTTCTTTTTCTGATGACGCGAGAGATCATTTGGAATTGTTTTGCTCGCCAGATAGTTCACCAGGTCAGCGTACCAAGGTGTGTGTTGCGAACCCAACTTGTAGAGCTGTTCATCGGGAAAGGTTTCCACAATTTGTGGATGACTTTCCCCCTTCTCAAGAGAATTCTCTAATCGTGAAAGATGATCGGCAATAACATTCCCAGTCCCCTTTTTGTCCCGAATTTCCAAGTTGAATTCTTGAAGGAGAAGCACCCACCTAATCAACCTTGGTTTATCATCCTTCTTCTCTAAAAGGTATTTGATTTCCGAATGGTCGGTCCACACCACTACTTTCGTCCCCAACAAATACGCCCGAAATTTATCAAAAGCAAAGATTACGGCTAACAATTCTTTTTCCGTTGGGGCATAATTTCTTTGGGCGTCGTCAAGAGTTCGGCTTGCATAATACACGACGTGGAACACTTTCCCTCGTCTCTGTCCCAAAACAGCCCCAATGGCAAAATCACTAGCATCACACATTAACTCGAACGGAAGATCCCAGTCTGGAGCGACTATTACCAGAGCGGTGCTTAGAGCTTTCTTCAACAGATCGAAACTTTCTTTACACGACTCGTCAAAATTAAACGGAACATCTTTCATGAGCAAATTGCACAATGGCTTCGTGATCTTCAAAAATCCTTAATAAATCGGCGATAAAAACTGGCGTGTCCCAAAAAGCTTCTTATCCCTTTCACCAAAGTAGGCGGAGGCATCTTCTCGATTGTTTCAATTTTTGCCCGGTCGACTTCAATTCCATGGGAGGATATTCGGTGGCAAGTACAATGCCCTCCTGGACCATAAAATGGCACTTCTCCCAGTCCAAGACCAAATTTGTTTCTTCGCAACTTTTTAGGACTTTCTACAAATTCTGCAAACACATATCTGTTGGGATTCGGTGCCTAAAACGAAAGCCCAGCGGAAGCGGTAAAATGAAAATTAATTCGATCCGAATCCCTATGAGGATCGATCAAGCTACGTATATACGAATATATAAACGAAAAACAAGAGTCGTAAGAAACTAACCCTCGAAGTCCGTTGATTAAATGGTAACCTTCTCTTGAGCTATTCCCCAAGCTTTAGTTTGATCTCTACGAGTTCAATCCGCTCCAAGCCCTTGAACGATCCAATGCCGAAAGCACCGCGTCTCTACTGGCCACGCGCCGGAAAAACGAACGGAATGACAACACCTTGCTATCCTCCGAGGATACGGCTAGAGCTAGGTGATGAAGCTATATATGTAAAGATTAATACACTCTAAGTGTTTTAATCTTACTCTCTCTTTATGTCTTGATATTTTTTCTCTAAGAAAAACAAGAACAAGGTTGAAGAAGAAGATGACTAAAGAGAAAACAATTTTCTCTCTCTCTCTCAAACTCAATGATACGTATAATGCCAAGAAGTGAAGTTGAGGATGAGAGATCAAAGTCTTCTATATATTCTTATTCAACCCACATGAAAACAAATACATATATCATGATTGATTCCCCCATATAATGTATATGATGCTTGTCCCCTCAATCACATGAGATTCCAAAACCATGATGGGGACAAGTCAATACACACACATGGTAATAAGGGGGGCGGCCAAGATAAATTATAGGAAGAGTTCGGTTCGTTTCGGACTCCCGAGAGTCCAAACAGACAAACTCCAATTCCGTTCCGATGTATTTATATCGTTTAATTAATCCAATTAATTAAACATATCAAATACAAAATAATATAATTAATTTCTCCAAGAAATAATTATATTCATGAATTAAATTAATCACCGAGTAATATATTTAATTCATTTGGCCGTAAATCAATTTATCCAATAAATCGATTTAAACATCCAATGTTCCAAAATTAGATATCCAATATCTAATATTCGTAATGAGAGAATTAGCTTTATTCATTCCGTCGTCAATCCTATTGCGCGACTCGGTAGGTCCGTCTCAGTCAGCAATGGGAGGAACCAAAGAGTATTAGTACCACCTAGCCAGCCTGGCGGCCTACACTGTACCCCAACTGAGAACGAATGATTGGGATCATTCAAGAACCATTCTATCGTGAATACCAGTAAACGTATAAACCCTTCTTTCAAATGTCCCGATCAAGTTATAGGGTCACGGTCAGTCAAACCCTATCTGTACTTGATGCTATGCATGCGTTAATGCAAATCGAGATCATCGAGCTGTCGTGTATCTAATACAACTAGCTCCAATGCTTTGGCCAAAAACTTATGATCTCATGTGCCAATAACCGCATAGGACATATAACCCACTCACTAACGGGAGAAAGAATTCTATCTTGGTATTCAGTAGGACCTGCTACTTGCCGGTCAAGATGCACGTCGAGGTTTGCCTTCCGGTTTATAGGGTCGAACTACTCTAATGAAAATCTTGACGTCACAAGCACATCCCTACTAAATCCTCAAGTCGAAGGTTCACGAATACCTATCACAACCTTTCGATTCCATCATTTACTGTCCCGGAGTGAAATCCGTGTGACGAATCGAGGGTGAGTCGGTTCGAGTATACTAATCTAATTAGCATACCTATAACGTGTGCTCCCACTAACCATTAGTGTTCGACATGCACTCTCCTTGTCAAAGAACACGTCATACAAGTCTTCACATAAACTTAACGCCCAGTCAAGTTTCATCGACTTGTGAACGATTAAGTATTTGAGCTATAAACCTTTCCAGTGCCGACCCCCTTATCCAATAAGGAGTGGAACTTTTTGATCTCAAATACACGGACTAGTTTCTACATGTATATTTACGAGTTAGGAATGCCAGTAACTACCAGTAAATAAAGAAACATCCATTGCCTTATATAATTGATTTACATAATTACAAGTGCAATGCCCTCACTCAACATCCTCTGAGTGGCATTCGAGGGCATAATCCTAACAATCTCCCACTTGCACTCAATGCCACACACTATGGTATCTAATACCCATGTTCTCCAGATGACGCTCCAATCTAGTCTGAGAAAGTGGCTTGGTCAGTGGATCGGCGACGTTGTCGGCCGACTCTACTCTGTGCAGCACAATATATCCCTTGCGAACAAATTCTCTTACGAGATGATACTTCCTCTCAATATGTTTGGTGCTGTTGTGAAACCTCGTCTCCTTGGCCTGCGCTACAGCTCTGTCGTTGTCGCAGATGCAATGAACAGTAAACAAAGACATGTTATCACTTGAAGTTCTCCCAGAAACTTCTTAATCCAGAATCCTTCCTTGGAAGCCTCCGAGGCTGCTTGATACTCAGTCTGACAGGTGGAATCAGCAGTCGCGCTTTGCTTGGCACTACACCAAGATACTGCTCCTCCATTAAGAGTAAATATGTACCTAGAAGTGGACATCGAGTCGTCCTTCAGTCCTTGGAAGTCCGAATCAGTGAATCCCACCACATCCAATTCTCCACCGCCATACATCAGAACCATATCTCTAGTTCTTCTCAAGTACTTGAGAACGTTCTTTACGGCAGTCCAATGTTCCCTACCTGGGTTTGCCTGAAACCTACTCACCACACTTACAGCATGCGCGATGTCAGGTCTTGTACACAACATAGCATACATGAGGCTACCCACGGCCGAAGCATATGGTATATTACTCATTTACTTTCGTTGTTCCTCACTTTGAGGACACATCTTCAAGGTGAGTTTTATTCCATGTTGCATCGATAGGAACCCTCTTTTAGAATCATCCATCTTAAATCGCTTTAAGATCTTATCTATATAGAGGGCTTGGGAAAGGTCTATTGTTCTCTTCGCTCTATCCCGGTAGAGTCGAAATCCAAGAATATAGGTTGCTTCTCCCAAGTCTTTCATGGAGAAATTACTCGAAAGCCAGCTTTTACAGAACTGAGCATTCCCACATCATTTCCTATTAGTAGAATATCATCCACATATAGTACTAAGAATGCGATCTTGCTCCCACTAACCCTCTTGTATACACAAGGTTCCTCTTCATTTTGCACGAAGTCAAACTCTTTGACCGCCTCGTCAAAACGAAGGTTCCAACTACGCGACGCTTGCTTCAGTCCATAAATGGAACGCTGAAGCTTGCACACTTTCTGAATATCGACTTCAGACACAAAGCCTTTAGGCTGCTCCATATAGATTTCCTCCTCGAGGAATACATTAAGGAAAGCCGTTTTTACATCAATTTGCCATATCTCATAATCGTGGTAGGCAGCTATAGTAAGCATCATACGAATAGACTTGATCATGGCTACGGGAGAGAAAGTATCATGGTAATCGATCCCTTCCTTTTGGGTATAACCCTTTGCCACAAGTCTGGCCTTATAGGCGTCAACCTTGCCATCACTATTAGTCTTTCTCTTGTAGATCCACTTGTTCCCAATAGGCACTATGCCCTTGGGGCGGTCTACTAGAGTCCAGACTTGATTGGCATGCATCGAGTCTATCTCATCTTCCATAGCGTCACATCATTTCGCGGAGTCTACATCCACCATCACTTGGTCATAGGTCGTCGGGTCGGTCTCTTGGCTATCACTTGGAACCTCATGGAGACCCAGCTTCTCCAAGTGCACAAGCCCATACCTCTCAGGTAAATGAGACACCCTACTAGACCTACGAGGTGGTTGTACTTGTGTTTCAGAAGGTTCGGTTCCAGTTTCTTGCACAGGTGTCTCCCGAGGAGTTTCATTGTATTCTTCTAAAGAAATACTTCTACCTGCTCCGCCTTCCTGAATGAACTCATCTTCCAGGAAGTGTGCTTGTAAAGCAACAATGATCTTTCGATCTTCGGGCATGTAGAATAGATATCCCATTGTCCCATATGGGAATCCAATGAAACGTCCCTTCGCAGACCTAGCTTCCAACTTTTCCACCTTAGTCTTCTTGACATAGGCGGGACATCCCCAAATCCTAATACGATTAAGACTTGATTTCCTTCCCTCCCACATCTCATATGGAGTTTTAGGAACGGATTTGGAAGGACATCTGTTCAAGATGTAAGCAAGAATGAGTGCATACCCTGCAGTAAATCGGTAGCCAAGATAGCCCAAAGATGGAACGGACTATGTTTAACAAGGTCCGGTTCCTTCTTTCTGACACACCATTTAACTGAGGAGTACCTGGAGGTGTTAGTTGTGAAACTATTCCATGTTCCTTAAGGAACTCGTCAAACTCCATACTCATATACTCGCCACCTCGGTCCGACCGAAGTGCTTTGATATGATTACCAGTTTGTTTCTCGACTAGGGCCTTGAATTCCTGGAATTTCTCAAAGGCCTCGGATTTATGTTTCATTAAGTATACATAACCATACCTAGTATGATCATCTGTAAACGTAATGAAATATTGATATCCGTCACGTGCTGCTTCCAAAGCACCACATACGTCGGTATGGATTAATCCCAGTTTATCAGCGGCTCTTTCAAATGTCCCTGTGAAGGGGGACTTAGTCATTTTGCCTTTAAGGCAAGATTCACAAGTAGGAAAGGGAGCTGATCCCAATGGACCCATAAGTCCATCTTTTTCCATCTTGTAAACCTTGGTCTTACCAACATGACCAAGTCTTAGATGCCATTTCAAAACTTGATTGGTTTCATCCCTACCACGTTTTCTAGTCATAGTATTCACAACTGCTTTGTTACTGAGATTTAGATGATACAATCCATTCAACAATGTAGCAGTACCCACTAGTTTATTTCTAAAATAAATTTTGCAGGAACTATCACCAATGAAAAATGAAAAGCCTTTTCAGTCCATGACCGGAATGGATACAATGTTTTTGTGCCCCTTAGGCAAAACAAGTACATCTTCTAAAGTCAAAACAAAGCCGGATTCTAAACCCAAAAGAAGTGATCCTATGTCGGTCGCCTCGACACTATGCCCGCTTCCGACTGTGATCAGAACTTCTCCAGCTCCAAGCTTCCTACTTTGTTCCAGATCCTGATTCATGGTACAAATATGAGAACTAGCACCAGAATCAAGTATCCAGGAAGTAGAAAATACAGTAGCAGAACAATTTGTTTCTAAAACTAAAAGTTCTCAGACTAAGTGCCATGAAGAATCGGATGCCTCTAGCCCAAAGGGCCCACTCACCGCACTTGAGACAAACATCCTTCTTCTTCTTGTTCTTTGGAACCATCGGGGCCTTGCCCTTTCCCTTAAGGTCCTTAGCTTGTGGTCCATCCGCTTCTTGGTCTTTTTCTTCTTATTCTTAGACTTCCAAGTCCGTAAGAAATCACAAGAGCAGACTCCTTCATTCGCGGAGTCTTCATCTCGAGACCGAGCGGTCACAAGTTTGTTCATTAGCCCGGCTACATTACATGCAATCTCATTGCTTGAAGTTCATAACAAACCGTGAGAAGGAATCGGGAGAGACTGTAGGATAAGGTCGGTTTGGAGAGAAGTATCCATTTTAAAATCAAGAGCCTCCAATCTCTCGATCATGGATATCATTTTGAGGACGTGTTCCCAACCTTCTCACCTTCCTTCATCCTTGCACCGAGCAGTTGCTTGGATATCTCATATCTAGCGATTCACTTGTGCTCACCATAAAATTCGGTTAAGTGAGATAGAATCTGCCTAGCAGAAGTCATTTTCTCATGAGCTCTCTGAAGCTCATTAGACATGGAAGCCATCATATAAGCACGGACTGTCACGTCATCCTTAACCCACTTTTCATGGTTTTCAATCTCTTCCTGATTGGCTTGGGTCCGCACAGGAGGCGCCAGAATGTCCGTCTCCAAGACGTATCCCAATGCCTCTATACTGAGGACAATCATCAGATTCCGGAGCCAATCCACAAAGTTAGGTCCCATTAAGGTGTTCTTTTCGAGCATAATTGCGAGTGGATTCATTGCAATATTGAGATTTGTCTGCATTAAGTATAACAGATTAATTAGTGACTCATTCAATTATGTTCTGAGTATAGAATTAAGGTCTTTTCTATTCTTGTTACCCAGCTCCCACTATTTTTATCGGAATAACACACTCCCATGTGAAATCCGGAAGTATCGTCGCTCTACTTCATAGTGGTGATCGAGTTCTTCATAAATCTTAATAGAGAGCAACCGAACAGGTTTCTAGTCTATTAATTTTCATAAAGTGGTGTCCAACACCAATCCATCTAATGGATGATTCGATCTTCTTTTTCCCCTTGTTCACTCCCCTCAACCTATACGGTTTCTATGGTTCGTGAACAAGTTAAGTTTATACCATCGACGCAAATCAGTTTCACAATTGAATCTTATCCGGCAACCTATCAGGTTTCTAGGGATAAAATTTGCTCCAACCGAAGGCATCCAATGCGCTCCCGGTAATTTATCCGTCCTCCCCGAATGACTACCCCGATAACTCGGAAGCATAGCCCATCCGGTTTGGATTTCAATTTCCCGAAAACTCGATGGAGGGAAGGAAAACCTTGAAACCTTATAAACTTGATAATTTGTCGTGGGAGAATTTTCGCGATTAACGTTACACTTTGCACATTAATCAGTTAAGCGCATTTGTGGCATTCATACAATATGAAACAACCATTCACAACCTAGTTGCTACCAACATGTGGTTCATGGACCGTTCCTAGAAAACAAAAACTCCGTAACCTAATTACAAGTCTTCGTCTTGAATCTTCGTATTCTCGAAATGGATCTTCCTCCGGTCTTCGTCATTACATATAAATTTTACATCGAAACGGCCTTTACAACCCAATTGAATAAAACGAACGATTCAAAAACTAAGTCCACGAACCACATCCCCATTCAAAAGCATTCATCCAATAAATACTAAATAAATGGAAAGCGTAGAGATACATTGATCCAATCAACAATACGAACCGATCCAATCGATTCACACAATTGGTAATATGATAACGTTCAAAATAAGTCGATCGACCATAAATATTCCAATTAATCAAATTTCCCTTAAAAAATGAAATACCATAAATCATTTTAATCATATTAAATCCAATTTAACATGAGGGAGATTAACTTTCAAGAATACACGAAAAAATCGAGCCGGGGCGAAAAAAGCCTGCCATGGCAAAGTCATGCCGGCAGACAGCCCTGGCATGGCCGAGTCACGCCGGCGGTGCCGGGCCGCCTGCAGCCACGGGCCGCGGCCCCAAGATGGTGCCTGTGCCGGGCCGCAAGACCTCGGGCCGCGGCCCCGAGCCCCGACCGTGGCCCTGCTCCCGGACCCCTCCCGGACCGTCTAACGGCATTTCGGGGCTAGTTTTTCGACCGGATATCTAATATCTATTTTCTCCAACATTCATATCTTCAATATAAATCATATTTCCAAGAAATTAAGATTTATATTTAGACATAAACTTACGAAAAATATAACTACAACGAACGTAAAAATATATACCACGATTATGACTAAAATGATTCCAAATCATTCACCATCTAATCGAGCATTTCAAATTCCAATATCGTATATACGATCGCAAGACCTACGCTCTGATACCACTGTTGGGATTCGGTGCCTAAAACGAAGGCCCAGCGGAAGCGGTAAAACGAAAATTAATTCGATCCGAATCCCTACGAGGATCGATCGAGCTACGTATATACGAATATATAAACGAAAAACAAGAGTCGTAAGAAACTAACCCTCGAAGTCCGTTGATTAAATGGTAACCTTCTCTTGAGATATTCCCCAAGCTTTAGTTTGATCTCCACGAGTTCAATCCGCTCCAAGCCCTTGAACGATCCAATGCCGAAAGCACCGCGTCTCTACTTGCCACGTGCCGGAAAAACGAACAGAATGACAACACCTTGCTATCCTCCGAGGATACGGCTAGAGCTAGGTGATGAAGCCATATATGTAAAGATTATTAAACTCTAAGTGTTTTAATCTTACTCTCTCTTTATGTCTTGATATTTTTTCTCTAAGAAAAACAAGAACAAGGTTGAAGAAGAAGATGACTAAAGAGAAAACAATTTTCTCTCTCTCTCTCAAACTCAATGATACGTATAATGCCAAGAAGTGAAGTTGAGGATGAGAGATCAAAGTCTTCTATATATTCTTATTCAACCCACATGAAAACAAATACATATATCATGATTGATTCCCCCATATAATGTATATGATGCTTGTCCCCTCAATCACATGAGATTCCAAAACCATGATGGGGACAAGTCAATACACACACATGGTAATAAGGGGGGGCGGCCAAGATGAATTATAGGAAGAGTTCGGTTCGTTTCGGACTCCCGAGAGTCCAAACAGATAAACTCCAATTCCGTTCCGATGTATTTATATCGTTTAATTAATCCAATTAATTAAACATATCAAATACAAAATAACATAATTAATTTCTCCAAGAAATAATTATATTCATGAATTAAATTATTCACCGAGTAATATATTTAATTCATTTGGCCGTAAATCAATTTATCCAATAAATCGATTTAAACATCCAATGTTCCAAAATTAGATATCCAATATCTAATATTCATAAGGAGAGAATTAGCTTTATTCCTTCTGTCGTTAATCCTATTGCGCGACTCGGTAGGTCCGTCTCAGTCAGCAATGGGAGGAACCAAAGAGTAGTAGCACCACCTAGCCAGCCTGGCGGCCTACACTGTACCCTAACTGAGAACGAATGATTGGGATCATTCAAGAACCATTCTGTCGTGAATACCAGTAAACGTATAAACCCTTCTTTCAAATGTCCCGATCAAGTTATAGGGTCACGGTCAGTCAAACCCTATCTGTACTTGATGATATGCATGCGTTAATGCAAATCGAGATCATCGAGCTGTCGTGTATCTAATACAACTAGCTCCAATGCTTTGGCCAAAGACTTATGATCTCATCTGCCAATAACCGCATAGGACATATAACCCACTCACTAACGGGAGAAAGAATTCTATCTTGGTATTCAGTAGGACCTGCTACTTGCCCGTCAAGATGCACGTCGAGGTTGACCCCCGCCGTCCGGTTTATATGGTCGAACTACTCTAATGAAAATATTGACGTCACAAGCACATCCCTACTAAATCCTCAAGTCGAAGGTTCATGAATACCTATCACAACCTTTCGATTCCATCATTGACTGTCTCGGAGTGAAATCCGTGTGACGAATCGAGGGTGAGTCGGTTCGAGTATACTAATCTAATTAGCATACCTATAACGTGTGCTCCCACTAACCATTAGTGTTCGACATGCACTCTCCTTGTCAAAGAACACGTCATACAAGTCTTCACATAAACTTAACGCCCAGTCAAGTTTCATCGACTTGCGAACGATTAAGTATTTGAGCTATAAACCTTTCCAGTGCCGACCCCCTTATCCAATAAGGAGTGGAACGTTTTGCTCTCAAATACACGGACTAGTTTCTACATGTATATTTACGAGTTAGGAATGCCAGTAACTACCAGTAAATAAAGAAACATCCATTGCCTTATATAATTGATTTACATAATTACAAGTGCAATGCCCTCACTCAACATCCTCTGAGTGGCATTCGAGGGCATACTCCTAACAATATCAAACGAATCACCGAAAATAGAAAAATCATCCATAAAAATTTCAATGCAATGCTCTACCATGTCAGAAAAAATAGCCATCATACACCGTTGAAAAGTAGCCAGCGCATTATATAAACCAAAAGGCATGCGCCTATAAGCGAAAATGTCGTCAGGACATGTAAACGTCATTTTCTCTTGGTCTTCTGGGGCTATATAAATCTGATTATACCCAGAATAACCATCAAGAATGCAATAGAAATCGTGTCCGGCTAATCTATCTAACATTTGATCAATAAAAGGTAAAGGGAAATGGTCTTTTCTAGTGGCTTTATTTAATTTCCTATAATCTATGCACATACGCCACCCCGTGACAATCCTAGTGGGAATTAATTCATTATTATCATTTTGAATAACCGTTATCCCACCCTTCTTTGACACAACTTGGACCGGACTTACCCACTTGCTATCAAAAATAGGAAAGATCATACCTACGTCGAGGAGTTTTAAAACCTCGACTTTTACCACCTCTTTCATATTTGGATTTAAACGGCGTTGATGCTCCACAGATGGTTTGTAGTCTTCCTCCATCAAAATTTTGTGCATGCAAATGGACGGGCTGATTCCCTTAATATCCGTGATAGACCATCCAAGGGCAGATTTATACTCCCTCAGAACCCTCAATAATTTCTCCTCTTGATCCCCCGCTAAAGTGGCCGAAAGAATGACTGGCAAGGAATCGTCGGGTCCCAAAAATGCATATTTTAAATGAGTCGGCAGCTGCTTGAGCTCCAGCTTTGGGGGTTTCTTGATTGATGGAACGGGTCGAGTTGGTGAACTTCCAAGCTCCTCACATGGTGAGCGAGTGAAAAATGGTGGGGAAGCATCCATGTGTCGTACATAGGCTACATGCTCTGAATTTAATTCGGAAGCAGACCCAATTAAAACGGACTCCAGTGGGTCGGATGGATAATTCTCTCGAAAGGCTCTACTTACACACGAGTTAATGACGTCAACTTGGAAACAATTTTCAGCATCACTAGGATATTTTAAGGATCGAAAGATATTGAACGTTACTTGCTCCTCTTGAACTCATAGAGTAAGCTTCCCTTTTTCCACATCGATCAAAGTTCGGCCGGTTGCCAAAAATGGTCTTCCCAAGATAATTGGGATGTCGTGGTCCTCCTCCATGTCGAGCACAATGAAATCGGCCGGAAAGATGAATTTATCGACCTTGACTAAGACGTCCTCTATTACTCCCCTCGGATATTTGATAGATCTATCGGCTAATTGCAAAGAGACCGTCATCGGCTTGGCTTCCCCAATATCCAGCTTCTTAAAAATAGAAAGGGGCATAAGGTTTATGCTGGCTCCGAGATCACATAGGGCTCTTTCAAAGGACGAATTCCCAATGGTGCATGGAATAGTAAAGCTTCCCGGATCCCTCAGTTTAGGTGGGAGATTCTTCTGTAGAATAGCACTTCACTCCTCCGTCAATGCGACTGTCTCATACTCCTCGCGCTTTCTTTTATTTGATAAGATTTCTTTCATGAACTTCACATAACTCGGCATTTGTTCCAAGGCGTCGGCAAATGGAATGTTGATATATAGTTTCTTGAAGACGTCAAGAAACTTGGAGAATTGCTTGTCCAATTTTTACTTTTACAGACGTTGTGGGAATGGAATTTGAGGAATGGGATGAGTAGTCGACACTGCCTTTGGCTTGGGCGCCTCGTCCTTTTCTTTCTCACTGTGGTCGCTCTTGTCCTTGTTATTGGTAGGCTGCACTTTCAGCTCCTTTCCGCTTCGTAGCTCGATCGCTTGCACGTTTTCCTTGGGGTTCATTTCGGTGGCGCTGGGTAATAAACCTTGAGGTCGAGAGGACAATAGATTTGCAATCTGCCCCATTTGTACTTCCAAGTTTCGGATGGAGGCGGAATGATTTTGTAAGGTAGTCTCAGTGCGGGTCATGAATTGGCTCGTATTAGCCGCCATTTGAGCAAGAACATCTTCCAAGGATACCTTTGGTGGTTGAGGGGGCTGCTGTGGGGGCGGCGCGAATTGAGCTTGCGGAGGTTTTAAAGCTTGCCTGTTCTTCCACGAAAAATTTAGGTGATTTCGCCACCCTTGATTGTATGTGTTGGAATACGGATTGTTCTGCCGATTCCCGTTCCCCACAAACTGAGCTTGTTCCATTGGAGGTTGCTCGAAAGGATTTCCGACTTGGCACTCTGCGCTAGGATGAGATTTGTTGCACCAATTACATGATTCCGTGGTAACGGAGGTAGGAGCATGTGAAAAAGCTTGCAATTGCTGAGTCAGCACTGCGACTTGTGCTGATAGTGTAGAGATCGGATCGTTGTCGGAAACTCCCATAACTCGCTTTGGGTTTACTCGTTCGGAAGGCCACTGATAAGTGTTTGCAGCCATAGCCTCCAATAGAGAATGAGCTTCCGCCATAGTCTTTCCCATTAATGCTCCTCCAGCGGCTGCATCAATAAGAGTGCGTGTAGAAGCACTCAATCCATTATAGAACGTCTGAATTTGTAGCCAGTCCGGTAGGCCATGGTGTGGGCATCTCCTTAGCAAATCCTTATATCGCTCCCAAGCTTCATGAAGCGACTCCATATCAAATTGCCCGAAAGTAGTAATCTCGTTCCTTAGTCTCGCTGTCTTCGATGGTGGAAAGAACTTAGCCAGGAAGGCTTGTGCTAATTCCGCCCAAGTCGTGATAGAGCCCGATGGTAGTGAATTTAACCAAAACTTGGCTTTGTCCCTTAGAGAGAAAGGGAAAAGCCGCAGACGAATAGCATCATCAGTAACACCGTTATTCTTGAAGGTGTCACATATCTCGAGAAATGAAGCGATGTGTGCGTTGGGGTCGTCATTCGCCAGTCCACAAAATTGGCTTGCTTGCACCATCTGAATAATAGCCAGATTAATCTCGAAGTTGTTCGCTTGAATGGTTGGACGCCGAATCCCCGAAAAGTTTGCATTTATTTATGGCATTGCATAATTACGGAGTGCCAATGCCGGTTGAGCTTGCTGCATAAGATTATCTCCTCCGTGATTTTCGGTATTATTGGCCATGGTGTCTTTTGCCGGTAGCTCACGCTTTTCCTTCTTGGTTTTCCGAAGAGTGTGCTCAAGTTCAGTATTCAAAGGTAATAGGCCTTCGTTACCGAATTTTCTCATGCGCTAACCAGAAATTCCGGAAAGGAAAACAATTAATAAAAAAATTACACAAAAATAAAAATAATGTTCAAATTAAGACTAGAAATACTGAAATCGATATTAGTAAAATAATCAGTCCCCGGCAACGGCGCCAAAAACTTGTTGCGAATTTCGGTGAACGCAAGTGCACGTTATCGTAAGCAAGTAATAAAGTGATAAGAAAGTATCGTTCCCTCGAGGACTGACTCACTAATTACCGATTTATTCGTATTCCAATTTTATTTGAACTATCGAAATTGGAGATGCAAGCAATAATTAAAGAAAATTAATAAAAGCAAAAAATAGTAAAATCGATTTGTTTGAAGGAAGAAGATCAAATAAGGAATTAATCTAGGATTGTGAATCCACCTCGGTTTATCCGAATTACTCTTGATTATATGAATTTAATGATTTCCCAATTTATTGAAGGCGAAGATTGCTAAAATACTCTACCGCCTCTCCCGAGGTCAATAGAATTTTCTACGGCGAATAAAACACTCTATCCCTAGGTGAATTAATTCGACAATAGGCAGAAAGTACGAAATCTTCAGAAAGGCCACGTAATTCCTATGAGTATATTCCTATCTCACAAGATAAAACGGTTCTCATAAATTTTTCCTACCAACTCTCCTCTCCCGATTCGAGTTGCGTAATCAAAACAAATCAATCATAGGCCACATAATTGACAGTAATTAAAACAATTGGGAAAACTCATTAAGAAAGGGAAATATATTTTAATAATACAAAATCAAAAGTTAATTCGTCAAAACCCGGGTTTCATCAAAATCCTAGACTAGGGTTCTAGCCTCACATGCTAGAAAATAATACAGCACAAAGAATAAAAGAAAGCATAATAGAAATCAAACGTAGTCGAAGAACTTGGATTCCTCCGTTCTCTAGCTTCCGCTCTCTGCTCCTTGGTGTTTTCTGCTTCTCCCTTGATGATCCTTCAATGATTGATCTTCAGACCTTTAATCCCTATTTATAGCCATCCTTCGTATCCAAGACGCGTCTGTGGATTAGGTTGAAAACGGGCTTTCGAAACGGCTCAAAAACGCGGCAATTACAGCCTAGCCGCCCCGCGGGCCGCGGCTCAGTAAGTGTGTGCCGCGGCCCCTAATGTTCAACACCTATACCTGGGCGCGAATTTTCTTCATGGGCCGCGGCTTAGTAAGTGCGTGCCGCGGCCCCCGGTACACCGTGCTCGGGCTCTCTGTGTGTCGTGCGTGTACCGCGGCTCACTTTCCTTGTGCCGCGGCTCGTGACCAGAAATCGTCGTTTTCGCCCGTTTTTCGTCATTTAGGCTTTCAGACTCCAATTTCCTGCAAAACATATAAGAATAGTGCATTAAAATCTCATTTATGCAGATTTAGACTTAAAATGGATATAAAATAATGATAAATAAGCGCATAAAAATATACCTAACAGCCTTTTGGCATTTTGCAAACTTGGGTTATTTCGTTAAACCCCTTTTCCTAAACTATTTTATCGGTACGTATAAGTGGTAGCTTAACGTACATTTTGAACTGTCGAGAATTGGCACTTCGCCTTTATTTTCAAATGGTATTTTATGACTGTATTTGAGAACTATGCTTTTGAAAATAATTGAGTATTTAAAATACTACCGTCATCGGCCTTTTGGCGTTTTTAAACGTTTTTTAAATGGTTTTTAGCCTGGTGGGTTCCGGCGCAGGACCCACGGTGCTGTAATATCCCGGATGGTTTTGGGGGTGTTACAGTGTTGTTGTGTTCCTTTTTTCTTGCTTGTTGTTTGCACCCTACATGTACATAAATAATTCATGAATTATCTAACATATGAATTCCTCAATGAATTAATATAAAAGATGTAAGACATACTAATCTACCTCTTTGTTTGGGTTGGGATCAGTAGCATTTGGTAGGACAACAAGTGAAGGAGAAGAATTTAAATTTCCTTCTAAACTTTCATGTTCATCCGGCTGATCATGTGAGGTGGCTGGTGCATCTATTGTTCTCTTCCTTTTCCGTAACTTGATTTTTAAACCCTACAAACATATATATATATATATATATATATATATATTAATTCATATAAAAAGTAATCATATGAATTCCACATTTAAGTATTATAATAATATGTATGACATACTAATTTACCTATTTTGCACCAGCCATAGCAATTGCACTCTTCAAAGCTGGTGATGATACTTAAGCCGTCGTTAGTAATAAGAGAGCTGAAAGAAAATTAGAACACGTATGCTAGGATGGCAGGCAAATGAAAGATCATACATGGAGAAGGTAAATATATGATAAAAGGGTAAATGTTAACCAAATCGAATTAAGTCAAAACAGGACATCAATCCAAGTTTAGAAGTTCATAAATGCAAACAAAACAAAACACCAAATCAAAGTTCATATATAATTTCACGCAACTAAACTAATATGCCCTCACAATCCCTCCTTTCGTATGACTCATCCTCATTATCACTATCGTTTTCAGGTCTTGATACGTCCACTGGCTGACAAGTAGTATCCATATTCTCATCATACGATTCCAATTCATGGAAACGTCGTGGTGGTGGTTTCAACAAAACATACCAACTAGAAGAATTAGACTCTCTAGAATAAAATACTTGTTTCGCCTGTGAGGCTAGGATGAACGGGTCATTTTTAAACTGATTCTATTATTGATGGAGATTTACTAATGTAAAGCCATCTTCAACTTTCACACCGCGATCATTGCTAGCCCAATCACACCTAAACATGGGTATTTGGAAAGCATGGTAATCCATAACAAAAATTTCCTGTAAAACCCCATAATAAGCATTAGATCCTGCAACTGAAGCATTTTCATTCAACTTTGATTCGCGTACTGTTTTTGCTTCTAAAGAAACACCGCTATTCTGAGTTAACCGTTGAACATGTTTGGTGTGAAACCGGCGCCCATTGACAAGGAAGTCTGAATAAGACATTACATTGTCTACAGGCCCATATGACAACCATTTGACAATATCAGATACAGGCTTGCCTTGTTTTATTTCTTTCTGAACCTACAGAGAAGATACCGGTTGCATAATTAGATTTTTATGTGTAATGTATGTACTTTTCAGCAAACTAGAGTACTACAACTAGTACCTTTTCCTTAAACCAATCAGAAAACAACTCTGTGTGTTTCTTCCAAAGCTGGGATTCATTTGTTAATAAGCGCTTATCACGCTTCAAGTCTTCCAAATGCAATCTGTAACATAAAATTTAATAAAATAACAAATGGTCAGACTTAAATGATCAGACTTAACCTAAGAACAAAAAGTCATACTTAACAAATGTCAGACCTATATTTACTCCTCATAACGTCCAACATCAGATGTATTAAAAGGCACATATCGATGTGCAATTTTCAACATTTCTTGCGGAATTACGTGCACACCTTTGGACAATGGGCATCCCTCAACACTGGTAGGGGATTGTTCATTACGTATAGGATGTTCGCCTATGTCTTTTGCCTGTTCTACATAGTTGCTGTAGTATTTCATGCACTCCTCTTGAATGTAACACTCCGAAATGCATCTCTCCGGACGTGCTCTATTTTTGACATATCCTTTGAGTACCTCTTCATATATCTAGAAGACAAATGTATAGGTGATTCAAATATTCATGATATATTAAAGTCATATGCCTTTAAAAAATAAGACGAGAAAGTGGATTGATACCTTTCAAATGGATACATCCAACGGTATTGTACTGGTCCACACAGACGTACCTCTCGATCTAGGTGAATGGTCAGATGTACCATGACATCGAAAAATGATGGAGGAAAAAACCTTTCCATCATGCACAATGTCTCGGCAATTTCCTCCTCAAGACATAACAATCTATCACGATCAACAACCCTTTGGAAAATTTCATTAAAATATGAACATAATCGAAATATTGCGTTTCGTGGTCCCTTGCATAAATGTCCTCTCAAAGCAATGGGCAATAGTTGTTGCATTAGAACATGGTGATAATGAGATTTCAGACCTATTATGTTGTTATCCTTTGCAAAACATTTATTAATATTTGAGTTATACCCATCAGGTACTTTCAAATTGCATAGCCTACTAACAAATGATTCTTTCTCGTCCTTTGATAAGGTGTAAGGTGATGCTGGAAGTAAAGTTTTCCCATTAACCCCATCCCGTGGATGCAACTCTTTCCTAATTCCCATGTCACGCAAATCTAACCTGGAACCAATGTCATCTTTTGATTTTCCTTTAATATCCGAAATTGTGCAAATTATACTCTCGCATACATTCTTTTCCGTATGCATGACATCCAAATTGTGCCGTAACATCAAATCCTAATAAGACAAAAAAACAGACAAAGAAAAGCTTGCAAATAACTACGTACTGAACCCACAAAAATTAAGTCAGAACAATACAAATTCGCAAATAAGATTAAGTAGATTGATATACCTTCCAGTATGGGAGTTCGAAAAATATTGACCTTTTATTCCACATTTGTAGGTCATCATCTTCCCCAACAATTTTCTTCTTCTGTTTTGCATTAACTTTTCATTTCCTCTTTCGACGAGAATTTTCGATGTGACTCTGCTTCTTCCTACCTTTACTAATTTCTTTGTTTGGCTTCCCAAAATCATTTTGAAAATATATAATCTCTTGAAACACATCAGAACCTGTTTTAATTCGAGGTTTACTTCTATCTTCATGATTTCCATCGAACCAACTTTTTTGCTTTCGATATAGGTGATCAGGATGAAGGAATCTCCTATGAGCCATATATATGGTTTTACAACTGTGGGGTAGCCATTGGGATATGGTATTAACACCACAAATAGGGCATGCCGCCTTCCTTTTTGTGGTACAACCTGCCAAGTTTCCATAAGCGGGAAAATCGTTTATCGTCCACATTAAGACCGCCTTCAGGTTAAACATAGTTTTACTGAATGCATCATAAACCTCCACACCATTGTTCCACAACTCTTTGAGATCATATATGAGTGGTTCTAAGTAAACATCAATATCATTACCTGGTTGTTTCGGTCCGGGAATTAATAAAGTCAGCATTATGTGCGCTTTCAACATCATAACCATGGCGGAAAGTTGTATGTAACAAGAATCACAGGCCAACAACTATGCGTGGAGCCAAGATGATTGAAGGGATTAAATCCATCGGTGGTAAGACCAAATCTTATATTTCATGGATCATCTGCAAAATCTTTCCACTTTCTACTTATCAACTTCCTAGCCATTGAGTCAATCGGATGCCGTATCTTGTTATCCTTACTCTCATTCTTGCTATGCCACCTCAATTGTTCAGACATTTCTATTGATGCAAACATTCGCTTTAACCTAGGGATGATAGAAAAATATCTAAGTACTTTATTTGGAATCTTTTTCCTAGGCTCATTCTCGTCTTCATTCTCTTCCACACTTGATTCTTTCACTTTCCAACGAGAAGAACCACATTTAGGACAGGTATCTCTATCGGCTAGTTCTTTTCTAAATAAACAACAGTCATATTCACAAGCATGTATTTTTTCATAATTTAGATCAAATGACTTCAACAACTTTTTTGCTTCATATGTGGTTTTTGGAAGCACATTATCTTCTGGTAGCATACCACCTACGGTTTTAAGAAGTTCATCAAAACAACCTTTGATAGACCATTTGAACTTTTTATTTTATGCAAAGCTATTGTGGCCTCCAATCTTGTTTGATTTGTATAACCTGGGTACAATGGGGTTTCAACATCTTCCGGGACTTCAACAGAATCTCCTATTACATCACTACCACTATCGATAATCCTTTCATGTTAAGGTACTGCATCAGCATACATCTGATAAATATCAGGTGATATTGTATTTTGATGTACACTTGCAGACTTTTCCCCATGTAATACCCAAACAGTGTAGAACGGATCCATTCCATGGATCACTATGTGCTCATGCACAATTGAGCCAATAAAATGATCCAAGTTCTTACAAATCTTACAAGGACAAGAAAGTTTCTCTAGGTATCCTAAATTCCTCAATGCAGCAGTTACAAAATTGAATGCTCCATCTTGGTATTCAATGGTATTTCTACATATTTAAAAGTGAAAATTGAACAAATATCAGAATTTGATCAATCAAAACAAGTAAAAAATTTGGAAGCCCTAAGTCATCAGAAGTAACAACAAAACCTTTCACAAGACAACCAAGCTTTGTCCATTTTCAGAAAAAGCCGCACACTAGCATAAAAAAACATCAACACTTTCTAGATTAGGGCAAGTACCCATGTCATCAATCACACAAATCAAGCAAATTAAAGAGTAACAACCAAGCTCATTATTATATTAAGTGAATCAATAAAATTACAAGCAAATTAAAGAGTAACATCAGCTCATTATGTGAATGATTATAAAGGATCAAATAAGATGCACTACCAAAAAAAGTACTTTAGCCGACGACCCGAAAAAAAACGGCTAAAGGGTTTTAGCCGACGACTTGGTGGAGGTCGTCGGCTAAAGCTCGAAATAGTCGTCGGCTATATTGAAGATATTTAGCCGACGACCGTCATAACGTTTAGCCGACCGAAAAGAAAAAAAAAATATACTTTAGCCGACGACCTAGATCTAGGTCGTCACAAAGTCCTTCCGAAAAAATAATAATAATGTAATGGTTTAGCCGACGACCTAGATCTAGGTCGTCGGCTAAACCTTTTTAAAAAAATAATTTACTTTAGCCGACGACCTAGATCTAGGTCGGCTAAACTCCTTCCTAAAAAAATAATAATGTAATGGTTTAGCCGACGACCTAGATATAGGTCGTCACTAAACCCTTTTTTAAAAAAATAATTTACTTTAGCCGACGACCTAGATCTAGGTCAATGCCAAACTCCTTCCGAAAAAAAAATAATAATGTAATGGTTTAGCCGACGACCTAGATCTAGGTTGTCGGCTAAACCCTTTTTAAAAAAAAAATAATTTACTTTAGTCGACGACCTAGATCTAGGTCGTCGGCTAAACCTCAAAGTGAAAAGTATTTATAGTTCAGGGAACACCAACCCAATGTTGCACCTCTCCTCGCTAAAGAGCACATTTCTATTCCCGATTATTTCAATTATTCCCGAAAAAAGCTTGTGAGTTGCTACTTTGAGTTGTGCTAGCTGGAGTGCCGAAGGTTTCTATCGGTTGTTATAATCACCATTTCGATTAAGGTATGTATTTTATTGTATTTTTTATTGTGATTTCGAAACTTTGTATTATTCATGTTACATTCGATAGCTTTTATGTAAAACGATTAAGTTTTATGATGATAATCATTATGATTAATTGTTTGTTGTGATTTCATTTATAATTTGAACAAAATTAATTAGTTGGATTAATATTGGAAAATGTATATATTTTCAGGATGGATAAGAGTTGGATTGGGTTACGAAAATGGGATCCAAGTGTAATGGATGGGATGAAGCAGTTTATGAGATTTGTAAAAGAGCACGACAGTGGTAATACGTTGCACTACTGTCCATGTAATAAATGTAGATGTCGCAGTGATATGTTTCGTTTTCGATTTGATGAGGTCTGGGAACACCTAAAGAAGAATGGTTTTTGGAGTAAATATACATGTTGGATATACCACGGTGAAGCACCGAATTTTGTTATTCCGTATGATCACGGACAATTTAGTGGTAACGGCGGGTTCACCGATCCGAAGAGGAGGTTGATTGATGATGTGTTTGGTTTTTCCGATACGTTTGTACCAACTGAGCAAATCCCACGACCCCGTAGACCGTTGCCTTGCAATACTGCTGGGCTTGACAGGTACAATAAGCTAATTCAACTCCAACAGACCCCTCTATACCCAGGGTGTAACATGACTGTTCTTGATTGTGTCATGGAAACGATGAGATTAAAGGTGGAAAACAAATCATCCATCAAATCTGTAGATGATTACTTGGAGCTTACGAGTAATATGCTTCCACAGGGTCATCATCTTCCTAATACATATTCAAAAATGAGACGAATTTTGAAAGATCTTGGTCTTTCCTACATTAAGATCCACGTCTGCATGTATGATTGTGTTCTATTCTGGGGGCATCCTAATGAAGACCTCACGAGATGTCCTGTATGTGATACAGAGAGATATAGGATCACTCCTTCTGGAAAAGAGAAACCGGTGAAGGTACTTTGGTATTTTCCACTGAAGGACAGGTTGGAACGACTTTTTATGTCTCCTCACACGGCAAAAGTAATGAGATGGCATGCCGAGTCGCGCACTAATGACAGGGATACTATGATACACCCTTCAGATGGAGAAGCCTTGAAGCATATAGATAGGGAGTATACGAATTTTTCTTCAGATATCCGAAATGTGAGGCTCGGGATTGCATCTGATGGTTTCAACCCTTTTGGTAACATGAGTCTTTCATATACCATATGGCCTGTTGTAGTGATTCCTTACAATTTTCCTCCGTTGATGTGTATGCGGAAGGAGTATAATATGTTGACCTTGTTAGTCCCGGGGCCGGGATATCTGGGAAAGTGTATCGATGTGTATATGAGACCTTTGATAGAGGAGCTGAAATTGTTGTGGGAGCAAGGTCATCCCACGTATGACAGTTATTCGTCCGAGACGTTCTACTTGCACGCCATGTGTATCGGCACTATTAGTGATTTTCCTGCATATGGAATGCTGTCTGGATCTGTTATTAGCGGATATAGAGGTTGTCCAGTGTGTTTGAATGCAGGTTGTCCAGTGTGTTCGGATATGGCTTGACAGGGAACATGAGTGGCGTATGGATGCTGTAGCATTTGATGGCACTGTAGAAATGGGCGAGCCACCACGACAGTGGACAGGTGATGAAATACTATCAATTCTTAATGAGTACGATTTTGGTCAGCTTAGCAACCATCCTGATGTGCTTGCAGCAACCCCTGAAAGGCCCGACAGGTATAAGTATTGGTCGCACAAAAGTATATTCTGGGAATTGCCTTAGTGGTCCAAGTTACTGATAAGGAACTTGTTAGATGTCATGCACATTGAAAAGAATGTTTGCGAAAGTGTGGTTGGGACAACCTTAGGTTGGGATGGAAAGACCAAAGACGGGCCAAAAGCACGCAAAGGTTTGGAAGAAATGAGCATAAGAAAACATTTGTGGTTGAAAACTGTCAAGGGAAAACAAAAAATGCCTAAGGCAGCTTACACCATCACTGCCAAGCAGAGAACTGAGATATTTTGTTGGATAAAGATTGCTAGGTATCCTACCGGGTATGTTGGAAATATAGGAAGATGTGTTAATTTCAGGGAGAACAAGTTAACTGGTTTGAAGAGTCATGATTGTCATATCCTACTCCAACGCCTATTTCCGGTATTTATTCGACCATACTTACCAAAACAGGTGGTCGAGCCGTGTGTTGCATTGTCAAGATTTTTCCAGAAACTATGTACGAGAGAAGTCAAGAGATCTGATTTGCGTAAAATGCAAGATGAGATCATCTATATCTTGTGCAAGTTTGAGCGAATATTTCCTCCAAACTTTTTTGACCTCATGCCTCACCTCATGATCCACCTTCCCAGGCAGTTATTGGTCACTGGTCCAGTGCACTACACGTGGATGTAGCCTTTTGAAAGGCAACTCGGTGATTACAAAGACTCCGTGGCCAATAAGTCTGCACCAGAAGGATGCATTGCAGAATCTTACCTTGCGTCGGAGTGTATTACGCATATCAAGTTGTATTTGGGCAACTTCGATCCCCCTTCCCGCTCTATTCCAGCAGATAAAATACAATTCAATCTTTCTATCATATCCACTGAGGTTGACGTCTATGGGAGGTTGCCAGGAAGACAATTAGACCCGTACGAGTCACGAATTGCACATTGGTGGATATTGCTCAATTGTCCGAAGTTCGATCTTGGAAAGACATCCACTTGTCATGCGATATGGTGCGAGGTGACACTAGATTCCACAATGACACTTTTGCCGACTATTTTGGAGAATGGGTACGTATACATTCAATTGCTATTGCATTTTGGACTTAAGATATTTTTTTACATAAAAAGTTTATTTACGACAGATGACACACATACAAGATGACGGACACCCTAACTGGTCGCGTGAACTTATGCTTCTTTCTATGAAGCCGGTTATGTCAAGAATTTATTTGATGGCCAAAGTCAACGGTGTCACATTCGTATGCCTTGGGAGAGACCAAAAAAGAAGATGTCAAAATTCTGGAGTTATGATAGATGGTGGATATTACGGTGTTCTTTTGGAAGTGGTAGAATTAATTTACGGGGAAGGCATGACAATTTACTTGTTTAAGTGTCGATGGTACGACACCAGTCTTGGAACCGATATGCAAGACGACTACGGGCTGTTATCTGTTGACACTTCCACTTCATGGTATGAAAGTGATCCTTTTGTATTTGCTACATTAGCAAAGTCGGTGTATTATTTGGACGACTTGGTGAAGAAAGGCACATGGAAGGTAGTGAATGTTGTGACAACGAGGAATATTTTTAGTGCTGCTACACTGGGAGAAACAACAGGTACTGATGACGATGATGCTTATCAAGAGCCAAATGCAGCAAATATTCCACCATCAACGACAATTACAATGAATAATGTTCCTGAAGGACGAGTCATCCGACTCCGTGGTGATGCTCACTGGTACGTTGACGTTGATACAAACGAATTACTTGAAAATTCTGATGACGATAATGTGGACGACTTGAGGCATATGTTGCCGGATATCAACTCAGATAATGAGACAGACTGTAGTGATGACTCAAACTATGAGCCATAAATTAAGTAGATGTATATTTTTATTTGTTAAATATAATTAAAAAAATAGTAATAATAATAATCATAATCATAATATTAATATAATATCAATAATATTATTAAAAAAAAAACCTGGGGTTTAGCCGACGACAAGATCTACGTCGTCGGCTAAAGTTTTATAAAAAAAAAAATATATAGTTTAGCCGACGACATATATGACGGTCGTCGGCTAAACACGGAA
Source organism: Orobanche coerulescens (assembly GCA_033398695.1). Taxonomy (NCBI): domain Eukaryota; kingdom Viridiplantae; phylum Streptophyta; class Magnoliopsida; order Lamiales; family Orobanchaceae; genus Orobanche; species Orobanche coerulescens. The sequence continues at coordinate 179,499,061 of CM065807.1, read as the reverse complement.
ATGACCGTGTTAGACAACACGGTGGTCGATCCTCTGATTTGTTTTCCCATTACGGGCTGGTGCGACACGGTCCGTGTCCCACGACACGATCGACTAATGTTTTTAAAAAAAAATTGAACTTTAGCGACGACTTATAAGAAGGTCGTCGGCTAAACCCCGACCGTGTCCATCAACACGACCGTGTCGCACCCGCCAAATTGAAAACAAACTATTTACTACCCGGCCGTGTTGTCTAACACGGTCGGGTCACTCTGAGTTTAGCCGACGGCCGTCATATGTCGTCATTAAAAGTATAATTTTTTTAAAAACTTTAGCCGACGACGTAGATCTGTCATCGGCTAAACCACCTTTATCGTTTCTCGTACCTCCCTTTTCTTATTTTCTTCTTACGCCCCCTTAGCCATTCGCCCGCCGATCGTCACCTGTGCCCAACTACAATCGCGCCGATCGTCGTCCGGCCTTGACCCGGTCTCGTCGCCGCCGCGGTCCCGTCGCCGCCCGCCCTCCGGCCGCGGTCTCGTCGCCCTCCCGCCCGCGGTCCGTCGCCCGCCCGCCCTCCGGCCCTTGACCCTCCGCCCGCCGCCGCGGCGCCCTCGCCGTCGCCCCTCTGACCGTCGCCCTCCGCCGTCGCCCTCGCTCCGCCTGTCGCCCTCGGCCGACGCGGTAACCCTTGTCCCTTTTTTTTATTTTTTGTTGAATTTATTGTATTTGTTTGATGAATTTGTTTAGAATATGTGGTGAATTTGATAAAATGTTTAATGAGTTGTGATGCAATATTTGATGAATTTAGTATTTTCAATATTTTGTGTTTAATGAGTTGCGAATATGATGAATTTGTTTGAGGAGGAAGGGATTGTATAGCCGGCGTTAATCGAAAGATTAACGTGGTATGGAATTGATAATTACTGTTGTGTTGAATTGTTTAGTTGATGAATTTGTTTAGATTATTTGATGAATTTGTTTAGAAATATTTGATGAATTTGTTTGAGGAGGAAGGAATTTTATAGCCGGCGTTAATCGAAAGATTAACGTGGTATGGCATTGATAGTTACTGTTGTGTTGAGTTGTGAATTTGATTGATTTGTTTAGATTATGGATAGAATAAAGAAAGCAGTGGGGAAGAAGTCGACAAAGTCGACCACTCCCGATTCGGGGGGGAGTTCCGCAGTCTCTAGTAAGGCGGATCCCGGTACACTATACATATCTCAGAGCAGCGTTCGTGCCCGCCAGATACTAGAAGCTACCGGCATGAACGCTGACAATTTTTATAGGACGACAGATGAGCCCGCTGCACTAGCGCGGCGTTTATCCTTTCAGACGCCACGGCCGACCCCCTCGAAGCCGGAGACTCGTATGCCTCCCATCCACCGACCCACGTCTAGCCCTCACACATCAGGAGATGTACGGAGTTCCTCGTCCGCGGTGCCCCACGGTCCGCCGCCGACTCTATTCATGCCTCCGATGGTTCCGACTATTCCGGAGGTCGATGAGTCAGGAGCCCGAGTTCCCGTTCGATTGATTAGCCCTGACGAGGCATACGTGTATGAGTCTTGGCCAGACAACATGTTTTGGCGCAGTTGTCGGGTTTCGAAGACGAAACTGTATGAGGAGATAGAGAGGGAGAAGGAGAAGGGGAAAAATGTAGTCGAGGAGGAGAAGAAAAAGAAGAAGACTCGTGGCCCAGCAAAGGGTCTGGCGCTCGACTCGTACGTAACTAAGAATGGCCGTTATGAGATTCCTCTAGACAGACACGGCCGGCCGGTGATGTCTTCTGACGCTGCGGCGTCATATAGCCGTAATGTTGGCTTTGTCATTCGGGACAGAGTCCCCGTTTTGTGGCCCGATTGGGGGGACATGCCACAGTGCGTGAAGGATGCTTTGAATAATGCTATGTCGGTAAGTTAATAAATATTTAATAAGTGTTTTTCAATCAATACATAGTTCTTGAAAATGCAATATGTGATGTTTTTAAATTACTGCGTATTTATGCTGTTCATAGGTGTGGTTTGTCATTCCCGACTCTCTACTACGTACTTGGTGTGACGAGGTGCAGTCTACCAAGTAAGTCATTTTAATTTATTTTGTATCTACATTGTTTGCGTAATTTTTTTCTTACGAATGATATATGTTGTGCAACGTGTGTTGTAGGTACAAATCTTGGAAAAATGAGATGCACATGTTCGACAACTGAGGTGATACCCGAGAGGCTACCCCGGAAGAATTCAAGTTCCGGAGTACGAGTGGAAGTGGCTATGCGCCCATTTTCGCGACACGAGTTCATGGTATGACTAAAATACCCTCATTTCATTCTTCCTCTTTGATTTTATTTTTGAATTCTAAATATAAACTCCATTTTTAAATTAATGTTTGAATATAAAAAATACTTGAAGTTCCGGTTTTTAAATTAGAAAAAATCGGAACTTCATGTATTTTAAAATTCGAATATTATTAATATTAAAAATCGGAATTTTATTAATCAAAAGTGGAAATAAAATGTATTAAAAAAAATAAAAACTAGAATAAAATATACCATAAAAAAATAAAAATCTGAATATAGTAAATTATATATAAAAAAAAATGCTACTATTTAATAAAAAATAATAATATTTGTTTATTTTTTTGAATTCTAAATATAAACTCGATTCTAAATAATATTTTTTGAAGGCGACTAGCTTGACCAACACGACCAATCGTCTTTGATCCATTGACCATCACGATGCGGGTTCCCGGTCGTTAGCCAGAGTTGCGCACGAGTCCATTTCTTCTGATTCGTTGGATGCATTTGCCTACGTGACTCAGAAAGCATTTCCGAACCGTCCCGAGGAGCATGTAAGTCTTTTTTTATTTTATTTTAGTAATAAAATAAATGCCTTTGTATCATACTTTTATTGATATTCAAATATTTATTTTCATATTAACTTAGGAGCGTGTGCGGGAGGAGTCTCAGAGGATGCTTGCTGAGATTGCTCGGGAGCAGTATCCAGACTTAGCGGAGACTGACCTCGATTCTGCTATTGGACAGATCGATCAGGCCGATCCTTATGTTCGTGCTAGGGTGTGGGGTACCGTCTACCCTCCTAGAGGTAGTCGGTACCGCACTAAGATGATGGGAGCCGAGGGTCACCATGTATTGAAAGATACCCCCGGCTTCCAGCGCCCTCGCGGACGGGATGCACGGACTGCCTATCTCGAGGAGCAATTGAGGGCGAAGAGGGAGCTCCGGGCTGAGAATGAAAGGAGGACTCAGACGCGGTTACATGAGAGCGAGCAGAGGACTGAGTCGCGGTTAGAGAGTTTCCAGAGACAGCAGCAGGCTATGATGGACTATATGATGACGCCCGGCTCGACTGCTACTCAGCCGGATCGTGCACTGCTCCACCGCCTTCTCTCTTCGGACAGACCCCATCTTCACAGCCTCGTGACGAGGATCTAGGGGATGGTGGTAATCCTTCTACTACTACATTTCGACATTTAGATGATTTTGGCAGTGGATTCTAGTTGTGTTGTTGTAGTACTCTTGTATATTTATATTTGTGTTACAATTGTGTAAGTGATTTTATTGACGCTACTAGTATGTTGATGAAATTAATGTTCTTGAATATGTTGTGCGTTGATTGTTGTTGATAATGAGAGTGGTGTATAAAAATTGCGGGTGCAAAAATACGGGTTGTGGGATACCAAAATCTGAATTTTTTTTTTTTAAAATAGGGTTTTAGCCGACGACATATAAGACGGTCGTCGGCTAAAGTAGTTTATTTTTTTTATTAAAAAGGGTTTTAGTCGACGACAAATACGACGGTCGTCGGCTAAAGTAATTTTTTTGTTTAAAAATAGGGTTTTAGCCGACGACACGTAAGACGGTCGTCGGCTAAAGTAATTTTTTAAAAAATAGGGTTTTAGCCGACGACACGAAAGACGGTCGTCGGCTAAAATAATTTATTTTTTTTTTTTAAAAATAGTTTTAGCCGACGACATATAAGACGGTCGTCGGCTAAACTGTATTTTTTTTTTAAAAAAAATGGTTTTAGCCGACGGTCTCGGTACGGTCGTCGGCTAAATGTTTTTTTTTTTCCAACAGGTTTAGCCGACGACCGTGTACTAGTGGTCGGCTAATGGTTGAACCTTAGCCGACGACTGCACAAAGGTCGTCGGCTAAACCTTGGCCGACGAATATCGGCCGACGGTTTTTAGCCGACGGCTGGTATGATTAGCCGACGACTTTGGGGTTTAGCCGACCACTTTAAGTCGTCGGCTAAAGTCTGATTTTTGGTAGTGATGGTCAAACCATTGTTTAGGGCCTAGAAATTTAATACCAAGGGAAAGCAAGCTATTGATCAAGGACAAAGAGATGGAGATGAATATTAATCCAAGAAGTACATGAAACTGAAAATGAAGATGAAGATGGAGGAAGTGATGATGTGTTACCTGATGACGATATGAATGTCATTGATATAGATTTTCTCGACTGAACTAAACTTGAAGACACCGTTAACTTTATCTTGTTTTGTTTTGTGTTTTGATGAATTGTAATGAATTAATTATACTTTTGAATTATCCATGTCTAAGGCATATTATGTAATCTTGAATGAAATATGTATTAGCCTATTAAATTTTCTTTTATTGATTTATTTTCTTTTATTAAAATAAAGTGTATCTTACGATATATTACGATACACGATACTATTTTTTGCAAAATGATACACATCCAATATACGATATGACTACCTTGCCTCCAGCTCATCCAAAACCAGCCGAGTATGAATTAAACATTGTGATAGTGGATCCCTGAACTTGACAAATGGTCCAGGATAATTAAATTTACTAGTTCGAATATCAACAAGCGACATTATGGAGATAAAGCCTTCTCATTATTTCTTCAAATTATAACTTAAGCAACAGAAGTCTGCGTCTTCTTATCAGCTAGTAACTGTAGGTTTCAGTTATAACAGACTCAAAATTCTTCATTTTTCAACTGCTTATGCTCTTTCCTGTCCAACTTCAAATTTATTGAATACATATTTGCAACTACTCATCATTCATAAATACTAATAATAATAATAACAATAATGATAAACAAAATTACCTGTATGCTTTTACAATATCCTTTATATCAAGGTCTTTTAATATGTTTCTCGCACTTAAAGGAACATCTGCGAGAAATAATTTAACTGTTAAAAACGAAATAACAATTGTGAATCCGAATAGCATGCTAGTTAACATTATCTATAATGTTTTGACCACATGAAAAAACTTAGTCCACGTTGTACTAAGTCAAATATTACAAAGCTTGGGTAAGAAATATCAATTCAAGCTTGAAACTTCTGTCACATGAGAAATTAACTCTTGTCCCAAATTTTCTCAGCTTTCATCCAACCAACCTACCGAGCCCAGATCTAAGAACTCATAAACTATCACTACAGGTTCTGGCTTGATGTAAAAGACTGGTGTAAACAAGAAATCGTCTAGCAAATTAAGAAATCAACTGCTCAGCATAACTTATGATATTTTAGGACCACCAAATAACCATTCACACCAAAACCAAAACCAAAATCGATTTGGAGGTTTAAATCAAAAATCAATTTTGTTCTTCTACTCTGAAAAACCCTAAAATTAGTTCTTAAAAATCCCACCAAACAAAAAATTTAAAGCTAACCTGTTAAAATCCGTTGTTGTTCTTCATCGGCATCTTCTCTTCTTATCCTTCTTCTTCGTTTGTTAACAACTCCCTTCATTGTCAGTCAATCGCCTCCCGTCCCTCAAAAGAAGAAGGGGATTAAAATAAAAGAAGGGGATTAAAAGAAAATGGGTAATCCCCGGCGGCCAGAGAAGAAGGAGATTAGAAGAAAATGGATTAAAGAGTTTATCGGGACATGGGAAATAAATCTCCCAAAAATATTTCCCCCCGATTTTTCCCATGAAATCTCCCCCCCTAAAATGGCTTATAGCGCCAAATCTCCCCCCAGTTTTTTTTTTCATAAAATTTCCCCCCTAAAATTCTACCACTAATTAAGTTCGATAGGTTTGAAGACTAATTTCTGTTATTCCCCCAAAAACGAAACTCAAAACATATCGATAATGCTAAAAATATCATAATTTTCCCTAATGAAATACAATGTAATTTGTATATTTTTTGATCAAGGGCTCATTCGAGTAGTTACCACGAGCCAGTTTTTTTTTATGAGATCCAAACCAGATCAACAGTTTCTTTCATTCATAAAAATAGAGCCAATACAAATAGGGACAAAATCTGTCCAAGCATTACATGAGCCTGTTAACGAAACATGCCTTGCAAGTCAGTTATTGTGCTATGCGTTTAATTCCCATGTCACCGAGCCATTTACCCTTGTGGCTTATTCTTATATCACGTCACTAGTCACAATGATAATAACATAATACCAGGCAAATAATCAATGCACAACCGAAGTATTGCAAAAAAAAAAAGTTCTTTATCATATAGCATTACTTTGCACATATTATTCGATATCGATTAATTAAGTCATCCACTTTCTCCATATAATTATGTTATATATTTCTTAATAATTAAGAAATAATGTTAATTATGTTATAGGTTTAAGCCCCATGTCACCGAGCCATTTACCACTGTGGCTTATTATTCTGTCATGCCAGTGGTCACAATGTCAATAACATTATGCTAGGCACTTAATTAATCCACATCGAAGTATTACAATTTTTTATTATCATATACTATTATCTTGCACGTACATTGTTCAGATTTTAAAACTAGATAATTTTTAGTTCTCAACTAACTCAAAAACGAACTCAACAAACTCAAAATGTGGAATAACAATTTACAGTATGACAAATTAAAATTATCGCAAATATTTTTTCTTTATAATATGCTATTATTTTGCAGGTATTGTTCTGAATTTTGGGACCCAAATAATTTTAGTTCTCAACAAATTAAAAAAACGAACTCAACAAACTTAAAACATGAAAAAAGATATGGTGCAAATAAAAATTGATAGTGGGAAACTCAAAACTTATACATAAAAACCATTTTAGAATCTTACAATCTCGACCATGATTAAGACGTAATAATACGTGTGATGGGAAGGCCATCTTCGTATGAATCTATACAACACTTACGTAATGTGTAAAAATCTAAATGTCCTTGAAATTATATCAATATATTAAAAATTTGACCATCACTTTTTTTCCTCATGTAACTTTTTCAAACGCGGAATGGAAATGGGCTAGAGACATAACGTTGTTCCTAGTTTACAATGTTATATGAACGTGGCAAGTACATTATATAATTAATTAAGGAATATAGTGAAAGTTGTATAATATAACACTTGCATAATGTGTGGATCACCATCACTTTTATTTTCTTTTGTCTCGTATAATATTTTCTTACGCGGAATTGAGATGTAATTTTTTTTCTAATATAATGTGGTATGTACATGGTATAACTAAGGTATATGTATAGTAACCCTTACCACAATGGGATATATAGATTGTAGATAAACCTTACAACAACGTAGTGTCTAAGTTGTAGAAGTCCGATTAATTTATACTAATTTACAATGTCATGCTGGCATTATCGATTATGATTTAGACAGATTAATTACAACGTATATATATGTGGTCAAATGGTGCGATTACAATGTTAAAAAGTCATTGTATAATATTGGAAATTTACAACTGTGTCTACACATTGTCAAAAATAATTATTTGACAACAACTAAAATACTGATGTTAAGGTCGAATTTACATCATTTCTTCTCATCATTGTAAAAAATATGAAGTCCAACAACATTTTAATAAAAAAACCATTTTACAACATACCATCTAGAACGTTATTTTTACAAAAGTTGTAGAAGATCTAACTTTTTACAACATTTCAAAATATCGTTGTAGATTGTGCGTTGTAAAAGGGGTTTTTTGTTGTAGTGTACCTTTTACTGGATCAAAATCTAGTGCATACATAAAAAATGAATTGTCATGTTACCGATTGTCCGTCGAAATCCTTGAATCCAGAACTTGTTCGTACATGATATCCCATATCTCTTAACGACTGTAGTTTGAACTTTGAACTCCATAAAATTGAAATCCGAAATTGTGAACCCAAAAGTCAGAATTCAAATCGAAAATCGATGATGATTGTAACTGCCAAATGATGATGGTAAACCGCCATGCTCGATCACTTCCCCGTAAAATTCATTCATCCAGTTCTTGGGTGGTTGAAAATGAAATGAAGTTCTCTGCCGAGACCATGGTGGAGTTCCATGAAAAATTAACTTGGGCCCTGGATCCCATTGCAGTCGATCGGAATGACTTCATTGACACTCCTTCCGACACCCCAGACGGTTGCAACGCCCTAGCTTTGATAACGTAACCGTTTGAAAACCCGTTTGTCGGTACTGTTATATACTTAAACGTAAGGTCAATATCGGAGGAGACCATTGATATTGGTCCTACTAATTTAAAAATCATATAGTAAAGAAATACTTATATTGGTAAAAATACCGTCAAATAAATATATTCCATAAGCCGAATCACTTCTATATAGTAATACTCTATATAGGAATAACCTCTCTACATTTATAATTAAGAATAACCTCTACATTGTAATATTCTATACTTTTTATAAGTTCATCCTTCATAAAATCCCCTCTATATAAGAATAACTTTGCTTAATATATCTATATATATCCAACAATATATAATCATGTTACATATGTAAAAATTCAAGATGTCTTAAAATATTTGTCCAATGTTGTTTGTAAAAAAAAACATGTATGTAAGATATTTAAGATATTTAAGTAATGCTTATATATTTAAAAAACCAGTAGTACTTATATATGCTTAGTAAAAAAACCAAAAGACATGGTACATGCATGCGTAATGTATCTACATTTTAAATAAATATATATATTCATGAATCTTAACGTAAGTCTCAAGTTCATCATGTATTTAAGATATTTAAGTAAATATTTTGTTAATTTGTTTTAAAATTTTATGGTATATCTTCTAATTTATGTATTAAAAATATAATATATATTTATATATCTATTTAAATTATTTTTAAAAATTTTTATTTGTAAACCTCTATTAAGGAATAACCTCTCTATAGTAATATTTTTTCCCGGTCTCAAATATATTACTGTATAGAGATTTTACCGTATTTTCTTATTTAATTGAAAGCAAAATACAAATGTAACTTCTTTATATTTTTATTAGACACGCACTTTCGTTTCATTACCTATGGACCAAAGTCACATGTTGATTAACCACATTAAATGAATTACCGAAACTATGGATATTATAACAATAAATAAAATAGAGTTTTATGACCGCGTAAGCAGTGTCTAATAAAAATATAAAGAAGTTACATTTGTATTTTGCTTTCAATTAAATATACAATAAAATCTCTATACAGTAATATCTTTGGAATCGGGAAAAATATTATTATAGAGAAGTTATTCCTTAATAGAGGTTTACATATAAAAATTTTAAAAATAATTTAAATAGATATATAAATATATATTATATTTTTAATACATAAATTAGAAGATATACCATAAAATTTTAAAATAAATTAACAAAATATTTACTTAAATATCCTAAATACATGATGAACTTGAGACTTACGTTAAGATTCATGAATATACATTTATTTAAAATGTAGATACATTACGCATGCTTGTACCATGTCTTTTGGTTTTTTTACTAAGCATATATAAGTACTACTGGTTTTTTAAATATATAAGCATTACTTAAATATCTTAAATATCTTACATACATGTTTTTTTTTACAAACAACATTGGACAAATATTCTAAGACATCTTGAATTTTCACATATGTGACATGATTATATATTGTTAGATATATATATAGATATATTAAACAAAGTTATTCTTATATAGAGGGGATTTTATGAAGGATGGACTTATAAAAAGTATAGAATATTACAATGTAGAGGTTATTCTTAATTATAACTGGTTGAGACTGCAATTTTTTATTACAATAAAGAGGTTATTCCTATATAAAATATTACTATATATGTAACACCCCCAATCCACTCAGGGATATTACACGCTGTAGACCCTCTCCTCGAGGATCTACCAGGCTGATAACTAAAATCAAACATCTAAACATCGCCTTTAAGGCTAAAATGACTCAGTAGACCGATTTGGTCTTTCAATATTAATATACAACTCAATTCCAAACGCATACCCACGCAGGGGTCAATATACGATAAACTCCCGTACAACGGGGAAAAGATACTGTAGCGGAAAAGAAAATACAACTAGACCAATACGACATCAACGGGTCCTCGTGTGATTAGTATCGTTCATCTTTCATCATCCTTCGTGCCGACCCTGTGCTATGCTCCAAAACCTGAATGCAAAAATAGACATCCACCCCCCGAATACTCGGGGTTAGCAAAACTCCACTGTTTTGCTAGTGCAAGAACAAAGTGCAAATACGAGCCATACAATTCACATTCCACGAATAACAATAACCAGGAATCTTCAAAGTTCCAACCGTAACGAAAAGCACTTCCCGAGGCATGAGTTTGGTAAAACATTCCAAAACCGAAAGATCACAAATCAAGGGAAATAATTTATAAAACAGTTTAAAATGCCATCGAGAGTTTTAATGGAAAACAATTTAGGATTTCCGAATCCTTCTCTTTCCAAAAATCAACAGGGGTCACAGCCCAAAGGTTTTGTTTTCGCAAATAGAAAACCGATAACAATTCAAAGGGCCAGAGCCCAGCATCACGTGTCATCGACGGACATAAAAATCAACAAAACATAGTCGCGCACGCGCATCGCCTTGGGAATAGGGTAATACCATTGATCCCGCCCGAGGCCTCAAAGGACCCTCCCGAGCTGGCTAGCTAAACAAATCACAACACATGCATCGCCTTGGAAACAGGGTAATACCATTGATCCCGCCCGAGGCCTCAAAGGACCCTCCCGAGCTGGCTAGCTAAACAAATCACACACATATCACAACCATAAGTTATCCCGGCATCGGGCTAACAAGCCACGAACCTTGGAGTCCCCGCAAGACATACCCGATGATAACCCCACTAGTTATCCCGGCATCGGGCTAACAAGCCCCGAACCTCGGAGTCCCCGCAAGACATACCCGGATTGGATAACCCTACGGTCTCGCCCGACCCATACTAGCAAGTATGGATCCCGGAGATTCAACAATCCTACCCGGAGGCACATCACGTATAACAAGTACACAACAATAATCGATTATGAAACGAACAACATTAAGCATCGCAACCTCCTTTCAAAGGAGTAACAACTAACATCACATCATGTCAAAACTGCAATACACTGCAATGAAGCCATATACGTACACACGCATTATCAAACACCACATCAACTCCAAACATATCCAAAGGATACACGTAGTCACTTACAACCGACACACTTACAAAACACACGCGTTTTGAAAGAGAGCCTTTAACAAGGCTAATCAAATCTTTTGAAAATAATTTTCAAACGACCAAACAAACATATTTAGACGATCACCAATTATCATATCCACAAAACAAGAATAGTATGGGCAAGGTACTTGCCTCGAACAACCACGACGCGGAGAAACGACCGAAGTAGGTTGGCACGAACCGACTACGAACCCGCCGACTCCACCGATCGCCAACTCGCGGTCATAAACTATGAAGGACAAGAACAACAATGAAATGAATTCCATAACACGACTCAAAGCCGTTGAATTCAAAGAACGAATGACGAAAGTTCAAGTGTTTTCCCCAAAACGGCCAAGAACACGATTTGTCCCGAAAAAACACGAAAATAGAATTCCAAGTCGAAATATGGATATACAATCCATAGAATATGTTTAACAACATCATTTAACCACAATCTATCCAACAAAAACGGATGGAAAACGAGATCGAGGACAAATCCCCCAAAAAGTCGATTCGAAGGAAATCAAGAAATATACTTCGATTCGACGAAGAACAATGGATTAAATGATGTTGAACACAATAATACTATCAAGATTAATCATACCCATCATGAATTAATCAACAACACCGAACGAATCGGACAAAAATGCAAAAACCCCCAAATTCACGAAATTAGGGTTCTAAGGAAGATTACCTTGATTCGCTGGATCAAAGGATGATAACGGATGATTGATTGATGTTATGAACTCAAGAACTTCATGGATTTGTTGTTAAACAACATGGCTTCGTCACCTATGAATCGCCAGTCGCGGAAGGAAAAGGAAGGAAGTGAAAAAATGAATGAAAACGCGACTGCTCAGTCACATTTATACTGGGCCGGACTAGCGCGCGCTAGGCTGCCGAGCTAGCGTGCGCTATCGGCCCAGGCCGCAGTCCAATGCCCACACTGCCCTACTGACTCGGCCAGGTAGCGTGCGCAGCCTTCCGGCCGTAGCGCGCGCTACCTGTCGGTCGTAGCGTGCGCAATGCCCGAAAGTAGCGTGCGCTACCTGCCGAGCCTAACCGATTCCAGAACCCCTGGACTCCACTGTCCAGACCCGATAGCGTGCGTTACGCCAGCCGATAGCGTGCGCTACACCTGCCGGTTAGCGCGCGCAGCCCTCCGTCCGTAGCGTGCGCTGCGCCGGTTCCTTCCGCACCCGTCCGGCCGGTGCCCGCAATCGTCCGGCCAGTCCCGCAACCGTCCGGCCAGTGCTCGAACACGAGGGCTCGACGACTCGATTTCCGTAAACGCACGGAACGAACACGACGAAAAGTTCGCGGACGACATCAACGACCCGAAATGAAAACATAATGCAATAATTAATTATACGCGACCAAGAAACGGGTCGAGACAACAATTACAGATACGGATACCCGTAACTTTTAAGAAATTACAAAATGGCCCAAAACGCTCGGAAATCACGTTACGTGATCGAATAACCAAACCGAAGTTTACAACACGTCTAACGAAGTTAAACGGACTTATAGGAATCTCGAAACAGCAGTTTCGAACGAGATTCGCAAGAATCGAACTCAAGCGCGGAAAAGTCGCTAAAAAGCACGGAACTCAACAAAACGACACCGAAACGAACTCGGATGTCAAAAAGTGCAGAATTAATCATTCTCATAATGACGAAACGGTCATGAGCGAGTCGTTAAAACGGACTTCCGCTGAAAAAAAAGAAATTACCGGAAATCGAATTTACGGGTATTACATTCTACCCTCCTTAAAAGAAGTTTCGTCCCGAAACTTAAAACAAGTAAGGAGAAGCAATATCCCATGCCAGGAAAATTCGACGAGATACGCAAAAACCAAAAACTCACGCCCGACGGCGAAACGCTGCAAGAAACGCAAAGAGACATACGGCGTGAAAACACCCTCCACGACGACCAACACAACGCCACCGGTAGAAACATAATAAAATCAACAAGTGACAAGCGTCATCAAACAAACAATACAATCGAGTCGATTATCCGGATAATCACAAAACACAACGAACGAAAATCAATAGGATTGACCAACCCAACGGTACATCAATCAAAACGCGAGCCAACCGCTGAACAAATACGGAATTCCACCGCCCAAGGGTTGGAAGATTGAAAACGAGACTAACTTCTCGAACTTAAGGGAATTACGAAGGAGCCTGAACGCTCAACAATCACGAAACGAGAACAAAAACCGAACAAACAAACGACCGAGACAACAAAAATCGAACAATCATGTCCCAAACACGAAAGATAATAAAATTCAAACAACAACTCCTAGGATGATCTGGTGAGAACAACAAGACATGCATTCCCATAAGATCCACAGGAAAGGGAATAGCGATTGAAAAGTCACAACGACAAACGAGTTATTCCGAAACAATACCACACTCGTTCGATCAACAAAAGCAAGGGATAAGGAAAGTTCAGAAAATGTTAACGAGCATAAACGAGTCGACAGAGTCGAAAACACAGGAATTCCAAATCTGATCCACTTCGAATAAAAGAACTAATAGAACCAAATGATGTCACTTCCGAACAAGGTTCACAAGAATCGAACCGAACTCGAAAAAGTCACAGCGATAACCAGATCGACCCACAACAAGATCACAGCTCGTTCGAACGATGAAACCAAAATACAGAACAAGTTCAGAAAGTATCAACGAACACGAGCGAGTTGAAAGAATGGAGAAAGAGAAATTGCAAAAGTAAAAATAGTACGGGTATTACCTTCGACCTCGCCCACGAAATTCCCAAAAATAGAAGCAAGGTAACAATACATTAAACAACCGACACATAATGGAATAATCACCGATGCACACAGTCGTACCGAACAAGCTCTAAAAGTTCGCACACGAGCGATAACTCAGAAATCACTACGGGGCGACAATATTCAACACCAACATCCCACCTCTCACAGAGGGCTAACACGACAAATGTGTGGAAAGCGACTCAACTCTCACACCGCCAATTCAATCATACTCGGGAGCAAACATCAAAATGACAACGCGAATATCATACATACATACCCAGCCCTCAAATGGAAATGGATAGGTTTTAAAAACGAAAACCTCATTTTGAAAATAATTTAGAAGAACACCGGTTGATCTTGAGTATCACCTTTCAAAAAAAAAATACAAACGTGAAACATCGTTATCGAGACTTTGGAGAACCATTTCACATTAGATAAAAATGAGGACACTTTGTCTTAGTAAAAACTTTCAGAATATTCGACCCTCGGGTCTAAATAAAAGTGTTTCTAAAACATTGAAAATATCTCAAAACATTTTGGTCCTCGAGATAGAAGAATTTTAAAACATATTGTGGCACCTTGGATGTATCACGAGAAAATAATTCATTCTAAAAGTACGTCTCGAAATTTATTTTCTAAGATACTCAAGGTTTTCAAAGATAATTCAATGGGATAGAATGCCCAAAAATTTCAGGTAATTACACAAAACATTATAGCGCCGTGGGTCCCGCGCCGGAACTCACCAGGCTAAAAATCATTTACAACGTCAAAAAGGCCGATGACGGTAATATTTTAAAAACTCACAAAAGCCATTTACAAAATACTAAATACCGTCATAAGAATTTTGCCAAAGCGAGCAAGGCCATAATGCCAAAAACTAGGTTAAAGAAATCGGTTTTCGAAACAAAACTCAGTTGGTAAAATACCGAAAGCCATTACAAAAGAACTCACGCAGCGGATAAAATAAATAGAGTCAATCATGCACAATCCAGCAACGCTACTCCTCATATGAACGAAATATGAGGGTCAAATAACCACAAATCAAGAAATCAAAATCCATAAGAGGATTCCGTCACTGAACAAATAATCATAAAAATAGCTCGTGTCACACGAGGCACAATACAAAGAAGGGAGACTTACAGCCACAGGTCGCACGAAGATGATGATCGCCCCACGATACTAATCACGACCAACAAACTCAGACGACGCATCGCGACACGACTCAGTCAGACAAATTCTGACGAGACAAAAACTCAACAGACACCACTAAACCCGACAGCCTAGGTTTCCACAACCTAAGCTCCGATACCATTTATGTAACACCCCCAATCCACACAGGGCTATTACACGCCGTAGACCCTCTCCTCGAGGATCTACCAGGCTGATAACTAAAATCAAACATCTAAACATCGCCTTTAAGGCTAAAATGACTCAGTAGACCGATTTGGTCTTTCAATAATAACATACAACTCAATTCCAAACACATACCCACACAGGGGTAAAAATACGATAAACTCCCGTACAACGGGGAAAAGATACTGTAGCGGAAAAGAAAATACAACTAGACCAATACGACATCAACGGGTCCTCGTGTGATTAGTATCGTTCATCTTTCATCATCCTTCGTGCCGACCCTGTGCTATGCTCCAAAACCTGAATGCAAAAATAGACATCCACCCCCCGAATACTCGGGGGTTAGCAAAACTCCACTGTTTTGCTAGTGCAAGAACAAAGTGCAAATACGAGCCATACAATTCACATTCCACGAATAACAATAACCAGGAATCTTCAAAGTTCCAAACGTAACGAAAAGCACTTCCCGAGGCATGAGTTTGGTAAAACATTCCAAAACCGAAATATCACAAATCAACAGTTTAAAATGCCATCGAGAGTTTAATTAGAAAACAATTTAGGATTTCCGAATCCTTTTCTTTCCAAAAATCAACAGGGGTCACAGCCCAAAGGTTTTGTTTTCGCAAATAGAAAACCAATAACAATTCACAGGGCCAGAGCCCAACATCACGTGTCCTCGACGGACATAAAAATCAACAAAACATAGTCGCGCACGCGCATCGCCTTGGGAACAGGGTAATACCATTGATCCTGCCTGAGGCCTCAAAGGACCCTCCCGAGCTGGCTAGTTAAACAAATCACAACACATGCATCGCCTTGGGAACAGGGTAATACTATTGATCCCGCCCGAGGCCTCAAAGGACCCTCCCGAGATGGCTAGCTAAACAAATCACACACATATCACAACCATAAGTTATACCGGCATCGTGCTAACAAGCCACGAACCTTGGAGTCCCCGCAAGACATACCCGATGATAACCCCACTAATTATCCCGGCATCGGGCTAACAAGCCCCGAACCTCGGAGTCCCTGCAAGACATACCCGGATTGGATAACCCTACGGTCTCGCTCGACCCATACTAGCAAGTATGGATCCCAGAGATTCAACAATCCTACCCGGAGGCACATCAAGTATAACAAGCATCGCAACCTCCTTTCAAAGGAGTAACAACTAACATCACATCATGTCAAAACTGCAATACACTGCAATGAAGCCATATACGTACACACGCATTATCAAACACCACATCAACTCCAAATATATCCAAAGGATACACGTAGTCACTTACAACCCACACACTTACAAAACACACTCGTTTTGAAAGAGAGCCATTAACAAGGCTAATCGAATCTTTCGAAAATAATTTTAAAACGACCAAACAAACACATTTAGACGATCACCAATTATCATATCCACAAAACAAGAATAGTATGGGCAAGGCACTTGCCTCGAACAACCATGACGCGGAGAAACGACCGAAGTAGGTTGGCACGAACCGACTACGAACCCGCCGACTCCACCGATCGCCAACTCGCGGTCATAAACTATGAAGGACAAGAACAACAATGAAATGAATTCCATAACACGACTCAAAGCCGTTGAATTCAAAGAACGAATGACGAAAGTTCAAGTGTTTTCCCCAAAATGGCCAAGAACACGATTTGTCCCGACAAAACACGAAAATGGAATTCCAAGTCGAAATATGGATATACAATCCATAGAATATGTTTAACAACATCATTTAACCACAATCTATCCAACAAAACTGGATGGAAAACGAGATCGAGGACAAATCCCCCAAAAAGTCGATTCGAAGGAAATCAAGAAATATACTTTGATTCGACGAAGAACAATGGATTAAATGATGTTGAACACAATAATACTACCAAGATTAATCATACCCATCATGAATTAATCAACAACACCGAACGAATCGGACAAAAATGCAAAAACCCCCAAATTCACGAAATTAGGGTTCTAAGGAAGATTACCTTGATTCGCTGGATCAAAGGTTGATAACAGATGATTGATTGATGTTATGAACTCAAGAACTTCATGGATTTGTTGTTAAACAACATGGCTTCGTCACCTATGAATCGCCAGTCGCGGACGGAGAAGGAAGGAACTGAAAAAATGAATGAAAACGTGACTGCTCAGTCACATTTATACTGGGCCGGACTAGCGCGCGCTAGGCTGCCGAGCTAGCATGCGCTATCGGCCCAGGCCGCAGTCCAGTGCCCACACTACCCTACTGACTCGGCCAGGTAGCGTGCGCAGCCTTCCGGCCGTAGCGCGCGCGCTGCCCGGTCGTGGCGTCGCAATGCCCGACAGATGGCGTGCGCTACTGCCGAGCCTAACCGATTCGAGAACCCTGGACTCCACCGTCCGCACTCCAATAGCGTCGTTAGGCGGCCGATAGCGTGCGCTACACCTGCCGTTAAGCGCGCGCAGCCTTCCGGCCGTGGCGTGCGCTTCGCCGGTTTCGCCGCACATGTCCGGCCGGTGCATAATCGTCCGGCGATCCATAACCGTCGGCCCGGTCTTTCGAACATCAGGGCTCGACGACTCGATTTCCGTAAATGCACGGAACGAACACGACGAAAAGTTCGCGGACGACATCAACGACCCGAAATGAAAACATAATGCAATAATTAATTATACGCGACCAAGAAACGGGTCGAGACAACAATTACAGATACGGATACCCGTAACTTTTAAGAAATTACAAATGGCCCAAAACGCCCAGAAATCACGATACGTGATCGAATAACCAAACCGAAGTTCACAACACGTCTAATGAAGTTAAACAGGCTTATAGGAAACTCGAAACAGCAGTTTCGAACGAGATTCGCAAGAATCGAACTCAAACGCGGAAAAGTCGCTAAAAAGCACGGAACTCAACAAAACGACACCGAAACGAACTCGGATGTCAAAAAGTGCAGAATTAATCATTCTCAGAATGACGAAACGGTCATGAGCGAGTCGTCAAAATGGACTTCCGCTGAAAAAAAGAAATTACCGGAAATCAAATTTACGGGTATTACAATATAGAGGTGAAGTTTTACTGTATAAAATAAAGTGATTCGGCTTCTAGAATATGTTTATTTAAAGGTATTTTTATCAATATAAGTATTTCTTTACTATAAGGGTGGTGACAATGGTGGATGTATGGCCCGGCGGTATGCCCATACAGGCGGTGAACACCGCCGCCACATGGGCGGTATGGCCCGGCGGTTTGCTTGAGCGGCAATTGATGCCTCAACGGCATGAAGAAGAACGTTGGAAAAATATGACCGTTGGGACCTTTTTTTTGAACGTTGGGCACTAGAAACCAAAAAAAAAAAATTCCTATATATATACTACTTTAACATTACAATTTTATATACTACCAATTCAAATATACTTCCAATTCAATTTAACTTACAAAAAGTATAGTATGGATCAAATAAAATCAAGAGGTGCTTCAACAAGAGGTCGTGGTCGGGGTTGGGGCTTTCGTCCGCAAGTTCCACCACCACCGATGAATCAACAATATTCTCAATCGGCCGACTATGCAACCTCCACCACCGATGAATCCACAATACCTTCAACAACAATATTATACCCAACCTCCACCACTGATGAATCCAAGCCAATATAATGTAGAAATAACAAGTGATTTCGACTCGTTTCTTGACTACCGTGAACAAGGTACTTTGCGTCGTGAACCAAGTGTTGAACGCGAACTACCTCTATATGGTGACGATGATGATGATGATGATGAGTTTGTTCCCGAAACGCAACCCGAAACTCAATTCGGTATTAATTTTTAATTTATTACATTATTACTTTATATGATATAATTTTATATGTTCTAATTTTAAACATTATAATTTTATACTAGATGAAGATGTTCAAGTCGTTAAAGGGAAAAAAAGACTAAAGCGGATAAAAAACCTTGGACGTCGGCCGAAGAGGTTGCTTTGGCTAAAGCGTGGATTCGTATCTCGACATATAGAAAAGTCAGGATTGAACAAGGTCGAGAGAAGTTTTGGGGTAGAATTTTGGAACATTTCAAGGATACCGTGGGAGATACTCCGCGAACTCGTCATGGATTGAACACAAAGTGGCAAAATATGAATCACGCAATGGGTGTCTTTAACGGGCTATACGTCCAACAAGTAATTTTTTAACTATATACTTGTATTTATATACTTGTGTTAATTTTATATACTTGTGTTAATTTATATGTTTGTGTTAATTTATATACTTGTGTTAATTTATATATTCTTACTTTTATAATTGTAGACTCATATTCGTGAGAGTGGGTGTGACGATGTTAACGTCTTCACTAATGCCATGTCCGATTATGATAAGAAAAATAAGGGCAAGTCGTTTACTCATGTTGAAGCGTGGAAGGTTGTTAGGGGAGAAGACAAATGGTTGAAACAACCATGTTTTGTTCAAGCATCTTCGGCATCTCATTCCGACAAACGAAGAAAATCATCGAAATCTACCTACTACGATAGTCGGGAAGCAATGACAATGTCGAAACTGTTATTCCCGATCTAAATGACGACACAACTCCTACTCGTAAAAGAAAAGGGAAAAAGACCGTTAGTGAGGCGTCGACAAAGAATAGTGTTGTTGAGAACTTCGAGAGCTACACGGAAAAGAAAGCACAAATGATGGAGGAGGCGATGGAAAAAAAAACGTGCAAAGGATGAATTGACCGAAAAGTTGATGGCGACACAACTCGCTAATGCTGAAGAAAAGGCTATGATTCGGGCGATGAAGTTCTATAACGAACCTCGCGATCACATAACCAATCCGGTTATGCGAGAATTCACTCTTGCCAAAAATCGTGAGTACGCGGCGAAATATGGATGGCCTATCGATTTTTAGATATAATTATGTTTTTTTTAAGTATTATGTAATGTTCTTTTAATTATTAATGAAATATTTATGTTTTTATTAAATTGTTTAATATAATTTATGAAAATAAAAAATAAAAAAATAAAATTAATTGGTGGGTTGGGAGGTATGAAAAAAGTATGGTTGCCACTAAAAAGGGGTTGAGAGGTATGAAAAAAGTATGAATGAAGTGGAATGATATTATTGGTGGGTTGGGAGGTATGGGGTTTTTTGAGAGACATGATTGCCATCACCCTAAGATTTTTAAATTAGTAGGACCAATATCAATGGTCTCCTCCGGTATTGACCTTACGTTTAAGTATAACAGGACCGACAAACGGGTTTTCAAACGGTTACGTTATCAAAGCTAGGGCGTCACAACCGCCTGGGGTGTCGGAAGGAGTGTCAATGAAGTCATTCCGGTCGACTGCAATGGGATCCAGGGCCCAAGTTAAATTTTCATGGAACTCCATCATGTTCTCTTGGCAGAGAACTTCATTTCATTTTCAACCAGCCAATAACTGGATGAATGAATTTCACGGGGAAGTGATCGAGCATGGCAGTTTACCATCATCATTTGGCAGTTACAATCATCATCGATTTTCGATTTTGAATTCTGACTTTTGGGTTCACAATTTCGATTTTCAATTTTATGGAGTTCAAACTACAATCGTTAAGAGATATGGGATATCATGTACGAACAAGTTCTGGATTCAAGGATTTCGACGGACAATCGGTAACATGACAATTCATTTTTTATGTATGCACTAGATTTTGATCTAGTAAAAGGTACATGTCTTTCTGGAAACAGCCTCTTCATTCTTCGGAATGAGGGTATGGGTGCGTACAACTTACCCTCCCCAGATTCTGCCATAAGCGGGATATACTGTGTATGTTTGGTTGGTTGGTAGAACCGACAAACGACAGATGCATAGCTCACCGACAGGCTTGAAAACGAGTCAGGCTTGTCTAAATTTACATACAAATTTATTTAATATTTTTGGATTCAAATTGAGTCATGCTTCTAAAAGATCAGTAGGACTATATTGACCTATTTATCTTAATAAATAAATTGACCAGAATTTAAATATTAATTTATATATTTATATGTATGTGCGCGAACATTATTAGCTATTTAAAAAAATAGTTACACTTGAGAACGTACAATTTAATATTACACAGTTCAAATTTACGACGAATTTTGAATTAATTTTCAATAAATCAAACTTCAAATTAAACACACTAATGATCTATTTGGCTAAAAATATTGCAAAATAAAAACTTATTTTTATAAAATAAAATTATTGACATATTTTTTAAAAAAAATAAGTATATAAAAAAAATTAAGATCGCTTTTAAAAAAATAAGAACTTGTTTTTCTAAAAAAAATTATGTTTTTGTGTACTTTTTGGAGAAACAAGTTACGTAGTGGCTGTTTGAAATGTAGTTTAAAAAGGAAAATGAGGAGAAATGAATGATGAATAATCAATTTTACATGTTTGGTTTGATTTAAAAACGGAATGAAATTTTATATTTTTACATGTGTATTTAAATTTTCTAACATTATACAGTTTCAAAAGAGTCAGATGTATTTATTTTTATAATAATATAAATTATTTATATTTTATTAAGTTAATGTACTTGATTATTAACAATGTCATTTATTGTTTTAATAACTTAACATATAAATTATATTAAAATTATTTTTAATTTATTAATTTTAAGTTGAAAAATATTTTTAATTTTAAAAAATAATTTATATGATAATCTATTTTTTTATAAAAAGTTTAAGATATGAGTTATAATTGAAAAAAAAATCAAAAAAATGAAATTTTTATTGGGAGTGGAGAATGAGTTATGAGAAATATAGAGTAAATCCAACACTAAAAAAAAGTCAAAGCGATAAAGTTTATTAAAAAAATATTAACTTATGTTTCTTTCTCTTTCTTAAATACTCCCAACTAACGGCCCTAAATTAATTTCATATATACCTATTCAAATCACTTTTAATCTGCTCCCCAACTATGAAATAATTTATATTATTATATATGATAAATATTATAAAATATTTAGCTAACAAAAATTTTATACTTCACGAATACAGCTACAAATACAACTCCAAATACAAGATTATATTCATTTATCGTTTCGAATTAAATATTTTACAGATCAATTAAATTTAAATTCATACTGGTAGAATGATATTAGATTCAGATTTGTTCACATTGACATACCTACAATAACATGATACAAAATAAAATAAATTTGTTGATGTCATGCTGTCACTACCAAAAATCAGACTTTAACCGACGACTTAAAGTGGTCGGCTAAACCCCAAAGTCGTCGGCTAATCATGCCAGCCGTCGGCTAAAAAATCGTTGGCCGATATTCGTCGGCCAAGGTTTAGCCGACGACTTTTGTGTAGTCGTCGGCTAAAGTTCAAAGTTTAGCCGACCACTACTACACGGTCGTCGGCTAAACCTGTTGGAAAAAAAAATTTAGCCGACGACCTTAACGAGCCGGTCGACTAAAACCGGTTTTTAAAAAAAAAATAGAGTTTAGCCGACGACCGTCTTATATGTCGTCGGCTAAAACCATTTTTAAAAAAAATAAATAAATTATTTTAGACGACGATCGTCTTATTGGTCGTCGGCTAAAACCCTTTTTTAAAAAAAAAAATTACTTTAGCCGACGACCGTCTTATATGTCGTCGGCTAAAACCCTTTTTTAAAAAAAAATTAATTCAGATTTTGGGATCCCAAAACCTGTATTTTTTGCACCTGCAATTTTTATACACCAGCTCTCATTATCAACAACAATCAACGCGCAACACATTCAACTAATACCATTAATAATATGCCCAACATTATATGCATCACAACGCACAACACATTCAAGAACATTAATTTCATCAACATACTAGTAGCATCAATAAAATCACTTACACAATTGTAACACAAATATAAATATACAAGAGTACTACAACAACACAACTACAATCCACTGCCAAAATCATCTAAATGTCGAAATGTAGTAGTAGAAGGATTACCACCATCCCCTAGATCCTCGTCACGAGGCTGTGAAGATGGGGTCTGTCCGAAGAGAGAAGGCGGTGGCGCAGGTGCCTGCAGTCCAGCCTGAGTAATGGTCTGAGTCAGCGTCATCATATAGTCCATCATGGTCTGCTGCTGTCTCTGGAAACTCTCTAACCGCGACTCAGTCCTATGCTCACTCTCATGTAACCGCGTCTGAGTCCTCCTTTCATTCTCAGCTCGGAGCTCCCTCTCCGCCCTCAACTGCTCCTCGAGATAGGCAGTCCGTGCATCCCGTCCGCGAGGGCGCTGGAAGCCGGGGGTATCTTTCAATACATGGTGACCCTCGGCCCCCATCATCTTAGTGCGGTACCGACTACCTCTAGGAGGATAGACGGTACCCCACACCCTAGCGCGAACATAAGGATCGGCCTGATCGATCTGTCCAATGGCAGAATCGAGGCCAGTCTCCGCTAAGTCCGGATACTGCTCCCGAGCAATCTCAGCAAGCATCATCTGAGACTCCTCCCGCACACGCTCCTAAGTTAATACGAAAATAAATATTTGAATATCAATAAAAGTATGATACAAAAGCATTTATTTTATTACTAAAATAAAATAAAAAAAAGACTTACATGCTCCTCGGGACGGTTCGAAAATGCTTTCTGAGTCACGTAGGCAAATGCGTCCAACGAATCAGAAGAAATGGCCTCGTGCGCAACTCTGGCTAACGACCGGGAACCCAGACTGTGATGGTCAGTCAGACCAGCACGATTGGTCGTGTTGGTCAAGCTAGTCGCCTTCAAAAAAATATTATTTAGAATCGAGTTTATATTTAGAATTCAAAAAAACTAAAAACTGAAATATTATTATTTTTTATTAAATACTAGCATTTTTTTAATAAATAAAATACAATATTCAGATTTTTATTTTTTTATGGAAAATAATACTCTAGTTTTTATTTTTATTAAAACAATTTATTTCCACTTTTGAATAAAAAAATTCTGATTTTTTATTATTAATAATATTCCAGAAATTTAAAAAAATACATGAAGTTCCGATTTTTTCTAATTTAAAAAAACTGGAACTTCAAGTATTTTTTATACTCTGAAACATTAATTTAAAAAAATGGAGTTTATATTTAGAATTCAAAAAAAATAAAAACTGAAAGAGGAAAAATGAAATGAGGGTATTTTAGTCATACCATGAACTCTGGGTCGCGAAAATGGGCGCGTAGCCACTTCCACTCGTACTCACGGAACTTGAATTCTTCCGGGATAGCCTCTCGGGTATCACCCAGTCATCGAACATGTGCATCTCATTTTTCCAAGATTTGTACCTACAACACACGTTGCACAATATATATCATTCGTAAGAAAAAAAATTACGCAAACAATGTAGATACAAAATAAATTAAAATGACTTACTTGGTAGACTGCACCTCGTCACACCAAGTACGTAGTAGAGAGTCGGGAATGACAAACCACACCTATGAACAGCATAAATACGCAATAATTTAAAAACATCACATATTGCATTTTCAAGAACTACGTGTTGATTGAAAAACACTTATTAAATATTTATTAACTTACCGACATAGCATTATTCAAAGCATCCTTCACGCACTGCGGCACGTCCCCCCAATCGGGCCACAAAACGGGGACTTTGTCCCGAATAACAAAGCCAACATTACGGCTATATGACGCCGCAGCGTCAGAAGACATCACCGGCCAGCCGTGTCTGTCTAGAGGAATCTCATAACGGCCATGCTTACTTACGTACGAGTCGAGCGCCAGACCCTTTGCTGGGCCACGAGTCTTCTTCTTTTTCTTCTCCTCCTCGACTACATTTTTCCCCTTCTCCTTCTCCCTATCTATCTCCTCGTACAATTTCGTCTTCGAAACCCGACAACTCCGCCAAAACATGTTGTCTGGACAAGACTCGTAGACGTACGCCTCGTCAGGGCTAATCAATCGAACGGGAACTCGGGCTCCCGTCTCATCGACCTCTGGAATAGTCGGAACCATCGGAGGCATGAATAGAGTCGACGGCGGACCGTGGGGCACCGCGGACGAGGAACTCCGTACATCTCCTGATGTGTGAGGGGTAGACGTGGGTCGGTGGATGGGAGGCATACGAGTCTCCGGCTGCGAGGGGGTCGGCCGTGGTGTCTGAAAGGATAAACGCCGCGCTAGTGCAGCGGGCTCATCTGTCGCCCTATAAAAATCGTCAGCGTTCATGCCGGTAGCTTCTAGTATCTGGCGGGCACGAACGCTGCTCTGAGATATGTATAGTGTACCCGGATCCGCCTTACTAGAGACTGCGGAACTCCCCCCCGAATCGGGAGTGGTCGACTTTGTCGACTTCTTCCCCAACGCTTTCTTTATTCTATCCATAATCTAAACAAATAAATCAAATTCACAACTCAACACAAGAATTATCAATGCCATACCACGTTAATCTTTCGATTAACGCCGGCTATAAAATTCCTTCCTCCTCAAACAAATTCATCAAATATTTCTAAACAAATTCATCAAATAATCTAAACAAATTCATCAAATTCACAATTCAACACAACAGTAATTATCAATGCCATACCACGTTAATCTTTCGATTAACGCCGGCTATACAATCCCTTCCTCCTCAAACAAATTCATCAAATTCACAACTCATTAAACACAAAATATTGAAAATACTAAATTCAGTATTTGCATCACAACTCATTAAACAATTTATCTAATTCATCACATAATCTAAACAAATTCATCAAACAAATACAATAAATTCAACAAACAAAATAAAAAAAATAAGGATAAGGGTTACCGCGGCCGGGATGGCGGGCGATGGGCGGAGGGCGTCGGGCGGGCGGGCGGGCGATGGGACCGGGGCTGGCGGGCTGGTGGGCGGAGGGCTGGCGGGCTGGCGGGCGGATGATCGGCTAAACCAGAAGACAGGGCAACGGGACGATCGGCTGGGTGACGATCGGCGGGACGGGGGCTAGGTGACAGGCGGCTAGGTGACGGGCGGTTGGGGCTGGGTGACGATCGGCGGGCGACGGGCGACGGGCGACGACTAAACCAGAAGAAGAAAATAACAAAAGGGAGGTACAAGAAACGTATAAAAGGTGGGGGGTTTAGCCGACGACAAGATCTACGTCGTCGGCTAAAGTTTTTTTAAAAAAAAAATTATACTTTAGCCGACGACATATAAGATGGTCGCCGGCTAAACCGAAGCAATGACCCGACCGTGTTAGACAACACGTACGGTCGGGCAGGCAAACAGTGTGTTTTCAGTTTCTGGGCGGGTGCGACACGGGCCGTGTCGATGGACACGGTCGGGTGTTTAGCCGACGACCTTCTTATAAGTCGTCGGCTAAAGTTTATTTTTTTTTTAAAAAAACATTAGTCGGACCGTGTCGTAGGACACGGGCCGTGTCGCACCCGCCGAATGGTAAAACACCTTTGTATGGTGACCGACCGTGTTGTCTAACACGGTCGGGTCATTGCTTGGGTTTAGCCGACGACCGTCTTATATGTCGTCGGCTAAAGTATAATTTTTTTTTTTAAAAAAACTTTAGCCGACGACGTTGATCTTGTCGTCGGCTAAACCCCCCGGTTTTTTTTTAATAATATTATTGATATTATATTAATGTTATGATTGTGATTATTATTATTACTATTTTTTTTTAATTATATTTAACAAATGAAAATATACATCTACTAAATTTATGGCTCATAGTTTGAGTCATCACTACAGTCTGTCTCATTATCTGAGTTGATATCCAGCAACATATGCCTCAAGTCGTCCACATTATCGTCATCAGAATTTTCAAGTAATTCGTTTGTATCAATGTCAACGTACCCGCGAGTATCACCACGGAGTCGGACGACTCGTCCTTCAGGAACATTGTTCATTGTAATTGTCGTTGATGGTGGAATATTTACTGTATTTGGCTCTTAATAAGCATCATCGTCATCAGTACCTGTTGTTTCTCCCAGTGTAGCAGCACTAAAAATATTCCTCGTTGTCACAACGTTCACTACCTTCCATGTGCCTTTCTTCACCAAGTCGTCCAAATAATACACCGACTTTGCTGGTGTAGCAAATACAAAAGGATCACTTTCATACCATGAAGTGGAAGTGTCAACAGATAACAGCCCGTAGTCGTCTTGCATATCGGTTCCAAGACTGGTGTCGTACCATCGACACTTAAACAAGTAAATTGTCATGCCTTCCCCATAAATTAGTTCTACCACTTCCAAAAGAACACCGTAATATCCACCATCTATCATAACCCCCGAATTTTGACATCTTCTTTTTTGGTCTCTCTCAAGGCATACGAATGTGACACCGTTGACTTTGGCCATCGAATAAATTCTTGACATAACCGGCTTCATAGAAAGAAGCATAAGTTCACGCGACCAATTAGGGTGTCCGTCATCTTGTATGTGTGTCATCTGTCGTAAATAAACTTTTTATGTAAAAAAATATCTTAAGTCCAAAATGCAATAGCAACTGAATATATACGTACCCATTCTCCAAAATAGTCGGCAAAAGTGTCATTGTGGAATCTAGTGTCACCTCGCACCATATCGCATGACAAGTGGATGTCTTTCCAGTACTGAACTTCTGGACAATTGAGCAATATCCACCAATGTGGAATTCGTGACTCGTACGGGTCTAATTGTCTTCCTGGCAACCTCCCATAGATGTCAACCTCAGTGGATATGATAGAAAGATTGAATTGTATTTTATCTGCTGGAATAGAGCGGGAAGGGGGCTCGAAGGTGCCCAAATACAACTTGATATGCGTAATACACTCCGACGCAAGGTAAGATTCTGCAATGCATCCTCCTGGTGCAGACTTATTGGCCACGGAGTCTTTGTAATCACCGAGTTGCTTGTAATATTGTCATTGTGTTAAAAATCATACTTAATTTGACAATATATATATATATATCATACAAAATTATGTTACCTTTCAACCGGGTACATCCACGTGTAGTGCACTGGACCAGTGACCAATAACTGCCTGGGAAGGTGGATCATGAGGTGAGGCATGAGGTCAAAAAAGTTTGGAGGAAATATTCGCTCAAACTTGCACAAGATATAGATGATCTCATCTTGCATTTTACGCAAATCAGATCTCTTGACTTCTCTCGTACATAATTTCTGGAAAAATCTTGACAATGCAACACACGGCTCGACCACCTGTTTTGGTAAGTACGGTCGAATAAATATCGGAAATAGGCGTTGGAGTAGGATATGACAATCATGACTCTTCAAACCAGTTAACTTGTTCTCCCTGAAATTAACACATCTTCCTATATTTCCAGCATACCCGGTAGGATACCTAGCAGTCTTTATCCAGCAAAATATCTCAGTTCTCTGCTCGGCAGTGATGGTGTAAGCTGCCTTAGGCATTTTTTGTTTTCCCTTGACAGTTTTCAACCACAAATGTTTTCTTATGCTCATTTCTTCCAAACCTTTGCGTACTTTTGGCCCGTCTTTGGTCTTTCCATCCCAACCTAAGGTTGTCCCAACCACACTTTTGCAAACATTCTTTTCAATGTGCATGACATCCAAGAAGTTCCTTATCAGTAACTTGGACCAGTAAGGCAATTCCCAGAATATACTTTTGTGCGACCAATACTTATACCTGTCGGGCCTTTCAGGGGTTGCTACAATCACATCAGGATGGTTGCTAAGCTGACCAAAATCGTACTCATTAAGAATTGATAGTATTCATCACTTGTCCACTGTCGTGGTGGCTCGCCCATTTCTACAGTGCCATCAAATGCTGCAGCATCCATACACCACTCATGTTCCCTCTCAAGCCATATCCGATGACGCATTCGGATAACTTTCCTACAGTGGTACCTAGCACAATCTGTATTCAAACACATTAGACAACCTCTATATCCGCTAATAACAGATCCAGACAGCATTCCATATGCAAGAAAATCACTAATAGTGCCGATACACATGGCGTGCAAGTAGAACGTCTCGGACGAATAACTGTCGTACGTGGGATGACCTTGCTCCCACAACAATTTCAGCTCCTCTATCAAAGGTCTCATATACACATCGATACACTTTCCCGGATATCCCGGCCCCGGGACTAACAAGGTCAACATATTATACTCCTTCCGCATACACATCCACGGAGGAATATTGTAAGGAATCACTACAACAGGCCATATGGTATATGAAAGACTCATGTTACCAAAAGGATTGAAACCATCAGATGCAATCCCGAGCCTCACATTTCGGATATCTAAAGAAAAATTCGGATACTCCCTATCTGTATGCTTTCACGCTTCTCCATCTGAAGGGTGTATCATAGTATCCCTGTCATTAGTGCGCGGCTCGGCATGCCATCTCATTGCTTTTGCCGTGTGAGGAGACATAAAAAGCCGTTCCAACCTATTCTTCAGTGGAAAATACCAAAGTACCTTCACCGGTTTCTCTTTTCCAGAAGGAGTGATCCTATATCTCTCTGTATCACATACAGGACATCTCGTTAGGTCTTCATTAGGATGCCCCCATAATAGAACACAATCATACATACAGACGTGGATCTTAATGTAGGAAAGACCAAGATCTTTCAAAATTCATCTCATTTTTGAATATGTATTAGGAAGATGATGACCCTGTGGAAGCATATTACTCGTAAGCTCCAAGTAATCATCTACAGACTTGATGGATGATTTGTTTTGTGTCACGATTTATTCATCCCGACAGGCGATCGACTATAAGGCCGAGCGACCAAGTCAACTCCAGTCAAACTTTGGCTAGCTCGCCTAATCGAAGATATCAGACCACCATCAGGTACCCAGCGATCGACTCCCAAGGCGATCACCATTTGGCAGCTGGCGACCGACTCTGGTATCCGGCTAAGGACGGTCGACCTACGTCCCGAGCAGGGATGATCGCCCGTCAAAGTCATCGAGGATTGGATCTCAGAACAGCACCCACGTGCAGATCCACAAAAGGCGCTGAACAGACAAGATCTCCGCTGACAGACAAGATTTTTTGCTGACAGACAAGGCCTTTGACCACAGCCTGTCACCTACCTCACCTACCGGCAGGCGCGCCGAAAGTTATCAGTGGGACCACCCGTGACAGCAACTCAGGATGCATGCAGGCTCCCCATTGGACCGTACAGTTGACTGCCAACAACTCCTGCAGACTTTAAGGAGACAAGCCCATGTGCTAAAAGACGATCGCCCGATTATTATAATACAGAAAAGGCGATCGCCCGGCGTATCCAAGTCCTATAAATAGAGAACCTCCTCCTACTGGAAAAAGGTTCGGAATTCATTCCACCAACAACAGAAATACAGTAGAACATACATACCATCAAGCTCCCGGCTTTCTCACCGGAATCCATCTCAGGACTTCTCTCTCCGAATCTCTCCTCCAGAAAACGATCGGCAGAAGCAGCAAGTCTCCACTAGACAGATTCCAAGGGATTCATAAGCCCCGGAGCCCAAGCATCCAGCTAAATACTCGCCGTGAGAGACTGTCGATCTCTCACCGCCGCGACTGTTCATCTCATTTGTTACAAGAACTCACAGAGCATCAAATCTGGTTCTTCCGGCAATCTACACGCTCACTAGCTAAGATAACAAGAATCTTTACACTCATTGTAATTGTATTCTTACATTAGTACTTGTATCCCCGAATATTAGTATTAATAATATCTCGCGAGAGCATTCATGTAATATCCGGTATTTTTCTTTCCCTTGTATTTTCATTTTTGGTATATTTCTCGGTCATAGTGACCCCCGTGTATCTTTCAGTATGTCCTTCCTGTCAACTGTTGAATTATAATCTCGTTATTGTTCGTTGTTTCAACTTTCCTCAGATGAGTTCGACTTTGTTAGATCACCATTAATTTTCGGTGACTCCAAAAATATTAAATCTTTGCAATATTATAGAGCATCGAGTTAGCTTTCCAATGGTTCAAACGGTGAGTCAATCGGAGTCCGGACGAGAGAGTTTTGGTCGTTTCAGTTTTGGCCGAGCACTTCCAGGAGCCTTTCGGCCGATAGGGGGGGTCGATAGACTCTACTGCCGGCAATCTGTATGGGTATCGGTTGGGCCTATCGGCCGATAGGCCGGCCGATAGGTAAATTTCTTCACATTCGAACTTCCAGGAGCCTTTCGGCCGATAGGGGGGTCGATAGACTCTTCTGTCGGTATTCCGTATGGCTATCGGTTGGACCTATCGGCCGATAGGCCGGCCGATAGGTTCTGCTGTGTTACACTATAAATGTGTTGTTTTCAGCGTAATTCACTCATTTCCTCCCCCTTCTTCAACCGTGCGCGAGAGAGAGAGACTTGAGAGGGAGAGTTCCTCCATCTATCACTTACTTGTGTAGATTTCTTCATTCCTTTTCGATCGGGTGGCTCGGGTTGCGGATCTAACCCGTGGTTTTTGGATTTGAATGCTTGATTCATCAAGAGGTAAGAATTCCTTTAACCCTACCTTTTGGATAATTGGGGATTTTGGGGTTTTGTCCGATTCTTTCCATTTTGTTGATGAATTCTTGATGAATATGATTATTCTTGTTAGTGTTCTTAGTTTTCCACGGATTCATGGTATATTTCGTGAATTTTACGGAATCGAGAGGGTTTGGTTGTGGTCCGCCCTCGTTGTTGTTTATATACGAATATACATGAATCGTAGGCGGGTTTTCGGGTGTTTTCCAATTCCGTATTCATTTAGAAATGGTTGTGATTGTATTCTTCGAATCGTTAGGTTCGGTTTCATTGGTTCCTAGCGTTCATCGGTGATTTTCCTTTCCGTTCAGTCGTCAATAATTCAAGGCAAGTACATGTATTACATTTCGTTATGTATATTGTGATTTTCGAAATGAATGATGAATGGTGATTTTTGAGTGCGTGAGTTGTGTTCCTTCCACCCGGAGTGTCCGACGGGATGTCTGGGGGTCGATACTAAGGGGTACGGCAGCGGAAGTGGACTTGGGTGCGTGTGTGGTTGAACTTCCACCCGGAGTGTCCGACGGGATGTCTGGGGGTCGATACTAAGGGGTACGGCCGCGGAAGTGGTATCCCACCCGGAGTGTTCGACGGGATGTCTGGGGGTCGATACTAAGGGGTACGGCCACGGGATACCAGTTGTGATTTTGTGATATCGTGATGATTGGAAATTGATGTGATTGCCAATGTAGTATTCCGGAATATATATGTGGCAAATGAATTACGTTCGGGATGATTGTGTAAACTGTATTTTGTATATAATGTTGTGTAATTGTGTACTTGCACTAGCTATTCGAATGCTAACCCCTTAAATGGGGGAAATGCGTCTTATGCATTTCAGGTACCGGAAGAGCTGAGGAGCAGGCACGGGGCACGCACGCGAAGGATGGGATGGCTTGATGATAGTGGCTCGAGTCTGTATTGTTCTTTTTATGTTTTGTCATTGCATTTGTTGAGTATTGGAGTTAACTGCTTACTTCCGAATTTGGTTTAAGTCCCCTGCGTGGGCAATGAATTGATGTTTACATTATGTTTCATGTACTCCGTTGAAATGTTTTGGCCGAGGCCACGGCCCTGTTTACTTTTGAGTGCATCTTTTGGGGTTTGTCATTGTGGTTATGTGTCTTGTGTTAGCCTGGTAGACCTCACGAGGTTTCTACGGCGTGTAATGTCCCCTTTGTGAATTGGGGTGTTACATTTATGGTATCGGAGCTTAGGTTTTGAATACCTAGGCTGTCGGTGAATTTTGGGTCTGTCAGTTATGTCGTTAGAGTCAGTCGTTGAGCCTAATATCATCACGCTACCGTCTTTTCGTGCGACCCGTGGCTGTAAGTCTCCTCGAACTCTTATATTTCTGTAATTCGTTTTCTTGCGTAGTTCGGAATTGTGACTTGTGTTACCAACCTTGTGAATCTTTCTGATCTTGTTCTTTTCGTATTTTCTTGATATGTTGAGAGGTCGTGGTAGACCGGCTAGGGCGCGGCCGAGGCCGTGGTCGGGGTGCTGATAATGAAGAGGGCTCACTTTCTCAGTCCTCTGCAGACTCAGCCTCTCACTCGGTGCCGTCGGGTAATAATGCCGACGCCGGGGCTACTGCCGTACTCCAGCAGTTAGTAGCCCAGCTTACTCAGATAGCTCAGGGTGGACGCCAGAATCCACCCCCGACACCTGAAGAGGAAGCTAGTAAATGGCTTCAGACGGTGACTAAGATGCACCCTCCTCGTTTCTCCGGATCTTCTGACTCCCTCGATTGGGAGAATTGGCTCTTTCAGCTGTCCAGGGCCTTTGATGCCGTAGCTTGTCCCGAAGACAGGAGGGTACATATTGCCCAGTACCTCCTGGATAAAGAAGCTGCGGAGTGGTGGGAAGCCGTTGCGCCCAGAGATCGTCGGGCCACTTGGGAGGAGTTCGTGGCTGCCCTGGAAGCGAATATTGTCCACCGCCGCTAAGGAGCGCAGACTGTGGAGTTTTTCACCGCTACACCTCGGGATGTGCCGATTTCTCGTGCCATTATTTCCTACAATCAAGCATTGGGTTTTGTGAGAGATCGGGTGAGGACGGAGGCCGATAAAATCCGTTACTTCAATATGCGCATGAAGCCGCATATCGGGCAGAGTATGGCACCGCTCATGTGTGCCACCTTGAAGGAATATCGGGATCGCGCTCGCGATCGAGATGGCCGTCCCGGAATCGAGTCGGTTTCGGAAGCTAAGAAGCGAAGACCACCGGCGGGTTCCCGGCCGGTAAAGGTGGTCGATTTCGAGGTCTCGTTCGCCTTACACACGGAAGAGACCGCTTCACCGGGCGGGGATCTCGGGGTAATCGTTCGATCCAGTCCGTTGCTTCGTGGCGTGGTTTGTTTTAACTGCAACCAATATGAGCATTTGATGAGGGATTGCCCTTTACCTCCAGTTATTTGTTTTACTTGCGGCGATCGGCATCGGGCGGCCCATTGTGAGAGGGCCACTGTGGTCGCTAGGGTCCCGACTACCACCGCCGATCGAGGGAGCACAAGATTCCGATTACTCATGTTCCGCAAGGTTCGGGCCGTGGTAGGGGTGGGTCGGCCGGATCACCGTCTGGCCGTCGAGTTCGGGTTGATTCACCGGTTGTATCGGATGAGGCGTACAGAGGAGACAGACGTTCAGTGGCGTCGAGTACCACTCGGATCCTTACTCATCCAGCCAAGATTTTTTTGATTCGGGTGCTACCCATTCCTTTATTGCTTCGGATTGTGTGAGTCGTATTGGTTTTGACTGCTTGTTTGAGTGTGAGCCGTTTGTAGTGGGTACACCCAGTGGAGATCGTATGGTTGGGGACCGGGAGGTTAGGGATTGCCCAGTGAGGATCGGGAGCCGGGATTGGCCCTCGAATCTCATTGTTATAGACCTTAAGGGTGAGGATTTGATCCTCGGGGACGATTGGTTAGATCGTCACGGTGCTATCCTGAACTATCGGACTCGTACCATCTCGATAGTTGCCGAGGACGGCACCGAGCATACTCTAGTCGGTTGTAAGCCGGGTAGATCGGGGAGTGTGATTAGCGCCTTGAAGGCGATGAAACTTCTGAACCAGGGTTGCGTCGGCCATCGTGTTTCGCCTGCAGCGGAAGATGGTGGGGTTGACATATCGTTGATTCCGGTTGTTAGCGAGTATCTGATGTATTTCCGGCGACTTGCAGGATTACCACCACATCGAGAGGTGGAGTTTCCTATTGATCTTGAGCCGAATGGCCCCTATTTCTCGAGCACCATACCGTATGGCACCGTCGGAGATGCTAGAGTTGAAGAACCGATTGGGAGAGTTGTTAGATAAAGGGTATATTCGACCGAGCGCATCGCCTTGGGGTGCGCCCGTACTTTGTCAAGAAGAAGGATGGATCGCTTCGTTTATGCATCGACTATCGAGAATTAAACAAGCTAACCATCAAAAATAAATACCCTTTGCCCAGGATTGACGATTTGTTTGATCAGCTTCAGGCGACAGTCTTTTCGAAGATTGATTTGCGATCGGGTTACTACCAATTGAGGATTCGGGACGTCGATATTCCGAAGCTGCCTTTCGGACGAGATATGGCCATTACGAGTTTGTGGTTATGCCTTTCGGGCTAACCAATGCCCCAGCAGTGTTCATGCAGTTGATGAACAAAGTTTTTATTGAGTATCTGGACAAATTCGTAGTCGTTTTTATTGACGATATTCTCATCTATTCACGGAGTCGGGAGGAACACGCCTTACATCTTCGGATTGTATTAGACACTTTGAGGGCTGAGCAGTTGTACGCGAAGTTCTCTAAGTGTGAGTTTTGGCTCGAGGAAGTTACGTTCCTCGGGCATGTGATTTCAGCAGAGGGAGTTCGGGTAGATCCGCAGAAGATAGAGGCAGTGATGGCTTGGGAGCCGCCTAAAAATGTGAAGGAGGTGAGGAGTTTTACGGGTCTTGCCGGCTATTACCGTAGATTCGTTGAGGATTTTCGAAAATCGCTAGGCCACTCACTCGGTTGCTCCGAAAACTTCGGATGTTCGAGTGGACTGCAGACAGGCGGGACGTTTTGATGAGTTAAAGAGACGTTTGACTACCGCACCCGTGTTAGCGTTGCCTCGGGGAACGAGGACTTCGTAGTGTATAGTGATGCTTCGGGCCTTGGTCTAGGATGTGTTTTGATGCGAGAGACAGAGTGATTGCGTATGCGTCCCGCCTTGATTGAAACCTTATGAGGTGAATTACCCCACGCATGATTTGGAGTTAGTGGTCGTTTTTGCCTTAAAAATGGAGGCACTACCTCTATGGGTCATCATGTAAGATTTTACGGACCATAAGAGCTTGAAGTATATCTTGATCGAAAGAATTGAATATGAGACAGCGTAGGTGGTTGGAACTAATTAAAGATTACGACCTCGAGATACTTTACCATCCGGGTAAGGCTAACGTAGTGGCCGATGCGTTGAGCCGAGCCGATGGCGTTGCGGATGTTGGAGGTACTTACACCACGAGTAGGATCCAGCAGATTTTATTCGTCCGGATATCGAGGTTTGGGTTCGAGAGTTCGGGGTCGATTATGTGCGTTGGAGATCGCTTCGTCCTTGGCCGATGATATCAAGGCGAAGCGATTTGACGATCCGTTTTTGGTCCATTGAGAGAGGATGTGAAGAAGGGGAAAGCCCCTGGATTTGTAGTTCACGATGATGGAGTTTTGAGATTTCGCGTACTATGCGCACTGAGTGTTGTTGAGTTGAGACAAGATTTTGAGCGAAGCTCATACCACGCCTTACTCCATACATCCTGATACGAGTAAAATGTACAAGGATGTGAGGAGTAACTCGGTGGAGTAATTTGAAGATGGACGTTAGCGAGTTTGTGTCGAGGTGTCGACTGTCGGCGAGTTAAGATCGAGCATCGGCGACCCGCGGGCTTTTGCGACCACTTCCTATTCCGGAGTGGAAATGGGAGGACATTTCTATGGATTTCATTACGGTA
Organism: Orobanche coerulescens; assembly: GCA_033398695.1. Classification (NCBI taxonomy): domain Eukaryota; kingdom Viridiplantae; phylum Streptophyta; class Magnoliopsida; order Lamiales; family Orobanchaceae; genus Orobanche; species Orobanche coerulescens. The sequence goes on along the minus strand of CM065807.1, from coordinate 179,462,099 downwards.
TGCCTAAGACTCGGATGGGATGAACATGATTTGGGTCATTGTCGATCGCCTAACCAAATCGGCTCATTTCTGGGTATTAAGGACACTTGGGGGCCAGAGAGACTTGCACGAGTGTTTGTTTCGGAGATCGTGAGGTTACATGGGACACCTAAGAGTATTGTTTCGGACCGTGATGGCCGGTTCATATCACATTTTTGGCAGGCCGTTCATAGAGCTTTGGGAACCGAGTTGAGACTTAGTACATCCTACCACCCTCGCATGCAGACAGAGCGGACGATACTGACGCTAGAGGATATGTTACGAGCACATGCTTTAGATTGGAAGGATGATTGGGATACACACTTGCCATTGATCGAGTTTACGTACAACAATAGTTGGCATGCCTCGATCAAAATGGCACCATTCAAGCGTTGTATGGGAGGAGGTGCGGATCGCCGTTGTGTTGGGATGATACGTGCAGAGCTAATCGGTACCGAGCCCGACATGATAGTTGAGACGAGGGAGAAGGTTACCTTGATTCGTGGTAGATTGCGACGGCCCAGTCGGCGAAGTCTTATGCCGATACCCGTCGCCGACAGTTGGAGTTTGAGGTGGTAGATCACGTCTTGCTGCAGGTGTCGCCGACGCGGGGAGATTACCGCTGCGGTCGGAAGGGTAAACTTAGTCCGAGATATATCGGACCGTTTGAGATTTTAGATAGAGTTGGAGAGCTTGCGTATCGGTTAGGCTTGCCGCCGTCTCTGAGCCACGTGCATAACGTATTTCATGTTTCCCAGCTTAGGAAGTACGTATCGGACCCTAGCCATATTATTGATTTTGGAGAAATCGAGTTGGGGCCCGACATTACCTTCGAGGAGAGGCCGATTCGGATCTTAGAGCGTCGAGTGAAGCAACTCAGGCACAAAACAATTCCCTTGGTCAAAGTGCAGTGGTCGAGGCATGGATCCGAGGAAGCCACGTGGGAAACGGAGGAGAGTATGAGGTCGAGATACCCCGAGTTATTCGTGTTGTAAGTTTCGGGACGAAACTTATTTTTAGGGGGAGATAATGTAATATCCGGTATTTTTCTTTCCCTTGTATTTTCATTTTTGGTATATTTCTCGGTCATAGTGACCCCCGTGTATCTTTCAGTATGTCCTTCCTGTCAAATGTTGAATTTTAATATCGTTATTGTTCGTTGTTTCAACTTTCCTCAGATGAGTTCGACTTTGTTTGATCACCATTAATTTTCGGTGACTCCAAAAATATTAAATCTTTGCAATATTATAGTGCATCGAGTTAGCTTTCAATTGTTTAAATCGGTGAGTCAATGGTAGTCCGGACGTGAGAGTTTTGGTCGTTTGATTTGGCCGAGCACTTCAGAGCCTTTCGCCGATAGGGGGTCGATAGACTCTCTGCCGGCAATTTGTATGTGTTTTGGTTGGGCCTATCGTCCGATAGGCCGTCCTATATGTAAATTTCTTCACATTCGAACTTCCAGGAGCCTTTCGGCCGATAGGGGGGTCGATAGACTCTTCTGTCGGTATTAGTATGGCTATCGGTTGGACCTATCGGCCGATAGGCCGGCCGATAGGTTCTGGCGTGTTACACTATAAATGTGTTGTTTTCAGCGTAATTCACTCATTTCCTCCCCTTCTTCAACCGTGCGCGAGAGAGAGAGACTTGAGAGGGAGAGTTCCTCCATCTATCACTTACTTGTGTAGATTTCTTCATTCCTTTTCGATCGGGTGGCTCGGGTTGCGGATCTAACCCGTGGTTTTGGATTTGAATGCTTGATTCATCAAGAGGTAAGAATTCCTTTAACCCTACCTTTTGGATAATTGGGGATTTTGGGGTTTTGTCCGATTCTTTCCGTTTTGTTGATGAATTCTTGATGAATATGATTATTCTTGTTAGTGTTCTTAGTTTTCCACGGATTCATGGTATATTTCGTGATTTTTACGGAATCGAGAGGGTTTGGTTGTGGTCCGCCCTCGTTGTTGTTTATATACGAATATACATGAATCGTAGGCGGGTTTTCGGGTGTTTTCCAATTCCGTATTCATTTAGAAATGGTTGTGATTGTATTCTTCGAATCGTTAGGTTCGGTTTCATTGGTTCCTAGCGTTCATCGGTGATTTTCCTTTCCGTTCGTTGCGTCGTCAATAATTCAAGGCAAGTACATGTATTACATTTCGTTATGTATATTGTGATTTTCGAAATGAATGATGAATGGTGATTTTTGAGTGCGTGAGTTGTGTTCCTTCCACCCGGAGTGTCCGACGGGATGTCTGGGGGTCGATACTAAGGGGTACGGCCGCGGAAGTGGACTTGGGTGCGTGTGTGGTTGAACTTCCACCCGGAGTGTCCGACGGGATGTCTGGGGGTCGATACTAAGGGGTACGGCCGCGGAAGTGGTATCCCACCCGGAGTGTTCGACGGGATGTCTGGGGGTCGATACTAAGGGGTACGGCCACGGGATACCAGTTGTGATTTTGTGATATCGTGATGATTGGAAATTGATGTGATTGCCAATGTAGTATTCCGGAATATATATGTGGCAAATGAATTACGTTCGGGATGATTGTGTAAACTGTATTTTGTATATAATGTTGTGTAATTGTGTACTTGCACTAGCTATTCGAATGCTAACCCCTTAAATGGGGGAAATGCGTCTTATGCATTTCAGGTACCGGAAGAGCTGAGGAGCAGGCACGGGGCACGCACGCGAAGGATGGGATGGCTTGATGATAGTGGCTCGAGTCTGTATTGTTCTTTTTATGTTTTGTCATTGCATTTGTTGAGTATTGGAGTTAACTGCTTACTTCCGAATTTGGTTTAAGTCCCGTGCGTGGGCAATGAATTGATGTTTACATTATGTTTCATGTACTCCGTTGAAATGTTTTGGCCGAGGCCACGGCCCTGTTTACTTTTGAGTGCATCTTTTGGGGTTTGTCATTGTGGTTATGTGTCTTGTGTTAGCCTGGTAGACCTCACGAGGTTTCTACGGCGTGTAATGTCCCCTTTGTGAATTGGGGTGTTACAATTCAAGCCCGGGACTAACAACCCCGGCAAACCTTGTGTTGTTTATCTTTCTCACGGAAGTGCTCTTGCATTTGTTTGCTATCCATCCATTCCAGCAATATCTATCTTCGGATAATATTTTGGGTAGCAACAATTGTCGCTAGAAGAAGGGGATCTAACCCTCAAATTTTTATACCTACCGTCCCGAAGAACACTCACTGTTCTCGGGGCATATACTTGAAGTGATACTCACTGCGCTTCAAAGAAAATCTTCAGAATCATGACATCCGCCGGTACATCGAAGAAAGCCACTCTCCGAACCGCCGGACACCATATCCCAGTTCAGTCCGAACCCCAGCCGACGACAGGGGGGAGCCGCAGCAACGCGAGACTCTCGATCCCGCATCCGAGAGATGGCCCCAACCTCTCACTCGATCAGTTCCAAACCGAGGAACAGATCGAGGAGGCTATGGCCATCCTAGAGGAGCGATGGAGAGCATGCGCGTCGCCCGCGATAACTCCCTCGATCATCCGCCCAGAGGCCCGACCTCCAAACCTCCCTTCTTAGCTGCTCGGATCGAGTCGGCGAACGCCAAATAATAGGCGAACTCGCTGACAAACTCCAAGTTTTGAAAGGGGTCAGCCTTGGTCGCCTCAACCTCTCCTTTCAGCTCCGCCATCGCCTGTTGCGACCCCTGGAGCTCAGCCTCCCTCGCAGCAACTTTTTCCCTCGCCTCCGTCAGCTCGCTGGTCAACCGAGCGATCGTCACCTTCTGGCGATCGGCCTCCTCTTCAGCAACCTTCTGCGCCTGGACGGCATTCAGCATCTGGTCCCGAAATCGGTCAACCGCCAGACGAGACAACTCGTTTTCCTTCTTCGCCAGCTCAAGCTCGTGGCTCGCCCGCTTGGCCGCCTCCAGAGAGTCCTTCTCCATCGCCATGATCCTATCAGCACACTCGGCGTTCTCTTTCCGAGCCACCTCGAGATCCGCCTGCAGGCGAATAGTGGAGGGTCGTCCCTCGAACTCCTGGGCAGCCTGGACAGCCATGGTCGCTGTCTGGAGAGAGAGGGCGAGAACAGCCTGCATCGAACTTCCCGATCGCTGACGAGCGATCGCATCCAGATCGGTCGTCCATGCCTTCGGCAGAGCAGAAGCGGCCTTGCTAACATATGGAGGGATGTCGCAAGACTGGCGAGGAGATCGGCTCGCTAGGAAATCCACGACCATCGGCGGGCAAGACGGATCTGTGCGACGGATCCTACATCAATACAACAAAGTTAGCACAACTCCTACGCAGTTGCAAGTTTCAACACAAAAACGCAATCTACCTCCCAGCCTTCTCGGGGTCCCGACCGAAATACGGTTTCCCTCGAGGGGTCTCAGCATCCGCGATCGCCATCTCCCGCATAAAAGCCGCAGAGGGCGGCTCATTCTCCGGAGCAACGATGGTGATCGGAGGCGCGGCGATCGGCACTTCATCGCCCGGGGCAGGAACCGAAGTTTCTTCCGGCCTCGGCCTCTTGCGATTCGCTCGAAGCCCCTCCTCCGAAACTCCCTCCTCAGCCACGACCGGCTCCACGCGAGGCTCCGCCTCCGGAACTATTGGCAACGCAACAGGTGGGGCCCGAGACGACCTCTTATGGCGGAGACGGCCTAAAACTCCAGGATTCGACATGGCGATCTCCGTCGGAGGCTCCAAAAAGCGAGGAAAGCGAACCTCTGCAGTTAAGACGATCGATCAACAGTCAGATACTTTCCTCAAGTAAGGCGATCGCCTAGAAAGCGAAGGTCGCAGAAACTCATACCTGGTACCGAGAGATGTCTCGGGAAGCGGAATAGCCGAGCCGACAACCAACGACTCTCCTTATTAATCCGGTTAGCGTCAAGGTCGTCGTCCGACAAGCTCCTTATCCGCTCCCAGACAACCAGGAAGTCAAAAGGCAGCTCCTCGACCGCCGGAATGTGAAAACCTGCAAAACCGAAATCAAATTAGATTAGTCCAAAACGCATCCGAACGAAGGGAGAGTCTAAACCCTTACCGGGATTCCTCTCCCGAAACTCAGTGGGGATTTCCAGCTCGCCCGAAGGATTGTCGCTCGCGGAAGCCCTCCACTTGCCGGCGACCCAGAACCACTTCGTCTGATCGCCCCGCATCTTATTCGGGACTCCGTGAATCACCCGACCAGATCGGCCCTGAATATGGTCACCGCCGACCGACCCTTTCTGAGCCGTTAGCTTGAACAAATGGTTCATCTCCAACGGCGATGGGAGGCGGTACAGGCGGTGACCGCCGAAAAGGGTGAGAGTGCAGTTAATTTGGAGCCAGGCGTTCGGCGTCAGCTGAAGTGGCGCCACAATCCAAGCGGCCAGCAGATGGGAGACAGCAAAGGATAGAGGGAAGCGCAGCCCGGCCTCCATAATCGCCTCATTCACGGCGACCATACCCATCGGAGGCTGATCGGCTCGCTAATTCTCCGCCGGCGCGAACATTTCCGCATCTGAAGGAACATGAAACCTTGTCCCCCAGACGGCCAGATCTTTCCTGGTCGTCGAACTCCGTATTTGGCCAAGCGACCACAAGGATCGCTGCGCAACCCGGTACTGCAACCGTTTGGGAAGCTAATAAGGGTAGGCGACCGAGTATCCCAGGAAATCGAATCTCGGAGTTGGACCGGCCAACTTATCCATTATCTCAGCAAAGGCCTTATAGGCCCAGCCGAAAGCGCTATGTTGCTCCCAGTAAGCCCTAATCGCCAGATCTCTCTCAATCTGCGATCGTCTTTCTTCAGCAGCCGCCTCCTTAGCAACATCGGCCTCATTGAATAAAGCCTCGACTTCAGCAGGGTCGATTCCGGCCCGAATAGCTTCAGCCGCCGTCTCCAGGTGGAAGACGGAAGAAGGTTCTCCCCAGACAGTCGATGTCCCGGCGGCAAAACTGGTACCCGCTCCACGTGATGATGAGGTTCCGGCCATTCTCAGAGACAGAAAAGGAGAAAAGGATTTTTCTTACCCGAAGGTGAAATCGAACGACGATCGGCACTAAGATCTTCAGAAAAATCAACAGCAAGTCCTTCTTTCTCCAATAAGTACGCGTAAGTATGAAAGTGCAGCACCGCGCCCTTTTATAGGAGAAGGCAGGGACTCGTTTGCAATAAGGGAAAATCTCAGGGGTCGTATCTCAAACGACGCATTAATTGACTCCCTCGAGACCCGCGTACGCGTCTTTTCAAGGACGCGTCAGCCGAGGAGTAATTAATGACCGTTGGTATCCTCCAATAGAAGCTTGACACGTGCGCGGAGACTTTTCCACGCCCACTGCTTTTTCCCGCGCAGTTTAGCGGCCAACCAGGTCGTCCGAACCCAGAGTATATCAGCTCAAAGACGATCGCCAGTTCAATGAAACGCAAAGTCGCTCGTCAAAAGTTCAGCGATCGCCAAGAGAGCCACCTCACCCCACGTTTCCAACGTATGAGCGAGCTGGGGGGCAATTGTTGTGTCACGATTTATTCATCCCGACAGGCGATCGACTATAAGGCCGAGCGACCAAGTCAACTCCAGTCAAACTTTGGCTAGCTCGCCTAATCGAAGATATCAGACCACCATCAGGTACCCAGTGATCGACTCCCAAGGCGATCGCTATTTGGCAGCTGGCGACCGACTCTGGTATCCGGCTAAGGACGGTCGACCTACGTCCCGAGCAGGGATGATCGCCCGTCAAAGTCATCGAGGACTGGATCTCAGAACAGCACCCACGTGCAGATCCACAAAAGGCGCTGAACAGACAAGATCTCCGCTGACAGACAAGATATTTTGCTAACAGACAAGACCTTTGACCACAACCTGTCACCTACCTCACCTACCGGCAGGCGCGCCGAAAGTTGTCAGTGGGACCACCGTGATAAACAACTCGGACGCGCGTGCAGGCTCCCCATTGGACCGTACAGTTGACTGCCAGCAACTCCTGCAGACTTTAAGGAGACAAGCCCATGTGCTAAAAGACGATCGCCCGATTATTATAATACAGAAAAGGCGATCGCCCAGCGTATCCAAGTCCTATAAATAGAGAACCTCCTCCTACTGGAAAAAGGTTCGGAATTCATTCCACCAACAACAGAAATACAGTAGAACATACATACCATCAAGCTCCCAGCTTTCTCACCGGAATCCATCTCAGGACTTCTCTCTCCGAATCTCTCGTCCAGAACACGATCGGCAGAAGCAGCAAGTCTCCACTAGACAGATTCCAAGGGATTCATAAGCCCCGGAGCCCAAGCATCCAGCTAAATACTCGCCGTGAGAGACTGTCGATCTCTCACCGCCGCGACTGTTCATCTCGTTTGTTACAAGAACTCACAGAGCATCAAATATGGTTCTTCCGGCAATCTACACGCTCACTAGCTAAGATAACAAGAATCTTTACACTCATTGTAATTGTATTCTTACATTAGTACTTGTATCCCCGAATATTAGTATTAATAATATCTCGCGAGAGCATTCAAGCCCGGGACTAACAACCCCGGCAAACCTTGTGTTGTTTATCTTTCTCACGGAAGTGCTCTTGCATTTGTTTGCTATCCATCCATTCCAGCAATATCTATCTTCGGATAATATACATTTTCCAATATTAATCCAACTAACTAATATTGTTCAAATTATAAATGAAATCACAACAAACAATTAATCATAATGATTATCATTATAAAACTTAATCGTTTTACATAAAAGCTATCGAATGTAACATGAATAATACAAAGTTTCGAAATCACAATAAAAAATACAATAAAATATGTACCTTAATCGAAATGGTGATTATAACAACCGGTAGAAACCTTCGTCACTCCAGCTAGCACAACTCAAAGTAGCAACTCACAAGCTTTTTCGGGAATAACTGACAGGATCGGGAATAGAAATGTGCTCTTTAGCGGGAAGAGGGGCAAGATTGGGTTGGTGTTCCCTGAACTGTAAATAATTTTCACTTGGAGGTTTAGCCGACGACCTAGATCAAGGTCGTCGGCTAAAGTATATTATTTTTTTTTGAAAAAGTGTTTAGCCGACGACCTCGATCTAGGTCGTCGGCTAAACTATTACAATATTATTTTTTTTCGGAAGGAGTTTAGCCGACGACCTACATCGAGGTCGTCGGCTAAAGTATATTTTTTTTTCGAAAAAGTGTTTAGCCGACCTCGATCTAGGTCGTCGGCTAAACCATTACAATATTATTTTTTTCGGAAGGAGTTTAGCCGACGACCTAGATCGAGGTCGTCGGCTAAAGTATATTATTTCTTTCGAAAAAATATTTAGCCGCCGACCTCGATCTAGGTCGTCGGCTAACCCTTTCCAATATTATTTTTTTCGGAAGGAGTTTAGCCGACGACCTAGATCGAGGACGCCGGCTAAAGTATATAAATTTTTATTACGAAAAAATGTTTCGCCGCCGACCTCGATCTAGGTCGTCGGCTAAACCATTACAATATTATTTTTTTTCGGAAGGAGTTTAGCCGACGACCTAGATCGAGGTCGTCGGCTAAAGTTTATTATTTTTTTTTAAAAAGTGTTTAGCCGACGACCTAGATCTAGGTCGTCGGCTAAACCGTTGCAATATTTTTTTTTTTTCGAAAGGGATTTAGCCGACGACCGAGATCAAGTCGTTGACCGAGAAGGGTTATATCCGGCCGAGTGCGTCTCCGTGGGGAGCACCGGTATTATTTTTGTCAAGAAAAATGACGGTTCTTTTCGTTTGTGTATTGATTACCGAGAACTAAACAGGGTGACGATCAAGAATAAATATCCCCTAGCCATATTGAGGATCTTTTGGATCAACTTCAGAGAGCTTCAGTATTTTTCAAGATCGATTTAAGATCTGGGTATCACCAATTGCGAATCCGAGAGTCGGATATTGCTAGGACGGCATTCCGAACACGCTATGGTCATTATGAGTTTGTGGTAATGCCGTTGGGTTAACTAATGCACCTGCGGTATTCATGGAGTTAATGAATCGGGTTTTAATCGACTATTTGGATCGGTTCGCGATTGTCTTCATTGATGACATTTTAATTTATTCTCGTGGCCAGGGAGGAGCACGAGTTTCACCTTCATCGGGTGCTCGACGTGTTGAGACGAGAGCAACTTTATGGGAAGTTTTCCAAATGTGAATTCTAGATGTCCGAAGTGATATTTCTCGGACATGTAATTTCATCAGACGGAGTTCTTGTTGACCCTCAAAAGACGTAGGCTATCCGAGATTGGCAACCTCCGAAGAATGTTAAGGAAATCCGAAGTTTCCTCGGGTTAGCTGGTTATTATCGGCGATTTGTTGAAGGATTTTCTAAAATCGCTCAACCCATGACGAATCTTTTATGGAATGATAAGAAATACACGCGGTCCGACGCGTGTCAACAGAGTTTTGAGGAACTCAAGAGCCGGTTAATTTCAGCACCAGTCCTTTCTTTACCGCAAGGGATGGAAGGATTTGTGGTTTATAGTGATGCGTCCGGACAGGGTCTCGGATGTGTACTAATGCAGAATGGGAAAGTTATTTCTATGGCTTCACGGAAATTGAGACCTTACGAGGTTAATTATCCGACCCACAACCTGGAACTAGCAGCCGTGGTGTTCGCATTGAAGATTTCGCGTCATTACCTTTATGGTGTTACCTATCAGATATTCACCGATCATAAGAATTTAAAGTATATATTTACTCAGAAGGAGCTAAATATGCAACAGAGACGGTGGTTGGAACAACGACTTGATCTCGGTCGTCGGCTAAATCCCTTTCGAAAAAAAAAAAATATTGCAACGGTTTAGCCGACGACCTAGATCTTGGTCGTCGGCTAAACACTTTTTAAAAAAAAAATAAACTTTAGCCGACGACCTCGATCTAGGTCGTCGGCTAAACTCCTTCCGAAAAAAAATAATATTGTAATGGTTTGTGACGACCTAGATCGAGGTCGGCGGCTAAACACTTTTCAAAAAAATAATATACTTTGGCAAACGACCTAGATCGAGGTCGTCGGCTAAAGTATATTATTTTTTTTTAATAAGTGTTTAGCCGACGACCTAGATCTAGGTCGTCGGCTAAACCGTTGCAATATTTTTTTTTTTTCGAAAGGGATTTAGCCGACGACCGAGATCAAGTCGTTGGCTAAAATTTTTTTTTCGGTCGGCTAAACGTTATCTCGGTCGTCGGCTAAACCTCTTTAATATAGCCGACGACTATTTCGAACTTTAGCCGACGACCTCCGCCAAGTCGTCGGCTAAAACCCTTTAGCCGACGGTAAAACGAGTTGTCGGCTAAAGTGCGAAGTTTAGCCGACGACACTTTATAGTCGTCGGCCGTTTTTTTTCGGGTCGTCGGCTAAAGTACTTTTTTTGGTAGTGTGTTACTTATTGCAACTTAATAAATTTTCAAATAAATAAATAAATAAAATAATTCTTATACTTAGACCTGGCAAACGGGCCGGGCGAAAAACGGGCGGGTCAAATCTGGACTGGGCCAAAAAGGCCCGATTTTTTTTGGGCCAAAAATATTAGGCCCGTGGCCCGCCCGGGCGGGCTCGGCCCAGCCCGTGGGCCTCAACTCTTTTTTTTTAAATATTAATTCTGAATAAATATAGAAATATTTTTTATCCTTAATTATTATATTATTCACTATACTATCACAATCAGATAAATAAATGTACAATTATTTTTATTTGATAATTACATTATTTAATGAAAATGCAGTTGTAGCAGCAGAAGTCCGTTTATGGTTGAAGAGTGGATCCCTAGGTGCTTAGTGTCTTTTTGACTCTAACGTTTCGGTCCAATTTTTTCCTTTTCCTCTCATAGTATGGTTATGGGAGACTCGAGTTCGAGTATCCGCGTGACCTCTAATATTTTTATTTATTGAAATCCCTAATATTCTATTTATTAAAATAATGAATATTGTGCAGGGTCGGTCCAATAGTTTTGGATGTCCTGGGCGGAGGGTAAGAAATATGCCCCTTAATTTAAGAAACTAATAATACAAATTATTTAAGGGGTTTGGAACCTAGTCAAGCTAGGCGGCTCATTTCCACGTCGATTATTATTAAAAACAAAAATTACAATGGGTCCGAAAAACAAAACAAACATAATATCACCTTAAGCGATGTCCTTTTGCATTTTGTAAAGCAAAATCTTTAATTAATCTCTCATAGTCAACATTCGCTAAAAACTTACTTGCGATGCCCAAAATCTACATATTGTCATTAGGATCACCAACAAGTTCTTCGTCAATGTTGGAGCAAAATCGGTATAAGCGCCGTTTGTGCGGAAGCGTAAAATAAAGTGCGGAAAATAAATCACACAATGATTTATAGAGGCTCGGCTATTAACGAAGCTTACGTCCCCTCTCGATGTATCTTTTTCTATAGAAATAAGATCAAAACCTCTGCGCCTCTCTTTTATCGGTCGAGGGATAACCGTGACAATCACGTCTTCTATTGGTCCGTGATAAACCACTTGTACTTGTCTTTTTGTCGGTCCAAGTTAAACCGTTTTCCATTTCTATTGGACAAAGAGTCAACCACTCTAGCTTTCTTTGGGTACTAGATAAACCTCACTTAGATATCTATTGCGATTCTAATAATGCCGGATCCTTGATCCTAATAACACCGAATCCAATCGTATCTTTTCTTTTACCTCTCATGTATATGTTGAATGTATAAACACTCAAACTAACAATATAAGCTCAATTTCACAACAACAATGTAAGTATATGAATATAAGATCAATGTCTTGATTGCTTGAAGTTGTTGTAGTGAAACAATACCATAGGAATGATATTTATAGGCATTTCCACAAATTAGCCGTTGCTGGCTGTTTTGACTTACTAGCGTGCGCTATCCTTCCTTAGCGTGCGCTAAGCCTTTTTACGTACGTTATGCCTTCCATGTAGCGTACGTTTTCGTTGTCCAGTTTCAGTCCAGTGGCTTCATTTCTCCCCTTACGTACATTATGACTTCCTTGTTACGTACGTAATCCACTTGCAGTAGCGTGCATTAATAATACAATGTAGCATGCGCTAATCCAATATATCTGTTGCTTGCATTTGTCAAAGTATCCGTTTGAAATGCTGACTTTCACCAGATTCTTTCCAACATTCATCTGATTTGAAATCTCATTGCGTACGTTAACCGATATACTTTACGTACGTTAAATGGGCTTCGATAGCGTGCGCTATACTGTGCGTATAGCGTGTGTTAAGCTTGTCATCTGCAGTCAACTTTCCTACTCGTCTGATCAGGTAGCGTACGTTATGCATGTCTCATAGCGTACGTTAAGCTTGCAAATTCCAGCTATTTGAGTCTTCGATTCCTTCATTGATTTGCTTCGCCTTTTTGTTGTTTTGTTTTGTTTAGCAACTTAATCATCAAAACACAATTTATTAATATGTGGAATAAATATTCCAACAATCTCCCCCTTTTTGATGATTTACAAAACAACACTTCGTCAATGAGATTTACCTAAAATACAAATATATGTATATGTGTACAGGCCAAAGTTTTCGACTTTGTCCGTTTCGTTAGTTTCATCTCCCATTTCTTTTTCGACTCCTTCTTTCTCCTTCTTTTCTTTTCTTTTTCTTTTCGAATTTTCTTCGATTTTCTCCCCCTTTCAGGATTAATCTTATTCTCCTTTCTCCCCCTTTTTGTTTTCATCAAAAAGTGTAAAAAAAAAATATAATGATACCAAATGTGAAATATGCATGAAAAGGGTAAAAAAAAACTCCCCCTGAAAATAATATCTCCCCTTTAAAACATATTACTTCCCCTGAGTATAATATCACCCTTTAAAAATATTACCCCCTGAGTAAAATACCAATTATTTAAAATTAATTTTTGGAGACCCAACCTACAGTTGGTTTTTGTTTCGAGACATGAACGATATTTGAAACGATTGTTCCTTTAGGAACCCAAATTTTCTTAACTTTAATCGTTCGTCTTGGGCTTTTGCAATTTGAAATGTGATGCCCAATTTTCAAATATTTTTCGCAATGGGGTATTTTGAAATTTACGGATTCATTTTTAGAACGTGGTTTGAATCCCAACTCCTGTTTATTTAACGTGTATTTTTTAACACAAAGCATTTGTTCAAATTTATCATTTCCGAGAGAAAATTTCTTCGTTAAATTTTTCAGCTCGGTTTGCATTTTAACAAGATCATCCTTTAAAATATTTTATTTTCAATGCATTTAGAATGATCAATTTCAACAAATTTTCCCTTTTCAAGAATTTTGGAAATCTCGGTTTCCATTAATTTATTTTTCGATTGTAGGGATTTAATCTCTTTTAAAGCATTTTTATAGTCCGTATGTAATAATTCGAATGCTTCAAAAAGTTCATCGTAAGAATTACTTACTTGGCTTTCGACGTCGCTATCGTCGAATGAACTCCGGTCCCGGAATCTTCGTCGCTCCATGTTGCAATTAAAACCTCCTTGGGTTTTACACGACAATTTTTCGCGAAGTGGCCTGGTTTACCACATAATAGACAAGAATTGTCGAATTTCTTAGATTCGCCCGCTTGGATATCCTTCTTTCTCCGGTTTAATAAATGTTGGAACTTATTAATATTCTTGGCATAATATGCCGATTCTTCATCGCTTTCGTCCACCGGGATTTCTTCTTTCTTTCTCGACACCTTAGCTTTCATGGCTATCGATCTTTCCTTCAGTTTCAGTTTGGCATTCCGAGATTTTAGGACGATCTCATAGTTGATAAGAGAACCAACAAGAGCACTAAAATCAAGATTATTTAAATGTTTAGATTCCATTATTTCCGTAACCGTACCATCCCATTCTCAAGGTAGTGATCGGAGAATTTTCTTTACTTTCTCACTACTCGAAATTGGTTTTCCGAAACATGCTAATCCATTATTAATAACCGAAAATCGGTCGAGCATAATCGAGATGGATTCGTCGTCCTTCATTTGGAATAACTCATAATCGTGAAGGAGCATGTTTATCTTCGTCTCCTTAACTTGAGACGTACCTTCGTGTGTTACCTCAAGCATTTTCCAGATTTCTTTGGCACTATCACACGATGATATCCGGTTGTGTTCTTCCGGATTTAAGGCACAATATAATAATTGTGTTGCTTTGCAATTATAGTGATCATTTTTCCAATCCGCGTCGTCATATTCTTCGAAAGATTTAAGCGTACCATCGGATTTGAGAGGAATTTTCGGACCAAGGCATATCACTTTCCAAAGTTCAATGTCATATGCTCGGCTGAATATTGACATCTTTTTCTTCCACGTCATGAAGTTTGCGCCATCAAAAAATGGTGGTCGGTTAAGAGGAAGGCCTTCGACTGGAGCAATTTGGAATGCCATTTTGGATCTTCTCCTTGGATGTTAAGACGCGTATTGGAGTACCGCTCCGTTACCAATTGTTGTAGCAAAATTAGTATAAGCGCTGTTTGTGCGGAAGCGTAAAATAAAGTGCGGAAAATAAATCACACAAGGATTTATAGAGGTTCGACTATTAACGAAGCCTACGTCTTCTCTCGATGTATCTTTTTCTATAAGAATAAGATCAAAACCTCTGCGCCTCTCTTCTATCGGTCGAGGGATAACCGTTACAATCACGTCTTCTATTGGTCCGTGATAAACCACTTGTACTTGTCTTTTTGTCGATACAATTTAAATCGTTTTCGTTTTCTATTGGACAAGGAGTCAACCACTCTAGCTTTCTATGGGTACTAGATAAACCTCACTTAGATATCGACTGTGATTCTAATAATGCCGGATCCTTGATCCTAATAACACCGAATCCAATCGTATCTTTTCTTTTACCTCTCGTGTATATGTTGAATGTATAAACACTCAAACTAACAATATAAGATCAATATCACAACAACAATGTAAGTATATGAATATAAGATCAATGTCTTGATTGATTGAAGTTGTTGTAGTGAAACAATACCATAGGAATGGTATTTATAGGCATTTTCCACAAACTAGCCGTTGCTGGCTGTTTTGACTTACTAGCGTGCGCTATCCTTCCTTAGCGTGCGCTAAGCCTCTTTACGTACGTTATGCCTTCCATGTAGCGTACGTTATCATTGTCCAGTTTCAGTTCAGTGGCTTCGTTTCTTCCCTTACGTACGTTATGAATTCCTTGTTACGTATGTAATCCACTTGCAGTAGCGTGCGTTAATAATACAATGTAGCGTGCGCTAATCCAATATATCTGTTGCTTGCATTTGTTAAAGTGTCCGTTTGAAATTCTAACTTTGACCAGATTCTTTCCAACATTCATCTGATTTGAAATCTCATTACGTATGTTAACCGATATACTTTACGTACATTAAATGGGCTTCGATAGCATGCGCTATAATGTGCGTATAGCGTGCGTTAAGCTTGTCATCTGCAGTCAACTTTCCTACTTGTCTGATCAGGTAGCGTATGTTATGCATATCTCATGACGTACGTTAAGCTTGCAAATTCCAGCTATTTGAGTCTTCGATTCCTTCGTTGATTTGCTTTGTCTTTTTGTTGTTTTGTTTTGTTTAGCAACTTAATCATCAAAACACAATTTATTAATATGTGGAATAAATATTCCAACAGTCAACACGATTTTCCATATTGTCTTTAGGATTTTCAATGGGTTTTTCTTGTCTAACAAAAAATCTATTTAATGATCCATGTAAAGATTGAGCAATTTCTTGTTGTTTTTTCTTTCTTTTTCTATTTTGAGCTCCGGATGGTTGTGATCTAGGAAAACCAAACCAAACCAAACCAAACATACCCAGTATATCCCGCTCAGAGCAGGGTCTGGGGAGGGTAAGATGTACGCAGACCATGCCCGTAAATTTTACGGTAGGGAGGCTATTTTCGTGAAGACCCTCCGCTTAGTGCATAGCAAAATATTGAGTGATATGTACAAAGAATCATATGATACGAAAAAGCTCAAGAGCTCAAAACCATACCTAAGCCCATGGCTTCATTCACATGAGACTTACCTAAGGGGACTTTGGCTACTACACTCTCGATGAACGTTGCTCTAACAGAAGAGAGGTTGAATCTGCGCACAGCTCCCTGTAAAAAAAATGAAATGCATAGCTCAAGGTCAAAGCTAACCGAGACAACCAACCCTGAGGCTCTCTACTACTACACCGCTTTCTAAAAAGGAATCCGCAACTCTGATCTGGCGCCTCCAAGAGCACCTATCAACAGTCATGGTCTCGGATGAGTTTAAGGCCTTCAAATCTAATCTCAGCTGCTCCTCCCACTTCCTCCTCGGTCTGCCTCTCCTCCTACCCCCTGCAACCAATAAACTCTCGACCCTCCTCACCGGAGCAGAGGCCTGCCTCCTCTGGACGTGGCCAAACCATCTCAATCTCCATTCCCTAGCTTTCGCTGAAATGGGCGCCACTTTTAATGCATTCCTGAAAACCCCGTTTTGGATTCTATCCAACATTGTGCGACCACATGACCAATGTAACATTCTCATTTCAGCAGCTTCCAACTTGCTCTCGAGCGACTTCTTCATCGCCCAACATTCGGAGCCATACAACATTGCAGGTCTGATTGCTGCTCTATAGAATTTACCCTTCAACTTTAGAGGGACTTTCTTGTCGCACAGGACCCCTGTCGCTGCTCTCCACCTTAGCCACCCCGCCTTGATACGATGATCTAGGAAATATTTTTTAAACAAACAAGAATGCCAAGTAATCAAGCAACTAAGCAAAAATACCAAGTAATGCCAAGCAAATAATACCAAGTAATGCCAAGTTATCAAGTAAACAAGCAAATAATACCAATTACCAAGCAATGAAGCAAAAGTAATCAAACAAAAATGAAATAATCAAGATTCTAACTTCCGATCTGATTTCTAACACAGTAAGATTTGAGAACAAAATCAGAAATTTACTTGGAAGCAAAATAAAAAATTTAGAAAGACAATGTAACACCCCAAACTAGGCGGATATTACAGTGCCGTGGACCCCCGACTGGGACCCACCAGGCGAATGAAAATTAATGAATTAAATAATATAATTATAGTACCGAACCACATTATATCATCAATTACTCTGATGAGGAGTTTCATTATAACACACCCAAGATAATACCGAAGACATGTATATTTTATATGAAGATAAAATACACAACACTGAACGAAACGGAGTATCCAAATGGAAATCTGCAGCGGAAAATAAATGACAACAACATGAATGACTGAAAAGAATCGGGGCCCCCTACTAGTATCACTGGACTCCTCGCCGTCAACGTTCTATTCTCGTGCTTTTGACTTGCCATGACCTGAAAACAAAATCCCCCAACGGGGTCAGGTACACAGAACAACAATCATCAAGAGTTGAATAAACACAATCATATATGCTGTATAAACCACAAGTTCGATCAAAATCTCAAACCGTCGAACACATGCGATCAAAAGTGAATCGGTCAGATTATAACCCAATCCTGTTGAAAACATACGCAATCAAACATGCTGTATGAATCAACTAACGGTACGGCTCAAAGGGTGGCGCCACACTACGCCCGGGATGGAAATGTGTTCGTGCACAAGCCACCAACGAGTATCGATCGAATACACGTGTGGTCTTGTACCTAATCAGTCACACGAAGTAATCTTCTCGTGTGCACAGTCCAATGTGAGGCCAACAACCAACACACGACTCAATATGTGCCCGACATGAAAATCCTACACATACCAACCGGCACGCCAGTATGACCCGAAATGCCACGAGATAACAAAAGTGACATCGAAATCAATAATGACTCATCGAGATGAAATGACAGTGAAATGAATGATAGCTCAATGAAATGATTGGAACCGTCGTTCCTTGTGACTGAAGTGATTAATTGATAATTACAAGTCTCAATGCAGTTAATACATTATGAATGAACTATAATTATGAATGAACAACAACGAAAGGAATGAATATCCTTTTAACCGAGTAAGAATCAACTTACACAACGCCGATGAAGAATGTCCTTCCACGAACAACGTCATAAATGAGATGGCGGTCGCTCGAACAACCTTGAATAACACAATTGCCAATAATCTGGTTCAACACACGAATCAAACACGAGTATAACTAACTCAAAATGTCGACACGACTAGACCAAGTTCATTGGGGCATTATATCGAACACGTTGAGACCAATCTCCGATCGTTTACAACCAAACCTCAATTATACCAATATCAAATTCCCAAGAAGTGTTTCAAACCGACAAAACATCTTCAATACAATCAAAAATCCAATATGAATATCCAAATTCATGATTTCAACAACAACTAATCGAAACCCCCCAAATCCAACTCAATATTCAAAGTGTTCTTGAATAACCTTTCAATAATCCTATGAATATTCATACATACTCATAATCATATGTATATCTCTTCATACAACATGATTATAACGTCCAAAACATCATATCTCAACACAAATCAAAATCCAAGAGGTTTGAGAATATTACCTTTGAAGATCCGAACACTTTGATTCGATGAACACGCGTTAGATCGACGTTCCGAGCTTCACAACTGAATGAAAATGATGAAAAATCGAGTATTCAAGTGATTGATGATGAAAATTTCTCCCACAAACCCTCTCTCTCGGAAGTAGGATGAAGAAATGTTGGAAAATAAGGAAATCCCGTCGGTCCACCTATATAAAGCCCAGGGACGCACGACCAACCCGCACGACCAAGTATCCGTGCGTCCGGTCGTGCGTGAGGCTTCTGCCGGCAACAGCTCATAGCGCACGAGCGCCGCGCACGAGCAGCAACTCGTACGGCCTTGACTCAAATGCCCCAGTACAGCCGCAACACACGAGCACCACGCCCGAGCAGTTGCTCGTGTGGCCTGCTCGTGCGGCACTAACTCGACCACTGGGCCTCCTGCCCAGTACAGCCGCAACGCACGAGTGCCGCGCACGACCAGATGCTCGTGCGGCCTGCTCGTGCGGCCCTAACTCGGCCGCTGGGCCTCCTGCCCAGTCCAGCCGCAACCCACGAGCGCCGCGCACGACCAGATGCTCGTGCGGCCTGCTCGTGCGGCCCTGCTCAACAAGCAGTTCTACCCATAACGATGCACCGAGTACAAAAATCACAGAATTCGAGAAGTACGGGGACAAAAGCATGAGAATTACAATTATTACGCCGAATGGTGAATACAATTGAATTAGTATGAATGATAAGTGATTAATAATGAATGAAAGTTACTGAGTGACAATTACTGACTGATAATTACTGAATAAAAATGACTGAATTACAACCGGGTATTACGTACTCCCCCCTTAAAAAGAGTTTCGTCCTCGAAACTAAGGGTCAAACAACTCGGGATAACTCTCCCGCATACTATCTTTGGTTTCCCAAGTAGCCTCTTCGACTCCGTGTCTAGACCACTGGATCTTTACCAAGGGAATCGTCTTATTCCTCAACTGTTTGATTCGCCGCTCTAATACTCGTATAGGACGCTCCTCATATGAATGATCATCGGTGATCTCGATTTCGTCGAACTGAAGTATGTGGCTCGGGTCGGCAACATACTTCCGTAACTGAGATACGTGAAACACATTATGAATTCGGCTCAACGCCGGAGGTAGGTCCAATCGATAAGCTAACTCGCCTACTCGATCCAAAATCTCAAACGCTCCAATAAATCTTGGACTCAACTTTCCCCGCTTCCCGAAATGGAAGATACCTCGACTCGGGGATACCTTGACCAACACGTGGTCACCTGTCTCGAACTCTAATGGTCGGCGACGATTATCTGCATATGATTTCTGTCGATTCTGAGCGGTCAACAAACGACTCCTGATCAAAGATACCTTCTCACGGGCGGCTATAAGCATATCGGGCTCGGTGCCGATTAATTCTGATAAGTCATCCAAACACAAAGGAGATCAACAACGACGACCGTACAAGGCCTTGTAAGGTGCCATCTTAATCGAAGTATGCTAACTATTATTGTACGTGAACTCGATCAACGGTAGTTGGGATTCCCAATCATCTTTCCAATCGAGAACACATGCCCTCAACATGTCCTCCAAAGTCTGAATAGTCCTCTCCGATTGTCCGTCGGACTGAGGATGAAAAGTTGTACTGAGATTAAGCTGAGTTCCCATAGCACGATGAACTGATTTCCAAAAATGAGACACGAATTGCCCGTCACGATAAGAAACGATACTCTTAGGAGTACCGTGCAATTTCACTATTTCTTTGATGAACAACTGGGCAAGTCTCTCGGGACCCCAAGTATCCTTCATCTCGAGAATATGAGCTGACTTAGTTAGGCGATCCACAATTACCCAGATTGTATTCATGCCACGACCACTTGTCGGTAAACTCGTGATGAAGTCCATTGAAATATCTCCCCACTTCCACTCTGGAATAGGGAGCGGTTTCAACATACCTGCCGGTCGCTGATGTTCTATCTTAACTTGCTGACAGGTCAAACATCTCGAAACAAATTCCGCGACTTCTCGCTTCATATTACTCCACCAGTAATTTTGTTTCAAGTCTTTGTACATCTTGCTGGACCCTAGATGAATAGAATAAGGGGTATCATGGGCTTCTCTCAAAATTGAGTTTTTTCAGCTCGTCATTCGCCGGAACACATAACCGATTCTTAAATCTCAAGAGTCCATCCTCGTGGACCACAAAGCCAGTGGGTTTCTCCTGTGCCACATCCTCGCAGATGCGCAACAAAAACGGGTCTGAACCCTGATTCACTCTGATCGCCTCTTGAAGTGGCGATGAAATCTCCAGCATACAAAGCTGTCCCTGAACACGCTGTAACCAAACCTCGATCTTATGCCTAAGTAATTCTTGTTGAAGTTCCTTCTGAACTGTTAATCGAGCAAGCATCTGCTCCTGAACGGACTTACGACTCAAGGCATCGGCGACAACGTTCGCCTTGCCCGGGTGGTAAAGTATCTCAATATCATAATCTTTGATTAGTTCCAACCACCGTCTCTGTTGCATATTTAGCTCCTTCTGAGTAAATATATACTTTAAATTCTTATGATCGGTGAATATCTGATAGGTAACACCATAAAGGTAATGACGCGAAATCTTCAATGCGAACACCATGGCTGCTAGTTCCAGGTTGTGGGTCGGATAATTAACCTCGTAAGGTCTCAATTTCCGTGAAGCCATAGAAATAACTTTCCCATTCTGCATTAGTACACATCCGAGACCCTGTCCGGACGCATCACTATAAACCACAAATCCTTCCATCCCTTGCGGTAAAGAAAGGACTGGTGCTGAAATTAACCGGCTCTTGAGTTCCTCAAAATTCTGTTGACACGCGTCGGACCGCGTGTATTTCTTATCATTCCATAAAAGATTCGTCATGGGTTGAGCGATTTTAGAAAATCCTTCAACAAATCGCCGATAATAACCAGCTAACCCGAGGAAACTTCGGATTTCCTTAACATTCTTCGGAGGTTGCCAATCTCGGATAGCCTACGTCTTTTGAGGGTCAACAAGAACTCCGTCTGATGAAATTACATGTCCGAGAAATATCACTTCGGACATCTAGAATTCACATTTGGAAAACTTCCCATAAAGTTGCTCTCGTCTCAACACGTCGAGCACCTGATGAAGGTGAAACTCGTGCTCCTCCCGGTCACGAGAATAAATTAAAATGTCATCAATGAAGACAACTGCGAACCGATCCAAATAGTCGATTAAAACCCGATTCATTAACTCCATGAATACCGCAGGTGCATTAGTTAACCCAACGGCATTACCACAAACTCATAATGACCATAGCGTGTTCGGAATGCCGTCCTAGCAATATCCGACTCTCGGATTCGCAATTGGTGATACCCAGATCTTAAATCGATCTTGAAAAATACTGAAGCTCTCTGAAGTTGATCCAAAAGATCCTCAATACGGCTAGGGGATATTTATTCTTGATCGTCACCCTGTTTAGTTCTCGGTAATCAATACACAAACGAAAAGAACCGTCATTTTTCTTGACAAAAATAATACCGGTGCTCCCCACGGAGACGCACTCGGCCGGATATAACCCTTCTCGGTCAAATCCTCCAATTGATTCTTTAGTTCCAGCATTTCGGTCGGGGCCATCCGATACGGTGCCTTCAATAATGGGGACGTACCAGGCTCCAACTCTATCGTGAATTCCATATCCCTTGGTGGAGGTAAAATAGGTAGCTCGTCTGGGAGTACATCGTCAAACGATAACAATGATACCACGAATGGTAGAACACCTCGATTGCCTTAGAACGGCCAATCGATGAAAATGATATAATGAATGATTGAACACCTCGACTGCCTTAGAACGGCCAATCGACGACAATGATACAATGAATGATTGAACACCTCGATTGCCTTAGAACGGCCAATCGACGACAATGATACAATGAATGATTGAACACCTCGATTGCCTTAGAATGGCCAATCGATGACAATGATATAATGAATGATTGAACAACCCTGGTTGAGTAATTTTACTGCTTTCATCATATTAATGATTCTTCCGGAACAACGGGGATCACCTCCTTGAAATACACACTCGACTCCAACGATGGAAATGATAGGAACCATACGCTTACGAACATTGAGAATGGTGTCATGACGATCCATCCCACTAATATCCAATATTACATCGTCCTTAGGTAAATCCACCACGATTAGGTCCACCAACCACTCGCGGTCATTAAGCTTAATTCGGCCAGTTCTTAACTTCATGATTTCCGGAAATTCTTCTACCGTCAGGTAGACCAATGATATAAGGTCCACAATTATTAGGACTGTCTAAGTGAAGTCTACTCAAACATGATTCGGAAATGAATGAATGAGGTGCACCGGTATCAAAAAGGGTACACACAGGTTTAGATAAAATTACGAGTATACCTGAGATCGTTCGGGCCTCCGAATCGTCAGTCCTCTTCATCCCATGAATCCGGGACTTGCCGGCCCCCGAACCGGACGTTCCCGTCTGATAAATATGAGCTCCGCCTTTATTCGCTTCCGTCATCTTAAACAACACTGACAGAGCAGTCTGATTCTGAATCGATGATTGCTTCGGGGCCTGAGATGCTACCGGAGTCGGCTTGGAGTCCCTTCGGCAAAAATGGGCCTTATGCCCAACAATCCCACAATTATGGCACGTGATAGACGGTTTCAGACACTTAGTGCTGTAATGACCCGGCGCTCCATAGTTGAAACAGGTGATGGCTGATCTGGCCGCTCGGGGCTGAGATCCCGCAGGATAAGGCGTCGTAGGAGGTCGCTCAGAAACGTTAGGGCCCACACGAGGCTTCTTGAAGGTAGACTGACTGCCTTCGGACTGATTACGCTTCGTTGATTTCCTGCTGACAGATGAAGGTTGTTGCTCAGCAATTTCCTTAGCAGCAGGCTCACACGGGAGACTTCTCTCGATTAATTCGGCCAGAGTGGCGCAATGATGATTGAGAAATTGCATATGGGTCATTATGACCTGCATAAAAGTGAGTGGATCAACCCGAACATCTTCCGATCAGGCTGAGTCCTGGGTACGACTTCCTGGCAGTGAGTGATTATTTCCCGGATTTCGGCCCGCACCGCGGCCTCTCCCCGTGCATCCCCTGACAGCTCTCTCCATACTGAAGTAGGAAGGTCGCATGATAATCATAGATATCGTATGAGTATCGCATTATGATTTACGTCATGAAATGATGAAAATGAGCATACACGCTCTAACACAGTGATTACATGAATGATTAACTGAGGTGACATGATTATCTGATGATATTCTTGAAATGGTTATCTTGAACAAGTTAACAAAATTAATGATACGATCCTCAAGATTACCAACTGAGTGATGAAATGAATTGAGTGATTAATGAGTTAACATGATCAACATGATTACAAATTAAAATGATAAATGAGGAAATCTTACTATTCTTTGGTCTGAAGGGCTCGGCTCTTGCACAGGTCACACGTGACGCGAAAGTCCAATGATACTAGTCTGATGAACGATGATTTCAAATGAGACATGACTCCGAAGGTAGTATTCAAAACCACTCTCCGATACCAACTCTGTAACACCCCAAACTAGGCGGATATTACAGTGCCGTGGACCCCCGACTGGGACACACCAGGTGAATGAAAATTAATCAATTAAATAATATAATTGTAGTACCAAACCACATTATATCATCAATTACTCCGATGATGAGTTTCATTATAACACACCCAAGAAAATACCGAATACATGTATATTTTATATGAAGATAAAATACACAACACTGAACGAAACGGAGTATCCAAATGGAAATCTGCAGCGGAAAATAAATGACAACAACATGAATGACTGAAAAGAATCGGGGGCCCCTACTAGTATCACTGGGACTCCTCGCCGTCAACGTTGTATTCCCGTGCTTTTGCCTTGCCATGACCTGAAAACAAAATCCCCCAACGAGGTCAGTTACACAGAACAACAATCCTCAAGAGTTGAATAAACACAATCATATATGCTGTATAAACCACAAGTGTGATCAAAATCTCAAACTGTCGAACACATGCGATCAAAAGTGAACCAGTCAGATTATAACCCAATCCCGTTGAAAACATACGCAATCAAACATGATGTATGAATCAATTAACGGTACGGCTCAAAGGGTGGCACCACACTACGCCCGGGATGGAAATGTGTCCGTGCACAAGCCACCAACGAGTATCGATCGAATATACGTGTGGTATTGTATCTAATCAACCTCACGAAGTAATCTTCTCATGTGCACAGTCCAATGTGAGGCCAACAACCAACACACGACTCAATATGTGCCCGACATGAAAATCCTACACATACCAACCGGCACGCCAGTATGACCCGGAATGCCACGAGATAACAAAAGTGACATCGAAATCAATAATGACTCACCGAGATGAAATGACAGTGAAATGAATGATAGCTCAATGAAATGATTGGAACCGTCGTTCCTTGTGACTGAAGTGAGTAATTGACAATTACAAGTCTCAATACGGTAAATACATTATGAATGAACTATAATTATGAATGAACAACAACGAAAGGAATGAATATCCTTTTAACCGAATAAGAATTAACTTACACAATGCCGGTGAAGAATGTTCTTCCACGAACAACGTCCTAAATGAGATGGCGGTCGCTCGAACAACCTTGAATAACACAATTACCAATAATCCGGTTCAACACACGAATCAAACACGAGTATAACTAACTCAAAACGTCGATATGACTAGACCAAGTTCATTGGGGTATTATATCCAACACGTTGAGACCAATCTCCGATCGTTTACAACCAAACCTAAATTATACCAATATCAAATTCCCAAGAAGTGTTTCAAACCGACAAAACATCTTCAATACAATCAAAAATCTAATATGAATATCCAAATTCATGATTTCAACAACAACTAATCGAAAACCCCCAAATCCAACTCAATATTCAAAGTGTTCTTGAATAACCTTTCAATAATCCGATGAATATTCATACATACTCATAATCATATGTATATCTCTTCATACAACATGATTATAACGTCTAAAACATCATATCTCAACACAAATCGAAATCCAAGAGGTTTGAGAATATTACCTTTGAAGATCCGAACACTTTGATTCGATGAACACGCGTTAGATCGACGATCCGAGATTCACAACCGAATGAAAATGATGAAAAATCGAGTATTCAAGTGATTGATGATGAAAATTTCTCCCACAAACCCTCTCTCTCGGAAGTAGGATGAAGAAATGTTGAAAAATGAGGAAATCCCGTCGGTCCACCTATATAAAGCCCAGGGCGCACGACCAACCCGCACGACCAAGTGTTCGTGCATCCGGTCGTGCGTGAGGCTTCGCTAAACGACTCATAGCGCCTGCGCCGCGCCGCAGCGCGGCGGCAACTCGTGCGGCTTTGCTCGTGCGGCCATTTCGAACGCCCCGATGCTGCCGCAACACACGAGCACCACGCCCGGCGATTGCTCGTATGGCTGCTCGTGCGGCACTAACTCGACCCGGGCCTCCCGCCCGATCTGACCACAACGCCTGGCGCGCGCCGCGACGGATGCTCGTGCGGCGCTCGTGCGGCCTATTCGGCCGCTGGGCCTCCTGCCCAGTCCATCCGCAACGCACGAGCGCCGCGCACGACCAGATGCTCGTGCGGCCTGCTCGTGCGGCCCTGCTCGACAAGCAGTTCTGCCCATAACGATGCATCGAGTACAAAAATCACAGAATTCGAGAAGTACGGGGACAAAAGCACGAGAATTACAATTATTACGCCGAATGGTGAACACAATTGAATGAGTATGAATGATGAGTGATTAATAATGAATGAAAGTTACTGAGTGACAATTACTGACTGATAATTACTGAATAAAAATGACTGAATTACAACCGAGTATTACAGACAACACCTGGGAGTATTATGGAAATTTCGAATGGATTGGATCTAATTTCTTGTCGCTGCGTACTGCAGTGCCGATTGCCATTTGGATTTGATGATTTGCGTATTGTTTGTCAGAGAGCGATCGAGGATTTAGAGGAACAAGAAGGCAGGCAGCCGTCCCTCTCTTTGATGTGGGCGGTTGATCTCTGCGGCGAGGTGGGTGGTGGTGAGGTAGTGGTTGAAGGTGGAGAACTCGGGGTGCTTGGCGAATGGCGAGGATGCGAGTGAGAGAGAGAGCGAGGGTTTTTCTACAAAAAGAAAAACGAACCTAAGTACTATGTGGGCTGGCCGGTGATGCCCTCTTGGGCTATGCTGCTCTGGGCGGAGGCCCATCTTGCCCACTACATGGATCGTCCCTAATATTGTGCTATGTCGGGTCCTAAAAGAGACGGGATCCTCGCCAAGTATTGAAATTGTGTACTATTTTACTATTGTGTCCAAAAAGGAAAGAGAATTAAAAAAATTGGATCCATTTTTCAACCTATAAATGGGTTTTTGAGTGAGAAGATGTGAATAAATGATACTATGATTCTAGTAAGCTCATAATCCACATCTTGAGTTTTTATCATAACTGGCAGTTAACAAATAGAGTCAACTTGAACATCTTGAGTTTTTAGGAGAACTGGTCGGTTAACAAATAGAGTCAACTTGAATATAACAAAATTGATTACAAATTACTAGGGCTGAGCATAATTATTCGAAACCTATCCAAATCGTCCGATCCAAATCGTAAATCGAAATTTTCGGTTTGTTTCAGTTTCAGTAATTAGCAAACTGAAATTTTTCGCTTTGGGTTTGGTTTTCACTTTCAAACCGACTGAAATAATTGAATCGAACCGTTAATACATCTATTTTATAAATAAATGATTTATAAATATTAAAGTGTTGACCATTGTTATAGTTATTTCTCAATTTTGAAATTATTCTCCAATTTTCTTTATCCTTATTTTATTTACTTCTCATTAATAATCAATGATTTTTTTTTTGAAAAATAAATTGAGTTAATTTTTTCCATAACAATAAACAAAGGTAGCACCTAGAATTATTTATATTGAATGGTAACACATGTCATCTTTATTTTTTATCTAAGTATTTTAGTAGGGGCAAACAAGGGTAACACCTATAATTATTTGTTTAAGTTTAATGATAAAATATAATTTTAAAAAGGAATATTTTTGGATTAAACCGAAACCGAACCGAACCAATCCGATACAAATCGGTTCGATTTGGATTAGTTTTTATAGCATTCGATTTGAGTCCGGTTTCTATATTTTCAAAATCGAAAATTTCGGTTTGATTTGATTTGATTTGATTTGAACCTTCAAAACCGTCCAAACTGAACGATGCACCGCCCGAAAAATTATGGATGCAATTTAAATGGCGTACTGGACTTTTCTTTTATGATTCACTTTAAATCCTTTGACATTATCATGCACTCAAACCTAAGGATGTAACTCAAAATATTTAAAAATTTGTCATATGAAACGAAGTATAAGAACTTTTAATAATGACACAGCAGCCTTCTTAATGAAAATGAATAGTGTACGTAGTATATAAAATTTCATTCTGCCTCTCATTTCAATGTTTTTAGCACAAGTAATTGACGGATATTAATAGGTTTAAGTTAGCTATAATAGTTTTATTTTTCTTACACGTAAAAAAAATAGGAATTACTGACAGAAATATCATCGCGTATCTAAAAAATGTTCCCCATATACGTGGTTGCAAGTTTAGTTGAGCTACCGCCTACCAAAAAAGTAAGTCGCGATCTTATCTATCCGTCAATACAAAAAAACAACAACATTGTGCGCATACAACATACTCTTGTTAAACTAAACTAGGGTAGTTGCGCGCGCTACGCGTGCGAGCTGAATTTTATCCCAGTTTTATTTAAATTAATTATAACCATCTTAAAATACATTTTATAAATATTAATGAGACATATAATTTTATTTATAAATATATTAAATTATATTCATAGCCGCAATTTTTTTTGATAAACCTAGATATATTACTAATTTATCCTAAACTATTTTCCTATATATCTTCCATCAATGCCAATTCAAGCATCACCGGCTATGTATCCATTAGTTCCATTCTAAATCTCAATCAAAAAATTATTCTAACATATATTTGTCATATGCATTATCTTGAAGTTGCAATGATTGTGTCGGGGTTATATATTCTTGTATACGACTTGTATTCACGTAGATTTATGAGGAAATCCACCCCTCTAGTTACTTTGCCATTGTCAATAACGATATTTGTCATGAGACTTCGTTTGTACAAATTCTAGCCAAAAAAGACAATTCCGGACCAATATACCCTTACTTTTCAATAAATCCAAACATCCTTCCCTTTTCTATTTCCTCATATTTCTCTCTCTCCTTCACTTTTCAGATCCATTTTCTCTCTCCAATTCCCCTTTTCTCTTCCCGCGTTCCCCTTTTCACATCCTTCCTTTTTTCCTTCCATCTCCGAGCTCATCATCGTTTCCAGCTCTTCCATCTCCCAGCTTTTCCAGCTCTACCATCTCCCAGCTTTTTTATTTTATCGGGGCGGGCGGCGACACACATCCAGTGGCGGCGACGTGGACATACGAGTTTGATTTTTAGTGGTTCTCAATAGAGGTATCACCATGGTTTTTTACTTTATTCCAGTTGTATATTTTCTTTTATTTTTCGTGGAAGGGAGGATTGGTTGTTGCTTGTCCACTGTTAGTAAATTTAGTTTAGTTTATCTCTCACTTGTACATGGTTTTTCGAATTTACAGTCGTTACGACTTATGTATTTCATACCGTCTCGTTACCATGTGTTGTTTACCTTTTGTGTGACTGTGTCGTAACTGCGTTACCATGTGTTATTTTACCTCAGCACGACACTGTTTGTCATGTGGTAACGTAGTAAGAGATCACAATTTCGTATCTTATTTATTGTGTTGGAATATTGTACATGAGGTAGCAGTAAGCGGATACGAATTTAGTTTAGTTTATCTCACTTGTACATGGTTACAAATTTACAGTCGTTACGACGTATGTATTTCGTACCGTCTCGTTACCATGTGTTGTTTACCTTTTGTGTTAATGTGTCGTAATTGCGTTACCATGTGTTATTTCACCTCAGCACGACACTGTTTGTCATGTGGTAACGCAGTAAGAGATAACAATTTCGTATCTTATTTACCGTGTTGGAATATTGTACACGACGTAGCAGTAAGCGGATATGATATTTGTTTTTCGTTACGTTCATTACTATTACATACAGAGCTGATCAATCGTTACTTATTTCATGCAGATGAGCTCATCTTGTTTACACTACTACAAAAACAGCATTTAACAGCAGTTGATTAACAACCGCCCAGACCCCCCCGCCACCCGCCCCACGCGACCCGCACATAATATGTATAAATGTGCATTTCCGCTACTAACGAGATTTGAACCTGTGACCTCAATGAGATGGAGGTGGGTATCAAACCAATAAGCCAAAGTCATTTGTTGTTTTAATATTGATTTATATTATATAAGTATACAATAAACCATATATATGTATATAAATATATATATATATATATATATATTATGTATATGTTTGTTAATATTTTCAGAATTATTTTCAAAATATATTAATATTTAATATATTGCACATTTAATAACTAATGATCAATCTAGACACGATAATAGCTAATAAATCCGGATGCTAATAGTTGCGCAATGTAATTTGTTAGAAGCACCATTTATTTATTTATCTTCAAGACAAAAGTCTAATAGGTGGTTTAATATTGATGGTTCCTATTTTTTCCTGGGTTATTTAAATCATACCAGTATCATTATGAGGATTGATTCTTCTCAACAGAATGACTCTTTTCTCTCTTGTCTTTTCTTTTTTTACTTGGAATAATTCTTTTTCCCACTTCTAATTTTTCTCAATATATTGCACATTTGATATAATATAATTCATAAAACAATATGTATGTATTATAATTTTTAATATATAATGTAATATAATTTTTAATATTAACATATAACAAAATATATTAATATTCAATATATTGCACATTTGATATAATATAATTCATAAAACAATATGTATGTATTATAATTTTTAATATATAATGTAATATAATTTTTAGTATGAATATAATATTCAATAAATTGCACATTTGATATAATATAATTCATAAAATAATATGTATATATTATAATTTTTAATATATAATGTAATATAATTTTTAATATTAATATATAACAAAATATATTAATATTCAATATATTCCACATTTGATATAATATAATTCATAAAATAATATGTATGTATTATAATTTTTAATATATAATGTAATATAATTTTTAATATTAACATATAACAAAATATATTAATATTCAATATATTGCACATTTGATATAATATAATTCATAAAACAATATGTATGTATTATAATTTTTAATATATAATGTAATATAATTTTTAATATGAATATAATATTCAATAAATTGCACATTTGATATAATATAATTCATAAAATAATATGTATATATTATAATTTTTAATATATAATGTAATATAATTTTTAATATTAATATATAACAAAATATATTAATATTCAATATATTCCACATTTGATATAATATAATTCATAAAATAATATGTATGTATTATAATTTTTAATATATAATGTAATATAATTTTTAATATTAATATATAACAAAATATATTAATATTCAATATATTGCACATTTAATATAATATAATTCATAAAATAATATGTATGTATTATAATTTTTAATATATAATATAATATAATTTTTAATATGAATATAATATTCAATAAATTGCACATTTGATATAATATAATTCATAAATTATATGTATATATTATAATTTTTAATATATAATGTAATATAATTTTTAATATTAATGTATAACAAAATATATTAATATTCAATATATTCCACATTTGATATAATATAATTCATAAAATAATATGTATGTATTATAATTTTTAATATATAATGTAATATAATTTTTAATATTAATATATAACAAAATATTAATATTCAATATATTGCACATTTAATATAATATAATTCATAAAATAATATGTATGTATTATAATTTTTAATATATAATGTAATATAATTTTTAATATTAATATATAAAAAATTATGTTAATATTCATTATATTGCACATTTAACATGGTTCTCGAAAGAACCGTTAAATGTATGCATTTAACGGTTTTCCTATAGCATTGTTAAAGTACAATTTAACGGTTCTTACGGAACCCATTGTTAAATGTCTTGAATTTAACAATGATTCATGAAAACCGCTGTTAAATTGTCATCGTTTCATTTTAACAGTGGTTTTTTTAGAATCGCTGTTAAAATGCCGCAATTAAATGCTGTTTTTGTAGTAGTGTTAATTGTTGCGCATGGAGGAGAATGGAACGAGAATATATATGAGGGAGGCAGAAAAGAGTACATTCCTATTCCGCCTATGCGTATAACATTTGACCAGTTTTTGAGTAAGCTTGACGTGCGATTGAAGAAAGATAAAAGCATGTATGTATTTGATGTAGATGCTTTAGTTATGTCGCCTGCAGGTGACACTATGAGAATAAAGATTACATATGAATTTGAGTTGTCTAGTAAGATGGATTTATTGAAAGTACCTACTGTATATGTGATAATTTGTCGTAGAATCAATGAATGTTCACGTAGTAGGAGTAATAGAGTCGCTCCTCGGAAGAATCAGAATTTGAATGCTCAAAACAATAAACTTATGGTTGTTGATGATGATGATCCAGAATTATCAAATGATTGTGGTGACATGTATGATATTAATGATGATGAAGCAATGGACATAAATGATCACAATGTTGGTGGTTGTAGCAGAGATCTTCATACTGTGCTCTCATTAGATTTACTTAATGAATCTAATGAAGTAAACAATGAGGAAAATCATAAAAATGGTCGTCATTAGATGATTCTTGGTGGTGCGCATCAAGCTCCTCTTTCATGCGAACTAAGGTGGACAAAATGGAAGCGAGGTCCATGAGGAGACGTTTCATTGGATTCCCATATGAGGTGATGGGTTATCTATTCTACATGCCCAAAGATCGAAAGATTGTTGTTGCTTTGCATGCACACTTCCTGGAAGATGAGTTCATTCAGGAAGGCGGAGAAGGTTGAAATATTTCTTTGGAAGAATACAATGAAACTCCTCAGGAGACACCTGTGCAAGAAAGTGGAACCAAACCTTCTGAAACACAAGTACAACCACCTTGTAGGTCTAGTAGGGTGTCTCATTTACCTGAGAGGTATGGCCTTGTACACTTGGAGGAGCTGGGTCTCCATGAGGTTCCGAGTGATAGCCAAGAGACCGACCCAATGACCTATGACCAAGCAATGGTGGATGTAGACTCCGTGATATGGACTGTAGCAGTCTTCACGTAGTTGGGACCTTCGTTTTGACAAGGCAGTCAAAAGTTTGACTTTGTGCAAAATGAAGAGGAACCTTGTGTATACAAGAGGGTTAGTGGGAGCAAGATCGCATTCTTAGTACTATATGTAGATGACATTCTACTAATAGGAAATGATATGGGAATGCTCAGTTCTATGAAAGCTTGGCTTTTGAGTAATTTCTTTATGAAAGACTTGGGAGAAGAAACCTATATTCTTGGGATTCGACTCTACTGGGATAGATCGAAGAGAGTGATAAGTTTTTTCCCAAGCCCTCTATATAGATAAAATCTTAAAGCGATTTCAGATGGATTATTCTAAAATAGGGTTCCTATCGATGCGATATGGAATAAAGCTCACCTTGAAGATGTGTCCTTATAGTGATGAACAATGAAAAGAAATGAATAATATACCATATGCTTCGGAATTTGGGTAGCCTTATATATATACTTTACTGTGTACGAGACCTGACATTTGGCATGCTGGGAGCGTGGTAAGTAGGTTTCGAGCCAATCCATTTAGGGAACATTAGGCTGCCGTAAAAGAATGTTCTCAAGTACTTTAGAAGGACTAGAGACCTGGTTCTTAAATACGGCAGTGGAGAACTGAATGTAATGGGATTCACTGTATTGGACTTCCAAGGACAGAAAGACGATTCTATGTCTACTTATGACTACATTTACTCTTAATGGAGGAGCAGTATCATGGCATAGTGCTAAGTATAGCGCGACTGCTGGTTCCATCTGTTAGGCTGAGTATAAAGCGGCCTCGGAGGCCTCCAAAGGAAGGGTTAAGAAGTTATTGGGTAAACTTCACGTGACACCATGTGATGCACTGCCTATTTCATGTTTATACGATAATAATAGAGTGGTAGCACAGGCCTGGGAGCCGAGGTTTCATAATGGTACAAAACATATTGAGAGAGTATCATCTCGTAAGAGAATTTGTTCGCAAAAAGATACATTGTGCTGCATAAAGTAGAGTCAGCCGACTACGTCGCTGATCCACTGACGAAGCCACTTTCTCAGATTAGCTTGGAGCCTCATCTTAAAAACATGGGTTAAAGATACCATAGTGTATGGCATTGAGTGCAAGTGGGAGATTGTTGGGAGTATGCCCTCTAATGCCACTCAGAGGATGTTGAGTGAGGGCATTGTACTTGTTATTATGTAAATCATTAATATAAGGCAATGGATGTTTCTTTATTTACTGGTAGTTACTGGCATTTCTAACTCATAAATATACATATAGAAAATAGTCCATGTATTTGAGAGCAAAAACATTCCACTCCTTATTGGATAATGGGGTTGGCACTGGAAAGGTTTATAGCTCAAATACTTAATCGTTCGCAAGTTGATTAAACTTGACTGGGCGTTAAGTTTATGTGAAGACTTGTATGACGTGTTCTTTGACAAGGAGAGTGCCTGTCGAACACTAATGGTTAGTGGGAGCACAAGTTATAGGTATGCTAATTAGATTAGTATACTCGAACCGACTCACCCTCGATTCGTCACACGTATTTCACTCCAAGACAGTCAATGACGGAATCAAAAAGTTGTGATAGGTATTCGTGAACCTTCGACTTCAGGATTTAGTAGGGATGTGCTTGTGCCGTCAAGATTTTCATTAGAGTAGTTCGACCTTGTAAACCGGGAGGTGGGGGTCAACCTCGACGTGCGTCTTGACGGGCAAGTAACAGGTCCTACTGAATACCAAGATAGAATTCTTTCTCCCGTTAGTGAGCGGGTTATATGTCCTATGCGGTTATTGGTAGATGAGATCATAAGTCTTTGGCCAAAGCATTGGAGGTAGCTGTATTAGATACATGAGAGCCCGATGATCTCGATTTGCCTTAACGCATGCATAGCATCAAGTACATATAGGGTTTGACTGACCGTGACCCTATATCTTGATCGGGACATTTGAAAGAAGGGTTTATACGTATACTGGTATTCACGACAGACTGGTTCTTGAATGATCCCATCATTCGTTCTCAGTTGGGCTACAGTGTAGGCCGCCAGGCTAGCTAGGTGGTGCTATTACCCTTTGGTTCCTCCCATTGCTGACTGAGACGGACCTACCAAGTCGCGCAATAGGATTGATGACGGAATGAATCGAGCTTATCATCTCACTATGAATATTAGATATTGGATATCCAAATTGGGACATTGGATGTCTGGATCGATTTATTGGATAAATTGATTTACGGCCAAATGAGTTAAATATATTACTGGGTGATTAATTCAATTCATGAATATAATTATTTCTTGGAGAAATTAATTATGTTATTATGTATTTGATATGATTAGTTAATTTGATTAATTAATCGATATAAATACATTGGCACGGAATTAGAGTTTATCTGTTTGGACTCACGGGAGTCTGAAACACACCGAACTCGTCCGATTCCTTCTAGAGGCTGCCCCACTTTTGATCTCTTACCTTTAATCTTAGTCTTGCTTTGGTGGGTGAAGACTAATGACCTTAGAGATTTGATATCTCTGAAAATAAGGAATAGTTGATTTTGTGGGATTTGTAAGAAGAATATAATGAAGACTACTTCTCACTCTTGACAACTCCAGCCGTGAGTTTGACTTTGAGAGAGAGAAAAGAGTTTCTCAAAGTGTTCTTCAACATTCTTCTTCATCTTCATATATTTTCTTGGAGAAAATTATAGTGAGATAGAGAGATCAAAGATTAAACACTTAGAGTGTTGTAATTTCGATTAGAAAAGCATCTACAACCTTGTTCTAGCCGCATCCATAGAGGATAACGAGGTTTAGTCATTCCGGTCGTTTCTCCGGCGCGTGACAAGTAGAGACGTTGTCTTTTCGGCGTTAGATCATTCAAGTGCTTGGAGCGGATTGGATCGTAGGGATATTCAACTAAAGCTTGGGGAATAGCTCAAGAGAAGGAATCCATTTAATCAACGGACTACAAGGGTAAGTTCTCGTATCTCTTGTGTTTCGTTTAACATTCGTATATACATAGCTCGATCGATCCTCGTAGGGATTCGGATCGAATTAATTTTCATTTTACTGCTTCCGCTGGGCCTTCGTTTTAGGCACCGAATCCCAACATTAACTTGGCAACATATGTAGCCCATCGATCACGTAGTTTCGAAAGATCTTTCATGCTGTAGTTATCGATTCCCTTGAACTTTCATCTCAAATTCACAAAAATAAGATTGTCAACAGAAAGAATTGAGCATTTGTAAACTTAATGAAAAAGTAAATAATGAAGCAAACGAGGCGAAATATTGGTCTCTTGGTGTGATACAAGGAACTAAATACTTCATGCGAACTAAGGCGTAACCAAAATGTTGTAAGAAAAGTGAGATACTTTTAATTGCGAGCATAGACAAAAATCTAAAAAATGTCGATACTTACATTATTTTTAAGAATGTTCACATCCTTAACGATATCTTCGACATATTTCATCACATAGTAGCCACATTCAAAAAAGCTAGGTTGCTTTGGACACTACAGAAGAAAATCAGATAATGAAGTAATGTAAAGAACTGAATATCACTTTTGTTTAAAATTTATACTCAACATATTTCGATTTTGCCATCTTTTACCTTCACACAGACCCACTACACATTAATCTTTCTATCACACTTCAAAGATTGATATATTCTAATCCCCCTGCAAAGAAGAATTTAAATCATTGGTAAAGAAATGCAAAAATAAAAATAAAAGAACATGAAACCATAAACTAAGTAAAACACTTAACTGATTCACTATTTGTTTCATATTTTCATCGGGACTATATATCATGGGGTCAAGATAATACACTACACGGCTCACTAAGTCAATTGCGAACAACAGCCAATGGCCACTAAATAAATGAAGTCACGGTTTGTGATGAAAATTCATATTAAAATTAACTTATTATTGTCTAATAAAATATATGACTAGTAAAATGTAAAGATTATACCCAGGATTATGTAATACCCGTGATTTCGATTTCCGGTAATTTCTTTTTTTTTTCGGAGGAAGTCCGTTTTGACGACTCTCTCATGACCGTTTCGTCATTCCGAGAATGATTAATTCTACACTTTTTGTCATCCAAGTTCGTTTCGGTGTCGTTTTGTTGAGTTCCGTGCTTTTTGGCGACTTTTCCGCACTTGAGTTCGATTCTTGCGAATCTCGTTCGAAACTGTTGTTTCGAGTTTCCTATAAGTCCGTTTAACTTTGTTAGACGTTTTGTGAACTTTGGTTTTGTTATTCGATCACGTATCGTGATTTTCGGACGTTTTGGGCCATTTTCGTAATTTCCCAAAGTTTGGGGTAATTACTTCTGTTGTCGAATTTCGAGCCTTCGGGTGGTCGGAATCGTGTGTTCTCTTAGTGCTCGAATTCGTCTTTGCGAGCATTTAGTAACCGTATCTTCGATTCGTATTTAGGTTCGGGTTTCGGGGTCATTCGGGCCGTCGGAGTTGGCCCCGGCCGAGTCATGGCCGGGCAATCTGGGCCCAGGCCGGCACTGGCCGAGTTACGGCCGGTAGTGCTCGGCAGCTATGCCGTGAGCCGCGGCACATGCCGGCAGGGCCGCGGCACACTGCCGCGGCATACTCGTCCGGGCCGCGGCACACCCGTGTG
The DNA here is from genome assembly GCA_033398695.1 of Orobanche coerulescens. Taxonomy (NCBI): domain Eukaryota; kingdom Viridiplantae; phylum Streptophyta; class Magnoliopsida; order Lamiales; family Orobanchaceae; genus Orobanche; species Orobanche coerulescens. The sequence goes on along the minus strand of CM065807.1, from coordinate 179,424,603 downwards.
GCACTTATCGGCCAAAACCTTCTGTACCTTGTGCCGCGGCACATGCCGACAGGGCCGCGGCACACTTCGACAGGGCCGCGGCACACATAGCGGTCTGCCGATCACTGGGCGCGATTTTTGGCCCTGTGCCGCGGCACACTTCGGCTGGGCCGCGGCACACGATGCGAATCGGCTATTTTAGGCACAGCGGCCCGTTTTCTTTTCATTATTCCTCACTTTCTTGCGGCTATCGGACGGGTGCGACGGGGAATCGAGTTCTTGGACGATTCTACACATAGCGGTCTGCCGATCATTTCCAAAGCATTTTGGAAGATCCTTGTTGATTATATCAACATCTAATCCGTGTGTTTCGTCGAATCAAGGTATATTTCTTGATTTTTCTTCAAGTTAACTTTTTGATGAATTTGTTCTTGATTTCGATTCTAGTCCGATTTTGATACATCGGTTGGTGTAGTATGATGTTATTATTTGTGTTCTACGGATTGTATACCCATATATCGAGTTTGTTTAACTCGATTGGCGATTCGAGTGTTCTTGGGGATTATTGAACATTTAGTGTTCGATTAAATGCCCCAACGAGTTCCTTTCGATAGTTTGTTGGGATTTCCATCGTTTTTACCTTGATTCCTGTCGTAATCATATTTTATTGTTCCTTCCGGAGGATTTTAGGTGCTCGAGGATTTCCGATGTTGAATCCCGTTTGGTGATTGATGATTCGTATGGTGTTATTCTCGTAGTACTCGGGGTGCTATTGCGTTCTTGATATTGTTTGGGGGTTCGGGGCTATTCGACCGTATTTCATCCGTCATCTTGTTGCGATCGTGGCTTCGAGGCAAGTACCTTGCCCATACTTTTCTTGTTTTATGGATATGATAATTATTGATCGTCTTGGTGTGTTTGTTGTTTGTTTGAAATGAGTTTTCAAAAGATTCGGCTAGCCTCGTTAAAGGCTCACTTTCAAAACGCGTGTGTTTTGTAAATTGTGTGGGTTGTAAGTGACTACGTGAATCCTTTGGATATGTTTAGTGTTGATGTTGCGCTTGATAATGCGTGGGTACGTATATTATTTCTTTCTGTCGTGTTATGGTTGACGTGCGTGTTGTTATTTATTCGTGTGGTCGTGGACTGACGGATAAATTATGTGAATTGGTGTATTGATTTGATAATTGTTACAACGATTGAATGTGTGGTTGAGGTTTGTGATAAGGTGGATACTTGTTATGAGAAACGTCGTATCCGGGAACCTCTGAGGGCGGGGCGTGCACTCCGGCCTGGTGTATGCTGCAATGTGCGGCTCCATATGGGTGGTGAACGCCGGTGTTACCTAATGCACGCGCAAGGGGCGGCTCTTGCGGGAGTGACGCCGGCGCGGTGACATGTTCAATGAGCGGCCAACATTATGGAGTGAACGCCGGTACACAGGTGCGCAAGGGAGGCGCCTGGCAGGCTTATTGGTTACGGGTATTTGAGTGATAGCTAAGACCCCATTACCGAACGATGTTCGGATCTCAATTCTTTCAACTCACTTTTAAATGTTTGTCTTGATATAGACCGCGATTCGTGTTTTTGAAAGCTTGTTTCAACTTGTTTTTAAAGCGTTGGTATCAGGGTTAATTAACCAAGGAGGTTTGACGAAATCTCCGAGGGTTAATTAATCGGGGGTCTTGAGCAGGATATGTCGAATGAGAGATTGTACCTTTGATTGTATTCTGGTGCTATTCTGTGTATTGGGTCAAGGACCCTGTGGAATGTTGAGATGATTGATCTCGTGTTGATATTATTTGGATTTGGGTTGAGAATCCCGTGGAAATATTTGTGAAGACTCGCTTGGGTTGATTGAATGGTTTTCTTGCAAATTGCTTTCCGCCTACTGGTCGAGGACCCTGTTGATTTTGGTAAAAGAAGGATTTGATGATCCTAAATTGTTTTCTAATAAAACTCTCGAAGGCATCTTTAAAACTGTTTTATAAATTGTTTCCCTTTACTTATGATCTTTCGGTTTTGGAAATGTTTACCAACTCTTGCCTCGGGAAGTACTTTTTGTTACGTTTGGATCTTTGAGGGTTCTTGGTTATTGTTATTCGTGGAATGTGAATTGTATGGCTCGTATTTGCACTTTGTTCTTGCACTAGCAAAACAGTGGAGTTTTGCTAACTCCCGAGTATTCGGGGGGTGGATGTCTGTTTTTGCATTCAGGTTTGGGAGCATAACACAGCGTCGGCACGAAGGATGATGAAATATGAACGATACTAATCACACGAGGACCCATATGAGGTCATTAGTTATAGTTTATTTTCCGCCGCAAGATTTTCTTTCCGTTGCAGACGGAGTGTGTTGTATTTGACCTGCGTGGTCATGTAATGAGTTTGAGTTGTATGTAATCATTGAAAGACCAAATCGGTCTACTGAGTCATTTTGGCCTTAAAGGCATTTTTGAGTTGTTCTATGTTGTTACCATCCTGGTAGATCCTTGAGGAAAGGGTCTACGGCGTGTAATATCCCTGAGCGGATTGGGGGTGTTACATTTATGGTATCAGAGCTTAGGTTGTGGAAACCTAGGCTGTCGGGTCAGTGGTGTCTGTTGAGGTGTGTCTCGTCGGATTTTCTCTGACGGAGTCGTGTCGCGACGCGTCGTCTGAGTTTGTTGGTCGTGATTAGTATCGTGGGGCGATCATCATCTTCGTGCGACATGTGGATGTAAGTCTCCCTTCTTTGCGTTGTGCCTCGTGTGACACGAGCTATTTTTATGATTATTTATTAGGTGATGGAATCCTTCGGTGGATTTTGATTTCACGATACGTGTTTAGTTGACTCTCTTATTTGGTTTATACGAGCTAATGTCTTTTTACTGTTGTTTTTGTCCGTTGCTTTTGGTTTTCGAATCGATTTGCTCGTTTTACAAGTTCTCTTGTGGAAGTTTTGTGCTTATACGCGTTCGACTTGTTCACTAGCCAGAGCGGGAGGGTCCTTAGAGGCCTTGAATGGGGTCAGTGGTTTTGTTCTGAATCCTTGGCGGTCTTCGACTGTAGTATTATACCGTTTATTTCCGTTAAAAGACATGTATGGTCTTGACTTTAAACGTTTTGATGTGTGTACTAGAAGGTGTTTTAGTGTACGTCGGTATGCGTGAGTTTTGGGCATTCTGGCCTATTAGATTTTTGAAAACCTTGAGTATCTTAGAAAATTAAATTTCGAGACGTACTTTTAAAACGAATTATTTTCTTGCGGTGTTTTCAAGGTGCTTTCTGGTGCCGCAATATATTTCAAAACTTTTCCAATTGAGGACCAAAAATACTTTGAGATACTTTCAATTATTTAGAAACACTTTTACTTAGACCCGAGGGTTGAATATTCTGAAAGTTTTTCACTAAGAGAAAGTGCATTTTTATCAAATGCGAAATGGTTCTCCAAAGTCTCGATAACGATGTCTCACGTTTGTGCGTTTTTTTTTGAAAGGTGATACTCAAGATCAACCGGTGTTTTTCTAAATTATTTTCAAAAGGTGGTTTTCGTTTTTAAAACCCATCATTTCCTGCTTATGGTCGGAGAAGGTGTGTATGATTGTGTACATACGTGCTTGTTTCGTGATGTTTAGTAATTATATGCTGGGTATCGTCCGGACCGTTGTAATCTTCGAACGTTACCGTTGTTGTCGTGATTTTTGTATGTGTTGATATGTTATGCCGAGTTGGCATCTTCGGTATGTTGTTTTGCGATGTTACGTCCGTGGTATCTAGCATTTTGTATATTCGGTATACCGATCCGAGGCGTTTCCAACCGCGGTGTGCCGGGGGCATACACGTACCAATTGTCCTTCTCGTCAAGAACACATTTTGAGTGTGGACTCGAGGACACCGAATTGATTTGCGAATTGGCTACCGAGACCTTCGGAGTTCGCGCTCCGCATCATCGGAATCGGCTTTGAGAGGCCTTTGAAGGATGTTTCTGTCAGTTGCTTGTTATGTTGTCACCTTGATTTCGTGTTGTGAGTTTCGGGAACGACACTTCTTTTAGAAGGGGTCGAATATAATACCCGTATTATTTTGGCTTCGCATTTTCTCTTTCTCAATTCTATCGACTCGCCGTATTCGTTGATACTTACCGAACTTGTTACGTATTTCGGTTTCATCGATCGGACGAGCCGTGATCTTGTTTTGGTTCAATCTGTTATCCGTGACTTTTCCGAGTTTGGTTTGATTCTTGTGAACCTTGTTCGGATGTAACATCTTTTGGTTCTACTAGTTCTTTTATTCGAAGTGGATCGGATTTGGAACTTCTGTATTTTTGACTCCGTCGATTCGTTTATGTTCGTTGACATTTTTTTAGCTTGTCCTGCCCCTTGCTTTTGTTGATCGAACGAGTGTGATATTGTTCCGGAATAACTCGTTTGTCGTTGTGACTTTCCAATTGCTATTCCCTTTCCTGTGGATCTTATGTGAATGCACATCTTGTTGTTTTCACCGGATCAAATATTGTCTCGAGCCGAGACGTGAACCTGGGAGTTGTTTGAATTTTATTGTTCTTCGTGATTCGAACATGATCGTTCGATTTTTGTTGTCTCGACCGTTGTGGTTCGATCGTTTGAGTGTTCGGTTTTTGTTGATCCCGTTTCTTGATTGTTGAGCGTTCAGACTCATTCCTAATTCCCTTAAGTCTGGAAAATTAGTCTCGTTTTCGATCTTCCAACCCCTGGGCGGTGGAATTCCGTATTTGTTCAGAGTTTGGCTCGTGTTTTGATTGATGTACCGTTGGGTGGGTCAATCGTATTGATTTTCGTTCGTTGTGTTTTGTGATTATTCGGGTAACTGACTTGACTATATTATCCGTTTGATGACGCTTGTCATTTGTGGGTTTTATTATATCCCTAACGGCGACGTTGTGTTGGTCGCCGTGGAGCGTGTTTTCACGCCGTATGTTCCTTTGCGTTTCTTGCAGCGTTTCGCCGTCGGGCGCGAGTTTTCAGTTTTTGGGTATCTCGTCGAGTTTTCCTGATAGTGGGTATTGCTTCTCCCTACTTATTTTAAGTTTCGGGATGAAACTTCTTTTAAGGAGGGTAGAATGTAATACCCGTGATTTCGATTTCCGTTAATTTCTTTATTTTCGGCGGAAGTCCGTTTTGACGACTCGCTTATGACCGTTTCGTCATTCCGAGAATGATTAATTCTACACTTTTTGTCATCCGAGTTCGTTTCGGTGTCGTTTTGTTGAGTTCCGTGCTTTTTGGCGACTTTTCCGCACTTGAGTTCGATTCTTGCGAATCTCGTTCGAAACTGTTGTTTCGAGTTTCTCGTAAGTCCGTTTAACTTTGTTAGACGTGTTGTGAACTTCGGTTTGGTTATTCGATCACGTATCGTGATTTTCGGACGTTTTGGGCCATTTTCGTAATTTCCCAAAGTTTGGGGTAATTACTTCTGTTGTCGACTTCGAGCCTTAGGTGGTCGGAATCGTGTGTTCTCTTAGTGCTCGAATTCGTCTTTGCGAGCATTTCGTAACCGTATCTTCGATTCGTATTCGGGTTTTGGGGGTCGTCGGCCGTCGGAGTTGGCCGGCCGAGTCATGGCCGGCAACTGGGCCCAGCCGGCGGCCGAGTTACGGCCGTAGTGCTCGGCGGTATGCGTGAGCCGGCACATGCCGGCAGGCCGCGGCACACTCGTCCGGCCGCGGCACACCGTGTGGCACTTATCGGCCAAAACCTCAGACCTTGTGCCGCGGCACAATGCCGAGTCATTGCCGCGGCACACTTCGGCAGGCCGCGGCACACATAGCGGTGCCGATCACCGGCGCGATTTTGGCCTGTGCCGCGGCACACTTCGGGGTCGCGGCACACGGTGCGAATCGGCTATTTTAGGCCAGCGGCCGTTTTCTTTTCATTCTTCCTCACTTTCTTGCGGCTATCGGACGGGTGCGACGGGGAATCGAGTTCTTGGCTGATTCTACTCATTTTCAAAGCATTTTGGAAGATCCATGTTGATTATATCAACATCTAATCCGTGTGTTTCGTCGAATCAAGGTATATTTCTTGATTTTTCTTCAAGTTGACTTTTTGATGAATTTGTTCTTGATTTCGATTCTAGTCCGATTTTGATACATCGGTCGGTGTAGTATGATGTTATTATTTGTGTTCTACGGATTGTATACCCATATATCGAGTTTGTTTAACTCGATTGGCGATTCGAGTGTTCTTGGGGATTATTGAACATTTAGTGTTCGATTAAATACCCCAACGAGTTCCTTTCGATAGTTTGTTGGGATTTCCGTCGTTTTTACCTTGATTCCCGTCGTAATCATCTTTTATTGTTCCTTCCGGAGGATTTTAGGTGCTCGAGGATTTCCGATGTTGAATCCCGTTTGGTGATTGATAATTCGTGTGGTGTTATTCTCGTAGTACTCGGGGTGCTATTGCGTTCTTGAAATTGTTCGGGGGTTCGGGGCTATTCGACCGTATTTCATCCGTCGTCTTGTTGCGATCGTGGCTTCGAGGCAAGTACCTTGCCCATACTTTTCTTGTTTTGTGGATATGATAATTAGTGATCGTCTTGGTGTGTTTGTTGTTTGTTTGAAATGAGTTTTCAAAAGATTCGGCTAGCCTCGTTAAAGGCTCACTTTCAAAACGCGTGTGTTTTGTAAATTGTGTGGGTTGTAAGTGACTACGTGAATCCTTTGGATATGTTTAGTGTTGATGTTGCGCTTGATAATGCGTGGGTACGTATATTGTTTCTTTCTGTCGTGTTATGGTTGACGTGCGTGTTGTTATTTATTCGTGTGGTCGTGGACTGACGGATAAATTATGTGAATTGGTGTATTAATTTGATAATTGTTACAACGATTGGATATGTGCTTGAGGTTTGTGATAAGGTGGATACTTGTTGTGAGAAACGTCGTATCCGGGAACCTCTGAGGGCGGGGCGTGCACTCCGGCCTGGTGTATGCTGCAATGTGCGGCTCCATATGGGTGGTGAACGCCGGTGTTACCTAATGCACGCGCAAGGGGCGGCTCTTGCGGGAGTGACGCCGGCGCGGTGACATGTTCAATGAGCGGCCAACATTATGGAGTGAACGCCGGTACACAGGTGCGCAAGGGAGGCGCCTGGCAGGCTTATTGGTTACGGGTATTTGAGTGATAGCTAAGACCCCATTACCGAACGATGTTCGGATCTCAATTCTTTCAACTCACTTTTAAATGTTTGTCTTGATATAGACCGCGATTCGTGTTTTTGAAAGCTTGTTTCAACTTGTTTTTAAAGCGTTGGTATCAGGGTTAATTAACCAAGGAGGTTTGACGAAATCTCAGGGTTAATTAATCGGGGTCTTGAGCAGGATATGTCGAATGAGAGATTGTACCTTTGATTGTATTCTGGTGCTATTCTGTGTATTGGGTCAAGGACCCTGTGGAATGTTGAGATGATTGATCTCGTGTTGATATTATTTGGATTTGGGTTGAGAATCCCGTGGAAATATTTGTGAAGACTCGCTTGGGTTGATTGAATGGTTTTCTTGCAAATTGCTTTCCGCCTACTGGTCGAGGACCCTGTTGATTTTGGTAAAAGAAGGATTTGATGATCCTAAATTGTTTTCTAATAAAACTCTCGAAGGCATCTTTAAAACTGTTTTATAAATTGTTTCCCTTTACTTGTGATCTTTCGGTTTTGGAAATGTTTACCAACTCTTGCCTCGGGAAGTACTTTTTGTTACGTTTGGATCTTTGAGGGTTCTTGGTTATTGTTATTCGTGGAATGTGAATTGTATGGCTCGTATTTGCACTTTGTTCTTGCACTAGCAAAACAGTGGAGTTTTGCTAACTCCCGAGTATTCGGGGGGTGGATGTCTGTTTTTGCATTCAGGTTTGGGAGCATAACACAACGTCGGCACGAAGGATGATGAAATATGAACGATACTAATCACACGAGGACCCATATGAGGTCATTAGTTATAGTTTATTTTCCGCTGCAGTATTTCTTTCCCGTTGCACGGGAGTGTGTTGTATTTGACCCCTGCGTGGGCATGTAATGAGTTTGAGTTGTATGTAATCATTGAAAGACCAAATCGGTCTACTGAGTCATTTTGGCCTTAAAGGCATTTTTGAGTTGTTCTATGTTGTTACCAGCCTGGTAGATCCTTGAGGAAAGGGTCTACGGCGTGTAATATCCCTGAGCGGATTGGGGGTGTTACATTTATGGTATCAGAGCTTAGGTTGTGGAAACCTAGGCTGTCGGGTCAGTGGTGTCTGTTGAGGTGTGTCTCGTCGGATTTTCTCTGACGGAGTCGTGTCGCGACGCGTCGTCTGAGTTTGTTGGTCGTGATTAGTATCGTGGGGCGATCATCATCTTCGTGCGACATGTGGATGTAAGTCTCCCTTCTTTGCGTTGTGCCTCGTGTGACACGAGCTATTTTTATGATTATTTATTAGGTGATGGAATCCTTCGGTGGATTTTGATTTCACGATACGTGTTTAGTTGACTCTCTTATTTGGTTTATACGAGCTAATGTCTTTTTACTGTTGTTTTTGTCCGTTGCTTTTGGTTTTCGAATCGATTTGCTCGTTTTACAAGTTCTCTTGTGGAAGTTTTGTGCTTATACGCGTTCGACTTGTTCACTAGCCAGAGCGGGAGGGTCCTTAGAGGCCTTGAATGGGGTCAGTGGTTTTGTTCTGAATCCTTGGCGGTCTTCGACTGTAGTATTATACCGTTTATTTCCGTTAAAAGACATGTATGGTCTTGACTTTAAACGTTTTGATGTGTGTACTAGAAGGTGTTTTAGTGTACGTCGGTATGCGTGAGTTTTGGGCATTCTGGCCTATTAGATTTTTGAAAACCTTGAGTATCTTAGAAAATTAAATTTCGAGACGTACTTTTAAAACGAATTATTTTCTTGCGGTGTTTTCAAGGTGCTTTCTGGTGCCGCAATATATTTCAAAACTTTTCCAATTGAGGACCAAAAATACTTTGAGATACTTTCAATTATTTAGAAACACTTTTACTTAGACCCGAGGGTCGAATATTCTGAAAGTTTTTCACTAAGAGAAAGTGCATTTTTATCAAATGCGAAATGGTTCTCCAAAGTCTCGATAACGATGTCTCACGTTTGTGCGTTTTTTTTTGAAAGGTGATACTCAAGATCAACCGGTGTTTTTCTAAATTATTTTCAAAAGGTGGTTTTCGTTTTTAAAACCCATCATTTCCTGCTTATGGTCGGAGAAGGTGTGTATGATTGTGTACATACGTGCTTGTTTCGTGATGTTTAGTAATTATATGCTGGGTATCGTCCGGACCATTGTAATCTTCGAACGTTACCGTTGTTGTCGTGATTTTTGTATGTGTTGATATGTTATGCCGAGTTGGCATCTTCGGTATGTTGTTTTGCGATGTTACGTCCGTGGTATCTAGCATTTTGTATATTCGGTATACCGATCCGAGGCGTTTCCAACCGCGGTGTGCCGGGGGCATACACGTACCAATTGTCCTTCTCGTCAGTAACACATTTTGAGTGTGGACTCGAGGGACACCGAATTCAGTTTTGCGAATTGGCTACCGAGACCTTCGGAGTTCGCGCTTCCGCACAGTCATCGGAATCGGCTTTGAGAGGCCTTTGAAGGATGTTTCTGTCAGTTGCTTGTTATGTTGTCACCTTGATTTCGTGTTGTGAGTTTCGGGAACGACACTTCTTTTAGAAGGGGTCGAATATAATACCCGTATTATTTTTGGCTTCTGCATTTTCTCTTTCTCAATTCTATCGACTCGCTCGTATTCGTTGATACTTACTGAACTTGTTCTGTATTTCGGTTTCATCGATCGGACGAGCTGTGATCTTGTTTTGGTTCAATCTGGTTATCGCTGTGACTTTTCCGAGTTTGGTTTGATTCTTGTGAACCTTGTTCGGATGTAACATCTTTTGGTTCTACTAGTTCTTTTATTCGAAGTGGATCGGATTTGGAACTTCTGTATTTTTGACTCCGTCGATTCGTTTATGTTCGTTGACATTTTTTTAGCTTGTCCTGCCCCTTGCTTTTGTTGATCGAACGAGTGTGATATTGTTCCGGAATAACTCGTTTGTCGTTGTGACTTTCCAATTGCTATTCCCTTTCCTGTGGATCTTATGTGAATGCACATCTTGTTGTTTTCACCGGATCAAATATTGTCTCGAGCCGAGACGTGAACCTGGGAGTTGTTTGAATTTTATTGTTCTTCGTGATTCGAACATGATCGTTCGATTTTTGTTGTCTCGACCGTTGTGGTTCGATCGTTTGAGTGTTCGGTTTTTGTTGATCCCGTTTCTTGATTGTTGAGCGTTCAGACTCATTCCTAATTCCCTTAAGTCTGGAAAATTAGTCTCGTTTTCGATCTTCCAACCCCTGGGCGGTGGAATTCCGTATTTGTTCAGAGTTTGGCTCGTGTTTTGATTGATGTACCGTTGGGTGGGTCAATCGTATTGATTTTCGTTCGTTGTGTTTTGTGATTGTTCGGGTAACTGACTTGACTATATTATCCGTTTGATGACGCTTGTCATTTGTGGGTTTTATTATATCCCTAACGGCGACGTTGTGTTGGTCGCCGTGGAGCGTGTTTTCACGCCGTATGTTCCTTTGCGTTTCTTGCAGCGTTTCGCCGTCGGGCGCGAGTTTTCAGTTTTTGGGTATCTCGTCGAGTTTTCCTGATAGTGGGTATTGCTTCTCCCTACTTATTTTAAGTTTCGGGATGAAACTTCTTTTAAGGAGGGTAGAATGTAATACCCGTGATTTCGATTTCCGTTAATTTCTTTATTTTCGGCGGAAGTCCGTTTTGACGACTCGCTTATGACCGTTTCGTCATTCCGAGAATGATTAATTCTACACTTTTTGTCATCCGAGTTTGTTTCGGTGTCGTTTTGTTGAGTTCCGTGCTTTTTGGCGACTTTTCCGCACTTGAGTTCGATTCTTGCGAATCTCGTTCGAAACTGTTGTTTCGAGTTTCTCGTAAGTCCGTTTGACTTTGTTAGACGTGTTGTGAACTTCGGTTTGGTTATTCGATCACGTATCGTGATTTTCGGACGTTTTGGGCCATTTTCGTAATTTCCCAAAGTTTGGGGTAATTACTTCTGTTGTCGAATTTCGAGCCTTCCGGTGGTCGGAATCGTGTGTTCTCTTAGTGCTCGAATTCGTCTTTGCGAGCATTTCGTAACCGTATCTTCGATTCGTATTCAGGTTCGGGTTTTGGGGTCGTTCGGGCCGTCGGAGTTGGCCCCGGCCGAGTCATGGCCGGGCAATCTGGGCCCAGGCCGGCACTGGCCGAGTTACGGCCGGTAGTGCTCGGCAGCTGTACCGTGAGCCGCGGCACATGCCGGCAGGGCCGCGGCACACTGCCGGGTCACTGCCGCGGCACACTCGTCCGGGCCGCGGCACACCCGTGTGGCACTTATCGGCCAAAACCTCTGTACCTTGTGCCGCGGCACAATGCCGAGTCATTGCCGCGGCACACTTCGACAGGGCCGCGGCACACATAGCGGTCTGCCGATCACTGGGCGCGATTTTTGGCCCTGTGCCGCGGCACACTTCGGCTGGGTCGCGGCACACAGTGCAGATCAGCCTATTTTAGGCCTGGCAGCCCGTTTTCTTTTCATTCTTCCTCACTTTCTTGCGGCTATCGGACGGGTGCGACGGGGAATCGAGTTCTTGGCTGATTCTACTCATTTTCAAAGCATTTTGGAAGATCCATGTTGATTATATCAACATCTAATCCGTGTGTTTCGTCGAATCAAGGTATATTTCTTGATTTTTCTTCAAGTTGACTTTTTGATGAATTTGTTCTTGATTTCGATTCTAGTCCGATTTTGATACATCGGTCGGTGTAGTATGATGTTATTATTTGTGTTCTACGGATTGTATACCCATATATCGAGTTTGTTTAACTCGATTGGCGATTCGAGTGTTCTTGGGGATTATTGAACATTTAGTGTTCGATTAAATACCCCAACGAGTTCCTTTCGATAGTTTGTTGGGATTTCCGTCGTTTTTACCTTGATTCCCGTCGTAATCATCTTTTATTGTTCCTTAGGAGGTTTAGGTGCTCGAGGATTTCCGATGTTGAATCCGTTTGGTGATTGATAATTCGTGTGGTGTTATTCTCGTAGTACTCGGGTGCTATTGCGTTCTTGAAATTGTTCGGGGTTCGGGGCTATTCGACCGTATTTCATCCGTCGTCTTGTTGTGATCGGCTTGAGGCAAGTACCTTGCCCATACTTTTCTTGTTTTGTGGATATGATAATTAGTGATCGTCTTGGTGTGTTTGTTGTTTGTTTGAAATGAGTTTTCAAAGATTCGGCTAGCCTCGTTAAAGGCTCACTTTCAAAAGCGCGTGTGTTTTGTAAATTGTGTGGGTTGTAAGTGACTACGTGAATCCTTTGGATATGTTTAGTGTTGATGTTGCGCTTGATAATGCGTGGGTACGTATATTGTTTCTTTCTGTCGTGTTATGGTTGACGTGCGTGTTGTTATTTATTCGTGTGGTCGTGGACTGACGGATAAATTATGTGAATTGGTGTATTAATTTGATAATTGTTACAACGATTGGATATGTGCTTGAGGTTTGTGATAAGGTGGATACTTGTTGTGAGAAACGTCGTATCCGGAACCTCGAGGCGGGCGTGCACTCGGCACAGTGTATCTTTGCAATGTGCGGCTCCATATGGGTGGTGAACGCCGGTGTTACCTAATGCGCGTGCAAGGGGCGGCTCTTGCGGGAGTGACGCCGGCGCGGTGACATGTTCAATGAGCGGCCAACATGATGGAGTGAACGCCGGTACACAGGTGCGCAAGGGAGGCGCCTGGCAGGCTTATTGGTTACGGGTATTTGAGTGATAGCTAAGACCCCGTTACCGAACGATGTTCGTATCTCAATTCTTTCAACTCACTTTTAAATGTTTGTTTTGATATAGACCGCGATTCGTGTTTTTGAAAGCTTGTTTCAACTTGTTTTTAAAAGCGTTGGTATCAGGGTTAATTAACCAAGGAGGTTTGACGAAATCTCCGAGAGTTAATTAATCGGGGGTCTTGAGCAGGATATGTCGAATGAGAGATTGTACCTTTGATTGTATTATGGTGCTATTCTGTGTATTGGGTCAAGGACCCTATGGAATGTTGAGATGATTGATCTCGTGTTGATATTATTTGGATTTGGGTCGAGAATCCCGTGGAAATATTTGTGAAGACTCGCTTGGGTTGATTGAATGGTTTTCTTGCAAATTTCTTTCCGCCTACTGGTCGAGGACCCTGTTGATTTTGGTAAAAGAAGGATTTGATGATCCTAAATTGTTTTCTAATAAAACTCTCGAAGGCATCTTTAAAACTGTTTTATAAATTGTTTCCCTTTACTTGTGATCTTTCGGTTTTGGAAATGTTTACCAACTCTTGCCTCGGGAAGTACTTTTTGTTACGTTTGGATCTTTGAGGGTTCCTGGTTATTGTTATTCGTGGAATGTGAATTGTATGGCTCGTATTTGCACTTTGTTCTTGCACTAGCAAAACAGCGGAGTTTTGCTAACCCCCGAGTATTCGGGGGGTGGATGTCTGTTTTTGCATTCAGGTTTGGGAGCATAACACAGGGTCGGCACGAAGGATGATGAAAGATGAACGATACTAATCACACGAGGACCCGTATGAGGTCATTGGTTTAGTTATAGTTTATTTTCCGCTGCAGTATTTCTTTCCCGTTGCATGGGAGTGTGTTGTATTTGACCCCTGCGTGGGCATGTAATGAGTTTGAGTTGTATGTAATCATTGAAAGACCAAATCGGTCTACTGAGTCATTTTGGCCTTAAAGGCATTTTTGAGTTGTTCTATGTTGTTACCAGCCTGGTAGATCCTTGAGGAAAGGGTCTACGACGTGTAATATCCCTGAGCGGATTGGGGGTGTTACAGATTATAAGGGAATATGGAGACTTGTCCTAACTCAATCACACCCAAAAGTTTCGAAATGTATTGGGATCTGTCATTGAATCAGAACTTTGTTGGATGTAGTTTTTGAAAAAGTCCAAACTAAAATGGGCTGACAATTCTGCTATTATCCATCTCCTCGCACAATTACGTACAAGAAAAAATACTGTATGAAGTACATTTTGATAAAACAAATCATAGTATCACATAATACACTTGTACCGTACTTGATCCATATGTCAATAATGCAATTTGAAACGTTGTGGAAGTTGATAATTTCATTACAATTCATCCAGGGCTGTTTTTCTTCATACATATAACCACGGAGGAAGGTTATATGTAATCAAAGAAACAAGACAACAACTATAAGCACTATTAAGTGTACTATGTGGAGTAACCCCATCAGTTGATAGAGCTAAACGGAGATTTCTATCCTCTTATGCAAATTGTGGCCACTTATTTTCATTTAATTGCCAAGATGATGAGTCTACTGGGTGGCGAAGTTTGCCATCATTAATTCTCTTATTTGCATGCCATGTCAAATTTTGAGTAGTTTGTGGTGATTGGAACATTCTTTTGAACCTAGGAATAGGAGGGAAATACCACAACACCTTTGCAGGCACACCATTTTTTATTTATTTTTTGATCCAATTTTTTCTCTCTGCCACCTAGATGCTCCACAGTTCGGGTACTCAACAAGATCAACAACTCTTTTCTATACAAAATGCAATCATTCGGACAAGCATGTATTTTCTTATAATCTAAGCCTAACACTTTCATAGTTTTCTTAGCCTCATAAATTGAATTAGGCAAATCATTATTAATGGGCAAAATATCAGCAAGGATATCTAACAAAGCTGAAAACCTTTTATCAAACGACCCATAATTCCCTTTAACACTATAGAGACTCATAAAACCAATAAGATTTGAATACTTTGAACCCAGATATAAAGGATTTTCAGCATCATCAAGCATGTCTTTTAAAGTACTAGGGTCTTTATCATAATGCTCATAAACATCTTGGACCATGTCAAGGGGGAACGGCTGGAGCCCTTAGGTAATGTTCGGGGATGAAACCATTAACCCTACCCAGGCCCAGTAAGTGCGGGCCTGTAACCCAAGTGGGGGACAATGAGGCGATTAGGTCAGGCTGGCAAACTTACCTCTAGATCGGGGGTGAGCTCGAGCCTCTTTGGGGCGTACTCAGGACAGGGGACGATTCCCCTCGTGGAAAAAGAGAAAAAAAATCTTGGACCATGTCAACTACATTATTATAATCTTGACATCTAAATCTTTCACTAGGTAGATGGTCTTGACACTTTGTGGAGGTAGAGGTGTCAACTTCCCCATTCTTAGTCCATATGACATATGACTCAAGAAAACCCTTCTGAAACAAATGAAGCTTCACCAGTTCAGGCTTATGAAACTCCATATTGCAACAAAAGGTGCAAGGACATCGGATTGACATTCATTTTCAGCATTCAAAATCGCAAATTCTAAGAAATCAACAACACCAATTTTATACTGTAAAGACCTTCTAGCACAAGATATCCAAGTTTTGTCCATTTCAAATACCTTTACCTATGCATATAAAATATTCAGTGCCAGGTTGCATACAAAACGTTTTGAAATAAATGAAGCTTTTCCCAGTTAAAGCTTATCAAACTCCATATTGTAATATAATGTGCAAGGACATCTCTAACTCAATATGTCTACTAAATATTATATCATAATGCGCAAAGATAAGATCAAGTTAATCTACCTCAAACATTCACTAAACAACCTAGATGTCATGTAAAACTAGAAGAGGTGATTAACAAACATCTATTTGTACATTTAAATCTGAGAGAAAAAACAGATTTATAACAAAATCCTACACTGGTAATAAATCAGAACATTCTCTTGTTATAAATCTTGTGAACATTCTCCTATCTGAACATTCTTTTGATATAAATCTGTTTTTTTTTCTCTTTGTACAAAATCAGTGGTACAGAGAAAGTAAACAAAATCCTACACTCGTAATGAGTGATAAAAACAGATTTTCATGCATTGATAAGCACAAACACAATGAGGGTGATTGAAAAAATAAAAACAAAATCAGAAGGACAAAATGAGAACAGCAGCAATTGAAAGTGTTTGTGTTATTGTTCCACAAAAATTGCCCAGCCACAACTTGAAAATGTCAAATATGAACTCACATATTCTATTAAATACACTAAAAGCATAAGGAAGACGGATGGCAAACCAACAATTCAAGAAGCGATGTACCGTGATATCAAATTCTAGATTATTCCACCACCTCTCACCGCGGCTGCTCAAACAAACGTCCTTGGCATGGCGGTAGTGTTAACACACGGCAGAGCTTCGCGGTAGTGTTGACGCAAATGTAATTATTTCTTTGAGAATTTAATTATGTTATTATGTATTTGATATGATTAATTAATTGGATTAATTAATTGATATAAATATATCAGAATGGAATTAGAGTTTATCTGTTTGGACACATGGGAGTCCGATACGAACCGAACTCGTCCAATTCCTTCTAGATGGCCGCCCCCTACACCTACCCCCCTCTTGGTCTTTGTCTCCGTTTTAGTAGTGGAAGACTTAAGACCTTAAGGGAAATCAAATCTCTTTTTATATGAAAAAGGGTGATTTGATGAGATAGGTTGAAGAATATATTGTGAAGACCAACCCACTTTTGAGGGCCTGTGCATTCACGGTTGAGAGAGAGAGAGAGAGAGAGAGAGAGAGAGAGAGAGAGAGAGAGAGAGAGAGAGAGAGAGAGAATAGTTTTCTCCAGGTCTACACATTGTTCTTCATGTTCTTGAGTTTTTTCTTGGAGAAAGTTTAAGACATAATTGAGAGATTGTGAGTTATACACTTGGAGTGTTATAATCACATTTTAGATTAGGTCCTATAACCTTGTTCTAACCGTCTCCTTGGAGGATAACGAGGTATAGTCATTCCATTCGTTTCTCCGGCACGTGGCAAGTAGAGACGCGGTTCTTTCGGCGTTGGATCATCCAAGAGCTTGGAGCGGATTTGAATCGTAGGGAGATCGCCTAAAGCTTGGAGAAACGCTTCTCGGATATCACCATTTAATCAACGGACTACGAGGGTATATTTTCTCGTATCTTCTTATGTTTCGTCTTATATTCGTATATACGTAGCTTGATCGATCCTCGTAGGGATTCAGATCGAATTAATTTTCATTTTACCGCTTCCGCCGGGCCTTCGTTTTAGGCAATGAATATCAATAGTTGTATCGGAGCGTAGGTCTTTCGATCGTATATACGATATTTGGCATTTGGAATGCTTGATTGGATGGTGAATGATTTGGAATCATTTATAATCATAATCGTGGTGTATGTTTTTCGTTCGTTGTAGTTGTATTTTTCGTAAGTTTATGTCTAAATATAAATCTTTAATTTCTGGAAAATGTGATTTATATTGTAGATATGAAAGTCGGAAAATATAGATATTGGATATTCGGTCGCAAATCTAGCCCCGAATCATCGTTGGACGATTTTTCAGACTGGGGGTGAAATCTGCCCGGGTGACCCGACCGTGCCAATCGGCACAAGCCGTGCCACGCAGGCCAATCTTGGAGACTGTCGGGGTAACCGGACCATGCCAATCGGCACGGGCCGTGCCAGGAAGGCCAGTCTTGGAGACTGTCGGGGTAACCCGACTGTGCCATTCGGCACGGGCCGTGTCCGGCAGGCAGTCTGGGAGACTGCCGGGATAACCCGACCGTGTTAATCGGCACGGGCCGTGTCCGGCAGGCAGTTTCATCCCGGCTTGATTTTTTCGTGTATTCCAGAAAATTAATCTCCCGCGTATTAAATTGGATTTAATATGATTAAATGATTTGTGGTATTTCATTTTATAAGGGAGTATTGATTGATTAGAATACTTGTTGAAGACCAAATTATTTTGAACGTTTTTCATATTACTGGTTGTGTGAATTGATTGGATCGATTCTATTTGTTGTTTATATGTTGGTTCGATCAATGTATCTCTACGCTATCCATTTATATAGTATTTATTGGATGAATACTTTTGAATGGGAATGTAGTTCATGGACTTAGTTTTGAATCATTCGGTTTTATTCGATTGGGTTGTAAAGGTCGTTTTGAGCCTATTTATTTTGCTAGAATTATTTGTATCTAGGATGCAATTTTTCAATGTAAGATTTATATGTAATGACGAAGACCGGAGGAAGATCCATTCGAGAAGACGAAGATTCAAGACCGAAGACTTGTAATTAGATTACGGAGTTTTTGATTCTAGGAACGGTCCATGAACTACTTGTTGGTAGCAACTAGGTTGTGAATGTTTATTCATATTATATGAATGCACAAACGCGCTTAAATGAATTAATGTGCAAAGTGTAACATTAATCGCGAAAATTCTCCCACGACAAATTATTAAGTTTATAAGGTTTCAAGGTTTTCCTTCCCTCCATTGAGCTTTCGGAAAATTGAAATCCAAACCGGATGTTCTATGCTTCCGAGTTATTGGGGTAGTCATTCGGGGAGGATGGATAAATTATCGGGAGCACATTAGATGCCTTCGGTTGGAGCAAATTTTATCCCTAGAAACCTATTCGGTTGCCGGATAAGATTCAATTGTGAAACTGATTTGCGTCGATTGTATAAACTTAACTTGTTCACGAACCATAGAAACCTTATAGGTTGAGGGGAGTGAACAAGGGGAAAAATAAGATCGATTCATCCATTAGATGGGTTTGTGTTGGACACCACTTTATGAAAACTAATAGATTAGAAACCTATTCGGTTGCCCTCTATTAAGATTTATAAAGAACTCGATCACCACTATGAAGTAGAGTGAACGATACTTCCGGATTTCACATTCCCGGATTCCGAACTTAAAATGATAAAATACTATTTTAATTTATTAACCTCAATTTTCGTTTTACTCACATATAAAAAGCATTTGCTATTAGAATTAATTTTTGTTAATACCATCGTGATCGGTTTAACGAGATCTTTAATTTGACATTAATATTGATATGGGTGTTAACTCTTTTCATTTATATTATTATCAAATGTAAATTAATATCCAACTCTGGAAATCGCATTGATTTATACATACCCTTACACTTGCTATTAACGGCATTCGATATTTAGACATATACCTTGACGATGACTATATTTTGAGGAATTGATTGGACAATCCTGCTTTGGTAGAAGCAGTTAATTATTTTTGCAGTTTAATTTCTATCTCTTATTTATCTCAAAGTGGTGGTTTGAAACCGCACATTTATCGAATTTTATTTTCTGTAATTACAATACCTCCCATGTGATGAGTTCAATTATCACAAGATGGATGGTTTTACATATGCAATTTATATATTATATATCACCATCGTGGTTGGTTATACCACAAGAATGGTTCATAGATCCTGCTATCGAAGAAGCATTTGATAAATATAAATCCTACTCTGGAGAAGTAGTTTATTGATTATCTAAATCCTACTCTCGAAGAAGCAGTTGATAAAATAAATCCTACTATGAAGAAGTAGTTGATCAATGATTCAAATCATGCTCTCGAAGAAGAAGCAGTTGATGGAAATAATATCCGATCTCCATGATTATTTAACACGAACGTAGAAAATTGAGCAAGTGATACCAGAAGCTATCACCGATTAATTACAGAAAATCCCATGCAAATACACCACATGGTGGGATCATCCGACAACTGATATGAAGAGCTATCACTAAAAAATAATTGCTCAATAAGTCCCATGTTAATTATATCACATGGTGGGATCATTGAAATCATATTGATATGACAATATTTGTGGAGAAGCATATATCACATATTCTTGAGAATAATATATTTGCATAAAGGCAAAAATGATCATATTTTCATTTATGTTTTTTTGTTTACTTTCTATTTGCGTGTTTATGTTAATATTGGCTAATAAAAGATCCTTGTGTGAGAAGTGAAGGCTATTAGAAGATTATGGAGGAGAGTAGAGCACAAGGTAGTGCTGAAGGAGCGAGGGATAACCGTATCGACCGACTGACGGATCTTGTGGAAAGGCTTATAGAACGAGATGTTAGACGTGAAGCCGAGGCTCATAATTCTCCACCTCCTCGAAATGATGCCATTGATCTGGTTAGTGAGAGGTTCCAGAAACGAAAGCCTCCCAAATTTGAGGGTGGGCTCGATACGAGCGTCTCTGAGAATTGGCTCCGAACTATGGAAATGATGTTCAGCTATGGCAGAATCCCTGATGAGGCCAAGGTTTCATGTGCGGTGTTTTACCTCCGTAATGATGCTAGTTACTGGTGGGACACCATGATGGGTATATATGATGTTCCTAGACTGACATGGGAGGAATTTAAAGAGCTTTTCAAGGCGAAATACCTTACGAAAGCTGCACGAGCTGCAAAACGGAAGGAATTTTCAAACTTGAAGCAAGGTGATATATCAGTTGATGAATATGTCAGAAAATTTGATGAGCTTTCAAGGTATGCGCCACACATCGAGGGTCTGAAACCAGAAATATATAGAGATGTGCAAGTCGGGGAAACTAGAGAAAATATGTGGCAGTGGTTCAGCGAGCTCTGAATGCAGAAATGGCTCAAAGGAAAATCATGGAGGAACGAAAGGAGAAAGAGGCTAAAGAAAAATAGAACCAGACGAATTATCAGCAGGGCCAAGGCAAGTGGCAGCACTCAAACAAGGGTAACAAGAGGCAAGGCCAGTTCTATGTAATGGCCAGAAATGGTTTAAGGACAACAACGGAGGACAGCCATCCACTGGAGCTAAACAAAAGCCAAAATGTGCAAAATGTGGAAGATATCACTTTGACGTCTGCATGGAAGGACCTGGAGCCTGCTACAAATGTGGAAAGATGGGTCATTTGCAAAGGAGTGTACCTCTAATGACTCCGAGCAGAAGAAAGTACAAGGAAGAGTATTTGCAATCACGCAGGCAGAGGTTGATGCCAACCCTGCAGTCGTCTAATGTAACATACTAATTTGTGGTATTCCTGCATATGCGTTATTAGATCCAGAAGCAACACATTCATTTGCATCGACCAAGTATGTAAGAAGGTTGGGCAAACCACTGGAAGAGTTTGGTGGGCAGTTTAATGTGTCTACTCTTTCAGGAGAACTCTTGACCTCAGACAAAGTTCTCCGATCCTGTAGTGTAGTAATCAATAACCGGGAATTGGATGCTGATCTCATTGTGCTCAACATGTCGGATTATGAAGTAATCCTAGGGATGGATTGGTTATCCAAGCATCATGCTACCATGGATTGTAAAAAGAAGATTGTTACGTTCCAACCACCAAATGAAGAGGAGTTTGTGTTTGTTGGGAGTAGCAGCAAATTGAGAACGAGAATATTTTCAGCAATGATGGCACGAAAATTACTTAGAAATGGATGTGTCGGTTATTTAGCCAGTGTGTTGGACACACAGAAGGAGCAGATCCACAAACCCGAAGATGTACCTGTGGTACAGGAATTTCTAGAAGTATTCCCAGAGGATTTACCAGGGCTACCTCGAGACAGAGAAATTGAATTCAACATTGAGCTAATTCCAGGAGTGGCCCCAATATCGAAAACACCATACAGAATGGCTCCTACAGAATTGAAAGAATTAAAAATTCAGTTGCAGGAACTACTTGATAAAGGATTCATACGACCCAGTTTCTCAGCATGGGGAGCCCCAGTACTCTTCGTAAAGAAGAAGGATGGTACCATGAGACTCTGTATCGATTATAGAGAGTTGAATAGGGTGACCATCAAGAACAAATATCCCTTACCAAGAATTGACGATTTATTTGACCAGCTTCAGGGAGCTGAAATATTTTCAAAGATCGATTTAAGGTCGGGTTACCATCAATTGAAGATCAAAGAAGATGACATACCAAAGATGGCATTTCGAACCAGGTATGGACACTATGAATTTCTGGTGATGCCTTTCGGTTTAACTAATGCCCCTGCTGCTTTCATGGATTTAGTGAATCGAGTCTTTAGAGAGTACTTAGATAAGTTTGTCATTGTCTTTATTGATGACATCCTTATCTACTATCGATCATTGGATCAGCACAAGGAACATTTAAGAACAGTGTTGGGTATCCTAAAGGATAAATGGCTATATGCTAAGTTTAAGAAATGCGACTTCTGGAGGGAACAAGTGGCATTCCTTGGGCATGTAGTGTCGAAGGAAGGAATTTCAGTTAACCCAGGGAAAGTGGAGGCCGTGAGTAAGTGGCCCAGACTGAAGAATGTTCATGAGGTATGCAGTTTCTTGGGGTTAGCGGGTTATTATAGACGATTCGTTGAAGAATTCTCCAAGATAGCCTCACAGCTTACTCAACTGACGAGAAAGAACGTTAAGTTTCAATGGCCTGACGCATGTGAAAAGAGCTTTGAAGAACTGAAACAGAGGTTAACATCGGCACCGATCGTTTCGATTCCAACAACTACGGGAAGATTTGTTATTTATAGTGATGCGTCAAAGTCAGGATTGGGAGCTGTGCTTATGCAAGATGGAAGAGTAATTGCTTATGCTTCACGGCAACTGAAGGATTATGAGAAAAACTATCCAACTCATGATCTGGAATGGGCAACCATCGTATTTGCCTTGAAAATGTGGCGACATTACCTCTATGGAGATAGATGTGAAATCTACACGGATCATAAGAGCTTAAAGTATTATTTCACACAGAAGGAACTCAATATGCGGCAAAGGCGATGGCTGGAATTAGTTAAGGATTATGATTGCACAATAAACTATCATCCAGGTAAGGCAAATGTTGTTGCAGATGCTTTAAGTAGAAGGTCTAATGCCAGCGTATCGGCAATAATAGGGACCCAGAAACCATTATTACGAGAGTTGAAAAAGTGGGGATTGCAGATTGTGCAAGAAGGGCATGTCAGAAAACTGTTTTCAATGACGCTGCAACCTACCGTACTTGAGACTATTAAACAGGATCAACTTATGGATCCATATCTGTGTCATTTGAAGTAAGAAGTTGAGACAGGCAAATCCAAGGATTTCAGAATTACACCAGATGGAGTTATCAACTTCAAGGGGCGGCTATGTGTACCGGATAATAGTAGTCTGAAGAAGAAAATACTCTTAGAAGCTCACAACGCTCCATATACAGTACATCCTGGAACCACCAAGATGTACAAGGACCTAAAGATGCATGATTGGTGGCCTGGGATGAAGAACGATGTGGTTAAATTTGTGGCTCAGTGCCTAACTTGTCAACAAGTAAAGGCAGAACATCAAAGACCCGCAGGGACATTACAATCATTGGACATTCCTAAATGGAAATGGGAAGACATCACTATAGACTTTGTAGTTAGACTTCCAAGAACCAGAGAAGGTCACGATGCCATATGGGTTATAGTTGATCGCCTTACAAAATCATCTCACTTTCTTCCGGTACATACTACGTATTCCATGGATAAATTGGTGGATCTATACGCTAGAGAAATTGTAAGATTGCATGGTGTGCCTTTATCAATTGTATCAGACAGAGATCCCTGTTTTATTTCATCATTCTGGAAGAGCTTTACATAAATCTCTGGGAACAAAGTTGGCGATCAGTACAGCGTTTCACCCACAAACTGATGGTCAGTCGGAGAGAACTATCCAGACTTTGGAGGACATGTTAAGGACGTGCGTACTGGATTTCCAAGGGTCGTGGAATACCTACCTGTCTTTGATAGAGTTTGCGTATAATAATAGCTTCCACTCTACTATTGGCATGGCGCCTTACGAAGCTCTTTATGACAGAAAGTGCAGATCACCGATTCATTGGGATGAGCTGGGTGAGAGGAAGTTTCTTGGACCATAATTGGTGCAGAAAAGCAAAGAAGCCATTGAGAAAATTAGAAAAAGAATGCTTACAGCTGAGAGTCGGCAGAAGAGCTACGTGGACAACCGACGATGAATGCTTCAGTTTGATGTCGGGGACAAAGTATTTCTTAAGGTGGCACCAATGAAGGGCGTCCTGAGATTCAGAAAGAAAGGAAATTAAATCCAAGATACATAGGCCCATTTGAGGTACTGGAAAGAATTGGAGAAGTGGCATACAGATTAGCATTTCCACCATCACTAACAAATGTTCACAACGTCTTTCACGTTTCAATGTTGAAGAGGTATGTCTCGGATCCATCACATATATTGAGCTATGAGCAATTACCGTTAAGTGAGGACTTAAATTATGAAGAGACACCGGTTAAGATATTGGATAGTAAGCAAACGGGATTGAGGAACAAAAAGATGTCGTTTGTTAAGGTGTTGTGGAAGAATCACTCAGTTGAAGAAGCTACGTGGGAAAAGGAAGATGAAATGAGGCATAAATATCCGGCTCTATTCGGTAAGTAAATTTCGAGGACGAAATTCTTATAAGGAGGGAAGATTGTGATGCCCAAGGACTCTCAAACACAAGGTCTAGTCAATAATAGCATATTAATCTTAAAACATGCAAGATTTCATGCTTAATTGTATAAAAATGTGATAGTGTGACATGAAACTGCTATTATTTGAATAATATGATTCATGCATTACTTGTTATTAAGTATTATTTTACATTTCATGATTCACCTTATTTGATAGTTAATTTAATGGCATTGAAGTGTCAAAGCATTGAACATAACCCTAAGTTCAAGTGGTAAGCCTATAAGCAGTAAATAATATCAGTGACGTGTCTATCGGTTGGTCTCGGGGTTTTAGTCGGCGGGTATGCTGAGTCAATTTGGATTGATGATTCAAGTAAATAACCCTCTCTTATTCCGATAACATGTGTCAATCATATTGATACTTGTGAATACCATCAATGATGAAATTCAAGATCTCAGTGATAACCTTTGTTAAGTCATTCGATTTGTAAGTATTTTATTCGTCCCAAATGCGGTCGGGTAGAATTGAATTTGTTCTTTAGTTCATTATACAATAATGTCATATTTCTAAGTGAGTCCTCAAACTCTTATTTCTAGGGTTAATTATATAAAAGTTCATAAAGATAACAACAAACTCATTTTCTACCACTTTCGATTGTATTCGCGAAAGTAGCTGAGTTTAGACAATAAAAATACATATTAAGCTTTATAAAAAACCTTGTATCATACATCCATACCCTAAACAAGATCAATCCATACTAAGAACCGGTTTAAAACATCTAAGAACCGGATTATAACAACTTCAACCGGTCCATTCTTCTAAACCTGACTTCTGGAGGCCATTAAGGGGGTATTTTAGTACTTTCACCCTTATAAACCGACTCTTGCACTTAGATAAGGGAGGAAACGGACTCTAAACTCTTCTAGACACTCTGAACTCGATCCATAAGCTCCACGCTTCAAAAATCCATCAAAAAAATCGAGGAGAAATCATAAAAACATCGACATCTCAATCCAATTGACAATCAATGTGAGTTATCTTTGTTTTACTCTTGTTCTTGCTATAGTTCTTGTGTGATATGAAGTTTTGAGAGCTGGTTTATGTGCTTATATACGTTCTAATGATGTTAAGAACTCATACATGGCCTAAACTTGTATTCAATGTGGATTTGTAGGGCTTAAAACTCACTAAGACAACAAAAGAATCAATTCTGTCACCTTTTGAAAATATGGGTGGATAGTATTGAATTAGTGTGCTTAAGGGGCATAGGTTGCTATATACATATTCTTAAGTATATTAGGTATGCTATATCAAAATATTATGCAAATCCAACTTATAATCAAGTGGATATACGTGGGACAAATTCAGTTATTTCAAGATCTTGATAATTTCCCGTAAACCATTGTATTGTTATAGAATCCTAGAGGTATGGCCTATAAGAGTTGATATAACACTATGAACAGAAAATAATAGGCTTCATAATGAATTAGGAGTGAAAAAATAATAGAGTATTATGGTCGTATATAACGAAATGCGCACATAAAATTTGTAGAATACCAATTATGTGAAATCGGTAAAACCCTTCGGATACGCAGTGAGTTAAACCTTGTGTATACCATATAGATTCTTTAAAGGCACTCCTTGAAACAGGCTCTAAAGACATATCATCACAACCACCTCTTATTGGTATAAAATCAAAGGTATCACCTGAACAAGGTAAGTAGTAACTGATTTCAAAATTGTATCACAAGAGCATTTGTCTGATATATGTGTTAATGATTGTTGTTTTAGATATTGCTCGTACCTTGTGTATATGTGGATAACATAATTTGGTATCGAAGCCACTCTGCCGTGTAGTGCGAGTGTGCCGATGAGGACGTCGGGTCCTATGAGGAGGGGCGGATTGTGATATCCCACACCGACTAGCAGAGAGCGGGCGAAGTGCCTTATTTGTGCATGCCGAACTCCTAATAGCATGAGGCCTTTTGGGATCCCAGTGGCTTCGGGGTGATGAGAACTCCGAAGTTAAGCGTGCAGGAGGCGAGAGCAGTCTCAGGATGGGTGACCTCCTGGGAAGTTGGTCGCTGGGTTCCCAGAAACAAAACCGTGAGGGCCAGCTCTGAGGAGACTGCCCAAAGCGGACAATATCATGCTACGGCGGAGGGCTCTTGGGATGTGACAATTTGCTCCGATACCAAATATGTCACACCCTTTAGATTTTTTTTGGATATCAGATACCTGATATTAAAAATATCCTTATTATATATTACAGCACAGCGGAAAACTTAAAACCTTTATGAGGAAACTCTTTTTACACACCAAAAATTACTTTTTCACATCAGTCGACTATTATATTACAACCAAAAGAAAACATTGGTTGTGTAGGTTTATAAGAAAACTTAGACTTAACAAACACACACAGAGAACACTCCAGAGGTCTGATGTTCATATACAACGGCTTGTTGGCGTAGAGAAGCTTCCCGGACATCAACTTATGCCTGATACCCCGAATTATTACCTGTATCACAAGAATTCAACTAAATGAGCGAAAGCTTAGTAAGTAGTAACTGATTTCAAAACGGTATCACAAGAGCATTTGTCTGAAATATGTGTTAATGATTGTTGTTTTAGATATTGCTTGTACCTTGTGTATATGTGGATAACATATTGCTCTATTTTTAGTGTGTGACGTGTCCCATAGAGCATTTATACATGTGGTATTATCATGATGCATATGATCATAGCATAGCATTGGAGGTTGCTGTTGCATGTATTGATCATAGTACAGGCTTTCTAAAGGTGATCAGAACAAACTGTTTTGATTATGTGCATCGGGGCTACTGGTAAGGGGTTGTTTTGTGGAGGAGTCTAGGAAACGTCGTAGTGATCCATGTGTTATGATTGGACACTTTGTCTGATGTTTTGCGGTGGAGTCTGGGACACACCGTGGTGACTCATGTGTCTGATTGGGAACCTTTATAGCCATGGTCCTGGTGGAGTCTGGGACATGCCAGGCTGACCCATGTGTTATGATTGGGTAGTTTGTTCTGGCTATGGTTGGACATGCACACTTTTGGCCCGGGCCAGGAACTCGAGATCTACATAGCAGCGCGCTATAAAAGAGTTTTTGAAAGTTAAAGGAAAATAAAACTGCATTTCATAAACTCATTCATAAATGCATTCATGTATTGTGTGTCACTACTTATTGAGCTTTCGCTCATTTAGTTGAATTCTTGTGATACAGGTAATAATTCGGGGTATCAGGCATAGGTTGATGTCCGGGACGCTTCTCTACGCCAACAAGCCGTTGTATATGAACATCAGACCTCTAGAGTGTTCTGTGTGTGTGTTAAGTCTAAATTTGCTTATAAACCTATATAGCCGATGTTTTCTTTTGGTTGTAAAATAATAGTCGGCTGATGTGAAAAAGTAACTTTTGGTGTGTAAAAAGAGTTTCCTCATAAAGGTTTTAAGTTTTCCGCTATGCTGTAATATATAATAAGGATATTTTTAATATCTAGTATCTGATATCCAAAAAAATCTAAGGGGTGTGACAGGTATGTTGTTTCGATTATATATCGTGTGTTTCAGATGTTTTGGGCCATTTTGTAATTTCTCAAAATTTTGGGGTGATTACTAACGCTGTAGTTTTTCGTACCCTTGGGTAGCCGGAATTGTGTTTTCTTTTAAAGCTTTGGTTCTGACTCAATCTTGTTGTTTGTGTGTCTCCTTTGGTCCGTTGTTTGGTGTCGGATGCGCGTTGTTTTCATCCGAGATGGAATTCGCTGTTTTCCATCCTTGAGTGATGTCCGTGCTGCTGTCTGCACTCGATAGCGCACTATACTGTTGTGTAGCGCACGCTATCGTTGTTATGTAGCACATTCTACGACCGTTTAGTAGCACGCGCTAACGGCTCGAACACTGCAGTGACAGTGGGTTGTTTCTGCTCTCTACTTTCTGGACGAGCAGCTTAGCGCACGCTACACTTGTATGCTAGCGCACGCTACGGTTTGGACTTAGCGCATGCTGGGTGACCAGTAGCGCGCACTAACTCCGCAGTCCAGACTGGGCAGGATGTTTCTGGACTCAGTTTGGTGCCCAGGTAGCACACGCTATTGCCCGATAGCGCGCGCTATCGAGGGGCCGTTGGCGTACGCTATCCTCTTGTAGCGCACGCTAACGGGCCAGGACCGTAGGTTCTGGACTGGTTTTTGGCTGGGTAGCGCATGCTAACTAGGGGTCGTTAGCGCACGCTAATCTCTCTAGTTATATAAACCAGAAAGTTGACCCATATCCGCCTCATTTTCTCATTTCCTCTCCCTCTCCGCGGCCGAGCGACTCCAGGGACGATTTGGGGCGATTTCTTCTTCCAATCACTTCAGAGATCATTTTCCTTGAGTTCTTGGTGTATATTAACAACACCAACACTTGTTCTTCATCCTTAATCCAAGGTAATCTCCTAGAACCCTATTTTGGGAAATTTGGGGGTTTTTGAGTTTTCGTCTGATTTGTTCCGTATTGTTGATTAATCCATGATGTATATGATTAATCTTGATGATATTCACATTTTCCCTACGAGTTCATGGTAAGTTTCGTGGTATTTGTGAAATTAAGAGGGTTCAGTTGCGATTCGTCCTCGTTGTTGTTTTGTACTAACTTACATGAATCGTAGGTGGGGTTTTGGGTGTCTTCCGTTATCGTTATTCTTGTTGAATTGGTTGTAATGGTGTTTGACGAATCGTTTAGGTTCGGTGTGTCCAATTTCTCACAACCGCAATTGTTTCTTCCCGTCTTTTCGTCGTGATAATCGAGGCAAGTACTCTTATGAACTTACACTCTTAACATGGTAGTATTGCATGAGTAACGTGTGTGTGTATGCTCACTACGGGTTAGATCCGACGGGGTCTCGGTAGAGGTCCAAAGAGGCGTAAATCGACAAGCTTTGCTTTTAAGCACTACGGGTTAGATTCGACGGGGACTTGGTAGGGGTCCACAGAGACGTTGATCGACGGTTAATTGTGGTGCATTTTATAAATGTGTTTTGGGTTATGGCATTTCCGTAAATGTGTGTTTCAAACCGATGTTTTGTCATGTGCACGCTTTGACTATATGTGTAAGGTGTAAGTTGTTCATTTACTTGTTCATCTGTTTTCTGTCTTTTAATCGTTTTGAAAACTTGTAAACTAATAGAAGTACTCGAGTACTTGGGGGCTTTCGATTTTGAGGATTGAACTGCTTCGTCCATTGTATTTCGCCTTGGTCTGTTGTGATTTTGCTTGATCGGTTGAACCGAGT
Organism: Orobanche coerulescens; assembly: GCA_033398695.1. Lineage (NCBI taxonomy): Eukaryota > Viridiplantae > Streptophyta > Magnoliopsida > Lamiales > Orobanchaceae > Orobanche > Orobanche coerulescens. The sequence continues at coordinate 179,394,998 of CM065807.1, read as the reverse complement.
GAATTAATATTGTTTTGCATCTTTATGATGTGGTATTATTGCATTGAATCTGCGATTTAATGTGTGTAGTTGGTCATCTAGCCTGGTGGGTCCCATGTAGGGGTCCACGTCGCTGTAATGTACCCTCAATATCTTGAGGGTGTTACAGAAAATGGTATCAGAGAGCACTAGGTTTATGGATACCTAGGCTTGTCGGATAATTGGGTCTAGTCGTGTTTATTTATGCACATCGTCATCACGCTGCCATTATCTCGGTACTTCCAATGTTCGTAAGTTTTCCTTACTCGATTCCTTGTTTCCTTGTATCGTACTTCCGATTCTTTAATTGTGACTGTTTTTTCTCTCGTACTTACCATTGAATTGCAATTGCTACCTCTTATCTTCAGTATGGATGCTGGGAGAGGCTGAGGTAGGGGTCGCGGCCGTGGTCGTGGATGCAGTCGGGGATGTGGGGCAGCCAGCGAGGCGGCCACGTCACATAATTCTGGGGCTGGTAGTTCTAATGGTCATCAGAGCCATGGTGCTATTCAGGAGGGCAACCGGTGGTGGCGCCGATCTTGGTGTTGCAGCTGTGATGCAATAAATAGTGAACCAAATGGCTGCGATAGCTCAGGCAGTTTAGAACCCGACTCCAGCCCATGCTACTCGGGGCGGAGAATACCGTTGGCTTCAGGATGTCATCAAGATGTATCCTCCTCAGTTTTCGAGGGCTTCAGACCCGATTCGTTGGGAGGGGTGGATCAAAGAGATATCCAAGGTCTTTGTTGCCACCAACTGTCCCGAGGATCGCAAGGTCCCTATTGCCCAGTACTTTCTCACTGGGGGCGCTACTGACTGGTGGGAGGTTGTTGAGCCTAAGGACCATGTTGCTTCATCGGTCGAGTTAAAAGACCTGATGGAGACCGAATATTGCCCGTGACCTATTAAACAGGCTCGAGTCTATGCTTTCTATGATGTTCAGCCTCCGGATATTCCTGTTTCCCAGGCTATTGCTAATTACAACCGGGAGTTGGGCTTCGTGAAGGCCCAAGTTAGAGAGGAGAGCGACAAGATTTTCCACTTTTCCAGACGGATGAAACTGAAGATTCGTGACTGCATGGCTGGGCTCGCCTGCACCATCTTGAAGGATTATCAGAGTAGAGATCTTGCATACGATATGTCTTTGACGGCCAGTGAGGCGGCTCGTGAGAGCATAAAACATAAGTCTGTCGGAAATTTTTCGGGCCACAAGGGTGGAGGTTAGCAGAACTCTCAGTCTGCTAACTTTCCCGCTGGTGGTGGTCCAGCTCGTTCTAGTGGGGGTTTCCGCAGGGCTTACAGTACTCCTTACCGTGATGTGAAGTGTTTTAACTGTAGCCGACCGAGCCACGTCAGTCGAACTTGTCTGAGCCCTTTGCTGACATGTAATCGGTGTGGCCAGTCGGGCCACAAGGCTACTCTCTGTACTGAGAGAGAGAGAACTCTTGGTGCCCAAGTTACCTTCCCAGCACCTAGGTAACCGAGTGTGAACCAGGGGTCGTTTGCTCCGGAGGCTCTGCCGAGTGCCAGTCGAGGAAGAGGTCGGGGTCAGCCCGCTAGAGGGGGAGCTTCCAGTGTCGGATCCACTCATCTGCGAGTTTACGATATGAGGAGGTCCGATGATCCAGCAGCCACCATGGCCACAGGTACCATTCGTATTCAGTCTCATCCTGTCAGTGTGCTTTTTGATTGGGGTGCTACGCATTCATTCATATCTCTGAAGTGTGTGCGCCGTTTGAGTCTCGACTGTTTGACGCCTTGTGAGCCTTTCATCGTTAAGCTTCCTAGCGGTGATAGGATCGTTGGTGATTGGGAGGTCCGAGACTGTTCTGTGTTTATTTGTGAGAGGGCTTGGCTCTCTAATCTTATTGTGTTGAGTATTGAGGGTGAGGATTTGATTCTCGAGGATGATTGGCTCGAGCGGCATGGTGATATCATGAACTACCGCACGAGAATCATCACCATGTTAGCCAATGACGGCATCGAGCACTCTTTCGCGGGGCGAAAGAGAAACCAGATGTTCGTAATTAACGCCTTGAAGGCGATGAGACTCCTGCGGAAAGGGTGTACTGGTTATTGGTGCTACGCCTTGAAGGCGGGGGATGTTGGAGTCTAGTTTTCATCGATTCCAGTCGTTAGTGAGTTCCCTGATGTCCTTCCTGGCGAGTTACCGGGGTTGCCACCTGACTGTGAGGTTGAGTTTGCTATTGAGTTAGAGCCGGGTGCGGCTCTGATTTCGAAGGCGCCGTATCGCATGGCACCTTCATAGATGGTTGAGTTGAAGAAGCAGTTGAGTGAGCTTCTTGAGCCAGGGTATATTCGACCTAACACTTCACCTTGGGGCGCATCGGTTCTGTTTGTGCAGAAGAAGGATGGTTCACTGCGTTTATGTATCGACTACCGCGAGCTAAACAAGGTGACCATCAAGAACAAGTATCCCTTACCGAGGATTGATGACTTGTTTGATCAATTGCAGGGAGCTACGGTATTCTCGAAGATCGACTTGAGATCGGGGTACTATCAACTTCGAGTAAAGGAGACCGATGTTCCGAAGACAACATTCAGACGAGATACGGACATTATGAGTTTGTGGTTATGCCCTTTGGGTTAACTAACGCGCCGGTAGTATTCATGCAGTTGATGAAAAAGGTCTTCATTGAGTATTTGGATAAGTGTGTCGTCGTCTTCATTAATGACATTCTTATCTATTCAATGAACAAGGAGGAGCATGCGCATCATCTGGGTGTGATGTTAGACATTTTGAGGACCTAGCGACTCTATGCGAAGTTTTCGAAATGTGAGTTCTGGCTTAAAGAGGTGATGTTTCTGGGCCACGTGATTTCAGCCGAGGGGGTCCGGGTGGATCCACAGAAGATTGAGGCAGTGTTGTGTTGGAAAAATATCGGTATTAGCGCCGTTATGTGGAAGCATAAATATGAGGTGCGGAAAAGAAACGACACAGGATTTATAGATGCTCGGCCAAACGTGCCTACGTCCTCTCTAGTTATCTTTTTTCTTAGGCTTAAGATATAAACCTCTGCACCTCTCTTCTATCGGTCGAGGGATGACCGTTACAAACCCGTCTTCTATCGGTCCGAGTAAACCATTCTCTTACTTGTCTTTTTGTCGGTCTAACTTAAACCGTTTTCCTTTTCTATTGGACAAGGAATCAACCACTCTAGCTTTCTATCGGTACTAGATAAACCTTACTAAGATAGGGATTGCGATTCTAACAATGATGGATCCTTGATCCTAATAACACCGAATCCAATCGTATCTTTTCTTTTTCCTCTCGTGTATGTGTTGAATGTATAAACACTCAAACTATCAATATAAGCTCAGTATTACAACAACAATATAATGTATATGAATGTCAGATCAATGTCTTGATTGCTTGAAGTTGTTGTGTGGAGTAATACCAAGGATGTGGTATTTATAGCCTACTTCAACCAAACTAGCCGTTGCTGCCAGTTGACTTGCTAGCGTGCGCTAACGTGCATTTTTACCTTAGCGTACGTTATGAACTCTATGCAGCGTACGTTAATGACTTGTAATTCCAGTCCAGTGGCTACTGTCCATGACAGTTAGCGTGCGCTAACATTTCCTTGTAGCGTGCGTTAATCTTGCGTCATTGCATGCGTCATATATTCGTTTATACTTTTTGACTTTGCTTCAGAATCTTCCCAACGGATTGATTGACTGATTTCAAACTCTTTAGCATGCGCTAGCTCTTATCAGTAGCATGCGCTATCTTCATATTCTTGCGTGCGCTAGTCTCGATATCTAACATGCGTTAAATGTCATCAGGTAAGTCCTTCTGTCTGCAGTAACTCTCCTTAGCGTGCGCTAACCTTTAGCTCTTGCGTGCGCTAAGCATGTATTTTGTTCAGCTTTTTGCGACTTCAATTTCTTCATCGTTTTGCTTCGCCTCTTTGTTGTTTTGTTTTGTTTAGCAACTTAATCATCAAAACACTATTAATGAATATGTGGAATACAATATTCCAAGATGTTGGATTGGGCACCGCCTAACAATGTGAAGGAGGTCCGTAGTTTCTTGGGTTTAGCTGGCTACTACCATAGGTTCGTCGAGGGGTTCTAGCTCGGCCACTTACGCAGTTGCTCCAGAAATCCGAAAAGTTCATCTGGAATAACGAGAGGCAGTCGAGTTTTGAAGAGCTGAAGAGGCATTTGACTTCAGCCCCGATTTTAGCATTGCCGTGTGTATTGCGTATGCATCGAGACAATTGAGGCCGTATGAGATCAACTACCCTACTCATGATTTGGAGTTAGCAGCAGTCGTTTTTGCGCTCAAGATTTGGCGTCACTATCTTTTTGGCTCTGCATGTCAGATTTTTACCGATTATAAAATTCTGAAGTACATATTCACTCAGCGGGAGTTGAATATGAGGCAGAGGAGGTGGTTGGAGTTTATTAAGGATTATGACCTCGAGATCCTTTATCATCCGGGCAAGGCGAACGTCGTGGCGGATGCCTTGAGTCGGAAACCGGTTGCGTTGCGGACGCTTGAGATACTTATGTCTCGATCTGAGCTTCAGCGGGATTTGATCGAGCTGAGTGTGGAGATTTTGTTGCCAGGAGCTGTCGGGCAGCTTTGTGCTTTGGAGGTTTCGTCGTCGCTAATCGATGAAATTAAACTAAAGCAGTAGAAGGATCCGATGATTGCTCAAATCCGAGAGAATGTTCTTAAGGGAAAGTCTCCTGGGTTTGTGATTCACGAGAATGGTGTGTTGAGATTCCAGAGTTGGCGTTGTGCACCGAACGACCTGGAATTGAGGCAGAGTATTTTGCGTGAGGCCCATGCTACGCCTTACTCAGTTCATCTTAGTTTGAGTAAGATGTACAAGGACCTAAGGAGGAACTTTTGGTGGAACGACATGAAGGAGGAGGTCGCACAGTTTGTAGCGAGATGTTTGACTTGTCAGCAGGTCAAAATCGAGCATCAGCGATCGGCTGGGTTATTGCAGTCGCTTCTCGTTCCGGAATGGAAATGGGAAGATATTTCAATAGACTTCGTCACGAGCTTGCCGGGATCAAAGTCTAGTATGAATATGGTTGGGGTGATTGTGGATCGTCTGACCAAGTCGGCATACTTTCTGGGCATCAAGGATACTTGGGGTCCGGAGAAGTTGGCTCATGTGTTTATTGCGCAGATTGTGAGGCTTAATGGTACTCCGAAGTCTATTGTTTTGGATCGTGATGGCCATTTTATATCGCACTTTTGGCAGGCGGTACATAAGGCGTTGGGCACTCGTTTTGCGTCTGAGCACTTCTTTTCATCCTCAGACGGATTGGCAGTCGGAGCGCACTATCCCGACATTTGAGGATATGTTGTGTGCTTGTGCTCTCGATTAGAGCAGTGATTGGGAGGAGCATTTGCCATTGATCGAATTCACGTACAACAACGGTTGGCACACGTCGATTCTAATGGCACCGTATGAGGTGCTTTATGGGCGGCGATGTCGATCGCCGATTTGCTGGAACGAGGCATCCGATTTGGTTGGGACTGAACTGGATATCGCTATGGAGATGAGGCGGAACGTGGAATTTATTAGGGAGAGGATGTTGACTGCTCAGAGTCGACAGAAGTCATATGCTGATGTTCGTCGTCGACCTTTGGAATTCGAGGTGGGAGACCACGTTTTACTAAAGGTGTCGCCGACGAAGGGGGTTTTCCACTTCGGGAAGAAGGGAAAGTTGAGTCCGAGATTTATTGGGCCCTCTTAGATTCTCGAGAGGGTCGATGAGTTGGCATACCGGCTGGCGTTGCCTCTGGATTTGAGCCACGTTCATAGCATTTTCCATATTTCCCAGCTGAGGAAATAGGTTCCGGATCCTAGTCACGTCATCGACTATGCTGAGATTGATGTCGCCGAGGATATTACCTTCGAGGAGCGCCCCTTGAAGATTTTGGAGCACCGTGAGAAGCGACTGAGGCATAAGACCATTCCCTTGGTCAAGGTGCAGTGGTCGAGGCATGGTGTCGAGGAGGCAACTTGGGAAACCGAGGATAGCATGCGTGCTAGGTACCCCGAGTTGTTTGTTTCGTAAGTTTCGGGATGAAATTTATTTTTAGAGGGGTAGAATGTAATATCTGCATTTTTCTTTTCCCGGTATTTTCATTTTGGGTGTATTTTTCATTTTTAGCGACTCGCTTGTAACCGTATTAATATTTCGAGAATATCTAATACCGGACCTTTTGTCATCCGAGCTTGTTTCGGACCTATTATACTCAATTCCATGTTTATTGCCTTTCCGTCGCTATTTCGTTCGATTATCGTAATCGTTGTTTGAAACTGCCGTTTCGGGGTTGCCGCAGATCCATCTCATGTTGTTATGCATGTTGTGAGCTTTGGTATGTTGTTTCGATCATGTATCGTGTGTTTCGGATGTTTTGGGCCGTTTTGTAATTTCTCAAAGTTTTGGGGTGATTACTAACGTTGTAGTTTTCCATACCCTCGGGTAGCCGGAATCGTGTTTTCTTTTAAAGCTTTGGTTCTGACTCAATCTTGTTGTTTGTGTGTCTCCTTCGGTCCATTGTTTGGTGTCGGATGCGCGTTGTTTTCATCCGAGATGGAATTCGCTGTTTGTGTTGTTTTCTGCACTCGATAACACACGCTACTGTTGTTGTGTAGCACATGCTATCGTTGTTTTGTAGCTCACGCTACGGCCGTTTAGTAGCGCGCGTTAACGGCTCGAACACTGCAGTGATAGTGGGTTGTTTCTGCTCTCTGCTTTCTGGACGAGCAGCTTAGCGCAAGCTATACTTGTATGCTAGCGCACGCTACGGTTTAGACTTAGCGCACACGCGCACTAACTCGGCAGTCCATAATGGGCAGGATGTTTCTGGACTCGGTTTGGTGCCCAGGTAGCGCACGCTATCGCCAGATAGCACGCGCTATCGAGGGTCCGTTGGCGTACGTTATCCTCTTGTAGCGCACACTAACGGTCCAGAACCGTAGGTTCTGGACTGGTTTTTAGTTGGGTAGCGCATGCTAACTAGGGGTCATTAGTGCACGCTTAGCTCTCTGGTTATATAAACCAGAATGTTGATCCATATCCGCCTCATTTTCTCATTTCCTCTCCCTCTCCGTGGCCGAGCGACTCCAGGGGCGATTTGGGGCGATTTCTTCTTCCAATCACTTCAGAGATCATTTTCCTTGAGTTCTTGGTGTAGATTAACAACACCGACACTTGTTCTTCATCCTTAATCCAAGGTAATCTCCTAGAACCCAATTTTGGGAAATTTGGGGTTTTTTGAGTTTTCGTCTGATTCGTTCCGTATTGTTGATTAATCCATGATGTATATGATTAATCTTGATGGTATTCACGTTTTCCCTACGAGTTCATGGTAAGTTTCGTGGTATTTGTGAAATCGAGAGGGTTCGGTTGCGATCCGTCCTCGTCGTTGTTTTGTACGAACATACATGAATCATAGGTGGGGTTTCGGGTGTCTTCCTTCTTGCCAAATTGGTTGTAATGGTGTTTGACGAATCGTTTAGGTTCGGTGTGTCCAATTTCTCGCAACCGCGATTGTTTCTTCCCGTCTTTTTGTCGTGATACTCTAGGCAAGTACTCTTATGAACTTACACTTTTAACATGGTAGTATTGCATGAGTAACGTGCGCGTGTATTCTCACTACGGGTTAGATCTGACGGGGTCTCGATAGGGATCCACAGAGGCGTGGATCGACGATCTTTGCTTTTAACCACTACGGGTTAGATCCCACGGGGTCTCGGTAGGGGTCTACAGAGACGTGGATCGACGGTTAATTGTGGTGCATTTTATAAATGTGTTTTGGGTTATGGCGTATACAGAAATATATGTTTCAAACCGATGTTTTATCATTTGCATGCTTTCACTATATGTGTAAGGTGTAAGTTGTTCATTTGGTTACTTGTATTACCGTAATTGCTAACCCCTTTGGGGACCCTTTGTGGGGAAATTCGTTTTATGGATTTCAGGTCAGGATCAGCGGAATGAATGGCCACTGGATCAGTACGAGGATGAAGGTTGTGCGTGATGATTGTGCAAGAGTAGTGTTTTATCTGTTTTCTGTCTTTTAATCGTTTTGAAAACTTGTAAACTAGTAGAAGTACTCGAGTACTTTGGAGCTTTCGATTCTGAGGATTGAACTGCTTCGTCCATGGTATTTCACGTTGGTCTATTGTGATGTTGCTTGACCAGTTGAACCGAGTGAATTAATATTGTTTTCTGTCTTTATGATGTGGTATTATTGCATTAAATCTGTGATTTAATGAGTGTAGTTGGTCATCTAGCCTGGTGGGTCCCATGTAGGGGTTCACGGTGCTGTAATATACCCTGAATATCTTGGGGGTGGTACAGAAAATGGTATCAGAGAGCACTAGGTTTATGGATACCTAGGCTTGTCGGATAATTGGGTCTAGTCGTGTTTATTTATGCACATCGTCATCACGCTGCCATTATCTCGGTACTTCCAGTGTTCGTAAGTTTTCCTTACTCGGTTCCTTGTTTCCTTGTATTGTACTTTCGATTCTTGAATTATGATTGTTTTTCCTCTCGTACTTACCATCGAATTGCAATTGCTACCTCTTATCTTCAGTATGGATGCTGGGAGGGGCCGAGGTAGGGGTCGCGGCCGTGGTTGTGGACGCGGTCAGGGACGTGGGGCAGCCAGCGAGGCGGCCACGTCTCACAATTCTGGGGCTGGTAGTACTGATGGTCATCAGAGCCATAGTGCTACTCAGGAGGGCGCAACCGGTGGTGGTGCCGATCTTGGTGTTGCAGTTGTGATGCAATAAATTCTGAACCAAATTGCTGCGATAGCTCAGGCGGTTCAGAACCCGACTCCGGCCCATGCTACTCGGGGCGGAGCAGACCATTGGCTTCAGGATGTCATCAAGATGCATCCTCCTCAGTTTTCGGGGGCTTCAGACCCGATTCGTTGGGAAGGGTGGATCAAAGAGATATCCAAAGTCTTTGTTGCCACCAAATGTCCTGAGGATCGCAAGGTCCCTATTGCCCAGTACTTTCTCACTGGGGACGCTACTGACTGGTGGGAGGCTGTTGAGCCTCTGGACCATGTTGCTTCATGGATTGAGTTCAAAGACCTGATGGAGACCAAATATTGCCCGTGGCCAGTTAAACAGGCTCAAGTCCATGCTTTCTATGATGCTCAGCCTCGGGATATTCCTATTTCCCAGGCTATTGCTGATTAGAATCGGGAGTCGGGCTTCGTGAAGGCCCAAGTTAGAGAGGAGAGCGACTAGATTTTCCACTTTTCCAGACGGATGAAACTGAAGATTTGTGACTACATGTCTGGGCTCGCCTGCACCACCTTGAAGGATTATCAGAGTAGAGCTCTTGCATACGATATGTCTTTGACGTCCAGTGAAGCGGCTCGTGAGAGCAAGAAACAGAAGTCTGTCGGAAATTTTTCGGGCCACAAGGGTGGAGGTCAGCAGAAATCTCAGTCTGCTAACTTTCCCGCTGGTGGTGGTCCAGCTCATTCTATTGGGGGTTTCCGCGGGGCTTCCAGTACTCCTTCCCATGATGTGAAGTGTTTTAACTGTGGCCGATCGGGCCACGTCAGTCGAACTTGTCTGAGCCCTTTGCTGATGTGTAATCGGTGTGGCCAGCCGGGCCACAAGGATGCTTTCTGTACTAAGAGAGAGAGAATTCTTGGTGCCCAGGCTTCCTTCCCAGTGCCTAAGGAACCGAGTGTGAACCAGGGGTCGTTTGCTCAACAGGCCCCGCCGAGTGCCAGTCGAGGAAGAGGTCGGGGTCAGCCCGCTAGAGGGGGAGCTTCCAGTGTCGGTTCCACTCATCCATGAGTTTACGAGATGAGGAGGGCCGATGATCCAGCAGCCACCGTGGCCACAGGTACCGTTCATATTCAGTCTCATCCTATCAGTATGCTTTTCGATCCGGGTGCTACACATTCATTCATCTCGCTGGAGTGTGTGCGTCATTTGAGTCTCGACTGTTTGACGCCTTGTGAGCCTTTTATCGTTAAGCTTCCTAGCGGTGATAGGATCGTTGGTGATCGGGAGGTCCGAGATTGTTCTGTGTTTATTTTTGAGAGGGCTTGGCTCTCTAATCTTATTGCTGTGAGTATTGAGGGTGATGATTTGATTCTCGGGGACGATTGGCTCGAGCGGCATGGTGCTATCATGAACTACCGCACGAGAATCATCACCATGTTAGCCAAGGACGGCACCGAGCACTCTTTCGCGGGGCGAAAGAGAAACCAGAAGTTCGTAATTAACACCTTGAAGGCGATGATTCTCCTGCGGAAAGGGTGTACTGGTTATTGGTGCTACGCCTTGAAGGCGGGCGATCGTGGAGTCGAGTTTTCATCGATTCCAGTCGTTAGTGAGTTCCCTAATGTCCTTCCTAATGAGTTACCGGGGTTGCCACCGGACCGTGAGGTTGAGTTCGCTATTGAGTTAGAGCCGGGTGCGGCTCCGATTTCAAAGGCGCCGTATCGCATGGCACCTTCAGAGATGGCTGAGTTGAAGAAGCAGTTGAGTGAGCTTCTTGAGTCAAGGTATATTCGACCGAGCGCTTCACCTTGGGGCGCACCGGTTCTGTTTGTGTGGAAGAAGGATGGTTCACTGCGTTTATGTATCGACTAGCGCGAGCTAAACAAGGTGACCGTCAAGAACAAGTATCCCTTGCTGAGGATTGATGACTTGTTTGATCAGTTGCATAGAGATACGGTATTCTCGAAGATCGACTTGAGATCGGGGTACTATCAGCTTTGGGTAAAGGAGTCCGATATTCCGAGGATAACTTTTAGGATGAGATACGGACATTATGAGTTTGTGGTTATGCCCTTTGGGTTAACTAACGCGCCGGCAGTGTTCATGCAGTTGATGAACAAGGTCTTCATTGAGTATTTGGATAAGTGTGTCGTCGTCTTCATTGACGATATTCTTATCTATTCGAAGAACGAGGAGGAGCATGCGCATCATCTGCGTGTGTTGTTAGACATTTTGAGGACCGAGCGACTCTATGCGAAGTTCTCCAAATGTGAGTTCTGGCTGAAATAGGTGATGTTTCTGGGCCACGTGATTTCAGCCGAGGGGGTCTGGGCGGATCCACAGAAGATTGAGGCAGTGTTGGATTGGGAACCGCCTAACAATGTGAATGAGGTCCGTAGTTTCTTGGGTTTGGATGGCTACTACCGTAGGTTCGTCGAGGGGATCTCGAAAATAGCTCGGCCACTTACTCAATTGCTCAAGAAATCCGAAAAGTTCATCTGGAATGACGAGAGACAGTCGAGTTGAAGAGTTGAAGAGGCATTTGACTTCAGCCCAGATTTTAGCATTGTCGTGTGGCAACGAGGGTTTTGTCGTCTATTGCGATGCTTCAAGTCAGGGTCTTGGGTGCGTGTTGATGCAGCACAACAAGACTATTGCGTATGCGTCGATACAGTTGAGGCCGTATGACCTCAACTACTCTACTCACGATTTGGAGTTAGCGGCAGTTGTTTTTGCGCTCAAGATTTGGCGTCACTATCTTTTTGGCTCAGCATGTCATATTTTTACCGATCATAAAAGTCTGAAGTACATATTCACTCAAGGGGAGTTGAAAATGAGGCAGAGGAGGTGGTTGGAGTTGATTAAGGATTATGACCTCGAGATCCTTTCTCATCCGGGAAAGGCGAACATCGTGGCAGACGCCTTGAGTCGGAAACCAGTTGTGTTGTGGACTCTTGAGATCCTTACATCTCGATCTGAGATTCAGTGGGATTTGATCGAGCTGAGTGTGGAGATATTGTTGCCAGGAGCTGTCGGGCAGCTTTACGCTTTGGAGGTTTCGTCGTCGCTAATCGATGAAATTAAACTAAAGCAGTTGAAGGATCCGATGATTGCTCAAATCCGAGAGAATGTTCTTAAGGGAAAGTATCTTAGGTTTATGATTCACGAGGATGGTGGGTTGAGATTCCAGAGTCGGGTTTGTGTAACGAACGACTTGGAATTGAGGCAGAGTATTTTGTGTGGGGCCCATGCTACGCCTTACTCAGTTCATCCTAGTTCGAGTAAGATGTACAAGGACCTAAGGAGGAACTTTGGTGGAACGACATGAAGGAGGAGGTCGCACTGTTTGTAGCGAGATCTTTGACTTGTAAGCAGGTCAAAATCGATCATCAGCGATCGGCCGGGTTATTGCAGTCGTTTCCCGTTCTGGAATAGAAATAGGAAGATATTTCGATGGACTTCGTCACGAACTTGCCGAGATCGAAGTCTGGTATGAATATGGTTTGGGTGATTGTGGATCGTCTGGCCAAGTTGGCACACTTTCTGGGCATCGTCTTATGCCTCAATCGCTTCTCACGGTACTCCAAAGTCTATTGTTTCGGATCGTGATGGCTGTTTTGTATCGCACTTTTAGCAAGCGGTACATAAGGCATTGGGCACTCGTTTGCTTCTGAGCACTTTTTTTCATCCTCAGATGGATGGGTACTCGGAGCACACTATCCAGACATTTGAGGATATGTTGCGTGCTTGTGGTCTCGATTGGAGCAGTGATTGGGAGGAGCATTTGTCGTTGATCGAATTCATGTAGAACAACAGTTGGCACGCATCGAGATGGCACCGTATGAGGTGGTTTATGGGCGGCGATGTCGATCACCGATTTGCTGGAACGAGGCATCCGATTTGGTTGGGACCGAACCGGATATCGCTATGGAGACGAGGCGGAAGGTGGAATTGATTCTGGAGAGGATGTTGACTACTCAGAGTCGACAGAAGTCATATGCTGATGTTCATCGTCGAACTTTGGAATTCGAGGTGCAAGACCATGTTTTACTAAAGGTGTCGCCGACGAAGGGGGTTTTCCACTTCGGGAAGAAGGGAAAGTTGAGTCCGAGATTTATTGGGCCCTTTGAGATTCTCGAGAGAGTCGACGAGTTGGCATACCGGTTGGCGTTGCCTCCGGATTTGAGCCACGTTCATAGCATTTTCCATGTTTCCCAACTGAGGAAATATGTTCCGGATCCTAGTCACATCATCGACTATGGTGAGATTGATGTCGCCGAGGATATTACCTTCGAGGAGCCCCTTGAAGATTCTGGAGCACCGTGAGTAGCGACTGAGGCATAAGACCATTCCCTTGGTCAAGGTGCAGTGGTCGAGGCATGGTTTCGAGGAGGCAAATTGGGAAACCGAGGATAGCATGCGTGCTAGGTACCCCGAGTTGTTTGTTTCGTAAGTTTCGGGACAAAACTTATTTTTAGAGGGGTAGAATGTAATATCCGCATTTTTCTTTTCCTGGTATTTTCATTTTTGGTGTTTTTTTTGTTTTTAGCGACTCACTTGTAACCGTATTAATATTTCGAGAATATCTAATACTGGACCTTTTGTCAGTCGAGCTTGTTTCGGACCTGTTATACTCAATTCTGTGTTTATTGCCTTTCCGTCACTATTTCGTTCGATTCTCGTAATTTTTGTTCGGAACCGCCGTTTTGGGGTTGCCGTAGATCCATCTCATGTTTTTATGCATGTTGTGAGCTTTCGTATGTTGTTTCGATTATGTATCGTGTGTTTCGGATGTTTTGGACCGTTTTGTAATTTCTCAAAGTTTTGGGGTGATTACTAACGTTGTAGTTTTCCATACCCTCGGGTAGGTGGAATCGTGTTTCTTTTAGCGCTTTGGTTCTGACTCAATCTTGTTGTTTGTGTGTCTCCTTCCGTCCGTTGTTTGGTGTCGGATGCGCGTTGTTTTCATCCGAGATGGAATTCGCTGTTTTCCATCCTTGAGTGCTGGCTGTGCTGCTGTCTTCACTCGATAGCGCACGTTACTATTATTGTGTAGTGCACGCTATCATTGTTTTGTAGCGCATGCTACGACCATTTAGTAGCGCGCGCTAACGCTCGAACACTGCAGTGACAGTGGGTTTTTTCTGCTCTCTGCTCTCTGGACGAGCAGCTTAGCGCACGCTACGGTTTGGACTTAGCGCACGCTAGGTGACTGGTAGCGCGCGCTAACTCGGCAGTCCAGACTGGGCAGGATGTTTCTAGACTCGGTTTGGTGCCCAGGTAGCGCACGCTATAGCCCGATAGCACGCACTATCGAGGGGCCATTGGCGTACGCTATCCTCTTGTAGCGCACGCTAATGGGCCAGAACCGTAGGTTCTGGACTGGTATTTGGCTGGGTAGCGCATGCTAACTAGGGGTCGTTAGCGCACTCTAAGCTCTCTGGTTATATAAACCAGAGAGTTAACCCATATCCGCCTCATTTTCTCATTTCCTCTCCCTCTCCGCGATCGAGCGACTCCAGGGGCGATTTCTTCTTCCAATCACTTCATATATCATTTTCCTTGAGTTATTGGTGTAGATTAACAACACCAACACTTGTTCTTCATCCTTAATCCAAGGTAATATTCTCGAACCTTGTTTTGGGAAATTTGGGGTTTTTTGAGTTTTCGTCCGATTTGTTCCGTATTGTTGATTAATCCATGATGTATATGATTAATCTTGATGGTATTCACGTTTTCCCTACGAGATCATGGTAAGTTTCGTGGTATTTGTAAAAGCGAGAGGGTTCGGTTGTGATCCGTCCTCGTCGTTGTTTTGTACGAACTTACATGAATCGTATGTGGGGTTTCCGGTGTCTTCTGTTATCGTTATTCTTGTCGAATTGGTTGTAATGGTGTTTGACGAATCGTTTAGGTTCGGTGTGTCCAATTTCTCGCAACTACAATTATTTCTTCCCGTCTTTTCGTCGTGATAATCGAGGCAAGTACTCTTATGAACTTACACTCTTAACATGGTAGTATTGCATGAGTAACGTGTGTGTGTATGCTCACTATGGGTTAGATCCGACGGGGTCTCGGTAGGGGTCCATAGAGGCATGGATCGACGAGTTTTGCTTTTAACCACTACGGGTTAGATCCGACGGGGTCTCGGTAGGGGTCCACAGAGACGTGGATCGATGGTTAAATGTGGTGCATTTATAAATGTGTTTTGGGTTATTGCATTTCCGGAAATGTGTGTTTCAAATCGATGTTTTATCATTTGCATGCTTTGACCATATGTGTAAGGTGTAAGTTGTTCATTTGGTTACTTGTACTAGCGTAATTGCTAACCCCTTTGGGGACCCTTTTTGGGGAAATTCGTTTTATGGATTTCAGGTCAGGATCAGCGGAACTAACGGGCATTACATCAATACGAGGATGACGGTCGTGCGTGATGATTGTGCAAGAGTAGTGTTTTAACTGTTTTCTGTCTTTTAATCGTTTTGAAAACTTGTAAACTAATAGAAGTACTCGAGTACTTAGGGGCTTTCGATTTTGAGGATTGAACTGCTTCGTCCATTGTATTTCGCGTTGGTCTGTTGTGATGTTGCTTGACCGGTTGAACCGAGTGAATTAATATTGTTTTGCGTCTTTATGTTGTGGTATTATTGCATTGAATTTGTGATTTAATGAGTGTAGTTGGTCATCTAGCCTGGTGGGCGCTGTAATATACCCCGAATATCTTGGGGGTGTTACAGTCCTTGATCCAGAAAGGCAAGCAAATTGTTGAAGATATTATTAATATTCAACAAACCTATAGGTTTGGTATGAAAGTCCCGCTCAGCCCATGACGTGATGTTGAATATCTGATTGAGTGTGCCATAGCCACCTGGAATAACAATAAAGGCATCACTATTATTCACTACATACATCAAACTATCATTCATAGACTGTGCTTGAATCATCAACCCAGTTGAACCCCCTATACTACTGGTTTTAACTGTGGGGAAATGTAAGGCACTCTAATTCTCCCATTTTGTGCATCCTCTAAAGATAACCCAAAAATCTATGATTACTCCCACCATACAATATATCGATTTTGTGTTTTACTAATTCTTTTACGAATTGATATGCCATATCTATATGTTGGATATGACCTATCTATTTGGATCCACCTAAAATACATATAGTTTTAATTGGATGAGATCTATATGAGGATTCTGAGAACTCCATCTTTCTACACTAGAATTTCAAAATACTTTTATGAGAGATACATTTTCTGATTTGTGGATCCCAAATTTAAGGAACAAACTTCTTACTAAACGACAAATGACTTCACTATTTTCATTGAAAAAGGGGCGGCAGATAAATCATTACTTTTACTATTTTTTTTTGACAATATTGCAAAAGAAAATGAAAGATATGATATTATAATTTTCAATGAAAATGACGTTATCGATTGAGAGCTGAGAAATTTAAATATTGGAAAACAATATTCATCAACTTGCATTATTTTGCTATTTACCATATACCAACTTTGACAGAACGAACTTGCAATCTGGATCTTTTGAGACTAATTTTTTATGACTATAACGTTCCCGTTCATCCTTAAATTGTATCCACAAAGCCATTAGTTCACGATGAACATATCCACTGGGATGTGTATCAAGAATCTGTTGGATATCATGATCCATAGATTCCTTACTCAATCCATCCTTGATAAATGCTATTTTATCTTCTCGATATTTGGATACAAACCCCACAGACTTGTACCGAGCACATTTATAGCACCCACCTAATCTTTTTGCTCTCTGTTTCTTTGCAAAACTACTCTTACCTGTACCTGGCATGTACTTAAATGAATTTGAAAATTCACCAGATAGTCGAACTTGTGCTTTGATCAACCATCGAATATCTTCTGGGATGCCATTTCTCATTAGCACCCTTACTCTTTCGAGACGTGCTCGATAAATTCTTTTTATGATATTCACTGGAAGAGATGGGTAATATTTATGAAGATTCGAAAGCATTGAATCCATTATGATATTCAGAGCCTCAGTATGGGTGAATTTTGTAAATACAATGATAATCTATTTATAGATTGGAATTACGCGTATGAGATTTGACTCCGCATCCTGAAGCGTATGAACTACGGCTCTATATTTGAATAATGAACATAATATGCATGTGGGAGCAGCGACTCCATGTTGATAATGATGTGCAATAATGGCACCGAAAGATGATGTGATATGCCGGTAAAATATCTATATGGTGATACAGACACATCATGTCTTCAAATATTTGTTCTCGATTAATATCGCTACTAGCCAATATTGGGAATGAATCTCTAATAAATTTAGAATATATTAAGGGGGAGTATGGGCCCACTTCCTCTACATGTGAACTACTAGATATTATGGATCCACTAGATAGTCACATGTGTATATGACTCGTAATAAAAAATTTACGAGGTGATTTGCCCACGGTTTGATCATATATTCCAGATCAGATAAAGCTACTAATATATCCCAAATAAACTTGAATAGATCCCAGAAAGGATCAAGATATGCGCATACAAATGGGATATTAATTGGCATACTATTCGAAGTCCTCCAGCCAATATCGAGAACATAATATATAAACTCCCATGACTGAAGATGAATACTGAGATACTGACATATGGGTTTGATGCTCAAGAAATCTCTTGGCATGAGGGGGAGTATTAGTAGTTGGGAATATGTGAAATGCATCACACTATATCCTCACAACTATATAAACTTGAAGTTCAAAGATGTATGATAGATTATTAATCTTTGGTACCAACTACAATTGCTTTGATAAATACATAATAATTCCCCGAATATGAATAAAAGCAAATGATAAAAAGAGGCATATACTTTTGAGAAGTATAGAGACATAACCACAATGTCTAAACCCAATGGATGATTGATAATGAGATATCTCGGCAAGTTATGTTCCAATGGGGAAATAAATGTTGAAAAGTGTCGACACAATATAGTGCTATGAATGAAATGAGGATATCAATGATTGGAAAGAGGATATCGATAAATGATATGAGGATATCCTGTGAAATATGGATATTAAAATCCATGATTTGTGAAAATGAGGATATTAAAATCTATCGAAATTGAAATATATGCCCTTATAATAAAATGAAACATATGGGCTTACTGAAAGTGACACCTGAGGAGATTTTAAACATATTTGTTGGAATATTTTATTCCAAATATTCATTAATAGAGTTTTGATGATTAAGTTGTTAAACAAAGCAAAACAACAAAGGAGCGAAACAAAACAACAAGGAGTTGAAGATGCAAAAAAGTTGATCAAACTGCAAAGCTAGCGCACGCTAGTAGTGAAGGTTAGCGCACGCTAACGATACCTATCTACAGATCAGAAGAGTTCAAATTTACCTGAAGACAAAGTCATCTGATGAAGATAGTGCACGCTACACCTGAAGCATAACGCACGCTATCGAAGGAATATGACCGTTGTGAAGACTTTCAAACACAGTATGACGCAAGCAATGACGAAATCATAGCGCACGCTACGAGTGAGGAATAGCGCACGCTAAAGTGTTTGAATTCAAGATAATCAATCCGTTGGGAGGTTCTGAAGTAAAGTCAAAAAGCTACAAACGGATATATGACGTATGCAGTGATGCAATATTAGCGCAGGCTACATGAAGATATTAGCGCACGCTAACGGATGGGCAGTAAGCTACTGGACTCAGTCAGATCAACAGGTAGCGCACGCTACACGTACGCTACTGAGTATAGCGCACGCTAAACAGAAGAGCTAGCGCACGCTAGAGAAAGTTGGGAGTAACGGCTAGTTGGATGAAAATGGCTATAAATACCAAACCACTTGGTATCAAACCATACAACAACCTTGAGCAAATCACATATACTTGTTATATCATTGTAAACATTCTAGTTGTTGTTCTTGAGCTTATATTGTTTAGTGATTGAGTGTTATACACGAAATCATACAAGAGAGGAAAACAAAATGATACGATTGGATTCGGTGTTATTAGGATCAAGGATCCGGCATTGTTAGAATCGCAATTGATATCTAAGTGAGGTCTATCTAGTACCCATATAAAGCTAGATTGGTTTATTCCTTGTCCAATAGAAAAGAAAAACGGTTTCACTTGGACCGACATAAAGACAAGTGAGAGAACCGTTTACTCGGACCGATAGAAGACGAGCTTGTAATGGTTATCCCTCGACCGATAGAAGAGAGATGCAGAGGTTTATCTTAAGCCTATAGAAAAAGATACCGAGAGAGGACGGAGGCACGTTTGGCCGAACCTCTATAAATCCTGTGTCTATTTATCTTTCTGCACTCTTACTTAAATCGCTTCCGCAATGCAAAAAAGTTTTATAACTCTATCTCCAAATGGCGATACTGACCGGTAGCCCTCCAACAATTGGTATCGGAGAGGTACCTCCTATAAGTGGCTTAACATCCGAGGAGAAGATCCAAATGGCGTCGAAGGTCTTGCTCTAAATCGACCTCCATTCTTCGATGGATCTAACTTCATGACTTGGAAGAAGAAAATGTCTATTTTCATCCGAGCTTACGATATCGAATTATGGAAAGTCATATGTCTTGGTCCCAAAATTCTAACGAACTCGAACGGAACTCTCAAAACTTTTGAAGAGTATGATGATGCGGATGGGAAAAACGACCACTATAATTGTAAAGCCACGCAATTATTATATTGTGCACAAAATCCGGAAGAACAACAACCGGATATCTTCGTGTGATAGTGCAAAAGAAATATGGAAAATGCTTGAAGTCACACATGAAGGAACGTCTCAAGTCAAGGAGACGAAGATAAACATGCTTCTTCATGATTATAAGATATTTCAAATGAAAGAAGAAGAATCCATCACAATTATGCTCGACCAATTTTCGGTCATTACGAATGGATTGACATGTTATGGAAAACCTCTTTTGAGTAGTGAAAAAGTTAAGAAGATCCTCCGATCACTACCTCGAGAATGGAACGGAACGGTGACGGCAATAATGGAATCAAAGGATTTAAACAATCTTGATTTTAGTGCTCTCGTTGGTTCACTTATAAACTACGAGATTGTCCTAAAATCTCGGAATGCCAAGCTGAAGCCAAAGGAAAGAACAATAGCCATGAAGGCTAAGATGTCAAGAAATAAAGAAGAAATCCCGGTGGATGAAAGTGACGAAAAATCGGCATATTATGCCAAGAATATTAATAAGTTCCAAAACTCATTAAACTGGAGAAAGAAAGTCATCTCGGGCGGAATGAAGAAATTCGACAACTGTCGAGTCTGTGGTAAAACAGGACACTTCGCGAGGAATTACCGAGCAAATCCTAAAAAGGAAGTTTAAATTGTCACATGGAGTGACGAAGACGAGGACGAAGATTTCATGAATCAAAATAACCTCGCTCTCATGGTACGAAGTTCATTCGATGATAGCGACGTCGAAAGTCAAGTAAGTACATCCTCTCACGATGAATTATTTGAAGCATTTGAATTATTGCATACGGATTTCCAAAATGCTTTATCTGAGATCAAATCCCTCCAAGCTCAAAATAAACTATTGGAAAATGAAATTTCCAAAATTCTTGAAAAGGGAAAAATTATTGAGATCGATCATTCAAAATGCATTGAAAATGAAAATATTTTAAAGAATGATCTTTTAAAAGTTCAAGATGAACTTAAAATTTTGACGAAGAAATTTTCATGCGGAAATGATAAATTAGAACAAATGCTTTGTGTTCAAAAATATACTTTCAATAAATAGGGGTTGGGATTCAAACCAAATTTGAAAAACGAATCCTTAAATTTGAAGATACCCCAATATGAAAAATGTTTGAAATTTGGACATCATTTTACGAATTGCAAAAGCCCATGACGGACGGTTAAAATCAAAAAGATTTGGATTCCTAAAGAAACTGTTATTCCTAACATCGTCCACGTATCACAATAAAAACCAACTATCGGTTGGATCCCCAAAAATAATTTTTATCAACAAATATTTTACTGATGGGGGGTATTAATTTTTAAAGGGGAGATTTTTGTCAGGGTGAGTTATACCCTTCTATACATATTTTATAATATCATATTTTATCATTTCATTGGTATCCTTTATTTACACTTTTTGCTGATAACAAAAAGGGAGAGAACATAGTTGAATGGATAAAAAGCGTCATGGAAGATTGACGAGAAAAATAAAAAGTAAAAAGGTAGAGAGAAAAATAAATATCTGTACGAATCAAAAAAGGGGAAGAAAAGAATAAACGAAGAAGTTGAAAAACAAAAAAAAAAAAAGTCGAAAAGGAAAGAAAGAAAAGCTAAGAGACGAAACTAATGAAACGGACAAAGTTGAAAACTTTGATCTGTACTAGTATACATATATTTTATTTTCGCTGGTTTTATCCAATTCAAGATATTGTTTTGTAATCATCAAAAATGGGGAGATTGTTAGAATATTTTATTCCAAATATTATTTAATAGAGTTTTGATGATTAAGTTGTTAAACAAAGCAAAACAATAAAGGAGCGAAACAAAACAACAAGGAGTCGAAGACGCAAAAAGCTAATCAAACTGCAAAGCTAGCGCACGCTAGTAATGAAGGTTAGCGCACGCTAACGATACCTATCTGCAGATCAGACGAGTTCAAAGTTACCTGAAGACAAAGTCATCTGATGAAGATAGCGCACGCTACACCTGAAGCATAACGCACGCTATCGAAGGAATATGACCGTTGTGAAGACTTTCAAACACAGTATGACGCAAGCAATGACGAAATCATAGTGCACGCTACGAGTGAGGAATAGCGCACGCTAAAGTGTTTGAATTCAAGATAATCAATCCGTTGGGAGATTATGAACTAAAGTCAAAAAGCTACAAATGGATATATGACGCATGTAGTGATGCAATATTAGCGCACGCTACATGAAGATATTAGCACACGCTAACGGATGGGTAGTAAGCTACTGGACTCAATCAGATCAACAGGTAGCGCACGCTACACGTACGCTACTGAGCATAGCACACGCTAAACAGAAGAGCTAGCGCACGCTAGAGAAAGTTGGGAGTAACGACTAGTTGGATGAAAATGGCTATAAATACCAAACCACTTGGTATCAAACCATACAACAACCTTGAGCAAATCACATATACTTGTTATATCATTGTAAACATTCTAGTTGTTGTTCTTGAGCTTATATTGTTTAGTGATTGAGTGTTATATACGAAATCATACAAGAGAGGAAAAAGAAAAAGATACGATTGGATTCGGTGTTATTAGGATCAAGGATCCGGCATTGTTAGAATCGCAATCGATATCTAAGTGAGGTCTATCTAGTACCCATAGAAATCTAGATTGGTATATTCCTTGCCCAATAGAAAAGGAGAATGGTTTCACTTGGACCGACATAAAGACAAGTGAGAAAACGGTTTACTCTGACCGATAGAAAACGAGCTTGTAACGGTTATCCCTCGACCGACAGAAGGGAGGTGCAGAGGTTTATCTTAATCATATAGAAAAAGATACCTGTAGTTACCCAAAATATTATCCGGAGATGATATGCTGGAATGGACGAGTAACAAACAAAGTGCGTGAGCACATCTGTGGGGAAATAAATAACACAAGATTTGCCGGGGTTGTTAGTCCCGGGCTTGAATGCTCTCGCGAGATGTTATTAATATGAATACTAGTGAGTACAGATATTAATGTTAGAGTACAATTACAATGAGTGTAAATACTCTAGTTATCTTAGCTATCGAGTACTAAAGATTGTCGGAAGAACCAGAGTTAAAGCTCTGTGAGTTCTTGTTACAAAGATGGAGAGTTCTCTGTATTGTTTGATTTTAGCGTTATGTGTTCACGTTGTCAAATGTGTTAACGTTCTAACTGTCCCCTTTTGCCGAAGCTGGAGGCCTCCTATTTATAGGAGAAAGGGCTGCTGGGACGTCCCTGCTAACCGCGGGCGATCACCGTTCCTTGTATTTAAATAAGGCGGGCGATCGTCATAGCATGTGGGACTGTTTCCTTAAAGTCCGCAGCTGCTGCTGGCAGCCAGATGCGCGAACCAATGAGGAGACGACATGTGCCTCTTCTCGCTGTCGTGGGCGGTCCCACCTTAGGTCCTTTCAGCGGGTCTGTCGGTTGGTGAGGCCGTCCTTATCACTGACAGCTGCTGATGGGCTGGAGTAGGGCCTGTTCTTGCGGCGCCTTTTGCGGATCTGCATGTGGGTCTTCACCCGAGATTCGGTCTCTGTAGACTTTGACGGGTGTCGGATTCACACGTGGCATGAGACGATCGTCTCCAGTCGGACATTAGAGGCAATCGCCAGATGCCAAAACACAATCGCCTTGGACGTCGATCGCTAGGCGCTTGCCCAGCATCTATCTTCTTTGGCTGGATCCTGACCATTATGCCAATCGCCATTGAGGCGTATAAATCTCCACACAACAATTGCCCCCCAGCTTGCTCCGATGTTGAAGACGTGGGGTGAGGTGGCTCTGCTGGCAATCGCTTGTTTTAGGCGAGCGACTCATCTTCTCATGAAGTGGACGATCGTCCCCCAGACGAACTGATTTTGAATTTGGATGATCTCCTTGGGCGCTGGAAAGAGCAGGCAGTGGAGGTGGGCTTTTGAAAAGTCATCGGGACACTCGTCGCGCTCCCATTGGGGGAGTCCGACGGTTTTTGTCAGGCTTGTCGTCTGGCGTGCCCTCGAAACAACGCGTACGCGGGTTTCGAGGGCTGCATTAAATGCGGCCCACCGACGGTTGCACTTCAGCCCTTGAATTTCCGCCTATTTGCCCAGAAGTCCCTACTCTCGCCTATAGAAGGACTAGGGCTACTGGAGTTTAGATCTTTATGCACTCTTGCCTTTAGACGAAGACTTAGCTGAAATTTCTTGAAGCTCTGTGCGCCAATCGTCATTCTCTCGAGGTAAGAACAAAAAATTTTCTTCCCCCTTTTCTCTTCGAACATGTCTGGAGGAGGATATACTATGTATGAGGCGGGTAGCACTTCCGCCGCCGTGACTTCGCCTGCCCGGGATGAAGCCTCCGCAGAATTTCACGTGGGAACGGCCGTCGAGGCCATTCGCGCGGGGATTGCACCCGTGGAGGTTGAAGAGCTTTTCAACGAAGCTGACGCGGCGAGGTCGGCTGCGGCGGAGCAGAAGTACTCGTCGGTAGACGAGGAAGAGGCGGTGAGACTGTCTTGGGAGAAGCACAGTGTGTTCGGCCGGGCCTTTTTGGATTTTGCTGAGCTCATGGAGCGACTGGCCGGGCCGCGTCCTCAGTTTGATTTCGGCGCATACTTAGTCTCCCACCCCTATGAGCTCGTGAAGTGGACGTCATTTCGGGCCGTGGACCGCTCCCCGTGGACCCTCGGTCAGATCAGGAGTTCGGCGACCAAGAATGACTTGAGTCGTTGGAGGGCGGAGTTCCATATCCCCTCTGATGTCTCATTGTTTGTGCCCGCGGATAACGAGCACGCCGACCAACCTCCCGAGGGTATGGTCGCCGTTAATGAATTGATCATGGGGGCCGGATTGCGGTTCCCTTTGCCGTTCTCCGTGTCATACCTATTGACCGCCTGGAATGTGGCGCCGCTTCAACTGACGCCGAACGCCTGGTTGCAGATCGTCAGTACTTTGACTCTTTTTGGCAGTCACCAGTTGTTCTGTCTCCCTTCTGCGCTGGAAATGAACTACCTCTTCAAGCTGGCGGCGCAGAAGGGTTCAGTTAGCGGCTACCACATTCAGGGTCACATGGGCAGGGTGGTCCTCGAGGTGCCGAACAAGGTTCGGGGTGACCTGACAAAATGGTGTTGGGTCGGCGGAGCGTGGAAGTCGGCGGCGAGCGATAAACCAGAGGATGAGTTGGATATCCCCACCAACTTTCGGGAGAGGAATCCGAGTAAGGGTTTTAAATCTCCCTTTGTTCGGATACATCTTGAACTGGTCTAATTTGGTTTCCTTTTTGCAGGCTTCCTTGTTCCAGCGGCCGGCGACCTTACATTTGACTTTCTGATTGTTTGGGAGCGAATCCGCGGCCTACCAGACAACTACATCGACACTCACACGGTCAACAACGAAGCTCATTGGTTGGGCGCTTGATTGTTTCGCTTCCCCCGCCACTTGAAGGTCCCAGGTATAAACTTTTACGATTCTCCTTTCTGCTTGACGATCGTCTTTGATTAAAAAAGATGTCTAACCTGGTTGAATGTCTTCTTTGATAGAGGTCTACTTCCCTCGCTACTACGAGCCGCCACGGGAGATTGCTATGTCGAACCCCGGCCTTATCAATCGTCTCCGCCAAGGGAAGAAGGCGGGTCGTGCACCTGCAACGACGACCCGTCCTATCCCCGAGGCGAGATCTCTCCTGGTGCCAATCGTCGAGCCGGAGGTTCGGGAGGAGGAGTATCTTCAGCGCAACCGCAAGAGGTGGAGGCCAGAGGAGCCCTTGCCAACTGTTGCTGCTGAGGCGTCCGTTGTGGTGTCGCCGGTCGCCGCGCCTCCTATTTATGATGTTACAATGGAAGAGGGGCCTAGGCCCTCAGCGGACTTCCTACAGGCCATGGCGACCGCCGACGCCGAGACCCCCCGGGGCAAGCCTTATTTTGGCCGCGGCCCCGAGAAGGTCGAAAGGTAAGACTGGTTTGATCTTGCTGAGTTAAGCCACTTGTGTGGGGTGCATACTAACTCCTTCGTTTTTTGTTGCAGGGTCCGCCTTACCGACCCGAACACATCACCGATGGTGCTGGACTTCCTGGCGAGCAAGTCCCCCCGCGAGGCTTGCGACGTCCCTCACTATGTCTTCCAGGCTATCTCCTCTCTTCCGAAGGCTTGGACGACCGACCTGGATGCGATCGCGCGCCGGCGGTCTGGAGATGCAATGCAGGCGACTCTTATCTTAACCCTCCAAGTGGCGACGATGGCCGCTCAAGATGTAAAGGATTATGAGGGGCGGCCCTCTAGTGCTCGCCTCCATTCGGACCATGAGGCTGCTCGGAATCAGAACGCCGAGTTTGCCGATAGGATCGTGGTCATGGAGAAGGAGTATGCTGAGATGGCCAAGCGAGCTAAACAGGATCTTGACCGGTTGAGGCAGGAGCTCGACCGGTCCCGGGCGGCGATCGATCGGATGCGCGATCTGATGACGGAGGCCCGTCGGTTGCATGCGGCCTCGTAGGAGGAGTTGACCGGGCTGAAGGCGGTGGTGGACCGGCTAAATAGCGAGTTGGAGTCGTCGAAGGGGGAGCTCGCCGCCAAGGTTGTCGAGCTCAATGGTGCGGACAAAACAGTCGCGGGACTGAAGGAGAAGTTGGAGGCGATCGAGACCGATCCCTACCTCAACGTGGAGTACGTCGGCGAGTTTTCTTATTACATGGCTTACGCCGACGCTATCCGTGCCGCCAAGAAGGGAGGGCTCGAGGTCGGCCCTCTGTTCGATTGTAACACCCCCAAGTTATTCAGGGTATATTACAGTGCCGTGAACCCCACCGAGGGACCCACAAGGCTAATCATACGCGGAACTATAAAACTTGACCGAGAAGGTCCAAATACAATGAAATGAAAGACGATACAAAGGGTATTCAAACCATGTCCAATGTATCCAAATACATCACAGTACAAAATCAAAACCTCGGCACACAGTAGGAACATCAAGGAAGATGGAAAACAATACTCGAGTATTCAATAACCATTCCAGTACAACAACACTGAACGGAAAACTCAAAACATAACCGGAGGAAAGACACAGTATCACACTTGCCCACCATCTTCATGCCGACCCAATACCTGCCTGTCCGCTCTCCTGGAACCTGAAATACATAAAAAGTATTTCCCCCATAAAGGGGTTAGCCGTCGAATAGCTAGTGCAAGTATATCAAGTATGAAACACAATACTCCTCGACAATAAAGTAAATGTAACCGACAATTCATCAATTCAAGACTAGTATTCCAGAATAACTAAATCTCATATCATCACATCAATATATATATATGAATACCGTGGAACTGCACCAGAGGCTACGGAACCCTCAGAGGACCCGTCGGTCCGTCCCAGAGTGGTTCGTTCATACCATCCGTGGAATCGCACCAGAGGCTACGAAACCCTCAGGGGACCCGTCGGCCCACCCCAGAGTGGATATAAATAATCATGCCATTAATATATCTTACTTTCAAAGTCGAGAACGTACAATCATAAATATATACTTGCCTTAGAGACATCGAGAAATCGAACGGAAAAAGGGTATGAGTTCGGTAGGTCCAAAAACGCGCTTTTGGCACCTAAACGATTCGCAAGGAATATGATAATCAATAATCCATACTCATAATTCACGAAGAAACTCCCGAAACCCGTCTACGATTCACGAAAATACAAGGGTGAACAACTAGAGTTTGGAAAGTCACCCAAACCCTCACAAGTCCGAATACGGCACAAACAAATCCGTAAAATCATAGGAAAAGCATGCATATGGGATAGATACATCATAATCTCAAGGTCTTCAAGCTTCAAAACGGATAAATCGAATGAATCTACGAAAAAACCCCAAAATTCCCAAAAATAGGGTTCTAAGGATTTTTACCTTGATTCGGACGTTAGGATGGATTAGCTGTTGTGAAATCCTTGTTATCCAACCCAAGATGACGATATCTGAAGAAGGACTGCCTCAAATCGCCCCAAATCGCCTCTCCCGAGCTCTCCCGATTGGAAAAAGTGGAAATGATGTGAAATGACAAGTGCAGGGGTTGACTGTCCCCTTATATACTGTCCCAGTCTAGCGCACGCTACGCCTCAATATTAGCGTGCGCTAACGGGTCACCTGGTAGTCCAGTGGCTACTGTCATAAGACGTTAGCGCGTGCTACGAAACATCCCTATCGTGCGCTAACTGGTGTCCTGCCAAAATCTCATTTCACTATCTCAGTCCGCCAGCGTGCGTTAACACTGAGCACTAGTGTGCGCTACGCAACACATATAGCGTACGCTAGCCGCTGCCTAGCGTGCGTTACCTGCTAGTCCAGAAAGTCTGAAACCTCACTGCCTCTGCCAACTCAGTCCGTTAGCGCGCGCTAAGGCTCAAAACTAACGTGCGCTACTCATGCAGAATTAGCGTGCGTTAGAATCAGCCTAGCGTGCGCTACCTCCCTGACCCAGAACACTTCCGAAAGGTCTAACCAGCACGGTCATGATCCAAACAAGGCATGAAACTCTAGATCAACGCCGACTACATCACAAAGAGTTTACGGAGCGACAAAATAGGAAGAACGGTAAGGACAAACAGTCAATAAAAAATACGGGTATCACATTCTACCCCTCTAAAAAGAAGTTTCGTCCCGAAACTTAAGAAATAAAAAGTTCGGGGTACTCCGATCGCAAATTCTCATCCGTGTCCCAAGTCACCTCCTCGACTCCGTGTCTCGACCATTGCACTAAAACCAACGGGATGGTTTTGTGTCAAAGCTGTTTCTCACGACGTTCAAGAATATTCACTGTTTTCTCCGGATAGGTAACATCCTTGGTTACTTAAATCTCACTATAGTCAAAAACATGACTAACGATATGAACAAGACCCAACACAGGGGGCAACGACAAGCGATAAGCTAAGTCTCCAACCCTGGAGTAGGACATGGTCTTCAAAATCGAATTCCAAAGGTCGACGACGAGTATCGGCATACGATTGATGCGTTGAAGGGCATCTCAAAATACGAAAAGAAGTCAACTAAAATCGTCTGTACTGTATTCAACAATACCAAGAATTCTCAAAACATTATCATAACTCATAAGTGTAGCATGAACTGTCTGTGCTGAATCATGTCCGTCGGATTGTACCGATAAAGCTCAATTTGGATAAAAACCAATAACACACAAAATAATGACAACAAATCCCGAAACACCGACATACAATCCGAACGCTCACACTGTCAAAAACAATGATCAACCCATAAACCAAATGAGAATATCATCGACATGATAAACTCCAATGCTTTCGGCGAAAGATCCACAATAATCGAGAATACCATCAATATGATAACCTCCAACATGATCAATAAGGGAACAACAACGATCGAGAGTACCATCAACAAGGTAGCTCTAAACGATCAACAATAATGTATCTCAAGGAAATAACCCCGACTGTCGAACAAACCCCTCGGGCGTATGAACAACCAGTCACAAACAGTCAAACATATCCAATACAACATGGACTATGAACGACCACAACAATAAGGCTCAAGAGGGATATCACAGTACGCCCGATCCGGAAATGTGTCCGTACACATGTCCACCCCGTATACGGAATACAGAATATACGTGGGACAATGTACCTAATTAGCCTCACGGACTACGTCCCATGTGTACGGTCCAATGCGGAAACATCTACGCATGACCATCATGTCTGGCTAAAAATCCTACACATAACCAATCGGCATGCAGATATGATTCCAGGTATATCACGATGCAACTTGACAACGAAATTCAAAGGATAACACATCCAATACGGATCATACGAATGGCCAAAGTGAACGATGATACAAGAATAATGAAAGATCGACACGACCAACAATATCCAACATAACCTTCCTGGGATCACGATCCCTAAGGACCGATTAACACGAACAACAATCTGGAACTCCTCAACCCTCAACTATCACAAAATCACCGAATTCACAAGAATGATAGTGTGTTTCCTTGAGTCGGTCAACACGACAATAATAACTCACGGATGGGAACTATCCTCGACAGTCCCAATTCAATACTTCAATTACCGTAGAACGGCCAATCGATAACAACGATACAACGGATGGGAATATTTTTTTGACAACGGATGAGAATTATCTTTGATAATCCCAATTCAATATATCGATTACCTTTAGAACGGTTAACCGATAACAATTATACAACGGATGTCTCGGCACCTTTAATCGGTTACCGATAACGAAGATGATAATCGAATACGTCAATGCCTTCAATCGGCCAATACGACATCAATAGAAAAACACTGATATCAATGACAACGATTCACAACAATATCTTGATGGAACATCAATCAACAATAACAATCGATATGTCGATACCGCGAACTGGCTATCGACAAATATATTACCAACAAGTATCGCAATGCCTTAAGCCGTCCATTTACGAACAACAATAATATTTGGCATAATTTGCCGAAGGGTATCGTATCAAACAATTCCTTGATATCAACAAAATCATAAAGAGACCAAGTCTCGAAATGATACACACATTCATACACATATATGATAACATTAATCTCATTGACTAGTACAAGTATAAAACTTGCCTCGATATCAATACAACGAACTGTTACCAATTCAGTTGATTTCGTCTACGAGTTCCTCAGTCCCGACCAAGGTAATCTACGAACTCTTCAACCTCAAACGCAACACAACAGTCATAATCCATGATCAAACATCATATATTATTGTAAAACGAATGATTAATAATCAACAGGTTTGATGACGACCAATATCAATACAACCAGGCCACAAACTCATCGGTTCCACAATATCTCGATTAAATACAGTATGAACTATCCAACTCAGACCCTCACGAATCCATGTCCACAATACGAGCCAAAATCCGATGATCATATCAGCAACCAATTCGGACCAATAATAAGGGTCTAAATGTTATCGATTCCAAACTCAATTCTTAAATACGAATTGACAAGGTTCCCTTCTCATAAATCCATCGTTAAAATTTACCTATGACCGTCATCAATTCGAACCATCCGACTGGTTCAGAACAATAGATAATCATATTAAAAAGGTTATCAAACAATCCAATCATTCGACTTGAACATTTGCTCCATACGTATGGGCTTCCAAATTCATAGATGAATAATAGTCTCATCAAACTCATAATCACATTCGTATTCTTGTACGAATATTATTTCAAACACATAATTTATTTCTAGATATGAATATTCTATATTCATATTCAGAACATCAACACTTCTTATAAATTTTCATCACCTCGTATAATTCAAGAGTTCTTCAAGAACATGAAATATCCGAAATCACGTTTAGAACAACATATCCGAGGTATATATCTTCATGTTACCATTTTCCTCATCATGCCATTCAAATAACCTCAAGAATCGCAACAAAACCATTATCATCATATGAAGAAGGTATCAATAATCATATCAATATCCGAAATCTCTTATTACAATTCCAATAAATCTCATATAACATTATCACATGATGATCCTAACATGCTCCCTCCCAAGTAGTAATCCTTTAAAAACGAACCACTATCAAAGGGATATGAGGATTACCTTGTATGGACGATCCGCGGAGAAGAACAATTGAACTCCATTCCAAGAATTATCAAAAACTTCAAGAACAATACTTAAATCCGAGCTCTCTATCTTAATCTTGTTTAAGAGGATCATCTCTCAATGTTTAGGAACTTCAAGTACCTCCCAACGCTCTCTCTATCGACTGAAGGAAGGAGAATGGACAAAATGCCTCTCAGCACTCGTCTATCCTCTTTATAAAACACATCACTAGTGCGCGCTAGACCTTATATTTAGCGTGCGCCACAGAAATAGCGTGCGCTATCCTTCTTTGATAGCGTGCGCTATCGGGCAGTCCAGAAGCTACTGCATTGCTTCGAAATTCATCTAACGTACGTAATGCCCATGTATTAGCGTACGCAAACAGGCATTGACTTGCTACAGTGAGATGCTCAGTAGCGTGCGCTATTCCTCGACCTTAGCGCGCCCTAATCGTTGTTGACCCGACAACCTGTACCTTCCCAGAAGATGCCCGGGTCCTACACGCCGAAAGCAACCAATAAAGCCAAGATTCCTTGTTGACGATCTGAAATTAGCGTGCGCTAACAACATGCATTAGTGTGCGCTAATCGCCGATTATAAACAGTCTGGGCCTACCTGTCGACCACCTTCCAGCCTTATACAGAATACCTTACGTACGTTAGGTGTCCTCCTTAGCGTACGTAACTCAAATCTCTTAGCGTGCGCTAAGTATGCACCGTAGCGTACGCTAAGTATATATCTTAGCGCGCGCTAGGCATACCTTGTAGCGTGAGCTAACGTGGCTGTACTTAGCCATTTTCCATTATTCTTGTCCATCGTCTTGATATACTAGATGTATATACACGACATACTGAATACATATATATACAACCTGATAATATTCTCATATGATATACCCAATATCAAAAGTACGATAACATGATACACGATATCATCAAATATAATTATCGACCAACTACGATAATTATACTAATACAACTATCTCAGTCTTCCAATTATTTTATCCATACTGTATAGACACCAATCTATCCAGTATATCTCAGATAAAATAATGCGAAAAATTTATACTGAAATCCGGATATTACGTACTAAAAGTCGGTATATCACACTGTACCCCCTTGAAATAAGTCCTCGAAACTTGCAATCCCGTCACAGCAAACAAATCAACCAAAATATCCGAACTCATCACAAGAGCAATCGTCGGTCTGCACAAGCGAATAACCAAGACAGTATACTTACAGGTGCGTGAAGTCGATGATCTCCCGTGATACTAGCATGCGACTCCCAAACAAAGTCTCAACACAATACTGATACACACCAATATCGCAATTAGCAATTTGAAAATATCTTTCCGCATCCGCGACCACGGTCTCGTCTCTGTCCCCTGTCAGTAGACATTCTAAATGACACACAAAGTACGTAAGTACAATCCAAATCGCACGCCCTCGAAGTGACCGATTCTCAAGAATATCAAACTAAAATCAAAGCGGGTAAGAAAACATAAGAAGAGTAATAGGACTTACAAGTACCGGCCGCACTGTGATGATGGCAAAGTAGTGATACTGTAGATAAACAATGACTCAATCGACCCAAAAGACCGACAGCCTAGGTATCCATAAACCTAAGCTCTGATACCATATTCTGTAAACCCCCAAGTTATTCAGGGTATATTACAGCGCCGTGAACCCCACCGAGGGACCCACAAGGCTAATCATACGCGGAACTATAAAACTTGACCGAGAAGGTCTAAATACAATGAAATGAAAGACGATACAAAGGGTATTCAAACCATGTCCAATGTATCTAAATACATCACAGTACAAAATCAAAACCTCAGCACACAGGCCGGAACATCAAAGAAGATGGAAAACAATACTCGAGTATCCAATAACCATTCCAGTACAACAACACTGAACAGAAAACCCAAAACATAACCGGAGGAAAGACACAGTATCACACTTGCCCACCATCTTCATGCGGACCCAATACCTTCCTTTCCGCTCTCCTGGAACCTGAAATACATAAAAAGTATTTCCCCCATAAAGGGGTTAGCCGTCGAATAGCTAGTGCAAGGATATCAAGTATGAAACACAATACTCCTCGACAATAAAGTAAATGTAACCGACAATTCATCAATTCAAGACTAGTATTCCGGAATAACTAAATCTCATAGAATCACATCAATACATATATGAATACCATGGAACCGCACCAGAGGCTACGGAACCCTCAGAGGACCCGTCGGTCCGTCCCAGAGTGGTTCATTCATATCATCCGTGGAATCGCACCAGAGGCTATGAAACCCTCAGGGGACCCTTCGGCCCACCCCAGAGTGGATATAAATAATCATGCCATTAATATATCTTACTTTCAAAGTCGAGAACGTACAATCATAAATATATACTTGCCTTAGAGACATCGATAAATCGAACGGAAAAAGGGTATGAGTCATTCGTTACCTTGAGAAAAGAAGAATCAATTGATTGATGAAAAATAGAACTGAAATTTACTTAATTTGTGGAGTTTTTGATTTTTCATGCTTAACTAAAAAATGATTTTCTGCAAAAATTCTATTCCCTAAAAAAAAAAGGAGTCATTGGTGAAAAGAGCTACACGTTAGCAAATAACGGTGAAAGCTATCACATAAAAAAATAAATGACGAAAAGGAGAAGTGTTGAGCAAAGAATAAATGCCTAATTTTGGAAGTCTTAAATTTTGCAAAAATAAAGGACTAACCATTGTTGGTGCGTAGTCGCCGTCTCGAGAAAAATTGGTGAAAAGAGCTACACGTTAGCAAATAACTGTGAAATCTATCACCTTTTACGAAAAGAAAAATAATGAGATAGAAATTGTGTTAGTGAAAAGAGCTACATGTTAGCAAATAACGGTGTGAAAGCTATCACTAAAAGGGATATAGTTTATGAGCAGATTTGAATTAATTAGCAGCTAAATTTCAATACACTCAATTTTGTGAAAATCACAATATTTGATGACGCCAATGAAATTCTTCTTCATATTGAGTCGAAAAATAAACGAGTGATCGAGAGCAACCATTAAAAGGAGTCGTGTGTATCACGAGTGGGAAAGAAATAATCAACCTATTGGGGGAAAACCTTATATTTTGGAATTACAATACTAAAACCGTGTTTTAACTTCAAAATCATTTGTAGATTTATTTTGAATCTTGATTCATTTATATCTACTGTATAAGCTGGTTGTTGTGTATTAATGGCATTTTGATCTCCTTTTTCTCTTTTTATATTTTAATTTATGTGTGTATTAATTTTCTTATTTTTTTTATTTTTATTTTTATTTTTGGAGTGTGAATAATAAAGAGTCTTGCTCGGGACTAGCAAGAATTCAAGTTTGGGGGTGTGATAAGTGTCAGTTTTGTACACTTATCCATGGTTTTTATCGATAAAATTCACCCATAATTGAGCTAGTCTACTCGTTTTTTGCTTTTAATTTATTAGTTTTAATAATTTTATTTTTATCGGATGATGATCGGATTAAATAACTGAATTACTCAAGAAACAACATGTTTAATAAATATTCTCTTTATTGAATTTTGATATATTCATGTTGTAGAGCTTTCCAAGACGAATTCGGCAGTCTTTCCGGATTCAAAATCTGAGTTATATATCAAAAGTTATCATCCGAAGAAGATCTGGGGCAAAAACGCAAAGTCTGAGAAATTCTGGGCCGAAAACGTAACTATCCAAGCTTCAAATGAGCAAATTTACGAAGCCGAGTTACGGCCGTAACATTCAGGGGTTACGACCGTAAGTCACCCTAGTTACGACCGTAACTCCTGAATGTTACGGCCGTAACTCTTGACAGATTACTATGATTTGTCTAATTTTTTATACTTTTTGTGTATTATTGAGGGGATGGCTGGCATTGATCCGATCTAATGTAATAATGCTGGAGTTTTGGAGCTATTAGATGACTTTAGGTGTATAAATAGACCCCTTAGATCCTTCATCATTCATCATTCATCTTATAATTTTCCATTTTCTTGTAAACTTTTCTTTTTGTGTGAAGAACACACTTGTGTTCTTGAGTGATCTTTGTAAGTGTGGTATAACATATGTTGTTCAGAGAGTTTATTGTTTCTATCTCCTTTATCTACTAAGGGAGTTAGGATCAATTCTTTCTCTTGATTCAACTAAACATGACCACCAAAGCTTGTAATATGTGTAATAAACCCTTAATGGGCTAAGTAATCTTTAGTTGGGATTATAAAAAAGGTTAGTCATGTTATTTATGTTTGTATAAAGATATATTATGAATTACTTATTATTGTGTGTGATTTTCATTGTTTGAACAAATCTTTATTTATTTGGCCAATAAATGACGATATCAATGGTCTTCATATGTTTCGAAAGAAAATATGTTTGATTAGATCAAATGATCTTCACTCTAAGTTGTTCTAGGGGATAGAAATATACCCCTAGTCCTTAGATGATTCTTTGAGTTATTTTCATAAATCCTAATGCTATGTATTGAAGCCAATCAACATAGAAATATAGTGGATTGATTCAATATGTAAGGGACGTTTATAGTTCGAAAGAGAAACCGTCTTTATAAGGAAAATCGAATCTACACAACATAATAAGTAAATTCATCTTATGATCTCCAATACATCTTTTATAACTAATGACGAACTAAGTTTGTAATCCCAACTATTTCATTTTATCGATAATCAATCTATTATTATTGCTATCTTTTTATTTCCTTATAATATTAGAACTATTATTGCAATTTCTTTGCAATTATTAAACCAAACTTTTTAATTGTGTGTTTCACTCATCTTAAGTATCTATAAAAATAGACTAATAGTGTATAATTCAAATTATAACAAAACTTCCTTGTGGGATCGATAAACCAGACTCAAAAAGTCCACTTTACTACTTGATACGATATCGTGCACTTGCGATAGTTACACTAAAAGCGTGTCAAGTTTTTGGCGCCGCTGCCGGAAGTATAAGTTATATTTGAAATCTTACATTGTAAACTATTTTTATAGGTACAAATTTCTCGACGTTGTAACTTAGTACAAATTGTGTTTGTCCGGTCAAGTGGCGGATAACGGTACTCTGTGACTATTAAAGTCGGATTTTTCAGTTTCCCACAACAACTGATATTTGTAAATATTTTATTCAAATATTTTCATTGTCTTTTTATTTTTTTTTATTTTTTTTATCATGGATGAAACATTGTTTAAAATTGAAAAAAGATTTCCCTTTCTAAGCAAAAATGCAATTTTAAAAATTTACAAGACAAGGCTTGAAAGGATGAGGTTGCTTACGAATAAAAGCATACCTTTTGACATAAGATTCATCATCGAAGCTAAAGTAAGAATAGAAGGTGAATTCACAGAAACACCAACTAGATTTTTACCGGGGCTTGGAAAAAGTTCATAAGCCAAGAAACGACGAGCAAAGATACTAGCCGTTTGCTATAAATGTGCTAGATGGAACCGTAATGCAAAATGTCGATCTTTAGGAATTCCATCTACAAACAGAGAAGATAAAATTCAGTTCATTAATGATGGTCCGAATAAGGAGAATTTAGATAATATCGAAATTTCTCTTGACACGCATCCTAGTGGACTTGTGTATTACGAATTCAATGTTTGTGGAATAAATTCAAACCAGAATATGAACAACGTCTTGGGAATCGACGTTAAAAGACCTGTTTGCCAATTTGTAAGAAAATTGGATGGGAAGCTTCTCCCGACTCATAGAAGGTGTTTAGGCCGTTCGAACGTAAAATCGAGGAAGATGTGAGCCACAATCACAACTACCGCATACGCGTAAGTATCTTTTATTTTTGTCGTGTGGTGAGATTTTCTGAATAAGAAATGTGATACGCGATAAAAGCTTTCATTATTCTATTGAGTAGTTGAAGCACAATCAAACGCAATCACAAACTTGTTAAATAATTTTTACCTTATTTTTCTTCTATAAATAAACTTTCTAGGTTTCTTTCATTCATCCCTCAAACTTGCACTTTTCTCTGCTTTCTCTCTAAAATTTTATTTTATTTTTTCAAAATGGAGTCATCATCTTCAACAAAAATTTTACAGTCTGCATTTTTGGTGGATCTAGTTCGGAAAAGAGGCATGCTTCACTGACGACCCACAACTTGGGTCGTACCTTAGGAGAAAAATGCATTCAAGTAGTTTACGGAGGAGGAAGACTAGGATTAATGGGACGAAATGCCGTCACTATATGGAAGGAGTAAGAGTGTTGGGAGTAATCCCAAAACCTCTGGCTGAAAGTAAAATTACCGGGTCAATTATTGGAGATGAGTTTAGATTTGTGAATATGCAAGATCGCATAACTCACATGATAAATAATTCTGGCGCCTTTATCGCCCTTCCCGGTGGTTTTGGCACCCTTGAGGAACTTTTTCATGTGGTTACCAGAGCCCAGCTAAATGTTCATCAAAAACCAATAGGAGTGCTTAATGTCAATGGTTTCTTTGATGGTTTACTGTCTTTCATCGACTACTCTGCTGAAAAGGGCTTTATTTCCGAGCGTGCAAAACAAATCATAGTCGTTGCAACAACACCAGAAGAACTAATAAAAAAACTCAATGAATTTGTTCCTCAACCAGATCCAGCTCTAGCTAAAATTGTCTGGGTAGAAGATTTTACCGTGAGAAAACGAAAAGTAGATTCATTCCTCTCCCTTTGATAACCCATGTCGGACCCCTTGTATTTTTACTTTCTGTCGTGTGTAATAATCGTGCTAAATGATGGCAGCTTAAGGAGTTTCTTCTTGATTTCTTGACGCGCATCTATTCACAATTTATGTATTTTTATTTCATTACTGTAATGTTTATTTCGTGTTTTGCTTTTATAAAAACTTTGATGGCAGCATAAGGCGACTCTTCGGACTTTCTTGATGCGCATCTAAAAAATTATGTTATACTTACGAGTATATTTTATTTTCTTTTGTATGTGCCTCGTATATTTATTCTCTTGCAGATTCTAAAAGGCGTTAGCTCAGACATCAACTTTCTTAACAGGGAGTATTCTGCTTTTCTGCATTGATTTTTATTTTTAAACTGAGGACAGTTTTATTTTCAAGTTTGGGGGTGGTTTGTTTATTTATTTTGGTGTGTTTTGATTGATTTGGTTATTTGCCTTAATTTATATATATATATATATATATATATTTATAGTATTTTGATTTTTGAGATTTCTAGATCTGGCCATAACACAAATAAATTAGCTATATACAAGCTTCTAAAATCGTTTTAACCAGTAAAAAAAAAATGTATATTCCAAAAATTTTTGAGCCTTAATCTCTCTTTCCAAGCCTTGTAATTATCATATAAAATCGAGTCATTCGTTACCTTGAGAAAAGAAGAATCAATTGATTGATGAAAAATAGAACTGAAATTTACTTAATTTGTGGAGTTTTTGATTTTTCATGCTTAACTAAAAAATGATTTTCTGCAAAAATTCTATTCCCTAAAAAAAAAAGGAGTCATTGGTGAAAAGAGCTACACGTTAGCAAATAACGGTGTGAAAGCTATCACCTAAAAAAATAAATGACGAAAAGGAGAAGTCTTGAGCAAAGCAATACCGCCTAATTTTGGAAGTCTTAAATTTTGCAAAAATAAAGGACTAACCATTGTTGGTGCGTAGGCTGCCGTCTCGAAAAATTGGTGAAAAGAGCTACACGTTAGCAAATAACGGTGTGAAATCTATCACCTTTTTACGAAAAGAAAAATAATGAGATAGAAATTGTGTTAGTGAAAAGAGCTACACGTTAGCAAATAACGGTGTGAAAGCTATCACTAAAAGGGATATAGTTTATGAGCAGATTTGAATTAATTAGCAGCTAAATTTCAATACACTCAATTTTGTGAAAATCACAATATTTGATGACGCCAATGAAATTCTTCTTCATATTGAGTCGAAAAATAAACGAGTGATCGAGAGCAACCATTAAAAGGAGTCGTGTGTATCACGAGTGGGAAAGAAATAATCAACCTATTGGGGGAAAACCTTTTATTTTGGAATTACAATACTAAAACCGTGTTTTAACTTCAAAATCATTTGTAGATTTATTTTGAATCTTGATTCATTTATATCTACTGTATAAGCTGGTTGTTGTGTATTAATGGCATTTTGATCTCCTTTTTCTCTTTTTATATTTTAATTTATGTGTGTATTAATTTTCTTATTTTTTTTATTTTTATTTTTATTTTTGGAGTGTGAATAATAAAGAGTCTTGCTCGGGACTAGCAAGAATTCAAGTTTGGGGGTGTGATAAGTGTCGCTTTGTACACTTATCCATGGTTTTTATCGATAAAATTCACCCATAATTGAGCTAGTCTACTCGTTTTTGCTTTTAATTTATTAGTTTTAATAATTTTATTTTTATCGGATGATGATCGGATTAAATAATCGAATTACTCAAGAAACAACATGTTTAATAAATATTCTCTTTATTGAATTTTGATATATTCATGTTGTAGAGCTTTCCAAGATTTAATTCGGCATCTTTCCGATTCAAAATCGAGTTATATATCAAAAGTTATCATCCGAAGAAGATGCAGGGCAAAACGCAAAGTCGAGAAATTACGGGCCGAAACGTAACTATCCAAGCTTCAAATGAGCAAATTTACGAAGCCGAGTTACGGCCGTAACATTCGGGGTTACGACCAGTAAGTCACCCTAGTTCTGACCGTAACTCCACGAATGTTACGGCCGTAACTCTTGACAGATTACTATGATTTGTCTAATTTTTATACTTTGTGTATTATTGAGGGGATGGCTGGCATTGATCCGATCTAATGTAATAATGCTGGAGTTTTGGAGCTATTAGATGACTTTAGGTGTATAAATAGACCCCTTAGATCCTTCATCATTCATCATTCATCTTATAATTTTCCATTTTCTTGTAAACTTTTCTTTTTGTGTGAAGAACACACTTGTGTTCTTGAGTGATCTTTGTAAGTGTGGTATAACATATGTTGTTCGAGAGTTTATTGTTTCTATCTCCTTTATCTACTAAGGGAGTTAGGATCAATTCTTTCTCTTGATTCAACTAAACATGACCACCAAAGCTTGTAATATGTGTAATAAACCCTTAATGGGCTAAGTAATCTTTAGTTGGGATTATAAAAAAGGTTAGTCATGTTATTTATGTTTGTATAAAGATATATTATGAATTACTTATTATTGTGTGTGATTTTCATTGTTTGAACAAATCTTTATTTATTTGGCCAATAAATGACGATATCAATGGTCTTCATATGTTTCGAAAGAAAATATGTTTGATTAGATCAAATGATCTTCACTCTAAGTTGTTCTAGGGGATAGAAATATACCCCTAGTCCTTAGATGATTCTTTGAGTTATTTTCATAAATCCTAATGCTATGTATTGAAGCCAATCAACATAGAAATATAGTGGATTGATTCAATATATAAGGGACGTTTTATAGTTCGAAAGAGAAACCGTCTTTATAAGGAAAATCGAATCTACACAACATAATAAGTAAATTCATCTTATGATCTCCAATACATCTTTTATAACTAATGACGAACTAAGTTTGTAATCCCAACTATTTCATTTTATCGATAATCAATCTATTATTATTGCTATCTTTTTATTTCCTTATAATATTAGAACTATTATTGCAATTTCTTTGCAATTATTAAACCAAACTTTTTAATTGTGTGTTTCACTCATCTTAAGTATCTATAAAAATAGACTAATAGTGTATAATTCAAATTATAACAAAACTTCCTTGTGGGATCGATAAACCAGACTCAAAAAGTCCACTTTACTACTTGATACGATATCGTGCACTTGCGATAGTTACACTAAAAGCGTGTCAAGTTTTTGGCGCCGTTGCCGGGGAAGTATAAGTTATATTTGAAATCTTACATTGTAAACTATTTTTATAGGTACAAATTTCTCGACGTTGTAACTTAGTACAAATTGTGTTTGTCCGGTCAAGTGGCGGATAACGGTACTCTGTGACTATTAAAGTCGGATTTTTCAGTTTCCCACAACAACTGATATTTGTAAATATTTTATTCAATTATTTTCATTGTCTTTTTATTTTTTTTTATTTTTTTTATCATGGATGAAACATTGTTTAAAATTGAAAAAAGATTTCCCTTTCTAAGCAAAAATGCAATTTTAAAAATTTACAAGACAAGGCTTGAAAGGATGAGGTTGCTTACGAATAAAAGCATACCTTTTGACATAAGATTCATCATCGAAGCTAAAGTAAGAATAGAAGGTGAATTCACAGAAACACCAACTAGATTTTTACCAGGGCTTGGAAAAAGTTCATAAGCCAAGAAACGACGAGCAAAGATACTAGCCGTTTGCTATAAATGTGCTAGATGGAACTGTAATGCAAAATGTCGATCTTTAGGAATTCCATCTACAAACAGAGAAGATAAAATTCAGTTCATTAATGATGGTCTGAATAAGGAGAATTTAGATAATATCGAAATTTCTCTTGACACGCATCCTAGTGGACTTGTGTATTACGGAATTCAATGTTTGTGGAATAAATTCAAACCAGAATATGAACAACGTCTTGGGAATCTGACGTTAAAAGACCCTGTTTGCCAATTTGTAAGAAAATTGGATGGGAAGCTTCTCCCCGACTCATAGAAGGTGTTTAGGCCGTTTCTGAACGTAAAATCAGAGGAAGATGTGAGCCACAATCACAACTACTGTACATACGCGTAAGTATCTTTTATTTTTGTCGTGTGGTGAGATTTTCTGAATAAGAAATGTGATACGCGATAAAAGCTTTCATTATTCTATTGAGTAGTTGAAGCACAATCAAACGCAATCACAAACTTGTTAAATAATTTTTACCTTATTTTTCTTCTATAAATAAACTTTCTACTGGTTTCTTTCATTCATCCCTCAAACTTGCACTTTTCTCTGTTTCTCTCTAAAATTTTATTTTATTTTTTCAAAAATGGAGTCATCATCTTCAACAAAAAAATTTTACACAGTCTGCATTTTTGGTGGATCTAGTTCTGGAAAAGAGGCATGCTTCACTGAAGCAGCCCACAACTTGGGTCGTACCTTAGGAGAAAAATGCATTCATGTAGTTTACGGAGGAGGAAGTCTAGGATTAATGGGACGAGCTGCTGCTTCTGCCTATATGGAAGGAGTAAGAGTGTTGGGAGTAATCCCAAAACCTCTAGCTGAAAGTAAAATTACCGGGTCAATTATTGGAGATGAGTTTAGATTTGTGAATATGCAAGATCGCATAACTCACATGATAAATAATTCTGGCGCCTTTATCGCCCTTCCCGGTGGTTTTGGCACCCTTGAGGAACTTTTTCATGTGGTTACCAGAGCCCAGCTAAATGTTCATCAAAAACCAATAGGAGTGCTTAATGTCAATGGTTTCTTTGATGGTTTACTGTCTTTCATCGACTACTCTGCTGAAAAGGGCTTTATTTCCGAGCGTGCAAAACAAATCATAGTCGTTGCAACAACACCAGAAGAACTAATAAAAAAACTCAATGAATTTGTTCCTCAACCAGATCCAGCTCTAGCTAAAATTGTCTGGGTAGAAGATTTTACCGTGAGAAAACGAAAAGTAGATTCATTCCTCTCCCTTTGATAACCCATGTCGGACCCCTTGTATTTTTACTTTCTGTCGTGTGTAATAATCGTGCTAAATGATGGCAGCTTAAGGAGTTTCTTCTTGATTTCTTGACGCGCATCTATTCACGATTTATGTATTTTTATTTCATTACTGTAATGTTTATTTCGTGTTTTGCTTTTATAAAAACTTTGATGGCAGCATAAGGCGACTCTTCGGACTTTCTTGATGCGCATCTAAAAAATTATGTTATACTTACGAGTATATTTTATTTTCTTTTGTATGTGCCTCGTATATTTATTCTCTTGCAGATTCTAAAAGGCGTTAGCTCAGACATCAACTTTCTTAACAGGGAGTATTCTGCTTTTCTGCATTGATTTTTATTTTTAAACTGAGGACAGTTTTATTTTCAAGTTTGGGGGTGGTTTGTTTATTTATTTTGGTGTGTTTTGATTGATTTGGTTATTTGCCTTAATTTATATATATATATATATTTATAGTATTTTGATTTTTGAGATTTCTAGATCTGGCCATAACACAAATAAATTAGCTATATACAAGCTTCTAAAATCGTTTTAACCAGTAAAAAAAAATGTATATTCCAAAAATTTTTGAGCCTTAATCTCTCTTTCCAAGCCTTGTAATTATCATATAAAATCGAGTCATTCGTTACCTTGAGAAAAGAAGAATCAATTGGTTGATGAAAAATAAAACTGAAATTTACTTAATTTGTGGAGTTTTTGATTTTTCATGCTTAACTAAAAAATGATTTTCTGCAAAAATTCTATTCCCTAAAAAAAAAGGAGTCATTGGTGAAAAGAGCTACACGTTAGCAAATAACGGTGTGAAAGCTATCACCTAAAAAAATAAATGACGAAATGGAGAATTGTTGAGCGGAATAAATGCCTAATTTTGGAAGTCTTAAATTTTGCAAAAAATAAAGGACTAACCATTGTTGGTGCGTAGCTGCCGTCTCAGAAAAATTGGTGAAAAGAGCTACACGTTAGCAAATAACGGTGTGAAATCTATCACCTTTTTACGAAAAGAAAAATAATGAGATAGAAATTGTGTTAGTGAAAAGAGCTACACGTTAGCAAATAACGGTGTGAAAGCTATCACTAAAAGGGATATAGTTTATGAGCAGATTTGAATTAATTAGCAGCTAAATTTCAATACACTCAATTTTGTGAAAATCACAATATTTGATGACGCCAATGAAATTCTTCTTCATATTGAGTCGAAAAATAAACGAGTGATCGAGAGCAACCATTAAAAGGAGTCGTGTGTATCACGAGTGGGAAAGAAATAATCAACCTATTGGGGGAAAACCTTATATTTTGGAATTACAATACTAAAACCGTGTTTTAACTTCAGAATCATTTGTAGATTTATTTTGAATCTTGATTCATTTATATCTACTGTATAAGCTGGTTGTTGTGTATTAATGGCATTTTGATCTCCTTTTTCTCTTTTTATATTTTAATTTATGTGTGTATTAATTTTCTTATTTTTTTTATTTTTATTTTTATTTTTGGAGTGTGAATAATAAAGAGTCTTGCTCGGGACTAGCAAGAATTCAAGTTTGGGGGTGTGATAAGTGTCAGTTTTGTACACTTATCCATGGTTTTTATCGATAAAATTCACCCATAATTGAGCTAGTCTACTCGTTTTTTGCTTTTAATTTATTAGTTTTAATAATTTTATTTTTATCGGATGATGATCGGATTAAATAACTGAATTACTCAAGAAACAACATGTTTAATAAATATTCTCTTTATTGAATTTTGATATATTCATGTTGTAG
This sequence comes from Orobanche coerulescens, assembly GCA_033398695.1. NCBI lineage: Eukaryota > Viridiplantae > Streptophyta > Magnoliopsida > Lamiales > Orobanchaceae > Orobanche > Orobanche coerulescens. The sequence continues at coordinate 179,350,471 of CM065807.1, read as the reverse complement.
AGCTTTCCAAGACGAATTCGGCAGTCTTTCCGGATTCAAAATCTGAGTTATATATCAAAAGTTATCATCCGAAGAAGATCTGGGGCAAAAACGCAAAGTCTGAGAAATTCTGGGCCGAAAACGTAACTATCCAAGCTTCAAATGAGCAAATTTACGGTTGAGTTACGGCCGTAACATTCTGGGGTTACGACCAGTAAGTCACCTAGTTACGACCGTAACTCCCGAATGTTACTAGTAACTCTTGACATTACTATGATTTGTCTAATTTTTATACTTTTGTGTATTATTGAGGGGATGGTGGCATTGATCCGATCTAATGTAATAATGCTGGAGTTTTGGAGCTATTAGATGACTTTAGGTGTATAAATAGACCCCTTAGATCCTTCATCATTCATCATTCATCTTATAATTTTCCATTTTCTTGTAAACTTTTCTTTTTGTGTGAAGAACACACTTGTGTTCTTGAGTGATCTTTGTAAGTGTGGTATAACATATGTTGTTCGAGAGTTTATTGTTTCTATCTCCTTTATCTACTAAGGGAGTTAGGATCAATTCTTTCTCTTGATTCAACTAAACATGACCACCAAAGCTTGTAATATGTGTAATAAACCCTTAATGGGCTAAGTAATCTTTAGTTGGGATTATAAAAAAGGTTAGTCATGTTATTTATGTTTGTATAAAGATATATTATGAATTACTTATTATTGTGTGTGATTTTCATTGTTTGAACAAATCTTTATTTATTTGGCCAATAAATGACGATATCAATGGTCTTCATATGTTTCGAAAGAAAATATGTTTGATTAGATCAAATGATCTTCACTCTAAGTTGTTCTAGGGGATAGAAATATACCCCTAGTCCTTAGATGATTCTTTGAGTTATTTTCATAAATCCTAATGCTATGTATTGAAGCTAATCAACATAGAAATATAGTGGATTGATTCAATATGTAAGGGACGTTTTATAGTTCGAAAGAGAAACCGTCTTTATAAGGAAAATTGAATCTACAAAACATAATAAGTAAATTCATCTTATGATCTCCAATACATCTTTTATAACTAATGACGAACTAAGTTTGTAATCCCAACTATTTCATTTTATCGATAATCATTCTATTATTATTGCTATCTTTTTATTTCCTTATAATATTAGAACTATTATTGCAATTTATTTGCAATTATTAAACCAAACTTTTTAATTGTGTGTTTCACTCATCTTAAGTATCTATAAAAATAGACTAATAGTGTATAATTCAAATTATAACAAAACTTCCTTGTGGGATCGATAAACCGGACTCAAAAAGTCCACTTTACAACTCGATACGATATCGTGCACTTGCGATAGTTACACTAAAAGCGTGTCAGTTATCCAACCCAAGATGACGATATCTGAAGAAGGACTGCCTCAAAACGCCCCAAATCACCTCTCCGGAGCTCTCCCGATCGGAAAAAGTGGAAATGATGTGAAATGACAAGTGCAGGGGTTGACTGTCCCCTTATATACTATCCCAGTCTAGCGCACGCTACGCCTCAATATTAGCGTGCGCTAACGGGTCACCTGGTAGTCCAGTGGCTACTGTCATAAGACGTTAGCGCGCGCTACGAAACTTCCCTAGCGTGCGCTAACTGGTGTCCTGCCAAAATCTCAGTTCAGTGTCTCAGTCCGCTAGCGTGCGTTAACACTGAGCACTAGCATGCGCTATGCAACACATTAAGCTTACGCTATCCGCTGCCTAGCGTGCGTTACCTGCTAGTCCAGAAAGTCTGAAACCTCACTGCCTCTGCCGACTCAGTCTGTTAGCGCGCGCTAAGGCTCAAAACTAGCGTGCGCTACTCACGCAGAATTAGCCTGCGTTAGCATCGGCCTAGCGTGCGCTACCTCCCTGACCTAGAACACTTCCGAAAGGTCTAACCAGCATGATCATGATCCAAACTAGGCATGAAACTCTAGATCAACGCTGACTACATCACAAAGAGTTTACGGAGCGACAAAACAGGAAGAACGGTAAGGACAAACAGTCAATAAAAAGTACGGGTATCACATCGATAAGTTCAAAGCCTACGTGCTTGAGCATCCCTTGCAGCTGGCCTTCTCTCTGCCGATCCTTGACCTCACCGACCTCGGGATCGACCTGAGCTGGTATCCATCGCCGGACCAACTTGTTCATCCGGAAGCCGGTGAGGAAGCGCATGCCGATCCAACTGCTGGATATGAAGGCCAGGCGGGGGCGGCCTGAGTGAGACCGCTATCATTTTGTTTCGTCCTTGTAATTTTTCAGTTTCTTCTTGTTTTGCCTTCAGGCGTGTATGTACAAATGACTTGAATGGAATAAAATATGTATTTGCATCTGATTCTTTGTTTGTATGATCGCCTCTCTGAGTGTTTCGCATACGAATTTACACAAGTGTTTACACAATTGCACCTGATGCCTTGTTTGTATGATCGTCTGTCTGAATGTTTCGCATCATTTCAAATTTGCACAATTGTTTGGAGAGCGGCCGTTGTATGAATAGCTCCGAAAGTATTGGTATACTTAAAATTCTTACTTGTAAATTTCTGAACAAAACCGATCGTCATATGTGTGTTTGAACAAAGCCGATCGTATGTGGTTCCGTCCTCCTGATCGCAAACCGATCATCATATGTGTGTTTGAACAAAGCTGATCGTATGTAGTTCCGTCCTCCTGATCGCAAGTATGGCTCCGTATTGCCCCTTGTTTTTGTTTACTTGGTGAAAGTAAGGGAACGAAAATAATTCGTTTAGTGAGCTATCTTTAGTTTGATTCTTGTGATCTTCAATTTTGTTGATTCTTCGAGGGTGGCCGAACATCACGGCCTGGAAAGATTTCGCACAGTCGTTGGGTTCGATGGAACCGACCTCTACGACTATGTCTTATGCGCGAGCGACATTCCGTCTGATGGTTAACTTCTCGCGACTCACTTAATTGTAAGGGTCCCCCGTAGGCTATGTTTTTGCCTCGCAAAGTAGCGATGGGGCGGACGGTCTCTGCCTGGAGGATTCCTTGCACGAGGCGCTGTCAGATAAATCGACTTCGCTACCGTGGCTTGTTAGCACTTTTCTGCCCAAGAGGGCATACGTTGTGACGGTGTAGGACGTGATCGCCTGCCTCGGTCCATCAGATTAGATGATGGGTCCGAGGACGGGCGAGTGCGTCCACTGATTTGTTTTGGAGGGTCCTTCGGCTACGTTCACCTCGTATTAAAACGAAAGGGCCGGGGATCTTTGCCCAAATGAACCTTGCATGGACTGGCTATCGGTTCCATCGACTCCCAGGACCATGGCTGCACTTTTCTACCTCGGACCGCCATGTTAGATGACGATCCTCGACGGCATACGGTGTGCTTGGAGGGACGATCGCTTGCATGGGTCAGTCAGGTTAGATGATGACCTCTTGTAGGGCGAGCGAGTCATCCTCTTTTTATTTGTTTGTTTTGTCGAGGCGAATCATATAGAGGGGATCAGAAAATCTCATTAAAATCTTTGTACATTGGGTAACTGAATACAGAGTTTTTATTGGTAGTATTTCTTCAAATGAATGGCGTTCCAGGGATATTGGTCCGAAGTGCCATCTGGGTGTTGGAGATCGTAGGCTCCTTTGGTCAGCCATTTGGATATCCTGAAGGGTCCCTCCCAATTCGGGCCAAATACTCCCGTGTGAGACTGGACCTTTTTCAGGACTAGGTCGCCCACTTGGAATCGCCTTTCATTGACCTTCGAATTGAAGAATTTCTCGGATTTCCTTTTGTGGATCGTGTTCTTCATTTCTGAGGTCAGTCGTCGTTCTTCGAGCATATCCAAGTCGATCCGTCAGGCTACATCATTGTCCGTCGTCATTTCTTGTTCAGTTCGGTGGCTGAGGACGGCGATCTCTAAAGGGATCACTACTTCTGTTCCGAAGGCGAGGGCGAATGGGGTTTCGCCGGTTGAATTTCGGGTCGTCATTTGGTAGGACCACAGAACATCCGGAAGCTCGCTCGCCCATTATCCTTGTTTGGATTCGAGTCTTGCTTTGATCGTGTGTTTGAGAATCTTGTTTACAGCCTCTACCTGCCCATTCGTCTGAGAGTGGTAAGGGGCTGAGAACAACTCTTTAATTCCCCATTTCTCGCAGAATTGCATGACTTCCAAGTCGTCGAACTGCTTCCCGTTGTCGGAGATGATAGCCTGGGGTAGACCGAACCGGCATATGATGTTCTTCCAAATGAACTTGATTACTTGTTCTTAGCCGATCTTGTTGAGTGGCTCGGCCTCAGCTCATTTCGTGAAATAATCGACCCCCACGATGGCAAATTTACATCCCCTGGTGCCGTCGGCAAAGGACCAATGAGGTCGATGCCCCATTGGGCGAACGACCATGGACTGTACATAGAAGTGGGCTTTTCGGGGGAGAGCTTGATGTTCGGGCCCATCACTTAACACCTGTAACACGATCGGGCGTAGGCAATCATGTCTTTTTGTAGTGTAGGCCAGAAAAAACCTTGCCTGGTCGTCTTGTGGATGAGAGCTCGTCCTCCAGCGTGATTTCCACAGATCCCGTCATGGATCTCGGCTAAAATGAGCCGGCCTTCCTCCGGCATAATGCACTTGAGGAGAGGAAGGCTGAAAGCTCGGTTGTAAATCCGATTGTCCAATAGGGTGTATCTGGTAGCACGGAGCTGAAGCTGGCGAGCTTTGATACGATCGGCGGGTACCATTCTGTCCTTCAAGTATTTAATGAACGGAGTCATCCAGTTCTCTTCGGTGATGGAAACTATGGTGATCAGGCTCCTGTCGATTGCCGGCTTTGCTGACTTCGTGATTTTGATGTTAGAGAAGTCTGCTGCCCTATCTGACGATGCTAGTTTGGATAGGGCATCGGCCTGGGAGTTGTGCTCTCTCGGGACTTGTTCGATCAGCACTTCTTCAAACTTTGGCATATTTTGAGGACCAATTCTTGGTATTTGATCATTTGTTCGCCGCGCGCCTCATGTTCCCCCTTGACTTGGTTCAGGACCAAGAGGGAGTCCATGAAGATGTGGAGGCGTCGAACGTCCAGGGCGAGTGCTAGATCGACCCCGCCTACCAAGGCTTCGTACTCGGCTTCATTGTTGGTCGCACGGAACCCGAAACGCACAGCGTTTGTGAAACTTTGGCCGTCGGGGCTGATGAGGACAATACCTGACCCTACTCGCGAGATGGTTGCCGAGCCATCTACGTACAATTTCCAGGCAGGACGGCCGACCTGGGTCGGACTGGGCATGAACGTTAATTCCACCACGAAGTCCGCCAGAGCTTGGCCTTTGATTGTCGTGGGAGGAGCGTACGTAATACCGTATTGGACGATCTCCAGTGACCACTTTAGGAGTCGCCCATTGGTGTCTGGCCGGTGCAGAACTTGCCTTAAGGGGAGAGTCGTCAGAACCTCCACTTGATGTTCGAAGAAGTAGGCCCTCAGCTTGCGAACACTCATGACTAATGCGTAGGCGATCTTCTCCAGAGGCGTTTAACGCGTTTCCGCATCGTGGAGCGCTTGACTAACGAAGTAGATCGGCAGGTGGGCTTGCCCCTCTGCTCGCACTAATACAGCGCTCAGCGCGAGCTCCGAGGCCGCCAGGTAAAGAAATAGCTTTTCGCCGGGGATTGGCTTCGCCAAAATTTGGGGATTAGACAGATACTCCTTGATTTTGGCGAATGCCACTTGACTTTCCTTCGTCCATGCAGATTTCTTATTCTTTATGGTGGTGAAGAATGGCTTGCTTTTGTCTCCGAGCCGAGAAATGAAATGGTTAAGGGCAGCTAGACAACCTGTGAGGCGTTGCACCTGTTTGACATTTCGTGGCTCCTGCATGTCGAGAATCGCCTGGATCCTGGTGGGGTTCGCCTCGATCCCCCTCTGGCTCACAATGTGCCCCAGGAACTTTCCGGAACTTACCCCGAAGTTGCATTTCTTGGGGTTCAGTTTCATGTTGAACTTCTCGAGGATGGCAAACGTCTCGGCAAGGTCATTGAGGTGATCTTCTTTTTTGAGGCTCTTGACCATGATGTCGTCAATGTAAACCTCTATGGTCTTGCCGATTTGGTTGGCGAACATCCCGTTGACTAGTAGTTGGTAGGTCGCCCCCGCATTCTTCAGACCGAACGGCATTCGGACCCAAAAGTACATGTCTTTTTCCGTGTGGAACGACGTGTGTTTTATGTCTTTCTCGGCCATTGGGATCTGATGGTACCCGGCAAAGGCGTCCATGAACGACAGCATTTCGCAACCTGCCGTGCTATCGACCAAGTGGTCAATATGAGGCATCAGAAAGTGGTCTTTCGGACATGCCGCATTGAGGTCGGTGAAGTCGATGCATAACCTCCAGGAGTTGCTCGCCTTTTTGATGAGCACCGTGTTGGCTACCCACTGTGGCTCGTCGGTAGCTACTCCGATTAATTTGTTGTTGAGTAGCTTCTTGACTTCTGCGTCGAGCGCAGCGTACTTCTCAGGACCGAATTTCCAACGTTTTTGGTGAACAGGCTTCCTTGTCGGGTCAATCTTTAGATAGTGGCAAGCGTGTTCAGGACTAATGCCGACCATATCTTGATGCGACCAGGTAAAGACTCCGATGTTCTTACGTAGTAAACTGATCAGATCATCATTTAACTCGAGACCGACGCTTGTGCCGATCTGCACTTCCCGCTCCGGGCGAGCTGGATCTATCGTTATACTTTCCAACTCTTCAATGTGGACGGTCGCTTCTCGTTTGGAACGATTTCCGAACTCGATCCTTGGATCAATGTCGAGGCTTGGCTCGAAACCAATCCTTGGCTCGATGTCGTCCGTCAATCGATGTGAGATGCCGTCCTCTGAGTCGGGCTGGTATGAGGTGCTTGGCTCGTCGATCTCCATTGGTTGAATGTCGATCGCCTCAATGTTATAAATAGCACGGGAAATGTTTAAAGGGGAAGTTACGACACAGGAGTAATTCAAACATTTCTTTGCCATTAGCTGGTCTCCTTTTACAGTGCCGACCGTTCCATCGGTAGTGGGGAACTTGATACAGTAAAAGAAAGAAGTGGCGACTGCCTCGAAGGTTTCTAGAAAGGGGCGACCTAGGAACCCATTATATATGTTGGGCCTATCTATGATTACAAAATTGAGGTTCCTAGTGATCCTAACCTTGGGATCGTAACAGCATATTAGCTCGATAGAGAGTTTGATTCTTCCATAGGCTTGGACCGTGTTGTCGCCGAATCCTTGAAGCACGGTATCAAATGGCTTGATGAACTTGGTCAGGTTTCCAAGCTGGTCAAGAGCAGATTTGAATATGATATAGCAAAAGCTCCCATTGTTAACCAGCACGCGGTCGACCATTTTCCCAAGGATACATGCAGAGATTACCAATGTATCCTCTTTGGGGCACTGCACTCCCTCCCTATCCTTTTTGGAGAAGGTGACGAGCGTGTCTCTGGAGATGGTCGGCTCTGGGGGCACCACGACATGGACCCCGGAGAACGCCCTCAACTCGGCCTTCCGTTTTCTATTCGACGTGGTGGAAACCGGGGAAAGGCCTCCGAGGTTTCCACCTCCCGACTGAAGCATATTGATCCGGCCGCCGGGGTTGATCGGAGGGATTGACTCGTCTGAGTACTCCGGCTCGCTTTGCTCGATCCTAGCGACCGGATTGGGAGGGATTCTGTCGTTCTGACGGAGATCGCGTCCCCCGGCCTTTTCTGCCCGGGGTTCTGGCTTGGTCACTAAGTTGTCCAACTTGCCTCCCTCAAACAGTCTCCAGAGTTGTCTGAGTAGGTCGCGGCACTGGCTGGTGTCGTGGCCGGGACTTTTGTTGTAGGCACAAAATTTGCTGTGGTCCAGATGACCATTGTCCCTCATCGGCTTCGGCTTACTAAGCCACTCGCGCCCCTTGATGACGTTGAAAATATGGGTCGGGGACAGATTGAGGTTGCGGAGGAGGTGAACTTCCACATCCTCGAAGGCCTTGAACTCACTGGGCGGCTTTGCGACCGCCTTTCTGGGCTTGGCGACTGCCTTCTTCGGGATGAAAGATGGCGCCTTTCCTTCTCCGGTAGATCCCTCGCCTAAGCGAAGGGTGAGCATCCTCTGCCTAGCCAGAAAGTCGGCGGCCCTGACGCGGAAGATCGCGTAGGTTAGGGGGATGTCCTTCGTGAGGTGCCTGAACATGGGTGAATGGCCATAGAATCCCCCTAGGACTGAGTAGAGGGCAAGATCATCGCTTATGGGCTCGCCGGTGAGGACTATTTCGTCCACCCGGTCGATGTAGTCTTCATTGGGCTCGTCCTTCCCCTGCCTGATCTTCATCATGCGTTGGGGGCCTTCTGGCCGAGCGACTTTGGCGGCGAAATACGACGTGAAGTCGTTTGCCAACTTCTCAAAATAGTTGATCGAGCGCGGTGGCAATGAGATGTACCACCTATGGGCAAGATAGCCCAATGTCAATGGGAACATTCGGCACTTCGTCGCGTCTGATGCCCCGCATCCGGTCATGTAGATCCTGGACTTGCTCAAATGGGTCTCAGGATCCGACCTCCCCTCATATAGAGGTGTCTGAGGAGGGGCGATCTTTGGTTGTACGGGGGCGAGCTCAATCTGGACCGCGAGCGGCTCACTTGGTCCGGCGATTGATCTCTTGGTGCCTGCCCCAGTTTCGATGAGTGCCTTCATTTCGTCGAGCTGGCGCTTCATTGCGGCCATCTTTGTAGCCTGACTGCTCGCGGATTGGCTCTCGGAGCAGGATCCGAGGTGATAATGTACCGATCTCCTGGTCCCATGGTAGGTGACGAGTTCTCCGCCACCGAGCTCAATTCTGGGGCGAGTGGGAGCCCGTTGGCCGGCCTGTCTTCTGGGAGTCGAGTATGCCGAACTCCTGGTGATGGATTCGGACTCCGATGTCTCCCGGCTGGGGCCCGAATACCCGAGTCGCCATGAGGGATCACTCCCTATGCGGATGAAGACGGAATCGTCCCGCCTTACGAGCGCCTTTTCCTGCGGCTCGGGGCTTTCTGACGATTTCTCGACACATAGCCCCTTGAGCTTCCGCTTACCCGCACGGCGGATGGCTGATGTAGTAATGGTGGGCGAGTCGCATGCTCTCCATCGCTCCCTGAGGATGGCCATGGCCTCCTCGATCTATTCCGCGGTTTGGAACTGATCGAGTGAGAGGCTGGGACCGTCCCTCGGGGGCGGGAGTGAGAGTCTAGCGTCGCCGTGGTCGCCCTCCGCCGTAGGTTGGGACTCGGCCTGGGCCGGAATAAGGTGTCCGGCAGATCGTAGAGTGGCCCTTTTCGAGGTCGTGGCAGACGTCATGATTCTGAAGGTTTTCTTTGAAGAACAGTGAGTGTTTCTTCAAGTATATGCCCCGGAGAACAGTGAGTGTTCTTCGAGACGGTCGGAATAAAAAATGAAGGTTAAAATACCCCTCCTTCTAGCGCCAATTGTTGTTACCCAAAATATTATCCGGAGATGATATGCTGGAATGGACGAGTAACAAACAAAGTGCGAGAGTACGTCCGTGGGGAAATAAATAACACAAGATTTGCCGGGGTTGTTAGTCCCAGGCTTGAATGCTCTCGCAAGATGTTATTAATATGAATACTAATGAGTACAGATATTAATGTTAGAGTACAATTACAATGAGTGTAAAGACTCTAGTTATCTTAGCTATCGAGTACTGAAGATTGCCGGAAGAACCAAAGTTGAAGCTTTGTGAGTTCTTGTTACAAAGATTGAGAGTTCTATGTATTGTTTGCTTTTAGCGTTATGTGTTCACATTGTCAACTGTGTTAATGTTCTAACTGTCCCCCTTTGCCGAAGCTGGAGGCCTCCTATTTATAGGAGAAAGGGCTGCTGGGACGTCCCTGCTAACCGCGGGCGATCGCCGTTTTCTGTATTTAAATAAGACGGGCGATCGTCCTAGCATGTGGGACTGTTTCCTTAAAGTCCGCAGCTGCTGCTGGCAGCCAGATGCGCGAACCAATGAGTAGGCGACAGGTGCCTCTTCTCGCTGTCCTGGGCGGTCGCACCTTAGGTCCTTTCGGTGGGTCTGTCGGTTGGTGAGGCCGTCCTTATCACTGACAGTTGCTGATGGACTGGAGTAGGGCCTGTTCTTGCGGCGCCTTTTGCGGATATGCACGTGGGTCTTCACTCGAGATTCGGTCTCCGCAGACTTTGACGGGTGTCGGATTCACATGTGGCATGAGACGATCGTCTCCAGTCGGACATTAGAGGCGATCGCCAGATGCCAAAACACGATCGCCTTGGACATCGATCGCTAGGCGCTTGCCCAACATCTGTCTTCTTTGGCTGGCTCCTGACCATTATGCCGATCGCCATTGAGGCGTATAAATCGCCGCACAACAATACTGAGAGAGGACGTAGGCACGTTTGGTCGAACCTCTATAAATCCTGTGTCTATTTATCTTTCTGCACGCTTTGTTAAATCGCTTCCGCAACGCAAAAGAGTTTTATAACTCTATCTCCAAATGGCGATACCGACCGGTAGCCCTCCAACAATATTATCAGCGCGTGCAGTCACTCAAAATAAGGTCTTGTGAAAGAAAGTTATCTGCTGTACTCTTTTCCTTGACTGAGGTTTTATCCCACCAGGTTTTTCCAGCAAGGTTTTTAACGAGGCAGCTTAATCACAACTAATATGAAATTTCCAAAAGAGATTTGGAATATATTGCAAAGAATATGAGTTCGATATTACAAACTGCACTAAAGATGATACTCGTACTAATCCCTGGAGGATCATTGAAATGCCTGGGGCATATTTATAAAATACATGTTGCACTCTTTTTCCCTTGACTGAGGTTTTGTCTCATTTGGTTTTTCCTAGCAAGGTTTTTAACGAGGCAACTGGAATGGCGTATTAGTATGAATAATGTACTCTTTTTCCTTCATTAGGATTTTTCCCATTGGGTTTTCCCTAATAAGGTTTTAACGAGGCATGTTCATGGCATAATGAGGAAAACTACAAAGATCAAGATTATTCCTCAAAGTCTGAAAAGAGAGGAGTAGTTGTACTCTTTCTCCTTCGATCAAGTTTTTTTCCCACTGGGTTTCCTTGACAAGGTTTTAATGAAGCAACACATGGATTCTCCAACAACGAATGATATATATGACAGATTCACTCAGGTTTTGTCCCACGAGGTTTTACTGAGACGGCACAAGAATACTCATACAAGAACTATCGAGATAAGGGGGAGCAAATTTACGAGATCACCGATTGCTGAAGTTTTATCCCACAAGAATTTCCTAGCAACATTATGATGAAATATGATATGATTGCCACAAGCTCCAATACAAACAGTTTGAAAGTTTTTCTTCCATTGGGTTTTTCTTCAAACTAATTCAGCAGATATTTATGTAAATAGTCATTCAAGTGAGAGTGTTATGATATAGTCACAAGAGTAATAGTGAATCACTATTACTGTGACAATGACATGTTACTTAATTTATTATATATGAATGACTATTACGCCCCTGATGTAATTATGTAATTATGATTATGCCATCTGAAGTTTTCTTATAAATAGGACTTCAGTTATTAATGAAAAACACACATGAGAATCATTCTCTATTCTCTCTCTAAATTCTCTCTCTTTAATATTTCGATTTTATAACACTCACCACTTTATTAAAACTTGGGTTTTAATTTTAATGATAAAATGACTCGATATGAAAAAGATGTTTAACAAGAGAGCAGTTCATTTGAGAGGACCGTGTTAACTGTTAAAATTTAATATTGGTAATATAATATAAGATAAAAATATTGATTTTTTTAAAAAATATTATAATACCGCCGCTAAACGCGGCTTTATCGACTATTTTAACGAGAAAACGTTTCAACATGAAGGAACGTGTTTAACGAGAGAGCGATTCATTTGAGAGTAACGTGTTAACTGTTAAATTTTAATATTATTAATACAGTATAAAATAAAATTTTAATTAAAACTTTTATAAAAAAATACGAGCTTGATTTTTCCAGCTATGTGGAATATATGTAAGTTGTCTTTAAGTATGTTTATAAATTGCACAATTTATTAAAGATATTTTTAGATAAGGACTATTTTAAAAAGAGTTATTAATATCTATACAGGAGTAATAATTTTTTTGTCATTCAGACATTATAAAGAAGCAAAATTATTTAATTAACTTTTATATATATTTTTTCATATAAATATTGATTTAATATATAATTTTTGAAATACCATAATAATATGTGAAAGTACGGAACACAGTTTAATTGATTAATTAGAGATTTAATCAGTTCGACGAATTACGAAACAGCGATTAATGATCGATTTTTAGACAATGAGCAAATCTAGCAACAAAACCGAATTAATTGGAATGAGGTGAAAACCTGGCCCACAAACTAGCTCGGCCCGTAAACTAGAGACTGCATCCAACAATATTGATCCTATGCCCCAATGGAGCTGGGCTCCTCTCTAATAACTGGACGGTCCAGTTCAATCTGAACCGTCCAGATCGCACACACCCGCGTGGGTCTGCATGTGCTGACCCTTCCGGACTCGCCCCAATGGCCCCCCATTTCCCAGTAAAAATTATAAAGTGCTTCTAGGTTAAGATCTCTCTCTTCATCACCATTTACCAAAATCTGTCAACAAATGTCCAATTGTATTGCCTTTGGTACCGCGCAACCAAGAAAAAGAAAAGAGGTGATGAGACCACTCTTGCAGATATCGATCGCGACCGGGGGATGGTAACTTATATTTCTTTGAATTCGAGATTAAGCGCGTAATTAATATTAAACTATACTTGTTGAGTCGATTTTGTAAGTATATTTGTGTGTGTGTGGGGGGGGGTTCAGTTTATTTGTTTGTTGATTGTGATTAATATTACAGGAGTAGGCGATTTTGTAAGTATATTTGGGGGGGGGGGGGGTTCAGTTTATTTGTTTGTTGATTGTTAGTGTTTATTATATGAGTCCTGTCCCTGTGTCCCATCCTCAAATCTTTATTGGTTTGATTGATAGACCTGTTGCAATTAACTCAGTCTAATGTTTGTCAGCCAGTTTTGCCGATTCATCTCCTTTTTGAATGTGCCACCGGATACGCCCTTTTTCTTGCCCGTGACATCACTCAAGTTGATATGAGAAAGTTTGAAGCAGTTGAGGAGTATGTCAACCGCTCCGACCAACCCTTTGAGCTCAAAGAATATCTACCCTTTTCATCTCATGACGACAACGACGCTCTCGTTGAAATCAATGCTATATCCAAGTGTAAGTTCACTTCTGTCTAAAACATTTATTCCGCTTGTCTTACCCTTTTTACCGAAGATTGTATTTTGTTTCTTCTCTAGCAACTGTGTCTGACAAGCTAAAAGAGTTCCTAGAGAGAAATTTCCCAAGGCCAACTTATCTTCGCTATTCACTTGGAGTTACTGATGGGGTTTTGGGAGGATGGATCGTAAGGAAAACGGGAGTGGGCCGCCGAAGTGCTGTTCTGATTAATGATGTCATGCGTGGTTTGCGGGAGAAAATTTACCAACTGATCGACTTGCAGGTATGTTGTTCCTACTTCAAGTTATCACTTACAACCCATACGTGTATATGATTCCATACCAACTAAAGCTTTTGATTATATGCAGTCTGGAGAGTTGGAGAAGGCCCAAATCAAACTGGCGCGCCTTTACATCAACCAAAACCGCACTGAAATTGACACCATAAGTCCTGCCGTGGTTTCATCATCTTCTTCTTTACAAGAACATGTTGTGCCACATAGATTTGAAGGATTTTTCAATGTCAAGGGTAAAGAGAATATACTGTGCACAAGAAATCTAGTGCCTGGTGAAGCTCTTTATGGTGAAAAATTAATACATTCTCAGGTGAGTCGATTTATATATGATTAGTATCTGCCTCTTAATTTATTTATGTACTTCATGAATATACATTGATATTATTATCTTTGTGTTGAAAACGCGCACCAGGTAACATGTTAAACCCTTCAAGACCAACACATTAGTGCTAAATTAGAGTTTTGAAGATTCTAATCACTTTATAAGTTATAACTCAGTTTATAGATATACCTCTTAAAAATTCTAGTACGAGCTAAACTCAATCTATACTTTATAGATATACCCCTTGTAATCTAGTTCAAAAATATTTGAAAACAATGAAGGTGGAAGATATTTTAATTTCAAATGGTGGGATTCCATATATATATATATATATGGCTACTATAATCCAAGCATAAATCAGACAAACATATTAGACCACCTGACGTCCCATACGATGTGAAAAGTAACATTTGGATACCCAGCTGTAGGATGACCTGCATTTATTATTATCAGAATGTATTGAATAACTACTATAATTGGAGTGAAGAAGGAGATATCTTTTCCAATGAGAATTAATCTGATAATTTAAGTGTAGAGTAGTAAAACTAGAACTTTGTATCACACAATACCATGATTTTTGAACGCACCTGCACCGGAGAACATGTTTCACTCGTAGCCTTTTAAAGATTTCTGGTAAAATTCCAGGAGGCAAAAAGGGCATTGTTCTTTCTTGAGGTGAGTTTAAGTTCATAATCATATTGAGTATAGATTTGAATAATTCCTCGAGTGAGAGAGAATCCCTTACCATTAGAACATTCGAACGCCCTCAGAGCTTGCAGTAAGTTGGAAAACACGTAACTATAAGATAAAAACAGATTAAAACACCACAAATAACTTTTCGAGCAAGTAAAGCAGTCAGTTGCAACTCTAATATTTCACACTTATCAAACAATCATGTTTAATCAAGAATTCTATGTACTATGGTAACTGAATATTCTTTTAGTTATCTACAATGTAATAACAATTATTCAAGTATATAGTCTTGGTTAATTATACATATTAGATTTAAAACGGGCGGTCAAATTAAGCATGGAAAATATGATATGGAATAACTTTATAAATTTATTAAGTGGCGAATTAGATCGATCCAACTTCCAAGTTGTTGAAATATATCTTAAAGAAATGCTTGTGTCCATACAGTACTGATACACACTCAACTACTCAAGCATAATGACTTTCTTGCTTAAGCTTGCATCCTTCAGCTTTCTTGCTTAAGCTTGCATCCTTCAGAACTATTATGCATCAACTTTCTCCGGATGATATTTGTTAATTAAATAGCTTTGTATCCAAAATGTTGAGGAAAGCTTAACTGCAACTGACGTTGTAAGATATATGACTTAACTCCAATTTGCTTTAACTTCTTTTTTTATAAGAGCCCAAATATTTTTTCACATTAGGCCTAGAAACACTCAGGGCAGGCCTTGAAACTGGTCTTTTGGCCTTTTTTACTGTTATCAATGTTTAAAGCATAATGCAGAGCTTTATGTTTCCATTTGCCGGCCTAGTTTTTTGTGTTGAGACTTATTTTAGTCTTTATATCTCAGAATGAGGACAGAACTGAAGTCCAGTACAGAGTGTGGGATCCGCTAAGATCGAAGTTGGGTGCTGCAATCCTGGGTGGTGTTTCCAATATATGGATTGTAAGTATTATCGTATGTTGGAACTTGGAATAGCATATGTTGTGCAATAAATTAATTATTTTAAATAATTATGCTTTATTTAATGTTTTTCAGAAACCCGGCGCTCGTGTTTTATACGTGGGAAATGTGTGTGGACTTACAGTTGCTGATTTGTCTGACCTGGTTGGCTTGGTAAGTAATGTGGTCTATTGTCGGTCATTTATCTCTACCATTTTTACCTTGCCTAGATGTGTGTGCGCTTGAGTAGTAGTTTAAAAACATTTTCCTATTTCATCTATAGGATGGCTTGGTCTATGTAGTGGGGTTCTCTGATGGCGATGATGTTGGAGACATGGCGGGGAAGAGGCCAAATGTTGTGACCATTACCGAGAAATTTCCATATGGCCATTGGCATTACCGCATGCTTGTTGGTATGGTAGATGTGATGTTCGGTGAGATTGATCATTGTCCTGATCCTGGACAGGAGGTTCTCCACTACCCTCTAATATGTTTAATTATTTCGTACTCTTTCGTATTAATTGCTACACACACACACACACACACACACACACATAGGGGAGGGTTCTGCGGGTAACTAATCTAATTGAGTAACTAAGTATTGCTATACTTTCCATTAGATTATAACAAAATTGAACGTGTAGGATATGAAATACATTATATCCTGTACGTGCACAGGATAGCATATTTTTAGACTCCACACTTTAGTGTGAGAAAACAGGAATCATCAAATGTCATCCATGTTGTATAACTGTTTTGTACTTTTTGTATATTCCGTAGCCTAGAATCTTTTTTTATATTTATTTTGTGTGTTCTTTCATTTTTTTTGTCCTATAAATTTTATGTGTTCTACAATTTTTTCCTGGGTGTAGTAACATTTATATTCTTTAAAATATTTTGTATGTTCTATAAGTTTTCAATATGCTACAATTTCAATTATTTTGTATATTCTTTAAGTTATTGTTCGTGTATATTTTATTATTGTTTAATAATTTTTTGTATTCTAAATATTTTGTATATTTCAATTATTTTTTGCACATTGATACTGAAGTTGCGTTAAAATCGGCAACACCCTATATTACTAAAGTTGCTAGTCGGAATGTGCTGCCTTTGCATCGATCTGGTGTTCAGAATGAGGTAGGATACTCTTAAGCTGATTAGCATGGGTCTCCAAATTTTTCTGAAAAAGTCGCAACTCTGTCTAGACTTCATGATCTCTCTATGCATTAGATGAACTTAGCTTCCGTGCTCAGGTGATCGGAGAGTGTGCCGTGCATAGGTCCCCATGCTCCATCTACATAAACATGTCAAAGTATAATAATATTATGAATGAAGGAGGGTACCTGACCACTGGTTAGTTCATATAGTCGAAGCAAACGATTCACAAGAGTGCTTTCCCACTCCGACTTAAACCAACCTAGACCGTATGAAACTAGGTTCGGCAATGTGTGAGGTGGTTCCTTATTTGGTGTGTACTTGCAATTGCAACAACTTCATTCAGATGCACCACAAGATTATAATGTTGGAGTACAGAAACCTGTTCAGATGTCAAAGTATCAGTTTACGTTGTTGCACTTAGACTTGAAGCAAGCGTAACCTGGACGAGGACATCTTCTATTGTCTGCTCCAGAAAAATAACCACAGATTGCAATAAAGTATTATTATGCTTGTTACTGATAAGAACTTTCTAGGCTACTACATGAAATCATTAAGGTATCTATCGAACGATTACAAGGAAAAACACCCAGAAATAGACATGTAAACTAAAATGCCTTAGTAGTTTCTTCCCTGACACAATATGTGCGATCAATAAAAGAAGAAATATAAACATGTCAATATAAAGACATACATACTGACAGAGGTAAACTGCAATTTATTCAGCTAGCTTTTATGATAATCGAGTAAAACGAAAGGAGGGCAATATGTTCTCATTCTTTTTCTTATCCCTATATTTTTTTTATTCTTCGAATCTTTTTATGTGTGTTCTGTAGTTAAAAATGTAATATATTTTTCATGTCATTATTTTTTTTGTTCATTTTTCTCTTGTTCTGTATTTTTTTATTATGTTTTATAATTTATATTTTCACATTTTTAGTTATGTTGTGTGTTTTTTGAATTTTTTTATATGTTCTTTATGTTTTTTCTTTGGTTAGTAGTATTTCTTTAATTTTTTTTAATATGTTATGTATTAAGAAAAGTATTTCATGTTTATGTATTTTGAAAAACTATTTTTACAAAAGAACACAATAAACTATTGATCATAAAATTATAAAATAAAAGAAACTAAAGAACATATAAAAGATATGAAATACAAAACAAAAAGTAAAATCTAGTTTTGATTAATGTGGGCCACAGTATTTTGATCTCAGTTATAATAGGGTACATGTATGTGCACCAACAAAATCTAAATCATAATTTATTGATATTGGTTTTCTGTTTGTCAAGGTGCATTCTTGGGAGGTGACTTTTGTAGTTAATAATGCACGTTTTTATCTTAGAGCCGGTGGACATTACCTGATCTCCACACAGGTTAGTTTTTCAAATATTACTCCAATTAGATGTCCCAGCTGATTTTGGGCACGCATGTTTAGGTGCATTGACAACATTTAAATTTTTATTTACAAAAAGAATATTCGAAAAATAATTTACGGAACTATGTAGGGAGTATTTAATTTACTAAGTATAATAATGTTTTCTTAAATCATTTTGATGACTTGTGTAAACTATATAGGAAAACAATTCAGCTGGCCATGTTAAAGATCCCGTAATTCCTTACGACAGAAGAAAACAGTTCAAGCCAATTGAAACAATCGTGCTGGATGGAGCATATACCCTTTATGTTGGTGGCTACCGCATTTAATCCCGTCACCAGTTTTTTGCTCTGAAATTTTGTTTTGATTAGTGCTTTTGCAGGTCAAAGCATGTAAATAAGAATGCTCTATTATTTGTTTGGTTTGCACTGCTTCACAACTGATAAAATACCAGGATTGTGCAATTTGGAGTTGCAATGAAATGTATAATCTCCAATTTTTGAAAACTAGAATACAGCTGATGCGGCCAGCACTTTCACCTTGGTTAAATGAACTATTATTTCAGAAGCAAGCATATTTAAAACTTTTATCCCAACTGGCACTAGTGTTGCCACTGGGCCGTGAACCGTCGGTTCCAGTTCACCAGAACCGGAATCGGCCCGGGTATTCTATAGAAGGGCCGGTTCCCAGACCCGAAACCGGCGGTTCAGGGCCGGGCCAAAAACCGGCGGTTCTTTTTTTTTTTAGTATTTTTTATGTAATTTATAATAATTTGTAATATTGTTTATATCTTTTTTTTTTTCTAAATTAAATGATTTGTGTTGAAATTTCTGAAGTTTTTTATTTTACAATGTTGAAATTTTGAAATTACTTAAGTTAATTTAATAAAAATATAATAACTTATTAAATAATTTAGAAATTTAGAAATTCTTTATGTTGTGTTTTTTTATGTAATTTATAGTAATTTGCAATATTTTTTATGACTTCTTTTTTTTTTGAAATTAAATTACTTGCGTTGATAATTTGAAATATTAAAAAATTGAAATGCAATAAAGTAAAAATAGTTCTAAAATATTTAAAATCAAAATAATGCATAAAAATTGATATCTTCATTGATTTCTATGATTAACAATCTTTAAAATTGAATAAGCAAACTAACTAATACTTAGGGGTGAAAACGGATCGGATACGGGCGGATAGTGCCCCTCCCGTATCCTAACCCATATTTTTCTCTCGGATTCGGAGTCGGATACGGGAAGGCGATTCTGGATCTGGTCGGATTATTCGGGATACGGACACGGACGGATACGGGGCAGTTCGGGCCGGATTCGAATAAATATAATCGGATAATACGTGTCATACAAAAATCGTTTGGAAGTGATTGCGGCGTATAAAAAACTACCTACACAATATTTCATAAAAGTTCTAATGCAAACTATAGTAATTTTTTAAAAATTGTTTCATAATAAGGTTCCTCATTTTTACTTATTCATCTCCCATAAAAAAAGCGTAATTCCATACTTAGCAAAGACTAAAAAGTGGTAATTTAATTGTTTTTAACAATTATTATAATATATATAATTGCCCCTCTATTTACTTGAATAGAACATTTCTTTTAAAATACATTTCATATGAAACAAATAGCTTATAAGTTAGTATTAAAGTGTTTGGCTAATACATTTCTTTTAAAAAAAAAATTTCAGAAAATAATTTTTTTTTTCGAAATATAATTTTTTTCCAGAAAATAATTTTTTTTATTTTTCGCAAAAAGTATTTTTTATTTTTTCAAAAAATATAGAAAATCAAGAAACTAATTTTATTTTTTCCAGAAAATAATTTTTTTCGAAAAAATATTTTTTTGCCAAAAAATAATTTTTCTCCAGAAAATATTTTTTTAATTTTTTTCGAAGAAATAAAAAATTTCCATAAATAATGTTTTTTTCGAAAAGATAATTTTTTTCCTAGAAAATATTTTTTTTTCGAAAAATAATATATTTTTCCAGAAAAGACTTTTTTTTGAAAAAAATATTTTTTTCTTGAAAGTTTGAAAATTTATTACACTTAAGTCCATATATATATATATATATATATATATAATAATAAAGTATATTTAAGATTTAAAAATATGGATATCCAGATTTATTATCCAGATTAGTATCCGAATTTATTATCCGGATTGGTATCCGGATAATATCCGATAAAATATGGGAAAACTTGGATACGGGCGGATATTGCATTATCCGAATTCGAACCCGTATCCGAATTCAACTATCCGAATCCGTATCCGAATCCGACCGGATACCTATTTTTCATCCCGAATTCGATCCCGATCGGATACGGCTCCGGATCGGGCGGGAAATATCCGCCCAGTTTTCACCCCTACTAATACTAATTAATTCACTATATAAAAGAAATGTTACAATGATACAATCTTTAAAATTGAATAAGTAAACTAACTAATTACTAACTAAACTAATAAAAGAAATGTTAAAATGTTACAATGATACAATCTTTTTTTACAAGGGGAAAAAGAATGAATAAATAAAGGTTTGAGCTCAATTTTAATAATTAATTCGTCTCAACTAGCTTGAAATATTTTTTTTTGAAATAAAAATTTGAAATGTTTTTTTTTTTGAAATAAAAATTTGAAATGTTTTTATAATTTTTATAAAATGCTAGTGGGACGAATATTAAAATTGAATGGCCTACGTATCTTCATTGAATAATGAAGAATCAAAGCCCACGTAGTTCTCTTACATTAACTTACCTTAACTTACTTAGTTGTAGGCCTCGGCGTCAGATCTTTCGGACTCGGTGTATGAATCGTTTGGGCTCTCGTCGGCTTGATCTCATTGGTTCTATTGAGCTCGCAACTCTGCTTTGGACCAATCATCAAGCAACATGGTGGCCTCCATGTTTCGAGGATCCATGTTCTTTCGTCCAAGACAAGTCCACCAATGCTAAATGCTTGCTCGACGGAGACCGTGGAGGCCCGAACCGCGAATAACTCCTTGGCCATGGTGGCGAGGATGAGATATTCCCTCTCGTGCATGGACCACCATTTCAAGATGTCGAATTTTTGACCACCTACATTTTTTAAAGCAAATGTACTAGACAAATATGTATCTAATTCGTTAGAAGTATGACTCCTTTGTGTTTGCATAAATGAATAGGCGGCTTGAGCGAATTGGTTATTGATAAAAGAAGTACCTCCTAAGGAGCCTACATGAAATTGGTCTTGGAAACTACTACTAATGCTTACATTTGAAGAGTATGATGGGTTTGCTAGTGTGTATTTTTGATCATATTCACTGAATAAGACCATAAGTGTGCTTTCTACTCTAACTTTAATGTAATATATGTTGGGAATGTAAAATTCAATTAGTTGATTATTTGCTAATGCTTGGATATAAAAAGGCATTTCCTTAAAGGCACCATAATAAATTTCTAACATGCGATTAACACCGACTACTTTAATTGTAGGATCTAAACTTTTAGCAATTAAAAAAACATCATGAATTTCTAGAAAATACTTAAGCCACTTAATGACCATTTCATATGCTATTTTACTTAAGTCTTGGTTATGACTACATGTATTTAAAGTAATAGCAATATACATACAATGTTCTAAAACTTTAACACTAGTGTAATAATAAACACCAGATAAATCTCTAGTTGCACTATCAAAAACTTTTAAAAGTTCAAATAATTTAGCACATTTTTGTCAATAAGAGAGCAATAAAAGCAAGTTAGCCTCGGGAGTGGTCCTAAAAAAATCACATAAATGATCAACGTGATTCAAGGTAGAAGCAAGCATGGCATATGTTGAATTCCAACGTGTAAAAATATCTTTGACAAAATTCGTATATTTAATCTTTTTAGTACGACAATATCTTTGCCATTTTTTCCAATTGATGCTTTCTATGCAACATATTAACAGCATTTCTAATGGGTTCAACACTTTCATTAATAAGAGCATAAGCATCTTGTACACAACGGTTTAAAATATGACAAATACATAGAACATGAAAATACTTACCATTAAAAGAGGGTGAGCATGCGACAACTAACTCGGGAATAGAGGCGGTGTTAGCGGATGCATTATCGAATCCAACCGAAAATATCTTTAAAAATCTATGCTCGTTTAAAATGGAAATAATCAATTGAGCAATATTAGTAGCATTATGTATTTCATTAAAATCTCTAAATGCAATTAAACGTTTTTGAATTAACCAACTTTCATCAATCTAATGACAAGTAATACCCATATAAGAATTTTTTTGATAAGAATCACTCCATATGTCGGAACATATAGAAACATTTTGATTTAAACGTATAAAATATTTCATTAAATCACGTTTTTTTTCTTCGACTTGTCGCCTTATACGCTTGCACATAGTAGTTCTACCAATTTATTTTTGCGGCGGGGTTATAAGCATTTCGCATAGGTTCAAAAGTCATTTTATCGGCAAACATAAAAGGCAAATGCTCCATAGAAATAAAACGAGCCATTACTTCTTGAGAATTTAAATGATCATATTTCCATAAAACATTACCTTGTTCATTACCTTGTTGATTACCTTTGAAGGCTTGGGGATTTAGTTGAGTTTGAGTTGTAGAGATTCCCGCCTCGGGTTTATGCATATTGTTCATGTGCCTTTGGAGGGTGCCATAACCTCCTCCCGCCGTCCATTTTTAAACGGCGGGACAATAGTTATAATAGTCCATGAACTTCTCGGGAGCACCAGGAGCATCATTTGGATCTTTTTCTCTAGGAACATTTTTAAAATGTTTAAGGAAAATGTTAGAACTAAGTAGTCTTACCCTTAGTACCCTTACCTCTAGTGGTGGAGGGGTCCGCCTCCACATCATGTCTTGCTTGATCGGCTTCCTCCGACTCTTGGCTATGCATTTGTCGACCATACATTTCATCCCCCTCTTCTTGATGTAATATCCGCACTTTCTATTTTTAGTAATTTCTATTTTTAAGTATATTTTCATTTCGGATGACTCGCTTGTATGTATTTTAATATTCTGAAGTTCCTTTGTTCTACGTTCATGGCCATCTGAATGAGTTTCGGAGTTGTTTTTACGAGATTTCAATTATTGTGTAACTTTTCGGCGTTTAGACTCAATTCTCATAAATCTTGTCCTAATCCGACATTTCATTACTTCTATGAGTTCCTTTAATATTTCTGGATTCGTTACAACTTTTGGAGATTGTTAGTTGGCCTCGAGTTGTGATTCTCGAGAGGTTGGGCTGTTTTGTAATTTATTATAATTTTGGGTATCGCCTTTAAGTATCGTTGTCCGTTCCGTTGTTTGGTTGGAATCGTACATTCGGATAGGGAGATTGTGCTTTCATGTTGTTGTTTTCTTGTTATGTCTTGTTATTCGCTGGTATCTGTCGAGTTTCATACCTTCCGAGTCGGATGCAGGTCTGACCAACTTTCTGGGCTGAGTTATAGCCGTAAGGTCGCATGTATTACGGCCGTAAGTCTCCATGCATTACGACCGTAATGCCACCTTCGTAACGGCCGTAATAATGGTGCGAGATTAGTCCAGTGGGTTCTGGAGCACCATTACGGCCGTAATGGTACCCATGTTACGGCCGTAACACTGCCCAATATATTAAACTGGGCAACGGTTTTTCTCCTTCATTTTTCATCCTCCTCTTATTCTCTTCGCGACGGGAGCGATTTCCAAGCATAGGGTTCGTCCGATTTCACCTAAAACTGTTGGGCAGGTATATCCAAGCATCATATCATCATTCTAGCATCTAATCATCCGTTGTTCATCTTCAAATCAAGGTATATTCGTTGGAACCCTAATTTTTGGGAGTTTTGGGGGGTTTTTGCGTGATTCCATCTTTTCAATCTATTTTGGCCACGATTGTTGTTAGACTAAGGTCCGATTATCCGAGTCCCTTGTTATTCTTATGGTTTTGTGGAACAAAACCCATCGATGCCTTCGTTGTTCGATTTTGTTGATCTATGCCTCGTAGTATTCGACGATTTGCGTCTTCGGGTAGAACTAGGATGAATTCTTTCGTTTCCGCAATATTGAGGTTGTTTGTATATCGTTATTGTGATAGGAGCGAATTTGTGAAGATTGTTCGGACCGAAACCTTTCCTTTCGCCATTTCCTTCGCGTCATTTTATTCAAGGCAAGTACATGTATTACATTCCGTTATGTGTGTTACGGTTTTGATGCAATTGATGTATTGTGACATTGGGTGCATATGTTGTGATACTTCCACTCGGGGATGGTCCGACGGGGCCTCTAGGGGCTGATACTAAGGGGTACGGCCGCGGAAGTAGTTTCCCACTCGGAGCGTTCAACGGGACATCTGGGGGTCGATACTAAGGGGTACAGCCACGGGTTACCAAGTGTGGTTTTCGTGATGTTTATATTGATGTTTTCAGTAAATGCGATATTCCGGAATATGAATTTCAAATGTTTTCCAAATGAATTGATTGTGTGAATCGTTCTCTATATAATGTAGTGTAATTGTGTACTTACACTAGCTATTCAAATGCTAACCCCTTAAATGGGGGAAATACGTTTTATGCATTTCAGATACCAGTCGAGCTGAGGAGCTGGCCCGGGATATGCATGCAAAAAATGGCCCGGCATGATAATGAGGCTCGAGTCTATATTAGATGTTTTGTTATTTTATTTACTCGGGTGTTGGAGTTAGATTGGTTGTTTGACAAATATGGTTAAAGTCCCCTGCATGGGAAATGAACTTGTGTTAACTTATGCTTTATGATGTTTGATTAAAATATTTTGGCCGAGGCCACGACCCTATTTCACTATTATTAATGTGTCCTATGGGATTTTCTTTTGTGGTTTATGTGTCATGTGTTAGCCTGGTAGACCTTATGAAGGTTCTACGGTGTCTAATGTCCCTTACGAGATTTGGGGTGTTATATTTATGGTATCAGAGCTTATTTATGAATACCTAGGCTGTTGGTCAATTTGGGTCTGTCAGTCGTGTCGTAAGAGTCAGTCGTTGAGCCTAATATCATCGTGCTACCATCTCTTCGTGCGACCCGTAGCTGTAAGTCTCCTTGAACTCTTGCATTTCTGTAATTCATTTCTCTTATGTAGATTGGAATTGTGAGTTGTGGTGCCAACTTTGTAGACTGTGAATTTTTATGATCTTGTTCTTTTCAATTCTTTTCTTCAGTATGTTGAGAGGTCGCGGTAGACCAGCTAGGGGATGCGGCCGGGGCCGTGGTCATGGTGCTAGTAGTGAGGAAGTTCCGCTTTCTCAGTCCTCGACAGATTCGGCCTCTCATTCAGTGCCGAATACTCTACTCTTGAGTTTTGACGGGCAGCAGAATTTGTCAGTTAGTCAGGATCAGCCGTCGGGTGTTAATGCCGACATCAGATCTACTGCTGTACTTCAGCAGTTGGTAGCTTAGCTCGCTCATATAGCTCAGGGTGGATGTCAGAATCCGCCCCCGACTCTAGAAGATGAAGCTAGTAGATGGCTTCAGATAGTGACCAAGATGCACCCCCATCGCTTCGCTGGTTCTACTGACTCCCTGGGATGGGAGAATTGGCTTTTTCAGATGGGTAGGACGTTCGATGCTATGGCTTGTCCTGACGACAGGAGGGCACCCATTGCTTAGTACCTCTTGGATAAGGAAGCTGCGGAGTGGTGGGAAGCTGTGATGCCCAGGGACCGTTTAGCTACCTGGGAGGAGTTTAAGACCGCTATGGAAGCGGAGTACTGCCCACCTCCGGTTAGGGAGTGTAGGATCGTGTAGTTCTTTACTGCCATGTCCCAGTATGTACCGATCTCTCAGGCCATCATCTCTTACAACCAGCAGTTGGGTTATGTGAAAGAGCAAGTGAGGACCGAGGCTGATAAGATTCGCTACTTTAATATGCGCATGAAATCGCATATCAGACAGAGCATGGCACCACTCATGTGTGCCACATTGAAGTAGTACCAAGACCGCGCTCTAGCGATTGAGATGGCAGTCCCTGAGTCAGAGTTGGGTTCCGAGGCAAAGAAACAGAAGACTGCTGGCAGTTTTTCAGCCGGTAAGGGTGGTTGATTTTCGATGTCTCAGTCTTATCCTGCATTTGGGAAGGGTCCGTTTCATTAGGCCGGAGGGTCTTAGTATAACCGTTCAGTCCAGTCCACCGCACCTGGTGCCAGAACTTGTTTCAACTGCAATCAATTCGATCATTTGGCGAAAGATTGTCCATTTTGTGAGAGGGCTACCAGAGTCTCCAGAGCTCCGACTACCACTGCCATTCATAAAGATCTGAGCGTAGACCAGAAGACTCTAGTCACTCAGATTCCTCAGAGCTCGGGCAGTGGTAGGGGTCGGGGTCAGCCAGATCGCCGTGCGGTATCGAGTTCGGGCTTGGTACACCCCCGATTATATCAGATGAGATGTTCGGAGGAGACAGACATTCCGGTGGCATCAGGTACCACTCAGATCCTTTTCCATCCAGTTTCGGTGCTTTTTGATTCAGGTGCTACTCACTCTTTTATTGCTTCGGATTGTATACATCGTATCAGTATTGACTGCTTGTTTGAGTGTGAACCGTTCGTAGTGGGTATGCCTAGTGGGGATCGTATAGTTGGGAACCATGAAGTTAGAGATTGCCCAGTGAGGATCGGGAGCCGGGATTGGCCCTCGAATCTCATTGACCTTAAAGGTGAGGATTTGATCCTCGGGGACAACTGGTTAGATCGTCACGGTGCTATCATGAACTATCGGACTCGTACCATCTCGGTAGTGGCTGAGGATGGCACAGAGCATACTCTCGTCAGTTGTAAGCCGAGTAGATCGGGAAATGTGATTAGCGCCTTGAAGGCGATGAAACTTCTAAACCAGGGTTGTGTAGGCTACTGGTGTTACGCCTTGAAAATGGAAGATGGTGGAGTTGACATGTCGTCGATTCCAGTTGTGAACGACTATCCTGACGTGTTTCCGGATGACTTACCAGGATTACCACCGCAGCGGGAGGTTGAGTTTCCTATTGATCTAGATCTAATCGCGGCTCCTGTTTCTCGAGTGTCGTACCGTATGGCACCATCGAAGATGTTAGAGTTGAAGAAGCAGTTGGGGGAGCTGCTAGATAAAGGGTATATCCGACCGAGCGCATCACCTCTGGGTGCGCCTGTTCTTTTTGTTAAGAAAAAGGATGGATCGCTTCGTTTATACATCGACTATAGAGAATTAAACAAGTTGACCATATAAAACAAGTACCCTTTACTTCGGATTGACGACTTGTTTGATCAGCTTCAGGGAGCGACAGTCTTCTCAAAGATTGATTTACGATCGGGCTACTACCAGTTGAGGATTCACGATAGTGATATACCGAAAGCTGCTTTTCGGACGAGGTATGGCCATTACGAGTTTGTGGTTATGCCTTTCGTGCTAACCAATGCCCCAGCAGTGTTCATGCCGTTGATGAATAATGTTTTTATTGAGTATCTGGACAAATTTGTGGTCGTCTTTATCGACGACATTCTTATCTATTCCCGGAGTTAGGAGGAGCACGCTTTACATCTCCGGATTGTGTTAGACATTTTGAGAGTTGAACAGTTGTACGTGAAGTTCTCTAAGTGTGAGTTTTGGATCAAGTAAGTGATATTCCTCGGGCATGTGATGTCAGTGGAGGGAGTTCGGATAGATCCGTAGAAGATAGGGGCAGTGATGGCATGGGAACCGCCTAAGAATGTGAAGGAAGTGAGGAGTTTTCTGGGACTTGCGGGCTACTACCGTAGGTTTGTTGAAGGATATTCTAAGATTGCTAGACCACTCACTTAGTTACTCCAGAAGACTCAGAAGTTCGAGTACAGAATAGATTTGATGAATTGAAGAGACGGTTGACTACCGCACCAATTTTGGATTTGCCTCAGGGGAACGGGGATTTTGTGGTGTATAGTGATGCTTTAGGCCTCGGGCTTGGATGTGTTTTGATACAGAGGGATAGGGTTATTGCTTATGCGTCCCATCAGTTGAAACCTTACGAAGCAAATTACCCTGCGCATGATTTAGAGTTAGCTGCGGTCATCTTCACTTTAAAAATTTGGAGGCACTATCTCTATGGGTCGTCATGTAAGATTTAAACGGATCACAAGAGTCTGAAGTATATCTTCAGTCAGAAAGAGTTGAACATGAGACATCGTAGGTGGTTGGAGTTAATTAAAGATTACGATCTTGAGATTTTTTATCATCTGGGCAAGGCCAATGTTGTGGCAGATGCGTTGAGTCGTAAGCCGATGGCGCTACAGATGCTAGAGGTACTTATGCCTCAGAGTAGGATCCAGTGAGATTTGATTTGTCAGGACATCGAGGTTTGGGTTCAGAGAGTTCAGGGTCAGTTATGTGCGTTAGAAATCACTACGTCTTTGGTTGATGATATCAAGGCGAGACAGTATGATGATCCATTTTTAGTCCAGTTGAGGGAGGACGTGAGTAAGGGGAAAGCCCCTGGATTTGTGGTTCAGGATGATGGAATTTTGAGATTTCGTGGAATATTATATGTACCGAGTAATATTGAGTTGAGACAGAATATTTTGAGTGAAGCTCATACTACGCCTTATTCCATACATCCCGGTATGAGCAAAATGTACAAGGATGAAAGGAGTAACTACTGGTGGAGCAATTTGAAGTTGGACGTTAGCGAGTTTGTGGCGAAATGTTTGACCTGTCAGTAAGTTAAGATCGAGCATCATTGACCCGCAGGGTTATTGCGATCACTTCCCATTCCGGAGTGGAAGTGGGAGGACATTTCCATGGATTTCGTTACAGTATGCCTAGGACTCGGACTGGAATGAACATGATTTGGGTTATTGTTGATGGACTAACCAAATCAGCTCATTTTCTAGGCATTAAGGATACTTGGGGGCCGGATAGACTAGCACGAGTGTTTATTGCAGAGATCGTGAGGTTGCACGGGACTCCTAAGAGTATTGTTTCGGATCAAGATGGCCGGTTTGTATCCCATTTTTGGCAGGCTGTTCATCGAGCTTTGGGAACTGAGTTGAGACTCAGTACATCCTACCATCCTCAGACATACGGACAGTAGGAGTGGACGATACAGACGCCGGAAGATATGTTGATAGCCTGTGCTTTAGATTGGAAAGATGATTGGGAGTCTCACTTGCCGTTGATCGAGTTCACGTACAACAATAGTTGGCACGCCTCGATCAGAATGGCACCATTTGAGGCATTGTATGGAAGGAGGTGCAGATCGCCGTTGTGTTGGGATGATGCATCCGAGTTGACTGGCAATGAACCAGATATGGAAGTTGAGACGAGAGAGAAGATTGCTTTGATTCGTGATAGATTGTTAACGGCCCATAGTCGACAGAAGTCTTATGCCGACACGCGTCGCCGACCGTTGGAGTTTGAGGTGGGGGACCATGTTTTTCTTAAGGTGTCGCTGACACGGGGAGTTTACCGCTTCGGCCGGAAGGGTAAACTTAGTCCGAGATATATTGGACCGTTCGAGATTTTAGAGAGAGTTGGAGAGCTTGCATATCGGTTAGGATTACCGCCGTCCATAAGTCATGTGCATAACGTGTTTCATGTTTCCTAGCTTAGGAAGTATGTACCACACCCTAGCCATATTTTTGATTTTGGAGAGATTGAGTTGGGTCCGGACATTACCTTCGAAGAGAGGCCGATTCATCTTTTGGAACATCGTGTGAAGCAACTTAGGCACAAAACCATTCCTTTGGTTAAAGTGCAATGGTCGAGACATGGAGATAGAAGAGAATATGAAGTCGAGATATCCTGAGTTATTCGTGTTGTAAGTTTCGGGACGAAACTTATTTTTAGGGGGAGAGAATGTAATATCCACACTTTCTATTTTTAGTAATTTCTATTTTTAAGTATATTTTCATTTCGGACGACTCGCTTGTATGTATTTTAATATTTCGAAGTTCCTTTGTTCTGCGTTCGTGGCCATCCGAATGAGTTTCGAAGTTGTTTTGACGAGATTTCGATTATTGTGTAACTTTTCGGCGTGTAGACTCAATTCTCGTAATCTTGTCCTAAACCGACATTTCATTACTTTTATGAGTTCCTTTAATATTTCAGGATTCGTTACAACTTTCGGAGATTGTTAGTTGGCCTCGAGTTGTGATTCTCGAGAGGTTGGGCTGTTTTGTAATTTATTATAGTTCTGGGTATCGCCTTAAGTATCGTTGTCCGTTTCGTTGTTTGGTTGGAATCGTACATTCGGATAGGGAGATTGTGCTTTCATATTGTTGTTTTCTTGTTATGTCTTGTTATTTGCTGGTATCTGTCGAGTTTCATACCTTCCGAGTCGGATACAGGTCTGAACAACTTTCTGGGCTGAGTTACGGCCGTAAGGTCGCATGTATTACGGCCGTAAGTCTCCATGCATTACGACCGTAATGCCACCTTCGTAACGGCCGTAATAATGGTGCGAGATTAGTCCAGTGGGTTCTGGAGCACCATTACGGCCGTAATGGTACCCATGTTACGGCCGTAACACTGCCCAATATATTAAACTGGGCAACGGTTTTTCTCCTTCATTTTTCATCCTCCTCTTATTCTCTTCGCGACGGGAGCGATTTCCAAGCATAGTGTGTTGCGATATTTCCTACACGCAAGTGCACGTCATCATTTACAAGTAATAAAGTGATAAGTAGAGTATCGTTCCCACGAGGATTGAATCTCTAACTACCGACGTTTTCGTATTCCAATTTTATTTGAACAATCGAAGTTGGGTTTTTGGATTAATAACTAAAAGAATTTCTAAAATACTAAGCAGTAGAAAACAATATCTTGGATTTAGGAAATCAAATGATGAATACGTCTAGGGTTCTGAATCCACCTTAGTTTATCCGAATTTACTCTCGATTATCCGTAATAAATAATTTTCCCAATTTACTGAAGGCGGAGATTGCTAATATATTCTACCGCCTCTCCCGAGGTCAATAGATTTATCTAACGGCGACTAGCGCACTCTATCCCTAGGTGAATTATCTCGTCGATAGGCAAAAAGCATGAAATCTCCTAAAGGCCACGTAGTTTCTATGAGTATATTCCTATCTCACAGAATAAAACGGTCCTCACCAATAGTTCCTCACCAAATCTCCTCTCCCGATTCAAGTGAATGATTAAATCAATACAACTATTGGCCGATAATTGCAAGCATTAAACATAATTGGGAAAACTCAATAAAAAGGTAATAAATCGATAATCTTAATCAATTCGTCAAAACAAAGGTTTCATCAAAACCCTAGATTAGGGCTTTAGCGACATACTAAAAGCGAAAATACGAATAAATAAACGAAAGCATAAAATTCAAACGCAGATGAAGCTCGGATTCCTCCGTTCTTCGACTCCCGCCTTCCGCCTTGAATTCTTCCGCTTCCTCCTCTTCTCTGTCTCCAAGCTTAAGCTCTCCTAGGTTTAGATTCAATGATTCCAAGATAATTAAATTAGGGTCTTAAGCCCTATTTATAGCTCAAGACCTCCACAAATCGCGTCCGTATTAATCGGTTGAAAATCGGCTTCAAACGGCCCGAGAATCCGCGCAGACGTACCAAACCCGCTAAGTGTGCCGCGGCTCATCAACTGTGCCGCGGCACATCGCCAAAAGTCAATACAGGCGTTAAATAATTCTTACGTACGCGGCTCACTGGGCATGCGCGACACGGTCTGACTACGCCCTTCGGTGGTGTCTTCTGTGCCGGCTCGATTCCTTGCCGCGGCTCATAAATCGATTTTGCCGTTTTTTCGCTTTGCCTCGTTTTAGCTCCCGGACTTCAAATTTCCTGTCAATCATACAAAATCAAGGCATTAAAAGCTCATTTAGATGATTTCACTCACCAAAACACTACAAAATAATGATAAATAAGCGTATGAAAATACGCCTAACAAATACCCCCAAACTTAAGCCTTTGCTTGTCCTCAAGCAAAAAGAATTAAAGTCAATAAAAGAATGTCGTGAATGATTGTGCAACTCATAGTGTTAAATCTAATCAATACTATCCTGCCATTCTCTCTAAATAATACGAGTGTCATAAAAGCGAGCTGCACTCAGAATAATGATTCCGCAAAGTAATCAAGTTCAGTCCTAATCATTCGTTCATGAAGAAAACTCAGCTCAAAGATTAACAAAACATGAGTCAAATCGACCGTCAATATGAAAGGCTAACATAAACAAGCTAGTTCGTCGCGTTCCACAGTCTAAAGGCACAATTTTCACGAGTCTCATAATAAATAAACCTCGGACAGTATCCCCTTATATATATGCTCAAAAATTTGATTCGAGTCGACCACTAGGTTAGGATCTCGGGATGTTTCATCGGGATAATCCTAGGGTGGAACTTCCATTCTCATGTATTCAAACCGTTTGACGTAAAAGACACTCATGGGGCACATGGATGCTTCTAGTTACTAAGTTCCCATTTACAATGAGAAACAACTCGAATACATAATTTCGCATGTCCGAATCAAGGTTGCCGTTTACGCGAGAGTAAACAATGGTCACGCGAATACCCCGGTTACTAGGCTTCCTATCATTGGCACATGTGAAATCACTAAATCACTAGTCTAATCGGGAGTCGTCGTTTTACGGAGAGTAAACAACGGGTCACGCGAATGCCCCTGTTACTAGCCTTCCCTTCATAGAACACTTTATCTCGACTTTTAGGAAAAGCGACCGACTCAAAACTCAAACTAAGTGCTAACACGATCAAGAAAGCATTGACTCACTATCCAGGAAAATGTAGCCAAACGTATTGATGGGGATTTTAAACAAGTATGTATCGTCTCTTATCTGCCAAGACCTCTACAATCACGAAAAATTTCGGACCTAATTGAATACTAAGCGAATGAAATAATCGACTACAACTCGACTAAAACTCGCCCGCTTCTTCGTAGAGAAAGACAAGGTCGTAACATTAGTATCACACAAATAGAAGCACGAAAATTCACGAATAAAGAAAAACTACGACAAGCAAGGCTATCTCAAAAAAAATTTTATGCAAAGAAATGAAAAGTGCAAATGAATATAATGTACAAGAAGAAAATAGAGTACAAGAATGAATGTAGACTGAATGTAAATCCCCCCCAAACTTAGGACGTACATTGACCTCAATGGACAAAAAATGAAATGCAAGAAAAGTAAAAGGTCAAGTACTCCCCTCCAGTCTGCTCAGGAGCTGGTGCCGGCATCGTCCGGTGAGGAGGGTGGTGTGGCTGGCCGGGCGGGCGCAATAAATGGCCTGTCGGGATGCATGATGTGGGCCGTCCATGCGGAGAGGTGCTCCTGATGATAAGCATCCCTCGCAGCAAAACGCCTAGCCGCTCGTCGGCTGGCCCGGCGGGCCTGCTCTCTCATCTCGGCTCTGGCGGCAGCAACAACACTCTCCCTCGCCGCCCGCTGCTCCTCCCGCATAGCATCCATCCAGCTCTCTCTCTCTCCTCATCTCATCTCTCTCTCTCCTCAACTCCTCCCTATGCTCGTCTCTCTGTCTCCTCATATCCTCCCGCAGCCCATCAAACAGCTCATCCAACCTCGCTCTGTCGGGCCGGCCTCTCCGTGCGTCAACAAAAGCGGCTCGGGGGATCCCTCGTGAGCCTCCTCGAGCAAAAATCCTCGCCCCCGAGCGTGTGCCGGCGCTCCGCCCCACTGGTCAAAGTGCGATATGATGCGGTGGTCAATCGGGGCCTGTGAGGCAAGCATCGGCTCGTCGACTGACCACGTCAGCCCCGACTGCCGGCATAAAGCGCAGATGAGGGAGGGGTGCTTCAACCCCGTCTTGGCCCCCCCTGGATACTCTGGAAGATAGATCGGACCAGAATGGGGGCCACATCGAAACGCAGCCCGGAGGTGATAGCAAAAAGTATCCGGGCGCGGGATAGAAAAACTGTACGGATATTGGAGGTGGGGTCAATGCGTGCTCAAATAAAGTAAAGCCGTGCTCGCCCGAGCCGGCTGAGGCGCGAGCTCTGAAGTGAAAAGTGGATGAGCTCTGTGCTCGCTCCCGGTCGGTACCGGCCGTCTGATCGTCTCAAGCGGGGCCTCCTTAGTGAGGCCGGTCATCACGCGGTCATAGCCGTCTCGTCAACCGGAAACCCAAAAGCCTCCGAATAGCGATCGGGAGAAATCCACCGTGACCCCTCGGACGTCGACCTGAGTCCGGACTCTAAAGATGGCAACGAATGCCCTGCCGGATATGCTTGGCCAGGCGGCGTAAAACTCTGGGACGATCGAGATGACCGTGGCTCGGGAGGTCTTGTAATCGCCCATCCCATCTCGTCGATCATGGTGAGCAACTCCCGTCCGAGGAGGCTGAGTAAAACCCCTCTCGGGAATAAGTGGTCGTGGGCCATTTTTTCGTTGAATATTTTGTGAATTTCGGGGTCCAAAATTGGTGCCCCTCGCCTCGGCCCGACCCGAGAGGTCTCCTCTCGTAGGGGATGACTCGGTCCTAGCACGCTTTGTCAGCTTCTTCGTGCGCGCCATAATCAATCCTGAAAAGTGAAAACACGAGGGTTAATTCACGCAAAATGATAACAATGATCTATGCGCGGCTAAGGACATCAAACCGTAAATTCAATTTAAGACACTAGCACATACGAGAGAAAGATGAATTTGGACTTAAACATCTAACTGGATGTAAGGGTTGGGCTTGTCAGAATCGAAACGATACGTTGTACGAAAATTCAAAACGATTGCTTTTTCAAAGAAAACTTTTCATTTGGGCAATATATCGGACACCTTGAGGGCGCATGTTTACTTGAAGAATAAAAATAGTTCTAGCTCGATTCAACCCCAAAAACAAAATACAATTCAATCAAGAATAACTTAACACAATCAATTCATTGATATTCCAATTTAATCAAGAAAATTCGATGAAACTACCCTGTTATACTCTAACAATCATGAAACTACTTGAAGGAAAAACTAGGCATGTTCCATCCATTCAAAGCAAAAACAACTTCTAACTATAAACCATAAGCAAGTGAATTCGCAAGATTGAAACGTACCTTTTTGAAGATTGCAAGAAAAAAAAATCGCAGGGAAGAATTGAAGGAAAACTTCGGCCGGTCGCGCTGGGGAGGGAAGAAGGAAAGTAGAAAACGTACCTGGAAATGCCGGCCGCTCGCGTGTTATATGCTACCTGCCCTTTTGGATTCCGCATAGTGTGCCGCGGCACAGCTAAAGTGAGCCGCGGCACAAGGTCTGATCCACATGACCTGTGTTCTCGTTTTTTCGTGTGCCGCGGCTCAAATTCCGTGTGCCGCGGCTCATTGCTCAAGTGTGCCGCGGCTCATTTATGCCGTGCCGCGGCACAAAGTACAGTCGGTTTTGCCTTCCCTGGCGATTGATGTGTGCCGCGGCTCACAATACTTGTGCCGCGGCTCATACTTCAGTTTCTTCCCTGGGACTTTCCTGCACAGAATTTTGAACAGAAGACGTTAAAAACGGGAGGCAGAAGCAATTAGAAGCACAAAAATGATGAAAAATAAGAATCACAAATACAAGAAAAATAAAGAAATGCAAAAATCTACAACTACGAACTCGGGTTGCCTCCCGAGAAGCGCTAAGTTTATAGTCTTCAGCCGGACCTATTGGACAACGTTAGTTCGCTTTTCGCAAACTCCATTTGGCTTCCGCCCCGTTCATCGAACCGTTTATATTTTGGTTAAAATTATGACCATTGGTCATCAGTGGTTCGAGTTTCGGTTCGGTCATCAAATGTTGTTTGTGAAAAGGTTACGACTTGAAAAATTTTCCGAAACACCCGATTTCTCCATGACTAATTTTTCGCTTGGCTTTTGGCTCACTTTCCTCCTTCACAAACGAACCCACGATTGCTGCAGATTTATCCTCATGCTCGAGGAACGCCACTTGTTCTACATCCTTCTTAAAACTCTGGCCATTTAACACAACATCTGAATTTTCCCACCGACGATGTTTTCGGTGCTTTCCTCTTTCAACGGCATTCACCCTCTCAATTTGTGATCCTTTATCAGCACTTCCTGGACATGGGAATGACTTGAATACTTGAAAAGTAATTTCCTCGTCTTGGACCCTCAGAGTTAGCTCTCCCTTTTCCACGTCTATAAGGGTTCGGCCCGTCGCTAGAAATGGTCGTCCCAAGATGATCAGAATATTGTCATCTTCCTCCATGTCTAGTACGATGAAGTCGGCTGGAAAGATGAACTTGTCAACCTTAACTAATACATCCTCGATCACTCCCCTCGGATACTTTATCGATCGGTCCGCCAATTGTAATGAGGCGTGGTTGGCTTAGCTTCCCCAATATTCAGCTTTTGGAAAATCGACAGAGGCATGAGGTTGATACTCGCACCAAGATCGCATAGTGCCTTATTAAATGAAAAATTCCCATGGTGCAAGGTATGTTGAAGCTTCCTGATCTTTTAATTTAGGTGGGAGCTTCTTTTGAAGAATTGCACCGCACTCCTCTGTCAAGGTGACCGTTTCAAACTCTTCAAGTTTTCTCTTCTTATATAATATCTCTTTCATGAATTTGACATAACTAGGCATCTGCTCCAATGCGTCGTGACGGAATATTTATGTGAAGCTTTTGAACACATCAAGGAATTTAGAAAATTGTTTGTCCGCCCTTCTTTCTTGTAGTCTGCGGAAACGGAACGGGGAACACATGTCTTCAAGTTATCCGCTTCACATCCTTTGACTCCTCGGCTTTAAATACATCTCTTCATAAATCACTTTATTCTCTTTACCCGACTCAGGTGATCCGGAACTCTCTCCCGCTTCTCAAGCTAAGCTGCGTTTAGACTCTCTCTAGGATTAGTCTCGTTGTACTCGGCAATGCTCCCTCCGACGAGCCGTCAACACATTAGCGATTTGGCCCACTGGACCTCCAAATTCGAATGGAAGCAGAATGATTTTGTAGTGTAGCTTCCGTCGAGTCATAAATTGACTCGTATTTGCCGCCAATTTTGCAAGCGCTTCCTCGAGAGACACTTTGGGAGCGGAAGGGGGTGCCGTTGATTCAGGCGAAAGGGGCTGGTGTGCGTTCTGTCCGTTTCTCCATGAAAAGTTGGGATGATTGCGCCACCCGGATTATAAGTATTGGAGTACGGGTTATTCGGTCGATTCCCATTTCCTACGAATTGAGCCTGCTCCATCTGATTTTGCTCGAACGGATTTCCAAATTGACACTCCGCGCTCGGGTGTGATCCGTTACACCAATTACATGTCTCAATGGTAACGGGGGCTGGTGCGTGCGAAAATGACTGAGTGTTGTGTCAAAGCGGCGACTTGAGCTGTCAAGGTGGAGATCGGATCATTGCTTGAAACTTCCATTACTCTTTTCGGTGTCAATCTTTCTGATGGCCATTGGTATGCGTTTTCGGCCATATCTTCCAAAAGCACGTGAGCCTCGGCCATAGATTTTGCCATGAATGTCCCACCGGAGGCCGCATCCACTAAAGTGCGTGTAGAAGCACTCAAACCACCATAAAACGTATGAAGCTGAAGCCAATCAGGAATGCCGTGATGAGGGCATCTTCGTAGCAATTCTTTATATCGCTCCCACGCCTCGTGGAGCGTTTCCATATCGTACTGGGCAAAAGTGGTTATCTCGTTTCTCAACCTCGCCGTTTTTGCTGGTGGGAAAAATTTGGCAAGGAAGGCTTGCGCTAACCTCTCCCATGTTGTAATCGACCCCGGCGGTAAGGAATTTAACCAAAACTTTGCTTTATCCCTCAAAGAGAAAGGGAAAAGCCTCAATCGGATGGCATCGTCGGTGACACCATTAGTTTTGAAAGTATCGCATATCTCAAGGAAAGACGCAATGTGGGCATTCGGGTCGTCCTTCGGCAATCCACAGAATGGGCTACTTTGCACCATCTGAATAATGGCGGGCTTGATCTCAAAGTTATTTGCTTGGATAGTGGGACGCCGGATTCCCGAAAAATTAGCGTTGACCTGCGGCATGGCATAATCTCGAAGAGCGAGTTCCGGTTGAACTTGCCGCACTT
Source organism: Orobanche coerulescens (assembly GCA_033398695.1). Taxonomy (NCBI): domain Eukaryota; kingdom Viridiplantae; phylum Streptophyta; class Magnoliopsida; order Lamiales; family Orobanchaceae; genus Orobanche; species Orobanche coerulescens. Next base: position 179,312,420 of record CM065807.1, on the reverse strand, counting down.
GGTTGTCTCCTCCTTGGATTTCAATATTCTCGGCCATGTTGACCGTCGTCTGCAACTCTCTTTTCTCCTTTTTGTTCCTTCTTAGAGTGCGCTCGAGCTCGGTGTCCAAAGGTAGTAGGCCTTCGTTACCGAGTCTTCTCATGCACTACACAAAAGGTCCTGAAAGGAAAAACAAATAAACGAAATTAAATACACAAAAATAAAAATAAAACGTTCAAATTAAGACTGGAAATACTTAAATCGATATTAGAAAAATTTCAATCCCCGGCAACGGCGCCAAAAACTTGTTGCGATATTTCCTACACGCAAGTGCACGTCATCGTTTACAAGTAATAAAGTGATAAGTAGAGTATCGTTCACACGAGGATTGAATCTCTAACTACCGACGTTTTCGTATTCCAATTTTATTTGAACAATCGAAGTTGGGTTTTTGGATTAATAACTAAAAGAATTTCTAAAATACTAAGCAGTAGAAAACAATATCTTGGATTTAGGAAATCAAATGATGAATACGTCTAGGGTTCTGAATCCACCTTAGTTTATCCGAATTTACTCTCGATTATCCGTAATAAATAATTTTCCCAATTCTTCAAGGCGGAGATTGCTAATATATTCTACCGCCTCTCCCGAGGTCAATAGATTTATCTAACGGCGACTAACGCACTCTATCCCTAGGTGAATTATCGTCGATAGGCAAAAGCATGAGATCTCCTAAAGGCCACGTAGTTTCTATGAGTATATTCCTATCTCACAGAATAAAACGGTCCTCACCAATAGTTCCTCACCAAATCTCCTCTCCCGATTCAAGTGAATGATTAAATCAATACAACTATTGGCGGATAATTTCAAGCATTAAACATAATTGGGAAAACTCAATAAAAAGGTAATAAATTGGATAATCTTAATCAATTCGTCAAAACAAAGGTTTCATCAAAACCCTAGATTAGGGCTTTAGCCCGACATACTAAAAGCGAAAATACAGAATAAATAACGAAAGCATAAAATTCAAACGCAGATGAAGCTCGGATTCCTCCGTTCTTGACTCCATATACCCCTTGAATTCTTCCGCTTCCTCCTCTTCTCTGTCTCCAAGCTTAAGCTCTCCTAGGTTTAGATTCAATGATTCCAAGATAATTAAATTAGGGTCTTAAGCCCTATTTATAGCTCAGCACCTCCACAAATCGCGTCCGTATTAATCGGTTGAAAATCGGCTTAAACGGCCCGAGAATCCGCGAGACGTACCAAACCCGCTAAGTGTGCCGCGGCTCATCAACTCGTGCCGCGGCACATCGCCAAAAGTCAATACACAGGCGTTAAATAATTCTTACGTGCGCGGCTCACTGGCTGTGCGCGGCACAGTACTGACACTCGCCCTTCGGTGGTGTCTTCCTGTGCCGCGGCTCAGATTCCTTGCGCCGCGGCTCATCGTCCAGTTTTGCCGTTTTCGCCCGTTTTGCCTCGTTTTAGCTCCCGGACTTCAAATTTCCTGTCAATCATACAAAATCAAGGCATTAAAAGCTCATTTAGATGATTTCACTCACCAAAACACTACAAAATAATGATAAATAAGCGTATGAAAATACGCCTAACATAGGGTTCATCCGATTTCACCCAAAATCTATTGGGGAGGTATATCCAGGCATCATAGCATCATTCTAGCATCAAATCATCCGTTGTTCATCTTCAAATCAAGGTATTTTCGTTGGAACCTTAATTTTTGGGAGTTTTGGGGCTTTTTGCGTGATTCTATCTTTTCATTCTGTTTTGGTCACGATTGTTGTTACACTAAGGTCCGATTATCCGAGTCCCTTGTTATTCTTATGGTTTTGTGGAACAAAACCCATTGATGCCTTTGTTGTTCGATTTTGTTGATCTATGCCTCGTAGTGTTCGACGATTTGCGTCTTCGGGTAGAACTAGGATGAATTCTTTTGATTCCGCAATATTGAGGTTGTTTGTATATCGTTATTGTGATATGAGCAAATTTGTGAAGATAGTTCGGACTGAAACCTTTCCTTTCGCCATTTATTTTGCGTCATTTTATTCAAGGCAAGTACATGTATTACATTCTGTTATGTGTGTTACGGTTTTGATGCAATTGATGTATTGTGACATTGGATGCGTGTGTTGTGAAACTTCCACTCGGGGATGGTCCGACGGGGCCTCTGGGGCCGATACTAAGGGGTACGGCCGCGGAAGTGGTTTTCCACTCGAAGCGTTCGACGGGATGTCTGGGGGTCGATACTAAGGGGTACGGCCACAGGTTACCAAGTGTGGTTTTCGTGATGTTTATATTGATATTTTCAGTAAATGCGATATTCCGGAATATGAATTTCAAATGTTTTCCAAATGAATTGATTGTGTGAATCGTTCTCTATATAATATAGTGTAATTGTGTACTTGCACTAGCTATTCAAATGCTAACCCCTTAAATGGGGGAAATGCATTTTATGCATTTCATGTACTGGTCGAGCTGAGGAGTTGGCACGGGATATGCATGCAAAGGATGCCCCGATATGATGATGATGCTCGAGTCTATATTAGATTTTTTGTTATTTTATTTACTCGGGTGTTGGAGTTAGATTGGTTGTTTGACCAATATGGTTAAAGTCCCCTGCGTGGGCAATGAACTTGTGTTAACTTGTGCTTTATGATGTTTGATTAAAATGTTTTGGCCGAGGCCACAACCCTATTTCACTATTATTAATGTGTCCTATGGGATTTTCTTTTGTGGTTTATGTGTCATGTGTTAGCCTGGTAGACCTTATGAAGGTTCTACGACGTGTAATGCCCTTTACGAGATTTAGGGTGTTACACTTGAAGTTGTCGAGCATATTGTTCACTCATCATTTCTTCGGCCTCATGGCGTGACGGCTTTCTACAACGAACTTTTTTCCTTGAGGATGAAGGAAGAGGAACATTTTGAAGAAAAGTGGGAGTGCTATCAATATCTTCTTCGGTGTGGACATTGATAGACTTGCCACGGTTACCACGAGAATGAGACATGATAACAAATAAACAAGTAGATTGTATTTATATATAGTATAGTAGGTACTATATATTATAGTAGATAATATATATATATATATAGTATAGTAGATAGTATTTATATATAGTATAGTAGATAGTATATATATATATATATATATATATTATAGTAGACAGTATATATTATAGCAGATAGTATATATTATAATTATAGTAGATAGTATTTAGTAGACAATATAGTAGTCTTAGTAGATAGTATTTAATTTTAGTATTTAGTAGAATTATAGAGTAAGAAGAGCAATTTAAATTTTAAAGAATGGAGGAGAATTAGAAGTAGAAGAGAAGAGAGTTTAGAATATTGTAAATACAATGGGGTGATTTTAAAGGTGGAAGAAGGGGGTATTTATAGATAAAATTGGGTGGGAGTTGGGAAAAATTTGAATATTGAATTTGAAAAAAAAATGGGAAAACCGCCGATTTTGGGCAGAATCGCCGGTTCGGGCATCGACTGCCGTACCTAGACCTGCGCCCGCCTGCAGCCTAGACTGCCGTGCCGGAACTGCCGGTTCACGGGCCCGAAAAAACGACCCATAACCAGACCGTGTTGCATAGCAGTTCCGGTTCCAGAATTGGCCCGTGGTCAACAGTTCCAACCTGGCCCATTGACCACGGGCCAATCCATAACTGCTTCGATCTTCTGAGGATCTACTCGGACTCCTTCAGCTGATACCACATGACCGAGGAACATTACTTCCTTTAGCCAGAATTCACACTTAGAGAGTTTGCCGTACAGTTGCTCGCTTCTCAAAAGTTCTAATACAATCCACAAATGCTATGCATGCTCTTCCAGGCTCTTAGAATACACCAGAATGTCATCAATGAACACGACCACAAATTTATCCAAATATTCGATGAACACTCGGTTCATCAATTTCATGAATATAGTAGGTGCATTAGTGAGACCAAACGGCATCACTACAAACTCATAATGTCCGTAGCGAGTTCTGAATGCTGACTTCGGAACATCAGATTCCTTAATCCTTAGCTAATGATATCCTGATCTCATATCGATTTTAGAAAATACTGTTGCTCCTTGTAACTGGTCAAACAAATCATCAATTCGTGGCAATGGATACTTGTTCTTAATCGTCATCTTGTTCAGCTCTCGATAGTCAATACACAGTCGAAGCGATCCATCCTTCTTCCGGACAAAAAGAACTGGCGCTCCCCAAGGTGAAACGCTTGGCTGGATATAGCCTTTGTCCAGTAACTCCTCCAGCTGCTTTTCAGTTCATACATCTCAGTAGGTGCCATACGATACGGCGCCTTAGAAATTGGTGTAGCTCTGGGTTCCAACTCAATGGTGAATTCTACATCCCGTCATAAAGGTAGTCCAGGTAACTCGTCAGGAAATACATGCGGAAACTCGTTCACAACAGGAATGGATGAAAGTTCCACAATTTCGTCTTCTTTCTTCATTGCATAACACCAGTATCCGGTACAGCCCTGTTTCAACAATTTGACAGCTTTCATCGCCTTGATCAACTTTCCTGAGCTTCCTGGTTTCCATCCTTCAAACAATATTTCGGAACCATCATCAGCGATCAGCGAGATATTCCTCCTTCGGTAGTTTACGATAGCTCCATATCAATTAAGCCAATCGTCTTCGAGTATCAGGTCGTCTCCTTACATTTCTATTACAATCAGATTTGAGAGCCACTCTCTGCCTCCAAATGATACAGGGAAATCTCTAGTTTCTAAGTTCCCAACAATCCTCTCTCAACTCGGTAAACCAACAACATAAGGTTCACAGTAATGAAAACCAGAAATATTCAAACGATTTACACAATATGAGGATATAAATGAATGCGTAGCTCCTGTATCGAATAAAACGCTAACTGGCTGGGAAAGGATCTGAACGGTACCTGATGCGACAGCAGCATCTTGATCGTCTGTTCTTCTCATCTCGTAAAGACGTGGGGGAACAGATCCGGCACTCGATGTACCCATTCGGTCCCGCTGTCCTCTGCCTCGCCCGCGGCCAAAATTCTGAGGCATCTGAACACTTTGCTGCATCTGTTGGATACTAGGTTCCTTCTGAACTGGATGCGATGTACGGATTCCATTAAACTTGGTGGTATCCTTGCAAAACGTCGCACGGTGCCCTTCCTGCCCGCAATCAAAACATGTAACTGGAGTGCGCAAACAATCACGCCAAATGTGGCCTGGGCGACCACAGTTAAAGCACCTCCTAGCTGTATCTGTCGTGGCTGACATTGTTCCGAAATTCTTTCCGCTCTTAGATGGGTGCGGAGGTTTCTTGAAAGAATGAAAAGATGACTGGGCCTTGCGGGGCCCGCTGCTCTTGTGCTCTGTAAAAGTACCAGAGACTTTATGCTTTTTGGACTCCGTAAACTTCTCCATTGCTGCTTCCTTGAGTTCGTACGCCAACGCCTTATCCTGGTATTGATGGAGAGTGGTACATTCAAAACCGGACATGTACCTCTGGATTTATGGTTTCATCCTCATATCGAAATGGATCATCATTTCTGCATCTGTTCTGACTAGATGTCGAACAAATGTCAGTTGCTGGTTAAATGTCTTAATTGTCTGGGATACAAGTTCGTCTGACGGCTGAGCGGAGAAAAACTCCCGAACTTAGGCTTCCCTCACAGGACGAGGGCAGTACTGAGCTTCCATCATCAATTTAAATTCTGTCCAATCAGCATCATGATCTGCAGGCCGGATGGCTTTCCACCACTCGGATGCTTCCCCCATCAGAAAGTATTGAGCTATAGAGGCTCTCCGGTCATCTGGACAATTAATTCCGGCAAAATTTTTCTCCAATTCCTTCAACCAATGGTCCCAAGTGGGAGTCTTAGAAATACCATCGAATTTAGGTGGTTGCATCTTCGCCATCTCTTGCAACCATCTATCACCTCGATTTCCCATGTCTGGAATCCCCTGCTGTCTATCTCCCTGCTGTAACCCCAACGCCACCTGCATTCGGTCCACGACCTGGGCGAACTGAGTCATCTGGTTCACCACCTGGCGAAGGATTTCGGGCACAGAAGGTTCTGGTTCATTATTGATAGATCTCTGTAGCTCGCCTGAACTGTGGTTGGCCTGATTAGAAGGCGACGCTTCCCTTTTAGCATTCCTTCGTCCACATCCGCGACCGCGACCACGTCCACGTCCGCCTCTCAATATACTGTAAGCATAAATACTCAATATACAGGAAACAATATCGTTCTAATGTTCAAGTCTCAAGAAATACAACATGTAAAGAACGAGATAGAGTTTAGGAACTTACAACCACCATTCGCATGAAGACGTAGGCAGTCCAGTGATGTCATTCACGGCCGGTTACCTCAAAAGATGTATATGACCCCCTATTTTAACCCAATGGCCAAGATATCCATAATCTTAGATCTGATACCATATTCTGTAACACCTCCGATATATTCAGGAATATTACAGCGCCGTAAATCCTTTACATAAGAATTTACAAGGCTAAAGAAATGAAAAGACAATAACAGCTACCAACTTATGAAATCACTGAAATAAAATACAACAGTTCTGGTTCAATACCGAGAATATAAATATCCAAATGAAGAGTTATTAATACATCACCAAAATCCAAACATCACAAACTGACGACGTACTCGAGTACTTATTAAAAATAACCAAACACAGACAATTAAACCCGGCCGGAACATCACTCTGCACCCTCGTCGTCATGCAACTCCAGTGATTGTTTCCCCGCTCTCCTGGATCCTGAACATAAACAAATGTTCACCCCTGAAGGGTTAGCACAATGATGCTAGTACAAGTACAATAATCATACAACAGTGATATAATCAACAATTATATCATAACAAATTTCTCCAACGAGAAATAACAACACATATCACATCATAACAGTCTCAACATACTGATGGTATTCCAATGATCCAGCGCACACAGCTATTGATTCCAATGATGATCCCGTCGGACCAACACATGGTGGAACTACCTGTCCAACGATCCAGCGCACACAGCTATAGATTCCCATGATGATTCCCGTCGGATCAACGCATGGTGGACATTTAATCACAACACGTAATACAAAATACAATCACAATATAGCTGTCATAAAACAATTCTAATTAGAGTACTTGCCTCGATTCGAAGACAAGAATAATACTTCCACGAAAACGAAATACTCGAAGGTCGCCCCTTCGATCAATCACGTAGCAAACTCGAACCTTAACAAAAGAAATAACATAGAATTCATCTCACAATGAACGAACATCTAACAATCCAAAATACAGTCGGAAGTTCTTAAAAGAAATCTGTCTGGATTGCTTAACGCACGTTACGCATCCTATGTAGCGTACGTTAATGCTACTCGTTAGCGCACGCAATTACACACAGCCTAGTGTACGCTAACCATGTACGGTCAGTACCTCACTGATCAGCCGACTGACTCGCCTGATGACTTAACGCACGCTAAGTTTCAATCATAGCGTACGCTAAATAAGCCCGTTAGCGTACATTAATTCACAAAGCTTAGCGCACGCTAAGTGTGCATGGCAGTTCACTGTTGGGCAGCAGACTAGTTCTAACGGTGATGAAATTTACGAACTCTTCAGTGATTAACGTGTAATATCCATCTACATGTCATATTCATAAACTTATGAATGATCTTACGGATTAAACGACTTCGAGATACAAGGATACGTATAATCATCACAACACCATAATCCATCTTGATTACAATTCTCATGCGAAGTTTGGTGTTCTTAAGGTCGACGCACCAGATTTCAATATCATCATTACATCCCGATTTAACCATGGAGATAAACTAACAATTTCAGCTTATAAGAAAGGATGCAATCTAAGATGATTCTTTCTTAAGTCCTTATAACCAAAAATGATATCATCTCCAAGTTTATGATCAATATAAAAACATAATTCATACGGATAATCATCTTCAGAATGTTCCTCTCATCACTTGACGTACTAAGATTCCAACTACGAGGTTCCAACGACAATATCATAAACATAAACATTCCAATCTTCTAAACATGATGTTTGTTGAATAATTCACCAAAGGAACTCAATATCTTGCTAATATGATCATCTTATTCTTTAGAATCCGAATCTAAGGATGGAGATAGAATTTAACATACCTTAATATGACGAAATCACTGAACCAGAAAGGTAGAATCCGACTCCGGTTGGTTGTATGCCACTCCAAGGTGCTACTCCACTTCAATGATCAATCACAAGAAATATCCAATATCCAATGATCAAGTAGATGTGTTCTAAGTGTATTTGAGGAGGATAAAATGCTCTCTGGACTATCAAGTACGAAGATTACTCGAAGGAAATGAGAAGAAAATGGAGTGCTGTCCTTTATATAAAGTTTCTGCACACTAGCTAATTAGCGCACGCTACATACCATTATTAGCGCAAGCTAATAAGCGTTGACTCCAAATCTGTCCAGGTTCATCCACGGGAATTTTATCCGGACCCATGTCCCGGCTGGCGTATGTGCTAGCCGCCGAGCTCAATAATTGACTGCCTAGCGCACGCAAATCCTACATTCGTAGCGTGCGCTAGTTGTAGCCGATAGCGCGCGTTAAGCTACATTCTTAGCGTGCGCTATCACGAGTTTGCATGAGAAATTTTGCATGACAATATACTTATGTACAAAGATACCAATGTGAGAAATATCATACTCCAATTATCGAGATCACAAATCCGAACAATACAGGGTTCGAATACAGATGAAATACACAATAATAAATCCGGATATTACATACCCAACCGTGTCCATTTGTTGTTACGTTGCTCGTGGTATCGAGGCAAGTATCTTGCCCATACATTTCATGTTTCATAGGCGTAATTGTCGGTGAATGATTTTATACGCAATCCGAATGTTTAATGAACTTTAAAAAGGATCGATATGTTCTCGATAAATGTTGTCTTTCAAAAGATAACTCGTATGCTTCGTGAATAAATATGTTTTCGGAATATGTGAGTATGTGTTATATGTCGTAAGATGTTATGATCACACTTCGTGAATATAGTAGACTGTAATCAGTTGTCGAGGATTGTGTATCGATATGTGCTTGTTTTTATTGAATATTTGTCGTGTGATATTAGTTGTTACTCATTGGAAAGGAGGTTTTGATGCTTAGTGTTGTTTGGCTTGGCATTTGCTCATTGTTGTGTGATTGTTGTAAGTGATGTGCCTCCGGGTAGGATTGTTGAATCTCCGGGATCCATACTTGCTAGTATGGGTCGGGCGTGACCGTAGGGTTATTCAATCGGGTATGTCTTGCGGGGACTCCGAGGTTCGTGACTTGCTAGCCCGATGTCGGGATAACTTGTGGGATTATCCAATCCGGGTATGTCTCGCGGGGACTCCAAGGTTCGTCGCTTGTTAGCGCAATGCCGGGATAACTTATGGTTGTGGATTGATCGTGTGACGTGCATGTCATGGGTTGTCCAATCGGTATGTCTCGCAGAAGCTCCGAGGCTCGTAACTTGTTAGTGCGATGCCGGGATGACCATGAACGTACGCATGATTGTGATTGTGTGACTGTTGCAACTGTGATATGTGATATCGTATGGTTCTCATCGGGTTATTCCCTCGGGTATGTTCCGTTGGAGCATCTGAGGTTCGTGGCTTGTTAGCATGGGACGCAAATAATCCATGGGAGTATGTTGAGATGATCGATTTGGGTCGTGGATCCTGTGTTTCGTGATTTGGGTCGTGGACCCCGTGTTTTGTTATCGGAATTGTATTTTGGAAAATAATCTTTGGGCTGTGTCCCTAAGTGATTTCGAAAGACTTGAGAATTCTTAATCCCAAATATTTTCAAAACTCCCGAAATCGTAAAATGTTTTGAAAAATGTATATTGGGTTTATTACCCACCTTTCTTGATTTGAACTGTTTTGATCAAGTGATTTATTTCAGGAAGCATGTTCGCGATTACTATGTTCTTGGAGTAAGTCGTGTATAGATTGTATTCGTATTTTATACTTGCACTAGCAAAATAATGGAGTTTTACTAACCCCCGAGTATTCGGGGGTGGATGTCTGTATTGCGTCCAGGTACTTGCAGGTCGCTGGGGAGCGAATCACAGGATCGGTACGAAGGGTGATGAAAGACGACGATACTAATCACATGAAGACCACTCGTTGAGTATTTTGGTAGAGTTTTGTTGTTTTCTCTTCGTTGTGTTATTCTCCCCTTTTATGGGAATGTTGATGTATGTTAACCCATGCGTGGGTATAAGTTGTAGAAAGAGTTATGTATGTATGATGTGTAGGTTGTGGTAAAAGACCAAATCGGTCTAGTGGTTCGTTATTAGCCATGTTGGCATGTATTGATGTCGTGTTTTCAGTATTTAACCTGGTAGATCCTCGTGGAGAGAGTGTGCGGCGCTGTAATATTTCCATGTGGTTTGGAGGTGTTACAAGTAGCAACCGAAAGAACCAGCCAAACATATCATCAGTCAGATGGAGAACTCTTCGCCACTAATGTATGCCGTATAATGCTAAGCTTTGCATATGAAAAGTGTCAGTGTTGATCGCAATGAATGGGATCAAGACTCAAGTCTTTGGCAATGGTCCAATTCAAAGTGATAATAATGAAACTAAAATATTGATTAAAATATTTTTGTCATACATGTATAATCAATATCATACGAGAAAGGTTTCCGAATATATATATTCTTCCCAGAAAATTAAGTACTCACTATTTCCAAGTAACTGCAGCTGACTTAATATAGACTATCATCTAATTTTTTTGAGAGGTGAGGGGATCACATCAACCTTTTCACCAGTCCAGGACCCTGCCCAGATCCCCATCTACTTAACCTTCCCCTTTGTTGATTAAAAATTAAGAACTGCTTTAATACTAACAACTAGGGCACGGGCTTACATATATAGGCAACATACAATGCTGAACATACTAGAATCATGTAATGAAGTTGTCAATAATTTTTTTTAACGGGAAATGATCATTAGCTTAAATCAAGTCTATCCTTGGCTTAAATCAACTTCGCAGCCAACATTGTATGCAATTCAGAAGGGACAAAACCCCTCCAGAATACACAACTAACAACTTGGATGAGAACTGGACAAGCTAGCTAAGTAGTTATAGGGAGAACTCATTGATTAAGGTGTTTCTTATATTTACTAGTTACTGACTAATATATAGGCCAAAAATAAACTTGTTATCCAAGACATAGACATGTGCGCAAAGTGATACAAAGAGAAAAACTATGTCTTGTTATCCAAGACATAGACATGTCCCGTTAAGTTTATTAAGGACGATTTGGGTCAAGTGTTAGTGAACGATGTGGCTATTAAGGAGCGGTGGAATAGGTATTTTTTCGAACTTTTCAATGAGGCTAGAGGTAGTGACTCGGTGGTGCAAGGAGTTAGTCTATCTTCTGCTCGTTCGTTTAGTTCCTGTGAGAGCATCAGCAAGGAGGAAGTAAAGGGTGCCCTAATGAAAATGGGTAGAGCTAAGACTGTAGGCCCGGATCAGATCCCTATTGAGGTGTGGCTTTGTTTGGGGGAAGTCGGTGTTCAGTGGCTAGCAGAGCTGTTCAACATCCTCCTCAAAGGCTCTAAGATGCCGACAGAGTGGAGGCATAGTATTGTCGTGCCTTTTTTCAAGAACAAAGGCGATGCTCAGAGTTGTAGTAACTATAGGGGTATTAAACTCCTCAGTCATACTATGAAACTTTGGGAAAGAGTGGTGGAATGCAGGGTTAGAAGAGAAGTGGAGATCTCAGAGAACCAATTTGGCTTCATGCCGGGGAGGTCCACGACTGAGGCCATTCATCTCGTCAGACGCCTTATGGAGAAGTTTAGAGAGCGGCGTAAGGACCTCCATATGGTGTTCATAGATCTAGAGAAGGCTTATGATAGCATCCCGCGCGAAGTTATTTGGAGGAGCCTAGTAGAGAGTAGGGTGTCGTTGCCGTTCGTTAGGGCGATCCAAGACATGTACTCCCAAGTTAGGACGTGCGTTAGGACCCCAGTTGGTGACACCCAGTATTTTCCGGTTGAGATAGGGCTACACCAGGGGTCGGCGCTAAGTCCTCTTCTCTTCGCTCTAATTCTTGACGTCATTTCACGAGGGATTCAAGATGACATCCCGTGGTGCATGCTTTTTGCTGACGACATTGTGTTAGTGGTGGAGTCGAGGAGGGAGGTGAACTCGAAGTTGGAGCTTTGGAGGGCTAAGTTAGAATCCCAGGGCTTGCGTGTGAGTCGGGCTAAGACCGAGTATCTTTGGTGTAACTTTAGTGGTGAGGCCAACGAGCAAGATGTTGAGGTAAAGATTGCGGATCAGATCGTACCCCGTACGGATAAGTTCAAGTATTTGGGTTCGATCATTCAGAAGGAAGGTGAGTGTGAAGATGATGTCACGCATCGCATCAAGGCGGGGTGGCTAAGGTGGAGAGCAGCGACAGGGGTCCTGTGCGACAAGAAAGTCCCTCTAAAGTTGAAGGGTAAATATTATAGAGCGGCAATCCGACCTGCAATGTTGTATGGCTCCGAATGTTGGGCGATGAAGAAGTCGCTTGAGAGCAAGTTGGAAGTGGCTGAAATGAGAATGTTACGTTGGTCGTGTGGTCGCACAATGTTAGATAGAATTGCGAACGGGGTTTTCAGGAATGCGCTGGAAGTGGCGCCCATTTCAGCGAAAGTTAGGGAAGAGAGATTGAGATGGTTTGGCCACGCCCGCAGGAGGCATGCATCTGCTCCGGTGAGGAGGGTCGAGCGTTTAATGGTTGTAGGGGAGAGGAGGAGAGGCAGACCGAGGAGGACGTGGGAGGAGCAACTGAGATTAGATTTGAAAGCCTTAAACCTTTCCGAGACCATGACTGTTGATAGGTGCGCTTGGAGGCGCTAGATCAGAGTTGTGGATTCTTTTGTAGGGAGCGGTGCTGTAGTTGAGAGCCTCAGGGTTGGGTTGTCTCGGTTAGCTTTGACCTAGAGCATTGCATTTTTACTTTTATTGTATATTTTATCCTATTGTCTTTGCGTGTGGTGTATTTTTGACAGGGAGCTGTGCGCAGAGCCAACATCTCTTTTGTTAGAGCAGCGTTCATCGGGAGTGAAGTAGCTAAATTTCGCTTAGGTAAGTCCCATGTGGATCAAGCCATGGGCTCAGGTATGGTCTCGAGCTTTTTCAAATCATATGTTTTCCTTTGTATTTATCACACAAGTTTCTGCTGTACACTAAGCTGGGGGTCTTCACGGAAACAACCTCCCTACCGTAATAAGTAGGGGCATGGTGTGCGTACATCTTACCCTCCCCAGACCCTGCTCTGAGCAGGATATACTGGGTATGTTTGGTTTGGTTTGGTTTGGTATAAATCTTTTTTAAAATACGCATAAGATGACTGTTAGCAAAGTAAGAGTTGTGCCATAATCACTACTTTTGAATAACACTCTTTCCCTAAAATGAGATGAGGCTTACTTATCAAACCATAATTAACCTTATGCACATCAGTTAATATTCCTAACAAAAATAATAAAAGTCTAATCATATTCGGAATCCACTAAACATGAATTAATAATATCTCTAAATAAATAATAGTCTAAAATAGTGTTAGACTTTCACAAGTTCTCATCAATAGAAACAAATGTCACTCTCCATCGCACAATCCTCGACCCCCTAAGCTAGGCCGTCAATGGATTGGAGCATCTGCCAGAAGAAGGATGTCATCACCTGCCAAAAGAAGGATGCGACTGTAACCGTCCGAATCAGATAAAATATTACAATAATTATAACGAATATAACTCTTATACAAACACGTACGAGATAGAGATTAGGATTTACACAACTTCTAATAAATGAATTAAAATGACTGAAAAATAAAAGGGAGCAGAAATCGCAAACCAACGAATCAATAAGATTCGGAAGTGGACTCACTAGTTGTAGCATAACCCGGCTCAGTCCTCTGTCTCAAGAAAGCCCACATCTAGGACCCAAATGGCCGCGGCCAGCACCAAAAGTGAAAACCCAAACCCAAACCGGACCGGCTCAGCGATTCCGTTTTGTTGGGGGTGTAGGGGGCTATCCTATGCCTTTGAATACCACTTTCCGCACACAAAGATTCAAACAAATTGTTGCAGAATTCCAAACCGTTATGAGTTCTTAAAATTTTAATTTTCTTACCGGCTTGATTTTCAGTTAAAATTTTTCACGTTTTGAAAGTGGCAAAAACATCAGATTTATTCTTAAAAAGAAACACAAAGACTTTCCTAAAATAATCATCAATCATAGATAGAAAATATCGGTTCCCACCACGTGTCGGAACACTGGCAGGCCCCCATCAGCATGTAAGTATTCAAACACATTAGCACTTCTCGGGGGGTTTGGGGAAGGTGTATGAGGAAAATTCGCACGATGTTATTTACCATACACACAGTTATCACAAAATGGCATATCAGATATTTTATCTTTCCCAAAACAACCATTTTATGCAGTATTTCAAGACCTTTACCACTGATGTGACCTAACTGTTTATGCCAGATTTCAGTTTTGTCCTCTCGAACTGCATTTACGGAAACGTTACTAACAGTAGTGCAAATATATAAGTTTTGTTTACGACTAGCATTAAAAATTGTTATGGGGCCTCTCAGAATTTCCACTACACCCTTACCCCAGTTACCTACAAATCCATCATCTTCAAGACAAGCACAAGATATTAAATTATGAGTTAAATGAGGAACGTGCCGAACATCATTTAATGTTATCGAATTCCCTGATTTAAATCTAAGGCACACAGTTCCTATTCCAGCAATATCTCGTTTTACTTTATCAATAGAAACATATCAGTTTTTCAAATCGTGATAACTAGAAAAATGGTGTTTATATGGTGTCATGTAAAACGTGCACGCAGAATCAACTAGCCAATCATTTTCACCTAGGCTAGCTAACATAGAGTTCACTGAAGCATGCATTTCCACAGAAATCTTAAACACATCCCCTAAGTTTTTACCGACAACAAAATTTGCCTGTTAAGATGGCTGGTTATTTTTAGGTTTACTGCAGTCTTGAATGTAATGACTATATTCACCGCAATTGTAACATTTAGGGTTAGTCGGCCTAGGTTTAAACCGATTTTTTCCTTTGCCCTTTTTCTTGGTGGCTTGGTTATTTTGGTTATTGGAAGACTTATTGTTTCGAAAACGGTTTTGAGGTCTTCCTTTGACATAATTAACTTCGCCAAGATTTTTAAGACCAGCACCCTTATTATTTTTCAAATCTAATTCTTTTCTTTTCAAACAGTTAATAATAACATCTAAAGTCACTTGATCTCTACCATATTTAATGGCAGATTTCACATCATTGTAAAAATTAGGAATAGCATTTAGAAGCACAATAGGAGTGTAATCATCGATGTTTTTGTCTCCCGTTAACTTTATATCTTGAACCAATTTTGTAAACACGTCTAAATTAGCATCGATGTCTTTGTTCAAATCGAGTTTGTAGCGGAATTTTTTTTCAAGAAGAAATAGTTTGTTGGGCAGGGAAGTTCCTATAAACATCTATTCTAATTTTTCTCATAATTCTTTAGCCGAATCGTGTTTACCTATTTTCC
The DNA here is from genome assembly GCA_033398695.1 of Orobanche coerulescens. Classification (NCBI taxonomy): domain Eukaryota; kingdom Viridiplantae; phylum Streptophyta; class Magnoliopsida; order Lamiales; family Orobanchaceae; genus Orobanche; species Orobanche coerulescens. The sequence continues at coordinate 179,296,803 of CM065807.1, read as the reverse complement.
TAATCACAGAGTCAGATAGGTTCAAGATAATTGCAGAGTAAGCAAACTCATCAAAGTCAACTTTTTTATCCGCAGTTACATTAGATGCGAAAGAGTTGTCGATAGCTTTGAAACATTTTTGTTGAACGAGGATGCTTTTCATTTTCTATTGCCAAATGGCAAAATCACATTTTCCATCAAACAGGGCCACAGAGAAGGCAGAGATAGTTCCCATTTTAATTTTCAAAATATCCAACATTTTTGAAAAATTATGAAAAGGGCATATTAAAAGGAGACCCCTGGTTTTATCAAATCGCAGAAAAACAAAGTAATGAGAACTAATAAAATCACACAGATAAATAAAATTGAAGGAATCCGAAAAATTCAAACCCCAGGCCCCTACAAGATCCGAGGACGCTTAAGTGGTCCAGGCAGGAGGATTTCTATGTCGGTTTATGAAAATTTTCAGATTTAAAATAAACACGAAGTAATATAGTAGTAATAAACACACAGAATATTACCAACAATGCGTCAAACAACATACGCAGCAGAAGCAATAACACCAAGACGAATTTCAACAGTATCACGAAGAACAACAACGAATCAACAACGAATCGAAAGTGGAGTCACTAGTTGAAGCACAACCCGGCTCAGTCCTCTGTCTCAAGAAAGCCCACGTCCAGGACCCAAGTTGTAACGCCCCGATTCCGCGTATACATTTATTGTGAATTATAGAAAACATGTTCAATTTTATAAATCAATGCCCGAATAATTTTGCCATTTAATTCATCTCATTCTCATGATCATGCAAATTCATTTCATTTTATTTTATTTTGACGCATGTCAAATTAATTAATTCACTATCTCATTTCATGTCATATTAACTCTCGTCACTTTATTTCATGTGATTGTGTCTCATCTCGTCATTTTTAGGCCCGAGTCAAATTTTAAATAATATTAATTATTGCCCAAAATATTTTACAAGCTAAATAATATTATTATTTATTATTATTACTATTACTATTATTAATATTATCATTATTTAATTCAGCCCGATTATATTTATTGTTAATTATTTTAAACTCAATTATTATTATTAATAGTAATCCAAACCCTTTTTCCAGCCCAATTGAGAGTCCTAAACCTAAGCCCACAGTTTTTCTACTCTAAACCTAATTTTGTATACAGTATAAATACTGTATGTTGGGATAACAATGCCTGGTATCGAAACAGTCAGGATAAACAATCCCTGTATCGAGTAGTGGTGATAAGATGTTTTGACAATATGCCAATCCAGCATACAGTAAGCAAACTGTATCGATAAGCTGAAGTGTCAACCTGTATCGAATACCTGTCATAGATCCAGCATACAGTGGAACCTTTCAGTACAGCAAAGAAGTCTTACAAAGCTAAAGTATGGAAGCTGTCACGAATCGTCAATACAGTAATCCTTCCATACAGCTCTCAACAGGACAAGAAGGACTCTTCAGTATTTGCTAAAAGTCAAGTCCCGTTGATAAAGAAGTATTTAAATACTAAATGATAAAGTATTTAAATACTGTAAGTCAGAAGATCTTCAAACAAGCGCAAAATCCGGATCGTGTTTTATTCAAACACATCATCCTGTTGGAATAGAATCTTGCTCAATGGATTTATCTCAGCGGATATTTTTCAAAGACTATATATATCTCCTCAAGGCGTTGAAGATCAGTCACGAAGTTACCAAGTTATTAAAAAGCTTAAGAAGTTATTATCATATACATCACAACAAAACATATCTCCAAAGCTCACTGCTATTCAGATATAAGAGATATACAGTGCTCAAACCGTGAACAACACATCATCAGCTAGAAGCTCAGAAAGTCAAAGCTGTTGTTCATATATTGTTCTATCTTTGAACAAACCCAGATCAGCCCTGTGTGGACTGAGTAATCTTTGCTTCTCTCGAACTGTGTGTGAAGGATTTGCATCAAAGAAGACGAAGCTTCAGAACTGTGTGTGAAGAAGCCAGTCAAGTGTTAGCTCAAACCAATCTGTGTGAACGGTTGAAGCTAAGATCTTTATATCAATCTGTGTGAACGATATATTGATTGTGTGTTGTTATAATTACGTAGTTGTGTACGCAGTAATTATAATAAACTTTTTACTCCTGTGTGGAGGACCAGTGGACGTAGAGGGGTTTACCTCGAACCACTTTAAATATTGTGTTATTTACCTTCTGCCCTTTACTGTTTTAATTACTGTGATTATTTAAGTATACACTGCAAATCGAGTTGCTGTATCCACAGCAACTTACTGTATTTAAGACTTCCGCTACGCACTCAGATTTAAAATTGTACAGCTTGTAGCTTAAAATAATTTTCAAGCTGTATCTAGTATACTTAGTGGCCAACACTGTATAATACAGCCAGAATACAGAATACACAAACATATTTTTCTCTGCCTCCAGCCGCTCCCTTCTTGAATTCTCACGTTCTGCAATTTTTTCATCTTCCTCAACAACAAAGGTAAACTCATAATCCCATAGTTTAATTTCTATTGTGTATATATTAATCAATATTTCCTGGTGTCAATCCCACCGTTTGAGTCTGAAGAACCACCGTTAAACATCAAAACCTGTTCCTAAACCCAGTCTAGAATTTAAAAAATTTGTCGGCCTGACACCAGAATTTCACAACCATCATCAACCACCATGTTTTCAGTAGCTTCAAACCCGCGGCCCGAACCCGCAAGCACAGCCGGGATCCGACCAAACACCATGGTCTGAACCAGAAATCCGATCTGGACTGAGTCAACCCATGTTCAAACCCAAATCCAACTCAGAACAAATTTCCAGATCCAAACCCAAATGGAAATTGAACCACCAGCATCATCACGGGTTGAGCCCGAAGCGTTACCTGGGCGGCCGCGATTGTATGCGAGCTGTCCAAACTTGGTGTGCCGCCATTGACCCACACCCGAGCCCCGGATAGAGCCAGCCATGGCCACTCAAATCCCTTCGTCGGTCCAAGGTCATAGCCTTGATTTCACCATCGCCACCGCCACTTGGACCTCCGCCCTGCATCCGGCCGCAACTGCCGTTCCCTTCCCTTTTTTTTTGGCCGTCGTGATTTGGTGTGTGTGTATTTGTGTGCGTGTGTGTGCATAAGTTTGAGTGTGTCTTTCTACAGGTTTTAGTTTTAGTTTTTATGTGTTTGGAAGATGAGAGTTGGCCGAGGCGAATTTTTAGAGAGAAAATTCTGATTTTTCTTTTGACAGTAGAGAGAGAGTAGAACGTAGGGAGATGGGTAGAGAGGGTGTCGGCCGAAAGAGGAGAAGTGAGGAGTGTTCGGCCGACTTCTTTGGTGGAAGGGTTTGTTTTATACCCAATTTCTTTTAGGATTCTTCAATTTAATCCCCAAGTTCTAGTCCCTCTCAAATTGACCCCAAATCATTTTCAGGGTATACTAATTTCAACCCCTAATTTTCAGTTTCTTCATTCTTGCCTCAGTCTGGTTTATAATTATTCCAGTTAGCCCCAATCAGAATTATAATTTCTACTATTTCAGTCTCTTTCGGCCAAGCTTTTAACATGTTGATATTTTTTTAATTTATATTATTAGTCACTCATAATTTAATTCTCAGTCATATAATAATAATAATTTTCTATTATTACTAATTGTAGATAATAACGAGAATTTACGGGCCTAGAATTGTCGAGTCAAGCATCTTCATCACATTCAAGTCAAGAACTGCATTTTATCCAGTTGTGGGGATTTATTACGCTGTTGTTTATTTTAATTGCTTTATATATTGTCTCGTATGTGCACGTGAAATCAGTCAGAAACACTTAAATGTGCAATCAGTCAGAAGCACTTAAATGTGCAACCAGTCAGAAGCACTTAAATGTGCAAATCAGTCAGAAGCACTTAATTGTGCATAAAGCCTTCGGGCTAGCCGACAGGCTTCAGAATTTATCAGTCATATTATTTATACTTGCTAATATATTTAGTAATTAACGTAGACATATTGTGTACTCTCCACACTGAGCGAGTTGGAAGCTCACCCCACTATTTAACCCCTTTCAGGTTGAGGAGCTCGATGTGCCATGCGATTGAGAGTGCGATGATCAAGCTGATGATTAAATGTTTATTTATTAAATATCATTTCTCTAAAACTATGTTTTACGAACAAGTATTCGATTTATTTTAATTTCACGTCGAAGTTTGTTTTTATTTAATGACGACTTGAAAATATTACTTGCGATTATTAAGTTTATTCTTCTTAAAAATGTATTTCGCTGCGAAATTTTTATTTACTCTTCTTAAAATTAGAAGAATTATATTTTAAAAAAGTGGTCGCTACATAAGTGGTATCGGAGCGGGTCTACGGTTCTGTAGACTCGTTAAAAAGAGTTTCTTTTTATAAACTGAAATTTCATTTTCGCAAGTAGTCAAATATTTTTTTTAGCAATTATGATCATCCACCTCTGCCGCTCCACGTCAACTCCAAGGTACATTAAGTTATGATTATTCATTATGTGATAAATGCAGTTTACCAGATCAACTATGATTCATATATTACAGAAAGTCAATTTTGTACATAAGAATTTTATAATAAAGTATTTGGGCATGAAATTGTTTTCTTATAAATTCATAAGTATATGTGTGACATGCGTAAATCATCATTGCTAGAAATCTCTGGTTCTCAACCCATAGATGCAATGTAATTCTTCATCTTATTCGTCTCTCTCGTTGGGCAAGTACAGAGGGGTCATTAAGTATGATATGCCTTAGGATAATGGCAAGTCATAGACGTGGACTCTAACCGAGGTGGAGATAATCTCGGTCGTCATAATGCCAACCTTGGTGGTGGTGACGGAGGTCAGGATAACCACAACAATAATGTGCCAGCTCCTACTCAGGCACAAGTTGTGCAACAGTTCCGGCGTTTCACCCCATCAACATTCAACGGTCGAGAAGGACCAGCTTTTGTTGACGAATGGTTCATGTCGCTCGAGCGCACCTTTGAACTCATTGGGTGCACTGATCCGCAAAAAATTCTTTGCGGCCAATACCAAATGGTGGAGGATGCTGGATGCTGGTGGATAAGCTATTGGCGTTTGAGGCCGGCGGCCGAGCGTGCTGCATTGACTTGGTATCGGTTCAAGAAAATAGTGATGGAGCCGTACTACCCACAGCATTACCGAGAGAAAATGGAGAGAGAGTTTTGAAATCCCGAACGAGGAAGAGAATTTGACGCTAGCCTGTATTTGATTAACTCGATGGATTTTGACGTGATCCTTGGTATAGACTGGATCGATAGACATGATGCCGATATAAGGTGCCGTGAGAAGACGGTAACATTGAGGTGTTCCGAAGGCGAGTCGATCACTTTTTATGGTACTAAGAGCAGGACAGTACCCAGAGTAATCACTGCCACGAAGGCACTGAGAAGTCTAAGGAAGGAGAAATGTCAGGGTTACTTGGTGAGTTTAGTCGACACTCGTACTAATGAGGTGTCCCCTACAGACGTAACTATAGTACGGGAGTGTTTGGATGTATTTCCAGAAGATTTACCGGGAGTCCCACCCGACCGACAAGTGGAGTTTAGTATTGATTTGGTCCCTGGGGCGGCCCCAACATCCAAAGCGCCATATAGAATGGCTCCGAGGGAACTTCAACAATTGAAGGTCCAAATTCAAGAGTTGCTGGAGCTCGGATTTATTCGTCCTAGTGTGTCACCATGGGGTGCACTAGTGCTGTTTGTAAGAAAGAAGGATGGGTCACTCCAGATGTGTATAGATTACCGAGAGTTGAATCAACTCACGGTGAAGAATAAATACCCGTTGCCGAGAATCGAAGATCTATTCGATCAGTTGAGGGGAGCCGGAACCTTTTCGAAGATTGATTTGCGGTCGGGGTACCACCAATATAAGATTAGGGAGTGTGACATTTCCAAGACGGCTTTCAGGACCCGTTAAGGACATTTTGAATTTGTAGTGATGCCATTTGGCCTGAGTAATGCACCAGCAGTCTTTATGGATTTGATGAACAGGGTGTTCCAACCTTACTTGGATAAGTTCGTGATCGTCTTCATCGATGACATCTTGGTGTATTCTAAGGACAAGGAACAACACCAAGAGCATTTGAGGGTTACATTTGAGACATTTCGCAAAGAGAAGTTGTATGCCAAGTTCAAAAAATGTGAGTTTTGGTTAAACAGAGTTGGATTCCTTGGACATGTGGTGACCTTAAAAGGAATTGAGGTAGATCCCGTTAAGGTTGTAACAGTAAGTAGTTGGGGAGTACCCAAGAATGCGAGCGAAGTTCGTAGCTTTCTGGGCCTAGCTGGCTATTATAGAAGATTTATCGAAGGATTTTCTAAAATCGCCACTCCTATCACCCAATTAACAAGGAAGGGCGTGAGGTTTGAATGGAGTGAGAGGTGCGAGGAAAGTTTTCAAGAGTTGAAAAGGAGACTAACCTCGGCACCAGTATTAATGATTCCTGATCCGACGGATGACTTTGTTATTTATAGTGATGCTTCAAAGCAGGGTTTGGGTTGTGTTTTGATGCAACATGGTAAAGTAGTAGCCTATGCATCGAGACAGCTTAAACCGCATGAGTTGAACTCTCCAACGCATGATCTGGAGTTGGCTGCTGTAGTTCATGCGCTGAAGATTTGGCGCCACTATCTCTACGGAGGGAAGTGTGAGATATACACAGACCATAAAAGTTTGAAATATCTTTTCACACAGAAGGATCTTAACATGAGGCAAAGGCGATGGTCAGAATTGGTAAAGGACTATGATTGTACCATCCATTACCATCCTGGTAAGGCTAATGTGGTAGCTGATGCCTTGAGTCGGAAGACTAGAGGTGAGTTAGCTTGCTTGACCGATCAGGAGATTTTGATAAAGGAGTTCTCCGAGTTGAGGATTGAGGTAGTTGAGTCTTCAAAGAGTTCGAAAGCAATCCTATCATCTTTGGTCTTGCAACCAAATTTGAGGGATAAGATTAAGGAGGCTCAACCACGTGACAAGTTCTTGTGCAAGATGAAAAATCGGGCACAAGCTGGGAGTATTGAGAAATTTATCGTTGTCACAGATGATGTTTTGACTTATGATGGGAGGTTATGTGTTCCTAAGGATCCATCCCTTAGGAAGCAAATTTTTGAAGAAGCTCACAATACACCATACTCCGCTCACCCGGGAGGTACAAAGATGTACCACGACCTGAAGAAGTTCTTTTGGTGGAGAGGAATGAAACGGGACATTGGTGTATTTGTAGAGAGGTGTATGATATGTCAGCAGGTGAAGGCAGAACACCAACGACCAGGAGGTTTACTCCAACCGTTGGAAATCCCAGAATGGAAATGGGAGCATATCACAGTAGATTTCGTGGTTGGTCTGCCACGAACAGTGAGGAAGAACGATGCTATATGGGTGATAGTAGATCGCTTGACGAAGTCATCTCACTTTCTACCTGTGAGGATGACTTATAGTGTGGAACAATATGCACGGATTTATATTCGGGAGACTCTGAGGCTACATGGTGTTCCAGTGTCAATCGTATCGGATAGAGATCCGCGATTTATGTCAAAATTTTGGAAGAGTCTTCAGAGTGCATTGGGCACTAAGTTGATTTCAGTACTGCATATCATCCGCAAACCGATGTTCAATCTGAGCAGACTATCAAGACACTTGAAGATTTGTTGAGGGCGTGTGTTCTTGATACTGGTGAGAATTGGGAGAATATTTTGCCGTTAGTAGAGTTTGCTTATAACAATAGTTACCAAGCAACTATACAAATGGCCCCATACGAGGCTCTCTACGGAAGGAAATGTCGATCGCCCCTTTATTGGAGTGAGGTTGGAGAAGGAAAAATTTTGGGTCCAGAATTGATCGAGCAGACTGTAGAGAAGATAGCCGAAATAAGAGGTAAAATTAAGACTGTCCAGGATCTGCAGAAATCTTATGCTGATAAATGAAGGAAAGATATCCAATTTGAGATTGGAGAAAAAGTGTTCTTGAAAATAGCGCCGATGAAAGGAGTGATACGATTCGGTAAAAAGGGAAAGCTACAGCCTCGTTACATCGGACCTTTTGAGATTTTGGGTCGTGTTGGTGATCTTGCTTATAGTTTGGCCGTTGGAGTTATCGGGAGTGCACAATGTCTTTCAAGTCTCCATGCTGAGAAAATACATACATGATCCTGGTCACGTATGCAATTTCAAAGAGCTACATGTAGCCAAGAACCTGACTTATGAGGAGGTGCCTACAGCTGTTTTGGAGCGTAAGGTACATCAGTTACGGAATAAAGAGGTTAAATTGGTGAAAGTTCAATGGAGTCGTCATGGACCAAATGAGGCAACTTGGGAACGTGAAGAGGAGATCCGTTCTAAGTATCCAACATTCATTTTTCAAGGTACGTAACTTAATTTTCGAGGACGAAAATTTGTTAAAGGTGAGTAGGTTATAACGCCCCGATTTTGCGTATACATTTATTGTGAATTATAGAAAACATGTTCAATTTTATTAAATCAATGCCCGAATAATTTTGTCATTTAATTCATCTCATTCTCATGATCATGCAAATTCATTTCATTTCATTTTATTTTATTTTGACGCATGTCAAATTAATTAATTCACTATCTCATTTCATGTCATATTAACTCTCGTCACTTTATTTCATTGTGTCTCATCTCGACATTTCTAGGCCCGAGTCAAATTTTAAATAATATTAATTGTTGCCCAAAATATTTTACAAGCTAAATAATATTATTATTTATTATTATTACTATTACTATTATTAATATTATTATTATTTAATTCAGCCCGATCATATTTATTGTTAATTATTTTAAACTCAATTATTATTAATAGTAATATTATTGTGGCCCATATTAATTTTGTTTAGTGATCCAAACCCTTTTTTCAGCCCAATTGAGAGTCCTAAACCTAAGCCCACACAGTTTTTCTACCTGTTGCTACCCAAAATATTATCCGGAGATAGATATTGCTGGAATGGATGGGATAGCAAACAAATGCAAGAGCACTTCCGAGAGAAAGATAAATAACACAAGATTTGCCGGGGTTGTTAGTCCCGGGCTTGAATGCTCTCGCGAGATATTATTAATACCGATATTCGGGGATACAAGTATTAATGTAAGAATACAATTACAATGAGTGTAAAGTTTCTTGTTATCTTAGCTAGTGAGCGTGTAGATTGCCGGAAGAACCAGATTTGATGCTCTGTGAGTTCTTGTAACAAAGGTGATGAACAGTCGCGGCGGTGAGAGATCGACCGCCTCTCACGGCGAGTATTTAGCCGGATGTTTGGGCTTCGGGCTTATGAGACCCTTGGAATCTGTCTAGTGGGGACTCGGCCTTACGCCGATCGTCTTACGGACGAGAGATTTGGAGAGAGAAGTCCCGAGATGGATTAGGTGAGATAGCCGGAGCTTGATGGTATGTGTGTTCTTGATATTTAGTGAATGTATCGGAATGTGAGAGAATGTGGTAGGAGGCTGTAGAGTGAATTCCGAGCCGTAGGTTCAAATGAATTGATCGAGAACCTTTTTCCAGTAGGAGGAGGTTCTCTATTTATAGAACTGGATATACGCGGGCGATCGCCTTTACTGCAATATAATAATCGGGCGATCGTCTTTTAGCACATGGGCCTGTCCCTTTAAAGCCTGCAGGAGTTGTTGGCGTCAACTTTGCGGTCCAATGGGGAGCTTACACGCGTCCTGAGTTAGTCACATGCGGCCCTACTGACAACTTTCGGCGCACATGCCGGTAGGTGGGGTAGGTGACAGGCTTTGGTCAAAGATCTTGTCAGCGCCTTTTATGGATCTGCACGTGGGTGCTTTTCTGAGATCCAGTCCTTGATGGTTTTGACAGCGATCGTCTCTGCTCGGGGCGCAGGTCGATTGCCCTTAGCCGGTTAGTAGAGTAGATCGCCAGCTGCCAAAGGGCGATCGCCTTGGGAGTCGATCGCCAGGTACCTGATGGTGGTTTTGATATCTTCGACTTGGCGAGCTAGTCAGGGTTTGACTGGAGTTGACTTGGTCGCTCGGTCTTATAGTCGATCGCCTGTCGGGATGAATAAATCGTGACACAACAATTGCCCCCCAGCTCGCTCATACGTTGGAAACGTGGGGTGAGGTGGCTTTCTTGGCGATCGCTGAATTTTTGACGAGCGACTGAGTGTTTTATTGAAGCGCGATCGTCTTTGAGCCGATATGCTCTGATTCGGACGACACAGTTGGCAATCAAGCTGTGAGGAAAAACAACGGGCGTTGAAAAGTCTCCGTGCACGTGTCGGGCTTCTATTGGAGGACGCCAACGGTCATTAATGACTCCTCGGGCGACGCGTCCTCGAAAAGACGCGTCACGCGGGTCTCGAGGGGTCAACCCAGTGCGCCGTTTGAGATCCGACCCCGAGGTTTTCCCTTATTGCAATCGGGTCCTGCTTTCTCCTATAAAAGGGCGCGGGGCTGCGATCTCACTCACGCGTACGCATTTGGAGAAAGAAGGTCCTGGCCGAATTTTTGAAGATCTAAGCGCCGATCGTCGATCGATTTCACTTTAGGGTAAGAAAAACCTTTTCTTCTTTTCTAACTCAAAATGGCGGAACCTCATCGTCGTTTGGAGCGGGAACCGATTACGCCGCGGGACATCGGCCAGGAGAAACTTCTTCCGTCTTCCACTGGAGGCAATGGTGAAGCCATTCGGCCGGAATCGACCCGGCTGAAGTTGAGGCTTTGTTCAATGAGGCCGATGTTGCTAGGAGTCGGTGCCGAGGAGAGACGATCGCGGTCGAGAGAGATCGCGATCGGGGGCTTCCGGGAGCAACATAGTGATTTTGGACGGGCTATAGGGCCTTTCTTTGAAATAATGGATAGATTGGCGGTCTACTCCGCGATTCGATTTCAGGATATTCGGTCGCTTATCCCTATGTGCTCCCCAAGCGGTCGCGATATCGTGCCGCGCGATCGTTGTGGTCGCTCGGCCAAATCTGAGCTCGACGTCCGTGAGAGATCAGCCGTCTGGAGGACAAGATTCCATGTTCCTTGAGATGTGGACATGTTCGCGCCCGCGGAGAATGAACGAGCCGACCAGCCTCCGATGGGTATGGTCGCAGTGAGTGAGGCCGTTATGGAGGCCGGCCGCGCTTCCTGTCCTTTGCGGTCTCCCATCTGTTGGCCGCTTGGAATGTGGCGCCACTTCGGTGACGCCGAACGCCCGGCTCCAAATCATATGCACTCTCACCCTTTTCGGCGGTCACCGCTTGTACTGTCTCCGTCGCCGTTGGAGATGAACTATTTGTTTAAACCGACGGCACATAGAGGGTTGGTCGGCGGTTACCACATCCAAGGCCGATCTCGGCGGGTGATCCATGGAGTTCGAATAAGATACGGGCGATCGACGAAGTGGTTACGGGTCGGCAAGTGGAGAGCTTCGCGAGCGACAATCCCACAGCGAACCGGAGATCCCACCGAATTTGGAGAGGAATCCCGTAAGGGTTTAGACTCTCCCTTCGCTTGGATGCGTGTTGGGTGATCTAATTTGATTTGCTTTGCAAGCTTTCATATCCCGTGATCGAGGCGCCTTTCGACTTCCTCGTTGTTTGGGAGCGAATTAGTAGCTTGTCTGACGACGACCTAGACGCCACTCGGATCAACAAGGAGAGTCGCTGGTTGTCGGCACGACTATTCAGCTTCCCGAGACAAATCGCGGTGCAAGTAATGACTTTATGCGACCTTCAATTTCTAGGCGATCGCCTTATTTGAAGATAGTGTCTGACCGTTAGTCGATCGTCTTTAACTGCAGAGGTTCGTTTCCCTCGCTTTTTGGAGCCTCCGGAGGAGATCGCTATGTCGAACCCAGGAGTCCTAGGCCGTCTCAAGTCGAAGAGGTCGACTCGGGTTCCACCCGTCGCATTGCCTATAGTTCCAGAGGCGGTGCCTCGTGCGGAGCCGGAGCCTCGCGTAGAGCAGGTCGAGGTTGAGGAGGAACTTCCGGAGGAGGGGCTTCGGGCGAATCGCAAGAGGCCGAGGCCGCAAGAAACTTCGTTTCCTGCCCCGGGCGATGAAGTGCCGATCGCCGCGCCTCCGATCACCATCGTTGCTCCGGAGCGCGAGCCGCCCTCTGCGGCTTTTCTGCGGGAGACGGCGATCGCGGATGCGGAAACTCCTCGAGGGAAACCGTTTTTTGGTCGGGATCCCGAGAAGGCTGAGAGGTAGATAGCTTTTATGTGTTGACAATTACATCTTCGTAGGAGTTGTATTAACCTTGGTGTTTTGGTGCGAGATCCGTCGCAAAGACCCGTCTTGTCCACCGATGGTCGTGGATTTTTACGGCGAGTCGATCTCTCGCCATTCTGCGACATTCCTCCTATGTGAGCAAGGCCGCCACGCTTTGCCGAAGGCGTGGACAATCGATTTGGATGCGATCGCCCGGCCGCGATCGTCGAGTTCGATGGATCTTGTTGTCGCCCTTTCTCTTCGAGACGGCGACCATGGCCGTCAGTGCCGCCAGAGTTTGAGGCGGCCCTCCACTATTCGCCTTCGGGAGGATCTTGAGGCGGCTCGGAAAGGAACGCCGAGTTTGCCGACAAGATCGCGCGGCGATGGAGAAGGACTCCTTGGAGGCGGCCAAGCGGGCGAGCCACGAGCTTGAGCCGGAGAAGAAGGAGAGGCGAGAAATTCCGAATGGCGGTCGATCGGTTTCGGGACCGGATGCAGTGCCGTCCGTGCGAGGAATGTTCTTGAGGAGGAGGCCGATCGCGAGAAGGTGACGATCGCTCGGGCGATGAGCGAGCCGGCGGAGGCGAAAGAGAAGGTTGCTGCGAGGAGGCCGAGCTCGTGGATCGCAACAGCGATGGCCGAGCCGAGAGGAGAGGTCGAGGCGACCAAGGCCGATCCTTCCAAAATTTGGAGTATGTCAGCGAGTTCGCCTATTACTTGGCGTTCGCCGACTCGATCCGAGCGGCTAAGAAGGGAGGCTTGGAGGTCGGTCCTCTTGCCGAGAAGTTCAAGTCATATGCATTGGAGCATCCTCTCAATTCGGCTTTCTCCTTGCCGATCTTGGACCTGGCGGACATCGGTGTGGATTTGAGCTGGTATCCGTCTCCAGACAGTCTTGCTCATCCCGATGCTCCGGAAGATGAGGGAACCGCGCCGAATGCTGATGGTGAAGGCCCGGCAGGGGCCTGAGGCGCTTCCTTTTTGATGTTTTTAGCTTACTTGTAGCTTTGTAGTTTTCTTTTTGTAGCACTTAGGCCTTCGGGCGACCGTGTACTCTATTTTTTCAAGTAATGAAATGAGCATTTGTCTTTCTGACTTATCTCTTGAATGAATGGTTATTTTTAAGTCTTTGTTTGACTTTGTACAAATGTGTGAGGAGAGATCGTTGCGAGGGTAGTTCCAAATGAATTGATAAACTCATAAGACAACTTTTTACAACAAGTTCGATCGCTGCACTACATCTGAAAAAATGACGATCTCCGTATGTGGTTGAATAGCGACGATCGTCGTGTAGGTAGTCCGCACTCTTCTTGCCCCTTGTTTTTATTCACTTAGTGGAAGTAAGGGGATGAAAATAATTCCTTGAGCGAGCGGTCTTCAACTTTGTCGAATCCTCGGGGACGGTCGTCCATCTTGAGGAACCGTGCACGATCGCGGAGTTCGATGGACCGACTCCTTGATCATGTCTTGATGCGCGAAGACACTGAGTGTCTCGTGACTCACTTTATTATGAGGGTCCTCCGTTAGGCTGCGCCTCGCCTCGTATTTAAACGAAGGGCGTGCGGTCTCGGTCTAGAGGAGTCCTTGCGCGGGGCAGCGTCGGATGAATCAACTCCGCGCCCGCGGCTTGTTAGCTCTGCTTCCACCTCGGCTAGCCATGGAGATGGCCGACCTCGACGGTGTACGTTGAGACGGGGTTGTGGCACGTCGCATTGTCCGGGTTCACCATGTTAGATGATGAACCTTTGAGGGCGAGCGATCGCGTCCACTGATTTATTTTGGAGGGCCCTCAGACTACGCCGGCCTCGTATTTAAACGAAGGGCGGGCGATCTTGGCCTAAAGGGACCTTGCATGGCCTAAGCAGTTGGTTCCATCGACCACAAGGACCATGGCTGCACTCTTTCACCTAGGATCGTCATGTAGATGTCGATCTTCGACGGTGTAAGTTGTGCGGGGGAGGCGATCTCGTGCCTTAGTCCATCATGTTATATGGTGAACTATAGATGGCGATCGAGTCCTCCGGTTTCTTGAATGAGGAGGGAGATCGGGATGACTTCCGTGGTCTCCTCTTGATTGAAGCATATAGAGACGGTCGCCGAGGTTGATCCAGGGGTCGGCTCGTATGAGCTTCCCAGCCTGTTTTGAGTTCGACTCGGACGATCGTCTATAGAGATAGGCGGGGGCTTCGGCTAAACCAATAAGTCATCTAACTTGCCCTCCTCGAACAGTCTCTAGAGCTGTTTGAGGAGGTCGCGATAATTGTTGGTGCTGTGTCCGGGACTCTTGTGGTAGGCACACTATTGGGTGTTGTCCTGGTGACCGTGGTCCCTTATCGCCTTCGGCTTTTTGAGCTCTTCGTGCCCCCGATGGCATAGAAAATATGTGCCGGAGTTACATTGAACGGATGGAGGAGAGGGGCTTCCTTGTCCTCGAAGGCACAGAGATCTCCGGGTGTCTTGGCGATCGCCTTCTTTGCTTTGGCGATCGCTATCTTCTGGGCAAGAGGTGGCGTTTCCTCGTCTAAGCGGAGGGTGAGTAGCCTTTGCCTGGCCAGGAAGTTGGCAGCTTTAGCGCGGAAGATCGTGTAAGTTGGGGGAATATCCTTGGAGAGATGTCTGAACATGGGAGAGTGACCGAGGAATCCCCCCATGACCGAGTAGAGAGCGAGCTCATCACTGACGGGTTCCCCGGTGATCATGATTTCGTCTACCCGGTCGATGTAATCTTCGTCAGTTTCGTCCTTCCCCTGCTTGATTTTTATCATGCGCTGGGGGCCTTCTGGTCTGGCGACCTTGCTGGCGAAGTATGACGTGAAGTCATCCGCCAGTTTCTTAAAAGAGGTGACCGATCGTGGTGGTAATGAGACGTACCACTTATGGGCCAGCTCGCCCAATGTCAGCGGGAAGATCCGGCACCTGGTTGCATCAGATGCCCCACACCCAGTCATGTAAATTCGAAATTTACTCAGGTGGGTTTCGGGGTCCGATCTCCCCTTATACAGAGGTGTTTTAGGAGGAGCGATCGTTGGTTGTATGGGGCAAGCTCGATGTGGACCGCGAGTGGCTCGGTCGGCCGCGATCTTCTTGCTTGCTTGCCCTGGCGTCAAGAGTGCTCTCATCTCATCGAGCCGACGTTGCATGGCGGCCATCGCCGTGCTTTGGCTTAGCGGCTCGCGATCGGAGCGGAGCCGAGGCGGTTGAGTCTTGAGTCCCCAGCGATCGGGCGGGAGTCGAGATGGTGACATGCGTTCGGTGTGAAGTGAGTAGGCCGAACTCCCTGGTGACGGATTCGGATTCCGTCTTCTCAAGGTTGGAAAGCAGTGCCCGTGGCCGGGATGGGTCGCGTCCCAAGCGATCGAATATGGATCCGTCCGGTCGTGCGAGAGCCTTTCCTCGCGAATCGGGGCTTTTGACGATCGCTCGTTCGGTAGCCCCTTGAATTTCCGTTTTCCCATGCGACGGATGATCGAGGAGTTATCGCGGGCGCGCGCATGCTCTCCGTCGCTCCTCCCGGGATGGCCATAGCCTCCTCGATCTGTTCCTCGGTTTGGACCCATCGAGTGAGAGAGGTGGGGCCATCTCTCGGATGCGGGATCGAGTCTCGCGTTGCCGCGGCTTCCCCTGTCGGGCAGGGTTCGGGTGGCCAGGGAAATGGTGTCGCGGTTCGGAGAGTAGCTTTCTTGATGGACCGGCGGATGTCATGATTACGGAGGTTTTCTTTGAAGTGCGGTGAGTGTCACTTCAAGTATATGCCAGAAACGATGATTGTTCTTGGGACGGTAGAAATAAAAATATGAGGGTTAGATCCCCTTCTTCTAGCGCCAATTGTTGCTACCCAAAATATTATCCAGGAGATAGATATTCTTTGGAATGGATGGGATAGCAAACAAATGCAAGAGCACTTCCGAGAGAAAGATAAATAACACAAGATTTGCGGGGTTGTTAGTCCGGGCTTGAATGCTCGCGAGATATTATTAATACCGATATTCGGGATACAAGTATTAATGTAAGAATACAATTACAATGAGTGTAAAGTTTCTTGTTATCTTAGCTAGTGAGCGTGTAGATTGCCTAAGAACCCAGTTTGATGCTGTGAGTTCTTGTAACAAAGGTGATGAGCAGTCGCGGCGGTGAGAGATCGACCGCCTCTCACGGCGAGTATTTAGGTGGATGTTTGGGCTTGGGCTTATGAGACCCTTGGAATCATCTGTCTAGTGGGGACTCGCCCTTCGCCGATCGTCTTACGGACGAGAGATTTGGAGAGAGAAGTCACGAGATGGATTAGGTGAGATAGGGAGCTTGATGGTATGTGTGTTCTTGATATTTAGTGAATGTATCGGAATGTGAGAGAATGTGAACTAGAGGCTGTAGAGTGAATTCCGAGCCGTAGGTTCAAATGAATTGAGCGAGAACCTTTTCCCGGTAGGAGGAGGTTCTCTATTTATAGGAACTGAATACGCGGGCGATCGCCTTTTCTTGCAATATAATAATCGGGCGATCGTCTTTTAGCACATGGGCTGTCCCTTTAAAAGCTGCAGGAGTTGTTGGCGTCAACTTTGCGGTCGATGGGAGCTTACACGCATCTGAGTTAGTCACATGCGGCCTACGACAACTTTCGGCGCACATGCCGGTAGGTGGGGTAGGTGACAGGCTTTGGTCAAAGATCTTGTCAGTTAGCAAAAGATCTTGTCAGCGCCTTTTATGGATCTGCACGTGGGTGCTTTTCTGAGATCCAGTCCTTGATGGTTTTGACGGCGATCGTCTCTGCTCGGGGCGCAGGTCGATTGCCCTTAGCCGGTTAGTAGAGTAGATCGCCAGCTGCCAAAGGGCGATCGCCTTGGGAGTCGATCGCCAGGTACCTGATGGTGGTTTTGATATCTTCGACTTGGCGAGCTAGTCAGGGTTTGACTGGAGTTGACTTGGTCGCTCGGTCTTATAGTCGATCGCCTGTCGGGATGAATAAATCGTGACACAACACTACCCTAAACCTAATTTTGTATACAATATAACTACTGTATAATACAGCCAGAATACAGAATACACAAACATATTTTTCTCTGCCTCCAGCCGTTCCCTTCTTGAATTCTCATGTTCTGCAATTTTTTCATCTTCCTCAACAACAAAGGTAAACTCATAATCCCATAGTTTAATTTCTGTTGTGTATATATTAATCAATATTTCCTGGTGTCAATCCCACCGTTTGAGTCTGAAGAACCACCGTTAAACATCAAAACCTGTTCCTAAACCCAGTCCAGAATTTAAAAAATTTGTCGGCCTGACACCAGAATTTCACAACCATCATCCACCACCATGTTTTCAGTAGCTTCAAACCCGCGGCCCGAACCCGAAAGCACAGCCGGGATCCGACCAAACACCATGGTCTGAATTAGAAATCCGATCTGGACCGAGTCAACCCATGTTCAAACCCAAATCCATCTCAGAACAAATTTTCAGACCCAAACCAAAATGGAAATTGAACCACCAGCATCATCACGGGTTGAGCCCGAAGCGTTACCTGGGCGGCCGCGATTGTATGCGAGCTGTCCAAACTTGGTGTGCCGCCATTAACCCACACCCGAGCCCCGGCTAGAGCCAGCCATGGCCACTCAAATCCCTTCGTCGGTCCAAGGTCATAGCCTTGATTTCACCATCGCCACCGCCACTTGGACCTCCGCCCTGCATCCGGCCGCAACTGCCGTTCCCTTCCCTTTCTTTTTGGCCGTCGTGATTTGGTGTGTGTGTCTTTGTGTGCGTGTTGTGCATAAGTTTGAGTGTGTCTTTCTACAGGTTTTAGTTTTAGTTTTATGTGTTTGGAAGATGAGAGTTGGCCGAGGCGACTTTTTAGAGAGAGAATTCTGATTTTTCTTTTGACAGTAGAGAGAGAGTAGAACATAGGGAGATGGGGAGAGAGGGTGTCGGCCGAAAGAGGAGAAGTGAGGAGTGTTCGGCCGACTTCTTTGGTGGAAGGGTTTGTTTTATTCCCAATTTCTTTAGGGTTCTTCAATTTAATCCCCAAGTTCTAGTCCCTCTCAAATTGACCCCAAATCATTTTCAGGGTATACTAATTTCAGCCCCTAATTTTCAGTTTCTTCATTCTTGTCTCAGTATGGTTTATAATTATTCCAGTTAGCCCCAATCAGAATTATAATTTCTACAATTTTAGTCTCTTTCGGCCAAGCTTTTAACATGTTGACATTTTTTTAATTTATATTATTAGTCACTCATAATTTAGTTCTGAGTCATATAATAATAATAATTTTCTATTATTACTAATTGTAGATAATAACAAGAATTTACGGGCCTAGAATTGTCGAGTCAAGCATCTTCATCACATTCAAGCCAAGAACTGCATTTTATCCAGGTGTGGGGATTTATTACGCTTTTGTTTATTTTAATTGCTTTATATATTGTCTTGTATGTGCACGTGAAATCAGTCAGAAGCACTTAAATGTGCAATCAGTCAGAAACACTTAAATGTGCAACCAGTCAGAAGCACTTAAATGTGCAAATCAGTCAGAAGCACTTAATTGTGAATAAAGCCTTCGGGCTAGCCGACGGGCTTCAGAATTTATCAGTCATGTTGTTTATACTTGCTAATATATTTAGCAATTAACGTAGACATATTGCGTACTCTCCACACTGAGCTAGTTGGAAGCTCACCCCACTA
The DNA here is from genome assembly GCA_033398695.1 of Orobanche coerulescens. Taxonomy (NCBI): domain Eukaryota; kingdom Viridiplantae; phylum Streptophyta; class Magnoliopsida; order Lamiales; family Orobanchaceae; genus Orobanche; species Orobanche coerulescens. The sequence continues at coordinate 179,277,923 of CM065807.1, read as the reverse complement.
TTTAACCCCTTTCAGGTTGAGGAGCTCGATGTGGCATGCGATTGAGAGTGGGATGATCAAGCTGATGATTAAATGTTTATTTATTAATATCATTTCTCTAAAACTATGTTTTACGAACAAGTATTCGATTTGTTTTAATTTCACGTCGAAGTTTGTCTTTATTTAATGGTGACTTGAAAATATTACTTGCGATTATTAAGTTTATTCTTCTTAAAAATATATTTCCGCTGCAAAATTTTTATTTACTCTTCTTAAAATTAGAAGAATTATATTTTAGAAAAGTGGTCGCTACACAAGTGACCGCATCCAGCACCAAAAGTGAAAACCCAAACCTGACCGGAAGCTGCTCCACAGGAAAGAACCGAAGCACACAGCTCAGATTCAACCCACCGAAACCACCAAGAAATCGTCCTCATATAAAAGCCTCAAACTCCGTCACAAAAGATCTCGACTCAGTTCACAGAAAGAAAAGAATTGAAGTATGAAAATAATCAGATTACTTTTGCTCGTTTCGTTTTTGTGTGTTTCTCAACTCTCCCGAAAAGGGTATTTATAGATATATCGGAGTAGGATTCGCAGAGAGAAAACCGGAACTGCAACTGGGGTTTTCATGGCGGAAGACCAGGGAAGGTTGCAACAGACGGGAGAGAAAGACGGGAGAAAGAAACGGGCAGAGAGGGAGAAAGAAAAGAGCCAAATAAATGGCTTAGATTAATCCTGGTCAAAAGAGCTGCTTCCAAGGTCTGGGTCGGGTCAACTCTTTAAGGTGGGCTGCATGAGAATAATTTTGGGCCTTCACAATTTTATTCATTTGGCCCAAATAAACCCAACAACAACATTAGTCAAATGCCCGGTACGAACATGAGTGCAGTTTATAAAATATTTATAAAATGGAAAGCAGAAAATATTTTGACAGAACAGTAATTTAGAAAAGGGTTAATAGCCGCAAAATTCCTGAACTTTTGTCAAATTCTTATTTTGCACCTCAATTTAAAAATCTGCTTGCAATCCCCAACCTTTAATACTAATCTGATTTTGCACTCCTGTTGGTGAGACCCCAATTGGTGCTTATGTGGCAACCGGATTGTCTGATGTGGATAAATACTCTGGTGTGAACAAAACGACGCCGCATATAATTATTCTAAACGTCGTCGTTTTGCGTAGATAGGGTCGTAATTTTTATTTAATCATTAAGAGACGCAAATTTAAGGATTTGTCAAGTTGTCTTCTTCCTCTAATTTAAGTGTTCTTTAAGCTACGAACCATGTATCATTCCTTTCTGTTCAGATTTGAATTTGCGAGCATGGTGTTGTTGCTAGAGTGAGAACTTACTGATTGAAATCCCGAGGTAAGGTTTTATTGTTGCCATCGCCATAGAGATGTAATAGGAAGAAAACGATTTCGAAGAGATTATTGTATTTCTGGAAATTGAATGTAACGAGTGAATATTTTTTTTTAATACAGATTGATGATTGTGGGGGTTTTAGGAGTGGATTGATCCAGAGCTATCACCACATTACAAGTTTGGAACTTTGCAAGATTTGTGTCTTTGGGGATCCGAGAAACGTTTTAAATCTTTTATTGTTATTTTTTACGTGGTGTTCTTCCACCTGTGTTGACAAATACACGTTGCTGCCACGTAGATGCCACGACATCTACTAATGCCACATATATGCCACGTAAGAAAGGCTATCACCGGAAAATGTTGCCGGGGTGCAAAATCAGATTAGTATTAAAGGTTGGGGATTTTCAGGCAGATTTTTAAATTGAGGTGCAGAATAAGAATTTGACCAAAAACCAGAGATTTTACGGCTATTAACCCTTTAGAAAATGAACAAGGTAGAAGTGACGATGGGTTTGATCAAAACATAAAACAAATACATGTTTGATAGGTACCAACCCCTTAGTTCGTAGATGAAAAACTAATGGATGACCTAGCAATTCTAGTAATAGTATCCGGTCTGTTTTTCTTTTTTTTTGATGACGGGGGAACCCGCAGCCGCTACTCTTCGAGTGCGCACTGGATAAACTCTCTACTGGGACGTAATATCCTCGTAACTACGCCAACTGGTAAACTACTAAGCAGGCCCACTTGTGTATTTCAACTAGAAAGTGTTGGTAGGGGAATCGAACTCGTGGCCTTTGCGTCTTCACCTCTTCCAATTAACTTAGCTTACCTCATGCGGGTTATCCGATCTGATTTTTAATCCCTTGAGAAGTGTTAATAGTATTCCGGTACAGAGGGTATTTCATGGAAGTTGACCAAAGACCGTACAACTATAAGCACAGGTTCAAAATAGGTGAGACTCGAGTGATCCTCATTATCCACCCCCACATAAAGAGCATGTTTGGTCGATTATTCTTCCAAACTAGATCAATTTATTTTTAATTGGGAGCTTTTCCTGTATGGCAAGAATCGCCAAGAGTGTACTTATAGTACTAGTAATTTTCTAAGACTATTTGTTAAGGGCCAGTTCACTTCACTAGTTTTCAACAAAAATTTCTAATAAAATTGAAAAAATGGAAAACATGTTCTCGTTAGATTTTTTTAAAAGAAAAATTGTAAAAATAGAAAACACGATTTTTTTTAGGTTATAACTATAGTCTAGAGAACCGTTGAAAAGAGTTTTGGATTGTTTTCTGAATCCGGAAAGTAGAAAACACGCTAAATCTACTTTCAGAACACAATTAACACAACAAACAACTTTTTTTTTTTTTTTTCGTTTGTTTCTAAGAGCAACTCCAAGAGTTGCTTAAGTCACTCTTCATAAAAACTATTATTTTATGAGCTCCTAGCTATTTAAGATACAAGTAGATTCAGCAACTCCAACAATCCTCCTCAAAATTCACTCTTAATCTATTTTTCATGTTTTTCCTATAAACAGACATGTTCGAAACTATAACTGCTATATCAGCTATATCCAGTGCAGTGCATTCCAGAATCAATTCCAACAGCAAAGATTAACGTCTTGCACAAAGGTCTCTGTATTGTTGCATGTATCATAACCTTACATATCACTCTTTACAAGATGTACAGATGTACATAGTCACCACAATCGAATGATTCATTAGTTTTAAGATGCAACATACATTTGTCCGCACTCAGCGTAACCTACACCATCACACTTTGATAAAGATCAGGAAATAAAAAGGTGAAGAAAAAGTAATTAAAAAGGAGGCAAAAGACTCAGAGGGAAATCAGTATATACTAATATGATATTAAGTGAGGAGACATTACGTGCTCTTCATTGTTAGAGACTTTTAGAGCTCCTAGCATTTTATAGAGGGATTAGGAGATTGTTGGAGGTGGTTAGCATGCCAGTCTCTCCAAACTTTAGCCAAAGATTGTGTATAGAGCATCTTCCTAGTTTTTACTTGTTATCTAGGTTCAAAAATTCTTCAGTCTCATAGTTTGTATCCATAATGGAAAGATTATCAATACTTTGGTGTAGACCACTAAAAGTATGGGAAGAACAAGCATGCCAACAGCTCTATCAGGTCATCTCAGCAGTTAATTTGGACAATAGAGAAGATCAACTCGTATGGAACATCTCGGGTAAATGCTTTTCCAGCAAAGAATGTTACGATTTTTTGGAGGTCAATTCTAGCTCTTCCCATAATTGGATGATAAGCTGGAAAATCAAAGCTCCTCCGAATGGTTCCATTTTTTAGAATTATTTTACCGACAAAGTCCAGTATTACGTATTCTCGAAATATCAATACGGTTACAAGCGAGTCACAAAAATGAAAAATACACCAAAACGGAAAATACCTGAAAAAGAAAAAAATACGGATATTACATTTATAACTCATTACAAAAAGAAAACTAATATTATGAAAATAATCTGGGATGTTGCATAATTAAAGGTTATTGAATGATTGATAAGCTACATTAGCATAGTCAAGTCAATGTCATCACATATAATACTGTAAATAGCACTTAAATCATAAAGAAATGCTACATTGACATAGTCAAGTCATTGTGATCATACACGGCAACACCTAAAATAATAGAGAAATGCAAGACTGAACGAAAATTCAAAAACCCTAAATACAAACAATGAATTTGCCTCTTCAGCTCTTCAACTAAGAAGTTAAATAGAGCAATGTGTACCCCTATCATGTTTAATATAACAACATATATAAAATTAAATATCAATAGCAGAGAATTAACTAACATAATATGCAATTGCTAATTCTCTGTTCACTAATCACCTACAGGTTCATTTCACAAACCTTGAGAACCCAAAAGCGAGGACAAAGTTAAACTCAGACATTGCTAAAACTTTGAAATCTCACGCACACACAAACACAGAGAGAAAGACTGAAAGAGAGAGCTATTACACACACAAAATACATATATCGCCCAAACTCCATGTTATTATTATGGCCCAATCTGGCCCAGAAATATTATCTCCTTCTGGCCCATGCCATTTACTGTGCCGGCCCAGCCCATTGGCAGCCCTTTTAATGGGAGCCGTCCGATCCAGATTTATTCTACTCCTAATCTGGACCGTCCGATCTCCCTTATAAATATCTAACCCTAACCCTTCACTCCCTCATTTCTCCCTCACCGTCTCCACTCACCCGTCGCCCCCTTTCTCTTCTTCTCTCTCCCGTGAGTTCTTCTCTCTCGGTCAATCTTCGATTTTGTTCCCGATTCTACCTACCTCCTCTCCCCCGTGAGCGATTGAATATCACAATGGAATCACGTGACATCCGATTCCCTCCTTGTTTGTATATATATCGTGGCCGGGGTTGGAGTTTGGATCATATTGAGAGGAAGAGAATCGATTTGTGCCTTGAGAATCCGAGTGAAAACGATATCTGTGTTGTGATATCTTTGAGGGAGATCGGGGTTGTGTCCTGAGTTTTTTGAGGTTTTCTAGATTCGAATGTAACATCCCAATTCACAAATGGGACATTACACGCCGTAGAACCCTCATGAGGTCTACCAGGCTAACACATGACACACATGCCGAACATGAAAATCCCAAAGACATAATCATCAATGTAAAAATGGGGCCGTGGCCTCGGCCAAAACGTTTTAATAGACGTACGTGAAAATATAAGTCGATACCATGTCATTGCCCACGCAGGGGACTTTAACCGAATACAATAAAACCAGTCAAATTCTGATACTCAAGCAATATAAATGACCCAACATAAATAAAGACTCGAGCCTCATAATCATGTCAACCCATCCTTTGCGTGCATAACCCGTGTCTGCTCCTCAGCTCTTCCAGTACCTGAAATGCATAAGACGCATTTCCCCCATTTAAGGGGTTAGCATTCGAATAGCTAGTGCAAGTACACAATTACACAACATTATATACAAATACGATTTTACTCAGTCATCTCAATCAGAAATCATTTGCCATAGACATTCCGGAATACTACATTGACAATCAGAACAATTGTCAATTCATCACGATATCATAAAATCACAACTGGTGTCCCATGGCCGTACCCCTTAGTATCGACCCCCAGACATCCCGTCGAACGCTCCGGGTGGGACACCACTTCCGCGGCCATACCCCTTAGTATCGACCCCCAGACATCCCGTCGAACGCTCCGGGTGGAAGTTCAACCACACACGCACCCAAGTCCACTTCCGCGGCCGTACCCCTTAGTATCGACCCCCAGACATCCCGTCGAACGCTCCGGGTGGAAAGAACACAACTCACGCACCCGAAAACCACAATTTATCATTCATTTTGAAAATGTAACATACATAACGGAATGTAATACATGTACTTGCCTTGGTTAACACGACGCGAAGGAAAACGGTGAACGGAAGGGTTTTGGCCCGAATAATCTTCACAAATCCGATCCTAACACAATAATAATATGAAACCAATCTCAATGTTACGAAAACGTAGGAATACATCCTAGTTCTACCCGCTGGAACAATTCGTTGAACATTCCTAGGGTATTGTCGGGTATAAGTGATGAACAATGGAAAAATCGAAGTTTAAAACCACAAATCCTCAATAAAAACGAAGGATTACAAGTGTACGATTGAATTCTAGCAATGATCCATGATAATTCGGATTAAAAGAGTCAAATCACAAGAAATTCCCAAAATTTCCCCAAAATCTCAAAACAAGGGTTTCAGGGATTCTTACCTTGATTCGGATCGCGGAAAATGTTAAGAACTTGAAGAATTCGCGCAAGGAATGCAAGGATGTTAGTGGATGATGAAATTTGGTCTAAATCGGCCCTAACACTCGTCTGGAATCGCCCAAAACCGAAGAGAAGAAGTAAGGATGGAAAATGACGAAGTTGGGTTGTTGCTGTCCTATATAAATAATACATTGTTAGCGCACGCTAACCACCAAAGCATAGCGCGCGCTAATGGGGACCGCAAGCAGTCCAGAAGTAGTCTGGCGTCTCTAGCGTGCGCTAGACATGTTTAGTGCGCGCTAAATACTACCCGATAGCATACGCTACAGAAGCCTTAGCGCGCGCTACCTGAAGATCAGTGCACAGAATATGAATTCAGAACCCCCACTGCCCAGTACGCTGAAATCGTTAGCGCACGCTACAAACTCCAAGTTAGCGTACGCTAACCGCACAATGATAGCGCACACAAGGAATCAAGGAGTAGCGTGCGCTACTCACGCAGCAGTTCAGTACTGCTGAGATCACTACACTGCTGCAGACAGTACGAAAACCGAAATGCAAAGCAAGGCTAGAATCCAGAAACACAAACACGGAGTATTCAAGACGACAGAGCTAAGCTTAGAAAGAAAATACAATTCCGACCACCGGAGAGTCCGTAATGCGACAAAGAAAGTGAAATTCCCTAAACTTATAGAAAATTACAAAAATGGCCCAAGTGCCCGAAAATCACGATACGACGTCGGATTAACAAATCAAAAGTCTCAACACGACTAACTCAACCATACGAACTTATGAAAACCATGAAACAATGAAAATGAACGAGTTTTACGGGAATCGAACGTACATGCGACAAGATATAATTCAAGATAAAATTACGTAAAAACATCCTCGAAACTCGACCAAACGGAAAAACTCCAAGAACAAAATAGGTTCATAATTCCAAAACAGTAACAAGCGAGTCGTCCGAAACGAACATACCCCAAAAATAGAAATTACCGAAAATAGAAAGTACGGATATTACATTCTCTCCCCCTAAAAATAAGTTTCGTCCCGAAACTTACAACGTGAATAACTCGGGGTATCTCGACTGCATACTCTCTTCCATCTCCCACGTGGCTTCCTCGGATCCATGCCTCGACCATTGAACTTTAACCAAGGGAATGGTTTTGTGCCGAAGTTGCTTCACCCGACGGTCTAAAATCTGAATCAGACTCTCCTCGATGGAAATGTCCCAACTGGATCTCTCCAAAATCGATAATATGGATAGGGTCCGGTACATACTTCCTAAGCTTGGAAACATGAAACACGTTATGTACGTGACTCAAGGACGGCGGCAAGCCTAACCGATATGCAAGTTCTCCAACTTTCTTTAAAATCTCGAATGGTCCAATATATCTCGGACTAAGTTTACCCTTCCGACCGAAGCGATAAAATCCCCGTGTCGACGACACCTTAAGCAAGACATGATCTCCCACCTCAAACTCCAACGGCCGGCGACGCGTATCGGCATAAGACTTCTGCCGACTCTGGGCCGTCAACAACCTATCGCGAATCAGAGTAATATTTCCTCTCGTCTCAACTACCATATCGGGCTCGGCACCAATCAGCTCGGATGCATCATCATAACACAACGGCGATCTGCACCTCCTCCCATACAATGCCTCAAATGGTGCTATTTTGATCGAGGCGTGCCAACTATTTTTGTACGTGAACTCGATCAATGGTAAGTGCGACTCCCAATCATCCTTCCAATCTAAGGCACAGGCTCTCAACATATCCTCCAGCGTCTGGATTGTCCGCTCTGAATGCCCGTCAGTCTGAGGGTGGTAAGATGTACTGAGTCTCAACTCAATCCCCAAAGCTCGATGAACAGCCTGCCAAAAATGTGATACAAACCAGCCATCTCGATCCGAAACAATACTCGTAGGAGTCCCATGTAACCTCACGATCTCTGCAATAAACACTCGTGTCAGTCTCTCTGGCCCCCAAGTGTCCTTAATACTCAGGAATTGAGCTGATTTGGTTAGTCGATCGACAATAACCCAAATCATGTTCATTCTAGTCCGAGTCCTAGGCATCCCGGTAATGAAATCCATAGAGATGTCTTCCCACTTCCATTCCGGAATGGGAAGTGGTCGCAGCAATCCCGCGGGCCGCTGATGCTCAATCTTAACCTGCTGACAGGTCAAACACTTCGCCACAAACTAGCTAACACCCGTCTTCAAATTGCTCCACCAGTAGTTACTCCTCACATCCTTGTACATTTTGCTCGTACCAGGATGTATGGAGTAAGGCGTAGTATGAGCCTCACTCATAATCTTCTGCCTCAACTCAAAGTCATTCGGTACACATAATCTGCCGCGAAATCTCAAAACTCCATCATCCTGAACCACGAATCCAGGGGCTTCCCCTTCCTCACATCCTCCCTCAACTGGACCAAGAACGGATCATCATACTGTTTCGCCTTGATATCATCAGTCAAGGACGAAGTGATCTCCAACGCACATAATTGACCCTGAACTCTCTGAACCCAAACCTCGATATTCTGACAAATTAAATCCCGCTGGATCCTGCTATGTGGTGTAAGTACCTCTAACATCTGCAACGCCATCGGTTTCTGGCTCAACGCATCAGCCACTACGTTAGCCTTACCCGGATGATAAAGTATCTCAAGGTCGTAATCTTTAATTAGCTCCAACCACCTACGATGTCTCATATTCAACTCTTTCTGACTAAAGATATACTTCAAACTCTTGTGATCCATAAAAATCTTACACGACGACCCATAGAGATAATGCCTCCAGATCTTTAAGGCGAAAACGACCGCAGCTAACTCCAAATCGTGCGTGGGATAATTTACCTCATAAGGTTTCAACTGGCGGGACGCATAAGCAATCACCCTATCTCTCTGCATCAAAACACATCCGAGTCCGAGGCATCACTATACACCACAAAGTCCTCGTTCCCCTGAGGCAATGCTAAAATGGATGCGGTAGTCAATCATCTCTTGAACTCGTCAAAACTATCCTGTCTGTCTGCGGTCCACTCGAACTTCTGAGTTTCCTGGAGTAACTGAGTGAGCGGTCTAGCGATTTTAGAAAACCCCTCAATGAATCTACGATAATAGCCTGCAAGTCCCAGAAAACTTCTCACTTCCTTCACATTCTTGGGCGGTTCCCAAGCCATCACTGCCTCTATCTTCTGTGGATCTACCCGAACTCCCTCTGCTGAAATCACGTGCCCGAGGAACATCACTTCCTTGAGCCAAAACTCACACTTAGAGAACTTCGCGTACAACTGCTCAGTTCTCAAAGTGTCCAACATAATCTGGAGATGTAAAACATGCTCCTCTCGACTCCGGGAATAGATAAGGATGTCGTCGATAAAGACGACTACGAATTTGTCCAGATACTCGATAAAAACTTTGTTCATTAACTGCATGAACACTGCTGGGGCATTGGTTAGCCCGAAAGGCATAACCACAAACTCGTAATGGCCATATCTCGTACGAAAGGCAGCTTTCGGTATATCGTTGTCCCGAATCCTCAACTGGTAGTAGCCCGATCGTAAATCAATCTTCGAAAAGACTGTCGCTCCCTGAAGCTAATCAAACAAGTCGTCGATCCTGGGTAAAGGGTACTTGTTTTTGATGGTCAACTTGTTTAATTCTCGGTAGTCGATGCATAAACGAAGCGATCCATCCTTCTTCTTAACAAAAAGTACGGGCGCACCCCAAGGCGATGCGCTCGGTCGAATATACCCTTTATCTAACAATTCCCCCAACTGTTTCTTCAATTCTAACATTTCCGACGGTGCCATACGGTATGGCGTTCGAGAAATGGGAGCCGCATTCGGCTCAAGATCGATAGGAAACTCAACCTCTCGCTGTGGTGGTAATCCCAGCAAGTCATCTGGAAATATGTCGGGGTACTGGCTGACAACTGGAATCGACGACATGTCGACTCCGCCATCTCTCGCCTGCAGAGCGTAACACCAATAGCCGACACAACCATGATTCAGAAGTTTCATCGCCTTTAAGGCGCTAATCACACTACCCGATCTACCCGGTTTACAACCGATGAGAGTATGCTTGGTGCCGTCCTCGGCCACTATCGAGATGGTACGAGTCCGATAGTTCATGATAGCACCGTGACGATCCAACCAATCGTCCCCGAGGATCAAATCCTCACCCTTAAGGTCTATAACAATGAGATTCGAGGGCCAATCTCGGCTCCCGATCCTCACTGGACAATCCCTAAGTTCCTGGTCCCCAACCATACGATCCCCGCTAGGCGTACCCACTACAAACGGTTCACACTCGAACAAGCAGTCAATACCAATAGGACACACACAATCCGAAGCAATAAAAGAATGAGTAGCACCCGAATCGAAAAGCACCAAAACTGGATGAGAAAGGATCTGAGTGGTACCTGACGCCATCGGAACGTCTGCCTCATCCGTGTGCCTCACCTGATATAACCGAGGGTGGACTGAGCCCGAACAAGATGCAGCTCGGCGGTCTGGCTGACCCTGGCCCCTACCACGGCCCGAACTCTTAGGAACATGAGTAACTGGAGTCTTCTGATCAATACCGTGCTATCTCTAAATGGTGGTGGTAGTCGGAGCTCTGGCAGCCCTGGTGGCTCTCTCACAATGTGCTGCTTGGTGCCCGGTCTGCCCGCAAGTAAAGCAAGTAACTAGAGGAGAAGGGCAATCCTTCATCAGATGCTCATATTGGTTGCAGTTAAAACAAACCCTGCCACCAGAAGCAACGGACTGGACTGAACGATTACCCTGAGATCCTCCAGCCTGATGAAACGGTCTCTTCCTAGGTGTAGGGGCAGATTGTGCTCTCGAAAATCGGCCACTCGTGCCGGCTGAAAAACTGCCAGCCGTCTTTTATTTCTTGGCCTCGAAATTCAACTCTTGATTCCGGTGCAGCCATCTCAATTGCTAGGGCGCGATCCTGATACTCCTTCAAGGTGGCACACATGAGCGGTGCCATACTCTGTCTGATATGCGGCTTCGTGCGCATATTGAAATAACGGATCTTGTCGGCCTCGGACCTCACCTGATCTTTCACGAATCCTAACTGCTGATTATAAGTGATGATGGCCTGAGAAATCGGCACATCCTGAGGTGTAGCAGTGAAGAATTCCACAATCCTGCGCTCCTTAACTGGCGGTGGACAATATTCGGCTTCCATAGCAGCTTTAAATTCCTCCCAAGTGGCCTGATGGTCTCTAGGCGTCACAGCCTCCCACCATTCCGCAGCTTCCTTATCCGGGAGGTACTGAGCAATATGTACCCTCCTATCATCGGGACAAGCTACGGCATCAAAAGTCCTGCCCAACTGAAAGAGCCAATTCTCCCAACCGAGGGAGTCAGAAGAACCAGTGAAATGAGGGGGGTGCATCTTAGTTACTATCTGAAGCCATTTACTAGCTTTGTCCTCTCGAGTCGGGGGCGGATTTTGGCATCCACCCTGAGCTATCTGAGTGAGTTGGGCTACCAACTGCTGAAGTACGGCACTGAATGAGAAGCCGAATCCACAGAGGACTGAGAAAGTGAGCCTTCCTCGTTATTAGCACCACGACCACGAACTCGGCCGCGTCCCCTAGCTAGTCTACCGCGACCTCTCAACATACTGAAGAAAATATGAAAAGAACAACATCAGAAAAATTCACAATTCACAATTCTGAACAACGCAAGAAAATGAATTACAGAAGTATAAGAGTTCGAGGAGACTTACAGCCACGGGTCGCACGAAAAGACGGTAGCACGATGATATTAGGCTCAACGACTGACTCTAACGACATAACTGACAGACCCAAAATTAACTGACAGTCTAGGCATTCAAAACCTAAGGCTCTGATACCATAAATGTAACACCCCAATTCACAAATGGGATATTACACGCCGTAGAACCCTCATGAGGTCTACCAGGCTAACACATGACAACATGCCGAACATGAAAATCCCAAAGACACAATCATCAATGTAAAAATGCGGTCGTGGCCTCGGCCAAAATGCTTTAATAGATGTACGTGAAAATATAAGTCGATACCATGTCATTGCCCACGCAGGGGACTTTAACCGAATACAATAAAACCAGTCAAATTCCGATACTCAAGCAATATAAATGACCTAACATAAATAAAGACTCGAGCCTCATAATCATGCCAACCCATCCTTTGCGTGCATAACCCGTGTCTGCTCCTCAGCTCTTCCGGTACCCGAAATGCATAAGACGCATTTCCCCCATTTAAGGGGTTAGCATTCGAATAGCTAGTGCAAGTACACAATTACACAACATTATATACAAATACGATTTTACTCAGTCATCTCAATCAGAAATCATTTGCCATAGACATTCCGGAATACTACATTGGCAATCAAAACAGTTATCAATTCATCACGATACCATAAAATCACAACTGGTGTCCCGTGGCCGTAGTATTGACCCCCAGACATCAGGTCGAACGCTCCGGGTGGGACACCACTTCCGCGGCCGTACCCCTTAGTATCGACCCCCAGACATCCCGTCGAACGCTCCGGGTGGAAGTTCAACCACACACGCACCCAAGTTCACTTCCGCGGCCGTACCCCTTAGTATCGACCCCCAGACATCCCGTCGAATGCTCCGGGTGGAAGGAACACAACTCACGCACCCGAAAACCACAATTTATCATTCATTTTGAAAACTTAACATACATAACGGAATGTAATACATGTACTTGCCTTGGTTAACACGCCGCGAAGGAAAACGGTGAACGGAAGGGTTTTGGCCCGAATAATCTTCACAAATCCGATCCTAACACAATAATAATATGCAACCAATCTCAATGTTACGAAAACGTAGGAATACATCCTAGTTCTACCAGCTGGAACAATTCGTCGAACATTCCTAGGGTATTGTCGGGTATAAGTGATGAACAATGGAAAAATCGAAGTTTAAAACCATAAATACTCAAGAAAAACGAAGGATTACAAGTGTACGATTGAAGTCTAGAAATGATTCATCATAATTCGGATTAAAAGAGTCAAATCACAAGAAATCCCCAAAATCTCAAAACAAGGGTTTCACAGATTCTTACCTTGATTCGGATGGCGGAAAATGTTAAGAACTTGAAGAATTCGCGCAAGGAATGCAAGGAGGTTAGTGGATGATGATATTTGGTCGAAGTCGGCCCTAACCCTCGTCTGGAATCGCCCAAAACCGAAGAGAAGAAGTAAGGATGGAAAATAACGAAGTTGGGCTGTTGCTGTCCTATATAAATAATACATTGTTAGCGCACGCTAACCACGAAAGCTTAGCGCGTGCTAACGGGGACCGCAAGCAGTCCAGAAGTAGTTCGGCGTCTCTAGCGTGCGCTAGACATGTTTAGCGCGTGCTAAATACTACCCGATAGCGTACGCTACAGAAGCCTTAGCGCACGCTACCTGAAGATCAGTGTATAGAATATGAATTGAGAACCCCCACTGCCTAGTACGCTGAAATCGTTAGCGCACGCTACAAACTCCAAGTTAGCGTACGCTAACCGCACAACGATAGCGCACGCAAGGAATCAAGGAGTAGCGTGCGCTACTCACGCAGTAGTTCAGTACTGCTCAGATCTGTACACTGCTGCAGACAGTACGAAAATCGAAATGCAGAGCAAGGCCAGAATCCAGAAACATAAACACGGAGTATTCAAAACGACAGAGCTAAGCTTAGATATATATATATATATCTCACTACCTTTTTAGATGGCCTAATTACAGTTTAGTCCCTATTGTTTCAGATATTACAATGAAGGACAAATTTTGCACTGTCCAGAAACTATATTTACAACGAAGGACAAAAGTCAAACTTTCAGATGATGTCACTGGAGAGAGAGTACTGATATTCCGAATTTGCCCTTTTTTTTTATTTTTTACCCATTTATTTTCCGCCTCACGTGGGTGGCACATGCTGGACCTCATTGTAATATATATAACATTTTTGGACTTCAGTGTAATAAATTTTCAAGCTTTCTACAAAAAAAAATATTTTTTCCAAAAAAGAAAGTATTTTCTGGAAAAAAATATTATTTTTCGAAAAAGTAAAAAAAATATTTTCTGGGAAAAAAATTATATTTTTGAAAAAAACATTATGTTATGGAATTTTTTATTTTTCGAAAAAATTAAAAAATATTTTCTAGAGAAAAAAATTATTTTTTGGCAAAATAATATTTTTTTCGAAATAAAATTATTTTCTCGAAAAAATATTATTTTTTCGAAAAAATAAAATTATTTTCTTGAAAAAAATAAAAAAATACTTTTTCGAAAAAATTAAAAAAAAATCTGGAGGAAAAAATATTTTTGGCAAAATAATATTTTTTCAAATAAAATTATTTTACGGAAAAAATATTATTTTTAAAAAAATCAAATTATTTTACGGAAAAAGTAAAAAATTATTTTTCGGAAAAATAAAAATATCTTCTAGAGAAAAGTTATTTTTGGCAAAATAATATTTTTTCGAAATAAAATTATTTTCTTGAAAAAATATTATTTTTGGAAAAAATAAAATTATTTTCTGGAAAAAAAATAAAATAAGATATTTTTGCGAAAAAATAAAAAAATATATTTTCTGGAAAAAATTATATTTCGAACAAAAAATTATTTTCTGAAAAAAGAATATTTTTCAAAAGAAACATATTAGCCAAACACTTTAATAACTTATAAGCTATTTGTTTCATATGAAATGTATTTTAAAAGAAATGTTTTATTCAAGTAAATAGAGAGGCATTTTCGTCTTTTTAATGGAAGTCAACACCAATTTGGATTTTTGTCCTTCGCTGTAATTTATGAAACAATAGGGACTAAAGTGTAAAGAGGCCATCTAATAGGACTAGTTGGCTGTAATTTCCCCTATATATATAGGGGAAATATATATAGGGGAAATATATCTGTTATATATATATATATACATACTGCATTTCTACTGCCTTAAATGCTTGGTGCATTTCGATCGTTATTATCGTTATCTCGGCTAATTTAATCGGATCTTTGTGATTTACAGATGTGTTCTGGACAATAGCACTCCTTTGGTCAGCTTGTTCTTGGGGTTTAAATCAATAATTATATTGGTTTTTATTATAGGTTCATTAGTTGGCCTGTACTTAATCCCTATCCTATAGAATATAATTGTAATTGTTATATTCATTCTAATCCGCTTGTATTATCGATCATG
Organism: Orobanche coerulescens; assembly: GCA_033398695.1. NCBI lineage: Eukaryota > Viridiplantae > Streptophyta > Magnoliopsida > Lamiales > Orobanchaceae > Orobanche > Orobanche coerulescens. Next base: position 179,262,583 of record CM065807.1, on the reverse strand, counting down.
TCTTTAGCCATTATACGACCCGATACCCAACAGTGGTATCGGAGCCATTTTTTTGTCGGGTGTCGGGTTCTTTGGCTTCGTGGTGATACGAAATAACCCATCCGGGTTTCCGCTTAGGTATATCGGCTTGAACCTCATCTTTTACTATTGCTGCTAGCTTCGGTTCTATTGTCATTTGCTGTCCTTAAACTGTTTGTTATCGGTTTGCTTGCCGCGGCCTATTTCTGTGTTATCTGGTTGGATTCAGTTTTCCGGCGACTCTTGTTTCCTTATTAATTAAAATTCAAACAAATTAAAACCTTAAAATCCAAAACAGCGCTAATCTTGCGCTGCCAGGACTGAAAGTGTAACACCCCCAATCCGCTCAGGGATATTACACGCCGTAGAACCTTTCCTCAAGGATCTACCAGGCTGGTAACGACATATAACAACTCAACCATGCCTTTCAGGCTAAAATGACTCAGTAGACCGATTTGGTCTTTCAACAAATACATACAACTCAAATACAACTCATGCCCACGCAGGGGTCAAAATACAACCACACCCGTACAACAGGAAAATATAGCAGCGGAAAAATAGAGTACAATGAACGATAACCAAAGTACGGTTCCTCATGTGATTAGTATCGATCATCTTTCATCATCCTTCGTGCCGACCCTGTGTTATGCTCCAAAACCTGAATGCAAAAACAGACATCCACCCCCCGAATACTCGGGGGTTAGCAAAACTCCACTGTTTTGCTAGTGCAAGAACAAAGTGCAAATACGAGCCATACAATGCACATTCCACGAATAACAATAACCAAGGATCCTCAAAGATCCAAACGAAACGAAAAGTACTTCCCGAGGCAAGGGTTTGAGAAAACATTTCAAAATCGAAATATCATAAATCAATGGAAGTAATTTATAAAACGGTTTAGAATGCCATCGAGAGTTTTAATAGAAAACAATTTAGGATTATCAAATCCTACTTTTCAAAATCCAAAAGACAAAAGGGGTCACCGCCCCAAAGGTTTACTTTCCAAAAAATGACATTTACCAAACCGTTGGGATTTTAGCCCCAAATCCGTAAAATGACTTTTACAAAACCCTTGGGATTTTAGCCCCAAATCTCATCAACTCACAGTACACAAGAACGACCACAAAGTTCGTCTCCCAACATCAAAATCCACAAATAAAGGATTTAAAACAAAAAACAAAATACTCTAGTGCCATCCTAGCCAAGTAGGCCAAACGAACAACTTACCTCTTACACATTTAGTCAATGCATGCAATCATGAAAACCGTTCAAAAGCACCCATTTCCGGAAATGCTAATAATCAAACCACATTTGCAAAATGCACCACAATTAACCGCGGACCCACAGCTTCGTGGATCCCTGCCGAGACCCCGTCGGATCTAACCCACAGTGGTTAAAAGCAAGCTCGTGGTTCCACAGCTTCGTGGAGCCCTACCGAGACCCCGTCGGATCAAACCCGTAGTGAGCATACACACACACACACGTTACTCATGCAATACTAACATGCTAAGAATGTAAGTTCATTTAGAATACTCACTAGAGATGGCCATTAACTCGACACCATTACCAAACTCTCCAAAAATACAATAACAAGATTAAACACGGAATACCCGATTCCATAACTTTAAACAATAGGAGTATCATCATCAAATCCTTCAACGTTCAAAATAATCAAATCATAAACAATTCCCAAAACACAACGTTCACAAAACACACACGCGTTTTGAAAGAGAGCCTTTAACGAGGCCAAACCGAAATCTTTTGAAACTTCATTTCAAATAACCAAACAAACACATCAAGGCGACCACCGATCATCATATCCATAAAACGAGAAAAGTATGGGCAAGGTACTTGCCTCGAATAACCACAACGCGGAGAATCGGCCGAAGTAGGTTGGCACGAACCGACTACGAACTCGCCGACTCCACCGAACGACAATCCACAACGATGAACTACGAACGAAAACAATAACAACGAAAATGAATTCCAAAGTACGACCCAAAGCCGCTGAATTCAAAGAACAAATGACGAAGGTTCAAGGATTTTCCCCAAAACGGCCAAGAACACGATTCGTCCCGTCAAAACCCGAAAACGGAATTCCAAGTTGAAATATGGATATACAATCCATAGAATATGTTTAACAACATCATTTAGCCATAATCGATCCATCGAAAATGGATGAAAAACGAGATCGGGGACAAATCACCCAAAAAGTCAATTTGAAAGAAATCGAGAAATATACTTCGATTCGACGAAGAACAATGGATTAAATGATGTTAAACACAAGAATACTACCAATATTAATCATACCCATCATGAATTAATCAACAACATGGAACGAATCGGACGAAAATGCAAAAATCCCCAAATTCACGAAATTAGGGTTCTAAAGAAGATTACCTTGATTCGCTGGATCAAAGGATGATAACGGACGATTGATTGATGTTATGAACTCAAGAACTTCATGGATTTGTTGTTAAACAACATGGCTTCGTCACCCATGAATCGCCATCCGCGGACGGAGAAGGAAGGAAGTGAAAAACGAAATGAAATGTGACTGCTCAGCCACATTTATACTGGGCCGGACTAGCGTGCGCTAAGTGCGAGCTAGCGTCTTCTCGGCCCACGCCGCAATCCGATGCCTTACGGACTGAAGCGCTCGGCGAGTAGCGTCGCGACCTTCCGGCCGTGGCGTGCGCTACTTGCCGTAAGCGTCTGCGGCGTCCGACGATGGCGTGCGCTACTGCCGAGCATGGCCGATTCGAACCCCAGACTCCACTGTCCGGACCGCTAAGCGTCGTTAGGCCATCCGGTAGCGCATCCTTCCGACCGTGGCGTGCGCTCGCGGTTCTGCCGCACCGTCCGGCCGGTGCCGCAATCATCGGCGATCCATGGCCGCGAGCTCGACGACCCGGTTTCCGAAAACGCACGGAATGAACACGACGAAAAGTTTGCGGACGACATCAACGACCCGAAATGAAAACATAATACCATATTTAATCATACGCGACCAAGAAACGGGTCGAGACAACAATTACAGATACGGATACCCGTAACTTTCAAGAAATTACAAAATGGCCCAAAACGCTCGGAAATCACGATACGTGATCGAATAACCAAACCGAAGTTCACAACACGTCTAACAAAGTTAAACGGACTTGCGAAACTCAAAGCGGATTTGACGAGATTCGCAAGAATCGAACTCAAGTGCGGAAAAGTCGCTAAAAAGCACGGAACTCAACAAAACGACACCAAAACGAACTCGGATGTCAAAAAGTGTAGAATTAATCATTCTCCGAATGACGAAACGGTCATGAACGAGTTGTCAAAACGGACTTCGGCCGAAAAAAGAAATTTACCGAAAATCGAAAATTGCGGATATTACAGAAAGTATCCCTCGGATCTTTGTTAGGAGCTTGAGGATCCCGTTTTAATTTAAAAAAATCAAATCGAGTCCCTGAATTTTGATTCTCATCAGCTCTGTGCTTCCTTTTCTTTGTGATTTTTGGTTGTCTTTGTGATTACCTTATATTGTGTGTTTCAATGGACTCTTTCTAAGTCTTTAACATTGCACCTTGATGGTAAAGGAGATTTTCAAATTTGGCAACAAAAGATGAAGGGCATTTTAATTAAACAAAAAGTTTTTAAACTATTGATCAATCCTTTTCTGACAATACTGCTGCCGATAAAAAGGCTGAGGCAGATGAGTTTGCGTATTCATCAATTATTCTAAATCTGTTCGATTCTGTAATTCGGAAAATTGGTAAACATGATACAACTAAGGCACTATGGGAAAAATTGGAAGAGACTTACACTGAACCTTCCTTGCCTAACAAACTGTTTTTATTTGAAAAAATTTTCTGGTACAAACTTGATATTTCGAAAGATATAAACTATAACCTGGATACGTTTACAAAATTAATCCAGGATATCAAACAAACAGGAGATAAAAATATTGATGAATACACCCCTATTGTTCTTTTAAATGTCATCCCTGGTTCATACAGTGATGTTAAATCTGCTATTAAGTACGGCAGAGATAAAGTAACTCTTGATACTGTTATAAATGGTTTGAAAAGTAAAGAATTGTATTTGAAAAACAATAAGGGGAATAAATCTCTTGGTGAGGTTAATTTTGTGAGGGGAAGGTCTCAAAACCGCTTTCAAAAACAGAAAGCTTCCTCAAGCCAAAGCCATCAGAGTAATTTTTCTGAAAAGAAGAAGGGCAAATGGAAGAGTAGGTCAAAGTCTCTACCTAAGAACCGTAAGTGCTATAATTGTGGTGAATCTAGTCATTACATTCAGGAATGCACTAAACCTAGGAAAAATTATCAAAATGATAATGCCAACCTTGTGGCAGAAAATGGCCGTGAAGATGAAGTTTTCGTGGTTTCTGAAATTTGTGAACAAGCTAATACTGTGCATACTCTTACTTTCTGTGAAAATGAGTGGCTTGTTGATTCCGCGTGTACGTTTCATATGTCACCTTTCAAAAGGCTATTTTCTGAATATAGAGAAGTGACAAATTGGTCTGTCTCTATGGCTAATGAAAAAAAGTGTCAAGTTCATGGTTTAGAAGATATTAAGATAATGTGTGACTCCGGTTATTTGTTAACTTTAAAGAACGTGAGGCATGTTCCTGAATTGTGTCACAATCTTATCTCTTGTGGTACCCTTGATGATGAGGGGTATGAAGGTAAGTGGGGTAATGGGATTATGAAAATCTTTAAAGGAAACTTATGTGTTTTCAAAGCAATAAAACGGAATAACCTCTATGTGAAAACTGCAAAAATGATTCTTTTGTGAATGATGTCCATGGTGTAATACCCGTGATTTTCTCTTTCGGTACTTTTTCGTTTCTGGCATCTTTCTGGTTTCCAGAAGCTCACTTGCGAGCGTTTTGACATTTTGATAATGTTTCGTTCTGCGTGTTTGGTCATTCGAGTTGTTAAAATTTGTTTTACCCGAATCCGTGTCTTGAGCGACTTTTCCCGCTATTTGATTCATTTCATGTGATAATGGTTCGAAACTACGGTTTCATGTTTTCTATAAGTCCGTTGAGCTTTGTTATACGTGTTGTGAGTTTCGGTTCGGTTGCTTGATGTCATATTGTAATTTACGGACGTTTTGGGCCGTTTCGTAATTTCCCAAAGTTTGGGGGTGATCAATTCATTATCGTATTCGAACCTTCGGGTAGTCGGGAATAGGTTTTCCTTCAACACTTAAGTTCGTCGCCTCGAATCCTTTACGTTCGTACCATCGGGAGTTGTTCATCATTGCATATTGATTTTTTTTTCGGTTCCTTTCTTGCCTTCTTGTGCTAGCTGCCTGTACTCCCCAAATAGGCACCTTACGTAATGCATGTCTCGATTACGTGCATGCGGCCTTTGTAAAATAGTGCGAGAATTCTGCGATTTTAGTTACGTGCGTAAGCATGGGAGTCTTACGTCGTTAACAAACTAACGTCGTTAATTTGCTGGCTAACGTCGTAACACGGCTGGGTTTATATACCCGAGGAGTTGACCGAGTCGTCATTTCTTCACCTACACTTCGTCTTTCGTGGTTGGGACGACTCGTTGGTGATTGGAAGGTGATTTTGGGGTCCTGTAACTCCAAGTTTACATCTTCCTTGAGTTCTTGGTGTTGTTTAACATCCTTAATCCGTGCTCTTCACCTTCGATTCGAGGTAAACATCTTGTAAACCCTTCCCTTATATTTCTGGAATCTTCGAGTTTCGGGACGTTCTTCTTGATTCTTGTTGTTGTATATCATCAATCGGTTATATCGATTCTCTTCCTATGATTTGATTCGTATTTCTTACCGTATTCAGGTCCGGATTATGTTCTTGTTGTTCTTGGGGAAGTATTGAACCCCAAGTGTTCGATCTTTTGTTTCTACGAATTCTTGTTGGGAATTTCGTATGTTTTCCATCCCTCTTGTAATCGACTTCGTAGTAATTATATTGTTCTTGTGATTTCGACCTAGTTGGAAGATTCGAGGATTGCTGGTCAAGCTTTTTCGTCGCTTCGCGTACTTTGGATTTGAGGCAAGTACCTTTATATACGAATTATAACTATGTGAAATCATTGTTGCCGAAGTGTGTGAATTATATATATTTATATACTAAATACATGTATGTATAAGGTTATACGTATATATATATAAGTATGTATATAGATATACACATACCTATGTCGTGTGATTAATATCGATGATAGTTGACATACTCAACTTGGATTGATGGATGAACTATACTTATTTTTATATATATATATATTCGGTTGAGTCGCAATATAGCGATATATGTGCGGTGTTGGTTGGTTATGCTTGAAGGCTTATTGTGATTGAGTTTTGATTGACAACGTGCGTGTTATTGTTTATTTGTATGGTTATGGACTGGGGGAGAAATTGTGTGATTTGATGTACTGAGTTGATAATTGTTGTGACGTTTGTGCATGTGCTTGATGTCCGAAATAATGTGGATACTTGTTGTGAGAAACGTCGTATCAGGAACCTCGAGGCGGGCGTGCACTCCGGCACAGTGTATCTTTGCAATGTGCGGCTCCATATAGGTGGTGAACGCCGGTGTTACCTAATGCGCGCGCAAGGGGCTCTTGCGGGAGTGATCGCCAGCGGTGACATGTTCAAGGAGCGGCCAACATAGTGGAGTGAACGCCGGTACAGTGCACAAGGGAGGCGCTGGCGTGCTTATTGGTTACGGGTATTTGAGTGATAGCTAAGACCAGTTCTGCGAACGATGTTCATATCTCAAATTCTTTCAACTCACTTTTAAATGTTTGTCCTGATATAGACCGCGATTTGTGTTTTTTGAAAGTTTGTTTCAACCTGTTTTTAAAGCGTTGGTATCAGGGTTAATTAACCAAGGAGGTTTGACGAAATCTCCGAGGGTTAATTAATCGGGGGTCTTGAGCAGGATATGTCGAATGAGAGATTGTGCCGTTGATTGTATTGTGGTGCTATTCTGTGTATTGGGTCGAGGACCCTGTGAAATGTTGAGATGTTGGTTCTCGTGATGATGTTATTTGGATTGGGTTGAGAACCTTGTGAGATGTTGTAATGATTTCGTTTGTGACAGTGTTCTATAAATTGGGTCAAGGATCCCAAGTAACATTGACATGGTTTTCGTGTAATTGTTTTCCTTATGTTGGGTCAAGGACCCGAGAGCTTTTGAAATTAATTTCTTAAAGTATTCCCATTCGATTTTATAATCCCCAAGACGGCCCGAGTCATTAATAATGTTTTCAAACTATCTTATCAAAATACTTTCCCCTTTATTAAAATGGATTTTCAACTAAATCTTTTGACTCATTGGGCTCGTTTAAAGTTTAATTGGTGTTATGTTCCATAAAGAGAATATAACTATGTGATTATTTCTCACCTTGTGTATGCGAGTGCTATACTGTGTTGACTATGGGAATGTATGGTTTGTGTTAAGGCTTCGCGGCTGTTGAGTTTTGTGTTGTTATTATTCGTATATCTTGAACATTATGTACTTGCACTAGCAAAATTCCAGTTTGCTAACCCCCGAGTTTTCGGGGGGTGGGTGCCTGTTATGCGCTCGAGTTTTGGCGGCTCGGGAGCGATCACGGGATTGGCTTGGAAGAAGATGGAGGACAACGATGCTAATCACACAGTCGAGTCTTTTCTTTTGTTTCATCTTGGTCGGTATTTTTCCCATTTGGTTAAGTATTCACCCTTGCAGGTGTAGTTTTCATTTATTGAATGGAGTCGTCATCCCCTTTTGGGTGAAAGTTTATTTTTGTCATTGAGATGTAAAATTCATTAGTTACTGAATTGTTTAATGACCTTGTCGGTCTGCGTTGTATTTAGATTGAACCCGGTCGGTCAATCATTGTGTAGTCTAGTGGAGTTTAGCTTTGGTAGATCCTTGTGAGAAGGGCTACGGCGTGTAACATTTCCGGACGTATTCAGGGTGTTACAATTATGGTATCGGAGCTTAGGTTTGCGAAAAACCTAGGCCGTTGGGTCAAGTCCATGTCCTGTGTAAGTCGTGCGCGTCAGAGTTGTGATTAGTATCGTGGTTCCGACATCATCTTCGTGCAATCCGTGATGGTAAGTCTTCCGATCGTAAGTCCCTTTATATATGTATTTGATTATATTGTGATAATGTGTTTAATGTGAACTAGGGATTGTAACTTGTTGGTGATATTATTGTTTTAGGATGTAACATGCGTATTCGGTCCAGTGAGAATGGTTATGTAGTATGCTTAGGAAGTCGAGTGTACTTACCAATGTCTACATTTTATTACAATAAATCTTTGAGTGTTAATTTTATCCATTGCGTGAGTATTTTGAAATGGCTATTGGTATCTTGCAAATGAATTTTATTTCGTAAAACCGATTCCCTAAACCGAGTTTTGGCATTTTGTCTTGCATGTTTTGACGGTATTCTTATAACGGTATTTGATATTTTATAAATGACTTTTGTGATTACTTGAAAATACTACCGTCATCGGCCTTTTGGCATTTTGAACGTTTTAAAAAAATTTTTCACTGGTGGGTTCGGTGTGGGGCCACGGTCTTAATGGCACGTACATTTTAAAGCGGTGCTACTAAATTTTATAATATTGTGAAAACCCATGATTTAATGTAATCATGTCAAATGGTCACGTATTTCGGCGAAAAATCCTTTCGATTAGACATTTTGGTAGAAGTGGAAAGATTTTCAAATTGTGGTATTTGGAACTCAACACTTGAAATATTTCAAATTAGTTACGATTCAACTTTCAATTTTCTTTTATGCATTGCTCAAAAATAATTTTTTTAAGTCACTGTATAAACTCCCTCTTCCAAATAAAGGACAGTATTTACAAGCTTTGGGCGTAACGTGACTCGCTCTCTTTTTCAAAAATTTGTTTTCATTAAGCACATATATATATAATGATCATCCTAGTCGAAGGACCGGAGTTAACTTCATAAAACTTTATGCTTTACGATATTACCGTTATTCTATAGATGTTAACTAAACCTTGTGTTGATAAGTGTGGTATATTGTACGACTGATTATTTGATAATGCTGAATGGTACTATCTGTATTAGTATGTCGAGCCTTGGCGGACGTAAGTGTGATGACGCAAGTGGAAACGACAAGGTGGTTTGTACGACAACTATCCATGCTACAGTGAAAGAGTATCGAGATCAAACGATATCCTATGAAATCTCCTCAGTGATCGAGCCCACGAGCGAAGCAAAGAGACCGAGGATATCGAGAAAATTTCTGGGCGGTGAAGAGACTAAGGCTCCCAAGCCCTCACGTCGTTCGAAAGCGTCATCTTCGCGGTCGGGAGTGAACGCTGGAAATCCCAAACCAGCATCGGTGACTCGCGGTAAGAAGAGAAGATGTTTCAAGCAGAATCGGGGACATGTTCGTGCAAATTGTCCCTCTCCACTCTTGACTTGTTACCGTGTGGGTGTGAAGGTCATCGGGAGAAACACTGTGAGGCAGGTTTCGAATTGGCAAAGAATGCCGCCACGAGAGAGAGCGAGCTAGTGATCGGGAAGTGTCCGAAACCCTATGCTTCCTTAGAAGATCCTAGCATGGGAGAATGAAGATTTTGTACTATGTCTTAATCGTTCTTTGTTTCAAACAATCGTGACTTGATCGTATTTCGTTTCATTGCTTTACGTTTCCAACTCTTGTTGTTCTAAGTTTCGGGTCGTAATATCTTTTTAGTATGTGGGAATGTATTACCCGTACTTTTCTTGATATTTTCGGTATTGTGTGACCTTTCATTGTTGGTAATTCAATTGTGATCCCTCGACGATTTTAAACCACCTTGTTTTACTTAGCTCTACCGTCCTCGAACGAATTTGGAAATTTTTGCTAAATCTCGTGGATTCTTGTGGCCTTTTCTCATCCGAATTTGATTCTTGCAAATTTTGTTTGAAGCTGTTGTTCCATCGCTCTCTATTTTAAGTTTCGGAACGAAACTTCTTTTAAGGAGGGTAGAATGTAATACCGTGATTTTCTCTTCGGTACTTTTCGTTTCGCATCTTTCTGGTTTCGAAGCTCACTTGACGTTTTGACATTTTGATAATGTTTCGTTCTGCGTGTTTGGTCATTCGAGTTGTTAAGAATTTATTTACCCGAATCCGTGTCTTGAGCGACTTTTCCCGCTATTTGATTCATTTCATGTGATAATGGTTCGAAACTACGGTTTCATGTTTTCTATAAGTCCGTTGAGCTTTGTTATACGTGTTGTGAGTTTCGGTTCGGTTGCTTGATGTCATATTGTAATTTACGGACATTTTGGGCCGTTTCGTAATTTCCCAAAGTTTGGGGGTGATCAATTCTGTTATCGTATTCCGAACCTTCGGGTAGTCGGGAATAGGTTTTCCTTCAACACTTAAGTTCGTCGCCTCGAATCCTTTACGTTCGTACCATCGGGAGTTGTTCATCATTGCATATTGATTTTTTTTTCGGTTCCTTTCTTGCCATCTTGTGCTAGCTGCCTGTACTCCCCAAATAGGCACCTTACGTACGTAATGCATGTCTCAGTTACGTACGTAACGGCCTTTGTAAAATAGTGCAGAGAATTCTGCGATTTTCGTTACGTACGTAAGCATGGGAGTCTTACGTACGTTAACAAACTAACGTACGTTAGCTGCCTATGGCTAACGTACGTAACACGGCCTGGGTTTATATACCCAGGAGTTGACCGAATTCGTCATTTCTTCACCTACACTTCGTCTTTCCGTGGCTGGACGACTCGTAGGTGATTGGAAGGTGATTTTGGGGTCCTGTAACTCCAAGTTTACATCTTCCTTGAGTTCTTGGTGTTGTTTAACATCCTTAATCCGTGCTCTTCACCTTCGATTCGAGGTAAACATCTTGTAAACCCTTCCTTTATATTTCTGGAATCTTCGAGTTTCGGGACGTTCTTCTTGATTCTTGTTGTTGTATATCATCAATCGGTTATATCGATTCTCTTCCTATGATTTGATTCGTATTTCTTACCGTATTCAGGTCCGGATTATGTTCTTGTTGTTCTTGGGGAAGTATTGAACCCCAAGTGTTCGATCTTTTGTTTCTACGAATTCTTGTTGGGAATTTCGTATGTTTTCCATCCCTCTTGTGATCGACTTCGTAGTAATTATATTGTTCTTGTGATTTCGACCTAGTTGGAAGATTCGAGGATTGCCGGTCAAGCTTTTTAGGTAAACCGCGTACTTTGGATTTGAGGCAAGTACCTTTATATACGAATTATAACTATGTGAAATCATTGTTGCCGAAGTGTGTGAATTATATATATTTATATACTAAATACATGTATGTATAAGGTTATACGTATATATATATATATATATATATATATAAGTATGTATGTATATAGATATACACATACCTATGTCGTGTGATTAATATCGATGATAGTTGACGTACTCAACTTGGATTGATGGATGAACTATACTTATTTTTATATATATATATATTCGGTTGAGTCGCAATATAGCGATATATGTGCGGTGTTGGTTGGTTATGCTTGAAGGCTTATTGTGATTGAGTTTTGATTGACAACGTGCGTGTTATTGTTTATTTGTATGGTTATGGACTGGGGGAGAAATTGTGTGATTTGATGTACTGAGTTGATAATTGTTGTGACGTTTGTCTGTGTGCTTGATGTCTGAAATAATGTGGATACTTGTTGTGAGAAACGTCGTATCCGGGAACCTCTGAGGGCGGGGCGTGCACTCCGGCCTGGTGTATGCTGCAATGTGCGGCTCCATATGGGTGGTGAACGCCGGTGTTACCTAATGCACGCGCAAGGGGCAGCTCTTGCGGGAGTGATCGCCGGCGCGGTGACATGTTCAAGGAGCGGCCAACATAGTGGAGTGAACGCCGGTACACAAGTGCGCAAGGGAGGCGCCTGGCAGGCTTATTGGTTACGGGTATTTGAGTGATAGCTAAGACCCCGTTACCGAACGATGTTCATATCTCAAATTCTTTCAACTCACTTTTAAATGTTTGTCCTGATATAGACCGCGATTTGTGTTTTTTGAAAGTTTGTTTCAACCTGTTTTTAAAGCGTTGGTATCAGGGTTAATTAACCAAGGAGGTTTGTGAAATCTCAGGGTTAATTAATCGAAGTCTTGAGCGGGATATGTCGAATGAGAGATTGTGCCGTTGATTGTATTGTGGTGCTATTCTGTATTGGGTCGAGGACCTGTGAAATGTTGAGATGTTGGTTCTCGTGATGATGTTATTTGGATTGGGTTGAGAACCTTGTGAGATGTTGTAATGATTTCGTTTGTGACAGTGTTCTATAAATTGGGTCAAGGATCCCAAGTAACATTGACATGGTTTTCGTGTAATTGTTTTCCTTATGTTGGGTCAAGGACCGAGAGCTTTGAAATTAATTTCTTAAAGTATTCCCATTCGATTTTATAAACCCCAAGACGGCCCGAGTCATTAATAATGTTTTCAAACTATCTTATCAAAATACTTTCCCCTTTATTAAAATGGATTTTCAACTAAATCTTTTGACTCCTTGGGCTCGTTTAAAGTTTAATTGGTGTTATGTTCCATAAAGAGAATATGACTATGTGATTATTTCTCACCTTGTGTATGCGAGTGCTATCTTGTGTTGACTATGGGAATGTATGGTTTGTGTTAAGGCTTGGCATTTGTTGAGTTTTGTGTTGTTATTATTCGTATATCTTGAACATTATGTACTTGCACTAGCAAAATTCCGGTTGCTAACCCCGAGTTTTCGGGGTGGGTGCCTGTTATGCGCTCAGTTTTGGCGGCTCGGGAGCAATCACAGGATTGGCTTGGAAGAAGATGGAGGACAACGATGCTAATCACACCAGAGTCAGAGTCTTTTCTTTTGTTTCATCTTGGTCGGTATTTTTCCCATTTGGTTAAGTATTCACCCTTGCACGGGTGTAGTTTTCATTTATTGGATGGAGTCGTCATCCCCTTTTGTGTGAAAGTTTATTTTTGTCATTGAGATGTAAAATTCATTAGTTTCTGAATTGTTTAATGACCTTGTCGGTCTGCGTTGTATTTAGATTGACCCCGGTCGGTCAATCATTGTGTAGTCTAGTGGAGTTGCTTTGGTAGATCCTTGTGAGAAGGGCTACGGCGTGTAACATTCGGACGTATTCAGGGTGTTACAATTATGGTATCGGAGCTTAGGTTTGCGAAAAACCTAGGCCGTTGGGTCAAGTCCATGTCCTGTGTAAGTCGCGCGCGTCGGAGTTGTGATTAGTATCGTGGTTCCGACATCATCTTCGTGCAATCCGTGATGGTAAGTCTTAGATCGTAAGTCCCTTTATATATGTATTTGATTATATTGTGATAATGTGTTTAATGTGAACTAGGGATTGTAACTTGTTGGTGATATTATTGTTTTAGGATGTAACATGCGTATTCGGTCCGAGAGAATGGTTATGTAGTATGCTTAGGAAGTCGAGTGTACTTACCAATGTCTACATTTTATTACAATAAATCTTTGAGGTTAATTTTATCCATTGCGTGAGTATTTTGAAATGGCTATTGGTATCTTGCAAAGGAATTTTATTTCGTAAAACCGATTCCCTAAACCGAGTTTTGGCATTTTGTCTTGCATGTTTTGACGGTATTCTTATAACGGTATTTGATATTTTATAAATGACTTTTGTGATTACTTGAAAATACTACCGTCATCGGCCTTTTGGCATTTTGAACGTTTTAAAAATAGTTTTCACTGGTGGGTTCGGTGTGGGGCCACGGTCTTTATGGCACGAACATTTTAAAGCGGTGCTACTAAATTTTATAATATTGTGAAAACCCATGATTTAATGTAGTCATGTCAAATGGTCACGTATTTCGGCGAAAAAACCTTTCGATTAGACATTTTGGTAGAAGTGGAAAGATTTTCAAATTGTGGTATTTGGAACTCAACACTTGAAATATTTCAAATTAGTTACGATTCAACTTTCAATTTTCTTTTATGCATTGCTCAAAAATAATTTTTTTAAGTCACTGTATAAACTCCCTCTTCCAAATAAAGGACAGTATTTACAAGCTTTGGGCGTAACGTGACTCGCTCTCTTTTTCAAAAATTTGTTTTCATTAAGCACATATATATATAATGATCATCCTAGTCGAAGTACCGGAATTAACTTCATAAAACTTTATGCTTTACGATATTACCGTTATTCTATAGATGTTAACTAAACCTTGTGTTGATAAGTGTGGTATATTGTACGACTGATTATTTGATAATGCTGAATGGTACTATCTGTATTAGTATGTCGAGCCTTGGCGGACGTAAGTGTGATGACGCAAGTGGAAACGACAAGGTGGTTCGTACGACAACTATCCATGCTACAGTGAAAGAGTATCGAGATCAAACGATATCCTATGAAATCTCCTCAGTGATCGAGCCCACGAGCGAAGCAAAGAGACCGAGGATATCGAGAAAATTTCTGGGCGGTGAAGAGACTAAGGCTCCCAAGCCCTCACGTCGTTCGAAAGCGTCATCTTCGCGGTCGGGAGTGAACGCTGGAAATCCCAAACCAGCATCGGTGACTCGCGGTAAGAAGAGAAGATGTTTCAAGCAGAATCGGGGGACATGTTCGTGCAAATTGCCCCTCTCCACTCTTGACTTGTTACCGGTGTGGGTGTGAAGGTCATCGGGAGAAACACCTTGTGAGACAGGTTTCCGAATTGGCAAAGAATGCCGCCCGAGAGAGAGCAGAGCTAGTGATCGGGAAGTGTCCGAAACCTATGCTTCCTTCAAGATCCTAGCATGGGAGAATGAAGATTTTGTACTATGTCTTAATCGTTCTTTGTTTCAAACAATCGTGACTTCGATCGTATTTCGTTTCATTGCTTTACGTTTCCAACTCTTGTTGTTCTAAGTTTCGGGGTCGTAATATCTTTTTAGTATGTGGGAATGTATTACCCGTACTTTTCTTGATATTTTCAGTATTGTGTGACCTTTCATTGTTGGTAATTCAATTGTGATCCCCTCGACGATTTTAAACCACCTTGTTTTACTTAGCCTACCGTCCTCCGAACGAATTTGAAATTTGTTTTGCTAAATCTCGTGGATTACTGTGGCCTTTTCTCATCCGAATTTGATTCTTGCAAATTTTGTTTGAAACAGTTGTTCCATCGCTCTCTATTTTACGTTTCGGGACGAAACTTCTTTTAAGGAGGGTAGAATGTAATACCCGTGATTTTCTCTTTCGGTACTTTTTCGTTTCTGGCATCTTTCTGGTTTCCAGATGCTCACTTGCGAGCGTTTTGACATTTTGATAATGTTTCGTTCTGCGTGTTTGGTCATTCGAGTTGTTCCGAACATTTTTACGAATCCGTGTCTTGAGCGACTTTTCCCGCTATTTGATTCATTTCATGTGATAATGGTTCGAAACTACGGTTTCATGTTTTCTATAAGTCCGTTGAGCTTTGTTATACGTGTTGTGAGTTTCGGTTCGGTTGCTTGATGTCATATTGTAATTTACGGACGTTTTGGGCCGTTTCGTAATTTCCCAAAGTTTGGGGGTGATCAATTCTGTTATCGTATTCCGAACCTTCGGGTAGTCGGGAATAGGTTTTCCTTCAACACTTAAGTTCGTCGCCTCGAATCCTTTACGTTCGTACCATCGGGAGTTGTTCATCATTGCATATTGATTTTTTTTCGGTTCCTTTCTTGCCTTCTTTTGCTAGCTGCCTGTACTCCCCAAATAGGCACCTTACGTACGTAATGCATGTCTCAGTTAACTACGTAACGGCCTTTGTAAAATAGTGCAGAGAATTCTGCGATTTTCGTTACGTACGTAAGCATGGGAGTCTTACGTACGTTAACAAACTAACGTACGTTAGCTGCCTATGGCTAACGTACGTAACACGGCCTGGGTTTATATACCCAGGAGTTGACCGAATTCGTCATTTCTTCACCTACACTTCGTCTTTCCGTGGCTGGACGACTCGTAGGTGATTGGAAGGTGATTTTGGGGTCCTGTAACTCCAAGTTTACATCTTCCTTGAGTTCTTGGTGTTGTTTAACATCCTTAATCCGTGCTCTTCACCTTCGATTCGAGGTAAACATCTTGTAAACCCTTCCTTTATATTTCTGGAATCTTCGAGTTTCGGGACGTTCTTCTTGATTCTTGTTGTTGTATATCATCAATCGGTTATATCGATTCTCTTCCTATGATTTGATTCGTATTTCTTACCGTATTCAGGTCCGGATTATGTTCTTGTTGTTCTTGGGGAAGTATTGAACCCCAAGTGTTCGATCTTTTGTTTCTACGAATTCTTGTTGGGAATTTCGTATGTTTTCCATCCCTCTTGTGATCGACTTCGTAGTAATTATATTGTTCTTGTGATTTCGACCTAGTTGGAAGATTCGAGGATTGCCGGTCAAGCTTTTTCTAAACCGCGTACTTTGGATTTGAGGCAAGTACCTTTATATACGAATTATAACTATGTGAAATCATTGTTGCCGAAGTGTGTGAATTATATATATTTATATACTAAATACATGTATGTATAAGGTTATACGTATATATATATATATATATATATAAGTATGTATGTATATAGATATACACATACCTATGTCGTGTGATTAATATCGATGATAGTTGACGTACTCAACTTGGATTGATGGATGAACTATACTTATTTTTATATATATATATATATATATATATTCGGTTGAGTCGCAATATAGCGATATATGTGCGGTGTTGGTTGGTTATGCTTGAAGGCTTATTGTGATTGAGTTTTGATTGACAACGTGCGTGTTATTGTTTATTTGTATGGTTATGGACTGGGGGAGAAATTGTGTGATTTGATGTACTGAGTTGATAATTGTTGTGACGTTTGTCTGTGTGCTTGATGTCTGAAATAATGTGGATACTTGTTGTGAGAAACGTCGTATCCGGGAACCTCTGAGGGCGGGCGTGCACTCGGCCCGGTGTATCCGCAATGTGCGGCTCCATATGGGTGGTGAACGCCGGTGTTACCTAATGCGCGTGCAAGGGGCGGCTCTTGCGGGAGTGATCGCGGCGCGGTGACATGTTCAAGGAGCGGCCAACATAGTGGAGTGAACGCCGTACACAGTGCGCAAGGGAGGCGCCCGGTGCTTATTGGTTACGGGTATTTGAGTGATAGCTAAGACCTGCTATCGAACGATGTTCATATCTCAAATTCTTTCAACTCACTTTTAAATGTTTGTCCCGATATAGACCGCGATTTGTGTTTTTGAAAGTTTGTTTCAACTCGTTTTTAAAGCGTTGGTATCGGGGTTAATTAACCAAGGAGGTTTGACGAAATCTCCGAGGGTTAATTAATCGGGGTCTTGAGCAGGATATGTCGAATGAGAGATTGTGCCGTTGATTGTATTGTGGTGCTATTCTCGTATTGGGTCGAGGACCCTGTGAAATGTTGAGATGTTGGTTCTCGTGATGATGTTATTTGGATTGGGTTGAGAACCTTGTGAGATGTTGTAATGATTTCGTTTGTGACAGTGTTCTATAAATTGGGTCAAGGATCCCAAGTAACATTGACATGGTTTTCGTGTAATTGTTTTCCTTATGTTGGGTCAAGGACCCGAGAGCTTTTGAAATTAATTTCTTAAAGTATTCCCATTCGATTTTATAAACCCCAAGACGGCTCGAGTCATTAATAATGTTTTCAAACTATCTTATCAAAATACTTTCCCCTTTATTAAAATGGATTTTCAACTAAATCTTTTGACTCCTTGGGCTCGTTTAAAGTTTAATTGGTGTTATGTTCCATAAAGAGAATATGACTATGTGATTATTTCTCACCTTGTGTATGCGAGTGCTATACTGTGTTGACTATGGGAATGTATGGTTTGTGTTAAGGCTTCGCGGCTGTTGAGTTTTGTGTTGTTATTATTCGTATATCTTGAACATTATGTACTTGCACTAGCAAAATTCCAGTTTGCTAACCCCCGAGTTTTCGGGGGGTGGGTGCCTGTTATGCGCTCAGGTTTTGGCAGCTCGGGAGCAGTCACAGGATTGGTTGGAAGAAGATGGAGGACAACGATGCTAATCACACCAGAGTCAGAGTCTTTTCTTTTGTTTCATCTTGGTCGGTATTTTTCCCATTTGGTTAAGTATTCACCCTTGCACGGGTGTAGTTTTCATTTATTGAATGGAGTCGTCATCCCCTTTTGTGTGAAAGTTTATTTTTGTCATTGAGATGTAAAATTCATTAGTTTCTGAATTGTTTAATGACCTTGTCGGTCTGCGTTGTATTTAGATTGACCCCGGTCGGTCAATCATTGTGTAGTCTAGTGGAGTTTAGCCTGGTAGATCCTTGTGAGAAGGGCCTACGGCGTGTAACATTTCCGGACGTATTCTGGGGGTGTTACACAAGGCGACTCAACAGATCTGTGGCATAAACGTCTAGGCCAGATTAGTGATAAGGGTCTGGAAATTTTGCAAAAACAAGGGGTGTTTGGGAATGTAAATTATCCTCTTTGCCATTTTGCGACTCCTGTGTGGTAGGTAAACAACATCATATTAAGTTTCCTAATCCCTATCCCCCTAGATCTCCTACTACTTATGACATTTTGCATTATTTGCATGCTGATGTGTGGGGGGCATCTAGTGAACCCACACACGGTGGAAATAGATATTTTCTATCTGTGATTGATGATTACTCTCGAAAGGTTTTTGTATTCCTTCTGAAAAATAAATCTGATGTTTTTGAGAAATTTAAAAATTAGAAAACCTTGATTGAAAACCAAACTGGAAAGAAGATCAAAATCTTAAGGACCGACAATGGCCTTGAGTTTTGCAATCAAATGTTTGATGAGCTTTGTGCTCAATCTGGTATTCAGAGACATAAGTCTGTCCCATATTCGCCCCAACAGAATGGGGTGGATGAACATATGAATAGAACCTTGCTAGAAAGGGTCCGAAGCATGTTGGCTATGTCTGGGCTCTCGAAAAGGTTCTGGGGTGAGGCTTTACTCACTGCTGCTTATCTGATAAATAGATCTCCCTCTGTGCCGTTGAATGGTAATTATCCTAAATATGTTTGGACTGGTCGATCTATTGATTTTTCTAATCTTCGTGTATTTGGCTGCTCTGCTTATGTGCATCATAAAAATGATAAGCTTGAGCCTCGTTCTGTGAGATGTGTGTTTCTGGGATACCCGGAAGGGGTAAAAGGCTATAGGGTTTGGCTAAAGGGCCAAACCGGTTTCAAAACTATTATTAGTCGAGATATTATTTTCAACGAAAATGAATTTCCTTGCCTTTTACCGGATCCGGAAAAACCCCCTGCTCCAAATGAGGTGGAGCTGCACATTTCTTTAGATAATATGGATAATGTGCAAACAGAAACTAATCTTGATAATCATGATAATGCTGATGTGCATGATGAAAGAGAAGAAGTACCTGAAGATAATTTGCATGATTATCAACTTGCTCGAGATAGGCCTAGGAGAGAAATTAGAAGACCTTCTCACTTGAATGATTATCATATGGCATCATATGCATTAAATATGTTTGAATCTATTGATAATTGTGAACCCAAAACATATGATAAAGCTTTGAAATCTGAACACTCAGAACAGTGGCTTAATGCAATGAATGAAGAAATGACTTCATTGCATTCAAATGAAACTTGGGCTCTTGTGCCCCGACCGCCCAACTGTTCGGTGGTTGACTGTAAATGGCTTTTCAAAGTTAAGGAAGAAAATGGGTCGGTCAGATTCAAAGCTAGACTCGTTGCTAAGGGTTTCACCCAAAAAGAAGGTATTGACTACACTGAAATCTTTGCTCCAGTCGTTAAGTTTACTACTGTGCGTATCATGCTTGCTCTAGTTGCTCAATTTTATTGGGAATTAAAACAATTAGATGTCAAAACTGCCTTTTTACATGGTGAACTTGAAGAAAAACTTTATATGAGTCAACCTGAAGGCTTTATTGATCCCAAGTTCCCTAATCATGTTTGCTTGCTTAAAAAATCAATCTATGGTTTAAAATAATCACCTAGGCAATGGAACAAGAAGTTTGATGAACACATGCTCTCTCTTAAATTTTCAAGAAGTAATTATGATCATTGCTTGTATTATAAAACTGGTTCCAAAAATCCTATTTTCTTACTCATATATATTGATGATATGCTCTGAGTGAGCCCTTGTGTGAAAACAGTTGATCATGTCATTAAATACTTAAGTGCGAAGTTTGACATGAAACACCTTGGTGATGCTAAGCGCATTCTTGGGATGAATATCTTTCGTGATAGGAAAAACTCCACTATTGTTTTAAACCAAGATTCCTATGTGCAGAAAATTATATCCAAATTTTCTATGAGACAGTCTAAATCAACCAATATGCCTCTAGCTGGTCATTTCCTCTTAAGTAAAGATCAATCCCCGAAAAGTGAGGATGATATCAATTCTATGAAAAAAGTACCTTACTCAAATGCCATTGGCTCGGTCATGTACCTAATGGTCAGCACAAGACCTGACATAGCTTATGCTGTGAGTTATCTTAGTCGATACATGGCTAACACAGGGGTTTATCATTGGCAAGTCGTCAAATGGCTCTTAAGGTACTTGAAGGGATCAACCAGGTATGGTCTTAAATTTTCTCGACACCCACAAGGTGTAAAATTGGTTGGATATGTAGATTCTAATTACGCTGCTAATCGTGATAACCGTAAGTCTACTACCTCATATGTGTTTACTTTGTGTGGCACACCGATCAGTTGGAAGTATCAATTACAACCTATAGTTACTACAGAATCTGAGTATGTTGCTATAACAGAAGCATTAAAAGAATCTATATGGTTAAAAGGACTATTATCAGAAATTGGTTTTCTAAAGGAAAAAGTCGAAGTTTTTTCGGATAGTCAATCCGGTATTCAACTGTGCAAAAATCCAGTTTTTCATGATAGAACGAAACATATTGATGTTCGTTTCTATTTCATACGAGATGTTGTTGCAAAACATATAATCTATCTTGAAAAAATACCCTCCCAATTTAATCCTTCAGATATGGTACTAAGTGTTTACCCGTCGAGAAATTTAAATCTTGTTTAAAAAGACTGAATTTTGATTCGGCCGAATAAATTTTTTGAACTTTGTGTTTTTAGGGTATCTCTTTGTGAGTTAGTCTTCTTTGTGAATTCTTTACCTTATTTACTGTGTGTATGTACAGGTAACCCCGGAGATAGGCGATGATGAGTTTTCTCCGAAACCCGAAAATGCAATTTGACTGGTTGGCGCAAAAGGTGGAGAAATGTTATTATTTTGGCCCAATATGGCCCAGAAATATTATCTCCTTCTGGCCCATGCCATTTACTGTGCCGGTCCAGCCCATTGGCAGCCCTTTTAATGAGAGCCGTCCGACCAGATTTATTTCCTACTCCTAATCTGGACTGTCCGATCTCCCTTATAAATATCTAACCCTAACCCTTCACTCCCTCATTTCTCCCTCACCGCCTCCACTCACCCGTCGCCCCCTTTCTCTTCTTCTCTTTCCCGTGAGTTCTTCTCTCTCGGTCAATCTTCGATTTTGTTCCCGATTCTACCTACCTCCTCTCCCCCGTGAGCGATTGAATATCACAATGAAATCCCGTGACATCCGATTCCCTCCTTGTGTGTATATATATCGTGGCCGGGGTTGGAGTTTGGAACATATTGAGAGGAAGAGAATCGATTTGTGCCTTGAGAATCGGAGTGAAAACGATATCTGTGTTGTGATGTCTTTGAGGGAGATCGAGATTGTGTCCTGAGTTTTTTGAGGTTTTCTGGATTAGAAAAGGTGCTACTGGGTTGTTTTGCCGGCCGGCGGTGGTTAAGCGTTCGTCCTCTGTGGAAACGAACTTTTTTGGTGTCAAATTGCAAAGGGTTCAGAAGATCTGAGCCTAAAGATCTCTTTCAACAAAGGGGGTTTCTTGACTTTTATTTATCTCCGTTTTGTATTGCTTTTTCTTGGTGATTTTATGCAATATATTATACATATATATTTGTTATATATATATATATATTCTGGAATTTATACATATTATATATATATATATATATCTGCTGTATACCATATATAATATATATTTGTTATATATATTTTTCGGTATTATTCCATATATATATTCTATATATATATATATATATATATATATATATATATATATATAGGGTTATAATAGAAACCACTCCCTATGTGTTAACTAGGAACCAACCTGCACTCTTGATCGATTTTATTTAGACGCCTCAGATTGATTTCATTTTATTTAGTTATGAATATTGAATTGCTTATTATCTCTAGTTAGTCAACTATGAAGGGTAGTTATGGATTTGGCTTATAACTCTCTAATTATCTCATACAATGATTATGGAAAAATAATTATGACATTAATCATCTTCCTATATATATCCATAATCAAGCATACGTTTTATTAGGTGCTTAAATTATTATGATATCAAGAATTTATCTAAATTCGTATTTATAAGGTTCTTAATTCGTATTATTAAGCTTGTTATTATAATTTTAATCAAACAAGGATTATTAGTTGCTTACTTTATACATAATTTAAGCTTACATACGATTACTACAATGCTTATAATTTTATTATGGCACTGAAGATTTAATTATATTGGTACATATAAAGGTTCTTGTAATAGTTTATTAAGCAAGAGGTATGCTTATTTATAAAAATCAAATATTTAGTTTTGATTGTATAGCTTGCTATTTTTTAAAGTGATACAGTTTGCTATTTACTGGCTTATTGATTGCTTATTTATTATCAAATTGATGCTTAAATCATATAAATACAAAAGTTTTATTGTTGGTTAATTTGCCTACATGTTGCGCTTTGAAGGAAAAGCTTTTACGAAATTAATGTCTATCTATTTATTTAATTTAAATTTGTAAATTGAATTTATATTATTTTAATGTAAATTTACCTGTAATTTACATGAAGATTGTAGTGTTGGTTGTATGTGGAGGTTGTTTACAAATTTACATTTAAATGTGGTTTATTTTAGTTGTGTGAATTGCTTAGATAATAAATTTTGAATTGCTTATTAATAATGAGAAAGATATGTTTACTTTGAATTGCTTAATTAGATAATTTTTATTGGTTAAGATAATTGGATTGCTTATTTATAGTTATTTGCTTACATTGCTTATTTACAATAAGAATGAGGCTTAAAATTTGCTTACACATTGCTTACCGATAATCTTGAAAGTGTTGAGTTAGTCAAATAGATAAAAGTTTATTTTCAGTTAATAATATCGAAATGGGTGAATGACAAAATAAGGAGAAAAGAAATATTGATTTTTTTTATTAAAACAACACAATAATCTGTAAAATATCCACCAAAATGAGAGATGAGAGTAATTGAATAAAAAATTTATGATTGAGAATAGATTAATGAACCTACCAATTAAGGATTCTACGGTTATCATTAAGCTTAAGTTACTATAATGACATTTTGTATAATAAAATGAATGAAATAAATATGAAAGAAGCAATAAATATCATCCGTTGATTTAAAATTTTGAATGGATTAGATTAATTCCTAGTTAACACATAACAAAAAGTTTCTATTTGAACTCTCTCTCTCTCTCTCTCTCTATATATATATATATATATATATATATATATATACACTGCATTTCTGCTGCCTTAAATGCTTGGTGCATTTCGATCGTTATTATCGTTATCTCGGCTAACTTAATCGGATCTTTGTGATTTACAGATTTGTTCTGGACAATAGCACTCCTTTGGTCAGCTTGTTCTTGGGGTTTAAATCAATAATTATATTGGTTTTTATTATAGGTTCATTAGTTGGCCTGTAATCCTTAATCCCTATCCTATAAAATATAATTGTAATTGTTATATTCATTTTAATCCGCTTGTATTATCGATCCTGGTTTTAGCCATTATACGACCCGATACCCAACACTCCAACTGAAAAACTGACTTCAATTAATGAAATTAAAATTACGCGCGCGCACAGTGATCAATTAAACTACAACACACACACAAACATTGGCAAAATTTAAGACGAAAACCGATTTTAATAAATGAAATTGAAATTATACACAAAAATTGCACAAACTTGTGATGAAAACTAATTTTACGTAAATGAAATTGAATTCACACACACTTTTCAAGTAAACTAATACTACAGACACTGCTACACACATTGTACCTAAACTTTAGATGATACTCCCTCCGTTCCTTCTATTTTTCCACTGCTTGACACACATTTTAAGGCTTCTGTAAAATATATTCCATAACTTATTTTTAAAATTTCCTTTTTTTGAATAATAATTTAACCATTAAATTTTTATTCAAAAAAGAAAACTTTTAGAAATAAGTTATAAAACTATACTTTACAAAAGCCTTAAAATGCGTGTCGGGCACACAATTCCCCGTGTATAAAATTCAGTGGGACTGTGAGAGTAACTAATTTTAGTAAATAAATTTGAAATTAGAGAAAGAGAGAGATATAGAGAGAGAGAGAATGCAATTAAATTGTAATATTCGGGGGTAATTTTTTTTTTTTTTTTTTCGTGTTACTGTTGAGTTGTACGTATTCATTTGGAATTGTACAAGTGTTGTTGTTTGGACCGATACAATGTATATTGTATTAGAATATTTCAGGATCGAAATATTTATACTGGTCGACGGTTTGGTTTCGTCGTTTGGTTGTTGCTTGGCGAGTTTGGAATTTTGGCTAAGTTTATAGCCATAGCGTACGCTACTTGTATAGCATTACGTACGCTAATTTGTTGCGATTGCGTACGTTACGCTCTGAGGTTACGTACGTAATGCGTGGTAGGTGGTGGGAACCTTTCTCGTGGTCAACTTTCGGGGCGAAGGTATCTTTGAGGTATCATTTATATATATATATATATGTAGATATGTCAACACATGAGATTCCTCCCTCACCTTTTCACTTCGCTCACGTGAATTATCATGTTATGTACATATATTTATACATCATCGCTGCCAGCTCTCTTTCATCCCTCACCTCACCATCTCTCTCTCTCCCTTCTCTCCATCTCTTTCTTCTTCCGGCGAGGCGGAAGCTTGAGGACGGGCCGGCTTCTCCGTTTTTTTCCGGCGAGATAGAGTTCGGCGACGGCAGGCAGCTCACGACCGGAGCTCGGCGGCGGCCTGGTCGTAATTTCCGAACCGGAAGGCTGCAAACCCGGTCGATCTGAACTGTTCCGGCATTTTTTTTCTTCCGGCGAGGCGGAGCTCGGGCGTCCGGCGTCTTCATGGTTTCCGGCCATGGATGCGGAACTCCATTATTTCCGGCGACCGGAGGTGGTTTTTGTCCGGAACGGACGGCGGAACGGAGGTTTGACATTCTTCCGGCGAAGAGTTACAAACGGAGATGGTGAAAACCGGCCATAGACGGAAACGGGCCGGAGTTGGACGAAGTCCGGCGGGTCATTTTTCCGGCGGCCGATTTCCGGCATGGGAGTTTTTCGGACCTGGCCGATCGACTCTTCCGGTTAGTTTTATGTGTTTTTCAGTTATATATATATATATATATATATATAGGTGTTAGTGTGTGCTGCGTGAGCAGTGTGTGTTGTGTGTTTTATATATATATATATATATATATATATATATGAGCAGTGTGTGTTGTGTGTTATGTATATTATATATATGTAACGAGTGTGTGCGTGTGTGTTGTGATGTGCACAGATGTGTGTGTGTGTGAGTTGTGCAGTGGTGTGAGTTGTATTATATATATATATATATATATATATATATTATATATATGTAATATATATATATATATATTATATATATACATATATATATGGATTAATACGAGTATAGTATGTGTTCGTGTTGGAATCGGAATTATCTATTGTGTTGTTTTCGGTCGATATCGTGTTATCGAATGAATTGTATTTCATTCAAGGTTGTTCGAGTGCTTGTGATTGACGGAGGACGCGTTGATCGATTCGTGGTAGGACGTTGGTCGTGGAAGGACTTTCTCGCCTTCGGTTTGAGGCAAGTTTTATACTTGTACTGGTCAATGAGATTAATGTTATCATGTATGTGTATGAATGTGTGTATCATTCCGAGACTTGGTCTCTTTATGATTTTGTTGATATCAGGGGATTGTTTGATACGATACCCTTCGGCAAATTATGCCAAATATTATTGTTGTTCGTAAATGGCTGATTTAAGGCATTGCGATACTTGTTGTTAATATATTTGTCGATAGCCGGTTCGCGGTATCGACATATCGATTGTTATTGCTGATTGATGTTCCTTTGAAATATTGTTGTTGATAGCCGGTTCGCGGCATCGATGTATCGATCGTTATTATTGATTGATGTTCCATCAAGATATTTTTTGTGAATCGTCGTTATTGATATCAGTGTTTTTTTTATTGATATCGTTTTGGCCGATTGAAGGCATTGACGTATTCGATTATCATCTTCAAGTATCGTGAACCGATTAAAGGTGCCGACATCCGCTGATTGTTATTGGTTAACCGTTCTGAAGGTAATCGATATATTGAATTGGGATTATCAAAGATAATTCCCATCCGTTGTATAATTATTATCGATTGTCCGCTCTAACGGTAATCGATATATTGAATTGGGATTATCTATTATAATTTCCACCCGTTGTCAAAAAGATAATTCCCATCCGTTGTATAATTGTTATCGATTGGCCATTCTACGGTAATCGAAGTATTGAATTGGGATTATCAACGATAATTCCCATCCGTTGAATTATTATTGTCGTGTTGACCGATTCAAGGCAGCACACTATTATTCTTGTAAACTCGGTAATTTTGTGATCGTTGAAGGTTGAGAATTTTCCCGAACTGTTGTGTTGTGATCGTTGTTCGTGTTAATCGGTCCTTAGGGATTTTGATCCCAGGATGGTTGTCTTGAATATTGTTGGTCGTGTCGATCTTTCATTATTCGTGTCATCGTTCACTTGGTGAGTCGTATGATCCGTATTGGATGTGTTATCCTTTGAGTTTCGTTGTCATGTTGTATTGTGACATATCCAGAATCATATCTGCGTTCCGATTGGTTATTGTGTAGGATTTTTAGCCAGGCACATATAGTCATCGGCGGATATTATTCCGCGTTGGACTGTGCACACGGGACGTAGTTTCGTGAGGCTAATTAGGTACATTGTCCTACGTATATTCTGGATTCCATATACGGGGCGGACATGTGCACGGACACATTTCCGGATCGGGCGTACTGTGATGTCCATCTTTTGAGCCATAAACTTTGATCGTCCATAGTATTGGATGAGTTTGATGTTTTGTGATTGAGCGTTCATACGCCTGAGGGGTATGTTCGATAGTCATGTTTGTTTCTTTGAGATCTGTATTGTGATGATTTACAGCTTCGGGTTGTTCGGCTTTCAGGCCATCGTGATATTTTGGCAGCTTGGGCCGTTCGGCTTTCAGGTCATCGTGATATTTTGGCAGCTTCGGCTGAGGGCTTTCAGGCCATTGTGATGTATCAGTATTTCCGTTTGAGCCTTCGGGCATTGTGATCCTTATTTATTTCAGCGTTGGATTGATTTACCTTCGGGTAATGTATTGTTGTGTTCTATATTGATGATTCGCCGTTGGGCACTTATGTTCTAACCTATTTGAGCAGGTGTTGATCGTATGCCGTGGGCATAGTATTCCACGAATGCTCGATTCTTACTTTGGTTTGTGAGCATCTCGTACTACCATTGTTGTACTGTTTATTCTGCCTTTGGATGCATATCATGTTGTGCATGTACTTGATATTCATTATCTTTGGATGGTGACCAGTGGCGGAACATGTTTTCATGTTTTAGGTACTTGCGAGGAGAGAGTTCGGACACGGGGGCATGACGATGGCGACGAGGCATTCGAGCGATACTAGTCCGAGATATTTTGGTGTTCATGTTGGTCAGACAGTTGGAGTACTCCATTTTGTTCAGTCGTTGTCGTTTTGTATTATCCGAGCAAGGCTCGTGGATGTTGTTGTATTTTTATTTTGGCCACGTAGGCCCATTCTTGTCGTTGAAATTCCATATCGGGATAGTATGTCGTACGTCATAGTAAGTCTCATGATTTCCTATTTTGGACAGGTTGTTGTATTTTAGTCGTGTTCGCCTGGTGGATCACCTGGTGTGGGGTCCACGGCACTGTAATAACCCAATGGGATTTGGGGGTGTTACAGAAGATGGTATCGGAGCGTTGGGTTGTGAGATACCCTGACTTGTGTGTTATGTGGCTCTACCAAGGCGGTAGTAGCGGGGTCACAAAGTTATGACAATGCTGACAATGGGTTTTGTGAGTCGTGATAGTTGGACGACTGTATGAGTCATTCTTTCATCGAGTCGTCGTCAGTGAAGACTAGTATCGCAAGACCTCGAAGCTTCGTATGACCTATGTAAGGACTCTATTCTCTTTTGTGTGCATACATTCATTATGTCATTGATTAAACCTGTTTTGTTGACACTTGTATGTGGCGATCGGGTACGATTGATTTATGATTAATTGCTTTGGAGCATGTGGACTCTGTATCGGCTATGATTAGCGCGATCGATGGGATCGTTTATCTGTTGAGTATGTATTCTCGTGTTTTGCGTTGACCTAGCATTCTGGCCGTTGAGGCGTATTTGATCTGTGGTCATGATTGAACGTTATTCTTTCAGTCTGGAAAGAGGACGTGATAGAGGGGATAGAGGCCGCAGAGTGGGCCGACACCCGAAACCTCGTACCAATAATTTGGTGGCTGACGAATCATTTTCGGAGTTGTGCTCGAGAACCCACCGATCGTGATTGTGTTTGGATCGAGTTCAAGACTCTCATGTTAGAGAGGTATTATCCGGCTCCACTTCGTGAAGCCAAGTTGTCGGAGGTTTTGAACCCCGAATCCGTCGAGAACGAGGGTGTTATTGTTATTGCTGAGAAGTTTCAAGGACTTCTTCAGTTTACTTCATCTGTTATCCGTACTGAGGCGGATAAGATCAAGTATTTTAGCAAGAGGTTGAACCCTCGGTTGAAAATACAGTTATTCAATCACAATTGTAGTTCACTTGGCGAATTCATCGAGAAGGCTCTTGGAGCAGAGCTTTCGATCGAGGAGCTTACTCAGAAGGATCCTTCAGTTTCTTCTGGTGAGAGGACTAGGATGCCGATTCGTTCAGAGGGACATCGAGCTCCGACGTCCAAGAGGTCATTTCCTAGTCGGCTTGCATCGGGAAAGTATTTTCTTCCCAGCGACGAGTTCGACCGTTGTTTGTTTTAATCGTGATTCAAGGGGCATGTTAGTACTCGATGTACGGTGCCGGCTATTATTTATTTTCTGTGTCGGAGGTGGGGACACCTTGAATACCGCATGAGTTCTAGTGCGGTAGGTCTCGAGAGAGCTCATGGGCCTCGAGAGATTTTGTCACTTCACCGTACTTCATCCAAGGGGTCATATCGGGCTCGGGAGCGAGGTATGGACACCCGAGGGGAGTAGCGAGTTCAGATTTGTGTTTTCCTCGAGTCGATGGGATCGAGGAACTCGATGATCCGAGGATGTTGATTAAGGTACATTTGAGATGTAGCCTTGATTTGTATTTTCCTTGTCTTTCGGATTGATGTTTGACTCGAGTCGTATTTTAATATTGCGATTGAACCATTTATTATTGATCTATCTTGTTATCCTCAGATTCGAGAATCTTGACACTTAGTCATTTGATGTGATTTTCTTTCCTTTTGGTCCTGTACCCGAGATTTTTGTGATGATCTGGGTAATCGTTCATTGTGATTCGAGACGTCAAGTCGTGAGGACTTGGGCGTGCGTTCGATATAGTCCCGAGGACTATGTCTGTGTTGTTATTTTTCTTTTGTGGTGCGACTTCCTGGCTGGTCTCTAGCAGGAGAGTCATGATTCGGCTAATCTCGCTTTTGGTTGAGTGTCTTTATCACTTGATTTTTTTTCGCCTTGTTCAGGCAGAGGAGACGTGGGGACCCGTGGGGTCGGCCTAGTTGCTTAGGCGGAATTGCTCGTATTGAGGAGTATTCATGGAGATGTTGTTTTTCTTATCCCGATGGATAGTCCGTGCCCCAACTTGTGCGCCCTGAGTTTCGGGGACGAAACTCTTTTTAAGGGGGGGAGTATGTAATATCCGGGGGTAATTTTTTTTTTTTTTTTTTTTCGTTTTACTGTTGAGTTGTACGTATTCATTTGGAATTGTACAAGTGTTGTTGTTTGGACCGATACAATGTATATTGTATTAGAATATTTCGGGATCGAAATATTTATACTGGTCGACGGTTTGGTTTCGTCGTTTGGTTGTTGCTTGGCGAGTTTGGAATTTTGGCTAAGTTTATAGCCATATCGTACGCTACTTGTATAGCATTACGTACGCTAATTTGTTGCGATTGCGTACGTTACGCTCTGAGGTTACGTACGTAATGCGTGGTAGGTGGTGGGAACCTTTCTCGTGGTCAACTTTCGGGGCGAAGGTATCTTTGAGGTATCATTTATATATATATATATATTTATATATATATATATATATATATGTAGATATGTCAACACATGAGATTCCTCCCTCACCTTTTCACTTCCCTCACGTGAATTATCATGTTATGTACATATATTTATACATCATCCCTGCCAGCTCTCTTTCATCCCTCACCTCACCATCTCTCTCTCTCCCTTCTCTCCATCTCTTTCTTCTTCCGACGAGGCGGAAGCTTGAGGATGGGCCGGCTTCTCCGTTTTTTTCCGGCGAGATAGAGTTCGGCGACGGCAGGCAGCTCACGACCGGAGCTCGGCGGCGGCCTGGTCGTAATTTCCGAACCGGAAGGCCGCAAACCCGTCGATCCGAAGGCTCCGGCATTTTTTTCTTCCGGCGAGGCGGAGCTCGGGCGTCCGGCGTCTTCATGGTTTCCGGCCATGGATGCGGAACTCCATTATTTCTGGCGACCGGAGGTGGTTTTTGTCCGGAACGGACGGCGGAACGGAGTTTTGACATTCTTCCGGCGAAGAGTTACAAACGGAGATGGTGAAAACCGGCCATAGACGAAGCGGGCGGAGTTGGACGAAGTCCGGCGGGTCATTTTTCCGGCGGCCGATTTCCGGCATGGGAGTTTTTCGGACCTGGCCGATCGACTCTTCCGGTTAGTTTTATGTGTTTTTCAGTTATAT
This sequence comes from Orobanche coerulescens, assembly GCA_033398695.1. Lineage (NCBI taxonomy): Eukaryota > Viridiplantae > Streptophyta > Magnoliopsida > Lamiales > Orobanchaceae > Orobanche > Orobanche coerulescens. The sequence goes on along the minus strand of CM065807.1, from coordinate 179,231,401 downwards.
ATATATATATATATATATATATATATATGATGGGCGTTTCCTTGGCTTCAATCCCATAATTTGACAACTGTTGCTGCATCCAAAGGATCTGCATACAGCAACTACCAGCAGCATAGTACTCTGATTCAGCCGTGGAAAGTGAGTTTGCCAATTGCTTCTTACTGAACCAAGACACAAGTCTAGGTCCAAGAAAATGACAAGTTCCACTTGTACTCTTCCTATCTAGCTTGCAGCCTCCGAGATCCGAGTCGCTGTAGCCAACTAAATCAACTATGCCTTCTTTAGGATACCACAGTCCTACATCGACTGTTCCTTTAATATACTTCAGGATTCATTTAGCTGTATTGAAGTGTATATATATATATATATATATATTGGTGTTAGTGTGTGCTGCGTGAGCAGTGTGTGTGTTGTGTGTTTTATGTATATATATATATATATATATATATATATATATATATGAGCAGTGTGTGTGTTGTGTGTTATGTATATTATATATATATGTAACGAGTGTGTGCGTGTGTGTTGTGATGTGCACAGATGTGTGTGTGTGTGTGAGTTGTGCAGTGGCGTGAGTTGTATTATATATATATTATATATATGTAATATATATATATATATATATATATTATATATATACGTATATATATGGATTAATACGAGTATAGTATGTGTTCGTGTTGGAATCGGAATTATCTATTGTGTTGTGTTGTTGCCCAAAATATTTATCCGAAGATTAATACTGCTGGGAGACGGACAACAAACAACAATTGCGGGAGCACTTCCGAGAGTAGATAAATAATACAAGATTTGCCGGGTTTGTTAGGCCCGGGCTTGAATGCTCTCGCGAGATGTTATTAATACGAATATTCGTGGATACAAGTATTAATGAGAGAAATCTAAATACAATGAGTGTAAAAAGACTCTGTTAATCCGGCTCTTGAGCGAAGCTCAGTGTTCTTCGTCCCCGCCGGTAATCTGCTGGATGAGATAGGCCGGGAGAAGTAAGACCGAAAGATAGCTGTTGCCAAGAGTTGGATGTTAGCCAAGTGTGTGTATTTTGCTTCTCTAATGCGTGAAATCCGAAGGAAGCTGAAGGAGTGTCCAGGTGCAGGCTGTCCTCTTTATATAAGGGGTTGAGGTGCCCTGTCTCCTAGTGGGCGATCGCCTTTCGGCATTTAATGTAATGGGGCGATCGTCTTAAAGGTCACATGGGCTGCCTGCCAAAAGTCTAAAGCTACGGTGGTGGCCAGGTGTGCGGTCCAATGAGGATCCAAAGACGCGTCCTAAGCATCACAGAGGTCCCACTTTGTTACTTTGGCGGACTTTGTCGGGGTAGGTGACAGTGTGGTCACCGCCTTGTCCGTCACCTCCTTTCGCAGTGTCCAGGCCTGTTGGTAGGTGAGGTAGGTGACAGGTTTGTCAGCGCCTTTTATGGATCTGCACGTGGGGTCAGTTTTGAGACTTGGTCTTCGCCGACTGGATGGTCATTGGTGGAGATCGACATGAGGAGATCGTCTCTAGCTGATCATCCGAGGTCGCCATCGGCCAGTGGATGGAGGTCGCCAAGGGTCGGTCACCAAGGGTCGATCGGCGGATGCCGATAGAGGGTCGCCAGATGTCGGTCGCCAGGAGTCGGTCGCCGAGTACCGAGAGACGATCGTATCGAGGTCGATCGCTCGGCACCGGGACTTGTCCAGGACCTTGGGCTTGATCCTAGCATGTCCACTGGGTTAAGGCTCGGTCGCCTGTGTCGCTAATCGGCAGATCTGCCTTGGCCGCTCGCAGAAGTCGGTCGCTCGGCCTCGGAGGCGATCGCCGGTCGGAAGGTGTTAAATCTTGACACAACAATTGCCCCACTTGCTCCTATGTTGAAGACATGGGGCGAGGTGGTTCTTGCTAGCGATCGTGTAAGGATGAGGACGGGCGACCTTCTTTGGTGACTTACGATTTCGGACTTGGGCTACCATGGTCGATTGGCTTAGCTATCTTTCGGTCTTGTACCTGCAAAAACAACATTGGCCGATCCCCATGGAAACTTGGTGGTTTCGCTTTGTTTGAGGAATCGTGCACGATTGCGGGGATCGATGGACCGACCCCATGACCGTGTCTTGGTGCGCGAAGACAATGAGTGTCTCGTGACTCACTTTATTATGAGGGTCCTCTGTTAGCCGCGCCGCCTCGTATCTAAACGAAGGGCGTGCGGTCTCGTCTAGAGGAGTCCTTGCGCGGGCGGCGTCGGATGAATCAACTCCACGCCTGCGGCTTGTTAGCTCTGCTTCCACCTCGGCCACCATGGAGATGGCCGACCTCGACGGTGTACGTTGAGACGGGGATTGTGGTATGTGTCCACCGATTAATGTTGGAGAGCCCTCGGACTACGCCGGCCTCGTATTTAAACGAAGGGCGGGCGATCTTGGCCGAAAGGACCTTGCATGGCCGAAGCGGCGGTTCCATCGACCGCCAGACCATGGCTTTATGATGTGCGGTGGAGGCGATCTTATGCCTTAGTCCGTCATGTTATATGGCCGGATCAGAGATGGCGATCGTGTCCTCCGGGTTGCGGATGATGTAGCGTGATGATCGGCGATCGGGCCGAAGACTGCCGATCGTCGCTCATTGCCGATCGCTTTATTCGTAGGTCGATATTGGCGATCGGGCGAGATCGTCGTCCGGGTGCCGATCGCGCCGCTCACAGGCTAAGAAGAAACCTTTGCACGGCCGTAAAATCTGCGGCTCTAGCCCTAAGGCTGCGTAGGTCGTAGGTTGGGTCTTCGTGAGATGCCCGAACATAGGCGAAAAACCCTGAAATCCTCCTAGGACCGCGTAGAGGGCGGTCTCATCGCTTATCGGCTCGCCATTGAGGATGATTACGTCTACCCGGTCGATGTAGTCCGAGTCGGAATCTTCTTCTCCCTGCTTTATTTGCATCATGCGAAGGGGACCTTCGGCCGACGACACAGTGGCGAAGTACTCCGTGAAGACGCGCGCCACTGTTAAAGGAGCCAATGGACCGAGGTGGCAATGAAGTGTACCACCGGTGGGCGAGGTCGTCCAGGCCGAGGGAACATTCGGCATCCGGTCGCGTCGATGCCCCACACCGATCATGTAGATGTTGAACTTCCTCAGTGCACTTGGGGTCCGATCGCCCCTCGTACACGGGTGTTTGCGGGGAGCGATCTTGTGCCGCACGGGGCGAGCTCGATGTCGATCGCGAGCGGCTCGCTGGCCCGGGCGATCGTCTTCTTGGCGCCCGCCTGACTCCGTGAGCGCCTTCATGTCGTTAAGTTGACGTTGCATCGCAGCCATTGCCGTGGCTTGGTCGCTTGCCGATCGGCTTTGGGAGCAGAGCCGAGGCGATCATGTACCGATCTCCGGGCTCCGCGCCGCCGACCTCGGCAATTCGGCGAGGGGGAGCCAGACGGCTAGGCCGCCTGGGAGTCGGGTAGCCGAGCTCCCGGTGACGGACTCAAACTCCGCTGCCTCGTAGCCGGGCCGGACCGCCCGAGCTGTCGGGTCACCGCCTGTGCGATCGAAGACAGAGGTGCCCCGGCGGCGAGCGCCTCTTCCTGCGGACGGAGCCTCCCAGCGATCGCTCGGCCAGTAGTGCCTTGAGCTTCCGCTTGATCTTCCGGCGAGAGACCGGGGGGGCGGTAGCTGGAGGCGCGTCGAGAGCACTCCGTCGCTCCTGTAGGACGGCCAGGGCCCCTTCGATCTGTTCCTTGGTTCGGAACCGATCGAGCGAGAGGCTTGGGCCGCCGTCCAGGGACGGGATCAAGCGTCTCTGACCGCGGCGGCTACCTTCCACCATCGGTTGTGGCTCGGACTGGGACGGAACATGGGGTTTGGCCGGCTGGTCAGCGGCTTTCTTCGGCGCGGAGGCGGAAGACATGATTTCTGAAGGATTTCTTTTGAAGTGCAGTGAGTGTCACTTCAAATATCTGCCCCGAGAACAGTGAGTGTTCTTCGGGACGGTAGGTGTAACAAATCGAGGGTTGGATCCCCTTCTTCTAGCGCCAATTGTTGTTGCCCAAAATATTTATCCGAAGATTAATACTGCTGGGAGACGGACAACAAACAACAATTGCGGGAGCACTTCCGAGAGTAGATAAATAATACAAGATTTGCCGGGTTTGTTAGGCCCGGGCTTGAATGCTCTCGCGATATGTTATTAATACGAATATTCGTGGATACAAGTATTAATGAGAGAAATCTAAATACAATGAGTGTAAAAAGACTCTATTAATCCGGCTCTTGAGCGAAGCTCGGTGTTCTTCGTCCCCGCCGTGTCTTTGGGTGAGATAGGCCGGGAGAAGTAAGACTGAAAGATAGCTGTTGCCAAGAGTTGGATGTTAGCCAAGTGTGTGTATTTTGCTTCTGTAATGCGTGAAATCCGAAGGAAGCTGAAGGAGTGTCCAGGTGCAGGCTGTCCTCTTTATATAAGGGGTTGAGGTGCCCTGTCTCCTAGTGGGCGATCGCCTTTCGGCATTTAATGTAATGGGGCGATCGTCCTAAAGGTCACATGGGCTGCCTGCCAAAAGTCTAAAGCTACAGCTGGTGGCCAGCTGTGCGGTCCAATGAGGATCCAGCACGCGTCCGGAAGTACTGTCACAGGAGGTCCCACTTTGTTACTTTCGGCGGACTTTGTCAGGGTAGGTGACAGGCTGTGGTCACCAGTCTTGTCCGTCAGCTCCTTTCGCAGGTCTGGGCCCTGTTGGTAGGTGAGGTAGGTGACAGGTTTGTCAGCGCCTTTTGTGGATCTGCACGTGGGGTCAGTTTTGAGACTTGGTCTTTGGCCATTTGGATGGTCATTGGTGGAGATCGACATGAGGAGATCGTCTCTAGCCGATCATCCGAGGTCGCCATCGGCCGATGGATGGAGGTCGCCAAGGGTCGGTCACCAAGGGTCGATCGGCGGATGCCGATAGAGGGTCGCCGGATGTCGGTCGCCAGAGTCGGTCGCCGAGTACCGAGAGACGATCGTATCGAGGTCGATCGCTCGGCACCGGGACTTGTCCAGGACCTTGATTGCTTGATCTAGCATGTCCCAGGTTAAGGCTCTCGGTCGCCCAGTCGGATCGCAGATCTGCCTTGGCCGCTCGGCAGTAAGTCGGTCGCTCGGCCTCGGAGGCGATCGCCGGTCGGAAGGTGTTAAATCTTGACACAACATGTTGTTTTCGGTCGATATCGTGTTATCGAATGAATTGTATTTCATTCAAGGTTGTTCGAGTGCTTGTGATTGACGGAGGACGCGTTGATCGATTCGTGGTAGGACGTTGGTAGGCAAGTTTTATACTTGTACTGGTCAATGAGATTAATGTTATCATGTATGTGTATGAATGTGTGTATCATTCCGAGACTTGGTCTCTTTATGATTTTGTTGATATCAGGGGATTGTTTGATACGATACCCTTCGGCAAATTATGCCAAATATTATTGTTGTTCGTAAATGGCCGATTTAAGGCATTGCGATACTTGTTGTTAATATATTTGTCGATAGCCGGTTCGCGGTATCGACATATCGATTGTTATTGCTGATTGATGTTCCTTTGAAATATTATTGTTGATAGCCGGTTCGCGGCATCGACGTATCGATCGTTATTATTGATTGATGTTCCATCAAGATATTTTTTGTGAATCGTCGTTATTGATATCAGTGTTTTTTTATTGATATCGTTTTGGCCGATTGAAGGCATTGACATATTCGATTATCATCTTCATTATCGGTAACCGATTAAAGGTGCCGAGACATCCGTTGTACAATTGTTATTGGTTAACCGTTCTGAAGGTAATCGATATATTGAATTGGGATTATCAAAGATAATTCCCATCCGTTGTATAATTATTATCGATTGTCCGCTCTAACGGTAATCGATATATTGAATTGGGATTATCTATTATAATTTCCACCCGTTGTCAAAAAGATAATTCCCATCCGTTGTATAATTGTTATCGATTGGCCATTCTACGGTAATCGAAGTATTGAATTGGGATTATCAACGATAATTCCCATCCGTTGAATTATTATTGTCGTGTTGACCGATTCAAGGCAGCACACTATTATTCTTGTAAACTCGGTAATTTTGTGATCGTTGAAGGTTGAGGATTTTCCCGAACTGTTGTGTTGTGATCGTTGTTCGTGTTAATCGGTCCTTAGGGATTTTGATCCCAGGATGGTTGTCTTGAATATTGTTGGTCGTGTCGATCTTTCATTATTCGTGTCATCGTTCACTTGGTGAGTCGTATCATCCGTATTGGATGTGTTATCCTTTGAGTTTCGTTGTCATGTTGTATCGTGACATATCCGGAATCATATCTGCGTTCCGATTGGTTATTGTGTAGGATTTTTAGCCAGGCACATATAGTCATCGGCGGATATTATTCCGCGTTGGACTGTGCACACGGGACGTAGTTTCGTGAGGCTAATTAGGTACATTGTCCTACGTATATTCTGGATTCCATATACGGGGCGGACATGTGCACGGACACATTTCCGGATCGGGCGTACTGTGATGTCCATCTTTTGAGCCATAAACTTTGATCGTCCATAGTATTGGATGAGTTTGATGTTTTGTGATTGAGCGTTCATACGCCTGAGGGGTATGTTCGACAGTCATGTTTGTTTCTTTGAGATCTGTATTGTGATGATTTACAGCTTCGGGTTGTTCGGCTTTCAGGCCATCGTGATATTTTGGCAGCTTCGGGCTGTTCGGCTTTCAGGTCATCGTGATATTTTGGCAGCTTCGGCTGAGGGCTTTCAGGCCATTGTGATGTATCAGTATTTCCGTTTGAGCCTTCGGGCATTGTGATCCTTATTTATTTCAGCGTTGGATTGATTTACCTTCGGGTAATGTATTGTTGTGTTCTATATTGATGATTCGCCGTTGGGCACTTATGTTCTAACCTATTTGAGCAGGTATTGATCGTATGCCGTGGGCATAGTATTCCACGAATGCTCGATTCTTACTTTGGTTTGTGAGCATCTCGTACTACCATTGTTGTACTGTTTATTCTGCCTTTGGATGCATATCATGTTGTGCATGTACTTGATATTCATTATCTTTGGATGGTGACCGTGGGGCGGAACATGTTTTCATGTTTTAGGTACTTGCGAGGAGAGAGTTCAGACACAGGGGCATGACGATGGCGACGAGGCATTCGAGCGATACTAGTCCGAGATATTTTGGTGTTCATGTTGGTCAGACAGTTGGAGTACTCCATTTTGTTCAGTCGTTGTCGTTTTGTATTATCCGAGCAAGGCTCGTGGATGTTGTTGTATTTTTATTTTGGCCACGTAGGCCCATTCTTGTCGTTGAAATTCCATATCGGGATAGTATGTCGGACGTCATAGTAGGGTCTGTGATTTCCTATTTTGGACAGGTTGTTGTATTTTAGTCGTGTTCGCCTGGTGGATCACCTGGTGTGGGGTCCACGGCACTGTAATAACCCAATGGGATTTGGGGGTGTTACATAAATAATCTACTACATACACTGACAAATCATACACACACATCACCAGAACTTCCGATAAATACACACAACACACACATCGCCACAATCATATGAAAACACACACGCGCGCACACACACACACACTACACAGCATAAACGAAATCGAGAGCAAAAAGAGCACAAATCAACCTGAAACGCCTCTCTAAACTTCGGAATAAACACCATATCCTTCACGCCATCTCCACAACCTAAATCACATCAAAAAACCTAAAAATCACTTCACAAAATCTCAGAACTCATAAACACAACTCACAATCATCAAAAAAACTCACCGACACGGCAAATATCTCCTGCGAAACTGATCGAAAAATGATTAAGTGTGGGCCCTACTGTCTCCAAATCACAACTACTCCTCCATGCCGGACACTAATTTCAATATAACTACTCCTCTCGTAAATGTTGTATGTATATATGTGTGTATGTACGCACTTTTTAAGTAATCTGTGTGTATATATGTAGTGGGAATTTGAAATGAATATTGTTGGGGATACTTATAGTCGTTAACCGTCTGGATCGTTGACTCCGTTAGACGTTTTACAATGTTGTTGTGGTTTGTTTTCTCCGCTTCCGTCAACAATACGTGTGGGGTTCGTTAAATGACTAATGGCGGTAAAGTTACGGAATAAAAATTACTCAGATCGATCGGTGATCAATCAGAATAATTAATTAGATAATCGGTTATTTAATTATGGAACAACGTTTAATTGTGATTAATCACCGATTTTTAGAACAATAGACTAATATAGTGAAAGAAAAAAGTGAGGCCCATTAAGAATATTTATTTATAGACTGGTGTACTGATTTTCATTGGATTAAAATATATATTGAACTCTTTGTGTTATTAAAAAAAAATTGCAAAAAACAGACATAGAAATATGGTTGGTAAATCACGACTGTGAAGCTTGAAATGTATGACCGAATTTGAAGGAGTAATTTGCAAAATATAGGTCTTTTTCTCACTTTGCACAGTCGGGCCGCGGCACACAGCAGTCGGGCCGCGGCCCCCGGCCCCCGGAATTTCCTTCAGAACGCACCGAGCGGACTGTATTCTGGGCCGCGGCCCCTGCCGGCTAGGCCGCGGCCCCTGTCGGCCCCCTACCGAGCACTTGGGGCCGCGGCACATTCCTGTCGAGCCACGACCCCGTCGTTTTGCTTCACATGGCCAAAGTGGCCTGTACTCTGGGCCGCGGCTCCCTCCTGCCGGGCCGCGGCCCCTGCCGGTAATCCTGGGCAGCATTTTTGAAGTGTCTTTGCGGCACACACACACCGCGGCACGGGAAGTTATGAGCGATTTTCTTCCTTTTATCAGGTTTCATACGGGAGTTCAACATTATTAACACACACACTTTGTAAAGAACAAGAGAGAGAGATAGAGAGAGAAACAAGAGAGAGAAATACATTTCTTCATTTTCCCGAAGATTTATCGGTCGGATCGTTGTGATCTTTTGACAAGAGCTTGGTAGCTATTGGGCAAATCTTTTCACCGGTGTAGATCGAGATTTTGAGTCCAGAAGTTCGTGTACTTCATTAGCTCTTTGTGTAAGCTATTTACGATTGTTTCTTTTCTCGATCTTGTTGTTGTTGATTCTAAATACTTGAAGAACATTTATTACCAAGCATTTGATGATTGGTGTATACCCCTAGTTTGTATTATGGACGATTGTGTATTTGTGTGTATTGGTGATAGTGAATTTAAGTGGCTTCGGTCCCGTGGTTTTTACTCTCGTCTTGAGGGGTTTTCCACGCTAAAAATTGTGTCTCGTTATTTATCACTTTCGAATATCATTTGTATTATTTTTATCGAGTTGTAATTGTTGCTCTACTAGTCGGTAACCACAAAGTTACGATTGAAGAGTGTGAATTTGTCAAACGAGGTTCCGCTTTATTCGTTGTGACGTGACGTTTGTCGGTATTTTTCCCAACAAAGTGGTATCGGAGCCACGGGATTTGTTGTTTCGTGGTTGTTAAGTATCTCAATTGTAAGATGGAAGCCAACACGATTAGAATGGTTAACTTGAACGGTTCAAACTACCACGTATGGAAGGGGAAGATGGAAGACCTTCTACGTGAAGGATTATTATTTGCCGATTTTTAGCAAAGATAAACCGGAAGGAAAGTCCGACGCGGAGTGGACTATTTTGCATCGCCGAGTTTGTGGATATATCGACAATGGGTGGATGACAACGTTTTGAACCATATTAGTGGAGAGAAGGATGCTCGAGAGTTATGGCACAAGCTCGAGCAATTGTATGCTCGGAAGACGGGGAATAATAAGTTATTCCTCATTAAACAAATGATGAATTTGAAGTTTCGAGACGGGACTCCTCTATCGGATCATTTAAATGCATTCCAAGGCATAATTAATCAACTTGCCGGAATGGGAATTAAATTCGAAGAGGAGGTGCAAGCTTTGTGGTTGTTTGGCACATTGTCGGATTCTTGGGAGACGTTTTGAACGTCGTTGTCTAACTCCGCCCCCGATGGAGTCATTTCGATGGAACTAGATAAAGGTAACATGTTGAATGAGGATGTCCGAAGAAAAGCACAAGGATCTTCGTCACAGTTGTATGTTCTAGTTACCGAAAGACGGGGGAGAGGTCAAAGTAGAGGTCCGAGTAATAGAGGGCCACAAATGAGTAGTTCTCGGAGGAAGTATGCCAATATCGAATGTTACCATTGTGGTAAGAAAGGGCATACTAAGAAATTTTGCCGACAATTGAAGAAGGAGAATCGCCAAGGCCGAGAAAATTCACAAGAGAAGGAAAGCGGTAGTAATGATAAATCCGAAGTTAATACTACTACCGAAGAATTCTTTGTATGTTGCGACTATGATATGGTCAACCGTGCGAGAGATGATTCGAGTTGGGTGGTCGATAGTGGAGCTACGTGTCATGTTACATCACGTAGAGATTTTTACTCTTTTTGTACTCCGGGCGACTTTGGTATAGTCAAGATGGGTAACGATGGGTTATCCAAGATTGTTGGAGTAGGAGATGTGCATTTGAGATTCGACACCAGAATGGAACTTGTTTTACGGAATGTAAAACATGTTACGGACATGAGGCTTAATGTTATGTCTGTTGGTTTACTCGATGATGACGGTTATCATAGCGGTTTTGGCAAGGGATTGTGGAAACTCACTAGAGGTTCCTTAATTGTCGGGAGAGGACAAAAGGAAGGAAAATTGTACGTGACACTTCTGAAGGTCACGACTAATTTCGTGAATACAATCGACAATAATGACATAGCCGAGCTATGGCATAAGAGGCTCGGTCACATGAGTGAAAAAGGAATGGCGCTATTGTCGAAGAAGGAGGCATTGTCCGGGGTTCACAAGGTACACCTTAAAAGATGCTATCATTGTCTAGCCGGGAAGCAAAGGAGAGTTACTTTTAAGAGTCATACTCCTTCACAAGAGGAAAATGTGCTTGATCTTGTTCATTCCGATGTTTGTGGTCCTATGAAGACTAGGACGCTCGGTGGTTGCGATATTTTGTCACATTCATCGACGATCACTTTAGGAAGGTGTGGGCTTACACCTTGAAGACCAATGATCAAGTGTTAGATACTTTCAAACAATTTCATGCCTCGGTGGAAAGAGAGACCGGGAAGAGGCTAAAGTGTATCCGGACGGACAATAGTGGAGAGTACACCGAACCCTTTGATGAATATTGCCGAGAACAATAGATCCGACATCAAAAGATGCCCCCGAAGACTCCGCAACTCAATGGATTGGCAGAGAGAATGAACCGGACTTTGGTGGAGAGAGCTCATTGTTTGCTCTCACATGCTGGATTGGCAAAGTCGTTTTGGGGAGAAGCTTTGAACACGGCGGTTCATGTTATTAATTTGACGTCGTGTGTTCCTTTGGAATTTGATGTGCCGGATAAGGTGTGGAGCGGTAGAGAAATCTCATACCGCCACTTGAGGGTCTTCGGATGTAAAGCCTTTGTTCACATTCCGAATGATGAAAGATCAAACCTTGATTCCAAGATGAAGCCATGTATTTTTATTGGTTACGGGCTTGATGAGTTCGGGTATAGATTATATGACCCAGTGACAAAGAGGCTTGTTCGGTCGAGAGACGTTGTTTATGTAGAAGATCAAACGATGAAAGATGTTGAGAATGGAGAGTCGGCTCCGCAACACGACTATGATCTTATTGATTTGGACCCCGTTCCTTCACAAAATGTTGAGACACCCGTTGGAGATGACATCCAAAATAATGAACAACATTATGATGGTGAGAATGATGAATTGAGGCAAGATGACACCGATGGAACTCATCCCGAGTTACCTATGACGGACATGCCATCTTTTGTTCCGCATAGGTGGTCGACGAGGGACCGTCATCCCTCCACCCGTTATTCGGCCGATGAGTATGTCTTACTCACCGATGAGGGAGAGCCCGAATATTTTGCGGAGGCCATGGAGGATGAAAAGAAGAAGGAATGGATGGATGCTATGCAAGACGAGATGAGTTCCTTGCATGAGAATAACACTTACGAGTTGGTGAAGTTGCCGAAAGGCTTGAGAAACAAATGGGTGTGTCGGGTGAAGTCGGAGGAGCATACCTCGTTGCCCCGATACAAAGCTAGACTCGTAGTGAAAGGATTTAGTCAAAAGAAGGGCATTGATTTTGATGAGATATTTTCTCCGGTTGTGAAGATAGGATCGATTCGATTGGTCCTTGGTATTGCGGCTAGCCTTGATCTTGAGGTTCAGCAAATGGATGTCAAGACGGCTTTCCTTCACGGAGACCTTGACAAAGAAATTTATATGAAGCAACCAGAAGGATTTGAGGTCGAAGGAAAAGAGGATTATGTGTGTAAACTTCGGAAGAGTTTATACGGGTTGAAACAAGCACCAAGGCAATGGTACAAGAAGTTTGAGTCGGTTATGGGGGAGCAAGGATATCGGAAGACGACTCTCGACCATTGCGTATTTTTCAAGAAATTCGGAGATGATAACTTTATCATTTTATTGCCCTATGTGGACGGCATTTTGGTCGTTGGCAAGAATGCCGAGAGGATTGCCAACTTGAAGGAAGAATTTAGTAAGTCTTTTGCTATGAAAGACTTGGGGGCGGCTAAACAAATTCTTGGAATAAGAATCACTCGGGATAGAGCAGTCCGGAAATTGCACATGTCGCAAGAGCAATATATCGAGAAGGTGCTTAAACGTTTCAACATGGATAAAGCTAAAGTTGTTAGTTCGCCTCTTACTAACAATTTTAAATTGACGAGCCAAGATTGCCCTAAGACGAAGGAGGAGATTGAGGATATGGATAAAATTCCATATGCCTCGGCGATCGGGAGTATAATGTATGTTATGGTTTGTACTAGGCCCGACATTGCTCAAGCCATGGGAGTGGTGAGCCTATTTCTATCGAATTCGGGAAATAAGCATTGGGAAGACGTAAAATGGATATTTAGATATTTGCGGGGTACTTCCAAATTGGGAATTACGTTTGGAAATGGGAAAGCAATGCTTGTTGGTTATTCCGATTCGGATATGGCCGGTAATGAAGATAACCGAAAATCCACTTCTGGTTATTTGATGACGTTCGTAGGGGGAGCCGTGTCATGGCAATCAAGATTGCAAAAGTGCGTTGCCTTATCTACAATGGAGGCCGAGTATATTGCGGCGGTGGAAGCGTGGAAATAGCTCTTATGGTTGAAAATGTTTTTACGAGAGCTAGGCTTCCGACAACAACGTTACGTAGTTCTTTGTGAAAGTCAAAGTGCGATTTATTTGGCTAAGAATGCGACTTTTCACAAGAGAACGAAACATATAGATGTAAGGTATCATTGGATCCGAGATGCTTTGGAGGATGGTTTGTTTGAACTTGATAAAGTTCATACCGATGATAATGATTCCGATATGTTAACCAAGGCGTTGAGTAGAGAGAAGGTGAAAGTGTGTTGTTCGATCGCCGGGATGGCGAACTCTTCCTATATTCCGGAAAGGGGGAGATTTGTAGGAGTAATTTTCAAAATATAGGTCTTTTTCTCACTTTGCACAGCCGGGCCGCGGCACACAGCAGCCTGGCCACGGCCCCCGGAATTTCCTTCATAATGCAGCGAGCAGACTGTACTCTAGGCCTCGGCCCCTGCCGGTTGGGCCGCGGCCCCCTGCCGAACAACCCCTGTCGAGTGTTGTCGAACACCCCCTAGCGAGCACCTGGGGCTGCGGCACATTCCTGTCGAGCCGCGGCACCCATCGTTTTGCTTTACATGGCCAAAGTGGTCTGTACTCTGGGCCGCGGCTCCCTCCTGCCGGGCCGCGGCCCCTGCCGGTAATCCTGGACAGCATTTTTGAAGTGTGTCGCGGCATACATCACCTGGGCCGCGGCACAGGAAGTCAACAGGCCAGTTTTTCTTCCTTCTATCAGGTTTCATACGGGAGTTCAACATTATTAACACACACACTTTGTGAAGAACAAGAGAGAGAGATAGAGAGAGAAACAAGAGAGAGAAATACATTTCTTCATTTTCCCGGAGATTTATCGGTCGGATCGTCGTGATCTTTTGATAAGAGCTTGGTAGCTATTGGGCAAATCTTTTCACCGGTGTAGATTGAGATTTTGAGTCCGGAAGTTCGAGTATTTCATTAGCTCTTTGTGTAAGCTATTTATGGTTGTTTCTTTTCTCGATCTTGTTGTTGTTGATTTTAAATACATGAAGAACATTTATTACCAAGTATTTGACGATTGGTGTATACCCCTAGTTTGTATTATGGACAATTGTGTATTTGTGTGTATTGGTGATAGTGAATTTAAGTGGCTTCGGTCCCGTAGTTTTTACTCTCGTCTTGAGGGGTTTTCCACGCTAAAAATTGTGTCTCGTTATTTCTCACTTTCGAATATCATTTGTATTATTTTTATCGAGTTGTAATTGTTGCTCTACTAGTCGGTAACCACAAAGTTACGATTGAAGAGTGGGAATTTGTCAAACGAGGTTCCGCTTTATTCGTTGTGACGTGACGTTTGTCGGTATTTTTCCCAACAAAGTGGTATCAGAGCCACGGGATTTGTTGTTTCATGGTTGTTAAGTATCTCAATTGTAAGATGGAAGTCAACACGAGTAGAATGGTTAACTTGAACGGTTCAAACTACCACGTATGGAAGGGGAAGATGGAAGACCTTCTATACGTGAAGGATTATTATTTGCCGGTTTTTAGCAAAGATAAACCGGAAGGGAAGTCCGATGCGGAGTGGACTATTTTGCATCGCCAAGTTTGCGGATATATTCGACAATGGGTGGATGACAACGTTTTGAACCATATTAGTGGAGAGAAGGATGCTCGAGAGTTATGGCACAAGCTCGAGCAATTGTATGCTCGGAAGATGGGGAATAGTAAGTTATTCCTCATTAAACAAATGATGAATTTGAAGTTTCGAGACGGGACTCCTCTATCGGATCATTTAAATGCATTCCAAGGCATAATTAATCAACTTGCCGGAATGGGAATTAAATTCGAAGAGGAGGTGCAAGCTTTGTGGTTGCTAGGAACATTGCCGGATTATTGGGAGACGTTTCGAACGTCGTTGTCTAACTCTGCCCCCGATGGAGTCATTTCGATGGAACTAACTAAAGGGAACATGTTTAATGAGGAGGTCCGAAGAAAAGCACAAGGATCTTCGTCACGGTCGGATGTTCTAGTTACCGAAAGACGGGGGAGAGGTCAAAGTAGAGGTCCGAGTAATAGAGGGCCACAAAGGAGTAGTTCTCGGGGGAAGTATGCCAATATCGAATGTTACCATTCTCGTAATAAAGGGCATACTAAGAAATTTTGCTGACAATTGAAGAAATAGAATCGCCAAGGCCGAGAAAATTCATAAGAGAAGGAAAGCGGTAGTAATGATAAATCCGAAGTTAATACTACTACCGAAGAATTCTTTGTATGTTGCGACTATGATATGGTCAACCTTGCGAGAGATGATTCGAGTTGGGTGGTCGATAGTGGAGCTACGTGTCATGTTACATCACGTAGAGATTTTTACTCTTCTTATACTCCGGGCAACTTTGATATAGTCAAGATGGGTAACGATGGGTTATCCAAGATTGTTGGAGTAGGAAATGTGCATTTGAGATTCGACACCGGAATGGAACTTGTTTTACCGAATGTAAAACATGTTACGGACATGAGGCTTAATGTTATGTCCGTTGGTTTACTCGATGATGACGGTTATCATAGCGGTTTTGGCAAGGGGTTGTGGAAACTCACTAGAGGTTCCTTGATTGTCGGGAGAGGACAAAAGGAAGGAAAATTGTACGTGACACTTCCGAAGGTCACGACTAATTTTGTGAACACAATCGACAATAATGACATAGCCGAGCTATGGCATAAGAGGCTCGGTCACATGAGTGAAAAAAGGAATTGCGCTATTGTCGAAGAATGAGGCATTGTCCGGGGTTCACAAGGTACACCTTAAAAGATGCTATCATTGTCTAGCCGGGAAGCAAAGGAGAGTTACTTTTAAGAGTCATACTCCTTCACAAGAAAAAAATGTGCTTGATCTTGTTCATTCCGATGTTTGTGGTCCTATGAAGACTAGGACGCTCGGTGGTTGCGATATTTTGTCACATTCATCGATGATCACTCTAGAAAGGTGTGGGTTTACACCTTGAAGACCAAAGATCCAGTGTTAGATACTTTCAAACAATTTCATGCCTCGGTGGAAAGAAAGACCGGGAAGAAGCTAAAGTGTATCCGGACGGACAATGGTGTAGAGTACACCGAACCCTTTGATGAATATTGCCGAGAACAGGGGATCCGACATCAAAAGACGCCCCCGAAGACTCCGCAACTCAATGGCTTGGCGGAGAGAATGAACCGGACTTTGGTGGAGAGAGCTCGTTGTTTGCTCTCACATGCCGGATTGCCAAAGTCGTTTTGGGGAGAAGCTTTAAACACGGCGGTTCATGTTATTAATTTGACGCCGTATGTTCCTTTGGAATTTGATGTGCCGGATAAGGTGTGGAGCGGTAAAGAAATCTCGTACCGCCACTTGAGGGTCTTCGGATGTAAAGCCTTTGTTCACATTTCGAATGATGAAAGATTAAAGCTTGATTCCAAGATGAAGCCGTGTATTTTTATTGGTTACGGGCTTGATGAGTTCGGGTATAGATTATATGACCTGGTGACAAAGAGGCTTGTTCGGTCGAGAGACGTTGTTTTTGTAGAAGATCAAACGATGAAAGATGTTGAGAATGGAGAGTCGGCTCCGCAACACGACTATGATCTTATTGATTTGGACCCCGTTCCTTCACAAAATGTTGAGACACCCGTTGGAGATGACATCCAAAATAATGAACAACATGATGAAGGTGAGAATGATGAATTGAGGCAAGATGACACCGATGGAGCTCATCCCGAGCTACCTATGACGGACATGCCATCTTTTGTTCCACATAGGTGGTCGACCAGGGACCGTCATCCCTCCACCCGTTATTCGGCCGATGAGTATGTCTTACTCACCGATGAGGGAGAGCCCGAATATTTTGCGGAGGCCATGGAGGATGAAAAGAAGAAGGAATGGATGGATGCTATGCAAGACGAGATGAGTTCCTTGCATGAGAATAACATTTACGAGTTGGTGAAGTTGCTATAAGGCAAGAGGGCTTTGAGAAACAAATGGGTGTATCGGGTGAAGTCGGAGGAGCATACCTCGTTGCCCCGATACAAATCTAGACTCGTAGTGAAAGGATTTAGTCAAAAGAAGGGCATTGATTTTGATGAGATTTTTTCTCCGGTTGTGAAGATAGGATTGATTTTATTGGTCCTTGGTATTGCGGCTAGCCTTGATCTTGAGGTTCAGCAAATGGATGTCAAGACGACTTTCCTTCACGGAGACCTTGAGAAAGAAATGTATATGAAGCAACCGGAAGGATTTGAGGTCGAAGGAAAAGAGGATTATGTGTGTAAACTTCGGAAGAGTTTATACGGGTTGAAACAAGCACCAAGGCAATGGTACAAGAAGTTTGAGTCGGTTATGGGGGAGCAAGGCTACCGGAAGACGAATCTCGACCATTGCGTATTTTTCAAGAAATTCGGAGATGATGACTTTATCATTTTATTGCTCTATGTGGACGATATGTTGTTCGTTGGCAAGAATGCCGAGAGGATTGCCAACTTGAAGGAAGAATTGAGTAAGTCTTTTGCCATGAAAGACTTGGGGGCGGCTAAACAAATTCTTGGAATAAGAATCACTCGGGATAGAGCAGCCCGGAAATTGCACAAGTCGCAAGAGCAATATATCGAGAAGGTGCTTAAACATTTCAACATAGACAAAGCTAAAGTTGTCAGTTCGCCTCTTACTAACAATTTTAAATTGACGAGCCAAGATTGCCCTAAGACGAAGGAGGAGATTGAGGATATGGATAAAATTCCATATGCCTCGGCGGTCCGGAGTTTAATGTATGCTATGGTTTGTACTAGGCCCGACATTGCTCATGTCGTGGGAGTGGTGAGCCGGTTTCTATCGAATCCGGGAAAGAAGCATTGGGAAGCTGTAAAATGGATATTTAGATATTTGCGGGGTACTTCCAAATTGGGGATTACGTTTGGAAATGGGAAAGCAAAGCTTGTTGGTTATTCTGATTCGGATATGGCCGGTAATGAAGATAACCGAAAATCCACTTCTGGTTATTTGATGACGTTCGCAGGGGGAGCCATGTCATGGCAATCAAGATTGCAAAAGTGCGTTCCTTATCTACAACGGAGGCCGAGTATATTGCGGCGGTGGAAGCGTGCAAAGAGATCTTATGGTTGAAAATGTTTTTACGAGAGCTAGGCTTCTGACAACGACGTTACGTAGTTCTTTGTGATAGTCAAAGTGCGATTCATTTGGCTAAGAATGCGACTTTTCACAAGAGAACGAAACATATAGATGTAAGGTATCATTGGATCCGAGATGCTTTGGAGAATGGTTTGTTTGAACTTGATAAAGTTCATACCGATGATAATGGTTCTGATATGTTAACCAAGGCGTTGAGTAGAGAGAAGGTGAAAGTGTGTTGTTCGATCGCCGGGATGGCGAACTCTTCCTATATTCCGGAAAGGGGGAGATTTGTAGGAGTAATTTTCAAATTATAGGTCTTTTTCTCACTTTGCACAGCCGGGCCGCGGCACACAGCAGCCGGGCCGCGGCCCCCGGAATTTCCTTCAGAAGCACCGAGCGGACTGTACTCTGGGCCTCGCCCTCTGCCGGCTGGGCCGCGGCCCCCTGCCGAACAACCCCTGCCGAGTGCTGTCGAACACCCCCTGCCGAGCACCTAGGGTTGCGACACATTCCTGCCGAGCCGCGGCCCCCGTCGTTTTGCTTCACATGGCCAAAGTGGCCTGTACTCTGGGCCGCGGCTCCCTCCTGCCGGGCCGCGGCCCATGCCGGTAATCCTGGGCAGCATTTTTGAAGTGTGCCGCGGCATACATCACCTGGGACGCGGCACAGGAAGTCAACAGGCCAGTTTTTCTTCCTTTTATCAGGTTTCATACGGGAGTTCAACATTATTAACAAACACACTTTGTGAAGAACAAGAGAGAGAGATAGAGAGAGAAACAAGAGAGAAAAATACATTTCTTCATTTTCCCGGAGCTTTATCGGTCGGATCGTCGTGATCTTTTGACAAGAGCTTGGTAGCTACTGGGCAAATCTTTTCACTGGTGTAGATCGAGATTTTGAGTCCGGAAGTTCGGGTATTTCATTAGCTTTTTGTGTAAGCTATTTACGGTTGTTTCATTTCTCGATCTTGTTGTTGTTGTTGATTCCAAATACTTGAAGAACATTTATTACCAAGTATTTGACGATTGGTGTATACCCCTAGTTTGTATTTGGGACGATTGTGTATTTGTGTGTATTGGTGATAGTGAATTTAAGCGACTTCGGTCCCGTGGTTTTTACTCTCGTCTTGAGGGGTTTTCCACGCTAAAAATTGAGTCTCGTTATTTATCGCTTTCGAATATCATTTGTATCATTTTTATCGAGTAGTAATTGTTGCTCTACTAGTCGGTAACCACAAAGTTACGATTGAAGAGTGGGAATTTGTCAAACGAGGTTCCGCTTTATTCGTTGTGATGTGACGTTTATTGGTATTTTTCCCAACAGAATCTACCACCTGTCAAGGATTTTTAGCATCTATACCTTTTCCTATGTATACATATATTGTTCTTCCATGATCAAGAACTTGCAAAGTCAAATTCCCCTTGGATAAAGAATCAATCAGAGACACAAATTGAGGCCAACAATAAAATGGAATAAATGAATTGTTGAAAATTTCACTACATGGACACATAATCCGATAATTAGTATTGAAAACTAATACTGAATTATATAATTATTCAAAAACAAACAATAAGGAAGATAGAAAAAATAGAATAGTCTTTTTCTAAATAATTTTATTATTATTATATTACTGAGTTTATCAATAAAAATCGAGATAATCCTTCACGATCAGATCCGATAGTAAGAAAGGGGGAGAGAAGCAGACTATCCGGTTGAGGGACGAATTGAATGCACAACAAAAAAAAATTGTAAAATACCAACCTGTTTCTTGGATCTCTTAGTTGAAGAAAACCACATGGAGAAAAAACTCCTATCCTTAAAGGTTTTTACGCGCTTCAACAGCTGTAAGCTTCAGCGTAGAACCCTAGGATTTGATGCAGCTTTATCGTCGTTCCAACAGCAACGGAAGGATCGATAAATGCAAAGACGACTACTTGGAAACTCAAAGAAAGAATAAAGAACACGAGAGAGAGTAGGCAGGAGATACAGATTTTTGGATGGATTAATACGGCTCCTATGGAGCTGTATTTATAGATGCAGAACCCTAGGGATGCATAAAAAAAAACGGCTAGGGTTTTTTTTCTTCGTTGGCGGCTAGGGTTTTCAGGCCCAACTTTTCCACCAAGCAAACCCAGTTCTGGAACCTTCCAGATCCGTAACCGATTCGGGTCAGCCCAACCCGACTGAACCCGAGCTCCGTTAAAAATTAAAGGCTCCTTAGCTCCTCGCGATCGATGCGGCGTGCGAAATGCAAAGTGCGCCTACAACGCACCAATTTCGCGAACCTCGCGTCTCGCGTCCACGGCCCGGCTCGGCGCGCATGTGGGCTTGGCCCATCTTTAGTCTACTAAGGCCTTTGAGAGCCTAACTAGAGAAAGACCTTATAAACTCCCTTTTGTATCTTCCTTCTTCCAATGTGGGACAAAGAAACATGTCAAACTCCATTTAGCATAGATATTTCCAACAATCCCCCACAAGGTTGGCAAGTTTCCTTTCACTCAGACAAATGATGCCACTTTGGTGTCACGAAGATTAAACCCTAGCATTATGAGAATAAACAAGAAGAGACTGATTCAATGGTATCCTTATAGGCTTAAACCAATAATCTTTTGACCTCTCCGGTTTACCCCCACACATCACATGTCAGCTTTGCATTCTCTCTGATCGCTAATTTTGGCCATGCGCTAAAATCCTTTTCATGACCCTCTAGAAGACAAACCACTAGTCTTCATTTGAGGCGGCACCACCTCTAGATCATATAGGCAAAGTTTTATAACATCTTTGTTGCATAGATGTCTCTATAGTTTGTTAAGAGCCTCAACTCAACCTTGTTCTCGGCAACAACGTACTATCCTACCTCACATGGATCTATCATCATATGATAGTACCTTCTATCATTAGTGACTTCGTTATTACCCTATAAACTTGAGAATTAGGAGCACTAATGTCAAGTTGGGTTTCCATCACTAATGATTCTATTGTGGTTTTAGACCCATGACTCTCGCAGTAGATGTAACCAAATCTCTCGTCAGAGGTTTGGTAAACGGATCTTCCAAGTTCCTACTCGTCTTGACATACACAACTTTGATGGTACCATTATCAATAAGATGTCTCACAAAATTGTGTCGTAGACCAATATGTCTAGACTTCCCATTATACACAGTATTGTATATTGCTGACATTGTGGCCTTACTGTCACAATACATGGGAATACTCGGCATAGGAGTATCCCACATACGGATATCCAATAGTAGATCTCTGATCCACTCTGCCTCTTTGCCTGCTGTGGCTAAGGCAATAAGCTCATCCTCCATCGTTGAGTGAGCTATACATGTCTGTTTCTTTCTCGCCCAAGAAATAGCTCCTCCAGCAAGAGTATAAATCCATCCACTTGTGGATTTAGAATCACTCTTGTGATCTATCCAGCTGGCATCGGAATAAACTTCTAGTATTCCAGAAGATGACGTGTAAGTCAACTCAAGAGTAATCATCCTTTTCAGGTACCCTAGTACTCTGCCCACTGCCTTCCAAAGGTTCGCATCAGATTGACATTGTGCGACTTAATTTGCTTACAGCAAAAGTGATGTCAGGTCGAGTACAGTGTGTGGCATACATCATGCTACCGATTGCACTTGCATATTCTAGTTGAGCTACTTCCCGACCAGAGTTCACATTAAGTTTTACACTAGAATCAAAAGGAGTGTTGAATTCCTTAATATTCAAGTGTTGAAACTTTGTCAGTATTTTCTCTATGTAATGAGATTGACATAGAGAAATCTGACTACTTGTCCTTTTCACTTTGATACCAAGAAGGGTATCGACTTCTCCTAAATCTTTCATTTCAAAGTCCGAGGATAGGTATTTCTTCGTCTCAAGAATACCTTCTAGGTGAGTTTCAATGATCAACATATCATCGACATATAGACAAATAATGACAGTGTATTCGGTTGTGTATTTAGAATAAATACACCTGTCAGCACTATTGTGTTGAAATCCGAATGCAATTATAGTGGTGTCAAATCTCTCATGCCACTGTTTAGGAGCTTGTTTCAAACCATACAGTGATTTAATAAGTCTACACACTTTGTTTTCCTATCCAGGTATCACGAAATTTTCAGGTTGCTCCAAATATATCTCCTCATTGAGATATCCATTCAGAAAGGTTGTCTTCACATCCATTTGATGAATGTATAGACCTTTCAATGCTGAGACTGCTATAAGGGTTCTAATAGAATTAATTCTAGCAACAGGAGAATATGTATCAAAATAATCGATACCCTCTCGCTGCCTGTACCCCTTGGCGACTAATCTTGATTTATAGGCTGATATGGGTCCATCTCGATGAAACTTTCTCTTGAAAATCCATTTGGATCCTATGGGTCTCTTTCCCTTGGGTAGATCAACTAACTCCCAAGTTCCATTTCCCATAATTGAATCCATTTCATCATTGACAGCTTCCTTCCACAGAGGATCATCTCTTGATGACATGGCTTCATTGAAGGTCTTAGGATTATCATCCAAGTTAATGTCAGAAATGACCTCTCTCGTCACTTTCTTTTGATTTCCTTCAACCAAATAAGCAAAAAAAATCTTCTCCAAAGGTTTTCTCTTTTCTGATTCTAGTACTTCTCCTTGATTCCTCTACAACCGGAGGTGGGTGTATTTCTCGAGAAGTACTTGGAGGTGTTGTGGGATTAGGGTTTTCATCATCTCTAGAAAACTTATCCTCGAAGAATTCTACATCTCTGGATTCTACAACAACACCTGATTCAATATCCAATAATCGTTAAGCCTTGTTATTATGAGCATATCCAATGAACACACTCTTCATAGCTCGTGCTCCCAATTTGGATCGCTTAGGATCGGGAGTCCGATAATAAGAAACACACCCCCACACTCTCAAATAGTCTAGGTTTGGTTTTCTTCCTTTCCACAATTCATATGGACTTGTAGGGATCACACGACTAGTGATCCTATTGTGAATGTAGCAAGCAGTCAATAGTGCTTCCCCCCACATATTGTTTGGCAGACCCGATTGGTTCAACATGCAATTTACCATCTCAGTTAAAGTTTGGTTCTTTCTCTCAGCCAAACCATTCTGTTGAGGGCTATATGGTGCGGTTCGTTCATGTTTGATACCATTCTCTTCGCAGAATGTGTCAAATTCCGTGTTGAAATATTCTCCGCCTCTGTCTGAGCGAAGAATTTTAATGTGTCTTTCGAGTTGATTTTCGACTTCAGCTTTATATCGTTTAAATGCAGCAAAAGCTTCATCTTTTGATCCCAGCAGATAAACATATAGATATCGACTAAAGTCATCACAAAATGTGATGAAATACCTTTTTCCTCTTCGAGTAAGTATTCCATTAAATTCACATAAATCACTATGAATCAACTCAAGTAATGATGTGTTTCTCTTTACTGATGGAAATGGTTTCTTAGTAAACTTTGATTTTACACACGTTTCACATTTTTCAAAATATTTTGCGTCATATTTTACCATTCCTTTAGATTGCATATTTTCAATATTTTTAACATTTGTGTGTGCTAATCGTTTATGCCATAAAGAAATTGAACAAACAAAGTAACCAGAAAAACTTATTTCATTAGCAACATTTTCATCAAACACATCAAAGTTGGCAACATCAGACACAATACAAACACTAGGACCATTACCATCTGAACTGCTCTTACTGCCCTCATCACTAAGTAGAGACGGTACATACCCTTACAGTTGTCCGCCTTTCCCACATAATGTCCATTCTTAGTGATCTCAATCTTGCCATTCTCGAGCTCCGTCTTGAACCCGGCTTTGTCAATCTTGTCCGCAGAAACCAATCCCTTCAAGATGGCAGGAACATGTAAAACATCACGAAGGGTAACCCAACAACCACTTATGAACTTCAAGAAAACATCTCCTCTTCCTAAAACATCAGCTTTGTGGCCATCCGCACAAACCACAACCGTCCCTGGAGCTGCTGGATAGTAAGTGCGGAAGCGAGTTCGTTGTCCACAGACATGCACGGTGGCTCCCGTATCAACGAACCACCCTCGACTCTCTATTGCACGTGTCAGAGAAGAGATCATGAACACCTCTCCAAGGTTCACGCTTGCTACCATATTAGTAACATCCTCGACAGCATGTACCACGGGACCAGATTTGTGATCTTTACACTCGCGTGCATAATGGCCAGTCTTTCCGCAGACGTGGCATGCTCCAGACCTCTTAGGCTTTGAGATAGGATTCTTTTGTTGTTGATTACCAGGCCTTTTGAAGTTAGGTTTCTTGGGCCCAAAATTCTTTCGGTTTTGTCCCCCAGATTTGCCCTTATTTCCAGAACCCCCAGCTGTCACTTGATGCACACTCGGTCCAACTTTACCACGCTTGTCCCTGTTGCGAGTCTCCTCCTCAATGCGGAGGTGCTTCAACAGATCGTCTAAGGAGTAGTCCTCGAATTTGTGCATCATCCTCTTAGAGAAGTCTTTCCAAGAGGGTGGCAGTTTTGTGATAATCACACCAACCTGGAAGAGTTCCGGCAGAGGGATGGAAAGCGAATTCAATTTGTTGACCATAACCTGGAGTTCATGCACTTGCTCCATTATGGGTTTGTCATCAACCATTTGAAACTCTACATACTTGGACACAAGATACTTGTTAGTACCTTCCTCATATGCCTTGTACTTGAGTTCCAAGGCTTTTCAAAGCTCTCGTGGATCTGTGACCGACGCGTACAGATCATAGAGGCGATTAGACAAGGAAGTCTTGATGTGGCCAACACACAGTTCCTCAGACTCTCTACGCAGAGCCCTTGGCTCTTCCAGATCTGAAATCTCTTTTGGATCCACAGCCTTTCCTGCTTCGGGAATTGGATCAGTGGGAATTGGTGCAAGTTCTGGGTCCAAAACATAGCCAAGTTTCAGCACAGCAAGCATGAACTTGACCTTATCAGCCCAGTGGGTATAGTTCTGTCCATCGAATCGGTCAAGCTGGGCAAACTCTTGGTTCATCAGACGAAAATTCACAGATGAAATTTCAGTGTCCATTTGACTGTTACTGTTTAAACACGATTTAACAAAATTAAAAACCTTTAAGAATGTTGAAAATTTCACTACATGGACACATAATCCGGTAATTAGTATTGAAAACTAATACCGAATTATATAATTATTCAAAAACAAACAATAAGGAAGATAGAAAAAATAGAATAGTCTTTTTCTAAATAATTTTATTATTATTATATTTCTGAGTTTATCAACCAAAATCGAGATGATCCTTCACGATCAGATCCGATAGTAAGAAAGGGGGAGAGAAGCAGACTGTCCGGTTGAGGGACGAATTGAATGCACAACAAAAAAAAATTGTAAAATACCAACCTGTTTCTTGGATCTCTTAGTTGAAGAAAACCGCACGGAGAAAAAACTCCTGTCCTTAAAGGTTTTTACGCGCTTCAACGGCTGTAAGCTTCAGCGTAGAACCCCAGGATTTGATGCAGCTTTATCATCGTTCCAACAGCAACGGAAGGATCGATAAATGCAAAGGCGACTACTTGGAAACTCAAAGAAAGAATAAAGAACACGAGAGAGAGAGAGAGAGTAGGCAGCAGATACAGATTTTTGGATGGATTAATATGGCTCCTATGGAGCTGTATTTATAGATGCAGAACCCTAGGGATGCATCAAAAAAACGGCTAGGGTTTTTTTTCTTCGTTGGCGGCTGCGAAGTGCAAATTGCGCCTACAACGCGCCAATTTCGCGAACCTCGCGTCTCACGTCCACGGCCCGACTCGGCGCGCGTGTGGGCTTGGTCCATCTCTAGTCTACTAAGGCCTTTGAGAGCCTAACTAGAGAAAGACCTTATAAACTCCTTTTTGTATCTTACTTCTTCCAATGTGGGACAAAAAAAACATGCCAAACTCCATTTAGCATAGATATTTCCAACATGAATAATGCCGGGTGTTTTTTTTTTTTTAAAATACAGTTCGTGAGAGCAGTTCAAATAAGTGTGTGTTTAAACAATTAATCTCTAAAGTTAAATGCATAATAAAAACTTAAAAATGAGAATATTTACGAAAATTTGATGTCATCTGTATATATATCTAATCTACCTAACATACAGTATAGTGTAATCTGTAAAGATATCTAGCTAGCGGAGGAAGACAGTCAAACCTTGTGACTAAGTATATATTCTTGGTAGTGGCACAAGATCCTCGAAACAGATGATGGAAATCATGCCATTCTTTTGAATACGAAAGCGTCTAATCATGCTTTTCTTTCCCAGTTTGACTTTGTTATATGTTGTGTCGCGATTAACACATCTCGACGGCGATCGACGTAAGGGTCGAGCGACCGAGTCAGCGTCAAATGAGCCACGGCACACCTACCAAACGAAGATCCCAGATTAAGTCCAAGCGCCGAGCGATCGACATCCAGGACAATCGTCTCTTGACACATAGCGATCGACTCTGGTGCCTGGCCAAGGACGACCGCCTCATGTCACGTGTAAAACCAACATCCGTCGTATCTACCAAGACCAGATCTCGGAGTAAAGACCCACGTGCAGATCCGGAAAAGGCGCCGTAGGAAAAGGCCTTTGACTCCAGCCCATCAACAGCTGTCAACGACAAGGACAAACCTCACCTACCGACAGACCCGCCGAAAGGTCCAAAGTGGAGCCCCCAAGACAGCGACATGAGGCACATGGCATCTTCTCACTGGTTCGCACAGCTGGCTGTCAGTAGCAGCCCCGAACTCTAAGGAGACCAACTCATGTGCTAAAGACGATCGCCCGCTTATTATAATACAGCAAAGGCGATCGCCCAGCTACCTCCACTCCTAAATAGGAAACCTTCAGCAACTGGTTTAGGGGTTGAGAAGTTGAGAGGTTCAGAAGTTCAGAAATTATTTCCATACGAGAGTTCAGCTAATTCACACAGTGAGAGACCGTCGATTTCTCACAGTCAACACAGCACTCCATCGTTGTTACAAGAACTCACAGAGCATCAACTCTGATTCTTCCGGCAATCATCAGCGCTCAAGAGCTAGATAACTAGGGTCTTTACACTCATTGTAATTGTACTCTAACATTAATATTTGTACTCCCAAGTATTCGTATTAATAATATCTCGCGAGAGCATTCAATCCCGGGATTAACAACCCCGGCAAATCTTGTGTTATTTACTTCCCCACGGTCGTGCTCTCGCATTTGTTTGTTACTCATCTATTCCAGCAATCCCTTCCGAATAATATTTTGGGTAACAACAATTGGCGCTAGAAGAAGGGGGGCAAAACCTTCATTTTCATTCCGACCGTCTCGAAGAACACTCACTTCGGGGCATATACTTGAAGAAACATTCACTGTTCTTCAAATAAAAACCTTCAGAATAATGACGTCTGCCACCATAGCGAAGAGAGCCACTCTCCGATCCGTCGGACGTCATATTTCGGCTCAATCTGAGCCCCAGCCTACGGCAGGTAGCCGCGGCGACGCGAGACTCTCTATCCCGTCCCTGAGGGACGGCCCCAGCCTCTCGCTCGACCAGTTCCAAACCGCCGAACAGATCGAGGAGGCTATGGCCATCCTAAGGGAGCAACGGAGAGCATGCGCAGCGCCCGCTATAACCCCCTCGGCCATCCGCCGCGTGGGCAAACGGAAGCTCAAGGGGTTGTTACTGGTCGAGCGATCGTCAGAAAGCCCCGATTCACAAGAAAAGGCTCTCGCGAGGCGGGACGGTTCCATTTTCAGCCACCTAGGAAGCGACCCATCATGGCGACTGGGGCATTCTGGCCCCAGCCATGAGGCGATGGAGCCCGAATCCGTCACCAAGAGTTCAGCATACCCAACTCCCAAAAGGCAGGTCGGCAACTTGACTTCCCCCTTGCCGAAGAACCAAGATCGGCTGCGACGACCTCATCGCCTACCGTGGATCCAGGAGATCGGTACACGATCGCCTCGGCTCCCGCTCTGAGAGCCAAACCACGAGCGACCAAGCTACGGCGATGGCCGCAATGCAATGCCAGCTCGATGGCATGAAGACGCTCCTAGAAACTGGGGCAGGCGCCAAGAGAAAGATCGCCGGGCTGAGCGAGCCGCTCGCGGTCCAGATCGAACTTTCCCCCATGCAAGGATCGCTCCTCCTCAAACACCTTTGTACGAGGGGAGGTCGGACCCCGAGACTCACCTGAGCAAGTTCCGGATCTACATGACCGGATGCGGGGCATCAGACCAGGTGCCGAATGTTCCTGTTAACACTGGGCAATATGGCCCATAGGTGGTACATCTCATTGCCACCGCGATCCATCAGTTCCTTTGAACAACTGGCGAGCGACTTCACATCGTACTTCGCCGCCAAGGTCGCTCGACCAGAAGGTTCCCACCGCATGATAAAAATCAGGCAGGGGGAAGACGAGTCCGACGAAGACTACATCGACTGGGTGGATGAGATAATCCTCAACGGCGAGCCCGTAAGCGATGAGATCGTCCTTTACTCGGTCTTAGGGGGATTCAATGGTCTTTCGCCCATGTTCAGGCACCTTACGAAGGACAACCCCCCGACCTACGCAATCTTCCGCGCCAAGGCCGCAGACTTTTTGGCCAGGCGGAGGTTGCTCGCCCTTCGCCAAGGCGAGGGGGCAGAGACGGCGGTCGCCAAGTCCAACAAGGCGGTCGCCAAGCCACCTGGTGATTTTAGGACCTTCGAGGATGTGGAAGCTCATCTCTACCACAACCTCAACCTATCTCCGGCTCATATTTTCTATGCCATACAGAGGCGCGAGCGGCTAAGCAAGCCGAAGGCGGTAAGGGACCACGGTCATCTGGACCGCAACAAATTTTGTGCTTACCACAAGAGTCTCGGCCATAACATCGATCAATGCCGCGACCTCCTCAGACAATTCTGGAGATTGTTCGAGGAGGCAAGCTGGACAGTCTAGCAACTTAGCCGGAGCCCCGGGCGGAAAGGATCAAGTGCCGCGATCGGCGTCAGTACGACGATCGCCAGTCTCCCAATTTGATCGCCAGAATCAAACACGGCGAGCCAGAGGATTCATACGAGTCGATCCTCCCGATCAACCCTGGCGGCCAGATCTTTATGCTTCAATCAAGAGATGGAAACTTCGGAGGTCTTTCCCCAGTTTCCACCATGTCAAACGAAAGGCTACTGCCCAAAGCAACGTCTGTAAAAAAATGGAGGACTGGCTCGCCATCTAAAGTTCATCATCTAACATGATGGACCTAGGCACGAGATCGCCTCCCTCAGCACAACGTATACCGTCGAGGATCGCCATCTAACATGATAATCCGAGATAGAAGAGTGCAGCCATGGTCCTGGAGGTCGATGGAACCGACAGCTTCGTCCATGCAAGGTTCCTTTGGGCTGCGATCGCTCGCCCTTCGTTTAATTACGAGACGGGCGAAGCCGAAGGACCCTCCAAACAAATCTGTGGGCACGTTCGCCCGCCCTCAAAGGTTCATCATCTAACATGGTGGACCCACACAATGCGACGCGTCCCTACCCCCGTCACAACGTATACCGTCGAGGATCGCCATCTAACATGACGATCCGAGGTAGAAAAGTGCTAACAAGCCGCGGTCGTGGAGTCGATTAATCCGACGACTCCCCGTTCAAGGACTCCTCCAAACCAAGACCGCTCGCCCTTCGTTTAAATACGAGGCGAGCGCAGCCTAACGGAGGACCCTCACAATAAAGTGAGTCGCGAGACAAACCTACAGGTGGAATGTCGCTCGCGCAGAAGACATGGTCATGGAGGTCGGTCCATCAAACTCCGCGACCGTGCACGGTTCCTCAAGACCGAGATGATCGGCCTTACTCAGGAATCTGCAAAATTGAAGACCGTAAAGAGCCGAACCAAGAATCAGTCAGCTCAAGAAAACGATCGTCTGGTCCATAAAGAGTTGAGTCGCTCGTCTGTAATTCAAACGATCGCCGATAACACCACCTCACCCCATGCCTTCAGCATCGGAGCGAGCTGGGGGGCAATTGTTGTGTCGCGATTAAAACATCTCGACGGCGATCGAAGTAAGGGCCGAGTGACCGAGTCAGCGTCAAATGAGCCATGGAACACCTACCAAACGAAGATCCCAGATCAAGTTCAAGTGCCGAGCGATCGACATCCAGGGCAATCGTCTCTTGGCACATAGCGATCGACTCTGGTGCCCGGCCAAGGACGACCGCCTCATGCCATGTGTGAAACCAACATCCGTCGTATCTACCAAGACCGGGTCTTGGAGTAAAGACCCACGTGCAGATTCGGAAAAGGTGCCGTAGGAAAAGGCCTTTCACTCCAGCCCATCAACAGCTGTCAACGACAAGGACAAACCTCACCTACCGACAGACCCGCCGAAAGGTCCAAAGTGGACCCCCCAAGACAGCGACATGAGGCACATGGAATCTTCTCACTGGTTGGCACAGCTAGCTGTCGGTAGCAGCCGCGGACTCTAAGGAGACCAACCCATGTGCTAAAGACGATCGCCCGCTTATTATAATACAGCAGAGGCGATCGCCCAGCTACCTCCACTCCTATAAATAGGAAACCTTCAGCAACTGGTTCAGGGGTTGAGAAGTTGAGAGGTTCAGAAGTTCAGAAATTATTTCCATACGAGAGTTTAGCTAATTCACACAATGAGAGACCGTCGATTTCTCACAGTCAACACAGCACTCCATCGTTGTTACAAGAACTCACAGAGCATCAACTCTGGTTCTTCCGGCAATCATCAGCACTCAAGAGCTAGATAACTAGGGTCTTTACACTCATTGTAATTGTACTCTAACATTAATATTCGTACTCTCAAGTATTCGTATTAATAATATCTCGCGAGAGCATTCAAGCCCGGGACTAACAACCCCGACAAATCTTGTGTTATTTACTTCCCCACAGACGTGCTCTCGCATTTGTTTGTTACTCATCCATTACAGCAATCCCTTCCGAATAATATTTTGGGTAACAACATTATACATAACAAGTCCAGCATTTAAGCTTCGCGACCATTGAAGCTGAATGGAAGTCTATAGGGTTTATATTATGCGAAAACAATATGCCATGGCATCTGATGACCCTTTTGTAGAAATTATTCCGAACCCACTAATGGCTATGAATAGTGAAGTTTTATTAGAAAATTATAAGGATTACCAACTAAGAACTAGTTAGTTGGGTCTGTAGAGTATAATACAGGGAAGAGAGGGCTTACATGAAGAGAAGCGTGCTTGTTTGGTAGCCAAGGATGACTTGCCTGCTCTCGTGCATAGGGGTTCTAGTACTGTGACTCATGTAGAACCAGTGGTCATGGGTAAGAAACTGATGTCGACTTGTTTTATACATTGATTGTTATTTAATTGCATAAAATTGTTTACAACTCCTTTTGTAGTCCAAAAACAAACAAAAGTATGATGGATATACTTGAGATTAAGATTTATGGTTTGGAATTCTGAAAACTTAAGATCAAACATTTATAACTCATTACAAAAAGAAAACTAATATTATGAAAATAATCTGGGGCGTTGCATAATTAAAGATTATTGAATGATTGATAAGCTACATTAACATAGTCAAGTCAATGTCATCATATATAATACTGTAAATAGCACTTAAATCATAAAGTAATACTACATTGACATAGTCAAGTCATTGTGATCATACACGGTAACACCTGAAATAATAGAGAAATGCAAGACTGAACGAAAATTCAAAAACCCTAAATACAAACAATGAATTTGCCTCTTCAGCTCTTCAACTAAGAAGTTACATAGAGCAATGTTTACCCCTATCATGTTTAATATAACAACATATATAAAATTAAATATCAATAGCAGAGAATTAACTAACATAATATACAATTGCTAATTCTCTGTTCACTAATCACCAACAGGTTCATTTCACAAACCTCGAGAACCCAAAAGCGAGGACATAGTTAAACTCAAACATTGCTAAAACATTGAAATCACACACACACATAGAGAAAGAGAGAGCTATTACACACACAAAACACATATCGCCCAAACTCCTACGGAAAAACTAACTTCAATTAATGAAATTAAAATTAGGCGTGCGCACACTGATCAATTAAACTACAACACACACAAACATTGGCAAAACTTAAGACAACCGATTTTAATAAATGAAATTGAAATTATACACAAAAATTGCACAAACTTGTGATGAAAACTAATTTTAAGTAAATGAAATTGAATTCACACACATACACACACACTTTTCAAGTAAACTAATACTACACACTTCTACACACATTTTACCTAAACTTTAGATGATACTCCCTTCGTCCCACTCATTTCTATACAGTTTTTTCCACTGCTTGACACGCATTTTAAGGCTTCTGTAAAATATAGTTTCATAACTTATTTTTAAAATTTTCTTTTTTGAATAATAATTTAACCATTAAATTGTTATTCAAAAAAGAAAACTTTTAGAAATGAGTTATAAAACTATACTTTGCAAAAGCTTTAAAATGTGTGTCGGGCACACAATTCCCTATGTGTACAATTCAGTGGGACTGAGTGAGTAACTAATTTTAGTAAATAAATTTGAAATTACAGAGAGAGAGAGAGAGGGAGAGAGAGAGGGGGAGGGGGAGAGACACTACTAGAAAAAATGACTATAGTGACGCTCAAAAGCATCACAATATGTAGTCTATTGTGACGCTTTTGCTATAGTGACGCTTTTCAAAAGCGTCACTTGATTTGGCGTTTCAATAGCCCATTATTGTGACACTTTCAAGGCGACATAACAGATATCTATTGTAACACTTTTTTATATATTGTGACACTTCCAAGGCGTCACAACAGATATCTATTGTTACACTTTTTTATATATTGTGATACTTTCAAGACGTCATATATTGTGATTTTTTATATATCTGTTGCGACACGTTTTTATATATTGTGACATTAAAAGTGTCACTACAAATGTCTATTGTGACACCTTTATGCGTCACATAAACACTCTTTTGTAACACTATTTGGTGACGCTAACTAGGGTCTCAATAATGTATTTTAGTAACATTTTCTCGCGCCACCAAAAATATTATAACTAACGTAACCACCTCATTTAGTGACACTTGCATGTGTCACAATACACTTTTTGTGACGCTTTGTCGCGTCATTTATATACATTTATAAATAATGTAACTACCCTATTTAAATCACTGTCGTAACTTTTTTCTAACGATAATTTACAAATTCAATTTAAAATAACAAGAAAGTTTCCATAAACAACCAACCAATTACACATCCATATATAAGTACAATTATACATCCATATGCAAGTACAATTGTACATATAACTATACAGAATAATTACATGTCCAAAAAGTATCTTAAACATCAAGAACAATGAGTCAAATCTGACCAAATAATCCGCCTTTGCACTACAGTCTCTGCATTTTTCAAAAATATTCTTCTTTCAAGAGCTACCCTCACCTGTATATAAAATAAATTTAAAGAAATTCAGAATAGAGAATAACAACTTTTCAAGAATCACCAAGTATAACAATTATATACAGACACATAAATACACAAGTTTATTTTTTTCCCCAAGACATCAAACAAGTATACTAAAAAATTTAGAGATGTATCACCGCAAGAATCATATTTTTCTTTTTATTTTTCGGAATTCATAAGGGAGAAAACTGAAAAAGTAAAGTAACTATATGAAATACGATCTTGTTTATTTGCAGGTAATAATAATAATTATTACAAATAAATTAATACAAGAAACTCCAACTTTTCACCTTATATTTTTACAATTACATCCCTCAACTTTTTCTAAATATGACAAATTAGACAGGCGAAGGTGGAGCTAATTGTAATATTTGGAGAAGTTGAGGGGTGTAATTGTAAAATATATGATGACATCAGCAAAACCATTATGTAATGGTTGGCGCACGATATAAGATGGATAAAACTTCAAAGGTGGCTTCTGTAATTTTAAAAGAAATTAAGCCAAACCTCAGGGGTAGTTTTGGTAATTAATTCCTAGAAACTAATTACAGACGACTTTATGTTAAGACGAAGTAGAAATAACCTGTATCTCGCTGTGGTCATTACTCTGAAGGACTATTCTAACAACAGGATCAAATGAAACTTGATACGCTGCTTTTAACACATCAATACTTCAATATGAGCATTCTGCCAAATAATACAAATTACAATCCCAAGAACTCTTTCAATCATATTGCAAACACCAGTCGTAATGTAAAAAACAGTTCTAACCTTCACTAATATTATAACAAGATCCAGAGAGCCAGCAACTAAGCCATCAAGTTGTCATTGTATTGAAATGTAGATGATAGTGAGAGAAAAAAAAGTAAAACTTCAATTTGTTTGATTTTATTTTTGATTTTCTTTTTACTGTTAGCAATGGGTAAAGTTTACTTACATTACTCAGAATTGGCCTGATATACGGTAAACTCGAGAAGTCAAAGGATGAATACATCCAGGAGCCTTTTTATAGGCTGAAAAGGTGAAAAAGACAGATTATATAATATCCTTTACCGAAATACATTGAAATTTAACAGTTTCATTTTATGGAACGTTTAATTTGTTAATCATGAGAAATTTAAAAAAACAATACCTCCAAGACCTCTAGAGCATCAATACTGATGAAAGGATCTGAAACATGAGAAGCTCACATGCTAAGCATGATAGGAGATATAACTGGCTCAATTGATGCTGCAACTTCATGGCCTATAAAACGAAAGGAACACAAACTGAGCTTCTAATGAATTGAGATCAAAATCGGAACCCATCTCGACATCAAACTTGAAGTTGAGTCGTAAACTCCACTTGTACTAACCAAAGCTGCTTGCAGAGTTTCAAGTACTAAGTGCATAGTTTCATGAGAAGCCTATAAAGGAAATAAGCACATTGTATCAATAAGGGTTCATTACGAAAGTTACCCTTAAGGTTTAACCTAAGTACAAAAAAAAAAAATCTAACTTTCAGAACTACAAAAATTACCCCCCGATATCTTGGTTTGTCTATAATTTACCCCTTCATAAGCAAAAAACATTTCAAAACTCCCCTTCCTATTTTATAAAGATATTAAAGTTTGCTCTCCAATTTTTACAGTGAACTATAGGGGTATTTTGTAGCTTTGAAAGTTAGCTATGTTTTTTTTTTTTTGTAATTAAGTAGATCTGAAACTTTGGTTCCAAACGGGATTTTCGAAACTGTAAATAGCACGTGTTAGAACCACCTGAGTCCCAACGACGTGAACTGCGACATGTGTGCCCCTAGTTCTCCTTTGACTCTGATCATGTGAAGTAGATGTCTATGGTTCATCAAAGGTGGACGCCTAACAGATGTGGAATTTTGGGAGATATCTCCAAAAAATGTTGGTAGTTTTTGGGTTTCTATAACTCTGAGTTGCAAGTCTCTGTGCAACAACATCTCTGTCTTTTGTCAAAAAGAATATTGATTCATTTTCGGTTGCGAGATAGGATAATGTAATGAATTGATGA
This sequence comes from Orobanche coerulescens, assembly GCA_033398695.1. Taxonomy (NCBI): domain Eukaryota; kingdom Viridiplantae; phylum Streptophyta; class Magnoliopsida; order Lamiales; family Orobanchaceae; genus Orobanche; species Orobanche coerulescens. Next base: position 179,195,612 of record CM065807.1, on the reverse strand, counting down.
AATACACATTAAACGATGAACATACGATGAACATAAAATCAAAGCTGCAGCTTACTCGGGGAGAAATTTCCTGAGGCTCCGTAGTCGTCACTTTGGATGCAGGATTCAACGGGAGAGCATTGGTAATAATGTTATGATAATACACGGTATAAGGTCAGTTATATAGTAATGGAATGGTATTATTAAGATTCCTCGTGTAAAAATACATTTTTTTAATTGTACGGTACCTCGAGGATGACCATGTTGCTTATTAAGAACTACATCAGTATTTGTATCACTACAGTTTTCACCATCATCTAAGGGTACATACGCCTTTCTTTGGTTGCTATTTCCACAAGTACTTCTTTGTCCTCTCGCCTTTGTAAAGTCCTGTACTAGAAGTCATTTTTCCCAAAATATATGCAAATAAGTCAATTATGCTGAATAAAAAAAAGGAACTCCTAATAGCCCTCTATGTTCGAATTAAAACAATAAGCACTGACAAATTAGTAATGAAGAACACCACCAAGTTCAGGCTAAAATACATTAATGTAGAAGGTAAATGATTTTCACAATGAATAGTTGTCATATTGAAATGAGAGGAAACAAAAAGATAATTTACAAATGGAACGGGATCACTAGCTAAATGTATATGTGTATCTATCCTCACTTTTCTTTAGACTGTTTTTCTTGTTTGAAGGAACCAAGTATGAACAAAGTTGTTTAAACTTTATACTTATCAGGCTATACCCAAATTCCTAACTATAATTATCAATTAACGGAAGAGCCAACAGAAGCATGTGGTTCAAAAATATGAATGTTAGCAATGACAAAAATTCCAAACTGATACCCAGAACTTATAAACTGAATAATAGCAGATTCTGAATCAATAATCGTAGCTATCAAAAGAATTACATAAAAACCATCTAAAATGGAAATCTACCTTGGCTTGAATCAATATCATTTTCCAGAATTACTTTTTCACTAGTATATCACGGTTAGATAAGCTTCCACCATTCTTTCCACAAACCCGACGAGAAAACCCTGTGCTTGAAGTACAAGAAGTAAGAAATCAACAAAATTTCCAAGATGAAGGACACCCAGGTGACGAGTAAATTACACTAAAATAAATAGAGTCAATACTGTGATAATCTACAATTTCTGAAGTCCTTAAATAAAAAAATACCATAGAATTTGTCCAATCAAATCACAAGGAAAAAAAAGACAAAAGACAAAATGAGACGAACATCAATAGTAAGCATGAACTTTATAACAAAAAAGTGAAGTGTTGAGACATACATATTGTGTTGCATGATATAACCAGTTATAGTAGTACATACATAAAACACCAGTCACCACTTCAAGTATCAGATAGACCAAGTAATACACACTGCACAAGCTTTCATTTAATTAATGGAAAACACAAAATAATCTAGTTTATGTTATTTCTATCTGTTAAAGTATAGACTTGTTCATACTAAATGCTGGAAGGAGATACACAAACTGGATAAAACAGAGTCCAAAGAAAAGCACAAGCTCAAACATTGAACCTCTATCGTAGCTCCTGCAGCCGAAGCAAAAAAAAAAGCATAAATCTGCGAAAAAAGTCAAGTCGTGACCATCTAGAAAACAACAAATGCTAAATTCCAGCGGCATGCACCTGAACCTGGAATTAATAACATGCATAAAGGCGTTGTGTCAGTCATTCGAAATTATCCTAGAACTGGGAACTTGTTGAGGACGGACTCCAAACGAATCCTTTCTGAAAGCTTATGATGAACCCATGAAAGCTTACGATTAACCTAAAATAGAACAGAAACCTGAACTATATACCTTTGAGCATTGAGAAAAGATAGGCAGTGAAATTCGAAACACGATGATTTCTAAATTCACAAATTAAAGAAACTCCAATCCTACGATTTCCACAAATTAGAATTTATAATTTCATAAAAAATGAAATTGAAAAAGAAATCCAAAAAAAAAAATAGAGTATGGCTCCAATATAAACAAAAGTCATATTAGGGGTTCGATTCAAATTTTAATACAATCCAATCTGCAAAAGTGAATTGTGCCCAAATGACAAAAATTAAATTCAAACGAAATTGAATCCGAAGTTAGATTGCGTCCAAATTAATTGAGAAATTGATTTAAGGGGGGATGCGATTTACCGTTTACTGGCTTGATGAAACTAGGGCTCCGATCGTTAACTATGATTGTGGTGCCGCAAGCAGACAAGAGAAGAGGAGTTTTCTTTAAGATGAAGGGCAATGAATGATTAATTATTTAGCCACGGATCCAGATTCAGATTAATTAAGGCGCTGAAATATTATAAAAGCATCACAATAAGCTATTACATAATATAAGTGTCACTATACTTATATATTATGACCCTTCCTAGAAAATGTCACTAAAATAGTGTCACAACAGGGGTATTTTTTTTTTTGATGACGGGGGAACCCACAGCCGCTACTTTTCGAGTGCGCACTGGATAAACCCTCGGGCTGGACGTAATAGCCTGCAAACTACGCCAACCAGGTAAACCACACTAGGCAAGCCCTGTGCGAGCTCAACCAAGAAAGTGTTGGTAGAGGGAATCGAACTCGTGACCTTTCAGTCCCGCGCTCACCTACTCCACCAACTTAGCTATCCTTGCGGGTATAACAGGGGTATTTTTTAGTAGAGAGAGAGAGAGAGAGAGAGAGAGAGAGAGAGCAATTAAGTAATCTACTACATACACTGACAAATCATACACACATAGCGCCAGAACTTCAGATAAATACACACGACACACACATCGCCACAATCATATGAAAACACACACACACACACACACACACACACTATAAGCATAAACGAAATCGAGAGCAAAAAGAGCACAAATCAACCTGAAACGTCTCTCTGAACTTCGGAATAAACACCATATCCTTCCACGCTATCTCCACAACCTAAATCACACCAAAAATAAAATAAAAATCACTTCACAAAATCTCAGAACTCATAAACACAACTCACAATCATCAAAAACACTCACCGACACGGGAAATATCTCCGGCAAAACTGATCGGAAAATGATTAAATGTGGGCCCTACTGTCTCGAAATGACAACTACTCCTCCATGCCGAACACTAATTTCAATATAACTACTCCTCTCGTAAATGATGTATGTATATGTGTGTGTGTATATACGTATTTTTTAAGTAATCTGTGTGTATATATGTATAAATGCTATCGTTGACTCCGTTTGACGTTTTACAGTGTCGTTGTGGTTTGTTTTCTCCGCTTCCGTCAACAATACGTGTGGGTATGACTAACGGCGGTAAAGTTACGGAATAAAAATTACTCGGATCGATCGGTGATCAATCAGAATAATTAATTAGATAATCGGATATTTAATTATGGAACAACGATTAATTGTGATTAATCACCGATTTTTAGAACAATAATATTACAGATAGGCAAGCAGCCCACTATGTTGTAAATAGGCGGACCATTGAGTTATTGAGTTCCGTTATTAATTTTTTGAGTGGATCTTTTTCCTTGCGATCTGTTGGGTTTTTCAATTTTGAGCTTGCTTTCGCTGCATGTTTATGTTGGAGTTATTTTATTTTATCGACGAAAGGATGATAAACTTTACATATACTAGTCATTCAGACCCGTGCGTTGCACACGTATTTTATAATTTTTTGAAATTTGATGTTTAGCGTAAAGGGTTAAAAGTATTAATAAATGAATTGTTCAAACTGATAATTATAACTTTTTAATTGATTGGATCGGTCGTGTCGAGTTGCACCAAATCGGTGTTTACTAATAGATTGTGGTATAATTTTATTTTCAATAATACATACGCCGCCTGCTAAGTTTTTATCTGGTTTAATAGCAATACCTTTACAATCGATGGACGACAACATCCAAAAACACTTTAAACATAACTGAAGATTATTAACCAACCACAAAACCAAAAAGAGTTCTTAATATCTACGAATGTAAAAAATAAACAATTGAGTTAGTTGTGGTCTTAAAACTTTTGACTAATCTTTTAATTATCTCAATATAACCCAAATAATTAAAGGTTGTATTATATTTGAGAACTTAGGAAAAAAAAAAGAAATTTAATCATTTTTAAAATGTATTTTGACATTGATATTTTGGAATTGTTGAGAAGTATTTTTAACTTGGTACTAAAAATCCAAGACATTAAAAACAATTGACTTTATATGTAAAGATGTATTAATGACATTTATAATTAAGACTCAACATTTAATTATTGGGACTAAATCTTAATGATATTAATCATTAAGACTCAGCATTTAATTATTAGGACTCAATCTTTATATAGATATAGATGAAAAATATCATTAATGAGTGAAGAGTCGTCAGCTTTAAATTGCAGAAACTTGTTAATAATGCTATATAATCAGATTTCTAATCGACATTTTTTTTAATACACAGGTGGGACTGGGAAGATTATTCCTTGAGGCCTTGATTCAGAAAAAAACAACTAGAATTAGACTGCAACATGCTCATTATCTAATCGTGGTATACTGAATCCTCGCCTATCTTCATCAAGAATTACTCCAACTTCGTCCAGGGATCTTCAAGAACGATGACTCCTAAACCAAAAGCATCCATGCCTAAAGACACCAGTATATCTGCACGACGGTTAGTTTCATGATACACGTGCTTCAGATATTACATTCCAATGCCTTCCAAGAAGTTGCCGGATTTGATCAATGGTGTCAAAGTATTCATGATCTGCGTCCGCATTCTGAATGGCCTGAAGGGCTTCAAAGCAGTCTGATTCAAGGATCAAGTGAGGCACTCTAAGCTCCCATGCAATATCCAGTCCATGGTGAATAGTGAAAAGTTTAGCACAAAGGGTAGATGCTCTACCAATGAATCCCATAAATTATAATATCCGCATTTTTCTTTTCCAGGTATTTTCATTTTTGGTGTATTTTTCGTTTTTAGCGGCTCGCTTATAACCGTATTAATATTTCGAGAATATCTAATACTGGACTTTTTGTCATCCGACCTTGTTTCGGACCTGTTATACTCAATTTCGTGTTTATTGCCTTTCCATCGCTATTTCGTTCGATTCTCGTATTATTCGGAACCGCCGTTTCGGGGTTGCCGCAGATCCATCTCATGTTGTTATGCCTGTTGTGAGCTTTCGTATGTTGTTTCGATTATGTATCGTGTGTTTCAGATATTTTGGGCCGTTTTGTAATTTCTCAAAGTTTTGGGGTGATTACTAACGTTGTAGTTTTCCGTACCCTCGGGTAGCCAAAATCGTGTTTTTTTTAGCGCTTTGATTCTGACTCAATCTTGTTGTTTGTGTGTCTCTTTCGGTCCGTTGTTTGTGTAACACCCCCAAAACCATTTGGGATATTACAGCGCCATGCGACCCGCGCCGGAACCCACCAGGCTAAAACTCATTTTCGCAAACGTTTCAAATATGCCAACAGGCGAAAGACGGTAATGTATTTTAAATACTCAAATGTTTTAAAAAACATAATTCTCAAATACCGTCATAAAATACCATTTACAAGTTCAAGACCAAAACGCCAAAATTCAGCAGTTTCAAATATGTATGTTAAGCCACCACTTAAAAGTACCGACAAAATAACTTAGTGAAAAAGGGTTTAACGAAATAACCCAAGTTTACGAAATACCCAAAAAGGCCATTTGGAAGTTATACACGAGTTGGTAAAAATACCGGAAAGCCATTTTAAAATACACACGCAGCGGATATAAACACAGTTCAAAATATACATTTACAGCGGAATAAAATAACCAGAAAAGAATACTCAATACTCAAATAAATGCCACAGCCAGTATCACTCGGGAAGCTCATCCCTTCACGACCGCTACTAGCTCGATCTCCGAGTACCTAAAATAAAGCCAACAACAGGGTCAACCACAATACTCAACAATGATAACGATCACATCTTCATAAATAATTACATACCAATGAAATAACAAAGTAAGAATACTACCAACGTAATCTTACCGTCATATCCTTACCAATCCATAACAATCCATCACAAATCAATCCTTACCATAATCCACATTTCGTATTCTCAAATGACGAAATGAACTTAACTACAATCATCTGTACTGTATTCAAATAATACCAAGTATCCTCAAAACATAATCATAACTCATAAGTGTGGAATGAACCATCTGTGCCAAATCCTGTCCGTCGGATTGCTCCGTCACATCTCAATCTGGATAAAAACCATTAACACATAATATATCTGTAGATCAACTACCACAATCAATGATAACAAATACCGAAACATCGACGTACAGTCTGAATGCTCATACAATCAATAACAATGATCAACCAATACATCAACCGTGAATACCATCGACATGATAACTCCGATATGACCAACAAAGGGTCAACGATAACCGAGAATAGCCACAACATGGTAAACTCCAAACACGATCAACAAAGATCAATAGTAGTCGAGAGTACCATCAACAAGGTAAACTCCGAACACGATCAACAAAGATCAACAATAACCGAGAATACCCTCAACATGATAAACTATAAACGACAACAATAATAGATCTCAAAGAAATAACCCCGACTATCGAACATACCCCTCGGGCGTATGATCAACCAGTCGCAAACCGTCGAACATACCCAACCACAAATGGAGGATGAACGAACAAATCAATATGGCTCAAAGGTGGACATCACAGTACGCCCGATCGGGAAATGTGTCAGTGCACATGTCCACCCCGTATACGAATCCAGAATATTCGTGGGAAAATGTACTTAATTACCCTCACGAACTACGTCTCGTGTGCGCGGTTTAATGTGGAAATATCAACACATAACCATAGTGTGCGCAGCTAAAAATCCTACACAATGACCAATCGGAGTGCATATATGATTCCAGATATGTCACGATGCAACATGACAACGAAAACTCAAAGAATCACATATCCAATAAGGATCAAAAGACTCACCAAAGTGAACAAAGACAAACCGACAAACAAAAGTCGACACGACTAATCAATATCCAAAACAACAATCCTGGAGTCATGATCCCCAATTAACGATCAACACGATCAACGATATCAATACAATCGGCCCTGGGATCATCATCCCTCAACGAAACAATCAATATGAATCCCAATATACGAAACATCATCAACATCAATAATTCACTAGAATAATTATACTCATAACTGAACAATACTTATATTACCTCAAAACCGAAGATAATGTCCTTTCCACGAACAAGCATCCCTGAACGAATACACAGTTATACAAATAATCTCAAATAAGGTACCATCCATTCAATACCAATAAACCTTTATCCCGATACCCATGTCGTCACGATAACTCGATATTCGACACTCCATATCATAGATCAAAGATAACTCACATCTCTGTCTTCAATCAAACACAATTAAATCATATACCTTATGATTTATTCCAAACTAGAGCATAGTATACAAATCATCATCCCGACAATTTATCTTTATAATATCATTACTATATGAATTATAAATGAAATGAAAGCGAAACCATTCATTAAATATTATAAAACTGAACAAGTTTAAACTTGACTCGATAACGATACCACGAAGACGTTACCAAATCCATTGCCTTCGTCTATGAGCTCCTCAGCCCCGACCAAAAGCAATCTACGAACTCTTCATCCTTAACCGGAACACAACAATCATAATCCACGATCAAACATCTCAACCTATTGCAATAATCGATTAACACACATTCGATAATAATCAACAAGAAATTTAACCAACCAATCAAACTCACAGTTCAACGATACCTCGATCACACACAAAACCGAACAATACAACTCAAACAATTACGAACTCATATCAACAATACCAACAACAACTCGACAATCATAATTAACAATCAATATAACTGATCAAAAACCCAATGGTTCCACAATGTCTCGATGAAACACAGTCTGAACAATCCAATTTAAACCATTATGAACTCATAACCACAACACGACATACACTCCTGACTGCCGCTTATATCTTAAACAGATGTCCTTCCAAATCCGTTCCTAAAACTCCACATGAGATGTGGGAGGGAAGGAAACCAAGTCTTAATCATATTAGGATTTGGGGATGTCCCGCCTATGTCAAGAAGACTAAGGTGGAGAAGTTGGAAGCTAGGTCCGCGAAGGGACGTTTCATTGGATTCCCATCTGGGACGATGGGTTATCTATTCTACATGCCCAAAGATCGAAAGATCGTTGTTGATTTACAAGCACACTTCCTGAAAGATGAGTTCATTCAGGAAGGCGGAGTAGGTAGAAGTATTTCTTTAGAAGAATACAATGAAACTCCTCGGGAGACACCTGTGCAAGAAACTGGAACCGAACCTTCTGAAACACAAGTACAACTACCTCGTAGGTCTAGTAGGGTGTCTCATTTACCTGAGAGGTATAGATTTATGCACTTGGAGGAACTGGGTTTCCACGAGGTTCCAGGTGATAAACAAGAGATCGACCCGCAACCAATGACCTAGCAATGGTGGATGTAGACTCCATGATATAGACTGTAATAGTGTTGATGTAGTTGGGACCTTTGTTTTGACGAGGCAGTCAAAGAGTTTGACTTCGTGCAAAATGAAGAGGAATCTTGTGTATACAAGAGGGTTAGTGGGAGCAAGATCGCATTCTAAGTACTATATGTAGATGCCATTCTACTAGTAGGAAATGATGTGGGAATGTTCAGTTCTGTGAAAGCTTGGTTTTCGCATAATTTCTCCATGAAAGACTTGGGAGAAGAAACATATATTCTTGGGATTCGACTCTATTGGGATAGATCGAAGAGAATGATAAGTTTTTCCCAAGCCCTCTATATAGATTAAATCTTAAAGAGGGTTCCTTCTGATGTGACATGGAATAAAACTCACCTTGAAGTTGTGTCCTCGTAGTGAGGAACAGTGAAAGGAAATGAGTTATATACCATACGATTCGGCAGTGGATAGCCTTACATATGCTTTATTGTGTATGAGACCTGAATTGCGCATGCTGGGAGCGTGGTAAGTAGGTTTCGGGCTAACCAAGTTCGGGAACATTAGACCGCCATAAAGAACGTTCTCAAGTACTTTAGAAGGACTAGAGATCTGGTTCTTATATATGGTGGTGGAGAACTGAATGTGATGGGATTCACTATATAGGACTTCCAAGGATAGAAAGACGATTCTATGTCTACTTCTGGCTACATTTACTCTTAATGGAGGAGCAGTATCATGGCATAGTGCCAAGTATAGCGCGACTGCTAATTCCTCGTGTTAGGCTGAGTATAAAGCGGCCTCGGAGGGTTCCAAAGGAAGAATTTAGAAGTTACTGGGTAAACTTCACGTGACACCTTGTGCTGCACTGCCAGAGCGGTAGTACAGGACTAGGAGCTGAGGTTACACAACAGTACCAAACATATTGAGAGAGAGTATCATCTCGTAAGAGAATTTGATCACATAGAGATACATTATGCTGCATAGAGTTGAGTCAGCCGACTACGTCGCTGATCCACTGACCAAGCTACTTTCTCAGATTAGCTTGGAGCGTCATCTTGAGAACATGGGTATTAGATACCATAGTCTGTGGCATTGAGTGCAAGTGGGAGATTGCAAGGAGTATGCCCTCGAATGTCACTCAGAGGTTGTTGAGTGAGGGCATTGTACTTGTAATTATGTAAACCATTTATATAAGGCAAAGGAATGTTTCTTTATTTACTGGTAGTTACTAGCATTCCTAACTCGTAAATAAACATATAGAAACTAGTCCGTGTATTTGAGAGCAAAACGTTCCACTCCTTATTGGATAAGGGGGTCGGCACTGGAAAGGTTTATAGCTTAAATACTTAATCGTTCGCAAGTTGATGAAACTTGACTCGGCGTAAAGTTTATGTGAAGACTTGTATGACGTGTCCTTTGACATGGAGAGTGCATGTCGAACGCTAATGGTTAGTGGGAGCACACGTTATAGGTATGCTAATTAGATTAGTATACTCGAACCGACTCACCCTCGATTCGTCACGCGAATTTCACTCCGGGACAGTCAATGACGGAATCGAAAGGTTGTGATAGGTATTCGTGAACCTTCGACTTGAGGATTTAGTAGGGATGTGCTTGTGACGTCAAGATTTTCATTAGAGTAGTTCGACTCTGTAAACCGGAAGGCGGGGGTCAACCTCAACGTGCATCTTGACGGGCAAGTAGCAGCTCCTACTGAATACCAAGATAGAATTCTTTCTCCCGTTAGTGAGCGAGTTATATGTCCTATGCGGTTATTGACATATGAGATCATAAGTCTTTGGCCAAAGCATTAGAGCTAGTTGTATTGGATACACGAGAGCTCAATGATATCGGTTTGCATTAACACACGCATAGCGTCAAGTACAGATAGGGTTTGACTGACCATGAACCTATAACTTGATCGGGACATGTGAAAGAAGGGTTTATACGTTTACTGGTATTCACGACAGAATGGTTCTTGAATAATCCCAATCATTTGTTCTCAGTCGGGGTACAGTGTAGGCCACTAGGTTGGCTAGGTGGTGCTACTACTCTTTGGTTCCACCCATTGCTGACTGAGACGGACCTACCGAGTCGCGCATTAGGATTGACGACGGAATGAATCAAGCTAATTCTCTCATTATGTGTATTAGATATTGGATATCTAAATTTGGGACATTAGATGTCTAAATCGATTTATTGGATAAATTGATTTACAGCCTAATGAATTAAATAAATTACTGGGTGATTAATTTAATTCATGTATATAATTATTTCTTGGAGAAATTAATTATATTATTTTGTATTTGATATGTTTAATTAATTGGATTAATTAATCGATATAAATACATCGAAACGGAATCGAAGTTTATCTGTTTGGACTTTCGGGAGTCCGAAACGAACCGAACTCGTCCGTTTTTCATCATGGCCACCCTTCTCTTTTCCACCTAATTTCCCCTTGTCTTTTGTTTCCATTTTATATGGATGATATTGACATGGTTGGGATACCTCTCATGTGAATGAGTTGTATAGTTTGGTGGAAGGTGTATAAAGAATTATATGTAGACTTGTGATTGAGGAGACTTACATATCACATACATAATTCACACCTTTAAGGAGAGAGGAACGTGAGAGAGGTTGAGAGATAGAGAGAAAAGAACTTAGAGTTCATTTCATGGTGTTCATACTCATCTTCATCTTCTTCACTAACTTCTTCTTCATTTTTCTTGGAGAAAATTGAGAGAAAAATATTGAGAGAATTTTGATAAACATACTTGGAGTATATTCATCAAAATAAATAGCTTCATCACCTAGATCTAGCCGTATCCTTGGAGGATAGAAAGGTGTTGTCATTCCGTTCATTTTTCCGGCGCGTGGCAAGTAGAGACGCGGTGCTTTCGGCGTTGGATTGTTCAAGGGCTTGAAGCGGAATAGATTCGTAGAGATCAAGCAAAGCTTGGGGAATAGCTCAAGAGAAGGTTATCCATATAATCAACGGACTACAAGGGTGAGTTTCTATATCTCTTGTTATTCGTTTTATATTCGTATATACGTAGCTCGATCGATCCTCGCAGGGATTCAGATCGAATTAATTTTTATTTTACCGCTTCCGCTGGGCCTTCGTTTTAGGCACCGAATCCCAACAGTGGTATCGGAGCGTAGGTCTTGCGATCGTATATATGATATTGGCATTTGGAATGCTCGATTAGATGGTGAATGATTTGGAATCATTTTAGTTATAATCGTGGTATATATTTTTACGTTCGTTGTAGTTATATTTTTCGTAAGTTTATGTCTAAATATAAATCTTAATTTCTTGGAAATATGATTTATATTGAAGATATGAATGTTGGAGAATATAGATATTGGATATCTAGTCGAAAAACTAGCCCCGAAATGCCGCTGACGCCTAGAGGGGTCCGGAGCAGAGGCCGCAGCCTGTGGCTCGGGGCCGCCAGTGGCTGGTGCCCGGCCCGGGCGGAGGATCAGATTGGGGCCGCGCCCAGATCAAGGGGCTGGCCGTGTCTGGCCGGCAGCTTCGAGCATGACTCGCCATGCCAGCCTGTCACGGCAGGCTGCCGAGGGTGACTCGGTGAGGCAGGCCTGTTTTCACCCCGGCTCGATTTTTCCGTGTATTCTTGAAAATTAATCTCCCACATGTTAACTTGGATTTAATATGATTAAAATGATTTATGGTATTTCATTTTATAAGGGAAATTTGATTAATTGGAATATTTATGGTCGACCGAATTATTTTGAACGTTATCATATTACTGATTGTGTGAATCGATTGGATCGGTTCGTATTGTTGATTGGATCAATGTATCTCTACGCTTTTCATTTATATAGTATTTATTGGATGAATGCTTTTGAATGGGGATGTGGTTCGTGGACTTAGTTTTGAATCGTTCGTTTTATTCGATTGGGTTGTAAAGGCCGTTTTGAGCCTATTTATTTTACTAGAAATGTTTGTATCTAGGATGAAATTTTCGATGTAAAATTTATATGTAATGACGAAGACCGGAGGAAGATCCATTTCGAGAAGACGAAGATTCAAGACGAAGACTTGTAATTAGATTACGGAGTTTTTGTTTTCTAGGAATGGTCCATGAACCACATGTTGGTAGCAACTAGGTTGTGAATGGTTGTTTCATATTGTATGAATGCCACAAACGCGCTGAAACGATTAATGTGCAAAGTGTAACGTTAATCGCGAAAATTCTCCCATGACAAATAATTAAGTTTATAAGGTTTCAAGGTTTTCCTTCCCTCCATCGAGTTTTCGGGAAATTGAAATCCAAACCGGATGTGCTATGCTTCCGAGTTATCGAGGTAGTCGTTCGGGGAGGACGGATAAATTACCGGGAGCGCATTTTGATGCCTACGGTTGGAGCAAATTTTATCCCTAGAAACCTGATAGGTTGTCGTATAAGATTCAATTGTGAAACTGATTTGCGTCGATGGTATAAACTTAACTTGTTCACGAACCATAGAAACCGTATAGGTTGAGGGGAGTGAACAAGGGGAAAAAGAAGATCGAATCATCCATTAGATGGGTTGGTGTTGGACACCACTTTATGAAAATTAATAGACTAGAAACCTGTTCGGTTGCCCTCTATTAAGATTTATAAAGAACTCGATCACCACTATGAAGTAGAGCGACGATACTTCCGGATTTCACATGGGAGTGTGTTATTCCGATAAAAAATAGTGGGAGCTGGGTAACAAGAATACAAAAGACCTTAATTCTATACTCAAATCATAATTAAATGAGTCACTAATTAATCTATCGTGCTTAATGCAGACTCAAATCTCAATTTGACAATGAATCCACTCGCAATTCTGCTCGAAAAGAACACCTTAATGGGACCTAACTTTGTGGATTGGCTCCGCAATCTGATGATTGTCCTCAGTGTAGAGGCACTGGGATACGTCTTGAAGATGGACATTCCGGCGCCTCCTGTGCGGACCCGAGCCAATCAGGAAGAGATTGAAAACCACGAAAAGTGGATTAAGGATGACGTGAAAGTCCGTGCTTATATGATGGCTTCCATGTCTAATAAGCTTCAGAGAGCTCATGAAAAAATGACTTCTGCTAGGCAGATTCTATCTCACTTAACCGAACTTTATGGTGAGCATAGCAGGACTGCTAGATATGAGATATCCAAGCAACTGTTCGGTGCAAGGATGAATGAAGGTGAGAAGCTTGGGGAACACGTCCTCAAATGATATCCATGATCGAGAGATTGGAGGCTCTTGATTTTAAAATGGATACTTCTCTCCAAACCGACCTTATCCTACAGTCTCTCCCTGATTCCTTCTCACAGTTTGGTATGAACTTCAACTGCAATGAGATTGCATGTAATTTAGCTGGGCTAATGAACAAACTTGTGACCGCTCAGTCTGAGATGAAGACTCCGCGGATGAAGGAGTCTGCTCTTGTGATTTCTTCTGGACTTCGGAAGTCCAAGAATAAGAAGAAAAAGACCAAAAAGCGGACTGGACCACAAGCTAAGGACCTTAAGGGTAAGGGCAAGGCCCCGATGGTTCCGAAGAACAAGAATAAGAAGGATGCTTGTCTCAAGTGCGGTGAGCTGGGCTACTGGGCTAGAGACTGTCCGATTCTTCATGGCACTTCAGGTACAGAACTTTTAGTTTTGGAAACAATTTGTTCCACTACTGTATTTTCTACTTCCTGGATATTGGATTCTGGTAATAGTTCTCTTATTTGTACTGTGAATCAATATCTGGAACAAAGTAGGAAGCTTGGAGCTGGAGAAGTTCTGATCACAGTCAGAAGCGGGCATAGTGTCGAGGCGACCGACATAGTATCACTTCTTTTTGGTTTAGAATCCAGATTTGTTTTGACTTTAGAAGATGTACTTGTTTTGCCCAAGGGGCACAAAAACATTGTATCCATTCTGGTCATGGACCGAAAATGATTTTCATTTTTCATTGGTGATGGTTCCTGCAAAATTTATTTTACAAATAAACTAGTGGGTACTGCTACATTGTTGAATGGATTGTATCATCTAAATCTCAGCAACAAAGTAGTTGTGAATACTATGACTAGAAAACGTGGTAGGGATGAAACCAATCAAGTTTTGAAATGGCATCTTAGACTTGGTCATATTGGTCACACCAAGGTTTACAAGATGGAAAAAGATGGACTTATGGGTTCATTGGGATCAGATCCCTTTCCTACTTGTCAATCTTGTCTTAAAGGCAAAGTGACTAAGTCCCCCTTCACAGTGACTTTTGAAAGAGCCGCTGATAAACTGGGAATAATCCATACTAACGTTTGTGGTGCTTTGGAAGCAGCACGTGACGGATATCAATATTTCATTACGTTTACAGATGATCATACTAGGTATGATTATGTATACTTAATGAAACATAAATCCGAGGCTTTTGAGAAATTCCAGGAATTCAAGGCCCTAGTCGAGAAACAAACTGGTAATCATATCAAAGCACTTCGGTCGGACCGAGGTGGCGAGTATATGAGTACGGAGTTTGACGAGTTCCTTAAGGAACATGGAATAGTTTCACAACTAACACCTCCAGGTACTCCTCAGTTAAATGGTGTGTCAGAAAGAAGGAACCGGACCTTGTTAAACATGGTTCGTTCCATGCTGGGATATACTGACTTACCAAATTTACCTGTGGGGGTATGCACTCCTGACTGCCGCTTATATCTTAAACAGATGTCCTTCCAAATCCATTCCTAAAACTCCACATGAGATGTGGGAGGGAAGGAAACCAAGTCTTAATCATATTAGGATTTGGGGATGTCCCGCCTATGTCAAGAAGACTAAGGTGGAGAAGTTTGAAGCTAGGTCCGCGAAGGGACGTTTCATTGGATTCCCATCTAGTACAATGGGATATCTATTCTACATGCCCGAAGATCGAAAGATCGTTGTTGCTTTACAAGCACACTTCCTGGAAGATGAGTTCATTCAGGAAGGCGGAGTAGGTAGAAGTATTTCTTTAGAAGAATACAATGAAACTCCTCGGGAGACACCTGTGCAAGAAACTGGAACCGAACCTTCTGAAACACAAGTACAACTACCTCGTAGGTCTAGTAGGGTGTCTCATTTACCTGAGAGGTATAGATTTATGCACTTGGAGGAACTGGGTTTCCACGAGGTTCCAGGTGATAAACAAGAGATCGACCCGCAACCAATTACCTAGCAATGATGGATGTAGACTCCATGATATAGACTGTAACAGTCTTCATGTAGTTGGGACTTTCGTTTTGACGAGGCAGTCAAAGAGTTTGACTTTGTGCAAAATGAAGAGGAATCTTGTGTATACAAGAGGGTTAGTGGGAGCAAGATCGCATTCTAAGTACTATATGTAGATGACATTCTACTAGTAGGAAATGATGTGGGAATGTTCAGTTCTGTGAAAGCTTGGTTTTCGCGTAATTTCTCCATGAAAGACTTGGGAGAAGAAACCTATATTCTTGGGATTCGACTCTATTGGGATAGATCGAAGAGAATGATAAGTTTTTCCCAAGCCCTCTATATAGATTAAATCTTAAAGAGGGTTCCTTCTGATGCGACATGGAATAAAACTCACCTTGAAGTTGTGTCCTCGTAGTGAGGAACAGTGAAAGGAAATGAGTTATATACCATACGATTCGGCAGTGGGTAGCCTTACATATGCTTTATTGTGTATGAGACCTGAATTGCGCATGATGGGAGCGTGGTAAGTAGGTTTCGGGCTAACCAAGTTCGGGAACATTAGACCGCCATAAAGAATGTTCTCAAGTACTTTAGAAGGACTAGAGATCTGGTTCTTATATATGGTGGTGGAGAACTGAATGTGATGGGATTCACTGTATAGGACTTCCAAGGACAGAAAGACGATTCTATGTCTACTTCTGGCTACATTTACTCTTAATGGAGGAGCAGTATCATGGCATAGTGCCAAGTATAGCGCGACTGCTAATTCCTCCTGTTAGGCTGAGTATAAAGCGGCCTCGGAGGGTTCCAAAGGAAGAATTTAGAAGTTACTGGGTAAATTTCACGTGACACCTTGTGCTGCACTGCCAAAGCGGTAGTACAGGACTAGGAGCCGAGGTTTCACAATAGTACCAAACATATTGAGAGAGAGTATCATCTCGTAAGAGAATTTGATCGCATAGAGATACATTGTGCTGCATAGAGTTGAGTCAGCCGACTACGTCGCTGAGCCACTGACCAAGCCACTTTCTCAAATTAGCTTGGAGCGTCATCTGGAGAACATGGGTATTAGATACCATAGTCTGTGGCATTGAGTGCAAGTGGGAGATTGTTAGGAGTATGCCCTCGAATGCTACTCAGAGGTTGTTGAGTGAGGGCATTGTACTTGTAATTATGTAAACCATTTATATAAGGCAAATGAATGTTTCTTTATTTACTGGTAGTTACTGGCATTCCTAACTCGTAAATAAACATATAGAAACTAGTCTGTGTATTTGAGAGCAAAACGTTCCACTCCTTATTGGATAAGGGGGTCGGCACTGGAAAGGTTTGTAGCTTAAATACTTAATCGTTCGCAAGTCGATGAAACTTGACTCGGCGTTAAGTTTATGTGAAGACTTGTATGACGTGTCCTTTGACATGGAGAGTGCATGTCGAACGCTAATGGTTAGTGGGAGCACACGTTATAGGTATGCTAATTAGATTAGTATACTCGAACCGACTCACCCTCGATTCGTCACACGGATTTCACTCCGGGACAGTCAATGACGGAATCGAAAGGTTGTGATAGGTATTCGTGAACCTTCGACTTGAGGATTTAGCAGGGATGTGCTTGTGACGTCAAGATTTTCATTAGAGTAGTTCGACCCTATAAACCAGAAGGTGGGGGTCAACCTCGACGTGCATCTTGACGGGCAAGTAGCAGGTCCTACTGAATACCAATATAGAATTCTTTCTCCCGTTAGTGAGCGGGTTATATGTCCTATGCGGTTATTGGCAGATGAGATCATAAGTCTTTGGCCAAAGCATTAGAGCTAGTTGTATTGGATACACGAGAGCTCAATGATCTCGATTTGCATTAACACATGCATAGCGTCAAGTACAGATAGGGTTTGACTGACCGTGACCCTATAACTTGATCGGGACATGTTAAAGAAGGGTTTATACGTTTACTGGTATTCACGACAGAATGGTTCTTGAATGATCCCAATCATTCGTTCTCAGTCGGGGTACAGTGTAGGCCACCAGGCTGGCTAGGTGGTGCTACTACTCTTTGGTTCCTCCCATTGCTGACTGAGACGGACCTACCGAGTCGCGCATTAGGATTGAAGACGGAATGAATCAAGCTAATTCTCTCATTATGTGTATTAGATATTGGATATCTAAATTTGGGACATTAGATGTCTAAATCGATTTATTGGATAAATTGATTTACGGCCTAATGAATTAAATAAATTACTGGGTGATTAATTTAATTCATGTATATAATTATTTATTGGAGAAATTAATTATATTATTTTCTATTTGATATGTTTAATTAATTGGATTAATCAATCGATATAAATACATCGAAATAGAATCGGAGTTTATCTGTTTGGACTTTCGGGAGTCCGAAACGAACCGAACTCGTCCGTTTTTCATCATGGCCGCCCTCCTCTTTTCCACCTAATTTCCCCTTGTCTTTTGTTTCCATTTTATATGGATGATATTAACATGGTGGGGATACCTCTCATGTGAATGAGTTGAATAGTTTGGTGGAAGGTGTATAAAGAATTATATGTAGACTTGTGATTGAGGAGACTTACATATCACATACATAATTCACACCTTTAAGGAGAGAGGAACGTGAGAGAGGTTGAGAGATAGAGAGAAAAGAACTTAGAGTTCATTTCATGGTGTTCATACTCATCTTCATCTTCTTCACTAACTTCTTCTTCATTTTTCTTGGAGAAAATTGAGAGAAAAATATTGAGAGAATTTTGATAAACATACTTGGAGTATATTCATCAAAATCAATAGCTTCATCACCTAGCTCTAGCCGTATTCTCGGAGGATAGCAAGGTGTTGTCATTTCGTTCGTTTTTCCGGCGCGTGGCAAGTAGAGACGCGGTGCTTTCAGCGTCGGATCGTTCAAGGGCTTGAAGCGGAATAGATTCGTAGAGATCAAGCAAAGCTTGGGGAATAGCTCAAGAGAAGGTTATCCATCTAATCAACGGACTACAAGGGTGAGTTTCTATATCTCTTGTTATTCGTTTTATATTCATATATACGTAGCTCGATCGATCCTCGTAGGGATTCGGATCGAATTAATTTTCGTTTTATCGCTTCCGCTGGGCCTTCATTTTAGGCACCGAATCCCAACACATATTTGGTTGGAGAACAAGGATTTCACAACATCAAATCCATCCTAACGTCCAAATCAAGGTAAAAATCCTTAGAACCCTATTTTTTGGAATTTTGGGGTTTTTCTGAGATTCGTCCGATTTATCCATTTTGAAGCTTGAGAACCTAGGGATTATGATGTATCTATTCCATATACATGCTTTTCCTACGATTTTACGGATTGGATTGTGCCGTTTTCGGACTTGTAAGAGTTTGGGCGATTTTCCAACCTCTAGTTGTTTATCCGTGTATTTTCGTGAATCGTAGACGGGTTTCGGGAGTTTCTTCGTGAATTATTATTATAGATTATTGATTATCATATCCCTTACGAATCGTTTAGGTGCCGGAAGTGCGTTCTTGGACCTACCTAACTCATACTCTTTTCCTTTCAATTTCACGATCTCTCAAAGGCAAGTATATATTTATGATTGTACGTTCTCGACTTTGAAAGTAAGATATATGAACGGCATGTTTATTTATATCCACTCTGGGGAGGGCCGACAGGTCCCCTGAGGGTTTTGTAGCCTTTGGTGCGATTCCATGGATAATTTGGGTTAACCACTCTGGGGCGGGCCGACGGGTCCCCTGAGGGTTCCGTAGCCTTTGGTGCGGTTCCATGGTTGATCATGTATGCATTGTTGTGATGCTATGAGATTTAGTTATTCCGGGATACTAGTCTTGAATTGATGAATTGACGGTTACCTTTACTTTATTGTCAAGGAGTATTGTGTTTCATACTTGATATACTTGCACTAGCTATTCGACGGCTAATCCCTTTATGGGGGAAATACTTTTTATGTATTTCAGGTTCCAGGAGAGCGGAAAGGCAGGTATCGGGTCGGCATGAAGATGATGGGCGAGTGTGATACTGAGTCTTTCCGCCGGTTATGTTTTGAGTTTCTCCATTCAGTGTTGTTATACTGAATTGGTTATTTAATACTTGAGTATTGTTTTCCATTTCCCGCATGTGTTTGCCGAGTGTTGTGGGAAAATCCCTCACAATATGCCGCAAGTGCACGGTGTCAACAAGTAATAAAGTGATAAGTAAAGTATCGTTCCCTCGAGGACTGATTTCACTAAGTACCAAAATATAGTCAACTCACAATTTTATTTGAAGAACAATTAAATAGAGTTTATGTCTAAACTAATTGTAGGAAATAAATAATAGTACTACTACTAATAATAATACTAATAAGGGGTAGGATTATGATTTTCACCTCAAACAATCGGGAATGATATTTATTCAATTCAATTCACTGTTATTCAATTGATTGTAAGCCAGGAATTCCTAAATTATTCTAAAGCCTTTCCCAAGGTCGATAGAAAATACTACGCATTATTAACTCGATATATCCCTATTCGAATTAGATAATTAATAGCTAAAACAGTTCAAGAATTCCCACAATAACATGCTTCACAATTCGCATGAGTATATCCCTATCTCACGAAAATTATGATTCGTCTCACAAGAACTATGCCTAAATTTCATCTCCCGAATCCATAAAGACATTCAAAACAAATTAACTGTTGGCCAGACAATTAAAAAGGACACCCAAACTTAGTCTCTAGTCATGAAATAACAATAGATATTAAATCCTAGAAAGACCAGAATATGAAGAATAATAACTCATTAGGGTTATAAAGAAATATTAGAGAAATAATGGCCAACAAGAATACACGAATCCAAACGAAATAGCAAAACAAAGAAAAATTAAAACCTAAAAATTGAATAAAAACAACTAACTAGAAAGCAAGTAAAAATGATGGGTTGCCTCCCATCAAGCGCTCTATTTTACGTCTTGAGCACGACGTGGCAAAAAGAGTTTAACGTGGCTTTTTTCTAGGGAGATTGCCAAATGCCCCCTTCTTGCAATCTATAAGCCTCTTATTCCATAAGGGAGGCTTTGGTTCATGCCCGGTTGTCAAAAATAATGAGTAAGAATAATTATGCGGACAACCAAAAAATGATGGAAGAATATAATAGTTGTAAGGCACGAAAAAATAAGCAGAGTTCGAATGGGTAAATAATAAAGACTTATCATGCACAACCTCATTAGAACTCATGGTATCAGCCTCAACAAAATCAAAAGTAATAGGATCAATCTCTCCCATTATGGATTTAGGAAATATTATGCGCGGCACCGTTAATAAAATTTTTGGCACAAAAGTGTTCACCTTATTAGTCGAAGTTTGATGACAATTTAATGAAATTTCTTTGGAAACATCATCAGTGGTAACTTCTTCTATAGGCTCATCACACTTTATGTAATTATCGGGTGCTGGGGGATCGACCCTAAAACTTAGCATGTCTTTATTCTCAACCTCTCCCTCAACTTCACTACTAAATATATGAGCTGGAATACAACCATAGTGAATCTCAAGACCACGACGTGCACATTCTAGCTCAAAAAGAGTACTATCAGGATTTTTGAGAACGTCTACACATTGTGAAGCATGGTCTTTTGTTTTGGGGAAGGGGGCTGACTGACCCTATTTGGCAAATTATTAAGAACATCGAAATTTATGAAATGTCAAGGGCCACGATACTCAAAGGAAAACATAATAAAAATAAAGAGACTAAAGAAAAAAAACTTCAAATTAAAATTAGAGTCGCTTGGTATTGATATTAGCGAAAATCACCCGTCAAACGGCGCTAAAACTTGTTGTGGGAAAATCCCTCACAATATGCCGCAAGTACACGGTGTCAACAAGTAATAAAGTGATAAGTAAAGTATCGTTCCCTCGAGGACTGATTTCACTAAGTACCAAAATATAGTCAACTCACAATTTTATTTGAAGAACAATTAAATAGAGTTTATGTCTAAACTAATTGCAGGAAATAAATAATAGTACTACTACTACTACTAATAATAATACTAATAAGGGGTAGGATTATGATTTTCACCTCAAACAATCGGGAATGATATTTATTCGATTCAATTCACTGTTATTCAATTGATTGTAAGCCAGGAATTCCTAAATTATTCTAAATCATTTCCCAAGGTCGATAGAAAATACTACGCATTATTAACTCGATATATCCCTATTTGAATTAGATAATTAATAGCTAAAACAGTTCAAGAATTCCCACAATAACAGGCTTCACAATTCGCATGAGTATATCCCTATCTCACGAAAATTATGATTCGTCTCACAAGAACTATGCCTAAATTTCATCTCCCGAATCCATAAAGACATTCAAAACAATTAAATGTTGGCCAGACAATTAAAAAGTATTAAGAACAGTAAGAAGAATCCAATTCAATAGAATAACGAGTAAATCGAAATAATAACAAATAATCAAACCGTCATGAAATCGGCTACAATTAAAATCCTACTCGAATAGATCTAGGTACTAAGATGCAGAAAAACCGTAGGGATCCGTTGTCTTGTCGTCGCCCATAAATCTCCTCCTTGTGTTTTTCGCCCTAGCTGTCGATATCCTTCCTCTTCCTTTCTGATCGATCCCCTCTTCTTCAGCCCTATGATGCTTATTTATAGTCGTCCTCAGCCTCCAAAACGCGTCCGTGTGATTAGATCGAGAACAGGCTCCAAAACGGACCAAACCCGCGCGGAGTACACCAAAACCGCCCCATGTGCCGCGGCTCACTTAATCTGTGCCGCGGCACACGGCGCACAGATTGAAACCTAGGCGCTGTTTTTCCTTCCTGTGCCGCGGCTCAGCTTGTCTGTGCCGCGGCTCAGAGTACAGTTTGCCTGGGCGCTCTCAGGCCATCTTCCTGTGCCGCGGCTCACATGGTTTGTGCCGCGGCTCATGACCAAAAACTGCTGTTTTCGCCCGTTTTTTATCGTTTCGGCTTTCGGACTCCGATTTCCTGCAAAACATATAAGAATAGTGCATTAAAAGCTCATTTATGCTGAATTAGGCTCAAGATAGATATAAAATAATGATATAAAAGCACATAAAAATATGCCTAACACCGAGGTATCGATTTGTGTTGTGATGTCTTTGGATACATTGGATATGTTTTGAATACCCTTTGTATTGTTCTTCATTCCATTGTATGTAGACTTTTTCGGTCAAAATTTATAGTTCCGCGTATATATAGCTTTGTGGGTCCCACGGTGGGGCTTACGGCGCTGTAATATTCCCTGAATAACTTGGGGGTGTTACACATACTACCCCCCTTAAAATAAGTTTCGTCCTCGAAACTTGCAATCCTGTCACAACAACGGATCAATCCAAAATTTCCAACGCATCACAAAAGCAAGCAATCGTTGCCACAAGCGAATAACCAAAAACAATATACTTACATGTGCGTGAAGACGATGATCTCCCGTGATACTAGCGCACGACTCTCATACAAAGTCCCAACACAGTACCAACACACACCAATATCGTAAATAATAATTTGAAAAGATCTCAAAAAATTGTGGAACCCCCAAAAATCGGTTTGAATCAAAAGTCAGGAAAATCATTTTCAAAAGTCACGCTACTACCGTACCAGTAGAGCCTCATAACACATATGCCCGGGTTTCACAAAACCTAAAGCTCTGATACCATCTTCTGTAACACCCCCAAAACCATCCGGGATATTACAACGCCGTGAGTCCCACGCCGAAACCCACTAGGCTAAAACTTATTTTCGCAAACGTTTCAAATACGCCAACAGGCGGAAGACGGTAATGTATTTTAAATACTCAAATGTTTTCAGAAACATAGTTCTCAAATACCGTCATAAAATACCATTTACAAGTTCAAGGCCAAAATGCCAAAATTCAGCAGTTTCAAATATGTACGTTAAGCCACCACTTAAACGTACCGACAAAATAACTTAGTGAAAAAGAGTTTAACGAAATAACCTAAGTTTACGAAATACCCAAAAAGGCAATTTTAGAAGTTATATACGAGTTGGTAAAAATACCGAAAAGCCATTTTAAAATACACACGCAGCGGATATAAACACAGTTCAAAATATACATTTACAGCGGAATAAAACAACCAGAAAAGAATACTCAATACTCAAATAAATGCCACAACCAGTATCACCCGGGAAGCTCATCCCTTCACGACCACTACTAGCTCAATCTCCGAGTACCTAAAATAAAGCCCACGACGGGGTCAGCCACAATACTCAACAATGTTAACGATCACATCTTCATAAATAATTACATACCAATGAAATAACAAAGTAAGAATACTACCAGCGTAATCTTACCGCCATATCCTTACCAATCCATCACAAATCAATCCTCACCATAATCCACATTTCGTATTATCAAATGACGAAATGAACTTAAATACAATCATCTGTACTGTATTCAAACAATACCAAGTATCCTCAAAACATCATCATAACTCATAAGTGTGGAATGAACCATATGTGCCAAATCCTGTTCGTCGGATTGCACCGTCACATCTTAATCTGGATAAAAACCATTAACACACAATATATCTGTAGATCAACTACCACAATCAATGATAGCAAATACCGAAACATCGACGTACAGTCCGAATGCTCATACGATCAATAACAATGATCAACCAATACATCAACCGAGAATACCATCGACATGATAACTCCGATACGACCAACAAAGGGTCAACGATAACCGAGAATACCCACAACATAGTAAACTCCAAACAGGATCAACAAAGATCAACGGTACTCGAGAGTATCATCAACAAGGTAAACTCCGAACACGATCAATAAAGATCAACAATAACCGAGAATACCCTCAACATGGTAAACTCTAAATGATCAACAATAATGGATCTCAAAGAAATAACCCCGACTGTAGAACATACCCCTCAGGCGTATCATCAACCAGTCGCAAACCATCGAACATACCCAACCACAAATAGAGGATGAACGACCAAATCAATATGGCTCAAAGGTGGACATCACAGTACGCCTGATCAGGAAATGTGTCAGTGCACATGTCCACCCCGTATACGGAATCCAGAATATACGTGGGACAATGTACCTAATTAGCCTCACGAACTACATCTCGTGTGCACGGTTCAATGTGGAAATATTAACACATAACCATAGTGTGCCCAGCTAAAAATCCTACACAATGACCAATCGGAGCACATATATGATTCCAGATATGTCACGATGCAACATGACAACGAAAACTCAAATAATCACATATCCAATAAGGATCAAAAGACTCACCAACGTGAACAAAGACAAACCAACAAAGAAAAGTCGACACGACTAATCAATATCCAAAACAACAATCCTGGGGTCATGATCCCCAATTAACGATCAACGATCTCAGTATAATCGGCCCTGGGATCATCATCCCTCAACGAAACAATCAATTCGAATCCCAATATACGAAACATCATCGTACAACCTATACAATAATTCACCAGAATAATTATCCTCATAACTGAACAATACTTATATTACCTCAAAACCGAAGACAATGTCCTTTCCATGAACAAACATCCCTGAACAAATACACAGTTATACGAATAATCTCAAATAAGGTACCATCCATTCAATACCAATAAACCTTTATCCCGATACCCATGTCATCACGATAACTACCCTCGATATTCGATACTCCATATCATAGATCAAAGATAACTCACATACCTTATGATTTATTCCAAACTAGAGCATAGTATACAAATCATCATCCCGACAATTTATCTTTATAATATCATTGCTATATGAATTATACATGAAATGAAAGTGAAACCATTCATTAAATATTATAAAACTGAACAAGTCTAAACTTGCCTCGATACCGATACCACGAAGACGTTACCAAATCCATTGCCTTCGTCTACGAGCTCCTCAGCCCCGACCAAAAGCAATCTACGAACTCTTCATCCTTAACCGGAACACAACGATCATAATCCACGATCAAACATCTCAACCTATTGCAATAATCAATTAACACACATTCGATAATAATCAACAACAAATTTAATCAACCAATCAAACTCACAGTTCAACGATACCTCGATCACATACAAAACCGAACAATACAACTCAAACAATTACGAACTCATATCAACAATACCAACCACAACTCGACAATCATAATTAACAATCAATATAACTGATCAAAAACCCAACGGTTCCACAATGTCTCGATGAAACACAGCCTAAACAATCCAATTCAAATCATTATGAACTCATAACCACAACACGAAAATACTGCACTGTCTGCCTACTTAGCGCACGTTAAGCACATAACGTAGCGTGCGCTAATGGT
Organism: Orobanche coerulescens; assembly: GCA_033398695.1. Lineage (NCBI taxonomy): Eukaryota > Viridiplantae > Streptophyta > Magnoliopsida > Lamiales > Orobanchaceae > Orobanche > Orobanche coerulescens. Next base: position 179,169,563 of record CM065807.1, on the reverse strand, counting down.
CGCCAGTTAGCGTGCGTTAGCCAGTAAGCTAGCGTGCGCTAATCTCTTGTAGTTGCATGCATTCCAAGCATCGACTAACACCTTGCGACTACAAATACGAATGTAAAGAAAATCATACTCCAAGATTAACAATAACTTTTCCAAATTTAATCTCATTACCATACTCGAAATCATATTCGTTTTTCTTATACGAATATTACATAAAAACACATAACTTAGTTCCAGATAAGAATATCCCATATTCATATCCAAAACACCAACACCTCCTATACATAATCATCATATCATATAATTCAAGAGTTCTTCAAGAGCATAAAATATCCGAAATCGCGTTCAAACCGCCATAATCCGATGTATATATCATCATTTTATTACTTTCTTCATCATGCAATTCACAAAATCTCAAGAATCGCAACAAAACCACCATAACCATCATCATATAAAGGAGATATCAACAACAACATCAACATCCGAAAATGAGGAGAAGGATTAACCCATATATCTCAATAAGACGAACAACACCATACAAAACCACATGAATCATATCAATATCCGCATATCAACAATAACATCAATAATCAAACCAACCCGATAACAAGGATCATATCATACTTAATTTGGAATACAATCTCATATAATGGTTTATCTCGAAATCAACATGATTCAGAAATCCATCTTACATGGGGTTAAACGAATCACCATCCTTAGAGTATGGAGAATCTTAATTAACATCCGAAACTCTTATCAAAATCCCATTAAATCTCATATAACATCATCACATAATAATCCAACTCGCTTCCTCACAAGTAATCATCCTTAAAAACGAACCACTATCAAAGGGATACGAGGATTACCTTGTATAGACGAATCAAGAAGAAGAACCTTTGAACTCCATTCCAAGAATCATGAATAACTTCAAGAACAAGGCTTTAAGCCATGCTCTCTATCTTAATCTTGTTAAAGATCATCATCTCTCAGTGTTTGGGAACCTCAAATACCTCCCAAGGCTCTCTCTATCGACTGAAGGAAAGAGAATTGACAAAATTCCTCTCAACACCCGTCTGTCCCCTTTTATAATACACATTACTAGTGTGCGCTACTATGATAAAATAGCATGCGTTACTCGATTAGCGTGCGCTAACTGACTTTGTTAGCGTGCACAACTATGACCATTTTACCAATACAGCTATCTCAGTTCTCAATTTCTTTTATCCATACTGTATAGACACCAAGCTATTGAGTATATCTCAGATAAAATAACCCGAAAAATTTATACTGAAAATCCGGGTATTACAGTTTGGTGTTGGATGCACGTTGTTTTCATCCGAGATGGAATTTGCTGTTTCCCATCCTTGAGTGCTGCCTGTGCTGCTGTCTGCACTCGATAGTGCACGCTACTGTTGTTGTGTAGCGCAAGCTATCGTTGTTTTGTAGCGCACGCTATGAACATTTAGTAGCGCGCTAACGGCTCGAACACTACAGTGACAGTGGGTTATTTGTGCTCTCTGCTCTCTGGATGAGCAGGTTAGCGCGCGCCACACTTGTATGCTAGGGCACGCTACGGTTTGGACTTAGCGCACACTGGGTGACCGGTAGCGCGTGCTAACTCAGCAGTCCAGACTGTACAGGATGTTTCTGGACTCAGTTTGGTTCCCAGGTAGCGCACGCTATCGAGGGCCGCTAGCGTACGCGGGGTTTCGGGTGTCTTCCGTCATCGTTATTCTTGTCGAATCGGTTGTAATGGTGTTTGACGAAGCGTTTAGGTTTGGTGTGTCCAATTTCTCACAACCGCGATTGTTTCTTCCCGTCTTTTCGTCGTTATTATCGAGGCAAGTACTCTTGTGAACTTACACTCTTAACATGGTAGTATTGCATGAGTAACGTGTGTGTATATGCTCACTACGGGTTAGATCCGACGGGCTCGGTAGGGGTCCACAGAGGCGTAGATCCACGAGCTCTGCTTTTAACCACTACGAGTTAGATCCGAAGGGGTCTCGGTAGGGGTCCACAGAGACGTGGATCGTCAGTTAATTGTGGTGCATTTTATAAATGTGTTTTGGGTTATGGAGTTTCCGGAAATATGTGTTTCAAACCGATGTTTTATCATTTGCAAGCTTTGACTATATGTGTAAGGTGTAAGTTGTTCATTTGGTTACTTCTACTAGCGTAATTGCTAACCCCTTTGGGGACCCTTTTTAGGGAAATTTGTTTTATGGATTTCAGGTCAGGATCAGCGGAACGAACGGGCACTGGATCAGTACGAGGATGACTGTCGTGCGTGATGATTGTGCAAGAGTAGTGTTTTATCCGTCTTATGTCTTTTAATCGTTTTAAAAACTTGTAAGCTAATAGAAGTACTTGAGTACTTAGGGGTTTCGATTTTGAGGATTAAACTACATCGTTTATTGTATTTCACGCTGGTCTGTTGTGATGTTGCTTGACTGGTTGAACCAAGTGAATTAATATTGTTTTGCGTCTTTATGATGTGGTATTGTTGCATTGAATCTGCGATTTAAGGAGTGTAGTTGGTCATCTAGCCAGATGGGTCCCATGTAGGGGTCCACGACGCTGTAATATACCCTGAATATCTTGGTGGTGTTACAGAAAATAGTATTAGAGCACTAGTTTTATGGATACCTATGCTTGTCGGTTAATTGGGTCTAGTCGTGTTTATTTCTGCACATCGTCATCACGCTTCCAATATCTCGGTACTTCTAGTGTTCGTAAGTTTTCCTTACTCGATTTCTTGTTTCCTTGTATCGTACTTTCGATTCTTGAATTGTGACTGTTTTTCCAATCGTACTTACCATCGAAGTGCAATTGCTACCTCTTATCTTCAGTATGGATGCTGGGAGAGGCCGAGGTAGGGGTCACGGCCGTGGTCGTGGATGTGGGGCAGCCAGCGAGGCAGCCACGTCACACAATTCTGGGGCTGGTAGTACTGATGGTCATCAGAGCCATAGTGCTACTCAAGATGGTGCAACCGGTGGTGGCGCCGATCTTGGTGTTGCAGCTGTGATGCAACAAATGGTGAACCAAATGGCTGCGATAGCTCAGACATTTCAGAAACCGACTTCGGCCCATGCTACACGGGGCAGAGCAGACCGTTAGCTTCAGGATGTCATCAAGATACATCCTCCTTAGTTTTCGAGGCTTCAGACCCGATTGGTTGGGAGGGGTGGATCAAAGAGATATCCAAGGTCTTTATTGCCACCAACTGTCCCGAGGATCGCAAGGTTCCTATTTCCCAGTACTTTCTCACTGGGACGCTACTGACTGGTGGGAGGCTGTTGAGCCTAAGGACCATGTTGCTTCATGGGTCGAGTTCAAAGACCTGATAGAGACCGAATATTGCCCATGTCCAATTAAACAGGCTCGAGTCCATGCTTTCTATGATGCTCAGCCTCAGGATATTCCTGTTTCCCAGGGTATTGCTGATTACAACCGGGAGTTGGACTTTGTGAAGGCCAAAGTTAGAGAGGAGAGCGACAAGATTTTCCACTTTTCCAGACGGATGAACTGAAGATTCGTGACTACATGTCTGGGCTTGCCTGCACCACCTTGAAGGATTATCAGAGTAGAGCTCTTGCATACGATATGTCTTTGACGTCCAGTGAGGCGGCTCGTGAGAGCAAGAAACAGAAGTCTGTAGGAAATTTTTCGGGCACAAGGGTGGAGGCCAGCAGAAATCTCAGTCTGCTAACTTTCCCACTGGTGGTGGTCCAACTCGTTCTACTGGGGGTTTCCGCGGGGCTTCCAGTACTCCTTCCCATTATGTGAAGTGTTTTAACTGTGGCCGACCAGGCCATGTCAGTCGAACTTGTCTGAGCCCTCTGCTGACGTGTAATCGGTGTGGCCAGGCGGGACACAAGGCTACTTTCTGTGCTGAGAGGGAGAGAGAGAACTCTTGGTGCCTAGGCTTCCTTCCCAGCGCCTAGGGAACAGAGTGTGAACCAGGGGTCATTTGCTCCGTAGGCTCCGCTGAGTGCCAGTCGAGGAAGAGGTCGGGGTCAGCTTGCTAGAGGGGGAGCTTCCAGTGTTGGCTCCGGTTATCCGCGAGTTTACGAGATAAGGAGGGCCGATGATCCAGCAGCCACCATGGCCATAGGTACCGTTCATATTTAGTCTCATCCTGTCAGTGTGCTTTTTGATTCGGGTGCTACACATTCATACATCTCTCTGGAGTGTGTGCGCCGTTTGAGTCTCGACTGTTTGACGCCTTGTGAGCCTTTCATCGTTAAGCTTCCTAGCGGTGATAGGATCGTTGATGATCGGGAGGTCCGAGACTGTTCTGTGTTTATTTGTGAGAGGGCTTGGCTCTCTAATCTTATTGTTGTGAGTATTGAGGGTGAGGATTTGATTCTCGGGGATGATTAGCTCGAGCGTCATGGTGATATCATGAACTACCATACGAGAATTATCACCATGTTAGACGAGGATGGCACCGAGCACTCTTTCGCGGGGCAAAAGAGAAACCAGAAGTTCGTAACTAACGCCTTGAAGGCGATGAGACTCCTCCGGAAAGGGTGTATTGGTTATTGGTGCTACGCCTTGAAGGCGGGGGATGGTGGAGTCGAGTTTTCATCGATTCCAGTTGTTAGTGAGTTCCCTGATGTCTTTCCTGATGAGTTACCGGGGTTATCACTGGACCGTGAGGTTGAGTTTGCTATTGAGTTAGAGCCGGGTGCAGCTCCGATTTCGAAGGAGCCGTATCGCATGGCACCTTTAGAGATGGCTGAGTTGAAGAAGCAGTTGAGTGAGCTTATTGAGTCAGGGTATATTCAACCGATCGCTTCACCTTGGGGCGCACTGGTTCTGTTTGTGCGGAAGAAGGATAGTTCACTACGTTTATGTATCGACTACCACGAGCTAAAAAAAGTGACCATCAAGAACAAGTATCCCTTGTCGAGGATTGATGACTTTCTTGATCAGTTGCAGGGAGTTGCGGTATTCTCGAAGATCGAATTGAGATCAGGGTACTATCAGCTTCGAGTAAAGGAGTCCGATGTTCTGAAGATAGCTTTTCAGACGAGATACGGACATTATGAGTTTGTGGTTATGCCCTTTGGGTTAACTAACGTGCCGACAGTGTTCATGCAGTTGATGAACAAGGTCTTCATTGAGTATTTGGATAAGTGTGTCGTCGTTTTCATTGACGACATTCTTATCTATTCGAAGAATGAGGAGGAGCATGCGCATCATCTGCGTGTGGTGTTAGACATTTTGAGGACCGAGCGACTCTATTCGAAGTTCTCGAAATGTGAGTTCTGGCTGAAAGAGGTGATGTTTCTGGGCCATGTGATTTCAGCCGAGGGGGTCCGGGCGGATCCACAGAAGATTGAGGCAGTGTTGGATTGGGCACCGCCTAACAATATGAAGGAGGTCCGTAGTTTCTTGGGTTTGGCTGGCTACTACCGTAGGTTCGTCGAGGGGTTCTCGAAACTAGATCAACCACTTACTCAGTTGCTCCAAAAATCCGAAAAGTTCGTCTAGAATGACGAGAGGCAGTCGAGTTTTGAAGAGTTGAAGAGGCGTTTGACTTCAGCCCCGATTTTAGCATTGTCGTGTGGCAATGAGGGTTTTGCCATCTATAGCGATGCTTCGGGTCAGGGTCTTGGGTATGTGTTGAGGCAGCACAACAAGACTATTGCGTATGCATCGATACAGTTGAGGCCGTATGATCTCAACTACCCTACTCACGATTTGGAGTTAGCGGCAATTGTTTTTGCGCTCAAGATTTGGCGTCACTATCTTTTTGGCTCAGCATGTCAGATTTTTACCGATCATAAAAGTCTGAAGTACATATTCACTCAGCGGGAGTTGAATATGAGGCAGAGGAGGTAGTTGGAGTTGATTAAGGATTATGACCTCGAGATCCTTTATCATCCAGGCAAGGTGATCGTCGTGGCGGACGCCTTGAGTAGTAAACCGGTTGCTTTGTGGACGCTTGAGATCCTTACATCTCAATCTGAGCTTCAGAAAAATTTGATCGAGCTGAGTGTGGAGATTTTGTTGCGAGGATCTATCAGACAGCTTTGTGCTTTGGAGGTTTCGTCATCGCCGAGAGAATGTTCTTAAGGGAAAGTATCCTAGGTTTATGATTCACGAGGATGGTGTGTTGAGATTCCAGAGTCGGCTTTGTGTACCGAACGACTTGGAATTGAGGCAGAGTATTTTGCGTGAGGCCCATGCTACGCCTTACTCAGTTCATCTTGGTTTGAGTAAGATGTAGAAGGACCTAAGGAGGAACTTTTGGTGGAATGACATGAAGGAAGAAGTCGAATAGTTTGTAGCGAGATGTTTGACTTGTCAGCAGGTCAAAATCGAGCATCAGCGACCGGCCAGGTTATTGCACTCGCTTCCCGTTCCGGAATGGAAATGAGAAGATGTTTCGATGGACTTCGTCACGAGCTTTCCAAGATCTAAGTCTGGTATGAATATGGTTTGGTTTATTATGGATCGTCTGACCAAGTCGGCACACTTTCTGGGCATCAAGAATATTTGGGGTCCAGAGAAGTTGGCACGTGTATTTATTGCGTAGATTGTGAGGCTTCACGGTACTCCGAAGGCTATTGTTTCGGATCGTGGTGGCCGTTTTATATCGCAGTTTTGGCAGGCGGTACATAATGCGTTGGGCACTCGTTTGCGTCTGAGCACTTCTTTTCATCCTCAGACGGATGGGCAGTCGGAGCGCACTATCCAGACATTTAAGGATATGTTCCGTGCTTTTGCTCTCGATTGGAGCACTGATTGGTAGGAGCATTTTCCGTTGATCGAATTCATGTAAAACAACAGTTGGCACACGTCGATTCGAATGGCACCGTATGAGGCGCTTTATGGGCGGTGATGTCGATCGCCGATTTGCTAGAACGAGGCATCCGATTTGGTTGGGACCGAACCGGATATCGCTATGGAGATGAGGCGGAAGGTGGAATTGATTTGGGAGAGGATGTTGACTGCTCAGAGTCGACAGAAGTCATATACTGATGTTCGTCGTCGATCTTTGGAATTTGAGGTGGGAGACCACGTTTTACTAAAGGTGTCGCCGACGAAGGGGGTTTTCCGCTTCGGGAAGAAGGAAAAGTTGAGTCCGAGATTTATTGGGCCCTTTGAGATTCTCGATAGAGTCGGCGAGTTGGCGTACCGGTTGGCGTTGCCTCCGGCTTTGAGCCACGTTCATAGCATTTTCCATGTTTCCCAATTGAGGAAATATGTTTTGGATCCTAGTCAAGTCATCGACTATGGTGAGAATGATGTCGCCGAGGATATTACCTTCGAGGAGCGCCCCTTGAAGATCTTGGAGCATCGTGAGAAGCGACTGAGGCATAAGACCATTCCTTTGGTCAAGGTGCAGTGGTCGAGGCATGGTGTCGAGGAGGCAACTTGGAAAACCGAGGATAGTATGTGTGCTAGGTACCCCGAGTTGTTTGTTTCGTAAGTTTTGGGACAAAACTTATTTTTAGAGGGGTAGAATGTAATATCCGCATTTTTCTTTTCCCGATATTTTCATTTTTGGTGTATTTTTAATTTTTAGCGACTCGCTTGTAACCATATTAATATTTCGAGAATATCTAATACTGGACTTTTTATCATCCGAGTTTCTTTCGGACCTGTTATACTCAATTCCATGTTTATTGCCTTTCCGTCGCTATTTTGTTCGATTCTCGTAATCGTTGTTCGGAACTGCCGTTTCGGGGTTGCCGCAGATTCATCTCATGTTGTTATGCATGTTGTGAGCTTTCGTATGTTGTTTCGATTATGTATCATGTGTTTCGGATGTTTTGGGCCGTGTAATTTCTCAAAGTTTTGGGGTGATTACTAACGTTGTAGTTTTCTGTAATCTCGGGTAGCTGGAATCGTGTTTTCTTTTAGCGCTTTGGTTTTGACTCAATCTTGTTGTTTGTGTGTCTCCTTCGGTCTGTTTTTTGGTGTCGGATGCGCGTTGTTTTCATCCGAGATGGAATTCGCAGTTTTCCATCCTTTGTTGTCTGTGCTGCTGTCTGCACTCGATAGCGCACGCTACTGTTGTTGTGTATCGCATTCTATCAATGTTTTGTAGCGCACGCTATGACCATTTAGTAGCGTGCGCTAACGGCTCGAACACTACAGTGACAGTGGGTTATTTCTGCTCTCTGGACGAGCAGCTTAGCGCACGCTACACTTGTATGCTAGCGCACGCTACAGTTTGGACTTAGCGCACGCTGGGTGACCAGTAGCGCGCGCTAACTTGGCATTCCAGACTGGGCAGGATGTATATGGACTCGGTTTGGTACCCAGGTAGTGCACATTATGGACCGATAGCACGTGCTATCGAGGGATCGTTAGCGTATGCTACCCTATTGTAGCGCACGCCAACGGGTCAGAACTATAGATTCTGGGCTGATTTTTGGCTGGGTAGTGCACGCTAACTAAGGGTTGTTAGCGCACGCTAAGCTCTCCGGTTATATAAACCAGAGAGTGGAACCACATCCGCCTCATTTTCTCATTTCCTCTCCCTCTCCATGGCTGAGCGACTCTAGGGGCGATTTCTACTTCCAATCACTTCAGAGATCATTTTTCTTGAGTTTTTGGTGTAGATTAACAAAATCAACACTTGTTATTCATCCTTAATCCAAGGTAATCTCCTAGAACCCTATTTTGGGAAGTTTGGGAGTTTTTGAGTTTTCGTCCGATTTGTTCCGTATTGTTGATTAATCTGCGATGTATATGATTAATCTCGATGGCATTCACGTTTTCCCTATGAGTTCATGGTAAGTTTCATGGTATTTGTGAAATCGAGAGGGTTCGGTTGCTATCCGTCCTCATCATTATTTTGTACGGAGTTACATGAATCGTAGGTGGGGTTTCGGGTGTCTTCGGTTATCGTTATTCTTGTCGAATTAGTTGTAATGGTGTTTGACGGATCGTTTAGGTTCGGTGTGTACAATTTCTTGCAACCGCGATTGTTTCTTCCCGTCCTTTCGTTGTGATAATCGAGGCAAGTACTCTTATGAACTTACACTCTTAACATGGTAGTATTGCATGAGTAACGTATATGTGTATGCTCACTACGGGTTAGATCCGACGGGGTCTCTGTAGGGGTCCACAGAGGCGTGGATTGACGAGCTTTGCTTTTAACCACTATGGGTTAGATCCGACGGGGTCTCGGTAGGAGTCCACAGAGACGTGGATCGACGGTTAATTGTGGTGCATTTTATAAATGTGTTTTGGGTTATGGCATTTCCGGAAATATGTGTTTCAAACCGATGTTTTATCGTTTGCATCATTTGACTATATGTGTAATGTGTAAGTTGTTCATTTGGTTACTTGTACTAGCGTAATTGCTAACCTCTTTGGGGACCCTTTTTGGGGAAATTCTTTTTAAGGATTTCTGGTCAGGATCAGCGGAATGAACGGGCACTGGATCAGTACGAGGATGACGGTCGTGCGTGATGATTGTGCAAGAGTAGTGTTTTTATCTGTTTTCTGTCTTTTAATCATTTTGAAAACTTGTAAACTAATAGAAGTACTCGAGTACTTAGGGGCTTTCGATTTTGAGGATTGAACTACTTCGTACATTGTATTTCGCATTGGTCTGTTGTGATGTTGCTTGACCGGTTGAACCGAGTGAATTATTATTGTTTTGCATCTTTATGATGTGGTATTATTGCATTGAATATGCGATTTAATGAGTGTATTGGTCATCTAGCCTGGTGAGTCCCATGTAAGGGTCCACGGCGCTGTAATATACCCTAAATATCTTGGGGGTGTTACATAAATCCACAAGCCCATGTACCTTACCGAAAGTATCTCTATCCTATTCTGGCAATTTATCCGATTTCCAGCATACAGACGCATCATCATTAATCTTACAAGCACTCATTTGTGGTCTAATCTATTTGACTTGCAAAAGATTTCAGTTGTCGTCTGATCCAACTTCAGAACTTGAAGTTACAATCTCATATAGGCAATTTTCACGTGATTAATTATTTTTCTTGCTTATCGATTTCTTTCTCTTCTCCTATTGATTGCTATTATTATTATTATTATTATTATTATTATTATTTTTTTGTTATTCTTATTATTATTATTTTTTTTTTTATAAATAAAAAACTCATAGGGTTTATAAGAAATTAGTGGGGAGCCGAGAAACAAACTGAGCCCCAACTCCTCTAGCTATAGCGAAGCTAACCCTACTAAAAATATGAGCAGCAGCACGTGCTCCAATATCTTGAGTCACCGAGAATCTTCAGATGCGTTTTAGTAAGGCCACCGCATCCTTCTCAAGTTCTCCAAAAGAAGAGAATGAAAAGGGGAGAAACCCATATCCCATATTCGAGCATTTAGCCTCGTACTTGAGGCGTTTACGTTGTGCGGCCTCAATCACCGCACAACCCGGCACAAAGTCAACCATGCCAGTTTGCGTCAAGGGCGATGACCCTGTCAGATCAACACATACATCAAGCCCACCATCCCATGAGTAAAGTAACATATCAACTGGACGTAAGAGTTTGTCCTTTTCCCCAATAAGCCCAATATCAACCTCCTTACGTGCCGAAATCCCGGACCGAGAACATATGTTAACAAGAACATCACGCACAATAGTATGCCGATGTTTAATACCAATAATACCCGCGCACGATACAACATGGTCCCCATAAATATCCCCAGTAAAGACCTTGGAACAAGCTGAGCACGGCATCTGAAAAGAAAAAAGGGGAACACCTAGCCGATAGCACAACACACACCGGTAAGTCCTGGCATTCATAGTCTGTCCTAAACCAGATATTGGGACCACTCTGAGCTAATCTGAAGTGTAGTCCTCCTTTTGCGAATTCCATAACGCCATTTGTCGAGAATATAGGCGAAATGTGGATTCAACCGTTTGGGTAACCCATGCGAAATGTATATCTGCCAATTTATTCATGTGTTTGGGGGCAGCGATCTCACTCAGGTTACTCAAAAGGTCCATATCCATTTTCGCATTAAAAGTACATAATGCATCATCAAAAGAAGGGCCAGAAGTCACAATACCGATATGTCAGAGAAGCTTAGTTTGTAAGCTAGCAGATTGAAATATAGAAGCAAGGAAAGCATAGTTCAAGACATCACCTGCAGAATATACACCAAGTCCCCCAAAAGTAAAGGGTAAGGTGGCAAGTCTCCATTGCCAATCACCAAAACCAGGTCCAGAAGCAGTGACAATACGCTCCAAAGAAGAACGAAGAGCCACATCAAAAGAAATCTGAGCACTCTCAAAGACCTGGGGAGAACAAGTGCGCATGGCAAAATATAACTTGGAAATACCGGCACAAGCACGAAGCAGCAACAACTCATACTGAGGATCATTAATTTTAGCAATAGCATCCATAAGCTCAATGGTTTTGACAACCCTTTTCATAACAAGCTCACTACTAAAATCAAGGTCCACACTAACAGGCCCACCCAGTAATTTAACACCGTGTAAAGGTCGGGAAATATTAGGTGGGAAAACGCCCAAATGCCTGCTTCTGGGATCCTCCTTAGCCCAAACAACCTCAGTTTTATCAACATTGAGGTGCAAACCAAAACGGGGTCCATCCAATATAATAAGCTCTAAAACCTTCCCCACAACCAAAGTATCTCCAATAATAGTGCCATCATCCAGATACCAAGCTTGAAAGGTAAGGCTAAGTGAGTCTCTAATCTTGCATACCAGATGATGTAACACTAAAGAAAAAAGCAAAGGTCCAAGTGGATCACCTTGTTGCACACCTTGTCGCGACCATAAAGTGTGTTCCCCCTAATAAAGCCTAGCTGGGCTGGAGTAACAAAATTCCACCCAACGTGAAATAGCAGGACATCGCAGACGAACCTCATGTAGCATAGCCTCCCGATCCACCAAGTTAAAGGCATTTTTGAAATCCACCAACAATATCGAAAGGCCCACATCATCTCTACGTTCTTCAATTAACCGATTCACGGCATGAAGAAAAGCCTCTCCTCCACCAGATACCCCGGCACCGAACTGTAGATCATTTAAATAACCATCCAAAGAGTGGCCAATCATGGTGGCACTAACCTTGGAGACCAAACTCCTCCAAACGGTCCCCACAACAATAGGTCGAATACCACCACCCGGCTTAACCAGCGGTGTGAGAGGAGCACTAGCAATATACTTACCCAACACCCTGGGGCATTTACCGTATAGAAAAAGATTCACCACTTGGGTGATAGAAGTGACTAACTCATCAGAAATAGCCACTGCAGCACCACTTAAACAATCCAAAAGGTGCTGAGCACGTAAACCATCCCGACCAAGAAGTACCACGAGGAAAACTCTTAATCATATCAAGAACCACAGCATGAGGTGCAACAAGATGATGATGATATATAGGTGAATGCAGCAAAGAAGGAGGTGATTTGAAGGGGTGCTTAGCCTTTAAGTCTTCAAGAGTAGCATCATTATAATTAGCAACACCAGAAGAAGAAAGAACTCTAACAGCCGCAGTATAATGGCCATCACAAATCTTCCTCCTACACTGCTTGACATTACACTCCCCCAAGTCCAAATTTCCCTCGTTAATATCAGACCATGTTGGGAGGGTTCGGCTAAAACCTCTCTCACAAGTTGCAAACAACCACCGGGAACACCCCAAGATCGAATGGCATTAGCAATAAACTCTTCCTGGCATTGTTGCTTAATAGCAGACCTACACTCAAGATTACTCCTCGGACAAAAGGTTTTAAGGAGACAAAGGGGCAAGACTATCAAACTAACCCAACAAGAAATGTCATCGGGTGTGCAGATCACCTTATCAAGAGCCCCTTTCAAAACCCGAGAGAACCCCAAACGGAACCTGGGAGGGATTGATTTGACAGTACGCAGCCCTTTAGAAAGCAAAGTGTCGAGGAGAGGCAAATCGAAACCACCATACTCATCCAAAACCAAATTATCAACTTGGGCAAGTTGAATAGAAGAAGAAACTTGTGGTTTGTTGAGATCATACAACACGAACCTAACCACACCATCACCACAATCAGGAGGAGACACAAAGTTAGAACCATTACCATGTCGGCACTTAGAACGAAAGGTATGCGTCGTAAAACACACACTACATAAACAAAGACCCATGCGATTAAGGGTAACTTCAGTCGCCTCGAAAACAACAAGACTAGTAGCCAAAGAATGTTTAGTAACAACTAGCGCCTCCTCATTAAAGTGACGATCCCGAAGGTGAGTGATCAGCGAAGTTCTGTTAAGCCTGTTCCCCCTACCATCATGACAACCACTCAAACCCACAAAAGGGCAATGAAAACGTACAATCGTCATGAAGCAAACAAAAATAGTCACACACCACGGAGAACAAACTATGATGATAAGAACCAGCCCCAAACGAAACCAAGAGAACAAACTCGCTTGGAAAACCAACACAATAGAAGAAACCACAGCAAGGGAGAATACCACCACAAAACCGAGTAAGGGATCGAAATAAACCTGCTGGAACCACAGCAAACAAGAAGCCAACGGAACCGTCGACTGATGAAGGGGCGGGCAACAGGGATAGGAGGAAGAAGGCCCGACGCCCTATTATTATTATTATTATTATTATTATTATTATTATTATTATTATTCTCTTCACTCCCATTGTGGAAATTATATGCATTTCTCTACTTTTATTAATTTCTAGCATGTTCAAGGATTTGGAAACCGCGAGCCTCCATTGTTTCCAATATGTCTACCAGAAAAAAAATAGATCGCATAGAGGATCGCTGACTTGCATATTATTCTTCACCCCATGTAAATAATGTGCAATAAAAATCCTTGTATATCATTACTGATACGTAGTAACGTAGTAACCAATTCCAGTGAAAAAAGAATTTGAAAATGTACAATGACCAAGAATCTGCAGCCTTAAGCTCATCCATTAAGCTCATCCAGTTTGAGGCCAATGACCATGAACATGACTTAAGGTCATCCAGTTTGAAGCTAATATACGGGAATGCACCTTCTGAACTTCTCGACTAGGCTGTATAAACATCTTCAGGATGCTAGTGAAGCATTTCCTTCAACATCATTTCCCTAATCATCATTCATGTTCTCCCATATTCTCATTGATGTCAAAATCCGTTCACCAAGTTTTGTATCCGCAAGCATTGCATTAAAAGCTGTTCTTGTCAATGATGAGATATATAAGTTTCATAAAACCTTACGATACAAGTTATGAATAAGTTTAATGAACTACCTCAGCTTCATAAAACACTCATGTCCATGATCTGGATTCTTATGGTTATCAATTTAGAGAATTGAGCTCCTTTACTTGGTCATGGTGCTGAGAATTTTAAACGAATAACCAAGAAAATCACTACGGCTGCTCACAGCAATTTAGGAGTGGACAACTTGAATACACAGATGACATTAAGTTAGTCACGGAATGTGTATGAAAATAAGGTAGCTAGGTACCTTCAGTACTATAATTTTGAAATCATCATCATCAACAGCACCTTAATCCCAACTATGTTGGGGTCGGTGGCATGAAGATTATAGTGTCGTTTAATTGTCTAAAATCAGTACTATAATTTTGAAAAAAAGAATAAAATCAAGTACACAAGTTTAAAATTATAAAATAAACTTTGCTACGGAGGACAATCAGTAATTACATATATGTACCTATGTGCGTAAGATCGAACGCGAGTAAAATAAACTTGATTTTAATTGACGTTTGCATGAGAAGAGAAGGGGCTAGCACGAAGGAGAAGAGCGTGTCAAGTTAGCCAGGGTGACCGGCCTGAAAACTCAAGCTTTGGGATCTCAGTCTGCTCTACACACAAAAAAACCCTATGCATGAGAGCAGGTAAGTCATCCTTGGCTACCAAACCAACACTCTTCTCTTCATGTAAGCTCTGTCTTCTTGTTTATATTCTACAGAACCAGCTATGTTTTTAGTGGTAATGCTTATAATTTTCTTCTAAAACTTTGCTATTTATAGCCACTTACACTAGATTAGTAGTGTAGAATAATTTCTACAAAAGGGTGAGAAGAGATGCCATGGAATATTGTTTTAGCATAATATCATCATCACTATAGACTTCCCCATTCAACTTCGTTGGTGGAGAAGCTTAAATTGAAATTTGTCATGAAAAGTCAAAATGCATGGGAAAGAAAAGCACAATTTGTACTAATCTAGTTATACGGTTTCATATTCGGAAGAATGTCAAAAACAAACTTGGCAAAAATAACATATTAGAAAACAAATTGTTACTTTTGTATAAAATTTATCTTCTCCAATTTTTCACTAGACTTTAACCGACTAAATTGGTCGGCCAGGATCGATTTTTAATTATTTTTCGACCAATTTGTATCATTTCTGGTCAAATTCTCATCTGAAATGCTCTGTTTTGTGTGCGACTTGATTGGTGAAAATAGTGTGAGGGAAATTTGCATAAGATTTCAAAATTATCTTTTCATATTTATCTATTTGGATTAGAGGTAGACAACTACCCTATTAGATGGCCTCTTGATACTTTAGTCTCTGTTGTTTCATAAATTACAGCGAAGGACAAAAATCTAAATTGGTGTTGACTTCCATTAAAAAGACGAAATTGCCCCTCTATTTACTTGAATAAAACATTTCTTTTAAAATACATTTGATATGAAACAAATAGCTTATAAGTTATTAAAGTGTTTGGCTAATACATTTCTTTTAAAAAATATTCTTTTTTCAGAAAATAATTTTTTTTCGAAATATATTTTTTTCCAGAAAATATATTTTTTTATTTTTTCGCAAAAATATCTTTTTTTTTCAGAAAATAATTTTATTTTTTCCAAAAAATATCATTTTTTCAAGAAAATAATTTTATTTCGAAAAAAAATATTATTTTGCCAAAAAATAACTTTTTCTCTAGAAAATACTTTTTATTTTTTTCGGAAAAATATTTTTTTTATTTTTTTTTACAGAAAATAATTCTATTTTACAAAAAAATATTTTTTCCAGAAAATAATTTAATTCGAAAAAATATTATTTTGCCAAAAAATATTTTTTCCTCAATATTTTTTTTTTTTCGAAAAAATATTTTTTTTATTTTTTTCCATAAAAATTATTTTATTTTTTCGAAAAAATAATATTTTTTCGAGAAAATAATTTTATTTCGAAAAAAATATTATTTTGCCAAAAAATAATTTTTTCTCCGGAAAATATTTTTTAATTTTTTTCGAAAAAAAATAAAAAATTCCATAAAATGATGTTTTTTCAAAAATATAATTTTTTTCTCAGAATTTTTTTTTATTTTTTCGAAAAATAATATATTTTTTTCCAGAAAATACCTTCTTTTTTGGAAAAAATATTTTTTTCTAGAAAACTTAAAAATTTATTACACTGAAGTCCAAAAGTGTTATATATATTACAATGAGGTCCAGCATGTGCCACCCACGTGAGGCGAAAAATAAATGAGTAAAAAAGAAAAAGAAAAATAAAAGGGCAAATTCGAATATCGATTTCTCTCCAAAGTGACATCATCTGAAAGTTTGACTTTTGTCCTTCGTTGTAAATATAGTTTCTGGACAGTGCAAAGTTTGTCCTTCATTGTAATATCTGAAACAATAAGGACTAAACTGTAATTAGGCCATCTAAAAAGGTAGTCAGATGTAAATCGCCCATATATATAGTGGGAATCAATTTTTTAATATCAAACCATAAAATTGACAAGTTTTATATCTCCATTCATAAGAGTATAAATTTTTGGTACTATTTTGTTTAAAAAGACTAAAATGTCATCCCTTTAGTTGTAATGTTGACTTTCTCTTTACTTTTTGTATTTTATTTACTTTAAACTATTTTTCTTTTCTTTTTTCTTTTTAATTTTCCTCATCTCCTACCGATCCATATTAATGTCCAACAACCAAAATTTAACTACAACCTATACATCAAAACAAGGCAAACAACCATTTTTGACAAAGGATCTCTCAAAATCCTTATAAAAATCCTCACGATTATTCGAAAAAGAAAAGTTGATGTTCAAATAGGACTTCATTTGTCGTGCTTCTGGGTTCATAAAGAAGGTATGTATCAATATTTTATGGTTGGATTTTTTTTCCGACAGGTTCTTCCGGACACGATGGCTGCACACAATGGCAAGCCACCATGTGCAACGGTCGTGCCCAACGGCCTTGTCATCGTGTGCATGTTTCTGGCCGTATTCACGATTGTTGAACACGATCGTCTAAAATCGTGTGCCTCGATCGTGGTCATGGCCAGAAACTTGCACACGATCGCTGCACACGGTAGCATCCGACCGTGTGCATCGGTCGTGTTCAAGGCAAACGTGCTAGATTATTGTTCGCTCATTTTTTTGAATAGTTATTCATCTTTTTGTAATCAGATGTCGTGGCAGCATATTTTGATACATCACGGTGGTTATTGGGAGCGATGGACATATGTAGATGCGGACTCCTTTTTTGTCTATATCGACACGAGCAAAGTTAGTCATGCAAACCTCGTGGGGATTATCAGAGAGGGTTTGGGTGGTCCAAATGAGTCCGATTACAAATTATGGTACTAGACACACATGGCCAAGGGAAACAAAGTAAAAGTCCTATTACGGGGTGATACCGAGATACTTCGATTACTAGTAGAATACAAAGAGGATCCTGAGCTCCTTCACTCCGAGGTTAATATGGGATGTAGCAGCTCGAGAGTAGCGCTCGACAACATAATTTATGAAATGCCTTCCAAAGATTATCAATACGAGGAAGATGAGGAAGACGAGGAAGGTGAGGAAGGTGAGGAGGTGCACACATCCGAAGATGAAGATTCTTGTAAATACTTGCTTGAGTCACTATCTATGGAGTTTCTTGCTTGGGTTCGCCAACTTGCCCAAACGGATAGGATTATGAGTCGTAGGAACTTCTCATCGGACCATCAATCTGCGAGCGAGCATGAGCGTCAACGTTCAATGCGTAATTGGATCATTCCATTTCCGGACCCCGGTAGTGTTGGGACTTTGGGTTGGGTCGAGCAGCCTCCACCTGTCACCGATAAGCTAGAGGTTGGGTCCACCTTTTGGTCTAAGACAGAGTTGGGGATAACTGTAGGAATGTATCATTTGGAAAACATGTTACAGGGTATCACTGATCGTTTAGCCGATAAACGTATGGTGTTTGTCTGTAAGAGTGGGAGAAACAATTGTCAGTTTAGGTTGTGTGCTATTGAGGGTGCAACCATTTGGAGAATTACTAAGTTGACCTTGGAGCACAGCTGTCACCCTGACTTGAACCGTGCTGCCGCACGGTCGGTCACTTCTGAGGTTGCCGCCCATTATTTTGCTAAAAGATTGACCGGTGAGGGGGTCACTTTGAGGCCAAAGGAGATGATTTGAGAGATGCGTAGGGATTACATCATCGACATGCTATACAGTTTTGCTCTCTGTACGAGGAATATAGCGATAGAGAATACATATGGCGGTTTTGATGAGTCGTATCAGAGACTCATCTTATCTGTATTTGTTGAAACAGCGTAATCCATGGACGATTTATGATTCGCAGATGACTCGTGAGGGAGTGATTTCCCACATATTGGTTGCACTCGGACAGAGTATTAAGGCATTTGATATGTGCCTTTGTCCGGTGATTATAGTTTATGGGACCCACCTGAAGGGAAGGAATAAAGGAACTTTATTTGCGGCCGTCACATTTGACGAGAACGAGCAAGTATTTCCTCTTGCAGTTGTTCTCGGTTCGATAGAGAATAACGAGTCATGGACTTATTTTCTGTATAACCTGCACAGATGCTACAATCCTATGGAAGATTTACTGATTGTGATTGACCAACATAAGAGCATTTAGAATGCTATTCGATCCATATATCTGAATGCATTCCACGGGTTATGCTATCACCATCTTTCAAAAAACCTTACCTCCTACGGTGCTCATGCTTTAAGACACTTTAGAACCGCTGCCTACACGCATCGTGAAGAATTTTTTGAAAACTACTTTCGAAAATAGATATTGAAAGCCCTAATGGGGCTCACAAACGCCTTTCTGAAATTGGGCCAGAGAGGTGGGCTAGGTCGAAGTGTACGGTACGATGCTATAACTTCTTGACATCTAATGCTGCTGAATACTTTAATAATCATATGTTGTGGGCGAGGCGTTTACTTGTTTGCTCGTTAATTGAGATATTTCGCCTAATTATAGAGAATTGGTTTGATGAGAAGCGGGGGGAAGCTGCATCAAGAGACCATGAGTTGACAATGCACACTTTTGAAAAGCTCTCTAACTCTGTGCAAGCCAATATGACTCTCACCGTTCGAGCTACCACCCCATTTGTTTATAAAGTCGAAGAAAACAAAGTTTCTTATGCCGGCCTTCGAACCTGGACATGTTGTTGTCGGGAGTTTAATTTGGATCAGATTCCATGTCGTCATGCTGTTGCCGCTATAAGGTAATTATTTTGCTCCAATGTGCATACCATTCAATGTTTTTGTTTATGCTGCCGAGCGTTGTGCTACAGTATGCAGGCGCTGTATCCTACAGCTTGCGGGCGCTGCATCCTACAACTTGCGGGCGCTGTATACTACGGCTTGCAGCCCATACCGTGTGCAGGATGCACACGATCGTAACCCACGATGGGCACGATCGTGTGCTGCCATCGTGTGCAGCCCAGGACCCATCGATATCAAAAATATATTATCCTATCCCACATCCTTGACATAATTACTGATTGTAACCGACGCGCTGGTAATGGTTTGTCTGTGTATGATTTCGTTAGTCCTTATTTCAAGCAACAAGGCCTTAAAGAGACTTATAATGAGCATATTAATCCTATCCCACATCCTGATGAGTGGAATGTCCCACTGGATATCTCATCCATCGTTTCCTTACCTCTAGATGAGGTACGACAAGCCAGACGACCAAGGATGAGTCGTGCACGGTCCGCTGTTGAAAATTTGCCCGCATGTAGATGACCTCAGGTGTGCGGTAGGTGTGAGGGAATCGGCCACAATAGAAAATCTTGCAAAGCATTCATTCTCCAGGGTGGTGTGAATTTGAATACCCCTCCAGAAGAAACTCAAGAAATAGATGAAAACGAGGCAAAAGCGTCGGCAGAAGAAGAGTTGTAGCATTTGTCGTAATTATGACCATGACATAAGGGGATGCCCATACCATGAAACTTAAATTGCTTATATATTTTGATATTTGTGACTATCTTGCAACAATCATGTGCTGATATTTTGATCCTCGATGGACTATGTATTGATTCATTATTCTGATTATAAGTTGAAATAAAATGCATAATTTTGTCTCTAGTTTCTTAATCCTTGAATTGAAATTTAAGTGTTCATTGATGTAAAGAAAATAAAGGTAAATATGGAGGCAAACATTAACCATAACAAAGTAGCTCAGTCTCAAGAGCTATAGTTTATACGAAAAGCATATAACTTTACATAACGCGATCTCATCACCATCACACCAAAATATCTAAGATTAAATTAAAAACTACAATCACTTGGATCCCTTTTTTTTCACCTGCTGCTGTTTCTTTAGTCTTGTATCTTCTATATCAGCTTCATCTCCATGAACTTCAGCTTCTTCTAAAATAACCTCATTGTCAGCTACTTTTGTACTTGTCTTCTCACAGATTTCTAAATCATCATCATCATGACCATCTAGTATAACCGGAGTGCTCGCAGTGTTTTTAAATATGCCATGTTTAATAAAACACATTAATTCGCAGTACACAACTACACATACAAGAAAACCAAAAAACTTACTCTGAGCATTGAGTATCTCTCTCTTGGCCTAGTTTTGTATAGTGGGTTGGGAAGAGGTTCCTCCTTCTTTTTGGTGGAGGTGCTTCGATTCCTCCTAACTCGCTTATTATTATTATTATTGTTATTATTATTATTATTTTTCTCTTCACTCCCATTGTGGAAATTATATGCATTTCTTTACTTTTATTAATTTCTAGCATGTTCAAGGATTTGGAAACCGCGAGTCTCCATTGTTTCCAATGTCTACCAGAAAAAAATAGATCGCATAGAGGATCGCTGACTTGCATATTATTCTTCACCCCATGTAAATAATGTGCAATAAAAATCCTTGTATATCATTAATGATACGTAGTTACGTAGTAACCAATTCCAGTGAAAAAAGAATTTGAAAATGTACAATGACCAAGAATCTGCAGCCTTAAGCTCATCCATTAAGCTCATCCAGTTTGAGGCCAATGACCATGAACATGTCTTAAGGTCATCCAGTTTGAAGCTAATATACGGGAATGCACCTTCTGAACTTCTCGACGAGGCTGTATAAACATCTTCAGGATGCTAGTGAAGGGAGAATGGCAAATTTGGTCCAAAATTATGGCAGGAGTGAGACGTTGAGTCCCGCGTTTGTTCCACATGTGATTTTTAGTCCACAACTTTCAAAAATTGGCAAAGATGGTCCGAAATTGTAATTTTGTGGACTAAATCTGTGTGATTTTGCTTAGGTGGTCAAAATTCAGATTTTGTTAAGTTATTTATTTTTATTTAAAAAAATTTGCAAAATTAAAAAAAAATTCTGAACTATATTAATATTAAAAAATATTAAAATCGGTAATTTTAATTTTAATTTTGGAATATTAATATTAAAAAATAAAAAAGTTATTTTAAATTCGAAATTGAAAAATCTAAAATTTTTGAACTATTTAAAAAATTCAGAAATTGGTAAATTTATTAAAAATATTAAAAATTTCTGAATATTAATATTAATATTAATATTAAAAATATTAAAAAACCAGTAATTTTATTTTTAAGTCTGGAATATTAATATTGAAAAATAAAAAATTATTTTAAATTCGGAAATTAGAAAATCTAAAAAATTTTGAACTATTTAAAAAATTCAGAAATTAGTAAATTTATTAAAAATATTAATATTAATATTAATATTAAAAATATTAAAAATCAGTAATTTTATTTTTAATTCTGGAATATTAATATTAAAAAATAAAAATATTATTTTAAACTTGGAAATTTTTTAACGGTCACATGCTATCCGAATATTAATAATTTTTTAAATCGTTCAGAATTTTTTAGATTTTCTAATTTCTAAATTTAAAATAATTTTTTTTATTTTTTAAATTAATATTCCACAATTAAAAATAAAATTACCAATTTCTTAATATTTTCCAATATTAATATTAATATTAATATTAATATTCGGAATTTTTTAATATTTTTAATAAATTTACTAATTTAATTTTTAAATAGTTGAATTTTTAGATTTTTCAATTTCCGGATTTAAAATAACTTTTTTTTATTTTTTAATATTAATATTCCAAAATTAAAAATAAAATTACCGATTTTAATATTTTTTAATATTAATATAGTTCAGAATTTTTTTTTTAATTTTGCAAATTTTTTTAAATAAAAATAAATAACTTAACAAAATCTGAATTTTGACCACCTAAGCAAAAATCTGCCAGCTAAGCAGATTTAGTCCACAAAATTACAATTTCGGACCATCTTTGCCAATTTTTGAAAGTTGTGGACTAAAAATCACATGTGGAACAAACGCGGGACTCAACGTCTCACTCCTACCATAATTTTGGACCAAATTTGCCATTTTCCCTGCTAGTGAAGCATTTCCTTCAACATCATTTCCCTAATCATCATTCATCTGTTCTCCCATATTCTAATTGATGTCAAAATCCGTTCACCAAGTTTTGTATCCGCAAGCATTGCATTAAACTTAGGATCGGAAAATCCCGAGTCCCGGTCCCGTCCCGAGTCCCGACGGGAAACGGAAAACGGGACCCCGAGTCCCGAATTTTACGGGACCGGGACCTTAAATTTTGGTAATTTCGGGACTCGGGAGTCCCGAAATCCCAATCGGGACTATCCGAAGTCCCAATTGAAATTTCTAATTTCAATCAATTCTTATAGTTATCAATTCAGAGAATTGAGCTCCTTTACTTGGTCATGGTGTTGAGAATTTTAAATGAATAACCAAGAAAATCACTACGGCTGCTCACGGGGATTTAGGAGTGGACAACTTGAAAACACAGATGACATTAAGTTAGTCACGGAATGTGTATGAAAATAAGGTAGCTAGGCACCTTCAGTACTATAATATTGAAAAAAAAAACTCTCCATGCAGACAATTAAATAAATATGTTACGAATAAAATCAAGTACACAAGTTTAAAATTATAAAATACACTTTGCTACGAAGGACAATCAGTAATTACATATGTACCTATGTGCGTAAGATCGAACGCGAGTAAAATAAACTTGATTTTAATTGACGTTTGCATGAGAAGAGAAGGGGCTAGCACGAAGGAGAAGAGCGTGTCAAGTTAGCCAGGGTGACCGACCTGAAAACTCAATCTTTGGGATCTCAGTCTGCTCTACACACAAAAAAACCCTATGCATGAGAGCAGGTAAGTCATCCTTGGCTACCAAACCAACACTCCTCTCTTCATGTAAGCTCTGTCTTCTTATTTATATTCTACAGAACCAGCTATGTTTTTAGTGGTAATGCTTATAATTTTCTTCTAAAAATTTGCTATTTATAGCCACTTACACTAGATTAGTAGTGTAGAATAATTTCTACAAAAGGGTGAGAAGAGATGCCATGGAATATTGTTTTAGCATAATATCATCATCACTATAGACTTCCCCATTCAACTTCGTTGGTGGAGAAGCTTAATTTCAGATTTGTCATAAAAAGTCAAAATGCATGGGAAAGAAAAGCACAATTTGTACCAATCTAGTTATACCCTTTCATATCTTGAAGAATGTCAAAAACAAACTTGGCAAAAATAACATATCAGAAAACAAATTGTTGCTTCTGTATAAAATTTATCTTCTCCAATTTTTCACTAGACTTTAACCGACCACCTAAATTGGTTGGCCAGTGATCGATTTTTAATTATTTTTCGACTAATTTGTATCATTTCTGGTCAAATTCTCATCTGAAATGCTCAGTTTTGTGTGCGACTTGATTGGTGAAAATAGTGTAAGGAAAATTTGCATAAGATTTCAAATGTATCTTTGCATATTTATCTATGTGATTTTGGATTAGAGGTAGACAATATATATATATTGGGAATCAATTTTTTAATATCAAACCATAAAATTGACAAGTTTTATATCTCCATTCATAAGAGTATAAATTTTTGGTACCATTTTGCTTAAAAAAACTAAAATGTCCTCCCTTTAGTTGTAATGTTGACTTTCTCTTTACTTTTTGTATTTTATTTACTTTAAACTATTTTTTTTTTCTTTTTTATTTTTAATTTTCCTCATCCCTTACCGATCCATATTAATGTCCAACAACCAAAATATAACTACAACCTATACATCAAATCAAGGCAAACAACCATTTTTGACAAAGGATCTCTCAAAATCCTTATAATAATCCTCATGATTATTCGAAAAAGAAAAGTTGTTCAAACAGGACTTCATTTATCGTGCTTCTGGGTTCATAAAAAATATGCATCAATATTTTACGTTTGGATTTTTTTTCCGACAGGTTCTTCCGGACACGATGGCTTCACACAATGGCAAGCCACTGTGTGCAACGGTCGTGCCCAACGGCCTTGTCATCGTGTGCAAGTTTCTGGCCGTGTTCACGATCGTTGAACACGATCGTCTAAAATCGTGTGCCTCGATCGTGTTCATGGACAGAAACTTGCACACGATCGCTTTACATAGTAACATCCGACCGTGTGCATCGGTCGTGTTCAAGGTAAACATGCTAGAATATTTTTCGCTCATTTTCTGAATAGTTATTCATCTTTTTGTAATCAGATGTCGTGGCAGCATATTTTGATACATCACGGTGGTCATTAGAAGCGATCGACATATGTGGATGGGGACTCCTTTTTTGTCTACATCTACACGAGCAAAGTTAGTCGTGCAAACCTCGTGGGGATTATCAGAGAGGGTTTTGGTGGTCCAAATGAGTCCGATTACAAGTTATGGTACTTGACGCACATGGCCAAGGGAAACTATGGGGCGATATTGAGATACTTCGATTACTAGTAGAGTACAAAGAGGATCCTGAGGTCTATGTTGAGAATGGCAGCTCCTCCACTCCGAGGTTAATATGGGATGTAGCAGCTCGAGAGTAGAGCTCAGAAACATAATTTATGAAATGCCTTCCAAAGATTATCAATACGAGGAAGATGAGGAAGATGAGGAAGGTGAGGAAGGTGAGGAGGTGCACACATCCGAAGATGAAGATTCTTGTAAAGACTTGCTTGAGTCACTATCTGTGGAGTTTCTTGCTTGGGTTCGCCAACCTGCCCAAATGGATAGGATTATGAGTCGTCGAAACTTCTCATCCGACCATCAATCTGCGAGCGAGCATGAGCATCAACGTTCAATACATAATTGGATCATTCTATTTCCGGACCCCGGTAGTGTCGGGACTTTGGGTTGGGTCGAGCAGCCTCCACCTGTCACCGATTAGCTAGAGGTGGGGTCCACCTTTCAGTCTAAGACAGAGTTGAGGATAACTGTAGGAATGTATCATTTGGAAAACAAATTATAGTGTATCACTGATCGTTCCGCCGATAAACGTATAGTGTTTGTCTGTAAGAGTGGGAGAAAGCATTTGGAGAATTACTAAGTTGACCTTGGAGCACCCATTTGGAGAATTACTAAGTTGACCTTGCAAGACAAAGATCACCACGACTTGAACCGTCTTTGCCGCCTTACGGTCACTTCTGAGGTTGCCGCCCATTATTTTGCTAAAAGATTGACCAGTGAGGGGGTCACTTTGAGGCCAAATGAGATGATTGTAGAGATGCGTAGGGAGTACGACATCGACATGCTATACAGTTTTGTTCTCCGGATGAAGAATATTGCAATAGAGAATACATATGGCGGTTTTGATGAGTCGTATCAGAGGCTCCCATCTTATCTATATTTGTTGAAACAGCGTAATCCATGGACGATTTATGATTTGCATGTGACTCGTGAGGGAGTGATTTGCCACATATTGGTTGCACTCAGATAGAGTATTAAGGCATTTGATATGTGCCTTTGTCCGGTGATTATAGTTTATGGGACCCACCAGAAGGGAAGAAATAAAGGAACTTTATTTGCGGCCGTCACATTTGGCGAGAACGAGCAAGTATTTCCTCTTGCAGTTGTTCTCGGTCCGATAGAGAACGACAAGTCATGGACTTATATAACCTGCGCAGATGTTACAATCCTATGGAAGATTTACTGATTGTGATTGACCAACATATAAGCGTTCAGAATGCTGTTCGATCCGTATATCTGAATGCATTCCACGGGTTGTGCTATCACCATCTTGCAAAAAAACCTTACCTCCTACGGTGCTCATGCTATAGGACTCTTTAGAACCGCTGCGTACACGCATCGTGAAGAAGTTTTTGAAAATTATTTTTCGAAAATTCATATTGAAAGCCCTAATAGGGCTCACAGACGCTTTTCTGAAATTGGTCCAGGGAGGTGGGCTAGGTCGAAGTGTCCGGTACGATGCTATAACTTCTTGACATTTAATGCTGTTGAATACTTCAATAATCGTATGTTGTGGGCGAGGCGTTTACTTGTTTGCTTGTTACTTGAGATATTTCGCCTAATTTTAGAGAATTGGTTATGAAGAGACTATGAGTTGACAATGCAAACTTTTGAAAAGGTCTCTAACTCTGTGCAAGCCAGTATGACTCACTGTTCGAGCTACCACCCCACTTGTTTATAAAGTCAAAGAAAACAAAGTTTCTTATGAGGCCGACCTTCGAACCTGGACATGTTGTTGTCGGGAGTTTGATTTGGATCAGATTCCATGTCGTCATGCTGTTGCCGCTATAAGGTAATTATTTTGCTCTAATGTGCATATCATTCAATGTTTTTGTCTATGATGCCGAGTGTTGTGCCTACAGTATGCAGGCGCTGTATCCTACAGCTTGCGGGTGTTGTATCCTAAAACTTGCGGGCGCTGTCGGTGTCGCATCCAACACTTATAAGGCCGCATCCTACAAATTGCAGTGTGCTGGGTGTCAGATCTACATACCAGCATCCCATACCGTGTGCAGGATGCACACGATCGTAACCCACGATGGGGACGATCGTGTGATGCCATCGTGTGCAGCCCAGGGCCCATCGGTATAAAAAATATATTGTCCTACCCTACATCCTTGACATAATTGCTTATTGGTTATTGTCTGTGTATGATTTCGTTAGTCGTTATTTCAAGCAATAAGGCCTTAAAGAGACTTATAATGAGCATATTAATCCTATCCCACATCCTGACGAGTGGAATGTCCCAAGGATGAGGTACGACAAGCCGGCCGACCAAGGATGAGTCGTGCATGGTTCGCTGTTGAAAATTTGCCCGCATGTAGATGATCTCAGGTGTGCGGTAGGTGTGAGGGAATCGGGACTCCCGAAGTCCCGATCGGGACCGGGACCGGGACCACCAAATTGGTGCATTTCGGGACCGGGACATTCGGGACTCGGGACCGGAACCTCGGGATGTCCCGATTCTCAACCCTTTCCTTGATTTTAATTGACGTTTGCATGAGAAGAGAAGGGGCTAGCACGAAGGAGAAGAGCGTGTCAAGTTAGCCAAGGTGACCGGCCTGGAAACTAAAGCTTTGGGATCTGAATCTGCTCTACACACACAAAAACTATGCATGATAGCAGACAAGTCATCCTTGGCTACCAAACCAACACTCTTCTCTTCATGTAAGCTCTGTCTTCTTGTTTATATTCTACAGAATCAGCTATGTTTTTAGTGGTAATGCTTATAATTTTCTTCTAAAACTTTGCTATTTATAGCCACTTACTCTAGATTAGTAGTGTAGAATAATTTCTACAAAAGGGTGAGAAGAGAGGCCATGGAATATTGTTTTAGCATAATATCATCATCACTATAGACTTCCCCATTCAACTTCGTTGGGGGAGAAGCTTAAATTCAGATTTGTCATAAAAAGTCAAAATCCATGCGAAAGAAAAGCACAATTTGTACTAATCTAGTTATACCCTTTCATATTCTGAAGAATGTCAAAAACAAACTTGGCAAAAATAACATATCAGAAAACAAATTATTACTTTTGTATAAAATTTATCTTCACCAATTTTTGACTAAACTTTAACCGACCACCTAAATCGGTCGGCCAGTGATCGATTTTTAATTATTTTTCGACCAATTTTTATCATTTCTGGTCAAATTCTCATCTGAAATGCTCAGTTTTGTGTGCGACTTGATTGGTGAAAATAGTGTGAGGGAAATTTGCATAAGATTTCAAATTTATTTTTGCATATATATATATCTATGTGATTTTGGATTAGAGGTAGACAATGAACCTTATATATATATATATATCAATTTTTTAATATCAAACCATAAAATTGACAAGTTTAATATTTCCATTCATAAGAGTATAAATTTTTGGTACTATTTTGCTTAAAAAGACTAAAATGTCCCCCCTTTATTTGTAATGTTGACTTTCTCTTAACTCTTTGTATTTTATTTACTTTAAACTATTTTTGTTTTCTTTTTTCTTTTTAATTTCCTCATCTCTTACCGATCCATATGAATATCCAACAACCAAACTTTAACTACAACCTATACATCAAAACAAGACAAACAACCATTTTTGACAAAGGATCTCTCAAAATCCTTATAAAAATCCTCACGATTATTCGAAAAAGAAAAGTTGACATTCAAATAGGACTTCATTTGTCGTGATTTTGGGTTCATAAAGAAGGTACGCATCAATATTTTATGGCTGGATTTTTTTTCCGATAGGTTCTTCCGGACACGATGGCTGCACACGATGGCTAGCCACCGTGTGCAACGGTCATGCCCAACGGCCTTGTCATCGTGTGCAAGTTTTTGGCCGTTTTCACGATCGTTGAACACAATCGTCTAAAATCCTGTGCATCGATCGTGTTCATGGCCAGAAACTTGCACACGATCGCTGCACACGGTAGCATCCGACTGTGTGCATCGGTCTTGACCAAAATAATTTCGCGCTCATGGCCCGGAGTTCATTCGACGATAGCGACGTCGAAAGTCAAGTAAGTAATTCTTACGACGAAGTTTTTGAAGCATTCGAATTGTTACATACGGACTATCAAAATGCTTTAAATGAAATTAAATCCCTCAATTCTAAATATAAAACTTTGGAAATTGAAAATTCCAAAATACTTGAAAAAAGGAAATTTGTCGAGATCGATCATTCAAAATGCGTTGAAAACGAGAATATTTTAAAGAATGATCTTGTTAAAATTCAAACCGAGCTCAATCTCTCGGAAACGAGAAATTTGAAAATATGCTCTCGGTTCAAAAATATACTCTAAATAAAGAGGGGTTAGGATTCAAACCACGTTTCAAAAACGAATCCATAAATTTCAATATACCCCGTTGCGAAAAATGTTTGAAAATCGGGCATCACATTTCAAATTGCAAAAGCCCAAGACGAACGATAAAAATTAAAAAGATTTGGGTTCCTAAAGGAACAAACGTTTCAAATATCGTTCACATCTCGAAACAAAAACCAACTATCGGTTGGGTCTCCAAAAATTAATTTTAACAATTGATATTTTAAAAAGGGGGAGATAATACTTTCAGGGGGAGTATTTTTTATGCATATTCATTTATATCATGCATATTTATATTCTGCTCTATATTTTTTTTACTTTTTGATGAAGACAAAAAGGGGGAGAAGTAGATGAATTGAGATAACAATGAGAAGGAGAAGAATTGAGATAAAAATGAGAAAAATCGAAGAAGTCGAAAAGAAAAAGAAAGCATACAAATAGGGGGAGTTGAAAATTTGAAAAATAAAAAAAACGACGGAGTTGAAAAATAAAGGAGATGTCGAAAAGAAAAGAGAATTGGATAAACTAACGAAACGATCAAAGTCGAAAACTTTGATTCGTAGAAATATATATATATTATTCTTTACAGATTTTATCCAATTCAAGAGTTGTTTTGTAATCATCAAAAGGGGGAGATTGTTGGAATATTTATTCCACACATTATTTAATTTGTGTTTTGATGATTAAAGTTGCTAAACAACAAAACAACATTGAGGCGAAGCAAAACGACGAAGCAGACGAAGACGCAAAAAGTTGCAATCTGGACAAAATTAGCGCACGCAAGTCATCATACGTTAGCGCACGCTAACGAGGAGTAATCTGCATTCCAGCCAAGTTTCGATGTAAGCTGCAGTGAAGTCAGCTGATGGGATAACACACGCTACATGTTATCATTAACGCACGCTATCGAGCCTTATTACCATTGTGAAGGAATTCAAACACAGAATAACGTATGCAATGAAGTCAGCATTAGCGCACGCTACAAAGAAGGAATAGCGCACGCTAAGCAGTTTGAATCAAGTCAATCAGAACGTTGGGAAAAGCAGGTCAAAGTCAGCATATCAAACGGATACTTTGACAATCCATGCAATGGATATATTGGATTAGCGCATGCTACAATGTGTTACTAACGCACGCTAATACAAGAAGGTTACGTATGTAAGGCAGAAGGCATAACGTACGCTAAAGAAGAAACGAAGCTACTGGACTGAAACTGGGAAAAGTCTAACTCACGCTACATGAAAGACATTACGCACGCTAAAGCAAAAATGTGCGATAGCGCACGCTAAGAAGGAATAGCTAGCGCACGCTAGCTAGTCAACTGGCAGCAACGGCTAGTAAGGAGGAAGAAGGCTATAAGTACCAAGGAGTTGGTATTATTCTATACAACAACATTGAGCAAAGCATACATATGTGTTATATCATTGTAAACATTATAGTTGTTGTTCTTGAGCTTAATTAAGAGTGATTGAGTGTTATACACAAGATCATAGACGAGCGAGAAAAAGAAAAGATACGATTTGATTCGGTGTTATTAGGATCAAGGATCCAGCATTGTTAGAATCACAATCGCTATATTAGTGAGGTTTATCTAGTACCCATAGAAAGCTAGAGTGGTTGATTCCTTATCTAATAGAAAAGGAAAAACGATTTTACTCGGACCGATAGAAGACGAGCTTGTAACGGTAATCCCTCGACCGATTGAAGAGAGGCGTAGAGGTTTTGATCTTAAACCTATAGAAAAAGATCTTGAGAGAGACGACGTAGGCACGTTTGGCCGAACCTCTATAAATCACTGTGTCATTTATTTTCCGCAATTTATTTTCGCTTCCGCATAAAACGGCGCAAATATCCGATAATATACCAACAATCATGCTCTTGCCGCTATAAGGTAATTATTTTGATCTAATGTGCATATCATTCAATATTTTTGTCTATGCTGTCGAGCGTTGTGCCTACAGTATACAGGCGCTGTATCCTACCGCTCGGGGGCGCTGTATCCTACAACTTGCGGGCGCTGTCGGGCGCTGCATCCTACAACTTGCGGGCGCTGTCGGGCGCTACATCCTATAGCTTGCAGGCGCTGTCGGGTGTTATATCCTACAGCTTGCAGCCTATACCGTGTGCAGGATGCACACGATCATAACCCATGATGGGCACGATCGTGTGCTGCCATCGTCTGTAGCCCAGGACCCATCTGTATCAAAAATACATTATCCTACCCCACACCCTTGACATAATTGCTTATTGTAATAGGCGTGCTGGTAATGGTTTGTCTGTGTATGATTTCGTTAGTCGTTATTTCAAGCAACAAGACCTTAAAGAGACTTATAATGAGCATATTAATCCTATCCCACATCCTGATGAGTGGAATGTCCCACTGGATATCTCATCCATCGTTTCCTTACCTCTTGATGAGGTACGGAAAGCCGGACGACCAAGGATGAGTCGTGCACGGTCTGGTGTTGAAAATTTGCCCGCATGTAGATGACCTCATGTGTGCGGTAGGTGTGAGGGAATCGGCCACAATAGAAAATCTTGCAAAGCATTCATTCCCATGGGTGGTGTGAATTTAAATATCCCTTTAGAAGAAACTCAAGAAATAGATTAACAAATGAGGCAAAGGCGCCGGCAGAAGAAGAGTTGTAGCATTTGGCGTAATTATGCCCATAACATAAGGGGCCATACCATGAAACTTAAATTGCTTATGTATTTTGATATTTGTGACTATCTTGCAACAATCATGTGCTGATATTTTGATCCTCGATGGACTATGTATTGATTTATTATTCTAATTATAAGTTGAAATAAAATGCATAATTTTGTCTCTAGTTTCTTAATCTTTGAATTGAAATTTAAGTGTTCATTGATGTAAAGAAAATAAAGGTAAATATGGAGGCAAACATTACCATAACAAAGTAGCTCAGTCTAAAGAGATATAGTTCACACGAAAAGCATATAACTTTATATAACACGATTCATCACCATCACACCAAAATATCCAAGATTAACTTAAAAACCACAATCACTTGGATCCCTTTTTTTTTCCATTTGCTTCTGTTTCTTTAGTTGTGTATCTTCTATATTAGCTTCATCTCCATGAACTTCAGCTTCTTCTAAAATAACCTCATTGTCAGCTACTTTTGTACTTGTCTTCTCACAAATTTCTAAATCATCATCATCATGACCATCTAGTATAACCGGAGTGCTCACAGTGTTTTTAAATAGGCCATGTTTTATAAAACACATTAATTCGCAGTACACAACTACACATACACCAAAATAAAAAAACTTACTCTGAGCATTGAGTATCTCCCCCTCGGTCTAGTTTTGTATGGTGGGTTGGGATGAGGTATCCTCCTACTTCTTTTTGGTGGAGGTGCTTTGATTCCTCCTAACTCGCTTTCTCGTAATCGGCCGCTCATTTCGGTATTTGATTTTAATGGATTTTTAATTGATTAGGGTTTATAGTGAAAAATAGCGGGGACTAACGTAATGGTTTAGGTATTTCACTCTTGGTCCATGAAGATGGGCTTATAGTGAAAAAAGGAGGACCCACGATTGGATTTTATAATAAAATAATTTGATATTACCTTCTGTAGTGCACACGATAGTGACCCACGATGGGCACGAACGTGTGCTCCGATCGTGTACCACGTTGGAAACTACGTGTCACGGTGTCCACGATGGTGCACATGGTCGTGCCCACGATGGGAAACACGGTCGTGTGCACAAGAACATCAACATTTCTCAATAATTTCTACAATTACTCGTCAATTTACGTGTTGTTACTTATATATTAACAAGTATTTGTTAACGATACACTTATATAAAAAGTTATTGATTGAATTAACATAATATATTGCATATCATGTGTAGCCTATATTTTCTCAATATATTAGTTCGTACGTATAAGTTCATCATCTATATGAAATATCTCATTTACTAATGAATTACACGAAATGACAAATACGGGTTTGTATAAGAAGTCATGTTGTAATTAATGTTTGAACAAGCAATTTTAGAATCACAAAACATCCTTCTAGATAACAAAATAAATCAAATTGGCAAAAATACCAAAAGTTCATGTGCACACGATGGTTCACACGGTCGTGCCCACAAACCAAAAGTTTATGTGCACACGATGGTGCATACGGTCGTGCCCACGATGGGACACACGGTCGTGTGCACAAGAACATCAACATTTCTTAATAATTTCTATAATTACTCGTAAATTTACGCGTTATTACTTATATATTAACAAGTATTTGTTAACGATACAGTTATTTAAAAAGTTATTGATTGAATTAACATAATATATTGCATATCATGTGTAGTCTATATGCCCTCAATGTATTAGTTAATATGTATAAGTTGAAATATCTCATATACTAATGAATTAAACGAAATAACAAATACGAGTTTGCATAAGAGGTCATGTAGTAATTAATGTTTGAACAAGCAATTTTAGAATCACAAAACATCCTTCTAGATAACACAATAAATCAAATTGGCAAAAATATCAAAAGTTCATGTGCACACGATGGTGTACACGGTCGTCCCCACGATGGGACACACGGTCATGGCAGCCATCGTGGGCACACGACACCAGCAACCCATGACCATGGGCAGATTGCACACGATCGTAACCCACGAAGGGCATAATCACATGCAGCCATCGTGTGCAAAACAGAGCTGGTCTGGATTTACCAACTGCACCATAAACCATTTCACGTGTGATTTAAAAAGACAACACATCAATTTTGCCAAAATATATCTGAATTAAAATTAAAATAATACTCATCAGTATCAAAAATATATTATCCTACACTACGTCCAACGACAACGTAAAGATTTTAGCAGCTAAACCATATCGATATTTCTTAATATATTTCTCATTAAGTTCCTTGATTTGGTGGCTTCCTGCTGGGTTTGCAGAGATGAGTCGATCCAAGTACATGCACACGAAGGGGCCACAACTGTGATTGTCGGTTTGTATGAACTGTAGTTCTCATGGCATAATTTTGAAACTCATCTCCGTGTCATACTTTTTCTTCAATTGGTTGTTCAGCCAATACCCGGATTGAGCTATCACATGAGGCATCGGACGAGTAATTGGTTGCAGTTGGTTGAATTGGTATCGACCATATTGGTGTTAGTGTGACAAGGAATCGTATAACTCCATGGTCCATGTTATGATGTTAATCTTGATAGTCACCCAGTGGCTCTGGTCGAGGCACCAAATGGCAATGATTTGTTGAAACAAAATATGTAATCATATAAGATCATCACATCAAACATAGCGAATCATTTATAAATATCAATTTCAAGGTTACTTCGTCGCAATTTGACCATGGAACCGCATTTAGTGTATTAAGACATGTCATGTAGTCCTCGTTGGGTTTAAGAATTTTCCAATCCTTGTAAACCGGCTTCCCTGTCACCTTGATACCAAGTGGATCATCCGTATGGAGTCTTGCAAACTCGTTGGCCATAACTAACTACAAAAACCCAAACCACAAAATAAAAAAAAATCCACATCACATCAATGATATACAAACGAGTAATTTATAGAACTTACATAAAATTGGGAGCCAACAAGTACAGTGCCAACTCTACCGACACCAACACTACGGACTCCCCTTATTTCTGACACCAACACTCGTACACCGAAGACCATTATTTCTGACCGAGATGGTCGCTTCGTGTCACACTTTTGGTAAGTGGTTCATAGAGCCTTGGGAACCGGGCTGAACTTTAGCACAGGTTATCATCTTCAGGCTGATGGATAGTCCAAGAGGACTATTCAAACAGTAGAAGACATGCTGAGAGCTTGTGCCCTAGATTGGTCGACTGAGTGGGAAGTTCATCTACCATTGATTGAATTCACTTACAAAAATAGTTGGCATGCTTCTATTAAGATGGCACCTTTTGAAGCGTTATACGGGAGAAGATGCAGATCACCCCTATGTTGGGACGATTCATCAGACTTGATCGGGACGGAACCGGAGTTTATAGTACAGACTCAAGAGAAGGTAGCGTTGATTCGTCAAAGGCTGTTGACTTCCCAGAGTCGACAGAAGTCTTATGCATACGCGCGCCGTCGCCTATTAGAATTTGGAATTGGGGACCACGTGCTTTTGAAGGTTTCTCATACTCGGGGAATTTTTTGTTTTGGGATGAAAGGAAAGCTGAGTCCGAGATATATCGGACCATTCGAGATTCTTGAAAGAGTTGGGGAGTTGACGTACAGGTTGGCCTTGCCGCCGTCGCTGAGTCATGTTCATAATGTGTTTCATGTGTCAATTACGGAAGTACATAACAGATCCCAGTTATGTAATTGATTTCAGCGAAATCGAAGTCACTAAGGGTGGCACGTTCGAAGAGAAACCAATCAAAATATTCGAGAGTCGAGTCAAACAATTGAGAAATAAACCAATCACCTTGGTTAAAGTTCAATGGTCACGATACGGAGTCGAAGAAGCCACTTGGGAGACGGAGGATAGTATGAAGTCAAGATACCCAGAATTATTTTCGTCTTAAGTTTCAGGACGAAACTTCTTTTTAGAGGGAGAGTATGTAATATTCGGAAAATTGTTGAGTATTTTCATCTGTATTTGAACCTTGTAATGGTTAGGAATACTTGTTAGATTTTGATGATGTCATTATTGTAATTGTTTATTCAAATGCTTATTACTTGGCAAAAATGTAAGGAAGAACCAAATGAGTATCTTCCATAGGCCAAACTGTGTTAAGTTAGTTACTTGGCAAAATGTAATGAAGAACCAAATGAGTATCTTCCATAGGTCAAACTGTGTTAAGTTAGTTACTTGGTAAAATGTAAGGAAGAACCAAATGAGTATCTTCCTTAGGCCAAACTGTGTTAAGTTAGTTACTTGGCAAAATATAAAGAAGAACCAAATGAGTATCTTTTATAGGCCACTTAAAGTTAGGCTCAAAATCGGCTAAGTACAAATATACAGACGAGTACATCAGAGAAGTGTAAATCAAACACTACAGAAAAGCCGAGTCACATTCAAGTCAAAGTCAGAGAAGTTCTGGTCAACAAAAATTTATCAGATATGTTTGACCAGTCTGCAATCAAGTCATCAGCGGACCAAGTCATCTGAAGCCTGACCACCAGATAAGTCAAAATTGATCAGGCAGGAGACTTCAGACAAGTCATCTGATCAGGCAAGTCTCAACAGGACATCAGAGAAGTCATCAGTAGAGAAGTCCAAAACTGTAGAAAAGTTGACTAGACATCAGACAGCTTGACTTATAAGAGATCAGTTTAGTGATCAGCCAAGTACTCCAGTCCACGTTAGCATGCGTTGAATAGTCAACATTTACGGAAAGTCACATACAAGCGTAAAAGGACAGATTGGAGAGATTCCCGCAAAGGATATGAACTAAATAATTCATCCAGACCTACCACTGAAGACTTTAATCTTATTATATTCAAAAAATTCGGCGCCTCACATGCAAGTCTTCACAACGGTCGAAAAATGGATTAAAATATGGGAATCTAGCCTTGCAACATTCAGAAAGAAAAACAATAAAGTCTCTCTCTCCAACAGATGGAATTGTTACAAGATTTGCAATGGCTATGAAGAAATGCTCAAAGGATCGACACCTATATATATCCGAAGATTTGAAGATGAGCAGTACGATGCGAACAAAACTCTCAAGCGATGAAAGTTATCAAAGCAATCATATAGCATCGTGAAAAGAGCAGTACTCTAAGTTCTTAATTGAAGAAAGCTCTTAGTTGGAGAAGACAAACACTCTTGTCTTAAAAACCTGAGTACGGGGTACTTCACTGGTTGAAGTTTCGCGACTGATAGGCATCCAAGGATTTGAAGGATCGAGTGGTGCTAGGCAGTCAAAGAGGAGTTGCAACGACGTGATTTCCACTGGTTGGAAGTTGTTATAGCTAAGTAGTAGAATCACTGTAATATTTATTACTGGTTGAGAATTATAGTGGATTCATCTCCAACTGGTTTGGAGAAAGTGGATTAGTAGAGGATTACCCCACCTCTGAGACCACTATAAATTGCCTGCGTGTTTTACTATTTTCAGCATCATACTTAACTATTGCATTCATACATTACTGTTCCATTGCTTAGTCTTGTTTTCGTCATCAGCTGATTTCCGCATATCTATCAGCTGAGAAACTCAATCTTCGTGAAAAAGCATTTAAGAGTTGCAATAAGTCTATTCACCCCCCCTCTAGACTTATTCCTGGACGACTTGTGACCTACAAGTGGTATCGGAGAGGTTGGTTCATTTATTTCCAGAACCAGATCCATATATCGAGGATATATTCTAATCTCTCATTTTTAGAAATGGAACACATGCAACACATGCACTCTAGATTACCTGTTTTTTCAGTTGACGAGTATGATCTTTTGAAGATAAGGATGCAAGCACACTTATCTTCAATCCATGACGACATGTGGTGTATCATAGAGGACGGCCCATTCATATTCGAGAAGGACAACACTCTTGAGGAAATTGCAGTTGGGAAGCCCGATAAGATCCCAAAGAAGAGGAAGGAGCTGACCTCCGAAGAAAGAAAGTCGGCCAACCTTGACAACCGGGCCAGAGATGTGCTATACCAAACCCTTGACAAATCAACAATGGTCAAGATAAAAAAAGGCAAAAATGCCAAGGAGATTTGGGATACCCTTGCTGTGATGTGCGAAGGTACCAAGCTTATAAAAGAAAACAAGTTATCAATCGCCACCCAGAAGTTTGACAACTTCAAAATGAAGACTGGAGAATCCATAGACCAGGTGGACACAAGGTTCACAGAGATCATCAACGAAATCAATTCACTGGGAAAATCCTATGGCAACAAGGAGATGGCCCTGAAGGTTCTGAGATCACTTAACCCAGAGTGGAATATGAAGGTGGTGGCCATGAGGGAATCCAAAGACCTCAATAAAATATAGATTCAAGAACTATTCTATGACCTGAAGGCTTATGAATTCGAACTCCCAAGTTCATCATCAACCGAGCCTGCAGAGAAGGGAATAGCATTTGCAGCCGAGTCTCCCGCCAAAATCCTATCTAAAGTTAAACCTCCAAATCCACTCGATTTCGAGGAAGGAATGGCGTTCATCATGCAAAGGTTCAGCAACTTCAGAAAGAATTACTCCAAATATAAAAAGAATTATAAGGAGAATTCCAGAAGAAACCAAAAAGCCGGAAGCCGGAAGCTGGAAGGTGGAGTGTTACAACTGCCATAAGACAGGACACATTCAGATCGACTGTCCTGATCTTAAGAAGGATGAGAGCAAGAAGGAGGTGAGCAGAAAAGAAGACCGAAGGAGGGCCCTCATCGGAGAAGATCAAGAGCGTGAAGTGTTAAGCAGCGGATTCTTCTATGATGATGATGATGATGAAGAATATGATTGTCTGATGGCCAACCTAGCTTATGAAGAGGTAACATCGAAACCTTCTAATTCAAACACTAGTTCAGCCATGTCACAAGATATGGACTTGCACGAATCTGTAAATCAGCTACTTAAGGATTTTGAGACACTAAAATCTGCACACCTATCTGTATTAGCCGAGAAGACTCACCTACAAGATGAGAATAGGCAGATGAAAAATGATTTTGAAAAACTCAGCCTAGAATTGAATAAAGCAAAATCTGATCTTGAAAACAAGGCTGCAGTTAACTTGAAAAACCAGGCTGATGTCACTACAGCTGAGATGAAATGATTAACTATTTTGAATAGTGAGAAATCAGCTGCACTTGCTCATGTCAAAACTGAGTTTACTAAACTGACTCAGGTAAGTAACACTCATGCGAAGGAAATAACCTCCCTGAAGGCTTCTCTAAATCTGGACGAATTGTGTACAAATAAAAGGTCATTATATTCCAGATCAGACCTTGGATATGACCCCCACACTCTCTCTAGTTCTAAAACCACTTTCATCAAGGGAGAAACAATTGTCTCGACTGCTGAGCCAATACATAAATCTGTGTTTCAAAATAGGCATCAACCAAGTTACAGGTCTAGGCTGCAGCCAAGTTATACAAGGCAGCTACCTAGACATGAGACTAGGCAATGGCCAAGGCAGAAGCAGCAGCCCAGACAACATGCCTACTATTATCAAAGACTCCCCAAAAACAGATTTCAAAATGGGAGGGGCAAATGGAAACCTCAAGGTTATCCTAATTTTCAAAATGAACAAGTGTGGAGACCCCAAAGATTTAACAAATGGTCTCAGCCAAAATTTTGGCATGGCCCACACCACCAGTTTTATGGGGCATATCCGGTATACAATCCTAACAGAGGATATAAGCCCAGACCTTACACACCTTATAGGGGCAATAACAATAATTTTCACATTCCAAGGAGAAATCAATTCTCCAGGAAACCAACTAACCCCCGAAGACCCACACAGATTTGGTTAACTAAATCTCTGCTCGTCTAATTGC
This sequence comes from Orobanche coerulescens, assembly GCA_033398695.1. Classification (NCBI taxonomy): domain Eukaryota; kingdom Viridiplantae; phylum Streptophyta; class Magnoliopsida; order Lamiales; family Orobanchaceae; genus Orobanche; species Orobanche coerulescens. The sequence continues at coordinate 179,129,807 of CM065807.1, read as the reverse complement.
AGAAAAGGTGGAAGGACTACTACCACATCTTCACAAATTCAAATCATGGAGGTGAAGAATGGTTTGTAGATTCCGGATGCTCGAGGCACATGCCCGGGAACAAAAAGGTACTGGCAAATTATACCAAAGAAAGAGGTCCAGATGTAACATTTGGAGACAGATCTAGAGGTCAGACTAAAGGTTTTGGAGAGCTGCACAGAGGGAACATCACTATATCAAAAGTTCATTATGTCAAAGGGCTCAAGTATAATCTCCTGAGCATAAGTCAGTTTTGTGATGAGAAGAATCTGGTAGTCTTCACCATTTGGAAATGTATGGCGATAGATATCCTATCTGGAGAAGTGAAGGTACAAGGATTCAGAAGGAGAGATGTCTACATGATAGATTGGAACACAAGAACCCCTAATACCTATTTTCTATCAATGACAATAGCTGAGAATGGACGGCCGTGGCACAAAAGACTTTGTCATTTAAACTTCAAAGCCATCAACAAAATCAGTTCTCAGAAGCTGGTCAGAGGACTTCCAGAAGAAGCATTCAAAAAAGGAAGCTCTCTGTGATGTATGTCAGAGAGGGAAGCAGACAAGACCATCATTCAAGCCAGTCCAGCCTACCACCCTCACATACAGGATATTAGATCTACTTCATATGGATCTATTTGGTCCCATCAAACCAAGGACTCTAAGTGGTAGAAAGCATGCTCTAGTAGTAGTGGATGACTACTCAAGGTTCACATGGATTATATTTCTGTATAACAAGAGTGAGACCTTGACCAAGTTACCTGAGCTGCTGAGGAGGATCCAGAATGAGAAATCCCTCTCAATCATCAAGATCAGATCAGATCTAGGAGGAGAATTTCTCAACAAGGTGATCACTGATTACAGCGATCAGAATGGAATCCACCACGAGCTCTCTGCAGCCAGGACCCCCCAGCAGAATGGTGTTGTCGAAAGAAGAAACAGAACCTTGAAGGAAGCAGCCAGATCCATGATTGTAGAAGCAGATCTGCCCAAGAGGTTCTGGGCTGAAGCTGTCAAGACAGCATGCCACACTCAGAATAGGAGTATGATAGTAAGGAGACATGGCAAAACTCCCTATGAGGTTTGGAATGGCAGTATATCTACAGTTGCTTATTTTCATATTTTTGGTTGTAAATATTTCATCCACAACAATGGTAAAACCCAACTAAATGCCTTTGATGCTAAAACTCATGATGGTCTCTTTATGGGATACTCACAAAGAAGCAAGGCATATAGAGTTTTTAACAAAAGAACCTTAGTTGTGGAATAAACACCTTATGTTGTATTTGATTAATCTACCGTTGAGTACAGGAAACAAGTGGAGTTAATTGAGGATAAGCTCAAATCCGCAACCCTGGAAGAAGTCATTGTCCATGACACAGGAATGGTGGACTCACCTGCAGACCAGCCTGAAGACCCATCTGTAGCTGACAAAGACCCAACTGCAGATCAGATAGGACCTCAAAACCTAGATGATCCAGTTGCTGCTGATGAAGACCCATCTGTAGCCGATAAAGACTCATCTGCAGACCAGACAGGATCCAAACCTGCAGATGACAAGATGGTAGCTGATCCAGTTGCAGATCAAAGAAGCCAGAACCAAGCTGATGCAGAAAGAGAAGAAATCTAACAAAGCAAATCTACAGGGGGAACAGACCCTGAAGAAGAAGACATTCCTAAGTGGCTTAAAGATCATCCCATCCAACAAATCATTGGGAAGCTGACTGATGGAGTGAAGACCAGATCCACTCTACCCGTAGGAATGCCAATGTTCTCATGCTTCATGTCTCAAATAGAACCCAAGACAACAGAACAAGCCTTGGAAGATTATTCTTGGATCAATGCCATGCAAGAAGAGCTTAACCAGATGGAAAGGAACAATGTTTGGGAACTAACAGACAGACCAGATCATAAGAAGGTTATTGGCACCAAATGGGTGTACAAAAACAAATGCGACGAAGATGGAGCTGTTGTTAGGAATAAAGACAGACTTGTTGCTAAAGGTTATGCACAGTGTGAAGGAATAGATTTTGATGAAATGTATGCACCTGTTGCAAGATTAGAAGCCATCAGACTATTCCTCGCATATGCTGCATTTAAGGATTTTGAAGTATACCAAATGGATGTAAAGAGTGACTTTATTAATGGAATCCTAGAAGAAGAAGTCTATGTGGAGCAACCCCCAGGATTTGTCAAAGGAGACAAAGTCTACAAGCTATTGAAAGCTCTATATGGACTCAAGCAGGCACCAAGAGCTTGGTATGAAACCTTATCTGTATTTATTGAGAAAAACGGTTTCTACAAAGGGAAAGTGGATAAAACCCTATTCAGAGTAGAGCACGAAGGCCACATATTACTAGTTCAGATATATATGGATGACATCATATTTGGCTCAACCAACCCGAAGCTATATGAGAAATTCTCAAATCTCATGCAGGGAGAGTTTGAGATGAGTATGATGGGAAAGCTTAACTTCTTTCTTGGATTACAAGTCAAGCAGATGGAAAATGGAATTTTCATCAATCAAGCCAATATACCCGAGATCTAATCAAGAGATTTGGGATGGAATCAGCCAAACCAGCAAGAATTCCTATGAGCACAAGCACTCATCTAGATGCAGATGAAGGAGGCATATCAGTGGACTCAACCCACTACAGAGGACTCATTGGATCATTGCTATACCTCAATGCAAGCAGACCAGACATATCTTATGCAGTAGGAGTATGTGCTCGATTTCAATCCAAGCCAAAGCAGTCTCACCAAGATGCAGCCAAGAGAATAATCAAATACCTTAAGTCTACAGTCAATGTTGGACTATGGTACCCTAAGGATGATAACTTCGAGCTATCAGGATACTCAGATGCAGATTTCGCAGGATGCAAAATAAATAGGAAAAGCACTAGTGGAACGTGCCAATTCCTAGGAACCAGACTGATATCCTGGTTTAGCAAGAAGCAGGTATCTAACTCTATCTCCACAATAGAGTCAGAATACCTAGCTACAGGTAGTTGTTGTGCCCAGATTTTATGGATCAGACAACAACTAAAGAACTACAATATCATTGTCAATGAAGTTCCAATATGGTGTGACAACAACAGTGCTATTGCAATAACTAACAACCCAGTATTGCACTCAAGGACAAAGCACATTGATGTGAAGCATCACTTCATTAGAGATCACGTGCTTAACAAGAGAGTCAGAGTTGAAAGAGTCAGCACAGATGATCAAATTGCTGACATTTTCACCAAACCATTGCCAGAAGAAAGGTTTTTGGACCTTAGCAGAGAACTTGGATTACTAGATTGGGAATCTAGTACAGATGAAAACGCTAGCTGAAGCAGATCAGACAAAGGACGGACTAAGCTGATCGTAGGAATCAAGCCCCTACCTGATGCAGACAAGAAGACGAAGGACATACAAAGGAACCTAGCTGATCAAACCACAGGCGAGAAGTCAAAGGAGTCAACTCACCTGATGCAAAGCAGTCAAGAAGTCAAACAGTCAACCAGCTAAGTTTTATATGCCTGACCGACTTATGAATATTATATTATTATCTGCTATTAGTATAACATAATATTACTATTTGGATCACAAGTGGCATAATACTATATATTTAAAATATACGTGGAAACTACATGTTTAATCGACCTCCACTGTGACCAATTAAAATCCAACCGTCAATTTTCAAATTTTCAAAAAGTTGGACCACCGATTAAATTAATTTGAATTTTAAAACCTCAAAAGGTGGACCATCGTTTAAAATAAATGAATATTTAATTGCAAACGTCGTTTCATTTTCTTTTTAATGACGGAAAACGCCTTTTCACTTTACCTTCTTCACAAAACCCTAATTTTTTAGAGCAGAAATTCGCATGAACTTTCAATACACTCAGAAATCTTTTACTGTGCAGAAATAGAGTCTTACTTTGAAGGCGTTAACCTGAAGGCGTGAAGGACCAAATCATTTTCTCCTTGGTCGTTGATTTCGAAGGACTCCTCGAGGCGAATCTCGAGAACGACGTGCGCTATCTCATCAAGGCGATGAAGACGAATGGGATCTACCTGTTTCTGGATATCAGCCCTAAACATCTCTACAAGGAGGTTGTTATTGCATTCTATAAGGAGGCTCGAGTTCTCGAATCGGGCATTAGGAACTCAGTATTTGGAACTCAAGTGGATATCTCGCCGCAGACAATCGGAAAAGTTTTTAAGATGAAATCCCATGGCATGGCTGTCGAAGCCTTGAAGCAGAACGCAGCCGACACATGGCTGAAGATCAAAACCCACGATCAGCCATCAAAATTGAAGTTGACCGCCAAGATAAATGAGCTAAAGAAGGAATATCGCTATGCGTTGGACATAACCAACAAGATAGAGATGGGGATGGAGGGCAGCTACGATCAATTATCATCAGCCAAATTCATGGTGCTGGGAGCACTAATTCAAGGAGAACCAGTTGACTGGGCTGACTACATTTTCCGTCAATTTGTGCGTAAGGTGAATAAAGCCGAGTGGCTAGTCAAAGAGAAGAAGTTCAAATCAAAGCTTGCGTTTGGGACGCAGATAAGTTGGTTGCTGGAGCAGCTAGGTGTGGAAAAGGGAAGTGCATAACCTTTCCACATCAATAAAAGACTTGGTCATTTGGACCAAGAAACCCTAAGGCGGTTAGGAGGAGAGAGGAAGGCGGCTCATCTATTAAGAGAAATGTCTAAAGAGCCATCAAAAGAAGGGGACCTACCCCTAGAGAACCATCAATCATCCACTCCTCACCAGAACCCTCTCCCAAGAGGCCCAGGCGATTGGAATTTGATGAAGAAGAGCAGTCTGAGTCCTTATCCACTCCTGAACCCATTCATATGGAGGACCAGCCTGCTCTCGCCAGCCTGGAGACTCAACTTTTCCCTCTTCTCACTCCTCATTTCATGTCAGAAGAAGAGGAAGCAGGGTTTATCATTCACATCCCAGAAGCAAACTACACCTTCAACCTGTTTGACAACAATGTCTTCAATCTGTCCATAAAGCATCTTAAATTGGTAAAACCTCATGCTCTAAAACATTCCTTTGTAAATATTTTTCAGGAATGGAAAACTTTAAAATCACTTCCATTCACTCAAATTCAAAATTTTGTGGAGATGAGTAGCTGGGATTTTCCCCAAGCTACGGAGCAAGCGCTGATGCACTTTTGCAATAGCTCAGACGCCATTTTGTTACTTCAGGAAAATTGGTTCATGTCCCATTTTAAAAACAATATGGACCAATTTATCCATACTATTATGTACAGTATTTTTGATGGATCTATTGATGAAGATGGGGTAGTTGAAGAGAAAGATATAAAAATAGAAGAGTTAGTGGAGGAAGAAGTTGAAAAAGAAGAAATTATTATTGTTGAGGATGAAGAGGAGAGACAGGAAGAAGGAGAAGAAGTATCTTAGTCGAAAAACAATCTAGAGAAGAAGTCGAAAAAACAGAGTTGGTGGATGAAGGAGAAGAAGAAGGAGAGAAAGTTGATCAGGATGAAGAATAGGAAAAAGATAATACTGATAAAAAGGATGATGATGATGATGAAAGCAAAAAGGATAATGATGATGAAGACAATAATGATGATGATGATGGTAAGGATGATGGTGGAGATAAGGAGGCTGAGAAAGAAAAATAAAAGAAGCATGATAAAGAAGAAGAAAAGGAAGCAGAGGAAGGAGAGAAAGAAAAGGCGGAAGGAGAGAGAAAAGGAGGAAGAGAAGAAGGAAGAAGCTGAGGCAGACAAGGCTGGAGCAGCTGCCCGTTATACCAGTCTTGATGCAGAACTTGATGAAGATGACAGATCGGGGACCCCAGAACAGACCTCATCTGGTCAGCCGCCTGCAGATAGGAGTCTGCAGACAGGTAGGTCATTCGAACACCTACCTGCAGGTGTTGAAGGCTCAGGTGAGCACTCTCCGCAGATATCACACATTTTACCTGTGATGACTGAGCTGATCCGACAAATCGTAAAAGACACTGTTGGAGAGATGCTTGCCACACAAATATCACCTGACCTGCAGTCCATTAATGACAAGCTAGATACCCTACTGCAGATAGATATCCCTAAACCACCTCCTCCTACAAACAACAGAATGCCCATTGGCATGTCTGACTGGATGCACAGAATGTAGCAGTAATTAACCTTATTGGTTGATGCTGGAAAAAACGGGGAAGAAAGGTTAAAGGGGGAAGAAAGGTTGCAGATGGAAGGTAGCATACAGGAAGTAAGAGAAGAGCTGAGAACGAAGAAGAAGCAAGATGTCTAATTAATTGAAGCAGGGACTAGTCAAAAGAGGACGGAAAGAGCAGACCCTGAGCAGACTGATGAACAACCTGCATTCAAAAGGAGAAGGACCAGACTTGGGGATGAGCCTATATTAGAATGGGAAGGCAAAGAGTTGTTGTATGTTGAGTATTTCCTACCTGAAGAAGCCGGTCCAATGTGGGGAACTGCAAAGAAACAGTTCATTGAAAAATATTATGTCTGGGAGTTAATCCAGGAGAAAAACTGCTCCCCACAGCAGACATTTATAGACTTTATGGAATCAGCATGGTCAACTCTCTGGGCCATCCTATTAAAACATGCAGATGTATGGAATGTATACCCCAGGATTCCTCCCTTTAGAGCTGAAGATCCGCCCACTCTGCAAAACAATGAATTGAATGAGCTAGCGTTGCAAAGCGAAATAAGGAAGCTTTATGAAGAGCATAAGTTCTCTTCCAAAGAAGATCTAGATTTTGCCGCGCTTGTTATTAGGAGGAAATATGGCTTAGCACCTATAAATCATGGACAGAGGCAGCCTATCCACAGAGGCAGAGACAGAGGCAAATGAATTGTTTGTAGTTATATTTTTCATGTAAAATTTGTTTAAGTACTTTTCCTGTATTTGTTTTGATCATTGAAAATGTAATTGTAACAATACAGAAAATTATTATATAATAGTTATTTGAACGACAACCTCTAGTTGTCTCAAAACAAGACTGATTTTGGTTTGAGTCTTGCATTGATGTGCAGAACTGTTTTTCATTTGAATAATCGCTTAAGTTTTGCCATCATCAAAATAGGGGGAATTTGTTAGGAATACTTGTTAGATTTTGATGATATCATTATTGTAATTGTTTGTTCAAATGCTTATTACTTGGCAAAAATGTATGGAAGAACCAAATGAGTATCTTCCATAGGCCAAACTGTGTTAAGTTAGTTACTTGGCAAAATGTAAAGAAGAACCAAATGAGTATCTTCCATAGGCCAAACTGTGTTAAGTTAGTTACTTGGCAAAATGTAAGGAAGAACCAAATGAGTATCTTCCATAGGCCAAACTGTGTTAAGTTAGTTACTTGGCAAAATGTAAAGAAGAACCAAATGAGTATCTTCTATAGGCCACTTAAAGTTAGGCTCAAAATCAGCTAAGTACAAATGCACAGACGAGTACATCAGAGAAGTGTAAGCCAAACACTGCAGAAAAGCCGAGTCACAGTCAAGTCAAAGTCAGAGAAGTTCTGGTCAACAAAAATTCATCAGAGATGTTTGACCATACTGCAGTCAAGTCATCAGCGGACCAAGTCATCTGAAGTATGACCATCAAATAAGTCAAAATTCATCAGGCAGGAGACTTCAGACAAGTCATCTGATCAGGCAAGTCTCAACAGGACATCAGAGAAGTCATCAGCAGAGAAGTCCAAAACTGCAGAAAAGTTGACTAGACATCTGACAGCTTGACTTATAAGAGATCAGTCTAGTGATCAGCCAAGTACTCCAGTCCACGTCAGCATGCGTTGAACAGTCAATATTTACGGAAAGTCACATGCAAGCGTAAAAGGACAGATTGGAGAGATTCCCGCAAAGGATATGAATTAAATAATTCATCCAAACCTACCACTGGAGACTTTAATCTTATTATATTCAAAAGATTCAGCGCCTCACATGCAAGTCTTCACAACGGTCGAAAAATGGATTAAAATATGGGAATCTAGCCTTGCAACATTCAGAAAGAAAAACAATGAAGTCTCTCTCTCCAACAGACGGATTTGTTACAAGATTTACAACGGCTATGAAGAAATGCTCAAAGGATCGACACCTATATATATCCGAAGATTTGAAGATGAGCAGTACGATGCGAACAAAACTTTCAAGCGATCAAAGTTATCAAAGCAATCATATAACATCGTGAAAAGACAGTACTCTAAGTTCTTATTTGAAGAAATATCTTAGTTGGAGAAGACAAACACTCTTGTCTTAAAAACCTGAGTACGGGGTACTTTACTGGGTGAAGTTTCGTGACTGATAGGCATCCGAGGATATGAAGGATCGAGTGGTGCTAGGCAGTCAAAGAGGAGTTGCAACGACGTGATTTCCACTGGTTGGAAGTTGTTGTAGCTAAGTAGTAGAATCACTGTAATATTTATCACTGTTCAGAATTATAGTTGATTTATCTCCAAGTGGTTTGGAGAAAGTGGATTAGTAGAGGATTACCCCACCTCTGAGACCACTATAAATTTCCTACATGTTTTACTGTTTTCAGCATCATACTTAACTGTTGCATTCATACATTATTGTTCCATTGCTTAGTCTTGTTTTCTTCATCAGCTGATTTCCGCCTATCTATCAGCTGAGAAATTCACTCTTCGTGAAAAATAGTTTAAGAGTTTCCATAAGTCTATTCACCCCCCCTCTAGACTTATTCTTGGACGACTTGTGACCTACAGTAATATTCAACTTTGTAGTATCAGTAATTGAAGTGTGATTTTTCCCGTATTCGTATTCCAACAGTCATGGTCATATTAGGAAGAGTTTGCAAATTTATGCATGCGGCTACGTCATAACATACGCTAGCAGACAAGCTTAACGTACGTTATGAGCTGAGGATAGCGTACGCTATGGACGAAGCATGGCGTACGTAACAGGCAGTCAAGCAGATCAGGTTGGTCGGCGTATGGGCCAGCTTGGGATGGGGCCCGGAGAAGATTAGATTCCCGCGTGATCCGGACAGCTTTTTGATAAAGCAAGTCAATGAGGCATAACATACGTTAAAGGATTAAGATAGCGTACGCTACACAGAGCGTATTACGTACGTAAAAGGTGATGGTTAATGTACGTTAAGAAGGTCAGAAAATGAGGCAGTAGCTACTGGCAAACATTAATGTACGTAAGGTGTAGCACATAATGTACGTTAACGCAATAGCGTACGTAACACCGTGTGGATAATGTACGTAAAGATCAGGGTATTATAAATAAGACATCACCCCCATTTCATTTCACCCTCATTTTCTTGCATTTCTTCTCCGATTTCTGCAAACCCAGAGAGCACTCATGCTACATAAACATCGATTTAACATCTCTACTTAGACATTGAAGTTGGGAAGCACATTGGATTGGTTCTCAAGCTTCTGGTGTTGGGTTTTCGCCAAGTGTTCGTCATTGTCCTCTACATTAAGGTATGTTTATGTTTCCAACCTCAAATTCTTGTTCTTAGGAATGATATGAATATGCTTCTGAGATCATTGAATTAGTTAGTAACCCATTAGGTTGAACACCATGGTTTTAGAAGTTGAGATGAGCATGTTTGGGACCTTCCATGATTAAAGAAGATTTTAAGTTGAACTTTGAGTATGCCGATCATAGGGATGAGGCTTTATGAGATTGTAACGTGCCTTTTATGTGGATTTAGAAATATTCATTTGATGAGCATATTGTCAACTTTATCACCTATGTTAAGAGTATACATGAAGATAAGTGTATTAGATGAGTTTCGAAGTATGTTCATGTCTTGTAAAGATGGCCCAGATCCGATAATCTTCATAAGAATGATTAGAACAATGAGATTTCGTTAATGACCATCGTATTGGGTATGCAACCTTAGTATGTTAAACTTTCTTGCTGGAGAACAAAACCCTTGTGATGACTTAACTCGACTATATCTATCCTTATTGAAAATTGTAGATTTAACCGAGCCATACTTTAGAAGCGATGGTCGAGATTGGAATATGAATGATAATGACTTGCATATCCTTGAACTATAGACATCGACATTTTATCTCTGTTAGGACCCGTTGTTTCGCATGTAGTTCGGTATTCGTCCGACGTAGTGTTCTTTGAGTAGTTAACCGGGGATCGACCGAACAATGATGATTACACTCGGTCGCTATCGGAATATTTAGAATGTTCATGTGATGGTCTTGTTACGTAAGTTGAGTTTGTCGTTATTTCTTTTGTGTAAGGTTCGAGCATTGCGATCGGATGATTGTCGGGACGGCCTCTGAGTTGGTTGAAGTCGTTGAAGTGCTTATTTTCTTGCCATCTTTCTAAGGCAAGTACCTTGATTATGTTTATCCGTATTGATGTCAGTTATGTTGTTATATGTCATGTATATGTGTTGTGGTTGTTTTGTCCACCATGCGTTGGTCCCACGGGATCATCATGGGAATCTAAAGTTGTGTGCGCTGGATCATTGGACAGATATTTCCACCATGCGTTGGTCCGATGGGATCATCATGAGAATATATAGCCGTATGCGCTGGATCGTTGGAATACCATGAGTATGTTGAGACTGACATGTTGTGTTGTGCATTATTATTGTTTCTTATTGGAGAGACTTTTTGTTATCTTTGTGGATATCATTGTCATTATTATTCAGGGGTCGCTGAATAAATCGTTGTTGTATAATTATTGTACTTGTACTGGCATCGTTGTGCTAACCCCTCCGGGCGTAAACATTTGTTTTATATTCAGAATCCAGGAGAGGGGGAAAACAACCACTAGAGCTGCATGACGACGAAGGTGTAGAGTGATGTTCCGGCCGGAATGATTTGTCAGATTTTAGTTCTGTTTTAATCAAGTACTCGAGTATGCTGTTGTTTTGTTGGATGTGGACTGATTTGTTCTTTTCGAACCTGTGATGTGATAATAAATGTTACGGTTGTTATTTATATAAGGTTGTTTTTAAATTCTTAGCCTTGTAAATCCTTATATCGGGGATTTACAGCGATGTAATAATCGTGAATATCTTGGGGTGTTATAAAATATGATATCGGAGCTAAGATTATGGATATCTTGGCCGTTGGGTTAAAATAGGGTTCATATATGTCTTTTGTGGTAACCGGCCGCGAATAACATCACTGTACTGCCTACGTCTTCATGTGAGCGGTGGTTGTAAGTTTCCTAAACTCTATCTTGTACTTTACATGTTATACCTTTTTACACTTGAAACGTTAACACGATATTGTTTCATGTATATTGAGTATTTATGCTTACAATATGTTGAGAGGAGGACGTGGACGTGGTCGCGGTCATGGATGCAGATGCAGGAATTTTGGGAGAGAAGCTTCACCTTCTGTCCTGGATTCGTCGTCAACTCAGTCTAACAATAGTTCGGAGGAACAACAAGAGTCTATCAACAATGAACAAGAGCAGACGGTGGAGACAAGTGCTGAACCTGCTGTTCCCGACATCCTTTGTCAGGTGGTCAACCAGATGACTCAATTTGCTCAAGTTGTGGATAGTATGCAAGTGGCGATAGGATTGCAGTCAGGGGAAAGATAGCAAGGCATCCCAGACTTGGGAAATCGAGGATATAGATGCTACAAGAGGTGGCTAAGATGCACCCGCCAAAATTCGATGGTTTTTCTGAGACACCAACATGGGATCACTGGTTGAGAAAATTGGAAAAAATATTTGCAGGAATTAACTATCCAGATGACCGGAGAGCCCACATTGCTCAGTATTTTCTAACAGGGGAAGCATCCGAGTGGTGGGAAGCCATCATGATGCCGGTTGGGAAGATTTCAAACTTATGATGGAAGCTCAGTACTGCCCTCGTCCGGTGAGAGAAGCTAAGGTTCGAGAATTTTTCTCCGTGCAGCCTTTGGATGTGCTGGTGGCTCAGACGATTAAGATATTAAATCAACAGCTGGCGTTTGTTCAACACCTAGTTAGAACCGACGCATAAATGATTATTCACTTTGATATGAGAATAAAGCCGGAAATACAGAGGTACATGTCAGGTTTTGAATGCACCACTCTCCGCCAGTACTAAGATAAATCCTGGCGTATGAAATGAAAGAAGCAGCTATGAAAAAGTTCTCCGAGTCCAAGAAGCAGAAAGTCTATAGTAGTTTCACAGAGCACAAGAGTAGTGGGCTCCACAAAGCACAGATATCCTTTCATTCATTTAAGAGGCCCCCGCACCCATCCAAAGGTGGAAAGAACTTCAGATCAGTATCAACACCGACAGATGTGGTCAAGAACTGTTTTAATTATGGTCGCCCAGGACACCTTTGGCGTGACTGTTTCAGTTCTCTAGTGACATGTTATGAATGCGGATAGGAAGGGCATCGTGCGATGTTCTACAAGGATGTCACTAAATTATTGGGAACTCGTACTTCAAATCCGACTCAGAAAGAAGTGAGCGTTCCACAAATACAGCAGAGTGTCCAACTGCCCCAGAGTTTTGGTCTAGGAAGAGGCAGATGATAGTTCAACCGAAAGGGATCATCGAGTGCTGGATTCGTTCCTCCACATCTTTATGAGATGACAAGGGCAGATGATCAGAATGCAGTTGTAGCATCAGGTACCGTTCAGATCCTTTCTCAACCAGTTAGTGTTTTGTTCGATACAGGAGCTACACATTCATTTATATCATTGCCTTGTGTTAAACACCTGAACATTTCTTGTTTTCATGAATGTGAGACTTATGTTGTGGGTTTACCGAGTAGGGAAAGAATTGCGGGGAATTTAGAAACGAGATATTTTCCTGTATCAATTGGAGGCAAAGAGTGGCCCTCAAATCTGATTATGGTAGAGATACAAGGAGACGATCTGATTCTTGGTTGGCTTAACCGATATGGAGATATTGTAAAATACCAGAAGAGGAATATCTCGATAATAGCCAAAGATGGTTCCGAATTTTTAGTCGAGGAATGGAGACCAGGAAGCTCAGGAAAAGTGATCAAAGCTATGAAGGCTATCAAATTACTAAAACAGGGCTGTACTGGATACTGGTGTTACGTGATGAAGAAAGAAGAAGAAAAAGTAGATCTTTCATCCATCCCTGTTGTGAATGAATTTCCGGATGTGTTCCCCGATGAATTACCTGGATTACCTCCGCAACGAGATGTAGAGTTTACCATCGAGATAGAACCAGGAGCTACCCTGATTTCAAAGGCACCGTATCGTATGGCACCTACCGAGATGTATGAATTGAAGAACCAGCTGGAAGAACTACTGGATAAAGGCTATATTTAGCCAAGTGTTTCGCCCTAGGGTGCACCAGTTCTTTTGTTCGGAAGAAAGATGGATCGCTTCGATTGTGTATCGACTACTGGGAGCTAAACAAGATGACAATCAAGAACAAATACCCGTTGCCACGGATTGATGATTTGTTTGACCAATTACAAGGAACGATAGTATTTCCAAGATCTATTTGAGATCGATATATCATCAGTTGGGGATTAAGGAATCTGATGTTCCGAAGTCAGCATTCAGAACTCGCTACAGACATTATGAGTTTGTGGTGATGCCGTTTGGTTTCACTAATGCATCTGCTATATTTATGCAATTAATGAATCGAGTGTTCATAGAAAATTTGGACAAATTCGTAGTTGTGTTTATTGATGGTATTCTGGTTTATTCCAAGAGCCCGGAAGAGCATGCGCAGCACTTAGAAATCATTTTGGTTCTCTTGAGAAGCGAGCAATTATATACCAAACTTTCTAAGTGTGAATTCTGGATAAAGGAAGTGATGTTTCTCGATCACATGGTATCAACGGAAGCAGTTCGAGTATATCCCCAGAAAGTCAAGGCAATTTTGGATTGGAAGTCCCCTAAGAACGTGAAGGAAGTCAGAAGTTTCTTAGGACTTGCCGGGTATTATCGTCAATTCGTGGAAGGGTTTTCCAAAATTAACCATCCACTTACTCGATTACTGCAGAAAACCCAAAAGTTTGAATGGAACGATATGTGCCAGGCCAGTTTTGATGAATTGAAGAAGAGATTGATGACGGCACCAATTTTAGCACTACCACAAGGAACTGAAGGATTCATAGTTTACAGGACGCTTCAAATCAAGGTCTCGGGTGTGTACTGATGCAGAATGAGAAGGTAATCACATACGCTTCACGACAATTGAAGCCATATGAAGTAAATTATCCAACGCACGTTTTGGAACTGGCAGCTGTGGTTTTCGCCTTGAAGATATAGAGACATTATTTGTATAGGACTCACTGTCAGATCTTCACAGATCATAATATTCTCAAATACATCTTCAGTCAGAAAGAGTATGCGGCAGAGGAGGTGGCTGGAATTGATTAAAGACTATGACTTGGAAATTCTTTATCACCCAGGCAAAGGGAACGTAGTGGCCGATGCACTAAGCCTCAAACCTATTTCTATTCGGATGCTGGAGACTCTCACATCCCAGTCCAGCATTCAATGAGAGTTGATTCGTGAAGGAATTGAAGTATGGTTGCAAGGAATACAAGAGCAATTATGTGTGATAGAATTAACCTTTTCATTAACTGAAGAAATCAAATCTAAACAATTAGATGATCCCCTGATGATTCAGTTACGTGATGAAGTGAGCAAAGGTAAGGCCCTAGGATTTGTGATTCATGATGATGGAGTTTTGAGATTCCAGAGTTGACTTTGTGTTCCCGATATTGATGTTTTGAAGAAGACAATCAGGAAGGAAGCTCGCAGTACGCCCTATTCTATCCACCCGGGCACCAGTAAGATGTGTAAGGATATGAAGTAGAATTTTTGGTAGGGAAACATGAAGAAATATGTGGAGAAATATGTCTCGAAGTGTTTAACTTGTCAGCATGTTAAGATAGAACATCAGCGACCTGCCGGAATGTTGAAGCCACTTCCGATCCCTGAATGGAAGTGGGAAGGTATATCGATGGACTTTATCACCAATATGCCGAAGACCAGAATAGGGATGAACATGATTTGAGTGATAGTTGATTGCCTAACCAAATCGGATCATTTTGTGGGCATTAATGATACTTGGGGACTAGAAGGTTGGCACGAATGTTTATTGCAGAGATAGTCCAATTGCATGGTACACCAAAGACCATTATTTCTGACCGAGATGGTCCCTTCGTGTCACATTTTTTGTAAGTGGTTCATAGAGCCTTGGGAACCGAGCTGAACTTTAGCATAGCTTATCATCCTCAGACTGATGGACAGTCCAAGAGGACTATTCAAACAGTAGAAGAAATGCTGAGAGCTTGTGCCCTAGATTGGTCGACTGGGTGGGAAGTTCATCTACCGTTGATTGAATTCACTTACAACAATAGTTGGCATGCTTCCATTAAGATGGCACCTTTTGAAGCATAATATGGGAGAGGATGCAGATCACCCCTGTGTTGGGATCATTCGTCAGACTTGATCAGGACGGAACCAGAGTTGATAGTACAGACTCAAGAGAAGGTAGCTTTGATTCGTGAAAGGTTGTTGACTGCCCAAAGTCGGCAGAAATCTTATGCAGACGCGTGCCGTCGCTCGTTAGAATTTGGAATTGGGGACCACGTGCTTTTAAAGGTTTCTCCTACTCGGGGAATTTTTCATTTTGGGAGGAAAGGAAATCTGAGTCCGAGATATATCGGACCATTCGAGATTCTTGAAAGAGTTGGAGAGTTGATGTACAGGTTGGCCTTGCCGCCGTCGCTGAGTCATGTTCATAATGTGTTTCACATGTCTCAGTTACGGAAGTACATAACAGATCCGAGTCATGTAATTGGTTTCAACAAGATCGAAGTCACTAAGGATGGCACGTTCGAAGAGAAACCAATCAAGATACTCAAGAGTCGAGCCAAACAATTGAGAAATAAACCAATCACCTTGGTTAAAGTTCAATGATCGCAACACGGAGTCGAAGAAGCTACTTGGGATATGGAGGATAGTATGAAGTCAAGATACCCAGAATTATTTTCGTCTTAAGTTTCGGGACGAAACTTCTTTTTAGAGGGAGAGTATGAAATATCCCGATAATTGTTGAGTATTTTCATTTGTATTTGAACCTTGTAATATTTGACTTTGTAGTATCAGTAATCGAGGTGTGATTTTTCCCATATTTGTATTCCAACAGTCATGGTCATATTAGGAAGAGTTTGCAAATTCATGCATGTGGCTACGTCATAACGTACGCTAGCAGATAAGCTTAACGTACTTTATGAGCTAAGGATAGCGTACGCTATGGACGAAGCATGGGGTACGTAACAAGCAATCAAGCAGATCAAGTTGGTCGGCGTATGGGCCAGTTTGGGATGGGGTCCGGATAAGATTAGATTCCCGCATTATCCGGACAACTTTTTGATAAAAGCGAGTCAATGAGGCATAACATACGTTAAAGGATTAAGATAGCGTACGCTACACAGAGCGTATTACGTGCGTAAAAGGTAATGGTTAACGTACGTTAAGAAGGTCAGAAAATGAGGCAGTAGCTACTGGCAAACGTTAACGTACGTAAGGTATAGCACATAACGTACGTTTACGCAATAGCGTACGTAGCACCATGTGGCTAACGTACGTAATGATCAGGGTTTTATAAATAAGACATCATCCCCATTTCATTTCACCCTCGTTTTCTTGCATTCCTTCTCCAATTTCTGCAAACCCAAAGAGCACTCATGCTACATATACATTGATTTAACATCTCTGTTAGTCATTGAAGTTGGGAAGCACCTTGGATTGGTACTCAAGCTTCCGATGTTGGGTTTTCACCAAGTGTTCGTCATTGTCCTCTACATTAAGGTATGTTTATGTTTCCAACCTCAAATTCTTGTTCTTCGGAATGATATGAACATGCTTCTGAGATAATTGAATTAGTTAGTAACCCATTAGGTTGAACATCATGTTTTTAGAAGTTGAGATGAGCATGTTTGGGACCTTCCATGATTAAAGAAGATTTTAAGTTGAACTTTGAGTATGCCGATCATAGGGATGAGGTTTTTTGAGATTGTAACGTGCCTTTTATGGTTATTTCGAAATATTCATTTGATGAGAATCTTGCTAACTTTATCACCTATGTTAAGAGTATTCATGAAGATAAGTGTATTAGATGAGTTTCGAAGTATGTTCATGTCTTGTAAAGATGGCCCGGATCCGATAATCTTCATAAGGATGATTAGAACAATGAGATTTCGTTAATGACCATCGTGTTGAATCTGAAACCTTAGTATGTTAAACTTTCTCGCTGGAGAACGATACCCTTGTGATGAGTTAACTCGACTGTAATCGAGCCATACTTTAGAAGCGATGATCGAGATTGGAATATGAATGATAATGACTTGCATATCCTTGAACTGTAGACATCAACATTTTATCTCCGTTAAGACTCGTCATTCGCATGTAGTTCGGTATTCGTCTGACGTAGTGCTCTTTGAGTAGTTAACCGGGGATCGACCGAACAATGATGATTACACTCGGTCGCTATCAGAATATTTAGAATGTTCGTGTGATGGTCTTGTTACGTAAGTTGAGTTTGTCGTTATCTTCTTTGTGTAAGGTTTGAGCGTTGCGAACGGCTGATCGTAGGGACGGACTCCGAGTTGGTTGAAGTCGTTGAATTGCTTATTTTCTTGCCATCTTTCTAAGGCAAGTACCTTGATTATGTTATCCGTATTGATGTCAGTTATGTTGTTATATGTTGTGCATATGTGTTGTGATTGTTTTGTCCATCATGTTTTAGTCCGACGGGATCATCATGGGAATTGATAGTTGTGTGCGCTGGATCATTGGATAGGTATTTCCACCATGCGTTGGTCCGACGGGATCATCATGGGAATCTATAGCTGTGTACGCTGGATCGTTGGAATACCATGAGTATGTTGAGACTGACATTCTGTGTTGTGTATTATCATTGTTTCTTGTTGGAGAGACTTTTTGTTATCTTTGTGGATATCATTGTCATTATTATTCAGGGGTCGCTGAATAAACTATTGTTGTATAATTATTGTACTTGTACTAGCATCGTTGTACTAACCCCTTCGGGGGTGGATATTTATTTTGTGTTCAGGATCCAGGAGGGCGAGGAAACAACCACTAGAGCTGCATGACGACGAAGGTGCAGAGTGATGTTCCGGCTGAAATGATTTGATAGATTTTAGTTCTATTTTAATCAAGTACCCGAGTACGCTGTTGTTTTGTTGTCCTTTGAAGTTTGTATTTGGATGTGGACTGATTTGTACGTTTCGAACTGGTGATGTAATAATAATTGTTATGGTTGTTATTTATATAAGGTTATTTTCAAATTCTTAGCCTTGTAAATCCTTATATCGGGGATTTACGGCACTGTAATAATCCTGAATTTCTTGGGGTGTTACTGGAATAACCTCTCTATTGTAATGGAAAATTGCAGTCCCAACTCGGGACCGGTTATAATTAAGAATGACCTCTACATTGTAATATTCTATACTTTTTATAAGTCCATCCTTTATAAAATCCCCTCTATATTAGAATAACTTGTCTTAATATATATATATATACAAAAATATATAATCATGTTACATATGTGAAAATTCAAGATGTCTAAAAATATTTGTCCAATATTGTTTGTAACAAAAATTTGATTGTTTTGGTTGACACTGCTTCTTTTAACTTGCGCGTCCATAGTAACTCATCAACATGATTATTTTGTTGTTGTATCCAATATATTTCCAATTCGTCTAACATTCTTGAAGCTTCTTGATTTGAAACTTTTTCAATTTCTATACTATCATCATCTGGATTATCACCTTGTGCTTCTTGCCTGATTCCTGCAACAATTTCTTTCTCTATTAAAGCATACACCACTTGCTGCTCATCTGGATGTTCGAGAAAATAACTGATATTCATTTGGTAATTATAAAGTAGTTCCTTTATCTGATTCTTCAAATCCGCAACTAATTTTTTATGCTCTTCATCTAATTCTTTCGTAACTTTTAAGTCATCACCATCAACACTTCGAATTTTACAATGCATAAAACAATTTGCAATTGTCTGTGGTTTCACATCGAGCGACCATGAAGAAACTGCATTTTAAATTCCATCCAGGAGAGATATCTTTGATGGTTCCAAGACACGATCTTCAATTCTCTTCAAAAATAGACGATTAAATTGATGACGATAATAATCTTTAAAATTTCTAATGGTGCCTGCATCACATGGCTGAATTTTGGAAGTGTTATTTGGTGGTAAAAACATAACATTTATGTGACGAAGAGGGGGAAGGTTATCTTTTTTACCATGTGTTGTACAATTGTCCAAAATAAGCAACACATTTCTGTTCAAACGGCTATCGAACCATTTTAGCCATTGCTCAAAGACTAAAGATGTCATCCAGGCATTTGAATTTACTCGATAAGTACAATTAAGATTATCACGATTAAGATTTTTAAAGCATCTAGGATTAAGAAACTTACCAATAATCCAAAGCGGAAGTTTGTCAGTGCCATCACCGTTGCAACAAATAACGACTGTAATTCTTTCTTTATTTTGTTTTCGCCCCTCTAACTCTTTGTTGCAAGAGAGGTATCCGCCTGCATTCGATAAAATAGACCAGTTTCATGCATGTTGTAAATGTCCTTCCGAGCCCATTTGTCTAATTCTTCTCTTATGGATCGCAAAAATCTTTCCATGTCAACTGAGCCACTCTCCCCAAAACGACGAAAGGATTTAATTGCATGTCGTCGCTTGAGTTTTTCCAACCAACCATTTGAAAATTCAAATGAAGTAGCTCCTGGATACAATTCCTTTAAAAATATGCTCCCCTTTTCTTTCAATAGTTTTCCAGAAATATTGACATGATCTTGACTGCACACAAACCATTCATAAAGAGCAGACTCTATTAAAGGATATTTCACTTGCTTTTGACGTATTACTTTCTGATTCAAAACGGCGTCTCCTTGTTGGACAGGTACATTCTTGACTATGTTTGATATTGCTGGTTGCGACAACTTAAGTTTATGAGTGTCTTCTAACCATTTTGCAAGATCTTTTTGCTTCCAATCAGGGTTAGTTTCTTTCATTTTATGTAATTGAACACGAATATTTTCAGTAATTTGAGTTCGCTTGCTCTTAGGTGCCACGGCTAGTTTAAAATAATAAAACTGTTGGCTTGAAATGATATAAAAACGCACCAATAGTGCTTCCTTTTGACATGCAACCCAATTTATTTACCATATAAGAGCATCACATCGTGTGCTCTCGAGTTTTCAATGACCAATAATGTCCACAACATAATAATGGCTTTTACATTTTTTTTTTGGAAGTAAAATAATGGCTTTTACTTTTGATTGTCCACAAAATGATTTATAAATAAATAAATAAAAAATTGTGCCACAATTTAGATTTTGTTCTCACATTACTATAATGTTCTTTCTAAATTTACCACATTATTTGCAATAAGTAGAAACAATTTTGTATACAATATATACGTCGACCATTTTCAGATAAGTTATAATAATTAGCACACGAGTCTCTCTCATTATTATAAAATATATCACTTTATAAATCATCGTCTGGCGGCAGCGCGATGCACGGCTTAGTCATCTAGCTTGTCTTAATTATAGAGTTTGTAGTTAATAATTTGGGGACTGTTTTATTTTGTTTAAATAATATGTATATTAAATTATATGCTAATTGTTTCTTATGTGTAATTTTATACCATTTATTGGTTGCCATGTTTGATGGCTTGAAATTTTGAATTTTCAAAAATTTTGTACCATTTATGGGTGGCCATTAATTTTGGCATATGTTTTGGCCTTTAAGAGGTATTAAAGTGCCATTTTGATGGCTTGATTATTCCATAAACGAGGCATTCAGACATGTGCGATGCACACAATTTGTATAAAAATTTTCTTTACGTAATGTTCAAGGTAAGTCGTTGAAGTTTAAATCTAATGATGTCCTCGAATTTAACACAACCGTTAAGTGTTAAGCCCCATATCGACTTGATCAATTCACGTAATGTGATAGTTTGATTTCCACGAATACTTGATAAATATAAACTTAAACAACCCAAAACGAAAATCAAACACATGTGACTCTATAAAAACTGTAATATTTTGAATTCTCAAAATAAGTCTTAGCATTACTATAAATTTACACTGTTAATTAATTTCTTACAAAACAATAACAATAAAAATGTTCAATCTCCTCCTCCCTCCCACATGTCTTGGTCAAGAAGAAAAAACCCACACATCTCACTGAATTATATGCATCCAGCAGGATAAATTATGAACATCATATCCAATCTTCCTCGTCCTCTTTTGATCGAAACCCTAAAGAACTACAAATTAAGAGTAATACGAAAACATTGTGAGCAAAGTAATTAGGTCGAAGGGTTTGTCAGCAAAGTAATAGAGTTTTCTATAGAGCGGATGACTTCATGTGAAAAAACTTGTTCATATTATCGCTCATACCTTATGTAAAGAAGGTGTTTAGTACGTGTCTCAAAATATTATCGATAGGTATAATTTAGGTCTTTAATTATCAGTCAAAGAAATGAAAAGGTTTTTATTTATGATAAACTGACGATATAATTTTGAATTGACTTGGGTCATTATATTTGATTACGAAAAGAACATTATTAGCACAACAATATGCATTAAAGCAGACTTCTTAATCTGATAATACCAAAAGTTAATCCAATATATAATACAAAATTTTCCATTAATAAGAACTAATCACAAACAATAATCAAACTCTCTTACAATTTGCGAAAAAGTTTAATACTGATGTTTCAAAATAAAAATTCCTGAAACATGTTTTTTCGAAAGCAAATGATCTCATGTAGAATCCAATTATGAGACTTACGATTAAGATAACATAAGCAAAACACGTTCTAAAGTTTCACCTTCATTTGTACATCGTCAACCCTGGAAAAAGAATGACGATTTAGAATATTCTTTAAAAAATACACTCTATATTGAAGACTTACGATTAAGAGAAGATGGGCACTCCACTGTTGCTTCTTCTAAAATGCTTCCTATCTGAAAAAGAAAGAAATATGTCGAATGTATAGTATAAGTTACGTGAATAAAGTCATTATCTTATTGCAATTGAAGAAAAAATGTGTGAAACAACAAAGAAACCAATTAACACATATCTCAACTATTCCAACTGAGAGTCCTTATATAATGGCATTGTATGAATTTGTTTTGTATGTTGTAACTTGTAAATGGAAGGCAAAGGGATGTAAGTGTGAAATTATCGTTTCATTTTCACATATACCTTCACATTCAATATTTACTAACTGGTGTCATAAGTACAACAATAAAGAGGCTGTTGATAGCCGAAATTTAATTATCTTATATAATCACATACGGCGTGTAATGTCCCATTTGTGTTAGCCTGGTAGACCTCACGAGGGTTCTACGGCGTGTAATGTCCCATTTGTGAATTGGGGTGTTATAGCCACCGACCCTATTCTTTGACACCGGATAAAAAACTCTCAAGTTCTTTCTGTTCTATATAACCGAGCACCAAAAATGGGTAAACGAAGATAAAACCTTTCTTTCAGCTCAGCTCGTCTTCAAGATCTCTTAAGAGATCACGGGTAGGTTTTGTTTGTTGTTAGTTCTCGTCTTCAAAATCTCTTAAGAGGTCACGGGTAGGTTTTGTTTGTTGTTAGTTTTCGTTTCCAAAGGATCGATGATGGGTTTATGGTGTTAGATCTATAAAGATCTTTGTCTTGAAAGCACCAAGTTTTATTTTTTTTTCGTGTCTTGTTGTGGTTGTTGATGTGAATAGGTTAGATTTTGATGTTGTTGTTGAGGATAGTGATGGGATTAGGATAGTGGATGGGATCTTGTTGTAGTCTGCAATTGTTGAGGATGGTGATGGGATTAGGATAGTGGATGTGAATGCATTATTTATAGGCTCCTGTAACTTATGTATGATTGTAAACTGCCGAACTCTTTGTATTCTTTTTTGTTCTAATTACTGCAGGATGGTTGGTTTACTTGCACCTGCATGCACCCTTCATATTCATCTTAATTACTTGCACCTGCAGGTACCCTTCATATTCATCTTAATTGCTGCAGGATGGTTGGTATACCCGATGATGCCCTTTGATTACACAGGCGTAATAAGTTTTTAGAGTGGGCTTAATCTTTACAACTTAGCAATAAATATTGAGAACTGAATCTTTTAATATATAAGATATGATTTTGTGGGCTTATAATATTTAAATACTTAATTTAATTTATACCATTTATATGGTGGTAAATGATATATTACATAAAATATTTATAATATTTACCTACATTAGGAAACTTTAAGATATATTATTATTAATATTTATTTTTTTATTTTATTCAGGCGTCTAACTAAAGAGATCTCTTTGTTTAGAAGGTGAAAGGCATATGATGTAGCCTTAGCCTATTTGTAAACGCCGAGAATTCTACTCAACTTAAACAAGAATGTAATAAGTAAATAATATATAAGCTGTCACAGCAATCCACATTGATCATATCAGTCAAAGAATGAAGATTAAAGTCAATCTACAGACTTGAAGTAATTCTACATTGAAAGAAGCTCATTTATTTGATCAAGCCTCAGTGAAGTATTCAATAAAGTGGATCTATTAAAGTGAGAGAGATTTTAGCATTGGGACACAATGCGTAGAGGTTACAAAGTTTGATAAAGGGAAAGAGAAAAAGAATCACGGCTTAAAGTCAAGGGATTTTCTGGTAATAGGTAGATATTGACTACCTGTATGTATGTAAGTATTATGATTGTAGTGAATAAGTATATAAAATATAAATTTAAAATTGTTTAAGTACAAAAATAACTTTAGGTTGAGAAAACAAATAAATAAATAGAAAATTTCTCTTTTTTTATTTTTACAATGTAATTACACAAAAAAAAAATCATCTATATTATAAAATAATTTTCAAAAATTATAATAAAATTTATATGAATTCTAAAATTCACAAATAAATATAAGAAACTACAAAATAAATCCAATCAAGTATAATAATATTTGGGAAAATACAAACAAATTCTAAAAAATACAAATAAATGTTAAAAATATAAAAAATAAATTCTAAAATAATAAGTAGTTAAAAATTCCAAAAAATCATAAAAATAGATCCATATTAATAATATAAATTAAATAAATCTGTAAAATAAAAATATTATATAAAAAAATCCATAAAATACAAATAAATAAGAATATCCTGACATTATAAATAAGTTTATCGAATTAAATAAGATGCAAATGTTTATTATCGTTTTTAATAAATTTGTAATAATATAAATAAATCCTATAAAATAAATAATATAAATAAATATAGAAAAAGTACAAATAAATGCCAAAAAAATATGTAAAAATTCTAAAAAAAATAACAAGTAATTCTACATTTCACAAGTAAATCCTAAACAATTAGAAGTAAATGATAATATTAATACAAATTCTCAAAAAATTAATATTAATTCTTTAAAATATATTTATTTTAATATATCTAGAAACATACAAATAAAGTAAAGAATAAAATTAGAAAACTACAATAAATTATAAAAATATAATTAAAAAATATTGAAAATATAATTGTACCATTCAAAATAAAATATTTTATCAGTAAATCCAAAAAACACAGTGTGGATCGTGCATCCTATATTATTTGACCATTATGGGTAAAATTAAGTTAAATAAAGGTAAACTTTGAATACAAAAATGGATAAGAATAACTATTTCAAACATTAAGCACATACTCAAATTTGAAATATATATTATATTTAAAAACACAACAGACCTTGATTACAAGTAAATTCTAAAATTATATCTATTAAAAAAAATATTCCAAAAAATACCAATAAATTTTGAAAAATTAAAAAGATGTTAAAAAACAAATTTCAATCTAAAAATAAAAATTACCTTAAAAAATTATAAACAAATCTTAAGATATTATTAATTTGAAAATTGCTAATATTTCTTCTTTTTTTCATATTCTAGTCTATATAAATATTTTTTATTTTTTATTTTATTTTTAATATTTATCTTTAATATTTTAGAATCTATTATATTTTTTTTGGAATTTAACTATATTTTATATATGTTTTTGTGATTTGTATTTTTAATTTATTTTAGGATTAATTTTTAAAATTTAAAATTAATTTGTATTTTTACAGTTATTTTTTTAGCATTTTCAGTTTTTCAGAATTCATTTATATACAACTTTTCTAATTATTAATTAATATTTTTTGAATTCTAAAATAATTTTATTTATCTCATAATTTAGTTAATCTATTTTGGAGTTGAATTTTTAAGTATAAAATTAATAATTATCTAATAATATGATTATGCCATAAAAAAATTACTTTAGAGAGATAGACAAATTAATAATAGATTTATGACTTTTTAAGGATATTACGAGAATTTCATATTTAGCTGTTTCTTTTCTCAAAATTATAAACAAACAATAAAAAGTACAACATAATTTTGATACCAATACAACATATAGATTGTAGTATTAATGATCAATTATCATGATTAATTTTGCTTTGATCTGATATATATATAAGAAGACTACATGTATACAGGTACTACAACCCCTACCTATTATATAAAGAATAGTCATTGAAGTTAGTCTCTCTTGAACCAGACAATACATCGAGCGTCAACAACAATTCAATGGAAGTTCGTCATAAGTTTCAGTGATTCTAAATATTACCTGCTATCATGAAATTGTATTAATTCTCTCTTAATTAATTATATCAGTTAGTTAATTTACTTAATAAATTAATTCGATTCTAATCGATTTATTCCTTAAATTAATTATTCAAATTAATTAGTTTGAATTAATATTGTACTAGAAAGACTTTGATTTGAACTAGTATGACTATCGTGGATAGTCATACCGAAAGTCTTTGTAGTTATACTTATACCGATAGTCATACCGAGAGTTATAGTGGTTCAAGGATAGGCTTACCGGTTAGGGATGTCAATAGGTCGGGTAGGGTATGAGTATGCCTCATCCATACCCTATCCTATTTGATTCGGATCGGGTTGGTGATTGGCCCATCGGTAATTGGACCCAATGGTATTCTACATCCGTATACCCCATATTTAAGAATATAAATATTTTGTACTCCCTCCGTCCCACCCATTTTGAGCATTTCCTTTTCGGCACAGGATTTAAGAAAAGCTGAAAAGTAGTGTATAAAGTGATGGTGTAGATATATATTATTTAAAGTTGTGAGAGATAAAGGTGTCTTAAAAAGGAAATAACCAAGTATCTTGGGACGGCCAAAAAAAGAATATGAACCAAGATCGGTGGGACGGAGAGAGTAATATATATCATACATATATATAATGTAATTAGTAAATTCAATTCAGTATAATAAATATTTAAAGTATAATATTTTATATAATACTATATATAATATATAATATAATATAATAATTATGTATAATACATAATAATAAGATATTTATATAATTCAAATGGATATGCGGGTCGGGTAATCGGGTAATATACTATACACATACCCTACCCGTACCCGATCATAAAATTTCGGGTTCGACCGATAACCGATCCGATTTTGAGTTTATCCGACGAGTAAGATCGGGTACTTAGAAAATTGACATCCCCATTGCCGGTTGTCTTGCCAAGTCTATTGATAGTCCTACCGAAGTCATACTAGCTCAAAGGATTGTCATACCGACAGTCATTGCAGTTCATTTTGGACAGTCTTTCCAATTCTAATGGATAGTCTTTCCAAGAGTATTCAAGGCAATGTACTTAATAGACAACACATGACAGAAGACAGAACATAAGAACATAATATCTATCACAGAACACTAACTCTCTCTGCATTCAAGTCCAGAGCTCAGTGCATTTATTTCTTCAAGCTTTAATTTCTAGTATTTATTGTTGAATCTACACCACTAGAATTGATTACTTGTTGCTTCTGAGACTTACTAGCGGATCAGTTTTCCCTAGTTATTATCACGAACTGCTTATTAGCATTCGATCTTTTTATTACAAAAATAGATAAGTTCATGTCGAATTTATTCTAGATTTGTTTTAATTAGTTTGATATTCAAACCTTGTAATCCGTATTGTATTTGTAACACCTTTCAAGTTTGATATAAGTTATATTTAACTTGAATATTGTTTCATTTTATTCCACATCAATTTGTTCTTGAATTATTAAATCACGAACCGAACAAATTCGATTAAACAGTACAATTTGTATGTAAGAAAGTTGTTCGGAAAAACTTGCCGGGCAGAAATAAAGTACAATTGGAAAACGAAAGTAAAACTCGAAAAAACAAGAAATTACAAACTCGAACGAAATTGAAATTACAGAACTCGAAACCGAATTAAAATTACAAGAGAAAAATAGAAAACCGTATAAAACTAATAGCCGAATCGAGGAAGGACTCTTTCCGCAAGACGAGATACGCCCCGGTAGTGCTCTCGGTTTAGGCGTGTCGTCTCCAAAGATAAAACGGCTTCGTCTCGAAGGCAGTAGCACCAAGTTCCGACGAACATGAACGAGGTGAGGACTCGAGTGACTTATGTAATTCGAAATGCAGAGTATGCAGGAAAAAACTTTTTGATTTTTCGTGTGTGTCAGATGCAAATGAGATGCATGGCTATTTTTAGGCCATCTCACTCTGCAGGGTTTAAACACAGCCATTAATGGCTATCATAATGTAGGCATTTTATGCTGCATTATGCCTCAGGAGTTTCGAAATTCAAAAATGGCAGGAGTTACAGAATTCAAATCTGCCATTTACTCCTCCTCATTATTACACCTGGGCGGTTACATATGTGTACTAGCTGAATTTGGATAGTCAGGACGTACCTGGACTGTATTCAGCTCCTTAACCACTCGAGGGATGTACCTGGACATCGTTATGTGCACATACGAGCCCACCAACATTGTTGAGCTAGTTCAAAAATTTTTTAAGCAAGCCAAAACCTAGCCCAAGGCCAAGCCCACGACCACCCAAAGACCAATTGCCAAGATCTAAGATCCAAGATCCAAGTCCAAGGCCAAGACCCAAGGTCCAAGGTCCAGGGCTCGCGGCCCGCGGCTCGCGGCCCACGGCTCGCGACCGCGGCCGAGACGAGGCGGACGGCGGCGGCAGCGCGTGTGGGCTTTAAGCCCATTCATATATGCCATTAATTAGTACATGAATAAAACTCCTTATATACTCAAACAATGATAGTTCATTAATCAATGTGGCATAGCCATCCCCCATTAATCCAGAATTAAGTGACAAACTTTAATTCACTATTTCTCACTCACCGGGAATTGGTTTAGAGAAAGTGAATATACTATGATCATCTACTCGGAACATAGATCGGTCCTATGATATTTAATTTTACAAAATAAAATTAAAATTATTAAAGATTCCAACAATCCCCCACATGAGTGAAATAGCCCAAATGCAATGTACATACACAAGCTCAGTCCTCAAGAGGCGTTAAAGTATAAGGACAGGTAGTTCGTGGCTTTAAACCTACCATAGTTAACATCATCGGGTACACACGCGGATTAGTGGCATGATTTATTGAACTATTCCCCCACATCGTGCACCGAGGCAATGGTGCTAACACTTGAACACCTCAACCTCATCCGTTCCCACGTTTTGTGTCCTTTGCGGGTCTTGGATACCCCTTTGAATTTATAAGTGTATTTCATGAAGCGGCCCTCACTTCTCACTTATATAGGTGATTCTTTACCGAGTATCTTGCCATACTCTATCTCCTCGAGGTCTTTAGAAATCATTAAAAGTCAGACTTAACCTCACCACTATACAAGCTTTCAACACTCAATTGCTCTATAGGGAATAAACTTAGATGAGTATTTTACACGAACTCTCATAGCTTAGTTTTCCAGTTGAACCAAGTTCTTGGGATCTCCAGTCATCTTGGTTGGGTTACCACTATGATAATTCTCAATTTGTGGATTTTAAACCCATTCCCTCTGTTGGATATTTTATTCCAAATATTCATTAATAGAGTTTTGATGATTAAGTTGCTAAACAAAGCAAAACAACAAAGAAGCGAAGCAAAGCAATGAAGGAGTCGAAGAGGCAAAAGGTCGCGCAATCCGGAAAAACTATTTGTTCATGATCAGTCAAGATGACCATCCTACCTGCAGATCAGAAGAGAGCAACCTACCTGCAGACCAGACGAGAGCAACCTACCAGCAGACCAGACGAGATCGAACCTACCTAATCAGACAAGAAGAAAGTCACCTGATCATACATATGGAAGAAACGAAGCTACTGGACTAATCTGTGAAGAGCTTAACGTACGTAACAAGAAGAGGTTAATGTACATAATACGTCTAACATACGTAATAAGGAGGCAATAACGTATGTAATGAAGGCAGCAGAGACTAACGGCTAGTTAGAAGAAAAATGCCTATAAATACCACTTCTAATGGTATTCATCACACAACAACACAAAGCAAATAATCTATACTTGTGAGATCATTGTAAACATTCTTGTTGTTGTTATTGAGCTTATATATTGATAGTTTGAGTGTTTATACATCCAACACATACACGAGAGGTAAAAGAATAGATACGATTCGATTCGGTGTTATCAGGATCAAGGATCCGGCATTCTTAGAATCACAATCGATATCTAAGTGAGGTTTGTCTAGTACCCATAGAAAGCTAGATCGATTGATTCCTTGTCCGATAGAAAAGGAAAATGGTTTAACTTGGACCGACATAAAGACAAGTGTGTACGGTAATATCTCGATCGATAGAAGAAAGATTGAACGGCTTACTCTGACCGATAGAAGACATGCTTGTAACGGTTATCCCTTCACCGATAGAAGAGAAGTGTAGACGTTTATCTTCAACCTATAGAAAAAGATACCGAGAGAGGGCGTAGGCACGTTTGGCGAACCTCTATAAATCCCTGTGTCGTTTAATTTCTGCACATTAATTTTAAATACGCTTCCACACAATAGCGCTTATAACTGATACCGTACCAAGAATTGGTATCGGAGTGGTACCTCCTAGAAGCGGCTTAACATCCTAGGAGAAGATCCAAATGGCGTTTAAATTTTCCCCGAGCGAAGGTCATATGTCAAACCAATCTCCATTCCTCGATGGATCAAATTATATGAAGTGGAAAAAGAAGATGTCAATCTTCATCCGAGCTTATGATATCGAGCTTTGGAAGATCATATGTCGAGGTCTGAAAATTCCCACGAATTCCAACGGGACTATAAAGAGTTTCGAAGAATATGATGATATGGATTGGGAGAACGACCACCAAAATTGTAAGGCAACACAAATGCTTTATTGTGCCTTAAATCCTAAAGAACTCGACCGAATTTCCTCGTGTAATAGTGCCAAAGAAATTTGGAAAAAGTTGGAGGCAACTCACGAATGAACAAATCAAGCAACATGGAGCGATGAAGATGAAGATGATGATTTCAATCAAAATCTCGCTCTCATGGCAAGAAGTTCACTCGACGATAGTGACGTCGAAAGCCATGTTAGTACGTTGTCTCCAGAAGAGTTATTTGAAGCATTCGAATTATTACATACCGATTTCAAAATGCTTTATCCGAGATTAAATCCCTCCAAACTAAAAACAAATTATTGGAAAAAGAAATTTCTAAAATTCTTGAAAAGGGAAAAATTGTCGAATCCGATCATTCAAAATGCGTTGAAAACGAAAACATTTTAAAGGATGGTTTTTTGAAAGTTCAAACCGAGATAAAGAATTTAACGAAGAAATTTTCGTGTGGAAACGAAAAATTTAAACAAATGCGCTCTTTGTTCAAAAATGTACTTTGAACAAACAGGGGTTCGGATTCAAACCACATTTGAAAAACGGATCCTTAAATTTGAAGATACGCCGATGTGAAAAATATTTAAAAATTGGGCATCATATTTTTAATTGCAAAAGCCCACGACGGACGGTTACAATAAAAAATATTTGGATTCCTAAAGGAACCGTTATTCCAAATATCGTCTATGTCAATGAAAAACGACCAACTTTTGGTTGGATCCCCAAAAATTGATTTTCATCAAATTGGTATTTTACTAAGGGGGAGTAATATTTTTTAATGGGAATATATTTGTCAGGGGGAGTTATACCCTATCATGCATATTTTATACATCTATTGGTATTTTTATTCATTTTTATTACACTTTTGCTGATGACAAAAAGGGGGAGAGAAAAGATATGAATGAGATAAAAAGCGTCATGGAAGAATGACGAGAAAAATTAAATGCAAAAAAGGGGAGAAAAGAAAAGACAAAGAAGTCGAAAAAGATGAAATCCCGAAACATTCGAAGAAGTTGAAAAATAAAAAAAGAAACGAAAAAGTTGAAATATAAAATCGAAGAAGTCGAAAAGGAGAAAAAGAAAAAGATGGGAGAACTAACGAAATGATCAAAGTCGAAAACTTTGATTCGTATAAATATACATATATTTTATTTTTGCAGGATTTATCCATTCAAGGCGTTTTGTAATCATCAAAAAGGGAGAGATTGTTGGAATATTTTATTCCAAATATTCATTAATAGAGTTTTGATGATTAAGTTGCTAAATAAAGCAAAACAACAAATATGCGAAGCAAAGCAACGAAGGAGTCGAAGACGCAAAAAGTCGCGCAATCCGGAAAAGCTATCTGTTCAAGATCAGTCAAGATGACCATCCTACCTGCAGATCAGACGAGAGCAACCTACCTGCAGACTAGACGAGAGCAACCTACCTACAGATCATACGAGAACGAACCTACCTAATCAGACAAGAAGAAAGTCACCTGATCATACATAACGTATGCAATGCATGTTGCATGACGTACGTAATAATACAAGGATAACGTACGTAACACTAAGGGTATAACGTACGTAACGGAGTTTTCCAGAATTCAAACAAAAAGAACGTTGGAGATGATGTCAAGGCTTACATCAACAAGCAACGGATATGTTGACTATTGATAACGTACGTAATGGAAGAAACGAAGCTACTGGACTAATCTGTGAAGAGCTTAACGTACGTAACAAGAAGAGGTTAATGTGCGTAATACGTCTAACGTACGTAATAAGGAGGCAATAACGTACGTAATAAGAAGGCAATAACGTACGTAATGAAGACAACAGAGGCTAATGGCTAGTTGGAAGAAAAATGCCTATAAATACCACTTCTGATGGTATTCATCACACAACAACGCAAAGCAAATCATCTATACATTGTGAGATCATTGTAAACATTCTTGTTGTTGTTATTGAGGTTATATTGATAGTTTGAGTGTTTATACATTCAACACATACACGAGAGGTAGAAGAATAGATACGATTCGATTCGGTGATATTAGAATCAAGGATCTGGCATTATTAGAATCGCAATCGATATCTAAGTGAGGTTTGTCTAGTACTCATAGAAAACTAGATCGGTTGATTCCTTATCCGATAGAAAAGGGAAATGGTTTAACTTGGACCGACATAAAGACAAGTGTGTACGGTAATATCTCGATCGATAGAAGAGAGATTGAATAGTTTACTTGGACCGATAGAAGGCGAGCTTGTAATGGTTATCCCTCGACCGATAGAAGAGAGGTGCAGAGGTTTATCTTCAACCTATAGAAAAAGATACCGAGAGAGGACTTAGGCACATTTGGCCGAACCTCTATAAATGCCTGCGTCGTTTAGTTTCCGCATATTAATTCTAAATATGCTTCCGCACAATAGCGCTTGTAACCGATATCGTACCAACACCCTCCTGCAATTTATTCATTTGATCACGATTTAACCCTTTGGTTAGCGGATCCACTAGATTATCCAATGACCTCACATAGTCAATAGAGATAACCCCACTTTTTATCAAATATCTCACGGTATTATCAAGTCGACGAATATGTCGAGACTTTCCATTATACACGTTACTCTTGCCCTACCAATGGCAGCTTGGCTATCAAGAACAATCAGGGTGGATATGGTATACCCGCCTACGTGACTACTTGATTGAAGGCGATATAAGAACGACGAATTGTGTCCCCGCATGTTTATTAAGAAAACAACTTCTGGATTAGCAATTGTAGCTGTATATGTCGATGATATGAATATAGTCGGTACTCTTGACGAATTAAGAGAAACCGCAGCTATCTAAATTCCGAATTTGAGATGAATGATCTGGGAAGACTCAGTCTTATCTAGGCATTGACCTAGAACATCGAGCTAGTGGAATCCAATATATCATTTCCTGCTTCATTCCTGTCCCCAAAACCAAAGCCACCATGAATGCTCTCAAAGCCATCTCTGCTAACACCGACATGCCCATTGAGGTCACCACCAATGATCAATTTCTCACCCATAGGAATTCGTTCGACAACCTCTTCCAAATCTTCCCAAAATTCTTATTTGATCGATGCATCCAATCCTACTTGTGGTGCATAAGCACTTATGATAGTTAGAAACTCATCCCCTATCACAAGCTTAATACTCATTATTCTATCGCTCTTTCTTGACACTTCCACCACATCATCAATGAATTCTTTATCAATGACGATACCCACTCCATTTCTACTTCTATCCTTTCCAGAGTACCAAAGCTTGTAACCCCAAGGAGCTAACACTCTTGCCTTCTCGCCAACCCACTTAGTCTCTTGTAGACACATTATGTGAATTCTCCTCCTTTAAGAAAGCACATAAATCGTTTTAAGAATTTTAATAAATCTAATGCTTCCATTTTCTCCTTAGGTAAAAGCTCTCTAAACAATTTGAACTCAATGAATAGTTCAGGTCCACTAATATCTGATAACGTTTTAACCATCAAGTCTTTAATGTTCTCTCTCAAAATGTTCCACCTCATTGTAGAGTTAGCAAATAATGTATAGATTTGTTGTACTGTTCCAAAGAACTCTCTAACCTTCATTGAAGTGTTCGCAATGTCACATAAAACCAAATTAAGGCTACGAGATCCGCATGGATTATAAAAAGCTCTAGGATTCAAATCTAAAAGCCTTTTTTGCACACTGTGATTATTACGTTTTATGTTAGACCCATTATCATATGATTGACCTCTAATATTATTTATATAAAGATCATAAGAATGCAACACATGTATCTATTTTTTTTTTGTTAAATTTCAATATGTATATATTCAAGGAGCTATAAATTCGGGGGCCTTTTATTTTCGGGGGCCCTGTGCGATCGCTCACCCC
Source organism: Orobanche coerulescens (assembly GCA_033398695.1). Taxonomy (NCBI): domain Eukaryota; kingdom Viridiplantae; phylum Streptophyta; class Magnoliopsida; order Lamiales; family Orobanchaceae; genus Orobanche; species Orobanche coerulescens. Next base: position 179,095,628 of record CM065807.1, on the reverse strand, counting down.
GCGCTAGGGGTGCTAGTTCTATTCCTCACCCCGTTTTGGAAATATATATACTCTTTTTTGTTACTAGTTTTTTTCGATAGTTTTTTTTTTAAGGAAAAACATTGCATATATTATTGTAAATCAAACTCAGCCAAAGCAGTTACAGTCTGGGGAAACTGACCCATACAAATCGCTTCAGCACTATCTTCAGTATTCCATCTAGCTACATGATGGGCAACTGAATTTCCTCCTCTCTTGACATGAGAAATAACAAAAGCATTAAAAAGTCTAGACAACTTGCTTATATCATCATATATAAGGAATAAAGGAGAGAAACCACCCACATTCTTATCTATAATTCTGATAACACTCACTGCATCACCCTCTAGCCATACATTATGATATCCAAATCTTCTTGCCAATTGTAAGCCATATAGAGCTGCTGCTGCCTCTGCTATTTCACTCTCCCAGTGTACCTTCACTCTCTTCACTGCGGTTATCAACAATTGGCCCTCTTCTCCTCGTATTACTACTCCGAGCCCCACAAAAGAACCCGATACGATATGCGCATCCACATTAATGTTTATCATACCTGCAGGAGGACAACACCCACTCGAACCAGACAATGAAAGAGTTTGTGCAGGATGAGTAAAAACCTTCTTTGCATAAAACCCATACTCTTCTACCAGTTTCAAAATCCTGCAGCTGTTATTGGACCATTCAAATTAGTTTGCTCATAAACTAATTTATTTCGGCAGAACCATATTGCCCAGGACATTGCCAAAATACTCCTTAATTCCGGGACACTAACCTTGCTGGAGAACCACAAGACTTTCATGGCAAATGACGATGCAGGTGCTTTCTCAATGAGCCTTGCAAAATTACTACTCTCCCACACCTCTCTTGCAATATTGCATCGGAAGATAACATGGTTGATTGATTCAATCTCCATTCTACAGCAGCTACAAATTTCATCTGGCGCAATGTGGCGTCTAAATAGGATCTCTTGGAGGGCCTCCAAGACCCCACACCACGCGCCAAATCTCTCGACTATCTTCACTGGAAGTAGGTAACTGCATTTCTCGTCTCCCAAACTTACCCAGATAGTAGCCAGATTTTACCGAGTATTCACAACATTTTGATGGCCACCAGTATAAGTTGTCTTCAGGCATCCTTGCAGATAATGGAATACTAATGATTTTGTTGCTAACTTCTTCTGAGAATAAATCCCGAATCATTTGCACATCCCAATTTCCACTTTCCACATCAATTAACTCAATAACCTTAAGATCCGGGTTGTACAGATGGTCTTGACGAGGGACTAGAGATGCATTGCTCCCTGGGAGCCAAATATCTCTCCAAACAGCAATATTCAAACCATTCCCTACTCTCCATGGCAATCCTTCTAGAAGAAGCGATTTTGCTCCCCACATACTACGCCACGAATAGCTGAGATCATAGCCTCTATAAGCAGATAGCACCGAACTATTCTTAAAATATCGGGCCTTTAGTACCGAGTGAATTAAAGAGTCTGTTGTGGTATGAGGACGCCAAATTTGTTTCGCTAACATGGCTTGGTTAAATACTTTCAGATCTCTGAATCCCATCCCTCCAATTGCCTTCGGTTTACACAGAGACTCCCAACTATGCCGATGTAACTTCTTATTTGATCCATCAGAACCCCACCAAAAACGAGCCAGCAGAGAATGTATCTCATCAATCAGCCCCTCTGGAATTTTAAAGACACTCATCATATATGTTGGAATAGCTTTAGCCACTGCTTTTATCAAGATTTCCTTTCCAGGTCTGGACATCAGCTTTTCTTTCCAGCCTTGAAGCTTCTTCCATATTCTTTCCTTTATACATGCAAAAATTTCTTTCCTCGACTTTCCAATAATAGTAGGCAATCCTAAATATTTCTCATGTTTTCAACCTCTTGTACCCCTAGTGTATCAACAATTTTCTGTCGTCAACTTGCACTCACACCTTTGCTAAAAACAACATCTGGTTTATCTAGATTGACGCACTGCCCGGATGCTCTCTCATATTTGCTGATTATTTCAGCTATCGCTGACCATTCTTCAACAGACGCTTTAGCAAAAAGAATACTATCATCGGAAAAATACAAATGAGATATTCTAGGGGCATCATGGCAAATTTTCACCCCATGGATGCGGTCCTCCCTAGCAGCTTTCGATAATAAAGTAGAGAACGCATCAGCAACAATGAGAAATAAATATGGGAAAACTGGGTCACCTTTGCTTCTGTAAGACCAGATGGTGATTCTGAGGAAAACGACGAGTTAAAGTAATTAACCACAAGACACTCCAGTTCCTTCCCTTTTCCCCGCCACACTCCCTGATCATCCAGTAGTCCCTGAATTCCATTTACACGCCTCATGTGATTCGCTTTATGATGAAACTCTGAAGTGTTCGTGTCCCCATCGCGAAGTTCATTTGCTCTAGCACGAGCATGCCAGTAAGATTCCTCCAATCTGTGAAGCTCATTAAGCTCAGCCGATAATGTTTGACAACTATCTAGCATATCTGCATCTGGAACTCTTGCTTGTGCTACCTTTAATTTTTCCTCTGCCTCTTTTATCTCTTTTTAATATCTCCAAAACACGTCTCTGCCCAAGAAGAGAGACATTCAACACATATTGAAAGCCTCTGTACAGCTTGTTCCCAAATACTACATGCCCATGTCTCTGCTACTATTCTTCCGCATTCCTCATTTGATAACCACATTGCTTCGAACTTGAACATTTTACTTCTATTCTCCCTCACACATTAATTATTAGCAGTGAGCGTAATTGGAGCATGATCTGATCGGTAGATTGGGAAATGTTTAACACTATAGTACGGAAACATATTACACCAGTTTACATCAGCTGGATAACAATCCGATCTTTCCCGAACAAAGGTAGCAGGTGTTTTACCTCGTTTCCAAGTGAAGCAGCTCCCTCGATAACCCAGATCACGTAATCCACAAGCATCCATTGCCCTCTCACTCCGAGGATTACCCCCTTCCTTTTCTTCTAAACTCACAATTTCATTAAAGTCACCAAACATTACAATAGGTAAAGGGCTGTTAGCTTTAATTGAGGACAACATCGACAATGTCTTGTGTTTATTTTCCTGTTCTGGCCACCCATACACACCAACTGCTCTCCACATTAGATTATCATTGTAGTCGCATATATCAGCTGTAAAGTGATGGTTTGAAAAGGACCTGGTAACCACCTTAATATCCCTCCACCAAAAACCCAGAATTTCCCATACTACTTGTACATACACCATCTACAAAACCACAAGAGTTACGGATTCTTTCTAAATCACTAGCTTCAATCATCGTCTCCATCAAAAAAGACAATATCCGGCCTCTCTCTCCAACACCAATCTCGGAGAGCCTTGACTGTCCAAGGATTGCCAAGCCCTTGGCAGTTCCAGCTTAATATTTTCATTGTTTTTCGAGGGATTGGGCGCTGCCAAATCCCTCTACTTGATTTAAACTGTCCCGTTATTTTCCATCCTTTTTTTGTTTTTATCATTTTCTTGCATAATCACATCTCCATCGGCTTCAACGATGTCATCAGAGAACACCCTTTTATTTGATCCAAGCCTGTCATTCTTCATGTTAACCTCATTTTCTCCATCGTTCAGTACCTTGCCATCAAAAATTATTCTTGGTTTTCTCTTCCACGATCCGTTTTGTGCATCGCCTTCTGAATACCTTTTAGTTTTGATGACACTTGCATGATTTGACGTTTTATTACTCTTGGTCTCAATATTTGATCTCCCCTCTGATTTTGTCTTTTTGCCCATTTTTTCTATTTCCATATTCTGCGTTGCTAACCAAAACATGTGTTGACTTTATTGAGTGACTCTATTCCCTCTTTATTGTTATTCTCGCCAGCAATTCTATCAATATCAATTCCCCATGTTGCACTCGGGCCTTATGTGTAGAAACCACTATCGAGGGTACAACAGTAGCATTTGCACTTGACGTCACATTTGGCACCCACTATCTCTTTTAATGTAATGTACCAGGTAGGGGTGTTCAAAAATATCCGATATCCGATATCCGATCCGAAATATCCGAAAATCCGAAGTTCCGGATATTCGAAAATTCGAATATCCGATAATTCGGATATCCGAAGTTCGGATATCCGGAACTTCGGATTCGGATATCGGATAGTAGTTTTCAGAAAAATCGGATATTCGGATATCCGAAATATCCGAAAAAACCGAAATTTTTTATTTTTTTATATTTTAAATAATAAAAAGTATTCGGATATTCGGATATCCGATATCCATATCCGAAGTTTTTTTCGGATATTCGGATATCCGATATCCAAATCCGAATATTTTTTTCGAATATAAGGATATCCGAATAAAATTTTTATTTTTTTCCGGATATTCGGATATCCGATATCCGTATCCGAAATTTTGGATATCCGAAAACCGGATATCCGAAATTTCGGATACGGATATCGGATATCAAAATCTACTATCCGAATTTTCGGATATCCGAAATTTCGGATATCCGAAAGTCCGGATATCCGGTTTTGAACACCCCTAGTACCAGGGGTGGGTGTTGGGAAAAAGTACCGACTAACGTCACGTCACAACGAATAAAGCGGAACCTTGTTTGACAAATTCTCACTCTTCAATCGTAACTTCGTGATTACCGACGAGTAGAGCACCAATTACAACTCGATAAAATAATACAAATGATATTCGAAAGCAATAAACAACGAGACACAATTTTAGCGTGGAAAATCCCTCAAGACGAGAGTAAAAACCACGGGACCGAAGCCGCTTAAAATCCACTATCACCAACACACACAAATACACAATCTTCCCTAATACAAACTAGGGGTATACACCAATCGTCAAATACTTGATAATAAATGTTCTTCAAGTATTTGTAATCAATAACAACAACAAGATCGATAACGAAAATAACCGTAAATGGCTTACACAAAGAGCTAACGAAATACCCGTACTTCCGGACTCAAAAACTCGATCTACACCGGTGAAAAGATTTGCCCAATAGCTACCAAGCTATTGTCAAAAGATCACGACGATCCGACCGATAAATCTCCGGGAAAATAAAAATTGTATTTCTCTCTCTATCTCTCTCTCTCTCTTGTTCTTGAGTGTAGGTGGTGAATTATGAAGAACTCCCGTTCCAAACATCATAAAAAGAACAACCTGTGCACGGTTGACTTCGTGTGCCGCGGCCCAGCCCAAGTGTGCCGCGGCACACACAAGAAAATTGCGCCTGTGTCTTGGTAGGGGGCCGCGGCCGCCAGGAGTGTGCCGCGGCCCATAGTACAGGCGACTTGGCGAACATGTTAGGCGTATTTTTATACGCTTATTTATCATTATTTTGTATTATTTTGGAGAGTGAAATTGTCTAAATGAGCCTTTAATGCCTTAATTTTGTATGATTGACAGGAAATTGAAGTCCTGGAAGCTAAAAGCGAGGCAAAACGGCGAAACGGCAAATTGGGCTATGAGCGCGGACAAGGAAGCGTGGCCGCGGCACAGAAGACACCCACCAAAGGCGAGTAATCGTACTGTGCGGCACGGCACCCTGTGAGCCGGCACGTAAGAAATTAAGGACGCCTGTGCATCCAGTGAAGGCCCTGTGCGCGACATGCATTTCGTGCGCCGCGACACTTGGCGGTATTTGCATGACCGCGCGGATTAGGGCGTTTGAGCCGATTTCGACCTACCGATACGGATGCGATTTGGAGGATGTCTTGAGCTATAAATAGGGTTTAAGACCCTAATTAATTATCTTTGGATCTTTGATCTTTGGAGCTTAAGCTTGGAGACTAGAAGAAGAGGGAAGGTAAGACTTCAAAGGCAGAGGGCGGAAGCTGAAGAACGGAGGAATCCGAGCTTCATCTGCGTTTGATTTTTATGCTTTCATTTATCTATTCTGTATTTTCAATTATTAGTATGTCACGCTAAAGCCCTAATCTAGGGTTTTGATGAAACCTATGTTTTGACGAATTTCTTGAGATTATCCAATTAATTACCTTTTTGTTGAGTTTTCCCACTTGTGTTTAATGCTTGCAATTATCTGGCCAATAGTTGTATTGATTTAATCATTCAATTCGAATCGGGAGAGGAGAATTGGTGAGGAACTATTGGTGAGGACCGTTTTATTCTGTGAGATAGGAATATACTCATAGGAACTACGTGGCCTTTGGGAGATTTTATGCTTTTCGCCTATTGACGAATTAATTCACCTAGGGATAGAGTGCGTTATTCGCCTTTAGATAAATCTATTGACCTCGGGAGAGGCGGTAGAATATATTAGCAATCTCCGCCTTCAATAAATTGGGAAAAATTATTTATTACGGATAATCTAGAGTAAATTCGGATAAACCGAGGTGGATTCAGAATCCTAGACTTATTCATCATTTGATTTCCTTTATTCAAGCTATCGTTATCTACTGTTTAGTCGTTTAGTAATTCTTTTAGTTATTAATTGCAAAACCCAAATTCGATTGTTCAAATAAAATTGGAATACACAAAAATCGGTAGTTAGAGATTCAGTCCTCGTGGGAACGATACTCTACTTATCACATTATTACTTGTAAACGATGACGTGCACTTGCGTGTAAGAAATATCGCAACAAGTTTTTGGCGCCGTTGCCAGGGATTGAAATTTTCTAATATCGATTTAAGTATTTCTAGTCTTAATTTGAACGTTTTTATTTTTATTATTTTGTGTATTTAATTTCGGTTATTTGTTTTTCCTTTCAGGACCTTTCGTGTAGTGCATGAGAAAACTCGGTAACGAAGGCCTACTACCTTTGGATACCGAGCTCGAGCGCACTCTTCGAAGGAACAAGAAGGAGAAAAGAGAGTTGCAGACGACGGTCAACATGGCCGAGAATATCGAAGTCCAAGGAGGAGATAACCATGTGCGGCAAGTTCAACCGGAACTAGCTCTTCGAGATTATGCCATGCCGCAGATCAATGCTAATTTTTCGGGAATTCGGCGTCCCACTATCCAAGCCAATAATTTTGAGATCAAGCCTGCTATTATTCAGATGGTGCAGGCGAGCCAATTCTGTGGACTGCCGAATGATGACCCGAACGCTCATATTGCTTCTTTCCTTGAGATATGCGACACGTTCAAGACTAATGGTGTCACCGACGATGCCATCCGATTGAGGCTTTTCCCTTTCTCTTTGAGGGATAATGCAAAATTTTGGTTAAATTCCTTACCGCCGGGGTCGATTACAACATGGGGAGAGTTAGCGCAAGCCTTCCTTGCCAAATTCTTCCCACCTTCTAAGACGGCGAGGTTGAGAAACGAAATAACCACCTTTGGTCAGTACGATATGGAATCGCTCCACGAGGCGTGGGAGCGATATAAAGAATTGTTACGAAGATGCCCTCATCACGGCCTTCCTGATTGGTTACAAATTCAGACGTTTTACAATGGTTTGAGTGCTTCTACACGCACTCTCGTGGATGCGGCCGCTGGTGGGGCCTTGATGGGAAAGACTATGGCCAAGGCACACTCGCTTTTGGAAGCTATGGCCGCAAATGCATATCAATGGCCATCGGAAAGATTGACACCGAAAAGAGTTATGGAAGTTTCAAGTAATGACCCGATTTCCACCTTGTCAGCTCAAGTCGCCGCTTTGACCCAACAGCTCCAAGCATTTTCGCACGCACCTTCCCCCGTTACCATAGAGACATGCAATTGGTGTAATGGATCACACCCGAGCGCGGAGTGTCAAGTTAGAAACCCGTTCGAGCAACATCAGATGGAGCAGGCTCAATTCGTGGGAAATGGAAATCGGCAGAATAACCCGTACTCCAACACTTATAATCCGGGGTGGCGAAAACATCCCAACTTTTCGTGGAGAAACGGACAGAACTCAAAACAGCCCCCGTTCGCTCAGAATCAACATCAGCCCCCTCCCGCTCCCAAAGTTTCTCTCGAGGAAGCACTTGCAAAATTGGCGGCGAATACGAGTCAATTTATGACCCGTACTGAAGCGACATTGCAAAATCATTCCGCTTCCATTCGAAACTTGGAGGTCCAGCTGGGCCAAATTGCTAATGTGTTGACAGCTCGCCCGGAGGGAGCATTGCCGAGTACAACAGAGACAAATCCTAGAGAGAGTCTAAACGCAATCAGCTTGAGAAACGGGAAAGAGGTGTTGGACCAGCCTGAGCGGTGTGAAAAGAAGAATGAAGTTGAGGAAAAGAATAATATAGAGACAGAGGAGTCGCAAGATTTAAAACCTTCAATAATGTTGCCGGATAACTCGAAGACATGTGTGCCCCCCGACCCGTTTCCGCAGAGATTACAGAAGAAAAAGGCGGACAAACAATTTTCTAAGTTCCTTGACGTGTTTAAAAAGCTTCACATAAACATTCCGTTCGCCGACGCGTTGGAACAAATGCCGAGCTACGCTAAATTCATGAAAGAGATATTGTCGAAGAAAAGAAAACTTGAGGAGTTTGAAACTGTCGCCTTGACGGAGGAATGCAGCGCAATTCTTCAAAAGAAGCTCCCACTTAAATTGAAAGATCCGGGAAGCTTCAACATACCGTGCACCATGGGGAATCGCTCTTTTAATAAGGCACTGTGCGATCTCGGCGCTAGTATTAACCTCATGCCTCTGTCGATTTTTAAGAAGCTGGAAATTGGAGAAGCAAAGCCGACGACGGTCTCCTTGCAGTTGGCGGATCGATCCATCAAATACCCAAGGGGAGTGATTGAGGACGTATTAGTCAAAGTTGATAAGTTCATCTTTCCGGCCGATTTCATCGTACTCGACATGGAGGAAGATGAAGATATCCCAATCATCTTGGGACGACCATTTTTAGTGACGGGCCGAACCCTTATAGACGTGGAAAAAGGGGAGTTAACTCTGAGGGTCCAAGACGAGCAAGTTACTTTTCAAGTATTCAAATCGTTTCCATGTCCCGGAAGTGTTGATAAAAGTTCACAAATTGAAAGTGTAGATGTCGTTGAAAGAGGAAAGCACCGAAAAAATCGTCGGTTGGAAAATTCAGATGTTGTGTTAAATGGTCCAATTTTTAAGAAGGATGTAGAACAAGTAGCATTTCTCGAGCATGAGGACAAATCTGCTGCAGTCTTGAGTGCGTTTGTGAAGGAAGAGAGTAAGCCGGAAGCCCAACGAACATATAGTCATGAAAAAAATGGGTGTTTCGGGAAGTTGTTCACGTCGAAACCTTTCCGCAAACAACATTTGATGTCCGAACCGAAAGTCGAATCGCTAATGACCAATGGTCATAATTTTGAAAACCATATGAACGGTTCGATGAACGGGGCGGAAACCAAATGGAGTTTGCGAAAAGCGAACTAATGTTTTCAAATAGGTCCGGCTGAAGACTATAAACTTAGCGCTTCTCGGGAGGCAACCCGAGTTCGTAGTTGTAGATTTTTGCGTTTCTTTATTTTTCTTGCAGTCGTGATTCTTATTTTTCATCATTTTTGTGCTTCAATTTGCTTCTGCCTCTCGCTTTTAACGTGATCTTCTCAAAATTCTGTGCAGGAAAGTCCCAGGGGAGAAACTGAAGTCTGAGCCGCGGCACAGGTATTGTGAGCCGCGGCACACATAAATCGAAGGAAGGCTAAACCCACTGTACCCTGTGCCGCGGCACGGCATAAATGAGCCGCGGCACACTTGAGCACTGAGCCGCGGCACACAAAATCTGTGCCGCGGCACACGACGAAACGAGCAAACAGGTAAAAGGGATTGTACCCTGTGCCGCGGCTCACTTTAGCTGTGCCGCGGCACACTATGCGGAATTCTAAAGGCCCAGGTAGCTTATAACACGCATTCGGCCGGTATTTCCAGGTACGCCTTCTTTCCTTCTCTTTCCCTCCCCAGCGCGCGAATCGGCCGAAACAATCTTCCAATTTTTTCTTGCGATTTCTTATTGCACTCTTCACTAAACCAATCAAGGTATGTTCCAATCTTTAATCTCTACTTGTTTATGGATTTTAATTTGAAGTTGTTTATGTTTTGGATAGATTGAACATGTTTATTTTCCTTCAAAATTTCTAGGATGGTTTAGGGAATAACATGGTAGTTTTAATCGAATTTTCATGGTTAGTTTGGAATATGAATGAGTTGAGTGTGTTGTGTTGATGATGAATGAATTGTGTTTCTGTTCTTGGGGGTTGAATCGAGCTATAGCCATGTTTATTCTTCAAGTAAACTCGTGCCCTCAAGGTGTTTGATAAATTGCCTAAGTGAAAATTTTCTTTGTTAAAGCAATCTTTTGAATCTTTGAGCAACGCATACGTTCTAAATTTACAGCAAACCCAACCCTTACGTCCAGTTTAAACGTTTAAGTCCAATTTCATCCTTCTCTCACGAATGCGCTATTTTGTTAAATTCGGGATTTCTGGCTGGACATCTTTAGCCGAGTGTAGATCATTGTTATTATCTTTGGCGTAAATAAACCCTGGTGTTGTATTTTTCAGGACTGAATATGGCGAGAACAAAGAAGCTGAGCAAGAGAGCTAGGACCCAGTCATCCCCCACTCGAGGGGAGACCTCTCGTAGTCGGGCCGAGTCAGAGGGGCACCAGTTTTCGGACCCTGAAATTCACAAGATCTTCAATGAGAAGATTCGGCCACGACTGCTTATTCCGGAGAGGGGATTTACTCCAGCCCCTCAGGACGGGGAATTGCTTACTATGATTGATGAGATGGGGTGGGCCAGATTTGCTGCACCCCCCGAGCCAGCGGTTATCTCGATTGTGCAGGAGTTCTATGCCAGTGCACTACTGAAGCACATTCGGGCAGGGCATACATTGCCGTCATTAGAGTCTCGGACTCAGGTCGATGTCCGAGGGGTTACAGTTGATTTCTCCACGGCTGCTATTCGGAGGCTGTTTGGGCTTCCGGTGGTTGATGAGTCGGCCTATGACCGAGTGATGACCAACTTCACGAAGGAGGCCCTGCTCGAGACTATTGCACAGCCCGATTCCGACTGGGAGCAGCGCGCACAGTGTTCTTCCACCTTCCACTTCAAGAGCTCGCGCCTCAGCCGGCTCGGGCGTGCCTGGCTTTATTTTATCTGCGCACGCATTGACCCCACCTCCCAAATCCGTACTGTCTTTTTCTCCCGCGCCCGGACACTTTATGCTATCACTTCCGGGCTGCGTTTCGATGTGGCCCCCACCCTGGTCCGATCTATCTTCCAGTGTATCCAGGGGGGCCAAGATGGGGTTGAAGCACCCCTCTCTCATCTGCGCTTTGTGCCGGCAGTCGGGGCTGACGTGGTCAGACGACGAGCTGATGCTTGCCCCCCAGGCCCCGATCGACCACCGCATCATATCACACTTTGACCAGTGGGGAGGAGCGCCGGCGCACGCTCGGGGGAGAGGATTTCTGCTAGAGGAGGCCCACGAGGGATCCCCCGAGCCTCTTTTGCTGACACATGGAGATGCCGGCCCGTCGCCCGACAGAGCGAGGTTGTAGGAGTTGTTTGATGGGCTGAGGGAGGATCTGAGGAGAGAGAGAGGAGCTGAGAGAGGAGACGAGGAGAGAGAGAGAGGATATGAGAGAGGAGATGTGGAGAGAGAGAGATGAGATGAGGAGAGAGAGGGAGAGTTTGATGGCTGCCATCCGAGAGGAGCAGCGGACGGAGCGGGAGAGCGTTATTGCTGCCGTCAGAGCCGAGATGCGAGAGCAGGCCCACCGGGCCAGCCGACGAGAGGCGAGGCGTCTGGCTGCGAGGGATGCTTATCATCAGGAGCACCTTGCCGCATGGACGGCCCATATCATGCATCCCGATAGGCCATTTATTGCACCCGCCCGGCCAACCACACCACCCTCCTCACCGGATGATGCCGCCACCAGCTCGTGAGCGGACTGGAGGGGAGTACTTGACCTTTTACTTTTACTGCATATCATATTTTGTCCATTGAGGTCAATGTACATCCTAAGTTTGGGGGGGTTTTTACTTTTCGTCGCTACATTCATTGCTGTACTGATTTTGTTGCACTTTTCATTGCTTTGCGTTATTTTTTTTTCTTTTCGATAGCCTTGCTTGTCTTAGTTTTTCTCTATTCGTGAATTTTTCGTGCTTCTATTTGTGTGATACTGATGTTATGACACTGTTTTTCTCTCTGAAGAAACGGTCGAGTTCTAGTCGCGTTGTAGTCAGTAATTTCTGTTCTGCTTAGTATTCATTTAGGTCCGAAATTTTTTCGTGATTATAGAGGTCTTGGCAGATAAGAGAGGATACATACTTGTTTTAAAATCACCGTCGATACGTTTGGTTACATTTTTTCGGTTAGTTAGTCGTCCAGTTACATTAGTCGGGTTGGCACTTAGATTGAGTTTAGAATCGGTCAGTTTTTCCCAAAAGTCGAGATAATGTTGTTCTAAGAAGGGAAGTCTAGTAACCGGGGGCATTCGCGTGACCCGTTGTTTACTCTCGCGTAAAACGACGACCCTAATTAGACTAGTGATTTAGATATTTCACATGTGTTAATGATAGGGAGCCTAGTAACCGGGGGTATTCGCGTGACCCGTTGTTTACTCTCGCGTAAAACGGCGACCTTGATTCGGACATGCGGAAATTATATATTCGAGTGTTTCTCCGCTGTAGACGGGAACTTAGTAACTAGAAGCATCCATGTGCCCCATGAGTGTCTTTTACGTCAAACGGTTTCCCAATACATGAGAATGGAAGTTCCACCCTAGGATTATCCCGATGAAACATCCCGAGATCCTAACCTAGTGGTCAACTCGAATCAAATTCTTGAGCATATATATAAGGGAATACTGTCCGAAGATTATTTTTATGAAACTCGTGAAGATTGTGCCATTAGACTGTGGAACAGGACGAACTAGCTTGTTTATTTTAGCCTTTCATATTGACGGTCGATTTGACTCACATTTTGTTAATCTTTGAGCTGGATTTTCTTCATGAACGAGGGATTAGGACTGAACTTGATTACTTTGCGGAATCATTATTCTGAGTGCAGCTCGCTATTATGACACTCGTATTATTTAGAGAGAATTACAGGATAGTATTGATTAGGTTGAACACTATGAGTTGCACGATGATTCACGACATTCTTTTATTGAATTTAATTCTTTTTGCTTGAGGACAAGCAAAGGCTTAAGTTTGGGGGTATTTGTTAGGCGTATTTTTATATGCTTATTTATCATTATTTTGTATTATTTTGGAGAGTGAAATTGTCTAAATGAGCCTTTAATGCCTTAATTTTGTATGATTGACAGGAAATTGAAGTCCGGAAGCTAAAACGAGGCAAAACGGGCGAAAACGGCAAATCTGGGCTATGAGCCGCGGCACAAGGAAGCAGGGCCGCGACACAGGAAGACACCCACCAAAGGCGAGTAATCAGCGTCTGTGCCGCGGCACAGCCCAGGTGAGCCGCGGCACAGAAGAAATTAAGGACGCCCAGGCATCCAGGTGAAGGCCCTGTGCCGCGGCACAGATTTAGTGCGCCGCGGCACACTTGGTGGTTTTTGCATGACCGCGCGGATTAGGGCCGTTTCGAAGCCAGTTTTCGACCTACTGATACAGACGCGATTTGGAGGATGTGCTGAGCTATAAATAGGGTTTAAGACCCTAATTAATTATCTTTGGATCTTTGATCTTTTGGAGCTTAAGCTTGGAGACGGCAGAAGAAGAGGGAAGCAGAAGACTTCAAAGGCAGAGGGCGGAAGCTGAAGAACGGAGGAATCCGAGCTTCATCTGCGTTTGATTTTTATGCTTTCATTTATCTATTCTGTATTTTCAATTATTAGTATGTCAGGCTAAAGCCCTAATCTAGGGTTTTGATGAAACCTATGTTTTGATGAATTTCTTGAGATTATCCAATTAATTACCTTTTTGTTGAGTTTTCCCACTTGTGTTTAATGCTTGCAATTATCTGGCCAATAGTTGTATTGATTTAATCATTCAATTCGAATCGGGAGAGGAGAATTGGTGAGGAACTATTGGTGAGGACCGTTTTATTCTGTGAGATAGGAATATACTCATAGGAACTACGTGGCCTTTGGGAGATTTTATGCTTTTCGCCTATTGACGAATTAATTCACCTAGGGATAGAGTGCGTTATTCGCCTTTAGATAAATCTATTGACCTCGGGAGAGGCGGTAGAATATATTAGCAATCTCCGCCAATAAATTGGGAAAAATTATTTATTACGGATAATCGAGAGTAAATTCGGATAAACCGAGGTGGATTCAGAATCCTAGACTTATTCATCATTTGATTTCCTTTATTCAAGCTATCGTTTTCTACTGTTTAGTCGTTTAGTAATTCTTTTAGTTATTAATTACAAAACCCAAATTCGATTGTTCAAATAAAATTGGAATACACAAAAATCGGTAGTTAGAGATTCAGTCCTCGTGGGAACGATACTCTACTTATCACTTTATTACTTGTAAACAATGACGTGCACTTGCGTGTAAATCTGTGCCGCGGCACAGGGCCTTCAGCTGGATGCCTGGGCGTCCTTAATTTCTTCTGTGCCGTGGCTCACCTGGGCTGTGCCGCGGCACAGAGTACAGTTTACTCTGCCTTTGGCTGGGTGTCTTCCTGTGCCGCGGCCCTACTTCCTTGTGCCGCGGCTCATAGCCCAGATTTGCCGTTTTCGCCCGTTTTGCCTCGTTTTAGCTTCCGGACTTCAATTTCCTGTCAATCATACAAAATTAAGGCATTAAAGGCCCATTTAGACAATTTCACTCTCCAAAATAATACAAAATAATGATAAATAAGCGTATAAAAATACGCCTAACAGAACAGAGGCAAAACGATGGGGGTCGCGGCTCGGCAGGGATGTGCCGCGGCCCAGGGTGATCGGCAGGTCTCGGCTGTAATATTTGCATTTTTTCTTTCCCTTGTATTTTCATTTTTGGTGTATTTCTCGATCGTAGTGACCCTCGTGTACCTTTCAGTGTGTCCTTCCTGTCAACTGTTGAACTGTATTCTCGTTATTGTTGTGCGGAACCGCCGTTTCGGGGTTGCCGTGGATCCATTTCGTGTTATTGGTTCCCAAATATTGATTCCTATCGTTTTTATTCTCTTTCCGGATCATTTTTATCATTTTGGGACCCAAAGGGGGTGTGGGCCGTGGCACAAGGTATGTGCGCCGCGGCACACAAATTTCTTCAGTTGTTGGTCGAGCGAACTGTACTGTGTGCCGCGGCACACCCATCCGGCAAGCCGCGCGCAGCCGAGCCGGCTGCGCACATCCGTCCGGTGCCGCGGCACACCCGTGTGACATCTGCGACCAAAAACCCGACTATACCGGGTGCCGCGGCACATCCGTCCGGTGCCGCGGCACACCCGTGTGACATCTGCGACCAAAAACCCGACTGTACCGGGTGCCGCGGCACACGCAGGCCGTGCCGCGGCACACTGCCGAACCCTGGGAGTAATTTTTTAGCCTGTGCCGCGGCACACTTCTGCTGTGCCGCGGCACACCAAGCGGTCAACTGTATAATCTCGTTCTTATTAGACGAGATCGGCCATTTTCCTTCATTCTTCACCTGCGCGAGAGAGAGAGAGGACTGAGGGGGAGAGCTTCTCAAACATTCATCAATTGGGGGTTGATTTTCATCATTTTCCTTCGGTTGTGAGGCCCGGATAATCAATCTAACGCGTGTTCTACGGATCTTAGTACTTGAATCTCCAAAGGTAATATCTCTAAAACCCTATTTTCGAATAATTTGGGGGTTTTGGGATTTTCTTCCGATTCGTTCCGTTTTGTTGGTGGATTCATGATGAATACGATTAATATTGTTAGTATCTTTAGCTTTCCTACGGATTCATGGATATTTTTTGGATTTTTACGGAATCGAGAGGGTTTGGTTGTGGTCCACCCTCGTTGTTATTTTTGTGCAAATATACATGAATCGTAGGCGGGTGTTAGGGTGTATTCCATTTCCGTATTCGGCTAGAGTTGGTTGTAATTATGTTCTTCGAATCGTTAGGTTCGGTTCCGTTGATTCCTAGTGTTCGTCGGTGATTATCCTTTCCGTTCGTTGCGTCATCAAAATATTCAAGGCAAGTAATTCTTGGAAACCTTTATGCTTAACGTGAAATGGTAATGTATATTGTGTGTGCTTTACTCACCTCGGGAGGGTCCGACGGGGCCTCGAGGGAATCTATGGCTTCGTCCTGGATTCATGAGTTTGATTTGCTAGCCAGCTCGGGAGGGTCCTTAGAGGCCTCGAGTGGGATTCGTGGCTTCGTCCCGGTCCTAGGTGACGTGTGGTGCTTGATTTGTTTTGTGATTGTGGCCAGCTCGGGAGGGTCCTTAGAGGCCTCGAGTGGGATTCGTGGCTTCGTCCCGGTCCTAGGCAAATTAATTGTGACTGTTTGTTTCCGGAAAAGACATGTCTAGTTTTGGTTTTTGAAATGATATTGGTGCATGTACTATGAAATGTGTAAGCGATTGGTTTGCCTTGATTACTTGTACTAGCGTAATTGCTAACCCCTCTGGGGACCCGTTTTGGGGAAATTCTTGTTATGGATTTCAGGTTATGATTATCCGGACGAGCGGGCACCTGGACAGTACGAGGACGTTGGCCAGGGTCGTTGACATGTGCATTTGGGTCTTTCTATTTCTTTCGTCCATTTCGATTTGGTTGTTCTAATAATTATAAACTGATAGACTGTACTCGCGAGTACTTAGGCTTTTCATTTCAAACTCCGTATTGTACTACTTTTAAATTGTTACATTGTTGGTTGATGATCATTTCGCCGGTTGCTCCGGGCGTAACTTTTATGTCATATAATTAAATGTGTGTCCTCGCTAACCGGGATGGTTAGTCGAGTGGAGTTTTCTTGTTTGTAGCCTGGTGGGTCCCATGTGGGGGTCCACGGCGCTGTAATATACTCTGAATATCTCGGGGTGTTACATCGGCAGGGGCCGCTCGGCAGGACCCGGCAGGGGGGGTGCTCGGCAGGGGCCACGGCCCAGAGTACAGTGTTGGCAGACTTCGGCGGGGGCTGCGGCCCAGAGTACAGTTCCGGCCAAGTGAAGAAAAAATATGTTTCCGAGCGTAGTGCCACGGTCCGGGGGGTTTGTGCCGTGGTCCGGAGTCCGGTCGACTCCGAAAAAGCCTATATTTCGAAAATTACTCCTACAAATCTCCCCCTTTCCGGAATATAGGAAGAGTTCGTCATCCCGGCGATCGAACAACACACTTTCACCTTCTCTCTACTTAACGCTTTCGTTAACATATCGGAACTATTATCATCGGTATGAACTTTATCAAGTTCAAACAAACCATCCTCCAAAGCATCTCGGATCCAATGATACCTCACATCGATATGCTTTGTTCTCTTGTGAAAAGTCGCATTCTTAGCCAAATGAATCGCACTTTGACTATCACAAAGAACTACGTAACGTCGTTGTCGGAAGCCTAGCTCTCGTAAAAACATTTTCAACCATAAGAGCTCTTTGCTCGCTTCCACCGTCGCAATATACTCGGCCTCCGTTGTAGACAAGGCAATACACTTTTGCAATCTTGATTGCCATGACACGGCTCCCCCTGCGAACGACATCAAATAACTGGAAGTGGATTTTCGGTTATCTTCATTACCGGCCATATCCGAATCGGAATATCCAACAAGCATTGCTTTCCCGTTTCCAAACGTAATACCCAATTTGGAAGTACCCCGTAAATATCTAAATATCCATTTTACGACTTCCCAATGCTTCTTACCCGGATTCGATAGAAACCGGCTCACCACTCCCACATCATGAGTAATGTCGGGCCTATTACAAACCATAGCGTACATCAAACTCCCGACCGCCGAGGCATATGGAGTTTTATCCATATCCTCAATCTCCT
This sequence comes from Orobanche coerulescens, assembly GCA_033398695.1. NCBI lineage: Eukaryota > Viridiplantae > Streptophyta > Magnoliopsida > Lamiales > Orobanchaceae > Orobanche > Orobanche coerulescens. Next base: position 179,077,778 of record CM065807.1, on the reverse strand, counting down.
CCTTCGTCTTAGGGCAATCTTGGCCCGTCAATTTAAAATTATTAGTAAGAGGCGAACTAACAACTTTAGCTTTGTCCATGTTGAAACGTTTAAGCACCTTCTCGATATATTGTTGTTGCGACATATGCAATTTTCGGGCTGCTCTATCCCGAGTAATTCTTATCCCAAGAATTTGTTTAGCCGCCCCCAAATCTTTCATGGCAAAGGACTTACTCAATTCTTTCTTCAAGTCGGCAATCCTTTCGGTATTTTTGCCAACGATCAACATGTCGTCCACATAGAGCAATAAGATGATAAAGTCATCATCTCCGAATTTCTTAAAAAATACGCAATGGTCGAGAGTCGTTTTCCGGTAGCCTTGATCCCCCATGACCGACTCAAACTTCTTGTACCATTGCCTTGGTGCTTGTTTCAACCCGTATAAACTCTTCCAAAGTTTACACACATAATCCTCTTTTCCTTCGACCTCAAATCCTTCCGGTTGCTTTATATATATTTCTTTGTCAAGGTCTCCGTGAAGAAATGTCGTCTTGACATCCATTTGCTCAACCTCAAGATCGAGGCTAGCCGCAATACCAAGGACCAATCGAATCGATCCTATCTTCACAACCGGAGAAAAAATCTCGTCAAAATCAATGCCCTTCTTTTGACTAAATCCTTTCACTACGAGTCTAGCTTTGTATCGGGGCAACGAGGTATGCTCCTCCGACTTCACCCGATAAACCCATTTATTTCTCAAAGCCCTCTTGCCTTTTGGCAACTTCACCAACTCGTAAGTGTTATTCTCATGCAAGGAACTCATCTCGTCTTGTATGGCATCCATCCATTCCTTCTTCTTTTCATCCTTCATGGCCTCCGCAAAATATTCGGGTTCTCCCTCATCGGTGAGTAAAAAGTACTCATCGGCCGAATAACGGGTGGAGGGATGACGGTCCCTCGTCGACCGCCTATGTGGAACAAAAGATGGCATGTTCGTCATGGGTAGCTCGGGATGAGATCCATCGGTGTCATCTTGCCTCAATTCATCGTTCTCACCGTCATCATGTTGTTCATTATTTTGGACATCATCTCCAACGGGTGTCTCAATATTTTGTGGAGGAACGAGGTCCAAATCAATAAGATCATAGTCGTGTTGCGGAGCCGACTCTCCATTCTCAACATCTTTCATTGTTTGATCTTCTACGAAAACAACATCTCTCGACCGAACAAGCCTATTTGTCACCGGGTCATATAATCTATACCCGAACTCATCAAGCCTGTAGCCAATAAAAACACACGGCTTCATCTTGGAATCAAGCTTAGATATCTCATAATTCGGAATGTGAACAAAAGCTTTACATCCGAAGACCCTCAAGTGGCGGTACGAGATCTCTTTACCGCTCCACACCTTATCCGGCACATCAAACTCCAAAGGAACACACAGCGTCAAATTAATAACATGAACCGCTGTGTTCAAAGCTTCTCCCCAAAACGACTTTGGCAATCCGGCATGTGAGAGCATACAACGAGCTCTCTCGACCAAAGTCCGGTTCATTCTCTCCACCAAACCATTGAGTTGCGAAGTCTTCGGGGGCGTCTTTTGATGTCGGATCCCTTGCTCTCGGCAATATTCATCAAAGGGTCCGGTGTACTCTCCACCATTGTCCGTCCGGATACACTTTAGCTTCTTCCCGGTCTATCTTTCCACCGAGGCATGAAATTGCTTGAAAGTGTCTAACACTTGATCTTTGGTTTTCAAGGTGTATGCCCACACCTTCCTAGAGTGATCGTCGATGAATGTGACAAAATATCGGCAACCACCGAGCGTCCTCGTCTTCATAGGACCACAAACATCGGAATGAATAAGATCAAGAACATTTTCCTTCCGTGAAGGAGTATGACTCTTAAAAGTAACTCTCCTTTGCTTCCCGGCTAGACAATGAGAGCATCTTTTAAGGTGTACTTTATGAACCCCGGACAACACCTCTTTCTTCGACAATAGCGCCATTCCTTTTTCACTCATATGACTGAGCCTCTTATGCCATAGCTCGGCCATGTCATTTGCGTTCACAAAATTAGTCGTGACCTTCGGAAGTGTCACGTACAATTTTCCTTCCTGTTGTCCTCTCCCGACAATCAAGGAACCTCTCGTGAGTTTCCACAACCCCTTGCCAAAACCGCTATGGTAACCGTCATCATCGAGTAAACTAACGGACATAACATTAAGCCTCATGTCCGTAACATGTTTTACGTTCCGTAAAACAAAGTTCCATTCCGGTGTCGAATCTCAAATGCACATCTCCCACTCCAACAATCTTGGATAACCCGTCGTTACCCATCTTGACTATACCAAAGTCGCCCGGAGTATAGGAAGAGTAAAAATCTCTACGTGATGTAACATGACACGTAGCTCCACTATCGACCACCCAACTCGAATCATCTCTAGCAAGGTTGACCATATCATAATCACAACAGACAAAGAATTCTTCGGTAGTAGTATTAACTTCGGCTTTATCATTACTACCGCCTTCCTTCTTTTCTGAATTTTCTCGGACTTGGCGTTTCTCCTTCTTCAACTTTCGGCAAAAATTCTTAGTATGCCCTTTCTTACCACAATGGTAACATTCGATGTTGGCATACTTCCCCCGAGAACTACTCCTTTGTGGCCCTCTATTACTCGGACCTCTACTTGGACCTCTCCCCCGTCTTTCGGTAACTAGAACATCCGACTGTGACGAAGATCCTTGTGCTTTTCTTCGGACCTCCTCATTCAACATGTTCCCTTTTGCTAATTCCATCGAAATGACTCCATCAGGGGCGGAGTTAGACAACGACGTTCGAAACGTCTTCCAAGAATCCGGCAATGTGCCTAACAACCACAAAGCTTGTACCTCCTCTTCGAATTTAATTCCCATTCCGGCAAGTTGATTAATGATGCCTTGGAATGTATTTAAATGATCCGATAGAGGAGTCCCATCTCGAAACTTCAAATTCATCATTTGTTTAATGAGGAATAACTTATTATTCCCCGTCTTCCGAGCATACAATTGCTCGAGGTTGTGCCATAACTCTCGAGCATCCTTCTCTCCACTAATGTGGTTCAAAACGTTGTCATCCACCCATTGTCGAATATATCCGCAAACTTGGCGATGAAAAATAGTCCACTCCGCGTCGGACTTCCCTTCCGGTTTATCTTTGCTAAAAACTGGCATATAATAATCCTTCACGTATAGAAGGTCTTCCATCTTCCCCTTCCATACGTGGTAGTTTGAACCGTTCAAGTTAACCATTCTACTCGTGTTGGCTTCTATCTTACGATTGAGATACTAAACACCACGAAACAACAAATACCATGGCTCCGATACCACTTTGTTGGGAAAAAAGTATCGACTAACGTCACGTCACAACGAATAAAGCGGAACCTCGTTTGACAAATTCCCACTCTTCAATCGTAACTTCGTGGTTACCCACGAGTAGAGCATCAATTACAACTCGATAAAATAATACAAATGATATTCGAAAGCAATAAACAACGAGACACAATTTTAGCGTGGAAAATCCCTCAAGACGAGAGTAAAAACCACGGGACCGAAGCTGCTTAAAATCCACTATCACCAATACACACAAATACACAATCTTTCCTAATACAAACTAGGGGTATACACCAATCGTCAAATACTTGGTAATAAATGTTTTTCAAGTATTTGGAATCAATAACAACAGCAAGATCGATAACGAAAACAACCGTAAATGGCTTACACAAAGAGCTAACGAAATACCCATACTTCCGGACTCAAAAACTCGATCTACACCGGTGAAAAGATTTTCCCAATAGATACCAATCTCTTGTCAAAAGATCACGACGATCCGACCGATAAATCTCCGGGAAAATAAAAATTGTATTTCTCTCTCTCTCTCTCTCTCTCTCTCTCTTGTTCTTGAGTGTCGGTGGTGAATTATGAAGAACTGCCATTCCAAACATCATGAAAAGAACAACCTGTGCAAGGTTAACTTCGTGTGCCGCAGCCCAGCCCAAGTGTGCCGCGGCACACAGCGCAAAATTGCGCCCAGGTCTTTGGTAGGGGCCGCGGCCCAGCAGGAGTGTTCCGCGGCCCATAATACAGGCGACTTGGCGAACACAGGCAAAACGATGGGGGCCGCAGCTCGGCAGGGATGTGCCGCGGCCCAAGGTGATCGGCAGGTCTCGGCAGGGGCCGCTCGGCAGGACCCAATAGGAGGGGTGCTCGGCAGGAGCCGCGGCCAAGCCGGCAGGGGCCGCGGCCCAGAGTACAATTCCGGCCAAGTGAAAAAATATGTTTCCGAGCGTAGTGCCACGGTACGGGGGGTTTGTGCCGTGGTCCGGAGTCCAGTCGACTCCGAAAAAGCCTATATTTCGGAAATTACTCCTACAGTGGGTTTCTTGACTCTTCTATTTAGAAATTATTTCGATATGGGTTTGATGTACAGGCTTCTCATTGTGTGGGGATGGTGATGAAAATAATATTATCCTGGTAATTTAGTGATCCTCCTATCTGTTTGATCCACTGCTGCTTCTCTTTTTCACGTTCAGTGTTTGCAAGATGACCTCTCTTCTTCTTTGGCGATGCCCCCCAACCATGGTCCATATTCATACACTATCTCCTTCGTTCCTGTTAGTATTTAGCCCAACTAGGCCCAAACTATATCTCCTCCCCTTCGGCTCATATCACCTAAGTGCTGGCCCAGCCCATTGGCAGCTCTTTTATTGGAGCCGTCCGATCCAGACTTAATTTCTACTCTTGATCTGGACCGTCCGACTCCCCTTATAAAAGCCTAACCCTAACCCTACTCGCTCATTTCTTCTGCGCTCCATCTCTCACCCGTCTCTTTCTTCTCTCTTCTCTCCCGTGAGTTCACCTACCTCGGTCCACTTCTCCCCGCCGCATTTTTGCTCCCGTTTCTCACTACCTCCTCTCCCCCGTGAGCTCTTGAATATGTCTATGGAATCCCGTGATCGATTCCATCATTGTGGGTATATAAGACTTCACTGGGGAAGGGAGTTGGACACACCGAGAAGAGAAAAACGTTTTGTGCCTTGAGAATCCGAGTGAAATCGAGAGTGATATCTGTGTGTGATATCTTTGAGGGAGATCGGGTTTGGTTTCTGAGATTTCTGAGGTTTTTTCTGGGTTAGGAAAGGTGCTACCGGGGCTGTGTGCCGGCCGGCGGTGGTTCGGCGTTCGTCCATCGTGGAATCGAACATTCTTGGTGTCAAATTGCAAAGGGTTCGGAAGATCTGAGCCTAAAGATCTCTTTCACAAAGGGGGTTTCTTGTCCCTTATTTTTCCTCCATTTTTTTCGTATTATATATATATATTTGTTATATATATATATATATATCTATCTATATATATATACTTCAGTTTCGTATTATACCATATACATATATAGTATATATATATATCTGTTATATATAACTATATATATACTGCATTCTTGTTGCCTTAATTACTTGGTGTATTTCGATCGGTATTAACGTTATCTCGGCTAACTTAAACGAATCTTTGTGATTTACAGATTGGCTCTGGACGATCGAATTTCTTTTTGGGGTCAGCTTGTTCTTGGGGTTTATTTCAATAATTATATTATTTTTATAGGTTCATTAGTTGGCCTGTAATCCTTAATCCCTTTCCCGTTGAATATAATTGTAATAGTTATATTCGTTAATCTGCTTGAATTATCCATCCTGTCTTTAGCCATTGTACGACCCGATACCCAACAGTGGTATCGGAGCCCGTTTTGTCGGGTGTCGGGTTCTTTGGCTTCGTGGTGATACGGAATAACCCATCCGGGTTTCCGCTCAGGTATATCGGCTTGAACCTCTTTTTTATTATTGTTGCTAGCTTCGGTTCTACTGTCAAATTGCTGTCCTTAGAACTGTTTATTTGCTTGCCGCGGCCTATTTCTGTGTTATTTGGTTGGATTCAGTTTTCGGGCGACTCTTGTTTCCTTATTAATTAAAACTTACACAAATTAAAACCTTAAAATCCAAAACAGCACTAATCTTGCGCTGCCAGGACCGAAAATGTCCCTCGGATCTTTGTCAAGAGCTTGAGGATCCCGGTTTTAATTTAAACGGGTTTTAATCTCAAAAATCAAATCGAGTCCCTGAATTTTGATTCTCATCACCTGTGTGCTTTCTTTTCTGTGTGATTTGCGGTTGTCTTTGTGATTACCCTATACTGTGTGTTTTAATCGGTTCTTTCTCTGTCTTTAACATTGCACCTTTTGATGGTAAAGGAGATTTTCAAATTTGGCAACAAAAAATGAAGGGCATTCTAATTCAACAAAAAGTTTTCAAAGCTATTGATCAATCTTTTTCTAACAACACTGCTGCCGATAAAAAGGCCGAGGCAGATGAGTTTGCGTATTCATCAATTATCCTAAATCTGTCCGATTCTGTAATTCGGAAAATCGGTAAACATGATATAGCTCAGGCTTTATGGGAAAAATTGGAAAAGACTTATACTGAAACTTCCTTGCCTAACAAACTGTTTTTACTTGAAAAATGTTTCCGGTTCAAACTTGATATTTCAAAATATATAAATGATAACCTGGACACTTTTACAAAATTAATCCAGGATATCAAACAAACTGGTGATAAAAATATTGATGAATACACCCCTATTGTTCTTTTAAATGCCATCCCTGATTCTTAGAGTGATGTTAAGTCTGCTATTAAGTACGGCAGAGACAAAGTAACTCTTGATACTGTTATAAATGGTTTGAAAAGTAAAGAATTGGATTTGAAAAACAATAAGGGGAATAAATCTCTAAGTGAGGTTAATTTTGTGAGGGGAAGACCTCAAAACCGCTTTCGAAAACTGAAACCTTCATCAAGTCAAAATTTACAGAGTAATTTTTCTGAAAAGAAGAAGGGCAAATGGAAGAGTAGGTCAAAGTCTTGACCTAAGAACCGTAAGTGCTATAATTGTGGTGAATCTGGTCATTACATTCATGAGTGCACTAAACCTAAGAAAAATTATGAAAATGATAATGCCAACCTTGTGGCTGAAAATGGCCGTGAAGATGAAGTTTTCATGGTTTCTGAAATTTGTGAACAAGCTAATACTGTGCATACTCTCACTTTATGTTAAAATGAATGGCTTGTTGATTCCGCTTGTACGTTTCATATGTCGCCTTTCAAAAGGCTATTTTCTGAATATAGAGAAGTAACAAATTGGTCTGTCTCTATGGCTAATGAGAAAAAGTGTCAAGTTCATGGTTCAGGAGATATTCAGATAAGATGTGACTCTGGTTATTTGTTAACTTTAAAGAACGTGAGGCATGTTCCCGATTTGTGTCACAATCTTGTTTCTTGTGGTACCATTGATGATGAGGGGTATGAAGGTAAGTGGTGTAATGGGATTATGAAAATCTTTAAAGGAAACTTATGTGTTTTCAAAGCAATAAAACGGAATAACCTCTATGTGAATTGCAAAATATGATTCTTTTGTGAATGCTGTCCAAGGTGACTCAACAGATCTGTGGCATAAACATCTAGGCCACATTAGTGACAAGGGTCTGGAAATTTTGCAAAAACAAGGGTGTTTGGGAAAGATAAATTGTGCTCTGTGCCGTTTTGCGACTTCTGTGTGGTAGGTAAACAACATCGTGTTAAGTTTCTAAATCCCATCCCCCTAGAACTCCTACTACTTATGACACTTTGCATTATTTGCATGTTGATGTGTGGGGGCCATCTAGTGAACCCACACACGGTGGAAATAGATATTTTCTATCTGTGATTGATGATTATTCCCGTAACGTCTTTGTGTTCCTTCTGAAAAACAAATCTGATGTATTTGAGAAATTAAAAAATTGGAAAACGTTGATTGAAAATCAAACTGGGAAGAAAATTAAAATCTTAAGGACCGACAATGGCCTTGAGTTTTGCAACCAAATGTTTGATGAGCTTTGTGCTCAATCTGGTATTCAGAGACATAAGTCTGTCCCTTATTCACCCAACATAATGGGGTGGTTGAACGCATGAATAAAACCTTGCTAGAAAGGGTCAGAAGTATGTTGGCTATGTCTGGGCTCTCGAAAAGGTTCTGGGGTGAGGCTTTATTTACTGATGCTTATTTGATAAATAGATCTCCCTCTGTGCCGTTGAATGGTAATTATCCTGAATGTGTTTGGTCTGGTCGATCTATTGATTTTTCTAATCTTCGTGTATTTGGCTGCTCTGCTTATGTGCGTCAGAAAAATGATAAGCTTGAGCCTCGTTCTGTGAGATGTGTGTTTCTGGGATACCCGGAAGGGGTAAAAGGCTATAGGGTTTGGCTGAAAGGCCAACCGGGTTTCAAAACCATTATTAGTCATGATATTGTTTTCAACGAAAATGAATTTCCTTACCTTTTACCGGATCCGGAAAACCCCCTGCTCCTAATGAGGTGGAACTGCACATTTCTTTAGATAATATGGATAATGTGCAAACAGAAACGAATCTTGATAATCATGATAATGCTGATGTGCATGATGAAACAGAAGAAGTTCTTGAAGATAATTTGCATAATTATCAACTTGCTCGAGATAGGCCTAGGAGAGAAATTAGAAGACCTTCTCACTTGAATGATTATCATATGGCATCATATGCATTCAATATGTTTGAATCTATTGATAATTGTGAACCTAAAACATGTGATGAAGCTTTGAAATCTGAACACTCAAAATAGTGGTTTTTTGCTCAATTTGATTGGGAATTAAAACAATTAGATGTCAAAACTGCCTTTTTACATGGTGAACTTGAAGAAAAGCTTTATATGAGTCGACCTAAAGGTAGACCTGGCAAAATAGGCCCAGGCCCGCGGGCCGGGCCAGCCCGTCCATTTTTGGGCGGGCATTGGGCTTCATATTTTTGGCCCAAAAAAAATCGGGTCTTTTGGCCCGGCCCAGATTTGGCCCGCCCGGCCCAGATTTGGCCCGCCCGGCCCAGTTTTTTTGTTGTTGTTTATATTTATGTTTAATGTAATTATAATATTTTAAAAAAATATTTGTTAGATTATATTACATCTATATGTTAATTATTGATGTAATTTTTTTTTATGAGACTTTGTGATTACTTTATAGTATCTCATATCAATGATAATATTATTTTATAATTTTTATAAGAAAGTAGTAGTGATAAATGATATAATCATCAAATAAAAATATTTATATATTTGTTTTTGATTGTGGTAGACTGGTAGTGTAGTAAATAATATAATTATCAAATAAAAATAATTGTATATTTATTTAATTGATTGTGATAGTATAGTGAATAATATATTAATTAAGTATCGAAAAATATTTCTATATTTATTCAGAAATAATATTTAAAAAAAAAAAGTCGAAGCGGCGGGCCGGGCCGGGCCCGCCCGCGGCGGGCCACGGGACTAATTGTTTTGGCCCTAAAAAACCGGGCCTTTTTGGCCCGGCCCAAATCTGGCCGCCCGTTTTTCGCCCGGCCCGTTTGGGCCGAGCCCGCCCGTTTGTCAGGTCTACCTAAAGGCTTTATTGATCCCAAGCTCCCCAATCATGTTTGCTTGCTTAAAAAATCAATTTATAGTTTAAAACAATCACCTAGGCAATGGAATAAGAAGTTCGATGATGCATGCTCTCACTTAAATTTTCAAGAAGTAAATATGATCATTGCTTGTATTACAAAACTGATTCCAAAAATCATATTTTCTTACTCATATATGTTGACGATATGCTCTTGGTGAGCCCTTGTGTGAAAACAGTTGATCATGTCATTAAATGCTTAAGTGCGAAGTTTGACATGAAATACCTTGGTGATGCTAAGCGCATTCTTGGGATGAATATCTTTCGTGATAGGAAAAACTCCACCATTGTTTTAAACCAAGATTCCTATGTGTGTTAGGCGTATTTTTATGCGCTTATTTATCATTAGTTTGTATCCATTTTGAGCCTAAAAATGCATAAATGAGCTTTTAATGCCCTATTCTTATATATTTTGCAGGAAATTGGAGTCCGGGAGCTCGAACGACGAAAAACAGGCGAAAACGGCAATTTTTAGCCGGGGGCCGCGGCACGAACCAAGTGAGCCGCGGCACACGAAGAGGACTAGAAAGTGCCGAGCAGACTGTGCTGTGAGCCGCGGAACAACTTATGTGAGCCGCGACCCAGGAAGAAAAAAAAGACGCCCAGGCATCTCGCTGAGCAGTAGGGGCCGCGACACAGATTAAGTGAGCCGCGGCCCACCAGGCGGTTTTGCTGAATATTCTGCGTTCCTGGGACGTTTTTGGAGCCGAATCCCAACCTAATTCCCGGACGCGTTTTGGAGGCTGAGGACGGGGGGATCATCATCGAACAAGGAGGGGGGATCCGGGAGGAGCATCGCTAGAAAGAGAGAAGAACACAAGGAGGAGATTTGTGGGCGACGACAAGACCAAGAATCCCTACGGTTTTTTCTTAATTTTTCCGCATCTTAGTTCCTAGATCTATTCGAGTAGTATTTTGATTGTAGCCGTTTACATGACGGTTTGATTTATTTATTATTATTTCAATTCATTCGTTATTCTATTGAATTAGATTCTTCTTACTGTTTTTAATGCTTTTTAATTGTCTGGCCAACAGATGAATTGTTTTGAATGTCTTTATGGATTCGGGAGATGAAATTTAGGCATAGTTCTTGTGAGAATAATCATGATTTTCGTGAGATAGGGATATACTCATGGGAATTGTGAAGCCTATTTATTGTAGGGATTCTTGAACTGTTTCAGATACTAATTATCTAATTCGAATAGGGATATATCGAGTTAATAATTCGTAGTATTTTCTATCGACCTTGGGAAAGGCTTTAGAATAATTTAGGAATTCTTGGCTTATAATCAATTGAATAAAAGTGAATTGAATTGAATAAAAATCATTCCTGATTGTTTGAGGTGAAAATCATAATCCTACACCCTTATTATTATTATTATTATTATTATTTATTTATTTATTTTTGCAATTAGTTTAGTAATAAATTCTATTTAATTGTTCTTCAAATAAAATTACGAATCGACTATATTTTGGTACTTAGTGAAATCAGTCCTCGAGGGAACGATATCTTACTCATCACTTTGTTACTTGTTGACACCGTGCACTTGCGGCATGGTGTGAGTGCTTTCCTCACAACAAGTTTTTGGCGCCGTTGTCGGGGACTGATTTTTCGCTAATATCAATACCAAGCGACTCTAATTTTAATTTGAATTTTCTTTTTTAGTTTATATTTTTTTTTCTTTCTTTCTTATTTTTTCATTATGTTTTTCTTTGATTATCGTAACCCTTGGCATTTCATAAATTTCGATGTTCTTAATAATCTTCCTAAAAGGATCAGTCAGTCCCCTCCCCCGAAACAAAAGACCATGCTTGAACAATGTGTAGACGCTCTCAAAAATCCTTATATTACCCCTCTTGAGCGAGAATGTGCAAGTCGTGGTCTTGAGATTCACTATGGCTATTTTCCAGCTCATTGCTTTAGTAGTGAAGTTGAGGGGGAGGTTGAGAAGAAAGACATTCTAAGTTTTAGGGTCGATCCCCCAGCACCTGATAATTACATAAAGTGTAATGAGCCTGTAGAAGAAGTTACCATTGATGATGTTTATAAAGAAATTTCATTAAATTGTCATCAAACTTCGACTAATAAGGTGAACACTTTTGTGCCAAAAATTTTATTAACGGTGCCACGCATAATTTTTCCTAAATCCATAATGGAAGAGATTGACCCCATGACTTTGGAATTTGTTGAGGCTGATTCCTTGAGTTCTAATGATGTCTTTCATGATAAGTCTTTATTATTCACCCATTCGAACTCTGCTTATTTTTTCGTGCCTTACAATTATTATATTCTTCCATTATTTTTTGGTTATCCGCATAATTATTCTTACTCATTATTTTTGGCAACCAGGCATGAACCAAAGCCTCCCTTGTGGAATAAGAGGCTTATAGATTGCAAGAAGGGGGCATTTGGCAATCTCCCTAGAAAGAAGCCACGTTAAATTCTTTTTTCCACGTCGTGCTCAAGACGTAAAATAGAGCGCTTGATGGGAGGTAACCCATAATTTTTACTTGCTTTTTAGTTAGTTTTTTTTATTTGATTTTTCGTTAATAATTTTTTTCCTTTGCTTTTTTTTTTTTCGTTTGGATTGGTGTATTCTTGTGGCCCTGATTTCTCTAATATTTTTGTTTCTAACCCCAATGATTTATTATCCTTCATATTCTAGTCTTTCTTGACTTAATGTGTACAGTTATTTCATGACTAGAGACTAAGTTTGGGGGTCCCTCGTGATGTTGAGCATTATTTGAAGTATGGATTGACAGTCGATTCCACTCAGACATGTGCTGGCTTTCAAGAAGACATTTGGAATAAGTTTCACTTTTCCTTATCTCTTTTATTTTCACATGAATTTTATTGTTGATGATTCTATGTGTAGTGAAATAAATTGAAGCATGCGATAATTTTCTTAATTTTTCTTGGGTATAAATTGCGATTGCTTTATTGTCCTTGCATGCTGTTGATGGTTTTGTTCAAAAACGTGAATTTTTCGTGCTTCCGTGTGTAAAACTGATGTTACGATACTAATTTCTCTTGGAAGAAACGGTTGAGTTTAGTCGAGTTGCAGTCAGCGATATCTGTTTCCGTTGAGTATTCATTTAGGTCCGAAATTTTATCATTTTTGTAGAAATCTTAGCAGATAAGAAAGGAGACACACGTGTTTTCAAATCGCCTTCTATATGTTTGGTTACACTTTTCACGTAGCTAGTCGTCCAGTAACATAAGTCGTGTGGGCACTTAAATTGAGTTTAGAGTCGGACAGTTTTCCCCAAGTAACAGTCGAGATATTAATTGTTCTATGATGGGAAGTTTAGTAACCGGGGGTATTCACGTGACCCGTTGTTTACTCTAGCGTAAAACGACAACCCTGATTAGACTAGTGGTTTAGAGATCTCGCATGTGCCGATGATGGGGAGCCTAGTAACTGGGGTATTCGCGTGACCCGTTGTTTACTCTCGCGTAAAACAGCGACCTTGAATCGGACATGCGGGAAATTGCTATTCTAGTTTTTTCTCCGCTGTAGAGGGAGACTTAGTAACTAGAAGCATCCATGTGCCCCATGAGTGTCTTTTACGTCAAACGGTTCCCCAATATATGAGAATGGAAATCCACCCTAGGATTATCCCGATGAAACATCCCGAGATCCGAACCTAGTGGTTAACTCGAATCTATATTATTGATCATACATAAGGGAATACTATCCGAGGATTAATTTTGACAATGAAACTCTTAAATTTTTGCCACTAGATTGTGGGACTGGGCGAGTTGGCTCGTTTATTTTAACCCTTCATATTGGCGGTTGGTTAAATTCACACTTGTTAATCTTTGAGCTTGATTTTCTTCTTGAACGATTGATTAGGACTGAAATTGGTTACTTTGTGGAACCAGTGTCCTGGATGTGACTCACTGTTACGATACTTGTACTATTCTTTGAGATTTTCAGGTTAGTATTGATTAAGTTGAGCACTACAGACTTGCACGAGTATTCACGATACATTTTGTTTAAAAAAAAATTGATTTTTGCTTGAGGACAAGCAAAGGCTCAAGTTTGGGGGTATTTGTTAGGCGTATTTTTATGCCCTTATTTATCATTAGTTTGTATCCATTTTGAGCCTAAAAATGCATAAATGAGCTTTTAATGCACTATTCTTATATGTTTTGCAGGAAATTGGAGTCCGGAAGCTCGAACGACGAAAAACGGGCGAAAATGACAATTTTTGGCCGGGGGCCGCGGCACGAACCAAGTGAGGCGCGACACACGAAGAGGACTAGAAAATGCCGAGCAGACTGTCCTATGAGCCGCGGCACAGCTTATGTGAGCCGCGGCCCAGGAATAAAAAAAAGACGCCCAGGCATCTCGCTGAGCAGTAGGGGCCGCGGCACAGATTAAGTGAGCCGCGGCCCACCGGGCGGTTTTGCTGAATATTCTGCGTTCCTGGGCCGTTTTTGGAGCCGAATCCCAACCTAATTCCCGGACGTGTTTTGGAGGCTGAGGACGGCTATAAATAAGCATTGAAGGGTTGAAGACAAACAGGGGGGGATCATCATGGAACAAGGAGGGGGGATCCGGGAGGAGCATCGCTAGAAAGAGAGAAGAACACAAGGAGGAGATTTGTGGGCGACGACAAGACCATGAATCCCTACGATTTTTTTCTTAATTGTTCCGCATCTTAGTTCCTAGATCTATTCGAGTAGGATTTTGATTGTAGCCTATTACATGACGGTTTGATTTATTTATTATTATTTCAATTCATTCGTTATTCCATTGAATTGGATTCTTCTTACTGTTTTTAATGCTTTTTAATTGTCTGGCCAACAGTTGAATTGTTTTGAATGTCTTTATGGATTCGGGAGATGAAATTTAGGCATAGTTCTTGTGAGAATAATCATGATTTTCGTGAGATAGGGATATACTCATGGGAATTGTGAAGCCTATTTATTGTAGGGATTCTTGAACTGTTTCAGCTACTAATTATCTAATTCGAATAAGGATATATCGAGTTAATAATTCGTTGTATTTTCTATCGACCTTGGGAAAAACTTTAGAATAATTTAGGAATTCTTGGCTTACAATCAATTGAATAAAAGTGAATTGAATTGAATAAAAATCAGTCCTGATTGTTTGAGGTGAAAATCATAATCCTACACCCTAATTATTATTATTATTATTATTATTATTATTATTATTTATTTATTTATTTTTCTGCAATTAGTTTAGTAATAAATTCTATTTGATTGTTCTTCAAATAAAATTACGAATCGACTATATTTTGGTACTTAGTGAAATCAGTCCTCGAGGGAACGATATCTTACTCATCACTTTATTACTTGTTGACACCGTGCACTTGCGGCATAGTGTGAGGGCTTTCCTCACAACAAGTTTTTGGCGCCAAAAACTTGTTGCGATATTTCGTTCAACGCAAGTGCACGTTATCGTAGACAAGTAATAAAGTGATGAATAAGATATTGTTCCCTCGAGGACTGATTTCACTAAGTACCAAAATATAGTCAACTCACAATTTTATTTGAAGAATAATTATATGGAATTATTCCTAATCTAATAGAAAACTAATAATACTAATACTTAAACTAATAATAATAATAAGGGTGTAGGATTATGATTTTCACCTCAAACAATCAGGAATGATTTTTATTCAATTCAATTCACTTTTATTCAATTGATTGTAAGCCAGGAATTCCTAAATTATTCTAAAGCCTTTCCCAAGGTCGATAGAAAATACTACGAATTATTAACTCGATATATTCCTATTCGAATTAAATAATTAATAGCTAAAACAGTTCAAGAATCCCTACAATAAATATGCTTCACAATTCCCATGAGTATATTCCTATCTCACGAAAATTATGATTCGTCACACAAGAACTATGCCTAAATTTCATCTCCCGAATCCATAAAGACATTCAAAACAATTCAACTGTTGGCCAGACAATTAAAAAGCATTAAGAGCAGTAAGAAGAATCCAATTCAATAGAATAACGAATGAATTGAAATAATAATAAATCAATCAAACTGTCATGTAATCGGCTACAATCAAAATCCTACTCGAATAGATCTAGGAACTAAGATGCAGAAAAACCGTAGGGATCCGTCGTCTTGTCGTAGCCTACCAATCTCCTCCTTGTGTTCTTCTCTCTGTCTATCGATCTACCTCCCAGTTCCGATCCCCCTCCTTGTTCAGCCCTTCAATGCTTATTTATAGCAGTCCTAAGCCTCCAAAATGCGTCCGTGTGATTAGGTCGAGAACAGGCTCCAACACGGCCCAGAAACGCGGAATATTCAGCAAAACCGCCCGGTGGGCCGTGGCTCACTTAATCTGTGCCGCGGCTCATACGTTCAGCGCCCCATGCCTGGGCGCCTTTTTTCCTCCTAGGCCGCGGCTCACTTAGGCTGTGCCGCGGCTCACAGTACAGTGTGCTCAGCGCTTTCTGGACATCTTCGTGTGCCGCGGCTCACTTGGTTCGTGTGCCCCGACCAAAATTGCCGCTACCGCTTTACATCGTTTTGGCTTCCGGACTCCGATTTCCTGAAAACATATAAGAATAGTGCATTAAAAGCTCATTTATGATGAATTAGGCTCAAGATGGATATAAAATAATAATAAATAAGCGTATAAAAATACGCCTAATAATGTGCAGAAAATTATATCCAAATTTTCTATGAGTCAGTCTAAATCAACCTCTGTTCCTCTAGCTGGTCATTTCCTGTTGAGTAAGGATCAATCCCCGAAAACTGAGGATGATATCAATTATATGAAAAAAGTACCTTACTCAAATGCCATTGGCTCGGTCATGTACCTAATGGTCAACACAAGACCTGACATAGCTTATGCTGTGAGTTGTCTTAGTTGTTATATGGCTAACCCAGGGGTTTACCATTGGCAAGCCGTCAAATGGCTCTTAAGGTACTTGAAGGGCTCAACCAGGTATGGTCTTAAATTTTCTCGACACCCGCAAGGTGTAAAATTGGTTGGATACGTGGATTCTAATTACGCTGCTAATCGTGATAACCGTAAGTCTACTACTTCATATGTGTTTACTTTGTGTGGCTCACCGATCAGTTGGAAGTCTCAATTACAACCTATGCTTTATCCACTACAGAATCTGAGTATGTTGCTATAACAAAAGCATTAAAAGAAGCTATATGGTTAAAAGGACTATTATCAGAAATCGGTTTTCTAAAGGATAAAGTCGAAGTTTTTTCGGATAGTCAATCTGGTATTCAACTGTGCAGGAATCCAGTTTTTCATGATAGAACGAAACATATTGATGTTCGTTTCCATTTCATACGAGATGTTGTTGCCAAACGTATAATCTATCTTAAAAAAAAATACCCTCCCAATTTAATCCTTCAGATATGGGTACTAAGTGTTTACCCGTCGAGAAATTTAAATCTTGTTTAAAAAGACTGAATTTTGATTCAGTCGAATAAATTTTTGAACTTTGTGTTATTTAGGGGATCTCTTTGTGAGTTAGTCTTCTTTGTGAATTCTTTTACCTTATTTACTTTGTGTATGTGCAGGTAACCCCGGAGATAGGCGAATTCTCCGAAACCCGAAAATGCAATTTGACTGGTTGGCCCAAAAAGGTGGAGAAACGTTAGTATTTGGCCCAACCAGGCCCAAACTATATCTCCTCCCCTTCGGCCACCTAAGTGCTAGCCCAGCCCATTGGCAGCCCTTTAATTGGAGCCGTCCGATCCAGACTTAATTTCTACTCTTGATCTGGACCGTCCGACCCCCCTTATAAAAGCCTAACCCTAACCCTACTCCCTCATTTCTTCTGCGCCTCCATCTCTCACCCGTCTCTCTTTCTTATTTCTTCTCTCCCGTGAGTTCACCTACCTCGGTCAACTTCTCCCCCCCCCGCATTTTTGCTCCCGATTCTCACTACCCCCTCTCCCTCGTGAGCTCTTGAATATGTCTATGGAATCCCGTGACCGATTCCATCCTTGTGGGTATATAAGACTTCACTGGGGAAGGGAATTGGACACACCGAGAAGAGAAAAACGTTTTGTGCCTTGAGAATCCGAGTGAAATCGAGAGTGATATCTGTGTGTGATATCTTTGAGGGAGATCGGGTTTGGTTTCTGAGATTTCTGAGGTTTTTTATGGGTTAGGAAAGGGGCTACCGGGGCTGTGTTCCGGCCGACGATGGTTCGGCGTTCGTCCTTCGTGGAATCGAACATTCTTGGTGTCAAATTGCAAAGGGTTCGGAAGATCTGAGCCTAAAGATCTCTTTCACAAAGGGGTTTCTTGTCCCTTATTTTTCCTCCGTGTTTTCGTATTATATATATATACTGCAATTTCGTATTATACCATATACATATATAGTATATATTTATATCTGTTATATATATAACTATATATATACTGCATTCTTGTTGCCTTAATTACTTGGTGTATTTCGATCGGTATTAACGTTATCTCGGCTAACTTAAACGAATCTTTGTGATTTACAGATTGATTCTGGACGATCGAATTCCTTTTTGGGGTCAGCTTGTTCTTGGGGTTTATTTCAATAAGTATATTGTTTTTATAGGTTAATTAGTTGGCCTTTAATCCTTAATCCCTTTCCCATTGAATATAATTGTAATAGTTATATTCGTTAATTTGCTTGAATTATCGATCCTGTCTTTAGCCATTGTACGACCCGATACCCAACAGTTCCCTCAGAAATGTCTTCACGATCCACATGTTCCATTCTCCCACAGTAAAAGCAAAATCCTTCAAGTCGTTCATATTGAATGCCACACCATCTGGATGATGAAGAACCTGTTGCAATCTTAACGACTTGTCAATTTCCACCAAAAACTTGATATGCATAAACTCTTCCCAGCCCAGAGGGTCAGAGTCAGAGTCATCATATTCAATGAAGCCCCCCACCAGGTTATCACCTATCAACTTGTGCATTTCGTTTATTGAAAGGGACATCCTTAACTCTGATCCAAAATGGTGTAGTTGAAAAACAAACTTCAGATGGTTGGTTGTTCCTCTCCAGAGATCTCCTTTAACAACAAGACATTTTGTTTTTTTTTTTTTTTTTATGAAAAAACCAGGGGCATCCTTTACACACCCGCTCTTTGTCCTCCTCACAAAAGAATTGAAAAACAAACTACTTCACTTCCACCATACGAATAGCTATATTCTCCCTGACTTTCAGTAACGTGCGTTTCATGGCTTCAACATTATTATATATGGTTTAATAGTCAACAATTTTCCCACCAATAAGAGCGATATTTGGATATCCGCCTCATTAGTGCTCTCCTCCAACCATACTACGTACGCTCCTCTTCAGTTAATCTCAAGTTTTTCCCATTCTTCCTGACTCCATTACACTCTAGTCTACTTCTAAATCACTACACTAAAAGCATTGACTATAACTTACTTATAAATCGTACTATGCCCTAGAGACGGATTAAGTTACCGTAATACTAACTTAGTTTTTTTCGATAGTTAAATACACTCAAACATATATCTTCTTTTTGACAAGATTTGAACTTTTGATATCCTGTATATTTCTACAAGATTTTTTGGATAATTAAACAACTCACATATCCATCTTATTTTTGACAAAATTTAAATTCTCGAACCGTACATTTTTTAAATCCAGGGGATTTTTTTTGGGCACAATAATTAAAATATAAGTTTTTACACCGACCTTGTCAAGTATTGAACCAGGTTTCTTGGAGAACCACCCACAATACGAATGAGAACTACTACAGTATACCAGATCTTGCGTTCTACCACATGCAAAAATCCTGGTACATCAGCCTTTGCAAGACTTGGAAGAAGAACTCCAGTCAAAGTTTTCCGAATGTCAAGGTAGGGGGTGGATTATGTGGTCTTGAGTTGGAAGATGTCCCAATCAAACACTCTATCCGAAAATATATATATCACTAATCAAACGAGGTATTTCAGAACCAATGCAGGCCAAGGCAAAGGTTTTTACATTTGACAGCAAACTGATTCGATACGAACTAGCAAAAAAATAAAAAAACTGATTCAATACGAACCGAATAGCAGGGGAGATGAAGATAACTAAAGTTTTAAGGTCACATCCACACAATGTGAAACAGCAGGATCAAAAATACAGGCTCAAGCTTGAAAAAATTACTCAAGTTGCACATATTTTATCTTTATTGATTTTACTGTAGTCAGAAAAAAAATCTTATACACAATAATGAGAACATGGCAGAAAACTCATGCCCGATGACCAGATAGAGGTGAATATGTAATTCTAACTCCAGAAACATAGAACGAAGCTGTTTAATATAAGAGTACACACATACATAAATCACCAATTGTAAAGTAAAATCTATAGTCAAAACAGACGCTATATTAATAAGTAAATCACTTCACGGAACTGCAATCATCTTCCTCGCGGAACTGTGCCTAATTATGGCAACTAAGACTATGAAGGCAAAATGCCAAATCCAGAAGATTTTACTAAAACCTATACCTGCCACTGAAGTTCTCAACATTTCTCTTTTACTGCAAGAGAATACACCTGAAATAAAACCTTTCGCTTTCATATTTCAAACTTGAGTATCATATTCAAGTATATTAATTATAATTTTCCTGAACGCACTTTTTGCCATGATCCTTTTCTGAAAGCTTGCAAACCCATCTCTATCTTCTTGAAAGTTGTCAAGATTATGTTGATTGGATGCAGATGTCATATACTCATGGCGCTTTCCCACAGGTCTGTTAAGCCGGCTCCCAGCCTTCCTCTTCCGATTGCTTGACTTAAAAGACTTATATGCCCTGCATGTGTCGTCAAAAGTAGGCACTTCCCCTTCTTCCACATTGTCAAATTTATTTTTTGACGGTAACTGCCATTTCATTTCATGTTCACCATCTCCATACTCATTCTGATTCCTTAAATAATTCCCATATTCACTACTGGACCAGTTTTGCTCTCGTTTAGGCCTGCTCTTATCTCCCAACGTATATTTATATTAATCACATTAAATAAAATATATTTTATATATACTAAATCCATTTTAAATGTACAAATTTATATTGATTGAAATATTAAATACTATAAATAACGAATTTAAAATTACATTTAATAATTATAGTGTAAGAAATTTATTAACATTGAGAAGTTAAATTACACTATATATATTTATGGTTAACTATTATGGGAAAATTTATTTAATTTGAAAAAAAGTTAAATAAAAATACGAATATAGTATGAGGATAAATAAATATAATGTAATATATTCACAAAAAAAACATAGCTCAGTGGGTGAAGGCCACACATTTTCTCCGAACCGGCGCGGGTTCAATTCCCATGCCCACTGTGCTATGTTTTATATGCAATTGTCATCTTTAGCGTCACATATGTGACACCTTAACTTCCTATCAGCGTCACATATGTGACGTTAATGCCCCTTCCCATTTTTTTTTTGACAGCAGAAGCAGAACACCATCACAATTCTTTTTGACAGCAGAAGCAGAACACTCAACCAACACAAAAACAAAACAACCCAGCACAGTTTTTTTACTCCTTTCTATCATCACCAAAACAAAACACCATTCTATCAATACAGCACAAAAAAAAGCATAAAAACAGTAAACACAACACAGCATCAATGTAACACCCCCAAGTTATTCAGGGTATATTACAGCGTTGTGAGCCCCGCCTTGGGACCCACAAGGCTATTCACATGCGGAACCATGAACTTTGACCGATAAGGTCCAAGCGTAATCAAATAGAGAACAATAAAGTTGGCACTCAAAGCAATATCCAATAAAACGAATACGACACATCAGAATCAATGCCATGGCAACAGAGGCCAAAACATCAAGGAAACCAAAAAAAGTACCCGAGTACTCAAAAACCATTCAAGTACAACATCACTGAATGGAGGAAATACAAAACATAACCAGTGACAAGACACATCAGCACACTTGCCCATCATCTTCATGTCGACCCGGTACGTGCCAATCCGCTCTCCTAGATACTAAAATACATGAATGGTATTTCCCCCACAAAGGGGTTAGCCGTCGAATAACTAGTGCAAGTATATCGAATATGAAACACAATACTTCTCGACAATAAAGTAAATGTAATCATCATTTCATCAACTCAAGACTAGTATTGCGGAATAACTAAATCTCATATCATTACGTTTCAATACATACGTGATTAACCGTGGAACCGCACCAAAGGCAACGGAATCCTCAGAGGCCCCGTCGGACCCTCCCAGGGTGGTTAATCCAAAATATTCGCGGAACCGCACCAAAGGCTACGGAACCCTCAGAGGACCCGTCGGCCCGTTCCAGAGTGAATATATACCATCATGCCATTCATACACACCTTACTTTCAAAGTCGAGAACGTACAATCATAAATATATACTTGCCTTTGAGACATCGAGAATCGGAAGGAAAAGAATACAAGTTCGGTAGGTCCAAGAACGCACTTCCGGTAACTAAACGATTCGTAAGGAACACGATAATTAATAATCCATACTCAAATCAGACGAAAAAACTCCCGAAATCCGCCTACAATTCACAAAACAAAAGGATAATCACCTAGAGGTTTGGAAATCATCCAAACCCTCTCAAGTCCGAATAATGTAAAAAACCATCCCTATAGTCGTAGGGGAAACATGGGCAAGGGGTAGATACAACATAATCTCAAAGATCTCAAGCTCCAAAATGGATAAATAGGACGAATCTAAGAAAATCCCCAAAAATTCCCCAAACTAGAGTCCTAAGGAATTTATCTTGATTTGGAAGGTAGAAACGGATTAGATGTTGTGTAATATTTGTTATTCAAGCAAAGATGATGATAGTTGATGAAATATCGCCCCCAAATCGCCTCCAAATCGCCTTCTCAAGTGTAATACCCGGATTTTCTACTACTGTTGTTTGAGATTATTTTATCCGAGTTATATTGTACAACGTGGAATCTGTACAGTATGGATAAAATAAATGAAGGACTGAGATGTCAGTATTGGTACAATTATCGTATTTGGTAGACAATTATAATTGAGGATATCGTATATCAGGTTATCGCACTTTTGATATTGGGTATGTCATATAAGAATACTATTGGATTCAGTATACATATTCAGTATGCCATATGTTCGTTTTCAGTATGTCAAGACAGGCGGTAACAGTTGAAATTGGCTAAGTATAGAATACTTAGCGTATGCTAATGTTGAAGATTTACGTACGCTATATTGGTTGTGTTACGTACGTTATGACTAAAGCATTACGTACGTAATGAGGGAATCGGATAGGACCGAATCATGGTCGGCAGGTGGGACCCGATGTCGGCGACGGATGTGGACAGGCGAGTCAACCCCGGCCATTACGTACGCTACGAGAAGTGAATAACGTACGTTAAATAGAGTTTTACTGTAGCAAGTCAACGTACATATTACGTACGTAATGAAGGAAATGTTACATACGTAATTATCCGTATATGATTCGTATGAAGTTGATTGTGATGTTGTTGTTACGATTATTGAGGCTACATGAACTATATGTTGAAGGAAGATGATGATATGATAGTTTATACCTTGAATATGTTGATTATGATTATGAAATTATGGAGTTCTTGGTATTATTATCCGTATTTGATCCGTATGATGATAATTAGGGAGTTGTTGTTACAATACTTGAGGTTATGTAGAGTGTATATTGAAGAATACGATGATTCATGACTTGGATTACGAATTGGAAGATTATCTTCATGTCAAAGGATATCGAATTATGTTGTTTTAATGGTTATGAACATGAGTTCGAATCCCTTAGTATTCTTGAGGAACTTTTGATGAATTTAACATAGCAAGACGAATGTCCACCATGCGTTGGTTCGACGGGATCATCATGGGATCTATGCTGAGGGCGCTGGATCGTTGGATTACCAGTATTGTGTTGATGGAATCTTGTGAATTCGCATCATTGATTTTATCATGTGTTGTTGTTCATATGTGTATTATTGGTTATCCACATTATGCTGATCTGATAGGATCAACAAAGGGATCTATGCCGAGGGCACTGGGTCGTCGGATTTCCATTGAGTATACATCATTGTTATTGTTGTGAGCATATTGACGTGGTCATATGAGTATGCATTTGTAGGTATTGTGTTAGGACCGTGTCTATATTGCATTGATCTGATCTCGGATTAAACTGATATGATTGTCGTGGCACTCCATATCTCGAGGTATGTTCCGTATTTCCTTTGGTATTCGTCTTGCGACGGACAATCGGTTATCATTTTCGGATTTGATGATATTATTCGATGGATCGTATTAGTCAGAAATGGTATATTTTCGTATCGTTAGTTGGTTATGATAGTTTGAGAATCTTGAGTATTGTTTGAGGTGCAATACAGATATTATGTTCGAGTTTATTGGTTAATCGGGTACGAGATATGAAATGTGATAACGGTTAGTCTGATGAGAATTACTTGAGTAAGCAAAGTTATTGCGGTAAGATTATGTTGGTCGTATTCTTATGCTGTATTCTCATTGGTATGTAATTATTAATGTGATGTGACGGTTATCATTGTTGGATATTATGGCTGACCCCGTCGTGGGATTTCTTTTTAGGTTCTTGGAGTATCGAGCTTGTAGCGGTCGTGAAGAGATGAGCTTCCCGGAGGATACTAGCTAGGACATGTTCTGTGCATTGAGTTTCTTGATTGGTTCTTGTATTCCGCTACTAGAGTATCTTTATGGTTGGTATTTTTCCGCTGCGTGAGTATTTTGAAATGCTCATTCAGTATCTGGTAACTGAGATTACTTTGGAAATCATTTTCTAAACTTTTGAGTGTCGGCCGTTTGGCCTTGTGATTTCAAATGAGTTTTTACGACGGTTTTTGATAAATGGATTTTTATAAGTCTTTGTGAATTTTTACAGATAGTACCGTCGTTGGCCTCTTGGGCATTTGTAAATGTTTGCGAAAAATTCTTTTAGCCTTGTGGGTTCCATCTTGGAGCCCACGGCGCTGTAATATTTGCAGTTAAATCTGGGGGTGTTACATCAAGTTCTCCCGTTGGAAATGAGTGAAGTAGGTGAAAAATGATGAAGAACAAGGTTGACCCTCACTTATATACTGCGCCTGGTTAGCGCGCACTACAATTCAGGGCTAACGTGCGCTAACGGGGTCAGACGGTAGTCCAGTAGCTTTTGTCCTGAGACGTTAGCGCGCGCTACCACACCTTAGCGTGCGCTAACTGGTATCCTGAAAAAAATTCCAACTCACTGCCCAAACCCACTAGCTGCGCTACATCTGGGCACTAGCGTGCGCTGGCTCAGGCCTAGCGTGCGTTACCTGCTAGTCCAGAAAGTAGAAACACCCCACTGCCCTTGCCGACTCATCTCATTAGCATGCGCTACGGGCGATGTTAGCGCGCGTTACTCAACACGAATAGCATTCGCTAGCTAATGCCTAGTGTGCGCTAACTGCTAGTCCAGAAGGCAGAATCTGCTACTGCCTCTGTCGAGCCCGAACCGTTAGCGTACGCTAAGACTCAAAGCTAGTGTGCGCTACTCAACAAAAATATCGTGTGTTAGCCTAGGCCTAGCGTACGCTATCGGCTTGTCTCGGAACATTGCCGGAAGGTCCAAACAATACGAATATGATCCGAAAAGGTTCGAAACACCAAAAATCAACAACGACAACATCCCAATAAGTGCTTACAGAGCGACAATGGTGAAGGAACATCAGAGCCAACAATTCATACAAAGTATGGGTATTACAATCAACCGAACCAATAAACTAATGGAACAACAAACAATATTCTAACCAAACCAACAAAGCAAATAAAACGCTATGCAGAATAAATATAACATTTTATAAAAATCAAAATCACAACATACGCAAAATAGAACACATATGATCATCAAAACATCAAAATAGAACCCCAAGCCTGTATTTCTGAAGTTCCTGCAATTGGCAAATAAAACAATACCAGCCCATACCCGGGTCAGTCATAACACATCACAACAATATGCTCATATGTACGAATTTTGTGTTGGAACATTTTGTTCCATACATAATTAATAATATTTTGATGATTAAAGTTGCTAAACAAAATAAAACAACGACGTACGTAACCAAGGGTTTCAGAATTCAAACCAGAAAGACGTTGGACGAGTTGAAGTAAAAAAGGAGGCAATGGACATATGACGTCAGCAGTGACGTACTATTAACGTACGTAATGGGAAGTATGATAACGTACGTAAAGAAAGAAACGAATGTTACTAGACTGAATCTGGGAGTAGCAAACGTACGTAACAATGTCTAGTTAGCATACGTAAACAAGCTTACGTACGTAATGAGAAGCATATAGCGTACGTAATGAAGGTCCTGGCAGCTAACGACTAGTTTGATCAAGAAGCCTATAAATACCATGTCTATGGTATTGATTGAGAACAACAACTTCAAGCATACGAGATAATCATCTGATATTCATATTGATATTATTGTTGTTATAATATTGAGATTACATTGAGTGATTGAGTGTTATACACAAAATCATACATGAGTGGTAAAAGAAAAGATACAATTGGATTCTGTGTTATTAGGATCAAGGATCCGACATTATTAGAATCGCCATCGATATCTTCGTGAGGTTTATCTAGTACCGATAGAAAGCTAGAGAGGTTGATTCCTTGTCCTACGAAAAGGAAAACGATTTAACTTGGACCGACGTAAAGACAAGTACGAGTGGTTTATGACGGACCAATAGAAGACGTGATTGTAAATAGTTATCCCTCGACCAATAGAAGAGAGGTGCAGAGGTTTTTATCTTGAACCTATAGAAAAAGATACCGAGAGAGGACATAGGCCCGTTTATAGCCGAACCTCTATAAATCCATGCGTCATTTAATTTCCACAATTTTATCTACGCTTCCGTAACACGGCGCAAATATCCGATCTTGTACCCAACAATTGGTATCATAGCGGTACTCCAATACGCGGCTTAACATCCGAGGAGAAAAGATCCAAAAATGGCATTTCAATTCTCTCCAGTCGAAGGCCTTGCTCTCAACCGACCACCATTCTTCGATGGCTCAAATTATTTGACATGGAAGAAAAAGATGTCAATCTTTATTCGTGCCTACGATATAGAGATTTGGAAGTGTAATATCCGTAACTTTCCATTTTTAGCAGTTTCCATTTTTGGTGTATGTCTATTTTTATCGATTCGCTTAAAACCGTTTCGACATTGTGAATCTACTTTATTCTTGGAGTTTTTCCATTTGGACGAGTTTTGATGATGTTTTCACGTGATTTCATTTTATGATATGTTTTGTCGTATGATCGTTCGATTCTCGTAAAACTCATTCGTTTTCGTTGTTCTTGGTTTTTGCAAGTTTGTATGGTTGAGTTGGTCATGTTGAGACTTTCGGTTTGTAAATCCGATGTCGTATCGTGATTTTCGGGCACTTGGGCCACTTTTGTAATTTCCTATAAGTTTAGGGAATTTCATTTCCGTTGTTGGTCGGAATTATATTTTCTTTCAGCATTAGCTCTGTCGTCTCGTATATTTCGTGTTTATATTCTGGATGTTTTCATAGCCGTGTCGGGCTAGATGTTAGCGTTTGGTTCTTGCACTCGAGCAGGCCACACGAGTTGTCGATTGTGTTTGGCGCTCGTGCGGAGCCGAATGCTAGACAAGGGACACCAACCAATGCTCGCAAGTAACTCCCAGGGACGCACGAGCAGGAAGCACGAGCTAGTGCTCGTGCGCTGCGCTCGTGCGTAAGGTCAGCAGTTGGGTAGTAGCCTGGCGCACAACCGGACATACGAGCGCTTGGTTGTGCGTGGTGGTCGTGCGTCTCTGAGGTATTTAACGGGACAATCGCATTTTTTAGCGTCATTTTTCATCTTTTCTTCTTCTTCTCCGAGGGTTAGGCGACTTGGACGATTTGGAAGCTGAAGTTTGGATCATGTATCATCATCCATCCAAGATTTTGAGTTCTAACACGAAGTTATTATCATTTAATCCACATTCTTCACTCCGATTCAAGGTATCTTCGTCTAGAACCCTAAATTGTCAATTTTGGGGGGTTTTCCGCGTTTAGCTTATTAGACTCGAATTATTCTAGTATGTTATGATATTCCTCATTGATTGTTGTTATCGGACGGGTTCCAACCCATTTTACCTAGTTAAACTCGTGAATTATCGATTCGGGGAGGTTTTGCGTAAATCCTCGTCCGTATCGATTGGTCGTCTATTATCGTAGTTGGTAATCGGGGTTATGGGTGTATTCCAATCGATTATTGTTGTCCGTTGGGACGGAACCATGTTGAACCTTTGTCTAGGAACCGTTTTTTTCCACCTGGGCCGTTCGTAGGCGTGTTTCATTTCCGATTCTTCAAGAATGTCTCAAAGACAAGTACTTTACATTTGTTTACATGTTCTAGTATTTGAATTGTGGCTGTATCGTGGTTGTTGTGGATGGATATGTGTATGTTCACCTAGGGACGGTCCGACGGGGCCTCTAGGGATACGTATTGCCATGAGTGTGCGTATCGCAAAATGTGGTTAGCCACCCAGGGATGTCCGACGGGGCTCTGCGGGGTACGGTGGCTGTGAGTCTCGTACCAACGGTTAACTTTGAATTGTGATTTGTTGGAGATAATGTGTTTTATGATTGTACATATATTCATTTGATTAGAATGTAGTTCAAATGGATTGTACTTGCACTAGCAGTTGTCGCTGACCCCTTAAATGGGGGAAATACTTTTTGTATTTCAGGTACCGGTCTTGGATACAAGCGAGCACTCGATCCGTATGAGGATGATGGGCAAGCATGATACTGTCCAGTAGTTGATTATTGGTGTTTTTGTTCTGTCGGTTATTATCGATGTCTTGTTTTGGGATTTTTGTATTATAAAATTAGTTTAAGTACTCGAGTACTTCCTTTTTAAGATTGTTAATGTTGTATTCCCGTTTTGGGAAATAGAATTGATGTCAGATTTTATTCGTCGGATTGCAGTCTTTTATTTGAATGGTCGTTTTGTTGATGATTGTATGTCCTTGTCGGATGTCCTTTTGGTACGTTAGCCTGGTGGAGTCCACAGTGTGGGGTCCACGGCGCTGTAATATTCCCTAATCGTCTTGGGGGTGTTACAAAATATGGTATCAGAGCTTAGGTTTATGGATACCTAGGCTGTCGGTTATTTGGGTCTAGTCGAGTGTCGTTTTTGAACAGTATCACTGTCATGCCATCATCTCAGTACGCCGGTGCTCGTAAGTTTTCCTAACTTGACTAGTTGCGTTGTTCTGTTCTATTCCTTTTGGTATCTTGTTGTGTT
Source organism: Orobanche coerulescens (assembly GCA_033398695.1). Taxonomy (NCBI): domain Eukaryota; kingdom Viridiplantae; phylum Streptophyta; class Magnoliopsida; order Lamiales; family Orobanchaceae; genus Orobanche; species Orobanche coerulescens. Next base: position 179,048,903 of record CM065807.1, on the reverse strand, counting down.
TCGCGTTTGAATTGTAGTCACCCACTACTTCTTCAGAATTCCTACTGGTAGAGGACGCGGACGCGGTAGGGGACGTGGGGCAGCCGGTGGGGCGGCCATGTCCGATCACTCGGGAATCAATTCGGCCATGCCTTCTTTGTCGAACAGTGTCCCGCTTAGTTCCGAGGGTCAGCAGGACCAGTCTGCTAGCTCCGGAAATGCACATGAGAATGTTGGAGTGGCTAATATTTTGCAACAAGTAGCGAACCAGATGACGCTACTGACTCAGGCCGTTCTGGTCGGCCAAGCTAATGCCAACTCGGTTCCGCCTACTGGATCCGGAAATGGCAAGTTACTTCAGGACGTGATATGTATGCGTCCTCCGCAATTTGATGGTGCTTCCGACCCTTCCGGATGGGAGAGTTGGCTATTTGAGATGGAAAAAGTGTTTGAGGCTGCTAATTGTTCTGAGGAGAGGAAAATACCCATTGCTCAGTACTTCCTCACCAAGGAGGCAGCAACGTGGTGGCAAGCAGTGAAACCGCGTGACCGGACAGCCACATAGACAGAGTTTCGGGATCTGATGGAAGACGAATTTTGTCCATGGTCAGTGAAATAAGGGAGGATCCGAGCCTTCTTTGAGGCTAAGCCCCAAGATGTTCCTATTTCTCAAGCTATCAAAGACTACAATCAACAGCTGCATTATGTGAGAAACCAAGTCTGAGATGAGCTTGATAAGATCCGTCACTTTGATATGCGGATGAAACCGAGTGTGCGCCACTACATGTCTGGTCTAGGGTGCACGACTTTGAAAGAGTATCAGAATAAAGCGATGGCTTATGAGATGTCGTTTTCTGCGACAGAGACGGCAACCGAAGGAAAGAAACATAAGACCTCCGGCTTCAAACAGTGGAAGACATGCTGAGAGCTTGTGCCTTAGATTGGTCGACTGAGTGGGAAGTTCATTTTTCACTAATTGAATTCACTTACAACAATAGTTGGCATGCTTCCATTAAGATGGCATCTTTTGAGGCATTATACGGGAGGACATGCAGATCGCCCCTGTGTTGGGATGATGTTAGATTGGTACCTCCACTAGAAGGAGGGTTGAATAGTGCGGATAAGAGTTTTGAACTCTTTTTGTGCGGAAGCTAAAATATCGGAGTAAGAAAAATGCGGAAAACAAAGAACACAAGAAATTGTTCGAGAGGTTTGGCTATTAACGAAGCCTACATCCCCTACCTAGTTTTATCGACTAGGACTTTTCTTAGAAACTTAGACTGCACTTTCTAGTTTAGTGCCAACTCTTACAATTTCTTGATTTCCGGGCTCAAGAACAACCTCACTAAATCTCTCTTGTTTTTCCGAGTACAAGATAACCTTACAAGAAAACAATTGCGAGTAAGAACTCGACTTTACAAATAATGTCACTCTTAGATACAAGAATATAAGTAGGAAGTGATGGAACAATTCTCCTTGTATCGCAATGTAGAGTATGTATATCTCTCGTAAAATATGCTTGAAATAGCTTGGTAATACTTGTGAGCTCAGATGATTTTTTGTGTCTTCCAAATCCATGAAATGTGCTATTTATAGCCTTCATGAGCTGAATTTCCCGTTGGAACAGTTGCACAGTTTACGTACGTTATGCAACCTGGTTTACGTATGTTATGTCTTCTACGTACGTTATATCGCTTGAGTAGCGGCCGTAACGAACTGTGAGAAATAGTCCAGTGACATCCGATAAAATCTATTACGTACATTACGTAAGAGTGGCTTACGTACGTTAACTTCCAGTCAAAGATCCGTTGGATGAGAAGACTTGTTGTAACGGCTAATGACTTTTTGCAACGGGCAGAATGTTCAAACGTTACGTACATTATACAGAGTGTGTTACGTACGTTACCTGTATAAAATTACTTGCAAAAACTGTGAGTGTTACGTAAGTTATAGAAGGGTTGTTTACGTATGTTAAATGAAGGAAAAATATGTTAAGTAAATTTTGGTTAAATAACTCATCATCAAAATGTATAAAATGATTTATTAAAAATATTATTCCAACAATCTCCCCCTTTTTGATGATGACAAAATTTATATGGGAGTTTTTGAAAAAGTTGAGTTTTGGAAGATCAAATTTTTTTTAAGAAAACTCTCCCCCTGAGTAAGACTCCCCCTGAAACGAACAAGGGATATTTAAAAAACGAGACATATTTTTCTCCCCCTTTTTGTCATTAACAAAAAGACAAGAGATCCTGTAAGAGCAAGGGAAACACAAAATAGTCAACGAGTACCAAAACAACGAACATCAATGAATAGCAACAAGTAGTAATAAATAGGAAAGGAAACCGTCAAAACGACACATTCATCCAAAATAAAGTAGTAAGAGTTGAAGACAATAAACATAGAAATGCATGAAATGTTTGGTTTTTAAGAAAATAAGATCATCATCATAGGAAAGAAAATTCTCTAATCAAGGCCGGCTTCCGGAGGTGTCGGAGGGATCCCGAAATGAGTACAAATACTTTTAACTATAAGCTTTATCTTGCTCATTTCTTTTTCCAATTTATCCATTCGAGCTACCATATGGGACGAGGAACTCTCCTGTCTTAGGCGAGAAGGACCGGGCTGAGAAGAAGGACGAGGCCGAGTATGAGCAATCCTACGTGATGTAATACTCTCCTCTGGTCTCGGTAGCACACCATCAACTAAGCGATCGTCATCCTTAATGTAGGCGAAGTAAATCCAACCACGGTTTCGCGTACGGAGATATCTCATGGTGCGGATGGTTCCTTCGGTAACTAGGCTCCCCATAGGGATGGCGACCCCGTGAAGCCCTGTGAGATCAACTCCAGCGTCCTCGAATATCTCAGTTAAGATAGATCCAAACGGCATTCCGGACTTTCGTTGTCGGTCGGCCTTGGCATAGCTCTTTTTGTGGAAGTTTAGACCTTTTCCACAAACCACTTGAGTACGATTGAAGCAAAATTAACCTGATGATCTTTTGAGACATGATAAATGATTTCCATGTCCACGTTTACAAGACGATGCTGAGCATTAAATTTAGGCATTAGACATCGAGTGATAGCATCGTGTAGTAAACGAATATTTATTCCGAAATCATTATTTTCAAAATGGCCAGAATGTACTTTAATTACAGCCTTGTCCATCAAGAAATCATGGACCTCAGACTCACGAACTCCATGACTTTCATTGTTGTAAAGAGAATAGTCGATAACTTCATCAGGAGCGGCAAATTCTCCTTTACAACGAAATCCCTCATTAGGGAGACCAAAAAGTTTGAATAATTTAGCAGCATCAAAGAGAATAGATTTACCACGAACTAGAGAGTTAACTTCAGCAAGTCCTTCAGAATCAAAAGTCACGAAAAATTTTGCGTAGAATTCCCTTACGCAATCCATATAAATAGGTCAGGCGAGACTTACAAAACGGTTGATACCGAGCATGTCAAAAAATTCTTCTATCCCAATACCAATAGAATTCAGAGATTCAAAGTCAAAGTGATGACTCGGAGTTACCTCTTCGTCGATAAACACTTTTTTGAATATTTTTTCTGCTTGGGCATTCCTGAAAGTCGGTTCTCCAGGGGTTGAAGAAGAGGATTGAGATTTCTCTCCTCTGTGTTTCTTGCCGATTCTGGATGCCATTGATAGAGATGAACGGAAAATATGAGAGTTTGGTCGGAATTTGTGAGGAGAAGAGTAGGGTTCGTCGCAGTTGATTTAGGGATTAGGATGAAATGAATAGGAAACTGTCGAATGGGGTTTTTAAGTAGCAGGGTAAAATCCTCTTACGTACGTTATACCGTGTAAGTAACGTACGTAGCGAAAAATCCCGAATTCCCTATACTAAAACTTGTAGATCGTAACGTACGTAGCCCAACCAAGAGTTACGTACGTAAGGTCCTATTACGTACGTAATATACCTGCCTTAACGTCCGTAAATATGACCAAATGAGCAGAGTTTTTCTTTCGATGATGTCTCATTCTTTAATGACCATTTAATGTAAATATGAATATACAAAACTCAAAAATGATCATGTCCCATTCCTAAGTTTATGCGAATAAAATTGAAAGCTTCTTCGGGTAATGGTTTTGTAAAAATATCTGCCAATTGTTCATTAGTACCAACAAATTGGAGACGTACATTCCCATTTTGGACATGGTCACGAATAAAATGGTGACGAATTTCTATATGTTTTGTCCTGCTATGCAAAATGGGGTTTTTGATTGAATTAATGGCACTTGTATTGTCACAAAAAATAAGAGTATTTTTAAGCTCAATGCCATAATCGAGTAATTGATTTTTGATCCATAGTGTAACACCCAAATTCACAAATGGGACATTACACGCCGTAGAACCCTCGTGGGGTCTACCAGGCTAACCCATGACACATAACCACAATGAAATCTCAAAAGATGCACTCAAAAGTAAATAAGGGCGTGGCCTCGGCCAAAACATATCAACGGAGTACGTGAAACATAAGGTAAATATCAATTCATTGCCCACGCAGGGGACTTAAACCAAATTTAGAAGTAAACAGTCTAACTCCAGTACTCGACAAATGCAATGACAAAACATAAAAATACAGACTCGAGCCACATCATCATGCCAGCCCATCCTTTGTGTGCGCATCCCGTGCTAGCTCCTCAGCTCGGCCAGTACCTGAAATGCATAAGACGCATTTTCCCCATTTAAGGGGTTAGCATTCGAATAGCTAGTGTAAGTACACAATTACACAACATTATATACGAATACGAATTTTACACAATCATCCCAATCAGAAATCATTTGCCATAAATATTCCGGAATACTACATTGGCAATCAAATCAGTTTCAATCATCACGATATCACAAAATCACAACTGGTATCCTGTGGCCGTACCCCTCAGTATCGACCCCTAGACATCCCGTCGAACGCTCCGGGTGGGATACCACTTCCGCGGCCGTACCCCTTAGTATCTACCCCCAGACATCCCGTCGGACACTCCGGATGGAAGTTCAACCACACACACACCCAAGTCCACTTCCGCAGCCGTACCCCTTAGTATCGACCCCCAGACATCCCGTCGGACACTCCGAGTGGAAGGAACACAACTCACGCACCCGAAAACTACAATTTGTCATTCATTTCGAAAACGCAACATACATAACGAAATGTAATACATGTACTTGCCTTGAATAATACGAAACGAAGGAAACGACGAAGGAATAGGTTTCGGTCCGAACAATCCTCCCAAATCCGTTTCTAACACAATAACGGTATACAACAATTCTCAATAATGCGGAAAGATAAGAATTAATCCTAATTCTACCCGTTGGAACAATTTGTCGGTCAATACTAGGTCCAAGACGGTTATAATCTAAAAATGGAGAAACTACGAGATTAAATTCGTTAAACTATAATGGAATCAAGGGATTTACGGTTACACAATCGTAATCTAATAATTCGTCGAGGCTAAATCGGATTAAAGGAAGAATTATGCCGAAAATCCCGAAATCCCGAAAAAACTAGGGTTCAACGAAGTATACCTCGATTCGGATGAAGAATGATGATGATTAACCTTCCTTGGTACACAATAATCAATCTCCAGAGGAACTCTAAGGATTGCTCTTGGCAAATCGCTCCAAATCGTTCAAGGAACTCACGTCGCGCACAAAGGGTTGAGAAGGAACGAAATAATGCGACTGAGGTTAAGTTAGGATTTAAAATGCCTGACAGTGTGTTACGTACGTTAACACAAGTTGTTAACGTACGTTATGAAGTTTACGTACGTAACGAACAATCTGTACTCATTTGTGAAAACCATAATGTACGTTACCAATAATGTACAGTGTACATTATGATGACTCTATAACATACGTAAGGGAGCATGCATAACGTATGTTATGCATGCAGAAGTCCCACGCTGCTAAACACTTAATTCTGCACAGTCGATACAACGACGAAACGCAACGCAAGGATAGAATCAAAAGTGTAAACATGAGGTATCCATAACAACGAAGCTGAGTTTTGAAAGAAAATACACTACCGACTTCCGGGGAATCCAAAATACGACAAGGAGGATAAAAGCACCCTAAACTTCTAGGAAATTACAAAACGGCCCAAATGTCCGAAAATCACGATACAACGTCGGATTAACAATCCGAAACTCACAACATGCTCCACTAAACCATACGAACTCATGGAAATAGGTAAATGATGAAATCGAACGAGTTTAACGAGAATCGAATACACATGCGATAAAATATAACTCAAGATGAAATTACGTAAAAACATCATCGAAACTCGTCCAAATGGAGAAATTCCAAGAACAAAATAAATTCAAAATTCCAAAACAGTGTTAAGCGAGTTGTCCGAAACAAACATACACCAAAAATAGAAATTACCAAAAATAGAAAACACAGATATTATATTCTCTCCCCATAAAAATAAGTTTCGTCCCGAAACTTACAACGCGAATAACTCAGGGTATCTCGACCTCATACTCTCTTCCGTCTCCCACGTGGCTTCCTCAGATCCATGCCTCGACCATTGCACTTTAACCAAAAGAATGGTTTTGTGCCTGAGTTGCTTCACCCGACGCTCTAAGATCTGAATCGGCCTCTCCTCGAAGGTAATGTCAGGCCCCAACTCGATCTCTCCAAAATCGATAATATGGCTAGGGTCTGATACGTACTTCCTAAGATGGGAAACATGAAATACGTTATGCACGTGGCTCAGGGACGGCGGCGAGCCTAACCAATACGCAAGCTCTCCAACTCTTTCTAAAATCTCGAATGGCCCAATAAATCTCGGACTAAGTTTACCCATCCGACCGAAGCGGTATACTCCCTGTGTCGGCGACACCTTAAGCAACACATGATCTCCCACCTCAAACTCCAACGGCCGGCAACGTGTATCGACGTAAGACTTCTGCCGACTCTGGGCCGTCACCAACCTATCGCGAATCAGAGCAATCTTCTCTCTCGTCTCAACTACCATATCGGGCTCGGTACCAATCAGCTCGGATGCATCGTCCCAACACAACAGCGATCTGCACCTCCTCCCATACAATGCCTCGAATGGTGCCATTTTGAATGAGGCATGCAAACTATTGTTGTACGTGAACTCGATCAATGGCAAGTGCGACTCCCAATCATCCTTCCAATCTAAGGATAGGCTCTCAACATATCCTCCAGTGTCTGTATCGTCCGCTCAGACTGTCCGTCTGTCTAAGGGTGGCAGGATGTACAGAGTCTCAACTCGGTCCCTAAGGCCCTATGAACGGCCTGCCAAAAATGTGATATAAACCGGCCATCATGACCCGAAACAATACTCTTAGGAGTCCTATGCAATCTCACGATCTCTGCAATAAACACTCGTGCCAGTCTCTCTGGCCCCCAAGTGTCCTTAATACCTAGGAAATGAGCTGATTTGGTCATCCGATCGACAATAACCCAAATCATGTTCATTCCAGTCCGAGTCCTAGACATACTGGTAATGAAATCCATAGAAATATCCTCCCATTTCCACTCCGGGATAGGAAGTGGTCGCAAAAGCCCCGCGGGTCGCTGATGCTCGATCTTAACCTACTGACAGGTCAAACATCTCGACACAAACTCGCTAAAGTCTGTCTTCAAATTACTCCACCAGTAGTTACTCCTCACATCCTTGTACATTTTACTCATACCAGGATGTATGGTGTATGGTGTGGTATGAGCTTCATTCAAGATCTTCTGTCTCAGCTCAATAACACTCGGTACACATAGTCTGCCGCGAAATCTCAAAACTCCATCATCCTGAACCACAAATCCAGGGGCTTTCCCCTTCCTCACATCCTCCCTCAGTTGGACCAAAAATGGATCATCATACTAACAAATAAAATCCCGATGGATCCTACTCTGTGGTGTAAGTACCTCTAACATATGTAACGCCACCGGCTTTCGGCTCAACGCATTAGCCACTACGTTAGCCTTACCCGGATGAAAAAGTATCTCGAGGTCTTAATCTTTAATTAGCTCCAACCACCTACGCTGTCTCATATTTAACTCTTTTTTACTAAAGATATACATCAAACTCTTGTGATCTGTAAATATCTTACACGACGACCCATAGAGATAATGCCTCCAGATCTTTAAGGCGAAAACGACCGCAGCTAACTCCAAACCGTGCGTGGGATAATTCGTCTCATATGGTTTCAACTGGCGGGACGCATAAGCAATAACCGTATCTCTCTGCATCAAAATACATCCGAGCCCGAGGCCCGAAGCATCACTATATACCACGAAATCTTCGTTCCCCTGAGGCAACGCTAACACGGGTGCGGTAGTTAGTCATCTCCTCAGCTCGTCAAAACTACTTTGTCTGTCTGCGGTCCACTCGAATTTCTGAGTCTTTTGGAGCAACTGAGTGAGTGGTCTAGCGATCTTAGAAAATCCCTCAACAAATCTACGGTAATAGCCGGCAAGACCCAGAAAACTCCTCACCTCCTTCACATTCTAGGGCGGCTCCCAAGCCATCACTGCCTCTATCTTCTGCGGATCTACCCGAACTCCCTCTGCTGAAATCACATGCCCGAGGAACATCACTTCTTCGAGCCAAAACTCACACTTAGAGAACTTCGCGTACAACTGCTCAGCTCTCAAATTGTCTAGTACAATCCGGAGATGTAAGGCGTGCTCCTCCCGACTCTGTGAATAGATAAGAATGTCATCGATAAAGACAACTACGAATTTGTCCAGATACTCAATAAAAACTTTGTTCATCAACTGCATGAACACTGCTGGGGCATTGGTTAGCCCGAAAGGCATAACCACAAACTCGTAATGGCCATATCTCGTCCGAAAGGTAGCTTTCGGTATATCGATGTCCCGAATCCTCAACTGGTAGTAGCCCGATCGCAAATCAATCTTCGAAAAGATTGTCGCCCCTTGAAGCTGATTAAACAAGTCGTCAATCCGAGGCAAAGGGTATTTATTTTTGATGGTTAACTTGTTTAATTCTCGATAGTCGATGCATAAACGATGTGATCCATCCTTCTTCTTAACAAAAAGTATAGGCGCACCCCAAGGCGATGCGCTCGGTCGAATATACCCGTTATCTAACAACTCTCCCAACTAATTCTTCAATTCTAGCATCTCTGACAGTGCCAGACGGTACGGCGCTCAAGAAATAAGGGCCGCATTCGGCTCTAGATCAATAGGAAACTCCACCTCTCGCTGAGGTGGTAATCCCGGCAAGTCATCCGGAAATACGTCGGGGTGTTCACTAACATTGGAATTGACGACAAATCAACTCCACTATCTTCCGACACCAGTAGCCGACACAACCCTGGTTCAGAAGTTTCATCGCCTTCAAGGCGCTAATCACACTCCCCGATATACCCATCTTACAACCGACAAGAGTATGCTCGGTGCCGTTCTCGGCCACTATCGAGATGGTACGAGTCCGATAGTTCATGATAGCACCGTGACGATCCAACCAATCGTCCCCGAGGATCAAATCCTCACCGTTAAGGTCTATAACAATGTGATTCGAGGACCAATCCCGGCTTCCGATCCTCACTGGGCAATCCCTAACTTCCCTATCCCCAACCATACGATCCCTGCTGGGCGTACTCACTACAAACGGTTCACACTCAAACAAGCAGTCAAAACCAATACGACTCACACAATCCGATGCAATAAAGGAATGGGTAGCACCCGAATCAAAAAGCACTAAAACTGGATGAGTAAGGATCTGAGTGGTACCTGAAGCCACCGAAACATCTGCCTCCTCTGTGCGCCTTATCTGATACAATCGGGGGTGAACTGGACCCGAACTCGATGCTGTACGGGGATCCGGCTGACCCCGACCCCTACCACGACCCAAACTCTGCAGAACATGAGTAGCTGGAGTGCTGTGATCCCTCTGATCGGCAGTGGTAGATGGAAATCTATCGGCCCTGGTGGCCCTCTCACAATGAGCTACCCGATGCCCGGTCTGTCCGCAAGTAAAGAAAGTAACTGGAGGAGAAGGGCAATCCTTCATCAAATGCTCATATTGGTTGCAGTTAAAACAATCCCTGCCACCAGATGCAACGGACTGGACCAAACGATTACCCTGAGATCTCCCAGCCTGATGAAACGGTCTCTTCCCAGGAGTAGGGGCAGACTGTGCTCTCGATAATCGGCCACTCTTGCCGGCTGAAAAACTGCCAACCGTTTTCTGTTTCTTGACCTCGGTACCCAACTCTGATTCCAGTGCGGCCATCTCGATCACTAGAGCGCGATCCTGATACTCCTTAAAAGTGGCACACATGAGCGGTGCCATACTCTGCCAGATTTTCGGCTTCATGCGCATATTGAAGTAACGGATTTTATCAGCCTCCGTCCTCACCTGATCTCTCACGAAACCCAACTGCTAATTGTAAGAGATAATGGCCTGAGAAATCGGCACATCCTGGGGTGTGGCAGTGAAAAACTCCAAAATTCTGCGTTCTTTGACTGGCGGCGGACAATATTCTGCCTCCATAGCAACCCTGAACTCCTCCCAAGTAGCTCGACGGTCTCTGGGCGCAACGGCCTCCCACCATTCCGCTGCTTCCTTATCCAGGAGGTACTGGGCAATATGTACCCTCCTGTCTTCGGGACAAGCTATGGCATCGAAGGTCTTGGACAACTGAAAGAGCCAATTCTCCCAACCGAGGGAGTCAGAAGATCTGGAGAAATGAGGAGGGTGCATCTTAGTCACTGTCTGAAGCCACTTACTAGCTTCCTCTTCAGGTGTCGGGGGCGGATTCTGGCGTCCACCCTGAGCTATCTGAGCAAGCTGGGCTACTAACTGCTGAAGTACGGCAGTAGCCCCGGCGTCGGCATTATTACCCGACGGCACTGAGTGAGAGGCTGAGTCCGCAGAGGACTGAGAAAGTGAGCCCTCTTCATTATCAGCACCCCGACCACGGCCTCGGCCGCGTCCCCTAGCTGGTCTACCACAACCTCTCAACATACTGAAGGAAATATAAAAAGAACAAGATCAGGAAGATTCACAATTTACAAGGTTGGTATCACAATTCACAATTTCGAACAACGCAAGAAAACGAATTGCAGAAATATAAGAGTTCGAGGAGACTTACAGTCACGGGTCGCACGAAAAGACGGTAGCATGATGATATTAGGCTCAACGACTGACTCTAACGACGCAACTGACAGACCCGAAATTTACCGACAACCTAGGTATTCAAAACCTAATGCTCTGATACCATAAATATAACACCCCAATTCACAAATGGGACATTACACGCCGTAGAACCCTCGTGGGGTTGACCAGGCTAACCCATGACACATAACCACAATGAAATCTCAAAATATGCACTCAAAAGTAAATAAGGTCGTGGCCTCGGCCAAAACATTTCAACGGAGTACGTGAAACATAAGGTAAATGTCAATTCATTGTCCACGCAGGGGACTTAAACCAAGTTTAGAAGTAAACAGTCTAACTCCAGTACTCGACAAATGCAATGACAAAACATAAAAATACAGACTCGAGCCACATCATCATGCCAGCCCATCCTTTGTGTGCGCATCCCGTGCCAGCTCCTCAGGTCGGCCAGTACCTGAAATGCATAAGGCGCATTTCCCCCATTTAAGGGGTTAGCATTCGAATAGCTAGTGCAAGTACACAATTACACAACATTATATACGAATACGAATTTTACACAATCATCCCAATCAGAAATCATTTGCCATAAATATTCCGGAATACTACATTGGCAATCAAATCAGTTTCAATCATCACGATATCACAAAATCACAACTGGTATCCCGGGGCCGTACCCCTTAGTATTGACCCCCAGACATCCCCTCGAACGCTCCGGGTGGGATACCACTTCCGTGGCCGTACCCCTTAGTATCGACCCCCAGACATTCCGTCGGACACTCCGGGTGGAAGTTCAACCACACACACACCCAAGTCCACTTCCACGGCCGTACCCCTTAGTATCGACCCCCAGACATCCCGTCGGACACTCCGGGTGTAAGTTCAACCACACACACACCCAAGTCCACTTCCATGGCCGTACCCCTTAGTATCGACCCCCAGACATCCCGTCGAACACTCCGGGTGAAAGGAACACAACTCACGCACCCGAAAACCACAATTTGTCATTAATTTCGAAAACACAACATACATAACGAAATGTAATACATGTACTAGCCTTGAATAAGACGAAATGAAGGAAACGACGAAGGAATAGGTTTCGGTCCGAACAATCCTCGCAAATCCGTTCCTAACACAATAACGGTATATAACAAGTCTCAATAATGCGAAAAGGTAAGAATTAATCATAATTCTACCCGTTGGAACAATTTGTCGGTCAATACAAGGTCCAAGACGGTTATAATCTAACAATGGAGAAACTACGAGATTAAATTCTTTAAACTATAATGGAATCAAGGGATTTACGATTACACAATCGTAATCTAATAATTCGTCGAGGCTAAATCGGATTAAAGGAAGAATTATGCCGAAATTTCCGAAAAAACTAGGGTTCAACGAAGTATACCTCGATTCGGACGGAGAATGATGATGATTAACCTTCCTTGGTACACAATAATCAATCTCCAGAGGAACTCTAAGGATTGCTCTGGGCAAATCGCTCCAAATCGTTCAAGGAACTCACGTCGCGCACAAAGGGTTGAGAAGGAACGAAATAACGCGACTGAGGTTAAGTCAGGATTTAAATCGCCTGACAGTGTGTTATGTACGTTAACACGAGTTGTTAACGTATGTTATGAAGTTTACGTACGTAACCTCTCACAGGTTAACGTACGTAACGAACAATCTGTACTCATTTGTGAAAACCATAACGTACGTTACTAATAGGGTATACCGTACGTTATGATGACTCTATAACGTACATAAGGGAGTATGCATAACGTACGTTATGCATGCAGCAGTCCCACGCTGCTAAACACTTAATTCTGCACAGTCGATACAACGACGAAACGCAACGTAAGGATAGAATCAAAAGTGTAAACATGAGGTATCCATAACAATGAAGCTGAGTTTTGAAAGAAAATACACTACCAACTTTCGGGGAATCCAAAATACGACAAGGAGGATAAAAGCACCCTAAACTTCTAGGAAATTACAAAACGGCCCAAACATCCGAAAATCACGATACAACATCGGATTAACAATCCGAAACTCACAACATGCTCCACTCAACCATACGAACTCATGGAAATAGGTAAATGATGAAATCGAATGAGTTTAACGAGAATCAAATACACATGCGATAAAATATAACTCAAGATGAAATTACGTAAAAACATCATCGAGACTCGTCCAAACGGAGAAACTCCAAGAACAAAATAAATTCAGAATTCCAAAACAGTGTTAAACAAGTTGTCCGAAACAAACATACACCAAAAATAGAAATTACCAAAAATAGAAAACACGGATATTACACATAGGACTTGTGCACATGCACTTCCCGCAGCCACATATTCAGCTTCTGCTGTGGAAGTAGCGACACTAGTCTGTTTCTTACTTCCCCATGAGATTAAAAATGAATTCATAAAATGACAAGTTCCGGTGGTGCTCTTTCTATCTATTTTACATCCACCGAAATCGGCATCACTATATGCAAAAAGTTGAAAATCAATACTAGAAGGATACGACAGACCTAAGCCAGCAGTATATTTTAAATAATGAAAAATACTTTTGCATGCAATGAAATGGGATTCTTTAGGATTCGCTTGAAAACGAGCACATAAGCAAGTAGCAAACATTATATCGGGTCTAGATGCAGTTAAATAAAGTAAAGAGCCGATCATACCTCGATACTGTTTTTGGTCAACAAACTTATCTTTTTCATGTTTGTCGAGCTTAAGAGTGGAAGACATAGGAGTAGATATTTCTTTGCAATCTTCCATCTTAAATTTCTTTAGGAGCTCATTGACGTACTTGGATTGGTGAATGAATATTCCATCATTGAGTTGCCTAATTTGGAGTCCGAGAATGTTTTTCAACTCTCCCATCATGCTCATTTCGAACTCTCCCTTCATAAGATTTGAAAATTCTTTGGACAGAGATTCGTTAGTTGCACCAAAAATAATGTCGTCCACATAAATTTGGCAAATAAGCATATCATCACCTAAGTTCTTAATAAATAGGGCATTATCAACATTACCTCTTTTATACCCATTTGAAATACGAAAAGTTCTTAAACGATCATACCATGCTCTCGGAGCTTGTTTTAATCCATAGAGAGCTTTATGGAGCTTGTACACATGATTGGGATGATCATAGTCTTCAAAACCCGGCGGTTGCTTGACATACACCTCCTCCTGGATGATTCCATTTAGGAACGCACTTTTTACATCCATTTGATGGAGTTTGATTTTCTTGTATGTGGCAAAGGCACAGAGAAGACGAATTGCCTCAAGACGAGCAACAGGAGCAAATGTTTCTTCTTAATCCAAGCCTTCTTCTTGATTATAACCTTGGGCGACCAACCTCGATTTATTTTTAATTGGGAGACCATCATCACCAGTTTTAATTTTATGAACCCATTTGGTACCAATGATTGATTTGTCTACTAGTGCCGGAACTAATTCCCAAACATTATTTCTTTCGAATTGGTTAAGCTCTTCTTGCATCGCAATAGCCCAATTCTCGTCATTTATGGCTTCATCGATATTCTTTAGTTCTGTAAGAGAAATAAACGCAATACTGTTAATACAATCATTTATATTTCTCCTAGTTCGTATAACTTCATCGATTTTTCCGAGAATTTGTTCCATCGGATGGTCTTTCACATTTTCCCAATCTTTAGGAAGGTTGTAAGTATTCTCCTCCTGCTTTTCCGAGTTTAACTCGAGCTTCTCCAACTCCTTTGATACTTCTGAAACTTCTTTAGCCGAAACCATACCTGCATCAACATCAAAAACAACCTTTCTCGGGGGTAAAACTGTATTATCGAATTTTACATGAATTGACTCTTCTACCGAGCCTCTTCTACAATTAAATACACGATACGCTTTACTATTAGTTGAATAACCAAGAAATATTCTAATATCCGATTTTGAATCAAATTTACCCAAATTATCCTTACCATTATTATGAATAAATACTTTACAACCAAATGGATGGAAATAAGATAAATTGGGCTTTTTACCTTTAAATATCTCATATGGTGTCATATTTTATTCCTCTTGAGATGGATTCGATTAATAACATAACAATCGGTGTTAACGGCTTCGGCCCAGAAATATTTACGAAGACCATATTCATTGAGCATTGTTCGGATCATTTCTTCTAGAGAGCGATTCTTCCTATCGACAACTCCATTTTGTTGAGGTGTCCGAGGTGCTGAAAAATTGTGCCCAATACCATAATTATCGCACCGATCTTCAAAAATATTAGAATGAAATTCTCCACCATGATCGGTTCGGATGGCGATAATTGGTAACTCTTTTTCCTTCTGGGTAACCTTACACCACTTAACAAACTCTTTAATGCATCATCTTTATTTGCCAAGAATTTTACCCAAGTAAATCTCAAAAAATCATCAACAAGAACTAAAGTATAAAGTTTATCTGTTAAGCTAGCATGTCGAGACGGACCAATCAAATCCATCTGAATTAATTCAAGAATGCGACTAGTGGAAATTTCCATTTTTGGTTTAAACGAGCCTCTAGCATGTTTACCTTTAATACAAGCCTCATAGATGTGGTCTTTTCTGAAATTTGATTTTGGTAGACCACGGACAATATCGTTTTTGTCCAATTTTGAAAGAAGTGGTAAAGAGGCATGACCTAACTTTCGGTACCAAATAACGACATTTTCATCGTATGAAAGTAAACATTTTCATTAAAAGAAGATTCATCTTGAAGATCAACAATATAAATATTTCCATATCGTAATCCAATAAAAACAACTTGGTCTTTTCTCATTGCAGTGCAATGCGTACTTTCAAAAATTAATTTAAGACCAGTGTCACAAAGTTGAGAAACACTTAGAAGATTATGCAAAGACCATCAACGAATAGAACATTTTCAATAGTTGGTAAAGGTTTCTTACCTATCTTACATGTCCCTTTTATTTGGCCCTTTTTATTATCGCCAAATGTTATGCAGCCACGATCTTCCTTTTTCAGTTCCGTGAAGAGATGTTCATTTCTACTCATGTGATTAGAACATCCACTATCAACATACCATGTATTTGATATTGTTGTCTTCCTTGCTTGTACCTACAAAAATAATTTTTATCCGTTTTATAGGTACCCAAGCTAATTTGGGTCCTGAGGAGTTAGACACAAAAACTTGATTTTTAACAATGGTCCATTTTGGTACCCAAATTTGTTTGACTCTTATAGTTCATCTAGAACATATACAATATATTTAAGTATGTCCTGGTTTTAAACATTTTGGACATGATGGAATTCCCATTTTTAAAGTGTCCGAATCTTTCGTGGTAATTTCAAAGTACTTTTTCATTGGAAATGAATTATATACGCGTCCTTGTTTTGAAAGAGAAAATTTTTGACCAAATAAGAGTTGCTCATATTTGTCATCACCACACGAGAATTTTCTAACTTAAAGTTTCAATTCTTAATGAGTTTTGTGTAAATCATCTCTCAGAATTTTCTCGGTTTCCAAACAATTTGTATGATCAGACGAAACATCCTTGTTTTTCAATAATTTTGAATTTTCATTTTCAAGAGATTTTATTTTCTTTTTCAAACCTTTATTACTATTGCAAACTTTTTCGTATTCATTGTTTAAAGATTCGAAAGCATCAAGAAGTTCTTCATGAGAAGAATCACTAACCTCGACTTCTTCGTCGCTATCTTCGGATGCGCGGGCCATTAGAGCAAGATTAGTTTGAACTCGAGGTTCATCATCCTCATCATCATCACTCCATGTAGCGACATAGACTTCCTTCGTTTTGAACTTTTCGTGAGGTGGTTTAGATGAACTCATTGGAGCACCAGCACGACAATCTTTAGCAAAATGGCCTAGAATGCCACACCTTGGACAAGTATTGTCGAACCTTTTATTTTGTGGGAAGTGTGTCTTTTTGGATTCATCCATCGGTTTTGTTTGATGTTCCTCTGGCGCCTTTGTAGAAGATTTTTAAATTTCTTTATGTTTTTGGCATAAAAGACGGTTTCTTCATCCTCTTCTTCGATAGGTTCATCTTCTAGATCGCTATCTTCTTTGGCTTTGAAGGCGATAGTCCTTTCTCTCTCTTTCGGCTTTGGTTTCGAACTTCGAGATTTAATGACAATCTCGTAATTGATGAGAGATCCAAAGAGAGCGCTGGATTCAATGGTGTTGAGATCTTTCGACTCCATAATAGCAGTAACAGTAGCGTCCCATTCTCTTGGTAGAGACCGAAGGATTTTCTTGGCTCTATCACTACTTGATATCGGTTTCCCAAATGAAGCTAGCCCATTTGTGATAGCCGAGAAACGGTCAAGCATAGTGGTAATGCTTTCTTCTTCTTTCATAGTGAAAAGTTCATAATCGTGAAGAAGCATATTGATTTTGGTTTCTTTCACTTGACTCGTACCTTCGTGGGTAATCTCTAGCATTTTCCTGATCTCTTTAGCCGTCTCGCAAGAAGATATTCTGTTGTGATCCTCTGGGTTGAGAGCACAGTAAAACAGTTCAGTAGATTTACTATTGAAGTGATCATTCTTCCAGTCGGCATCGTCGTATTCTTCAAAGCTTTTGATCGAGCCATTTGGCTTCTTGGGAATGGTAGGCCCAAGAGCAATGACCTTCCAAATTTCAATATCGTGAGCTCGGATGAAGATAGATATTTTCTTCTTCCATGTCATAAAGTTTGACCCATCGAAGAAGGGAGGGCGATTGAGAGCGTTGCCTTCAAGAGAGGAGTGGATAAAGGCCATTTCTCGATCTTTTCTCTAATGGGTGTTCATCCGGTGATAAAGAGACTTCTGCGATACCAATTGTTAGATTGGCACCGCCACTAGAAGGGGGGTTGAATAGTGCAGATAAGAGTTTTGAACTCTTTTTGTGTGGAAGCTAAAATATCGGAGTAAGAAAAATGCGGAAAACAAAGAACACAAAAAATTGTTCGAGAGGTTCAGCTATTAACGAAGCCTACATCCCCGACCTAGTTTTATCGACTAGGACTTTTCTTAGAAACTGAGAATGCACTTTCTAGTTTAGTGCCAACTCTTACAATTACTTGATTTCCGGGCTCAAGAACAACCTCACTAAATCTCTCTTGTTTTTCCGGGTACAAGATAACCTTACAAGAAAACAATTGTGAGTAAGAACTCGACTTTACAAAGAATGTCACTCTTAGATACAAGAATATAAGTAGGAAGTGATTGAACAATTCTCCTTGTATCGCAATGTAAAGTATGTATATCTCTCTTAAAATATGCTTGAAATAGCATGGTAATACTTGTGAGCTCAAATGATTTTTTGTGTCTTCCAAATCCATGAAATGTTCTATTTATAGCCTTCATGAGCTGAATTTCCGTTGGAATAGTTGCACAGTTTACGTACGTTATGCAGCCTGGTTTACGTACGTTATGTCTTCTACATACGTTATATCGCTTGAGTAGCGGCCATAACGAACTGTGAGAAATAGTCCAGTGACATCCGATAAAATCCATTACGTACGTTACGTAAGAGTGGCTTACGTACGTTAACTTCCAGTCAGAGATCCGTTGGATGAGAAGACTTGTTGTAACGGCTAATAACTTTTTGCAAGGGGCAGAATGTTCAAACGTTACGTACGTTATACAAAGTGTGTTACATACGTTACCTGTATAAAATTACTTGCAAAAACTATGAGTGTTACGTACGTTATAGATGTAATACCCGTGATTTTGATTTCCGGTAATTTCTTTTTTTCGGCGGAAGTCCGTTTTGACGACACGCTCATGACCGTTTCGTCATTCCGAGAATGATTAATTCTGCACTTTTTGTCATCCGAGCTCGTTTCGGTGTCGTTTTGTTGAGTTCCGTGCTTTTTAGCGGTTTTTCCGCATTTGAGTTCGATTCTTGCGAATCTCGTCCGAAACTGTTGTTTCGACTTTCTCGTAAGTTCATTTAATGTTATTATTCATGTTGCGAGCTTTGGTTTGGTGTTTCGATGACGTATCGTGATTTTCGGGCGTTTTGGGCCATTTTCGTAATTTCCCAAAGTTTGGGGTAATTACTTTCCGTTGTCGAATTTTGAGCCTTCGGGTGGTCGGAATCGTGTGTTCTCTTAGTGCTCGGATTCGTCTTTGCGAGTACTTCGTAACCGTATCTTCGATTCGTACTCAGGTTCGGGTTTCGGGGTCGTTCGGGCCGTCGGAGTTGGTCCCGACCGAGTCATGGCCGGGCATGCTCGGGCCAGACCAGCCCTGGCCGAGTAACGTGCGGTAGTGATCGGCGATTCGTCGTAAGGCCCTGGTCGGTAACGCACGTAATGCTTCCGCATTTCCAGCGATGCGTTCGGCCATGGCGATTACGTCGTAAGCCGTGGCCGATTACGTCGTAACCTACGGCAATGGCCTATTTAAGGCCTGGCGGCGTTTTCTTCACCATTTCTCATTCTTTTTCTTCCCGTACGCGTTGTGGGTGTGTGAATCATCTAGAGATGTTGTTGGACAATGAATCCATGAAGTGTTGAGTTTCATATCATCAATCATCCGTCCTATAACATCCTCCGATCTACTGACCGTCAGATTTCCTAGAAATCTAGTTTTGGGGAATTTGGGTATTTTGGTTGTTTTCGTCCGATTAATCCGATTTAACTTAGGATTATGATGGATTGATGATTATTTAGATATTTTATATCTTTTCCCTTGTTATTCCATGGTTGGATCGTATCGATTCGTTGTTTTGGTCGAGTTCTTGGTCGACGCCTTGAAGGTGTCCGGTAGAATGTCATAGAGGGGTTTTCAGGCGTTCTACGATTATCCTTCCTCGTATGATTGTTTATTTATGGATTATATGTTGTTAGGGTCGATTTTCTTGCGAAGAAACCAAGTTGAACCCTTCCGTTCGTTGTCGTTTTCCTTTTCGAAAACATCGGGCGTTTCGAAGCTTTCCGGTTGAGCCGTGTTCGTCGGGATACTTGCGTGCCGATTGTGAGGCAAGTACCTTGTCCATATAATTCTTGTTTTGTGGATATGATAATTGGTGATCGTCTAAATGTGTTTGTGTGGTCGTTTGAATTGAACTTTCAAAAGATTTGATTAGCCTTGTTAAAGGCCCTCTTTCAAAACGCATGTGTTTTGTGAATAGTGTGGTTTGTGAACTATGTGAATTCTATGGATATGTTTGGTGTTGATGTTGCCCTTGGTATTGCGTGTGGACGTATATGGTTTCTTTTCGGTGTGTTACGGTTTGACGTGGTGTTTTGCTAAGTGTTGTTGGCATTAACTCATGATTTGACATATTTGTGATTGTGGCAAATGTGAAACCCTTGTCGTTGTGAGCTCTATGCATTGATGATTCGACCACAAGGTTATCAATTCGGGTAGGTCTGGAGAGGGCTCCGAGAATCGTCACTTGCGAGTGCGATGTCACGATAACTTGTGGGTATATTCGATTGATGTTTACCGGGTAGGGACCCGTGAGGCCTCCGGCGCGTTACTTAAGTAGTACGGCCATTTGATATGATTTGACCATAAGGTTATCTAATCGGGTAGGTCTGGAGAGGGCTCCGAGAATCGGTACTTGCGAGTACGATGTCAAGATAACTTATGGTTGTGATATGTTGTGAATTGTTTCGCTAGCCAGCTTGGGAGGGTCCTTCGAGGCCTCGGGTGGGATGTCTGTGGTAGCGTCCCGGTCCTAGGCGATGCGCGTGCGTGATTACGTTTCGTTGATTTTATGTCCGTTGAGGGCACGTGATGTTGGGCTCTGGCCCTGTGAATTGTTGTCGGTTTTCTATTTGCGAAACTAAAACCGTTGGGCTGTGACCCTGTTGATTTTGGAAAGAGAAAGATTTGATAATCCTAATTTGTTTTCTATTAAAACTCCCGAGGGTATTTTAAACCATTTTGCAAACCATTCTCGTTATTTGTGATCTTTCGGATTTGGAAAGTTTTACTCAAATTCTTGCCTCGGGAAGTATTCGTTTCGTGGTATTTTAATCTTTAAGGATTCCTGGTTATTGTGATTCGTGGAACTTGAATTATATGGCTCGTATTTGCACTTTGTATTTGCACTAGCAAAACAGTGGAGTTTTGCTAACCCCCGAGTATTCGGGGGGTGGATGTCTATTTTTGCATTCAGGTTTTGGAGCATGGCACAGGGTCGGCACGAAGGATGATGAAAGATGAACGATACTAATCACACGAGGATCCGTTGATGTCGTATTGGTCTAGTTCTATTTTCTTTTCCGCTGCAGTATCTTTTTCCCGTTGTATGGGAGTTTATTGTATTTTGACCCCTGCGTGGGTATGTGTTTGGAATTGAGTTGTATGTTATTATTGAAAGACCAAGTCGGTCTACTGAGTCATTTTAGCCTTAAAGGCGATGTTTAGATGTTTGATTTTAGCTATTAGCCTGGTAGATCCTCGAGGAGAGGGTCTATGGCGTGTAATATCCCTGAGTGGATTGGGGGTGTTACATAAATGGTATCGGAGCTTAGGTTGTGAAAACCTAGGCTGTCGGGTCAGTGGTGTCTATTGAGTTTTTGTCTCGTCGGATTTTGTCTGACTAAGTCGTGTCGCGACGCGTCGTCTGAGTTTGTTAGTCGTGATTAGTATCGGGGGCGATCATCATCTTCGTGCGACCTGTGGATGTAAGTCTCCCTTCTTTGTGTTGTGCCTCGTGTGACACGAG
Source organism: Orobanche coerulescens (assembly GCA_033398695.1). Lineage (NCBI taxonomy): Eukaryota > Viridiplantae > Streptophyta > Magnoliopsida > Lamiales > Orobanchaceae > Orobanche > Orobanche coerulescens. Next base: position 179,027,111 of record CM065807.1, on the reverse strand, counting down.
CTATTTTTATGATTATGAGTTAATTGACGGAATCCTCTTATGGATTTTGATTTCGTGATATGTGATTGTTTGAGTCCCATTTTTCGTTCATATGAGAAGTAGTGTTGCTGTCTTGTGCATGTTTGACTTTATTTCTTTTATCCGCTGCGTGAGTTCTTTTGTAATGGCTTTCGGTATTTTACCGACTGAGTTTTATTTCGAAAACCAATTCCCTTAACCGAGTTTTTGGCATTATGGCCTTGATCATTTTGGCGAAATTCTTATGACGGAATTTAGTATTTTGTAAATGGATTTTGTGAGTTTTTGAAATATTACCGTCATCGGCCTTTTTGGTAGTTTATAAAAGGTTTTTAGCCTGGTGGGTTCCGGCGCGGGACCCACGGCGCTATATTGTTCCTTGTAATTACCTGAAATTTTTGGGCATTCTAGCCCATTGAATTATCCTTGAAAAACTTGAGTATCTTAGAAAATAAATTTCGAGACGTACTTTTAAAATGAATTATTTTCTCGTGGTACGTCCAAGGTGCCACAATATATTTCAAAATTCTTCTTACTCGAGGACCAAAATGTTTTGAGATATTTTAAATGTTTTATAAACACTTTTACTTAGACCCGAGGGTCGAATATTCTGAAAGTCTTTCACTAAGAGAAGGTGTCCTCATTTTTGTTCAAACGCAAGACGATTTTCAAAGTCTCGATAACAATGTTTGCACTACTTTTTGTAAAGTGATACTCAAGATCAACTGGTGTTTCCAAACTATTTTCAAAAGGGTGGTTTTGGTTTTTAAAACCCATCATTTCGTGCTTGTGGTCGGAGAAGGTGTGTATGATGTTGGTATTGTTGTTAGGGTGTTAGCCCTCCGAATTGTGATTGAATTGGTGGTGTGAATGTTGAGTCGTTCTGTAATACCCGGTTGTAATTCAGTCATTATCATTCAGTAATTTCATTCGGTGATTGTCACTCAGTGGATTTTCACTCAATTATAATCATTCATCAATCTTGTTCATTCACCGTGTTCACCGTTCGGAAAAACTTCGAGTTGTGTATCGTTATTGTTCATCGTATCAACTTTCCTCATATGAGTTCGACTTTGTTAGATCACCATTAATTTTTGGTAACTCCAAAAATTCTAAATCTTTGCAATATTATAGAGCATCGAGTTAGCTTTCCAATGGTTCAAACGGTGAGTCAATCGGAGTCCGGACGAGAGAGTTATGGTCGTTTTAGCTCAACCGCTCATTTTTCAGTATTGACCGATCACTGCCGAACGAACTCGGCCGTGTCGTCCGACACGGCCCGTGCTGTACTCGTCCGGAAAATGCCGAAGTCTCGCCTCAGACCCGACTGCAGTCGTGCACGGCCGAGTCGGACTCTTCCGGGATAAGCTGTAACCGATCGCCCGAAGACGCCCGGCCGTGTCCCGTGACACGGCCGAGTCATGCCGAAGTCAGCCGCTTGACGGGTCACTATCGGAAGGCCCTCGCGCGCGACCGTGTCAAGCGAGACACGGTCGAGTCCTGTCGCTGCCACCGGCCGGGTTGGCGACACGACCGTGCCGATCGGCACGGGCCGTGTCCGGCAGGGTAGTCAACCCCTTAAATTCATTTTTTTTCAGCATTTCAGCCATTTCTCTCCCTTTTCTTCACCTTCAACCGAGAGAGCAAGCTTGAGGGAGGGTTTTTCCTTCACAAATCATTTGGGTGTTTGATTTTCTTCATCGCCTTTCGATCGTGAAGCCCGGATAATCAATCTAACGCGTGTTCTTCGGATTAAAGTACTTGAATCTTCAAGAGGTAATTCCTTCAACACTTTGGACTTCGATTTTGTGTTGAGATATGATATTTTGGACGTTATAATCATGTTATATGAAGGGATATGTATATGATTATGAGTTTGTATAAGGATTCATTGGATTATTGAGGAATTATTCAAGAACACCTTGAATATCGAGTTGGAATTGGGGATTTTCGACTAATTGTTGTTATAATCACGTTTTTGGATATTCATATCGGATTATTGATCGTATTGGAGATGTTTTATTGGTTTGAAACACTTCTTGGGGATTTGAGGTTGGTATTGTTGAGGTTTAGTTGTAAACAATCGGAGTTTGGCCTCAACGTATTCGATATAATGCCCCAATAAACTTGGTTTAATCGTATCGACGTTTTGAGTTCGTTATATTCGTGTTTAATTCGTATATTGATCGGATTGTCGGTAATTGTATTGAATTAAGGTTGTTCGAGCGACCGATATCTCAATTAGGACGTTGTTCGTGGAAGGATAATTGTCATCGGTATTTTGTAAGTTAATTCTTACTCGGTTAAAAGGATATTCATACCTTTTGTTGTTGTTCATTCATAATCATAACTCATTCATCATTATATTAACCGTATCAAAACTTGTTGTTGTCAATTAATTACTTCAGTCATAAGGAACGATGGTTCCAATCTTTTCATTGAGCTGTCATTTTTTTTCATTACCATTCCACCTCGGTGAGTCATTATTCATCTTCGATGTCACTTTTGTTATATCGTGGCATTCCGGGTCATACTGGCGTGCCGGTTGGTATGTGTTGGATTTTCATGTCGGGCACGTGATGGTCATGTATTGGGAGTGATACATTGGACTGTGCACACGGGTCATATTGTCTCGTGAGACTGATTAGGTACAAGACCACACGTGTATTTGATCGATACTCGTTGGTGGCTTGTGCACGGACACATTTCCATCCCGGGCGTAGTGTGGCGCCACCCTTTGAGCCGTACTGTTAGTTGATTCATATAGCATGTTTGATTGCGTATGTTTCGACAAGATATTTCATAACTTCAGATATAATCATGATTGTGTATTTTCAACCCTTGAGGATTGTTGTTCTTTGTAACTGACCCCGTTTGGGGATTTTGTTTTTCAGGTCATGGCAAGGCAAACGCACGGGAATAGCATGTTGATGTCGAGGAGTCCTAGTGATACTAGTAGGGGGCCCCGATCTTTCAGTTATTCATGTTATTGTCCTTTATTTTCCGCTGCAGACTTTCATTTGAATACTCCGTTTCATTTAGTGTTGTGTATTTTATCTTCATATAAAATACACTAGTATTCGGTATTGTCCTGGTGTGTTGTAACTAAACTCCTCATCGGAGTAATTATTGTTGTAATGTAGTTCGGTACTACATTTATCTTGTGTAATTCATTCATTTTCATTGCCTGGTGGGTCCCAGTTGGGGATCTACGGCACTGTAATATCCGCCTAGTTTGGGGTGTTACAGAGTTGGTATCGGAGCGTGGTTTTGAATACTACCTTCCGAGTCATGTCTCATTTGAAATCATCGTCATCAGACTAGTATCATTGGACTTTCGCGTCACGTGTGACCTGTGCAAATGCCGAGCCAATCAGACCGAAAGAACTGTAAGATTTCTAACGCCATGGTATAATTTCTGGCAATAGTCATTCATTCATCATTCATCAATTTACAATCCTCAAACATCATCATTCATTGTGATTAGGATGATCATGTTAACTCATCAATCACGTAATTCATTTCATTACTCAGTTAATAATCAGGACGATCATGTTAACTCATTAATTACTCAATTCATTTCATTACTCAGTTGTCAATCTGGATGATCATATTATCAATCTTGTTAAGTTATTCAAGATAATCATTTCAAGAATTTCATCAGATAATCATGTAACTTCAGTAAATCATTCATATAATCACTAAGTTAGAGCATGTATACTCATTTTCATCATCTCATGACATAATCATAACGTGCTAATCATGCGGGAAATATAATCATTATGCGACATTCCTACTTCAAGATGGAGAGAGCTGTCAGGATGCACGGGAGAGAAGGCGGTGCGGGACCGAAACCCGAGAAATAATCACTGCCGGGAAATCGTGCCTGTGACTCGCTCGATCGATGATGTTCGGGTTGATCCACTCACTTTTATGCGAGCCATGATGACCCATGTGCGCTTGCTCAATCATCATTGCGCCACTGACCGGATTAATCGAGAGAACTCTCCGTATGAGCCACCGCTAAGGAAAGTGCTGAACAACAACCTTCATTTGTCGAAGAAATCAACGGCGTAATCAACCCAAGGCGGTCAATAACCTTCAAGAAGCCTCGTGCGAGTCCTATCGCTTCGAGCGACCTCCTACGGCGCATAATCGTGCGGGATCTCATTCCCGAGCGCCGATTCGGCCATCACTGTTTCAATTGTGGAACGCCGGTCATTTCAGCACTGAGTGTCCAAACCGTCTATCACGTGCTATAATTGTGGGAATTTCGGGCATAAGGCCCGTTTTGCCGAAGGGACTCCAAGTCGGTTCCGGCATCTCGAGTTCAAGCAATCGCCTTTCGAATCGATCGCTTTGTCAACGCTGTTTAAGACACTGGAAGCAAATAGAGTTGGAGCTCGTATTTATCGACGGGAGCGTCCGGTCGGGGCCGCAAGTCCTGCATTTATATGATGAGGAGGATCGACGATCCGGTGGCCCGAATGATTTCGTATACTCGTAATTTTATTTCAACTTGTGTGTACCTTTTGATTCTGGTACACCGCAATCATTCATTTTCGAATCATGCTTGAATAGACTTATTTCGGGATAATCCTATTGCTTGTGGACCTCATACCATCGGTCTACCTGACGATGGAAGAATTTTCGAATCATACCGAATTAAGCTTAATGACCGCGATTGGTTGATGGATCTAATCGTGGTGAACTTATCTTAGGACGATGTAATTTTCGGTATTAGTTGGCTTAACCGTCTTGATACTATCCTCGGTGTTTGTTAGCGTTTGGTCGCTATCTTCCGTCGATGGTTGTCGAATGTGTGCTTCAGGAAGTAATCCCGTTGTTCCAGTAGAAATTTTATTATGGCGGAAGCGAAGAAATTCCGCAATCGAACTATTCAATCATTCATTGTATCATTCTCATCGATTGGCCTTTCTAGGGCAATCTAGTTATTCAATCATTCATTGTATCATTTTCATCGATTGGCCTTTCTAGGGCAATCGAGTTATTCAAACATTCATTGTATCATTTTCATCGATTGGCCTTTCTAGGGCAATCGAGTTATTCAAACATTCATTGTATCATCTTCATCGATTGGCCTTTCTAAGGCAATCGAGTTGTCCAATCATTATTGGTATCTCTTTTTATCGATTGACCATTCTAGGGCAATCGAAATGTTCAATCATTCGTGGTATCATTGTCATAGATTGACGATGTATTTCGCATTTGAAGTTATCCGGTTGCCTTCACATACGGTAGGGGAATTCGGGAATGAGTGGGAGCCAGTGCGTCCCATTTATCGAAGGCACCGTATCGGATGGCCCCGACTGTAATGCAGGAGTTGAAGATTCAACTTGAGGAATAGTTCGAGAAAGGTTATCTCCGACCGATCAAGGCCCCCGTGAGGAGCACCAGTGTGATCTATCGAGGAGAAGGATGACTCGTCTCGTATGTGTATTAATTACCAGGAGTTAAACAGGGTGATGATCAAGAGTAGTATCCTTTACCTCGTATTGATGATCTTTTAGATCAACTTCAGGGAGCTTCAATATTTTCCAAGGTCGACTTAAGATCTGGATATCACCAGTTGTGGATTCGAGAGTCGGATATCGCGAGGACAGCGTTTCGTACACGCTATGGTCATTATGAGTTCGTAGTTATGCCGTTCGGGCTAACTATTGCACCTGCGGTTTTCATGGAGTTAATGAATCGGGTTTTCATCGACTTTTTAGATCAGTTTGTTGTTGTCTTCATCGACGACATTTTGATTTATTCTCTTAGCCGAGAGGAACACGAGGTTCATCTTCTTCAGGTTCTCGACGTGTTGAGACGAGAGCAACTTTATGGAAAGTTTTCCAAATGTGAGTTCTGGAGGTCCGAAGTGACTTTCTCGGGCATGTAATTTCATCTGTCAGAGTTCGTGTCGACCCTCAGAAGACGGAGACTATCCGAGATTGGAAACCTCCGAAAGATATTAAGTAAATCCGATGTTTCCTCGGATTAGCTGGTTAATTATCCAACCCACGGCTGGAGCTAGCAACCGTAGTTTTCGCGTTGGAAATTTGGTGTCGTTACCTTTATGGCATCACCTGTCAGATCTTCACCAATCACAAGAGTTGAAGTATATATTTACTCACAAGGAGTTAAATATGCGACAGAGGCGGTGGTTGGAACTAATCAAAGATTTTGATTTCAAGATCCTTTACCACCCGGGCAAGGCGAACGTTGTCGCCGACGCCTTGAGTCGTAAGTCCGTTCAGGAGCAGATGCTTGCTCGTTTAACAGTTCAGAAGGAGCTTCAGCAGGAATTCCTTAGACCCGAGATCGAGGTCAGCCCGGCTTGAGTTCGGGGACATCTTTGTATGTTAGAGATTTCATCGTCACTTGAGGAGGTAATCGGAGAGAATCAGAGTTCAGACCCTTCATTGTTGCGCATCCGTGAAGATGTGGCTCAGGGAAAAGCCCCTGGATTCGTGGTCCACAAGGATGGACTTTTGAGGTTTAAGAACCGGTTGTGTACCGGCGAATGACGAATTGAAAAACTCTATTTTGAGAGAAGCTCATGCTACCCCTTATTCTGTTCATCCGGTCCAAGAAGATGCACAAGGACTTGAAACAAAATTACCGGTGAAGTAATATGAAGCGAGAAGTCGCGGAATTTGTTTCGAGATGCTTAACTTGCCAACAAGTCAAGATTGAATATCGGTGACCGTGGGTATGCTGAAACCTCTCCCTATTCCAGTGGAAGTGGGAAGACATTTCTATGGATTTCATCACGAGTTTGCCGACGAGTCGTCGTGGCATGAATACAATCTGGGTGATTGTGGACCGCTTAACTAAATCAACTCATTTTCTTGAGATTAAGGATACTTGGGGTCCCGAGAGACTTGTCCAGTTATTCATCAAAGAGATAGTGAGACTGCACGGTACTCCTAAAAGTATCGTTTCCGATCGTGACGGTTTGTGTCACATTTTGGAAATCGATTCATCGTGCTATGGGAACTCGGCTTAATCTCAGTCTTGCCTTTCATCCTCAAATGACGGACAATCAGAGAGAACTATTCAGACATTAGAGGACATGTTGAGGGCATGCGTCCTCGATTGGAAGGACGATTGGGAAGCACAACTACCACTAATCGAGTTCACGTATAATAATAGTTGGCATGCCTCCATTAAGATGGCACCTTACGAGGCCTTGCACGGTCGTCGTTGTCGATCTCCTTTGTGTTGGGATGACTTATCAGGATCAATCGGCACCGAGCCCGATATGCTTATTAGCCGCCCGGGAGAAGGTAGCTTTGATCAAGAGTCGTATGTTGACTCGAGTCGGCGAAATCATATGCGTATAATCGCTGCCGACCACTAGAGTTCGAGACGGGTGACCATGTTTTGGTCAAGGTTTCCCAGTCGAGGTATTTTCCGCTTCGAAAACGGGAAGTTGAGTCCGAGATTCATTGGACCGTTTGAAATTTTGGATCGAGTAGGCGAGTTAGCTTATCGATTGGCTTTACCTCCGGCTTTGAGCCGAATTCATAATGTGTTTCACGTCTCTCAGTTGCGGAAGTATGTTACCGACCCGAGTCACATACTTGATTCGACGAAATCGAGATCGCGGATGATCATTCGTACGAGGAGCGTCCTGTACGAGTGTTGGAGCGGCGAATCAAACAGTTGAGAAATAAGTCGATTCCTTTGGTCAAGATTCAGTGGTCCAGACTCGGAGTCGAAGAGGCTACTTGGGAAACCGAGGATAGTATGCAGGAGAGTTATTCCGAGTTGTTTGACCCTTAGTTTCGGGGACGAAACTCTTTTAAGGGGGGGTGTATGTAATACCCGGTTGTAATTCAGTCATTATCATTCAGTAATTTCATTCGGTGATTGTCACTTAGTAGATTTTCACTCAATTATAATCATTCATCAATCTTGTTCATTCACCGTGTTCACCGTTCGGAAAAACTTCGAGTTGTGTATCGTTATTGTTCATCGTATCAACTTTCCTCATATGAGTTCGACTTTGTTAGATCACCATTAATTTTTGGTAACTCCAAAAATTCTAAATCTTTTCAATATTATAGAGCATCGAGTTAGCTTTCCAATGGTTCAAACGGTGAGTCAATCGGAGTCCGGACGAGAGAGTTATGGTCGTTTTAGCTCAACCGCTCATTTTTCAGTATTGACCGATCACTGCCGAACGAACTCGGCCGTGTCGTCCGACACGGCCCGTGCTGTACTCGTCCGGAAAATGCCGAAGTCTCTGCCTCAGGACCCGACCGTGTCGTCTAGTACGGCCGAGTCGGACTCTTCCGGATAAGCTGTAACCGATCGCCCGGACGCCCGACCGTGTCCCGTGACACGGCCGAAGTCATGCCGAAGTCGCCGCTCGGACGGGTCACTATCGGAAGGCCCTCCGCGCGCGACCGTGTCAAGCAGACACGGCCGAGTCCTCGCCGCCACTGTCGGCCACTGTGCGACACGCGCCGATCGGCACGGCCGTGTCCGGCAGGTAGTCAACCCCTTAAATTCATTTTTTTCAAAGATTTCAGCCATTTCTCTCCCTTTTCTTCACCTTCAACCGAGAGAGCAAGCTTGAGGGAGGGTTTTTCCTTCACAAATCATTTGGGTGTTTGATTTTCTTCATCGCCTTTCGATCGTGAAGCCCGGATAATCAATCTAACGCGTGTTCTTCGGATTAAAGTACTTGAATCTTCAAGAGGTAATTCCTTCAACACTTTGGACTTCGATTTTGTGTTGAGATATGATATTTTGGACGTTAGAATCATGTTATATGAAGGGATATGTATATGATTATGAGTTTGTATAAGGATTCATTGGATTATTGAGGAATTATTCAAGAACACCTTGAATATCGAGTTGGAATTGGGGATTTTCGACTAATTGTTGTTATAATCACGTTTTTGGATATTCATATCGGATTATTGATCGTATTGGAGATGTTTTATTGGTTTGAAACACTTCTTGGGGATTTGAGGTTGGTATTGTTGAGGTTTAGTTGTAAACAATCGGAGTTTGGCCTCAACGTATTCGATATAATGCCCCAATAAACTTGGTTTAATCGTATCGACGTTTTGAGTTCGTTATATTCGTGTTTAATTCGTATATTGATCGGATTGTCGGTAATTGTATTGAATTAAGGTTGTTCGAGCGACCGATATCTCAATTAGGACGTTGTTCGTGGAAGGATAATTGTCATCGGTATTTTGTAAGTTAATTCTTACTCGGTTAAAAGGATATTCATACCTTTTGTTGTTGTTCATTCATAATCATAACTCATTCATCATTATATTAACCGTATCAAAACTTGTTGTTGTCAATTAATTACTTCAGTCATAAGGAACGATGGTTCCAATCTTTTCATTGAGCTGTCATTTTTTTTCATTACCATTCCACCTCGGTGAGTCATTATTCATTTTCGATGTCACTTTTGTTATATCGTGGCATTCCGGGTCATCTTGGCGTGCAGTTGGTATGTGTTGGATTTTCATGTCGGGCACGTGATGGTCATGTATTGGGAGTGATACATTGGACTGTGCACACGGGTCATATTGTCTCGTGAGACTGATTAGGTACAAGACCACACGTGTATTTGATCGATACTCGTTGGTGGCTTGTGCACGGACACATTTCCATCCCGGGCGTAGTGTGGCGCCACCCTTTGAGCCGTACTGTTAGTTGATTCATATAGCATGTTTGATTGCGTATGTTTCGACAAGATATTTCATAACTTCAGATATAATCATGATTGTGTATTTTCAACCCTTGAGGATTGTTGTTCTTTGTAACTGACCCCGTTTGGGGATTTTGTTTTTCAGGTCATGGCAAGGCAAACGCACGTGAATAGCATGTTGATGTCGAGGAGTCCTAGTGATACTAGTAGGGGGCCCCGATCTTTCAGTTATTCATGTTATTGTCCTTTATTTTCCGCTGCAGACTTTCATTTGAATACTCCGTTTCATTCAGTGTTGTGTATTTTATCTTCATATAAAATACACTAGTATTCGGTATTGTACTGGTGTGTTGTAACTAAACTCCTCATCGGAGTAATTATTGTTGTAATGTAGTTCGGTACTACATTTATCTTGTGTAATTCATTCATTTTCATTGCCTGGTGGGTCCCAGTTGGGGATCTACGGCACTGTAATATCCGCCTAGTTTGGGGTGTTACAGAGTTGGTATCGGAGCGTGGTTTTGAATACTACCTTCCGAGTCATGTCTCATTTGAAATCATCGTCATCAGACTAGTATCATTGGACTTTCGCGTCACGTGTGACCTGTGCAAATGCCGAGCCAATCGCATCAAAGAACTGTAAGATTTCTAACGCCATGGTATAATTTCTGGCAATAGTCATTCATTCATCATTCATCAATTTACAATCCTCAAACATCATCATTCATTGTGATTAGGATGATCATGTTAACTCATCAATCACGTAATTCATTTCATTACTCAGTTAATAATCGTGACGATCATGTTAACTCATTAATTACTCAATTCATTTCATTACTCGGTTGTCAATCTGGATGATCATATTATCAATCTTGTTAAGTTATTCAAGATAATCATTTCAAGAATTTCATCGGATAATCATGTAACTTCAGAAATCATTCATATAATCACTAAGTTAGAGCATGTATACTCATTTTCATCATCTCATGACATAATCATAACGTGCTAATCATGCGGGAAATATAATCATTATGCGACCTTCCTACTTCAAGATGGAGAGAGTCGAGGATGCACGGGAGAGAGCAGTGCGGACCGAAACCCGAGAAATAATCACTGGCCGGGAAATCGTGCCTGTGACTCGGCTCGATCAGATGATGTTCGGGTTGATCCACTCACTTTTATGCAGGCCATGATGACCCATGTGCAGTTGCTCAATCATCATTGCGCCACTCTGACCGGATTAATCGAGAGAACTCTCCCGTATGAGCCAGCCGCTAAGGAAAGTGCTGAACAACAACCTTCATTTGTCAGCAAGAAATCAACGAAGCGTAATCAACCCGAAGGCGGTCAGTCAACCTTCAAGAAGCCTCGTGCGAGTCCTATCGTTTCTGAGCGACCTCCTACGGCGCATAATCGTGCGGGATCTCATTCCCGAGCGGCCAGTTCGGCCATCACCTGTTTCAATTGTGGAACGCCGGGTCATTTCAGCACTGAGTGTCTGAAACCGTCTATCACGTGCTATAATTGTGGGAATTTCGGGCATAAGGCCCGTTTTTGCCGAAGGGACTCCAAGTCGGTTCCGGCGGCATCTCAGGCTCCGAAGCAATCAGCCTTTCAGAATCAGACTGCTTTGTCAACGTCGTTTAAGACACTGGAAGCAAATAGAGTTGGAGCTCGTATTTATCAGACGGGAGCGTCCGGTTCGGGGGCCGGCAAGTCCCAGATTTATATGATGAGGAGGATCGACGATCCGGTGGCCCGAATGATTTCAGGTATACTCGTAATTTTATTTCAACTTGTGTGTACCTTTTGATTCTGGTACACCGCAGTCATTCATTTTCGAATCATGCTTGAATAGACTTATTTCGGGATAATCCTATTGCTTGTGGACCTCATACCATCGGTCTACCTGACGATGGAAGAATTTTCGGAATCATACCGAATTAAGCTTAATGACCGCGATTGGTTGATGGATCTAATCGTGGTGAACTTATCTTAGGACGATGTAATTTTCGGTATTAGTTGGCTTAACCGTCTTGATACTATCCTCAGTGTTTGTTAGCGTTTGGTCGCTATCTTTCCGTCGATGGTTGTCGAATGTGTGCTTCAGGGAAGTAATCCCCGTTGTTCCAGTAGAAATTTTATTATGGCGGAAGCAGAGAAATTCCGCAATCGAACTATTCAATCATTCATTGTATCATTCTCATCGATTGGCCTTTCTAGGGCAATCTAGTTATTCAATCATTCATTGTATCATTTTCATCGATTGGCCTTTCTAGGGCAATCGAGTTATTCAAACATTCATTGTATCATTTTCATCGATTGGCCTTTCTAGGGCAATCGAGTTATTCAAACATTCATTGTATCATCTTCATCGATTGGCCTTTCTAAGGCAATCGAGTTGTCCAATCATTATTGGTATCTCTTTTTATCGATTGACCATTCTAGGGCAATCGAAATGTTCAATCATTCGTGGTATCATTGTCATAGATTGACGATGTATTTCCAGACGAGTTATCTGGTTGCCTTCACATACAGTAGGGGAATTCAGGAATGAGTGGGAGCCGGTACGTCCCATTTATCGAAGGCACCGTATCGGATGGCCCCGACCAGAATGCAGGAGTTGAAGATTCAACTTGAGGAATAGTTCGAGAAAGGTTATCTCCGACCGATTGCGTCCCCGTGAGGAGCACCAGTGTGATCTATCGAGGAGAAGGATGACTCGTCTCGTATGTGTATTAATTACCAGGAGTTAAACAGGGTGATGATCAAGAGTAGTATCCTTTACCTCGTATTGATGATCTTTTAGATCAACTTCAGGGAGCTTCAATATTTTCCAAGGTCGACTTAAGATCTGGATATCACCAGTTGTGGATTCGAGAGTCGGATATCGCGAGGACAGCGTTTCGTACACGCTATGGTCATTATGAGTTCGTAGTTATGCCGTTCGGGCTAACTATTGCACCTGCGGTTTTCATGGAGTTAATGAATCGGGTTTTCATCGACTTTTTAGATCAGTTTGTTGTTGTCTTCATCGACGACATTTTGATTTATTCTCTTAGCCGAGAGGAACACGAGGTTCATCTTCTTCGTGTTCTCGACGTGTTGAGACGAGCAACTTTATGGAAAGTTTTCCAAATGTGAGTTACGGAGGTCCAAGTGACTTTCTGGGCATGTAATTTCATCCGCCGAGTTCGTGTCGACCCTCAAGACGGAGACTATCCGAGATTGGCAACCTCCGAAAGATATTAAGTAAATCCGATGTTTCCTCGGATTAGCTGGTTAATTATCCAACCCACGACCGGAGCTAGCAACCGTAGTTTTCGCGTTGGAAATTTGGTGTCGTTACCTTTATGGCATCACCTGTCAGATCTTCACCAATCACAAGAGTTGAAGTATATATTTACTCACAAGGAGTTAAATATGCGACAGAGGCGGTGGTTGGAACTAATCAAAGATTTTGATTTCAAGATCCTTTACCACCCGGGCAAGGCGAACGTTGTCGCCGACGCCTTGAGTCGTAAGTCCGTTCAGGAGCAGATGCTTGCTCGTTTAACAGTTCAGAAGGAGCTTCAGCAGGAATTCCTTAGACCCGAGATCGAGGTCTGGCTTCAGCGAGTTCAGGGACATCTTTGTATGTTAGAGATTTCATCGTCACTTGAGGAGGTAATCAGAGAGAATCAGAGTTCAGACCCTTCATTGTTGCGCATCCGTGAAGATGTGGCTCAGGGAAAAGCCCCTGGATTCGTGGTCCACAAGGATGGACTTTTGAGGTTTAAGAACCGGTTGTGTACCGGCGAATGACGAATTGAAAAACTCTATTTTGAGAGAAGCTCATGCTACCCCTTATTCTGTTCATCCGGGGTCCAGCAAGATGCACAAGGACTTGAAACAAAATTACTGGTGAAGTAATATGAAGCGAGAAGTCGCGGAATTTGTTTCGAGATGCTTAACTTGCCAACAAGTCAAGATTGAATATCAGTGACCGGCGGGTATGCTGAAACCTCTCCCTATTCCAGAGTGGAAGTGGGAAGACATTTCTATGGATTTCATCACGAGTTTGCCGACGAGTCGTCGTGGCATGAATACAATCTGGGTGATTGTGGACCGCTTAACTAAATCAACTCATTTTCTTGAGATTAAGGATACTTGGGGTCCCGAGAGACTTGTCCAGTTATTCATCAAAGAGATAGTGAGACTGCACGGTACTCCTAAAAGTATCGTTTCCGATCGTGACGGACGGTTTGTGTCACATTTTTGGAAATCAGTTCATCGTGCTATGGGAACTCAGCTTAATCTCAGTGCTGCCTTTCATCCTCAGTCCGACGGACAATCAGAGAGAACTATTCAGACATTAGAGGACATGTTGAGGGCATGCGTCCTCGATTGGAAGGACGATTGGGAAGCACAACTACCACTAATCGAGTTCACGTATAATAATAGTTGGCATGCCTCCATTAAGATGGCACCTTACGAGGCCTTGCACGGTCGTCGTTGTCGATCTCCTTTGTGTTGGGATGACTTATCAGGATCAATCGGCACCGAGCCCGATATGCTTATTAGCCTGGAGAAGGTAGCTTTGATCAAGAGTCGTATGTTGACATTTCAGTCGATGTAAATCATATGCGTATAATCGTCGACCACTAGAGTTCGAGACGGGTGACCATGTTTTGGTCAAGGTTTCCCCGAGTCGAGGTATTTTCCATTTCGGAAAACGGGGGAAGTTGAGTCCGAGATTCATTGGACCGTTTGAAATTTTGGATCGAGTAGGCGAGTTAGCTTATCGATTGGCTTTACCTCCGGCTTTGAGCCGAATTCATAATGTGTTTCACGTCTCTCAGTTGCGGAAGTATGTTACCGACCCGAGTCACATACTTCAGTTCGACGAAATCGAGATCGCGGATGATCATTCGTACGAGGAGCGTCCTGTACGAGTGTTGGAGCGGCGAATCAAACAGTTGAGAAATAAGTCGATTCCTTTGGTCAAGATTCAGTGGTCCAGACTCGGAGTCGAAGAGGCTACTTGGGAAACCGAGGATAGTATGCAGGAGAGTTATTCCGAGTTGTTTGACCCTTAGTTTCGGGGACGAAACTCTTTTAAGGGGGGGTGTATGTAATACCCGGTTGTAATTCAGTCATTATCATTCAGTAATTTCATTCGGTGATTGTCACTTAGTAGATTTTCACTCAATTATAATCATTCATCAATCTTGTCCATTCACCGTGTTCACCGTTCGGAAAAACTTTGAGTTGTGTATCGTTATTGTTCATCGTATCAACTTTCCTCATATGAGTTCGACTTTGTTAGATCACCATTAATTTTTGGTAACTCCAAAAATTCTAAATATTTGCAATATTATAGAGCATCGAGTTAGCTTTCCAATGGTTCAAACGGTGAGTCAATCGGAGTCCGGACGAGAGAGTTATGGTCGTTTTAGCTCAACCGCTCATTTTTCAGTATTGGCCGATCACTGCCGAACGAACTCGGCCGTGTCGTCCGACACGGCCCGTGCCGTACTCGTCCGGAAAATGCCGAAGTCTCTGCCTCAGGCCCCGACCGTCGTCAGCACGGCCGAGTCGGACTCTTCCGGATAAGCCAGAACCGACTGCCCAGCACGCCCGACCGTGTCCCAGGACACGGTCGAGTCATGCCGAGTCGCTGTCGGACGGGTCACTATCGGAAGGCCCTCCGCGCCATGACCGTGTCAAGCAGGACACGGTCGAGTCCCTGTCGGCCAGCTGTGCGACACGACCGTGCCGATCGGCACGGGCCGTGTCCGGCAGGGTAGTCAACCCCTTAAATTCATTTTTTTTCAGCATTTCAGCCATTTCTCTCCCTTTTCTTCACCTTCAACCGAGAGAGCAAGCTTGAGGGAGGGTTTTTCCTTCACAAATCATTTGGGTGTTTGATTTTCTTCATCTCCTTTCGATCGTGAAGCCCGGATAATCAATCTAACGCGTGTTCTTCGGATTAAAGTACTTGAATCTTCAAGAGGTAATTCCTTCAACACTTTGGACTTCGATTTTGTGTTGAGATATGATGTTTTGGACATTATAATCATGTTATATGAAGGGATATGTATATGATTATGAGTTTGTATAAGGATTCATTGGATTATTGAGGAATTATTCAAGAACACCTTGAATATCGAGTTGGAATTGGGGATTTTCGACTAATTGTTGTTATAATCACGTTTTTGGATATTCATATCGGATTATTGATCGTATTGGAGATGTTTTATTGGTTTGAAACACTTCTTGGGGATTTGAGGTTGGTATTGTTGAGGTTTAGTTGTAAACAATCGGAGTTTGGCCTCAACGTATTCGATATAATTCCCCAATGAACTTGGTTTAATCGTATCGACGTTTTGAGTTCGTTATATTCGTGTTTAATTCGTATATTGATCGGATTGTCGGTAATTGTATTGAATTAAGGTTGTTCGAGCGACCGATATCTCAATTAGGACGTTGTTCGTGGAAGGATAATTGTCATCGGTATTTTGTAAGTTAATTCTTACTCGGTTAAAAGGATATTCATACCTTTTGTTGTTGTTCATTCATAATCATAACTCATTCATCATTATATTAACCGTATCAAAACTTGTTGTTGTCAATTAATTACTTGATCATAAGGAACGACGGTTCCAATCTTTTCATTGAGTCATTTTTTCATTACCATTCCACCTCGGTGAGTCATTATTCATTTTCGATGTCACTTTTGTTATATCGTGGCATTCCGGGTCATACTGGCGTGCCGGTTGGTATGTGTTGGATTTTCATGTCGGGCACGTGATGGTCATGTATTGGGAGTGATACATTGGACTGTGCACACGGGTCATATTGTCTCGTGAGACTGATTAGGTACAAGACCACACGTGTATTTGATCGATACTCGTTGGTGGCTTGTGCACGGACACATTTCCATCCCAGGCGTAGTGTGGCGCCACCCTTTGAGCCGTACTGTTAGTTGATTCATATAGCATGTTTGATTGCGTATGTTTCTGCAAGATATTTCATAACTTCAGATATAATCATGATTGTGTATTTTCAACCCTTGAGGATTGTTGTTCTTTGTAACTGACCCCGTTTGGGGATTTTGTTTTTCAGGTCATGGCAAGGCAAACGCACGGGAATAGCATGTTGATGTCGAGGAGTCCTAGTGATACTAGTAAGGGGCCCCGATCTTTCAGTTATTCATGTTATTGTCCTTTATTTTCCGCTGCAGACTTTCATTTGAATACTCCGTTTCATTCAGTGTTGTGTATTTTATCTTCATATAAAATACACTAGTATTCGGTATTGTCCTGGTGTGTTGTAACTAAACTCCTCATCGGAGTAATTATTGTTGTAATGTAGTTCGGTACTACATTTATCTTGTGTAATTCATTCATTTTCATTGCCTGGTGGGTCCCAGTTGGGGATCTACGGCACTGTAATATCCGCCTAGTTTGGGGTGTTACACGTTCGCCACGCATATGTTTTGTTAGCCCATTGTGGGAGGTGTGATGACGATCTTTATTGTTGCCATTTCGTGGTGGCTTGAGTGTTATCGCACCTGTGTGAGCTGTTAAAGCTTGGATTTTTATGCGTTTATGCACATTGGTGATCGTTTCATGATGTTTATGGTTATGTGCTGGCTATCTTTTGGGCCGTTGTAATCGTCGAATGATGCCGTTGTTGTTGTGATTTTTGTATGCGTTGATATGTTATGCTGAGTTGGCATCTCCGGTATGTTGTTTTGCGGTGTTTTGTTCCATTGTATCGAGCATTTGTATTTTCGGTATGCCGAGCCGAGACGTTTCAACCGTGATGTGCCGGGGCATGCACGTGTATATTGTCCTCCTCGTCGGTAACACATTTCAAGTGTGGACTCGATGGACACCGAATTCAATTTTGCGAATTGGCTACCGAGACTTTCGGAGTTCGCGCTCCAGCGCAGTTATCAGAATCGGCTTTGAGAGGCCTTTGAAGGATGTTTCTGTCGGTTGCTTGTTGTGTTGTCGCCTTGATTTCGTTGTTGTGAGTTTCGGGGACGACACTTCTCTTAGAAGAGGTCGAATATAATACCCGTATTATATTTGGCTCCTGCATTTTCTCTTTCTCAATTCTATCGGCTCACTCGTGTTCGTTGATACTTTCTGAACTTGTCTTGTATTTCGGTTTCATCGTTCGAACGAGCTGTGATCTTGTTTTGGGTCGATCTGGTTATCACTGTAACTTTTCCGAGTTCGGTTCGATTCTTGTGAACCTTGTTCGGAAGTAACATCTTTTGGTTCTACTAGTTCTTTTATTCGAAGTGGATCAGATTTTGAACTTCTATATTTTCGACTCTGTCGGCTCGTTTTTGTTCGTTAACATTTTCTGAGCTTGCCATATCCCTTTCTTTTATTGATCGAACGAGTGTGGTGTTTTGAAATTACTCGTTTGTCGTTGTGACTTTTCAATTGCTATTCCCTTTCCTATGGATCTTATGCGAATCACATCTTGTTGCTTTTACCGGATCATATATTGTCTCGAGCCTAGACGTGAACCTGAGAGTTGTTGTTTGAATTTTATTGGTCTTCGTGATTCGAACATGATTGTTCGATTTTTGTTGGCTCGACCGTTGTGGTTCGATCGTTTGATTGTTCGGTTTTTGTTGATCTCGTTTCGTGATTGTTGAGCGTTCAGACTCCTTCCTAATTTCCTTATATTCGGGAAATTTGTCTTGTTTTCGATCTTCCAACCCTTGGGCGGTGGAATTCCGTATTTCTTCAGCGATTGGCTCGCGTTTTGATTGATGTACCGTTGGGGTGGTCAATCATATTGATTTTCGTTCGTTGTGTTTCGTGATTGTTCGGATAATCGACTTGGTTGTATTACCTGTTTGATGACGCTTGTCACTTGTTGGTTTTATTATTTCTCTATCGGTGGCGTTGTGTTGGTCGTCGTGGAGCGTGTTTTCACGCTGTATGTTCCTTTGCATTTCTTGCAGCGTTTCGCCGTCGGGCGGGAGTTTTTGGTTTTTGGGTATCTCGTCGAGTTTTCCTGACAGTGGATATTGCTTCTCCCTACTTATTTTAAGTTTCGGGACGAAACTTCTTTTAAGGAGGGTAGAATGTAATACCCGTGATTTTGATTTCCGGTAATTTCTTTTTTTTCGGCGGAAGTCCGTTTTGACATCTCGCTCATGACCGTTTCGTCATTCCGAGAATGATTAATTCTGCACTTTTTGTCATACGAGCTCGTTTCGGTGTAGTTTTGTTGAGTTCCGTGCTTTTTAGCGGTTTTTCCGCATTTGAGTTCGATTCTTGCGAATCTCGTCCGAAACTGTTGTTTCGACTTTCTCGTAAGTTCATTTAATGTTATTATTCATGTTGCGAGCTTTGGCTTGGTGTTTCGATCACGTATCGTGATTTTCGGGCGTTTTGGGCCATTTTCGTAATTTCCCAAAGTTTGGGGTAATTACTTTCCGTTGTCGAATTTCGAGCCTTCGGGTGGTCGGAATCGTGTGTTCTCTTAGTGCTCGGATTCGTCTTTGCGAGTACTTCGTAACCGTATCTTCGATTCGTACTCAGGTTCGGGTTTCGGGGTCGTTCGGGCCGTCGGAGTTGGTCCCGGCCGAGTCATGGCCGGGCATGCTGGGGCCAGGCCAGCCCTGGCCGAGTAACGTACGGTAGTGATCGGCGATTCGCACGTAAGGCCGTTACGCACGTAAGGCCCCGCCGCGTGCGTAACGCCTCCGGCATTTCAAGCGGTGCGTTCGCCATGGCGATTACGTACGTAAGCCGTGGCCGATTACGTCGTAACCCGGGCAATGGCCTATTTAAGGCCTGGCAGCGTTTTTCTTCAGCCATTTCTCATTCTTTTTCTTCCCGTACACGGCTGTGGGTGTGTGAATCATCTAGAGATGTTGTTGGACAATGAATCCATGAAGTGTTTAGGTTCATATCATCAATCATCCGTCCTATAACATCCTCCGATCTACCGAATCAGGTCAGATTTCCTAGAAATCTAGTTTTAGGGAATTTGGGTATTTTGGTTGTTTTCGTCCGATTAATCCGATTTAACTTAGGATTATGATGGATTGATGATTATTTAGATGTTTTATATCTTTTCCCTTGTTATTCCATGGTTGGATCGTATCGATTCGTTGTTTTGGTCGAGTTCTTGGTCGACGCCTTGAAGGTGTCCGGTAGAATGTCATAGAGGGGTTTTCGGGCGTTCTACGATTATCCTTCCTAGTATGATTGTTGATTTATGGATTATATGTTGTTAGGGTCGAGTTTCATGCGAAGAAACCAAGTTGAACCCTTCCTTTCGTTGTCGTTTTCTTTTTCGAAAACATCGGGCGTTTCGAAGCTTTCCGGTTGAGCCGTGTTCGTCGGGATACTTGCGTGCCGATTGTGAGGCAAGTACCTTGTCCATATAATTCTTATTTTGTGGATATGATAATTGGTGATCGCCTAAATGTGTTTGTGTGGTCGTTTGAATTGAACTTTCAAAAGATTTGATTAGCCTTGTTAAAGGCCCTCTTTCAAAACGCATGTGTTTTGTGAACAATGTGGTTTGTGAACTATGTGAATTCTATGGATATGTTTGGTGTTGATGTTGCCCTTGGTATTGCGTGTGGACGTATATGGTTTCTTTTCGGTGCGTTACGGTTTGACGTGGTGTTTTGCTAAGTGTTGTTGGCATTAACTCATGATTTGACATATTTGTGATTGTGGCAAATGTGAAACCCTTGTCGTTGTGAACTCTATGCATTGATGATTCGACCACAAGGTTATCAATTCGGGTAGGTCTGGAGAGGGCTCCGAGAATCGTCACTTGCGAGTGCGATGTCACGATAACTTGTGGGTATATTCGATTGATGCTTACCGGGTAGGGACCCGTGAGGCCTCCGGCGGCGCGTTACTTGCGAGTACGGCCATTTGATATGATTTGACCATAAGGTTATCTAATCGGGTAGGTCTGTAGAGGGCTCCGAGAATCGGTACTTGCGAGTACGATGTCAAGATAACTTATGGTTGTGATATGTTGTGAATTGTTTCGCTAGCCAGCTCGGGAGGGTCCTTCGAGGCCTCGGGTGGGATGTCTGTGGTAGCGTCCCGGTCCTAGGCGATGCGCGTGCGTGATTACGTTTCGTTGATTTTATGTCCGTTGAGGGCACGTGATGTTGGGCTCTGGCCCTGTGAATTGTTGTCGGTTTTCTATTTGCGAAAATAAAACCTTTGGGGTGTGACCCTGTTGATTTTGGAAAGAGAAAGATTTGATAATCCTAATTTTTTTTCTATTAAAACTCCCGAGGGTATTTTAAACCATTTTGCAAACCATTCTCGTTATTTGTGATCTTTCGGATTTGGAAAGTTTTACTCAAATTCTTGCCTCGGGAAGTATTCGTTTCGTGGTATTTTAATCTTTAAGGATTCCTGGTTATTGTGATTCGTGGAACTTGAATTATATGGCTCGTATTTGCACTTTGTATTTGCACTAGCAAAACAGTGGAGTTTTGCTAACCCCCGAGTATTCGGGGGGTGGATGTCTATTTTTGCATTCAGGTTTTGGAGCATGGCACACGGTCGGCACGAAGGATGATGAAAGATGAACGATACTAATCACACGAGGATCCATTGATGTCGTATTGGTCTAGTTGTATTTTCTTTTCCGCTGCAGTATCTTTTTCCCGTTGTATGGGAGTTTATTGTATTTTGACCCCTGCGTGGGTATGTGTTTGAATTGAGTTGTATGTTATTATTGAAAGACCAAGTCGGTCTACTGAGTCATTTTAGCCTTAAAGGCGATGTTTAGATGTTTGATTTTAGCTATCAGCCTGGTAGATCCTCGAGGAGAGGGTCTACGGCGTGTAATATCCCTGAGTGGATTGAGGGTGTTACAATAGAAGGGTTGTTTACGTACGTTAAATGAAGGAAAAATATGTTAAGTAAATTTTGGTTAAATAACTCATCATCAAAATGTATAAAATGATTTATTAAAAATATTGTTCCAACACATGATTTATCAGACTTGATCGGGACGGAAACAGAGTTGATCGTACAGACGCGAGAGAAGAGAGCTTTGATTCGTGAAAGACTGTTGACCGCCCAGAGTCGGCATAAATCTTATGCAGACGTGCGTCGTCGCCCATTAGAGTTCAGTATTGGAGATCACGTGCTTTTAAAAGTTTCTCCTACTCGGGGAATCTTTCGTTTTGGGAAAAAAGGGAAAGCTGAGTCCGAGGTATATCGCACCGTTCGAGATTCTTGAAAGAGTTGGAGAGTTAGCATACAGGTTGGCATTACTGCCGTCGCTGAGCCATGTCCATAACGTATTCCACGTATCCCATTTATGGAAATACATATCGGATCCCAGTCATGTCATTGATTTCGACAAGATTGAAGTCGCTAAGGATGGCACGTTTGAAGAGAGACCGACCAAGATACTCGAAAGTCGAGTCAAACAATTGAGAAATAAAGCAATCACTTTGGTTAAGGTTCAGTGGTCGCGCCACGGAGTTGAAGAAGCCACTTGGGAGATGGGGATAGTATGAAATCCAGATACCCAGAGTTATTTTCGTCTTGAGTTTTGGGACGAAACTCCTTTTTAGAAGGAGAGTATGTAATATCCGGATAATTGTTGAGTATTGTCGTCTGTATTTGAACCATGTATTATTCGAATTTGTGATATCAATAATCGAAGTATAATCTTTCCCATATTCGTATCCACGTGCATGATCATATCAACCTTGTAAATTTATTCATGCAACTACGTCGTAGCGTATGCTAGCTAGTAAGCGTAGCGTACATTACGAGTCACAGGTAGCGTATGCTATGTGTTTTGTCGAGATTTATACACCTCAACAGGCGATCGGCACAAAGACCGGCCGACCGAACCAGAGTCAAATAGACCAAGGCAGACTTTCCGATCGAAGGACCCAGCGTCGAGCGATCGACTGATCGTCTCCCAACAACTAGCGATCGTCCCAAGTGCCCGATCATGGACGACCGCCTCATACCATGAAAAGACAACATCCCTCAAGTCTACAAAGACTGGATCACGAAGCAAGGACGCATGTGCAGATCCGCGAATGGCGCCGCAGAACATGGATTGTTAACTCCATCCCATCAGCAGCTGTCAGTGACAAGGACGGCCTCACCTACCGATAGACCCGCCGAAAGGTCCTAGGTGGGGCCTCCCAAGACAGCGACATAGACGTGTGTTGGCCTCTCATTGGTTGGCACATCCGACTGCCAGCAGCTGCTGCGAATTTTAAGAAGACCAACCCATGTGCTAAAGACGGTCGTCTGCTTATTATAATACAGCAGAGGCGATCGCCCAGCGACT
Organism: Orobanche coerulescens; assembly: GCA_033398695.1. Classification (NCBI taxonomy): domain Eukaryota; kingdom Viridiplantae; phylum Streptophyta; class Magnoliopsida; order Lamiales; family Orobanchaceae; genus Orobanche; species Orobanche coerulescens. Next base: position 179,004,082 of record CM065807.1, on the reverse strand, counting down.
CCCAGTCCTATAAATAGAGAACCTCCAGCAACTGGAGAAAGGTTGAGAAATTTAGACTCCCTGCTTTTCTGCCTACTTCACTCTCGGCTTTTCTCTCGGCTTTTCACTCTGAGAACCTCTTAACCCAAAGACGATTGACCGAATCGAGCATCACATCTCACTTGTTACAAGAACTCACAGAGCATCAACTCTGGTTCTTCCGGCAATCTTCACCACTCAGGAGCTAAGATAACTAGGGTCTTTACACTCATTGTAATTATACTCTAACATTAATATTTGTACTCCAACGTATTCGTATTAATAACATCTCGCGAGAGCATTCAAGCCCGGGCCTAACAAACCCGGCAAATCTTGTGTTACTTACTTCCCAACGGACGTGCTCTCGCATTTTGTTTGTTACTCATCCATTCCAGCAATATCATATCCGGATAATATTTTGGGTAACAACAATTGGCGCTAGAAGTAGGGCATCTTAACCTTCATTTTCATTCCGACCGTCTCGAAGAACACTCACTATTTTCCGGGGCATATACTTGAAGAAACTCACTGTTCTTCAAAGAAAAACCTTCAGATTCATGACGTCTGCCACCACATCGAAGATATCCACTCTCCGATCCATCAGACACCTTATTCCGGCTCAATCTGAGCCTCAACCTACGACGGCTGGTAGACGCGGCAGCGCGAGACTCTCGATCCCGCCCCCAAAGGACGGCACTAGCCTCTTGCTCGATCAGTTCCAAATAGTGGAACAGATCGAGGAGGCCATGGCCATCCTACGGGAGCGATGGAGAGCATGCGGTACGCCCGCTATTACCCCATCAGCCATCCGCCGCGCGAGCAAATGGAAGCACAAGGAGTTACTCATCAGGCAATCATCAGGAAGCCCCGATTCACGAGCAGAAGCACTCGCGAGGCGGGACAGTTCTGTTTTCAGCCGCCTGGGAAGCGACCCATCATGGCGACCGGGGCATTCTAGCCCCAGCCATAAGACGACAGATTCCGAATCCATAACCAGGAGTTCAGCTTACCCAACTCCCAGAAGGCAGACCAACCATCTGGCTCCTCATATCCAAAGAACCAAGATCGGCGGCGACGACCTCATCGCCTACCGCGGAGCCATGAGATCGGTACACGATCGCCTCGGCTCTCACTCCGAGAGCCAAACCACGAGCGACCAAGCTATGGCGATGGCCGCAATACAACGCCAGCTCGATGGCATGAAGGCGCTCCTAGAAACTGGGGCAGGCGCCAAGAGAATGATCGCCGAGCCGAGTGAGCCGCTCGCGGTCCAGATCGAACTCGCCCCCGTGCAGCCAAGGATCACTCCTCCTCAAACACCTTTGTACGAGTGGAGATCGGACCCCAAGACTCACCTAAGCAAGTTCCGGATTTACATGACCGGGTGCGGGGCATCAGACGCGACCAGGTGCCGAATGTTCCCGTTAATATTGGGCGAACTGGCCCATAAGTGGTACATATCACTGCCACCGCGATCAATTAGTTCCTTTGAACAACTGGCGAGCGACTTCACAACGTACCTCGCCGCCAAGGTCGCTCGACCAGAAGGTACCCACCGCATGATGAAAATCAGGTAGGGGGAAAACAAGACCGACGCAGACTACATTGACCGGGTGGATGAGATAATCCTCAATGGCGAGCTCGTAAGCAACGAGATCGCCCTCTACTCGGTCCTAGGGGGATTCAATGGTCTTTCGCCCATGTTCAGGCACCTTACGAAGGACATCCCCCCGACCTACGCAATCTTCAGTGCCAAGGCCACAGACTTTTTAGCCAGGCAGAGGATGCTCGACCTTCGCCAAGACGAGGGGGAAGAATAGGTGATCGCCAATTCCAACAAGGCGGTCGCCAATCCACCCGGTGATTTTAGGACCTTCGAGGATGTGGAAGCCCATCTCTACCACAACCTCAATCTATCGCCGGCTCATATTTTCTACGCCATCCAGGGGTGCGAACGGCTAAGCAAGCCGAAGGCGGTAAGGGACCACGGTCATCTAGACCGCAACAAATTTTGTGCTTACCACAAGAGTCTCGGCCACAACATCGATCAATGACGCGACCTCCTCAGACAACTCTGGAGATTGTTCGAGGTGGGCAAGCTGGACAGTCTAGTAACTTAGCCAGAACCCCGGGCGAAAAGGATCAAGCGCTGCGATTGGCGCCAGAACGACGATCGCCAGTCTCCCAGTCCGATCGCCAGAATCAAAGCCGAAGGCTAAAATACAACAAAAGGCTACTGCCCAAGCAACATCTCCAAAAATAGAGGACTCGATCGTCATCTAAAGTTTATCATCCAACATGATGGACCTAGGCACGAGATCGCCTCCCTCAGCACAACGTATACCGTCGAGGATCACCACCTAACATGACTATCCAAGGTAGAAGAGTGCAGCCATGGCCCTGGAAGTCTATGGAACCGAAAACTTCGTCCATGCAAGGTTTCTTTGGGCTGCGATCGCTCGCCCTTCATTTAAATGCGAGGCGGGCGTAGCCGAAGGACCCTCCAGACAAATCTGCGGACACGCTCGCCAGCCCTCAAAGGTTTATCATCTAACATGGTGGACCCGGACAATGCGACGCGTCCCTACCCCCGTCACAACGTATACCGTCGAGGATTTCCATCTAACATGGTGATCCGAAGTAGAAAAGTGCTAACAAGCCGCGAACGTGGAGTCGATTAATCTGACGACGCCCCGCGCAAGGACTCCTCCAGACCGAGACCTCTTGCCCTTCGTTTAAATACAAGGCGGGCACAACCTAACGGAGGACCCTCACAATAAAGTGAGTCGTGAGACAAACCTACATGTGGAATGTCCCTCGCGCACAAGACACGTTCATGGAGGTCGGTCCATCGAACTCCGCGACCGTGCACGGTTTCTCAAGGTCGAAACAATCGGCTTTCCACGAGGGATCTGCAAAATTGAAGATCACAAGAACAAGACCAAAGATAGCACGCCAAACGATCAGGTCGCCTAAATCCGAGACCAATGTCCGCTCAATGGATCGCCCTTCTTTATCCTAAACAATCGCCAGTGGAACCACCTCACCCCATGTCTTCAACATTGGAGCAAGCTGGGGGGCAATTGTTGTGTCGAGATTTATACACCTCAACAGGCGATCGGCACAAAGACCGGGTGAACGAACCAGAGTCAAATAGACCAAGGCAGACTTGCCGATCGAAGGACCCAGAACAGGACCCAGCGCTGAGCGATCGACTGTCAAGGTGATCGTCTCCCGGCAACTAGCGATCATCCCAAGTGCCCGATCATGGACGACCACCTCATACCATGAAAAACCAACATCCCTCAAGTCTACAAAGACTGGATCACGAAGCAAGGACCCATGTGCGATCCGCGAATGGCGCCGCAAAACATGGATCGTTGACTCCATCTCATCAGCAGCTGTTAGGGACAAGGACGGCCTCACCTATCGACAGACCCGCTAAAAGGTCCTAGGTGGGGCCTCCCAAGACAGCGACATAAACACGTGTTGGCCTCTCAATGGTTCGCACATCCGGCTGCCAGCAGCTGCTGTGGATTTTAAGGAGACCAACCCATGTGCTAAAGACGGTCGCCCACCTATTATAATACAGCAGAGGCGATCGCCCAGCGACTCCCAGTCCTATAAATAGAGAACCTCCAGCAACTGGAGAAAGGTTCAGAAATTCAGACTCCCTGCTTTTCTGCCTGCTTCACTCTCGGCTTTTCTCTCAGATTTTCACTCTGAGAACCTTTTAACCCAAAGACGATCGACCAAATCGAGCATCACATCTCACTTGTTACAAGAACTCACAGAGCATCAACTCTGGTTCTTCCGGCAATCTTCAGCACTCAAGAGCTAAGATAACTAGGGTCTTTACACTCATTGTAATTGTACTCTAACATTAATATTTGTACTCTAACGTATTCATATTAATAACATCTCGCGAGAGCATTCAAGCCCGGGCCAAACAAACCCGGAAAATCTTATGTTACTTACTTCCCCATAGACGTGCTCTCGCATTTTGTTTGTTACTCATCCATTCCAGCAATATCATCTCCGGATAATATTTTGGGTAACAACACTATGGACAAGGCATAGCATATATAAAGCAATCAATTATAGATCAGATTGGTCGGCACATGGGTCACCTCAAGACAGGGACAAGATAAGATTCCCTCGCATGGCCCGGCCAGTTTTTAGTATTAATCAGGTCAACGGAGATTAACGCACGCTAAGGGATGTGCATAGCGTACGCTAAGTATGTTTATTACGTACGTAACTTTGAGGATGTAGTGTACGTAAGAGAGTATAGAATGAGGCAGTAAGATATCAATGGAAGATAGCGTACGCTAAGTATAACAGGTAGCGTACGCTAGTATAAAATATTATAAATGGGACAGCACCCCATTTCATTTGTTTACATTCTCTTCACTTGTCCTCCACTTCTTTGAAGTCCAGAGAGCCTCCCCCTTCTATATAAACACCCTTAGACCATCTATACTTGATCATTGGAGATTGAATATCACTTATACTTGATCATTGAAGTTGCGTAACATCTTGGATTGGCACACAAGCAACCGGAGTTGGACTCTACCTATTGTCTCGGTGTTTTCTTCATCTTAAGGTATGTTAATGCTATCTCCAACCTTGGATTCGTGTTCTTAAGGATGTTATGATCACACTACCGAGAATATTAGGTTCCATAGATGATTTAACAACCAAATATCATGTTTAGAGGTTGGGATGATTATGCTTAAGTTATCATTGTTGAGAACATTATAGTTCGAGTCTTGTTACGGAAAACAATAAGAGTATTGTTCTGAGATTGATAATACGTATCGAATGGTTTGCCATAATAATCGTAGGCTTGGTATGGAATCACTTTCTCTAAACGAACTTAAGGAAAGGATCATCGAAGGTTGTATCATTTCTTATAAGTTGGATTGGTTAATTAATCTTCATGATGAAATTTGAATGTATTGATGATATTGGTAACAAGTGTATCAACCTTAGATTACCTAAACTACATAAGAGAAGTTGTAATCAAGATTGAGTATAGCGTTGTGATGTTATGTGTATCCTTGAATTCGAAGATGTCTTAAACTGTAAGATCATTCAAGTTTGCATGAGTATAATATGTATGAGGATAACGTACGTTAAACAATGAGAATTACGCATGCTATGTCATCAGACAAGACAGTCGTCTGATCAGAGAAGACACTGTCAATGTATGCTTAGCGTGCGCTAGGCTTCGTAGCTTACGTACGCTAACGAGCAGACTTAACGTACGCTACGTTGGGTACGTAACGTACGTTATGTCGATCAGAAAGGATACGTTTTGTTGAACTTTCGGCCGTAGTTGGATTGTTAGATGTTTGTACGTTAATTATTCGACGTGAGACGAACTCTATATTATTTCTTCTCTTTAAGGTTCGAGCTTTGCAACGTGATTAATCGAAGGGGCGACCTTCGATTGTATTGACATTCGTCGAAGTTTTATCCTTGTCATCAATTCGAGGCAAGTACCCTAATTATAGTTGTTCGTATTATGTCGGTTATGTATTTTTTGTAATGTGCATATGTGTTGTGATTAATTGTCCACCATGTGTTGGTCCGACAGGATCATCATGGGAATCTACAGCTGTGTGCGCTGTATCATTGGACAGGTAATTCCACCATGCATTGGTACGATGGGATCATCATGGGAATCTATAGCTGTGTGCGCTGGATCATTGGAATACCATCAGTATGTTGAGATTGTCGTAATGTGTTATGTGTTGCTATTATTTCTCGTTGGAGAACTTGTCATGATTATTGTTGAATAAATCATTGTTGCATAATTATCGTACTTGTACTAGCATCGTTGTGCTAACCCTTTCGGGGGTGAACATTTGTTTTATGCTCAGGATCCAGGAGAGCGGGAAAACAACCACTGGAGTTGCATGACGACGAGGGTACAGAGTGATGTTCCGGTCGGGTTTAATTGTCAGATGTTTGTGTGATTTAAATAAGTACTCGAGTACGTTGTCTTTTATGATGTTGGATTTGGGTATGTATTAATGTTCTTCGTTGGACGTTTGTATTTTTCAGTACTGTTTCAGAACCATTGTATTTTATTTCAGTTACTTTCATTTGTTGGTATTTGTTATTGTCTTTTCGTCTCTTTAGCCTTGTAAATTCTTACATAAAGGATTTACGACGTTGTAATATTCCTGAATACATCGGGAGTGTTAAAACGGTGGCCATGAGTCTCGTACCAACGGTTAACTTTGAAATATCTTGTTGGAGAAATATGATTTTGGCGCATATTTCATCTGATTAGAATGGCAGTTCAAATGGTATTGTACTTGGCTGCAATGGCACCAGAAAATGTATTGTGTGTGATTCATGTCTTGGTTACGATATTTTAGTATGGGTACGTGATTAGTGCATAATTGATCTAAAATTCATATACAAAATATCACCTTTTTCTGGCATAATCATACTGATTTTGATAGAATTTAATTATTTTGAAGAAATATCAAAACATGAGCTAATAATATTTATTTTGCAGGTTACCGGCATAAAATAACAAAAAGGTCGAAAATTCAAACCGAAATCAAAATCAGAAATTTTCAAGAAAAAATGTGACAAAACACGGCAGAACACACGGCGCAAATAGGGCCGTTTCTCTCTTGACACGCATCCTAGTGGACTCATACATTATGGAATTCGATGTTTGTGGAATAAATTCAAACCAGAATATTAACAAAGTCTTGGGAATCTGACGTTAAAAGACCCTGTTTGCCAATTTGTAAGAAAATTGGATGGGAAGCTTCTCCCCGACTCATAGAAGGCGTTTAAGCCGTTTCTGAACGTAAAATCAGAGGAAGATGTGAGCCACAATCACAACCACTGTACATACACGTGAGTATCTTTTATTTTTTTCGTATGGTGAGATTTTCTTAATAAAAAAAGTGATACGCAATAAACACATTCATTATTCTATTGAGTAGTTGAAGGACAATTAACGCAATCACAGATTTGTTAAATATTTTTACCTTATTTTTCTTCTATAAATAAGCATTGTGCTTGTTTTTTTTATTCATCCTACAAACTTGTACTTTTCTCTTTTCCTCTCAAATAAGTTTCTTTTCAAAAATGGAATCATCATCTTTCACATAAATATTTAACTCAGTCTGCATTTTCGGTGGAGCTAGTTATGGAATAGAGGCATGCTTTACTGAAGCAGCCCACAAATTGGGTCATACCCTAGGGGAAAAATGCATTCATGTAGTTTACGGAGGAGGAAGTCTAAGATTAATGGGACGCGCTGCTTCTTCTGCCTATATGGAAGGAGTAAAAGTGTTGGGAATAATTCCAAAACCTCTGGCTGAAAGTAAAATCACCGGGGCAACTATTGGAGATGAGTTTAGAGCTGTAAATATGCAAGATCGCATAACTCACATGATGAATAATTCTGACGCCTTTATCACCCTTCCCGGTGGTTTTTGGTACTCTTGAGGAACTTTTTCATGTGGTTACCAGAGCCCAGCTAAATGTTCATATAAAACCAATAGGTCTGCTTAATGTCAATAGTTTCTTTGATTGTTTACTATCTTTCATTGACTACTCTGCTGAAAAAGGTTTTATTTCCGAGCGTGCTAAACGAATCATAGTCGTTGCAACAACACCAGAAGAGCTAATCAAAAAACTCATTGAATTTGTTCCTCAAACAGATCCAGCTCTAGCTAATATTGTCTGGATGGAAGATCTCACCGTGAGAAAACAAAAAGTGGATTCATTCCTCTCCCTTTGATACCCCATATCAGACCTCTTGTTATTTTTACTTTCTGTCGTGTGTAAAAATCGTGCTAAATGATGGCAGCTTAAGGAGTTTCTTTTTTATCCCTTGATGCGCATCTATTCGCGATTTATGTATTGTTATTTTTATTGCCGTATTTTTTTTTAATAAAAGCATTGATGGCAGCGTAAGGCGACTCTTCGGACTTTCCTGAAGCGCATCTTAAAAATTGTGTTATACTTCAGGGTATATTTTTTTTGTTGTTGTTGTTATTGTTGTTGTTTGCCTCGTATATTTTTCATGCAGATCCAAAAAGGCATAGCTCAAGCATCAATTTTCATAGCAAAGAGTATTTTTTTCTCTTGCTTTTTATTATTATTATTTTTTGAAAAAACCAAGGACAGTTTCTTTTTCAAGTTTGGGGGTGGTGTGTTTTGACTCTTTTGGTGTGTTTAGTATTTTGGTGTGTTTAGCTTTGATTATTGTGGTGTAATTTGATTATTTTTGTTATTTGGCTTTGATTTTTTTTAATGTATACATATATATATATATATTTTATTTATTTTGAGATTTCTAGATCTGGCCATAACACAAATAAGTTAGCTATATACAAGTTTCAAAATTCATTTTAACCGGTAAAAAAAAATTGTATATTCCAGAATTTTTGAGCCTTAATTTATCTTTCCAAGCCTTGTAATTATCATTTAAAATCGAGTCATTCATTACCTTGGGAAAAGAAGAATAAGTCGGTTGATGAAAAATAGAACTGAAATTTACTTAATTTGAGGAGTTTTTTATTTTTCATGCTTATCTAATAAACGATTTTTCTGCAAAAATTCTATATCACATAAAAAGGACTAAAAAAAAAAGATGGAAAATGTGTTGGTGAAAAGACATACACGTCAGCAAATAACGGTGTGAAAGCTATCACCTAAAAAAGGATGGAGAATGTGTTGGTAAAAAGAGCTACACGTTAGCAAATAACGGTGTGAAAGCTATTACCTAAAAAAAGAGATGGACAATGTGTTAGTGAAAAGAGCTACACGTTAGCAATTAATGGTGTGAAAGCTATCACCTAAACAAAAGATGGAAAATGTGTTGATGAAAAGAGCTACACGTTAGCAAATAACGGTGTAAAAGCTATCACCTACTAGTTCGAGTTATTAAGTCTATAAAAGAGATGTAGATTATGAGCAGATTTGACTTAATTAGTGGCTGATTTTCAATACACTCAATTACGTGAACAATCATAATATTTGATGACGCCGATGAAATTTTTCTTCATATTGAGTCGAAAAATAAACGAGTGATCGAGAGCAACCTTTAAAGGGACTCGTGTGTGTCATGAGTGGGAAAGAAATAATCAATCTTTTGAAGGGTAACCTTGCATTTTGGAATTACAAAAAATAAAACCGTGTTTTAACTTCAAAATTATTTGTAGATTTATTTTGGATCTTGATTCATTTCTATCTACTGTATAGAGCTGGTTGTTGTGTAGATGGTATTTTGATCTCTTTTTCTCTTTATATATATATATATATATATATATATATATATATATAAGTATTGTTCTTAATTTGTCTATATATTATTTTACTTTGTGTCTTATATTTTTTCCCTTATTTTATTTTGAGTATGAATAATAAAGAGTCTTACTCGGGACTAGCAAGAATTCAAGTGTGGGGTATTTGATTAGTGCATAATTGATCTAAAATTTATATACAAAATATCACCTTTTTCTGGCATAATCATACTGATTTTGATAGAATTTAATTATTTTGAAGAAATATGAAAACATGAGCTAATAATGTTTATTTTGCAGGTTACTGGCATAAAATATCAAAAAGGTCGAAAAACCAAACTGAAATCAAAATCAGAAATTTCCAAGAAAAAAATGTGACAAAACACGGCAGAACACACGGCGCAAATAGGGCCGTTTCTCTCGACCGTTTACAACACGACGCATATTTTCCGCCGGGTCCTTGCGCGTGTTCCAAACAAGACCGAGTCATCCTAATACGGCTATATAATACTGCGCAAAATGGGCTGTTTTTCAGCACCGTTTTTATGCAGATGCCATGCAAAAATAGTCCACTTTTGACCATCTTGTGAACTCAACCACAAGATATTTTTTCTGGTCAAAAATCTGAAAAATCAAAGACATAGGTGAAGTGTGAATAAAGAATTAATCAAGATACTACAATAGATATTTTGAATTAAATAATCAATTGTATTCTTGAAAATCACCTATAAAAGGACACCTTCACCCATGAAAAAATAATCTCCTCTTCTTGCCAAGAAACACCCCTTTCTTTTAGCAAGATATTTTCCTTACAACTCTTTACTTTAGTTTGCATTTCATTTTTTGGTTTCAAGTTTTTTTTTTCATTTAGTTTGTAATTGAAAAGTGCTTGATCAATAAGCACTTAGTATTTTACTTTCAATTTTTGTAAGTTTGCAACCTTTGAACAAGCTTGAAGTTATATATTGAAGTATGTTTCTTGCACTTTGATACATCATATTCAAGTAAGTTTCATCTATTGTCATTAAGTTCTAGTAATTAAAAGTTTCTATATATATTATATATATCAATTATTTCTTTATAATTTTAGTTTGTATAAACCAATGAGTAACTAATCTTTATTCCTAGGGGAAGGGGGATTTCTATTAGGTTATATATTGAGTATTTGATTGATTTACACTATTTTGATTAAAAAGGACTAATTAGTTTAAATAGAGATTGATCATATCCTATTTCTAGTAATGAAACCTCCTTGATTGATTGTTGAGTGAATTGGAAACATATCTTTTCAATCTATCAAGTGTTAATCTTGTTATCAACATCTTAAGATTGCGAAAGTGGTTAAGACACCTTTGAATACGAAAGTTATGAGGTGAAAAGTTGATTACTCGATGAACAATCGTTTATCCTAAACACATATATGGTAATTCCAATGGTCCAGTATTCACTGCCTAGACCCCAAGATGATCGCGTCGGACCAACACGTGGTGGAAAAACCCGTCCAATGATCCAGCGCACGCTAGCATAGATCCCAAGATGATCCCGTCGGTCCAACACGTGGTGGACATACAACAACGACATATATGCACAACAATATGTATAAAATCAATATATATATGTATATATAACAATTAAGGTACTTGTCGCGATTCGAAGACAAGAACAATACTTCAATGAAAAACGAAACACTCGAAGGTCGCCCCTTCGATCAATCACGTAGCAGGCTCGAACCTTAACAAAACAAATAATATAGAATTTATCTCACGTCGTACGAATGTCTAACGATCCAATTTACAGCCAAAAGCTCATAACAAGTAATCTGCCTGAACTGCTTAGCGTACGCTACGCATTCTATGTAGCGTGTGTTAAGCCTGCTCGTTAGTGCACGTAAACAACTAAGCCTAGCGTACGCTAACTATGTATCGACAGTCCTTTCTGATCAGCCGACTGACTGGCCTGACGACATAAACTACGTTACATACCAAACGTAGCGTACGTTAACTTATGCCCAATAGCGCACGTTAATCTACATAGCTTAGCGTGCGCTAATCGTACAAGGCAGTTCACTACTCGGCAGTAGACTCTACTACGATGATGAAATTACGAACTCCTCCGTGATTAACATACGTTATCCATCTACATGTCATGTTCATGAACTTATGAATGATCTTACGGATTCAAACAACTTCGAATTCAAGAATACGTATATCATCAGAACACCATAATCAACTTCGACTACAATTCTTCATGCATAATTCGGGAGGCCTAACGGTCGATATCAATACCTTTTTATCAATCGAAACTATCATCTTGTAGTTGGTTTAACACTCCATCTATACAACATAAATCCTTCCATGATCAATCTCTTAGATTCGTCTAACAATAATGATGTTAAAGTCAAGTCCGTGATTACTATGAAGACACCTTCTAAATTCGGATTACCAATGTCAGAAACTTCCTCTACTTGTTCATTATAACAAGAATCAAATTATGATGTTCTTAACCAAGGTACTTAAAGCATAGACATCTTAATCTCCTAAACATGATGTGGTTTGGATAAATCACCAACGAAACTCAATATCTTGATGGCATAATCTTCATATCCTTAAGAACACGAATTCAAGGTTGAAAGTAGTATAACATACCTTAATATGATGAAATCACTGATCCAAAATGGTAGAATCCGACTCCGGTTGGTTGAATGCCAATCCAAGGTGCTACTCCACTTCAATGATCAATCACAAGTAATATCCAATCTTAATGAATTAAGTAGAGGTGGTCTAAGTGTTTAAGGAAGATATAATGCTCTCTGGTCTCTCAAGAACGAAGAATACTCGAAGGAAGTGAGAAGAAAATGGAGTGTTGTCCCTTATATAAAATTTCTGCACACTAGCTGATTAGCGCACGCTATCATACATTCTTTAGCGCACGCTAATAAGCGTTGACTCTAAAATTGTCCAGGTTCGTCCGTGGGAATCTTATCCGGACCCACGTCTGGCTGGCGCATGTGCTAGTTGCCCAGCTCAATAATTGACTGCCTAGCGCACGCAATTCTTCACTCGTAGCGTGTGCTAGTTGTAGCCCAATAATGCACGTTAAGCTACATTCTTAGCGTGCGCTATCATGAGTTTGCATGAGAAATTTGCATGATGTTATACTTATGTATAAGGCTATAATGTGAGAAATATCATACTCCAATCATCGTGATCACAATCCGAATAATACAGGGTTCGAATACAGATGAAATACACAACAATAAATCTGGATATTACATACTCTCCTACTAAAAAGGAGTTCCGTCCCGAAACTCAAGACGAAAATAACTCTGGATATCTGGATTTCATGCTATCCTCCGTTTCCCAGGTGGCTTCTTCCACTCCGTGGCGTGACCACTGAACTTTGACCAAAACGATTGGTTTGTTCCTCAACTGCTTAACTCGACTCTCGAGTATCTTGACTGGTCTTTCTTCAAACGTTCCATCCTGAGCGACAATGATCTTGCCGAAATCAATGACATGGCTAGGATCTGGTATATATCTCCGTAACTGGGATACGTGGAACACGTTATGAACATGGCTCAATGACGGCGGTAATGCCAATCTGTATGCCAACTCTCCAACTCTCTCAAGGATCTCGAATGGTCCGATATATCTCGGACTCAACTTTCCCTTCCTTCCAAAATGAAAGATTCCCCGAGTAGGAGAAACCTTTAAAAGTACGTGGTCTCCAGTACTGAATTCCAATGGGCGACAACGTACGTCTGCATAAGATTTCTGTCGACTCTGGGTGGTCAACAACTTTTCAAGAATCAAGGCTATCTTCTCTCGAGTCTGTATGATCAACTCTGGTTCTGTCCCGATCAATTATGATGAATCGTCCCAACATAGGGGCGATCTGCATCTCTTCCCGTATAATGCCTAAAATGGTCCCATCTTAATGGAAGCATGCCAACTATTGTTGTATGTAAATTCAATCAATGGTAGATGAACTTCCCAATCGTTTGACTAATCTAAGGCATAGGCCCTTAGCATGTCTTCCACCGTTTGAATGGTCCTCTCGGATTGTCCGTCAGTCTGCGGGTGATAAGCTGTGCTGAAGTTCAATTCAGTCTCCAAGGCCTTATGAACTGCTTTCCAAAAATGAGATACAAAACGGCCGTCTCGATCAGAAATAATGGTTTTGGCATACCATGCAATCGGACTATCTCTGAAATAAATACCCGTGCCAACCTCTCTGGTCCCCACGTGTCCTTAATTCCTAGAAAATGAGCTGATTTGGTTAAACGATCAACTAAAACCCATATCATGTTCATTCCTGTCTTGGTTCTCGGCATACTAGTGATAAAGTCCATCGATATGTCCTCCTACTTCCATTCAGGAATCGGGAGCGGCTTCAACATTCCGACAAGTCGCTGATGCTCGATCTTAACCTGTTGAAAAGTCAAGCATTTCGAAACATAATCCGCTACATCTTTCTTTATGTTGCCCCACCAGAAATTCTGCTTCAAGTCCTTGTACATCTTACTGGTGCCCGGGTGGATAGAATAGGGCGGGCTGTGAGCTTCCTTCATAATTATCTGTTTCAGAACATCGACATCAGGAACGCAGAGTCGGTTCTGAAATCTCAAAACTACATCATCATGAATTACGAATCCGGGGGCTTTTCCCTTGATCACTTCATCATGTAACCGAATCATCAAAGGATCATCTGCCTGCTTAGATTTGATTTCCTCGATTAACAATGAAGTTATTTCCATCACGCACAGTTGTCCTTGGACTCTCTGTAACCATACTTCAATTCCTTCTCGAATCATCTCACGTTGAATGCTGAGTTGGGAGGTCAGAGTCTCCAGCATCTGAATAGAAACAGGCTTGCGGCTAAGTGCATCTGCGACTACATTCGCTTTGCCTGGATGATACAAAATCTCCAAGTCGTAGTCCTTAATCAGCTCCAACCATCTTCTTTGCCGCATGTTCTACTCTTTCTGACTGAAGATGTATTTGAGACTCTTGTGATCCATAAAGATCTGACAGTGGGTCCCGTACAGGTAATGTCTCCAGATTTTCAAAGCAAAAACTACTGCTGCTAGCTCCAAGTCATGCGTTGGGTAATTCATTTCATAAGGTTTCAACTACCGTGATGCATAAGCGATCACCTTATCATTTTGCATCAATACGCATCCGAGTCCTTGGCTCGAAGCATCACTGTAAACTATAAATGTAACACCCCCAAATCCTATTGGGTTATTACAGTGCCGTGGACCCCACACCAGGAGATCCACCAGGCAAACATGACTAATATACATTAAATTGAACAACAAGGGAGAATCATAGTCCTTACCATGATGTCCGACACAATATTCCGATAAGGAATTTCAATGACAAAAGTGGCCTACATGGCCAAAATGAAATACAACAACATCCACGAACATCTGTTCGGGTAATACAACATGACAACAACTGACGATACCGGAGTACACTCCAGCTGACTGACCAACAATGAACAACTCGGACTAGTATCGCTCGAATGCCTCGTTGCCAACGTCATGCCCCTGTGTCTCAACTCTCTCCTCGCAAGCACCTAAAACATGAAAACATGTTCCGCCACTGGTCGATCATGAATAATGAACATCAAATACATGTATAACATGATATGCATCCAAAGGCAGAATGAAACGGTCAAAATGGTAATAATAATACGAGATGCTCACAAACCAAGGTAAGAACCGAGCATTCGTGAAATACTATGCCCACGGCATACTATTAATACCTGTTCGACAGGTTAGAACATAAGTGCCCGACGGCGAATCAAAATCACAGAATACCACAATGAATTACAAGACATGAACCAAACCAGGACTGAATTAATTATGAATCACAATGCCCGAAGGCTCCAATGAAATTACCAAGACATTTCAAAAGGCCTGAAAGTCATTCAGCGGAAATTAACAACATCACAAACACCTGAAGTCAGAACAGCCCGAAGCTGTATCAATGAGGGCCGAAGCCACGGCACGAAGCCGTATCACAATGAGGGCCGAAGCCACGGCACGAAGCCGTATCACAATGAGGGCCGAAGCCACGGCACGAAGCCGTATCACAATGAGGGCCGAAGCCACGGCACGAAGCCGTATCACAATGAGTGATAGTGTGCTGCCTTGAGTCGGCCAACACGATGATAGTAACACACTGATAGACACCGTCCTTGACAGTCCCAAATTAACACCTCGATTGCCTTAGAACGGCCAACCGACAACAATGATGCAGCGGATGATTGAACACTTCGATTTGCCTGAGAACGGCCAATCGATAACAATGATACGAATGATGCCTCGGCACCTTTAATCGGTTACCGACGACGAAGGTGAGAAATGAATAAGCCAATGCCTTTAATCGGCCTGTAGAATTTTAATGACGATCCAAACAAGAATAACAATGATCTCAACGATGTCTTAAATTGACATCTATATTAACAACAATCGATACATCGATACCGTGAACCAGCTATCGACAATGACATTAATAATGAGTATTACAATGCCTTGAATCGGCCGTTAACGAACAACAATATACATTTGGCAAAATTGCCGGAAGGTATCGTATCGAACGATCTCTTGATATCAATGAATTCATGAAGAGACTAAGTCTCGGAATGATACAACAAATTCATACACATACATGATGACATTATCTCATTGACTAGTACAAGTATAAAACTTGCCTCAAACCGAAGGCGAGAAGGTACTCCCACGATCAACGTCCTTAATGAAATTACTGGCCGCTCGAACAACCTTAAACAACACAAAAACCAACAATTCTCTTAATACACGAATCAAGCATGATCATAACCAACTCAAAAGTCGATACAACAATACCCGAAACTCATTGGGGCATTTAAACAAACGCGTTGTAAACAATCTCCAATTGTTTACAACCAAAACTCAATTACATCCGAAACCAACTCCCAATGAATGATTCAAACCCACAAAACCTCATGAATACCATAAATAATCCAATAGGAGTACTTAAATCGAGATTTCAACAACGTCTAGTCGAAAACCCCCAAAATTCCAAAGTCAACCCGTAAGGGTTCTTGAACAATTTCTCAATTATTCGTAAATTCCGAAAAATCACACCAATGAATCCGTAGAAATACATGTATCCGAGATAGATAATTCATATCTAACATATTCTAACATAATATCGATTTGCACGAAGAGATCGAAAGCAAAACACCCAAGATCCGAAATTCTAGATCCAAGAATCATTACCTTGATTTGGAGTGAAGAAACCGATTTAGATGATGATTAATCCAACTTAGGAGCTTGAAGATGAAGCTAGATGATTGCAGCTCGAAAAGACCTTTCCGAATCGCCCGAGCTCGTCCGAAATGATTGAGAAATGAAGAAATGACGAAAGTTGGACCGAACTGTCCTACTTATACTGTCTCAGCTTAGCGCGCGCTAACTACTGATGTTAGCGTGCGCTAACGCGTGTACCGAGTAATCCAGTACCTCCTGACTGAATCGTTAGCGTGCGCTAAGTACCTTTGGTAGCGTGCGCTAACAGCCTGTTCTTAGCGTACGTTAACCTTATGTTAGCGTGCGCTACCTGATAGTTGATATCCAAAATCCTGGAGTCCAGAACCTCGCCCTCTGCTCGAGCGCGCGTTAGCGTGCGCTACTCAAGTCTTAGCGTGCGTTACAAGATAGTTAGCGACGCTACTTACCACTCGCAGCTGCGGCGCTACGAATTTCCCAAATCAGCCCAAGACCTTCGGGTATGCGCCTCACTTGCGCTAGCGTGCGCTAATACTGAATCATTGCGTGCGTTACATGCACCTCATTAGCGCGCGCTAACTACAATGTGTAGCGTGCGCTACCTCTCAAACTGAAAATCAAAACATGATGATGATGACAATAATCTCGGCTCGATCTCAAACAGTGATGATCCCAAAATACGCCGAATGGTGAACATAGTTGACTGAATATGAATGATGAATGATTATTACTGAGTGAAAAAAAAAAATTCTGAATGACAGTTACTGAATGATAATAAATGAATTCACAACCGGGTATTACATACTCCCCCCCTTAAAAAGAGTTTCGTCCTCGAAACTGAGGGTAAACAACTCGGGATATGAACTACCCATCACGATCTGAAAACAATAACGCCCAAATAGTCCTCGGGACCAAATCAACCGTAAGCCCAAGTCCCCAAGATTTGACGTCTCGAAACACAGTGAACGATTTCTCAAATTATCACGAAATCTCGAGCACACGCCGGAGGGATGAACTCCCAACAAATGACCCAAATCTCAAGATTCTCAAATATGATCATAATAAGATAGATAAACAATAAATGATCCACAGTCACGATACATTATGACGGATAGATTTACACAGTCATCCAAAAACAAGGTTACATCTCAAATGTACCCAACATCGATATCCTTCCATATCATCGATTTCCTCTATCTCAACGATTTAAGGTATACCCGACAATGAACTCGCCGCTAACTATGATCTCAGAAGGTCACGAGAATGAAAGTGACAAAAATGAATGATGAATGATAAATGACTACAAATCCGACAAGGATTTGGAATGACTCACCAAGGTGAATTAATAACGTCATGAGTGATAGTTCCCTGAAGTGATTGGAACCGCCGTTCCTCGTGAATTGAATGATTAATCGATAATTATGTGTCCCAACATGATTGATATATATGATGAATGAATTATATGAATGAATGAACGACAATGAAATGAATGATTATCCTCCTACCGAGCAAGAATTAACTTACTCAAAACTGGTGATGAATGTCCTTACCTTGGGCTCTCGAAGCCTGATAGGGCCCCTTGAATGAAGTACGGGCTGGGGTAACAAAATCCCTCGAGGCTCTTGAGCTCTCTTGAGATTTACTGGCGCTAGAACCCCTGCAGTATTTCTGCCGGTGTCCCTGCCTCCCACACAGAAAACAAACAATAGCTCGTACCATACACCGGGTACTAACGTGACCTGCTGAATCACAGTTAAAGCAAACAACAGTCGAACTCGCCGCCTGAGAGGAAGACGCTATCCCAGCACGAAGACGACTAGAAAATGACCCCTTGGACGTCGGAGCCCGATGTCCCTCTGAACGAGCCGGTATTCTAGTCCTCTCACCTGAAGAAACTGAAGGATGCTTCTGAGTAAGCTCCTTGATTAAAAGCTCTGCTCCAAGAGCCTTCCCGATGAACTCACTAAGTGAATTACAATTGTGATTGAACAACTGCATCCTCAACTTCGGATTTAGCCTCTTGCTAAAATACTTAATTTTATCCGCCTCGACGGATAATTGAAAGCAAATCAAGTAGTCCCCAAACTTCTCAAGAATGACAATAACACCCTCGTCCCCATCGGGTTCGGGGTTCAAAACCTCGACAACTTAGCTTCACGAAGTGGAGCCGGATAATACCTCTCTAACATGAGAGTCTTGAACTCGCTCCAAATACAATCACGATCGATGGGTTTCACTGAAAGCCACCACGAATAAGCGCCCTTACTCAAGTAATAAGCCGCTATCGCCACTTTACTCTCTTCTCGACACCGAACCATGTCGAAGAGTTTATCAAAATGCTCGAGCCAATGAACAATATCACCCGGTTCCGACGAACCCTCAAAAGTAGGCGGCATCGGACGAGAGATATCGCCAACAATCTGATTCACTCCTCCATCGACCATGAAATGGCACTGCATCCTCATTGCGGTGGACCACGAACCATCGAGGTCTGCATGGTCTCCACTATCCGCGTCATCCGAGTCATCTGGGCCATCATGCCTGCATAAATATGAATGGATCAACCCGAACACCTTCCGAGTGAGATGCCTCTCGGTACGACTCCTGATGCTGAATGATTATCTGGCGATGAATGAGTAGCCTCGCTATTTGATGAGTTAATGATATCCTCGCGTTCGCGTGGACATGCACACGAGATCCGGGTTCGGCCCGTACTGCGGCCTCTTCCTGCGTCCTCTCGATGACTCTATCCATACCGAAGTAGGAAAGTCACATGATGATTATAGATTCCGCATGAATATCGCATTATGATCACGTTACAGTGACAATAATGAGCATACACGCTCTAACACAATGAATGCATTAATGATTTAATGAAATGATCGTCGACATTACGTCGTAGTATGATGAAACCGTATGAAACATCAAATGAGGTAACATGATTGCACGATGAAATTCTGAAATGATTACCTTGAACAAGTTAACAAGGTTGAAAATTCGATCCTCAAGATCAACAATCAACCGTGAGATGGGTGAATGATTAATGAATTAAGCCGAACAATGAGATCGATCAATGAGGAATGAATTAACTGAGCAATGAGATTGACTGAGTGACGAGTGAATTAGCTAAACGATGAGATTAATTGAGTGATGAATGAATTAGCTGAACGATGAGGTTAATTGAGTGATGAATGAATTATCTGAGTGATGAATTAACTGAGTAATGATATTGACTGAGTGATGAATGAATTATCTGAGTGATGAATTAACTGAGTAATGATATTGACTGAGTGATGAATGAATTAACATGATCGACAAGATCAGAATGATGATTGAGGATTATTAACTGATGAATGAGTTGATCCTTAATGCTTACACAAGCCACACGTGTCCCAAAACATTTAGTCATGAATCAATCATAACACTAATATCGCATATAGGTTTCAACAAGGCATGATCAGTTAATGACATGATGAATGTATGAACATAAAGAGAATCGAGTCCTTACACAGGTCATACGAAGCTTCGAGGTCTCGCGATACTAGTCTTCACTGACGACGACTCGATGAATGAATGACTCGTGCAGTCGCACTAATATTACGACTCACAAAACTCGATCGACTAGATTGTCATAACCCGACAATCCCACTACTACCGCGTCGGTAGGACCACATAACTCACATCTCGGGGTATTTCACAACCCAAATCTCTCGATACCATTTCGTAACACCCCAAATCCTATCAAGGTTATTACAATGCCGTGGACCCCACACCAGGAGATCCACCAGGCAAACATGACTAATATACATTAAATTGAACAACAAGGGAGAATCATAGTCCTTACCATGATGTCCGACACAATATTCCGATAAGGAATTTCAATGACAAAAGTGGCCTACATGGCCAAAATGAAATACAACAACATCCACGAACATCATTGTCGTAATACAACATGACAACAACTGACGATACCGGAGTACACTCCAGCTGACTGACCAACAATGAACAACTCGGACTAGTATCGCTCGAATGCCTCGTTGCCAACGTCATGCCCCTGTGTCTCAACTCTCTCCTCGCAAGCACCTAAAACATGAAAACATGTTCCGCCCCCACGGGGTCAGTCATCCAGATAATGAACATCAAATACATGTATAACATGATATGCATCCAAAGGCAGAATGAAACGGTACAATGGTAATAATAATACGAGATGCTCACAAACCAAGGTAAGAACCGAGCATTCGTGAAATACTATGCCCACGGCATACTATTAATACCTGTTCAACAGGTTAGAACATAAGTGCCCGACGGCGAATCAAAATCACAGAATACCACAATGAATTACAAGACATGAACCAAACCAGGACTGAATTAATTATTAATCACAATGCCCGAAGGCTCCAATGAAATTACCAAGACATTTCAAAAGGCCTGAAAGTCATTCAGCGCAAATTAACAACATCACAAACACCTGAAGTCAAAACAGCCCGAAGCTGTATCAATGAGGGCCGAAGCCACGACACGAAGCCGTATCACAATGAGGGCCGAAGCCACGGCACGAAGTCGTATCACAATGAGGGCCGAAGCCACGGCACGAAGCCGTATCACAATGAAGGCCGAAGCCACGGCACGAAGCCGTATCACAATGAGTGATAGTGTGCTGCCTTGAGTCGGCCAACACGATGATAGTAACACACTGATAGACACCGTCCTTGACAGTCCCAAATTAACACCTCGATTGCCTTAGAACGGCCAACCGACAACAATGATGCAGCGGATGATTGAACACTTCGATTTGCCTGAGAACAGCCAATCGATAACAATTATACGAATGATGCCTCGGCACCTTTAATCGGTTACCGACGACGAAGGTGAGAAATGAATAAGCCAATGCCTTTAATCGGCCTGTACAATTTTAATGACGATCCAAACAGGAATAACAATGATCTCAACGATGTCTTAAATTGACATCTATATTAACAACAATCGATACATCGATACCGCGAACCGGCTATCGACAATGACATTAATAATGAGTATTACAATGCCTTGAATCGGCCGTTAACGAACAACAATAAACATTTGGCAAAATTGCCGGAAGGTATCGTATCGAACGATCTCTTGATATCAATGAATTCATGAAGAGACTAAGTCTCGGAATGATACAACACATTCATACACATACATGATGACATTAGCTCATTGACTAGTACAAGTATAAAACTTGCCTCAAACCGAAGGCGAGAAGGTACTCCCACGATCAACGTCCTTAATGAAATTACCGGCCGCTCGAACAACCTTAAACAACACAAAAACCAACAATTCTCTCAATACACGAATCAAGCATGATCATAACCAACTCAAAAGTCGATACAACAATACCAGAAACTCATTGGGGCATTTAAACAAACGCATTGTAAACAATCTCCAATTGTTTACAACCAAAACTCAATTACATCCGAAACCAACTCCCAATGAATGATTCAAACCCACAAAACCTCATGAATACCATCAATAATCCAATAGGAGTACTTAAATCGAGATTTCAACAACGTCTAGTCAAAAACCCCCAAAATTCCAAAGTCAACCCGTAAGGGTTCTTGAACAATTTCTCAATTATTCGTAAATTCCGAAAAATCACACCAATGAATCCGTAGAAATACAAGTATCCGAGATAGATAATCCATATCTAACATATTCTAACATAATATCGATTTGCACGAAGAGATCGAAAGCAAAACACCCAAGATCCGAAATTCTAGATCCAAGAATCATTACCTTGATTTGGAGTGAAGAAACCGATTTAGATGATGATTAATCCAACTTAGGAGCTTGAAGATGAAGCTAGATGATTGCTCGAAAATACCTTTTCCGAATCGCCCGAGCTCGTCCGAAATGATTGAGAAATGAAGAAATGACGAAAGTTGGACCGAATCGCCCTACTTATACTGCTCAGCCTAGCGCTAACTCCCGATGTTAGCGTGCGCTAACGCGTGTACCGAGTAATCCAAGACCTCCCGATCAATCGTTAGCATGCGCTAAGTACCTTTGGTAGCGTGCGCTAACACTGTTCTTAGCGTCGTTAACCTTATGTTAGCGTGCGCTACCCGATAGTTGATATCCAAAATCCTCGGAGTCCGTAACCTCCCTCCTGCTCGAGCGTTAGCGTGCGCTACTCTGAAGTCTTAGCGTGCGTCACCAGCATAGTTAGTGTACGCTACTTACCACTCGTAGCGTGCGCTACGAATTGCCCAAATCAGCCCAGTACCTTCTGGACTGTCTGCCTCACTTGCGCTAGCGTGCGCTAATACTGAATCATTGCGTGCGTTACATGCACCTCATTAGCGCGCGCTAACTACAATGTGTAGCGTGCGCTACCTCTCAAACTGAAAATCAAAACATGATGATGATGATGACAATAATCTCGGCTCGATCTCAAACAGTGATGATCCCAAAATACGCCGAATGGTGAACATAGTTGACTGAATATGAATGATGAATGATTATTACTGAGTGAAAAAAAAAATTCTGAATGACAGTTACTGAATGATAATAAATGAATTCACAACCGGGTATTACAATAAATCCCCCAGTGGAAGTGTTAAAATCGGTGCTGTCGTCAATCTCCCCTTCATTTCATCAAAGCTATTCTGGCACAACTCGTTCCACTCAAACTTTTGTGTTTTTTGCAGTAGGTGAGTAAGTGGGCGGGAAATTTTGGAAAACCCTTCCACGAACCGACGATAATACTGTAACACCCCAAAAGGCGGCTATTACAGTGCCGTGAATCCCACACTGGGACCCACCAGGCGATATCCAAAACAGGTTAAATAGATATTATCTGTGATACCGAACCACAATGAATAGTCATTACTCCGATTAGGAGTTTATTAAAATATGGCCAACGGCCTTATAATACACAGGATCCGAAAAACAAGTATGAACCATGTGGGGATGGAAAATACTTCAATTGTCAAATACAACCAGAAAACAATTTAAATGAAACAGGAAATAACATGACATGGTTTAACATAACCGGACAACAAAAGATGTGGGCCCCCCGAACTAGTATCCTTCGAATCCTTCGCCGTCGACATGCTCCTCCCGTGCCTTGCCTTTGCCTCGACCTAAAATACAATACAAGTATTTCGCCCAACACAGGGTCAGATATACATGATAATCAATTCTTCCGACATTATACAATTCACATATATATATTTCAAGAAAGTCATTCCGACTATTAATCATACCCCTCGGGCGTATGAAACAATCAGTCACAAAACATCGAACACATCTAATCACACATGGACTATGATCGATCAACAATATAGCTCAAGAAGGACATCACAGTACGCCCGATCCAGAAATGTGTCCGTGCACATGTCCACCCCGTATACGGAATCCAGGATATACGTGTGACAATGTACCTAATTAGCCTCACGAACTACGTCTCGTGTGCACAGTCCAATACGGAAACATCCACGTATGACTATACAAGTGCCCGGCTAAAAATCCTACACAATATCCAATCGGCACGCAGATATGATTCCGGAAATGTCACGATACAACATGACAACGAAGTTCAAGGAAAATGCACATCCAATTAAGGATCAAGAAAACTCACCAAAGTGAAAATACAGGCCAACGAGATCAATGGTTCAAAACGACGTACTTGGGAATGTAACCCCATGAAGAAAACGGAGTAACGTCAATGACAATGTCAAAACACGACAATCATTACATGAACAATTCGTACACATGAAATATATATAATCATCACAAGAATCTAATCATCATTATAACCAAGCAAGATAACTTGCCTCAAATCCGTAAGCGAAAGATAGTCCTTCTCCAAATGATCAAACGGACGGTATCCTCGGTTAAACACTCAATCGAACAAGCAACCTTGAATGAAACGTAATTCATTCAATAACATATTCACATAATATTAATATCAATTCGTAGGAAACGACGCCCGCAACCTACTCGAATAATTCATTCCACCCTAATGAATACCTTAACGATTAATGAAAGGTTTCAATACATCTAATTCATCTTCCAAAATCGGATTACGATACCAAAAGTGTCCTTTAATTCTCTTGTTATCCTATGAACAAAACATCTTCAATTTGCCAATAAAATGGGTTTAAATCAAATTCTCATGTTCTACAACATCTACTATTATAAAAGGATAGTCATAATGAATTTGATACTCAATATATCATGACAATATCGTTCATAAACAGCATCATCTTCTCAAGAACACTATCTATTTAGCATGATGATGAACCACATTCTAAGTTATCAACACATTAGTTTAATGAAGAGTTATTGTTGTAGTTATCAAGATCCTTATCATTCTTCAAAGACTTGTGAAGCTGAACCATAATGATTTAAAGCTTCTAAGATTTATGAACAAGATCATCTAATCCTATCTTTAACATTATCAAGTTCTTCCCATGGTAATTAAATACCTAAAATGGTGTTTAAACACTCTATGATATCAAGTTCTTGATTAAATCCAGTTATGATGAAGCTAACCGATCCAACAATGTTCTACTGAATTAAATTCGTCCAGTAAGATGAGTAATGATAACTATAAACATGATTACCATCACTACAACATCAAGAACTCATCTAATCTAAACCCTCATTTATCATATTCATCAAAAGTGTTAAAAAGGTTGGATTAAAACTATGTTTTACTTGATTAATCTAACTCTAGGTGAAGTATAATTCGTCATTAACATCAACATAAGAAAATAATGCAGAGAGGAAAGTACACCTACCTCCAGAAATGAAGAGCAACTTCAATGCTATGAGAAAATATACTCCAAGCTCAAGAACAACTCCTAGTCTCCAAGGAAATGAACTCCACTCCAAGATTTAAGGCTTAGAAACAAGTTGGTGAAGGTTGATATCGTTTTGGTAGTGCAGAGGTATGATATGTGAAGAGAGAAATTCGGTTTGGGGTTGTGAAGAAATGAAAAACAGGCTGGTCCTATAAATAGACTATGCATACCTAGCGCACGCTATCGGAACAGTTTAGCATACGCTAATTCACTTACGTACGCTATCCGGTCGATATTACGTACGTAAGCGGCTTACAGTGGCTACTGTCTTGAATTATCGCAGGCCGTTAGCGCACGCTAATCAGAAATGGGTTACGCACGCTAATAAAAGTAGATTCTCACCGACACGACAGCTCAGACCTTGATCACATGCATGCTAACGGCTAAGGAGTTCACGTGCTGAAGTCAACTGATGCCATATTCCCTCTTAGCGTACGCAACAGAGGAAACCTTACGCACGCTAAGGCACAGGGTTAGCGTACGTTAATTGTACTGTGTAGCGTACGCTACATCAACAGAAAAATTCGAAAATGCAACTCTCTTATTAACATCGAATCATCACATATGAAATGAAATAACAACGATATGATATTCAAATCTATAATACCTCAACATAATACTAAATGCAACGATTCATGATAATCAGATTATCCGAATAATACAACGATAGGTAAAAATGAAAAGTTACAGTCGGATATTACATACTCCCCCCCTTAAAAGGAGTTTCGTCCTCGAAACTAAGGGGTAAATAACTCGGGGTATCTCGCTCGCATACTATCCTCGGTCTCCCACGTAGCCTCCTCGACTCCGTGTCGTGACCACTGAACTTTTAGTAGGGGAATCGTCTTGTTCCGTAACTGCTTGATCCTCCTCTCGAGTATCTGTACAGGACGCTCCTCGTACGAATGATCCTCTGCTAATTCAATCTCTTCGAATTGAAGTACATGGCTCGGATCAGCAACATATTTCCTCAACTGGGAGACATGAAACACGTTGTGAATCTTACTCAAAGTCGGTGGCAAAGCTAGTCGATAGGCCAGATCGCCTACACGCTCCAAAACCTCAAACGGCCCAATGTACCTTGGGCTCAGCTTGCCCCTCTTCCCGAAACGAAAAACACCTCGTGTAGGAGACACCTTCATTAACACATGGTCACCAACCTCGAACTCAAGCGGTCGTCGGCAGTGGTCAGCATAAGACTTCTGTCGACTTTGAGCCGTTAACAACCGACTCCTAATCAAAGTGATCTTCTCACGGGCTGCTAACAACATATCGGGTTCCGTTCCCAGAGATTCTGACAGTTCGTCCCAACACTAAGGGGACCTACAGCGACGGCCATACAATGCCTCATACGGTGCCATCTGAATCGAAGCGTGCCAACTATTATTATAAGCGAATTCTACCAAAGGCAGCTGGGCTTCCCAATCGTTCTTCCAATCAAGAGCACATGCTCGCAACATATCCTCTAGAGTCTGAATGGTTCTCTCTGACTGACCATCGGTCTGTGGATGAAAAGCCGTACTGAAATTCAACTGCGTGCCTATCGCACGATGAACTGCCTTCCAGAAGTGTGACACAAATCGCCCGTCACGGTCTGATACAATGCTCTTGGGGGTACCGTGTAGTCTCACAATTTCCTTAATAAACAGCTGGGCCAATCTCTAGGGACCCCACGTGTCCTTTATCTCCAAGAAGTGGGCTGATTTGGTCAGACGGTCCACAATCACCCAAATCGTATTCATTCCTCGATGACTCGTCGGCAAGCTAGTAATAAAATCCATAGATATGTCCTTCCATTTCCACTCAGGAATCGGGAGCGGTTTTAGCATTCCTGCGGGTCGCTGGTGCTCAATCTTAACCTGCTGACAGGTTAAGCACCTCGAAACGAATTCGGCAACCTCACGTTTCATATTCCCCCACCAATAATTCTACTTCAAATCCTTATACAACTTGCTAGAGCCCGGGTGAATAGAGTACGGGGTAGCATGGGCTTCTTTCATGATAGAGTTCCTCAACTCTTCGTCAGCGGGTACACAAACTCGATTTCTAAAACGTATCAATCCATCCTCGTGGATCACGAATCCAGGGGGTTTCCCCTGGGTTACTTCATCCCGAACTCGAGATAAGAATGGGTCCGTAATCTGCTTCGATTTGATCATATCATCAAGAGACGAAGAAATCTCAAGGGTGCAAAGTTGTCCCTGAACACGCTGTAACCAAACTTCAATTTCTGGCCTCATAAGGTCCAACTGCAATTCCCTCTGTGCTGTTAAACGGCTCAGCATCTGCTCCTGCATTGTCTTACGGCTCAATGCGTCGGCAACCACATTTGCTTTACCCGGATGATAAAGGATCTCGATATCATAGTCCTTGATTAATTCTAGCTACCTTCTCTGCCTCATGTTCAACTCCTTCTGAGTAAAAATGTACTTTAGGCTCTTGTGGTCTGTAAAGATCTGGCAGGTAACTCCATAAAGATAGTGACGCCAGATTTTCAAAGCAAACACCACGGCTGCTAACTCCAAGTCGTGGGTCGGATAGTTAACATCATAGGGTCGCAATTGTCTCTATGCATAGGCGATTACTTTCCCTTACTGCATTAGTACACATCCCAGACCCTGTCTCGACGCGTCACTATACACCACAAATCCTTCCGTTCCCTTTGGTAAGACCAAAACAGGTGCCGAAATCAATCGACTCTTGAGCTCTTCAAAACTTTGCTGACATGTTTATGACCACAAATACTTATTGTCCTTTCGGAGTAA
Organism: Orobanche coerulescens; assembly: GCA_033398695.1. NCBI lineage: Eukaryota > Viridiplantae > Streptophyta > Magnoliopsida > Lamiales > Orobanchaceae > Orobanche > Orobanche coerulescens. The sequence continues at coordinate 178,975,881 of CM065807.1, read as the reverse complement.
GTTAGTCATTGGTTGCGCAATTTTAGAGAATCCTTCTACGAATCGTCGGTAGTAACCCGCTAGGCCGAGGAAACTACGAACTTCCTTCACGTTCTTCGGTGGTAGCCAATCTCAAATGGCTTCCGTCTTTTGTGGGTCCACTCTCACCCCTTCGGATGATATCACATGCCCGAGAAAGACAACCTCAGGCATCCAGAATTCACACTTGGAAAATTTCCCATAGAGCTGTTCTCGCCTCAATGTATCGAGAACTTGGTGGAGGTGACGCTCGTGCTCTTCGTGATCACGAGAGTAAATCAGAATGTCGTCAATAAAAACGACTACAAAGCGATCCAGATAGTTAATAAAAACTCGATTCATCAATTCCATGAACACCGCTGGTGCATTAGTCAGTCCAAATGGCATCACCACAAACTCATAATGCCCATAGCGAGTACGGAATGCTGTCTTCGAAATGTCAGACTCTCGAATCCTTAACTGATGATAACCATATCTCAAGTCGATCTTAGAAAACACGGCAGCTCCCTGAAGTTGGTCCAATAAATCATCAATACGAGGCAAGGGATACTTGTTCTTGATGGTTACCCTGTTCAGCTCACGGTAATCAATACACAAGCGTAGAGATCCATCTTTCTTCCGCACAAATAACACTGGTGCTCCCCATGGGGACGCACTAGGTCGAATATAGCCTTTGTCAGTCAACTCCTCAAGCTGGTTCTTCAATTCTTGCATCTCAGTCGGAGCCATATGGTACGGTGCTTTTGAGAGCGGGGACGTACCTGGTTCTAACTCAATAATAAACTCCACGTCACGATGAGGAGGTAAGCCTGGCAACTCGTTTGGAAACACATCTGGGTAGTCTCGGACTACCGGAATGTCGGCCAATTCAATCGTCGACCATTGCTGGTCATGTAACACCAATAACCAACACACCCTTGATTAAGCAGTTTCGCTGCTTTCATAGCGCTGATGACTCTCCCAGAACGACTGGGATTATCACCTCGAAAAATACACTCGAAACCATCATCAGAAGTGACGGTTACCATCCGCTTGCGGACACTGAGTATTGCATCATGACGGTCCATCCAATCGATACCCAAGATTATATCATCCTTAGGTAGATCGACTACAATCAGATTTGACAACCACTCACGGTCGTTCAAACGAATCGGACAGTCCTGGAATTCACGATTTCCAATAATTCTTCTACCATCAGGTAGACCAATCACGTAGGGCTCACAATCGATAACATGATCTAGAGGCAAACGACTTAAACAAGAAGAAGATATAAAGGAGTGTGAAGCACCAGTATCAAAAAAAACATACAGCCGGGAGTGGATCTCGAGTATACCCGAAATCATGCGGCCTCGGGATCGTCACTTTCTTCATCTCGTAAATCCTAGGTTTCGCAGTTCCGCACCAGTGTACCACCTTGATTCCCACGGCCCATTCCCCTATTCGCCTTGGTCCGATAGGAAGCGGACGAGGCATCCGGTTCGGGACAGAGGATTGAACTGGGCATGAGACGCCATCTTGGTTCAGGTCCGGGTCCACCCCTGCAAAAGCGAGCACGGTGACCATTTTTGCCACAAGTATGGCATGTGACGGCAGGCTTCGGGCATTTGGAGCTGATATGCCCCTGGTCTCCGCAGTTATAGCACACAACAGAGGAGGGGACCGCTCGAGAGTGCGATCCAGCTGGCTTCGACGCCATGGGTGGTCGATCAGAAGGGTTTGGCAATGACTGGGGCTTCCTGAATGTCCCCTTACTCTCGATGCAGTTACGGTTCTGGACCTTTTGTTGTTGACTGTGGTTGTTTCTTGGAAATTTCCTTCGGGGTGAGTTCGTACTCAGGCCTTCTCGATGAACTCTCGTAAGGTAGTACAGTGGTGATTCAATTTGCATTCTCATTCGGGTTTAAGCCTCTTGAGAAAGTATTTGATCTTATCGGCCTCTGTTCGGATAATTGTTGTGGCAAAAGGAAGGAGTGCCTGGAATTTCTCAAGAACAGATAATACATCATCGTCTTCGACGGGTCGGGTTCAAAAGTTCCGACGTTTGGCCTCACGAGTGGCCCTGGATAGTAACGGTCTAGCATGAGGTTTTTAAATTCCTCCCAAGTGTAAACACCATCAGGTGGCCTTACCGAAAGCCACCTGTATGAGCGCCTTTGCTAAGATAATACGCGGCTACCGAGACGCGATTCTCTTCCGGCACCCACCATCTGGAAAAGTTTCTCAAAATGCTCGATCCAATGCACAATGTCAGCAGGCTCAGAGGAGCCTTCAAAAGTCGGTGGTCGCTGGCGAGAGATGTCGCTGATAATCCGACTCACGGGTCCGCCAATCACAGGAGGAGGATGAGCCCCCTGCTGCTGGCCAGTAGCGGTCCTCTGCATAGCTTCCATTAGTTGACCCATCTGGGTCATCTGTGTCATCATGCCCTGCATTACGACGTAAGGATCGACACGCGCATCCCCGCGCCCACTGTGGTACGATTGTTTCCTAGAAGGTGAACCACTGTCTGCGGAACTCTGATCCGCATTCGCGCGTCTGTTGGCTCGAGGTATCGGGATTCGGCCCCTTCTGCGGCCTCTTCCCCCTCTGCCACGACCTCTCAGATTTCTTTCCATACTGAAAGAATCAATCGTAATGATAACCATAAGTACAGTTCAAGATACTAAAATTCATGCTAAGTTAATAGCAACAAGGAATCACATATTCAAGGAAAACGGTTATCGATACCACAAATGTCGCACCGAATATCATATCGGTGTCAAGTCGAACAATTTCAATTGTATAATCAATTCAGCATTTACCTCGGATTATCAATCACATAAATCCTGTCACAATTCCTCGAAATAACATGATCAACAAGGAGACCCATACTGATATCAATATCATGCCAGTAATTAAATCATGGCACATAAAGTACATACCGTATTTGGCTCGTAGGGTCGCGCCAGACAGTCACCCGTGACACGAAGGTCTCTTGATACTAGTTCATTTCTCAATGACTCATAAAAAAAGAAACAACTCTCCGATACCATCTTCTGTAACACCCCAAAAGGCGGCTATTACAGTGCCGTGAATCCCACACTGGGACCCACCAGGCGATATCCAAAACAGGTTAAATAGATATTATCTGTGATACCGAACCACAATGAATAGTCATTACTCCGATTAGGAGTTTATTAAAATATGGCCAACGGCCTTATAATACACAGGATCCGAAAAACAAGTATGAACCATGTGGGGATGGAAAATACTTCAATTGTCAAATACAACCAGAAAACAATTTAAATGAAACAGGAAATAACATGACATGGTTTAACATAACCGGGCAACAAAAGATGTGGGGCCCCCGAACTAGTATCCTTCGAATCCTTCGCCGTCGACATGCTCCTCTCGTGCCTTGCCTTTGCCTCAACCTAAAATACAATACAAGTATTTCGCCCAACACAGGGTCAGATATACATGATAATCAATTCTTCCGACATTATACAATTCACATATATAGATTTCAAGAAAGTCATTCCGACTATTAATCATACCCCTCGGGCGTATGAAACAATCAGTCACAAAACATCGAACACATCCAATCACACATGGACTATGATCGATCAACAATATAGCTCAAGAAGGACATCACAGTACGCCCGATCCGGAAATGTGTCCGTGTACATGTCCACCCCGTATACGGAATCCAGGATATACGTGTGACAATGTACCTAATTAGCCTCACGAACTACGTCTCGTGTGCACAGTCCAATACGGAAACATCCACGTATGACTATACAAGTGCCCGGCTAAAAATCCTACACAATATCCAATCGGCACGCAGATATGATTCCGGAAATGTCACGATACAACATGACAACGAAGTTCAAGGAAATGCACATCCAATTAAGGATCAAGAAAACTCACCAAAGTGAAAATACACGCCAACGAGATCAACGGTTCAAAACGACGTACTTGGGAATGTAACCCCATGAAGAAAACGGAGTAACGTCAATGACAATGTCAAAACACGACAATCATTACATGAACAATTCGTACACATGAAATATATATAATCATCACAAGAATCTAATCATCATTATAACCAAGCAAGATAACTTGCCTCAAATCCGTAAGCGAAAGATAGTCCTTCTCCAAATGATCAAACGGACGGTATCCTCGGTTAAACACTCAATCGAACAAGCAACCTTGAATGAAATGTAATTCATTCAATAACATATTCACATAATATTAATATCAATTCGTAGGAAACGACGCCCGCAACATACTCGAATAATTCATTCCACCCTAATGAATACCTTAATGATTAATGAAAGGTTTCAATACATCTAATTCATCTTCCAAAATCGGATTACCATACCAAAAGTGTCCTTTAATTCTCTTGTTATCCTATGAACAAAACATCTTCAATTTTCCAATAAAATGGGTTTAAATCAAATTCTCATGTTCTACAACATCTACTATTATAAAAGGATAGTCATAATGAATTTGATACTCAATCTATCATGACAATATCGTTCATAAACAGCATCATCTTCTCAAGAACACTATCTATTTAGCATGATGATGAACCACATTCTAAGTTATCAACACATTAGTTTAATGAAGAGTTATTGTTGTAGTTATCAAGATCCTTATCATTCTTCAAAGACTTGTGAAGCTGAACCATAATGATTTAAAGCTTCTAAGATTTCTGAACAAGATCATCTAATCCTATGTTTAACATTATCAAGTTCTTCCCAAGGTAATTAAATACCTAAAATGGTGTTTAAACACTCTATGATATCAAGTTCTTGATTAAATCCAGTTATGATGAAGCTAACTGATCCAACAATGTTCTACTGAATTAAATTCGTCCAGTAAGATGAGTAATGATAACTATAAACATGATTACCATCACTACAACATCAAGAACTCATCTAATCTAAACCCTCATTTATCATATTCATCAAAAGTGTTAAAAAGGTTGGATTAAAACTATGTTTTACTTGATTAATCTAACTCTAAGTGAAGTATAATTCGTCATTAACATCAACATAAGAAAATAATGCAGAGAGGAAAGTACACCTACCTACAGAAATGAAGAGCAACTTCAATGCTATGAGAAAATATACTCCAAGCTCAAAAACAACTCCTAGTCTCCAAGGAAATGAACTCCACTCCAAGATTTAAGGCTTAGAAACAAGTTGGTGAAGGTTGATATCGTTTTGGTAGTGCAGAGGTATGATATGTGAAGAGAGAAATTCGGTTTGGGGTTGTGAAGAAATGAAAAATAGTGTCCTATAAATAGATCTGGCACCTAGCGCACGCTATCGGAACAGTTTAGCGTACGCTAATGCACTTACGTACGCTATCCGGTCGATATTACGTACGTAAGCGGCTTACAGTGGCTACTGTCTTGAATTATCGCAGGCCGTTAGCGCACGCTAATGAGAAATGGGTTACGCACGCTAATAAAAGTAGATTCTCACCGACACGACAGCTCAGACCTTGATCACATGCATGCTAACGGCTAAGGAGTTCACGTGCTGAAGTCAACTGATGCCAGATTCCCTCTTAGCGTACGCAACAGAGGAAACCTTACGCACGCTAAGGCACAGGGTTAGCGTATGTTAATTGTACTGTGTAGCGTACGCTACATCAACAGAAAAATTCGAAAATGCAACTCTCTAATTAACATCGAATCATCACATATGAAATGAAATAACAACGATATGATATTCAAATCTATAATACCTCAACATAATACTAAATGAAACGATTTATGATAATCAGATTATCCGAATAATACAACGATAGGTAAAAATGAAAAGTTACAGTCGGATATTACAAATACCCAGCAAGTCCTAAGAAACTCCGGACTTCTTTCACGTTCTTTGGAGGCTTCCAATCCATAACTGCTTCGATCTTATGAGGATCTACTCGGACTCCGTCAGCTGATACCACATGACCGAGGAACATTACTTCTTTTAGCCAGAATTTACACTTAGAGAGCTTGGCGTACAATTGTTCCGTTCTCAATAGTTCCAAAAACAATCTGCAAATGTTGCGCATGTTCTTCCGGGCTCTTGGAATAAACTAGAATGTCATCAATGAACACAACCACAAACTTGTCCAAATACTCTATGAACACACGATTCATCAATTGCATAAACACTGCATGTGCATTAGTAAGACCAAATGGCATCACTACAAACTCATAGTGTCCGTAGCGAGTTCTAAACGCTGATTTCAGAACATCAAATTCCTTAATCCTCAGCTGATGATATCCTGATCTCAGATCGATTTTAGAAAATATTGTTGCTCCTTGCAACTGGTCAAACAGATCATCAATCCGTGGCAATGGATACTTGTTCCTAATCGTCATCTTGTTCAGCTCTCGATAGTCAATACACAGTCGAAGCAATCCATCCTTCTTTCGAACAAAAAGAACTGGCGCTCCCCAGGCCGAAACGCTTGGCTGAATATAGCATTTGTCCAGTAACTCCTCCAGCTGCTTCTTCAGTTCGTACATCTCAGTAGGTGCCATATGATACGGTGCCTTAGAAATTGGTGTAGCTCCGGGTTCCAGCTCAATGGTGAATTCTACATCCCGTCGTGGAGGTAGTCCAGGTAACTCGTTAGGAAATACATCTGGAAATTCGTTCACAATAGGAATGGATGAAAGTTCCACAATTTCGTCTTCTCTCTTCATTGCATAGCACCAGTATCCAGTACAACCCTGTTTCAACAACTTGACAGCTTTCATCGCCTTGACCAACTTTCCTGAACTTCCTGGTTTCCATCCTTCAAACAGTATTTCGGAACCATCGTCATCAATCAGCAATATATTCCATATTTGGTAGTTTAAAATCGCTCCATATCGATTAAGCCAATCGTCTCCGAGTATCAGGTCGTCTCCTTGCATTTCTATCACAATCAGATTTGAGAGCCACTCTCTGCCGCCAAATGATACAGCGAAATCTCTAGTTTATAAGTTCCCGACAATCCCTCTCCACTCGGTAAACCAACAACATAAGGTTCACAATTATGAAAACCAGAAATTTTCAAACGATTTACACAAGATAAGGATATAAATGAATGCATAGCTCCTGTATCGAATAAAATGCTAACTGGCTTGGAAAGGATCTGAACGGTACCTGATACGACAGCAGCATCCTGATCGTCGGTTCTCCTCATTTCATACAGATGTGGGGGAACAGATCTGGCACTCGATGTCCCCTTTCGGTCAAATTGTCCTCTGGCTCGTCCATGACCAATATTCTGAGGCATTTGGACACTCTGTTGCGTCTGCTGAGTACTTGATTCTTTCTGGGCTGGCTGTGATATACGGGCTCTAAAAGCTTTCGTAGCCACCTTACAGAACATCGCAAGATGTCCCTCTCAACCACAACCAAAACAAGTCACGGTAGGAAATGAGCAATCTCATCGATAATGCCTTGTTCGACCACAGTTAAAGCACTTCCTTGTCACATCTGTCGTGACTGATACTGCTCCAGAGTTCTTTCCGCTCTTAGATGGGTGCGGAGGTTTCTTGAAAGAATGAAAATACGACTGGGCCTTGCGGTGCCCGCTGCTCTTGTGCTCTGTAAAACTGCCAGAGACTTTCTGCTTCATGGATTCGGTAAACTTCTCCATTGCTGCTTCCTTGATCTCATACGCCAACGCCTTATCCTGGTATTGACGGAGATTGGTACATTCAAAACCGGACATGTACCTCTGGATTTCTGGTTTCATCCTCATATCAAAATGAATCATCATTTTTGCCTCTGTTCTAACCAACCAGATGTCGAACGAAGGCCAACTGCTGGTTAAACGTCTTAATTGTCTAAGATACAGGTTCGTCTGACGGCTGAGCGGAGAAAAAACTCCCGAACTTTGGCTTCCCTCACAGGTCGAGGGCAGTACTGAGCTTCCATCATCAATTTAAATTCTGTCCAGTAAGCATCTTGATCTGCAGGCCGGATGGCTTCCCACCACTTGGATGCTTCCCCTATCAGAAAGCACTGAGCAATAGAGGCTCTCCGGTCGTCTGGGCAATTAATTCCGGCAAAAATTTTCTCTAATTCCTTCAACCAATAGTCCCATGTGGGTGTCTGAGAAAAGCCGTCGAATTTGGGTGGTTGCATCTTCGCCACCTCTTGCATCCATCGGTCACCTCGATTTCCTAGGTCTGGGATCCTTTGCTGTCTATCTCCCTGCTGTAATCCCACCGCCACCTGCATTCGGTCCACGACCTGGGCGAACTGAGTCATCTGGTTCACCACCTGACGAAGGATTTCGGGCACAGCAGGTTCTGGTTCATTGTTAATAGATCTCTGTGGCTCGCCTGAACTGTGGCTGGCTTGATTAGAAGGCGAAGCTTCTCTTTCGGCATTCCTTCATTCGCGTCTGCGACCACGTCCACGTCCACCTCTCAACATACTGTAAGCACAAATACTCAATATACAGGCAACAATATCGTTCTAATGTTCAAGTATAAAGAGATACAACATGTAAATGTGAGATAGAGTTTAGGAACTTACAACCACCATTCACACGAAGACGTAGGCAGTACAATGATGTTATTCACGGTCGGCTACCTCAAAAGACGTATACGACCCCTATTTTAACCCAATGGCCAAGATATCCATATTCTTAGCTCTGATACCATATTCTGTAACACCCCCAATATATTCAGGAATATTACATCGCCGTAATTCCTTTACATAAGGATTTACAAGGCTGAAGAATTGAAAAGACATTAACAGGTACCAACAGATGAGAATAACGGAATTAAGATACAACAGTTTCCGACCAATAATGAAAATAAAAATGTTTAACGAAAAAGTATTAGTACATCACCAAAATCCAAAAACATCATAAACGACTACGTACTCGAGTACTTATTAAAAAGATACAAACAACAGACAAATAAACCCGGCCGGAACATCACTCTACACCCTCGTCGTCATGTAACTCTAGTGGTTGTTTTCCTGCTCTCCTGGATCCTGAACATAAACAAATGTTCACCCCCAGAGGGGTTAGCACAACGATGCTAGTACAAGTACCACAACATATTATTCAACATCTCACGAAGAATAACAATAACGTAAATGACAAAAGAACCAACGAATCTTCTCCTGCGAGAAACTCAATAATAACAAACACACATGATAATCATAACATGATATCACACATACACATGGTAGTTCCAATGGTCCAGTGTTCAATACCTAGACCCCAAGATGATCCCGTCGGACCAACACGTGGTGGAAAAACCCGTCTAATGATCCAGCGCACGCTAGCATAGATACCAAGATGATCCCGTCGGACCAACACGTGGTGGACATACAACAACGACATATATGCACGACAATATGTATAACATCAATATATATATATATATATATAACAATTAAGGTACTTGCCTCGATTCGAAGACAAGAACAATACTTCCACGAAAAACAAAACACTCGAAGGTCGCCCCTTCGATCAATCATGTAGCAAGCTCGAACCTTAACAAAACAAATAATATAGAATTTATCTCCAGTCGTACGAATGTCTAACGATCCAATTTATGGCCGAAAGCTCATAACAGGTAATCTGCCTGAACTGCTTAGCGTACGCTATGCATTCTATGTAGCATGCGTTAAGCCTGCTCGTTAGCGCACGTAAACAACTAAGCCTAGCGTACGCTAACTATGCATCGATAGTCCTTTCTGATCAGCCGACTGACTCGGCTGACGACATAACGTACGTTACATACCAATCGTAGTATACGTTAACTTATGCCTGAGAGCGCACATTAATCTACATAGCTTAGTGTGCGCTAATCGTGCAAGGCAGTTCACTACTGGGCAGTAGACTGTACTACAATGATGAAATTACGAACTCCTCCGTGATTAACATACGTTATCCGTCTACATGTCATGTTCATGAACTTATGAATGATCTTATGGATTCAAACAACTTTGAATTCAAGAATACGTATATCATCATAACACCATAATCAACTTCTCCTACAATTCTTCATGCATAATTCGGGAGGCCTAACGGTCGATATCAATACCTTTATATCAATCGAAACTATCATCTTGTAGTTTGTTTAACACTCCATCTATACAAGATAAATCCTTCCATGATCAATCTCTTAGATTCGTCTAACAATAATGAAGTTAAAGTCAAGTCCGTGATTACTATGAAGACACCTTCTAAATTCGGATTACCAATGTCAGAAAATTCCTCTACTTGCTCATTATAACAAGATACAAATTATGATGTTCTTAACCAAGGTACTTAAAGCATAAACATATCAATCTCCTAAACATGATGTGGTTTGGATAAATCACCAACGAAACTCAATATCTTGATGGCATAATATTCCTATCCTTAAGAACACGAATTCAAGGTTGAAAGTAGTATAACATACCTTAATATGACGAAATCACTGAGCCAAAATGGTAGAATCCGACTCCAGTTGGTTGAATGTCAATCCAAGGTGCTACTCCACTTCAATGATCAATCACAAGTAATATCCAATCTTAATTAATTAAGTAGAGGTGGTCTAAGTGTTTAAGGAAGATATAATGCTCTCTGGTCTCTCAGGAACGAAGAATACTCGAAGAAAGTGAGAAGAAAATGGAGTGTTGTCCCTTATATAAAATTTCTGCACACTAGCTGATTAGAGCACGCTATCATACATTCCTTAGCACACGCTAATAAGCGTTGACTCCAAAACTGTCCAGGTTCATCCGCGGGAATCTTATACGGACCCACGTCTGGCTGGTGCATGTGCTAGCTGCCCAGCTCAATAATTGACTGCCTAGCGCACACAATTCTTCACTCGTAGCGTGTGCTAGTTGTAGCCCGATAACGCACATTAAGCTATATTCTTAGCGTGCGCTATCACGAGTTTATGAGCCCAATAAGGGGCGGCCGATCTAGATGACTTAAGTGTAACACCCCGAGATATTCAAGATTATTACAGCGTCATAAATCCTTTGTGTAAGGATTTACTAGGCTAAGAATTTAAAATAATATTAATAAATACCAGCAGTAAAATTTATTATTACATACCGAGTTTCGAAACGAGACAAAAGACACAAATTAGAACGTAAACGATACAACATAACTCCAAACAACACAAAAAAACATCGTACTGGAGTACTTATTAAAACACGACTCCAATAAAAGGACATCCCAGTCCGACAACATCACTCGATACCCTCGTCGTCATGCAGATCATGTGGTCGTTTTCTCTCTCTCCTAGATCCTGAACATAATATTGGAATATTTATTCCACACAGTATTTAATTTGTGTTTTGATGATTAAAGTTGCTAAACAACAAAACAACATCGAGGCGAAGCAAAACGACGATGCAGACGAAGACGCAAATAGTTGAGCAAAATGCATGTCTAGCGCACGCTAAGACATATATGTTAGCGCACGCTAACGTGGAGTAATCTGCATATCAACCTAGTTCGAAGTTACCTGAAGGGAAGTCATCTGACGAGATAGCGCACGCTACGCTTGATCATTAACGCACGCTATCGAGCCATGTTACCGTTGTGAAGATATTCAAACATAGAATGACGTATGCAATGAAGTCAGTACTAGCGCACGAAAGGAATGATATTTAGCGCACGCTAAATATCAGTTTGAATTCTAGTCAATCAGAACGTTGGGAAAAGCAGGTCAAAGTCAGCATATCAAACGGATACTTTGGCAAGTCATGCAACGGATATATTGGATTAGCGCACGCTACAAAGGAAGTGGTAGCGCACGCTAACTGTCAAGGACAGTAGCCACTGGACTGAAACATAAAATGATTAACATACGCTACATGAAAGACATTACGTACGCTAAAGCAAAAATGTGCGATAGCGCACGCTAAGAAGGAAGAGCTAGCGCACGCTAGCTAGTCAACTGGCAGCAATGACTAGTTTGTGGGAAATGCCTATAAATACCATTCATATGGTATTGTTTGAGGACAACAACTTCAAGCATTCAAGATATTGATCTTACATTCATATACTTACATTGTTGTTGTAATATTGAGCTTATATTGTTAGTTTGAGTGTTTATACATTCAACATTATATACGAGAGGTAAAAAAAAGATACGATTAGATTCAGTGTCATTAGGATCAAGTATCCGGCATTGTTAGAATCGCAATCGATATCTAAGTGAGGTTTATCTAGTACCCATAGAAAGTTAGAGTGGTTGTTTCCTTATCCAATAGAAAAGGAAAAAAATGGTTTTACTCGGACCGATAGAAGACGAGCTTGTAACGGTAATCCCTCGACCGATAGAAGAGAGGCGTAGAGGTTTTGATCTTAATCCTAAGAAAAAGATACATCGAGAGAGGACGTAAGCTTCGTTAATAGTCGAACCTCTATAAATCCTTGTGTGATTTATTTTCCGCAATTTATTTTCGCTTCCGCACAAACGGCACAAATATCCGATTTCATCCCAACACATCAAACATATGTCCACCCCGAAGGGATTAGCATAATGATGCTAGTACAAGTACGATAATTATACGACAATAGATCATTTGATAGTTCATAAAGGATAATAAAACAACAACAACAACAACAAGCCTCTCCATCGAGCAGGCAATCAATACAGTACACAAGAGTACAATCTCATCCTACCCATGGTAATCCAACAATCCAGCACGCACATTACAGATACCCAATAAGATCCCGTCGGACCAACACTTGGTGGAAAACCCGTCCAATGATCCAGTGCACACAACATAGATACTCAAGATGATCCCGTCAGACCAATGCATGGTGGACGAACAACTATAATGCATATACACGACAATCATAAACGTCACACGTAAACTCAATTAAAGTACTTGCCTTAGATTGACGACAAGGATTGAATACTTCGACAAACGTCAATACACTTGAAGGTCGTCCCTTCGCTCAACCACTTGCAAGATTTGAAACTTATACAAAAGTAAATAACGAGGAGTTCAACTTGCGTATACATAACTAACACACGAGTATCTAACATCCCTAAACCATGATCGGATTAATCATCTTACGTACGGTAAGTTCACGGTTCAACTACCCAACGAATAGTAAGTCGGACTTCCAATATAGGAAGGGTACTCAATTAATAATTTTCTTCAAAAGAGAAAGATCACATTCTTGGTGAAAGCTTCTATAATCATCATAATCTTTCACCCATTATGAATATTTCAACTTTATGTTATTCAATCTCTACTTATTTTGAAATCATCAATGAGAGGACATGAATATGACTAAAAACTCTATCCTAATACTCAATGTAATCCTAGGCCAATATATCATCACCTTCATCATGGAAAACCTAAGTTTAATCATCATAACTTAACAAACTCATGGTTTTTAGTTTAAGTATGATCGATAATTCCTTAAAACATCATAATCATGTCCATAACAATCTTCTTGAAATGAGATAGGGGTTGAGATGATCGTAATATACCTTACACGAAGAGTAACATTGAAAATAATCGGTAGAACTTGACACCATGGGCCTGAACACCAATCTGAGATGTCTATATTCTTCCAAACTGGGTAGAGATGCTAATATTAGGAGGTATATTCGTGGGAGTATCTCTCCAAGTTGCAGAATTCGTTATGAAGGGGAGTGGAGTGAAAATGAGAAATGGAAGGGGTGTTGTTTTATTTATAGGAAATAGCAATTAGCGTATGCTATCCATATACTTAGCATACGCTAATGGGTTTATGAAGCTCATTGCCTCAATTTGCCTTCAGCCTGGCTTACGCTATCGAGTTGATATGTACGCTACGTGCTATCTTAGCGTACTTTAACACACAGTGTAGCGTATGTTAAACACCATTGACTTCCCTTTTACAAAAAGCATATAGGTTCATACAGAGGAAATCCGTCCGCATCTTCATCGGGCCCTACACGCCGACCAAATCTCAATCTGATGTTGACTGCCTCTAGCATACGCTAAGCATGTACACGTATGCTAGTTCATGGTTAGAAGCATACGCTAGGTACATTAGGTAGCGTATGCTAATATCGTGCCGGCACATGCATGAATTAGCACACTTTGCACAATCATGAATACTGGAGTACGGATACGAAAATTCATACTTCAATTACTTATACGACATAATCAAATACCACAAGGTTCAAATACAGATGAAAATACACAAAAACTATCCTGTTATTACATACTCCCCTTCTAAAAAGAAGTTTCGTCCTGAAACTTAAGAGGGAAATAACTCTGGGTATCTTGTTTTTATACTGTCTTCAGTCTCCCAGGTCGCTTCTTCGACTCCATGACTTGATCATTGAACTTTAACCAAGGGAATTGATTTGTTCTTCAACTGTTTGATTCGCCTCTCGAGTATCTTAATTGGTTTCTCTTTGAACGTGCCATCATTATCTACTTCGATCTCGCCAAAATCGATGACATGGATGGGATCCGATATCTACTTCCGTAACTGTGATACATGAAACACATTGTGAACATGACTCAACGATGGAGGTAAGGCCAAGATGTATGCCAATTCTCTAACTCTTTCAAGAATCTCAAAAGGCACGATGTATCTAGGACTCAACTTTCCCTTCCTTCCGAAACGAAAAATTCCCTGTGTAGAAGAAACTTTTAGAAGTACATGATCCCCAATTTCAAACTCTAACGTGCGATGGTACACGTCTGCATAAGACTTATGTCGACTCTGGACAGTCAACAATCTTTCATGAATTAGGGCTACCTTCTCCTGAGTCTGTATTATCAATTCTAGTTCTGCCCCAATTAAGTCAGACGAATCGTCCCAGCATAGAGGGGATCTACATCTTCTGTTGTACAATGCTTCGAAAGGAGCCATCTTAACGGAGGCATGCCGGCTATTATTGTAGTTGAACTCAATCAATGGAAGATGAGTTTCCCAATCAGGTGACCAATCTAAAGCACAAGCCCTCAACATGTCTTCTACCATTTGAATAGTTCTCTCGAACTGTCTATCGTTTTGATGATGGTAGGCCATACTAAATCTCAACTTGGTTCCCAAGGCCTTATGAATTGATTTCCAAAAATATGACACAAAGCGAGCATCCCAATCCAAAATAACGGTCTTCGGTGTTCCATGTAACCGGACAATTTCCGCAATAAATACTCGCGCCAATATCTCTGGTCTCCAAATATATTTAATGCCTAGGAAAAGAGATGACTTGGTTAGAGGGTCAACTATCACCCAAATCATATTCATCCCCATCCTAGTCTTCGGCATGTTGGTGATAAAATCCACCGATATATCCTCCCACTTCCATTCAGGAATTGGTTGTGGCTTCAACATTCTAGCAGGTCGCTGATGCTCGATTTTAACCTGCTGACAAGTCAAATATCTCGAGATATATTCCGCCACCTCTTTTTTCATGTTACCCCACCAGAAATTCTGTTTCCGATCCTTATACATTTTACTGGTGCACGGGTGAATTGAATAAGCCATACTATGAGCTTCTTTCATGATTGTTTGTTTCAGGACATCATCATCTGGGACACAAAGCTGACTTCGAAACCTTAAAACTCCATCTTCATAAATTACAAATCCTGGGGCCTTTCCTTTGCTCACTTCATCACGTAACCGAATCATCAGAGGGTCATCTAATTTCTTAGATTTGATTTCATTGATCAACGATGAAGTTAATTCCATCACACATAGTTTCCCTTGAACTCCTTGTAACTACACTTCGATTCCCCCATGAGTTAATTCTCGTTGAATGCTGGACTGGGATGTAAGCATCTCTAGTATCCGAGTAGAAACAGGTTTGCGGATCAGTGCATCTTCTACCATATTCGCTTTGCCTGAATGATAATGAATTTCCAAATCATAGTCTTTAATCAATTCCAGCTATCTTCTTTGTCGCATGTTCAATTCTTTCTGACTAAAAATATATTTAAAACTCTTGTGATCTGTGAAGATCTGGCAATGAGTCTTGTACAAGTAGTGTCGCAATATCTTCAGTGCAAAGACAACGGCTGCTAATTCCAAATCATGTATTTGGTAACTAACTTCATATGGTTTCAACTGTGATGAGGCATAGGTGATCACCCTATCATTCTGCATTAGCACACAACCGAGTCCCTGATTCGAAGCATCACTATGAACCATGAACCCTCCCGTTCCTTGTGGTAGTGATAAGATTGGGGCTGTCATCAACCTCTTTTTGAGTTCATCAAAACTGGCTTGACACTTCTCGTTTCATTCGAACCTTTGGGTTTTCTGCAATAATTGAGTAAGTGGGTGAGTGATTTTAGAAAACCCTTCCACTAACCGACGATAGTACCCAGAAAGTCCTAAGAAACTTCTGACCTCTTTCACATTCTTAGGAGACTACCATTGTGTGATTGCCTTCTGCGGATCTACTCGAACTCCTTCTGCTGATACTACATGATCAAGAAACATTACTTCCTTCAACTAGAATTCACATTTATAAAGTTTGGCATACAATTGTTCTCTCCTCAAAAGGCTCAAAACAATCCGTAAGTGCTGCGCATGTCGTCCGGATTCTTGGAGTAGACCAAAATATCATCGATAAATATGCCTATGAATTTGTCCAAGTATTCTATGAATACTCGATTCAGTAACTGCATAAACATAGCAGGCGCACTGGTGAGACCGAACGGCATTACGACAAATTCATAGTGCCCGTAGGAGTTCTAAAAGCTGACTTCGGGACGTCAGATTCTTTAATCCTTAACTGATTGTATCCAAATCTCAGATCTATATTCTAGAATACTATTGCCCCTTGCAATTGGTCGAATAAATCATCAATTCGAGGCAACGTGTACTTATTCTTGATCGTCACTTTATTTAACTCTCGATAGTTAATACACAACCGAAGTGATCCATCATTCTTTCAAACGAATAGGACGGGCGCACCCGAAGGAGAAACACTTGGCAGGATATATCCTTTGTTCATTATCTCTTCAAGTTGTACATCTCAGTGGGTGCCATATGATACGGTGCCTTAGAAATAGGTGTGGCTCCTGGTTCTAGTTCGATGGTAAACTCTACATCTCGTTGTGGAGGTAATCTAGGTAATTCATCAAGGAATACATCCGGAAATTCGTTTACAACAGGAATAGACAAGAGTTATAATATTCCTTCTTCTTTCTTCATTGCATAACACCAGTATATGGCACAACCTTGTTTCAGCAGTCTGATGGCTTTCATTGCTTTAATCACTTTCCCTGAGCTTCCTGGTCTCCACCCTTCAAATAAGTATTGAGAACCATCCTTGGATATCATCAAAATGTTCATCTACCGGTAATTCATAATAGCTCCATAATGGTTAAGCCAATCGTCTCCGAGAATAAGATCATCTACATGAATCTCTAACATGATCAGATTTGAAGGCCAATCTTTGCCTCCGATTGATATAGAAAAATTTCTAACTTCTTCCCCACAATTCTTTCCCCACTTGGTAAACCCACAATATAAGGCTCACATTCATGAACACAAGAAATTTTTAAATGATTTACACAAGATAGTGATATAAACGAATGGGTAGCTACAGTATCAAACAAAATGCTGACTAGTTGCGAAAGGATCTGAATCGTACCTGATACAACTGTTGTATTCTGATCGTCTGTCATTCCCATTTCATAAAGGTGCGGAGGAACAAATCCATCACCTAATGCTTTCTTCCGGTCATACTGTCCTCCGCCTCTTCCTCGGCTAAAATTCTGATGTGGCTGAACACTCTGTTTAGTTGGATTGACATTCACCTCTTTCTAGACTGGTTGTGGAGTATGAACTCCAAAAGATTTAGTAACATCTTTGCAGTACGTCGCACGGTGTCCTTCTTGTCCACATTCGTAACACTTTACAAAAGGAAATGAGCAGTCTTGCCAAACATACCCCGGTCGACTACAGTTAAAGCAGTTTTTCGTTGCATCTACAAATGATGGAGCTGATCCCGAACTCTTTTATCCCCTGGATGGATGTGGGGGCCTCCTGCATGAGTGAAACGATGATTGGGCCTTACGAGGCCCACTATTCTTGTGTTCTTAAAAATCACCAGAGACTTTCTGCTTCTTGGAATCGGAAAACTTCTCCATAGCCACTTCTTTCATCTCATATGCCCACACTTTATCTTGATACTCACGAAGAGTAGTGCACTCAAATCCCGACATATATCGTTGTATCTCCTGTTTCATCCTCATGTCAAAATGGAGCATCATCTCTGCATCGGTCCTAACAAGGTGTCGAACAAATGCCAACTGTTGATTAAAATTCTTAATTACTTGAGCCACTGGTAAATCTGAAGGTTGCGCAGAGAAAAATTCTCGAACTTTAGCTTCCCTGACTGGACGAGGGCAATACTGTGCTTACATTATTAGCTTGAACTCCCCAATAGGCATCGTGGTCAATGGGTCGGATAGCTTCCCACCACTCGGATGCTTCTCCAGTCAGAAAATATTGGGCATTAAAGGTTCTTCAATCATCGGGACAGTTAATTCCTGCAAATATTTTTTCTAACTCTTTTAGCCAATGATTCCATGTCGGCGTTTCAGAAAAGCCATCGAACTTTGGTGGATGCATCTTCGCCACTTCTTATATCCATCTGTCTCCTCGATACCCCAAGTCTGGGATGCCTTGCTATCTTTCCCCTAGTTGTACCACTTGAGCAAATTGAGTCATCTGGTTAACCACTTGATGGAGTATGTCGGGAACAACAGTATTGTCATTTGCAGTTTCCTCTCGATTATTATTGATAGATTCTTGTTGCTCGTCAGAACTGAAGTTAGCCTGATTTGACAGCGAATCAGGGGCAGAGGGTGAACCTTCCCTCTCAGCATTTCCACATCTGCATCCACGACTGCGACTGCGTCTATGACCTCTTTTCAACATAGTGTAGGCATACATACTCAATATATGAGGAACAATATCGTTCTAACATTTAATTATCATAACGGGCATAACATTAAATGACCATAATAGAGTCTCTGAAAACTTACAATCACAGCTCGCATAAAGACGTAGGCCGTACAGTGATGTTATTCGCGGTCGGTCAACCAAAAGGCACATCTGGACCCTTAATTAACCCAACTGCTAATATATCCATAAATCTTAGCTCCAATACCATATTCTTTAATACACCGAGATACTCAGGATTAGTACAGCACCGTAAATCCTTTGTGTAAGGATTTACTAGGCTAAGAATTTAAAACAACATTAATAAATACAAGTAGTAAAATTTATTATTACATACCGATTTTCGAAACGAAACAAAAGACACACATTAGACCGTAACTAATACAACATAACTCCAAACAACATAAAACAACATCGTACTCGAGTACTTATTAAAACATGACTCTAATGAAAGGACTTTCCGGGCCGGCAACATCACTCGATACCCTCGTTGTCATCCAGCTCCTGTGGTCGTTTTTCTGCTCTCCTGGATCCTGAACATAAAACATATGTCCACTCCCGAAGGGGTTACCACAACGATGCTAGTACAAGTACGATAATTATACGACAAGAGATCATTCGATAGTTCATAAAGGATAATAAAACAACAACAACAACAACACCAAGCCTCTCAAGCGAGCAAGCATGCAATACAGTACATAACAATAAAATCTCATCCTACCCATCGTAATCCAACGATCCAGCATGCACAACGTAGATACCCAAGATGATCCCGTCGGACCAACGCTTGATGGAAAACCCGTCCAACGATCCAGCACACACATCATAGATACCCAAGATGATCCCGTCGGACCAACGCTTGGTGGACGAACAACTATAATGCATATACTCGACAATCATAAATGACATTAACACGTAAACAAAATTAAAGTACTTGCTTTATATTGACGAAAAGGATTGAATACTTCTAGAAACGTTAATACACTTGAAGGTCGTCACTTCACTCAACCACTGGCAAGATCCGAACCTTATACAAAAATAAATAACGAGGAGTTCAACTTGCGTATACATAACTAACACACGAGTATATAGTCCTTAAACCATGATCGGATTAATCATCCTACGTATGGTAAGGTCACGGTTCAACTACCCAACGAATACTAAGTCGGACTTCCAATATAGGAAGGGTACTCAATCAATAATTTTCTTCAAAGGACAAAGATCACATTCTTGGTGAAGGCTTCTATAATCATCATAATCTTTCACCCATTATGAATGTTTCAACTTTAAGTCATTCAATCTCTACTTATTCCAAAATCATCAAGGAGAGGATATGTACATTACTAAAAACATTACCCTAATACTCAATGTAATCCTAGGCCAATATATCATCACCTTCAACATGTAAAACCTAAGTTTAATCATCATAACATAACAAACTCATGGTATTTAGTTCAAGTATGATACATGATTCCTTAAAACAGCATCATCATGTACAGAACAATCTTGTTGAAACGATATAGCTGAGATGATCGTAACATACCTTACAAAAAGAGTAACAAAGAAAACAATCGGTAGAACTCGACACTGTGGGCCTGAACACCAATCCGAGATGTCTATAATCTTCCAAAATGGGTAGAGAGGCTAATATAAGGAGGTATATTCACGGAAGTATCTCTCCAAGTTGCAGAATTCGTTTAGAGGGGAATGGAGTGAAAATGAGAAATGGAGGGGAGTGTTGTCCTATTTATAGGAAATAGCAATTAGCATACGCTATCCATATACTTAGCGTACGCTAACAGGTTTACGAAGCTCACTGCCTCAATCTGCCTTCAGCCTGGCGTACGCTATCGAGTTGTTACATACGCTACCTGCTGTCTTAGCATATGTTAACACACAGTGTAGCATACGCTAAACACCGTTGACTTTGTTTTTCCAAAAACGCGTCTAGGTTCATGCAGAGGAAATCCGTCTGCATCTTTGTCCGGCCCTACACACCAACCAAATGTCAATCTGATGTTGACTGTCTCTTGCATACACTAAGCATGCACATAGCATACGCTAGTTCATGGTTAGTAGCGTACGCTAGGTACATTAGTTAGCGTACACTAATATCATGCAGACACATGCATGAATTAGCACATTTTGCACAATACGATCATGAATAATGGAGTATGGATACGAAAATTCATACTTCAATTACTTATACAATATAATCAAATACCACAAGGTTCAAATATAGATGAAAATACACAAAAATTATTCGGGTATTACATTAAGGGGGCGATTTTGTCCTTTTAAGGATATTAAAGGTCCTAAGGAAGTAGTATGAATACTACCTTTCTCCTCCTTCTAAGCCTAAGGGTTTTAACCTAATTTCGTAGCCGCCAAGAGGCAAATGAAAGTTCACTTCCCTTAACATCATAGCCGCGGCCTACAAGTCTTGTGAGAAGGAGGAGATTTTTTTGGGTGCTTCAATATGACACTTGTGAAGTGGAGGAATCGTGCTTTCAGTGTTGGATCGATTCAAGCTTTCAGATTGATGGAAGAAGATCATCATCATCATCATCATCATCATCATCATCATCATCATCAAATACATCAGAATCAGATGATCCAGATTTTCCCAAGAAAGGAAAATTTCTATGGTCTTTTTTTTTCTTCGAGTATACGACCGTCATCAAGATTTTAATTTAACACCTAAAATATGAAATGCAACAGAGGAGGAACTAGGATTATAAAGTCTAGGGAGATGAGAATTATCCCAATTCTACTAGAAAATTTGTCAGAATCAATAATTGAATCTTAATTGGATGATGTTATCTCAAATTACATCAAATCTTAAATTACATTGATTGGGTTGGAGATTATTGTTAAGTAAATAAAACGATAATTGAAGTAAAAAATGAACGAAAACAAATAGATAATTATAACTAAGGAAAGAAAATATCAATTGAAATGCGAAATTGAAAAGCAAGTAAAAATTATCTCTAAGATTGTTAAATAAAAACCTTAAATGCACAACTTAATAAAGATTGGAAAACTAGCATTTCAAAGTCTAAGGAGATATCCAATTCTACTAGAACTTTTGTCGGAATTAATAATTAAATCTTAATTTGATGATCTTCTCTCGAAATACATCACATCCTGATTTGGGGAATTTGGGATAAATTGTCCTTTCGGGTCAATTTTCTTAAAATTTGGACTTAATAAAAGTATTTCCCTCAAATTAAAGTAATTCAGTTGCTAACCCCCCCCCCCCCCGAAATCCTAGGTAAAAATGGGTAAATGTTCTCCAACTCCCTAGAATTAGGATTCTAGTCACTCCTCGTGGAAGAAACCAAAATCAAAAGATGAAAAAATACAAAATAAAATATGTTACATGTGGAAATTAAGGTACAAAGAAAGTAGATATAGCAAATAATAGCAATTAAAGAAAGTGGAATAATTGAAGAGAAAAACTAGATAAAATGGTATTTGCAAACCTGAAATATGAAAAACAAGGCAAAGTTACAAGATAATGGATCAAAACATATATTGATAAATTTGACGGGAAATGCTAAAATAGGCAAAATCACACTTAAGGGCTCTGGCCTTGGTCAGGACGGTCCATCCAGCAGGGGTGACTCGATCCACTCGGCAACAGCCTCCGATATACTCGGCCTCGATCGGGCACTTTAATTTGGCGTTGCTTGGTCGGTTGATGGCATTGCTTGGTGGTCATCGAAAACTCAACACCAAGGAAGCGAGCCCTCCATCAGATGGTGACTCGACCATCGATCATTTTGTATTTTGGGGCTCTGATGGTCCATTTTTGCTTCCGACCCGTTTGTTTCCATCTTCACCTTGGAAAATTCATAAAAACACCATAAAATCCCCAAAGCCACAAATTAGTAAAAACAAAAAATGATATAAAATTCTAGGAATCAAGCTTAAAATCACGAAAACCGCAATATTACACGACTGGAAAAAAATAATAAAAACACTAACAAAAAAGGTCAAAACAGACACCTCTTGGAATTCAAGTCCATTCTCAACTTTGAACCACCTCTAATTTTTATTGCAAAAGAGTGTTAGAATAATTTCCTCATATAGTCTATTATCTTTTTCCTACTATATACTTGTTATTTTTCTGGTCTCCAAACCTCGTACTCAATATATATCATTGTGATATGCAATACAAATTAACTTAGGGCTCGTTTTCTATATGATGAACCCGAACTGATCGGTCACCAAGAACCGGGGTTGATCTTAGAAGTTTATCTGAAACAACCCCAAGTATATAAAATACCTTTTTCCCTCTAAGATGTTTCTCTCTCTAAAACATTTCTCTCTCTGGGATATTTCTCTCTGTGTGATATTTCTCTCTCTGTTATGCTAGAATGCTTGGCCTTATGAGGAAAGGCTTCTCCCTTATTTATAGAAGGGAGGGGCCGTCTTTCCTTTGAGGCCTTTTCCTGATTTCAAGGAAGATCCCAGATATTCCGGGATTTAGGCTGCGGCTTCCCATCCCAGGATATCCGGGATTTGGGCTGCAGCTTATCCGCCCCTGGATTTCTGGGATTCTGTCAGGTAGGTTAAAACGGAACCTTTCGGGATCCTATTCTTCATGAGCCCATATGCTCCTGACCTTGGGTTCAGGTTTTGTAGGTTGGTCTATTCTATGAGGGGGTCCTTAGGTCGAGACATTCCTCTCTTTTCAAAGAGATCGGCAAGTTTGTTAATCTTTGCGGGTATTCTAGTTTACTGACCTCAGGATGGGGTCAGTCAGGTCTGACTAACTTTTTCCCGGGCCTCTCCTTTTTAGCCGGAGGTCGGTATGTCGATTCATTTTTGGGTTCTTTTAGACCGGGTTTTTGGGAGGTCTACATTCATCGTCCTATCAACCAGTCCCCCTATTGTAGTTGAGCTGTAAGACCGAGTAGAGTATGATTTATGTTAAATTGGCGACCTTGATGTGATAATCCTCGGGGATC
This sequence comes from Orobanche coerulescens, assembly GCA_033398695.1. NCBI lineage: Eukaryota > Viridiplantae > Streptophyta > Magnoliopsida > Lamiales > Orobanchaceae > Orobanche > Orobanche coerulescens. The sequence continues at coordinate 178,951,987 of CM065807.1, read as the reverse complement.
AGGTTTCCAGGTAACGATGATTCTCCTCTAGATTCATGCGCATTTATTACTGCGCCGTTTCCTTTCCCCAATCTCGCCTTCCAACCGTTGTACCCCTATGCTTAGGCCCAGGTGTCAACCTACTATAGGTCGGACAGGGCAGTGCTGGATCTGGGCCGTTCTTTTGAAGAGGTCATCGAACGCTCTAGATCGTCCCTACCCTTCTTGGTTTTCGCCCCTTTTTCCTATAAAAGGAGGTCTTCTGCTTCCTTTTTCATTTCCGCGTTTCTATCTCATTAAGCCCTGGTGCAAATATTCTCCAGTGACATTAACGATCGCAGCTACCTGCTTCCGACGACGCCCTTACTTTCCATCTCCGATGATCCTCCTTGTACCCAGCTCATGGGTATGTCAATCTAAGTATCTTCACTCCTTTTTTACATATATATTTCTTCTTCTTCTCTTTTTTTTTTCTCTTTCTATGATGTCGTCCTCCTCCAATTCCCAGAATAACTCTGGTCAATCGGCTGTAGATTCTTTTTTGGAAGGTTTATCTTCTTCCGATGGCGATTTGGGTGTGGGTCGGAGCGAGCTATGGGCTCATCCCTTTGTCTTAGAGACGAGTCTCTAGGTAATATAGACTGGTCCGAGCTAGGTGATATTCCTCCTAATCTTCCCTCTGGCATCCCTTTAGTTATCGTAGATCCCCCGTCTCTTCCTCCCTCTGGCGAGGTGACCATTACTGGCCTATTAGATGATCTTTACCAAGCGGTCGCAGGGGCTATACACGTTCTTCCTCCCCATCCTTTAACTAGGACTAGCCCAGCCGCGCTAGAAAGTATGTTACCTCTTCATCAGCAAGGTTGGCCATAAGGCAGTTGATTACGTCATCATTATCCGATAGTAATCCACTTGTTGATTCCATGTTTTCTTTGATCAGCTCTGTTTCTTCCATATTGCTGCTAATGTGTCCCATGTTTCTTTGGCGTTTCTGCAATATTTGATCTTTAACATGGTGGCTTGATCAAAGGTCTGATATAGGATATCTCTGTCTCAATTGTCAAGATTTGCCAGTTTCCTTTCCTCGGGGGTCATCTCTAATCCGATCTTAGGAATTTGTCTTAGTTTCCCAGCTGCAATATTCTCATTTGTGTTGTCCTTCATGTAGATGAAGGACCTTCTTCAAATATACTCCACATGTCATTGTAGACAGATGATAAATGTGCTTGCATTCTTATCTTCCATAAGTCATATTCATCAATTTAAAAAGTGGGAAGTCTAGAATGCATGTGCTGCAAGTGTTCCATTATACTGAGATATTAAAATATATATTCAATATATGGATCCGGTTCTGTAAAAATTGAATCAACCTCTCTGATACCACTTGTAGGTTACAAGTCATCAGGAATAAGTCTAGGGGGGTGAATAGACTTATTAAAACTCTTTCCTGAAAGTCAGGTGATTTTCTCAGCTGTGATAAGTACATAAGACTTATATCATCTGCAGACAAATGATGCCGAAGACAGCTGATGACGATACAGATAACTTAATGTCGCCTGCAGTTAACTTGAAATGGAACAGTAAATATAAATGCAGCAGTTAAGTATGGTATGTAAAGCAGTAAATCACACAAGTACTTATAGTGGTTTCAGAGGTGGGGTAATCCTCTACTAGTCCACTTTTCTCCAAACCGGTTGGAGATGAATTCACTATAACTTTCAACCAGTGATAAACGTTACAACAGCTTCCAACCAGTGGAATCCTGTGGCCGTTGCAACTCCCTTTGACTGCCTAGCACCTCCTGATTGAAGACCCGTGGATGCCTCAACAACTCTCAAGTTGTCTATCACCTTCTAATCAAGAACCCGTAGATGCCTTATCACTCGTGAAACTTCTGGAAACCTCATTCACAGAAGACAAGAGTTTTTGTCTTCTCCAACTAAAGAGCTTCTGAGAATATGACTGTTTAAAGTTTTTCTCTTCACGATGCTATCGTTTGCTTTGATAGATTTGATTGCCTTGAATACTTTGATTGCGTGTGAATGTTGTTGGCATCGTACTTTGCTCAATTCATATCTCCAGTTATTTATAGTACGATCCTTTGGGCTTTCTTCATAGCCGTTGCACTACTGTAACAAATCCGTCCGTTGGAGAGTGGACTTCTTTGTTTATCTTATCAATCCGTTGCAAGGCTAGATTCCATTTTCAATTCCGATCGTTTGAAAAACTTTCTTGTGGTAGCACCATATTTCTTGATTTGAATAATCATAAAGTCTTCAGAATGCGGATCTCGATGAATATTTAATTCCTTGCTTTCTGGGAACCTTTCGCCTTGTCTCCTTACGTCCACATATGACTTTCCGTAATTATTGACTTTTCAACGCTTGCTGACGTGGACTGAGTTACTTGGCTGATAACTTAACTGAGAAATTATCTGATGTCTTTTGGTCAAACCTGCCTAATGTGCAGTCAACCTTCTATGATGTAGGACTTTTCTTATATAGCTTCTCTGAGATAAGTTCTCTGATCTGATGAGTCTTCTCTGATCTGAAGTCTTCTGACCTGATGATGTTCTCTGATCTGATGGTCAAACTTCAGTTGATATTTGCGTTGACTCGATCTCGTCTGTTAACTTGACTGCAGATTGGTTTTGGTCAAGCTTCTCTGATATTCCTGTTGACCAATACTTGTTTGACTTCAGCTCTTGACTGCAGCTTAGTTTTGGTTAAACCTCTCTGATATTTTGTATTGACCAAAACTTCTCTGAACAATAAACTTGCCTGAAAAACTTCTCTGATAAGGGGCAGTTCTATACTTAGACGTTTTTCTTACTTATCAACACTTTGATCCAGACTTTAGCCTAATATTTTAGGCCTATAAAAGATACTCATTTGGTTCTACTTTACAATTTGCCAAGTACTTAAACATACATTTGAATAATCAATTAATACAGGGATGACATCATCAAAATCTAACAAGTATTCCTAATAGATACTTCACATGAACGCATTTTTGGTTGTGCAGTTTATGTGCCAATTACGCCTACACAGCGTACTAAAATAGGTCCCTAAAGACGATTAGGTATATATGTTGACTATGAATCGCATAAAATCATCCGCTACTTGGAACTTTTGACAGGAGACTTGTTTACTGCAAGATTTGCAGACCGTCACTTTGATGAGACAAACTACCCATTGTTAGGGGGAGAAAGAAATCGAATGATTCGAGTTAAATGCCCGAAAATTTTCTGGTGTGCTACCTCTTTGCCTCATCAAGATCCCCACATGGCTCAATCCGAGATGGAAGTGCAGCTTATTCTCAGTCTTCAGAAAGTTGTAGATTCGATGCCCGACCATTTTACTAATACTGCGAAAGTGATAAGATCTACCATTCCTATGGTTCTTATAGGAATTCTAATGCCTAAAATATTTGAAATGAAACTGTAGATGTGTTTCTAGGCTTAAATTCATAGGGTGAATGTTTGTGTTAAGCAAATTGGCATCGTTTCATTAAGTTTACTTTTTTATTTTTCTCATGTATTCCTAACAATCTGCTCAACAAACTATTTATGATTCTAAAAACTTAAGTTCGAATGACTCCCCAAAATCCCAATCCCCAATCAACATTTCTCATGTTCAGCCACAGATAGCGCTTATGCCACAAGTGAATCCATCTGTCCAATTAGAACAAATACCAAACCAGTTCTCTCCAATAAACCTTCAGCTTCACCGCACTCTCCCTTTTAATCCTATGAGTCCCCAGTTTTCTTATCATATTCAATCACAAATTAGATCTGGATTTCTTATGAAGGTCTAATGAATTCTCCTAATATTCCTCCTGGAAACGAAACTTGCGATTTATCCTTTGGAATTGGAAGCCAACCTATTAGCTCATCTAAAAGACCCAAATAGAAAAGAAAAAAGTCTAAGCAGGACACTACCCAAGTTTTGTCTGTTCGTCGATACTGGACAATTAAAGAAGATGTTGCACTTACAAAGGCTTGGCTTTATATCTCTGTTGATATGGACATTGGTAAGGGAGAATCATCTTGGTGCGTCAAGTGCCTATCCTTCTATCTTAAATGAGTGAAGGCTCCACACAAGTGGATATGGATCAATCATCAGGCATATTATAGTCACATTTTTCAAGTGTGGAGGAACAACATGGATGTGTATGATGCATCACAAAAAAGTATGTTGGAATCGTTAATGAATTTAATTTTATTTTTTAAAATTTAATATCATAGAATCAATCTACGTTCCGAGTAGATGATCGTGGTATATTCACTTTCTCTAAACCGATTCCCGATGAGTGAGAAATAGTGAATTAAAGTTTGTCACTTAATTGTGAATTAATAAGGGATGGAATCCCACATTGAATAATGAACCATCAGTATTCTAGTATATAAGGAGTTACCTTTATGCATGTAATAATTAATGGCACATGTGTATGGGCTTAAAGCCCACATGCGTGCGCCGCCACCGCCACCCGCCCGCCTCGCCTCGGCCGCGAACCGCGTGCCGCGTGCCATGGACCTTGTACCTTGGACCTTGGCCGTGGACCGTGGACCGTGGACCTTGGACCTTGGCCTTGGCCTTGGCCTTGGCCTTGATCATGGATCTTGGATCTTGGCAATTGGTCTTTGGGCTGGTCTTTGGGCTTGGCCGTGAGCTAGGCTGTGGGCTAGCTTAAAGATTTTTTTGGAAAAGCTCAGCAACGTAGTTGGGCTCGTATGTGCACATAAGGATGTCCAGATACATCCCTCGAGCGGTTAAGGAGCTGAATACAGTCCAGGTGCGTCCTGACTGTTCAAATTCAGTCCAACCTGGAAGTAACCTCACAGGTGTTATGAGGAGGAGTTAATGGCAGGTTTGAATTTCGTAACCCCTGCCATTTGTTTGAAATTCGTAACTCCTGAGCATAATGCAGCATAAATGACTGCATTATGACAGCCATAAGGGTTGTGTTTAAATTCCCTGCAGGTGAGATGGCTGATGGCCTATAAATAGGCATGCATCTCATTTGCATCTGACACACAGAAAATACGAAAAAATATTCTGCATACTTCTGCATTCATATGTCAGTTCAGTTTTCAACTCGTTCTTGTTCGCCGGAGCTCTCCAGAATTGTGGTGCTACATCCGTCGAGACAAAAGTTGTTTTACCTTTGGAGACAAATTGCTAAACCGAAGAGCACTACCGGGGCAATATTTGTCTTGTAGGAAGAGGCCTCCTCGACTCGACTTACTTTACGGTTTTATTATTCAGTTTCTTTTATTTTCAATTCTGTTTCGGGTTTTGTAATTTCCTTCTTCGTTGAGTCCTGTAATTTCTAGATTTCGAGTTGTAATTTGTTTTTTCAGTTGTATTTTATTTTCCACCCAGCAAGTTTCTAAAGACAGATAGTCCAACAAGTGCAAGACAAATATCTACTTGCTAAATCCTACAACTAGAGATGACGATCGTTGCTTCCACCGACTCCAACACCACCGCTGCCTTTGCCTCCGCGACTGCCGCTTCAACCGCGGCAAACACCATTTCCACAACCATGTCCAGCATGATGAGTTCAACTACCTCATCAACAACTCCATGGGTGTTTTTGAACCCCTTTCTGACTACCCGTGGATCCACCTCGAGTGGCACCGTAGGTTCCACTTTTAGTGGTACCGTTGGATCTATGTTAGGATCTAGTGTTGGAGCCTACGGGTTCAACACGAGTGGTTCCTTTTTTGGAACAAAATGATGCCGGCCGCCGAGAAGCCGCCAAAGTTTGGTGGAGCCAACTTTAAAAGGTGGCAATAGAAGATGTTGTTCTATTTGACAACATTGGGGTTTGCTAACTTCCTTAAGGAAGATGCGCCACCAGTGCCAAGTGCTCAAGAGACTAGTTTTACAGTCCGAACTGTCTATGACAACTGGCACAATGGAGACTATCTTTGTAAAAAATTTATTCTGAATTCCTTAGAAGATAGTTTGTATAATGTTTATTCTGTTGTAAACACATCAAAAGACATATGGGAAGCACTTGAAAAGAAGTACCGTAGTGATGATGCAGGTACAAAGAAATTTGTAGTCGCCAAGTATCTGGACTACAAGATGGTTGACTCAAGGCCAATCATGGAACAAGTGCAAGAGTTCCAACTCATCATTCATGATCTCAATGCTGAAGGAATGGTTCTGTCAGATGCCTTCACTGTTGCAACTGTGATCGAAAAGTTGCCCCCCAGTTGGAAACACTTCAAGAGCTATCTCAAACACCAGAGAAAGTAGATGACTCTTGAAGACTTGATTGTGAAACTGTGCATCGAGTCAGATGTGCGCAAAAATGACCACAAACCAAAAGGCCTGATAGATGCTAAGGCTAATCTGTTGGAGCATGGCGGTCCCTCCAATAAAAGAGCTCGCCCAAGTGTCCAAAACAAGAGCAAATAGAAGCAACCAGTCAAGAAGATTGATGGCGATTGCTTCAACTGTGGCAAACATGGGCATGCGGCGAAAGACTGTCGAAAGCCGAAGGCCAACAAGAAGAAGAAACATGTTGCCAACATCGCCGAGACTAATGGAGGATGGAATGAGGATGACCTTGCTGCTTTGGTCACCAAAAAAGTAAACCACATTGAGAACCAAGGTGGTTGGTATGTCGACACCGGTGTGACCACCCACGTTGGTGCCGATAGGAGCCAGTTTAAGAACTATCAAGATGTTGAGGGGAGGAAGCTCAACATGGGGAATCTAACTTCATCTGAAATTATCAGAGTTGGAGAAGTGGACTTCAAACCTATGTCCGGACAGACACTCACCTTGAAGAATGTGCTTTATGTTCTGGATATGAAGAAGAATTTGATCTCAGACTCTATACTAGTTAAAAAGGGGTTTAAACTAGTGTTTGAGTCAACTAGAATTATCATGAAAAAGTTTGATAGTTTTCTTGGTAAGAGTTACCTCAGAGAGGGACTCTTTAAACTTAATGCTTTGGTTAAACGCCATGTAACCAAGTCCAGTAATACTAATGAAAATGCTACTGCTTCCTCTTACTTGACTGAGTGTTCTGATTTATGGCATTGTAGATTAGGTCATGTGAATCTAAATGCTATAAAAAGATTAGTAAACTTAGATTTACTAAAATTAAATGAAGTCAATACTCAAAACAAATGTGAGATTTGTGTTGAAGCAAAAATGACGAAACTTCCATTTCATTTAGTAAAACGAAACACACAACCCCTTGAATTAAGTCACACAGATGTGTGTGATTTAAAGTTTGTGCAAACTAGAGGTGGTAAGAAGTACTTTATCACTTTTATCGATGACTGCACAAGATATTGTTATCTTTATCTTTTGAGAAGTAAAGATGAGGCTATTGAAGCTTTTAAGAACTTCAAGAATGAAGCCGAAAATCAATTAGGCTGTCATATCAAGATGGTTCGAAGCGATGGAGGTGGCGAATATGTAGCCCCCTTTGAGGAATTATGCAACGAAAGTGGTATAATTCATCAAACAACAGCTCCATATGCACCACAATCTAATGGCGTTGCTGAATGTAAGAATCGAACACTTAAAGATATGATGAATGCCTTATTGATTAGTTCAGGGTAGCCCCAGAACATGTGGGGGGAAGCTGTCTTGACAGCCAACTACATATTGAACAAGATTCCACGCAAAGGTAAGGATGTTACTCTTTATGAGTTGTGGAAAGGTAGAAAACCCTCATACAAATATCTCAAAGTGTGGGGGTGTTTGGCCAAGGTTGAGATACCTCTACCTAAACAAGTTAAAATCGGACCTAAGACAGTCGATTGTATCTTTATTGGATATGCACTGAACAGTAGTGCCTATCGGTTTGTTATCCACGAGTCAAAAGTTCCTGAAATAACTGTGGGAACAACAATTGAATCAAGGAATGCTGTATTCTTTGAAAACATATATCCTTGTAAGAACAATGATACAGTTGAGAACAATTCTAGCAATAGAGTTGAAGATGAAGGAATAAGTTCAAAACCTGTGGATGTAGATCCAATGTCATGTAAGCGATCGAGATCTTATCTGGAAGATGTAGAACCGAGATGTGGTAGTAGGGTTAGGACACCAAAGATATTTGGACATGACTACATAGCATTGATGTTGGATGAAGAACCAACATCGATCAAAGTAGCTTATGCCAGACCAGACGGGCTGCTCTGGAAAGAAGCTGTTCAGAGTGAAATTGAATCAATTTTACAAAACTAAACTTGGGTTTTGGTTGATTTACCTGAAGGTTGTAAGCCCTTAGGATGCAAATGGATCCTTAAAAGAAAGTACAAAGCTGATGGGTCAATTGACCAGTATAAAGCTCGTTTAGTAGTCAAAGGTTTCAAGCAGAAGGAAGGGTATGATTTTTTCGATACCTATTCACCTGTAATGAGAATTACATCTATTTGAGTGCTTCTCGCGATTGTTGCTTTGCACGATCTTGAGATTAATCAAATGGATGTTAAGACTGCTTTTATGAACGGGGATCTGGATGAAGAGATCTATATGGAACAACCTGAAGGGTTTGTAGTACCTGGACAAGAGAAAAAGGTATGCAAACTGGTTAAGTCTCTATATGGATTGAAACAAGCTCCACTACAGTGGCACTTGAAATTTGATAATGTAATGCTATCAAATGTTTTTAAAATAAACGAGTGTGATAAATTTGTTTATATTCAGAACAGTAATAACGGTTATGTTATTGTGTGTCTTTATATAGACGACATGTTAATCATGGGTAACAATATACAAGTGATTAACGATACTAAGAACATGTTAAAAAGAAATATTGATATGAAAGACATGGGCTAGCCGATGTGATTCTTGGAATGAAAATTTTGAGAAAATCAGATGGAATCATCTTGACACAATCTCATTATGCCGAGAAAGTTCTCAAGAAGTTTAATGCTTTTGATAGCTTGCCGGCTAAGACCCCAATAGATTTAAATGATCACTTGAGCAAAAATCGAGGGGAGCCCATTGCACAAGAAGAATATGCACGAGTCATTGGGTGTTTATTGTATCTTACAAATTGCACTCGACCCGATTTAGCTTGCGCTGTAAACAAATTGAGTCGTTACACGAGCAATCCAAGCGAAGAACATTGGAAAGCTCTCGTTAGATTTTTGAGGTACTTAAAGTATACTCAAAACCTTGGGCTACACTATTCGAGATACCCCCCGGTACTTGAAGGGTACTGTGATGCAAATTGGATATCCGATACGAAAAGTTCATTTTCTACAAGTGGTTATGTGTTTACCATTAGGGGTGGAACTGTCTCGTGGAAGTCCGCGAAACAAACGTAAAACATAGATGGAACTCAACTTATGAGATGTTAAATTCAACTAATGAATATAAAGAATTATTGTGTGAATTTTTTGATACGTATTTTCGCGTAGAAGGATTTTATTTATTTCCAACGTATTGGGATGAAACTAAAGATTTAATAAAACTATTAAGGGTTTTTGAAAATGCAACTAAAGATTTAAGTGGTTGTTATTATCCCACGTATCCTAAAGTTTTATTTCATTGTTGTTTTATTGTATCTGAAATGGATGCTTGTAGTAAATCTGAAAGATTATCGAATGCTATTTACAATATGTGTTTAAAATGGCTAAAATACTTTAATCGTATTCATGATGTTTTCTTGATTAGTGCTGTTTTATCTCCTGATTTGAATTTAGCTCAAGTAGAACAATTACTTGAAATATATTATAATATTCTTCAAAATTTGGGTTTTCCTAATATTGTGGATAGTGTTGAAAGTCAAACTTTATTTGAAAATATTCCTGACGTTGAACAAGTAAAAATTGATTTGAAAAATAGTTTAGAAACTGTTTTTTAAGATATTCTTCTAAATATGGTGATAAGATTCAAACTCAAAAACAAGAACTAAGACTACAAATATATTTAACATGGAATTAAGAACTCCCACTAACCCATTTCAACAACAACTCTATAATATAGCAAGAAATAGGGGTGGCGATGCGTCGGTCAAAGAAATGACCTTAGTAGATATTATGCAACTAGTTTTGTGCTGGAGGATGACAATGCAGGTACCTTTGATCTGTTGGATTGGTGGAAGAGAAGGGGAACCGAATTTCCCATACTTTCCATTATGGCACAAGAAATTCTTGCAGTGCCCGCATCCACAGTCCCCGTTGATAGTGCTTTTAGTGAAGGGGGCTATATGTTGGACGAGCGGAGATCCCGAATGACACCAAAAAATCTCGAGGCTCAAATGATACTTAAAGACGCAACAAAAGCCGAGTTACGAGATCAAGAAAATAAATGGGATGACCTATTAGCGGACCAAGATGCCTATCAAGAAGGCACTACTGAAGGAGAGTCTAGTCAAATGAGTCAAACCGATGATCAAGACGACGACAACATCGACTTCGACTAAAGGTAAGTAAGGTAAGTCAGGTAAGTAAAGAACTACGTAGGGCTTTGATTCCTCACGAGGATACGTAGGCAATTTAATTTTAAGTGAAAACTTAAAATTAAATACAAGCCCATTTTTTTTAACTCTTCTCAAGTAAAAGAACTACGTGGAGCTTTGATTCCTCACGGGGATACGTAGGCAATTTAATTTTAAGTAAAAACTTAAAATTAAATACAAGCTAATTTTTTCAAATGATTTCCTTTTTCACTTATAGTTATTTTTCGTGTATAAAATGATAACAAATAAAAGTTTTATATACATAAAAAAAAATTGGAGACGGGTCGGGCCCGTGACCCGTGGGTCGAACCCGAACCCGGACCCGTGGCCGACCCGTCGACCCGCCAACCCGTACATTTCATATGTACGGGTGGGGTCCGAGTCCTGTCCTGCCGACCCAGTGACCCGGCGGGTCCGACCCGGACACGGACCCGTGGTTGGGCACCTCTACTTTAAGGCTAAAACGACTCACTAGACCAATTTGGTCTTTCAATAAAAACATACAACTCAATCTCAAAACATGCCTGCGTAGGGTCAAATACAAAATACTCCCGTACAACGGGAAAGAATACTGCAGCGGATATAAAATACAACTAAACCAATGACATCGTACGGATCCTCGTGTGATTAGTATCGTTCATCTTTCATCATCCTTCATGCCGACCCTGTGCTATGCTCCAAAAACTGAATGCAAAAGCAGACATCCACCCCCCGAATACTCGGGGGTTAGCAAAACTCTACTGTTTTGCTAGTGCAAGTACAAAGTGCAAAGAAATATGAGCCATACAATTTACATTCCACAAATAACAATAACCAGGAATCTTCAAAGATCCAAACGTAATGAAAAGTACTTCCCGAGGCAAGAGTTTAGGTAAAGCTTTCCAAAATCGAAAAATCCCAAGTCAAGGGAAACAATTTATAAAATGATTTAAAATGCCATCGAGAGTTTTTAATAGAAAACAACTTAGGATTATCAAATCCTTCTCTTTTCAAAATAAACAGGGTCACAGCCCAAAGATTTTATTTTCGAAAATAGAAATCCAGCAACAATTCCATAGGGTTAAAACCCACGTCACGTGTCCTCGACGGACATAAAATCAATATCAACTCCTGAAGTTTTACTCGTGAATCCAGGGCTCTCCCATTGGACTCCCGTCGTGGCCCCGTCGAACCAACCCGCGGTGAGTAAAATACATTCACTAAATATACACCAACCTGTGAAGTTTTTGCTCGTGAATCCAGGGCTCTCCCATTGGACTCCCGCCGTGGCCCCGTTGAACCAACCCGTGGTGAGTAAAATACATTCACTAAACATACACAATCAACATGTCACACCAAAGATATCCAAGCAATTCACCCAAATGCAACAAACACAAAGCACGACACCGTTGTCAAATCACAACGTACCAAAATGAGATAATATACGCATATATATTATCAAAGTACAACAACAATACCAAGCGTATTCATAGGGTTCACTTATCCATTCACGAGTTGCCACATTCAAAAAACACACACGTTTTGAAAGTGAGCCTTTAACGAGGCTAGCCGAATCTTTTGAAAACTCATTTCAAACAAACAAAGAAACATACCAAGACGATCACCAATCATCATATCCACGAAACAAAAAATATATGGACAAGGTACTTGCCTAGGAGCCACGATCGTAACAAGACGATGGATGGAAATGCGGTCGAATAGCCTCGAACTCCCGAATACTATCAAGAATGCGATAGCACCGAAATTACAATGGGAAAACATCACACGAATCATCAATCACCAACGGAATTCAACATCGGAATCATCTAGCACCTATAATCCTCCGTAAGGAACAATAAAACATGATTAGAACGAGAATCAAGGCCGAAAACAATGGAAATCCCAACAAACTATCGAAAGGAACTCATTGGGGCATTTAATCGAACACTAAATGTTCAATAATTCCCAAGAACACTCGAATCGTCAATCGAGTTAAACAATCCATGAAACACGATTATTAACATCATACTACGCCAACCGATATATCAAAATCAGACTAGAATCGAAATCAAGAATAATTCCCAAAAAGTCAACTTGAAGGAAAATCAAGAAATATACCTTCATTCGACGAAGAACACGGATTGGATGATGATATGATCAACAAGAATCATCCAAAATACCTTGGAATTGAGTAGAATCGACCAAGAACCCTATTTCCCGTCGCACCCATCCGATAGGCGCAAGAAAAGTGAAGAAATGAGCAAAAACCCGCTGCCAGGCCTTATATAACCGGACACTGCCGGACGCTTACGGCCGTAACCGGCAGTGCCTTACGACCGTAACTCGGCCCATACGGCCGTACTCGGCAGGCCCTTACGGCCGTAACCGGCATTCGTCAAAAACCAGCCAGCACCTGTCGACCACTTACGGCCATAACGGATCACGCCTTACGGCCGTAACCGGCCTTCGTCCAGTCGGGTCTGCCGAGCACGTAAGGCCGTAACCGGCACCTTACGGCCGTAACTCGGCCAGGCCAGGCCCTGCTCCGGTTGTGACTCGGTCGTGGCCACTCCGATGGCCCGGACGACCCCGAAACCCGAACCTGAATATAAATAGATGATACGGTTACGAAGTACTCGCAAAGACGCATCCAAGCGCTAAGAGAACACACGATTCCGACCACCCGAAGGCTCGAGATTCGACAATGGAAAGTAATTATCCCAAACTTTGGAAAATTACGAAAACGGCCCAAAACGCCCGAAAATCACGACATGTGATCGAATAACCAAACCGAAGTTCACAACATGAATAATAACATTAATTGAACTTACGAGAAACTCGAAACAATAGTTTCAGACGAGATTCGCAAGAATCGAACTCAAGTGCGGAAAAGCCGCTCAAAAATATAGAACTCAATAAAACGATACTGAAACAAACTCGGATGACAAAAAGTGCAGAATTAATCATTCTCGGAATGACGAAACGGTCATGAGCGAGTCTTAAAAATGGACTTATGCCGAAAAAAAAGAAATTACCGGAAATGGAAATTACGGGTATTACACACTACCCTCCTTAAAAGAAGTTTCGTCCCGAAACTTAAAACAAGTAGGGAGAAGCAATATCCTGCCGGAAAAACTCAACGAGATACACAAGAGACGTGTAACTTACGCCCATCGGTGAAACGTTACAAGCAACGCAAAGGAATATATGGTGTGAAAACACACGCCACGACGACTAACACAACGCCACCGGTAGAGACATAATAAAATCAACAAGTGACAAGCGTCATCAAACAGATAATACAATCGAGTCGATTATCCGAACAATCACAAAATACAAAGTACCTATTGCAAGGAAACACGCACACTCGAGAAAACAGAAAGTAAACACAAAACGATCCACAAGGGCAATCACAAACAATTCGGACTACGCCGAAATCCTCAAAAAAAAATTCAGCTACCGTCTCGCAATGCACGGCTCGGTGACCCATCTGGCCACACTCGAAACAGCTGACTAACGGTGAGCGACAATTCTTCGCGGTACGAGATCAGGCAACAACAGTCAGACAACCCCGATCGAACAACAACGATCGAACAACAATGATCGAATAACAATGATCAAATAACAATGATCGAACAACAACGACTGAAAAACAATGATCGAACAACAACAATCGAAAAATGATGATCGAGTAACAACAATCGAACAACAATGATCGAATGACAACGGGCGAACAATGACTCCAAGGTCCACACTTCAACTCAAAACATTAAAGAACTGGTAGAAATTAAAAGATGTTACTTCCGAACAAGGTTCACAAAAATCGAACCGAACTCGAAAAAGTAACAACGATAAATAGATCGATCTGAAACAAGGTCGCAACCCATTCGAATGATGACAACTGGAATACCAAACAAGTTCAAAAAGTATCAGCAAACACGAGCAAGTCGATAGAATTTAGAAGGAGAAAGTGTAGAAGTCAAAAATAATACGGATATTACAATCGACCTCTTATAAAAGAAATGTCGTCCCCGCAACTCACAACAACGGAAGCAAGGTGACAACACAACAAACAACTGACAGAAACACCTTTCAAAGGCCTCTCAAAGCCGATCCTGAGAACTGTGCTAAAGCGCGAACTCCGGAAGTCTCGATAACCAATTCGCAAAACTGAATTATGTGTCCTTCGAGTCCACACTTGAAATGCCACTACTACAAAAACAAGCAAAGTGATTCAGACTAAAAGACCCGTTGATAAAGATAACGGGTCTCTTTAATATAAGAGACCTGATATTATAAACAACAGGTCTCTTATATGTCAAATGGGTCCGTCATTTTTTTGTGAGAGACTTAAGAGACCCGTTGTTTTTATTGACGGGTCTCTAATATGTAAGAAATAAGAGACCCGTTGCTTTTGTTGACGGGTCTCTAAAGTGTAAAAACTTAAGAGACCTGTTGTTTAACCCAACCGGTCTCTTCTTTTCTTCTTCATATTAGGGCTAACACTTGCCAAATACACGATATCGCCGCGGTCTTCTTCCTTTAAGCGGCAGAAAGAAAACCATTCTTCTGCAAGAGGTCGCTATTATCCCCTCGGAGCGCCTCCGCAACAATATCTCCGGGTTCTCGACCCATTTGATGAAGCATATACAAAGAGGACCCGTTCGAGGCATCTCCATCTTGCTCCTTCTTTCTACCCGATCTCCCACCTTCTTTCTCCCCTTCTTCGGCTTTTCCATCTTCGCCTGAGTTTCACCGCGATCGCCATCTTCTGGAGCTTCGCCGCCGCCATCTTCTGGAGCTTCGCCGTCCCGGTATGTTTTTTTTTCCCTATTTTCATATTTGCTTCAGTTTCTTCATTATAATCTGACTGAAAGAATTTATGTGATTGAATGAGTTAACAAGTTAACAATTCTCATCCTATTTGTTCTCATATTTTTTTATTGAATGTGACATAGGCTATAGTTCTCATATTTTTTGAGCAGCCTGCAGCCACCATCTTGAATCATTCCGATTGAACGAATTTTGAATCATTAAAAGTTGAATCATTTTGAATCGTTCAACTACCATTAAAGGTTAAACGAATTTTCAACCTTTGAATCGTTCAACTACCATTCATATGATTAGTTGCTTTTATGGCGTTTTGTGGGAACACAAACTTTTTATTAATGCCATGTTTCAGTTATTGAGTTAACTGAAAATTTTCATTTCTGTGAGTGGCAGCCTGACTAAGTAACTGAATGTGATTTGACATTTCTACATCCATGTCTAACTTTTTTATCTTCTTCTTCGGCCGATATGCGAGTCAAAAGTGGATAAAATAGTATAGGAGTTGTGATTTTAAGAAGGTGATGAAAATGGAACAAACATGTTGTTTTAAAGTGCATGACACTGCCTAATACTAGGAGAGGAAAAGTAAACTGTTCCGGTTTAATCGGCATATTTCTTGGGAATACCTCTTTTTTTCTCTTTGTGGATCGTAAACTGTGTGTCGACTCCATCATGTTACTCATTATTTTTGTTTTCTCAAGCTATGTGCTTCAGGAGATTCCAAACAGCTAGTGCATTTGGCGAGCCGGTGCTGTCTTTCACCTCTGGGAGAGTTCAGATTAATAGTAAATGGTTTGCATTCTTACCATTCTGTAATTATCCATGTTGTTAATTATTGCTTCTAGAAGAGATGCTGTAATCACATTTTACAGTCATGCATTTTTATGTTTTATTTCTTTTGAAACTAAAATGAGGCTTAAGTAGAATCTTTCGGTGGATTTAATAAAAAACGATTATGTACTATCATCCTAATAATCATATACTATCAGTCAACGAATAAAAAACAAGATATGCTTTTATGAAATGGCTTTATTTCTGCAGGCTCCAGAACCTAATAAAGTTGGCATGGCGACTACTATGTTCTCCTTCCTTTGAATACTGTCGTCATTGAATTTGTTGGTTTATATTCTTAGCTATAATGACATCTTCATTGTTTTGAACGTTGAGGGTCTCTTGACTCTGCAGAACCATCTGGGCAATGTTATGACTGATGTGAGATCTTGTGAACATTTTTTTTTGATAGGGCAAATCTACATAATTATATGCCAGGATTTTATAATG
This sequence comes from Orobanche coerulescens, assembly GCA_033398695.1. Lineage (NCBI taxonomy): Eukaryota > Viridiplantae > Streptophyta > Magnoliopsida > Lamiales > Orobanchaceae > Orobanche > Orobanche coerulescens. The sequence continues at coordinate 178,935,472 of CM065807.1, read as the reverse complement.
CAGCAAATATGCATGGTCCTACGCTTATGATATGTGCACTAGATAAAGAAAAAATAAAATAAATAGTATTAAAAAGAGAAAGAAGGTAAAGAGATAGAAGGGAAACAGTCTAAAGTTGTTTTTATCTTGTTTGGATACTATACCTACTTTTACAATGATTTTACCTTGATTTTTCATGTATTTTAGTTTGATGCTCGTCATCGTCGTCTATCTTGGCTATTCATTTTACACTTCTTTTTTCTGTAGGATGGTAGTAATGGGCTATATACGGGTGATGGTTCTGTTGACACCAAGGGAAACCCCGTTTTGAAGAGCAACACCGGGAACTGGAGAGCATGTCCTTTTATTCTGGGTATTTATGGAATTTTACTCTTGTTTTCCCATATTCCCAATTTTCTGATCCTTTTTTAATATTGATGGTAGGGACTGAATGCTGTGAGCGTTTGGCTTACTATAGAATCGCGACTAACCTTGTAAGTTATCTCACCAAAAAGTTACATGAAGGGAACGTGCCAACTGCTAGAAACGTGACCACCTGGCAAGGCACCTGTTACCTAACTCCCCTTATTGGGGCAGTCTTAGCAGATGCTTACTGGGGAAGATATTGGACTATTGCTGCCTTTTCCACTCTTTACTCATTGTAATCTCCTAACTTCTTCCGTCATTTTATTTTTTTTGGGCTAAAAACTGGACTATTATTTTGTGTGGGAACTTGGTGTTGCGTCATTTTCTTCTCCATTATCCAAGTTTGAATATTTATGGTGGCCCAGACTTTTTACTCATTTTTTTCTTTATAAATGAGAAATGTATTTGTGCTTTTGCTCAGTCCTTAAATTGCACTATGTCGAAAGTAGAATAGTCTAATGCTCGTCTGCTGTTTCTCCTTATTGGACCTAAATAGTGAAAAATGTCCATCTAACAAATTAAACTTCTATTTTATCCCTTAATATTTTAAACTCCAGTGCACCTCTTAAACTGCCATTACTGCATGCAAAGTAGACCGTATTTTTTGAATTCTATTGCAAGTTGAAATTGTTGAACTTTTGGGTTCAACTTGTAAATGTTTCATTCCAGGTGGTTTGTAGTTTGTGATACTTGTGGACAGGTATATGTACAATTGAGCAAGGAATTGAGTGAGTTATGTATTTGATTGTAAATTATTATCGGAGGTTTTTATTAATGCCATGTTTCAGTTATTGAGTTAACCGAAAATTTTCATTTCTGTGAGTGGCAGGCGTGTACAGGGCAACAATCGTAGCTGGCGTGTCACCTACAATGGATGAACTCTCGCTAGTCTTGGGTTGCCTACAACTCCCTAATGTACTTGTAAGAAATAGACTCATTGAGAATCTTGGGGTTAATATTGATACATCAACAAGCTCAGATCTCTTTTCCTTGACTCAGGGTTAATATTGTATCCACCTTCCCAGCATATCCACCTTCTCAGCATCTAGAGATTGCAATAGATGTAAAGATATCATTATAGTGTTGTTTTGTGTTGTTTTATGGTTTTGGGAACGAGTAGGTTTATGATGTTTTTATGTAATGGTGAGTGTTGTTTTGTGTTTATATTTTTGGGTACGAGCACGATTAATATGTTTTTTTTTAATGGTGAGTGTTGTTTTGTGTTTTATATTTTTGGGTACGAGCAGGATTAATATGTTTTTTTAAAAAAAAAAATATGATAAGAGACCTGTTAAACTTGAAATCGGGTCTCTTAGGTTATACAAAAAAATATTTAAACAATCAAAGAGACCCGTTATGTATAAAAACCGGCCTCTCAGGTTTTAAAATAAAAATATTAAAAAAATCAAAGAGACCCGTTAGGTGTAAAATGGGCTCTCTTAGGTTAGACAAAAAAAAATATTAAAAAAATCAAAGAGACCTGTTAGGTGTAAAATGGGCTCTCTTAAGCTAGACAAAAAAATATTAAAAAAATCAAAGAGACCCGGTAGGTGTAAAATGAGCTCTCTTAGGCTAGACAAAAAAATATTAAAAAAATCAAAGAGACCTCATATCTTAGGTAACAGGTCTCTTACCCTTTTAAATTAGTTTCATCTCTCTTGCATAACAGACCCGATTTCTTAGATATCAGGTCTCTTATATCTCAAAAACAGACTGTTGGTCCCTTTTTCTTAAGTATACTCGATACAGCTTGGGAAATGTTTAAGCAAGAGGCTGTATGGTTTTCGATTCTGAGTGCGTAGCGGAAGTCTTTAATATAGTAAGTTGCCGTCGATATAGCAACTCGGTTTATTCTCCTGTTAGCTTGGTGCGTACAGGGTTTTGCAGTGTATACTTGTATAAATTACAATTATGAAAACAGTAACGGCGAAAGGTAAATAACACAGTATTTAAGTGGTTCGAGGTAAACCCCTCTACGTCCACTGGTCCTCCACACAGGAGTAAAACGTTTAATATAAATACTGCGTACACAACTATGTATTTATAATCAAACCTATCCTTGTATCGTTCACACAGATAGATACAATGACTGTCGCTTTCAACCGTTCAGACAGATTGGTTAAAGCTTCCTTCTCGACTAGCTTCTTCACACACAGTTCCAAAGCTTCGTCCTCTTATTCGTCCCACACAGGTCAGAATAACTTTGTTGAGTTCACACAGAGCTCGGTTTTTACACAAAGGTAAAAAGTTAGGTAACCGGGTAAGAACAGTAGCTTTGAAGTTCGTGAGCTGATGATGACTGTTCTTGATGACTGAGTATATTTCTTCTTTCTCAGCTATGGATTGATGCTAGAAAGAAATATACTTGCTCTTATAAGCTTGATCTGATGTTAATGAATATTCAGTCTTTCGATCTTTTGAATATCGCTTGTAAGCTTGTAAATGTTCTTGATGATTCGGATGCTTGTGATGATCTTCAAACTCTGGGGATATATATAGTCTTCTGAATAATATATCCGTTGAGATAGATCCGTTGAGCAAGATTTGATAGTTGACTTGAATAGACAAGGATCCGGATATTGCGGGATTTGAAGATCTCTGACAGCTTAAGTATTTAAATACTTTGTCCTTTCAGTATTTAAATATTTCTTTATCAAATGGTACTTGACTTTAGTGAATACTAAAGATTCCTTTTAAAAACAATCTTCAGTCCTGATCCGATGTGGATGCTGTATCCACTAGAGCTGCTGTATGGAAGAAGGCGTATTGAGGTTTGAGGACTTCCATACTTGGTGCTTACTTAGACTTTATTCTTTGTTTCTTGGTAGCGAGAGCTTCTTTGTATCTTTGTTGTGATAAGGTCTTCGATACAGGATTGCAACTTCAACCGGCTTTCGATACAGGGCTTGCTGTATCAAGCTTTTGGCAATTATCAAAACAAAATCATTTATCCCAACAATTTCCCCCTTTTTGATAATTTCCAAAACTTCTTGATGATTCCAAAACTTCTTGATCATGCCAAGGTTTTGATACCAAAAGCATCTTCAAGCTAAAACAATTTCCCTTTTTCGATAACCACTTGTTGGTAACATGAGAGAACTTCGATACAGGGCTTGATTAATTTTCCCAACAGTTTCCCTCACTATTTGATAGTTTCTTGAGCAGGCTTCTTGATCTTCTGTCAAATGATCTGGTCTTCAGCACTTAGTCTAAAAGAAATGTGAACTGCTCGCAGGCAATTTCTAAAATGATAGCATCTAATAGGGAAGTGTGTTACATCTTAAACTTATGATTGGCGCGTAGGTCCAATCTTACATTAGTAATCTAGTTGAGTACAACTGAACCTATGAACTGTTCACAGACGAGTTCTTACAGCAATACACAATAAAATAAATTTATCAATCATAATTGATGTCCTGTTGTGAAAATAGTATAGTGTTCTTCCTTAAGAGGTACATACAGGATTCAATTTATGTTCGGATTAACGCTGTATTCATGGGTCGTACTGTATTCCCCCTTAATTAATGCACACGTCAGCTGTAGGAAGGTTTCATGCCTTCTTTGTCCTACTGATCTTTGTATTGTGATTACGAGTGTACAGTTAATTAATGGTAGATACTGTATTCTTGGGTCTTACAGCATTCCCCCTCACTTAATGAGTAAAAGCATAAAAACTTACAGGGATTTCTGGCTGTAGTGTTTCCCGATACATGCCGACGCATGGATATCAAGTAACTTTGGGTCCTAGAGTGATATTGCCTTTTGGTACCCAAATTTTCCGGGCAACAATTTGTTTGTTGTAGGCTACTTTTGGTCCATTATATCGATATCTACGTGGGGCAGGCACGTAGTCGTTGTAATCATGATAATTATAATGCATGAAAAATCGAGAATGATAGTTGTTATTCCAGTACGATTGTCGTCTCGGAGGTGGAGCCATTTTCTTTGGCCTAACATCTTGCCTTCTGGGTCTCCAGTTGGATTCCCAACGATGTTGTTGATCTTTGCGCGGACACACCTTTCTTGATGGATATCGGGGCTCCGTATCCGATTACTGGCCTTATTTATCGAGAATCTTTCTTTACGGGCCTTTGTTGGTTGAATCTGACCTTCTTCCTGAATGACTGCTGGCGTTTATGATATGCTTGTGGAGCATGCTGTTGAGTACGCCTTCTGAGTGGCTGTTGGTTCCACTGTCTCGAATAGTAGAGTTGCGGGGGTGGAATGGCAGCTTTTGCTTTTCGCGGTGCAACGTGTTCCTTCACAGAACTCGGGACTTCTTTCGATACAGGAATGGATTCCTCACTCTTGACGAATACCATACTAGATTTTTCTTTGTTGGAGAACGAGTTGTACCCTAAGCCACGTTTATCATGAGCATGTTGCCCAGTGCTTAGGATCTCTTCCATTCTTTTAGAGGATTTCTCGAAAGATTTCAAGATTGTCTCTAATTCTCCTTCACGTTTCTCGAGAGATTTTACTTTGGCTTCGAGTAGAGCCAAATCATTTGTCTTGCTTTCAAGATGAGACTTAGTCTCATTTAGATCGTGAGCAAGTTGATGATTTCTCTCCATGAGTTTTTCTAAATTGACTTTGCTGTTTTCGCAATCAACTGACATATTTTCATAATTATTCTTCAGCAAGTCATTTTCTTCTTTCAACTCTAAGTTAGAAATTTCAAGCTGTATGTTTTCTCCTTTCAATATCATGGGCCGTTTGAATGTTATTAAATTCATTCAGCATATTTTCAAAGGTATGAGATGCATTTATAGGAATAGTTGAGGTAGAGCTTACCTCATCTTCATCGCCGTCTTCATTTTCTTCTTTAACTTCGGCCATAGAGCACACATAGGCTCTATCTTCTAGCTCATCATCTGACGAGTCACTATCAGTGACCACCTGAAGACATTCTTCGGTCTTTGTTGATGCGGGCGGAGCTTTTGATTCTCCAATGAGGGCTTTGAGTTTGTTCTTCATCCTGTTTCTCCAGTCATCAAACTCGTTAATGTGAAACATAGATATCTTATTTGTGATAAAGGTATCCATATTAGAATATGGGAATTACAAAGACTGTTTTCGAAATTAAGTATCTTTAAGGATCTGATTCAGTTAAAAATGCGACTGATTCTTTTTAGAATCAACCGCTCCGATACCAGTTGTTGGTCCCTTTTTCTTAAGTATACTCGTCTGACTTGGGAAATGTTTAAGCAATTTGTATGGTTTCGATTACGAGTGCGTAGCGGAAGTCTTTAATATAGTAAGTTGCCGTCGTCTGACCTCGGTTTATTCTCTGTTAGCGTGGTGCGTACGGGGTTTTGCGATGTATACTTATATAAATTACGATTATGAAAAGCGATGGCGAAAGGTAAATAACACAGTATTTAAGTGGTTCGAGGTAAACCCCTCTACGTCCACTGGTCCTCCACACAGGAGTAAAACGTTTAATATAAATACTGCATACACAACTATGTATTTATAATCAAACCTATCATTGTATCGTTCACACAGATAGATACAAAGACTGTCGCTTTCAACCGTTCACACAGATTGGTTAAAGGTTCCTTCTCGACTAGCTTCTTCACACACAGTTCCAAAGCTTCGTCCTCTTATTCGTCCCACACAGGTCAGAATAACTTTGTTGAGTTCACACAGAGCTCGGTTTTTACACAAAGGTAAAAAGGTAGGTAACCGGGTAAGAACAGCAGCTTTGAAGTTCGTGAGCTGATGATGACTGTTCTTGATGACTGAGTATATTTCTTCTTTCTCAGATATGGATTGATGCTAGAAAGAAATATACTTGCTCTTATAAGCTTGATCTGATGTTAATGAATATTCAGTCTTTCGATCTTTTGAATATCGCTTGTAAGCTTGTAAATGTTCTTGATGATTCGGATGCTTGTGATGATCTTCAAACTCTGGGGATATATATAGTCTTCTGAATAATATATCCATTGAGATAGATCCGTTGAGCAAGATTTGATAGTTGACTTGAATAGACAAGGATCCGGATATTGCGGGATTTGAAGATCTCTGACAGCTTCAGTATTTAAATACTTTGTCCTTTCAGTATTTAAATATTTCTTTATCAAATGGTACTTGACTTTAGTGAATACTAAAGATTCCTTTTAAAAACAATCTTCAGTCCTGATCCGATGTGGATGCTGTATCCACTAGAGCTGCTGTATGGAAGGGCGTTGTATTGAGGTTTCGAGACAGCTTCCATACTTGGTGCTTACTTAGACTTTGTTGCTGTTTCTTGGTAGCGCGAGAGCTTGCTGTATGCTGGCGCTGTGATAAGGTCTTCGATACAGGATTGCAACTTCAACCGGCTTTCGATACAGGGCTTGCTGTATCAAGCTTTTGGCAATTATCAAAACAAAATCATTTATCCCAACACAGACCCCCCCCATGAGGCGGTCTCTTTATCAAAGAGACCGTTGAGATAGAGACCCGTCTAGAGGCGGTCTCTTAGGCTTATTTGGACGGGTCTCTTTGCTTATTTTTGTAGTAGTGTGCGTTACTGACGAGAAGGACAATTTGCACGTACATGCCCCCGGCACAATACGTTTGAAGCACCTCGGCCAGGCATACCGAAAATACAACTGCTAGGTACAATAGAATATATAACATCGCAAAACAACAAACTGAAGATGCCAACTCAGCACAACAGAAAATCATAACACGCAACATATATGGTGATTGTTATCATAAAGCAACACACATATCAACGTCACAGCAACGACGGCACCGTTCGGCGATCTCAACGGCCCGAACGATGACCAGCACATAATCACAAAACATCATGAACAATCACACATTTACACAAATGTACAACCCAATCTTTAACATCTCGCACATGTGCGATAGCACGCAAATCACCACAAAATGACAACGTTAAAGATCAACATCACACCTCTCACCGACGGTGTTATTTATATACGCTTATTTATCATTATTTTGTATTCTTTTATGTTTTGCAGGAAATTGGAGTCCGGAAGCTAAAACAATGAAAACGGGCGAAAACGGCAAAATTTGGCCTGGGGCCGCGGCACAAGGCAAGCGGGCCGCGGCACACGTAGGTGACCAGCGAGCCCCAAGTGAACTGTACCCTAAGCCGCGGCACAAGTATAGTGAGCCGCGGCCCAGGAGGAAAAATAAGTATCACGTATTAGGCGCTGAGCCCCGTGAGCCGCGGCACAGATTAAGTGAGCCGCAGCCCACGGGGAGGTTTTGACAGAAAGTGCCGCATTTCTGGGCCGTTTTAAAGCCGGTTCTCGACCTAATCACACGGATGCATTTTGGAGGCTTCTGGGAGTTATAAATAAGGGTTTAAGGTCATAATCTGAGGATGGGGGAGAGAGGAATCGATCATCATCAAGGAGAAGAAGCAGAAGACATCCAGGAGCAGAGAGCGGAAGCCAGAAGAACGGAGGAATCCGAGTTCTTCATCTGCGTTTGATTTCAATGCTTTCATTCATTATTTCTGTATTTTTATTCTTCAGCATGTCAGGCTAAAACCCTGTTCTAGGATTTTGATGAAACCAAAGTTTTGACGAATTTGCTTTTGATTATCTATATAATTCCCTTTTCTGTTGAGTTTTCCCAATCATTTTTAATGCTTTCAATTATGTGGCCTTAATTGGATTGTTTTAATTACGCAACTCGAATCAGGAGAGGAGAGTTGGTGAGGAACTATTGGTGAGAACCGTTTTATCTTGTGAGATAGGAATATACTCATAGGAACTACGTGGCCTTTTGAAGATTTTGTGCTTTTTGCCTATTGTCGAATTAATTCACCTAGGGATAGAGTGTATTATTCGCCTTAGAAAAATCTACTGACCTCGGGAGAGGCGGTAGAGTATTTTAGCAATCTTCGCCTTCAATAAATTGGGGGAAATCATTATCTTCAGATAATCGAGAGTAAATTTGGATAAATCGAGGTGGATTCACAATCCTAGACTTATTCATCATTTGATTTTCTTTCTTCGAGCGATCGTTTTTACTTTTTGTTCTTTATTGGTTTTCTTTAGTTATTAATTTTCATCCCAAATTTCGACAGTTCAAATAAAATTAGAATACATATAAATTGGTACTTAGTGATTCAGTCCTCGTGGGAACAATATCTCACTCATCACTTTATTACTTGTCTACGATAACGTGCACTTACGTTAAACGAAATATCGCAACAAGTTTTTGACGCCGTTGCCTGGGACTGATTATTCTACTAATATCGATTTCAGTATTTCTAGTCTTAGTCTGAAGATTTTTTATTGTTTTTGTGTAATTTTATTTATTTGTTTTTCCTTTCAGGAGTTTTCGGTTAGTGCATGAGAAAATTCGGTAACGAAGGCCTACTACCTTTGGATACCGAACTCGAGCGCACTCTTCGGAGAAGCAAGAAGGAGAAAAGAGAGTTACCATTAAAAGTCACTATTGCCAATAACATGGGAAATCACGAAGCAGACAATCCCATTCAGCAAGTTCTACCGGCATTAGCACTCCGCGATTATGCTATGTCACAAATAAATGCGAACTTTTCGGGGATTCGGCGTCCAACAATCCAAGCCAACAACTTCAAAATCAAGCCGGCTATTATTCAGATGGTGCAAGCTATCCAGTTTTGTGGATTGCCAAACGATGACCCCAATGCACACATTGCGTCTTTTCTCGTGATTTGTGACACCTTCAAGAACAATAGTGTCACCGATGATGCCATCCGTCTAAGGCTTTTCCCTTTCTCTTTGAGGGACAAAGCCAAATTTTGGTTGAATTCTTTACCGCCGGGCTCGATCACAACTTGGGCAGAATTAGCACAAGCCTTCCTGGCTAAGTTCTTCCCACCATCGAAGACGGCGAGGTTACGGAACGAAATCACCACCTTTGGGCAATTTGATATGGAGTCGCTTCACGAGGCTTGGGAGCGTTACAAGGATTTACTGAGGAGATGCCCACACCACGGCCTACCGGACTGGCTACAAATTCAGACGTTCTATAATGGATTGAGTGCTTCTACACGCACTCTTGTTGATGCAGCTGCTGGAGGTGCCTTAATGGGAAAAACAATGGCCGAGGCACACTCTTTATTGGAAGCTATGGCTGCGAATGCCTATCAGTGGCCTTCTGAACGAGTAATCCCGAAGCGAGTTATGGGAGTTTCCGACAAAGATCCAATCTCTACACTTTCGGCTCAAGTCGCCGCATTGACGCATAAACTTCAAGCCTTTTCACATGCTCCTTCCCCCGTTACCATTGAAACATGTAATTGGTGTAACGGATCTCATCCTAGCGCAGAGTGCCAAGTCGGAAACCCTTTCATGCAACACCCGATGGAGCGAGCTTAGTTCGTGGGGAATGGGAATTGGAAGAACAACCCGTACTCCAACACTTTTAATCAAGGATGGCGAAATCACTAAAACTTTTCGTGGAAGAACGGGCAACCTTTAAAACCTCCACAAGCTCAATTCACACAGCCCCCACAGCAGCCCCCTCAATCACAAAAGGTATCCTTGGAAGATGCTCTTGCTCAATTGAAATTCATGACCCGCACTGACACTACCCTTCAAAATCATTCCGCCTCCATCTGAAACTTGGAAGCACAAATGGGGCAGATTGCAAGTCTATTGTCCTCTCGACCTCAAGGTGCATTACCCAGCGCAACCGAATTAAACCCCAAGGAAAACTTGCAAGCAATCGAACTATGAAGTGGAAAGGAGTTGAAAGTGCAGCCTATCAATGACAAGGACAAAATCGAGCAAAGTGAGAAAGAAAAGGACGAGGCGCCTAAGCCAAAGGCAGTGTCGACTACTCAGCCCACCCCTCAAATTCCATTCTCACAGCGTTTGCAAAAGCAAAAATTAGACAAGCAATTTTCCAAGTTCCTCGACGTCTTCAAGAAACTGCATATAAACATTCCATTTGCCGACACCTTGGAACAAATGCCGAGTTACGTGAAATTCATGAAAGAAGTCTTGTCAAACAAAAGAAAGATCGAGGAGTATGAGACAATCGCATTGACGGAGGAGTGCAGCGCTATTCTACAAAAGAAGCTCCTACCTAAATTGAGAGATCCGGGAAGCTTTACCATTCCTTGCATCATTGGGAATTCGTCTTTTGAAAAAGCCCTATGCGATCTCGGAGCCAGCATAAACCTTATGCCCCTTTCTATTTTTAAAAAGCTGGATATTGGGGAAGCCAAGCCGACGATGGTCTCCTTACAATTAGCCGATAGATCCATCAAATATCCGAGGGGAGTAATAGAGGACGTCTTAGTCAAAGTCGATAAGTTCATCTTTCTGGCCGATTTCATTGTGCTTGACATGGAGGAGGACCACGACATCCCAATTATCTTGGGAAGACCATTTTTGGCAACCAGCCGAACTTTGATCGATGTGGAAAAAGGGAAGCTTACTCTACGAGTTCAAGCGAAAGAATAACTGGCAAGGAATTGTCGGGTCCCAAAAATGCATATTTTAAATGAGACGACAGCTTCTTGAGTTCCAACTTTGGAGGTTTCTCGATTGAAGGGATAGGTCGAGTTAGTGAATTTCCGAGTTCCTCATACGGTTGACGAATGAAAATTGGCGGGGAAGCATCCATGTGTCGTACGTAGGCTGCATGTTCTAAATTTATTTCGGAAACAAACCCAATCAAAACGGACTCCAGTGGATCGGGTGGATAATTCTCTCGAAAGGCTCTACTTACACACGAGTCAATGACGTCAACTTGGAAACAATTTTCAGCATCACTCGGATATTTTAAGGATCGAAAGATATTGAACGTTAAGTTAAAGAAATGAAAGAACTAATTGGTTTAAATAGAGATTGATCATATCCTATTTCTACTAGTGAAACCTCCTTGATTGATTGTTAATTGTATTAGAAACACATCTTTTCAATCTATCAAGTGTTAGTCTTTTTTATCAACATCTTAAAATAGCGAAAATGATTAAAACATCTTTGAATACGAAAGTTATGAGGTGAAAAGTTGATTACTCGATAAACATTCATTTTTTCTTTTATATCCGTGTAAATCAATTCATATACTTAATTAAAAACCTAATTTAATGAACCCGTAATCCCCTAGATTTTATAAATTCCCAACTCATTTTAATTCTATTCATTTTCACTAGTTAAAAATAGTCTACTTTAAAAATAGTCTAGTATAAATAGTCTTAATATAAATAGTCTAGTTATAAATAGTCTTAATAAAAATAGTCTAGTAAAAATAGTATTAATATAAATAGTCTAGTAAAAATAGTAGTATTAAAAATAGTAGTATAGTCTACTTTAAAAATAGTCTAGTTAAAATAGTCTTATTAAAAATAGTCTAGTTATAAATAGTCTAGTATAAAAATAGTCTCATTAAAAATAGTAGTATTAAAAATAGTAGTATTAAAAATAGTCTCATTAAAAATAGTCTTACATAAAATAGTCTTATATAAAATAGTCTCATTAAAAATATTCTTATATAAATTAGTCTTATTAAAAATAGCTTGGTTTAAAAAATAGTCCATTTAATTTAGTTAATATTTAAAAACCCAATAATCTAGTTTAGAATATTTTAGTATTTACTTCTCGCGATTTGTAAGAAAATATTATACGAAGCCCTGTTGAACAATACTCGAGAGAAAAGACCTTGGTTGAACTTACCACAACTACTTCTACCTCGTATATATTTGCGAGCGACTCAAAAACTCCTATTTTAGGATAAGTTTTTGATCGATCAGTACGTGAGTCCTGTGGTTGCTCCGTTCATTGTAGCTTTTTGGTGTGTTGAGTTCAAACACATGGTTAAGTTGTAGGGTTGTGCTCTCTGATGTCGTTCTGTGAGACTGTTGTCATGGTAATGTTTGACGTTGTGTAGTTTCCATCGGGTTATTTTTTCGAGTATGTGATGTGGATAATTGTTTCGTAGACCCCATGTTCTGTGACCAGAGTTGTATTTTGGAAAATAAACTTTGGTTGGTGTCCCTAAATGTTTTTGAAAGACTTGAGAAATTTTAATCCCAAATATTTTCAGAACTCCCGAGATCGTAAAATGTTTTGTAAGAGGTACATTGGGTTTATTTCCCACTTTTCTTGATTAGAACTGTCTTGATCAAATAATTTATCTCGGGAAGTGAGTTCACGATTATTATGTTCTTGGAGTATGTTGTGTATGGCTTGTATTCGTATTTTATACTTGTACTAGCAAAACAGTGGAGTTTGCTAACCCCCGAATATTCGGTGGGTGGATGTCTGTATTGCGTCCAGATACTTGCAGTTTGCTGGGGAGCGAATCACAGAATCGGTAGGAAGGATGATGGAGGGCGACGGTACTAATCACATGAAGACCAGTCATTAAGTATTTTGATAGAGTTTTGTTGTTTGTCTCTACGTTTTATTATTCCCCCGTTTTAGGGGAATGTTGATGTATGTTAACCCCTATGTGGGTATGAGTTGTGAGAAAGAGTTGTGTATGCTTGATGTGTATGTTGTGGTAAAAGACCAAATCGTTCTAGTGGTTCGTCAGTGGCCATGTTGGCATGTATTGATATATTGTGTTTTCTGTATTTAGCCTGGTAGATCCTCGTGGAGAGGGTCTGCGGCGCTGTAATATTCCCGAGTGGTTTGGGGGTGTTAAAATTTCGGAGACTTATGTGACGGGTCGGGCGAAAGCGACCCGGATGACCCTAACATGAGTCTCTATGTGTCGGAAGGTTCCGGAAGGTTCTAGAATGATCAAGAAAGACCCAGAGATCTCTACATACTTGTAAATTCGTAGATGACTCTAGAAGCATGTAGAAATGTACTTCTTACACACTTTGTAGAATGCTCATGTAAATGCCCATGTAAATGTACTACAAGTATCTAGAGTGTTCTATCTAGAAAGTTCTATCTAGAGAGTTCCACTCCAGAACTCTCCTAGGCTGGTATAAAAGGGGGAGGAGCCACATTTGCTCACTCCATCCAGAAATCCTCAAGCAATCAAGCATTTTAAAGCTCTCTTGTACCCAAAGCATTCATACTTAATAAAATCCTTTTGTGCCATTGCCCCTTTTCTCGTTACTTTCAGGCTTACTTAGCAACTCGACTCAGCTTAGTTGTTTAAGTGCCGCACGGGTTAGCTGCGCAAAACTCCCATCCCGTGACAAGTGGTATCGGAGCCACGGTTTGCACACAACCGACTCATATCACACGAGAACAATGGCCAACACTCAGGATGTCCCTATTGATGCTACTCAAGAGCGACAGCGGTCGTGAGGAGCAACGAGGTAACAAGGTCCGAGGCAAGTCCAAGGGACCCTCTGCCGACGCCTTCGAACCTCGGATTGCCACACTGGAAGCCTCGATGGCTAGCTTGGAGGAGAACCTTGATCAAGTCCATGACAGGTTCGACACTCTGCAGACGGAATACGCCGACATCGCTGGCGTGCTGAAGAAACTTATGATGGATCAGTCGGATATGTTGCGTGGGCAACTTATTGAATTCCAGAAGGAGATTCATGGCCTCCGTAGCTTTGTCCAAGAAGAGCTACGCTCTATTCGCTCAGAAGTGGAAGAAGTCCGATCGGAATGGGCTAAACACAAGCGAGCCGCATCATTTAATTCCGCTGCCCCGTTCGCTTTTGATGCGCGCCGCTTGGATGTGCCGAAGCCCAAAACCTACGATGGCACTCGGAATGCCATTGTGGTCGATAACTTCTTATTCGGCCTGGAACGATACTTTGACGCTATGGGCGTAAAAGATGAGGAACAGAAGGTCAACGGCGCGCCAAATTACCTGCGTGGTGCCGCACAACTCTGGTGGCGCCGAAAGTATGGCGATATGGCAAAGGGATCTGCACCATTGACACTTGGGCAGACTTCCAAAGAGAACTCCGAAAACAATTTGCCCCAAGCAATGCTGAACGAGATGCGAGAGCTCGCCTCCGAAGACTCAAGCAGACAGGTACGATTCGTGACTATATCAATGAATTTACAACTCTCATGCTTGAAGTTGAAATGTCCGACAAAGATGCACTTTTCTATTTCACCGATGGCCTTAACAATTGGGCCAAAACCGAGCTGGATAGACACGGTGTTCAGACCCTTGACGAAGCTATCGCCAAGGCTGAATCACTCACTGACTACTCTGGGCAAGGCAAAGATAAACGGCCCATTCATGGCAAAGGTGGGGGAGAAAATCAAAAGGAAGGATATGGCGGTAATCGCAAGAATTGGGGAACTAACCGACCCCCAAGTGGCAAGATCGGGCAACAAAAATTCCCAGGAAAGAAGGAGCAATCAAAGCCCAAAAGCCCTTGCTTCATATGCAACGGCAATCATTGGATACGTGACTGTCCGGAGAAGAAGACTTTAAACGCCCTTGCTGCCCACTTAAAAATCAATGCCGACGATACCTCGGCCACTCCATTAGAAGAACCCCGACACAACATGGGTTCTCTTCAGTACATGTCCGCTCTTAAGGGACAAGCCCCGATGCCCGTTACTCCGAAGAAAGGGCTAATGTTTGCTCGCACCACTATTAACGGTCAAACCGTTAGCGCATTACTCGACACTGGAGCATCTCATAACTTCATGTCCGAGGAAGAAGCCAAACGCCTAGGGCTCAAGACAGTTTATCGCGGAGGTGCGATGAAGGCAGTAAACTCACCTGCCAAGCCTATAGCCGGAATTGCTCATGACGTCCCACTCTCTCTTGGGACATGGTCCGGAAAGCTCGACTTCTCTGTCGTCCCCATAGACGACTTCAAGATGGTTCTAGGCATGGAATTCTTCGACAGATTCCAAGCCTTCCCTATGCCGGGCACAAACACACTCGCCATCTACGATGGGGACAAGGCATGCATGGTCCCTATTGAACGAGCCCATGTTGAGAAGAAACTAATCTCGGCCATGCAATTTAAGAAGGGGATGCGAAAGTACCCCAACTACTTGTTAACAATTCGGCAACTCAATGACGAAGAAAAACTCAACTCATCGCGGACTGACCACCAGCAAATCTTGGAGAATATTCTTGAAGAATACAGGGATGTGATGCCTAAAGAGTTACCTAAGAAACTTCCACCCAGGCGAGAGGTGGATCATTGTATCGAGTTGGAACCTGGTGCCAAACCTCCAGCTGCTGCTCCCTACCGCATGGCACCACCCGAACTCGCGGAACTACGAAGGCAAATCAAGGACCTTCTAGAAACAGGATACATACGTCCCTCCAAGTCTCCCTACGGTGCACCCGTACTTTTCCAGAAGAAGAAGGATGGCACCCTTCGAATGTACATCGACTACAGGGCACTCAATCGGATCACTATCAAGAACAAATACCCAATACCGTTGATAGATGATCTCTTCGACCAACTTGGCAAGGCGCGGTACTTCACCAAACTTGACCTACGCTCGGGGTACTATCAAGTACGAATTGCTGAAGGAGATGAGGCCAAGACCACATGTGTGACTCGCTACGGTGCTTTTGAGTTCCTTGTCATGCCTTTCGGTCTCACGAATGCACCTGCAACCTTTTGCACCCTCATGAACAAGGTACTTCACCCTTTCCTTGACCAATTTGTTGTTGTTTACTTGGATGATATTGTGGTGTACAGCTCGACTCTTGAAGAACATATTCAACACCTTAAACAAGTCTTCCAAGTACTACGCGAGAACGAGCTCTATGTTAAGAAGGAAAAATGTTCATTTGCCCAAGAAGAAGTTGAATTTCTTGGTCACAAGGTTAAAGGAGGCAAAATCATGATGGAAAATGCAAAGGTGAAAGCTATTCGGGATTGGCAACCCCCGACCAAGGTTCCAGAACTTCGATCATTTCTCGGCTTGGTGAACTACTACCGCCGCTTTATAAGAGGATACTCAGCTAAAGCAGCCTCACTGACCGATCTACTTAAGAAAAACCAAGTATGGCATTGGTCCAGCAAGTGTCAGCAAGCTTTCGAAGAATTCAAGCAAGCGGTGTCCGAAGAACCCGTACTGGCCTTGCCGGACCACACAAAAGCTTTTGAGGTACATACTGACGCTTCTGATTTCGCTATTGGAGGAGTGCTCATGCAAGATGGACACCCCATTGCCTTTGAGAGCCGGAAACTCAATGAGACGGAAAGACGGTATACGGTGCAAGAAAAGGAAATGACTGCGGTCATACACTGCCTGCGAACATGGCGACACTACCTGCTTGGCTCACACTTTGTGATCATGACGGACAATGTTGCTACGAGTTATTTTCAGACGCAAAAGAAGTTAAGTCCCAAGCAAGCTCGATGGCAAGACTTCTTGGCGGAATTCGACTACCGACTCGAGTACAAGCCGGGGAAAGCTAATGTAGTCGTGGATGCCCTAAGCAGGAAGGCAGAACTGGCCACTATGAGTTCAAGTATGCCAAAGTCCGACCTCATCCAACGGATTATGGAAGGAATCCAACAAGACGCCAAACTGAAAGATCTTTTGGACAAAATAAGGCAAGGCAAAACAAGGCGATTTTGGGAAGAAGATGGTATTGTACGGACCATTGGCGATCGGATATTTGTGCTTAAGTGGGGAAAACTTCGAAAAGAGATCATAAAGGAGTGCCACGACACTAAGTGGGCTGGTCACCCAGGAATCGAACGCACCACTGCACTCGTGCAGGCTTCATACTATTGGCCGCAAATGATAGACGAAATTGAAGCCTACGTGAAGACTTGCCTTGTGTGCCAGCAAGACAAAAATGAGCAGAATCTGCCGGCAGGATTGCTGGAGCCCCTGCTCATTGCATCAAGGCCCTGGGAGAGCGTCTCAACGGACTTCATCACAACTCTCCCAAAATCGGAAGGATTCGGAAGTATCATGGTGGTGGTGGACCGATACAGTAAGTATGCTACTTTCATTGCCACATCACCCGATTGCAATGCTAATGAAGCTGCCCGTCTATTCTTCAAACATATCATCAAACTTTGGGGGATTCCTTTAAGCATTGTGAGTGATCGAGACCCTCGATTCACTGGACTATTTTGGAGAGAACTATTCGAGCTATTGGGAACCGACCTCAAGTTCTCGACAAGTTTCCATCCCCAAACAGACGGACAGACCGAACGAATCAATGCTTTGCTGGAACTATATCTAAGGCACTATGTGAGCGCCCATCAGAAGGACTGGCCAAGATTACTTGATGTGGCCCAGTTCTCTTACAATCTGCAGAAAAGCGAGGCACAGTAAGTCCCTTTCGAAATCATTATGGGTTTTCACCACTAACCCCGAATCTTGTAGCCTTGACACATGAAGGAAAAGTCCATGACTCACCGCATTGCCCGAGAATGGCATGAGGAAAGAGACATTACGCGCGCCTACCTTGATAAGGCCGCCCGGAAGATGAAGAAGTGGGCTGATCCTAAAAGAAGAGACATTAAGTTCCAAGAAGGTGATCAGGTCATGGTCAAACTTTCTACCAACCAATTCAAGGCATTACGCAAAGTACACAAAGGTTTGGTGAGGAGGTACGAAGGACCATTCACAATAACCAAACGTGTTGGAAATGTCTCTTATATGTTGCAACTCCCTCCAAAACTTAAAATACATCCGGTCTTCCACGCGAGCCAATTGAAACTCTACCATGCCGACTCGGAAGACCCGCACCGAGGAGAGTCAAATCGTGCACCTACTGCCGTAATCACCTCATTCGACAAGGAGGTGGACTATATTGTGACCGAACGAGTTACTCGGAAGAGAGGCGTGCCTCCCGGCACGGAATACTTGGTAAAATGGAAAAACCTCCCTGATAGTGAAGCAACATGGGAACGGGAAGACGAACTCTGGCAATTTCAAGATCACATCAAGAGGTTCAAACAAGAGAACGCGCCGAGGACGTCGCTGAAATAGGTGGGGGAGGATGTGACGGGTCGGGCGAAAGCGACCCGGATGACCCTAACATGAGTCTCTATGTGTCGGAAGGTTCCGGAAGGTTCTAGAATGATCAAGAAAGACCCAGAGATCTCTACATACTTGTAAATTCGTAGATGACTCTAGAAGCATGTAGAAATGTACTTCTTACACACTTTGTAGAATGCTAATGTAAATGCCCATGTAAATGTACTACAAGTATCTAGAGTGTTCTATCTAGAAAGTTCTATCTAGAGAGTTCCACTCCAGAACTCTCCTAGGCTGGTATAAAAGGGGAGGAGCCTCATTTGCTCACTCCATCCAGAAATCCTCAAGCAATCAAGCATTGTAAAGCTCTCTTGTACCCAAAGCATTCATACTTAATAAAATCCTTTTGTGCCATTGCCCCTTTTCTCGTTACTTTCAGGCCTAATTAGCAACTCGACTCAGCTTAGTTGTTTAAGTGCCGCACGGGTTAGCTGCGCAAAACTCCCATCCCGTGACACTTAGCTTATCACTTAGCTCTACCATCCTCTCTAGAAGGAGTCCATAACGTATTTCATGTATCACATCTACGACGATATGTTCACGATCCCAGCCACAAGCTAAATCACGAATCTATTGAGATTGCAGAAGATACTACATTCGAAGAGATACCGGTCGCTATTCTAGATTATCGTATAAAGAAATTAAGAAATAAATATAGTCCTCTAGTTAAAGTCCAGTGGTCACACCATGGAGTTGAAGAGGCCACTTGGGAAACCGAAGAAGCAATGCGTAACCGGTACCCCGAGTTGTTCCAAACATAAGTTTCGGGTCGAAACTTAATTTTGTAATACCCGTAATTTCGATTTCCAGTAATTTCTTTTTTTTCGGCGGAAGTCCATTTTGATGACTCTCTCATGACCATTTCATCATTCTGAGAATGATTAATTATACACTTTTTGACATCCGAGTTCGTTTCGATGTTGTTTTGTTGAGTTCCGTGCTTTTTAGCGACTTTTCCGCACTTGAGTTCGATTCTTGCGAATATCGTTCGAAACTGCTGTTTCGAGTTTCCCGTAAGTCCGTTTAACTTTGTTAGACATGTTATGAACTTCGGTTTGGTTATTCGATCATGTATCGTGATTTTCGGGCGTTCTGGGCCATTTTGTAATTTACCCAAAGTTATGGGTATCCGTATCTGTATTTGTTGTCTCGACCCTTTTCTTGGTCGCGTATGATTAATTATTGCATTATGTTTTCATTTAGGGGCGTTGATGTTGTCCACAAACTATTCGTCGTGTTTGTTCCGTACGTTTTCGGAAATCGAGTCGTCGAGCCCTGGTGGTCGGGCACTGACCGTACGGTTGCGGGACTGGCCCGACGGTTGCAGGTTCTGGACGGACGTTTGCGGGCACTAGCCGTACGGGTGCGGCAGGAACCGGCGTAGTGCACGCTACGGGCGGAAGGTAGCGCACGCTACGGCCGGGGGGTAGCGCACGCTACGACCGGTTGGCTGCGCGCGCTAGCGGGCCGATGCAGTAGGGCAGTGGGGTACTGGACTCGGGTGGATCGGCAGGTAGCGCACGCTCTTGCGGACAACTGCGCCGCCTTCGGGCGAGTAGCGCACGCTACGGCCGGAAGGCTGCGCGCGCTACCTGGCCGAGCAGTGTCTCTGGATTGCGGCCTGGGCCGATAACGTACGCTAGCTCGGCAGACCAGTGCACGCTAGGCTGCACCTGTATAAATGTGACAGACCAGTCACATTTCCTCTCGTTTTTCATTTCCTCCCTTTATCTTCCGTGGCTGGAGATGTGGAGATCTTGGAGCCATGATGTTTGTCAACAAATCCATGGAGTTCTTGAGTTCATAACATTTATTGATCATCCTATATCATCCTTTGATCCAGCGAATCAAGGTAATCTCTTCTTAGAACCCTAAATTCTTGAATTTCGGGGTTTTTGCGTTTTTGTCCGATTCATACCGTATTGTTGATTAATTCATGATGGGTATGATTAATCTTAGTGGTATTCTTGTGTTTAACATTATTTAATCCATTGTTCTTCGTCGAATCAAAGTATATTTCTTGATTTCCATCGAATCGACTTTTGGGGGATTTGTTCTCGATCTCGTTTTCCATCCGTTTTTGATGGATCAATTGTGATTAAATGATGTTTTTAAACATATTCTATGGATTGTATATCCATATTTCGACTTGGAATTCCGTTTTCGTGTTTTGTCGGGACGGATCGTGTTCTTGGCCGTTTTAGGGGAAACCCTTGAACTGTAATATCCGGATTTATTACGGTGTATTTCATCTGTATTCAAACCCTGTATTATTCGGATTTGTGGTTGTGATTATTGGAGTATGATATTTCTTGCATTGATATCATTCTACATAAGTATAGAAACATGCAAAATTTCTCATGCAACCTCGTGATAGCGCACGCTAAGAATGTAGCTTAACGCGCGCTATCGGGCTGTTATTAGCGCACGCTATGCAGGTAGGAGTTGCGTGCGCTAAGAACTCAATTATTGAGCGGGACGGCTAGCACATGCGCCAGCTGGGACATGGGTCCGGATAAGATTACCGCGAACGAACCTGGACAGTTCTGAAGTCAACTTTTATTAGCGCACGCTAAGGAAAGCTTAGTAGCGTGCGCTAACTTGTTAAAATGCAGAATATTATAAATGGGACAACAACCCGTTTTGGCTTACATTTTACTCGTCCATTCTTCATTTCTGAGAGACCAGAGAGCTGTAATAATCCTCCTACACACTTAGAACACATTTTGTTGGTGTTTATACATTGGTTATCACTTGGGAGTAATCATTGAAGTGGAATAGCACCTTGGGGTGGCATACAACCAACCGGAGTCGGATTCTACCTTACGGTTCAGTGATTTTCATCATATTAAGGTATGTTCAATCTATCTCCAGACTTAGAGTTGGATTCTAACGATTTGGATGATCATGTTAACGAGATATGGATTTTCATAGATGAATTATCCAAAATACATCATGTTTGGAATATTGAGATGAATAAACCTTAAGTACCTTGATTATGATCATCATGATTTGAATCTTATTACATTGAATATGTAAAGGAAGCTTCTATCATTGGTAATCCGAATCTAGTAGATGACTTCATAGCAATCTCGGACTTGACTTTAACATCATTGTTGTTAGATAAATCTAAAGGATTGATCATGGAAGGATTTATCTAGTATAGATGGAACGTTTAACAACTTCAGCATGATAATACTGATTGATATAAAGGTGTTGATATCAACCGTTAAGCCTTTCGAATTGTCGTATGAAGATTTGTAGTCGAAATGGAATATGGTTTTATATGGTATGCATATCCTTGAATCCGAAGTTGTTGTTATCCGTAAGATCATTCATAAACGTATGTACATTATATTCATGGAGGTAACATGAATTATCACGGAAGATTTCATTGTTGTGATCATGATGAGAACAGTTTACTGCCCAGAAGTAAACTGCCATGCATAGATAGCGCACGCTAAGCTATGAAGATTAACGTGCGCTATCGAGCACGAGTTTAGCGTACGCTACGTTTGGTACGTAACGTACGCTAGGCCATCGAGCAAGTCGATCGGTGATCGGTGAAATCGACCATGCATAGTTAGCGTACGCTAGGCTTTGTTGTTTGCGTGCGGTATCGAGCAGACTTAACACGCTACGCAGAGTACTTAGCGTGCGCTAAGCAGTTCAGACAGATTACATCTTATGAACTTTTGGCCGTAAATCGAATTGTTAAACATTCGTACGATGTGAGATAAATTCTATATCATTTCTTTTGTTAAGGTTTGATCTTGTTGCGTGATTGATTGAGGAGGACGACCTTCGAGTGTTCATTTTCGTGGAAGTGTTGTTCTTGTCTTCAAATCGAGGCAAGAACTTTAATTGTTTTATGTATTGATGTTATACGTATTGTCGTGCATGTATGTCGTTGTTGTATGTCCACCTCGTGTTGGTCCGACAGGATCATCGGGGGATCTATGCTAGCATGCGCTGGATCATCGGACGGGTTTTTCCACCACGGGTTGGTCTGACGGGATCATCGTGGGTTCTAGGCAGTGAATGCTGGATCGACGGAATTACCCTGTGTATGTTATGATATCATGTTGTGATTATCAGTTGTGTATGTCATTTATGAGTTTCACGTAGGAGAAGATTCGTTGGTATTTTGTCGTTTACGTTATTATTCTTCGTGAGATATGAATAATATGTTGTGGTACTTGTACTAGAATCGTTGTGCTAACCCCTTCGGGGGTGAACATTTTGTTTGTGTTCAGGATCCAGGAGAGTGGGAAAACAACCACTGGAGCTGCATGACGACGAGGGTGCAGAGTGATGTTTTGGCGGGTTTATTTGTCTGTTGTTTATTGGTTATTTCAATAAGTACTCGAGTACGAAGTTATTTATGCTGGATTTGAGTTGGTGATGTATTATTAAGTTCCCGTTGTACAATCATACTTTCAGTATTTGGTCAGGACTGTTGTATCTTAATTCCGTTATTTCCATTCGTTAATACCTTTTAATGTCTGTTCAATTCTTCAGCCTTGTAAATGCTTATGTAAAAGATTTACGGCGCTGTAATATTCCTGAATATATCGGGGGTGTTACAGAATATGGTATCGGAGCTAAAATTATGGATATCTTGGCCGTTGGGTTAAAATAGGGGTCATTTATGTCTTTTGAGGTAACCGGCCGTGAATGACATCACTGCACTGCCTACGTCTTCATGCGAACGGTGGTTGTAAGTTCCTAAACTCTATCTCGTTCTTTACATGTTGTGTCTCTTTATACTCGAATATTAGAACGATGCTGTTTCCTGTATATTAAGTATTTATGCTTACAGTATGTTGAGAGGCGGACGTGGACGTGGTCGCGGTCGTGGACGCGGACGGAGAAATGCCGAAAGGGAAGCGTCGCCTTCTAATCAGGCCAGTTATAGCTCAGGCGAGCCGCAACAATTTATTAATAACGAACCAGATCCTGCTGTACCAGAGATCCTTCGTCAAGTGGTGAACCAAATGACTCAGTTCGCCCAGGTGGTGGACCGAATGCAAGTGGCGGTGGGACTACAGCAGGGAGAGAGACAGCAAGGGATCCCAGACATGGGAAATCGAGGTGACCGGTGGCTGCAAGAGGTGGCGAAGATGCAACCACCCAAATTCGACGGTATTTCTGAGACTCCCACCTGGGATCATTGGGTGAAGGAACTGGAGAAAATCTTTGCCGGAATTAACAGCCCAGATGACCGGAGAGCCTCTATCGCTCAATATTTTCTGATAGGGGAAGCGTCCGAATGGTGGGAAGCCATCCGGCCTGTAGACCATGATGCTGATTGGACAGAGTTTAGATTGATGATGGAAGCTCAGTATGTAACGCCCCAAAAAGGCGGCTATTACAGTGCCGTGAATCCCACACTGGGACCCACCAGGCGATATTCAAAACAGATTAAACAAATATTATTTGTGATACCGAACCACAATGAATAGTTATTACTCCGATTAGGAGTTTATTAAAATATGGCCAACGGCCTTACAATACACAGGATCCGAAAAAAAACAAGTATAAACCATATGGGATGGAAAATACTTCAATGTCAAATACAACCAAATAACAATTTAAATGAAGCAGGAAATAACATAACACGGTTTAACATAACCGGACAACAAAGACGTGGGGCCCCCGAACTAGTATCCTTCGAACCCTTCGCCGTCGACATGCTCTTCCCGTGCCTTGCCTTTGCCTCGACCTAAAATACAATACAAGTATTTCGCCCACACAGGGTCAGATATACATGATAATCAATTCTTCCGACATTATACAATTCACATATATAGATCTCAAGAAAATCATTCCGACTATTAATCATACCCCTCGGGCGTATGAAACAATCAGTCACAAAACATCGAACACATCCAATCATACATGGACTATGAACGATTAACAATATAGCTCAAAATGGACATCACGATGCGCCCGATCCGAAATGTGTCCGTGTACATGTCCACCCGTATACGGAATCCGAATATACGTGTGACAATGTACCTAATTAGCCCCACGAACTACGTCGTGTGCACGATCCAATACGGAAACATCCACGTATGACTATACAAGTGCGAGCTAAAAATCCTACACAATATCAATCGGCACGCAGATATGATTCGGAAATGTCACGACACAACATGACAACGAAGTTCAATGAAATACACATCGATTAAGGATCAATAAAACTCACCAAAGTGAAAATAAAGACCAACGAGATCAACGATTCAAAGCAGCGTGCTTGGGAATGCAATCCCATAACATCAAGGACAATGTCAAATCACGACAAACGTTACATGAACAATTCATACACATGAAATATATAATCATCACAAGAATCTAATCATCATTATAACCAAGCAAGATAACTTGCCTCAAATCCGTAAGCGAAAGATAGTCCTTCTCCAAATGATCAAACGGACGTTATCCTCGGTTAAACACTCAATCGAACAAGCAACCTTGAATGAAACGTAATTCATTCAATAACATATTCACATAATATTAATATCAATTCGTAGGAAACGATGCCCGCAACCTACTCGAATAATTCATTCCACCCCAATGAATACCTTAACGATTAATGAAAGGTTTCAATACATCTAATTCATCTTCCAAAATCGGATTACCATACCAAAAGTGTCCTTTAATTCTCTTGTTATTCTATGAACAAAACATCTTCAATTTGCCAATAAAATGGGTTTAAATCAAATTCTCATGTTCTACAACATCTACTATTATAAAAGGATAGTCATAATGAATTTGATACTCAATCTACCATGACAATATTGTTTATAAACAGCATCATCTTCTTAAGATCACTATCTATTTAGCATGATGATGAACCACATTCTAAGTTATCAACACATTAGATTAATGAAAAGTCATTGTTGTAGTTATCAAGATTCCTTATCATTCTTCAAAGACTTGTGAAGCTGAACCATAATGATTTAAAGCTTCTAAGATTTCTGAACAAGATCATCTAATCCTATCTTTAACATTATCAAGTTCTTCCCAAGGTAATTAAATACCTAAAATGGTGTTTAAACAGTCTATGATATCAAGTTCTTGATTAAATCCAGTTATGATGAAGCTAACCGATCCAACAACGTTCTACTGAATTAAATTCGTCCAGTAAAATGAGTAATGATAACTATAAACATGATTACCATCACTACGACATCAAGAACTCATCTAATCTAAACCCTCATTTATCATATTCATCAAAAGTGTTAAAAAGGTTGGATTAAAACTATGTTTTACTTGATTAATCTAACTCTAGGTGAAGTATAATTCGTCATTAACATCAACATAAGAAAATAATGCAGAGAGGAAAGTACACATACCTCCAGAAATGAAGAACAACTTCAATGCTATGAGAAAATATACTCCAAGCTCAAGAACAACTCCTAGTCTCCAAGGAAATGATCTCCACTCCAAGATTTAAGGCTTAGAAACAAGTTGGTGAAGGTTGATATCGTTTTGGTAGTGCAGCGGTATGATATGTGAAGAGAGAAATTCGGTTTGGGGTTGTGAAGAAATGAAAAGCAGTGGTCCTATAAATAGACATGCGAGACTTAACGCACGCTATTGGGGACGATTTAGCGTACGCTAATGCACTTACGTACGCTATCCGGTCAATTTACGTACGTAAGCGGCTTACGGTGGCTCGTCTTGAATTATCGCAGGCCGTTAGCGCACGCTAACGAGAAATGGGTTACGCACGCTAATAAAAGTAGATTCTCACCGACACGACAGCTCAGACCTTGATCACATGCATGCTAACGGCTAAGGAGTTCACGTGCTGAAGTCAACTGATGCCAGATTCCCTCTTAGCGTACGCAACAGAGGAATCCTTACGCACGCTAAGGCACAGGATTAGCGTACGTTAATCGTACTGTGTAGCGTACGCTACATCAACAGAAAATGCAACTCTCTTATTAACATCGAATCATCACCTATGAAATGAAATAACAACGATATGATATTCAAATCTATAATACCTTAACATAATACTAAATGCAACGATTTATGATAATCAGATTATCCGAATAATACAACGACAGGTAAAAATGAAAAGTTACAGTCGGATATTACATACTCCCCCCCTTAAAAGGAGTTTCGTCCTCGAAACTAAGGGGTAAATAACTCGGGGTATCTCGCTCGCATACTATCCTCGGTCTCCCACGTAGCCTCCTCGACTCCGTGTCGTGACCACTGAACTTTCAGTAGGGGAATCGTCTTGTTCCGCAACTGCTTGATCCTCCTCTCGAGTATCCATACGGGACGCTCCTCGTACGAATGATCCTCTGCTAATTCAATCTCTTCGAATTGAAGTACATGGCTCGGATCAGCAACATATTTCCTCAACTGGGAGACATGAAACACGTTGTGAATCTTACTCAAAGTCGGTGGCAAAGCTAGTCGATAGGCCAGATCGCCTACACGCTCCAAAACCTCAAACGGCCCAATGTACCTTGGGATCAGCTTGCCCCTCTTCCCGAAACGAAAAACACCTCGTGTAGGAGACACCTTCATTAACACATGGTCACCAACCTCGAACTCAATCGGTCGTCGGCGGTGGTCAGCATAAGACTTCTGTCGACTTTGAGCCGTTAACAACCGACTCCTAATCAAAGTGATCTTCTCACGGGCTGCTAACAACATATCGGGTTCCGTACCCAGAGATTCTGACAGTTCGTCCCAACACAAAGGGGACCTACAGCGACGGCCATACAATGCCTCATACGGTGCCATCTGAATCGAAGCGTGCCAACTATTATTATAAGTGAATTCTACCAAGGCAGCTGGGCTTCCCAATCGTTCTTCCAATCAAGAGCACATGCTCGCAACATATCCTCTAGAGTCTGGATGGTTCTCTCTGACTGACCATCGGTCTGTGGATGAAAAGCCGTACTGAAATTCAACTGCGTGCCCATCGCACGATGAACTGCCTTCCAAAAGTGTGACACAAATCGCCCGTCACGGTGTGATACAATGCTCTTGGGGGTACCGTGTAGTCTCACAATTTCCTTAATAAACAGCTGGGCCAATCTCTCGGGACCCCACGTGTCCTTTATCTCCAAGAAGTGGGCTGATTTGGTCAAACGGTCCACAATCACCCAAATCGTATTCATTCCTCAACGACTTGTCGGCAAGCTAGTAATAAAATCCATAGATATGTCCTCCCATTTCCACTCAGGAATCGGAAGCGGTTTCAGCATTCCTGCGGGTCGCTGGTGCTCAATCTTAACCTGCTGACAGGTTAAGCACCTCGAAACGAATTCGGCAACCTCACGTTTCATATTCCCCCACCAATAATTCTGCTTCAAATCCTTATACATCTTGCTAGAGCCCGGGTGAATAGAGTACGGGGTAGCATGGGCTTCTCTCATGATAGAGTTCCTCAACTCTTCGTCAGCGGGTACACAAACTCGATTTCTAAAATGTATCAATCCATCCTCGTGGATCACGAATCCAGGGGCTTTCCCCTGGGTTACTTCATCCCGAACTCGAGATAAGAATGGGTCCGTAATTTGCTTCGATTTGATCATATCATCAAGAGACGAAGAAATCTCAAGGGTGCAAAGTTGTCCCTGAACACGCTGTAACCAAACTTCAATTTCTGGCCTCATAAGGTCCAACTGCAATTCCCTCTGTGCTGTTAAACGGCTCAGCATCTGCTCCTGCACTGTCTTACGGCTCAATGCGTCGGCAACCACACTTGCTTTACCCGGATGATAAAGGATCTCGATATCATAGTCCTTGATTAATTCTAGCCACCTTCTCTGCCTCATGTTCAACTCCTTCTGAGTAAAAATGTACTTTAGGCTCTTGTGGTCTATAAAGATCTGGCAGGTAACTCCATAAAGATAGTGACGCCAGATTTTCAAAACAAACACCACGGCTGCTAACTCCAAGTTGTGGGTCGGATAGTTAACTTCATAGGGTCGCAATTGTCTCGATGCATAGGCGATTACTTTCCCTTTCTGCATTAGTACACATCCCAGACCCTGTCTCGACGCGTCACTATACACCACAAATCCTTCCGTTCCCTTTGGTAAGACCAAAACAGGTGCCGAAATCAATCGAATCTTGAGCTCTTCAAAACTTTGCTGACATGATTCTGACCACAAATACTTCTTGTCCTTTCGCAGTAAGTTAGTCATTGGTTGCGCAATTTTAGAGAATCCTTCTACGAATCGTCGGTAGTAACCTGCTAGGCCGAGGAAACTACGAACTTCGTTCACGTTCTTCGGTGGTAGCCAATCTCGAATGGCTTCCGTCTTTTGTGGGTCCACTCTCACCCCTTCGGATGATATCACATGCCCGAGAAAGACAACCTCAGGCATCCAGAATTCACACTTAGAAAATTTCCCATAAAGTTGTTCCCGCCTCAATGTATCGAGAACTTGGTGGAGGTGACGCTCGTGCTCCTCGTGGTCGCGAGAGTAAATCAGAATGTCGTCAATGAAAACGACTACAAAGCGATCCAGATAGTTAATAAAAACTCGATTCATCAACTCCATGAATACCGCGGTGCATTAGTCGGTCAAATGGCATCACCACGAACTCATAATGCCCATAGCGAGTACGGAATCTTTGTCTTGAAATGTCGACTCTCGAATCCTCAGCGATGATAACCGGATCTCAAGTCGATCTTAGAAAACACGGCGGCTCCACGAAGTTGGTCCAATAAATCATCAATACGAGGCAATGGATACTTGTTCTTGATGGTTACCCTGTTCAGCTCACGGTAATCAATACATAAGCGTAGAGATCCATCTTTCTTCCGTACGAATAACACTGGTGCTCCCCAAGGGGATGCACTAGGTCGAATATAGCCTTTGTCAGTCAACTCCTCAAGCTGGTTCTTCAATTCTTGCATCTCAGTCGGAGCCATACGGTACGGTGCTTTTGAGAGCGGGGACGTACCTGGTTCTAACTCAATAATAAACTCCACGTCACGATGAGGAGGTAAGCCTGGCAACTCGTTTGGAAATACATCTGAGTAGTCTCGGACTACCGGCATGTCGGCCAATTCAACTGGTCGATCAGCTGTTTTGGTCATGTAGCACCAATAACCAATACACCCTTGATTAAGCAGTTTCACTGCTTTCATAGCGCTGATGACTCTCCCAGAATGACTGGGATTATCACCTCGAAAAATAAACTCGAATCCATCATCAGAAGTGACGGTAACCATCCGCTTGCGTACACTGAGTATTGAATCATGACGATCCATCCAATCGATACCCAAGATTATATCATCCTTAGGTAGATCGACTACAATCAGATTTGACAACCACTCACGGTCGTTCAAACGAATCGGACAGTCCTAGACTTCACGACTCCTAATAATCCTTCTACCATCAGGTAGACCAATCACGTAGGGCTCACAATTGATAACATGGTCTAGAGGCAAACGACTTAAACAAGAAGAAGATATAAAAGAGTGTGAAGCACCGGTATCAAAAAGAACATACACAGGCTGGGAGTGGATCTCGAGTATACCTGAAATCATGCTGGCCTCGGGATCATCAGCTCTCTTCATCTCGTAAATCCTGGGTTTCGCAGTTCCGGCACCAGGTGTACCACTTTGATTCCCACGGCCCATTCCCCTATTCGCCCCGGTGGTCTGATAGGAAGCGGACGGAGGCGTCCGGTTCTGGACAGAAGATTGAACTGGAGCATGAGACGCTACTGGATCATGTCCGGGCCCACCCCTGCAAAAACGAGCACGGTGACCAATCTTGCCACAAGTATGGCATGTGACGGCAGGCTTCGGGCATTTGGAGCTGAAATGCCCCTGGTCTCCGCAGTTATAGCACACAACAGATGAGGGCACTGCTCGAGAGTGCGATCCAGCTGGCTTCGACGCCATGGGTGGTCGATCAGAGGGGTTTGGCAATGACTGGGGCTTCCTGAATGTCCCCCGGTTACTCTCAGTCTGGTTCTGGTTCTTGGACCTTTTGTTGTTGGACTGTGGTTGTTTCTTGGAAATCTCCTTCGCGGTGAGTTCGTACTCCAGAGCCTTCTCGATGAACTCTGGTAAGGTAGTACAGTGGTGATTCAACAGCTGCATTCTCATTCGGGGTTTAAGCCTCTCGAGAAAGTATTTGACCTTATCGGCCTCTGTTCGGATAATTGTTGTGGCAAAAGGAAGGAGTCCCTGGGATTTCTCAGCAACAGATAATACATCATCGTCTTCAGACGGGTCGGGGTTCAAAAGTTCCGACAGTTTGGCCTCACGGAGTATACAGATAATGCGGTCTAGCATGAGGTTTTTAAATACCTCCCAAGTGTAAACACCATCAGCTGGCCTTACTGAAAGCCACCAGGTATGAGCGCCTTTGCTAAGATAATACACGGCTACCGAGATGCGATTCTATTCCGGGCAGTCCACCATCTGAAAAAGTTTCTCAAAATGCTCGATCCAATGCACAATATCAGCAGGCTCAGAGGAGCCTTCAAAAGTCGGTGGTCGCTGGCGAGAGATGTCGCTGATAATCCGACTCACGGGTCCGCCAATCACAGGAGGAGGACGAGCCCCCTGCTGTTGGCCAGTAGCGGTCCTCTGCATAGCTTCCATTAGTTGACCCATCTGGGTCATCTGGGTCATCATGCCCTGCATTACGACGTGAGGATCGACACGCGCATCCCCGCGCCCACTGTGGTGCGATTGTTCCCTAGAAGGTGAACCACTATCTTCGGAACTCTGATCCACATTCGCGCGTCTGTTGGCTCGAGGTATCGGGATTCGGCCCCT
This sequence comes from Orobanche coerulescens, assembly GCA_033398695.1. Classification (NCBI taxonomy): domain Eukaryota; kingdom Viridiplantae; phylum Streptophyta; class Magnoliopsida; order Lamiales; family Orobanchaceae; genus Orobanche; species Orobanche coerulescens. The sequence continues at coordinate 178,904,398 of CM065807.1, read as the reverse complement.
TCCGCGGCCCCGTCCCCCTCTGCCACGACCTCTCAGATTTCTTTCCATACTGAAAGAATCAATCGTAATGATAACCATAAGTACAGTTCAAGATACTAAAATTCATGCTAAGTTAATAGCAACAAGGGATCACATATTTAAGGAAAACGGTTATCGATACCACAAATGTCGCACCGAATATCATATCGGTATCAAGTCGAACAATTTCAATTGTATAATCAATTCAGCATTTACCTCGGATTATCAATCAGATAAATCCTGTCACAATTCCTTGAAATAACATGATCAACAAGGAGACCCATACTGATATCAATATCATGCCAGTAATTAAATCATGGCTCATAAAGTACATACCGTGTTTGGCTCGTAGGGTCAGGCGCTTGCACAGGTCACACGTGACACGAAGGTCTCTTGATACTAGTTCAATTCTCAATGACTCATAAAAAAAAAGGAAACAACTCTCTGATACCATCTTCTGTAACGCCCCAAAAAGGCGGCTATTACAGTGCCGTGAATCCCACACTGGGACCCACCAGGCGATATTCAAAACAGATTAAACAAATATTATTTGTGATACCGAACCACAATGAATAGATATTACTCCGATTAGGAGTTTATTAAAATATGGCCAACGGCCTTACAATACACAGGATCCGAAAAAAACAAGTATAAACCATATGGGGATGGAAAATACTTCAATGTCAAATACAACCAAATAACAATTTAAATGAAGCAGGAAATAACATAACACGGTTTAACATAACCGGACAACAAAGACGTGGGGCCCCCGAACTAGTATCCTTCGAACCCTTCGCCGTCGACATGCTCTTCCCGTGCCTTGCCTTTGCCTCGACCTAAAATACAATACAAGTATTTCGACCACTATTGGTCAGATATACATGATAATCAATTCTTCCGACATTATACAATTCACATATATAGATCTCAAGAAAATCATTCCGACTATTAATCATACCCCTCGGGCGTATGAAACAATCAGTCACAAAACATCGAACACATCCAATCATACATGGACTATGAGCGATTAACAATATAGCTCAAGATGGATATCACGATCGCCGATCCGGAAATGTGTCCGTGTACATGTCCACCCCGTATACGGAATCCAGAATATACGTGTGACAATGTACCTAATTAGCGTCACGAACTACGTCTCGTGTGCACAGTCCAATACGGAAACATCCACGTATGACTATACAAGTGCCCGGCTAAAAATCCTACACAATATCCAATCGGCACGCAGATATGATTCCGGAAATGTCACGACACAACATGACAACGAAGTTCAATGAAATACACATCCAATTAAGGATCAAGAAAACTCACCAAAGTGAAAATAAAGACCAACGAGATCAACGATTCAAAACGACGTACTTGGGAATGCAATCGCATAACATCAAGGACAATGTCAAATCACGACAAACGTTACATGAACAATTCATAAACATGAAATATATAATCATCACAAGAATCTAATCATCATTATAACCAAGCAAGATAACTTGCCTCAAATCCGTAAGCGAAAGATAGTCCTTCTCCAAATGATCAAACGGACGGTATCCTCGGTTAAACACTCAATCGAACAAGCAACCTTGAATGAAACGTAATTCATTCAATAACATATTCACATAATATTAATATCAATTCGTAGGAAACGACGCCCGCAACCTACTCGAATAATTCATTCCACCCCAATGAATACCTTAACGATTAATGAAAGGTTTCAATACATCTAATTCATCTTCCAAAATCGGATTACCATACCAAAAGTGTCCTTTAATTCTCTTGTTATTCTATGAACAAAACATCTTCAATTTGCCAATAAAATGGGTTTAAATCAAATTCTCATGTTCTACAACATCTACTATTATAAAAGGATAGTCATAATGAATTTGATACTCAATCTACCATGACAATATTGTTTATAAACAGCATCATCTTCTTAAGAACACTATCTATTTAGCATGATGATGAACCACATTCTAAGTTATCAACACATTAGATTAATGAAAAGTCATTGTTGTAGTTATCAAGATTCCTTATCATTCTTCAAAGACTTGTGAAGCTGAACCATAATGATTTAAAGCTTCTAAGATTTCTGAACAAAATCATCTAATCCTATCTTTAACATTATCAAGTTCTTCCCAAGGTAATTAAATACCTAAAATGGTGTTTAAACAGTCTATGATATCAAGTTCTTGATTAAATCCAGTTATGATGAAGCTAACCGATCCAACAATGTTCTACTGAATTAAATTCGTCCAGTAAAATGAGTAATGATAACTATAAACATGATTACCATCACTACGACATCAAGAACTCATCTAATATAAACCCTCATTTATCATACTCATCAAAAGTGTTAAAAAGGTTGGATTAAAACTATGTTTTACTTGATTAATCTAACTCTAGGTGAAGTATAATTCGTCATTAACATCAGCATAAGAAAATAATGCAGAGAGGAAAGTACACCTACCTCCAGAAATGAAGAACAACTTTAATGCTATGAGAAAATATACTCCAAGCTCAAGAACAACTCCTAGTCTCCAAGGAAATGATCTCCACTCCAAGATTTAAGGCTTAGAAACAAGTTGGTGAAGGTTGATATCGTTTTGGTAGTAGAGAGGTATGATATGTGAAGAGAGAAATTCGGTTTGGGGTTGTGAAGAAATGAAAAACAGGCTGGTCCTATAAATAGACTGTGCAGACTTAGCGCACGCTATCGGGACAGTTTAGCGTACGCTAATGCACTTACGTACGCTATCCGGTCGAATTTACGTACGTAAGCGGCTTACAGTGGCTACTGTCTTGAATTATCGCAGGCTGTTAGCGCACGCTAACGAGAAATGGGTTACGCACGCTAATAAAAGTAGATTCTCACCGACACGACAGCTCAGACCTTGATCACATGCATGCTAACGGCTAAGGAGTTCACGTGCTGAAGTCAACTGATGCCAGATTCCCTCTTAGCGTACGCAACAGAGGAATCCTTACGCACGCTAAGGCACAGGATTAGCGTACGTTAATCGTACTGTGTAGCGTACGCTACATCAACAGAAAATGCAACTCTCTTATTAACATCGAATCATCACCTATGAAATGAAATAACAATGATATGATATTCAAATCTATAATACCTCAACATAATACTAAATGCAACGATTTATGATAATCAGATTATCCGAATAATACAACGACAGGTAAAAATGAAAAGTTACAGTCGGATATTACACAGTATTGCCCTCGTCATGTGAGGGAAGCCAAAGTTCAAGAGTTTTTCTCCGCTCAGCCTTATGATGTGCCAGTATCCCAGGCAATTAAGACGTTTAACCAGAAGCTGGCATTTGTTCGACATTTGGTCAGAACAGATGCAGAAATGATGATCCATTTTGATATGAGGATGAAACCAGAAATCCAGAGGTACATGTCCGGAATTGAATGTACCACACTCCGTCAATACCAGGATAAGGCGTTGGCGTATGAGATCAAGGAAGAAGCTATGGAGAAATTTTCGGAGTCCAAGAAACAGAAAGTCTCTAGTACTTTTACAGAGCACAAGAACAGCGGGCCCCGAAAGGTCCAATCATCTTTTCACTCTTTCAAGAAACCTCTGCACCCAGTTAGGAGCGGAAAGAACTTCGGAGCAACATCAACTATTACTGATGTTACCAGGAAATGCTTTAACTGCGCCCAGACGGGGCACTATCGATGGAATTGCCCCCTTCCTGTCGTGACTTGTTTTGATTGTGGACGAGAGGGACACCGGGCAGTGTTTTGTGAAGAGGCTGCAAAGTCTTTTAGAGCCCGTACACCATAGCCAGTCCAGAAGGAAGCCAGTATCCAACAGACGCAGCAAAGTGTTCAGATGCCTCAGAATTTTGGCCGCGGACGAGGCAGAGGACAATGGGACCGAAAGGGGACATCGAGTGCCGGATCTGCTCCCCCACGTCTGTACGAGATGAGGAGGACAGACGATCAGGATGCTACTGTCGCATCAGGTACTGTCCAGATCCTTTCCCAGCCAGTTAGCGTTTTATTCGATATAGGAGCTACACATTCTTTTATATATTTGTCTTGTGTAAATCATTTGAATATTTCCGGTTTTCATACTTGTGAACCTTATGTTGTTGGTTTACCGAGTGGAGAGAGGATTGTCGGGGATTTAGAAACTAGAAATTTCCCTGTATCATTTGGAGGCAGAGAGTGGCTCTCAAATCTGATTGTGATAGAAATGCAAGGAGATGACCTGATACTCAGAGACGATTGGCTTAATCGATATGGAGCAATTGTAAACTACCGAAGGAGGAATATCTCACTGATCGCTGACGATGGTTCCGAAATATTGTTCGAGGGGTGGAAACTGGGAAGCTCAGGGAAATTGATCAAAGCGATGAAAGCTGTCAAATTGTTGAAACAGGGCTGTATCGGGTACTGGTGCTATGCAATGAAGAAATAAGACGAAATTGTGGAACTTTCATCCATTCCTGTCGTGAATGAATTTTCAGACGTATTTCCTGACGAGTTACCTGGACTACCACCACGAAGGGATGTAGAATTTACCATTGAGCTGGAACCCGGAGCTACACCAATTTCTAAGGCGCCGTATCGTATGGCACCTACTGAGATGTACGAACTGAAGAAGTAGCTGGAGGAGTTACTGGATAAGGGCTATATTCAGCCAAGCGTCTCACCCTGGGGAGCGCCAGTTCTTTTTGTCCGAAAGAAGGATGGATCGCTCCGACTGTGTATTGACTATCGAGTGCTGAACAAGATGACGATTAAGAACAAGTATCCGTTGCCACGGATTGATGATCTGTTTGACCAGTTGCAAGGGGCAACAGTATTTTCTAAAATCGATCTGAGATCAGGATATCATCAGCTGAGGATTAAGGAATCTGATGTTCCGAAATCAGCATTCAGAACTCGCTACGGACATTATGAGTTTGTAGTGATGCCGTTTGGTCTCACTAACGTGTTAGGAATACTTGTTAGATTTTGATGATGTCATTAATATGAAATCAAATGTTTAAACTTGGCAAAATGTAAGGAAGAACCAAATGAGTATCTTCCATAGGCCAAATATGTTAAGTATAAAACTTGGCAAAATGTAAAGAAGAACCAAATGAGTATCTTCTGTAGGCCAAAAATTTGTTAGGCTGAAAAACGGCAAAGTACTAAGTACAGCTTAGTCCATCAGAGAGGAACAGCCGAGTCCAGTCAGAGTAGCTCTGGTCAAACAAAATTTATCAGAGAAGTTTGACCAGACTGCAGCCGAGGTACCTCAGGGAAGTCACCTGACCAGATAAGTCACAAACAGTGAACAACCGAGAGGACCTGTCTGCAGAGATGTTAGCTGCATATCAGCCTACTCGAAGGCAGCCAAGTACTCCAAGTCCACGTCAGCATGCGTTGAAAAGTCAAGTATTACGGAAAGCTCACATGCAATGTGAAGAGACAAATTGGAGTGATTCCTGCAAGAGATATGATTTAAATAAATCATCCAGACCCACTTTGAAGACTTTAATCATTTTATATTCAAAAGATTCGGTGCTCACATGCAGAAGTCTTCACAACGGTCGGAAGATAAAATAAAATAATGGGAATCCAGCCTTGCAACGTTCAGAAAGATTAAACAATGAAGTCTCCCTCCAACGGACGGATTTGTTCAAAAGATCTGCAACGGCTACAAGGAAAAAGCTTAGAGATCGTGACCTATATATATCCGAAGATTTGAAACTGAGCAACTACCGGTGCGAACATACATTCTAGCAATCAAAGCAATCAAGCAATCTAAACCAATCAATAGCATCGTGAAAAGAGCAGATCTAAAAGTTCATACTTAAGGAAGCTCTTAAGTTGGAGAAGACAAAAACTCTTGTCTATAATCTTGAGTACGGGGTACTTCACTGGTTGAAGTAAGATACTGTAAAGGCATCCAAGGATCGAGGATCAAGAGGTGCAAGGCAGTCAAGTGTGTGTACAACGGCACGTATTTCCACTGGCTGGAAGCTATTGTAGTGTGGTTTGAATCACTGTAATATTTATCACTGGTTGAAAATTATAGTGAATTCATCTCCAACTGGTTTGGAGAAAAGTGGATTAGTAGAGGATTACCCCACCTCTGAGACCACTATAATTGCCTGCGTTATTCTTGCTTTCTTGCATCATACTTTAAGCTACTTGCATACATTGTTAAGTGTTTCATTAAGTTGATTTCTATTCGTCATCGGTGACTTCCGCACATATCAAGAACAAACGACTCCAAGTCATTTGTTTAACTATCACGAAGAAACTCACTCTTTGTGAAAAGAGTTCAAGAGTTTCAACAAGTCTATTCACCCCCTCTAGACTTGTTCTGGACGACTTGTGACCTACAAGTGGTATCAGAGAGGTTGGTTCATTTATTTCACGAACCAGATCTATATCAGACATATATATCTTTACTCTCACTTTATAATGGAACACATGCACTCTAGACTCCCTGTGTTTTCAGTTGACGAGTATGATCTGTGGAAGATAAGGATGCAGGCACACTTATCTTCAATTCATGACGACATGTGGTGCATCATTGAAGATGGTCCATTCATCTTTGAGAAGGACAACACAGCAGAGGAGATCGCAGCAGGGAGGCCAGAAAAGATTCCTAAGAAGAGGACGGAGCTGACTCCCGAAGAAAGAAAGCTGGCTAATCTTGATAACCGGGCCAGAGATGTGTTATATCAAACTCTTGACAAATCCATCATGGTCAAGATCAAGAACTGTAAGAATGCCAAGGAAATCTGGGACACATTAGCTCTAATGTGTGAAGGAACGGAGCTGATCAAGGAAAACAAGCTGTCAATTGCTATCCAAAAATTTGACAACTTTAAAATGAAGAATGGCGAATCCATAGATCAAGTGGACACAAGATTCACTGAAATTATCAATGAGATCAACTCCCTGGGCAAAACCTATGGGAACAGGGAAATGGCACTAAAGGTCCTCAGATCTCTCAACCCTGAATGGAGCATGAAGGCCGTAGCCATGAGAGAGTCCAAGGACCTGAATAAGATAAAGATTCAGGAGCTATTCTCTGATCTGAAGGCTTATGAGTTCGAGCTTCCAAGTTCATCCTCAACTGAGCCTGCATAGAAGGGAATCGCATTTGCAGCCGAGTCTCCTGCCAAGAGCCTATCTGATGTGAAACCTCCAAATCCACTAGATTTTGAGGAAGAAATGGCTTTCATAATGCAAAGGTTCAGCAATTTTAGAAAGAACTACTCCAAGTATAAGAAAAATTACAAGGAGAATCCAAGAAGGAACCAGAAGGCTGGAAGTTGGAAAGTAGAATGCTACAACTGTCACAAAATAGGACACATCCAAATGGATTGTCCCGAGCTCAAGAAGGACGAAACCAAGAAGGAGGTGGGCAGAAAGGAAGATAGAAGAAAGGCCCTCATTGGAGAAGACCAGGAGCATGTTGAATCAAGCAGCGGTTTCTTTTCTGATGAAGACGAGGAGTATGATTGCCTGATGGCAAACCTAGCTGATGAAGAGGTAACTTCTAAACCCACCGGTTCAAATAATAGCTCAGCCATGTCACAAGATATGGATCTACATGAATCGGTAAATCAATTATTTAAATATTTTGAAACACTCAAATCTGCTTACCAAGCTGTATCAGCAGAGAAGACTCAGCTGCAAGATGAGAATAGGCAGCTGAAAAATGATTTCGAAAAACTCAGCCTAGATCTGAATAAGGTTGAGACAACTACAACTGACTTTAAAAACCAGGCAAATATCAATACAGCTGAGATAGATCGGCTAACCATTTTACTTAAAGAAAAACCAGCTGCACTTGCTCATGCCAAAGCTGAGTTTACTAAGCTGGCTCAGATAAATAAAACTCAGGCGCAGGAAATAACCTCCCTGAAGGCGTCTTCAACTCTGGGAGAATTGTGTACTTATAAAAGGTCACTATATGCCAAATCAGGCCTTGGATATGATTCTCACACTCCCTCTAGAACTAAAACCAAATTTATAAAGGGAGAAACAATAGTCTCGATCACGAGCTGTATATAAACCGATATTCAAAAGCAGCAAGTCAAACGTCTAGCTGCAATGTTACACCAGACACCACCTAGACAGCGACTAAGCGATGGCCCAAGCAAAAGCAGCAGCCCAGACAACATGCCCACTATTACCAACAACTCCCCAAAAATAGATTTCATAATGGGAGGGGCAGATGGAAACCTCAAGGTTATCCTAATTACCAAAATGAACAAGTGTGGAGACCACAAAGATTTAATAAATGGTCTCAGCCTAGATTTAGATATGGCCACCACTATCAAAATTTTGAGGAATATCCGGTATACAATCCAACCAGGAGATTCAGACCTCGACCACAGACACCTTATGAGGGTTATAATAATAATAATAACAATTTCTATAATCCCAGGAGAAATCAATTCTCCAGGAAACCAACTAACCCCAAAGGACCCACACAAATTTGGGTACCTAAATCTCTGCTTGTTTAATTGCAGAAAAGGTGGAAGGACTACAACCACATCTCCTCAAGCTCAAATGTTGGAGGTGAAGAATGGTTTGTAGACTCTGGATGCTCGAGGCATATGACCGGGAACAAGAAGATGCTGGCCAAATACATCAAAGAAAGAGGTCCCGATGTAACCTTTGGAGATAGCTCTAGAGGACAGACAAAAGGCTTTGGAGAGCTACACCGAGGAAACATTGTGATATCCAAAGTCCATTATGTCAAAGGGCTCAAGTACAACCTCCTGAGCATAAGCCAGTTCTGTGACGAGAAGAATTTAGTAGTCTTCACCATCTTTAAGTGTATGGTGATAGACATCCTATCTGGAGAAATAAAGCTTCAAGGTTTCAGAAGAAGAGATGTCTACATGATTGATTGGAACACAGGAACACCTAACTCCTGTTTTCTATCCAATACTGATGGCGAGAATGGATGGTCATGGCACAAAGACTATGTCACCTAAACTTCAAAGCCATCAACAAGATTAGCTCTCAGAAGCTGGTCAGAGGACTTCCAAATGAAGCATTCAAGAAGGAAGCACTCTGTGATGCATGTCAGAAGGGAAAGCAGACCAAGGCATCGTTCAAGCCAGTTCAGCCTACAAGGCTCACAACAAGGATCTTAGATCTACTCCACATGGATCTATTTGGTCCTATCAAGCCAAGAACCTTGAGCGGCCGAAAGCATGCACTTGTAATAGTAGATGATTATTCAAGGTACACTTGGATCATTTTCCTATACAAGAAAAGTGAAACCCTGACCAAGTTACGAGTGCCGAGAAGGATCCAGAATGAGAAATCCCTCTCCATAATCAAGATCAGATCAGATAGAGGAGGAGAGTTTCTCAACAAGGCGATAACTGATTACTGCGATCAGAATGGGATCCAGCATGACCTCTCTGCAGCCAGGACGCCCCACAGAATGGTGTTGCTGAAAGAAGGAATGAACCACGAAGGAAGCGGAAGGTCCATGATTGCGGCAGATCTACCCAGGTTACAGGGCAAGCTGCTAACACAGCCTGTCACACCCAGAACAGGAGTATGATAGTAGAGCGACATGGCAAAACTCCCTATGAGGTTTGAAATTATAGAACCCCTACTGTTGCTTACTTTCATATCTTTGGTTGTAAGTGTTTCATCCACAACAACGGTAAAACACAGCTAAATGCCTTTGATGCTAAAACTGATGACGGTCTCTTTATGGGATATTCCCAAAGAAGCAAGGCATATAGAGTTTTTAATAAAAGAACCTTAGTTGTGGAGGAAACACCCCATGTTGTTTTTGATGAATCTACCGTTGAGTACAGGAAACAAGTTGAGCTAATTGAGAACAAGCTCAAGTCAGCAACCCTTGAAGAAGTCATTATACATGACACTGGAATGGTGGATACACCTGCAGACCAGCCTGATGACCCAACTGCAGCTGATGAAGACCCAACTGCAGATCAGACAGGATCACCAAACCTATCTGATCCAGTTGCTTGTGAAGAAGACCCAGCCGGAGCTGACAAAGACTCATCTGCAGATCAGAACCAAGCTGCAGATGACAAGGCGGTAGCTGATCCAGTTGCAGACCAGAACCCAGCTAATGCAGATAACCCCCAGAGCAATTCAACAGGGGAACAAACCCAGAAGAGGATGATATCCCCAAATGGCTCAAGGATCACCCAATTCAGCAAATTATTGGAAAGTTGACTGATGGAGTTAAGACGAGACAGTCAACCCTACCAGCAGGAATGACGATGTTCTCATGTTTCATGTCACAAATTGAACCCAAGACTACAGAACAAGCCTTGGAAGATTATTCATGGATTAATGCCATGCAAGAGGAATTGGAGCAGATGGAAAGAAACAAAGTTTGGGAACTAACAGACAGACCTGATCACAAGAAAGTTATTGGCACCAAATGGGTGTATAAAAACAAGAGTGATGAAGACGGAGCTGTTGTTAGGAATAAAGCCAGACTTGTAGCAAAAGGTTATGCACAGTGTGAGGGAATAGATTTTGATGAAACTTATGCACCTGTTGCAAGATTAGAAGCCATCAGATTATTCCTCGCATATGCTGCATTCAAGGACTTTGAAGTCTACCAGATGGATGTAAAGAGTGCTTTTCTGAACGGAATCCTAGAAGAAGAAGTATATGTAGAGCAACCCCCAGGTTTTGTCAAAGGAGACAAAGTCTATAAACTGTTGAAGGCACTGTATGGACTCAAGCAAGCACCAAGAGCGTGGTATGAAACACTGTCTGTGTTTCTTGAGAAAAATGGATTTTGCAAAGGGAAAGTGGACAAGACCCTATTCAGAGTGGAGCACGAAGGCCACATATTAATAGTCCAGATTTATGTAGATGACATCATATTCGGATCAACCAATCCTGAGCTATGCGAGAAATTCTCCAACCTCATGAAAGGAGAATTTGAGATGAGTATGATGGGAAAGCTTAACTTCTTTCTCGGATTACAAGTTAAGCAGATGGAAAAAGGAATTTTCATCAACCAAGCAAAATATACCAGAGATCTTATCAAGAGATATGGAATGGAATCAGCCAAGCCCGCAAGAATTCCAATGAGCACAAGTACTCACCTGGATGCAGACGAGGCAGGCATATCAGTGGACTCAACCCACTACAGAGGACTCATTGGATCTCTTACGCCTCACCGCAAGCGAGCGGACATATCATATGCCGTTGGAGTTTGTGCAAGATTCCAGTCCAAGCCGAAGCAATCACACCTAGATGCAGCCAAGAGAATAATTAAGTACCTAAAGTCTACAATTAATGTTGGACTATGGTATCCCAAGGATGATAACTTCGAGCTATCAGGATACTCAAATGCGGATTTCGCATGATGCAAAATCAACAGGAAGAGCACTAGTGGAACGTGTCAATTCCTAGGAACCAGACTGATATCCTGGTTTAGCAAGAAGCAGGTTTCTAACTCTATCTCCACTACAGAGTCAGAATACCTAGTCAGCAGTAGTCATTGTGCCTGATTCTATGGATCAGACAACAGTTAAGGGACTATAATATAATTGCCAACGAAGTTCCTATCTGGTGTGACAACAATAGTGCTATTGCAATAACCAACAATCCGGTTTTGCACTCAAGGATGAAGCACATAGACGTTAAGCACCATTTCATTAGAGACCATGTGCTTAACAAAAGGGTTAGAGTTGAAAGAGTCAGCACAAACTACCAAATAGCTGACATCTTCACTAAACCCTTGGCAGAAGAAAGATTCCTAGAGCTGAGCAGAGACCTTGGATTACTAGATTGGGAATCTAGTACTGAAGCAAGTTAAAGGAAGGACGGACCCCAGAATCAGCCTAGCTGATGCAGGCAAGAAGACGAAGGCCAGACGAAGCAACTTAGCTGTTCAGAATACCAGGCGAGAAATCAACTCACCTGTTGCAGAGTGGTCAACAGTCAACAAAACAGACCAGCTAAGTTTTCTAAACTGACCTCTGAATATTTAATTATTATATGCCACATTTATAATATTAATTTTGGCTAACGAATGGCATTTAAATATACATTTTGATAAACCAAGTGGCAATTTTAATACACGCGTCAAACGCCTATTAAATCAACCTCCACGGTGGCCAATCAGAATCAACCGTTGAATTTTAAATTGGGCCACCGATTCAAATTTGAAATTCAAAAGAATATCAAAAGGCGTACCACCGTTCAAATATATAATAAACTAATACAAACGTCTTTTCATCTTCTTTATAAGGAAAGAAGACCTTTCACTTTACTCTTTACGCTTACAGAAACCCTAGATATTTCAAAGCAAAAATATACACTAAAATCCTCTATTTGCAGAAATGGCATCTTTCGAAGGAGTGAATTTGAAGGCGGTGAAAGACCAGATCATTTTCTCGATGGTTGTCGACTTTGAAGGTTTACTAGAAGCCAATCTGGAGGACTACGACATGCTCAATCTGATTCGGTCAATGAAGCTTAATGGGATCTACCCATTTCTCGACATCAACCCGCTACATCTGTTCAAAGAGGATGTCGTCGAGTTCTATCGCAGAGCTTATCTGATTCAAGACGGGATTCATAGCACAGTGGGCGGAGTACCTGTCAGCATATATCGAGAGACGATTCGTTCTGTCTTCGGGATGAAGCACCGTGGTTTAGCGGTCGAAGCTCTCAAGCAATCCGCCACCGAAACCTGGAAAAAGATTAAGGTCAAAATATCCCGGAAAAATTGAAATTCATAGCCAAGAGGAATGAACTAAAGAGGATTTACCGTATTGCGTTGGATATTACCAACAAAATAATAATGGGGATGGCGGGCAGTTATGATCAACTGTCGTCGTCGAAGTTTATGGTGTTGGGTGCATTGATTCAGGAAGAAGAAGTTGATTGGGCAGACTACATCTTCAGGCAACTCGTGAGAGAGATCAACAAGGTCGAGTGGCTTGACGATGAGAAGAAGTTCAAAACAAAGCTGGCATTTGGAACGCATCTCAGTTGGTTTTTGGAGAAGACCGGAGTGGCAAAGGGAAACACTGACCCCTTCCACCCCAATAAAAGGCTTGGTCATATGGACCATGAGAAGGTGAAGAAAGTCGGAGGCACTGGGAAAGCAGCTCAGTTGTTGAAGGAGCTTAGGACTCAAGGTCATATCCAAGATACCATTCATCGTGAAGTCGGACAGACTGCGGTGATATCGCAATCGGTCGAGTCCGACACCGAGTCCGACGATACACCCATTCTGATCGATTCAAGAGACGGGGACCAGCCCCTGAAGGACCCTCTACTCTGCAGTCATCACCGGAACCCTTTCCTAAGAGGCCACGGAAATTGCAGTTTAGCGAGGGAGAGCAGTCTGAACACCTTGCCAGCCCCTCAGTTCGATCACCAATTCATCCGGAAGACCTGCCTGCACCAGACACCCTTGAGACTCGGATTGTACCTGTTCTCACCCCCCCAGTATACATATCCGAAGAAGAAGAAGCAGGTCTCATAATTACTATTCCTGAAGCTGATTATACTTTTAACCTGTTAGAAAATAATACCTTCAACCTTTCAATTGAACAACTCCAGCTTGTTAAGCCACAAGCAGTAAAACACTCTTTTGTACATATTTTTGAAGAGTGGAAATTTTTCAAGACTATGACTTTTACAAATCTTCAAACCTACATTGCAACTAGTGTGGGAATATCTCCAAGCCACTGAGGAGGTTCTGATTGAATTTTGCAAAGAATCAGACTTAGTATTAATCCTCCAGGATAAATGGTTCATGTCCCATTTTAAAACAAACATGTACCACTTTATCCATTCTATCATGCTTTGCATTTTTGATGGTTCTTTTGGAGAGGAGGAAGAGGAAGTTGAAAAAGAGATTATGATTGAAGAAGTAGATGGAGATAATGAAATTATTGATTTAGTGGTTGAAGAAGAAGAAGAAGAGACAAAAACAGAAGAAAATATCCCAGTTGAAAAATAGCCAGAAGAAATTGAGAAGACAGAAGAATTGGCTGATGAAGGAGATGAAGAAGAAGGAGAAGAGGTAGAACAAGAAAAAGATGAAGAAGATCAGGAGGATGAGGATGATGAAGGAGAAAAGAAGGAGAAGGATGATGATAATGATGATGATGATAATGATGATGGAGGAGATGTAGGAGCAGAAAAAGAAAATGAAAAAGAGAAAGATGAGGATCAGGAGAAAGAAGAAGAGAAAGAGGAAGAGAGAGAAGAAGAAAAGGAGCCAGAACCAGAGCCGGAGCCAGAGCCTATTCACGAAGCTGCAGATAGGACTGTGGTACCTGCCCGGTACACCAGCCTAGACGCAGAGCTGGCTGAAGACTCCAGGTCAGGGACCCCGGAGAAAACCCCCTCTGACCTACCAGCTGCAGACAGGAGCCTGCAGTCTAGTGGTTCCTTTGCAGAAGGCTCAGGAGAGCACTCTCCATCAGCTCAGATATCCCCTACCATGACTGAGCTGATCAGGCAAATCGTCAAAGATACTATTGGAGAGCTGCTATCATCTCAGGTCACTCCTGACCTTCAATCAATAAATGCCAAGATAGACACCCTTCTACAGAGAGAGATTCCTCAGCCCCCTCCCCCTACCAACAAATGTAATGCCATTTGGCATGTCGATTGGATGAGCAAAATGGAACAAAGAATTAACTACCCTTGTTGATGCTGGCAAAAAGGGGGAAGAGAGAGTTCAGGGGGTAGAGAGAGAAATTAGAAGCAAGAAGAAGCAAGATGTCCTTCAAATTGAAGGAACCTCTAGTCTGAAGAGAAAGGAAGCTGTGGATCCAGATGACCAGCCTGAAGGAAAGATAAGGAGGACTAGAGGAGGCTTTGGACCTACTCTAGAATGGGAAGGGAAGGAGCTGTGGTATGTTGAGGACTTTATTCCATTTGAAGCTCTTGAGATGTGGGGATCTGCGAATAAGAGGTTCATCAAAGATTATTACATCTGGGAACTACTCCAGGATGATAAACTCTCCCCACAAGAAATTTTCATAAACTTCATGGAAGAAATCCATCCGAAGCTTTGGGCTATTCTGAAGAAGCACGCTAAAGATCAAAATGCTTATCCTATGATTCCCTCATTCAGAGCAGAGGAAGCACCGACCCGTCTGGACGGTGAACTTAATGAGTTAGCGCTTCAAAGAGAGATCAAGCAATTGTGTCTTGAGAACAGATTCACATCCCAGCAAGAACAAGACTTCGCAACACTTGTTGTGAAGAGGAAATATGGTCTTGCTCTAGTCAAGATAAAACCAATTGGAGCTAAGTCATTCAAGCCTGCCAAACAGCCTATTCGTAGAGGCAGAGGAAGAGGCAGATAGCTTTATTTCTTTGTACTTGTAATTTTATTTTCTGTACCTGTAAAAACCTTCTTGTAAATTTCAATCATAAACAAGTCAGAAAATCTTATAGCAGTCTGTTGAGTGAAAACTTCCAGTTGTCTCAATATTAGACTGATTTCAGTTTGTGTCTTGCACTTAAGTGCAGACTTGGTCATTTGATTACTTGTTTAAAAGTTTTGCCATCATCAAAATAGGGGGAATTTGTTAGGAATACTTGTTAGATTTTGATGATGTCATTAATATGAAATCAAATGTTTAAACTTGGCAAAATGTAAGGAAGAACCAAATGAGTATCTTCCATAGGCCAAATATGTTAAGTATAAAACTTGGCAAAATGTAAAGAAGAACCAAATGAGTATCTTCTGTAGGCCAAAAATTTGTTAGGCTGAAAAACGGCAAAGTACTAAGTACAGCTTAGTCCATCAGAGAGGAACATCCGAGTCCAGTCAGAGTAGCTCTGGTCAAACAAGATTTAATAGAGAAGTTTGACCAGACTGCAGCCGAGGTACCTCAGGGAAGTCACCTGACCAGATAAGTCACAAACAGTGAACAGCCGAGAGGACCTGTCTGCAGAGATGTTAGCTGCATATCAGCCTACTCGAAGGCAGCCAAGTACTCCAAGTCCACGTCAGCATGCGTTGAAAAGTCAAGTATTACGGAAAGCTCACATGCAACGTGAAGAGACAAATTGGAGTGATTCCCGCAAGATATATGATTTAAATAAATCATCCAGACCCACTTTGAAGACTTTAATCATTTTATATTCAAAAGATTCGGCGCTCACATGCAGAAGTCTTCACAACGGTCGGAAGATAAATTAAAATAATGGGAATCCAGCCTTGCAACGTTCAGAAAGATTAAACAATGAAGTCTCCCTCCAACGGACGGATTTGTTCAAAAGATTTGCAACGGCTACAAGGAAAAAGCTCAGAGATCGTGACCTATATATATCCGAAGATTTAAAACTGAGCAACTACCGGTGCAAACATACATTCTAGCTATCAAAGCAATCAAGCAATCTAAAGCAATCAATAGCATCGTGAAAAGAGCAGATCTAAAAGTTCATACTTAAGGAAGCTCTTAAGTTGGAGAAGACAAAAACTCTTGTCTATAATCTTGAGTACGGGGTACTTCACTGGTTGAAGTAAGAGACTGTAAAGGCATCCAAGGATCGAGGATCAAGAGGTGCAAGGCAGTCAAGTGTGTGTACAACGGCACGGATTTCCACTGGCTGGAAGCTGTTGTAGTGTGGTTTGAATCACTGTAATATTTATCACTGTTTGAAATTATAGTGAATTCATCTCCAACTGGTTTTGAGAAAAGTGGATTAGTAGAAGATTACCCCACCTCTGAGACCACTATAATTGCCTGCGTTATTTACTGTTTTACTGCATCATACTTTAACTGCTGCATACATTGTTAAGTGTTTCATTAAGTTGATTTCTATTCGTCATCAGCTGACTTCCGCACATATCCAAGAACAAACGACTCCAAGACATTTGTTTAACTATCAGCTGAAGAAACTCACTCTTTGTGAAAAAGAGTTCAAGAGTTTCAACAAGTCTATTCACCCCCCCCTCTAGACTTGTTCCTGTACGACTTGTGACCTACATAACGCACCTGCTGTATTTATGCAATTGATGAACCGAGTGTTCATTGAATTTTTGGATAAATTTGTGGTCGTGTTCATTGATGACATTCTGGTGTATTCTAAGAGCCCGGAAGAACATGCTCAGCATTTGCGGATTGTATTGGAACTTTTGAGAAACGAGCAATTGTACGCCAAACTTTCTAAGTGTGAATTCTGGCTAAAGGAAGTAATGTTCCTCGGCCATGTGGTGTCAGATAAAGGAGTCCGAGTAGACCCTCAGAAGATCGAAGAAATTATGGATTGGAAGCCTCCAAAGAACGTGAAAGAAGTCCGAAGCTCCTTGGGACTTGCTGGATATTATCGACGATTCGTAGAAGGATTTTCAAAAATTTCCCGCCCACTTACTTGACTCCTGTAGAAAACTCAAAAATGTGAGTGGAATGAGTTGTGTCAGATTAGCTTTGATGAATTGAAGAAGAGATTGACGACGGCACTGATTCTATCACTTCCACAGGGAACTGGAGGATTTATAGTTTACAGTGATGCTTCGAACCAAGGACTCGGGTGCGTATTGATGCAGAATGATAAGGTGATCGCTTATGCGTCGCGACAGCTGAAACCTTATGAAGTGAATTACCCAACACATGATTTGGAGCTTGCGCAGTAGTTTTGCTTTGAAGATCTGGAGGCATTATGCATGCGGGACTCACCGTCGGATCTTTACGGATCACAAGAGTCTCAAGTACATATTGATCGAAAAGAATTAAACATGCGGCAAAGAAGATGGTTAGAATCGACTAAGGACTATGACTTGGAGATTTTATATCATCCGAGCAAAGCAAATGTAGTGGCCGATGCACTTAGCCGCAAGCTGTTTCTATTCGAATCTTTGGAGACGCCGACCTCCAAACTTAGCCTTCAACGAGAGATGATTCGTGAAGGAATTGAAGTATGGTTACAAAGAGTCCAAGGACAATGTGCGTGATGGAGATAACTTCATCATTAACCGAAGGAATCAAATCTAGACAGCGGATGATTCTCGATGATTCGGTTACGTGATGAAGTGATCAAAGGAAAGGCCCCGGATTCATAATTCATGATGATGGAGTTTTGAGATTTCAGAACCGACTCTGTGTTCCCGATGATGATGTTCTGAAACAGACGATTATGAAGGAAGCTCACAGTTCGCCCTATTCTATCCACCCGGGCACCGGTAAAATGTATAAGGACTTGAAGCAGAATTTCTGGTGGGGCAACATGAAGAAAGATGTAACGGACTATGTCTATAAATGCTTGACGTGTCAGCAGGTTAAGATCGAGTATCAGCGGCCTGCTGGAATGTTGAAGCCGCTCCCAATTCCTGAATGGAAGTGGGAGGACATATCGATGGATTTTATCACTAATATGCCGAGAACCAGGACAGGAATGAACATGATTTGGGTGATAGTTGATCGTTTAACCAAATAAGCTCATTTTCTAGGCATTAAGAATACGTGGGGACCAGAGAGGTTGGCACAAGTATTTATTTCAGAGATAGTTCGATTGCATGGTACGCCGAAGACCATTGTTTCTGATCGAGACGACCGTTTTGTGTCTCATTTTTTGAAAGCAGTTCATAAGGCCTTGGGGACCGAATTGAACTTCAGTACAGCTTATCACCCGCAGACTGACGGACAATCTGAGAGAACTATACAGACGGTGGAAGACATGCTAAGGGCCTGTGCCTTAGATTGGTCAAACGATTGGGAAGTTCATCTACCGTTGATTGAATTTACCTACAACAATAGTTGGCATGCTTCCATTAAGATGGCACCGTTTGAGGCATTATACGGAAGGAAATGTAGATCGCCACTATGTTGGGACGATTCATCAGACTTGATCGGAACAGAACCAGAGTTGATCGTGCAGACTCGAGAGAAGATAGTCTTGATTCGTGAAAGGCTGTTGACCGCCCAGAGTCACCAGAAATCTTACGCAGACGTACGCCGTCACCCATTGGAGTTCAGTACTGGAGACCACGTACTTTTGAAGGTTTCTCCTACTCGGGGAATCTTTCGTTCCGGAAGGAAAGGAAAGCTGAGTCCGAGATATATCGGACCATTTGAGATCCTTGAGAGAGTTGGGGAGTTGGCATACAGATTGGCATTACCGCCGTCATTGTGCCATGTTCATAACGTGTTCCACGTATCCCAGTTACGGAGGTATATACCAGATCCCAGTCATATCATTGATTTCGGCGAGATCGAAGTCGCGCAGGATGGGACGTTTGAAGAAAGACCGGTCAAGATACTCGAGAGTCGAGTTAAGCAGCTGAGGAACAAACCAATCGTTTTGGTCAAAGTTCAATGGTGGCGTCACGGAATGGAAGAAGCCACCTGGGAAACGGAAGCTGATATGAAGTCTAGATATCCCGAGTTATTTTCGTCTTGAGTTTCGGGACGAAACTCCTTTTTAGTAGGAGAGTATGTAATATACGGATTTATTACGGTGTATTTCATCTGTATTCAAACCCTATATTATTCGGATTTGTGGTTGTGATTATTGGAGTATGATATTTCTTACATTGATATCATTGTACATAAGTATAGAAACATGCAAAATTTCTCATGCAACCTCGTGATAGCGCACGCTAAGAATGTAGCTTAACGCGCGTTATCGGGCTGTTATTAGTGCACGCTATGCAGGTAGGAGTTGCGTGCGCTAAGAACTCAATTATTGAGCGGGACGACTAGCACATGCGCCAGCCGGGACATGGGTCCGGATAAGATTCCCGCGGACGAACCTGGACAGTTCTGAAGTCAACTTTTATTAGCGCACGCTAAGGAAAGCTTAGTAGCGTGCGCTAACTTGTTAAAATGCAGAATATTATAAATGGGACAACAACCCATTTTGGCTTACATTTTACTCGTCCATTCTTCATTTCTGAGAGACCAGAGAGCTGTAATAATCCTCCTACACACTTAGAACACATTTTGTTGGTGTTTATACATTGGTTATCACTTGGGAGTAATCATTGAAGTGGAATAGCACCTTGGGGTGGCATACAACCAACCGGAGTCGGATTCTACCTTACGGTTCAGTGATTTTCATCATATTAAGGTATGTTCAATCTATCTCCAGACTTAGAGTTGGATTCTAACGATTTGGATGATCATGTTAACGAGATATGGATTTTCATAGATGAATTATCTAAAATACATCATGTTTGGAATATTGAGATGAATAAACCTTAAGTACCTTGATTATGATCATCATGATTCGAATCTTATTACATTGAATATGTAAAGGAAGCTTCTATCATTGGTAATCCGAATCTAGTAGATGACTTCATAGCAATCTTGGACTTGACTTTAACATCATTGTTGTTAGATAAATCTAAAGGATTGATCATGGAAGGATTTATCTAGTATAGATGGAATGTTTAACAACTTCAGCATGATAATACTGATTGATATAAAGGTGTTGATATCAACCGTTAAGCCTTTCGAATTGTCGTATGAAGATTTGTAGTCGAAATGGAATATGGTTTTATATGGTATGCATATCCTTGAATCCGAAGTTGTTGTTATCCGTAAGATCATTCATAAACGTATGTACATTATATTCATGGAGGTAACATGAATTATCACGGAAGATTTCATTGTTGTGATCATGATGAGAACAGTTTACTGCCCAGCAGTAAACTGCCATGCATAGATAGCGCACGCTAAGCTATGAAGATTAACGTGCGCTATCGAGCACAAGTTAGCGTACGCTACGTTTGGTACATAACATACACTAGGCCATCAGACGAGTCAGTCGACTGATCAGTGAAGTACTGACCATGCATAGTTAGCGTACGCTAGGCTTTGTTGTTTGCATGCGCTATCGAGCAGACTTAACGCACGCTACGCAGAGTACTTAGCATGCGCTAAGCAGTTCAGGCAGATTACATCTTATGAACTTTTGGCCGTAAATCGAATTGTTAAACATTCGTACGATGTGAGATAAATTCTATATCATTTCTTTTGTTAAGGTTTGATCTTGTTGCGTGATTGATTGAGGAGGACGACCTTCGAGTGTTCATTTTCGTGGAAGTGTTGTTCTTGTCTTCAAATCGAGGCAAGTACTTTAATTGTTTTATGTATTGATGTTATACGTATTGTCGTGCATGTATGTCGTTGTTGTATGTCCACCTCGTGTTGGTCCGACGGGATCATCAGGGGATCTATGCTAGCGTGCGCTGGATCATCGGACGGGTTTTTCCACCACGGGTTGGTCTAACGGGATCATCGTGGGTTCTAGGCAGTGAACGCTGGATCGACGGAATTACCATGTGTATGTTATGATATCATGTTGTGATTATCAGTCGTGTATGTCATTTATGAGTTTCTCGTAGGAGAAGATTCATTGGTATTTTGTCGTTTACGTTATTATTCTTCGTGAGATATGAATAATATGTTGTGGTACTTGTACTAGCATCGTTGTGCTAACCCCTTCGGGGGTGGACATTTTGTTTGTGTTCAGGATCCAGGAGAGCGGGAAAACAACCACTGGAGCTGCATGACGACGAGGGTGCAGAGTGATGTTTTAGCCGGGTTTATTTGTCTATTGTTTATTGGTTATTTCAATAAGTACTCGAGTACGAAGTTATTTATGCTGGATTTGAGTTGGTGATCTATTATTAAGTTCCTGTTGTACAATCATACTTTCAGTATTTGGTCGGGGATTGTATCTTAATTCCGTTATTTCCATTCGTTAATACCTTTTAATGTCTGTTCAATTCTTCAGCCTTGTAAATCCTTATGTAAAGGATTTACGGCGCTGTAATATTCCTGAATATATCGGGGGTGTTACATGAACTTTCGTCGTTTGTTCTTGAATTCAACGACTTTAGGTCCTGCTATGGAATTCGTTTTCATTGTTGCTATTGTTGTTCGTAGTTTATTGTCACGGCTTAGCGTTCGGTGGAGTCGGCGGGTTCGTAGTCGGGTCGTGCCAACCTACTTCGGTCGATTCTACGCATTGTGGTTATTCAAGGCAAGTACTTTATCCATACAATTCTTGTTTTATAGATACGATAATTAGTGATCGTCTAAATGTGGTTGTTTGGTCGTTTGAATTGAACTTTCAAAAGATTCGATTTAGCCTTGTTAAAGGCTTGCTTTCAAAACGCGTGTGTTTTGTGAATGGTGTGGTTTATGAATGACTATGTGAATTCTATGGATATGTTGGTGTTGATGTTACACTTGGTATTGCGTGTGGACGTATATTATTTTATTTCGGTGCATTGTGGTTTGACGTGGTGTTTTGCTAAGTGTTTGATGACTCTGAGTGAATTGTTTGGATATCTTTGTTGTATTGTGTATATATGTGATTGTGTGGATGTGGGCGGGGCCTACGGTGGCACATGGAATGTGATCATATGGCTAGGATGCAACAAGCGATTGATCCAACCGTGAGAGCCTAAGAAAAACTATTATGCATTATGATTATTTGTTCAGTGACGGAATCCTATTATGGATTTTGATTTCTTGATACGTGATTATTTGACTCTCATATTTCGTTCATGTGAGGAGTAGTGTTGCTGGATTGTGCATGTTGGAGGGTATTTCTTTTATCCGCTGCGTGAGTTCTTTTGTAATGACTTTCGGTATTTTACCGACTGAGTTTTATTTCGAAAACCGATTCCCTTAACCGAGTTTTTGGCATTATGGCCTTGATCGTTTTGGCAAAATTCTTATGACGGTATTTAGCATGTTGTAAATGGCTTTTGTAAGTTTTTGAAATATTACCGTCATCGACCTTTTTGGCATTTTTGTAAATGGTTTTTAGCATGGTGGGTTCCGGCGCGGGACCCACGGCGCTATAATGTTTCGTGTAATTACCTGAAATTTTTGGGCATTCTAGCCCATTGAATTATCTTTGAAAACCTTGAGTATCTTAGAAAATAAATTTCGAGACGTACTTTTAAAACGAATTATTTTTTTTCGTGGTACATCCAAGGTGCCACAATATGTTTCAAAATTCTCCTACCTCGAGGACCAAAATGTTTTGAGATATTTTCAATGTTTTAGAAACACTTTTACATAGAACCGAGGGTCGAATATTCTGAAAGTTTTTACTAAGAGAAAGTGTCCTCATTTTTATCAAATGTGAAATGGTTCTCCAAAGTCTCGATAACGATGTTTCACGTTTGTATTTTTTTAAAATGAGGTTTTCATTTTTAAAACCTATCCATTCCCGTTTGAGGACTGGATATGTATGTATGATGTTCGCGTTATCGTTATGATGTTTGCTCCCGAGTATGATCAAATTGGTGGCATGAACATCGAGGCGTTGC
Organism: Orobanche coerulescens; assembly: GCA_033398695.1. NCBI lineage: Eukaryota > Viridiplantae > Streptophyta > Magnoliopsida > Lamiales > Orobanchaceae > Orobanche > Orobanche coerulescens. The sequence goes on along the minus strand of CM065807.1, from coordinate 178,881,093 downwards.
CACGCATTTTTTGTGTTAGCCCTCTGTGAGAGGTGGGATGTTGGTGTTGAATGTTGTCATTTCGTGGTGACTTGCGTGTTATCGCACTTGTGTGAGCTGTTAAAGCTTGGGTTTGTACGTTTGTGTACATGTGTGATTGTTTCATGATGTTTGTAATTATGTGCTGGTTATTGTTCGGGCCGTTAAGGTCGCCGAACGATACCGTCGTTGTTGTATTGTTTGTGTGTGTATTACTTTACGATGGTAATCGTTGTATATGATATGTGTTATGATTCTTTGTTGTGCTGAGTTGGCATCTCCGCTATGTTGTTTTGCGACGTTATGCCCCATTGTATCTAGCATTTGTATTTTCGGTATGCCGAGCCAAGACATTTCAACCGTGATGTGCCGGGGCATGTACGTGTAAATTGTCTTTCTCGTCGGTAACACATTTCAAGTGTGGACTCGAGGGACACCGAATTCAGTTTTGCGAATTGGCTACCAAGCCTTTCGGAGTTCGCGCTTCAGCACAGTTATCAGAATCGGCTATGAGAGGCCTTCGAAGGATGTTTCTGTCAGTTGCTTGTTGTGTCGTCTCCTTGATTTCATTGTTGTGAGTTTCGGGGACAACACTTCGTTTAGAAGAGGTCGAATATAATACCCGTATTATTTTGGCTTCTGCATGTTCTCTTTCTCGATTCTATGGACTCTCTCGTGTTCGTTGATACTTTCTGAACTTGTTCTGTATTTCAGTTTCATCGTTCGGACGAGCTGTGATCTTGTTTTGAGTCGATCTGGTTATCGCTGTGACTTTTCCGAGTTCGGTTCGATTCTTGTGAACCTTGGAGTTATTGTTTGAATTTTATTATTCTTCGTGATTCAAACATGATTGTTCGCGTTTTGTTGTCTCGACCGTTGTGGTTCGATCATTTGATTGTTCGGTTTTTGTTGATCTTGTCTCGTGATTGTTGAGCGTGCAGACTCCTTCGGGAAATTAGTCTCGTTTCGATCTTCCAACCCTTTGGCGGTGGAATTCCGTATTTGTTCAGCATTTGGCTTGCGTTTTGATTGATGAACCGTTGGGTTAGTCAATCGTATTGATTTTCGTTCGTTGTGTTTTGTGATTGTTCGGATAATCGAATCGATTGTATTGTCTGTTTGATGACGTTTGTCACTTGTTGATTTTATTATGTCTCTATCGGTGGCGTTGTGTTTGTCGCCGTGGAGCGTATTTTCACGCCACATGTCTCTTTGCGTTTCTTGCAGCATTTTGCCGTCGGGCGCGAGTTTTCGGTTTTTGTGTATCTCGTCGAGTTTTCCTGGCAGGGGATATTGCTTCTCCCTACTTATTTTAAGTTTCGGGACGAAACTTCTTTTAAGGAGGGTAGAATGTAATACTCGTAATTTCGATTTCCGGTAATTTCTTTTTTTTTCGCGGAAGTCCGTTTTGATGACTCGCTCATGACCGTTTCATCATTCTGAGAATGATTAATTCTACACTTTTTGACATCCGAGTTTGTTTCGGTGTCGTTTTGTTGAGTTCCGTGCTTTTTAGCGACTTTTCCGCACTTTAGTTCGATTCTTGCGAATATCGTTCGAAACTGCTGTTTCGAGTTTCCCGTAAGTCCGTTTAACTTTGTTAGACGTGTTGTGAACTTCGGTTTGGTTATTCGATCATGTATCGTGATTTTCGGGCGTTTTGGGCCATTTTGTTATTTACCCAAAGTTATGGGTATCCGTATCTGTTTTTGTTGTCTCAACCCTTTTCTTGGTCGCGTATGATTAATTATTACATTATGTTTTCATTTCAAGACGTTGATGTTGTCCGCAAACTTTCCGTCGTGTTCGTTCCGTACGTTTTCGGAAATCGAGTCGTCGAGCCCTGGTGGTCGGGCACTGACCGGACGGTTGCGGGACTGGCCAGACGGTTGCGGGTTCTGGCCGGACATTTGCGGGCACTAGCCGGACGGGTGCGGAAGGAACCGGCGTAGCGCACGCTACGGCTGGGGGGTAGCGTATCTGCGGCCGGGGGGTAGCGCACGCTACGGCCGGTTGGCTGCGCGCGCTAGCGGGCCGAGCGATAGAGCGGTAAGTCTTGGACTCGGGTGGATCGGCAAGTAGCGCCACGCTCTTGCCGGACACTGGCCGCCTTCTGACCGTGAGTAGCGCACGCTACGGCCGGAAGGCTGCGCGCGGTACCTGGCCGAGCAGTGTCTCTGGATTGCGGCCTGGGCCGATAGCATACGCTAGGCTGTACCTGTATAAATGTGACAGAGCAGTCACATTTCCTCTCGTTTTTCATTTCCTCCCTTTCTTTTCCGCGGCTGGAGACGTGGAGATCTTGGATCCATGATGTTTGTCAACAAATCCATGGAGTTCTTGAGTTCATAACATTTATCGATCATCCTATATCATCCTTTGATCTAGCGAATCAAGGTAATCTCTTCTTAGAACCCTAAATTCTTGAATTTGGGGGGTTTTGTGTTTTTGTCTGATTCATTCCGTATTGTTGATTAATTCATGATGGGTATGATTAATCTTAGTGGTATTCTTGTGTTTAACATCATTTAATCCATTGTTCTTCGTCGAATCAAAGTATATTTCTTGATTTCCTTCGAATCGACTTTTGGGGGATTTGTTCTCGATCTCGTTTTCCATCCGTTTTTGATGGATCGATTGTGATTAAATGATGTTGTTAAACATATTCTATGGATTGTATATCCATATTTCGACTTGGAATTCCATTTTCGTGTTTTGTCGGGACAGATCGTGTTCTTAGCCATTTTAGGGGAAACCCTTGAACTTTCGTCGTTTGTTCTTTGAATTCAACGACTTTAGGTCGTGCTATGGAATTCATTTTCATTGTTGCTATTGTTGTTCGTAGTTTATTATCATGGCTTAGCATTCGGTGGAGTCGGCGGGTTCGTAGTCGGGTCGTGCCAACCTACTTCGGTCGATTCTACCCATTGTGGTTATTCGAGGCAAGTACCTTGTCCATACAATTCTTGTTTTATGGATACGATAATTAGTGATCGTCTAAATGTGGTTGTTTGGTCGTTTGAATTGAACTTTCAAAAGATTCGATTTAGCCTTGTTAAAGGCTTGCTTTCAAAACGCGTGTGTTTTGTGAATGGTGTGGTTTATGAATGACTATGTGAATTCTATGGATATGTTGGCGTTGATGTTGCACTTGGTATTGCGTGTGGACATATATTATTTCATTTCGGTGCATTACGGTTTGACGTGGTGTTTTGCTAAGTGTTTGATGCCTCTGAGTGAATTGTTTGGATATCTTTGTTGTATTGTGCTACATATGTGATTGTGTGGATGTGGGTGGGGCCTACGGTGGCACATGGCATGTGATCATGTGGCCAAGATGCAACAAGCGATTGATACAACCGTGAGAGCCTAAGAAAAACTACGGTGGCACATGGCATGTGATCATGTGGCCAGGATGCAACAAGTGATTGATCCAACCGTGAGCGCCAAAGTTAATCTACGGTGGCACATGGCATGCGATCATGTGGCCAGGATGCAACAAGTGATTGATCAAACCGTGAGATGTTGTGAGTTGTTTCGCTAGCCAGCTCGGGAGGGTCCTTCGAGGCCTCGAGTGGGATTTGTGGCTTCGTCCCGGTCTAGGCGATGCGCGTGCGCGATTATGTTTTGTTGATTTTATGTCCGTCGAGGACACGTGATGTTGGGCTCTGGCCCTGTGAATTGTTGTCGGTTTTCTATTTGCGAAAACAAAACCTTTGGGCTGTGATCCCTGTTGATTTTTGGAAAGATAAGGATTTGATAATCCTAATTTGTTTTCTATTAAAACTCCCGAGGGTATTTTAAACCATTTTGCAAACCGTTCTCGTTATTTGTGATCTTTCGGATTTGGAAAGTTTTACTCAAACTCTTGCCTCGGGAAGTATTCGTTTCATTGTATTTTAATCTTTGAGGATTCCTAGCTATTGTTTTTCGTGGAACTTGAATTGTAGGGCTCGTATTTGCACTTTGTTCTTGCCCTAGCAAAATAGTGGAGTTTTGCTAACCCCCGAGTATTCGGGGAGTGGATGTCTATTTTTGCATTCAGGTTTGGGAGCATAACACAAGGTCGGCACGAAGGATGATGAAAGATGAATGATACTAATCACACGAGGATCCATATGATGTCATTGGTTTAGTTATAGTTTATTTTCCGCTGCAGTATTCTTTCCTGTTGTACGGGAGTGTGTTGTATTCGACCCCTGCATGGGCACGTAATGAGTTTGAGTTGTATGTATTTATTGAAAACCAAATCGGTCTATTGAGTCATTTTAGCCTTAGAGGCATTGTTGAGTTGTTCTATGTTGTTACCACTGGTAGATCCTTGACGAAAGGTTCTACGGCGTGTAATATCCACTGAGCGGATTGGGGGTGTTACAAATTTTTAGAGGGAGAGTATGTAAAATCCCAGTATTTTACATTATAGAGTATTTAATACTCAGATTGTTACCATTTTAAGAATGGATGAGATAATTTTGAAAGACGCAATGTGATAATATGCTTGGTGTATTTACTGTTATCAATGTTATACTTTCAAAATCAGAGTTATATATCAAAAGTTATCATCCGAAGAAGATTTGGGGCAAAAACGCAAAGTCTGAGAAATTCTGGGCTGAAAACGTAACTCACAAAGCAACCAGTGTACAAATTTACGAAGCCATGTTACGGCCGTAAAATTCAGTGGTTACGGCCGTAAGACATCCTAGTTACGGCCGTAACTCCTTAATGTTACGGCCGTAACTCTTGACAAAATGTGATCAATTGTCTAATTTTTTATACTTTTGGTGTATTATTGAGGGGATGGCTGGCATTGATCCGCTACTGTAATAATGTTGGAGTTTTGGAGCTATTAGATGACTTTAGGTGTATAAATAGACCCCTTAGATCCATCATCATTCATCATTCATCTTATAATTTTTTCCACTTTTTTTAATATTTTCTTTTTGTGTGAAGAACACACTTGTGTTCTTGAGTGATTTGTGTTAGTGTGGTATAACATATGTTGTTCAGAGAGTTTATTGATTCATTATTCTTTATCTACTAAGGGAGTTAGGATCAATTCTTTCTCTTGTTCAACTAATAATGACCATGTAACACCCCCCAAACCATCCGGGATATTACAGCGCCGTGGGTCCCGCGCCGGAACCCACCAGGCTAAAAACCATTTACAAAACCATTTCAAAAACGTTTAAAAACACCAAAAGGCCGATGACGGTAATATTTAAAAAACTCACAAAAGCCATTTACAAAATACCAAATACCGTCATAAAATATCATTTAAAAATACAAGGCGAAATGCCAAATCTCGACAGTTCAAAGTGTACGTTAAGCCACCCCTTAAACGTACCGATAAAATAGTTGGGAAAAAGAGTTTAACGAAATAACTTAAGTTCGCAAAATGCCAAAAAGGCCCTTTTAAAATACACACACGCAGCGGATAAAGATACCGAAAAGTCATTTTGAAATTTACACACGCAGCGGATAAAAATACAGTTCAAACTACACAATTGCAGCGGAAATGAATAACCAGAAAAGAAATACTCGATACTCCAAAACATGACACCGCCAGTATCACATCGGGAAGCTCATCCCTTCACGACCGCTACTAGCTCGATCTCCGAGTACCTAAAAATAAAGCCCACGAAGTCACCACAATACTCAATAATGATCCGATCACACCATCATAAATAATTACATACCAATGTAATAATCGTAAGAATACTACCAACGTAATCTTACCGTTATAACCTTACCAATCCATAATAATCCAATCCTTACCATAATCCACATTTCGCATCCTCGAATGACGAAATGAACTTAACAACAATTATGTGTATTGAATTTCAAAAATACCAACAATCCTCAAAATATCATCATAACTCATAATCATGAAATAATTCATCCGTGCCAAATCCTATCCATCGGATTACACAATCAAAACTCAACCTGGATAAACCAATAGTACACAACATATCTATAGATCAACTACCATATGATAATGATAACAAATCCCGAACATCGACGTACAGTCCGAATGCTTATACGATCAATAACTAGATCAACCAATACGTCAACTGAGAATATCACCAACATGATAACTCCAATATGACCAACAAAGAATCAATGATAACCGAGAGTACCCTCAACATGGTAAACTCCCAACACGATCAACAAAGATCAACAATAACCAAGAATACCCTCAACAAGGTAGACTCCAAATTATCAACAAAGGACCAACAATAACCGAGAATACCATCAACAAGGTAAACTCTAAATGATCAACAATAATGGATCTCAAAGAAATAACTCCGACTGTCGAACATACCCCTCGGGCGTATGAACAACCAGTCACAAACCGTCGAACATGCCCAACCATGAATGGAGGATGAACGACCAAACAATATGGCTCAAAGATGGAAATCATAGTACGCCCGATCCGGAAATGTGTCCGTGCATAAGCCACCCGGGTATTGATCACATACATGTGTGGTCTTGTACCTAATTACCCTCACGTACTATGTCTCGTGTGCACGGTTCAATGTGGAAATATCAACACATAACCATCATGTGCCCGACTAAAAATCCTACACAATAACCAATCGGCACGCAGATATGACTCCAGATATGTCACGATGCAAAATGACAACGAAACTCAAAGAAACACATATCCAATAAGGATCAAAAGACTCACCGAAGTGAATAATGAAAAGTCGACACGACTAATCAATATCCAAAACATCAATCCTGGGATCATCATCCCCAAATGAATGACCACCACGATCTACGATCTCAATACAACAGTCCTGGGATCAACATCCCTCAACCGATAACCGATACGAAACTCATTACACGAAACTTCAACATATACAATAACTCGACATACTAATTATCCACATGACTGAACAAATACATAGATTACCTCAAAGCCAAGGACCATATCCATCAACATCCCCCAATGAGACGATCAACACAACCATTAATACCAACAATAGTCCTGGGATCAACATCCCTCAACGAACAACCAGTATGAATCTCAATATACGAAGCCTTAACATACAACATATACAACAACTCAGCATAATAATTATCTCATAACTGAACAATACATAAATTACCTCAAAGCCGAAGGCAACATCCTTTCCACGAACAACATCCCTGAACGAATACACAGTTATACAAATAATCTCAAATAAGGTACCATCTATTCAATACCAATAAACCTTTATCCTGATACTTATGTCATCACGATAACTATCCTCGTTATCCGATGTTCTATATCCTTGACCAAAGATAACTCACGTCTTCCCTGAACACAATTAAATCATATACCTTATGATTTATTACAACTAGAGTATGATATACAAACCATTATCCTGACAACTTACATTTCTAACAACATTGCTATACGAATTATAAATGAAATGAAAACGAAACCATTCATCAAATATTATAAACTGAACAAGTAGAAACTTGCCTCGATATCGATACCACGAAGCCGTTACCAAAATCCATTGCCTTCATCTACGAGCTCCTTAGCCCCGACCAAAAGCAATCTACGAACTCTTTAGCCTCAACCGCAACTCAACGGTCATAATCCACGATCAAAACATATCAACCTATTGCAATAACCGATTAACACATATTCGATAAAAATCAATAATGACATACGAAACCAACAAACTCAACGGTTCAACGAAACCTCGATCATATACATAAAACCAAATAACCGAACTCAACAAATACGAACTCATATCAATAATACAAGCCGTAACTCGATGATCACAAATAACAATCAATAACCGATCAACAAACACAACGGTTCTATAATATCCCAATTAAACACATATCTAAACAAGCCGAACTAATCAAACACGAACTCAAAACCACAATACGATTCCACAATCCGAAATTCATATCAACAATCAATTTAACCAAGTGTCTAAGCATTACCGATTCCAAATTCAATCTTAAATACGATTACAAGTTTCCTCCTTGTAAATTCATAATTAAACCAATTACCGATTATCATCATCAATCCGGACAATCCGATTAATTCAACATTATAGATAATCATATTCCAAGAGTTTCAAATATTTCCATTATCCGAATTGAACACTTGTTCAATACGTATGAATTCTCAAACTCAAAAGTGAATCATAATCTTATCAAACCCGGAACCATATTGGTATTCCTATACGAATATTGTACCAAAACACATAACTTAGTTCTAGATATGAACATTCCATATTCATATCTAAAACACCAACACCTCTTAAACATGTTCAACAATTCATATAATCCAAGAGTTCCTTAAGAACACAACTAATTCCGAAATCATATTCAAAATCTCCATACGACATAATCCGATGTGTTCTAACATCTAAACAATCCTTATTCACAATTCAAGGTATATATAATCATGTCCTTCAACATATATACTTCTCATAACATCATGAATCGCAACAAACTACCAAGAACATCGAGAATACTACGATTCCATAATCATAACAACATAATCGAATCATTTGATCACCAATTCATTATATTCCCTTAACAAAATTCTCGTAAATATCAAGAATCATCACAACAATATCAATTCAATCACCCTTCATACGAAAACGTGTAGAATTTTCCAAGTTTTACTCATTGAGACATTTCATCGAACACTTTGAAGGCATAGTCCAATTCAATTGATTATTCAAAGAAATACTCGAATTCGTTCCACAAAACTTCAAGAGTATTGAATTATTACGAGTATACAACCAAGTTCAATCAACAATCTGAATCAAAACGAAGCAAATCGGCCAAAACACCAAGAAACCTCAAGAACATCTAAAAACCAAAAGTTTAGGTGTTCTTACCTTCGATCCGGGTGGAAGATGATGTTAATCCATGATTCCAACTTCCGAAACATGTTGTTACATGATGATCTTACTCAAATCCATCCCCTTTTGCTGAATGAATCGCGAAAAAACGAAGAAAAATAAAAAATGCCCAAGATGACTCGGTCCAGGCCTTATATAGGCCGAGTCCTGTAGGCACGTTACGGCCGTAACCGGCAGTGGCTTACGTACGTAACCGGCCGTGGCCTACCCTACTGCCCAGTTTTGCCGACATCCTTACGTACGTAACCGGCAGCTGCTTACGTACGTAACGGGCCCTTACGGCCGTGACTGGCCACAACCTTACGTACGTAATCGGCCAGTCCTTGCCCCCAGCGAGTCACTGCCGACCGTGATCGGCCAACCCTGCGAGTCGCTGCCGACCATGATCGGCCACTACAGGTCCTCTCGGCCACGACTCGGCCAGCCACCCCGTAACGTACGTAACACATATTCCGTTGCGTACGTAATGCGTACGTTGATTTGCTATAGTATAATACTCGTATTACGTACGTAATACACCCTGTATAACGTACGTAACTCCATCCGTTGAGTCACCTGTCCACATCTGCGCCGAAAGTCGCCGACCACGGGCCCCAACTGTCCGATTCCTCTTGTTACGTACGTTATGTACACTATATAACGTACGTAAGCTAACACATTTTACGTATGTAAGCTCCAAGGCTTAACGTACGTAATGGCTTTTATACTTAGCCAAAAATTCAACTGTTCCTGTCCAACGTCTCGACATACTGGATACGAACATACGGCATGCTGAATACACATATACTCAACCCAAAAATATTCTCATACGATATACCTGATATCCAAATCAGTTCAACCTGATACAACAAATCCTCAATATAACTATCAATCAAAACAATAATCACACCAGTATAACTGTCTCGGTTCTCAATTTATTTTATCCATACTATATAGATACCAAACTTGATGCCGTTCGATACCCAACAGTGTTACTAATACAGGAACTGTTGTGATTCGTGGTTGTGTGAAGTGGAAGTATAAGTTCTCGACTGGACACAAACGGCACATAACAATAATGGACTGACACTTGATGCAGTGCACGCCCGATACAACTCTTCAATACGGTGGCACTTCGATACTGACTCTTCAAGGCAGTATGCCGATACGGCTCTTCAATACAAAGATGCCGATACAACTCTTCAATACCGCGATGCCGATACGAGCATGTAATCGATGGCACTTTGATTCAGCGAGAGTCGATCATACATTGGTACGGCAATATTTGGATAGTACTCCGTTATAGTAACAATGGACTTCACTTCAGTACGGTACTTCGGTGTAGCAACAATAGATTGTATTTCGGTACAACAACCATGGACTATACTTCAGTATGGGGTTTTGGTACAGCGGCAATTGGATTATACTTGACCGCGGTACTTGATGCAATGATGGGTATTTGATCTGACGACAATGGATACGAAAATGATGAGGGCACTTCAAACCCTTAGAATTAATTACTATAATCCCCTTAGAATCCTGTTCTAAAGAAACGTTTGGAATTATTCTAAGAACTCAAGTTTCTGTGATTAAGACTTATCAATTTTATGAACTAAAATTGTAAGAATGTATAAGTGAGAATTATAAGAATAATACTCAAGAAAATTCGAGCAACAACTCTGATTCTAGCACAAGGCCGAAATATCTTTTTGATTTCAAATGTTGATTCTCTTATCGTTACCTAAAGGTCTCCTTTTATAGGAGAGTACAAAACAAACTATATTATCCCTTACATATTAAACTAAGGAAATAAAATCAAGTGTCCCTACTTTTTAAGACAATGCAGGGCGGCTACACATGGGACTGGATTAAAAGGGAATATACTAACAACAACTTAACTATAAAGTAAATAAAGAAGTCTTAAAAAGGTCTTGGTCTTCACAATCCTCACGTTCATTTTGAAACTTCCACATGCTGAAGTTCCCTTTTCCAAGACAACACCAACATCACACCTTCCTTGAAGCTTCCTCATGCCTAAGTCTAATTTCCAAGCTAGGATGGATTTTCCTTAGTCATCAAGTCGACCTTTGGTAGTTCATCCTTTTTTATAGAGTATTTCTCTTTTCGAGTTTTTATGATTTAACTCTCATTTTCAGGAAATACGACAAAGACACCCTCATTCCATTATTTAGGCAATATCTGGGGTCCGCCCTCAAGCTTTCTCTTTTTAGCTATATCTGGGCTGCCCTCAAGCAAAGCTATATCTGGGCTTAGGATTTGAACAATTGTCTCGCCTTCTTGAATCTCAAGTAGATCCACCGTTGCACAGTCACTAAACTTAGACATGATTTCCACTTCTAATTCGGGCAGCTTAAGGACGAGCTTGTCTTCTTCCTTTCTTTGGACGTGAATTCTTCTTGGATCAGGGTCTTTATTCAGTGTCCTCCAAGCAGCCTCAGTGTGAGGGTCTTCAAGAGATGATTTGATCGAGGTCAAACAGTAAACCTCTTGAGTAGGAACCGAGTTGTCTTCATAAGAGTTAATAACACATAATAAGGTAACAGGTGAGGAACATGCATTAAGTTTATTTCGTGAGGTGGTGCTAGTGTCACTCGTTCTCAATTTTTCACTCGTTTGTTCGCTCAACTTCCTAGCACGTCCACATGTGATAGGACCAGTGGGGTCCATGACGGTTCCAACCGTTCCTAACTCTCTTGGTAGAACTACCGTGTTTGTATCATCCCCTCCCTCTTGAGGAGGATCTGTCCTCAGATCCGCGAGGTCACCTGCTTCAAACAAAGACAAATCAGAAACATTAAAAGTAGCAGATACATTGTATTCTCCTGGTAAGTCTAGTTTATAAGCATTATTATTTATCCTCTCCAAGATCATGAAAGGACCATCTCCTCTTGGCAGCAATTTTGATCTCCTTTGTATAGGAAACCTTTCCTTCCTCAGATGTAACCAAACCCAATCTCCAGGTTCGAAGACCACTTCCTTTCTCTCTTGGTTGGCGCGCTCAACATACTGCTTAGTACGCCTTTCAATGTTAGCTCTTGCTTTCTCATGGAGTTGCTTAACTAGCTCGGCTTTCCTCTTCCCATTTGTACTAATTCTTCCGATCCACGAGCAAAGGCACAACATCAAGTGGGGTCAAATGATTAAATCCATAAACAATCTCAAAAGGAGAAAATTGAGAAGCGAGAATGTCTTGTTCGGTTATAAGCAAACTCAACATGCGGCATAGATTCTTCCCAAGTTTTAATGTTTGTTTTTATTATAACCCATAATAAAGTAGAAAGAGTTCTATTTACTAATTCGGTTTGCCCATCAGTTTGTGGGTGACAAGTGGTAGAAAATAGAAGCTTTGTGCCTAATTTAGCCGATAAGGTTTTCCAAAAATAACTTAGGAACTTAGCATCGCGATCAGAAACTATAGTCTAGGCATTCCATGTAAGCGAGCGATCTCTCTAGAGAAAAGGTTAGCCACGTGAGATGCATCATCAGTTTTGTGGCAAGCTATGAAATGTGCCATTTTTGAAAACCTATCAACCACAACAAATATTGAATCCCTCCCATACCGATTTCTAGGCAATCCCAGCACGGAATCCATCGATATATCAGTCCAAGGAGTATTAGGAATGGGGAGTGGGGTGTATAAACCGTGGGGTTGAACTCGACTTTTAGCCATTTTACAATCGATACAGCGACCACAAATACGAATGACATCTCATTTCATACCCGGCCAGTAGAAATGTTCTTGCAAGACAGACAAGGTTTTATCAATGCCAAAATGACCCATCAACCCTCCCCCATGTGACTCGAGTAACAATAGCTCACGTATAGAGCTAGTAGGTATGCATAAATTATTTTCCTTAAACAGAAAACCATCACTCTTATAGTACTTATCTACTCCAGACTTCTCACAAGTAATGAAAATTTCGCCAAAATCCATGTATTTCTCGTACAGATTTTTAATCAATTCAAAACCAAGTATTTTCGATTCTAAAGCAGTCAGAAAGGTATACCTGCGAGATAGAGCATCAGCAACGACGTTCTCTTTTCCCTGTTTGTACTTGATTACGTATGGGAACATCTCTATGAATTCCATTCATCGAGCATGCCTTCTATGAAACTTTTGTTGTCCCTTCAGATGTTTCAAGGACTCGTGATCAGTGTGTATCACGAACTCTTTGGGCCATAAGTAATGTTGCCAAGTCTCGAGTGCTCGAACCAAGGCATATAGTTCCTTGTGTTGGGTACCAAATCGGATATTTGCGCCGTTTGTGCGGAAGCGTAAATAAAATTGCAGGAAATAATTCACACAAGGATTTATAGAGGTTCGGCTATTAACGAAGCATACGTCCTCTCTCGATGTATCTTTTTCCTTAGGCTTAAGATCAAAACCTCTACGCCTCTCTTCTATCGGTCGAGGATTACCGTTACAAGCTCGTCTTCTATCGGTTTGAGTAAAACAGTTTTTCCTTTTCTATTGGATAAGGAATCAACCACTCTAGCTTTCTATGGGTACTAGATAAACCTCACTTAGATATCGATTGCGATTCTAACAATGTCGGATACTTGATCCTAATAACACCGAATCCAATCGATTCTTTTCTTTTACCTCTCGTGTATAATGTTGAATGTATAAAAACTCAAACTAACAATATAAGCTCAATATTACAAAAACAATGTAAGTATATGATTCTCAGATGTATATCTCGTTTTCTTGAAGTTGTTGTTCTCAAACAATACCATAGGGATGGTATTTATAGGCATTTCCCATAAACTAGCCGTTGCTGGCTGTTTTGACTTGCTAGCGTGCGCTAGCCTTCTTTTGTAGCGTGCGCTAGATATTTCGATTTGATCCGGTAACCGTTTCTTCTTTAGCGTACGTTATGCCTCCTTCCTTACGTACGTTATTTCACTTACTTAGCGTACGTTAACCATGATTGAGTAGCGTGCGTTAACTTAATATATATTTGTTGCCTTTTCTTGTCAAACTATCCGTTTGATGCTTGACCTTGACTTGCTTTTCCCAACGTTCGGATTGACTAGATTCAAACAACTTAGCGTGCGCTAATCATACTGTGTAGCGTGCGCTAACGATGACTTCATTGCATACGTTATTCTGTGTTTGAATTCTTCCACAACAGTAACATGGCTCGATAGCGTGCGTTAATACTTATGTGTAGCGTGCGCTATCATTCAGCTTTTCTTCACTGCAGCTTACTTCGAAACTTGGCTGGGATGCAGCTTACTCCGCGTTAGCGTGCGCTAATGCAGTCCAGATTGTAACTAATATGCCTTAGCGTGCGCTAATGCAGTCCAGATTGTAACTTTTTGCGACTTCGTCTGCTTCGTTGTTTTGCTTTGCCTCGATGTTGTTTTGTAGTTTAGCAACTTTAATCATCAAAACATAAATTAAATAATGTGTGGAATAAATATTCCAACAATCTCCCCCTTTTTGATGATTACAAAACAACTCTTTAATTGGATAATCTGTAAAAAATAATATATGTATATTTCTACGAATCAAAGTTTTCGGCTTTGATCGTTTCGTTAGTTTCTCCAATCCTTTTTTTTTCGACATCTCCTTTATTTTTCAACTCCCCCTATTTGTATGCTTTTCTTCTCTTTTCGACTTGTGCGATTTTTCTCATTTTTATCTCAATTCATCTCCTTCTCCCCCTTTTTGTCTTCATCAAAAAGTAACAAAAATGTAAAGGATACCAAATGAAATATAAATATGCATGATATCAATTTATGCATAAGGGTAAACCCCCCCTGAAAATATTATTTCCTTCTCCCCCTTTGTAAAATATCATTTGTCAAAATTTATTTTTGGGGATCCAACCGATAGTTGGTTTTTCTTTTGAAATGTAGACGATGTTTGAAACGTTTGTTCCTTTAGGAACCCAAATCCTTTTAGTTTTTATCGTCCGTCTTGGGCTTTTGCAATTGGAAATATGATGCCCGATTTTTAAACACTTTTCGCAATGGGGTATATTGAAATTAACGGATTCGTTTTTCGAACGTGATTTGAATCCTAACCCCTCATTATTTAGAGTATATTTTTGTACACATAACATTTGTTCAAATTTATCGTTACCGCACGAAAATTTCTTTGTCAAAATTTTTAGTTCATCTTGAACTTTTAAAAGATCATTTTTCAAAATATTTTCATTTTCAAGGCATTTCGAATGATCAATTTCGACAAATTTCCCTTTTTCAAGTATTTTGGAATTTTCAATTTCCAAATTTTTATATTTAGACTTGAGGGACTTAATTTCATTTAAAGCATTTTGATAGTCCGTATGTAGTAACTCGAATGCTTCAAAAAGTTCGTCGTAAGAATTACTTACTTGACTTTCGACGTCGCTATCGTCGAATGAACTCCGGGCCATGAGCGCGAGATTATTTTGTTCAAGAAAATCTTCATCGGGATCTTCATCGCTCCATGTTGCGATTAGAACCTCCTTTTGCTTTACTCGACAGTTCTTAGCAAAGTGGCTTGGTTTACCACATAATCGACAAGTGTTGTCGAATTTTTTAGGTTCGCCCGCTTGAATGTCCTTCTTCCTCCGGTTTAATAAGTGTTGGAACTTATTAATATTTTTGGCATGATATGCCATTTCTTCGTCGCTTTCGTCACCAGTTTCTTCTTTCTTTTTCGACATTTTAGCCTTGAAGGCTATCGACCTCTCCTTCGGTTTCGGTTTGGCATTTCGAGATTTTAGAACAATCTCATAGTTGATAAGAGAACCAACGAGAGCACTAAAATCGAGAGTATTTAAATCTTTGGATTCCATTATTGCCGTAACCGTACCGTCCCATTCTCGAGGTAGTGATCGGCTTTACTTTCTCACTACTCGAAAGTGGTTTTCCGAAACATGCTAATCCATTAGTAATGACCGAGAATCGGTCGAGCATAATCGAGATGGATTCGTCGTCCTTCATTTGGAATAATTCATAGTCGTGAAGGAGCATGTTTATCTTCGTCTTTTTGACTTGAGACGTACCTTCGTGTGTTACCTCAAGCATTTTCCAGATTTCTTTGGCACTATCACACGATGATATCCGGTTGTGTTCTTCCGGATTTAAGGCACAATAAAGAAGTTGAGTTGCCTTACAATTGAAATGGCCGTTTTTCCAATCGGAGTCGTCATAATCTTCAAAATTTTTAAGCGTACCGTTGGAATTCATTGGGATTTTTGGACCAAGACAAATCACTTTCCAAAGTTCGATGTCGTAAGCTCGAATGAAGATTGACATCTTCTTCTTCCAAGTCATGAAGTTTGCGCCATCAAAGGACGGAGCTGACTCCCGAAGAAAGAAAGCTGGCTAATCTTGATAACCGGGCCAGAGATGTGTTATATCAAACTCTTGCCAAATCCACCATGGTCAAGATCAAGAACTGTAAGAATGCCAAGGAAATCTGGGACACATTAGCTCTAATGTGTGAAGGAACGGAGCTGATCAAGGAAAACAAGCTGTCAATTGCTATCCAAAAATTTGACAACTTTAAAATGAAGAATGGCGAATCCATAGATCAAGTGGACACAAGATTCACTGAAATTATCAATGAGATCAACTCCCTGGGCAAAACCTATGGCAACAGGGAAATGGCACTAAAGGTCCTCAGATCTCTCAACCCCGAATGGAGCATGAAGGCCGTAGCCATGAGAGAGTCCAAGGACCTGAATAAGATAAAGATTCAGGAGCTGTTCTCGATCGAAGGCTTATGAGTTCGAGCTTCCAAGTTCATCCTCAACTGAGCCTGCATAGAAGGGAATCGCATTTGCAGCCGAGTCTCCTGCCAAGAGCCTATCTGATGTGAAACCTCCAAATCCACTAGATTTTGAGGAAGAAATGGCTTTCATAATGCAAAGGTTCAGCAATTTTAGAAAGAACTACTCCAAGTATAAGAAAAATTACAAGGAGAATCCAAGAAGGAACCGGAAATTTGGAAGTTGGAAAGTAGAATGCTACAACTGTCACAAAATAGGACACATCCAAATGGATTGTCCCGAGCTCAAGAAGGACGAAACCAAGAAGGAGGTGGGCAGAAAGGAAGATAGAAGAAAGGCCCTCATCGGAGAAGACCAGGAGCATGTCGAATCAAGCAGCGGTTTCTTTTCTGATGAAGACGAGGAGTATGATTGCCTGATGGCAAACCTAGCTGCTGAAGAGGTAACTTCTAAACCCACCGGTTCAAATAATAGCTCAGCCATGTCACAAGATATGGATCTACATGAATCTGTAAATCAATTATTTAAATATTTTGAAACACTCAAATCTGCTCACCAAGCTGTATCAGCAGAGAAGACTCAGCTGCATGATGAGAATAGGCAGCTGAAAAATGATTTCGAAAAACTCAGCCTAGATCTGAATAAGGTTGAGACAACTACAACTGACTTTAAAAACCAGGCAAATATCAATACAGCTGAGATAGATCGGCTAACCATTTTACTTAAAGAAAAACCAGCTGCACTTGCTCATGCCAAAGCTGAGTTTACTAAGCTGGCTCAGATAAATAAAACTCAGGCGCAGGAAATAACCTCCCTGAAGGCGTCTTCAACTCTGGGAGAATTGTGTACTTATAAAAGGTCACTATATGCCAAATCAGGCCTTGGATATGATTCTCACACTCCCTCTAGTTCTGAAACCAATTTTATAAAGGGAGAAACAATAGTCTCGACTGCTGAGCCTGTATATAAACCGATATTCAAAAACAGGCAACAACCAAGTCAAACGTCTAGGCTGCAGTCAGGTTACACCAGACAGCCACCAAGACAGGCGACTAGGCAGTGGCCCAAGCAAAAGCAGCAGCCCAGACAACATGCCCACTATTACCAACAACTCCCCAAAAATAGATTTCATAATGGGAGGGGCAGATGGAAACCTCAAGGTTATCCTAATTACCAAAATGAACAAGTGTGGAGACCACAAAGATTTAAAAAATGGTCTCAGCCTAGATTTAGATATGGCCAACACTTGCAAAATTTTGAGGAATATCCGGTATACAATCCAACCAGGAGATTCAGACCTCGACCACAGACACCTTGTGAGGGTTATAATAATAATAATAACAATTTCTATAATCCCAGGAGAAATCAATTCTCCAGGAAACCAACTAACCCCAAAGGACCCACACAAATTTGGTACCTAAATCTCTGCTTGTTTAATTGCAGAAAAGGTGGAAGGACTACAACCACATCTCCTCAAGCTCAAATTTTGGAGGTGAAGAATGGTTTGTAGACTCTGGATGCTCGAGGCATATGACCGGGAACAAGAAGATGCTGGCCAAATACATCAAAGAAAGAGGTCCCGATGTAACCTTTGGAGATAGCTCTAGAGGACAGACAAAAGGCTTTGGAGAGCTACACCGAGGAAACATTGTGATATCCAAAGTCCATTATGTCAAAGGGCTCAAGTACAACCTCCTGAGCATAAGCCAGTTCTGTGACGAGAAGAATTTAGTCCAGACGAACCAACTTAGCTGTTCAGAATACCAGGCGAGAAATCAACTCACCTGTTGCAGAGTGGTCAACAGTCAACAAAACAGACCAACTAAGTTTTCTAAACTGACCTCTGAATATTTAATTATTATATGCCACATTTATAATATTAATTTTGGCTAACGAATGGCATTTAAATATACATTTTGATAAACCAAGTGGCAATTTTAATACACGCGTCAAACGCCTATTAAATCAACCTCCACGGTGGCCAATCAGAATCAACCGTCGAATTTTAAATTGGGCCACCGATTCAAATTTGAAATTCAAAAGAATATCAAAAGGCGTACCACCGTTCAAATATATAATAAACTAATACAAACGTATTTTCATCTTCTTTATAAGGAAAGAAGACCTTTCACTTTACTCTTTACGCTTACAGAAACCCTAGATATTTCAAAGCAAAAATATACACTAAAAACCTCTATTTGCAGAAATGGCATCTTTCGAAGGAGTGAATTTGAAGGCGGTGAAAGACCAGATCATTTTCTCGATGGTTATCGACTTTGAAGGTTTACTAGAAGCCAATCTGGAGGACTACGACATGCTCAATCTGATTCGGTCAATGAAGCTTAATGGGATCTACCCATTTCTCGACATCAACCCGCTACATCTGTTCAAAGAGGATGTCGTCGAGTTCTATCGCAGAGCTTATCTGATTCAAGACGGGATTCATAGCACAGTGGGCGGAGTACCTGACAGCATATATCGAGAGACGATTCGTTCTGTCTTCGGGATGAAGCACCGTGGTTTAGCGGTCGAAGCTCTCAAGCAATCCGCCACCGAAACCTGGAAAAAGATTAAGGTCGAAAATATCCCGGAAAAATTGAAATTCATAGCCAAGAGGAATGAACTAAAGAGGATTTACCGTATTGCGTTGGATATTACCAACAAAATAATAATGGGGATGGCGGGCAGTTATGATCAACTGTCGTCGTCGAAGTTTATGGTGTTGGGTGCATTGATTCAGGAAGAAGAAGTTGATTGGGCAGACTACATCTTCAGGCAACTCGTGAGAGAGATCAACAAGGTCGAGTGGCTTGACGATGAGAAGAAGTTCAAAACAAAGCTGGCATTTGGAACGCATCTCAGTTGGTTTTTGGAGAAGACCGGAGTGGCAAAGGGAAACACTGACCCCTTCCACCCCAATAAAAGGCTTGGTCATATGGACCATGAGAAGGTGAAGAAAGTCGGAGGCACTGGGAAAGCAGCTCAGTTGTTGAAGGAGCTGCCGGACTCAAGGTCATATCCAAGATACCATTCATCAGGGGAGTCGGACAGACCTGCAGCTGATATCGCAACTGCAGTCGAGTCCGACACCGAGTCCGACGATACACCCATTACAGTCAGATTCAAGAGACGGGGACCAGCCCCTGAAGGACCCTCTACTCTGCAGTCATCACCGGAACCCTTTCCTAAGAGGCCACGGAAATTGCAGTTTAGCGAGGGAGAGCAGTCTGAACACCTTGCCAGCCCCTCAGTTCGATCACCAATTCATCCGGAAGACCTGCCTGCACCAGACACCCTTGAGACTCGGATTGTACCTGTTCTCACCCCCCAGTATACATATCCGAAGAAGAAGAAGCAGGTCTCATAATTACTATTCCTGAAGCTGATTATACTTTTAACCTGTTAGAAAATAATACCTTCAACCTTTCAATTGAACAACTCCAGCTTGTTAAGCCACAAGCAGTAAAACACTCTTTTGTACATATTTTTGAAGAGTGGAAATTTTTCAAGACTATGACTTTTACAAATCTTCAAACCTACATTGCAACTAGTGGTTGGGAATATCTCCAAGCCACTGAGGAGGTTCTGATTGAATTTTGCAAAGAATCAGACTTAGTATTAATCCTCCAGGATAAATGGTTCATGTCCCATTTTAAAACAAACATGTACCACTTTATCCATTCTATCATGCTTTGCATTTTTGATGGTTCTTTTGGAGAGGAGGAAGAGGAAGTTGAAAAAGAGATTAGGATTGAAGAAGTAGATGGAGATAATGAAATTATTGATTTAGTGGTTGAAGAAGAAGAAGAAGAGACAAAAACAGAAGAAAATATCCCACTTGAAAAACAGCCAGAAGAAATTGAGAAGACAGAAGAATTGGCTGATAAAGGAGATGAAGAAGAAGGAGAAGAGGTAGAACAAGAAAAAGATGAAGAAGAAAAGGAGGATGAGGATGATGAAGGAGAAAAGAAGGAGAAGGATGATGATAATGATGATGATGATAATGATGATGGAGGAGATGTAGGAGCAGAAAAATAAAATGAAAAAGATAAAGATGAAGATCAGGAGAAAGAAGAAGAGAAAGAGGAAGAGAGAGAAGAAGACAAGGAGCCAGAACCAGAGCCGGAACCAGAGCCTATTCACGAAGCTGCAGATAGATCGTGGTACTCGCCAGACACTGCACTAGACGCAGAGTCGGTCAAGACTCCAGTCGGGGACCCGGAGAAAACCCTCTCGACCTACCAAAGTGCAGACGGTAGCAGCCTAGTGGTTCCTTTGCGTAAGGCTCGGGAGAGCACTCTCCATCGCCTCGATATCCCCTACCATGACCGAGCCGATCGTGCAAATCGTCAAAGATACTATTGGAGAGTCGCTATCATCTCAGTCACTCGACCTTCAATCAATAAATGCCAAGATAGACACCCTTCTACAGAGAGAGATTCTCGGCCCTCCCCTACCAACAACAGAATGCCATTTGGCATGTCTGATTGGATGAGCAAAATGGAACAGCAATTAACTACCCTTGTTGATGCTGGAAAAAAGGGGGAAGAGAGAGTTCAGGGGGTAGAGAGAGAAATTAGAAGCAAGAAGAAGCAAGATGTCCTTCAAATTGAAGGAACCTCTAGTCTGAAGAGAAAGGAAGCTGTGGATCCAGATGACCAGCCTGAAGGAAAGAGAAGGAGGACTAGAGGAGGCTTTGGACCTACTCTAGAATGGGAAGGGAAGGAGCTGTGGTATGTTGAGGACTTTATTCCATTTGAAGCTCTTGAGATGTGGGGATCTGCGAATAAGAGGTTCATCAAAGATTATTACATCTGGGAACTACTCCAGGATGATAAACTCTCCCCACAAGAAATTTTCATAAACTTCATGGAAGAAATCCATCCGAAGCTTTGGGCTATTCTGAAGAAGCACGCTAAAGATCAAAATGCTTATCCTATGATTCCCTCATTCAGAGCAGAGGAAGCACCGACCCGTCTGGACGGTGAACTTAATGAGTTAGCGCTTCAAAGAGAGATCAAGCAATTGTGTCTTGAGAACAGATTCACATCCCAGCAAGAACAAGACTTCGCAGCACTTGTTGTGAAGAGGAAATATGGTCTTGCTCCAGTCAAGATAAAACCAATTGGAGCTAAGTCATTCAAGCCTGCCAAACAGCCTATTCGTAGAGGCAGAGGAAGAGGCAGATAGCTTTATTTCTTTGTACTTGTAATTTTATTTTCTGTACCTGTAAAAACCTTCTTGTAAATTTCAATCATAAACAAGTCAGAAAATCTTATAACAGTCTGTTGAATGAAAACTTCCAGTTGTCTCAATATTAGACTGATTTCAGTTTGTGTCTTGCACTTAAGTGCAGACTTGGTCATTTGATTACTTGTTTAAAAGTTTTGCCATCATCAAAATAGGGGGAATTTGTTAGGAATACTTGTTAGATTTTGATGATGTCATTAATATGAAATCAAATGTTTAAACTTGGCAAAATGTAAGGAAGAACCAAATGAGTATCTTCCATAGGCCAAATATGTTAAGTATAAAACTTGGCAAAATGTAAAGAAGAACCAAATGAGTATCTTCTGTAGGCCAAAAATTTGTTAGGCTGAAAAACGGCAAAGTACTAAGTACAGCTTAGTCCATCAGAGAGGAACAGCCGAGTCCAGTCAGAGTAGCTCTGGTCAAACAAGATTTATTAGAGAAGTTTGACTGCATCACCTGAGGTACCTCGGGAAGTCACTGACCGGATAAGTCACAAACAAGTGAATGCTAGAGAGGACCTGTCTGCAGAGATGTTAGCTGCATATCAGCCTACTCGAAGGCAGCCAAGTACTCCAAGTCCACGTCAGCATGCATTGAAAAGTCAAGTATTACGGAAAGCTCACATGCAACGTGAAGAGACAAATTGGAGTGATTCCCGCAAGAGATATGATTTAAATAAATCATCCAGACCCACTTTGAAGACTTTAATCATTTTATATTCAAAAGATTCGGCGCTCACATGCAGAAGTCTTCACAATGGTCGGAAGATAAAATAAAATAATGGGAATCCAGCCTTGCAACGTTCAAAAAGATTAAACAATGAAGTCTCCCTCCAACGGACGGATTTGTTCAAAAGATTTGCAACGGCTACAAGGAAAAAGCTCAGAGATCGTGACCTGTATATATCCGAAGATTTGAAACTGAGCAACTACCGGTGCAAACATACATTCTAGCTATCAAAGCAATCAAGCAATCTAAAGCAATCAATAGCATCGTGAAAAGAGCAGATCTAAAAGTTCATACTTAAGGAAGCTCTTAAGTTGGAGAAGACAAAAACTCTTGTCTATAATCTTGAGTACGGGGTACTTCACTGGTTGAAGTAAGAGACTGTAAAGGCATCCAAGGATCGAGGATCAAGAGGTGCAAGGCAGTCAAGTGTGTGTACAACGGCACGGATTTCCACTAGCTGGAAGCTGTTGTAGTGTGGTTTGAATCACTGTAATATTTATCACTGTTTGAAAATTATAGTGAATTCATCTCCAACTGGTTTGGAGAAAAGTGGATTAGTAGAAGATTACCCCACCTCTGAGACCACTATAATTGCCTGCGTTATTTACTGTTTTACTGCATCATACTTTAACTGCTGCATACATTGTTAAGTGTTTCATTAAGTTGATTTCTATTCGTCATCAGCTGACTTCCGCACATATCCAAGAACAAACGACTCCAAGACATTTGTTTAACTATCAGCTGAAGAAACTCACTCTTTGTGAAAAAGAGTTCAAGAGTTTCAACAAGTCTATTCACCCCCCCCCCCCCTCTAGACTTGTTCCTGGACGACTTGTGACCTACATAACGCACCTGCTGTATTTATGCAATTGATGAACCGAGTGTTCATTGAATTTTTGGATAAATTTGTGGTCGTGTTCATTGATGACATTCTGGTGTATTCTAAGAGCCCGGAAGAACATGCTCAGCATTTGCGGATTGTATTGGAACTTTTGAGAAACGAGCAATTGTACGCCAAACTTTCTAAGTGTGAATTCTGGCTAAAGGAAGTAATGTTCCTCGGCCATGTGGTGTCAGCTAAAGGAGTCCGAGTAGACCCTCAGAAGATCGAAGAAATTATGGATTGGAAGCCTCCAAAGAACGTGAAAGAAGTCCGAAGCTTCTTGGGACTTGCTGGATAGTATCGACGATTCGTAGAAGGATTTTCAAAAATTTCCCGCCCACTTACTCGACTCCTGTAGAAAACTCAAAAATGTGAGTGGAATGAGTTGTGTCAGATTAGCTTTGATGAATTGAAGAAGAGATTGACGACGGCACTGATTCTATCACTTCCACAGGGAACTGGAGGATTTATAGTTTACAGTGATGCTTCGAACCAAGGACTCGGGTGCGTATTGATGCAGAATGATAAGGTGATCGCTTATGCGTCGCGACAGCTGAAACCTTATGAAGTGAATTACCCAACACATGATTTGGAGCTTGCAGCAGTAGTTTTTGCTTTGAAGATCTGGAGGCATTATCTGTACGGGACTCACTGTCAGATCTTTACGGATCACAAGAGTCTCAAGTACATATTCAGTCAGAAAGAATTAAACATGCGGCAAAGAAGATGGTTAGAACTGATTAAGGACTATGACTTGGAGATTTTATATCATCCAGGCAAAGCGAATGTAGTGGCCGATGCACTTAGCCGCAAGCCTATTTCTATTCAGATGCTGGAGACGCTGACCTCCAAACTTAGCCTTCAACGAGAGATGATTCGTGAAGGAATTGAAGTATGGTTACAAAGAGTCCAAGGACAACTGTGCGTGATGGAGATAACTTCATCATTAACCGAAGGAATCAAATCTAGACAGGCGGATGATCCTCTGATGATTCGGTTACGTGATGAAGTGATCAAAGGAAAGGCCCCCGGATTCATAATTCATGATGATGGAGTTTTGAGATTTCAGAACCGACTCTGTGTTCCCGATGATGATGTTCTGAAACAGACGATTATGAAGGAAGCTCACAGTTCGCCCTATTCTATCCACCCGGGCACCAGTAAAATGTATAAGGACTTGAAGCAGAATTTCTGGTGGGGCAACATGAAGAAAGATGTAACGGACTATGTCTATAAATGCTTGACGTGTCAGCAGGTTAAGATCGAGCATCAGCGGCCTGCTGGAATGTTGAAGCCGCTCCCAATTCCTGAATGGAAGTGGGAGGACATATCGATGGATTTTATCACTAATATGCCGAGAACCAGGACAGGAATGAACATGATTTGGGTGATAGTTGATCGTTTAACCAAATAAGCTCATTTTCTAGGCATTAAGAATACGTGGGGACCAGAGAGGTTGGCACAAGTATTTATTTTAGAGATAGTTCGATTGCATGGTACGCCGAAGACCATTGTTTCTGATCGAGACGGCCGTTTTGTGTCTCATTTTTTGAAAGCAGTTCATAAGGCCTTGGGGACCGAATTGAACTTCAGTACAGCTTATCACCCGCAGACTGAAGGACAATCTGAGAGAACTATACAGACGGTGGAAGACATGCTAAGGGCCTGTGCCTTAGATTGGTCAAACGATTGGGAAGTTCATCTACCGTTGATTGAATTTACCTACAACAATAGTTGGCATGCTTCCATTAAGATGGCACCGTTTGAGGCATTATACGGAAGGAAATGTAGATCGCCACTATGTTGGGACGATTCATCAGACTTGATCGGAACAGAACCAGAGTTGATCGTGCAGACTCGAGAGAAGATAGTCTTGATTCGTGAAAGGCTGTTGACCGCCCAGAGTCGCCAGAAATCTTACGCAGACGTACGCCGTCACCCATTGGAGTTCAGTACTGGAGACCACGTACTTTTGAAGGTTTCTCCTACTCGGGGAATCTTTCGTTTTGGAAGGAAAGGAAAGCTGAGTCCGAGATATATCGGACCATTTGAGATCCTCGAGAGAGTTGGGGAGTTGGCATACAGATTGGCATTACCGCCGTCATTGTGCCATGTTCATAACGTGTTCCACGTATCCCAGTTATGGAGGTATATACCAGATCCCAGTCATATCATTGATTTCGGCGAGATCGAAGTCGCGCAGGATGGGACGTTTGAAGAAAGACCGGTCAAGATACTCGAGAGTCGAGTTAAGCAGCTGAGGAACTAACCAATCGTTTTGGTCAAAGTTCAATGGTGGCGTCACGGAATGGAAGAAGCCACCTGGGAAACGGAAGCTGATATGAAGTCTAGATATCCCGAGTTATTTTCGTCTTGAGTTTCGGGACGAAACTCCTTTTTAGTAGGAGAGTATGTAATATACGGATTTATTACGGTGTATTTCATCTGTATTCAAACCCTATATTATTCGGATTTGTGGTTGTGATTATTGGAGTATGATATTTCTTACATTGATATCATTGTACATAAGTATAGAAACATGCAAAATTTCTCATGCAACCTCGTGATAGCGCACGCTAAGAATGTAGCTTAACGCGCGTTATCGGGCTGTTATTAGTGCACGCTATGCAGGTAGGAGTTGCGTGCGCTAATAACTCAATTATTGAGCGGGACGGCTAGCACATGTGCCAGCCGGGACATGGGTCCGGATAAGATTCCCGCGGACGAACTTGGACAGTTCTGAAGTCAACTTTTATTAGCGCACGCTAAGGAAAGCTTAGTAGCGTGCGCTAACTTGTTAAAATGCAGAATATTATAAATGGGACAACAACCCATTTTGGCTTACATTTTACTCGTCCATTCTTCATTTCTGAGAGACCAGAGAGCTGTAATAATCCTCCTACACACTTAGAACACATTTTGTTGGTGTTTATACATTGGTTATCACTTGGGAGTAATCATTGAAGTGGAATAGCACCTTGGGGTGGCATACAACCAACCGGAGTCGGATTCTACCTTACGGTTCAGTGATTTTCATCATATTAAGGTATGTTCAATCTATCTCCAGACTTAGAGTTGGATTCTAACGATTTGGATGATCATGTTAACGAGATATGGATTTTCATAGATGAATTATCCAAAATACATCATGTTTGGAATATTGAGATGAATAAACCTTAAGTACCTTGATTATGATCATCATGATTCGAATCTTATTACATTGAATATGTAAAGGAAGCTTCTATCATTGGTAATCCGAATCTAGTAGATGACTTCATAGCAATCTTGGACTTGACTTTAACATCATTGTTGTTAGATAAATCTAAAGGATTGATCATGGAAGGATTTATCTAGTATAGATGGAATGTTTAACAACTTCAGCATGATAATACTGATTGATATAAAGGTGTTGATATCAACCGTTAAGCCTTTCGAATTGTCGTATGAAGATTTGTAGTCGAAATGGAATATGGTTTTATATGGTATGCATATCCTTGAATCCGAAGTTGTTGTTATCCGTAAG
Source organism: Orobanche coerulescens (assembly GCA_033398695.1). Classification (NCBI taxonomy): domain Eukaryota; kingdom Viridiplantae; phylum Streptophyta; class Magnoliopsida; order Lamiales; family Orobanchaceae; genus Orobanche; species Orobanche coerulescens. The sequence continues at coordinate 178,854,075 of CM065807.1, read as the reverse complement.
ATCATTCATAAACGTATGTACATTATATTCATGGAGGTAACATGAATTATCACGGAAGATTTCATTGTTGTGATCATGATTAGAACAGTTTACTGCCCAGCAGTAAACTGCCATGCATAGATAGCGCACGCTAAGCTATGAAGATTAACGTGCGCTATCGATCACGAGTTAGCGTACGCTACGTTTGGTACGTAACGTACGCTAGGCCATCAGACGAGTCAGTCGACTGATCAGTGAAGTACTGACCATGCATAGTTAGCGTACGCTAGGCTTTGTTGTTTGCGTGCGCTATCGAGCAGACTTAACGCACGCTACGCAGAGTACTTAGCATGCGCTAAGCAGTTCAGGCAGATTACATCTTATGAACTTTTGGCCGTAAATCGAATTGTTAAACATTCGTACGATGTGAGATAAATTCTATATCATTTCTTTTGTTAAGGTTTGATCTTGTTGCGTGATTGATTGAGGAGGACGACCTTCGAGTGTTCATTTTCGTGGAAGTGTTGTTCTTGTCTTCAAATCGAGGCAAGTACTTTAATTGTTTTATGTATTTATGTTATACGTATTGTCGTGCATGTATGTCGTTGTTGTATGTCCACCTCGTGTTGGTCCGACGGGATCATCGGGGGATCTATGCTAGCGTGCGCTGGATCATCGGACGGGTTTTTCCACCACGGGTTGGTCTAACGGGATCATCGTGGGTTCTAGGCAGTGAACGCTGGATCGACGGAATTACCATGTGTATGTTATGATATCATGTTGTGATTATCAGTCGTGTATGTCATTTATGAGTTTCTCGTAGGAGAAGATTCATTGGTATTTTGTCGTTTACGTTATTATTCTTCGTGAGATATGAATAATATGTTGTGGTACTTGTACTAGCATCGTTGTGCTAACCCCTTCGGGGGTGAACATTTTGTTTGTGTTCAGGATCCAGGAGAGCGGGAAAACAACCACTGGAGCTGCATGACGACGAGGGTGCAGAGTGATGTTTTAGCCGGGTTTATTTGTCTATTGTTTATTGGTTATTTCAATAAGTACTCGAGTACGAAGTTATTTATGCTGGATTTGAGTTGGTGATCTATTATTAAGTTCCTGTTGTACAATCATAGTTTCAGTATTTGGTCAGGACTGTTGTATCTTAATTCCGTTATTTCCATTCGTTAATACCTTTTAATGTCTGTTCAATTCTTCAGCCTTGTAAATCCTTATGTAAAGGATTTACGGCGCTGTAATATTCCTGAATATATCGGGGGTGTTACATGAACTTTCGTCGTTTGTTCTTGAATTCAATGACTTTAGGTCCTGCTATGGAATTCGTTTTCATTGTTGCTATTGTTGTTCGTAGTTTATTGTCACGGCTTAGCGTTCGGTGGAGTCGGCGGGTTCGTAGTCGGGTCGTGCCAACCTACTTCGGTCGATTCTACGCATTGTGGTTATTCAAGGCAAGTACTTTATCCATACAATTCTTGTTTTATGGATACGATAATTAGTGATCGTCTAAATGTGGTTGTTTGGTCGTTTGAATTGAACTTTCAAAAGATTCGATTTAGCCTTGTTAAAGGCTTGCTTTCAAAACGCGTGTGTTTTGTGAATGGTGTGGTTTATGAATGACTATGTGAATTCTATGGATATGTTGGTGTTGATGTTACACTTGGTATTGCGTGTGGACGTATATTATTTTATTTCGGTGCATTGTGGTTTGACGTGGTGTTTTGCTAAGTGTTTGATGACTCTGAGTGAATTGTTTGGATATCTTTGTTGTATTGTGTATATATGTGATTGTGTGGATGTGGGCGGGGCCTACGGTGGCACATGGAATGTGATCATATGGCTAGGATGCAACAAGCGATTGATCCAACCGTGAGAGCCTAAGAAAAACTACGGGTGCACATGGCATGTGATCATGTGGCCAGGATGCAACAAGTGATTGATCCAACCGTGAGCGCTAAAGTTAATCTACGGTGGCATATGGCATGCGATCATGTGGCCAGGATGCAACAAGTGATTGATCAAACCGTGAGATGTTGTGATTTGTTTCGCTAGCCAGCTCGGGAGGGTCCTTCGAGGCCTCGAGTGGGATTTGTGGCTTCATCCCGGTCCTAGGCGATGCGCGTGCGTGATTATGTTTTGTTGATTTTATGTCCGTCGAGGACACGTGATGTTGGGCTCTGGCCCTGTGAATTGTTGTCGATTTTCTATTTGCGAAAACAAAACCTTTGGGCTGTGATCCCTGTTGATTTTTGGAAAGATACGGATTTGATAATCCTAATTTGTTTTCTATTAAAACTCCCGAGGGTATTTTAAACCATTTTGCAAATCGTTCTCGTTATTTGTGATCTTTCGGATTTGGAAAGTTTTACTCAAACTCTTGCCTCGGGAAGTATTCGTTTCATTGTATTTTAATCTTTGAGGATTCCTGCCTATTGTTATTCGTGGAACTTGAATTGTATGGCTCGTATTTGCACTTTGTTCTTGCACTAGCAAAACAGTGGAGGTTTGCTAATCCCCGAGTATTCGGGGGGTGGATGTCTATGTTTGCATTCAGGTTTGGGAGCATAACACAGGGTCGGCACGAAGGATGATGAAAGATGAACGATACTAATCACACGAGGATCCATATGATGTCATTAGTTTAGTTATAGTTTATTTTCTGCTGCAGTATTCTTTCCCGTTGTACGGGAGTGTGTCGTATTAGACCCGTGCATGGGCACGTAATGAGTTTGAGTTGTATGTATTTATTGAAAGACCAAATCGGTCTACTGAGTCATTTTAGCCTTAAAGGCATTGTTGAGTTATTCTATGTTGTTACCAGCCTGGTAGATCCTTGAGGAAAGGTTCTACGACGTGTAATTTCCCTGAGTGGATTGGGGGTGTTACATAAATGGTATCGGAGCTTAGGTTGTGGAAACCTAGGTTGTCGGGTCAAGTCGTGTTGTTTGAGTCTTGTTTTGTCGGATTTTATCTGACTGAGTCGTGTCGCGACGCGTCGTCTGAGTTTGTTGGTCGTGATTAGTATCGTGGGGTGATCATCATCTTCGTGCGACATGTGGCTGTAAGTCTCCCTTCTTTGTGTTGTGCCTCGTGTGACACGAGCTATCTTTATGATTATTTGTTCAGTGACGGAATCCTATTATGGATTTTGATTTCTTGATACGTGATTATTTGACTCTCATATTTCGTTCATGTGAGGAGTAGTGTTGCTGGATTGTGCATGTTGGAGGGTATTTCTTTTATCCGCTGCGTGAGTTCTTTTGTAATGACTTTCGGTATTTTACCGACTGAGTTTTATTTCGAAAACCGATTCCCTTAACCGAGTTTTTGGCATTATGGCCTTGATCGTTTTGGCAAAATTCTTATGACGGTATTTAGCATGTTGTAAATGGCTTTTGTAAGTTTTTGAAATATTACCGTCATCGGCCTTTTTGGCATTTTTGTAAATGGTTTTTAGCATGGTGGGTTCCGGCGCGGGACCCACGGCGCTATAATGTTTCGTGTAATTACCTGAAATTTTTGGGCATTCTAGCCCATTGAATTATCTTTGAAAACCTTGAGTATCTTAGATAATAAATTTCGAGACGTACTTTTAAAACGAATTATTTTTTTTCGTGGTACATCCAAGGTGCCACAATATGTTTCAAAATTCTCCTACCTCGAGGACCAAAATGTTTTGAGATATTTTCAATGTTTTAGAAACACTTTTACTTAGAACCGAGGGTCGAATATTCTGAAAGTTTTTACTAAGAGAAAGTGTCCTCATTTTTATCAAATGTGAAATGGTTCTCCAAAGTCTCGATAACGATGTTTCACGTTTGTATTTTTTTAAAATGAGGTTTTCATTTTTAAAACCTATCCATTCCCGTTTGAGGACTGGATATGTATGTATGATGTTCGCGTTATCGTTATGATGTTTGCTCCCGAGTATGATCAAATTGGTGGCATGAACATCGAGGCGTTGCCACGCATTTTTTGTGTTAGCCCTCTGTGAGAGGTGGGATGTTGGTGTTGAATGTTGTCATTTCGTGGTGACTTGCGTGTTATCGCACTTGTGTGAGCTGTTAAAGCTTGGGTTTGTATGTTTGTGTACATGTGTGATTGTTTCATGATGTTTGTAATTATGTGCTGGTTATTGTTCGGGCCGTTAAGGTCGCCGAACGATACCGTCGTTGCTGTATTGTTTGTGTGTGTATTACTTTACGATGGTAATCGTTGTATATGATATGTGTTATGATTCTTTGTTGTGCTGAGTTGGCATCTCCGCTATGTTGTTTTGCGACATTATGCCCCATTGTATCTAGCATTTGTATTTTCGGTATGCCGAGCCAAGACATTTCAACCGTGATGTGCCGGGGCATGTACGTGTAAATTGTCTTTCTCGTCGGTAACACATTTCAAGTGTGGACTCGAGGGACACCGAATTCAGTTTTGCGAATTGGCTACCAAGCCTTTCGGAGTTCGCGCTTCAGCACAGTTATCAGAATCGGCTATGAGAGGCCTTCGAAGGATGTTTCTGTCAGTTGCTTGTTGTGTCGTCTCCTTGATTTCATTGTTGTGAGTTTCGGGGACAACACTTCTTTTAGAAGAGGTCGAATATAATACCCGTATTATTTTGGCTTCTGCATGTTCTCTTTCTCGATTCTATCGACTCGCTCGTGTTCGTTGATACTTTCTGAACTTGTTCTGTATTTCAGTTTCATCGTTCGGACGAGCTGTGATCTTGTTTTGAGTCGATCTGGTTATCGCTGTGACTTTTCCGAGTTCGGTTCGATTCTTGTGAACCTTGGAGTTATTGTTTGAATTTTATTATTCTTCGTGATTCAAACATGATTGTTCGCGTTTTGTTGTCTCGACCGTTGTGGTTCGATCATTTGATTGTTCGGTTTTTGTTGATCTTGTCTCGTGATTGTTGAGCGTGCAGACTCCTTCGGGAAATTAGTCTCGTTTCGATCTTCCAACCCTTTGGCGGTGGAATTCCGTATTTGTTCAGCATTTGGCTTGCGTTTTGATTGATGAACCGTTGGGTTAGTCAATCGTATTGATTTTCGTTCGTTGTGTTTTGTGATTGTTCGGATAATCGAATCGATTGTATTGTCTGTTTGATGACGTTTGTCACTTGTTGATTTTATTATGTCTCTATCGGTGGCGTTGTGTTTGTCGCCGTGGAGTGTATTTTCACGCCACATGTCTCTTTGCGTTTCTTGCAGCATTTTGCCGTCGGGCGCGAGTTTTCGGTTTTTGTGTATCTCGTCGAGTTTTCCTGGCAGGGGATATTGCTTCTCCCTACTTATTTTAAGTTTCGGGACGAAACTTCTTTTAAGGAGGGTAGAATGTAATACTCGTAATTTCGATTTCCGGTAATTTCTTTTTTTTTTTTTTCGCGGAAGTCCGTTTTGATGACTCGCTCATGACCGTTTCATCATTCTGAGAATGATTAATTCTACACTTTTTGACATCCGAGTTTGTTTCGGTGTCGTTTTGTTGAGTTCCGTGCTTTTTAGCGATTTTCCGCACTTTAGTTCGATTCTTGCGAATATCGCTCGAAACTGCTGTTTCGAGTTTCCCGTAAGTCCGTTTAACTTTGTTAGACGTGTTGTGAACTTCGGTTTGGTTATTCGATCATGTATCGTGATTTTCGGGCGTTTTGGGCCATTTTGTTATTTACCCAAAGTTATGGGTATCTGTATCTGTTTTTGTTGTCTCAACCCTTTTCTTGGTCGCGTATGATTAATTATTACATTATGTTTTCATTTCGAGACGTTGATGTTGTCCGCAAACTTTCCGTCGTGTTCGTTCCGTACGTTTTCGGAAATCGAGTCGTCGAGCCCTGGTGGTCGGGCACTGACCGGACGGTTGCGGGACTGGCCAGACGGTTGCGGGTTCTGGCCGGACATTTGCGGGCACTAGCCGGACGGGTGCGGAAGGAACCGGCGTAGCGCACGCTACGGCTGGGGGGTAGCGTATCTGCGGCCGGGGGGTAGCGCACGCTACGGCCGGTTGGCTGCGCGTGCTAGCGGGCCGAGGCAGTAGGGCAGTGGGGTACTGGACTCGGGTGGATCGGCAAGTAGCGCACGCTACTGCCAGACACGGCGCACGCTACGACCGGAAGGTAGCGCACGCTACGGCCGGAAGGCTGCGCGCGGTACCTGGCCGAGCAGTGTCTCTGGATTGCGGCCTGGGCCGATAGCATACGCTAGGCTGTACCTGTATAAATGTGACAGAGCAGTCACATTTCCTCTCGTTTTTCATTTCCTCCCTTTCTTTTCCGCGGCTGGAGACGTGGAGATCTTGGATCCATGATGTTTGTCAACAAATCCATGGAGTTCTTGAGTTCATAACATTTATCGATCATCCTATATCATCCTTTGATCTAGCGAATCAAGGTAATCTCTTCTTAGAACCCTAAATTCTTGAATTTGGGGGGTTTTGTGTTTTTGTCTGATTCATTCCGTATTGTTGATTAATTCATGATGGTTATGATTAATCTTAGTGGTATTCTTGTGTTTAACATCATTTAATCCATTGTTCTTCGTCGAATCAAAGTATATTTCTTGATTTCCTTCGAATCGACTTTTGGGGGATTTGTTCTCGATCTCGTTTTCCATCCGTTTTTGATGGATCGATTGTGATTAAATGATGTTGTTAAACATATTCTATGGATTGTATATCCATATTTCGACTTGGAATTCCATTTTCGTGTTTTGTCGGGACAGATCGTGTTCTTAGCCATTTTAGGGGAAACCCTTGAACTTTCGTCGTTTGTTCTTTGAATTCAACGACTTTAGGTCGTGCTATGGAATTCATTTTCATTGTTGCTATTGTTGTTCGTAGTTTATTATCATGGCTTAGCATTCGGTGGAGTCGGCGGGTTCGTAGTCGGGTCGTGCCAACCTACTTCGGTCGATTCTACCCATTGTGGTTATTCGAGGCAAGTACCTTGTCCATACAATTCTTGTTTTATGGATACGATAATTAGTGATCGTCTAAATGTGGTTGTTTGGTCGTTTGAATTGAACTTTCAAAAGATTCGATTTAGCCTTGTTAAAGGCTTGCTTTCAAAACGCGTGTGTTTTGTGAATGGTGTGGTTTATGAATGACTATGTGAATTCTATGGATATGTTGGCGTTGATGTTGCACTTGGTATTGCGTGTGGACATATATTATTTCATTTCGGTGCATTCTGGTTTGACGTGGTGTTTTGCTAAGTGTTTGATGCCTCTGAGTGAATTGTTTGGATATCTTTGTTGTATTGTGCTACATATGTGATTGTGTGGATGTGGGTGGGGCCTACGGTGGCACATGGCATGTGATCATGTGGCCAAGATGCAACAAGCGATTGATACAACCGTGAGAGCCTAAGAAAAACTACGGTGGCACATGGCATGTGATCATGTGGCCAGGATGCAACAAGTGATTGATCCAACCGTGAGCGCCAAAGTTAATCTACGGTGGCACATGGCATGCGATCATGTGGCCAGGATGCAACAAGTGATTGATCAAACCGTGAGATGTTGTGAGTTGTTTCGCTAGCCAGCTCGGGAGGGTCCTTCGAGGCCTCGAGTGGGATTTGTGGCTTCGTCCCGGTCCTAGGCGATGCGCGTGCGCGATTATGTTTTGTTGATTTTATGTCCGTCGAGGACACGTGATGTTGGGCTCTGGCCCTGTGAATTGTTGTCGGTTTTCTATTTGCGAAAACAAAACCTTTGGGCTGTGATCCCTGTTGATTTTTGGAAAGATAAGGATTTGATAATCCTAATTTGTTTTCTATTAAAACTCCCGAGGGTATTTTAAACCATTTTGCAAACCGTTCTCGTTATTTGTGATCTTTCGGATTTGGAAAGTTTTACTCAAACTCTTGCCTCGGGAAGTATTCGTTTCATTGTATTTTAATCTTTGAGGATTCCTAGCTATTGTTTTTCGTGGAACTTGAATTGTAGGGCTCGTATTTGCACTTTGTTCTTGCCCTAGCAAAATAGTGGAGTTTTGCTAACCCCCGAGTATTCGGGGAGTGGATGTCTATTTTTGCATTCAGGTTTGGGAGCATAACACAAGGTCGGCACGAAGGATGATGAAAGATGAATGATACTAATCACACGAGGATCCATATGATGTCATTGGTTTAGTTATAGTTTATTTTCCGCTGCAGTATTCTTTCCTGTTGTACGGGAGTGTGTTGTATTCGACCCCTGCATGGGCACGTAATGAGTTTGAGTTGTATGTATTTATTGAAAACCAAATCGGTCTATTGAGTCATTTTAGCCTTAGAGGCATTGTTGAGTTGTTCTATGTTGTTACCAGCCTGGTAGATCCTTGACGAAAGGTTCTACGGCGTGTAATATCCCTGAGCGGATTGGGGGTGTTACAAATTTTTAGAGGGAGAGTATGTAAAATCCCAGTATTTTACATTATAGAGTATTTAATACTCAGATTGTTACCATTTTAAGAATGGATGAGATAATTTTGAAAGACGCAATGTGATAATATGCTTGGTGTATTTACTGTTATCAATGTTATACTTTCAAAATCAGAGTTATATATCAAAAGTTATCATCCGAAGAAGATTTGGGGCAAAAACGCAAAGTCTGAGAAATTCTGGGCTGAAAACGTAACTCACAAAGCAACCAGTGTACAAATTTACGAAGCCATGTTACGGCCGTAAAATTCAGTGGTTACGGCCGTAAGACATCCTAGTTACGGCCGTAACTCCTTAATGTTACGGCCGTAACTCTTGACAAAATGTGATCAATTGTCTAATTTTTTATACTTTTGGTGTATTATTGAGGGATGGTGGCATTGATCCGCTCGTAATAATGTTGGAGTTTTGGAGCTATTAGATGACTTTAGGTGTATAAATAGACCCCTTAGATCCATCATCATTCATCATTCATCTTATAATTTTTCCACTTTTTTAATATTTTCTTTTTGTGTGAAGAACACACTTGTGTTCTTGAGTGATTTGTGTTAGTGTGGTATAACATATGTTGTTCAGAGAGTTTATTGATTCATTATTCTTTATCTACTAAGGGAGTTAGGATCAATTCTTTCTCTTGTTCAACTAATAATGACCATGTAACACCCCCAAACCATCCGGATATTACAGCCGTGGGTCCCGCGCCGGAACCCACCAGGCTAAAAACCATTTACAAAACCATTTCAAAAACGTTTAAAAACACCAAAAGGCCGATGACGGTAATATTTAAAAAACTCACAAAAGCCATTTACAAAATACCAAATACCGTCATAAAATATCATTTAAAAATACAAGGCGAAATGCCAAATCTCGACAGTTCAAAGTGTACGTTAAGCCACCCCTTAAACGTACCGATAAAATAGTTGGGAAAAAGAGTTTAACGAAATAACTTAAGTTCGCAAAATGCCAAAAAGGCCCTTTTAAAATACACACACGCAGCGGATAAAGATACCGAAAAGTCATTTTGAAATTTACACACGCAGCGGATAAAAATACAGTTCAAACTACACAATTGCAGCGGAAATGAATAACCAGAAAAGAAATACTCGATACTCCAAAACATGACACCGCCAGTATCACATCGGGAAGCTCATCCCTTCACGACCGCTACTAGCTCGATCTCCGAGTACCTAAAAATAAAGCCCACGCCGGGGTCAGCCACAATACTCAATAATGATACTGATCACACCATCATAAATAATTACATACCAATGTAATAATACTGTAAGAATACTACCAACGTAATCTTACCGTTATAACCTTACCAATCCATAATAATCCAATCCTTACCATAATCCACATTTCGCATCCTCGAATGACGAAATGAACTTAACAACAATTATGTGTATTGAATTTCAAAAATACCAACAATCCTCAAAATATCATCATAACTCATAATCATGAAATAATTCATCCGTGCCAAATCCTATCCATCGGATTACACAATCAAAACTCAACCTGGATAAACCAATAGTACACAACATATCTATAGATCAACTACCATATGATAATGATAACAAATCCCGAACATCGACGTACAGTCCGAATGCTTATACGATCAATAACTAGATCAACCAATACGTCAACTGAGAATATCACCAACATGATAACTCCAATATGACCAACAAAGAATCAATGATAACCGAGAGTACCCTCAACATGGTAAACTCCCAACACGATCAACAAAGATCAACAATAACCAAGAATACCCTCAACAAGGTAGACTCCAAATTATCAACAAAGGACCAACAATAACCGAGAATACCATCAACAAGGTAAACTCTAAATGATCAACAATAATGGATCTCAAAGAAATAACTCCGATCATCGAACATACCCCTCGGGCGTATGAACAACCGATACAAACCGTCGAACATGCCCAACCATGAATGGAGGATGAACGACCAAACAATATGGCTCAAAGATGGAAATCATAGTACGCCCGATCCGGAAATGTGTCCGTGCATAAGCCACCCGGGTATTGATCACATACATGTGTGGTCTTGTACCTAATTACCCTCACGTACTATGTCTCGTGTGCACGGTTCAATGTGGAAATATCAACACATAACCATCATGTGCCCGACTAAAAATCCTACACAATAACCAATCGGCACGCAGATATGACTCCAGATATGTCACGATGCAAAATGACAACGAAACTCAAAGAAACACATATCCAATAAGGATCAAAAGACTCACCGAAGTGAATAATGAAAAGTCGACACGACTAATCAATATCCAAAACATCAATCCTGGGATCATCATCCCCAAATGAATGACCACCACGATCTACGATCTCAATACAACAGTCCTGGGATCAACATCCCTCAACCGATAACCGATACGAAACTCATTACACGAAACTTCAACATATACAATAACTCGACATACTAATTATCCACATGACTGAACAAATACATAGATTACCTCAAAGCCAAGGACCATATCCATCAACATCCCCCAATGAGACGATCAACACAACCATTAATACCAACAATAGTCCTGGGATCAACATCCCTCAACGAACAACCAGTATGAATCTCAATATACGAAGCCTTAACATACAACATATACAACAACTCAAAGATAATAATTATCTCATAATCGAACAATACATAAATTACCTCAAAGCCGAAGGCAACATCCTTTCCACGAACAACATCCCTGAACGAATACACAGTTATACAAATAATCTCAAATAAGGTACCATCTATTCAATACCAATAAACCTTTATCCTGATACTTATGTCATCACGATAACTATCCTCGTTATCCGATGTTCTATATCCTTGACCAAAGATAACTCACGTCTTCCCTGAACACAATTAAATCATATACCTTATGATTTATTACAACTAGAGTATGATATACAAACCATTATCCTGACAACTTACATTTCTAACAACATTGCTATACGAATTATAAATGAAATGAAAACGAAACCATTCATCAAATATTATAAACTGAACAAGTAGAAACTTGCCTCGATATCGATACCACGAAGCCGCTACCAAAATCCATTGCCTTCATCTACGAGCTCCTTAGCCCCGACCAAAAGCAATCTACGAACTCTTTAGCCTCAACCGCAACTCAACGGTCATAATCCACGATCAAAACATATCAACCTATTGCAATAACCGATTAACACATATTCGATAAAAATCAATAATGACATACGAAACCAACAAACTCAACGGTTCAACGAAACCTCGATCATATACATAAAACCAAATAACCGAACTCAACAAATACGAACTCATATCAATAATACAAGCCGTAACTCGATGATCACAAATAACAATCAATAACCGATCAACAAACACAACGGTTCTATAATATCCCAATTAAACACATATCTAAACAAGCCGAACTAATCAAACACGAACTCAAAACCACAATACGATTCCACAATCCGAAATTCATATCAACAATCAATTTAACCAAGTGTCTAAGCATTACCGATTCCAAATTCAATCTTAAATACGATTACAAGTTTCCTCCTTGTAAATTCATAATTAAACCAATTACCGATTATCATCATCAATCCGGACAATCCGATTAATTCAACATTATAGATAATCATATTCCAAGAGTTTCAAATATTTCCATTATCCGAATTGAACACTTGTTCAATACGTATGAATTCTCAAACTCAAAAGTGAATCATAATCTTATCAAACCCGGAACCATATTGGTATTCCTATACGAATATTGTACCAAAACACATAACTTAGTTCTAGATATGAACATTCCATATTCATATCTAAAACACCAACACCTCTTAAACATGTTCAACAATTCATATAATCCAAGAGTTCCTTAAGAACACAACTAATTCCGAAATCATATTCAAAATCTCCAATACGACATAATCCGATGTGTTCTAACATCTAAACAATCCTTATTCACAATTCAAGGTATATATAATCATGTCCTTCAACATATATACTTCTCATAACATCATGAATCGCAACAAACTACCAAGAACATCGAGAATACTACGATTCCATAATCATAACAACATAATCGAATCATTTGATCACCAATTCATTATATTCCCTTAACAAAATTCTCGTAAATATCAAGAATCATCACAACAATATCAATTCAATCACCCTTCATACGAAAACGTGTAGAATTTTCCAAGTTTTACTCATTGAGACATTTCATCGAACACTTTGAAGGCATAGTCCAATTCAATTGATTATTCAAAGAAATACTCGAATTCGTTCCACAAAACTTCAAGAGTATTGAATTATTACGAGTATACAACCAAGTTCAATCAACAATCTGAATCAAAACGAAGCAAATCGGCCAAAACACCAAGAAACCTCAAGAACATCTAAAAACCAAAAGTTTAGGTGTTCTTACCTTCGATCCGGGTGGAAGATGATGTTAATCCATGATTCCAACTTCCGAAACATGTTGTTACATGATGATCTTACTCAAATCCATCCCCTTTTGCTGAATGAATCGCGAAAAAACGAAGAAAAATAAAAAATGCCCAAGATGACTCGGTCCAGGCCTTATATAGGCCGAGTCCTGTAGGCACGTTACGGCCGTAACCGGCAGTGGCTTACGTACGTAACCGGCCGTGGCCTACCCTACTGCCCAGTTTTGCCGACATCCTTACGTACGTAACCGGCAATGCCACGCACGTAACGGCCCTTACGGCCGTGGATCGCCACAACCTTACGACGTAATCGGCGATCCTTGCCCCCGAAGTCATCACGACCGTAATCGCCAACCTCGCAGTCGCTGCCGACCATGGTCGGCCACTACAGGTCCTCTCGGCCACGACTCGGCCAGCCACCCCGTAACGTACGTAACACATATTCCGTTGCGTACGTAATGCGTACGTTGATTTGCTATAGTATAATACTCGTATTACGTACGTAATACACCCTGTATAACGTACGTAACTCCATCCGTTGAGTCACCTGTCCACATCTGCGCCGAAAGTCGCCGACCACGGGCCCCAACTGTCCGATTCCTCTTGTTACGTACGTTATGTACACTATATAACGTACGTAAGCTAACACATTTTACGTATGTAAGCTCCAAGGCTTAACGTACGTAATGGCTTTTATACTTAGCCAAAAATTCAACTGTTCCTGTCCAACGTCTCGACATACTGGATACGAACATACGGCATGCTGAATACACATATACTCAACCCAAAAATATTCTCATACGATATACCTGATATCCAAATCAGTTCAACCTGATACAACAAATCCTCAATATAACTATCAATCAAAACAATAATCACACCAGTATAACTGTCTCGGTTCTCAATTTATTTTATCCATACTATATAGATACCAAACTTGATGCCGTTCGATACCCAACAGTGTTACTAATACAGGAACTGTTGTGATTCGTGGTTGTGTGAAGTGGAAGTATAAGTTCTCGACTGGACACAAACGGCAAATAACAATAATGGACAGCACTTCGGTACAGCGGCACTTCGATACAACTCTTCAATACAGTGGCACTTCGATACAGCTCTTCAAGACAGCAGATTGATCTGACTCTTCAATACAAAGAAGATTGATACAACTCTTCAATACCGCATGCCGATACGCATGAATCGATGGCACTTTGATTCAGCGAGAGTCGATCATACATTGGTACGACAATATTTGGATAGTACTCCGTTATAGTAACAATGGACTTCACTTCAGTACGGTACTTCGGTGTAGCAACAATAGATTGTATTTCGGTACAACAACCATGGACTATACTTCAGTATGGGGTTTTGGTACAGCGGCAATTGGATTATACTTCAAAGACGGTACTTGATGCATAAAGAATGGGTCAGATTTGATGACGACAATGGATACGAAAATGATGAGGGCACTTCAAACCCTTAGAATTAATTACTATAATCCCCTTAGAATCCTGTTCTAAAGAAACGTTTGGAATTATTCTAAGAACTCAAGTTTCTGTGATTAAGACTTATCAATTTTATGAACTAAAATTGTAAGAATGTATAAGTGAGAATTATAAGAATAATACTCAAGAAAATTCGAGCAACAACTCTGATTCTAGCACAAGGCCGAAATATCTTTTTGATTTCAAATGTTGATTCTCTTATCGTTACCTAAAGGTCTCCTTTTATAGGAGAGTACAAAACAAACTATATTATCCCTTACATATTAAACTAAGGAAATAAAATCAAGTGTCCCTACTTTTTAAGACAATGCAGGGCGGCTACACATGGGACTGGATTAAAAGGGAATAAACTAACAACAACTTAACTATAAAGTAAATAAAGAAGTCTTAAAAAGGTCTTGGTCTTCACAATCCTCACGTTCATTTTGAAACTTCCACATGCTGAAGTTCCCTTTTCCAAGACAACACCAACATCACACCTTCCTTGAAGCTTCCTCATGCCTAAGTCTAATTTCCAAGCTAGGATGGATTTTCCTTAATCATCAAGTCGACCTTCGGTAGTTCATCCTTTTTTATAGAGTATTTCTCTTTTCGAGTTTTTATGATTTAACTCTCATTTTCAGGAAATACGACAAAGACACCCTCATTCCATTATTTAGGCAATATCTGGGGTCCGCCCTCAAGCTTTCTCTTTTTAGCTATATCTGGGCTGCCCTCAAGCAAAGCTATATCTGGGCTTAGGATTTGAACAATTGTCTGGCCTTCTTGAATCTCAAGTAGATCCACCCTTGCACAGTCACTAAACTTAGACATGATTTCCACTTCTAATTCGGGCAGCTTAAGGACGAGCTTGTCTTCTTCCTTTCTTTGGACGTGAATTCTTCTAGGATCAGGGTCTTTATTCAGTGTCCTCCAAGCAGCCTCAGTGTGAGGGTCTTCAAGAGATGATTTGATCGAGGTCAAACAGTAAACCTCTTGAGTAGGAACCGAGTTGTCTTCATAAGAGTTAATAACACATAATAAGGTAACAGGTGAGGAACATGCATTAAGTTTATTTCGTGAGGTGGTGCTAGTGTCACTCGTTCTCAATTTTTCACTCGTTTGTTCGCTCAACTTCCTAGCACGTCCACATGTGATAGGACCAGTGGGGTCCATGACGGTTCCAACCGTTCCTAACTCTCTTGGTAGAACTACCGTGTTTGTATCATCCCCTCCCTCTTGAGGAGGATCTGTCCTCAGATCCGCGAGGTCACCTGCTTCAAACAAAGACAAATCAGAAACATTAAAAGTAGCAGATACATTGTATTCTCCTGGTAAGTCTAGTTTATAAGCATTATTATTTATCCTCTCCAAGATCATGAAAGGACCATCTCCTCTTGGCAGCAATTTTGATCTCCTTTGTATAGGAAACCTTTCCTTCCTCAGATGTAACCAAACCCAATCTCCAGGTTCGAAGACCACTTCCTTTCTCCCTTGGTTGGCGCGCTCAACATACTGCTTAGTACGCCTTTCAATGTTAGCTCTTGCTTTCTCATGGAGTTGCTTAACTAGCTCGGCTTTCCTCTTCCCATTTGTACTAATTCTTCCAGTCACAGGCAAAGGCACAACATCAAGTGGGGTCAAATGATTAAATCCATAAACAATCTCAAAAGGAGAAAATTGAGAAGCAGAATGTACTGTTCGGTTATAAGCAAACTCAACATGCGGCAAACATTCTTCCCAAGTTTTAATGTTTGTTTTTATTATAACCCTTAATAAAGTAGAAAGAGTTCTATTTACTAATTCGGTTTGCCCATCAGTTTGTGGGTGACAAGTGGTAGAAAATAGAAGCTTTGTGCCTAATTTAGCCGATAAGGTTTTCCAAAAATAACTTAGGAACTTAGCATCGCGATCAGAAACTATAGTCCTAGGCATTCCATGTAAACGAACGATCTCTCTAGAGAAAAGGTTAGCCACGTGAGATGCATCATCAGTTTTGTGGCAAGCTATGAAATGTGCCATTTTTGAAAACCTATCAACCACAACAAATATTGAATCCCTCCCATACCGATTTCTAGGCAATCCCAGCACGGAATCCATCGATATATCAGTCCAAGGAGTATTAGGAATGGGGAGTGGGGTGTATAAACCGTGGGGTTGAACTCGACTTTTAGCCATTTTACAATCGATACAGCGACCACAAATACGAATGACATCTCATTTCATACCCGGCCAGTAGAAATGTTCTTGCAAGACAGACAAGGTTTTATCAATGCCAAAATGACCCATCAACCCTCCCCCATGTGACTCGAGTAACAATAGCTCACGTATAGAGCTAGTAGGTATGCATAAATTATTTTCCTTAAACAGAAAACCATCACTCTTATAGTACTTATCTACTCCAGACTTCTCACAAGTAATGAAAATTTCGCCAAAATCCATGTATTTCTCGTACAGATTTTTAATCAATTCAAAACCAAGTATTTTCGATTCTAAAGCAGTCAGAAAGGTATACCTGCGAGATAGAGCATCAGCAACGACGTTCTCTTTTCCCTGTTTGTACTTGATTACGTATGGGAACATCTCTATGAATTCCATTCATCGAGCATGCCTTCTATGAAACTTTTGTTGTCCCTTCAGATGTTTCAAGGACTCGTGATCAGTGTGTATCACGAACTCTTTGGGCCATAAGTAATGTTGCCAAGTCTCGAGTGCTCGAACCAAGGCATATAGTTCCTTGTGTTGGGTACCAAATCGGATATTTGCGCCGTTTGTGCGGAAGCGTAAATAAAATTGCAGGAAATAATTCACACAAGGATTTATAGAGGTTCGGCTATTAACGAAGCATACGTCCTCTCTCGATGTATCTTTTTCCTTAGGCTTAAGATCAAAACCTCTACGCCTCTCTTCTATCGGTCGAGGGATTACCGTTACAAGCTCGTCTTCTATCGGTTTGAGTAAAAC
Source organism: Orobanche coerulescens (assembly GCA_033398695.1). Lineage (NCBI taxonomy): Eukaryota > Viridiplantae > Streptophyta > Magnoliopsida > Lamiales > Orobanchaceae > Orobanche > Orobanche coerulescens. The sequence continues at coordinate 178,836,764 of CM065807.1, read as the reverse complement.
AGTTTTTCCTTTTCTATTGGATAAGGAATCAACCACTCTAGCTTTCTATGGGTACTAGATAAACCTCACTTAGATATCGATTGCGATTCTAACAATGTCGGATACTTGATCCTAATAACACCGAATCCAATCGATTCTTTTCTTTTACCTCTCGTGTATAATGTTGAATGTATAAAAACTCAAACTAACAATATAAGCTCAATATTACAAAAACAATGTAAGTATATGATTCTCAGATGTATATCTCGTTTTCTTGAAGTTGTTGTTCTCAAACAATACCATAGGGATGGTATTTATAGGCATTTCCATAAACTAGCCGTTCTTTGTTTGTTTTGACTTGCTAGCGTCGCTAGCCTTCTTTGTAGCGTCGCTAGATATTTCGATTTGATCCGGTAGCTTCGTTTCTTCTTTAGCGTACGTTATGCCTCCTTCCTTACGTACGTTATTTCACTTACTTAGCGTACGTTAACCATGATTGAGTAGCGTGCGTTAACTTAATATATATTTGTTGCCTTTTCTTGTCAAACTATCCGTTTGATGCTTGACCTTGACTTGCTTTTCCCAACGTTCGGATTGACTAGATTCAAACAACTTAGCGTGCGCTAATCATACTGTGTAGCGTGCGCTAACGATGACTTCATTGCATACGTTATTCTGTGTTTGAATTCTTCCACAACAGTAACATGGCTCGATAGCGTGCGTTAATACTTATGTGTAGCGTGCGCTATCATTCAGCTTTTCTTCACTGCAGCTTACTTCGAAACTTGGCTGGGATGCAGCTTACTCCGCGTTAGCGTGCGCTAATGCAGTCCAGATTGTAACTAATATGCCTTAGCGTGCGCTAATGCACCAGTTGTAACTTTTGCGACTTAAATGCCCGTTGTTTTGCTTTGCCTCGATGTTGTTTTGTAGTTTAGCAACTTTAATCATCAAAACATAAATTAAATAATGTGTGGAATAAATATTCCAACAATCTCCCCCTTTTTGATGATTACAAAACAACTCTTGAATTGGATAATCTGTAAAAAATAATATATGTATATTTCTACGAATCAAAGTTTTCGGCTTTGATCGTTTCGTTAGTTTCTCCAATCCTTTTTTTTCGACATCTCCTTTATTTTTCAACTCCCCCTATTTGTATGCTTTTCTTCTCTTTTCGACTTGTGCGATTTTTCTCATTTTTATCTCAATTCATCTCCTTCTCCCCCTTTTTGTCTTCATCAAAAAGTAACAAAAATGTAAAGGATACCAAATGAAATATAAATATGCATGATATCAATTTATGCATAAGGGTAAACTCCCCCTGAAAATATTATTTCCTTCTCCCCCTTTGTAAAATATCATTTGTCAAAATTTATTTTTGGGGATCCAACCGATAGTTGGTTTTTCTTTTGAAATGTAGACGATGTTTGAAACGTTTGTTCCTTTAGGAACCCAAATCCTTTTAGTTTTTATCGTCCGTCTTGGGCTTTTGCAATTGGAAATATGATGCCCGATTTTTAAACACTTTTCGCAATGGGGTATATTGAAATTAACGGATTCGTTTTTCGAACGTAATTTGAATCCTAACCCCTCTTTATTTAGAGTATATTTTTGTACACATAACATTTGTTCAAATTTATCGTTGCCGCACGAAAATTTCTTTGTCAAAATTTTTAGTTCATCTTGAACTTTTAAAAGATCATTTTTCAAAATATTTTCATTTTCAAGGCATTTCGAATGATCAATTTCGACAAATTTCCCTTTTTCAAGTATTTTGGAATTTTCAATTTCCAAAGTTTTATATTTAGACTTGAGGGACTTAATTTCATTTAAAGCATTTTGATAGTCCGTATGTAGTAACTCGAATGCTTCAAAAAGTTCGTCGTAAGAATTACTTACTTGACTTTCGACGTCGCTATCGTCGAATGAACTCCGGGCCATGAGCGCGAGATTATTTTGTTCAAGAAAATCTTCATCGGGATCTTCATCGCTCCATGTTGCGATTAGAACCTCCTTTTGCTTTACTCGACAGTTCTTAGCAAAGTGGCTTGGTTTACCACATAATTGACAAGTGTTGTCGAATTTTTTAGGTTCGCCCGCTTGAATGTCCTTCTTCCTCCGGTTTAATAAGTGTTGGAACTTATTAATATTTTTGGCATGATATGCCATTTCTTCGTCGCTTTCGTCCACCGGGGTTTCTTCTTTCTTTTTCGACATTTTAGCCTTGAAGGCTATCGACCTCTCCTTCGGTTTCGGTTTGGCATTTCGAGATTTTAGAACAATCTCGTAGTTGATAAGAGAACCAACGAGAGCACTAAAATCGAGAGTATTTAAATCTTTGGATTCCATTATTGCCGTAACCGTACCGTCCCATTCTCGAGGTAGTGATCGGCTTTACTTTCTCACTACTCGAAAGTGGTTTTCCGAAACATGCTAATACATTAGTAATGACCGAGAATCGGTCGAGCATAATCGAGATGGATTCGTCGTCCTTCATTTGGAATAATTCATAGTCGTGAAGGAGCATGTTTATCTTCGTCTTTTTGACTTGAGACGTACCTTCGTGTGTTACCTCAAGCATTTTCCAGATTTCTTTGGCACTATCACACGATGATATCCGGTTGTGTTCTTCCGGATTTAAGGCACAATAAAGAAGTTGAGTTGCCTTACATTTGAAATGGTCGTTTTTCCAATCAGAGTCGTCATATTCTTCAAAATTTTTAAGCGTACCGTTGGAATTCATTGGGATTTTTGGACCAAGACAAATCACTTTCCAAAGTTCGATGTCGTAAGCTCGAATGAAGATTGACATCTTCTTCTTCCAAGTCATGAAGTTTGCGCCATCAAAGAATGGTGGTCGGTTGAGAGCAAGGCCTTCGGCTGGAGAGATTTGAAACGCCATTTTTGATCTTCTCCTCGGATGTTAAGCCGCGTATTGGAGAACCGCTCCGATACCAATTGTTGGGTACCAAATCGGATATTTGCGCCGTTTGTGCGGAAGCGTAAATAAAATTGCAGGAAATAAATCACACAAGGATTTATAGAGGTTCGGCTATTAACGAAACTACGTCCTCTCTCGATGTATCTTTTCCTTAGGCTTAAGATCAAAACCTCTACGCCTCTCTTCTATCGGTCGAGGATTACTGCTACAAGCTCGTCTTCTATCGGTCCGAGTAAAACCGTTTTCCTTTTCTATTGGATAAGGAATCAACCACTCTAGCTTTCTATGGGTACTAGATAAACCTCACTTAGATATCGATTGCGATTCTAACAATGCCGGATACTTGATCCTAATAACACCGAATCCAATCGATTCTTTTCTTTTACCTCTCGTGTATAATGTTGAATGTATAAACACTCAAACTAACAATATAAGCTCAATATTACAACAACGATGTAAGTATATGATTCTCAGATGTATATCTCGTTTTCTTGAAGTTGTTGTTCTCAAACAATACCATAGGGATGGTATTTATAGGCATTTCCCATAAACTAGCTGTTGCTGGCTGTTTTGACTTGCTAGCGTGCGCTAGCCTTCTTTTGTAGCGTGCGCTAGATATTTCGATTTCGATCCGGTAGCCGTTTCTTGTTTAGCGTACGTTATGCCTCCTTCCTTACGTACGTTATTTCACTTACTTAGCGTACGTTAACCATGATTGAGTAGCGTGCGTTAACGTAATATATCCGTTGCCTTTCCTTGTCAAACTATCCGTTTGATGCTTGACTTTGACTTGCTTTTCCCAACGTTCGGATTGACTAGATTCAAACAACTTAGCGTGCGCTAATCATACTGTGTAGCATGCGCTAACGATGACTTCATTGCATACGTTATTCTGTGTTTGAATTCTTCCACAACAGTAACATGGCTCGATAGCGTGCGTTAATACTTATGTGTAGCGTGCGCTATCGTTCAGCTTTTCTTCACTGCAGCTTACTTCGAAACTTGGCTGGGATGCAGCTTACTCCGCGTTAGCGTGCGCTAATGCAGTCCAGATTGTAACTAATATGCCTTAGCGTGCGCTAATGCAGTCCAGATTGTAACTTTTGCGACTTAAATGCCGCCCGTTGTTTTGCTTTGCCTCGATGTTGTTTTGTAGTTTAGCAACTTTAATCATCAAAACATAAATTAAATAATGTGTGGAATAAATATTCCAACAATCTCCCCCTTTTTGATGATTACAAAACAACTCTTGAATTGGATAATCTGTAAAAAATAATATATGTATATTTCTACGAATCAAAGTTTTCGGCTTTGATCGTTTCGTTAGTTTCTCCAATCCTTTTTTTTCGACATCTCCTTTATTTTTCAACTCCCCCTATTTGTATGCTTTTCTTCTCTTTTCGACTTGTGCGATTTTTCTCATTTTTATCTCAATTCATCTCCTTCTCCCCCTTTTTGTCTTCATAAAAATGTAACTAAAATGTAAAGGATACCAAATGAAATATAAATATGCATGATATCAATTTATGCATAAGGGTAAACTCCCCCTGAAAATATTATTTCCTTCTCCCCCTTTGTAAAATATCATTTGTCAAAATTTATTTTTGGGGATCCAACCGATAGTTGATTTTTCTTTTGAAATGTAGATGATGTTTGAAACGTTTGTTCCTTTAGGAACCCAAATCCTTTTAGTTTTTATCGTCCGTCTTGGGCTTTTGCAATTGGAAATATGATGCCCGATTTTTAAACATTGTTCGCAATGGGGTATATTGAAATTAACGGATTCGTTTTTCGAACGTGATTTGAATCCTAACCCCTCTTTATTTAGAGTATATTTTTGAACACATAACATTTGTTCAAATTTATCGTTGACGCACGAAAATTTCTTTGTCAAAATTTTTAGTTCATCTTGAACTTTTAAAAGATCATTTTTCAAAATATTTTCATTTTCAAGGCATTTCGAATGATCAATTTCGACAAATTTCCCTTTTCAAGTATTTTGGAATTTTCAATTTCCAAAGTTTTATATTTAGACTTGAGGGACTTAATTTCATTTAAAGCATTTTGATAGTCCGTATGTAGTAACTCGAATGCTTCAAAAGTTCGTCGTAAGAATTACTTACTTGACTTTCGACGTCGCTATCGTCGAATGAACTCCGGGCCATGAGCGCGAGATTATTTTGTTCAAGAAAATCTTCATCGGGATCTTCGTCGCTCCATGTTGCGATTAGAACCTCCTTTTGCTTTACTCGACAGTTCTTAGCAAAGTGGCTTGGTTTACCACATAATCGACAAGTGTTGTCGAATTTTTAGGTTCGCCCGCTTGAATGTCCTTCTTCCTCCGGTTTAATAAGTGTTGGAACTTATTAATATTTTTGACATGATATGCCATTTCTTCGTCGCTTTCGTCCCAGGGTTTCTTCTTTCTTTTCGACATTTTAGCCTTGAAGGCTATCGACCTCTCCTTCGGTTTCGGTTTGGCATTTGAGATTTTAGAACAATCTCGTAGTTGATAAGAGAACCAACGAGAGCACTAAAATCGAGTATTTAAATCTTTGGATTCCATTATTGCCGTAACCGTACCGTCCCATTCTCGAGGTAGTGATCGGCTTTACTTTGGTTTTCGAAACATGCTAATCCATTAGTAATGACCGAGAATCGGTCGAGCATAATCGAGATGGGTTCGCTGTCCTTCATTTGGAATAATTCATAGTCGTGAAGGAGCATGTTTATCTTCGTCTCTTTGACTTGAGACGTACCTTCGTGTGTTACCTCAAGCATTTTCCATTTCTTTGGCACTATCACACGATGATATCCGGTTGTGTTCTTCCGGATTTAAGGCACAATAAAGAAGTTGAGTTGCCTTACAATTGAAATGGTCGTTTTTCCAATCGGAGTCGTCATATTCTTCAAAATTTTTAAGCGTACCGTTGGAATTCATTGGGATTTTCGGACCAAGACAAATCACTTTCCAAAGTTCGATGTCGTAGCTCGAATGAATATTGACATCTTCTTCTTCCAAGTCATGAAGTTTGCGCCATCAAAGAATGGTGGTCGGTTGAGAGCAAGGCCTTGGTGGAGAGATTTGAAACGCCATTTTGATCTTCTCCTCGGATGTTAAGCCGCGTATTGGAGAACCGCTCGATACCAATTGTTGGGTACCAAATCGGATATTTACTGTTGTTTGTGCGGGCGTAAATAAAATTGCAGAAATAAATCACACAAGGATTTATAGAGGTTCGGCTATTAACGAAGCCTACGTCCTCTCTCGATGTATCTTTTTCCTTAGGCTTAAGATCAAAACCTCTACGCCTCTTTTCTATCGGTCGAGGATTACTGCTACAAGCTCGTCTTCTATCGGTCGAGTAAAACCGTTTTCCTTTTCTATTGGATAAGGAATCAACCACTCTAGCTTTCTATGGGTACTAGATAAACCTCACTTAGATATCGATTGCGATTCTAACAATGCCGGATACTTGATCCTAATAACACCGAATCAATCGATTCTTTTCTTTTACCTCTCGTGTATAATGTTGAATGTATAAACACTCAAACTAACAATATAAGCTCAATATTACAACAACAATGTAAGTATATGATTCTCAGATGTATATCTCGTTTTCTTGAAGTTGTTGTTCTCAAACAATACCATAGGGATGGTATTTATAGGCATTTCCCATAAACTAGCCGTTGCTGGCTGTTTTGACTTGCTAGCGTGCGCTAGCCTTCTTTTGTAGCGTGCGCTAGATATTTCCAGTTTCAGTCCAGTAGATTCGTTTCTTGTTTAGCGTACGTTATACCTCCTTCCTTACGTACGTTATTTCACTTACTTAGCGTACGTTAACCATGATTGAGTAGCGTGCGTTAACGTAATATATCCGTTGCCTTTCCTTGTCAAACTATCCGTTTGATGCTTGACTTTGACTTGCTTTTCCCAACGTTCGGATTGACTAGATTCAAACAACTTAGCGTGCGCTAATCATACTGTGTAGCGTGCGCTAACGATGACTTCATTGCATACGTTATTCTGTGTTTGAATTCTTCCACAACAGTAACATGGCTCGATAGCGTGCGTTAATACTTATGTGTAGCGTGCGCTATCGTTCAGCTTTTCTTCACTGCAGCTTACTTCGAAACTTGGCTGGGATGCAGCTTACTCCGCGTTAGCGTGCGCTAATGCAGTCCAGATTGTAACTAATATGCCTTAGCGTGCGCTAATGCAGTCCAGATTGTAACTTTTTGCGACTTCGTCTGCTTCGTTGTTTTGCTTTGCCTCGATGTTGTTTTGTAGTTTAGCAACTTTAATCATCAAAACATAAATTAAATAATGTGTGGAATAAATATTCCAACAATCTCCCCCTTTTTGATGATTACAAAACAACTCTTGAATTGGATAATCTGTAAAAAATAATATATGTATATTTCTACGAATCAAAGTTTTCGGCTTTGATCGTTTCGTTAGTTTCTCCAATCCTTTTTTTTCGACATCTCCTTTATTTTTCAACTCCCCCTATTTGTATGCTTTTCTTCTCTTTTCGACTTGTGCGATTTTTCTCATTTTTATCTCAATTCATCTCCTTCTCCCCCTTTTTGTCTTCATAAAAAAGTAACAAAAATGTAAAGGATACCAAATGAAATATAAATATGCATGATATCAATTTATGCATAAGGGTAAACTCCTCCTGAAAATATTATTTCCTTCTCCCCCTTTGTAAAATATCATTTGTCAAAATTTATTTTTGGGGATCCAACCGATAGTTGGTTTTTCTTTTGAAATGTAGATGATGTTTGAAACGTTTGTTCCTTTAGGAACCCAAATCCTTTTAGTTTTTATCGTCCGTCTTGGGCTTTTGCAATTGGAAATATGATGCCCGATTTTTAAACACTGTTCGCAATGGGGTATATTGAAATTAACGGATTCGCTTTTGAACGTGATTTGAATCCTAACCCCTCTTTATTTAGAGTATATTTTTGAACACATAACATTTGTTCAAATTTATCGTTGACGCTTACGAAAATTTCTTTGTCAAAATTTTTAGTTCATCTTGAACTTTTAAAAGATCATTTTTCAAAATATTTTCATTTTCAAGGCATTTCGAATGATCAATTTCGACAAATTTCCCTTTTTCAAGTATTTTGTAATTTTCAATTTCCAAAGTTTTATATTTAGACTTGAGGGACTTAATTTCATTTAAAGCATTTTGATAGTCCGTATGTAGTAACTCGAATGCTTCAAAAAGTTCGTCGTAAGAATTACTTACTTGACTTTCGACGTCGCTATCGTCGAATGAACTCGGGCCATGAGCGAGATTATTTTGTTCAAGAAAATCTTCATCGGGATCTTCGTCGCTCCATGTTGCGATTAGAACCTCCTTTTGCTTTACTCGGTTCTTAGCAAAGTGGCTTGGTTTACCACATAATCGACAAGTGTTGTCGAATTTTTAGGTTCGCCGCTTGAATGTCCTTCTTCCTCCGGTTTAATAAGTGTTGGAACTTATTAATATTTTTGACATGATATGCCATTTCTTCGTCGCTTTCGTCCACCGGGTTTCTTCTTTCTTTTTCGACATTTTAGCCTTGAAGGCTATCGACCTCTCCTTCGGTTTCGGTTTGGCATTTGAGATTTTAGAACAATCTCGTAGTTGATAAGAGAACCAACGAGAGCACTAAAATCGAGAGTATTTAAATCTTTGGATTCCATTATTGCCGTAACTGCACCGTCCCATTCTCGAGGTAGTGATCGGCTTTACTTTGGTTTTCGAAACATGCTAATCCATTAGTAATGACGAGAATCGGTCGAGCATAATCGAGATGGGTTCGTCGTCCTTCATTTGGAATAATTCATAGTCGTGAAGGAGCATGTTTATCTTCGTCTCTTTGACTTGAGACGTACCTTCGTGTGTTACCTCAAGCATTTTCCAGATTTCTTTGGCACTATCACACGATGATATCCGGTTGTGTTCTTCCGGATTTAAGGCACAATAAAGAAGTTGAGTTGCCTTACATTTGAAATGGTCGTTTTTCCAATCGGAGTCGTCATATTCTTCAAAATTTTTAAGCGTACCGTTGGAATTCATTGGGATTTTTGGACCAAGACAAATCACTTTCCAAAGTTCGATGTCGTAAGCTCGAATGAATATTGACATCTTCTTCTTCCAAGTCATGAAGTTTGCGCCATCAAAGAATGGTGGTCGGTTGAGAGCAAGGCCTTCGGCTGGAGAGATTTGAAACGCCATTTTTGATCTTCTCCTCGGATGTTAAGCCGCGTATTGGAGAACCGCTCTGATACCAATTGTTGGGTACCAAATCGGATATTTACGCTGTTTGTGCGGAAGCGTAAATAAAATTGCAGGAAATAAATCACACAAGGATTTATAGAGGTTCGGCTATTAACGAAGCCTTCCTCTCTCGATGTATCTTTTCCTTAGGCTTAAGATCAAAACCTCTACGCCTCTTTTCTATCGGTCGAGGGATTACGCTACAAGCTCGTCTTCTATCGGTCCGAGTAAAACCGTTTTTCCTTTTCTATTGGATAAGGAATCAACCACTCTAGCTTTCTATGGGTACTAGATAAACCTCACTTAGATATCGATTGCGATTCTAACAATGCCGGATACTTGATCCTAATAACACCGAATCCAATCGATTCTTTTCTTTTACCTCTCGTGTATAATGTTGAATGTATAAACACTCAAACTAACAATATAAGCTCAATATTACAACAACAATGTAAGTATATGATTCTCAGATGTATATCTCGTTTTCTTGAAGTTGTTGTTCTCAAACAATACCATAGGGATGGTATTTATAGGCATTTCCCATAAACTAGCCGTTGCTGGCTGTTTTGACTTGCTAGCGTGCGCTAGCCTTCTTTTGTAGCGTGCGCTAGATATTTCCAGTTTCAGTCCAGTAGCTTCGTTTCTTCTTTAGCGTACGTTATGCCTCCTTCCTTACGTACGTTATTTCACTTACTTAGCGTACGTTAACCATGATTGAGTAGCGTGCGTTAACGTAATATATCCGTTGCCTTTCCTTGTCAAACTATCCGTTTGATGCTTGACTTTGACTTGCTTTTCCCAACGTTCGGATTGACTAGATTCAAACAACTTAGCGTGCGCTAATCATACTGTGTAGCGTGCGCTAATGATGACTTCATTGCATACGTTATTCTGTGTTTGAATTCTTCCACAACAGTAACATGGCTCGATAGCGTGCGTTAATACTTATGTGTAGCGTGCGCTATCGTTCAGCTTTTCTTCACTGCAGCTTACTTCGAAACTTGGCTGGGATGCAGCTTACTCCGCGTTAGCGTGCGCTAATGCAGTCCAGATTGTAACTAATATGCCTTAGCGTGCGCTAATGCAGTCCAGATTGTAACTTTTTGCGACTTCGTCTGCTTCGTTGTTTTGCTTTGCCTCGATGTTGTTTTGTAGTTTAGCAACTTTAATCATCAAAACATAAATTAAATAATGTGTGGAATAAATATTCCAACAATCTCCCCCTTTTTGATGATTACAAAACAACTCTTGAATTGGATAATCTGTAAAAAATAATATATGTATATTTCTACGAATCAAAGTTTTCGGCTTTGATCGTTTCGTTAGTTTCCCCAATCCTTTTTTTTCGACATCTCCTTTATTTTTCAACTCCCCCTATTTGTATGCTTTTCTTCTCTTTTCGACTTGTGCGATTTTTCTCATTTTTATCTCAATTCATCTCCTTCTCCCCCTTTTTGTCTTCATAAAAAAGTAACAAAAATGTAAAGGATACCAAATGAAATATAAATATGCATGATATCAATTTATGCATAAGGGTAAACTCCCCCTGAAAATATTATTTCCTTCTCCCCCTTTGTAAAATATCATTTGTCAAAATTTATTTTTGGGGATCCAACCGATAGTTGGTTTTTCTTTTGAAATGTAGATGATGTTTGAAACGTTTGTTCCTTTAGGAACCCAAATCCTTTTAGTTTTTATCGTCCGTCTTGGGCTTTTGCAATTGGAAATATGATGCCCGATTTTTAAACACTGTTCGCAATGGGGTATATTGAAATTAACGGATTCGTTTTTCGAACGTGATTTGAATCCTAACCCCTCTTTATTTAGAGTATATTTTTGAACACATAACATTTGTTCAAATTTATCGTTGACGCACGAAAATTTCTTTGTCAAAATTTTTAGTTCATCTTGAACTTTTAAAAGATCATTTTTCAAAATATTTTCATTTTCAAGGCATTTCGAATGATCAATTTCGACAAATTTCCCTTTTTCAAGTATTTTGGAATTTTCAATTTCCAAAGTTTTATATTTAGACTTGAGGGACTTAATTTCATTTAAAGCATTTTGATAGTCCGTATGTAGTAACTCGAATGCTTCAAAAAGTTCGTCGTAAGAATTACTTACTTGACTTTCGACGTCGCTATCGTCGAATGAACTCCGGGCCATGAGCGCGAGATTATTTTGTTCAAGAAAATCTTCATCGGGATCTTCGTCGCTCCATGTTGCGATTAGAACCTCCTTTTGCTTTACTCGACAGTTCTTAGCAAAGTGGCTTGGTTTACCACATAATCGACAAGTGTTGTCGAATTTTTTAGGTTCGCCCGCTTGAATGTCCTTCTTCCTCCGGTTTAATAAGTGTTGGAACTTATTAATATTTTTGACATGATATGCCATTTCTTCGTCGCTTTCGTCCACCGGGGTTTCTTCTTTCTTTTTCGACATTTTAGCCTTGAAGGCTATCGACCTCTCCTTCGGTTTCGGTTTGGCATTTCGAGATTTTAGAACAATCTCGTAGTTGATAAGAGAACCAACGAGAGCACTAAAATCGAGAGTATTTAAATCTTTGGATTCCATTATTGCCGTAACCGTACCGTCCCATTCTCGAGGTAGTGATCGGCTTTACTTTGGTTTTCCGAAACATGCTAATCCATTAGTAATGACCGAGAATCGGTCGAGCATAATCGAGATGGGTTCGTCGTCCTTCATTTGGAATAATTCATAGTCGTGAAGGAGCATGTTTATCTTCGTCTCTTTGACTTGAGACGTACCTTCGTGTGTTACCTCAAGCATTTTCCAGATTTCTTTGGCACTATCACACGATGATATCCGGTTGTGTTCTTCCGGATTTAAGGCACAATAAAGAAGTTGAGTTGCCTTACATTTGAAATGGTCGTTTTTCCAATCGGAGTCGTCATATTCTTCAAAATTTTTAAGCGTACCGTTGGAATTCATTGGGATTTTTGGACCAAGACAAATCACTTTCCAAAGTTCGATGTCGTAAGCTCGAATGAATATTGACATCTTCTTCTTCCAAGTCATGAAGTTTGCGCCATCAAAGAATGGTGGTCGGTTGAGAGCAAGGCCTTCGGCTGGAGAGATTTGAAACGCCATTTTTGATCTTCTCCTCGGATGTTAAGCCGCGTATTGGAGAACCGCTCTGATACCAATTGTTGGGTACCAAATCGGATATTTACGCTGTTTGTGCGGAAGCGTAAATAAAATTGCAGGAAATAAATCACACAAGGATTTATAGAGGTTCGGCTATTAACGAAGCCTACGTCCTCTCTCGATGTATCTTTTTCCTTAGGCTTAAGATCAAAACCTCTACGCCTCTTTTCTATCGGTCGAGGGATTACCGTTACAAGCTCGTCTTCTATCGGTCCGAGTAAAACTGTTTTTCCTTTTCTATTGGATAAGGAATCAACCACTCTAGCTTTCTATGGGTACTAGATAAACCTCACTTAGATATCGATTGCGATTCTAACAATGCCGGATACTTGATCCTAATAACACCGAATCCAATCGATTCTTTTCTTTTACCTCTCGTGTATAATGTTGAATGTATAAACACTCAAACTAACAATATAAGCTCAATATTACAACAACAATGTAAGTATATGATTCTCAGATGTATATCTCGTTTTCTTGAAGTTGTTGTTCTCAAACAATACCATAGGGATGGTATTTATAGGCATTTCCCATAAACTAGCCGTTGCTGGCTGTTTTGACTTGCTAGCGTGCGCTAGCCTTCTTTTGTAGCGTGCGCTAGATATTTCCAGTTTCAGTCCAGTAGCTTCGTTTCTTGTTTAGCGTACGTTATGCCTCCTTCCTTACGTACGTTATTTCACTTACTTAGCGTACGTTAACCATGATTGAGTAGCGTGCGTTAACGTAATATATCCGTTGCCTTTCCTTGTCAAACTATCCGTTTGATGCTTGACTTTGACTTGCTTTTCCCAACGTTCGGATTGACTAGATTCAAACAACTTAGCGTGCGCTAATCATACTGTGTAGCGTGCGCTAACGATGACTTCATTGCATACATTATTCTGTGTTTGAATTCTTCCACAACAGTAACATGGCTCGATAGCGTGCGTTAATACTTATGTGTAGCGTGCGCTATCGTTCAGCTTTTCTTCACTGCAGCTTACTTCGAAACTTGGTGCGATGCGACTTACTCGCGTTAGCGTGCGCTAATGCGATCAGATTGTAACTAATATGCCTTAGCGTGCGCTAATGCGATCAGTTGTAACTTTTGCGACTTCGTCAGCCGTTGTTTTGCTTTGCCTCGATGTTGTTTTGTAGTTTAGCAACTTTAATCATCAAAACATAAATTAAATAATGTGTGGAATAAATATTCCAACAATCTCCCCTTTTGATGATTACAAAACAACTCTTGAATTGGATAATCTGTAAAAATAATATATGTATATTTCTACGAATCAAAGTTTTCGGCTTTGATCGTTTCGTTAGTTTCCCAATCCTTTTTTTCGACATCTCCTTTATTTTTCAACTCCCCTATTTGTATGCTTTTCTTCTCTTTTCGACTTGTGCGATTTTTCTCATTTTTATCTCAATTCATCTCCTTCTCCCCTTTTTGTCTTCATAAAAGTAACAAAAATGTAAAGGATACCAAATGAAATATAAATATGCATGATATCAATTTATGCATAAGGGTAAACTCCCCGAAAATATTATTTCCTTCTCCCCTTTGTAAAATATCATTTGTCAAAATTTATTTTTGGGGATCCAACCGATAGTTGGTTTTTCTTTTGAAATGTAGATGATGTTTGAAACGTTTGTTCCTTTAGGAACCCAAATCCTTTTAGTTTTTATCGTCCGTCTTGGGCTTTTGCAATTGGAAATATGATGCCCGATTTTTAAACACTGTTCGCAATGGGGTATATTGAAATTAACGGATTCGTTTTTCGAACGTGATTTGAATCCTAACCCCTCTTTATTTAGAGTATATTTTTGAACACATAACATTTGTTCAAATTTATCGTTGACGCACGAAAATTTCTTTGTCAAAATTTTTAGTTCATCTTGAACTTTTAAAAGATCATTTTTCAAAATATTTTCATTTTCAAGGCATTTCGAATGATCAATTTCGACAAATTTCCCTTTTTCAAGTATTTTGGAATTTTCAATTTCCAAAGTTTTATATTTAGACTTGAGGGACTTAATTTCATTTAAAGCATTTTGATAGTCCGTATGTAGTAACTCGAATGCTTCAAAAAGTTCGTCGTAAGAATTACTTACTTGACTTTCGACGTCGCTATCGTCGAATGAACTCCGGGCCATGAGCGCGAGATTATTTTGTTCAAGAAAATCTTCATCGGGATCTTCGTCGCTCCATGTTGCGATTAGAACCTCCTTTTGCTTTACTCGACAGTTCTTAGCAAAGTGGCTTGGTTTACCACATAATCGACAAGTGTTGTCGAATTTTTTAGGTTCGCCCGCTTGAATGTCCTTCTTCCTCCGGTTTAATAAGTGTTGGAACTTATTAATATTTTTGACTTGATATGCCATTTCTTCGTCGCTTTCGTCCACCGGGGTTTCTTCTTTCTTTTTCGACATTTTAGCCTTGAAGGCTATCGACCTCTCCTTCGGTTTCGGTTTGGCATTTCGAGATTTTAGAACAATCTCGTAGTTGATAAGAGAACCAACGAGAGCACTAAAATCGAGAGTATTTAAATCTTTGGATTCCATTATTGCCGTAACCGTACCGTCCCATTCTCGAGGTAGTGATCGACTTTACTTTGGTTTTCCGAAACATGCTAATCCATTAGTAATGACCGAGAATCGGTCGAGCATAATCGAGATGGGTTCGTCGTCCTTCATTTGGAATAATTCATAGTCGTGAAGGAGCATGTTTATCTTCGTCTCTTTGACTTGAGACGTACCTTCGTGTGTTACCTCAAGCATTTTCCAGATTTCTTTGGCACTATCACACGATGATATCCGGTTGTGTTCTTCCGGATTTAAGGCACAATAAAGAAGTTGAGTTGCCTTACAATTGAAATGGTCGTTTTTCCAATCGGAGTCGTCATATTCTTCAAAATTTTTAAGCGTACCGTTGGAATTCATTGGGATTTTTGGACCAAGACAAATCACTTTCCAAAGTTCGATGTCGTAAGCTCGAATGAATATTGACATCTTCTTCTTCCAAGTCATGAAGTTTGCGCCATCAAAGAATGGTGGTCGGTTGAGAGCAAGGCCTTCGGCTGGAGAGATTTGAAACGCCATTTTTGATCTTCTCCTCGGATGTTAAGCCGCGTATTGGAGAACCGCTCTGATACCAATTGTTGGGTACCAAATCGGATATTTACGCTGTTTGTGCGGAAGCGTAAATAAAATTGCAGGAAATAAATCACACAAGGATTTATAGAGGTTCGGCTATTAACGAAGCCTACGTCCTCTCTCGATGTATCTTTTTCCTTAGGCTTAAGATCAAAACCTCTACGCCTCTTTTCTATCGGTCGAGGGATTACCGTTACAAGCTCGTCTTCTATCGGTCCGAGTAAAACCGTTTTTCCTTTTCTATTGGATAAGGAATCAACCACTCTAGCTTTCTATGGGTACTAGATAAACCTCACTTAGATATCGATTGCGATTCTAACAATGCCGGATACTTGATCCTAATAACACCGAATCCAATTGATTCTTTTCTTTTACCTCTCGTGTATAATGTTGAATGTATAAACACTCAAACTAACAGTATAAGCTCAATATTACAACAACAATGTAAGTATATGATTCTCAGATGTATATCTCGTTTTCTTGAAGTTGTTGTTCTCAAACAATACCATAGGGATGGTATTTATAGGCATTTCCCATAAACTAGCCGTTGCTGGCTGTTTTGACTTGCTAGCGTGCGCTAGCTTTCTTTTGTAGCGTGCGCTAGATATTTCGATTTGCCACCAAAGAGCTTCGTTTCTTCTTTAGCGTACGTTATGCCTCCTTCCTTACGTACGTTATTTCACTTACTTAGCGTACGTTAACCATGATTGAGTAGCGTGCGTTAACGTAATATATCCGTTTCCTTTCCTTGTCAAACTATCCGTTTGATGCTTGACTTTGACTTGCTTTTCCCAACGTTCGGATTGACTAGATTCAAACAACTTAGCGTGCGCTAATCATACTGTGTAGCGTGCGCTAATGATGACTTCATTGCATACGTTATTCTGTGATTGAATTCTTCCACAACAGTAACATGGCTCGATAGTGTGCGTTAATACTTATGTGTAGCGTGCGCTATCGTTCAGCTTTTCTTCACTGCAGCTTACTTCGAAACTTGGCTGGGATGCAGCTTACTCCGCGTTAGCGTGCGCTAATGTAGTCCAGATTGTAACTAATATGCCTTAGCGTGCGCTAATGCAGTCCAGATTGTAACTTTTTGCGACTTCGTCTGCTTCGTTGTTTTGCTTCGCCTCGATGTTGTTTTGTAGTTTAGCAACTTTAATCATCAAAACATAAATTAAATAATGTGTGGAATAAATATTCCAACACCTTGTCGTAAGTTGGATAGTTCAGCGAAGCTCCTCCCAACTTCTCACTGAAGTAGGCAATCGGCCTACCTTCTTGCATCAAAACATCTCCTATACCTATACCGGATGCATCACACTCGATCTCAAAAGACTTAGCAAAATTCGGCAGGGCTAACAGGGGGGCGTTTGTCAGTTTTTCTTTCAAGTCCTTGAAGGCCGTCTCTTGTTCCTGTTCCCACTTGAATCCAACATTCTTCTTGATTACCTCCATCAAAGGGGCGGCTATAGTACTAAAGTTGGGTACAAACCGGCGATAGAAGCTTGCGAGGCCGTGGAAGCTTCAGACTTCGCTCACATTTTTGGGGCTGCCCCATTCTCTAATTGCCCTCACTTTCTCCTCATCGACCTGTATCCCCTGGGAACTAACAACGAAACCAAGGAAAGCCAATTTCTCGGTGCCAAAGTTGCATTTGTGAATGTTAGCAAACAAGTGTTCCTTTCTAAGCAAAAGCAACACCTCCTTCAAATTCTTGATATGTTCATTCAAACTTTTGCTATATATTAGGATATCATCAAAGTATACAACAACAAATTTCCCAATAAAAGCACGTAGAACATGATTTATTACCCTCATAAATGTACTTGGTGCGTTAGTGAGCCCAAATGGCATAACTAACCACTCATACAAGCCATGTTTAGTTTTAAACGCCGTTTTCCACTCGTCTCCCTCTTTCATTCGAATCTGATGGTACCCACTTCTTAAATCAATTTTTTAAAATATTGTGGAACCATATAATTCATCTAACATGTCGTCAAGTCTAGGGATGGGATGTCAATATTTCACCGTAATGTTGTTTATTGCACGACAGTCTACGGACATCCTCCACGAGCCATCTTTCTTTGGTACTAGCAATACCGAAACTGCACAAGGACTCATACTCTCTCTCACATGTCCCTTTTCTAGAAGTTCATCCACTTACCTTTGCATCTCTTTAGTCTCCTCGGGGTTATTTCGGTATGCAGGACGGTTTGGTATTGAAGATCCTGGAACAAAGTCGATACAGTGCTCGATGCCTTGAACGGGCAGCAATCCGGGTGGTGTCTCCTCAGGAAACACGTCTTCAAACTCCTGCAATAAAGAGACAATCAATGGATCACTAGTATCAGGAATTGATGGAATATTAAGCAATACATCACGAAATAGTAATAGAAACACAGGCCGTCTTGCGAGCAAGGCCCGTTTAACTTCACTAGCCCTACAAAGGGCGACACTTTTTATCCCTTTAGGGACCGTCGTGACTGTTTTCTTTTCCTTATCCTTTCTTTCGTTTTCTTTCAGTGCTTGTTCTAATATCCTATGATCTTCAAGGATTTGCTTAGGGGTCATAGGTGATAGGTTGAATTTCTTTTTCCCAAAAATGAAGGAATACTTGTTCGAAAACCCATCATGAGTAACTTTGCGGTCGTACTGCCATGGCCTTCCTAAAAGGATCTGGGTGGCATGCATAGGGGCAACGTAGCAAAATACTTCATCCTCATATCTACTTATTTTAAAGGGCACGGTGCATCTACTCACTACTTTCAGTTCCCCAGCATTATTCATCTACATCAACTTATATGGTTTAGGGTGTCTTTCGGTTTTAAGTTCTAGTTTTTGCACCAAGGCTGTGCTAACGACATTGACACAACTACCCCCGTATATGATCATACTACAGAGGTTCTCCTTAATGTAGCACCTACACTGAAACAAGTTCTCCCTCTGGCTATCCTCATCTTCCACTACCTTAGCTGACAAGGACATTCTAAGCACTACATTAATCTTCCCTTCTAAGATCTCTTCATTACATTCTTCTATCTCTTCTCCACTATCCTCATTCTTAATCTCTTCTTCTCCCTCACTTTC
The DNA here is from genome assembly GCA_033398695.1 of Orobanche coerulescens. NCBI lineage: Eukaryota > Viridiplantae > Streptophyta > Magnoliopsida > Lamiales > Orobanchaceae > Orobanche > Orobanche coerulescens. The sequence continues at coordinate 178,818,170 of CM065807.1, read as the reverse complement.
AGTCGCTATTTCCCCTGACTTAATGACTACAGCTCGCTTGTTTGGGCAGTTTGGGGCTATGTGACCTATACCTTGACACTTATAGCATCGTATCTCATGTGTCCTAGGTTGAGGTTTGGAACTTGGTGAAGGTTGGGGCTTAGTTGGCGGATTAGGGGCTGTCTGGACCCTAGTGACCGATGGTTTTGGGTCTTCCTTATGGTTAGTAAGCTGTCTCGATTTCCATGGGATACTAGGAGTGGGGTTCTTCCAAGTTTGACACCTCCGAACTTGGGTTTCTATTTTCCTAGCCGTGTGCACCATTTCTTCAAAGTCATGCATAGTCATGAGCTCTAATTGGTCTCTAATCTCAACATTGAGTCCGTCTAAGAACCTAGTCATGGTACTATCGTGATCCTCCTCTATACGACATCTAATCAGTCCTGTTTCCATTTCCTTATAGTAATCGTCTACTGACTTAGTCCCTTGCCTTAAAGTATGGAGACTATACCTAAGGTCCCTCATGTAATAGCTAGGAACAAATCTTTCCTTCATCACTCGCTTCAGTTCTTCCCATGTATTTATGGGTCTTTCCCCACATCGATGCCTAAGTTGAACTATATGATCCCAGCATAAAAGAGCGTACCCGGTGAACTCTACAGTGGCTATCTTAACCTTCTTAAGATCAGAAAAATTTTGACACTCAAATTGTCCTTCGACCTTCCTAACCCATTCAAAATAAGTTTCGGCGTCAGATTTGCCTTCAAAAGATGGTATGGAGAACTTAATACTACTTAAGTTATCATCTACCCGTACTCGTTGTTCTCTAGGTTCTTGGTTGATCCTAGGCTGTCTGTCATCCTCAAAGTACTCGTCATATTCATCTTCCGGATAGTATTCGGGTGGTGGGGGGCTGCCCTAACTCTACCCCTTTCCCTACCTTTATATCGTGAATCCCTTCCACCCATCGTGGGTTCTCTCTCTCGATCCTCCCTGTGTCTAATAGTAGGTTCGGGAGTTGGTGATGTTCTATTGGATATCAGCTCTTCCCTCATTTCCAACATCATGTTTTCCATCCTTCGTATGTAGGATGTCAGGCCCTCGAGTTGAAATTTCACATCACGAAAGCTTTGGATTTTATTAGTAACTGGGTCGTCGCTTAAGACCTCTTCCTCATATACGAGATCCTTCCCAGCTCGTCTAGGGGCTGGAGTTTCTCCATCCTTCGAGTTTCTTGATCCTGTCATCATGGTACTAAGTGATTCGAAACAGTAAGCAAGTATCGAGTAGCTTACTTAAAACACAACAACTTAACTCCAATGCGAATCACAAAATTAGTTATATATATATATGAGAATAACGATAAGAAAGGAACGACAAAACCGTTCTCTGATGCCAAATGATGCCGTTCGATACCCAACAGTGTTACCAATACAGGAACTGTTGTGATTCGTGGTTGTGTGAAGCGGAAGTATAAGTTCTCGAGCGGAAGCAAACGGCAAATAACAATAATGGACAGCACTTCGGTACAGCGGCACTTCGATACAGCTCTTCAATACAGCGGCACTTCGATACAGCTCTTCAAGACAGCAGTACTTCGATACAGCTCTTCAATACAGCAGTACTTCGATACAACTCTTCAATACCGCAGTACTTCGATACAGACAGAATCGATGGCACTTTGATTCAGCGAGAGTCGATCATACATTGGTACGGCAATATTCGACAAGATCTGCTATAGTAACAATGGACTTCACTTCAGTACGGTACTTCGGTGTAGCAACAATAGATTGTATTTCGGTACAACAACCATGGACTATACTTCAGTATGGGGTTTTGGTACAGCGGCAATTGGATTATACTTCAGCACGGTACTTCGGTACAGCAATGGGCTGTATTTCGGTACAGCGACAATGGATACGAAAATGATGAGGGCACTTCAAACCCTTAGAATTAATTACTATAATCCCCTTAGAATCCTGTTCTAAAGAAACGTTTGGAATTATTCTAAGACCTCAAGTTTCTGTGATTAAGACTTAACAATATTATGAACTAAAATTGTAAGAATGTAGAAGTGAGAATTATAAGAATAATACTCAAGAAAGTTCGAGCAACAACTCTGATTCTAGGACAAGGCCGAAATAGCTTTTTGATTTCAAAAGTTGATTCTCTTCTCGTTACCTAAAGGTCTCCTTTTATAGGAGAGTACAAAACAAACTATATTATCCCTTACATATTAAACTAAGGAAATAAAATCAAGTGTCCCTACTTTTTAAGACAATGCAGGGCGGCTACACATGGAACTGGATTAAAAGGGAATAAACTAACAACAACTTAACTATAAAGTAAATAAAGAAGTCTTAAAAAGGTCTTGGTCTTCACAATCCTCACGTTCATTTTGAAACTTCCACATGCTGAAGTTCCCTTTTCCAAGACAACACCAACATCACACCTTCCTTGAAGCTTCCTCATGCCTAAGTCTAATTTCCAAGCTAGGATGGATTTTCCTTAATCATCAAGTCGACCTTCGGTAGTTCATCCTTTTTTATAGAGTATTTCTCTTTTCGAGTTTTTATGATTTAACTCTCATTTTCAGGAAATACGACAAAGACGCCTCATGCCATTATTTAGGCAATATCCGGGGTCCGCCTAAAGCTTTCTCTTTTAGATATATCTGGGCTACCCTCAAGCAAAGCTATATCTGGGCTTAGGATTTGAACAATTGTCTGGCCTTCTTGAATCTCAAGTAGATCCGTCGTTGCACAGTCACTAAACTTAGACATGATTTCCACTTCAAATTCGAGCAGCTTAAGGACGAGCTTGTCTTCTTCCTTTCATTGGACGTGAATTCTTCTAGGTTCAGGGTCTTTATTCAGTGTACTCCAAGCAGCCTCAGTGTGAGGGTCTTCAAGAGAGGATTTGATCGAGGTCATACAGTAAACCTCTTGAGTAGGAACCGAGTTGTCTTCATAAAAGTTAATAACAGATAATAAGGTAACAGGTGAGGAACATGCATTAAGTTTATTTCGTGAGGTGGTGCTAGTGTCACTCGTTCTCAATATTTCACTCGTTTGTTCTCTCAACTTCCTAGCACGTCCATGTGTGATAGGACCAGTGGGGTCCATGACGGTTCCAACCGTTCCTAACTCTCTTGGTAGAACAACCGTGTTTGTATCATCCCCTCCCTCCTGAGGAGGATCTGTCCTCAGATCCGCGAGGTCACCTGCGTCAAACAAAGACAAATCAGAAACATTAAAAGTAGCAGATACATTGTATTCTCCTAGTAAGTCTAGTTTATAAGCATTATTATTTATCCTCTCCAAGATCATGAAAGGACCATCTCCTCTTGGCAGCAATTTTGATCTCCTTTGTATAGGAAACCTTTCCTTCCTCAGATGTAACCAAACCCAATCTCCAGGTTCGAAGACGACTTCCTTTCTCCCTCGGTTGGCGCGCTCAACATACTGCTTAGTACGCCTTTCAATGTTAGCTCTTTCTTTCTCATGGAGTTGCTTAACTAGCTCGGCTTTCCTCTTCCCATCTGTACTAATTCTTTCAGTCACAGGGAAAGGCACAAGATCAAGTGGGGTCAAAGGATTAAATCCATAAACAATCTCAAAAGGAGAAAATTGAGAAGCAGAATGTACTGTTCGGTTATAAGCAAACTTAACATGCGGCAAACATTCTTCCCAAGTTTTAATGTTTGTTTTTATTATAACCCTTAATAAAGTAGAAAGAGTTCTATTGACTAATTCGGTTTGCCCATCAGTTTGTGGGTGACAAGTGGTAGAAATAGAAGATTTGTGCCTAATTTAGCCCATAAGATTTTCCAAAAATAACTTAGGAACTTAGCATCGCGATCAGAATCTATAGTCCTAGGCATTCCATGTAAACGAACGATCTCTCTAGAGAAAAGGTTAGCCACGTGAGATGCATCATCAGTTTTGTGGCAAGCTATGAAATGTGCCATTTTTGAAAACCTATCAACCACAACAAATATTGAATCCCTCCCATACCGTTTTCTAGGCAATCCCAGCACGAAATCCATCGATATATTAGTCCAAGGAGTATTAGGAATGGGGAGTGGGGTGTACAAACCGTGGGGTTAAACTCGACTTTTAGCCATTTTACAATCGATACAGCGACCACAAATACGAATGACATCTCGTTTCATACCCGACCAGTAGAAATGTTCTTGCAAGACAGACAAGGTTTTATCAATGCCAAAATGACCCATCAACCCTCCCCCATGTGATTCGAGTAACAATAGCTCACGTATAGAGCTAGTAGGTATGCATAAATTATTTTCCTTAAACAGAAAACCATCACTCGTATAGTACTTATCTACTCCAGACTTCTCACAAGTAATGAAAATTTCGCCAAAATCAATGTCTTTCTCGTACAGATTTTTAATCAATTCAAAACCAAGTATTTTCGATTCTAAAGCAGTCAGAAAGGTATACCTGCGAGATAGAGCATCAGCAACGACGTTCTCTTTTCCCTGTTTGTACTTGATTACGTATGGGAACGTCTCTATGAATTCCATCCATCGAGCATGCCTTCTATTCAACTTTTGTTGTCCCTTCAGATGTTTCAAGGACTCGTGATCAGTGTGTATCACGAACTCTTTGGGCCACAAGTAATGTTGCCAAGTCTCGAGTGCTCGAACCAAGGCATATAGTTCCTTGTCGTAAGTTGGATAGTTCAGCGAAGCTCCTCCGAACTTCTCAGTGAAGTAGGCAATCGGCCTACCTTCTTGCATCAAAACAGCTCCTATACCTATACCGGATGCATCACACTCGATCTCAAAAGACTTCGCAAAATTCGGCAGGGCTAGCAGGGGGGCGTTTGTCAATTTTTCTTTCAAGGCCTTGAAGGCCGTCTCTTGTTCCTGTTCCCACTTGAATCCAACATTCTTCTTGATTACCTCAGTCAAAGGGGCGGCTATAGTACTAAATTTGGGTACAAACCGCGATAGAAGCTTGCTGTGTCGTGGAAGCTTGGACTTCGCTCACATTTTTGGGTGTCCCATTCTCTAATTGCCCTCACTTTCTCCTCATCGACCTGTATCCCCTGGGAACTAACAACGAAACCAAGGAAAGCCAATTTCTCGGTGCCAAAGTTGCATTTTTTAATGTTAGCAAACAAGTGTTCCTTTCTAAGCATAAGCAACACCTCCTTCAAATGCTTGATATGTTCATTCAAACTTTTGCTATATATTAGGATATCATCAATGTATACAACAATAAATTTCCTAATAAAAGCACGTGGAACATGATTCATTACCCTCATAAATGTACTTGGTGCATTAGTGAGCCCAAATGGCATAACTAACCACTCATACAGGCCATGTTTAGTTTTAAACGCCGTTTTCCTCGTCTCCCTCTTTCATTCGAATCTGATGGTACCCACTTCTTAAATCAATTTTTGAAAATATTGTGGAACCATATAATTCATCTAACATGTCGTCAAGTCTAGGGATGGGATGTCGATATTTAACCGTAATGTTGTTTATTGCACGGCAGTCTACGCACATCCTCCACGAGCCATCTTTCTTTGGTTCTAGCAATACCGGAACTGCACAAGGACTCATACTCTCTCTCACATGTCCCTTTGCTAGAAGTTCATCCACTTGCCTTTGCATCTCTTTAGTCTCCTCGGGGTTACTTCGGTATGCAGGACGATTTGGTATTGAAGATCCTGGAACAAAGTCGATACAGTGCTTGATGCCTCGAACGGGCGGCAATCCGGGTGGTGTCTCCTCAGGAAACACGTCTTCAAACTCCTGCAATAAAGAGACAATCAATGGATCAGTCGTATCAAGAATTGATGGAATATTAAGCAATACATCACGAAATAGTAATAGAAACACAAGCCGTCTTGCGAGCAAGGCCCGTTTAACTTCACTATCCCTACAAAGGGCGACACTTTTTATCCCTTTAGGGACCGTCGCGACTATTTTCTTTTCCTTATCCTTTCTTTCGCTTTCTTTCAGTGCTTGTTCTAATATCCTCTGATCTTCAAGGATTTTCTTAGGGGTCATAGGTGATAGGTTGAATTTCTTCTTCCCAAAAATAAAGGAATACTTGTTTGAAAACCCATCATGAGTAACATTGCGGTCGTACTGCCATGGCCTTCCTAAAAGGATCTGGGTGGCATGCATAGGGGCGACATCGCAAACTACTTCATCCTCATATCTACCTATTTTAAAGGGCATGGTGCATCTACTCACTACTTTCAGTTCCCCAGCATTATTCATCCACATCAACTTATATGGTTTAGGGTGTCTTTCGGTTTTAAGTTCTAGTTTTTGCACCAAGGCTGTGCAAACGACATTGACACAACTACCCCCGTCTATGATCATACTACAGAGGTTCTCCTTAATCTAGCACCTACACTGAAAGAAGTTCTCCCTCTGGCTATCCTCATCTTCCACTACCTTAGCTGACAAGGACATTCTAAGCACTACATTAATCTTCCCTTCTAAGATCTCTTCATTACATTCTTCTATCTCTTCTCCACTATCCTCAGTCTTAATCTCTTCTTCTCCCTCACTTTCAGTCGCTATTTCCCCTGACTTAATGACTACAGCTCGCTTGTTTGGGCAGTTTGGGGCTATGTGACCTATACCTTGACACTTATAGCATCGTATCTCATGTGTCCTAGGTTGAGGTTTGGAACTTGGTGAAGGTTGGGGCTTAGTTGGTGGATTAGGGGCTGTCCGGACCCTAGTGACCAACGGTTTTGGGTCTTCCTTATGGTTAGTGGGTTGTCTCGATTTCCATGGGATACTAGGAGTGGGCTTCTTCCTAGTTTGATGCCTCCGAACTTGGTTTTCTATTTTCCTAGCCGTGTGCACCATTTCTTCTAAGTCATGCATAGTCATGAGCTCTAATTGTTCTCTAATCTCAACATTGAGTCCGGCTAAGAACCTAGTCATGGTACTATCGTGGTCCTCCTCTATACGACATCTAATCAGTTCTGTTTCCATTTCCTTATAGTAATCGTCTACTGACTTAGTCCCTTGCCTTAAAGTTTGGAGACTATACCTAAGGTCCCTCATGTAATAGCTAGGAACAAATCTTTCCTTCATCACTCGCTTCAGTTCTTCCCATGTATCTATGGGTCTTTCCCCACGTCGATGCCTAAGTTGAACTATATGTTCCCACCATACAAGAGCGTACCCGGTGAACTCTACAGTGGCTATCTTAACCTTCTTAAGATCAGAAAAATTTCGACACTCAAATTGTCCCTCGACCTTCCTAACCCATTCAAAATAAGTTTCGGGGTCAGATTTGCCTTCAAAATGTGGTATCAAGAACTTAACACTACTTAAGTTATCATCTACCCGTACTCGTTGTTCTCTAGGTTCTTGGTTGATCCTAGGCTGTCTGTCATCCTCAAAGTACTCGTCATATTCATCTTCCGGATAGTATTCGGGTGGTGGGGGGCTGCCCTAACTCTACCCCTTTCCCTACCTTTATACCGTTAAATCCGTTCCACCCATCAGGGGTTCTCTCTCTCGATCCTCCCTGTTTCTAATAGTAGGTTCGGGAGTTGGTGACGTTCTATTGGATTTCAGCTCTTCCGTCATTTACAACATCATGTTTTCCATTCTTCGTATGTAGGATGTCAGGCCCTCGAGTTGGAATTGCACATCACGGAAGCTTTGTATTTTATTAGTAACTGGGTCGTCGCTGAAGACCGCTTCCTCATCTACGGGATCCTTCCCAGCTCGTCTAGGGGCTGGAGTTTCTCCATCCTTCGAGTTTCTTGATCCTGTCATCATGGTACTAAGTGATTCGAAACAGTAAGCAAGTATCGAGTAGCTTACTTAAAACACAACAACTTAACTCCAATGCGAATCACAAAATTAGTTATATATATATATATGAGAATAACGATAAGAAAGGAACGACAAAACCGTTCTCTGATGCCAAATGATGCCGTTCGATACCCAACAGTGTTACCAATACAGGAACTGTTGTGATTCGTGGTTGTGTGAAGCGGAAGTATAAGTTATCGAGCGGAAGCAAACGACAAATAACAATAATGGACAGCACTTCAGTACAACGGCACTTCGATACATCTCTTCAATACAGCGGCACTTCGATACATCTCTTCAAGACAGCATTACTTCGATACAGCTCTTCAATACAGCAATACTTCGATACAGCTCTTTAATACCGCAGTACTTCGATACAGACAGAATCGATGGCACTTTGATTCAGCGAGAGTCGATCGTACGTTGGTACTGCAATATTTGGACAGTACTCCGTTATAGTAACAATGGACTTCACTTCAGTACGGTACTTCGGTGTAGCAACAATGGATTGTATTTCAGTACAGCAACAGTGGACTATACTTCAGTACGGGGTTTTGGTACAGCGGCAATTGGATAATACTTCAGCACGGTACTTCGGTACAGCAATGGGCTGTATTTTGTTACAGCGACAATGGATACGAAAATGATGAGGGCACTTCAAACCCTTAGAATTAATTACTATAGTCCCCTTAGAATCCTGTTCTAAAGAAACGTTTGGAATTATTCTAAGAACTCAAGTTTCTGTGATTAAGACTTAACAATATTATGAACTAAAATTGTAAGAATGTAGAAGTGAGAATTATAAGAATAATACTCAAGAAAGTTCGAGCAACAACTCTGATTCTAGGACAAGGCCGAAATATCTTTTTGATTTCAAAAGTTGATTCTCTTCTCGTTACCTAAAGGTCTCCTTTTATAGGAGAGTACAAAACAAACTATATTATCCCTTACATATTAAACTAAGGAAATAAAATCAAGTGTCCCTACTTTTTAAGACAATGCAGGGCGGCTACACATGGAACTGGATTAAAAGGGAATAAACTAACAACAACTTAACTATAAAGTAAATAAAGAAGTCTTAAAAAGGTCTTGGTCTTCACAATCCTCACGTTCATTTTGAAACTTCCACATGCTGAAGTTCCCTTTTCCAAGACAACACCAACATCACACCTTCCTTGAAGCTTCCTCATGCCTAAGTCTAATTTCCAAGCTAGGATGGATTTTCCTTAATCATCAAGTCGACCTTCGGTAGTTCATCCTTTTTTATAGAGTATTTCTCTTTTCGAGTTTTTATGATTTAACTCTCATTTTCAGGAAATACGACAAAGACGCCCTCATGCCATTATTTAGGCAATATCTGGGGTCCGCCCTAAAGCTTTCTCTTTTTAGATATATCTGGGCTACCCTCAAGCAAAGCTATATCTGGGCTTAGGATTTGAACAATTGTCTGGCCTTCTTGAATCTCAAGTAGATCCGTCGTTGCACAGTCACTAAACTTAGACATGATTTCCACTTCAAATTCGAGCAGCTTAAGGACGAGCTTGTCTTCTTCCTTTCATTGGACGTGAATTCTTCTAGGTTAAGGGTCTTTATTCAGTGTACTCCAAGCAGCCTCAGTGTGAGGGTCTTCAAGAGAGGATTTGATCGAGGTCATATAGTAAACCTCTTGAGTAGGAACCGAGTTGTCTTCATAAAAGTTAATAACAGATAATAAGGTAACAGGTGAGGAACATGCATTAAGTTTATTTCGTGAGGTGGTGCTAGTGTCACTCGTTCTCAATATTTCACTCGTTTGTTCTCTCAACTTCCTAGCACGTCCATGTGTGATAGGACCAGTGGGGTCCATGACGGTTCCAACCGTTCCTAACTCTCTTGGTAGAACAACCGTGTTTGTATCATCCCCTCCCTTCTGAGGAGGATCTGTCCTCAGATCCGCGAGGTCACCTGCTTCAAACAAAGACAAATCAGAAACATTAAAAGTAGCAGATACATTGTATTCTCCTAGTAAGTCTAGTTTATAAGCATTATTATTTATCCTCTCCAAGATCATGAAAGGACCATCTCCTCTTGGCAGCAATTTTGATCTCCTTTGTATAGGAAACCTTTCCTTCCTCAGATGTAACCAAACCCAATCTCCAGGTTCGAAGACCACTTCCTTTCTCCCTCGGTTGGCGCGCTCAACATACTGCTTAGTACGCCTTTCAATGTTAGCTCTTTCTTTCTCATGGAGTTGCTTAACTAGCTCGGCTTTTCTCTTCCCATCTGTACTAATTCTTTCAGTCACAGGCAAAGGCACAAGATCAAGTGGGGTCAAAGGATTAAATCCATAAACAATCTCAAAAGGAGAAAATTGAGAAGCAGAATGTACTGTTCGGTTATAAGCAAACTCAACATGCGGCAAACATTCTTCCTAAGTTTTAATGTTTGTTTTTATTATAACCCTTAATAAAGTAGAAAGAGTTCTATTTACTAATTCGGTTTGCCCATCAGTTTGTGGGTGACAAGTGGTAGAAAATAGAAGATTTGTGCCTAATTTAGCCCATAAGATTTTCCAAAAATAACTTAGGAACTTAGCATCGCGATCAGAATCTATAGTCCTAGGCATTCCATGTAAACGAACGATCTCTCTAGAGAAAAGGTTAGCCACGTGAGATGCATCATCAGTTTTGTGGCAAGCTATGAAATGTGCCATTTTTGAAAACCTATCAACCACAACAGATATTGAATCCCTCCGATACCGTTTTCTAGGCAATCCCAGCACGAAATCCATCGATATATTAGTCCAAGGAGTATTAGGAATGGGGAGTGGGGTGTACAAACTGTGGGGTTGAACTCGACTTTTAGCCATTTTACAATCGATACAGCGACCACAAATACGAATGACATCTCGTTTCATACCCGACCAGTAGAAATGCTCTTGCAAGACAGACAAGGTTTTATCAATGCCAAAATGACCCATGAACCCTCCCCCATGTGATTCGAGTAACAATAGCTCACGTATAGAGCTAGTAGGTATGCATAAATTATTTTCCTTAAACAGAAACCATCACTCGTATAGTACTTATCTACTCCAGACTTCTCACAAGTAATGAAAATTTCGCCAAAATCAATGTCTTTCTCGTACAGATTTTTAATCAATTCAAAACCAAGTATTTTCGATTCTAAAGCAGTCAGAAAGGTATACCTGTGAGATAGAGCATCAGCAACGACGTTCTCTTTTCCCTGTTTGTACTTGATTACGTATGGGAACGTCTCTATGAATTCCATCCATCGAGCATGCCTTCTATTCAACTTTTGTTGTCCCTTCAGATGTTTCAAGGACTCGTGATCAGTGTGTATCACGAACTCTTTGGGCCACAAGTAATGTTGCCAAGTCTCGAGTGCTCGAACCAAGGCATATAGTTCCTTGTCGTAAGTTGGATAGTTCAGCGAAGCTCCTCCGAACTTCTCAGTGAAGTAGGCAATCGGCCTACCTTCTTGCATCAAAACAGCTCCTATACCTATACCGGATGCATCACACTCGATCTCAAAAGACTTCGCAAAATTCGGCAGGGCTAGCAGGGGGGCGTTTGTCAATTTTTCTTTCAAGGCCTTGAAGGCCGTCTCTTGTTCCTGTTACCACTTGAATCCAACATTCTTCTTGATTACCTCAGTCAAAGGGGCGGCTATAGTACTAAATTTGGGTACAAACCGGCGATAGAAGCTTGCCAGGCCGTGGAAGCTTCAGACTTCGCTCACATTTTTGGGGCTGTCCCATTCTCTAATTGCCCTCACTTTCTCCTCATCGACCTGTATCCCCTGGGAACTAACAACGAAACCAAGGAAAGCCAATTTCTCGGTGCCAAAGTTGCATTTTTTAATGTTAGCAAACAAGTGTTCCTTTCTAAGCATAAGCAACACCTCCTTCAAATGCTTGATATGTTCATTCAAACTTTTGCTATATATTAGGATATCATCAAAGTATACAACAATAAATTTCCTAATAAAAGCACGTGGAACATGATTCATTACCCTCATAAATGTACTTGGTGCATTAGTGAGCCCAAATGGCATAACTAACCACTCATACAGGCCATGTTTAGTTTTAAACGCCGTTTTCCTCGTCTCCCTCTTTCATTCGAATCTGATGGTACCCACTTCTTAAATCAATTTTTGAAAATATTGTGGAACCATATAATTCATCTAACATGTCGTCAAGTCTAGGGATGGGATGTCGATATTTAACCGTAATGTTGTTTATTGCACGGCAGTCTACGCACATCCTCCACGAGCCATCTTTCTTTGGTTCTAGCAATACCGGAACTGCACAAGGACTCATACTCTCTCTCACATGTCCCTTTGCTAGAATTTCATCCACTTGCCTTTGCATCTCTTTAGTCTCCTCGGGGTTACTTCGGTATGCAGGACGATTTGGTATTGAAGATCCTGGAACAAAGTCGATACAGTGCTTGATGCCTCGAACGGGCGGCAATCCGGGTGGTGTCTCCTCAGGAAACACGTCTTCAAACTCCTGCAATAAAGAGACAATCAATGGATCAGTAGTATCAAGAATTGATGGAATATTAAGCAATACATCACGAAATAGTAATAGAAACACAAGCCGTCTTGCGAGCAAGGCCCGTTTAACTTCACTATCCCTACAAAGGGCGACACTTTTTATCCCTTTAGGGACCGTCGCGACTATTTTCTTTTCCTTATCCTTTCTTTCGCTTTTTTTCAGTGCTTGTTCTAATATCCTCTGATCTTCAAGGATTTTCCTAGGGGTCATAGGTGATAGTTTGAATTTCTTCTTCCCAAAAATAAAGGAATACTTGTTTGAAAACCCATCATGAGTAACTTTGCGGTCGTACTGCCATGGCCTTCCTAAAAGGATCTGGGTGGCATGCATAGGGGCGACGTCGCAAACTACTTCATCCTCATATCTACCTATTTTAAAGGGCATGGTGCATCTACTCACTACTTTCAGTTCCCCAGCATTATTCATCCACATCAACTTATATGGTTTAGGGTGTCTTTCGGTTTTAAGTTCTAGTTTTTGCACCAAGGCTGTGCTAACGACATTGACACAACTACCCCCGTCTATGATCATACTACAGAGGTCCTCCTTAATGTAGCACCTACACTGAAAGAAGTTCTCCCTCTGGCTATCCTCATCTTCCACTACCTTAGCTGACAAGGACATTCTAAGCACTACATTAATCTTCCCTTCTAAGATCTCTTCATTACATTCTTCTATCTCTTCTACACTATCCTCATTCTTAATCTCTTCTTCTCCCTCACTTTCAGTCGCTATTTCCCCTGACTTAATGACTACAGCTCGCTTGTTTGGGCAGTTTGGGGCTATGTGACCTATACCTTGACACTTATAGCATCGTATCTCATGTGTCCTAGGTTGAGGTTTGGAACTTGGTGAAGGTTGGGGCTTAGTTGGTGGATTAGGGGCTGTCCGGACCCTAGTGACCAACGGTTTTGGGTCTTCCTTATGGTTAGTGGGCTGTCTCGATTTCCATGGGATACTAGGAGTGGGGTTCTTCCTAGTTTGACGCCTCCGAACTTGGTTTTCTATTTTCTTAGCCGTGTGCACCATTTCTTCTAAGTCATGCATAGTCATGAGCTCTAATTGTTCTCTAATCTCAACATTGAATCCGGCTAAGAACCTAGTCATGGTACTATCGTGGTCCTCCTCTATACGACATCTAATCAGTTCTGTTTCCATTTCCTTATAGTAATCGTCTACTGACTTAGTCCCTTGCCTTAAAGTTTGGAGACTATACCTAAGGTCCCTCATGTAATAGCTAGGAACAAATCTTTCCTTCATCACTCGCTTCAGTTCTTCCCATGTATCTATGGGTCTTTCCCCACGTCGATGCCTAAGTTGAACTATATGATCCCACCATACAAGAGCGTACCCGGTGAACTCTACAGTGGCTATCTTAACCTTCTTAAGATCAGAAAAATTTCGACACTCAAATTGTCCCTCGACCTTCCTAACCCATTCAAAATAAGTTTCGGGGTCAGATTTGCCTTCAAAATGTGGTATCAAGTACTTAACACTACTTAAGTTATCATCTACCCGTACTCGTTGTTCTCTAGGTTCTTGGTTGATCCTAGGCTGTCTGTCATCCTCAAAGTACTCGTCATATTCATCTTCCGGATAGTATTCGGGTGGTGGGGGGCTGCCCTAACTCTACCCCTTTCCCTACCTTTATACAGTTAAATCCGTTCCACCCATCAGGGGTTCTCTCTCTCGATCCTCCCTGTTTCTAATAGTAGATTCGGGAGTTGGTGACGTTCTATTGGATTTCAGCTCTTCCCTCATTTACAACATCATGTTTTCCATTCTTCGTATGTAGGATGTCAGGCCCTCGAGTTGGAATTGCACATCACGGAAGCTTTGTATTTTATTAGTAACTGGGTCGTCGCTTAAGACCGCTTCCTCATCTACGGGATCCTTCCCAGCTCGTCTAGGGGCTGGAGTTTCTCCATCCTTCGAGTTTCTTGATCCTGTCATCATGGTACTAAGTGATTCGAAACAGTAAGCAAGTATCGAGTAGCTTACTTAAAACACAACAACTTAACTCCAATGCGAATCACAAAATTAGTTATATATATATATATATATATATGAGAATAACAATAAGAAAGGAATGACAAAACCGTTCTCTGATGCCAAATGATGTCGTTCGATACCCAACAGTGTTACCAATACAGGAACTGTTGTGATTCGTGGTTGTGTGAAGCGGAAGTATAAGTTCTCGAGCGGAAGCAAACGGCAAATAACAATAATGGACAGCACTTCGGTACAGCGGCACTTCGATACAGCTCTTCAATACAGCGGCACTTCGATCTGACTCTTCAAGACAAGATTACTGACATACCTCTTCAATACAAGAAGATTGCCATCTGACTCTTCAATACCGCAAGATTGATACGCATGTAATCGATGGCACTTTGATTCAGCAAGAGTCGATCGTATGTTGGTACGGCAATATTTGGACAATACTCCGTTATAGTAATAATGGACTTCACTTCAGTCCGGTACTTCAGTGTTGCAACAATGGATTGTATTTCGGTACAACAACAATGGACTATACTTCAGTACGGGGTTTTGGTACAGCGGCAATTGGATAATACTTCAGCACGGTACTTCGGTATAGCAATAGGCTGTATTTCGGTACAGCGACAATGGATACGAAAATGATGAGGGCACTTCAAACCCTTAGAATTAATTACTATAATCCCCTTAGAATCCTGTTCTAAAGAAACGTTTGGAATTATTCTAAGAACTCAAGTTTCTGTGATTAAGACTTAACAATTTTATGAACTAAAATTGTAAGAATGTAGAAGTGAGAATTAGAAGAATAATACTCAAGAAAAATCGAGCAACAGCTCTGATTCTAGCACAAGGCCGAAATATCTTTTTGATTTCAAAAGTTGATTCTCTTCTCGTTTCCTAAAGGTCTCCTTTTATAGGAGAGTACAAAACAAACTATATTATCCCTGCCATATTAAACTAAGGAAATAAAATCAAGTGTCCCTTCTTTTTAAGACAATGCAGGGCGGCTACACATGAGACTGGATTAAAAGGGAATAAACTAACAACAACTTAACTATAAAGTAAATAAAGAAGTCTTAAAAAGGTCTTGGTCTTCACAATCCTCACGTTCATTTTGCAACTTCCACATGCTGAAGTTCCCTTTTCCAAGACAACACCAACATCACACCTTCCATGAAAATTCCTCATGCATAAGTCTAATTTCCAAGCTAGGATGGATTTTCCTTAATCATCAAGTCGACCTTCGGTAGTTCATCCTTTTTTATAGACTATTTCTCTTTTCGAGTTTTTATGATTTAACTCTCATTTTCAGGAAATACGACAAAGACGCCCTCATGCCATTTGTTGGCCACTAAGTATACTGGATACAGTTTGGAAAAGAGTTTAAACTACAAACTGTACGGATTCTAAATCTGAGTGCGTAGCGGAAGTCTTGGATACAGTAGGTTGCTGTGGATACAGCAACTAAGTGTATAGTGTATACTTAATATATCACAGTAATTTAAAACAGTAAAAGCCGAAGGTAAATAACACAGTAATTAAAGTGGTTCGAGGTAAACCCCTCTACGTCCACTGGTCCTCCACACAGGAGTAAAAAGTTTACTATAATTACTGCGTACACAACTACGTAATTATAACAACACACACAATCAATATATCGTTCACACAGATTGATATAAAGATCTTAGCTTAAACCGTTCACACAGATTGGTTTTGACCTAAAGCTTGACTTGCTTCTTCACACACAGTTCTGAAGCTTCGTCTTCTTCAATGCAATTCCTTCACACACAGTTCCGGAGAAGCACAGATTGTTCAGTCCACACAGGGCTGATCTTGAGTTTGTTCAACGTATAGAACAGATGGTGAACAACAACTTTGACTTTAAGAGCTTTCAGCTGATGAAGTGTTGTTCAGGATGATGAGCACTGTATATCTCTTTCGTTCTTAATTGCAGTAAGCTTTGGAGATATGTTTGCTCTGATGATAACTTTTGATAGCTTGAGTTTAGGTTGCTAGGTGACTGATCTTCAATGTCTTCATAAGATATATATAGTCTCTGAAGAAAGTATCCATTGAGATGTATCCGTTTGAATGAGATTTCGTTCCAACGGGATTATGACACGATCCGAATTTCGCGGGATTCTGAAGATCTGAAGACTGGCAGTATTTAAATACCTTATCCTTGAGTATTTAAATACTTCTTTATTCAACGGGACTTGACTTCTGTTCCTTCTTTGTCCTGTTGTGAGCTGTATGGAAGATAACTGTATTTTGAGTTTCGAGACAGTTTCCATACTTGGTCTTTTTACAAGACTTCTTCTTTGTCTTCAAGAGCTTCACTCTATGCTGATTCGAGGCATGTCTTCGATACAGGATAAAGCCTCAAAGCTTCGATACAGTTTCCTTTACTGTATTCGGATTGGCATATATGTCAAAACCTTTTTATCAAATATCATTCGATACAAGGATCGGGTATCCCGGCTGTTTCGATACAGGGTCTTTGTTTTCCCAACACCATTATTTAGGCAATATTTGGGGTCCGCCCTCAAGCTTTCTGTTTTTAGCTATATGTGGGCTGCCCTCAAGCAAAGCTATATCTGGGCTTAGGATTTGAACAATTGTTTGGCCTTCTTGAATCTCAAGTAGATCCACCGTTGCATAGTCACTAAACTTAGACATGATTTCCACTTCTAATTCGGGCAGCTTAAGGACGAACTTGTCTTCTTCCTTTCTTTGGACGTGAATTCTTCTTGGTTCAGGGTCTTTATTCAGTGTACTCCAAGCAACCTCAGTGTGAGGGTCTTCAAGAGAGTATTTTATCGAGGTCATATAGTAAACCTCTTTAGTAGGAACCGAGTTGTCTTCATAAGAGTTAATAACAGATAATAGGGTAACAGGTGAGGAACGTGCATTAAGTTTATTTCGTGAGGTGGTGCTAGTGTCACTCGTTCTCAATATTTCACTCATTTGTTCTCTCAATTTCCTAGCACGTGCACGTGTGATAGGACCAGTGGGGTCCATGACGGTTCCAACCATTCCTAACTATCTTGGTAGAACAACCCTGTTTGTATCAAAACTATACAGTATATCTCAGATAAAATAACGCGAAAAATTTATACTGAAAATTCGGGTATTACATACTACCCCCTTAAAATCAGTTTCGTCCTCGAAACTTGCGACCTGTCACCAACAACAGATAAATCCAAAGATTTCCAACTCATCACAAAACAATCAAGTGTCGCCACAAGCGAATAACCAAACCAAAATACTTACAGGTGCGTGAAGCCGATGATCTCCCGTGATACTAGCACATGACTTCCGTACGAACTCTCAACACAATCAACACACACCAATATCACAAATAGCAATTGAAAAGAATCTCGAAAATTTTGGAAACTCCAAAAATCGATTTGACTCAAAAGTCAGAAAAATTCCTTTTCAAAAAATCACACTACTACCGTACCGGTAGAGCCACATAACACACATGCCTAGGTTTCACAAACACAAGCTCCGATACCATCTTCTGTAACACCCCTAAAACCATCCGGGATATTACAGCGCCGTGGGTCCTGCGCCGGAACCCACGAGGCTAAAAACCATTTACAAAACCATTTCAAAAACGTTTAAAAACGCCAAAAGGCCGATGACGGTAATATTTCAAAAACTCATAAAAGCCATTTACAAAATACCAAATACCGTCATAAAATACCATTTAAAAATACAAGGCGAAATGCCAAATCTCGACAGTTCAAAGTGTACGTTAAGCCACCCCTTAAACGTACCGATAAAATAGTTGGGAAAAAGAGTTTAACTAAATAACCCAAGTTCGCAAAATGCCAAAAAGGCCCTTTTAAAATACACACATGCAGCGGATAAAGATACCGAAAAGTTATTTTGAAATATACACACGCAGCGGATAAAAATACAGTTAAAAATACACAATTTCAGCGGAAATGAATAACCAGAAAAGAAATACTCGATACTCTAAAACATGCCACCGCCAGTATCACATCGGGAAGCTCATCACTTCACGACCGCTACTAGCTCGATCTCCGAGTACCTAAAAATAAAGCCCACGCCGGGGTCAGCCACAATACTCAACAATGATACCGATCACATCATCATAAATAATTACATACCAATGTAATAATACTGTAAGAATACTACCAACGTAGTCTTACCGTTATAACCTTACCAATCCATAATAATCCAATCCTTACCATAATCCTCATTTCGCATCCTCGAATGACGAAATGAACTTAACAACAATTATCTGTATTGAATTTCAAAAATACCAGCAATCCTCAAAACATCATCATAACTCATAATCATGAAATAATTCATCCGTGCCAAATCTTGTTCATCGGATTACACAATCAAAACTCAACCTGGATAAACTAATAGTACACAACATATCTGTAGATCAACTACCATATGATAATGATAACAAATCCCGAACATCGACGTACAGTCCAAATGCTTATACGATCAATAACCAGATCAACCAATACGTCAACTGAGAATATCACCAACATGATAACTCTAATATGACCAACAAAGAATCAATGATAACCGAGAGTACCCTCAACATGGTAAACTCCCAACAGGATCAACAAAGATCAACAATAACCAAGAATACCCTCAACAAGGTAGACTCCAAATGATCAACAAAGGACCAACAATAACCGAGAATACCATCAACAAGGTAAACTCCAAATGATCAACCATAATGGATCTCAAAGAAATAACTCCGACTGTCGAACATACCCCTCGGGCGTATGAACAACCAGTCACAAACCGTCGAACATACCCAACCATGAATGGAGGATGAACGATCAAACAATATGGCTCAAAGATGGAAATCATAGTACGCCCGATCCGGAAATGTGTCCGTGCACAAGCCACCCCGGGTATTGATCACATACACATGTGGTCTTGTACCTAATTAGCCTCACGAACTACGTCTCGCGTGCATGGTTCAATGTGGAAATATCAACAGATAACCATCATGTGCCCGGCTAAAAATCCTACACAATAACCAATCGGCATGCAGATATGACTCCAGATATGTCACGATGCAACATGACAACGAAACTCAAAGAAACACATATCCAATAAGGATCAAAAGACTCACCGAAGTGAATAATGAAAAGTCGACACGACTAATCAATATCCAAAACATCAATCCTGGGATCATCATCCCCAAATGAATGACCACCACGATCTATGATCTCAATACAACAGTCCTGGGATCAACATCCCTCAACGTATAACCGATACGAAACTCATTACACGAAACTTCAACATATGCAATAACTCGACATACTAATTATCCACATGACTGAACAAATACTTAGACTACCTCAAAGCTGAGGACCATATCCATAAACATCCCCCAATGAGACGATCAACACAACCATTAATACCAACAATAGTCCTGGGATCAACATCCCTCAACGAACAACCAGTACGAATCTCAATATACGAAGCCTCAACATACAACATATACAACAACTCAACATAATAATTATCTCGTAACTGAACAATACATAAATTACCTCAAAGCCGAAGGCAACATCCTTTCCACGAACAACAACCCTGAACGAATACACAGTTATACAAATAATCTCAAATAAGGTACCATCTATTCAATACCAATAAACCTTTATCCCGATACTTATGTCAACACGATAACTATCCTCGATATCCGATGTTCTATATCCTTGACCAAAGATAACTCATGTCTTCCCTGAACACAATTAAATCATATACCTTATGATTTATTACAACCAAAGTACGATATATAAACCATTATCCCGACAACTTACATTTCTAACAACATTGCTATACGAATTATAATTGAAATGAAAACGAAACCATTCATCAAATATTATAAACTGAACAAGTAGAAACTTGCCTCGATACCGATACCACGAAGCCGTTACCAAAATCCATTGCCTTCGTCTATGAGCTCTTCAGCCCCGACCAAAAGCAATCTACGAACTCTTTAGCCTCAACCGCAACTCAACGGTCATAATCCACGATCAAAACATATCAACCTATTGCAATAACCGATTAACACACATTCGATAAAAATCAATAACCGACATACCCAACCAACAAACTCAACGGTTCAACGAAACCTCGATCATAAACATAAAACCAAATAATCCAACTGAACAAATACGAACTCATATCCATAATACAAGTCGTAACTCAATGATCACAAATAACAATCAATAACCGATCAACAAACACAACGGTTCTACAATATCCCGATTAAACACATATCCAAACAAGCCGGACCAATCAAACACGAACTCAAAACCACAACACGATTCCACAATCCGAAAGTCATATCAACAATCAATTTAACCAAGTGTCTAAGCATTACCGATTCCAAATTCAATCTTAAATACGATTACAAGTTTCCTCCTTGTAAATTCATAATTAAACCAATTACCGATTATCATCATCAATCCGGACAATCCGATTAATTCAACATTATAGATAATCATATTCCAAGAGTTTCAAATATTTCCATTATCCGAATTGAACACTTTTTCAATACGTATGAATCCTCAAACTCAAAAGTGAATCATAATCTTATCAAACCCGGTACCATATTGGTATTCCTATACGAATATTGTACCAAAACACATAACTTAGTTCTAGATATGAACATTACACATTCATATCTAAAACAGCAACACCTCTTAAACATGTTCAACAATTCATATAATCCAAGAGTTCCTTAAGAACACAACTAATTCCGAAATCATATTCAAAATCTCCAATACGACATAATCCGATGTGTTCTAACATCTAAACAATCCTTATTCACAATTCAAGGTATATATAATCATGTCCTTCAACATATATACTTCTCATAACATCATGAATCGCAACAAACTACCAAGAACATCGAGAATACTACGATTCCATAATCATAACAACATAATCGAATCGTTTGATCACCAATTCATTATATTCCCTTAACAAAATTCTCGTAAATATCAAGAATCGTCACAACAATATCAATTCAATCACCATTCATACGAAAACGTGTAGAATTTTCCAAGTTTTACTCATTGAGACATTTCATCGAACACTTTGAAGGCATAATCCAATTCAATTGATTATTCAAAGAAATACTCGAATTCGTTCCACAAAACTTCAAGAGTATTGAATTATTACGAGTATACAACCAAGTTCAATCAACAATCTGAATCAAAACGAAGCAAATCGGCCAAAACACCAAGAAACCTCAAGAATATCCAAAAACCAAAAGGTTAGGTGTTCTTACCTTCGATCCGGGTAGAAGATGATGTTAATCCAAGATTCCAACTTTCAAAACATGTTGTTACATGATGATCTTACTCAAATCCATCCACTTTTGCTGAAGGAATCGCGAAAAAATGAAGAAAAATAAAAAATGCCCAAGATGACTCGGTCCAGGCCTTATATAGGGCGAGTCCTGTCGGCACGTTACGGCCGTAACCGGCCGTGGCATACGTACGTAACCGGCCGTGGCCTACCCTACTGCCCAGTTTTGCCGACATCCTTACGTACGTAACCGGCAGCTGCTTACGTACGTAACGGGCCCTTATGGCCGTAACCGGCCATAGCCTTACGTACGTAATCGGCCAGTCCTAGCCCCCAGCGAGTCACTGCCGACCGTGATCGGCCATCCCCAGCGAGTCACTGCCGACCATGCTCGGCCACTACAGGTCCTCTCGGCCACGACTCGCCCAGCCACCCCGTAACGTACGTAACACTTATTCCGTTGCGTACGTAATACGTGTTGTTGCCCGAAATATTTATCCGAAGATGAAATACTGCTGGAATGGACGGACAACAAACAAGGTTGCAGGAGCACTTCCGAGAGGGTGTGAATAACACAAGATTTGCCGGGTTTGTTAGGCCCGGGCTTGAATGCTCTCGCGAGATGTTATTAATACAAATATTCGTGGATACAAGTATTAATGTGAGAATCTAAGTTCAATGAGTGTAAAGAGATCCTATAATCCAGCTCTTGAGCGAAGCTCTGGTGTTCTCCTTCTCGGCCGATCGTCTTCTGTGTGAGAGAGGCTGAGAGAGAAGAATGAACCGAGAGATAGCTGTTGCCAAGAGTAGGAGAAAGCCAAGTTATGTGTATAATCCCGTGGGTGCTGAACAGTGGGAGCCTTTCAGGGAGTAAAAATTGGGTGGGAATCCGAGAGAGTTCCACCCTTTTCCAAGTGCTGGGAGCCTTCTATTTATAGGGGCTGAGGAGTCTTGTCTTCTGGCGGGCGATCGCCTTCCGGCCAATATAATAATGGGGCGATCATCTTTAAGTCACACGGGCTGTCGGCCTAAAGTCCAAGGCAGCTGCTGGCAGCCAGCTGTGCGGTCCAATGAGGAGCCAGCACGCGTCCGGAGTCACTGTCACGGGCGGTCCTACTGACACCTTTCGGCGGGCCTGTCGGATGGTGGGAAGATGTTGACAGGCTGTGGTCAACGATCCGCTAAATGCGGATCTTGTCTCGGCACTGCACGTGGGGTCTGTCTTGGGCTTCGGCCTTTGCTGACTGGATGACCATCGGCTTCGAGCGGCATGAGGCGATCATCATTAGCTGATCACCAGGGGACGGCATCGGTCGGTCACCAAGGGTCGATCGCCAAGTGCCGAGAGATGATCGTCTGCTAGTCGGCCACCAGGAGTCGATCGCCAAGTACCGAGAGGCGATCGTCTTAGATGTCTATCGCTCGGCACCGGGACTTGTCCTGGGGCCTTCGGTCGGCCGATCTATCTTGGCTGTCGGGCTAAGGCTAGGTCATCTGGTCGCTGGTCGGCAGTTCTGTCTCGACTGTTTGGCTATGACTAGATCGCCCGATCTCTGAGGCGATCGCCGGTCGGAGAGTATAATTCTCGACACAACAATACGTACGCTGACTTGCTACAGTATAATACTCGTATTACGTACGTAATACACCCTGTATAACGTACGTAACTCCATCCGTTGACTCACCTGTCCACATCTGCGCCGAAAGCCGCCGACCACGGGCCCCAACTGTCCGATTCCTCTTGTTACGTACGTTATGTACACTATATAACGTACGTAAGCTAACACATTTTACGTATGTAAGCTCCAAGGCTTAACGTACGTAATGGCTTTTATACTTAGCCAAAAATTCAACTGTTCCTGTCTGACGTCTCGACATACTGGATACGAACATACGGCATGCTAAATACATATATACTGTGTTTTGTCGAGAATTATTTGTCTCAACAGGCGATCGCCTCAGAGACCAAGCGACCGAGCCAGAGCCCAACAGCCAAGGCAGGTTGGCCGACCGAAGGTCCCAGGACAAGTCCCAGTGCCGAGCGATCGACATATAAGGCGATCGTCTCTCGGTACTTGGCGATCGACCCCTGGCGACCGACCAAATGACGACCGCCTCATGCCACGCGAAGCCATTGATCGTCCAGTCGGCAAGGGCCAAAGCTCGAAGACAGAACCCACATACGGATCCGGAAAAGGCGCTGCTGCACATGGATCATTGACCACAGCCTGTCAGCATCTTTCCACCAACCGACAGACCCGCCGAAAGGTGTCAGTGGGACCGCCCGTGACAGCGACTCGGGATGCGTGCCGGCTCCTCATTGGACCGCACGGCTGGCTGCCAGCAGCAGCCGCAAGCTTTAGGCAGACAGCTCATGTGACATAAAGACGATCACCCCTTTATTATATTACATAAAAGGCGATCGCCCGCTAGTAAACAGGGCATCTCAGCCCCTATAAATAGAGGGCTGCCTGCACTTGGACGGCCCCCGGATTTTCCCTACTGAACAGTCTGAACTCTCTGATTCTCATCTGCTTCACGCCCAATACAGAAGCTCCACTCACAACTTGGCTTTCTCACTCTTGGCAACAGCTATCTCTCGGCCATTCTTCTCTCTCAGCACCTCTTATACAGAACACGGTCGGCAGAGACGAATCAGGCAAAGCTTCGCTCAAGAGCTATATAAATAGGATCTTTTACACTCATTGTAATTAGATTCTTACATTAATACTTGTATCCACGAATATTTGTATTAATAACATCTCGCGAGAGCATTCAAGCTCGGGCCTAACAAACCCGGAAAATCTTGTGTTATTCGCACCCCCACAGACGTGCTCTCGCAATTTGCTGTTGCTCGACCATTCCAGCAATATTCATCTTCGGATAATATTTCGGGCAATAACATACTCAACCCAAAAATATTCTCATACGATATACCTGATATCCAAATCAGTTCAACCTGATACAACAAATCCTCAATATAACTGTCAATCAAAACGATAATCACACCTGTATAACTGTCTCGATTCTCAATTTATTTTATCCATACTGTATAGATACCAAATTATACAGTATATCTCAGATAAACTAACGCGAAAAATTTATACTGAAAATTCGGGTATTACATACTACCCCCCTTAAAATAAGTTTCGTCCTCGAAACTTGCGACCTGTCACCAACAATAGATAAATCCAAAACTTTCCAACTCATCACAAAATAATCAAGTGTCGCCACAAGCGAATAACCAAACCAAAATACTTACAGGTGCGTGAAGCCGATGATCTCCCGTGATACTAGCACACGACTTCCGTACGAAGTCTCAACACAATCAACACACACCAATATCACAAATAGCAATTGAAAAGAATCTCGAAAATTTTGGAAACTCCAAAAATCGATTTGACTCAAAAGTCAGAAAAATTCCTTTTCAAAAAATCACGCTACTACCGTACCGGTAGAGCCACATAACACACACGCCTAGGTTTCAAAAAACCTAAGCTCCGATACCATCTTCTGTAACACCCCCAAAACCATCCGGGATATTACAGCGCCGTGAGTCCCGCGCCGGAACCCACCAGGCTAAAAACCATTTACAAAACCATTTCAAAAATGTTTAAAAACGCCAAAAGGCCGATGATGGTAATATTTCAAAAACTCACAACAGCCATTTACAAAATACCAAATACCGTCATAAAATACCATTTAAAAATACAAGGCGAAATGCCAAATCTCGACAGTTCAAAGTGTACGTTAAGCCACCCCTTAAACGTACCGATAAAATAGTTGGGAAAAAGAGTTTAACGAAATAACCTAAGTTTGCAAAATGCCAGAAAGGCCCTTTTAAAATACACACACGCAACGGATAAAGATACCGAACAGTCATTTTGAAATATACACACGCAACGAATAAAAATACAGTTCAAAATACACAATTGCAGCGGAAATGAATAACCAGAAAAGAAATACCCGATACTCCAAAACATGCCACCGCCAGTATCACGTCGGGAAGCTCATCCCTTCACGACCGCTACTAGCTCGATCTCCTAGTACCTAAAAATAAAGCCCACGCCGGGGTTAGCCACAATACTCAATAATGATACCGATCACATCATCAGAAATAATTACATACCAATGTACTAATACTGTAATAATACTACCAACGTAATCTTACCATTATAACCTTACCAATCCATAATAATCCAATCCTTACCATAATCCACATTTTGCATCCTCTAATGACGAAATGAACTTAACAACAATTATCTGTATTGAATTTCAAAAATACCAACAATCCTCAAAACATCATCATAACTCATAATCATGAAATAATTCATCCGTGCCAAATCCTGTCCATCGGATTACACAATCAAAACTCAACCTGGATAAACCAATAGTACGCAACATATCTGTAGATCAACTACTATATGATAATGATAACAAATCCCGAACATGGACGTACAGTCCGGATGCTTATACGATCAATAACCAGATCAACCAATACGTCAACTGAGAATATCACCAACATGATAACTCCAATATGACCAACAAAGAATCAATGATAACCGAGAGTACCCTCGACATGGTAAACTCCCAACACGATCAACAAAGATCAACAATAACCAAGAATACCCTCAACAAGGTAGACTCCAAATGACCAACAAAGGACCAACAATAACCGAGAATACCATCAACAAGGTAAACTCCAAATGATCAAAAATAATGGATCTCAAAGAAATAACTCCGACTGTCGAACATACCCCTCGGGCGTATGAACAACCAGTCACAAACCGTCGAACATACCCAACCATGAATGGAGGATGAACGACCAAACAATATGGCTCAAAGATGGAAATCATAGTACGCCCGATCTGGAAATGTGTCCGTGCACAAGCCACCCCGGGTATTGATCATATACACGTGTGGTCTTGTACCTAATTAGCCTCACGAACTATGTCTCGTGTGTTAGGAGTATGCCCTCGAATTCCACTTAGAGGATGTTGAGTGAGGGCATTGTACTTGTTATTATGTAAATCATCAATATAAGGCAATTAATATTTCTTTATTTACTAGAAGTTACTGGCATTCCTAACTCGTAAATATACATGTAGAAACTAGTCCGTGTATTTGAGAGAAAAACGTTCCACTCCTTATTGGATAAAGGGGTCGGCACTGGAAAGGTTTATAGCTCAAATACTTAATCGTTCGCAAGTCGATGAAACTTGACTGGGCGTTAAGTTTATGTGAAGACTTGTATGACGTGTTCTTTGACATGGAGAGTGCCTGTCGAACACTAATGTTAGTGGGAGTACACGTTATAGGTATGCTAATTGGATTAGTATACTCGAACCGACTCACCCTCGATTCGTCACACAGATTTCACTCCAGGACAGTCAATGACGGAATCGAAAGGTTGTGATAGGTATTCGTGAACCTTAGACTTGAGGATATAGTAGGGATGTGCTTGTGACGTCAAGATTTTCATTAGAGTAGTTCGACCCTATAAACCGGAAGGCAGGGGTCAACCTCGACGTGCATCTTGACGGGCAAGTAGCAGGTCCTACTGAATACCAAGATAGAATTCTCTCTCCCGTTATTGAGCGGGTTATATGTCCTATGCGGTTATTGGAAGATGAGATCATAAGTCTTTGGCCAAAGCATTGGAGCTAGTTGTATTGGATACACGAGAGATCGATGATCTCGATTTGCATTGATGCATGCATAGCGTCAAGTACAGATAAGGTTTGACTGACCATGACCCTATAACTTGATCGGGACATTTGAAAGAAGGGTTTATACGTTTACTGGTATTCACGACAGAATGGTTCTTGAATGATCCCATCATTCGTTCTCAGTTGGGGTACAGTGTAGGCCGCCAGGCTGGCTAGGTGGTGCTACTACTCTTTGGTTCCTGCCATTGCTGACTGAGACAAACCTACCGAGTCGCGCAATAGGATTGACTACGGAATGAATCAAGCTAATTCTCTCATTATAAATATTAGATATTGGATATCTAATTTATTGGACATTGGATGTCTAATTGATTTTGGGACATTGGATGTCTAAATTAATTTATTGGATAAATTAATTTACGGCCTAATGAACTAAATAAATTACTTGGTGATTAATTTAATTCATGAATATAATTATTTCTTGGAGAAATTAATTACGTTATTATGTATTTGATATGATTAATTAATTAGATTAATTAATCGATATAAATACATCGGAATGGAATCAGAGTTTATCTATTTGGACTCACAGGAGTCCGAAACGGACCGAACTCGCTCGGGTCCTTCTAGATGGCCGCCCCCCCTTCCACTTACTTTCCACTTAGTCTTTATTTCATATTATATGTGGAATACAATGACTTGGTGGAGGGAATCTCATGTATGGATGAGTTGGTGGATGTGGGAGTTGAATATATGATGGAAGACTTCCTCTCACTCATCAAGGTATTGATTTCAGATGTATCAAACATAGAGTGTAGAGAGAGAAATAGAAAAGACTTCTCCAAGTCTTCTTCATCTTTATTCATCAAGTTCTAGATTTTTCTTGGAGGAAAATTGAGAAATAAAAGAGAGATTGTGAGTTATACACTTAGAGTGTTATAATTTCATATTGGAAGCTTCATCACTTAGCTCTAGCCATATCCTCGGAGGATAGCAAGGTGATTGTCGTTCCGGTCGTTTCTTCGGCGCGTGGCAAGTAGAGACGCGGTGCTTTCGGCGTTGGATCTTTCAAGAGCTTGGAGGGGATTGGATTCGTAGAGATCAACTAAAGCTTGGGGAATAGCTCAAGAGAAGGAATCCATCTAATCAACGGACTACAAGGGTGAGTTTCTATATCTCTTGTGAATTCGTTTTTAATATTCGTATATACGTAGCTCGATCGATCCTCGTAGGGATTCGGATCGAATTAATTTTGGTTTTACCGCTTCCGCCGGGCCATCGTTTTAGGCACCGAATCCCAACATCGTGTGCACGGTTCAATGTGGAAATATCAACACATAACCATCATGTGCCCGGCTAAAAATCCTACACAATAACCAATCGGCACGCAGATATGACTCTAGATATGTCACGATGCAACATGACAACGAAACACAAAGAAACACATATCCAATAAGGATCAAAAGACTCACCGAAGTGAATAATGAAAAGTCGACACGACTAGTCAATATCGAAAACATCAATCCTGGGATCATCATCCCCAAATGAATGACCACCACGATCTACGATCTCAATACAACAGTCCTGGGATCAACATCCCTCAACGAATAACCTTTACGCAACTCATTACACGAAACTTCAACATATACAATAACTCGACATACTAATTATCCACATGACTGAACAAATACTTAGATTACCTCAAAGCCGAGGACCATATCCATCAACATCCCCTAATGAGACGATCAACACAACCATTAATACCAACAATAGTCATGGGATCAACATCCCTCAACGAACAACCAGTACGAATCTCAATATACGAAGCCTCAACATACAACATATACAACAACTCAACATAATAATTATCACATAACTGAACAATACATAAATTACCTCAAAGCCGAAGGCAACATCCTTTCCACGAACAACATCCCTGAACGAATACACAGTTATACAAATAATCTCAAATAAGGTACCATCTATTCAATACCAATAAACCTTTATCCCGATACTTATGTCATCACGATAACTATCCTCGATATCCGATGTTCTATATCCTTGACCAAAGATAACTCACGTCTTCCCTGAACACAATTAAATCATATACCTTATGATTTATTACAACCAGAGTACGATATACAAACCATTATCCCGACAACTTACATTTCTAACAACATTGCTATACGAATTATAAATGAAATGAAAACGAAACCATTCATAAAATATTATAAACTGAACAAGTAGAAACTTGCCTCGATACCGATACCACGAAGCCGTTACCAAAATCCATTGCCTTCGTCTACGAGCTCCTCAGCCCCGACCAAAAGCAATCTATGAACTCTTCAGCCTCAACCGCAACTCAACGGTCATAATCCACGATCAAAACATATCAACCTATTGCAATAACCGATTAACACACATTCGATAAAAATCAACAACTTACATACCCAACCAACAAACTCAACGGTTCAACGAAACCTCGATCATATACATAAAACCAAATAATCCAACTCAATAAATACGAACTCATATCCATAATACAAGCCATAACGCGGTGATCATAAATAACAATCAATAACCGATCAACAAACACAACGGTTCTACAATATCCCGATTAAACACGTATCCAAACAAGCCGAACCAATCAAACACGAACTAAAAACCACAACACGATTCCACAATCCGAAAGTCATATCAACAATCAATTTAACCAAGTGTCTAAGCATTACCGATTCCAAATTCAATCTTAAATACGATTACAAGTTTCCTCCTTGTAAATTCATAATTAAACCAATTACCGATTATCATCATCAATCCGGACAATCTGATTAATTCAACATTATAGATAATCATATTCCAAGAGTTTCAAATATTTCCATTATCCGAATTGAACACTTGTTCAATACGTATGAATTCTCAAACTCAAAAGTGAATCATAATCTTATCAAACCCGGAACCATATTGGTATTCCTATACGAATATTGTACCAAAACACATAACTTAGTTCTAGATATGAACAATCCATATTCATATCTAAAACACCAACACCTCTTAAACATGTTCAACAATTCATATAATCCAAGAGTTCCTTATGTAACACCTTCAATCCGCTCAGGGATATTACACGCTGCAGAGCCTTTCCTCAAGGTTCTACCAGTCTGGTAACAAAATCGAACCACTCAACAATGCCTTTAAGGCTAAAATGACACAGTAGTCCAATTTGGTCTTTCAATAAATACATACAACTCAATTACAATACATGCCCACACAGGGGTCGAATACAACACACTCTCGTACAACGGGGAAAGAATACTGCAGCGGAAATCAAATACAGCTAGACCAATACTACAACATACGAGTCCTTGTGTGATTAGTATCGTTCATATTTCATCATCTTTCATGCCGACCCTGTGCTATGCTCCAAAACATGAATGCAATACAGACATCCACCCCCGATTACTCGAAGGTTAGCAAAATTCCACTATTTTGCTAGTGCAAGTACAAAGTGCAAATACGAGCCATATAATTCAAGTTCCAAGAATAACAATAACCAGGAATCCTCAAAGATTTAAACATAACGAAAGTACTTCCCGAAGCAGGAGTTTAGGTAAAGCTTTCCATAATCGAAAGATCCCAAGTCAAGGGAAACAATATATAAAGTGATTTAAAATGCCATCGGGAGTTTTGATAGAAACAACTCAGGATTTTCGAATCCGTCTCTTTCCAAATCAACAGGGGTCATAGCCCAAAGGTTTTGTTTTCGAAAATAGAACCAAGAACAATTCACAGGGTCAGAGCCCAACATCACGTGTCCTCGACGGACATAAAGTCAACAAAACATAATCACGCACGCGCATCGCCTAGGACCGGGACGAAGCCACAAATCCCACCCGAGGCCTCTAAGGACCCTCCCGAGCTATCTAGCGAAACAAATCACACACAGGCGTCGCCTAGGGCCGGGACGAAGTCACAAATCCCACTCGAGGCCTCTAAGGACCCTCCCGAGCTGGCTAGCGAAACAAATCACACACCATATCTCACGGTTGGATCAATCACTTGTTGCATCCTGACCACATGATCACAAGCCATGTGTCACCGTAGATTATCTAAGGCTCTCACGGTTGGATCAATCACTTGTTGCATCCTGACCACATGATCACGTGCCATGTGTCACCGTAGACCTTCAACCATATCCACACTTTCACACAAATAACATATCACATCAATAATATCCAAGCATTTCACATGAATGGCAACAAACACAATGCACGACGAAATGGTCAAATCACAATGCACCGATATGAGATAATATATACATATATATTATCAAAACACAACAACAACGCCAAGTGTATTCATAGTAATTCACGTAACCATCCACGAACACAATGTCCACAAAACACACGTGTTTTGAAAAAGGGCCTTTAACAAGGCTAACCGAATCTTTTGAAAGTTCAATTCAAATGACCAAACAAACACATTTAGACGATCACCAATTATCATATCCACAAAACAAGAATTATATGGACAAGGTACATGCCTCGAAACCACAATCGCAACCAGACGAATGAAATACGGTCGAACGGCCCCGAACTCCCGAACACTATCAAGAACGCGATAGCACCACAATTACTACGTGAATAACACAACACGAATCATCAATCATCAACGAGATTCAACATCGGAATCCTAGAACACCTATAAACCTCCCGAAGGAACAATAACACATGGTTACGACCAGAATCAAGGCCAAAACTGTAATACCCGAGATTTTTTGTTCTGGATTCGTTGAGTTTTCTAGGCTTTACCAGAATATTTTTGACCTTATCGTTGGAATTTTGTGCCATGTTATGGGCGCGCCCTGTTGGGACATGTGTTTGGTAGCGTTTCGGGTCACTATGTGAGTTTTTGGATTTTTTTGTGGTGTATCGCACGCTAATGCTTATGGCGTAGCGCATGTTACTCTGTTGTGGTTAGCGCACGCTACCGGATGTGTAGCACGCGCTAACTGGCCGTACAGAGAGTCCAGGAGCCGCTGGACTGGGACTGGAGTCTCATTAGCGCACGTTAAGGTTCGTTTCTAGCGTACGCTATCGACTTCTTAGCGCACGCCATTTCTTCTTCCTAGCGCACGCTACCGGGTAGGTGCAGGTTTGTCCAGGAGCTACTGGGCTGCATCCGTGGCTCATTAGCGCGCGCTACGTATGTGTGTGTCTAGCGCACGCTAATCTTGTTATTTGTGGTAGTTCTGAGAGTTGACCTCGTTAGCGCGCACTAATGCCGTCTAGTTAGTGCACGCTAATAATTGTCCAGTATAAATACTGGACAGGAGCGTTTAATCATCATTTCTCACCCCTTCTTCATTTTTGTGGCGGCTGGCAACGGGAGAAGATGGGGAGCGATGTCTTTGGCCTACTCTACTCTTTTCCAAGGTGGTTTGGAAGATCCTTGTCAATTATATCATCATCCAATCCTTGTTCTTCGTCGGATCGAGGTAATTCTTCCGTAGAACCCTAGTTATGTAATTTTGGGGGTTTCTTCGTGATTCTTCAATTTAATATGTGGTGGGTGAATTAATTATGGTATTCTTGTTGTCTTGGCCATGATCTTTTGATTTTGTAACTCATATATCGATTTTTATCACCCGGGACTTGATTTCTGATTTCTTCGAAGGAACCCTCGGGTCCTTGTTGTTTTTCCGCTTGATTCGGATTCCGTTTAACGTTATTTATCCGTGGTGATGTTATTTTCGTAGCGATCGTGAGGTTGTCGAATTCTTGGTCATTTTCGGAAATTCAAGGGCTATCCGATCGTGTTTGTTCCTTGTTCCCTTGCTCGCGGTACCGAGCCAAGTATCTTGTCCATACGTTTCATGTTTCGTAAGAGCAATTGTTGGTGAATGATTTTATACGAAATCCAAATGTTTAATGAACGTTAAAAATGATCGGTATGTTCTCGATAAATGTTATCCTTTAATGATAATTCGTATACTTTGGGAATAGATGTGTTTTCGGAATATGTGTGTTAGTTTCATACGTTGAGAGACGTTATGATCGCATTTAGTGAATATAATAGACCATAATCATTTTCCGAGGATTGTGTATCGAATTGTATATTTGTTTGGTGGGTATTTGACATAATGTGATGTTAGTCGTTACTCATTTGAAAGGAGGTTGTGATGCTTAATGTTGGTTGTCTTGATAATCGATTATTGTTGTGTGCTTGTTGTATGTGATTTGCTTCCGGGTAGGATTGTTGAATCTCCGGGATCCATACTTGCTAGTATGGGTAGGGAGAAACCGTAGGGTTATCCAATACGGGTATGTATTGCGGGGACTCCGAGGTTCGGGGCTTGCTAGCCCGATGCCGGGATAACTTGTGGGGTTATCATCGGGTATGTCTTGCGGGGACTCCGAGGTTCGTGTCTTGTTAGCGCGATGCCGGGATAACTTATGGTTGTGGTTTGGTTGTGATATTTGTGTCATGGAGACATGTGATTTGATATGTTTTTCCTATTGGGTTATTCACTCGGGTTTGTTCTTCGGGAGCATCTGAGGTTCGTGGCTTGTTAGTACGGGACACAAATAATCCTTAGGAACATGTGATTTGTAATTTGGGTTGCGGGCCCTGTGATTTGTGATTTGGGGTTCCGGACCCTGCCATTTGTGATTTGGGTCACGGACCCCGTGTTTTGTGAAATGGGTTGTGGACCCTGCATATTGTTATCGGAACTTGTATTTTGGAAAATAATTATTGGGTTGTGTCCCTAAATGTTCTCGAAAGGTTTGAGAATTCCTAAACCCCAAATGTTTTCTAAACTCCCGAGATCGTAAAATGTTTTGTAAGATGTACATTGGGTTATTTCCTACCTTTCATGTTTTGAATGGTTTGATCAAGTGAATTGTCTCGGGAAGTATATTCGCGATTATTATGTTTTCGTGGAGTATGATATGTATGGCTTGTTTTCGTATTTATACTTGCACTAGAAAAACAGTGGAGTTTTGCTAACCCCCGAGTATTTGGGGGGTGGATGTCTATTTTTTGCATTCAAGTTTTGGGAGCATAATACAGGGTCGACACGAAGGATGATGAAAGATGATCGATACTAATCATATGAAGACCCAGTTATTGTTGTATTGGTCCGGTTGTTTGTCATCTCCGCTGCAATAATTTCCCCGTTGTATGGGAGTATTTTGTATTTGACCTCTGTGTGGACATGTATTCAGGTTGAGTTGTATGTAATTATGGAAAGACCAAATCGGTTTACTGAGTCATTTTAGCCTTAAAGACGATGTTTAGATGTCTGATTTTTGTTACCATCCTGGTAGATCCTCGAGGAGAGGGTTTACGACATGTAACATCCCTGAGTGGATTGGGGTGTTACAGAATTGGTATCGGAGCTTAGATTGTGGAAACCTAAGCTTTCGGGTTTAATGGTGTCTAATGAGTTTTTGTCTCGTTGGATTTTGTCTTACTGAGTCGTATAGCGATGCGTCGTCTGAGTTGCTGGTCATAATTAGTATCGTGGGGCAATCATCATCTTCGTGCGACCTGTGGATGTAAGTCTCCCTTCCTTGTGTTGTGCCTCGTGTGACACGAGCTATTTGTGTGATTATTTGTTAAGTGATGGAATCCTTCTGTAGATTATGATTTCATGGTATGTGTTTATGTGACTCATATTTTATTTATATGAGGAATAGTGTCGCTACTAATGTATTTTCAAATTGTATTTCATCTGCTGCGTGAGTTATTTCAAAATGACTTTCGGTATTTTGCAAATTGAGTTTTATTTTGTAAAACCGATTCCCTAAATCGAGTTTTGGCATTTTGGCCTATGGAATTTTTGAAAACCTTGAGTATCTTAGAAAATAAATTTCGAGACTTACTTTTAAATGGATTGTATTTTCGAAACACCTACGGGCGCAATTATCAATTTAAAAACTCTTATACTTTGAGGACCAAAGTATTTTTTTTTATATTCCAGTAATTTCGGAAATACATTTAATTAGGCCCAAGGGTCGAATATTCTGAAAGTTTTTCACTAAAGGGAAGTGTCGTCATTTCTTTTATCAAAAGCAAGATGGCTTTCAAAGTCTCGATAATGATGTTTGTACTACTTTTTGAAAGGTGATACTTAAGATCAACTGGTGTTTCCAATTTTTTTTTCAAAAAGTGGTTCTCATTTTTCAAACCTATCGTTCCTGCTTGCGGTCTGGGAATGTATGTATGATGTTGCATTTTTATTTGGGTGTTAACCCCCGAGTTGCGATTGAATTGGTGACATGAGCATTAAGTCGTTCGCCACGCATTGTTGTGTTAGCCCTCTGTAAGAGGTGTGATGTTGATCTTTAATGTTTTCGTATCATGGTGATATGCGTGCTATCGCACCTACGCGAACTATTAGAGCTTGGATTTGTATGTTTGTGTACATGTGTGATTGTTTCAGGATATTTTATGATTATGCGATTTTCGTTGCGTTAGGTTATTGCTTATTAATATGCCGAGGGGCATAGGTCGTGATCGTAATCGTGGTGCCATTGGCCATGGGGACCAGATGCGTGATCGAGAGAATATTTTCGGGAATGATTTTGGATTGGGTGTTGCTACTATATTACAACAAGTAGCGACTCAGATGACTCAATTGACCCAGGCGGTTCAACGTAGCATTGACGCGAATCAGAACGTCGGCGTAAATCAATGGCTTCATGAAATAGTTCGTATGAATCCCTCTCGATTTGCCGGTGCTGCGGATACATTGGGCTGGGATGGTTGGATTTTCCAGTTGGGAAAGATATTCGAGGCTGTTGATTGTCCCGAAGAGCGGAAGGTGCCTATCGCTCAGTACCTTCTTGACAAAGATGCCTCTAATTGGTGGGAAGCTGTTAAACCTCGTGATCGTGATGTCACGTGGGCGGAGTTCCAGGCATTTATGGAAGCTGAGTTCTATCCGAAACCGATTAGAGAGCAGATAATTCATGAATTTTATTTGGAAGAACCGCAAGATATATCGGTGTCACAGGCTATCGTCGACTATAGCAAGCAGCTCAGTTATGTGCGAGATCAGGTGAGAACCGAGGAAGAGAGGATCTTTCACTTTGACAGGCGGATGAAGCCAGAGATTAGCGTGTATATGCCATGATTTACTTGCACTTCGTTGAGGGACTATCAAGATCGATCCTTGGCCCGTGAATTGGCTTCGTTATTGTCGGAGCGTGTGCCCGCGTCAAAGAAGCAGAAGAAGTCCGATGACCTGGTGGTAAGTACAAGAGGTAGTGTCTCTAGTTTGCAATGTCGTAGCCTTTCCGCTGTGAAACTCCATCGCTCGTTGCGTGGGACTGGGAGTTCCAAGTCGTCTGCTCTGACTCCTGGTAAAGCCAGGAGATGTTTTAACTGCAATGTGGCAGGACATGTCCGTGCACATTGTCCTTCTCCGCAGTAACGTGTTATAAGTGCGGGCTCGAGGGACACCGAATTCAGTTTTACGAGTTGGGCACCGAGCCTTCCGAGGCACGAACATGAGCACTGATATCAGGATCGACTCCGAGGAGTCCCTTAGTGGTTTAGTCTATGAGTTGTTTGTTATGTTATTTCCCTCGCTTTGTTGTTTTGAATTTTGGAGATAAACTTCTTTCACTGGGAGTGAATCAGATTGTTGAATTTATGTATTTCCAGTCGTGTCGACTCGATTGTGCTCGTTGGTATTTTTCTCGTCCCGTTTTATTCTTCACTTTTCATTGTTGGATGAATTGTAGTACTGTTTCGGAGAAATTCGTTGTCCTTGTGACTTTCCCGAATTTGACTCCATTCCTATGAGTCGAGTGTAAATGCAGATTTTGTCATTTTTACCGGACCCTCTTTTGCCTCTAGTCGAGTTGTAGACTTCAGGATTGCTATTTGATTTTTATTGTTCGTCATGATTCGATCATGATTGTTCGACTGTTGTTGTCCCGATCGTTTCAGTTCGATCATTTGCTTCTTCAGTCTTTATTGATCTCGTATCATGATTTCTGGAGCATCCGGATCACTTTGTAATCTCCTTATGCATGGGAAATTAACTTCGTGTCGGTCTCCCAACCCCTGGGTGATGAGATTTCGTAATTGTCCAGCGATTATATCGCATTTTGATCGACGTACTGTTTGGACTGTTCAACCATGATGATTTTTGTCCGTGCATTTTATTATCTTTCTGTCATGGCGATGTGGATGTTAGCAGCCATGGGCTGCATCTGATTTGTTGCAAGCCGTCGGCAACGAATAGTGTGTGTAATCTGAGATTGTTTTGCTTTGACCGTTTTATGTTTTAAGTTTCGGGGATGAAACTTATTTTAAGAGGGGTAGAATGTAATACCCGAGATTTTTTGTTCTGGATTCGTTGAGTTTTCTGGGCTTTACCGGAATATTTTTGACCTCATCGTTGGAATTTTGTGCCATGTTATGGGCGTGCCCTGTTGGGACATGTGTTTGGTAGCATTTACGGCGTGTAATATCCCTGAGTGGATTGGGGTGTTGCAAAAACAACGGAAATCCCAACAAACTAACGAAGGGAACTCATTCGAACATTTAATCGAACACTCAATGTTCGATAACTCCCAAGAACACTCGAATCACTAATTGAGTTGAACAAACTCGAAATATGGATATACAACCCATAGAACACGATTAATAACATCATACTACACCAACTGATGTATCAAAATCGGACTACAATTGAAATCAAGAACAAATTCTCCAAAAAGTCAACTTGAAGGAAAATCAAGAAATATACCTTGATTCGACGAAACACATGGATTGGATGATGATATAATTAACAAGAATCTTCCAAAATGTCTTGTAATTGATTAGAATTAGCCAAGAACTTGATTTCCCGAGCCTCCCGTCGCCAGCCGCCGAAAAAAAGAAGAAAAACGAGTATAAATGATGTCTGGCCGAGCCCAGGCTATATATAGCCGGCAGGGTTACGGCCGTAACCGGCAGTGCCTTACGGCCGTAACCGGCATTCGTCCAAACTCGCCTGGCCGCCGATCGCTTACGGCCGAATCGCTGTGGACTTACGGCCGCATTCGCAGTGTCCTTACGATCAGAATCGCATTCGTCGTGAAGCCGCCAGCGCCATACGATCAGAATCGCTGCCCTTACGGCCAGAATCGCATTCGCTGCTATGCTCACGAGCACGACGGCCAGAATCGCACTTTACATCCGTAACTCGCCCAGGCCAGGTCCTGCTCCGGCCGTGGCCACTCCGACGGCCCAACGACCCCGAACCCCGAACCTGAATATAAATCGAAGGTACGGTTACGACGTACTCGCAAAGACGAATCTAAGAGCTAAGAGAACACACGATTCCGACCACCCAAAGTGTCATAGGGCGCTTTCCATATTATTCGGAGTACCCGGGATTTCCCCGGCCTTACAAAGGATTATGTTGGATAGTTGCCCCGCGACATGAATAAGGTTGGGGACGTGCGATAGTGGTCGACCTCCGGAGGGTGTTCGTGCGTGAGTAGGGCCTTGTGTCGTGGAACAGAGGGATTTAGGAGAAGAGTTCCGTGAAATTCTTATAATGGGGAGTTCCTTGGAGTGTTGGGAAGGTCTCCACCAAGTTTCACAGCTAGACGGTTCCGTTTGAGTAGCGAACGATGCGAAGGATCAAGATGCTGCAGTGCAATGGCATTGTAGTAGTTTCAGAATATTGCAGAGGCAATTTCTCACTCCTCGAGTATCGGATGGGTCTGAAACTTTGAGTACTTATAGATAATGTCATAAGCTACTCTACGGTTCAAGCGGATAAGGATTTGGAGTTCGTATGAGGGAGTTACACCCGATGTGCTTCCTTGGCCAATCAATGTCTAGTGCAATTACAAGGCATTATTTTTCTAAGCTTATTATAGGGGGGACAGTCCTTAGATGGGCAATGGTGGGCAAGCGGCCAGTCTTCCTCGTGATGTCGATCACCAGGCGTGCAATCTTCCTAGAGGTAAGGGGGGCCTCTAGGGAGCCAACTCTAAGCATTCGAAGTGTGCGAAGAGTTCCCGAGCGAGTTGGAAATCGTTAGGGCGGCGTAGGACCTATGTGGTCTGCGTTGGGCTTAAGGTTGGCATGGAGGCTCTAGTGTGACCGGAGGGATGCCATCGGCCATATAACACTTCCTCTATGTCGATTGGGCAATCGAGGCACTCATTTAAATCATACGCCTCATGAGCTTACTCGTAAGCATTAGCTATCGGTTCCGGCTATGCTGCGGGGGATCGTTGGCTTGTACATGTGGTTGCGAGACAACACCACATTGCGGATTGAAGGTATTATGTCGGTATGCGAATTAGTCCCAAACATCATGAGGGTCAAATATCTATTGATGGCATGAATCTAAGCCAAGATCTAAAAGGTTGTCCGTCTCGAGTGAGGTACTCTCAAGGGCGCCAAGGTACTGCGCCTAGGAAGTCCCGAGTGAGTGTCGAGCACGAGGAATTGCACTTCGGGCATGCGAGTGACCCTTAGTGCCAAGTGCCATTGCGGGTTGAGCTTGAAGGGTATGAGATGTTGGGATTCGGTGCCTAAAACGAAGGCCCAGCGGAAGCAGTAAAACGAAAATTAATTCGGTCCGAATCCCTACGAGGATCGATCGAGCTACGTATATACGAATATATAAACGAAAAGCAAGAGTCGTAAGAAACTAACCCTCGAAGTCCGTTGATTAAATGGTAACCTTCTCTTGAGCTATTCCCCAAGCTTTAGTTTGATCTCTACGAGTTCAATCCGCTTCAAGCCCTTGAACGATCCAACGCCGAAAGCACCGCATCTCTACTTGCCACGCGACGGAAAAACGACCGGAATAACAACACTTAATTAACCTCTAAGGTTACGGCTAGAATCAAGTGATGAAGCTTTTATTACTACACTATAAGTGTATAATATATCTCTATCAATGTATCTTGAATTTTCTCCAAGAAAACTCAAGAACAAAAGTGAAGAAGAAGATGAAGACATGGAAAAAAATAATTTTCTCTCTCACTTTGCAAAGCTCATTGCTGGAAATGAATTGGTAGCAAGTGAAGTGAGTCTCCATTATATTCTTATTCAACTCCCCAAAATCTCCTACTTTTGACAATATCACCAAGATGTGATATTTGTCCCCTTGATTGGTCACAAGTCCACCACTCTAGAAAGTGTAGACCAAGACCAAGTAAGGGAGTAGGTGATGGGGTGTCCATCTAGAAGGAATCAGATGATTTAGATTCGTTTTGGACTCCCGTGAGTCCAAACAGATAAACTCCTATTCCGTTCCGATGTATCTGTGTCGATTAATTAATCCAATCAATTAATCACATTAAATACATAATAACATAACTGTTCCGGGAAATCCTTCCCGCATTGGTGTCTTACCTAATACTAGTTGTAGGGGGATAAGAGTTATGGTAGGTTCTAGACTCTTCCATAAGTAGTTGGATACTGTTAGATGTCTTACCTTAACTAGAATCCTATGTATGGAAAGACTCTCTTTGTAAAGCCTATATAAAGGCCCCTCTATTCATTGTTATCAATACAATTGATTGCTGTCTTTACTTT
This sequence comes from Orobanche coerulescens, assembly GCA_033398695.1. Taxonomy (NCBI): domain Eukaryota; kingdom Viridiplantae; phylum Streptophyta; class Magnoliopsida; order Lamiales; family Orobanchaceae; genus Orobanche; species Orobanche coerulescens. The sequence continues at coordinate 178,777,249 of CM065807.1, read as the reverse complement.
TCTCCTCAAACACGTTATCAGCACGTAGCTCGAACGAAAGAAAAAAAAATCGGTCGAGCATCGCCAGCCCTAGCCGTCGCGCCGCCGCGCCGCCATCGCGCCACGCCTGGCTGCCACTCACGCCGCCACGCGCGCCGCCACTGCCAGCCGCCAGCCTGGGGCCTCCGCCGGACCCCAGAAGCTCCGACGCCGCTGCTCCGCCGCCTTGCTCCGCCGCCGGACCCCAGAAGCTCCCGCCGGACCCCAGAAGCTCCGACGCCGCTGCTCCGCCGCCCTGCTCCGCCGCCTTGCTCCGCCGACTCCTGGGAGCCTCAGACTCACCGCACTCGCCTTGCTCCGCCGCGCCTCTCCAACGCCGGCTCCGCTGGCCAAGCCCGCCACCGGACGCCCAGACCTCCGCAACCGGACCACCGCCACCGGACCGCCTCCGTCGCCGGACCGCCACTAGCCAGAGCAGCCGGACAGCGCCACCAACCGCGCCCAGACCGCCACCTCCGCCGCCGACGATCACCGCCGACCGCCCGGACCGCCGACTGGGCCTCTAGTCCACTGAGCCCGACCTGGGCTCCGACTCTCGGACCAAAACCCGAACATCAACTTATCTTCTAAGCCGTCAAAATTGCGCCTCCGGTTTCACGTCGTCGCATCGAGTACCAACCGGTAGATCGAAGCACAAGACAGATACTGACATACCTAATTTTATAATCGAGGTAACTATCGGCTCGTCCCTTTTCAATTCTCTCCTTTTTTTGGGAATTTTCTTTTGGGGACACGGGTTTTGGGTTCTTTATCTCCCACGCTACTTTGCGGTGGATGAGACCGCGAGAGAAGTCGGTATCTCTGCGTGTCGAAGAAAACGTGTGACGGTCTGGGGAGTCACGGAATTGTTGAAAAGTCGATACTTGTGGTTGTTTGCATACACCACGTATCCGGGTGCGATCTAATATCGCCGTTTTTGTCGACTTTACTAAACAACAATTAAGGGAAGTAAATCGAGTAACGGTTATGTTACACGCTTTTAAAAGCATCGATTGTGACCGTTTACATTGTCACCGAAAATCCAACAAGACTAACTTCCTCTTGTTTATATCTTGTAGATGGCACAAAGCTCCAATGTTCATCCGGAGTTCGACATCCTTGACCATGCCGGTAAGGAGTACCATAGGTGGGTCTCGGACGTTCGCTTGGCGTTCGTCGGTAAGAGATTTACTACCACCATCTTTCCTCTAACGAGCCTAACGCTCAAGAACCGAGCGAGGAAACCAAGGCTAATGCACCGATGTACTTGCGTAGACATATACATCCGTTGTTGAAAAAGTGTTATATGAACTTACAAACCCCTAAAGAACTATGGGACACACTCGAACAACGATTTAATAATGTGCATGATCAGCGCTTCGAATTGCAACTTCGGGAGCAAATCCGATTTTTGGATTATGCGAATGTGGAAGCCTATAATCAAGCCATCCTCGATCTTCGCGCTGATCTTGGTTTTTGTGGTGTCAAGAAGTCTCGATCAAGATTTGATCGAGAAGACTCTTAACACGTTTCCGTGGGAGCAAGTGTAATTGCTCATCACCGCGTTGCCTATGAGGAAGGGAGAATTAAGAACTTTAGTGACCTTATCTCCCACCTCACGAAAAAGAAAGGCACCATGAGATTATTCTCAATAGCAATGCGCGCCACTGTACGAAGCCGATTCCTAAGTAAATCGGGCTACCCACAGAAAGCACCACGACAAAATAGAAAAGGCAACGCTACTCGCTTTTGCAAGCACCACGGATGCATGACTCGAGCAAGCAAGGGAAAAGACGAGGTCGTGCTCCAACGTGTGGAAGAGGCAAGGTGGCTCGGCCACGGGACCTAGTGGAACCCAACCACGTGGGCCGCCTCCTGCCGCCGGTAATGGAACCACTCCAAGGGAAGGCCGGAATTGCTATACTTGCGGATCGAAGAAGCATACTTACCGCAATTGCAAAGCGCCAAAGAACATCCAAGCTTACTACAAGCACTATAAACAATATTTGGCTCAAGAGTCGAATTACATGGAAGTAGACAATGAGAATACGGAGGTGAACCATATTGAGATCCAGACTGAGATCCCTCCTCTCACCATTGCGGACAAAGACCAACATATGGATGTTGCCGACTTTGACTAGTTTTACGCTTTGGTTATGTTTTGTCTTGTTTCTAGTTTCCGAGAACTACTTTGGATTTTCATGAATGTAATAAAGTTGGCTATGATGAATAAAATTCTTTTAATTGCTGTGATTGTGCAAAGATGAATTTTATTTTTCCCCTCGAAAGCATGTTTGGTTTATCACAAAATAATTGCTAGCAACGAATTGCTTGGTTAAAAATTTGATACATTGGTAGGATTTCATCAAAACTTTTGATCAAGACTAGGCGCATCCTCCTTGGTATTTGTTTATGCTTTGAGAGTTCAAACGGAATCAGTGGTTTTTAAACAAATTTTTAGTCAGAGACATTCCTACTTTCTCTGCAAGTCTACCAAGTTGGAGTTACCGAAAGGATCATTAGTAGAGATATAAATCGTAAACCAAGACGCGTTTTAAAGTATCTAAACGCTCATATGGCCATATTTCCATAGTATTGTATCAAAAATAATGCCTTTGAAAAAGGTTTAAACCTTGCTCTTTCACTCAACAATAGGGAAATACCAAAACAGCAAATTAAAACGAGCACTGAGATCTAAGTTTAATGATCCAGAAAGTGCACGACCTATGGATAGAAAGATACGGAAGTCTAGTTTCCAGAACAACTGACCGTTCGTCCATAGCCTTCTTAACGAAGAAGTTATTGCTGTTTTAGTGAACAAAGGTCAAGCTGCGCGGAAATTATTTCCAGCGATTGTGCTAACTTTGATCCTAACCAACTTGGTCGAATTTCCCCAAACTCGATGTAAATGAGTTTTCGCTATGTCTCTAAACATAAGACTAATTGAGTTTCATGTCTTATTGTAGATGTCTCGTGGCGAAATTGAGTGCCTTGCTGATAGTGGAACAACCCACACTATTCTTCGGAATAGGCAATTATTCAAGGATATTGTGCCATACATATCCTCAGTGACAACAATGATTGGTTCCTCCAAAGTAATTCAAGGGAGGGGACCTACTCATTTCTTGCTACCTAACGGTACGCATATTAATGTCACAAATGCTCTCTATGCCCCAAGAGCAAACCGAACCTTGCTAAGTTTTAGGGACATCCGTGCCAACGGTTATCACCTTGATACGCATTGTGAGAATGGAACAGAATTTTTGTGTGTTACTGCGCGTAATGCGGAAGACGCCGCGTTCTCGAGAAACTTATGAGTCTAAGTAGTGGTTTATACCAGACTACAATAAGGGTTATTGAATCCTATGCTGTGAGTCACGAAATGTGTGATTCCGAAGCATACCAACTATGGCATGACCGACTCGGTCACCACCGACGCGACATGATGATTCGCATTTTGAAAAACTCACATGGTCATCCGTTTTTCAAGTCCAGAAAACGATTGGAAGCACCACTCGATATCGGCATTGATGTGAGTGAGCTTGATACCGTATCACCGGGACTAAAGATCGCACGCCCTATTAAGGTTGACGGTGCATCTCTCGTAAATCCCGAGGCTTCCGTGGCAATTTCTAATGCCCATAAATCGTTTTATAAAGCCTTTTCACTAGCAAAGTTGATACCCTCTCCGTCCTTTGCTAAAGACTCAACACAAAATATTCGCTTCTTACAAAGAATTCAAGGGGACATATGTGGACCTATTCAACCAGAGTGCGGACCATTTAGATATTTTATGGTTCTGGTTGATGCATCGACGCGATGGTCACGCGTCGCTCTGCTATCCACAAGAAACGCTGCATTTGCTAAACTCCTAGCACAAATAATCAAGTTACGGGCTAACCACCCCGACTTCCCAATCTCGTCATTAAGATTGGACAATGCTGGAGAGTTTACGTCAAAGTCTTTTGACGACTATTGCATGTCGATTGGGATTGATGTTGAACATCCCGTCCCCCACGTTCATTCGCAGAATGGCCTTGCCGAGGCTATGATTAAGCGGTTACAGCTTATCGCCCGAGCATTGGTATTGCGCACCAACTTGCCGATTTCTGCATGGGGTTATGCAATTTTGCATGCGGCTATACTTATTCGCCGACCCACCGCCAATCAACCGTTTAGTGCGTATCACTGGTAATCGGATATGAGCCTCGATATTTCACACTTACGCATTTTTGGTTGTGCGGTATATGTGCCAATTACGCCCACAGCGTACTAAAATGGGTCCGCAAAGACGATTAGGTATATATGTTGGCTATGAATCGCCTAAAATTATCCGCTATTTGGAACCTTTGACAGAGATCTCACATCGCAAGATTTGCAGATTGTCACTTTGATGAGACAAACTTCCGTCGTTAGGGGAGAGAGGAATCGAACGATTCCAGTTGAACGCCAGAAATTGTCTCGGTGTGCTCCTCCTTGCCTCATCAAGATCCCCGCATGCCTCAATCCGAGCTAGAAGTGCAACGTATTCTCGCCTTCGTAAAGTTGCGGATTCGATGCCCGACGCCTTTACCGATCTGCGAAAGTGACAAGATCTACCATTCCCGCCGCGAATGTTCCCGCAAGGTTGGAAGTCCTTATAGGGCAAGGTTCACCGCCCAAAGGAATGATGCCACCGGCGTCAACCTTAGTGGTGGGACGGCCGCTTGGCCGCTCTTATCCCTCGCCGAAAGAGGAGGCCGGTGGGTAGAAAGGATACCGAACCTCGAAAGAGAAGAGGAACGGAGGCACAAAATCCTCTCATCATCGACACGGTGACTCCGTCACACGAGATTATCTCGACTACGGATATGTCCTCGAATCAACAATGGAACAATCGACGGACGCGTCGGAAACTTTTGATGTCGAAAATAAAGAAATCTCGATGCAATGTACGAGTGAATACGCACTATCGACAGTGTCGCCCACGCTAGTCGACGATGCTTTTGCCTACTCCGTCGCTCAAGAAATTATTGAAGACGACGACGCGAGCCGCTCGGTTGCTTTGAGTGTCAACAACGAGCCGATTGGCGAAATGGAAAGATGCAATGCGGTGAACTAGACTCAATGGCTAAACGTGAGGTATTTGGCCGTATCGAGCCAATACCCGTGGGCGTTAAACCATTGGACATAAATGGGTCTTTGTTCGTAAACGCAATGATAAGGATGAGGTCATGCGTTACAAAGCGAGACTAGTTGCCCAAGGCTTCTCGCAGCGCCGGGCATTGACTACGAGGAAACGTATTCTCCGTTATGGACATCATCACTTTCCGCTACTTAGTCGGTTTGGTAGTGTCCAAAATCAACATGCACTTATGGATGTGGTTACAGCGTATCTTTATGGGGATCTAGATACGGATATCTATATGAAAGTCCCCAAGGGATTTCATGGCCCAAATCAAGTAGCTCTAAACCACGGAGCGCGTACGCTGTGAAATTGCGTCGTTCACTCTATGGCTTGAAACAATCCTAAGGATGTGGTACAACCGCCTAAGTGAATACTTGATTGGGAAGGGATACAAGAACAGTGACATCTGTCCATGCATATTCGTGAAAAGAACAGATCTTTGGATTCGTGATTGTAGCCGTCTATGTAGATGACATGAATGTCATCGGTACCATAGATGAGGTCAATGAAACGGCCTGCTACCTTAAATCCGAATTCGAGATGAAAGATCTGGGGAGGACTCGATTCTGCTTGGGCTTAGAGCTAGAACATCGAGATGATGGTATACTCATTCATCAGTCTGCTATGTCCACAAAATGCTCAGGCGATTTAGCATGGACAAGGCACATCCTCTTGCTACCCCCATGATTGGTCGAAGTCTGGAAATGAACAAGGATCCGTTTCGTCCTAAAGAGGAGGATGAAGAGGTCCTTGGAGCAGAAACACCGTACCTTAGCGCAATCGGTGCGTTGTTGTATCTGACTCAATGTACTCGTCCAGACATCGCATTCTCTGTGAATCTGTTAGCGAGATTTAGCTCCGCTCCCACGATAAGGCATTGGAATGGAGTAAAACACATCTTTCGATACTTGAAAGGCTCCACTGACCTTGGATTGTTCTTTCCCTACGCAAAAGAGAGTGATATTCCGAAAGGAATTGTTGAGGTGAAGACGATGCATACCGACCGTCGATCTTCCTCTGATACTGCAGCTAAGCATGGTAGCTTGACTACCAGAAGTGCTAATGCGAGCAAGCTTACCCCTTATGCAGAGAATCCTAACGACACGTTAGTTGGATTTACTGATGCCGGTTATCTCTCTGACCCGCATAAAGGACGTTCCCAAACTTGTTATGTGTTCACCATTGGGAATACGGAGATATCTTGGCGATCTACCAAGGCATTCTAGTTGCTACTTCCTCGAACCATGCAGAGATAATTGCATTGCACGAATCCGTAAGGGAGTGCATTTGGCTCCTTACCATAGACCATATACGAGGAACGTGTGGATTAGATCCCACTACAGCAACCCCTACTTGCATCTTTGAGGACAATGCGGCATGCATTGAGCAGATGAAGTTAGGTTTCATAAAGGGTGACAATACCAAGCATATTGCGCCGAAGTTCTTCTATAATCAGCAGCAGCAGAAATTGCTGAATATTGAAGTGAAACAAGTGAGTTCCGATGAGAATATCGCAGACTTGTTCACTAAGTCCCTGCCGAAATCTACATTTGAGAAACATGTGAGAAGCATCGGAATGTATCGATTATCCGAGCTCAACTAAAGATGGCTCGATGGAATGAGCTGTCATGTATACCTCAGGGGGAGTATACTTCACATGATTCTGACATTTGTAGTTGGTGCGTTGCGCTCTTTTTCCTCACCAAAGTCTTTGTTTTTCCCACGGGGTTTTATTTGACTTGGAAAGGTTTTTTACCAAGGCAACACATTGTGCACCATGTTAGTATTAGTGTTCGACACAGGGGGAGTGTTCCGGGAAATCCTTCCCTTATTGGTGTCTTACCTAATACTAGTTGTAGGGGGATAAGAGTTATGGTAGGTTCTAGACTCTTCCATAAGTAGTTGGATACTGTTAGATGTCTTACCTTAACTAGAATCCTATGTATGGAAAGACTCTCTTTGTAAAGCCTATATAAAGGCCCCTCTATTCATTGTTATCAATACAATTGATTGCTGTCTTTACTTTTCTCCTCAAACAATAACTAATTTCTCCAAGAAATAATTATATTTATGAATTAAATTAATCACCCAGTAATTTATTTAATTCATTAGGCCGTAAATCAATTTATTTAATAAATCGATTTAGACATCCAATGTCCCAATTAATTAGATATCTAATATCTAATATTCATGATGAGATAATAAGCTTGATTCATTCCGTCGTCAATCCTATTGCACGACTCGGTAGGTCCGTCTCAGTCAGCAATGGGAGGAACCAAAGAGTAGTAGCACCACCTAGCCAGCCTGGCGGCCTACACTGTACCCCAACTGAGAACGAATGATTGGGATTATTCAAGAACCATTCTGTCGTGAATACCAGTAAACGTATAAACCCTTCTTTCAAATGTCCCGATCAAGTTATAGGGTCACGGTCAGTCAAACCCACTCTGTACTTGATGTTATGCATGCGTTAATGCAAATCGAGATCATCGAGCTGTCGTGTATCTAATACAACTAGCTCCAATGCTTTGGCCAAAGACTTATGATCTCATCTGCCAATAACCGCATAGGACATATAACCCGCTCACTAACGGGAGAAAGAATTCTATCTTGGTATTCAGTAGGACCTGCTACTCGCCCGTCAAGATGCACGTCGAGGTTGACCCCCGCCTTCCGGTTTACAGGGTCGAACTACTCTAATGAAAATCTTGACGTCACAAGCACATCCCTACCAAATCCTCAAGTCGAAGGTTCACGAATACCTATCACAACCTTTCGATTCCGTCATTGACTGTCCCGGAGTGAAATCCGTGTGATGAATCGAGGGTGAGTCGGTTCGAGTATACTAATCCAATTATCATACCTATAACGTGTGCTCCCACTAACCATTAGCGTTCGACAGGCACTCTCCATGTCAAAGAACACGTCATACAAGTCTTCACATAAACATAACGCCCAGTCAAGTTTCATTGACTTGCGAACAATTAAGCATTTGAGCTATAAACCTTTCCAGTGCCGACCCCCTTATCCAATAAGGAGTGGAACGTTTTGCTCTCAAGTACACGGACTAGTTTCTATATGTATATTTACGAGTTAGGAATGCCATTAACTACCAGTAAATAAAGAAACATTCATTGCCTTATATAATTGATGATTTACATAATAACAAGTACAATGCCCTCACTCAACATCCTCTGAGTGGCATTCGAGGGCATACTCCTAACAATCTCCCACTTGCACTCAATGCCACACACTATGGTATCTAATACCCATCTTCTCCAGATGACGCTCCAAGCTAGTCTGAGAAAGTGGCTTGGTCAGTGGATCGGCGACGTTGTCGGCCGAGTCTACTCTGTGCAGCACAATGTATCCCTTGCGAACAAATTCTCTTATGAGATGATACTTCCTCTCAATATGTTTAGTGCTGTTGTGAAACCTCGGCTCCTTGGCCTACGCTACAGCTCCGTCATTGTCGCAGTACAACGGAACAGGCAGCCCAGCACATGGTATCACTTGAAGTTCTCCCAGAAACTTCTTAATCCAGAACCCTTCCTTGGAAGCCTCCGAGGCTGCTTGATACTCAGCCTGACAGGTGGAATCAGCAATCGTGCTTTGCTTGGCGCTACGCCAAGATACTGCTCCTCCATTAAGAGTAAATATGTAGCCAGAAGTAGACATCGAATCGTCCTTCAGTCCTTGGAAGTCCGAATCAGTGAATCCCACCACATCCAATTCTCCACCAACATACATAAGAACCATATCTCTAGTCCTTCTTAAGTATTTGAGAATGTTCTTTACAGCAGTCCAATGTTCCCTACCTAGGTTTGCCTGAAACCTACTCACCACGCTTACAGCATGTGCGATGTCAGGTCTTGTACACAACATAGCATACATAAGGCTACCCACGGCCGAAGCATATGGTATATTACTCATTTCCTTTCGTTGTTCCTCATTCTGAGGACACATCTTCAAGGTGAGTTTTATTACATGTCGCATCGGTAGGAACCCTCTTCTAGAATCATCCATCTTAAATCGCTTTAAGATTTTATCTATATAGAGGGCTTGGGAAAGACCTATTGTTCTCTTCGCTTTATCTCGGTAAAGTCGAATACCAAGAATATAGGTAGCTTCTCCCAATTCTTTTATGGAGAAATTACTCGAAAGCCAAGATTTTACAGAACTGAGCATTCCCACATCATTTCCTATTAGTAGAATGTCATCTACATATAGTACTAAGAATGCGATCTTGCTCCCACTAACCCTCTTGTATACACAAGGTTCCTCTTCATTTTGCACGAAGTCAAACTCTTTGACTGCCTCGTCAAAATGAAGGTTCCAACTACGTGATGCTTGCTTCAGTCCATAAATGGAACGCTGAAGCTTGCACAGTTTCTGAATATCGACTTCGGACACAAAGCCTTTAGGCTGCTCCATATAGATTTCCTCATCGACGAATACATTAAGAAAAGCCATCTTTACGTCCATTTTCCATATCTCATAATCGTGGTAGGCAGCTATAGCAAGCATCATGCGAATAGACTTGATCATGGCTACGGGCGAGAAGGTATCATGGTAATCGATCCCTTCCTTCTGGGTATAACCATTTTCCACAAGCCTGGCCTTATAGGCGTCAACCTTGCCATCACCATCAGTCTTTCTCTTGTAGATCCACTTGTTCCCAATAGTCACTATGCCCTTGGGGCGGTCTACTAGAGTCCAGACCTGATTGATATGCATCGAGTCTATCTCAGCTTCCATAGCTTCACGCCATTTTGCGGAGTCTACATCCACCATCACTTGGTCATAGGTCGTCGGGTCGGTCTCTTGACTATCACTTGGAACCTCATGGAGACCCAGCTCCTCCAAGTGCACAAGCCCATACCTCTTAGGTAAATGAGACACCCTACTAGACCTACGAGGTGGTTGTACTTGTGTTTCAGAAAGTTCGGTTCCAGTTTCTTGCACAGGTGTCTCCCGAGGAGTTTCATTGTATTCTTCTAAAGAAATACTTCTACCTGCTGCGCCTTCCTGAATGAACTCATCTTCCAGGAAGTGTGCTTGTAAAGCAACAATGATCCTTCGATCTTCGGGCATGTAGAATAGATATCCCATCGTCCCAGATGGGAATCCAATGAAATGTCCCTTCGCAGACCTAGCTTCCAACTTTTCCACCTTAGTCTTCTTGACATAGGCGGGACATCCCCAAATCCTAATATGATTAAGACTTGGTCTCCTTCCTTCCCACATCTCATGTGGAGTTTTAGGATCGGATTTAGAAGGACATCTATTTAAGATATAAGCGGCAGTCAGGAGTGCATACCCTCACAGGTAAATTGGTAAGTCAGTATAGCCCAGCATGGAACGGACCATGTTTAACAAGGTCCGGTTCCTTCTTTCTGACACACCATTTAACTGAGGAGTACCTGGAGGTGTTAGTTGTGAAACTATTCCATGTTCCTTAAGGAACTCGTCAAACTCCATACTCATATACTCGCCATCTCAGTCCGATCGAAGTGCTTTGATATGATTACCAGTTTGTTTCTCGACTAGGGCCTTGAATTCCTGGAATTTCTCAAAGGCCTCAGATTTATGTTTCATTAAGTATACATAACCATACCTAGTATGATCATCTGTAAACGTAATGAAATATTGATATCCGTAACGTGCTGCTTCCATAGCACCACAAACATCAGTATGGATTAATACCAGTTTATCAACGGCTCTTTCAAAAGTCCCTGTGAAGGGGGACTTAGTCATTTTGCCTTTAAGGCAAGATTCACAAGTTGGAAAAGGATCTGATCCCAATAGACCCAAAAGTCCATCTTTTTCCATCTTGTAAACCTTGGTCTGACCAACATGACCAAGTCAAAGATGCCATTTCAAAACTTGATTGGTTTCATCCCTACCACGTTTTCTAGTCATAGTATTTACAACTACTTTGTTGCTGAGATTTAGATGATACAATCCATTTAACAATGTAGCAGTGCCCACTAGTTTATTTCTAAAATAAATTTTGCAGGAACCATCATCAATGAAAAATGAAAAGCCTTTTCGGTCCATGACCGGAATGGATACAATGTTTTTGTGCCCCTTGGGCAAAACAAGTACATCTTCTAAAGTCAAAACAAAGCCGGATTCTGAAAAAGAAGTGATCCTATGTCGGTCGCCTCGACACTATGCTCGCTTCCGACTGTGATCATAAATTCTCCAGCTCCAAGCTTCCTACTTTGTTCCAGATCCTGATTCACGGTACAAATATGAGAACTAGCACGTAATCCAAGATTCAGAAGTAGAAAATACAAGAGCGTAACAATTTGTTTCCAAAACTAAAAGTTCTGTACCTGAAGTGCCATGAAGAATCGGACAGTCTCTAGCCCAGTGGCCCAGATCACCGCACTTGAGACAAGCATCCTTCTTCTTCTTGTCCTTCGGAACCATCGAGGCCTTGCCCTTACCCTTAAGGTCCTAAACTTGTGGTCCATTTTGCTTCTTGGTCTTTTTCTTCTTGTTCTTAGACCTCCGAGGTCCAGAAAAAATCACAAGAGCAGACTCCTTCATCCGCGGAGTCTTCATCTGAGACTGAGCGGTCACAAGTTTGTTCATTAGCCCACCTAAATTACATGCAATCTCATTGCAGTTGAAGTTCATAACAAACTGTGAGAAGGAATCAGGGAGAGACTGTAGGATAAGGTCGGTTTGGAGAGAAGTATCCATTTTAAAATCAAGAGCCTCCAATCTCTCGATCATGGATATCATTTTGAGGACATATTCCCCGACCTTCTCACCTTCCTTCATCCTTGCACCGAACAGTTGCTTGGATATCTTATATCTAGCAGTTCTGCTGTGCTCACCATAAAGTTCGGTTAAGTGAGATAGAATCTGCCTAGCAGAAGTCATTTTCTCATGAGCTCTCTGAAGCTCATTAGACATAGAAGTCATCATGTATGAACGGACTTTTACGTCATCCTTGACCCACTTTTCGTGGTTTTCGATCTCTTCCTGATTGGCTCTGGTCCGCACAGGAGGCACCGGAATGTCCGTCTCCAAGACGTATCCCAGTGCCTCTATACTGAGGACAATCATCAGATTGTGGAGCCAATCCATAAAGTTAGGTCCCATTAAGGTGTTCTTTTCGAGCAGAATTGCGAGTGGATTCATTGTCATATTGAGATTTGAGTCTGCATTAAGTACGATAGATTAATTAGTGACTCGTTCAATTATGTTCCGAGTATAGAATTAAGGTCTTTTCTATTCTTGTTACCCAGCTCTCACTATTTTTATCGGAATAACACACTCCCATGTGAAATCCGAAAGTATCGTCGCTCTACTTCATAGTGGTGATCGAGTTCTTTATAAATCTTAATAGAGGGCAACAATGTGTTTCTAGTCTATTAATTTTCATAAAGTGGTGTCCAACACCAACCCATCTAATGGATGATTCAATCTTCTTTTTCCCCTTGTTCACTCCCCTCAACCTATACGGTTTCTATGGTTCGTGAACATGTTATGTTTATACCATCGACGCAAACCAGTTTCACAATTGAATCTTATCCGGCAACCTATCAGGTTTCTAGGGATAAAATTTGCTCCAACCGAAGGCATCCAATGCGCTCCCGGTAATTTATCCGTCCTCCCCGAACGACTACCCCAATAACTCGGAAGCATAGCACATCCGGTTTGGATTTCAATTTCCCGAAAACTCGATGGAGGGAAGGAAAAACTTGAAACCATATAAACTTAATAATTTATCGTGGGAGAATTTTCACGATTAACGTTACACTTTGCACATTAATCGTTTAAGCGCATTTGTGGCATTCATACAATATGAAACAACCATTCACAACCTAGTTGCTACCAACATGTGGTTCATGGACCGTTCCGAGAAAACAAAAACTTCGTAATCTAATTACAAGTCTTCGTCTTGAATCTTCGTCTTCTCGAAATGGATCTTCCTCCGATCTTCGTCATTACATATAAATTTTACATCGAAAATTGCATCCTAGATACAAACATTTCTAGTAAAATAAATAGGCTCAAAACGGCCTTTACAACTAAATCGAATAAAACGAACGATTCAAAACTAAGTCCACGAACCACATCCCCATTCAAAAGCATTCATCCAATAAATACTATATAAATGAAAAGCATAGAGATACATTGATCCAATCAACAATACGAACCGATCCAATCAATTCACACAATCGGTAATATGATAACGTTCAAAATAATTCGGTCGACCATAAATATTCCAATTATTCAAATTTCCCTTATAAAATGAAATACCATAAATCATTTTAATCATATTAAATCCAATTTAACATGTGGGAGATTAATTTTCAAGAATACACGAAAAAACTAGCTGGGGTGAAAACATGCCTGCCTGACAGAGTCACCCTCGGCAGCCTGCCGGCAGACAGGCCTGGCATGGCCGAGTCACGCTCGGAAGCTGCCAGCCAGGACACGGCCAGCAGCCCTGGGCCGCGGCCCCTTGAGCCTGGGCCGCAACCCCCAAGATGGGCCTCGCCTGTGCCGGCCGCACAGCCTGGGCGGCCCCGAGCCTGTGGCCGTGGCCTCGCTCTCCCGACTCCTCCTGACCGTCCAACGACATTTCGGGGCTAGTTTTTCGACCGGATATCCAATATCTATATTCTCCAACATTCATATCTTTAATATAAATCATATTTCCAAGAAATTAAGATTTATATTTAGACATAAACTTACGAAAAATTTAACTACAACGAACGTAAAAATATATACCACGATTATGACTAAAATGATTCCAATTCATTCACCATCTAATCGAGCATTCCAAATGCCAATATCGTATATACGATCGCAAGACCTACGCTCCGATACTACTGTTGGGATTCGGTGCCTAAAACGAAGGCCCAGCGGAAGTGGTAAAACGAAAATTAATTCGATCCGAATCCCTACGAGGATCGATCGAGCTACATATATACGAATATATAAACGAAAAGCAAGAGTCGTAAGAAACTAACTCTCGAAGTCCGATGATTAAATGGTAACCTTCTCTTGAGCTATTCCCCAAGCTTTAGTTTGATCTCTACGAGTTCAATCTGCTTCAAGCCCTTGAACGATCCAACGCCGAAAGCACCGCGTCTCTACTTGCCACGTGCCGGAAAAACGATCGGAATAACAACACTTGATTAACCTCTAAGGTTACGGCTAGAATCAAGTGATGAAACTTTTATTACTACACTATAAGTGTATAATATATCTCTCTCAATGTATCTTGAATTTTCTCCAAGAAAACTCAAGAACAAAAGTGAAGAAGAAGATGAAGACTTGGAAAAAAGTAATTTTCTCTCTCACTTTGCAAAGCTCATGGCTGGAAATGAATTGGTATCAAGTGAATTGAGTCTCCATTATATTCTTATTCAACTCCCCAAAATCTCCTACTTTTGACAATATCACCAAGATGTGATATTTGTCCCCTTGATTGGTCACAAGTCCACCACCCTAGAAAGTGTAGACCAAGACCAAGTAAGGGAGTACGTGATGGGGTGGCCATCTAGAAGGAATCGGATGAGTTCGATTCATTTCGGACTCCCGTGAGTCCAAACAGATAAACTCTTATTCCGTTCCGATGTATTTGTGTCGATTAATTAATCCAATCAATTAATCACATTAAATACATAATAACATAATTAATTTCTCCAAGAAATAATTATATTTATGAATTAAATTAATCACCCAGTAATTTATTTAATTCATTAGGCCGTAAATCAATTTATCTAATAAATCGATTTAGACATCCAATGTCCCAATTAATTAGATATCTAATATCTAATATTCATGATGAGATAATAATCTTGATTCATTCCGTCGTCAATCCTATTGCACGACTCGGTAGGTCCGTCTCAGTCAGCAATGGGAGGAACCAAAGAGTAGTAGCACCACCTAGCCAGCCTGGCGGCCTACACTGTACCCCAACTGAGAACGAATGATTGGGATCATTCAAGAACCATTCTGTCGTGAATACTAGTAAACGTATAAACCCTTCTTTCAAATGTCCCGATCAAGTTATAGGGTCACGGTCAGTCAAACCCTATCTGTACTTGATGCTATGCATGCGTTAATGCAAATCGAGATCATCGAGCTGTCGTGTATCTAATACAACTAGCTCCAATGCTTTGGCCAAAGACTTATGATCTCATCTGCCAATAACCGCATAGGACATATAACCCGCTCACTAACTGGAGAAAGAATTCTATCTTGGTATTCAGTAGAACCTGCTACTCGCCCGTCAAGATGCACGTCGAGGTTGACCCCCGCCTTCCGGTTTACAGGGTCGAACTACCCTAATGAAAATCTTGACGTCACAAGCACATCCCTACTAAATCCTCAAGTCGAAGGTTCACGAATACCTATCACAACCTTTCGATTCCATCATTGACTGTCCCGGAGTGAAATCCGTGTGATGAATCGAGGGTGAGTCGGTTCGAGTATACTAATCCAATTAGCATACCTATAACATGTACTCCCACTAACCATTAGCGTTCGACAGGCACTCTCCATGTCAAAGAACACGTCATACAAGTCTTCACATAAACATAATGCCAGTCAAGTTTCATTGACTTGCTAACGATTAAGTATTTGAGCTATAAACCTTTCCAGTGCCGACCCCCTTATCTAATAAGTAGTGGAACGTTTTGCTCTCAAGCACACGGACTAGTTTCTATATGTATATTTACGAGTTAGGAATGCCAGTAACTACCAGTAAATAAAGAAACATTCATTGCCTTATATAATTGATGATTTACATAATAACAAGTACAATGCCCTCACTCAACATCCTTTGAGTTAAGCATTAGCTATCGGTTTCGGCTATGCTGCGGGGGATCGTTGGCTTGTACATGTGGTTGCGAGGCAACACCACATTGCGGATTGAAGGTAATATGTCGGTATGAGAATTAGTCCCAAACATCGTGAGGGGCAAATATCTATTGATGGCATGAATCTAAGCCAAGATCTAAAAGGTTGTCCGTCTCGAGTGAGGTACTCTCAAGGGTGCCAAGGTACTGCACCTAGGAAGTCGCGAGTGAGTGTCGAGCATGAGAAATTGCACTTCGGGAATGCGAGTGACCCTTAGTGCCGAGTGCCATTGCGGGTTGAGCTTGAAGGGTATGAGATACCGGCCCTTAGTTGGTCGGAGGCAAAGGACAGGTGGGTGCCTAGTGTTTTACGCAGCACAATGGACCAGTGCATGATATCTCTAATGTAGGTATTCTATGAAATCTCGTTGATGGTAGCCGGATGGAGACTCGGAAGTCTCATAGGTGCATGGGTGATTCGTGATCCGCTGCACGAATTCGACGGCCTGAACCTCAGTGAGCCGCACCCCGTGGCAAGTGGTATCGGAGCCTGGAATGTTGCATCTAGGTTTCAGTTGAGCTTTGTTGAATATCTTGCTTCCCCTTGAGAACTGGATACCAAAAATTGTGCCAAATTATTCTTATTAGCCATTGTAGTGGCATTTCAGTGACGGGCTTGCAGTGCGTTCTTACGTATTGTGGCAGAGTTGAGAATTAAGTTGGAAGTGGGACTTGAGCGAATGGTAGTACCTCTAGTTGGCTTCACAATTGGGCGAATGGTAGTACCCTGGTTGTTTGGTTTCTGTCGGTGATGTTCGAAAGCTTTGTTCGGTGCGAGTTGTTGACATTAGTGATTTCGGCGAATGGTAGTACCCGCGTTACGACATGTCTGATGACTATATTTTTCACTACGAGTACGGTTGGCAGTTGGTTAATGTGAGGGGAACATTCTCATCGGTAAATTGCGGACGCGTGAGTAACGGTGTTGGTGTAATCTGATCAGAAACTTTATATTGGCCTATTTTTGTGGGCTTATAAGACATCTTGATCTCCTAGAAGGAGACATGCCGGTGAGCCGGGTGGTGTGCAGTAGCCACATCTGCCAAGTTGCAGCCATGTTTGCGTAGCGCCGCAGATTGAGAGGTGATTTGGGTTTGAGACCTATTTGTGCGAGAACTTCAGTGCGGGAATCCGTCACAGCACGTTCAGGTGCAAAATTTGGGCTGAATTTTAGTGCGTGCGAGCGTCATAGCACTTAAGGTGCATCGGTTACGTTGGTTACATGAGATTTGAATTGTTATGCGCAAAGCGCTTTCGCACATGAGGTGCAATCGTAACACAGCCACCACGGAAGTTGCAAGAGTGGAGTGTTCAGTCTTCCTAGTTCGAGTCGGGCAGATAGGAGAATGGGCATGCTCCAAGTGTGGTGTTGCATATCCCAGCAGTCTATAAGGGAGAAGAGATTTGGGTCTTGTTGTGTCGAGAATTATACTCTTCGACCGGCGATCGCCTCAGCGATCGGGCGACCTAGCCATAGCCGAGCAGCCGAGGCAGAACTGCCGACTACAGGCCAGGCGACCTAGCCATAGCCGAGCAGCCGAGATAGATCAGCCGACCGAAGGTCCCAGGACAAGTCCCGGTGCCGAGTGATCGACATCTAAGACGATCATCTCTCGGTACTTGGCGATCGACTCCTGGTGGCCGACTAGTAGACGATCATCTCTCGGCACTTGCTGATCGACCCTTGGTGACCGACCGATGCCGACTCCTGGTGACCACCAATGACGATCGCCTCATGCCGCTCTAAGCCGATGGTCATCCAGTCGGCAATGGCTGAAGCTCAGGACAGCACCCACGTGCAGATCCACAAAAGGCGCTGACAAATAAGACCTTTGACCCCAGCCTGTCACCTACCTCACCTACTGACAGGACCGCTGTGGGGCATATGACGCGACCAGGTGCCGGATGTTCCCTCTGACGCTGGACGACCTTGCCCACAAGTGGTATACCTCATTGCCGCCTCGGTCCATCGGCTCCTTTAACCAACTAGCGACCAACTTCACAGCATACTTCTCCATCAGGGTCGCTCGGCCAGAAGGTCCCCATCACATGATGCGAATCAAACAAGGGGAAGAAGAATCCGACTCGGACTACATCGACCGAGTAGACGAGATCATCCTCAACGGCGAGCCCGTAAGCGATGAGATCGCCCTCTACTCGGTCCTAGGAGGATTCCATGGTCTTTCGCCTATGTTCAGGCATCTTACGAAGAACCAACCCTCGACCTACGCGATCTTCCGAGCTAAGGCCGCAGACTTTCTGGCCAGGCAAAGGTTTCTTCTTAGCCTATGAGCTGCGCGATCGGCGCCCGAACGACGATCTCCAGCCCGATCGCCGATATCAACTTATGAATAATGCGATCGGTAGCCGGACGACGATCGCCAGTTTTCCAGCCCGATCGCCATCATCAAGCTACATCACCAAAACCGGAGGACACGTTTGCCATCTATAGTTCACCATCTAACATGATGGACTAAGGCACGAGATCGCCTCCACCGCACAACATACAGCCATGATCCTAGTAGTCGATGGAACCGACTGCTTCGGCCATGCAAGGTACCTTTGGGCCAAGATCGCCCGCCCTTCGTTTAAATACGAGGCCGGCGTAGTCTGAGGGCCCTTCAAAACCAATCAGTGGACACGATCGCCCGCCCTCAAAGGTTCATCATCTAACATGGTGAACCTGGACAATGCGACGCGTCACTACCCCCATCTCAACGTACACCGTCCAGGTTCACCATCTTCATGGCGGGACGAGGTGGAAGCAGAGCTAACAATCCGCGGAACTGGAGTTGATTAATCCGACGACGCCCCGCGCAAGGACTCCTCTAGACCAAGACCGCACGCCCTTCGTTTAAATACGAGGAGAGGCGCAGCCTAACAGAGGACCCTCACAATAAAATGAGTCACGAGACAGTCAATATCGTTCGTGAACAAGACACGGTCATGGAGTCGGTCCACCGAACTCCGCGACTGTGCACGATTCCTCAGTGACGAAACAATCAAGTTTCTACGAGGGATCGGCCAATGTTGTTTTTTGCAGGTACAAGACCGAAAGATAGCTCGCCAATCGACCAGATCGCCCAAGTCCGAATCCAAAGTCAGCTCAACGGGTCGCTCGTCCTCATCTTACACGATCGCCAACAAGAACCACCTCGCCCCATGTCTTCAACATCGGAGCAAGCTGGCGGGCAATTATTGTGTCGAGAATTATACTCTTCGACCGGCGATCGCCTCAGCGATCGGGCGACCTAGCCATAGCCGAGCAGCCGAGGCAGAACTGCCGACCAGAGGCTAGGCGACCTAGCCATTGCCGAGCAGCCGAGATAGATCAGCCGACCGAAGGTCCCAGGACAAGTCCCGATGCCGTGCGATCGACATCTAAGGCGATCATCTCTCGGTACTTGGCGATCGAGTCCTGGTGGCCGACTAGCAGACGATCATCTCTCGACACTTGCCGATCGACCCTTGGTGACCGACCGATGCCGACCCCTAGTGACCGACCAATGACGATCGCTTCATGCCGCTCTAAGCCGATGGTCATCCAGTCGGCAATGGCCAAAGCTCAGGACAGCCCCCACGTGCAGATCCACAAAAGGCGCTGACAGATAAGACCTTTGACCCCAGCCTGTCACCTACCTCACCTACTGACAGGACCGCCGAAAGTTACGAAGTGGGACCGCCCGTGACAGCAACTCCAGACGCGTGCTGGCTCCTCATTGGACCGCACTGCTGGCTGCCAGCAGTTGCCTTGGACTTTAGGCAGACAGCCCATGTGACTTAAAGACGATCGCCCCATTATTAAATTGGACGAAAGGCGATCGCCCGCTAGGAAACAACGCTTCTCAGCCCCTATAAATAGAAGGCTCCATGGACTTGGAAAAGGCTTTAGCTTCAACTACCTTTGGATTTTACACACAATACAGAAGCTGTAATCACGACTTGGCTTTCTCCTACTCTTGGCAACAACTATCTCTCGGTTCCTTCTTCTCTCTCAGCCTCTCTCCCATAGAAGACGATCGGCCGAGAGCAAGAACACCAAAGCTTCGCTCAAGAGCTGGATAATAGGATCTTTTTACACTCATTGTACTTAGATTCTCACATAAATACTTGTATCCACGAATATTCGTATTAATATCATCTCGCGAGAGCATTCAAAGCCGGGACTAACAACCCCGACAAACCTAGTGTTATTTACACCCCCTCGGAAGTGCTCCCGCAACCTTGTTTGTTGTCCGTCCATTCCAGCAGTATTTCATCTTCGGATAAATATTTCGGGCAACAACAGGTCTGGCCTCCATCATGAGTGGGGGAGGGCCAGACTCTCGAGACGTAGTGGGATGATTCGAGAATGATGCTCCTTAATGGGATTCCAAAGCCAGGAGTATGGGCTCTATGGTTGAGGGATTTTTCGAAAGGGACTGAGTTATACGAAGCATTGGGCTTCTTGGTTACCGAAGAGGTGTGTCCATCCAGGACACACATGTGAGGAATTCTGAGATGGCTGTTCTTGGAAGTGATTTGGAAGCCAATAAATGAGACCTATTGGTTGAAGGATTTCTGATGGGAGCAAGCCGGATGAGGTGTACTCGTACAGAGTTCACAATCGTGCATTGAGAAATAAGGCCAGAGGGCCACGTTACGAGTTAGGCCAGAGGGCCTGGGTTCATGTCTTCGTCTGAGTCAGAGGATTAGCGAGACCAACCCACGAGTTTTCGTCATGCTCGGTCAGAGGGCCGGTGACGCGGTGTGCCGAGAGTTAGGCATCACCTTCGAGCGGGGGAGGGTGCATTGATCACACGCACAGCCTTCAAGCTCCTTGCCGTAGAAGTGCGGTGGCCTGAGGGCCGAGAGTTTAGTGATCTATGAGCAGCCGTGCAGGCCTCTTTCGACTTGTACTAGAGGGCACTTGTCTTACAGAGTTTCGGATTGGGTTTGGCTCGTCCTTGATAGAATTCGGAATCCGTATTATCGGGTATGGTTAGTAAGGATTTTTGAGAGGGCAGCCGCGGTGGCATTTTGAGCAGAGCGCAAGTCTCTTTTGGATGGGTTCTTGGTGTTAGTGAGCACTCTTGGAAGTATCATGTACTCTAGACATTCAGGCAAATCGATCCGGTTTAATTCGGAGAACTTGTCGCTAGTCTCAGACTTAAGAGTGAGGGAGTAACTTGATTTGAGCTAGAGTGGCATTCTGACACCATCGGTTGGTTTTCGGTTATATCGAGGCATGGAGAGAATGATTCCTGCCAAGATTTGAGTGGGTGTGCACCTAGATAGAGGCAACATCCGGGAGGAGGGAGAGTGCATTGATCGCATGCACTGCATCCCTACGAGCAATGAGTTTGAATGCACGAGGCGCAAGAGTTGTCGAGCGAGCGGCGAGAAATTGCGATCATCGAGTTGTCGTGCAGGCGTTCTTCGAGTTGGGCCTCAGAATTTACAAGCAGGCGCCACTTGATGGAACTAAGAGTGCTGCGCTTAAGCACAAGAGTTGAGGATATAGAGGTAGAGTGACGGGTTCGTTGCCCAAGTATTTTTATGATGAGATGGGCAGCGCATGTACCTAGAGTGTGTGCATGCGTTGACGAGGACGTCAACGGACCGAGAGGGGGAGGATGTCACATGGCGCTTTCCATATTATTCGGAGTACCCGGGATTGCCCCGGACTTACAAAGGATTATGTTGGATAGTTGCCCTGCGACACGAATAAGGTTGGGGATGTGCGACAGTGGTCGACGTCCGGAGGGTGTCTGTGCGTGAGTAGGACTTTGTGTCGTGGAGCAGAGGGCTTTAGGAGAATAGTTCCGTGAAATGCTTGTAATGGGGAGTTCCTTGGAGTGTTGGGAAGGTCTCCACCAAGTTTCACAGCTAGACGGTTCCGTTTGAGTAGCGAACGATGAGAAGGATCAAGATGCTACAGTGCAGTGGCATTGTAGTAGTTTCAGAATATTGCAGAGGCAATTCCTCACTCCTCGAGTATCGGATGGGGCTGAAACTTTGAGGACTTATAGATAATGTCGTAATCTACTCTACGGTTCAAGAGGATAAGGATTTGGAGTTCGTATGAGGGAGTTACACCCGATGTGCTTCCTCAGCCAATCAATGTCTAGTGCAATTACAAGGCATTATTTTTCTAAGCCTATTATAGGGGGGACAGTCCTTAGATGGGCAATGGTGGGCAAGCGGCCAGTCTTCCTCGTGCTGTCGAGCACCAAGCGTGCCATCTTCCTAGAGGTAAGGGGGGCCTCTAGGGATCCAACTCTAAGCATTCGAAGTGTGCAAAGAGTTCCCGAGCGAGTTGGAAATCGTTAGGGCGACGTATGACCTATGTGGTCTGCGTTGGGCTTAAGGTTGTCATGGAGGCTCTAGTGTGACCGGAGGGATGCCGTCGGCCATATAACACTTCCTCTATGTAGATTGGGCAATCGAGGCACTCATCTAAATCATACGCCTCGTGATCTTACTCGTAAGCATTCGCTATCGGTTCCGGCTATGCTGCGGGGGATCGTTGGCTTGTACATGTGGTTGCGAGACAACACCACATTGCGGATTGAAGGTAATATGTCGGTATCCGAATTAGTCCCAAACATCGTGAGGGGCAAATATATATTGATGGCATGAATCTAAGCCAAGATCTAAAAGGTTGTCCGTCTCGAGTGAGGTACTCTCAAGGGCGCCAAGGTACTGCACCTAGGAAGTCCCGAGTGAGTGTCGAGCACGAGGAATTGCACTTCGGGCATGCGAGTGACCCTTAGTGCCGAGTGCCATTGCGGGTTGAGCTTGAAGGGTATGAGATACTGGCCCTTAGTTGGTCGGAGGCAAAGGACAGGAGGGTGCCTAGTGTTTTACGCAGCACAATGGACCAGTGCATGATATCTCTAATGTAGGTATTCTATGAAATCTCGTTGATGGAAGCCGGACGGAGACTCAGAAGTCTCCTAGGCGCACGGGTGATTCGTGATCCGCTGCACGAATTCGACGGCCTGAACCTCAGTGAGCCACACCCCGTGACACGAAGGCTCGAAATTCGACAACGGAAGTAATTACCCCAAACTTTGGGAAATTGCGAAAATGGCCCAAAATGTCCGAAATACACGATACGTGATCGAAACACCAAACCAAAACTCGCAACATGAATAATAACATTAAATGAACTTACTAGAAACTCGAAGCAACAGTTTCGGATGAGATTCGCAAGAATCGAACTCAAGTGCGGAAAAGTCGCTAAAAAGCACGGAACTCAACAAAACGACACCGAAACGAACTCGGACGTCGAAAAGTGCAGATTTAAATATTCTCCGAATGACAAAATGGTCACAAGCGAGTCGTCAAAATGGACTCCCGGCGAAAAAAGAAAATTACCGGAAATCGAAATTACGGGTATTACACCTTAAGAACACAACTAATTCCGAAATCATATTCAAAATCTCCAATACGACATAATCCGATGTGTTCTAACATCTAAACAATCCTTATTCACAATTCAAGGTATATATAATCATGTCCTTCAACATATATACTTCTCATAACATCATGAATCGCAACAAACTACCAAGAACATCGAGAATACTACGATTCCATAATCATAACAACATAATCGAATCATTTGATCACAAATTCATTATCTTCCCTTAACAAAATTCTCCTAAATACCAATAATCATCACAACAATATCAATTCAATCACCATTCATACGAAAACGTGTAGAATTTTCCAAGTTCTACTCATTGAGACATTTCATCGAACACTTTGAAGGCATAGTCCAATTCAATCGATTATTCAAAGAAATACTCGAATTCGTTCCATAAAACTTCAAGAGTATTGAATTATTACGAGTATACAACCTAGTTGAATCAACAATCTGGATCAAAACGAAGCAAATCGGCCAAAACACCAAGAAACCTCAAGAACATCCAAAAACCAAAAGTTTAGGTGTTCTTACCTTCGATCCGGTTAGAAGATGATGTTAATCCATGATTCCAACTTCCAAAACATATTGTTACATGATGATCTTACTCAAATCCATCCACTTTTGCTGAAGGAATCACAAAAAAACGAAGAAAAATGAAAAATGCCCAAGATGACTCGGTTCAGGCCTTATATAGGCCAAGTCTTGTTGGCACGTTACGGCCGTAACTGGCCGTGGCTTACTTACGTAACTGGCCGTGGCCTACCCTACTGCCCAGTTTTGCCGACATCCTTACGTACGTAACCGGTAGCTGCTTACGTACGTAAAGGCCCTTACGGCCGTAACCAGCCACAGCCTTACGTACGTAATCGGCCGGTCCTAGCCCCCAGCGAGTCACTGCCGACCGTGATCGGCCATCCCTACGAGTCACTGCCGACCATGCTCGGCCACTACAGGTCCTCTCGGCCACGACTCGGCCAGCCACCCCGTAACGTATGTAACACTTATTCCGTTGCGTACGTAATACGTACGTTGACTTGCTATAGTATAATACTCGTATTACGTACGTAATACACCCTGTATAACGTACGTAACTCCATCCGTTGCCTCACCTATCCACATCTGCGCCGAAAGCCACCGACCACGGGCCCCAACTGTCCGATTCCTCTTGTTACGTACATTATGTACACTATATAACGTACGTAAGCTAACACATTTTACGTACGTAAGCTCCAAGACTTAACGTACGTAATGGCTTTTATACTTAGCCAAAAATTCAACTGTTCCTGTCCGATGTCTCGACATACTGGATACGAACATACGGCATGATGAATACACATATACTCAACCCAAAAATATTCTCATACGATATACCTGATATCCAAATCAGTTAAACCTGATACAACAAATTCTCAATATAACTGTCAATCAAAACGATAATCACATAAGTATAACTATCTCGGTTCTCAATTTATTTTATCCATACTGTATAGATACCAAGCTATACAGTATATCTCAGATAAAATAACGCGAAAAATTTATACTGAAAATTCGGGTATTACATACTACCCCCCTTAAAATAAGTTTCATCCTCGAAACTTGCGACCTATCACCAACAACAGATAAATCCAAAACTTTCCAACTCATCACAAAACAATCAAGTGTCGCCACAAGCGAATAACCAAACCAAAATACTTATAGGTGCGTGAAGCCGATGATCTCCCGTGATACTAGCACACGACTTCTGTTGTTGCCCGAAATATTATCCGAAGATAGATATTGCTGGAATGGTCGAGCAACAGCAAATTGCGAGAGCACTTCCGAGGGAATGGAAAAAACACAAGATTTTCTGGGTTTGTTAGGCCCGGGCTTGAATGCTCTCGCGATATGCTATTAATACAAATATTCGTGGATATAAGTATTAATGTAAGAATCTGATTACAATTAGTGTAAAAGATCGTATTTATCTAACTCTTGAGCGAAGCTTTGGTGTTCTTGCTCTCTGCCGATCATCTTCTGTGTAAGAGATGCTGAGAGAGAAGAAAGAACCGAGAGATAGCTGTTGCCAAGAGTGAGAAAGCCGTGTTATGAGCTGAATCGAAGAGTGTCAGGGCGATTTCCAAGTGCAGACAGCCTTCTATTTATAGGGGCTGAGATGCCCTATTTTCTGGCGGGCGATCGCTTTTCGTGCAATATAATAAAGGGCCGATCGTCCTTATGTCACCTGGGCTGTCTGCCTAAAGTCCAAGGCTGCTGCTGGCAGCCAGCTGTGCAGTCCAATGAGGAGCCGGCACGTATCCTGAGTTGCTGTCACGGGCGGTTCCACTGACACCTTTCGGCGGGCTTGTCGGTTGGTGGGAAGATGCTGACAAGCTGTGGTCAACTATCCACGTGCTGCGGCACCAATTCCAGATCTGCATGTGGGACTCAGTCAGAGCTCCGGCCCTTTCCGACTGGACTATCGATGGCTTCGCACATCGGCCCTTGCTGACTGGACGATCGATGGCTTCGCGAATCGGCCCTCGCCGACTGGACGATCGATGGCTTCGCGTGGCATGAGGAGGTCGTCGGTTGGTCGGTCGCCAGGAGTCGATCGCCAAGTACCTAGAGACGATCGCCTTAGATGTCGATCGCTCGGCACCGGGACTTGTCATAGGACCTTAGGTCGGCAGATCTGCCTTGGCTATGGGGCTCTGACTAGGTCGCCTGGTCTCTGAGGTGATAGCCTGTTGAGACGTTTAAATCTCGACACAACAATTGCCCCCCAGCTTGCTCCGATGTTGAAGACATGGGGTGAGGTGGTTCTTGCTGGCGATCGTTGAGGACAAGGACGGGCGATCTGTTGATCTGACTTTGGTTTCCGGACTTGGGCGATCTGGTCGATTGGCTAGATATCTTCGATCTTGTACCTGCAAAAAACAATTTTGGCCGATCCCTCGTAGAAACATGATTGTTTCGTCATTGAGGAACCGTGCACAGTCGCGGAGTTCGATGGACCGTCCATGACCATGTCTTGTGCGCGAGCGACATTGTCTTTCTCGTGACTCATTTTAATGTGAGGGTCCCCTGTTAGGCTGCGCCTCGCCTCGTATTTAAACGAAGGGCATGCAGTCTTGGTCTAGAGGAGTCCTTGCGCGGGGCGTCGTCGGATTAATCAACTTCACTTCCGCGGCTTGTTAGCTCTGCTTCCACCTCGGCCCGCCATGAATATGGCAACCCTCGATGGTGTACGTTGAGACAGGGGTATTGACGCGTCGCATTGTCCGGGTTCACCATGTTAGATGATGAACCTTTGAGGGCGGGCGATTCTATCCACTGATTAGTTTGGAGGGCCCTCAGACTACACCGGCCTCGTATTTAAACGAAGGGCGGGTGATCTTGGCCCGAAGGGACCTTGCATGGCCGAAGCAGTCAGTTCCATCGACTACCAGTATCATGGCTGCACTCTTCTACCTTGGATCGTCATGTAGATGCCGACCTTTGACAGTGTACGTTGTGCGGTGGAGGCGATCTCGTGCCGTAGTCCACCATGTTAGATGATGAACTGTAGATGGTGAACGAGTCCTCCGGTTTTGGTAATGTTGCTTGATATCGGCGATCGGGCTGGAAGACTGGAGATCGTCGTTCGGGCGCCGATCGCGCTGCTCATAGGCTAAGAAGAAACCTTTGCCTGGCCATAAAGTCTGCGGCTTTAGCGCGGAAGATCGCGAAGGTCGGGGGATGGTCTTGTTAGGAGTATGCCCTCGAATGCCACTCAGAGGTTGTTGAGTGAGGGCATTGTACTTATAATTATGTAAACCATTTATATCAGGCAAAGGAATGTTTCTTTATTTACTGGTAGTTACTCGCATTCCTAACTCGTAAATAAACATATAGAAACTAGTCCGTGTATTTGAGAGCAAAACGTTCCACTCCTTATTGGATAAGGGGGTCGGCACTGGAAAGATTTATAGCTCAAATACTTAACGTTCGCAAGTCGATGAAACTTGACTGGGCGTTAAGTTTATGTGAAGACTTGTATGACGTGTTCTTTGACATGGAGAGTGCCTGTCGAACGCTAATGGATAGTGGGAGCACACGTTATAGGTATACTAATTGGATTAGTATACTCGAACCGACTCACCCTCGATTCATCACACGGATTTCACTCCGGGATAGTCAATGATGGAATTGAAAGGTTGTGATAGGTATTCGTGAGCCTTCGACCTGAGGATTTAGTAGGGATGTGCTTGTGACGTCAAGATTTTCATTAGAGTAGTTCGACCCTATAAACCGGAAGGCGGGGGTCAACCTCGACGTGCATATTGATGGGCAAGTAGCAGTTCCTACTGAATACCAAGATAGAATTCTTTCTCCTGTTAGTGAACGGGTTATATGTCATATTCGATTATTGACAGATGAGATCATAAGTCTTTGTCCAAAGCATTGGAGCTAGCTGTATTAGATACACGAGAGCTCGATTATCTCGATTTGCATTAACGCATGCATAGCGTCAAGTACAGATAGGGTTTGACAGACCGTGACCCTATAACTTGATCGGGGCATTTGAAAGAAGGGTTTATACGTATACTGGTATTCACGACAGAATGGTTCTTGAATGATCCCAATCATTCGTTCTCAGTTGGGGTACAGTGTAGGCCGCCAGGCTGGCTAGGTGGTGCTACTACTCTTTGGTTCCTCCCATTGCTGACTGAGACGGACCTACCGAGTCGCGCATTAGGATTGACGACGGAATGAATCAAGCTAATTCTCTCATTATGTGTATTAGATATTGGATATCTAAATTTGGGACATTAGATGTCTAAATCGATTTATTGGATAAATTGATTTACGCCCTAATGAATTAAATAAATTACTGTGTGATTAATTTAATTCATGTATATAATTATTTCTTGGAGAAACTAATTATATTATTTTGTATTTGATATGGTTAATTAATTGGATTAATTAATCGATATAAATACATCGAAACAAAATCAGAGTTTATCTGTTTGGACTTTCGGGAGTCCGAAACGAACCGAACTCGTCCGTTTTTCATCATGGCCGCCCTCCTCTTTTCCACCTAATTTCCCCTAGTCTTTTGTTTCCATTTTATATGGATGATATTGACATGGTGGGGATACCTCTCATGTGAATGAGTTGTATAAGTTGGTGGAAAGTGTATAAATAATAAGAGGTAGACTTGTGATTGAGTAGATTTATAATATCACATACATAACTCACACTTAGAAGGAGAGGGGAACGTGAGAGAGGTGGATAAAGAGAGAGAAAAGAACTTAGAGTTCATTTCATGGTGTTCATACTCATCTTCATCTTCTTCACTAACTTCTTCTTCATTTTTCTTGGAGAAAATTGAGAGAAAAATATTGAGAGAATTTTGATAAATATAGTTGGAGTATATTCATCAAAATCAATAGCTTCATAACCTAGCTCTAGCCGTATCCTCGGAGGATAGCAAAGTGTTGTCATTCCGTTTGTTTTTCCGGCGCGTGGCAAGTAGAGACGCGGTGCTTCCGGCGTTGGATCGTTCAAGAGCTTGAAGTGGAATAGATTCGTAGAGATCAAGCAAAGCTTGGGGAATAGCTCAAGAGAAGGTTATCCATCTAATCAACGGACTACAAGGGTGAGTTTCTACGACTCTTGCTTTTCGTTTATATATTCGTATATACGTAGCTCGATCGATCCTCGTAGGGATTCAGATCGAATTAATTTTCGTTTTACCGCTTCTGCTGGGCCTTCGTTTTAGGCACCGAATCCCAACAGTGATATCGGAGCGTATGTCTTGCGATCGTATATATGATATTGGCATTAGGAATGCTTGATTAGATGGTGAATAATTTGGAATTATTTTAGTCATGATCGTGGTATATGTTTTTCGTTCGTAATAATTGTATTTTTCGTAAGTTTATGTCTAAATATAAATCTTAAATTTCTTGGAAATATGATTTATATTGAATATATGAAAGTCTAAAAATATAGATATAGGATATCCGGTCGAAAATCTAGCTCCGAATCGTCGTCGGACGACTTTTCGGACAAAGGGCAGGAAGCTGCCAGGGTGACTCGGCCGTGTCTGGTGACACGGGCCGTGTCCGGCAGTCCCCAGACCACTGCTAGGCAGACCCGACCGTGTTAGGAGACACGGGCCGTGCCTGGCCGGCAGCTGCCGATCGTGACTCGGCCATGCCAGGCCTGTCTGCCGGAAAGATGCCGAGGGTGACTCATCCAGGCAGCCTGTTTTCACCCCGGCTCGATTTTTTCGTGTATTCTTGAAAATTAATCTCCCACATGTTAGATTGGATTTAATATGATTAAAATGATTTATGGTATTTCATTTTATAAGGTAAATTTGATTAATTGGACTATTTTTGGTCGACCGAATTATTTTGAACGTTATCATATTACCGATTGTGTGAATCGATTGGATCGGTTCGTATTGTTGATTGGATCAATGTATCTCTACGCTTTTCATTTATATAGTATTTATTGGATGAATGCTTTTGAATGGGGATATAGTTCGTGGACTTAGTTTTGAATCGTTCATTTTATTCGATTGGGTTGTAAAGGCCGTTTTGAGCCTATTTATTTTACTAGAAATGTTTGTATCTACGATGCAATTTTTGATGTAAAATTTATATGTAATGACGAAGACCGGAGGAAGATCCATTTCGAGAAGACGAAGATTCAAGACGAAGACTTGTAATTAGATTACGGAGTTTTTGTTTTCTAGAAACGGTCCATGAACCACATGTTGGTAGCAACTAGGTTGTGAATGGTTGTTTCATATTTTATGAATGCCACAAACGCGCTTAAATGATTAATGTGCAAAGTGTAACGTTAATCGCAATAATTCTCCCACAACAAATAATTAAGTTTATAAGGTTTCAAGGTTTTCCTTCCCTCCATCGAGTTTTCGGGAAATTGAAATCCAAACCGGATGTGTTATGCTTCCGAGTTATCGGGGTAGTCATTCGGGGAGGATGGATAAATTACCGGAAGCGCATTGGATGCCTTCAGTTGGAGCAAATTTTATCCCTAGAAACCTGATAGGATAAGATTCAATTGTGAAACTGATTTGCGTCGATGGTATAAACTTAACTTGTTCAAGAACCATAGAAACCGTATAGGTTGAGGGGAGTGAACAAGGGGAAAAAGAAGATCGAATCATCCATTAGATGGGTTGGTGTTGGACACCACTTTATGAAAATTAATAGACTAGAAACCTGTTAGGTTGCCCTCTATTAAGATTTATAAAGAACTCGATCACCACTATGAAGTAGAGCGACAATACTTCCGGATTTCACATGGGAGTGTGTTATTCCGATAAAACTAGTGGGAGCTGGCTAACAAGAATAGAAAAGACGTTAATTCTATACTCAGAACGTAATTGAATGAGTCACTAATTATTCTATCGTACTTAATGCAGACTCAAATCTCAATATGACAATGAATCCACTCGCAATTCTGCTCGAAAAGAACACCTTAATGGGACCTAACTTTGTGGATTGGCTCCGCAATCTGATGATTGTCCTCAGTATAGAGGCACTGGGATACGTCTTGGAGACAGACATTTCTGCTAGGCAGATTCTATCTCACTTAACCGAACATTATGGTGAGCATAGCAGAACTGCTAGATATGAGATATCCAAGCAACTGTTCGGTGCAAGGATGAAGGAAGGTGAGAATGTTGGGGAACACGTCCTCAAAATGATATCCATGATCGAGAGATTGGAGGCTCTTGATTTTAAAATGGATCCTTCTCTCCAAACCGACCTTATCCTACAGTCTCTCCCTGATTCCTTCTCACAGTTTGTTATGAACTACAATTGCAGTGAGAGTGCATGTAATTTAGCTGGGCTAATGAACAAACTTGTGACCGCTCAGTCTCAGATGAAGACTCCGCGGATGAAGGAGTCTGCTCTCGTGATTTCTTCTGGACCTCGGAGGTCTAAGAACAAGAAGAGAAAGACCAAGAAGCAAACTAGACCACAAGTTAAGGACCTTAAGGGTAAGGGCAAGGCCCCGATAGTTCCGAAGAACAAGAAGAAGAAGGATGCTTGTCTCAAGTGCGGTGATCTGGGCCACTGGGCTAGAGACTGTCTAATTCTTCATGGCACTTCAGGTACAGAACTTTTAGTTTTGGAAACAAATTGTTCTGCTACTGTATTTTCTACTTCCTGGATACTGGATTCTGGTGCTAGTTCTCATATTTGTACCATGAATCAGGATCTGGAACAAAGTAGGAAACTTGGAGCTGGAGAAGTTATGATTACAGTCGGAAGTGGGCATAATGTCGAGGCGACCGACATAGGATCACTTCTTTTGGGTTTGGAATCCGGTTTTGTTTTGACTTTAGAAGATGTACTTGTTTTGCCCAAGGGGCACAAAAACATTGTATCCATTTCGGTCATGGACCGAAAAGGCTTTTCATTTTTCATTGGTGATGGTTCCTGCAAAATTTATTTTAGAAATAAACTAGTGGGTACTGCTACATTGTTGAATGGATTGTATCATCTAAATCTGAGCAACAAAGTAGTTGTGAATACTATGATTAGAAAACGTGGTAGGGATGAAACCAATCAAGTTTTGAAATGGCATCTTAGACTTGGTCATGTTGGTCAGACCAAGGTTTACAAGATGGAAAAAGATGGACTTATGGGTCCATTAGGATCAGAACCCTTTCCTACTTTTGAATCTTGCCTTAAAGGCAAAATGACTAAGTCCCCCTTCACATGGACTTTTGAAAGAGCCGCTGATAAACTGGGATTAATCCATACTAACATTTGTGGTGCTTTGGAAGCAGCACGTGACGGATATCAATATTTCATTACATTTACAGATGATCATACTAGGTATGGTTATGTATACTTAATGAAACATAAATCTGAGGCCTTTGAGAAATTCCAGGAATTCAAGGCCCTAGTCGAGAAACAAACTGGTAATCATATCAAAGCACTTCGGTCGGACCGAGGTGACGAGTATATGAGAACGGAGTTTAACGAGTTCCTTAAGGAACATGGAATAGTTTCACAACTAACACCTCCAGGTACTCCTCAGTTAAATGGTGTGTTAGAAATAAGGAACCGGACCTTGTTAAACATGGTCCGTTCCATGTTGGGCTATACTGACTTACCAATTTACCGGTGGGGGTATGCACTCCTGACTGCCGATTATATCTTAAACAGATGTCCTTCCAAATCCGTTCCTAAAACTCCACATGAGATGTGGGAGGGCAGGAAACCAAGTCTTAATCACATTAGGATTTGGGGATGTCCCGCTTATGTCAAGAAGACTAAGGTGGAGAAGTTGGAAGCTAGGTCCGCGAAGGGATGTTTCATTGGATTCCCATCTAGGATGATGGGATATCTATTCTACATGCCCGAATATCGAAATATCGTTGTTGCTTTACAAGCACACTTCCTGGAAGATGGATTTATTCAGGAAGGCGGAGTAGGTAGAAGTATTTCTTTAGAAGAATACAATGAAACTCCTCGGGAGACACCTGTGCAAGAAACTAGAACCGAACCTTCTGAAACACAAGTACAACCACCTCGTAGGTCTAGTAGGGTGTCTAATTTACCTGAGAGGTATAGATTTATGCACTTTGAGGAACTGGGTTTTCTCGAGGTTCCAAGTGATAAACAAGAGACCGACCCGCGACCAATGACCTAGCAACGGGGGATGTAGACTCCATGAAATGGACTGTAGCAGTCTTCATGTAGTTGGGAACTTCATTTTGACTAGACGGTCAAAAAGTTTGACTTCGTGCAAAATGAAGAGGAATCTTGTGTATACAAGAGGGTTAGTGGGAGCAAGATCACATTATAAGTACTATATGTAGATGACATTCTACTAATAGGAAATGATTTGGGAATGCTCAGTTCTGGGAAAGCTTGGCTTTCGAGTAATTTCTCCATGAACGACTTGGAAGAAGAAACCTATATTCTTGGGATTCGACTCTATTGGGATAGATCGAAGAGAATAATAAGTTTTTTCCCAAGCCCTCTATATAGATTAGATCTTAAAGAGGGTTCCTTCCGATGCGACATGGAATAAAACTCACCTTGAAGATGTGTCCCCATAGTGAGGAACAATGAAAGGAAATGAGTTATATACTATATGATTCGGCAGTGGGTAGCCTTACATATGCTTTATTGTGTACGAGACCTGACATTGCGCATGCTGGAAGCGTGGTAAGTAGGTTTCGGGCTAATCCAGTCAGGGAACATTAGACCGCCGTAAAGAATGTTCTCAAGTACTTTAGAAGTACTAAGAGATCTGATTCTTATATATGGTGGTGGAGAACAGAATGTGGTGGGATTCACTGTATTGGACTTCCAAGGATAGAGATACGATTATATGTCTACTTCTGGCTACATTTACTCTTAATGGAAGAGCAGTATCTTGGCATAGTGCCAAGTATAGCACGACTGCTAATTCCACATGTTAGGCTGAGTATAAAGCGGCCTCGGAGGCCTCCAAAGGAAGGGTTAAGAAGTTACTAGGTAAACTTCTCATGACATCTTGTGCTGCACTGCCAGAGCGGTAGCACAGGCCTACGAGCTGAGGTTTCACAATAGTACCAAACATATTGAGAGAGTATCATTTCGTAAGAGTATTTGTTTGCAAAGAGATACATTATGCTGCATAGAGTAGAGTCAGCCGACTACGTCGCTGATACACTGACCAAGCCACTTTCTCAGATTAGCTTGGAGCGTCATCTGGAGAACATGAGTATTAGATACCATAGTGTGTGGCATTGAGTGCAAGTGGGAGATTGTTAGGAGTATGCCCTCGAATGCCACTCAGAGGTTGTAGAGTGAGGGCATTGTACTTGTAATTATGTAAACCATTTATATCAGGCAAAGGAATGTTTCTTTATTTACTGGTAGTTACTGGCATTCCTAACTCGTAAATAAACATATAGAAACTAGTCCGTGTATTTGAGAGCAAAACGTTCCACTCCTTATTGGATAAGGGGGTCGGCACTGGAAAGGTTTATAGCTCAAATACTTAATCGTTCGCAAGTCGATGAAACTTGACTGGGCGTTAAGTTTATGTGAAGACTTGTATGACGTGTTCTTTGACATGGAGAGTGCCTTTCGAACGCTAATGGTTAGTGGGAGCACACGTTATAGGTATGCTAATTGGATTAGTATACTCGAACTGACTCACCCTCGATTCATCACACGGATTTCACTCCGGGACAGTCAATGATGGAATCGAAAGATTGTGACAGGTATTCGTGAACCTTCGACTTGAGGATTTAGTAGGGATGTGCTTGTGACGTCAAGATTTTCATTAGAGTCGTTCGACCCTATAAACCGGAAGGCGGGGGTCAACCTCGACGTGCATCTTGATGGGCAAGTAGCAGGTCCTACTGAATACCAAGATAGAATTCTTTCTCCTATTAGTGAACGGGTTATATGTCCTATGCGGTTATTGGCAGATGAGATCATAAGTCTTTGGCCAAAGCATTGGAGCTAGCTGTATTAGATACACGAGAGCTCGATGATCTCGATTTGCATTAACGCATGCATAGCGTCAAGTACAGATAGGGTTTGACAGGCCGTGATCCTATAACTTGATCGGGACATTTGAAAGAAGGGTTTATACGTATACTGGTATTCACGACAGAATGGTTCTTGAATGATCCCAATCATTCGTTCTCAGTTGGGGTACAGTGTAGGCCGCCAGGCTGGCTAGGTGGTGCTACTACTCTTTGGTTCCTCCCATTGCTGACTGGGACGGACCTACCGAGTGGCGCATTAGGATTGACGACGGAATGAATCACGATAATTCTCTCATTATGTGTATTAGATATTGTATATCTAAATTTGGGACATTAGATGTCTAAATCGATTTATTGGATAAATTGATTTACGGCCTAATTAATTAAATAAATTACTGGGTGATTAATTTAATTCATGTATATAATTATTTCTTGGAGAAATTAATTATATTATTTTTTATTTGATATGTTTAATTAATTGGATTAATTAATCGATATAAATACATCGAAACGGAATCGGGGTTTATCTGTTTGGACTTTCGGGAGTCCGAAACGAAACGAACTCGTCCGTTATTCATCATGGCCGCCCTCCTATTTTCCACCTAATTTCCCCTTGTCTTTTGTTTCCAATTTATATGGATGATATTGACATGGTGGGGATACCTCTCATATGAATGAGTTGTATAAGTTGGTGGAAAGTGTATAAAGAATAAGAGGTAGACTTGTGATTGAGTAGATTTATAATATCACATACATAATTCACACTTAGAAGGAGAGAGGAACGTGAGAGAGGTGGAGAAAGCGAGAGAAAAGAACTTAGAGTTCATTTCATGGTGTTCATACTCATCTTCATCTTCTTCACTAACTTCTTCGTCATTTTTCTTGGAAAAAATTGAGAGAAAAATATTGAGAGAATTTTGATAAACATACTTGGAGTATATTCATCAAAATCAATAGCTTCATCACCTAGCTCTAGCCGTATCCTCGGAGGATAGCAAACTGTTGTCATTCCATTCGTTTTTTCGGTGCGTGGCAAGTAGAGACGCGGTGCTTTCGGCATTGGATCGTTCAAGGTCTTGAAGCAGAATAGATTCGTAGAGATCAAGCAAAGCTTGGGGAATAGCTCAAGAGAAGGTTATCCATCTAATCAATGGACTACAAGGGTGAGTTTCTACGACTCTTGCTTTTCGTTTATATATTCGTATATACGTAGCTCGATCCATCCTCGTAGGGATTCAGATCAAATTAATTTTCGTTTTACCGCTTCCGCTGGGCCTTCGTTTTAGGCACCGAATCCCAAAAGGTCCTTCGTAAGATGCCTGACCATAGGCGAAAGACCATGGAATCCTCTTAAGACCGAGTATAGGGCGATCTCATCGCTTACGGGCTCGCCGTTGAGGATGATCTCGTCTACCCGGTCGATGTAGTCCGAGTCGGACTCTTCTTCCCCTTGCCTGATCTGCATCATGCGATGGGGACCTTCTAGCCGAGCGACCTTGGTGGCGAAGTACGCTGTGAAGTCGTTCGCCAGTTGATTAAAGGAACCGATGGATCGAGGCGGCAATGAGGTGTACCACCTGTGGGCAAGGTCGTCCAGCGTCAGAGGGAACATTCGGCACCTGGTTGCGTCTGATGCCCCACACCCGGTCATGTGGATGTGGAACTTTCTTAGGTGAGTTTCGGGGTCTGATCTCCCCTTGTACAGAGGTGTTTGCGGAGGAGCGATCTTATGCTGCACGGGGGCGAGCTCGATGTGGACCGCGAGCGGCTCGCTTGGCCCGGCGATCTTGCTCTTGGCGCCTGCCCCAGATCCCAGGAGCGCCTTCATGTCGTCGAGCGGGCATTGCATCGCGTCCATCGCTATAGCTTGGTCGCTCGTGGATCGGCTTTTGGAGCGGGAGCCGAGGCGATAGTGTACCGATCTCCTGACTCCGCTGCTGCCGACCTCGGATCTTTGCGAGGGGGAGCCAGATGGATGGCCTGCCTTCTAGGAGTTGGATACGCCGAACTCCTGGTGAGAAACTCGAGCTCCGTCGTCTCGTGGCTGGGGTCGGACTGCCCCGGTCGCCAAGATGGGTCGCTGCCTAGGCGATCGAAAACAGAGGTGCCCCGGCTGGAGAGCGCCTCTTCTTGCGAATGGGAGCCTCCTGGCGATCGCTCGGTCAGTAGCGCCTTGAACTTCCGTTTGTTCATGCGGCGGATGGCCGAGGGGGTTATAGCGGGCGGCGCGTCGAGAGTTCTTCGTCGCTCCTGTAGGATGGCCACGGCATGTTCTATCTGTTCCGTGGTTTGGAACTGATCGAGCGAGAGGCTTGGGCCGTCCCTCGGGGGCGGGATCGAGAGTCTCGGACCGCGGCGGCTACCCTCCTCCATCGGTTGTGGCTCGGATTGAGATGGAATGAGGCGTCTGGTGGATCGGCCAGCGGCTTTCTTCGATGCAGAGGTGTAAGACATGATTCTGAAAGCTTTTCTCTGAGGAACAGTGAGTGTTTCTTCAGGTATATGCCAAGGAGAACAGTGAGTGTTCTTCGAGATGGTAGGAATGAAAATGAGGGTTAGATGCCCTTCTTCTAGCACCAATTGTTGTTGCCCGAAATATTATCCGAAGATAGATATTGCTGGAATGGTCGAGCAACAGCAAATTGCGACAGCACTTCCGAGGGAATGGAAAAAATACAAGATTTGCCGGGTTTGTTAGGCCCGGGCTTGAATGCTCTCGCGAGATGCTATTAATACAAATATTCGTGGATACAAGTATTAATGTAAGAATCTGATTACAATGAGTGTAAAAGATCCTATTTATCTAACTCTTGAGCGAAGCTTCGGAGTTCTTGTTCTCTGCCGATCGTCTTCTGTGTAAGAGATGCTGAGAGAGAAGAAAGAACCGAGAGATAGCTGTTGCCAAGAGTGAGAAAGTCGTGTTATGAGCTGAATCGGAGAGAGTGTCAGGGCAATTTCCAAGTACAGACAGCCTTCTATTTATAGGGGCTGAGATGCCCTGTTTTCTGGCGGGCGATCGCCTTTCGTGCAATATAATAAAGGGCCGATCGTCCTTATGTCACCTGGGCTGTCTGCCTAAAGTCCAAGGTTGCTGCTGGCAGCCAGCTGTGCGGTCCAATGAGGAGCCGGCACGCGTCCTGAGTTGCTGTCACGGGCGGTCCCACTAACACCTTTCGGCGGGCTTGTCGGTTGGTGGAAAGATGCTGACAGGCTGTGGTCAACTATCCACGTGCTGCGGTGCCAATTCCGGATGTGCATGTGGGACTCAGTCAGAGCTCCGGCCCGTGCCGACTGGACGATCGATGGCTTCGTGCATCGGCCCTTGCCGACTGGACGATCGATGGCTTCGCGAATCGGCCCTTGCCGACTGGACGATCGATGGCTTCCCGTGGCATGAGGAGGTCGTCGGCTGGTCGGTCGCCAGGAGTCGATCGCCAAGTACCGAGAGACGATCCCCTTAGATGTCTATCGCTCGGCACCGGGACTTATCATGGGACCTTAGGTCGGCAGATCTGCCTTGGCTGTGGGGCTCTGGCTAGGTCGCCCGGTCTCTGAGGCGATCGCCTGTTGAGACGTTTAAATCTCGACACAACTACTTCCGTACGAAGTCTCAACACAATCAACACACACCAATATCACAAAAAGCAATTGAAAAGAATCTCGAAAATTTTGGAAACTCCAAAAATCGATTTGACTCAAAAGTCAGAAAAATTCCTTTTCAAAAATCACGCTACTACCGTACCGGTAGAGCCACATAACACACATGACTGGGTTTCATAAAACCCAAGCTCCGATACCATCTTCTGTAACACCCCGAAAACCATCCGGGATATTACAGCGTCGTGGGTCCCGCGCCGGAACCCACCAGGCTAAAAACCATTTACAAAACCATTTCAAAAACGTTTAAAAACGCCAAAAGGCCGATGACAGTAATATCTCAAAAACTCACAAAAGCCATTTACAAAATACCAAATACCGTCATAAAATACCATTTAAAAATACAAGGCGGAATGCCAAATCTCGACAGTTCAAAGTGTACGTTAAGCCACCCTTAAACGTACCGATAAAATAGTTGGGAAAAAGAGTTTAACGAAATAACCCAAGTTCGCAAAATGCCAAAAAGGCCCTTTTAAAATACACACACAGCGGATAAAGATACCGAAAAGTCATTTTGAAATATACACACGCAACGGATAAAAATATAGTTCAAAATACACAATTGCAGCGGAAATGAATAACCAGAAAAGAAATACTCGATACTCCAAAACATGCCACCGCCAGTATCACATCGGTAAGCTCATCCCTTCACAACCGCTACTAGCTCAATCTCCGAGTACCTAAAAATAAAGCCCACGTCGGGGTCAGCCACAATACTCAATAATGATACCGATCACATCATCATAAATAATTACATACCAATGTAATAATACTGTAAGAATACTACCAACGTAATCTTACCGTTATAACTGTAACACCCCCAGAATCAAACCGGGAATATTACACGCCGCAGACCCTCTCCGTGAGGATCCACTAGGGTAGACATCGAAACCACACAATAAATTACATACCGACATGATAAAATACCAAATCCATAGACCAACTTGGTCTTTCATCATAAACATACAAGTTAAAATGCACATTTCTACCTCGACTCATACCCATGCATGGGTAAAATACACTCTCAAACCAAAAATACGACAGAAGAAAGACCATACACAAACTCTGACTGACTGCATCCAACACTGGCCTTCGTGGTAGTATCATTCGCCTTCCATCATCCTTCGCGCCGATCCTGTGTTTTGCTCCCAAACCTGCATGTACCTGGATGCAAAAACAGACATCCACCCCCCGAATACTCGGGGGTTAGCAAAACTCTACTGTTTTGCTAGTACAAGTATAAAGTGCAAATACGAGCCATACATAACACATTCCGAGAATACAACAAAAGACTTCCCGAGATATTTTGATAATTAAAAATAGTTCAAGTCTTGAAACTAAAACGAAACAAGTAAGCACTTTGCAAACACTTCCAAATCTCGGGAGTTTTGAAAAAATTTGTGATTAAAAAGTTCTTAATTCTACCAAAGCCACTTAGGGTCACCGCCCCAAAGTTCATTATCCGAAAATGCAAAACCGATTAACAAAACACGGGGTTCACAACCCAATTCATTCCAGTCACAAAACACAGGGTCCACGACCCAACCATTTCGATCACCAACACAGGGTCCACGACCCGTTCATTCATTTCAATTCACTTCCAAAAATACATTACACATAACACATTATTTTTTAGCCAAACACCAAGACTCGATATATAAGGTCTCTCGACTCCGAGCAACAAGCACTGTGATACTCCGAACATATCACAATTAATCATCGTTACAAACATTCTGGCAATTCTCGCGA
Source organism: Orobanche coerulescens (assembly GCA_033398695.1). Taxonomy (NCBI): domain Eukaryota; kingdom Viridiplantae; phylum Streptophyta; class Magnoliopsida; order Lamiales; family Orobanchaceae; genus Orobanche; species Orobanche coerulescens. Next base: position 178,736,843 of record CM065807.1, on the reverse strand, counting down.
CCTGGTCCGGCCCTCAAGCCACCAAGTCCCTATGTGCCCCGTCGAGCAATCCCCAGGTGAGAATGCCCACTCGAAGTAACCCTCGCGACCCGATCCAGCCGCTAAGCCACCAGGTCCCCGTGTGACCCCGTCGAGTCAATCCCCGAGTGAGAGTACCCGAGAAAAACTTACAACTCTCATCAATTCTCATTTCCAAAACCGCAATCCTCAAGAGTCAATCACAATATATATAGTCGAGGTATTTTGCTAAAATGGCCATATTATCCAACACATACTCACGACCCAAAATTAATACTGTCCACAAAGAAACACACTTCTCTCTACAACACCAAACGACACAACTAATATCACACAACTCATATATCCAATGATAACCACATGAATCCACGCACAATTTATAACAAAAGGATTTAACTACAAATTACTGACGACATATTCACACCTAATGACATCATCTGAAGGTAGGGAGTTCCTATACTCAACACTAACACACATAGTCAAATAAGCACATTAAGTCTTGAACACAAGATTCGTCCTTTAAGAAAACCATAATTGTAAATATACTGATTCTATAGAAAAATGGTTGTCAACAATTCGTTTAGTACGTATTGTCAATTTTCAACCATCATATACACAAAACACGTAATGTATGGGCAAGATACTTGCCTCGATATTCGATACAGGACACTCCGACGAACATGGCTCAATCGGGAAACCTCGAACGCCCACAACACTCCGGCGGAAACGACGGTAACATTCCCGATCGGGAAACGGCGAACGGAAGGGTTCCGAATCGAGTTCTTCGCACGGAACCTGACCCTAACATAATACCGTCAAAAATCAACGATCTTACGAGGAAGAATAATCGTAGAACGCCCAAAACCCCCCTCTAAGGATTTTCACCGGACACCTTAAAGGCACCGATTAGGAGCTCAACAAAACAAAGAATCTTTAACAATCGAACCATAGATCAACAAGGAAATTGGTATAATATGACTTAATAATCATCAATCCATCACAAATATAAGTTATCACGGATCAAACGGGCGAAATCAACCAAAACCCCTAATTTTCCCAAAACTAGGATTTTAGGAAAACTAACCTTGATTTACTGGAGTGAAGGACGTTATTGAGTGATTAATCGATGTTATCAGCTCCCAAACTTCGTGGATTAGTTGTATAACAACATGTCTTCAAGTTCCCAAAGGATCCAGTCGCGGAAGATAAAGCGAGGAAATGAAAAATGAGTGTAAACAGGACTGCTCGGTCATATTTATACTGGTGCAGCCTAGCGTGCGCTAGACTGCCGAGCTAGCGTGCGCTATCGGCCCGGGCCGCAATCCAGAATCCTCACTACCCTACTGACTCGGCCAAGTAGCGTGCGCAGCCTTCCGGTCGTAGCGCGCGCTACCTGCCGGTCGTAGCGTCTTGATGCCGGCGATGGCGTGCGCTACTGCGCCGATCCTCGAGTCGTAACCTTTACGCCTCATCGCCTCGGCCGACTAGCGCGCCCAACCAGCCGGCAATAGCGTGCGCTGCCTCCCGGCCATAGCGTGCGCTCCCTTCTGGCCGTAGCGTGCGCTACGCCGGTTCCTGCCGCACACGCACGGCCAGTGCCTGCACCCGTCCGGCCAGTGCCTCCACTCGTCCGGCAAGTGCCCGACCACCATGATTCGACGACTCGATTTTCTGAAATCGCACGGAACGAACACGACAAAACACTCGGGGACAACATCATCGATCCAAAATGAAAACAACGGATAACCAATCATCACCTACGGTCATAAACGCCAAAATCAGTTGTCGAGAAAATAATACCGGGACTCGACAATCGGAAAATATCCGAAAAAAATTCCAAAATAACCGGAACGAAAATCGTGGGTATTACATTCTACCCCCCTAAAAATAAGTTTCGTCCCGAAACTTAAAACAAAAGCAAGGCGACTCTCGACAACACACCAGAACTCCATGCAGTATAAAGCCACTACGATCCGATTCAATACGCAAGAATGCTTACGAAAAGCAACGAGCATGAATCGTTGCGGTTGATAAAACCGAGCAATACAAAATTAAATCACGATTCCAACGCTGAAAGGTATGAAATTCCAGTAACTCACAGATTTGGAAGATCAAATACGAAGACAATTTCTCAACACTTATGGAAATTACGAAATGGCCCAGATGTTCAATAATCACGATTTCGAGATCAAACAATAATGATTGTACAACGACGAACAAATAGAAATGATCGAACAACAACGATCAACTATGACGTTCACACCTCAAATCAAGACATCAATAAACTCCTAGGAATCACGAGGTGTTAATTTCGAACACGGTACACAAGAAATCGATCCGAACTTGGAGAGATCACAACGATATACACATCAATTTGGAACAATATCAGAACTCGCTTGAATGACAAGGGGTGAGAACAACACAAGGTCAGAAGCATCAACGAACACAATCGAGTCAATACGGTCGAACGAAACGGAAGCGAAAAAAAATATGGGTATTACATCATATCACCTTTAAAAGATGTTTCGTCCCGGAAACCTAAAAAACGAAAACGAAGTGCTTGAATATCAACCTTCCCGACCATATCCTCTTGGTCCCGCATCTAATCTCCATAACCAACTGTACCGTGGTCACGGTCGCGTCCTCTGTCCCTCGGCATACTAAGCGGATTCTCACTCAATACGATTGCACCACTTCGCAAAAAAAAATATGCTAAAGTACCAACTTAGCATGACATATCACATAAGGTAACCAATAACAACTCGGAAAGAAAATCCACGAGGTATCCCTTTAAAGGAAATCTTTTGAAAATCATTGGATTTGTATGTTATTCAAAATAAACTTTAAAAGTACTTTTGGTACCTCAGGTTATTTCATCAAAACTTGTAATCAACATACTCTAACCGTCTCATTTGAAATCATTTGCCAAAATAATAATTCCTTGTAACCGGCATTATCAAAATCATCATGCCTTTACTCATCACCATCACCATTAACATCCAACAAGTTAACCATGCAAGATCATCAAACCATTCTTACATACTCTAACATTTCCAAATCCGAGTTTGAACTTTACATCGAGTGAGATTTTTCATCTTTCACTATATATTTTTGAAAATAAAAATCATATTGGTTTTTGAAATAAAATATTTTTATGATGTGAAAGATTTTTGAAAATCATATACTCGAATTATTCGAAAATACAATAGTACGCTAAAAGTCACTTTTGAAAATTCTCCCAACACTACACAAGAATCAACGACGGTAACATTTTACAAAATATTCAAGGTACTTTAAAACAACTCTTTCAATGCCGTCGAGGTTGTAATATCCGGAATTTCTACTACTGTTGTTTGAGATTATTTTATCCGAGTTATATTGTACAGCGTGGAATCTGTACAGTATGGATAAAATAAATAAAGGACTGAGATGTCAGTATTGGTACAATTGTCGTATCTGGTCGACACTTGCATTTGAGAATATCGTGTATCAGGTTATCGTACTTTCGATACGAGGTATATCATATGAAAATATTATTGGATTCAGTATACATATTCAGTATGTCGTATGTTCGTATTCTGTATGTCGAAACAGGTGGCAACAGTTAGAATTGTCATAGAATACTTAGCATACGCTAATGTCTAAAACTTACGTACGCTAAATCACAAGAGTTACGTACGTTATGGCCGAGACATTACGTACGTAACATGGGAATCAGACGATCGAGTCATGGTCGGCAGGTGGGACTCTGTGTCGGCAGCTTTCGGCGGAAGGATGTTGACAGGTGAGTCAACTACGTATTACGTACGTTATACAGGATGTATTACGTACGTAATATAAGGTTTTACTGTAGAAAGTCAACGTGCGTATTACGTACGTAATGAAGGAAATGTTACTTACGTAATCAACTGGACGAAACAGGACAGTTAGTTTTGGGATTAGCATTACCTACGCTATCAAGGATGGCTAACTTACGTAATGCGTGTTATGTACGTTAACCTTGGTGTGTTACGTACGTAACGAACAGAAATGTTTTATAAGTGGATGCCCGTTTTTCATTTCCTTCGACGTTTCTTTTCGTTTTTTGTCTTCAAACTTTGAGAGAGAGAGAGATGTTGGCCTTCCTAAGTCAATTTTGAGCTTGAGGACTTGGATTTGAGACTTGGATATGGAATTGTGGATGATTCTTGAAGGGTTTGATTGGGTTATTCATGTTCTTGAGGTATGTTGTTGAATTCTTCACTTTGATTTCGGATTTTGGTGTTATTATCCGTAAATGATTCGTATGAAGAGGATTAAGATGTTGTTGTTTCGATTCTTGAGGTTATATGAATTATATGTTGAAAGGAAGATGGTGATATGATGGTTTATACCTTGAACATGTTGATTATGATTATGAAATCATAGAGTTCTTGATGTTCTTGGTATTATTATCTGTATTTGATCTGTATGATGATGATTAGGGAGTTGTTGTTACAATCCTTGAGGTTATGTAGAGTGTATATTGAAGAATACGATGATTCATGACATGGATTACGAATTGGAAGATTATCATCATGTTAAAGGATATCGAATTATGTTGTTTTAATGGTTATGAACATGAGTTCGAATCCCTCAGTGTTCTTGAGGAACTTTTGATGAATTTAACATAGCAAGACGATCATATGTTGAATTATGGGTATTTTTATATATCAAGATCGAATGTTCGTTGCTTGTAGTGATAGAATTCGTATGTTCTTGATGAAATACGAATCACAATATCAATTTGGAACCCGGAAAGATTGTGATTGATAGTCGAATATGATTTCCTTTACGTTCGTACCCGTGATCGCATTGTGATTGTAAATTCGTAATGGTTTGAATTGGATTATTCGGACTTGTGTCTAATCGGGATAGTTGTGGAACCGTTGGGGTTTATTGATTGGTTGTATTGATTGATTATGATCTTCGAGTTGTAGTTTGTATTGTAGATATCGTTGAATCGTTGAGATGATTTGGTTGGTCGTGTCGGTTATTAATTGTTATCGGATATATGTTATTTGATTACTTTGATAGGTTAAGATTATTGATCGGTGATTATAACCGGATGTTGCGGTCGTGTTCGAGTATGTTCTTAAATTGCTTCGGTCGGGGCCGAGGAGCTCGTAGACGAAGACAATGAGATTGGTAGCGGCTTCATCGTCATCGTATCGGTATCGAGGCAAGTTATTACTTGCTCAGTTATAATGTTTAATGAATGGTTTCAGTTTCATTTCGTTTATAATGCATATAGCAATAATTATATGTTGTCATTCCGATTCTGGGAGTTTAATCATAATGTATATGATTTATTTCGGTTATTGGCATATTCGGGTATCGAGGTTACATTATGGTAAAGACGAGGATATGAGTATCTGTAGTCCATGGTACGTTTGGATCGCCAAGCATTGCGGATAATCGTCGGTGATGGTTTGATATCGAGATTTCTCCCGAAGGACTCGGGGCAAGTATCTTATATCAATTCAGTTAGTGTTAGTGATTTGATCATGCATATTGTCATTCTTGTTGTCGAACATGAGGTCGTCTTAGTTGATTTGTCATATTGTCGTTCATGTTGCGTTGTTCATGTTGATGAACATTTTGATTTGCATATGTGTATGCATAATTATGTTGTTTCTGTTGTGTTGATCCGATGGGATCGTGTGATCTATGCTGAGGGCGCTGGATGAGATGTCCACCTCGTGTTGGTCCGACGGGATCATCTTGGGATCTATGCTGAGGGCGCTGGATTATTGGATTACCCAGTGTTGTGTTGTTTTGCATATATATATTATTGGTTATCCACCTCGTGTTGATCTTGTAGGATCATCTTGGGATCTATGCTGAGGGCGCTGGATCATGGGATTTCCATTGAGTATACACTGTTGTTATTGTTTTGAGCATATTGACGTGGTCATATGAGTATGCATTTGTAGGTCTTGTGTTAGGACCGTGTCCGTATTGCAATGATCTGATCTCGGATTAGACTGATATGATTGTCGTGGCACTTCATATCTCGAGGTATGTTCCGTATTTCCTTTGGTATTTGTCTTTGATGGACAATCGGTTATCGTCTTGGGATTTGATGATGTTATTCGATGGATCGTATTGGTCAGAACTTGTATATTTTCGTATCGCGAGTTGGTGATGATAGTTTGCGAATCTTGAGTATTGTTTGAGGTACAATATGGATATTATGTTCGGGTTTATTGGTTAATCGAGTACGAGATGTGAAACTGTGATAATGGTTATTCTGATGAGAATTACTTGAGTAAGTAAAGTTATGGCGGTAAGATTACGTTGGTCGTATTCTTATGTTGTATTCTCATTGGTATGTAATTATTAATGTGATGTGACGGTTATCATTGTTGGATATTATGGCTGACCCCGTCGTGGGATTTCTTTTTAGGTTCTTGGAGTATCGAGCTTGTAGCGGTCGTGAAGAGATGAGCTTCCCGGAGGATACTGGCTAGGACATGTTTTGTGCATTGGGTTTCTTGATTGGTTCTTGTATTCCGCTGCTAGAGTATATTTATGGTTGGTCTTTTTCCGCTGCGTGAGTATTTCGAAATGCTCTTTTGGTATCTGGTAACTGAGGTTACTTTGGAAATCGTTTTCTAAACTTTTGAGTGTTGGCTGTTTGGCCTTGCGATTTCTTACGACAGTTTTTGATAAATGGATTTTATAAGTCTTTGTGAAATTTTAAAGATAGTACCGTCGTTGGCCTCTTGGGCATTTGTAAATGTTTGAGAAAATTTCTTTTAGCCATGTGGGTTCCATCTCGGGGCCCACGGCGCTGTAATATTTCCGGTTAAATATAGGGGTGTTACAGAGGTTTTATTTGAGAATTCTAGACCGGCTCGCAAATTTCAAACAATTTCTAAAGTTCATACGAAGCCGCCGAATTAATCGAAATGTCAAATTAGTTTCAAAAATTGATTTCCGCAACTTGCACAAACTTATGAACGTTTCAGGATAACATTTTCGAACACACACACACACAACAGACATTATTTAACATCTCACTGAGCAAAATCAATTATCACCTAGCGCGACGAAAAGTCACAACACACATTCACACAAAATAATTATCATCACTAGACAACACATATAGAATACGGTCACAGATGACTGACTGCAGAAAGTTAATCTTAACAGCTAAAAATGCGGTTCCACATCCTCTGCCCAGGTTGATTAGGGCGCGTTACAACAACATTAGTGTAATATCCGCAATTTTTAATTTTCGGTAAATTTCTATTTTCGGCTGGAGTCCGTTTCGACGACTCTCTCGTGACCGTTTCGTCATTCTGAGAGTATTTAGTTCTGCACTTTTTGTCATCCGAGTTCGTTTCGGTGTCATTTTGTTGAGTTCCGTGTTCTTAAGCGACTTTCCCGCGCTTGAGTTCGATTCTTACGAATCTCGTTCGAAACTATCGTTTCGGGTTTCTCGTAAGTTCACTTAATGTTGTTATACATGTTGTGAGCTTCGGGTTGGTTATTCGTTGTCGTATCGTGATTTTTCGGACATTTGGGGCTGTTTTGTAATTTCCCAAAGTTGTGGGTATGTCGTCATACCCATTTCTGGGATGTTCTGTTGCTGTCTCTTTGAGTTGTTAGCGCACGCTACGCTTCGTCGCTAGCGCGCGCTAGGTTGCCGAAGTTAGCGCACGCTAAGTGTTGCCGTTAGCGCGCGCTAACGGGTGGTGCAGAAACAGTCCAGAGGCTGCTGGACTGGGTTAGAACGTTGGTTAACGCATGCTATTTAGTAACATAGCGCGCGCTAGGGTGCATTGGTAGCGCACGCTAGGGAGAGGATAGAGCGCTATCCGGCACTTCAGGGCAGTCCAGGAGCTACTGGACGGGGTCTGGGGGTCTCGTTAGCGCACGCTAACATTTGTAGCTAGCGCGCGCTAACTGTACATTTTGGCAGAACATTTTGTTCTGATGCTTCTATAGCGCACGCTAATCAGGTAGTATTAGCGCACACTAAGTTGTCCATTATATAAACTGGACATCAGTCATTACTCTTCATTTTTCTTCATTTATTCTTCTTCCTCCGCGGGTTGAGACGAGGGAGACTAGGGCTTGGGCTCCTGGCCGATTTCTACTACATCCAAGGTGTTTTGGAGTATCCTAGGTGATTATAACATCATCTAATCCATTGTTCTTCACCGAATCAAGGTATTTTTCTTGAATCCCTAGAGTTGACTTTTTGGGAGTTTTGTTCTTGATTTCATTTTCTATCCATTTTTGACGAACCAATTGTTGTCAAATGATGTTGTTAAACATATCCTATGGATTGTATATCCATATTTCGGTTTGGAATTCCATTTTCATGTTTTGGTCGGTCGATTTGCGTTCTTGGCCGTTTGGGGGAAACCCTTGAACTTTCGTCGTTTGTTCTTTGAATCCAGCGACTTTGGGTCGTACTTTGGAATTCATTTTCATTGTTGTTATTGTTGTCTGTAGCTTATTGTCGTGGGTTAGCATTCGGTGGAGTCGGCGGGTTCGTGGTCGGTTCGTGCCAACCTACTTCGGTCGATTCTTCGCGTTTGTGATTATTCGAGGGAAGTACCTTGTCCATGCAATTCTTGTTTTATGAATATAATAATTAGTGATCGTCTCCTTGTGTTTATTTGATCGCTTGAATCTCACTTTCATAAATTCGGTTAGCCTTGTTAAAGGACCTCTTTCAAAATGCGCGTGTTTTGTGGACATTGTGTTCGTGGATGGTTACATGAATTACTATGAATACACTTGGTATTGTCGTTGTGCTTTGATAACATATATGTATATATATTATCTCTTATTGGTGCGTTGTAATTTGACCATTGTGTCGTGTATTGTGTTTGTTGCCATTGAGTGAATTACTTGGATATTATTGATGTGATATATTATTTGTGTGAATGTGTGGATATGGTTGAAGGTCTACGGTGACACATGGCACGTGATCATGTGGTCAGGATGCAACAAGTGATTGATCCAACCGTGAAAGCCTGAGATAATCTACGGTGGCACATGGCATGCGATCATGCGGCTAGGATGCAACAAGCGATTGATCCAACCGTGAGATGTGTGTGATTTGTTTCGCTAGCCAGCTCGGGAGGGTCCTTCGAGGCCTTGAGTGGGACTTGTGGCTTCGTCCCGGTCCTAGGCGATGCGCGTGCGTGATTACGTTGTGTTGATTTTTATGTCCGTCGAGGACACGTGATGTGGGGCTCTGGCCCTGTGAATTATTGTCGGTTTTCTATTTGTGAAAACAAAACCTTTGGGCTGTGACCCCTGTTGATTTTTGGAAAGAGAAGGATTCTGAAATCCTAAATTGTTTTCTAATAAAACTCTTGATGTCATTTTAAACTGTTTTATAAATTGTTTCCCTTGATTTGTGATCTTTCGGTTTTGGAATGTTTTTGCCAAACTCATGCCTCGGGAAGTACTTTTTGTTACATTTGTATTTTTGAGGATTCCTGGTTATTGTTATTCGTAGAATGTGAATTGTATGGCTCGTATTTGCACTTTGTTCTTGCACTAGCAAAATAGTGGAGTTTTGCTAACCCCCGAGTATTCGGGGGGTGGATGTCTATTTTTGCATTCAGGTTTTGGAGCATAGCACAGGGTCGGCACGAAGGATGATGAAAGATGAACGATACTAATCACATGAGGATCCGTTGATGTCGTATTGGTCTAGTTGTATTTTCTTTTCTGCTGCAGTATCTTTTCCCCGTTGTACGGGAGTTTATTATATTTTGACCCCTGCGTGGGTATGTGTTTGGAATTGAGTTGTATGTTATTATTGAAAGACCAAATCGGTCTACTGAGTCATTTTAGCCTTAAAGGCGATGTTTAGATTTTTGATTTTAGTTATCAGCCTGGTAGATCCTCGAGGAGATGGTCTACGGCGTGTAATATCCCTGAGTGGATTGGGGGTGTTACATAAATGGTATCGGAGCTTAGGTTGAGGAAACCTAGGCTGTCGGGTCAAGTCGTGTTGTTTGAGTCTTGTTTCATCGGATTTTATCTGACTGAGTTGTGTCGCGACGCGTCATCTGAATTTGTTGGTCGTGATTAGTATCGTGGGGCAATTATCATCTTCGTGCGACCTGTGGATGTAAGTCTTCCTTCTTTGTGATTGTGCCTCGCCTGATGCGAGTTACTTGTATGATTATATGTTAAGTGATGGAATCCTTATGTGGATTTTGATTTCGTGATATGACGTTATTTGACTCTCATATTTCGTTCATATGAGGAGTAGTGTTGCTGGATTGTGCATATTAGACTGTGTTTCTTTTATCCGCTGCGTGAGTTCTTTTGTAATGGCTTTCGGTATTTTACCGAATGAGTTTTATTTCGAAAACCGATTCCCTTAACCGAGTTTTTGGAATTATGGCCTTGATCGTTTTGGCGAAATTCTTATGACGGTATTTAGCATGTTGTAAATGGCTTTTGTGAGTTTTTTAAACATTACCGTCATCGGCCTTTTTGACATTTTTTTGTAAATGGTTTTTAGTCTGGTGGGTTCCGGCGCGGGACCCACGTCGCTATAATGATATGTGTAATTACCTGACATTTTTGGACATTCTAGCCCATTGAATTATTTTTGAAAACCTTGAGTATCTTAGAAAATTAAATTTCGAGACGTACTTTTAAAATGAATTATTTTCTCGTGGTACATCCAAGGTGCCACAATATGTTTCAAATTCTTCTACCTCGAGGACCAAAATGTTTTGAGATATTTTCAATGTTTTAGAAACATTTTATTTACTTAGACCCGAGGGTCGAATATTCTGAAAGTTTTTCACTAAGAGAAAGTGTCCTCATTTTTGTTTAAACGCAAGATGATTTTCAAAGTCTCGAAAATGATGTTTGTTCAACTTTTTGTAAAATGATACTCAAGATCAACTGGTGTTTCCAAACTGTTTTCAAAAGGTCATTTTCATTTTTAAAACCTATTATTCCTGTTTGCGGACCGGAAATGCATGTATGGCTTTCGAACTTTCGTTACGGTGTTAACCCCGATTTGTGATTGAATTGGTGGCGTGAGCGTTGAGTCGTTTCCACGCATATGTTTTGTTAGCCCTTTGTGGGAGGTGTGATGACGATCTTTAATGTTATCATTTCATGGTGTCTTGCGTGTTATCACACCTGTGCGAGCTGTTAGAGCTTGGATTTATATGATTGTGTACATCTGTGATTATTTCATGATGTATGTAATTACGTGGTGGTTATTGTTCGGGCCATTAAGGTTGCCGAACGATACCGTCGTTGCTGTAGTGTTTGTGTGTGTTTATTAATTTACAATGGTAATCGTTGTATATGATATGTGTTATGATTTTCTGTTGTGCTAAGTTGGCATCTCTGCTATGTTGTCTTGCGACGTTATTCCCCATTGTATCTAGCATTTGTATTTTCGATATGCCGAGCCGAGGTGTTTCAACCGTGGTGTGCCGGGGGCATGCCCATACAATTGTCCTTCTCGTTGGTGACGCGTTTTAAGTGTGGACCCGAGAGACACAGGATCCAGTTTCGCGAGTTGGGTTCCGAGTCTTTCTGGGCGCGAACTTCAGTACAGATATCAGGATCGGCTCTAAGAGGCCATGGGGAATGTTTCCGTCAGCTGCTTTTGTGTTGTTACCTTGCTTCTATTGTTGTGGGTTGCGGGGACGACCTTTCTTTTATAAGAGGTCGAATGTAAATACCCGTATTAATTTTTGACTTCTGCATTTTCTCCTTCCCAATTCTATCGACTCGCTCGTATTCATTGATACTTTCTGAACTTGTTCTGTATTTCGGGTTCATCGCCCGAACGAGCTGTGATCTTGTTTTGAGTCGATCTGGTTATCGTTGTGACTTTTCCGAATTCGGTTCGATTCCTGTGAGCCATGGAGTTGTTGTCTGAATTTTATTGTTCTTCGTGATTCGAACATGATTGTTCGATTTTGTTGTCTCGATCGTTGTGGTTCGATCATTGATTGTTCAGTTTTTGTTGACCCTATTTCGTGATTTTTGAGCGTTTAGACTCCTTCCTAATTTCCTTAAGTTTGGGAAATTAGTATCGTTTTCGATCTTCCAACCCTTGGGTGGTGGAATTCCTTATTTGTTCAGCGTTTGGCTCGCGTTTTGATTGATGAACCGTTGGGTTCAATCGTATTGATTTTCATTCGTTGTGTTTTGTGATTGTTCGGATAATCGACTTGATTGTACTATCTGTTTGATGCCGCTTGTCACTTGTTGATTTTATTATGTCTCTACCGGTGGCATTGCGTTAGTCGTCGTGGAGCGTGTTTTCAGGCCGTATGTGCCTTTGCGTTGCTTGAAACGTTTCGCCGATGGATGAAAGTTACTCATTTCTTGTGAATCTCGTTGAGTTTTCTTGGCGGGATGTTGCTCCTCCCTACTTATTTTATGTTTCGGGACGAAACTTCTTTTAAGGAGGGTAGAATGTAATATTCGCAATTTTCGATTTTAAGTAAATTTCTTTTTTCGTCCGGAGTCCATTTTGACGACTCGCTCGTGATCGTTTCGTCATTATGAGAGTATTTAGTTCTGCATTTTTTGACATCCGAGTTTGTTTCGGTGTCGTTTTGTTGAGTTCTATGTTCTTAAGCGACTTTCTCGCGCTTGAGTTCGATTCTTGCGAATCTCATTCGAAACTGTCGTTTCGGGTTTCTCGTAAGTTCATTTAACGTTGTTATACGTGTTGTGAGCTTTGGTTTGGTTATTCGTTGTCGTATCGTGATTTTTCGGACATTTGGGGCTGTTTTGTAATTTCCCAAAGTTGTGGGTATGTCGTCATACCCATTTCTGGGATGTTCTGTTGCTGTCTCTCTGAGTTTTTAGCGCACGCTACGCTTTGTGGCTAGCGCGCGCTAGGTTACCTAAGTTAGCGCATGCTAAGTGTTGCCGTTAGCGCGCGCTAACGGGTGGTGCAGGAACAGTCCAGAGGCTACTGGACTGGGTTAGAACGTTGGTTAACGCACGCTATTTAGTAACATAGCGCGCGCTAGGGTGCATTGGTAGCGCATGCTGGGGGGAGGATAGTGCGCGCTATCCAGGTGCCAGGCGATCCGGGAGCTACCGGGTGGTGCAGGGTCTCGTTAGCGCACGCTAACATTTGTAGCTAGCGCGTGCTAACTGTACATTTTGGCAGAACGTTTTGTTCTGATGCTTCGATAGCGCACGCTAATCAGGTAGTATTAGCGCACGCTAAGCTGTCCAGTATATAAACTGGACAGCAATCATTACTCTTCATTTTTCTTCATTTATTCTTCTTCCTCTGTGGGTTGAGACTAGGGCGACTAGGGCTTGGGCTCCTGGCCGATTTCTACTACATCCAAGGTGTTTTGGAGTATCCTAGGTGATTATAACATCATCTAATCCATTGTTCTTCACCGAATCAAGGTATTTTTCTTGAATCCCTAGAGTTGACTTTTTGGGAGTTTTGTTCTTGATTTCGTTTTCTATCCATTTTTGACGAACCAATTGTTGTCAAATGATGTTGTTAAACATATCCTCTGGATTGTATATCCATATTTCGGTTTGGAATTCTATTTTCATATTTTGGTTGGTCGATTTGCGTTCTTGGCCGTTTGGGGGAAACCCTTGAACTTTCGTCGTTTGTTCTTTGAATCCAACGACTTTGGGTCGTACTTTGGAATTCATTTTCATTGTTGTTATTGTTGTCCGTAGCTTATTGTCGCGGGTTAGCGTTCGGTGGAGTCGGCGGGTTCGTGGTCGGTTCGTGCCAACCTACTTCGGTCGATTCTTCGCGTTTGTGATTACTCGAGGCAACTACCTTGTCCATACAATTCTTGTTTTATGAATATGATAATTAGTGATCGTCTCCTTGTGTTTATTTGATCGCTTGAATCTCACTTTCATAGATTCGGTTAGCCTTGTTAAAGGACCTCTTTCAAAAAGCGCGTGTTTTGTGGACATTGTGTTCGTGGATGGTTACGTGAATTACTATGAATACACTTGGTGTTGTCGTTGTGCTTTGATAACATATATGTATATATATTATCTCTTATTGGTGTGTTGTAATTTGACCATTGTGTCGTGTATTGTGTTTGTTGCCATTGAGTGAATTACTTGGATATTATTGATGTGATATGTTATTTGTGTGAATGTGTGGATATGGTTGAAGGTCTACGGTGACACATGGCACGTGATCATGTGGTCAGGATGCAACAAGTGATTGATCCAACCGTGAGAGCCTGAGATAATCTACGGTGGCACATGGCATGTGATCATGTGGCCAGTATGCAACAAGCGATTGATCCAACCGTGAGATGTGTGTGATTTGTTTCGCTAGCCAGCTCGGGAGGGTCCTTCGAGGCCTCGAGTGGGATTTGTGGCTTCGTCCCGGTCCTAGGCGATGCGCGTGCGTGATTACGTTGTGTTGATTTTTATGTCCGTCGAGGACACGTGATGTTGGGCTCGGGCCCTGTGAATTGTTGTCGGTTTTCTATTTGCGAAAACAAAACCTTTGGGCTGTGACCCCTGTTGATTTTTGGAAAGAAGAAGGATTCTGAAATCCTAAATTGTTTTCTAATAAAACTCTCGATGGCATTTTAAACTGTTTTATAAATTGTTTCCCTTGATTTGTGATCTTTCGGTGTTGGAATGTTTTAGCCAAACTCATGCCTCGGGAAGTACTTTTCGTTGTGTTTGAATTTTTGAGGATACATGGTTATTTTTATTCGTAGAATGTGAATTGTATGGCTCGTATTTGCACTTTGTTCTTGCACTAGCAAAACAGTGGAGTTTTGCTAACCCCCGAGTATTCGGGGGGTGGATATCTATTTTTGCATTCAGGTTTTGGAGCATAGCACAGGGTCGGCACGAAGGATGATGAAAAATGAACGATACTAATCACACAAGGATCCGTTGATGTCGTATTGTTCTAGTTGTATTTTCTTTTCCGCAGTAGTATCTTTTCCCCATTGTACGGGAGTTTATTGTATTTTGACCCCTGCGTGGGTATGTGTTTGGAATTGAGTTGTGTGTTATTATTGAAAGACCAAATCGGTCTACAGAGTCATTTTAGCCTTAAAGGCGATGTTTAGATGTTTGATTTTAGTTATCAGCCTGGTAGATCCTCGAGGAGAGGGTCTACGGCGTGTAATATCCTTGAGTGGATTGGGGGTGTTACAATTTGCATGCGCTACTCATGCCACATTAGCGCGCGCTAGCCTTGTACTTAGCGTGCGCTAACAGCTCTAATTCAGCAACGTGATTGCGAACATATACACGACTTTACTAGAATCGATGGTCACAAATAAACAACAACACGTTCGAATCTCAAAGCCATTGATTCGACACTTCATGAGCAACCAGCAAAAGACAATTGTTATTCAAAAACCGAAATCTCACCTCTTATTAAAGAGAGCTATCTCAATGTACACAAATCGAACGACTTAGCATTCACATCATAATTTTAATTTAAAACTGGCAACACTGCCCGAACAACATGAACATCATCACATATTTCTCGACTAACAACCATAAAACTGATAAGTTGAAAACGAGAGCCACGTCTTGTCTACATTTTGTAGACTTCACTTGAGTTCAAAAATCGTGTTTTGAAAACTTACAATACAAGATGAAAATAAAATATCGGTAGTTTGAATTCATAAAAAAAAAAATTCGGCCTTGAGGTCATAATACGAAAATCAAACTTTTTCCTCCCTTTGGAGGATGTTTTAAAACAAAATATAGGTGTCTCCCCAAAAACATGTAAAGTTTTAAAATATCACATTGGTGAATTTTTCTTTGCGTAACCACACCAAGGCCATTACTCTTGTAAAAACGAATTATATCAGGATATGTGTATAAATACATATACGTTGGCACCACTTTCATTCTAGCATCATACGAGGATCAAACAACATAGGCCACATAATCACAAATCACCTTTAAACTCCACGTCATAACACAAAATCATACAAGCTCATATATCACAAGGCAGAATATAGTAGGGAGACTTACATCCACAGGTCGCACGAAGATGATGGCTGCACCTCGATACTAATCACGGCCGACATCACAGACGACGCGTCGCGACACGACTTAGACAGACACAATCTGACAGAACAAGACACGACAATACCCGACTGGACCCGATAGCCTAGGTTTCCGCAACCTAAAGCTCCGATACCATAAATGTAACACCCCAGAATAAAACCGGGAATATTACACGCCGCAGACCCTCTCTGTGAGGATCCACCAGGCTAGACATCGAAACCACACAATAAATTACATACCGACATGATAAAATGCCAAATCCGTAAACCAACTTGGTCTTTCATCACAAACATACAAGTTAAAATGCACATTTCTACCTCGACTCATACCCATGCATGGGTAAAATACACTCTCAAACCAAAAATACGACAGATGAAAGACCATACACAAACTCTGACTGACTGCATCCAACACTGGCCTTCGTGTGATTAGTATCATTCACCTTCCATCATCCTTCGCGCCGATTCTGTGTTTTGCTCCTAAACCTGCATGTACCTGGATGCAAAAACAGACATCCACCCCCCGAATACTCGGGGGTTAGCAAAACTCCACTGTTTTGCTAGTACAAGTATAAAGTGCAAATACGAGCCATACATAACACATTCCGAGAATACAACAAAAGACTTCCCGAGATATTTTGATAATTAAAAATAGTTCAAGTCTTGAAAGTAAAACGAAACAAGTAAGCACTTTGCAAACACTTCCAAATCTCTGGAGTTTTGAAAAAATTTGTGATTGAAAAGTTCTTAATTCTACCAAAGCCACTTAGGGTCACCGCCCCAAAGTTCATTATCCAAAAATGCAAAACTGATTAACAAAACACGGGGTTCACAACCCAATTCATTCCAGTCACAAAACACAGGGTCCACGACCCAACCATTTCGATCACCAACACAGGGTCCACGACCCGTTCATTCATTTCAATTCACTTCCAAAAATACATTACACATAACACATTATTTTTTATGCCATTTTAGCCAAACACCAAGACTCGATATATAATGTCTCTCGACTCTGAGCAACAAGCATTTTGATACTCCGGACATATCACAATTAATCATCGTTACAAACATTCTGGCAATTCTCGCGACCCGGTCCGGCCCTCGATCCACCAAGTCCCTGTGTGCCCCGTCGAGCAATCCCCATGTGAGAATGCCCACTCGAAGTAACCCTCGCGACCCGGTCCAGCCGCTAAGCCACCAGGTCCCCGTGTGACCCCGTCGAGTCAATGCCCGAGTGAGAGTACCCGAGAAAAACTTACAACTCTCATCAATTCTCATTTCCAAAACCGCAATCCTCAAGAGTCAATCACATATATATAGTCGAGGTATTTTGCTAAAATGACCATATTATCCAACACATACTCACGACCCAAAATTAATACTGTCCACAAAGAAACACACTTATCTCAACAACACCAAACGACACAACCAATATCACACAACTTATATATCCACCGATAACCACATGAATCCACGCACAATTTATAACAAAAGGATTTAACTACAAATTACTGACGACATATTCACACCTAATGACATCATCCGAAGGTAGGGAGTTCCTATACTCAACACTAACACACATAGTCAAATAAGCAAATTAAGTCTCGAACACAAGATTCGTCCTTTAAGAAAACCATAATTGTAAATATACCGATTCTTTAGAAAAATGGTTGTAAACAATTCGTTTAGCACATATCGTCAATTTTCAACCATCATATTCACAAAACACGTAATGTATGGGCAAGATACTTGCCTCGATATTCGATATCGGACACTCCGACGAACATGGCTCAATCGGGAAACCTCGAACGCCCACAACTCTCCGGCGGAAACGACGGTAACATACCCGATCGGGAAACGGCGAACGGAAGGGTTCCGAATCAAGTTCTTCACACGGAACCTGATCCTAACATAATACCGTAAAAAATCAATGATCTTACGAGGAAGAATAATCGTAGAACACCCAAAACCCCCCTCTAAGGATTTTCACCGGACACCTTCAAGGCACCGATTAGGAACTCAACAAAACGAAGAATCATTAACAATCAAACCATGGATCAACAAGGAAATTGGTATAATATGACTTAATAATCATCAATCCATCACAAATATAAGTTATCACGGATCAAATGGCGAAATCAACCAAAACCCCCAATTTTCCCAAAAATAGGATTTTAGGAAAACTAACCTTGATTCGCTGGATTGAAGGATGTTATTGAGTGATTAATCGATGTTATCTGCTCCCAAACTTCGTGTATTAGTTGTATAACAACATGTATTCAAGTTCCCAAAGGATCCAGCCGCGGAAGAGAAAGAGAGGAAATGAAAAATGAGTGCAAACAGGACTGCTCGGTCATATTTATACTGGTGCAGCCTAGCGTGCGCTAGACTGCCGAGCTAGCATGCGCTATCGGCCCAGGCCGCAATCCAGAATCCTCACTGCCATACTGACTCGGCCAGGTAGCGTGCGCAGCCTTCCGGCCGTAGCGCGCGCTACCTGCCGGTCGTAGCGTGCGCAGTGCCCCACAGTAGCGTGCGCTACCTGCCGATCCTCCCGAGTCCAGAACCTTTCTACCCCTACTGCCTTGGCCGACTAGTGCGCGCAACCAACCGGCCATAGCGTGCGCTGCCTCCCGGCCGTAGCGTGCTGTCACGCCCCACCTTAAGGCAGCAGGTATCGAACAGCATCCGGCCGAAGCCGTGCGGACGGGCGCGCAACAGGGCCGCGCGCGCACATGGGCCGCGCCAAGCTCACAGAGGACTACCCCCCCTATAATAGGCTTAGTCGGAAAAAACCTTGTGATAGTAGTAGACATTAAAAGGCCGAGGAACCCACTCTTCAGAAAGAAGACCCTAGAAGCTTCAAGATGGAGACCAATTAATTCCAGAAGGTCAAAGATGGGTTCCAGAAGGTCAGAAATCGGGTCGGATTGCTACGGGCCGAATCGGGCCTTGACAGAGACGGGCCGGGACAGTTCGGGCCGGGCCGGGCCGGACGTTCCAGAGGGGTCTGGGGACTCCAAGGGGTCTTCTTAGAATTACCTAGAATTGTATAGATCATTCTAGATGATGGCATTCTTGTAAATACTTGGAATAGTAAGGTTTTGTTGGTAATTTGCTAGACTAGGAGGATTAGTATAAATACCCCTCCTTGGGGCTCATTTGTAACACACTCTTGAGAAATCTGATTTGCTACAGTGCAATAAGAGAAAACCTTCCCCAAGCGTTTCCTTACTTTCCTTCCTAGCAGTCTTGTTCATTAATAGGCTTACTACTTGTAATATCCGCAATTTTCGATTTTCGGTAATTTTCTTTTTTCGGCGAGAGTCCGTTTTGGCGACTCGCTTATGACCGTTTCATCGTGCTGGGAATAATTAATTCTACACTTTTTGACATCCGAGATCGTTTCGGTGTCGTTTTGTTGAGTTCCGTGCTTTTTAGCGACTTTTCCGCACTTGAGTTCGATTCTTGCGAATCTCGTTCGAAACTGCTGTTTCGAGTTTCCTGTAAGTCCATTTAACTTTGTTAGACGTGTTGTGAACTTCGGTTTGGTTATTCGATCACGTATCGTGATTTTCGGGCGTTTTGGGCCATTTTTGTAATTTCTTAAGAGTTACGGGTATCCGTATCTGTAATTGTTGTCTCGACCCGTTTCTTGGTCGCGTATGATGAATTATTGCATTATGTTTTCATTTCGGGTCGTTGATGTTGTCCGCGAACTTTTCGTCGTGTTCGTTCCGTGCGTTTTCGGAAATCGAGTCGTTGAGCCCTGGTGTTCGAGCACTGGCCGGACGATTGCGGGACTGGCCGGACGATTTCGGGCACTGGCCGGACGAGTGCGGCAGGAACCGGCGTAGCGCACGCTACGGCTGAAAGGCTGCGCGCGCTAACCGGCAGGTGTAGCGCCTTCTCGGCCGCCCAGCGCCTGTGCTCAGTGCAGACAGTGGAGTCTGAGGTTACGCAATCGGTCGAGGCTCGGCGGTGGCGCACGCTCTTGCGCCGGGCATTGCGCGCTACGGCCGCGAGTAGCGCTACACGGCCGGCGATCTAGTCCATGGAGTCATCGGATTGCGGCACAGGCGATAGCGCACGCTAGCTCGGCAGCCTAGCGCGCGCTAGTCCGGCCCAGTATAAATGTGACAGAGCAGTCACATTTCATCTCGTTTTTCATTTCCTCCGTACGCGGTTGGCGATTCATGGGTGACGAAGCCATGTTGTTTAACAACAAATCCATGAAGTTCTTGAGTTCATAACATCAATCAATCATCCGTTATCATCCTTTGATCCAGCGAATCAAGGTAATCTTCCTTAGAACCCTAATTTTGTGAATTTGGGGGTTTTTGCATTTTCATCCGATTCGTTCCGTGTTGTTGATTAATTCATGATGGATATGATTAATCTTGGTAGTATTCTTGTGTTTAACATCATTTAATCCATTGTTCTTCGTCGAATCGAAGTGTATTCCTTGATTTCCTTCGAATCGACTTTTTGGGGGATTTGTCATCGATCTCGTTTTTCATCCATTTTCGATGGATCGATTATGGTTAAATGATGTTGTTAAACATATTCTATGGATTGTATATCCATATTTCAACTTGGAAATCCATTTTCGTGTTTTGTCGGGACGAATCGTGTTCTTGGCCGTTTTGGGGAAAACCCTTGAAATTTCGTCGTATGTTCTTTGAATTCAGCGACTTTGGATCGTACTTTGGAATTCATTTTCATTTTTGATTATTGTTGTCCATAGTTTATTGTCGCGGGTTAGCGTTCGGTGGAGTCGGCGGGTTCGTGGTCGGTTCGTGCCAACCTACTTCGGTCGATTCTTCGCGTTTGTGATTACTCGAGGCAAGTACCTTGCCCATACTATTCTTGCTTTATGGATATGATAATTAGTGATCGTCTAAATGTGTTTATTTGATCGTTTGTTTTAAACTTTCAAAAGATTCGGTTTAGCCTTGTTAAAGGCTTGCTTTCAAAACGCGTGTGTTTTGTGAATGGTGTGTCTTGTAAATGACTATGTGAATCCTATGGATATATTTGGTGTTGATGATGCACTTGGTATTTGCGTGTGGGCGTATATTATTTCATTTCAGTGTGTTGTGGTTTGACGTGGTGTTTTGCTAAGTGTTTGATGCCTCTGAGTGAATTGTTTGGATATCTTTGTTGCATTGTGTTATTTGTGTGAATGTGTGGATATGGTTAAAGGTCTACGGTGACACATGGCAAGTGATCATGTGGTCAGGATGCAATAAGTGATTGATCCAACCGTGAGAGCCTGAGATAATCTACGGTGGCACATGGCATGCGATCATGTGGCCAGGATGCAACAAGCGATTGATCCAACCGTGAGATGTGTGTGATTTGTTTCGCTTGCCAGCTCGGGAGGGTCCTTCGAGGCCTCGAGTGGGATTTGTGGCTTCGTCCCGGTCCTAGGCGATACGCGTGCGTGATTACGTTTTTTTAATTTTTTATGTCCGTTGAGGACACGTGATGTTGGGCTCTGGCCCTGTGAATTATTGTCGGTTTTCTATTTGCGAAAACAAAACCTTTGGGCTGTGACCCTGTTGATTTTTGGAAAGATAAGGATTCGGTAATCCTAAATTATTTTCTATTAAAACTCTCGATGGCATTTTAAACTGTTTTATAAATTGTTTCCCTTCTATTGTGGTCTTTCGGTTTTTGGAATGTCTTACTCAAACTCTTGCCTCGGGAAGTACTTTTTGTTACTTTTGTATTTTTGAGGATTCCTGGTTATTGTTATTCGTGGAATGTGAATTGTATGGCTCGTATTTTTGCACTTGTACTTACACTAGCAAAACAGTGGAGTTTTGCTAACCCCCGAGTATTCAGGGGGTGGATGTCTATTTTTGCATTCAGGTTTTGGAGCATAGCACAGGGTCGGCACGAAGGATGATGAAAGATGAACGATACTAATCACACGAGGATCCGTTGATGTCGTATTGGTCTAGTTGTATTTTCTTTTCCACTGCAGTATATTTTTCCCGTTGTACGGGTGTGGTTGTATTTTGACCCCTGCATGGGCATGAGTTGTATTTGAGTTGTATGTGTTTATTGAAAGACCAAATCGGTCTACTGAGCCATTTTAGCCTTAAAAGGCAATGTTTGATTTTAGTTATCAGCCTGGTAGATCCTCGAGGAGAGGGTCTACGGCGTGTAATATCCCTGAGTGGATTGGGGGTGTTACAGAATAGTATCGGAGCTTAGGTTGAGGAAACCTAGGCTGTCGGGTCAAGTCGTGTTGTTTGAGTCTTGTTTCGTCGGATTTAACTGACTGAGTAGTGTCGCGACGCGTCGTTTGAGTTTGTTGGTCGTGATTAGTATCGTGGGGCGATCATCATCTTCGTGCGACCTGTGGATGTAAGTCTCCCTTCTTTATGTTGTGCCTCGTGTGACACGAGCTATTTTTATGATTATTTGATTAGTGATGGAATCCTCTTATGGATTTTGATTTCTTGATATGTGGTTATTTGACTCTCATATTTCGTTCATATGAGGAGTAGTGTCCTGGATTGTGTATCTTGGACTGTAATTTTTTTTTCCGCTGCGTGAGTTCTTTCAAATGGCTTTCGGCCTTTTGCCAATTGAGTTTGATTTCGAAAACCGATTCCTTTAACCGAGTTTTTGGCGTTATGGCCTTGATCGTTTTGGAAAAATTCTTGTGACGGTACTTAGTATTTTGTAAATGGCTTTTGTGAGTTTTTGAAATATTACCGTCATCGGCCTTTCTAACGTTGTAAATGGTTTTTAGCCTGGTGAGTTCCGGCGCGGGACCCACGGCGCTATAATGTTTTGCGTAATTACCTAAAGTTTTTGGGCATTCTAGCCCATTGAATTATCTTTGAAAACCTTGAGTATCTTAGAAAATAAATTTCGAGACGTACTTTTAAAATGAATTATTCTCTCGTGGTACATCCAAGGTGCCACAATATGTTTCAAAATTCTTCTACCTCGAGGACCCAAAATGTTTTGAGATATTTTCAATGTTTTATAAACACTTTTACTTAGACCCGAGGGTCGAATATTCTGAAAGTTTTTCACTAAGAGAAGGTGTCCTCATTTTTGTTCAAACGCAAGATGATTTTCAAAGTCTAGAAAATGAGGTTTGTTCAACTTTTTGTAAAATGATACTCAAGATCAACTGGTGTTTCCAAACTGTTTCCAAAAGGTGGTTTTCGTTTTTAAAACCTATCATTCCTGTTTGTAGTCCAGGAATGTGTGTATGATATTCACATTGTTGTTAGAATGTTAGCTCCCGAGTATGATGGAATTGGTGGTGTGAACGTTGAGTCGTTCGCCATGCATATGTTTTTGTTGTCCCTTTGTGGGAGGTGTGATGACGATCTTTAATGTTGTCATTTCGTGGTGACTTGCGTGTTATCGCACCTATGTGAGCTGTTAAAGCTTGGGTTTGTACGTTTGTGTACATGTGTGAATGTTTCACGATGTTTGTAATTATGTGCTACTTATTGTTCGGGCCATTAAGGTTGCCGAACGATACCATCGTTGCTGTATTGTTTGTGTGTGTATTACTTTACGATGGAAATCGTTGTATATGATATGTGTTATGATTCTTTGTTGAGCTGAGTTGGCATCTCTGCTATGTTGTTTTGCGACGTTATGCCCCATTATATCTAGCATTTTGTATTTTCGGTATGCCGAGCCGAGACGTTTCAACCGTGATGTGCTGGGGCATGCACGTGTAAATTGTCCTTCTCGTCGGTAACACATTTCGAGTGCAGACTCGAGGGACACCGAATTCAGTTTTGCGAATTGGCTACCGAGACTTTCGGAGTTCGCGCTTCAGCACAGTTATCAGGATCGGCTCTGGGAGGCCCAGTGGAGATTTTTCTGTCGGTTGCTTTTTGTGTGGTTAACTTGTTTCCATTGTTGTGAGCTGCGGGGACGACATTTCTTTTATAAGAGGTCGAATATAATACCCGTATTATTTTTGGCTTCTGCATTTTTTCTTTCTCAATTCTATCGACTCGCTCGTGTTCGTTGTTACTTTCTGAACTTGTTCTGTATTTCGGTTTCATCGTCCGAACAAACTGTGATCTTGTTGTGGGCCGATCTGGTTATCGCTGTGACTTTTCGAGTTCGGTTCGATTCTTGTGAACCTTGTTCGGGACTGACATCATCTGGTTCTATTAGTTCTTTTATTCGAAGTGGATCGGATTTGGAACTCTTGTGTTTTCGACTCTGTCGACTCGTTTATGTTCGTTGACATTTCTGGTCTTGTCCTGCCCCTTGCTTTTGTTGATCGAACGAGTGTGGTATTATTTCGGAATAACTCGTTTTTCGTTGTGACTTTTCAATCGCTATTCCTTTTCCGGTGGATCTTATGGGAATGCACGTCTTGTAGTTTTCACCAGATCGTCCTGGGAGTTGTTTAAATTTTATTATCCTTCGTGTTTCGGACATGATTGTTCGATTTTTGTTGTCTCGATCGTTTGTTTGTTTGGTTTTGTTCTCGTTTCGTGATTGTTGAGCATTCAGGCTCCTTCCTAATTCCCTTAAGTTCGGGAAGTTAGTCTCGTTTTCAATCTTCCAACCTTTGGGCGGTGGAATTCCGTATTTGTTCAGCGGTTGGCTCGCGTTTTGATTGATGTACCGTTGGGTTGGTCAATCCTATTGATTTTCGTTCGTTGTGTTTTGTGATTGTCTGGATAATTGACTCGATTGTATTGTCTGTTTGATGACACTTGTCACTTGTTGATTTTATTATGTTTCTACCAGTGGCGTTGTGTTGGTCATCGTGGGGCGTGTTTTCACGTCGTATGTCTCTTTGCGTTGCTTGTGGCGTTCCGTCGTTGGCGCGAGTTTCGGTTCTTGTGTATCTCGTTGAGTGTTTTCTGGCAGGATGTTGCACCTCCCTACTTATTTTAAGTTTCGGGACGAAACTTCTTTTAAGGAGGGTAGAATGTAATATCCGCAATTTTTGATTTTCGGTAATTTTCTTTTTTCGGCGAGAGTCCGTTTTGACGACTCTCTTATGACCGTCTCATCGTGCTGGGAATAATTAATTCTACACTTTTTGACATCCGAGATCGTTTCAGTGTCGTTTTGTTGAGTTCCGTGCTTTTTAGCGACTTTTCCGCACTTGAGTTCGATTCCTGCGAATCTTGTTCGAAACTGCTGTTTCGAGTTTCCTGTAAGTCCGTTTAACTTTGTTAGACGTGTTGTGAACTTCAGTTTGGTTATTCGATCACGTATCGTGATTTTCGGGCATTTTGGGCCATTTTTGTAATTTCTTAAGAGTTACGGGTATCCGTATCTGTAATTGTTGTCTCGACCCGTTTCTTGGTCGCGTATGATTAATTATTGCATTATGTTTTCATTTCGGGTCGTTGATGTTGTCCGTGAACTTTTCGTCGTGTTCGTTCTGTGCGTTTTCGGAAATCGGGTCGTCGAGCCCTGGTGTTCGAGCACTGGCCGGACGGTTGCGGGACTGGCCGGACGATTGCGGGCACCGACCGTACGGGTGCGGCAGGAACCGGCGTAGCGCACGCTACGGCCGGAAGAGGCTGTCGCGCTAACGGCAGTGTAGCGCACGCTATCGGCAGCCTGCGCCTTATCGGAGTGCAGACGGTGGCGTCACGGGTTGCAGAATCGGTCGAGGCTCGGCGGGTAGTGCACGCTGCGCCGGGCATTGCGCGCTTCGACCGGCGAGTAGCGCGCTACGGCCGGAAAAGGCTGCGCGCTACTGGCCAGCGGCGATCTAGTCCGATGAGTCACTGGATTGCGGCACAGGCGATAGCGCACGCTAGCTCGGCAGCCTAGCGTGCGCTAGTCCGGCCCAGTATAAATGTGACAGAGCAGTCACATTTCATCTCGTTTTTCATTTCCTTCCTTCTCCGTCCGCGGCTGGCGATTCATGGGTGAGGAAGCCATGTTGTTTAACAACAAATCCATGAAGTTCTTGAGTTCATAACATCAATCAATCATCCGTTATCATCCTTTGATCCAGCAAATCAAGGTAATCTTCCTTAGAACCCTAATTTCGTGAATTCGGGGGTTTTTGCATTTTCGTCCGATTCGTTCCGTGTTGTTGATTAATTCATGATGGGTATGATTAATATTGGTAGTATTCTTGTGTTTAACATCATTTAATCCATTGTTCTTCGTCGAATCGAAGTGTATTCCTTGATTTCCTTCGAATCGACTTTTTGGGGGATTTGTCCTCGATCTCGTTTTTCATCCATTTTCGATGGATCGATTATGGTTAAATGATGTTGTTAAACATATTCTATGGATTGTATATCCATATTTCAACTTGGAAATCCGTTTTCGTGTTTTGTCGGGACGAATTGTGTTCTTGGCCGTTTTGGGGAAAACCCTTGAACTTTTGTCGTTTTTTCTTTGAATTCAGCGACTTTGGGTAGTACTTTGGAATTCATTTTCATTGTTGATTATTGTTGTCCGTAGTTTATTGTCGCGGGTTAGCGTTCGGTGGAGTCGGCGGGTTCGTGGTCGGTTCGTGCCAACCTACTTCGGTCGATTCTTCGCGTTTGTGATTACTCGAGGCAAGTACCTTGCCCATACTATTCTTGTTTTATGGATATGATAATTAGTTATCGTCTAAATGTGTTTATTTGATCGTTTGTTTTAAACTTTCAAAAGATTCGGTTTAGCCTTGTTAAAGGCTTGCTTTCAAAACGCGTGTGTTTTGTGAATGGTGTGTCTTGTAAATGACTATGTGAATCCTATGGATATATTTGGTGTTGATGATGCACTTGGTATTTGTGTGTGGGCGTATATTATTTCATTTCAGTGTGTTGTGGTTTGACGTGGTGTTTTGCTAAGTGTTTGATGCCTCTGAGTGAATTGTTTGGATATCTTTGTTGCATTGTGTTATTTGTGTGAATGTGTGGATATGGTTAAAGGTCTACGGTGACACATGGCACGTGATCATGTGGTCAGGATGCAACAAGTGATTGATCCAACCGTGAGAGCCTGAGATAATCTACGGTGGCACATGGCATGCGATCATGTGGCCAGGATGCAACAAGCGATTGATCCAACCGTGAGATGTGTGTGATTTGTTTCGCTAGCCAGCTCGGGAGGGTCCTTCGAGGCCTCGAGTGGGATTTATGGCTTCATCCCGGTCCTGGGCGATGCGCGTGCGTGATTACGTTTTGTTGATTTTTTATGTCCGTCGAGGACACGTGATGTTGGGCTCTTTCCCTGTGAATTATTGTCGGTTTTCTATTTGCGAAAACAAAACCTTTGCGCTGTGACCCTGTTGATTTTTGGAAAGATAAGGATTCGGTAATCCTAAATTATTTTCTATTAAAACTCTTGATGGCATTTTAAACTGTTTTATAAATTGTTTCCCTTCTATTGTGGCCTTTCGGGTTTTGGAATGTCTTACTCAAACTCTTGCCTCGGGAAGTACTTTTCGTTACTTTTGGATTTTTGAGGATTCCTGGTAATTGTTATTCGTGGAATGTGAATTGTATGGCTCGTATTTTTGCACTTGTACTTGCACTAGCAAAACAGTGGAGTTTTGCTAACCCCCGAGTATTCGGGGGGTGGATGTCTATTTTTGCATTCAGGTTTTGGAGCATAGCACAAGGTCGGCACGAGGGATGATGAAAGATGAACGATACTAATCACACGAGGATCCGTTGATGTCGTATTGGTCTAGTTGTATTTTCTTTTCTGCTGCAGTATATTTTTCCCGTTGTACGGGTGTGGTTGTATTTTGACCCCTGCGTGGGCATGAGTTGTATTTGAGTTGTATGTGTTTATTGAAAGACCAAATCGGTCTACTGAGCCATTTTAGCCTTAAAAGGCAATGTTTGATTTTAGTTATCAGCCTGGTAGATCCTCGAGGAGAGGGTCTACGACGTGTAATATCCCTCAGTGGATTGGGGGTGTTACACTACTTAGGCTTGAGACAACCTAAGAGTGCCGCACGGTAAGGACTTAGCGAGGCGCAAGTATATCCCCGTGACAGTTGGTATCGGAGCCAAGGTTGAGACAACCAAGGCGGAGTTTCGATGATTGCTAGCTGATCGTGCAAGGAGTAAGATGGCACAATCATCCGACGTCACCCAACCCAACACTCAGGCCGAGAAGACCAAGAAGGGCAGAGACAAGTCTGTCGACCGGATTGCTGCCATGGACAGCCGAGTGACTCGACTGGAGGAGGTCTATGATGAGGTTGCGAAGAGGGTGGATGACTTAGAAGAAGCTGGTGAGGAGCTGAACAACGAGGTACTTTCTACTATCAATGCTTGTGAAGGCGACATGAAGCAAGAGTTGGCCGATTTTCGGGCCATGATCTTGGCCATGCAAGAGGGCATGGAGGTTCTCAAGACGGAGATGGCAACAGTGAAGAGGGCGATTGCCAATGGAGAACATGTGGGTGCGACACCCGCACGAATTGACATCCCAAGGCCTGGGAAGTTCAACGGATCGAGAAATGCCAAGGAGATTGACAATTTCTTATGGAACCTGGAGCAGTACTTTGGTGCCTCAAACATTCGAGATGATGACACCAAATTGCGGACGACTCCCTTGTACATAGACGACACAGCCGTACTATGGTGGCGGACCAAGCAGACTGACATTGAGAGCGGTGCATACAGGATGGCTTCCTGGGAAGACTTCAAGGCCGAATTGAAGAAGCAATTCTATCCCGAGAATGTAGAGTTCGAGGCTCGGGGTAGGCTAAAGAGACTTAGCCACACCCGTACGATCAAAGATTATGTCAAGGAGTTCTATGAAATTGTACTGGAGATACCAAGTTTGACGGCGACCGTCAAGCTGTTTGCATTCATGGACAGACTCAAGCCTTTCGCAAGGCAAGAGTTGGAAAGGCGCAATGTTCAGGACGTGGCGACTGCCATTGTTGTGGCCGAGGGCCTAAGGGAGTTGAAAACCAGCGATAAGCCGAGGACTTTATGCACAGATAAAGGCAAAGGTGGGAGAGACCGCCCATCAAGGTTCAGGCCAAACAAATACTCGGGCAAGCAACCAGTAGACGAGACCGATAAGCCGAGAGGTTGTCACATTTGTCATATTACCTTTCACCTGAAGTACGATTGCCCATTTCGGAGAAAGAAGGTCGCAGCCATTCAAGAAACCATAGAGACCGAGGTTGCGGATGGTGCGCACATGGTCTCATTGAGTTTGCTCAATGCTGTCAAAGCTATTGTGGAGCCGGCGAAGGGACCTAGAAAGGAGTCTATGTTTGTGGATGCCTTGATCGGAGGCACAGACATCAACGCTTTAGTGGATACAGGAGCTACGCACAACTTCATGTGGGACAGCGTAGCTAAAGCATTACGACTTACCATCACTCCAACAAATGGATCGATCAAGATAGTGAACACCCATGCTAAACCGGTGACCGGCGAAGCACGAGGAGTGAAAGCAAAGATAGGTGACTGGCAGGGAATGATCACCTTCACTGTAGTGACCATCGATGACTACGATTTAGTTCTTGGGTTACAATGGTTCGATCAGGTAGGGGCTTGCATTCTTCTATTCTCAGATTCCTTGGTCATTTTAGATTCCGACAGGACACAGGCCATTCCGGCCAGGAGGGAAGCAAAGGGGACAAGCACCCTTTCAGACATACAACTTAGTCAGGGACATTGGAAGCAGGAAGAGACTTCGCTGCATTTTACGTTCCTGATGATGGAAACGATATTGAAGGGAAGGATGCACCAAAGGAAGTTCAAGCCGTTTTGGAGGAGTTCCAGGATGTGATGCCCACGGAACTACCTAAGAAGCTGCCACCCAGACGGGATGTGGACCCCAAAATTGAACTTATTTCCGATGTGATCTCCCGTTTTGTTCCAAAAGAAGCATGATGGATCCTTACGTATGTGCGTGGACTATAGGGCACTCAACAAACTGACGGTTCGCAACAAGTATCCCATTCCACTCATTGGAGAGCTGTTTGACCAACTGGGAGGTGCCAAATACTTTTCAAAGATCGACCTGAGACCCAGATATTGGCAGGTCCGGATAGCCAAAGGAGACGAACCCAAGACTGCCATGGCGACCAGGTATGGTTTGTTTGATTTTCTTGTGATGCCGTTCTGGCATACAAACGCCCCAGCGACCTTTTGCACACTGATGAACAAGGTATTTCAACCATACATAGACAAGTTTGTTGTCGTTTATTTGGATGATATTGTCATTTACTCATCACCGATGGAGGAGCATGTAGAACACTTGTGACAGGTGTTCCAGGCATTACGGGACAATGAACTTTATGTAAAGTTGGAGAAGTGCTCATTCGCCCAACAGGAAGTGACTTTTCGGGGGCACCATATCAAGGATGGCCGCATAATGATGCACAAGGCCAAAGTGAAAGTCGTGCGAGACTGGGAGCCGCCAACCAGCGTAACCCAACTCCGATCATTTCTGGGACTCATGAACTACTACCGGAAGTTCATCGAGGGATACTCTCGAATAACAGCACCATTAACGGATCTATTGAAGAAGGACCACAAATAGGAGTGGACGGATAAGTGCCGAGAGGCCTTTGAGCGACTCAAAGGCGAAGTGACGAAGCATCCAGTTCTTGCCTTGCCAGACCATGCCAAGGCATATGAGGTTCAGACCGATGCATCTGATTATTCCATCAGAGGAGTATTGATGCAGCTATAACATCCCGTTGCCTATGAGAGCAGAAAATTGAATGATACCGAGAGACGGTACTCGGTACACGAGAAGGAAATGACCGCCGTGGTACATTGCCTTAGAGCTTGGAGACATTATTTACTTGGGAGCAAGTTTGTGGTACGAACAGACAACGTAGCCACAAGTTATTTTCAAACTCAGAAGAAGCTCATGCCAAAACAAGCAAGATGGCAGGAATTCCTAGCTGAGTTCGATTATACCCTGGAGTATAAGCCTAGAGTACTTAACCGAGTAGCCGATGCATTAAGCTGGAAGGCCGAGCTTGCAGCCTTGACCAAGGCCGAGGGAAGCATCAAGGACCGCATACGCGAGGGACTGGGACAGGACCCTTTCGCAGGAAACATCATGGAGCTTTTCAGGAGTGGCAAGACAAGACGGTTCTGGGAACGAGACGAGCTACTCTTTACCAAAGGCAATCGCTTGTACGTGCCCAAATGGGGGAACTTACAGAGGGACATCATGAAGGAATGCCACGATACACTATGGGCTGGACACCTAGGTATGCACCGTACAATGGCTTTAATTGACAATTCCTACTTTTGGCCCAGGATGAGTGAGGACGTTGAGGCATACGTCCGGACATGTCTTGTATGTCAACAAGACAAGGTGGAGCAACAACAACCTGGTGGACTACTTCAACCATTACCCATACCGGAACACCCATTTGAAAGCATTTCAATGGACTTTATTTCGGCTTTGCCTAAATTGGAGGGGTACGGGTCGATCATAGTTGTGGTGGACAGGTACTCAAAATACGCAACCTTTATTCCAGCACCGGCGGACGTAATGGCTCTGGAGACGTCCAAGTTGTTCTTAAAGCATGTGGAAAAACATTGGGGCATTCCAAGGACAATCGTGAGTGACCGAGACCCATGTTTCACAGGGAAGTTTTGGTCTGGACTTTTCAAGCTATTGGGCTCGAATTTAGCATTCTCAACAAGTTTCCACCCACAGACGGACGGGCAGACAGAACGAGTTAACGCAGTACTTGAGTGCTACTTGCGGCACTATGTGAGTGCCAATCAGCGGGATTGGGCCAAACTCTTAGACACGGCCCAATTCTCATACAATTTGCAGAAGAGTGAATCAACCGGACGCAGTCCATTCGAGCTTGCCACAGGGAGACAATCGGCGACAACAAATAACATTGCCACCGGATACACGGGACAGAGTCCCGCAGCTTATACCTTTGCTAAGTCAATACAGGAGGAATCAAACTTGGCTCGAGCATCATTCGACAAGGCAGCCAAGAAGATGAAGAAATGGGCCGATCTTAAACGACGAGCGGTCGAGTTCAATGAAGGCGACTTAGTTATGGTGAAACTTCTCCCGCAGCAATTTAAAGCATTTTGGGCTGTGCATAAGGGACTTATCCGAAGATACGAGGGACCCTACAAGATCGAGCGGCGTGTTGGGACAGTTTCATATCGAGTGGAACTACCGCCGAAGATAAAGATACACCCGGTCTTTCATGTTAGCCAACTGAAGCCTTACCATCAGGACATGGAGGATCCGGGCCGAGCTCAGTCACACCGAGCGCCTACTGCCGTGATTACTTCCTTCGACAAGGAAGTAGCCGAGATCATTTCACATCGGGATGTTCGACGAAGGGGCGTGGCCCCATACACCGAATACTTTGTGCATTGGAAGGGACTCCCAGACGCTGAAAATAGATGGGAACATGAGGATCACCTATGGTAATTCCGGCAGAAGATTGAAGAATATCGGGACAGCATCGTGCCGAGGACGGTCACGACTTTGGTGGGGGAGAATGTCACGCCCCACCTTAAGGCAACAGGTATCGAACAGCATCCGGTCGAAGCCGTGCGGACGGGCGCGCAGCAGGGACGCGCGCGTACATGGGCCGCGCCAAGCTCACAGAGGACTACCCCCCTATAATAGGCTTAGACGGAAAAAGCCTTGTGACAGCAGTAGACATTAAAAGGCCGAGGAACCCACTCTTCAGAAAGAAGACCCTAGAAGCTTCAAGATGGAGACCAATCAATTCCAAAAGATCAAAGAGGGTTCCAGAAGGTCAGAAATCGGGTCGGATTGCTACGGGCCAAATCGGGCCTTGGCTGGGCCGGTCCGGGACACTTCGGGCCTGGCCGGGCCGGACGTTACAGAGGGGTCTGGGGACTCCAAGGAGTCTTCTTAGAATTGCCTAGAATTGTATAAATCATTATAGATGATTGCATTCTTGTAAATACTTGGAATAGTAATGTTTTGTTGGTAATTTGCTAGACTAGGAGGATTAGTATAAATACCCCTCCTTGGGGCTCATTTGTAACACACTCTTGAGAAATCTGATTTGCTACAGTGTAATAAGAGAAAACCTTCCTCAAGCATTTCCTTACTTTCCTTCCTAGGAGTCTTGTTCATTAATAGGCTTACTACTTAAGCTTGAGACAACCTAAGAGTGCCGCACGGTAAGGACTTAGCGAGGCGCAAGTATAACCCCGTGACAGTGCGCTACCTTCTGGCCGTAGCGTGCGCTACGCCGGTTCCTGTCGCACCCGCCCGGCCAGTGCCTGCACCCGTCCAGCCAGTGCCTCCACTCGTCCGGCCAGTGCCCGACCACCATGATTCGACGACTCGATTTTCCGAAATCGCACGGAACGAACACGACAAAACACTCGGGGACAACATCATCGAGTCGAAATGAAAACAACGGATAACCAATCATCACATACGGTCATAAACGCTAAAATAAGTTGTCGAGAAAATAATACCGGGACTCGACAATCGGGAAATATCCAAAAAAAAATCCAAAATAGCCGGAACGAAAATCGTGGGTATTACAATAACCTTACCAATCCATAATAATCCAATCCTTACCATAATCCACATTTTGCATCCTCGAATGACGAAATGAACTTAACAACAATTATCTGTATTGAATTTCAAAAATACCAACAATCCTCAAAACATCATCATAACTCATAATCATGAAATAATTCATCCGTGCCAAATCCTGTCCATCGGATTACACAATCAAAACTCAACCTGGATAAACCAATAGTACACAACATATCTGTAGATCAACTACCATATGATAATGATAATAAATCCCGAACATCGACGTACAGTCCGAATGCTTATACGATCAATAACCAGATCAACCAATATGTCAACTGAGAATATCACCAACATGATAACTCCAATATGACCAACAAAGAATCAATGATAACCGAGAGTACCCTCAACATGGTAAACTCCCAACACGATCAACAAAGATCAACAATAACCAAGAATACCCTCAACAAGGTAGACTCCAAATGATCAACAAAGGACCAACAATAACCGAGAATACCATCAACAAGGTATACTCCAAATGATCAACAATAATGGATCTCAAAGAAATAACTCCGACTGTCGAACATACCCCTCGGGCGTATGAACAACCAATCACAAACCATCGAACATACCCAACCATGAATGGAGGATGAACGACCAAAAAATATGGCTCAAAGATGGAAATTATAGTACGCCCGATCTGGAAATGAGTCCATGCACAAGCCAGCCCGGGTATTGATCACATACACGTGTGGTCTTGTACCTAATTAGCCTCACGAACTACTTCTCGTGTGCACGGTTCAATGTGGAAATATCAACACATAACCATCATGTGCCCGGCTAAAAATCCTACACAATAACCAATTGGCATGCAGATATGACTCCAGATATGTCACGATGCAACATGACAACGAAACTCAAAGAAACACATACCCAATAAGGATCAAAAGACTCACCGAAGTGAACAATGAAAAGTCGACACGACTAATCAATATCCAAACCATCAATCCTGGGATCATCATCCCCAAATGAATGACCACCACAATCTACGATCTCAAGACAACAGTCCTGGGATCAACATCCCTCAATGAATAACCGATACGAAACTCATTACACGAAACTTCAACATATACAATAACTCGACATACTAATTATCCACATGACTGCACAAATACTTAGATTACCTCAAAGCCGAGGACCATATCCATCAACATCCCCCAATGAGACGATCAACACAACCATTAATACCAACAATAGTCCTGGGATCAACATCCCTCAACGAACAACCAGTACGAATCTCAATATACGAAGCCTCAACATACAACATATACAACTCAACATAATAATTATCTCATAACTGAACAATACATAAATTACCTCAAAGCTGAAGGCAGCATCCTTTCCACGAACAACATCCCTGAACGAATACACAGTTATACAAATAATCTCAAATAAGGTATCATCTATTCAATACCAATAAACCTTTATCCCGATACTTATGTCATCACGATAACTATCCTCGATATCTGATGTTCTATATGTAATACCCGTACTTTTTGTAAATCTTCTACTCTTGTGCTTTGTAATTTTTACACTCGCGTAAGTGTTTAGTAAGCTTATATTAATCTTGGAACGCTTGTCAATTGGATTTACCCCATTTTATTGTTCGGATCGTCGCTGTTTTCGGATCCTTGATGCGATTATACTACATTCGTGTAAAGGGTAGCGCACGCTATGCACACCTTGTAGCGCACGCTAATTTAGTGAGGGTAGCGCACGCTATCCGTTATAGTTAGCGCACGCTACTAATGTATTTGAGGCAGACAGTCCAGTAGCTACTGTACTGAAAAAGGGAATTCCTAGCGTATGCTAGGTGTGACTGGTAGCGTACGCTAGATTTTAGTAGTAGCGCACGCTACGTTACTAGAGTAACGTGCGCTAAAGAGAGCAGAGCGGGGGACAATAGGTTCTGGGCTGGGCACTGACTACCAAGTAGCGCACGCTATTAGAAATAATTAGCACATGCTAATTGAACACTAGCGCACGTTATTAACAGGTGTTAGCGTACGCTAACGAGGCTGGCAGAGGCTACTGGATTGCCTGGTGAGTCCAATAGCGCGCGCTATTTTTCATGACTAGCGCACGCTAGTTCCTATTTAGTATAAATAGGATATTTCCGTTCCCAAATCGTCATTTCTTCCTTCCTTCATCTCCTTGGACGATTTGGGCGATTCCGGGCGATTTGTGAGGAGTTCTTCGAGCTGAAATTATCTAGCAACATCTTTGAGTTACTAGTTCGGATTTATCAACGTTTAATCCTCTCTACTGCTACAAATCAAGGTAAACTTCTCACAACCCTAGATTTTCAGGATTTGGGAATTTTCCATCCTATCTCTTCGATCCAGCTTGTTGTTATGTTAGAGTATATCGAGTACGAGTTATCTACCTTGGATACATGTTTTCCTACGGATTTATTGGTATATTATTGGAGTTCTTGAGTATTTGGGATATTTGTCTTGCGAATCACTATCTAAGAGAATTATTCCCGGAACACATGTATCGGGGTAGTAAATTCGAGTGATTCCAACTTATTTTCATACCGATGGGGTTTTGATAATTGAATCACGAACTTGTCTAGGTTTGGAGTTGTCGAATCCTTCAATCTTGGTACCTTGTCGTTCGTACCCTTTCCTCTCGATTCCAGGCAAGTGATTCTTGTGAATGTTATGTTCTTAAATGTGAAAAGTAATGCATGTGATTGTGAGAGTTGCTTTCGTTCACTCCGAGAGGACCCGACGGGGTCGAGGAGGGTTCCGCTTATGTCGGTTCCGTGAATATTTGGGTTAGCCACTCCGAGATGATCCGACGGGGTCGAGGAGGGATTCTCGCATTGTCGAGTCCATGATTAATCAAGAGATATCATCATTTACAAATATGTTTGGATAACTGTATTTTCCGGAAAATCATTATCATGGCTTTGAATTGGTGCATATACTTTTATGTATAAGACTTGACATTTCACTTGTAATACTTGCTCTAACCCCTATCGTTTGGGGAAAATTACTTTTGTGTTTTTCAGGTACTAGGAATCCATACGAGCGAGCACCGGGACGATACGATGAGGATGGCGAGGCGTGATACTGTGGCTAGTTGTGTTCCGTTTTGTTTGGTCGTTGTTCTATTCGGTCTATTTTATCCTTGTAATAATAAATGGTACTCAAGTACTTTAGGAAAGTCCTTTTCCATTGTCGTACATCTTCTTGTATTTCTTCATGGTATTGTTTGTCTGTGGTTGAACTTCCTTGTTTGTATCGAATTTATTGATTCCCAAGTGGATTTTGTCAAATTTAATACGTTGTGAGTGAGATAAGCCTAGTGGGTCCCAGGTCGGGATTTACGGCGCTGTGATATTCTCCGAATATCTCGGGGGGTGTTACAGAATTTGGTATCAGAGCTTAGGTTTATGGATACCTAGGTTGTCGGATTGCTGGGTCTAAATGTATTATTCCGAGAACATAGTATCATCGCACTCCCGTCATCTCGTACGACCAGTACTCGTAAGTTCCCTATCTTATTTACCCTATTTATTCACTCATTATCATTCGATTATGGGACATGATAAGTCCATATTCTAGATGGGATTGCTTCGAGCTATGCTTATTATTTTACTTCCATTTTCTTTAGAGTGTCAACTGGTAGAGGACGTGGATGCGGCCGTGGTCGTGGCCGAGGGCGTGGCGCAGCCGGTGGAGCGGCCATGTCCCTCAGCTCGGTAGGAGGCTCAGCTATGCCTAGCTTGTCGGACTCTATTCAACCTAGCACTGGTAGTCATTATGAGCCGTCAGCCAGTCTGGGAACTTCTACAGGGAGCCAACCGGATGTGGGTCTTGCCACCATACTGCAGCAAGTGGCGAACCAAATGGCTCTTTTAACCCAGGCGGTACAGCTTAACCAACCACCTCACATCGACATGGCCGAGAAGTGGTTACAAGATGTTATTCGTATGCGCCCTCCCCAATTTATTGGTGCAAATGATCTGATCGGCTGGGAAGATTGGATAAATGAGATGAATAAAGTTTTCATGGCCGTGAATTGTCCAGAGGCACGTAAGGTTCCAGTTGCCCAGTACTTCCTATCAAGGGATGCGGCTAGTTGGTGGCAAGCTGTTGCACCTCAGGATCGGGTGGTTTCATGGGACGAGTTTAAGGAATTGATGGAGGCCGAGTTCTGCCCGTGGCTGGTTCAGGAGGCCAGGATTCGAGCCTTTTACGAATCTAAACCCCAGGATGTCCCTGTTGTTCGGATTCGGTGCCTAAAACGAAGGCCCAGCGGAAGCGGTAAAACGAAAATTAATTCGATCCGAATCCCTACGAGGATCGATCGAGCTACGTATATACGAATATCAAAACGAATAACAAGAGATATAGAAACTCACCCTTGTAGTCCGTTGATTAGATGGATAACCTTCTCTTGAGATATTCCCCAGGCTTTGCTTGATCTCTACGAATCTATTCCGCTTCAAGCCCTTGAACGATCCAATGCCGAAAGCACCGCGTGTCTACTTGCCACGCGCCGGAAAAACGAACGGAATGACAACACTTTGCTATCCTCCGAGGATACGGCTAGAGCTCGGTGATGAAGCTATTGATTTTGATGAATATACTCCAAGTATGTTTATCAAAATTCTCTCAATAATTTTTTCTCAATTTTCTCCATGAAAAATGAAGAAGAAGTTAGTGAAGAAGATGAAGATGAGTATGAACACCATGAAATGTACTCTAAGTTCTATTCTCTCTCTTCTTCAAACTCACTTACATATATCTCTCCTCCAAGGTGTGAATTATATATGTTATATGATGAAGTCTTCTCAATCACAAGCTTACATATATATATTCTTTATTCACCTTCCACCAAACTTATACAACTCATTCACATGAGAGGTATCCCCACCATGTCAATATCATCCATATAAAATGGAAACAAAAGATAAGGGGAAATTAGGTGGAAAAGAGGAGGGTGGCCATGATGAAAAACAGACGAGTTCGGTTCGTTTCGGACTCCCGAAAGTCCAAACAGATAAACTCCGATTCCGTTTCGATGTATTTATATCGATTAATTAATCCAATTAATTAAACATATCAAATACAAAATAATATAATTAATTTCTCCAAGAAATAATTATATACATGAATTAAATTAATCACCCAGTAATTTATTTAATTCATTAGGCCGTAAATCAATTTATCCAATAAATCAATTTAGACATCTAATGTCCCAAATTTAGATATCCAATATCTAATACACATAATGAGAGAATTAGCTTGATTCATTTCGTCGTCAATCCTAATGCGCGACTCGGTAGGTCCGTCTCAGTCAGCAATGGGAGGAACCAAAGAGTAGTAGCACCACCTAGCCAGCCTGGCGGCCTACACTGTACCCCAACTGAGAACGAATGACTGGGATCATTCAAGAACCATTCTATCATGAATACCAGTATACGTATAAACCCTTCTTTCAAATGTCCCGATCAAGTTATAGGGTCACGGTCAGTCAAACCCTATCTGTACTTGACGCTATGCATGCGTTAATGCAAATCGAGATCATCGAGCTCTCGTGTATCTAATACAGCTAGCTCCAATGCTTTGGCCAAAGACTTATGATCTCATCTGCTAATAACCGCATAGGACATATAACCCGTTCACTAACAGGAGAAAGAATTCTATCTTGGTATTCATGAGACGCTACTTGCCCATCAAGATGCACGTTGAGGTTGACCCCCGCCTTCCGGTTTACAGGGTCGAACTACTCTAATGAAAATCTTGACGTCACAAGCACATCCCTACTAAATCCTCAAGTCGAAGGTTCACGAATACCTATCACAACCTTTCGATTCCATCATTGACTGTCCCGGAGTGAAGTCCGTGTGATGAATCGAGGGTGAGTCGGTCCGAGTATACTAATCCAATTAGCATACCTATAACGTGTGCTCCCACTAACCATTCGTGTTCAACAGGCACTCTCCTTGTCAAAGAACACGTCATACAAGTCTTTACATAAACTTAACGCCCAGTCAAGTTTCATCGACTTGCGAACGATTAAGTATTTGAGCTATAAACCTTTCCAGTGCCGACCCCCTTATCCAATAAGGAGTGGAACGTTTTGTTCTCAAATACACGGACTAGTTTCTATATGTATATTTACGAGTTAGGAATGCCAGTAACTACTAGTAAATAAAGAAAAATTCATTGCCTTATATAAATGATTTACATAATTATAAGAACAATGCCCTCACTCAACAACCTATGAGTGGCATTCGAGGGCATACTCCTAACAATCTCCCACTTGCACTCAATGCCACACACTATGGTATCTAATACCAATGTTCTCCAGATTATGCTCCAAGCTAATCTGAGAATGTGGCTTGGTCAGTGGATCAGTGACGTAGTCGGCTGACTCTACTCTATGCAGCACAATGTATCTCTTTGCGATCAAATACTCTTACGAGATGATACTCTCTCAATATGTTTGGTACTGTTGGGAAACCTCGGCTCTTAGGCCTATGCTACCGCTCTGGCAGCGCATCACAAGGTGTCACGAGAAGTTTACCTAGTAACTTCTTAACCCTTCCTTTGGAGGCCTCCGTGGCCGCTTTATACTCAGCCTAACTGGTGGAATCAGCAGTCACGCTATACTAGGCACTATGCCAAGATACTGCTCTTCCATTAAGAGTAAATGTAGCCAGAAGTAGACATATAATCGTCTTTCTGTCCTTGGAAGTCCAATACAGTGAATCCCACCACATTCTGTACTCCACCACCATATATAAGAATTAGATCTCTTAGTACTTCTAAAGTACTTGAGAACATTCTTTACGGCGGTCTAATGTTCCCTGATCAAGTTAGCCCGAAACCTACTTACCACGCTTCCGGCATGCGCAATGTCGTGTCTTGTACACAATAAAGCATATGTAAGGCTACCCACTTCCGAAGCATATGGTATATAACTCATTTCCTTTCATTGTTCCTCACTATGAGGACACATCTCCAAGGTGAGTTTTATTCCATGTCGCATCAGAAGGAACCCTCTTTAAGATCTAATCTATATAGAGGGCTTGGGAAAAACTTATCATTCTCTTCGATCTATCCCAGTAGAGTCGAATCCCAAGAATATAGGTTTCTTCTCCCAAGTCTTTCATGGAGGAATTACTCGAAAGCCAAGCTTTCCCAGAACTGAGCATTCCCATATCATTTCCTATTAGTAGAATGTCATCTACATATAGTACTTAGAATGTGATCTTGCTCCCACTAACCCTCTTGTATACACAAGATTCCTCTTCATTTTGCACGAAGTCAAACTCTTTGACCGTCTCGTCAAAATGAAGGTCCCAACTACATGAAGACTGCTACAGTCCATTTCATGGAGTCTACATCCACCATTGCTAGGTCATTGGTCGCGGGTCGGTCTCTTGTTTATCACTTGGAACCTCGAGGAAACCCATGTAATACCCGATTGTAATTCAGTAATTATCATTCAGTATTTATCATTCAGTAATTGATACTCAGTAATTTTCACTCATTATTAATCATTTGTCACTCAGATTCAGTCATGGTATTCATCATCCAGAGTAATTGTATCGTGTATCAATCGTCATTCATCACTAATCTGATTGGAGTTTCGTGCCGTGTTTATCATCATTGTCATTTTCGTTGCGAGCTGTGCGTGAGGGGTAGCGCATGCTACGTACTCCTTTTAGCGTACGCTAATTGGGTATAGGTAGCGCATGCTACCACTCAGCTTTAGCGCACGCTAAGGTTGCCCTGGCTGCAGTTCAGAAGGTACTGGACTGCAGGTGAGTTATAAGTAGCGCACGCTACGAATGGTAAGTAGCGCGCGCTAGTGAGGTGTAGTAGCGCACGCTAATATGTGGTGTAGCGCGCGCTAAGGACAGGTCAGGTTGAGTCCAGTGGCTACTGGACTGCACTAGATTAATTCTTAGCGCACGCTATGCATTGTTTTTAGCGTACGCAATCGATATTATAGCGCACGCTAAATAATGGTTGTAGCGCACGCTATCGAGGTCAGATCAGAGGACAGGCAGTTTCTAGATTCCAGTACTGGGCAAAAAATTATTCGTTAGCGCACGCTAACTATGAGTATTAACGCACGCTAATGATATGGCCGTAGTGCACGCTACAAAAAGGTACGTAGCGCGCGCTACCGTTTTCGGACAGTGGGTACTGGAATACCCAAATTTCCCGTTAGCGCACGCTACGCATTAGGGCTAGCGCACGCTAACCTGGAGCGACTATATAATGGACAGTTGGCCTGAGTTTCGTCATTTCTCACTTCCTTTCATTTTTGGTGCGACTTCGGGCGATTTTGGGTGACTTGGAGTGTTCTCTTCGAGCTTCTATCATCCATCATCATATTCAAGGCTTTGAGTTGGATTATCATCACTTTATCATCTCCTTAACATCAAATCAAAGGTATTAATTTCTTGGATCTAGAATTTCGGATTTTTGGGTTTTCCTTCCGATTTCTTCGTGTAAGCTTGGATTATCATTGGAATATGTTAGATATGGATTATCTACCTTGGATAAATATATTCCTACGGATTTAATGGTTATTTTCGGAATTATTTCAAGAACCCTTGGGGTTGACTTCGGTTAATTGGGGATTTTCCGATTGATGTTGTTGTAATCATAAATTATGGATTCCTAATGGATTATTGATATCATTGAACTGTTTTGTTAGTTCGAAATACTCAATTTGGTGTTGGTTTCGACATATTCGGGATTGGATATTTCCGAAGTTGTGTGGTTGGTTACGTATTCGTTTGAATGCCCCTATGAGTTTGATTATCGTTGTATCGACTTTTGGGTTGGTCGTGTTTGTTTGCTTGACACGTGTATTGATCGGTTGTTGGTAATTGTTGTTATTCAAGGTTGTTCGAGCGACCGGTATATCGTTTAGGACGTTGTTCGTGGAAGGACTTTGTCATCGGTATTGTGTAAGTAAATTCTTACTCGGTTAAAAGGATACTCATTCCTTTTGTTGTTGATTGCTCATAATCATAATTCATTCATCATAATATTAATCATTTTGAGACTTGTAATTGTCGAATAATCATTTCATTCACGAGGAACGATGGTTCCAAATCATTTCATTGGGTTATCAATCACGTCACTATTATTTTCATCTCGGTGAGTCATCTTGGCCTTGTCTAATTATTATTCATTGATATTCATTATGGTCATTCTCGTTCATGTGACCTTCTGGGTTCATATTGCGTGGCCGGGTGTGGCTGTGTGGAATTTTTAGTCGGGCACACAATGGTCATGTATTGGGTTCACCGATACATCGGACCGTGCACACGGTAACGCTTACCTCCGTGAGACTAATTAGGTACAAGGACGGGTGTGTCCGGTCATTCGTCTTGTACACTTGCACAGAAAATTACGGGCATACTATGATACTCCTCTTCAGCGTAATTCATAATTAAGAATATTTCATAACTTCAGTTAATTCATGATTGTGTAATTTCAACTCTTGAGGATTGTTATTCTGTGTAACTGACCCCGTTGGGGGATTTTGTTTTCAGGTCACGGCAAGGCAAAGGCACGGGAAGATCATGTTGACCGCGACGAGTCCCAGTGATACTAGTAGGGGGCCCCAGTCATTCCATTTGTTCAGTCATCTTCAGTCATTTTAGTTATTCCGTCATTTGTATTTTCCGCTGCAAATTCCGTTTAAGATGTTTATTTATTCAGAGTGGTGTATTTTATCTTCATATAAAATATACTAGTATTCGGTATTGTCCTGGTGTGTTGTACTTAAACTCCTCATCGGAGTACTTGGTAATATAATGTGGTTCGGTACTACAATTATATTATTTAATTCATCATTTTCATTGCCTGGTGGGTCCCAGTCGGGGATTCACGGCACTGTAATACCCGCCTAGTTTGTGGTGTTACAGAGTTGGTATCGGAGCGTGGTTTTGAATACTACCCTCCAAGTCATGTCTCGTTTGAAATCATCGTCATCGGACTAGTATCATTGGACTTTCGCATCACGTGTGACCTGTGTAAATGCCGAGCCAATCAGACCAAGAACTGTAAGATTTCTAATGCCATTGTATAATTTCTGGCATTAATCATTCATTCATAATTCATCAGTTAACAATCCTCAATCATCATTGTCATTTTGACCAGGACGGTCAGGTTAACTCATTAATAACTCGATTCATTTCATTATTCAGTTGTTGATCAGGAAGATCAAATCATTAATCATGTTCAAGATAATCATGTCACCTCAGTTGATCATTCATGTAATCACTGTGTTAGAGCGCGTATGCTCATTTTTATCATCTCATGTCATAATCATCACGTATTATTCATGCGGTGAATATAATCATCATGTGACTTTCATACTTCAGTATGGAGAGGGCAAGAAGAGGACGTGGAGGACGAGGCCGTGGAGCGGGCCGAATCCCGAGGGCTCGTGTGAATACACGTGCAAACGCGAGGAATAATGCTAATTCATCGGGCAGCGACGCTGCCACTCATTCACCTAGACGCGATCATTCACTATCGGGGAGTCGTACCCGGGACACGGCTCAGTCAGAGGGTGTCCGGGTTGACCCACTCGCTTTTATGCAGGGCATGATGGCCCAAATGACGCAGATGGCTCA
This sequence comes from Orobanche coerulescens, assembly GCA_033398695.1. NCBI lineage: Eukaryota > Viridiplantae > Streptophyta > Magnoliopsida > Lamiales > Orobanchaceae > Orobanche > Orobanche coerulescens. The sequence goes on along the minus strand of CM065807.1, from coordinate 178,692,614 downwards.
GTTGATGGAGACGATGCATAACTCTGTCAATCAAAATCAGCAGGCTCCTCCGCCGCCACCTCAGAGGCAAGAGAGGAATGTGAGTAATATCATCGGCGATATCTCTCGCCAGAGGCCACCTACTTTTGAGGGATCGTCTGAGCCGGCAGATATCATTCATTGGCTCGAGCATTTCGAGAAGTTGTTTGCTATGGTAGAGTGTCCCGAGGGACACAAAGTTTCTGTTGCGGCTTACTACCTGGGTAAGAGCGCACATTCTTGGTGGTTATCGTTGAAGCCCACCGAAGGATCTTGTACTTGGGATTAGTTCAAGACTCTCATGATGGAGAGGTATTATTCGGCCCCACTCAGAAAGGCCAAGCTGTCAGAATTACTCACCCTCGACCCCTCAACAGACGAGGATGTTCTCGCCATTGCCGAGAAATTTCAGGAACTTCTTCCTTTCGCCTCATCCATCATTCATTCAGAGGCGGATAAGATCAAGTATTTCAGCAAGAGGCTGAAACCCCGTATGAGACTTCAGTTACTTAATCATAATTGCACCACGTTGGCCGAATTTATTGAGAAAGCTCTCACCTACGAGCTTACTGCTAAGGAAATTGCTAAGCAGCAACCTTCGTCTGCTAGCAACAAATCGAAGAATCGTAATCAGTCTGAAGGCGGTCAGACAACTTTCAAGAAACCCCGCGGGCTCGCTTCGAGCGACCTCCCGTGTCGTCTAAACCCGCGGAATCTCGGCCTCGAGCGGCGCCTCGCCATCACCTGTTTTAACTGTGGGGATCTTGGTCACCTTAGTACCAAGTGTCCGAGACAGACTATCACATGTCATAATTGTGGAATTGCTGGGCATAAGGCCCGTTTTTGCCATAGGAACTCCAAACCTACTCAGACGTCATCTCAGGCACCTAAGCAACACTGCTCGTAATCGTGCCACTCAATCAGCATCGTTTAAAACGACAGGAGCGACTAAAGGTGGAGCTTTTATCCAGCAGACGGGAGCGTCCGGTGCTGGGACTAGCAAGCCCCGGATTTATGAGATGAAGAAGACCGATGATCCGGAGGCCCGAATGATCTCAGGTACACTCGTTATTCTATCTCAACCTGTGTGTACCCTTTTTTATACTGGTGTATCGCATTCATTCATTTCCGAGTCATGTTTGAGTAGACTACGTCTGGGTAGTGCTACTAGTTGTGAGCCTTATGTCATTGGCCTACCTGATGGTAGACGAATTATCGGTAATCGTGAGATTCAGAATTGTCCGATCTGGGCCATGGTCGTGTATGGCCAGCGGACCTAATCGTGGTAGATTTTCCGAGGGACGACATCATCTTGGGTATTGATTGGATGGATCGTCATGATGCCATCATTAGTGTCCGTAAGCGTATGGTCACTATCATTTCAGACGATGGGGTTGAATGTGTGTTTCAGGGAGGTAATCCCGGCTGTTCTGGTAAGGTCATTAATTTGATGAAAGCAGTAAGGTTACTCAATCGGGGATGTGTCCTGTTATTGGTGCTATATGGCCAAAACCGAGAAGTCATCAGTAATGTTAACGGATATTCCGGTGGTGAGGGAATATGCCGATGTTTTTCCAGACGAGTTACCTGGTTTGCCTCCACAGAGGGATGTGGAATTCACGATTGAGTTGGAGCCTGGTACGTCCCCGATATCGAAGGCACCGTACCGGATGGCCCCGACCGAAATGCAGGAATTAAAGAACCAACTTGAGGAGTTGTTCGAGAAAGGTTATATCCGACCGAGTGCGTCCCCGTGGGGAGCACCAGTGTTGTTTTTCAAGAAGAAGGATGGTTCATTCCGCTTATGTATTGATTATCGGGAGTTGAACAGGGTGACGATCAAGAATAAGTATCCCTTACCCCGTATTGATGATCTCTTAGATCAACTTCAAGGAGCTTCAGTATTTTCCAAGATCGACTTAAGGTCTGGATATCATCGGGCCATGGATCCGAGAGTCGGACATCGCGAGGACGGCGTTTCGAACACGCTATGGTCATTATGAGTTTGTGGTTATGCCGTTCGGATTGACTAATGCACCTGCGGTATTCATGGAGTTAATGAATCGGGTTTTCATCAACTTTTTGGATCAGTTTGTTGTTGTCTTCATCGATGACATTTTGATTTATTCTCGTGACCGGGAGGAACACGAGTTTCACCTTCATCAAGTGCTCGATGTGTTGAGACGAGAACAACTTTATGGGAAGTTTTCCAAATGTGAGTTCTGGATGTCCGAAGTCACTTTTCTCGGACATGTAATTTCATCAGACGGAGTTCGTGTCGACCCTCAGAAGACGGAGGCTATTCGAGATTGGCTACCTCCGAAGAACGTTAAGGAAATCCGAAGTTTCCTCGGATTAGCGGGTTATTATCGGCGATTTGTAGAGGGATTTTCTAGAATCGCTCAACCCTTAACGAACCTTTTGCGGAAGGATAAGAAATACACGTGGTCCGACGCGTGTCAACGGAGTTTTGAGGAACTCAAGAGCCGGTTAATGTCAAGACTGCACTTTCCTTGCCGCAGGGACTAAGGATTTGTGGTTTATAGTGATGCGTCCGGACAGGGTCTCGGATGTGTACTCATGCAGAACGGAAAAGTTATTGCCTATGCTTCACGGCAATTGAGACCTTACGAGGTTAATTATCCGACCCACGACCTGGAGCTAGCAGCCGTGGTGTTCGATTTGAAGATTTGGCGTCATTACCTTTATGGCGTCACCTGTCAGATATTCACTGATCATAAAAGTTTAAAGTATATATTTACTCAGAAGGAGTTAAATATGCGTCAGAGACGGTGGTTGGAATTAATCAAAGATTATGATATCGAGATCCTCTACCACCCGGGCAAGGCGAACGTTGTCGCCGACGCCTTGAGTCGTAAGTCCGTTCAGGAGTAGATGCTTGCCCATTTAACAGTTCAGAAGGAGCTTCAGCAGGAATTCCTTAGACCCGAGATCGAGGTCTGGCTTCAGCGAGTTCAGGGGCATCTTTGTATGTTAGAGATTTCATCGTCACTCGAGGAGGCAATCCGAGAGAATCAGGGTTCGGACCCATCATTGTTGCGCATCCGAGAGGATGTGGCTCAGGGGAAAGCCCCTGGATTTGTGGTCCACGAGGATGGACTTTTGAGGTTTAAGAATCGGTTGTGCGTACCGGCGAATGTCGAGTTGAAAAACTCGATTTTGAAAGAAGATCATGCTACCCCTTATTCTGTTCATCCGGGGTCTAGCAAGATGTACAAGGACTTGAAACAAAATTACTGGTGGAGCAATATGAAGCGAGAAGTCGTAGAATTTGTTTCGAGATGCTTAACCTATCAACAAGTTAAGATTGAACATCAGCGACCGGCGGGTATGCTGAAACCTATTCCTATTCCCGAATGGAAGAGGGAAGACATTTCTATGGATTTCATCACGAGTTTGCCGACGAGTCGTCGTGGCATGAATACGATCTGGGTGATCGTGGACCGCTTAACTAAATCAACTCATTTCCTTGAGATCAAGGAGACGTGGGGTCCCGAGAGACTTGCTCAACTGTTCATCAAAGAGATAGTCAGACTGCACGGTACTCCTAAAAGTATCGTTTCCGATCGTGACGGACGGTTTGTGTCTCATTTTTGGAAATCAGTTCATCGTGCTATGGGAACCCAGCTTAATCTCAAGCACTGCTTTTCATCCTCAAATTGACGGACAATCAGAGAGGACCATTCAGACATTAGAGGACATGTTGAGGGCATGCGTCCTCGATTGGAAAGATGATTGGGAAGCCCAACTACCATTGATCGAGTTCACGTATAATAATAGTTGGCATGCTTCGATCAAGATGGCACCTTACGAGGCCTTGTATGGTCGTCGTTGTCGATCTCCGTTGTGTTGGGACGACTTATCAGAATCAATCGGCACCGAGCCCGATATGCTTATAGCCGCCCGTGAGAAGGTAGCTTTGATCAGGAGTCGTTTGTTGACCGCTCAGAGTCGACAGAAATCATATGCAGATAACCGTCGTCGACCATTAGAGTTCGAGGCTGGTGACCATGTGTTGGTCAAGGTATCCCCGAGTCGTGGTATCTTCCGTTTTGGGAAGAGGGGAAAGTTGAGTCCGAGATTCATTGGACCGTTTGAGATTTTGGATCGAGTAGGCGAGTTAGCTTATCGATTGGCTTTACCTCCGGCGTTGAGCCGAATTCATAATGTGTTTCATGTCTCTCAGCTGCGGAAGTATGTTGCCGACCCGAGTCACATACTTCAGTTCGACGAAATCGAGATCGCCGACGATCATTCATATGAGGAGCGTCCTATGCGAGTTTTAGAACGACGAATCAAACAGTTGAGGAATAAGACGATTCCTTTGGTTAAAATTCAGTGGTCTAGACACGGAGTCGAAGAGGCTACTTGGGAAGCCGAGGATAGTATGCGGGAGAGTTATCCCGAGTTGTTTGACCCTTAGTTTCGGGGACGAAACTCTTTTAAGGGGGGGTGTATGTAATACCCGGTTGTAATTCAGTAATTATCATTCAGTATTTATCATTCAGTAATTGATACTCAGTAATTTTCACTCATTATTAATCATTTGTCACTCAGATTCAGTCATGGTATTCATCATTCAGAGTAATTGTATCGTGTATCAATCGTCATTCATCACTAATCTGATTGGAGTTTCGTGCCGTGTTTATCATCATTGTCATTTTCGTTGCGAGCTGTGCATGAGGGGTAGCGCACGCTACGTACTCCTTTTAGCGTACGCTAATTGGGTATAGGTAGCGCACGCTACCACTCAGCTTTAGCGCACGCTAAGGTTGCCCTGGCTGCAGTTCAGAAGGTACTGGACTGCAGGTGAGTTATAAGTAGCGCACACTACGAATGGTAAGTAGCGCGCGCTAGTGAGTTGTAGTAGCGCACGCTAATATGTGGTGTAGCGCGCGCTAAGGACAGATCAGGTTGAGTCCAGTGGCTACTGGACTGCACTGGATTAATTCTTAGCGCACGCTATGCGTTGTTTTTAGCGTACGCAATCGATATTATAGCGCACGCTAAATAATGGTCGTAGCGCACGCTATCGAGGTCAGATCAGAGGACAGGCAGTTTCTGGATTCCAGTACTGGGCATCAAATTATTTGTTAGCGCATGCTAACTATGAGTATTAACGCACGCTAATGATATGGCCGTAGCGCACGCTACAAAAAGGTACGTAGCGCGCGCTACCGTTTTCGGACAGTGGGTACTGGAATACCCAAATTTCCCGTTAGCGCACGCTACGCATTAGGGCTAGCGCACGCTAACCTGGAGCGACTATATAATGGACATTTGGCCTGAGTTTCGTCATTTCTCACTTCCTTTCGTTTTTGGTGCGACTTCGGGCGATTTTGGGCGACTTGGAGTGTTCTCTTCGAGCTTCTATCATCCATCATCATACTCAAGGCTTTGAGTTGGATTATCATCACTTTATCATGTCCTTAACATCAAATCAAAGGTATTAATTTCTTGGATCTAGAATTTCGGATTTTTGAGTTTTCCTTCCGATTTCTTCGTGTAAGCTTGGATTATCATTGGAATATGTTAGATATGGATTATCTACCTTGGATAAATATATTCCTACGGATTTAATGGTTATTTTCGGAATTATTTCAAGAACCCTTGGGGTTGACTTCGGTTAATTGGGGATTTTCCGATTGATGTTGTTGTAATCATGAATTATGGATTCCTAATGGATTATTGATATCATTGAAGTGTTTTGTTAGTTCGAAATACTCAATTTGGTGTTGGTTTCGACATATTCGGGATTGGATATTTCCGAAGTTGTGTGGTTGGTTACGTATTCGTTTGAATGCCCCTATGAGTTTGATTATCGTTGTATCGACTTTTGGGTTGGTCGTGTTTGTTTGCTTGACACGTGTATTGATCGGTTGTTGGTAATTGTTGTTATTCAAGGTTGTTCGAGCGACCGGTATATCGTTTAGGACGTTGTTCGTGGAAGGACTTTGTCATCGGTATTGTGTAAGTAAATTCTTACTCGGTTAAAAGGATACTCATTCCTTTTGTTGTTGATTGCTCATAATCATAATTCATTCATCATAATATTAATCATTTTGAGACTTGTAATTGTCGAATAATCATTTCATTCACGAGGAACGACGGTTCCAAATCATTTCATTGGGTTATCAATCACGTCACTATTATTTTCATCTCGGTGAGTCATCTTGGCCTTGTCTAATTATTATTCATTGATATTCATTATGGTCATTCTCGTTCATGTGACCTTCTGGGTTCATATTGCGTGGCCGGGTGTGGCTGTGTGGAATTTTTAGTCGGGCACACAATGGTCATGTATTGGGTACACCGATACATCGGACCGTGCACACAGTAACGCTTACCTCCGCGAGACTAATTAGGTACAAGGACGGGTGTGTCCGGTCATTCATCTTGTACACCTGCACAGAACATTACGAGCGTACTATGATACTCCTCTTCAGCGTAATTCATAATTAAGAATATTTCATAACTTCAGTTAATTCATGATTGTGTAATTTCAACTCTTGAAAATTGTTGTTCTGTGTAACTGACCCCGTTGGGGGATTTTGTTTTCAGGTCACGGCAAGGCAAAGGCACGGGAAGAGCATGTTGACGGCGACGAGTCCTAGTGATACTAGTAGGGGGCCCCAGTCATTCCGTTTGTTCAGTCATCTTCAGTCATTTTAGTTATTCCGTCATTTGTATTTTCCGCTGCAAATTCCGTTTGAGATGTTTATTTATTCAGAGTGGTGTATTTTATCTTCATATAAAATATACTAGTATTCGGTATTGTCCTGGTGTGTTGTACTTAAACTCCTCATCGGAGTACTTGGTAATATAATGTGGTTCGGTACTACAATTATATTATTTAATTCATCATTTTCATTGCCTGGTGGGTCCCAGTCGGGGATTCACGGCACTGTAATATCCGCCTAGTTTGGGGTGTTACAACCCAGTTCCTCTAAGTGCATAAAACTATACCTCTCAGGTAAATGAGACACCCTACTAGATCTACGAGGTGGTTGTACTTGTGTTTCAGAAAGTTCAGTTCCAGTTTCTTGCACAGGTGTCTCCTGAGGAGTTTCATTGTATTCTTCTAAAGAAATACTTCTACTTGCTCCGCCTTCCTGAATGAACTCATCTTCCAGGAAGTGTGCTTGTAAAGCAACAACGATCTTTCGATCTTCGGGCATGTAGAATAGATATCCCATCGTCCCAGATGGGAATCCAATGAAACGTCCCTTCGCGGACCTAGCTTCCAACTTCTCCACCTTAGTCTTCTTGACATAGGCGGGACATCCCCAAATCCTAATGTGATTAAGACTTGGTTTCCTTCCCTCCCACATCTCATGTGGAGTTTTAGGAATGGATTTGGAAGGACATCTGTTCAAGATGTAAGCGGCAGTCAGGAGTACATACCCCCAAAGATAAATCGGCAAGTCAGTATAGCCCAGCATGGAACGGACCATGTTCAACAAGGTCCGGTTCCTTCTTTCTGACACACCATTTAACTGAGGAGTACCTGGAGGTGTTAGTTGTGAAACTATTCCATGTTCCTTAAGAAACTCGTCAACCTCCGTACTCATATACTCGCCACCTCGGTCCGACCGAAGTGCTTTGATATGATTACCAGTTTGTTTCTCGACTAGGGCCTTGAATTCCTGGAATTTCTCAAAGGCCTCAGATTTATGTTTCATTAAGTATACATAACCATACCTAGTATGATCATCTGTAAACGTAATGAAATATTGATATCCGTCGTGTGCTGCTTCCAAAGCACCACATACGTTGGTATGGATTAATCCCAGTTTATCAGCGGCTTTTTCAAATGTCCCTATGAAGTGGGACTTAGTCATTTTGCCTTTAAGGCAAGATTCACAAGTAGGGAAGGTATCTGATCCCAATGGACCCATAAGTTTATCTTTTGCCATCTTGTAAACCTTGGTCTGACCAACATGACCAAGTCTAAGATGCCATTTCAAAACTTGATAGGTTTCATCCCTACCACGTTTTCTAGTCATAGTATTCACAACTACTTTGTTGTTGAGATTTAGATGATACAATCCATTTAACAATGTAGCAGTACCCACTAGTTTATTTTAGAAATAATTTTGCGGGAACCATCACCAATGAAAAATGAAAAGCCTTTTCGGTCCATGACCGGAATGGATACAATGTTTTTGTGCCCCTTGGGCAAAACAAGTACATCTTCTAAAGTCAAAACAAAGCCGGATTCTAAACCCAAAAGAAGTGATCCTATGTCGGTCGCCTCGACACTATGCCCACTTCCGACTGTGATCATAACTTCTCCAGCTCCAAGCTTCCTACTTTGTTCCAGATCCTGATTCATGGTACAGATATGAGAACTAGCACCAGAATCCAGTATCCAAGAAGTAGCAGAACAATTTGTTTCCAAAACTAAAAGTTCTCAGACCAAGTGCCATGAAGAATCGGACAGTCTCTAGCCCAAAGGCCCACCACCGCACTTGAGACAAGTATCTTTCTTCTTCTTGCCTTTGGAACCATCGGCCTTGCCCTTTCCTTTAAGGTCCTTAACTTGTGGTCCATGCTTCTTGGTCTTTTCTTTTTATTCTTAGACTTTCAAGTCCGTAAGAAATCAAAAGGGCGTACTCCTTCATCCACGGAGTCTTCATCTGAGACTGAGCGGTCACAAGTTTGTTCATTAGCCCAGCTAAATTACATGCAATCTCATTGCAGTTGAAGTTCATAACAAACCGTGAGAAGGAATCAGGGAGAGACTGTAGGATAAGGTCGGTTTGGAGAGAAGTATCCATTTTAAAATCAAGAGCCTCCAATCTCTCAATCATGGATATCATTTTGAGGACGTGTTCCCCAACCTTCTCACCTTCCTTCATCCTTGCACCGAACAGCTTGTTTGGATATCTCATATCTAGCGCTCGCTATGATCACCATAAAGCTCGGTTAAGTGAGATAGAATCGCCAGCGTAAGTCATTTTCTCATGAGCTCTCTGAAGCTCATTAGACATGGAAGCCATCATATAAGCACGGACTTTCACGTCATCCTTAACCCACTTTTCGTGGTTTTCAATCTCTTCCCGATTGGCTCGGGTCCGCACAGAGGCGCCGAATGTCCGTCTCCAAGACATATCCCAGTGTCTCTATACCGAGGACAATCATCGATTGCGGAGCCAATCCACAAAGTTAGGTCCCATTAAGGTGTTATTTTGTTGCACTGCGAGTGGATTCATTGTCATATTGAGATTTGAGTCAGCATTAAGTACGATAGATTAATTAGTGACTCATTCAATTATGTTCTGAGTATAGAATTAAGGTCGTTTCAATTCTTGTTACCCAGCTCCCACTATTTTTATCGGAATAACACACTCCCATGTGAAATCCGGAAGTATCGTCGCTCTACTTCATAGTGGTGATCGAGTTCTTTATAAATCTTAATAGAGGGCAACCGAACAGGTTTCTAGTCTATTAATTTTCATAAAGTGGTGTCCAACACCAACCCATCTAATGGATGATTCGATCTTCTTTTTCCCCTTGTTCACTCCCCTCAACCTATACGGTTTCTATGGTTCGTGAACAAGTTAAGTTTATACCATCGATGCAAATCAGTTTCACAATCAATCTAATCCGGCAACCTATCATGTTTCTAGGGATAAAATTTGCTCCAACCGAAGGCATCCAATGCGCTCCCGGTAATTTATCCGTCCTCCCCGAACGACTACCCCGATAACTCGGAAGCATAGCACATCCGGTTTGGATTTCAATTTCCCGAAAACTCGATGGAGGGAAGGAAAACCTTGAAACCTTATAAACTTAATTATTTGTTGTGGGAGAATTATCGCTATTAACATTACACTTTGCACATTAATCGTTTAAGCGCGTTTGTGGCATTCATACAATATGAAACAACCATTCACAACCTAGTTGCTACCAACATGTGGTTCATGGACCGTTCCTAGAAAACAAAAACTCCGTAATCAAATTACAAGTCTTCGTCTTGATTCTTCATCTTCTCGAAATGGATCTTCCTCCGGTCTTCGTCATTACATATTAATTTTACATTGAAAATTGCATCCTAGATACAAAGTTTTCTAGTAAAATAAATAGGCTCAAAACGGCCTTTACAACCCAATCAAATAAAACGAACGATTCAAAACTAAGTCCACAAACCACATCCCCATTCAAAAGCATTCATCCAATAAATACTATATAAATGAAAAGCGTAGAGATACATTGATCCAATCAACAATACGAACCGATCAAATCGATTCACACAATTGGTAATATGATAACATTCAAAATAATTCGGTCGACCATAAATATTCCAATTAATCAAATTTCCCTTATAAAATGAAATACCATAAATCATTTTAATCATATTAAATCCAATTTAACATGCGGGAGATTAATTTTCAAGAATACACGAAAAAATCGAGCCGGGCAAAAAGGGTCAGCTGGCCGAGTCACCTCGATGACTTTCCGCCGACCGCCTCGCATGGCCGAAGTCACGCCGGCACCGCCGGCCGGCACGGCCTGCGGTCTCGACACGGTCGGGTTTGCTCGGCAAAGGGATCGGGATCGCCGGACACGGCCCGTGTCACCAGACACGGCCGAGTCACCGGCAGCCTTTCTCGCCTTTGTCCGAAAAATCGTCCGACGACGATTCGGAGCTCTATTTTCGACCGGATATCCAATATTAATATTTTTCAACATTCATATCTTCAATATAAATCATATTTCCAAGAAATTAAGATTTATATTTAGACATAAACTTACGAAAAATATAACTACAACGAACGTAAAAATATATACCACGATTATGACTAAAATGATTCCAAATCATTCACCATCTAATCAGGAATTCTAAATGCCAATATCGTATATACGATCGCAAGACCTACGCTCCGATACCACTGTTGGGATTCGGCGCCTAAAACGAAGGCCCAGCGGAAGCGGTAAAACGAAAATTAATTCGATCCGAATCCCTACGAGGATCGATCGAGCTACGTATATACGAATATCAAAACGAATAACAAGAGATATAGAAACTCACCCTTGTAGTCCGTTGATTAGATGGATAACCTTCTCTTGAGCTATTCCCCAAGCTTTGCTTGATCTCTACGAATCTATTCCGCTTCAAGCCCTTGAACGATCCAACGCCGAAAGCACCGCGTCTCTACTTGCCACGCGCCGGAAAAACGAACGGAATGACAACACTTTGCTATCCTCCGAGGATACGGCTAGAGCTCGGTGATGAAGCTATTGATTTTGATGAATATACTCCAAGTATGTTTATCAAAATTCTCTCAATAATTTTTTCTCAATTTTCTCCAAGAAAAATGAAGAAGAAGTTAGTGAAGAAGATGAAGATGAGTATGAACACCATGAAATGAACTCTAAGTTATATTCTCTCTCTCCTTCAAACTCACTTACATATATCTCTCCTCCAAGGTGTGAATTATATATGTTATATGATGAAGTCTTCTCAATCACAGGCTTACATATATATTCATTATTCACCTTCCACCAAACTTATACAACTCATTCACATGAGAGGTATCCCCACCATGTCAATATCATCCATATAAAATGGAAACAAAAGACAAGGGGAAATTAGGTGGAAAAGAGGAGGGTGGCCATGATGAAAACGGACGAGTTCGGTTCGCTTTGACTCCGAAAGTCCATACAGATAAACTCCGATTCCGTTTCGATGTATTTATATCGATTAATTAATCCAATTAATTAAACATATCAAATACAAAATAATATAATTAATTTCTCCAAGAAATAATTATATACATGAATTAAATTAATCACCCAGTAATTTATTTAATTCATTAGGCCGTAAATCAATTTATCCAATAAATCAATTTAGACATCTAATGTCCCAAATTTAGATATCCAATATCTAATACACATAATGAGAGAATTAGCTTGATTGATTTCGTCGTCAATCCTAATGCGCGACTCGGTAGGTCCGTCTCAGTCAGCAATGGGAGGAACGAAAGAGTAGTAGCACCACCTAGCCAGCCTGGCGGCCTACACTGTACCCTAACTGAGAACGAATGATTGGGATCATTCAAGAACCATTCTGTCGTGAATACCAGTATACGTATAAACCCTTCTTTCAAATGTCCCGATCAAGTTATAGGGTCACGGTCAGTCAAACCCTATCTGTACTTGACGGTATGCATGCGTTAATGCAAATCGAGATCATCGAGCTCTCGTGTATCTAATACATCTAGCTCCAATGCTTTGGCCAAAGACTTATGATCTCATCTGCTAATAACCGCATAGGACATATAACCCGTTCACTAACAGGAGAAAGAATTCTATCTTGGTATTCAGTAGGACCTGCTACTTGCCCATCAAGATGCACGTTGAGGTTGACCCCCGCCTTCCGGTTAATGGTCGAACTACTCTAATGAAAATCTTGACGTCACAAGCACATCCCTACTAAATCCTCAAGTCGAAGGTTCACGAATACCTATCACAACCTTTCGATTCCATCATTGACTGTCCCGGAGTGAAATCCGTGTGATGAATCGAGGGTGAGTCGGTTCGAGTATACTAATCCAATTAGCATACCTATAACGTGTTCTCCCACTAACCATTAGTGTTCAACAGGCACTCTCCTTGTCAAAGAACACGTCATACAAGTCTTTACATAAACTTAACGCCCAGTCAAGTTTCATCGACTTGCGAACGATTAAGTATTTGAGCTATAAACCTTTCCAGTGCCGACCCCCTTATCCAATAAGGAGTGGAACGTTTTGTTCTCAAATACACGGACTAGTTTCTATATGTATATTTACGAGTTAGGAATGCCAGTAACTACCAGTAAATAAAGAAACATTCATTGCCTTATATAAATGATTTACATAATTATAAGTACAATGCCCTCACTCAACAACCTCTGAGTGGCATTCTAGGGCATACTCCTAACACCTGTATCTCAGGCAATCATTGAATACAACCGTCAACTCAACCATGTGAAAAATCAAGTGAAGGAAGAGAGAGATAGAATCCGTCACTTTGACATGCGAATGAAGCCAAAAGTTCGGCACTATATGTCGGGATTCGCTTGCACCACATTGAAGGAGTATCAAGATAGGGCACTATCCTATGATATGTCCTTCACTACTATCGAAACGAGAAGTGAGAGTAAGAAGCAGAAGACCACTGGAAAGTTTTCTAGCGGTAGAGGTGGCAACCAGCGGGGATCACAGTCGGCAAGTTATCCAACCAAGGGGTCTTCCCGTGCATCGGGAGGTAAACGGAATTTTAGAGCTGGTGCTAGTGTGTCCAACCGGGTTGTGACATGTTTTAATTGTGGCCAACAAGGCCATCTTAATCGTGATTGTGGTCTACCCCAATTGAAGTGTTTTAATTGCGGCCAGGAAGGCCATAGAGCCATGTACTGTACGGAAGAAGAAAATCCACTTGGAACTCAGGCATCAGCCCCTACGCCTGGAGAACCGAGTGTTAATCAGAAGTCATCTACGGGTCAGCCATCCCAGAGTTACGGTCGAGGCAGAGGCCGTGGTCAGTCTGTTAGAGGGGGAGCCCCTAGTGCTGGTTCGATGCAACCTCGTGTCTATGAGATGACGAAAGCTGGAGATCCAGAGGCTACCGTGGCGACAGGTATCATTTCTCTTTTGTCTCATCCAGTTAGAGTGCTTTTTGATTCCGATGCTTCTCATTCGTTCATCTCTTTGGATTGTGTGTGTCGATTGAATATTGAGGGCTGGTCTCCTTGTGAGTCCTTTGTGGTTAAGTTGCCCAGTGGTGATAGAATCGTGGGGGACAAGGAAGTTAGAGATTGTCATGTGTTAATCGCTGAGAGAGTGTGGTTTTCGAATTTGATAGTCGTAGACATTGTTGATGAAGATCTAATCCTCGGTGACGATTGGCTCGATAGACACGGTGCAGTAATGAATTATTGCACGAATATCATATCAATGTTGGCCAAGGACGGTACCGAACATCATTTTGCGGGGTACAAGAGGGGATGTCAGAAATTTTTGATTAGTGCCTTGAAGGTCACAAAACTTATTAGAAAGGGCTGTGTTGGGTATTGGTGTTATGCCATGAAAGTCGAAGATCGGAAAGTTGAACTTCCCTCGGATTTATCAACGTTTAATCCTCTCCACTGCTCCAAATCAAGGTAAACTTCTCACAACCCTAGATTTTCGGGATTTGGGAATTTTCCATCCTATCTATTCAATCCAGCTTGTTGTTATGTTAGAGTATATCGATTATGAGTTATCTACCTTGGATACATGTTTTCCTACGGATTTATTGGTATATTTCCAGAGTTCTTGAGTATTTGGGATATTTGTCTTGCGATTCACTATCTAAGAGAATTATTCCTGGAACACATATATCGGGGTAGTAAATTCGAGTGATTCCAACTTATTTTCATACCGATGGGGTTTTCATAATTGAATCACGAACTTGTCTAGGTTCGGACTTGTCGAATCCTTCAATCTTAGTACCTTGTCGTTCTTACCCTTTCCTCTCGATTACAGGAAAGTGATTCTTGTGAAAGTTATGTTCTTAAATGTGAAAAGTAATGCATGTGATTGTGAGAGTTGCTTTCGTTCACTCTGAGAGGACCCGGCGTGGTCGAGGAGGGTTCCGCTTATGTCGGTTCCGTGAACATTTGGGTTAGCCACTCCGAGATGATCCGACGGGGTCGAGGAGGGATTCGCGCATTGTCGAGTCCACGGTTAATCAAGAGATATCATCATTTCCTAATATGTTTGGATAATTATATTTTTCGGAAAATCATTATCATGGCTTTGAATTGGTGCATATACTTTTATGTATAAGACTTGACATTTCACTTCTAATACTTGCTCTAACCCCTATCATTTGGGGAAAATTACTTTTGTGTTTTTCAGGTACTAAGAATCCATATGAGCGAGCACCGGGACGATACGATGAGGATGGCGAGGCGTGATACTGTGGCTAGTTGTGTTCCGTTTTGTTTGGTCGTTGTTCTATTCGGTCTATTTTATCCTTGTAATAATAAATGGTACTCGAGTACTTTAGGAAAGTCCTTTTCCATTGCGTACATCTTCTTGTATTTCTTCATGGTATTGTTTGTCCATGGTTGAACTTCCTTGTTTGTATCGAATTTATTGATTCCCAAGTGGATTTTGTCAAATTTAATACGTTGTGAGTGAGATAAGCCTAGTGGGTCCTAGATCGGGATTTACGGCGCTGTGATATTCTCCGAATATCTCGGGGGGTGTTACACTATATCCTTGACCAAAGATAACTCACGTCTTCCCTGAACACAATTAAATCATATACCTTATGATTTATTACAACCAGAGTACGATATACAAACCATTATCCCGACAACTTACATTTCTAACAACATTGCTATACGAATTATAAATGAAATGAAAACGAAACCATTCATCAAATATTATAAACTGAACAAGTAGAAACTTGCCTCGATACCGATACCATGAAGCCATTACCAAAATCCATTGCCTTCGTCTACGAGCTCCTCAGCCCCAACCAAAAGCAATCTATGAACTCTTTAGCCTCAACCGCAACTCAACGGTCATAATCCACGATCAAAACATATCAACCTATTGCAATAACCGATTAACATACATTCGATAAAAATCAATAACCAACATACCCAACCAACAAACTCAACGGTTCAATGAAACCTCGATCATATACATAAAACCAAATAATCCAACTCAACAAATACGAACTCATATCCATAATACAAGCCGTAACTCGATGATCACAAATAAAAATCAATAACCGATCAACAAACACAACGGTTCTACAATATCCCGATTAAACACATATCCAAACAAGCCGAACCAATCAAACACGAACTCAAAACCACAACACGTTTCCACAATCCGAAAGTCATATCAACAATCAATTTAACCAAGTGTCTAAGCATTACCGATTCCAAATTCAATCTTAAATACGATTACAAGTTTCCTTCTTGTAAATTCATAATTAAACCAATTACCGATTATCATCATCGATCCGGACAATCCGATTAATTCAACATTATAGATAATCATATTCCAAGAGTTTCAAATATTTCCATTATCCGAATTGAACACTTGTTCAATACGTATGAATTCTCAAACTCAAAAGTGAATCATAATCTTATCAAACCTGGAACCATATTGGTATTCCTATACGAATATTGTACCAAAACACATAACTTAGTTCTAGATATGAACATTCCATATTCATATCTAAAACACCAACACCTCTTAAACATGTTCAACAATTCATATAACCCAAGAGTTCCTTAAGAACACAACTAATTCCGAAATTATATTCAAAATCTCCAATACGACATAATCCGATGTGTTCTAACATCTAAACAATCCTTATTCACAATTCAAGGTATATATAATCATGTCCTTCAACATATATACTTCTCATAACATCATGAATCGCAACAAACTACCAAGAACATCGAGAATACTACGATTCCATAATCGTAACAACATAATCGAATCATTTGATCACCAATTCATTATCTTCCCTTAACAAAATTCTCGTAAATACCAAGAATCATCACAAAAATATCAATTCAATCACCATTCATACGAAAACGTGTAGAATTTTCCAAGTTCTACTCATTGAGACATTTCATCGAATACTTTGAAGGCACAGTCCAATTCAATCGATTATTCAAATAAATACTCGAATTTGTTCCACAAAACTTCAAGAGTATTGAATTATTACGAGTATACAACCAAGTTCAATCAACAATCTGAATCAAAACGAAGCAAATCGGCCAAAACACCAAGAAACCTCAAGAACATCCAAAAAACAAAAGTTTAGGTGTCCTTACCTTCGTTCCGGGTGGAAGATAATGTTAATCCATGATTCCAACTTCCAAAAATGTTGTTACATAATGATCTTACTCAAATCCATCCACTTTTGGTGAAGGAATCGTGAAAAAACGAAGAAAAATGAAAAATGCCCAAGATGACTCGGTCCAGGCCTTATATAGGCCAAGTCCTGTCGGCACGTTACGGCCGTAACTGGCCGTGGCTTACGTACATAACCGGCCGTGGCCTACCCTACTGCCCAGTTTTGCCGACATCCTTACGTACGTAACCGGCAGCTGCTTACGTACGTAAAGGGCCCTTACGGCCGTAACTGGCCACAGCCTTACGTACGTAATCGGCCGGTCCTAGCCCCCAGCGAGTCACTGCCGACCGTGATCGGCCATCCCCGCGAGTCACTGCCGACCATGCTCGGCCACTATAGGTCCTCTCGGCCACGACTCGGCCACCCACCCCGTAACGTACGTAACACTTATTCCGTTGCGTACGTAATATGTACGTTGACTTGCTACAGCAGAATACTCGTATTACGTACGTAATACATCCTGTATAACGTACGTAACTCCATCCGTTGACTCACCTGTCCACATCTGCGCCGAAAGCCACCGACCACGGGCCCCAACTGTCTGATTCCTCTTGTTGTAATATCCGTGTTTTCTATTTTTGGTAATTTCTATTTTCGGTGTATATTCGTTTCGGACAACTCGCTTGGCACTGTTTTGGAATTCTGAATCTATTTTCTTCTTGGAGTTTCTCCGTTGGGATGAGTATCGATGATGTTTTTACGTAATTTCATCTTGAGTTATATTTTATCGCATGTGTATTCGATTCTCGTTAAACTCGCTCGATTTCGTCATTTTCCTATTTCCATGAGTTCATATGGTTGAGTAGAGCATGTTGTGAGTTTTGGATTGTTCATAGGGAATTTGTTCCTTGTTCGATTTTGGTTGTGTACCTCAGACCGTTTTGAGGTTTCCGTACTTCCATTTCGTGTTATTGTTTCCCAAATATCGATTCCTATTGCTTTTATTCTTTTCCCGGATCATTTTTCATCATTTTGGGACCCAAGGGGGGGTGTGGGCCGCGGCACAAGAAATGTGCGCCGCAGCACACACATTGTCCAGTTTCTGGCCGAGCAGTCTGTACCGTGGGCCGCGGCAAATGCGGCAGGGCCGTGGCACACTGCCGAGTCACTGCCGCGGCACACTCGTCCGGGCCGCGGCACACTCGTGTGGCACTTATCGGCCAAACCTTCTGTGCCGTGTGCCGCGGCACATGCCGACGGGGCCGCGGCATACTGCCGAGTCACTGTCGCGGCACATTCGTCCGGGCCACGGCACACTGCCGATCATCAAGGCAGCTGCCCCGTGCCGCGAACACTTACCGGGCCGCGGCACACAGGGCAGTCAACTCTATAACTACGTTTTTTTTCAGCGAGATTCACTCATATTCCTCCTTTCATCCACCATACGAGAGAGAGAGGCTTGAGAGGGAGATTTTACTTCATCTATCACTTGATTGTGTGATTTTCTTCATCTCCTTTCGATCGTGAAGCTCGGATTATAGATCTAACACGTGTTCTTCGGATCAAAGTGCTTGGATCTCCAAGAGGTAATTTCTTCAACATCTTGGATTTCGATTTTGTATTGAGTTATGACGTTTTGGATGTTAAGATCATGTTGTATGAAGTGATATACACATGATTATGGATATGTTTGATTATTCATTGGATTATTGAAGGATTATTCTAGAACACTTTGAATATTGAATTGGATTTGGGGATTTTCGATTAATCGTTGTTGTAATCACGAATTTGAGTATTTATATTAGATTATGGATCATATTGAAGATGATTTGTGATTTTGAACTCCAAGTTTTCCATTGTTCGTCGCTTATAGTCGACGATACCCAAGTCATAACCGACAAATTGTTCCAGCGGGTAGAATTAGGATTAATTCTTACCTTTCCGCATTAATGAGACTTGTTGTATACCGTTATTATGATTAGGAACGGAGTTGGGAGGATTGTTCGGACCAAAACCCATTCCTTCGTCGTTTCCTTCGTTTCGTCTTATTCAAGGCAAGTATATGTATTACATTTCATTATGTATGTTGTGTTTTCGAAATGATTAATGAATTGTGGTTTTCGAGTGCATGAGTTGTGTTCCTTCCACCCGGAGTGTCCAACGGGATGTCTGGGGGTCGATACTAAGGGGTACGGTCGAGGAAGTGGACTTGGGTGCGTGTGTGGTTGAACTTCCACCTGGAGTGTCCGACGGGATGTCTGGGGGTCGATACTAAGGGGTACGGCCGAGGAAGTGGACTTGGGTGCGTGTGTGGTTGAACTTCCACCCGGAGTGTCCGACGGGATGTCTGGGGGTCGATACTAAGGGGTACAGCCACGGAAGTGGTATCCCACACGGAGCGTTCGACGGGATGTCTGGGGGTCGATACTAAGGGGTACGGCCACGGGATGCCAGTTGTGATTTTGTGATATCGTGATGATTGAAACTTAATTGATTGCCAATGTAGTATTCCGGAATATTTATGGCAAATGATATCTGATTGAGATGATCGTGTAAAACCATATTTGTATATAATGTTGTGTAATTGTGTACTTGCACTAGCTATTCGAATGCTAACCCCTTAAATGGGGGAAATGCGTCTTATGCATTTCAGGTACCGGGAGAGCTGAGGAGCAGGCACGGGACATGCACGCAAAAGATGGGCTGGCTTGATGATGTGGCTCGAGTCTGTATTTTTTTATGTTTTGTCGTTGCATTTGTCGAGTACTGGAGTTCGACTGTTTACTTCTAAACTTGGTTTAAGTCCCCTGCATGGGCAATGAATTGATATTTACTTTATGTTTCATGTACTCCGTTGAAATGTTTGGCCGAGGCGACGGCCTTATTTACTTTTGAGTGCATCTTTTGGGATTTCATTGTGGTTATGTGTCATGTGTTAGCCTGGTACACCTCACGAGGGTTCTACGGCGTGTAATGTCCCATTTGTGAACTGGGGTGTTACATTTATGGTAGCAGAGCTTAGGTTTTGAATACCTAGGCTGTCGGTAGATTTTTGGGTCTGTCAGTTGCGTCATTAGAGTCAGTCGTTGAGCCTAATATCATCATGCTACCGTCTTTTCGTGCGACCCGTGGCTGTAAGTCTCCTCGAACTCTTATATTTCTGTAATTCGTTTTCTTGCGTTGTTCAGAATTATGAATTGTGATACCAACTTTGTCAATTGTGAATCTTTCTGATCTTGTTCTTTTCATTCTTCCTTTAGTATGATGAGAGGTCGTGGTAGACCAGCTAGGGGACGCGGCCGAGGCCGTGGTCGGGGTGCTGATTGTAATATCCGCAATTTCGAATTTCGGTAATTTTCTTTTTTCGGCGGAAGTTCGTTTTGACGACTCGCTCATGACCGTTTCGTCTTTCCGAGAATGATTAATTCTGCACTTTTTGTCATCCGAGTTCGTTTCGGTATCGTTTTGTTGAGTTCCGAGCTTTTTAGCGACTTTTCCGCACTTGAGCTCGATTCTTGCGAATCTCGCTCAAATCAGCTTTGAGTTTCACGTAAGTCCGTTTAACTTTGTTAGACGTGTTGTGAACTTCGGTTTGGTTATTCAATCACGATCGTGATTTTCGGACGCTTTGGGCCATTTTTGTAATTTCCCAAAGTTTGGGGTAATTACTTCGTCGTCAATTCCGACACTTCGGGTGGTCGGAATCGTGTGTTCTCTTAACGCTTGGATTCGTCTTCGCGGATGCCGTAACCGTATCTCGGTTTTTACTCAGTTCGGATTTCGGGGTCGTTCGGACCGTCGGAGTGGCCACGGCCGAGACGGCCGCGGCCAGTGCTGATCCGGCGAGTTACGGCCGTAAGGTGCGATTACGGCCGTAAGTGATCGGCGAGCATGGCACAGCGAATGCGGTCTGGCCGTAAGAGTCGGAGTTACGGCCGACGGTGCTGTGCGACTTCCGGACGAATGCGATTCTGGCCGTAAGAGTCGAGTTACGGCCGTGCGGGTGCGGCGACTTAGGACGAATGCGATTCTGGCCGTAAGGGCTGCCGAATGCGGCCGTAAGTGCGAGTTACGGCCGTAAGGCCCGATTCTGGCCGTAAGTGTCGGCGATGGCCGGCTATATAAGGCACAGGCGGCCGTTTTTACTCATTTCTTCACTTTTCTTGCGGCTATCGGATGGGTGCGACGGGAAATAGGGTTCTTGGTCGATTCTACTCAATTCCAAGGCTTTTTGGAAGATCCTTTTTGATTAAATCATCATTTAATCCGTGTTCTTCGTCCAAATCAAGGTATTTCCTTGCTTAAAACCCTACTTGTATGATTTTTGGGGGTTTTCTTCGTGATTCACCGATTTATCCGATTTTGATGAATTATTATGGTATTCTTGTTGTCTTGGCCATGATCTTCGGATTTTGTAACTCATATATCGATTTTATCACCCGGGACTTGATTTCCGATTTCTTCGAAGGAACCCTCGGATCCTTGTTGTTTCTCCAGTTGATTCGGATTCCGTTTAACGTTATTTATCCGTGGTGATGTTATTTTCGTAGCGATCGTGAGGTTGTCGAATTCTTGGTCGTTTTCGGAAGTTCGAGGGCTATCCGACCGTGTTCGTTCGTTGTTTCGTTGCTCGCGGTACCGAGGCAAGTATCTTGTCCATACTTTTCATGTTTCGTAGGCATAATTATTGATAAATGATTTTATGCGAAATCCAATGTTTAATGAACGTAAAAAGGGATCGGTATGTTCTCGATGAATGTTGTCTTTCAACAATAATTCTTGTAATTCGTGAATATATGTGTTCTCGGAATATATGTGTTGGTTTTGTATGTTGAAAGATGCTACGATCACTTTGAGTGAGTTTAGTAGACCGTAATCCTTTGCCGGGGATTACGTAATGTTATGTGTACTTGTTCGGTAAGAACGTAAAGTGTGTGATATTAGTTGTTATTCCTTCGTGAGGAGGTTGTGACACTTGGTGTTGTTTGGTATTGGTAATTGCTTGTGGTTGTGTGACATTAGTTGTGAGTGTACGTCGACTATAGTGGCCATTCTAGCGAAGTACCTAACATTTGTATGCATATTCTAGTATTCGAATTATGGCTTCCCGTGGCGTTGTGGATGATATGTGTATGTTCACCTAGGGACGGTCTGACGAGGCCTCTAGGGATACGTTGCCGTGAGTTTCGTATCGCGAACTATTGTTAACCACCCAGGGATGTCCGACGGGGCTCTTAGGGGTACGGTGGCCGTGAGTCTCGTACCAAGGTTAACTTTGAAGTGTTTTGTTGGAGAACTGTGATCTTTGGCGCATATTTCGTCTGATTAGAATGGCAGTTCAAATGGTATCGTACTTGGCTGGAATGGCACTAATAAATGTGTTGTGAATGATTTGTCTCTTGGTTGTGATAATTTGGTATGGTTACGTGAGTCCTGTGGTTGCTCTGTGCATTGTAGCTCTGTGGTATGTTGAGTGAGACTGTTGTCATGGTAATATTGGATACTGTGCAATTTCCACCGGGTTATTCTTGGGAGTATGTGATGTGGATGATTTGGGTCGTGGACCCCTGTGTTGTGATTGGAATGTTATAATTGGGTCGTGGGCCCTGTTATCTGCCATCGGACTTGTATTTTGAAATAAACGATTGTTGGGCTATGTCCCTAAGCATTTCGAAAGGCTTGAAAATTCTTAAATCCCAAACGTTTTCAAAAACTCCCGAGATCGTAAATTGTTTTGTAAGTTGTAAAATGGTTTTATTCTTATCTTTCGTAATCTAAAATTGTTTTGATCAAGTGAATCATCTCGGGAAGTATATTCATGATTTCTATGTTCTTGGAGTATGATTTGTATGGCTTGTCTTTGTATTTATACTTGCACTAGCAAAACAGTGGAGTTTTGCTAACCCCCGAGTATTCGGGGGGTGGATGTCTGTATTGCGTCCAGGTATTTGCAGGTTGCTGGGGAGCAATTCACAGGATCGTTACGAAGGATGATGGAAGACGGCGATACTAATCACATGAAGACCGGTGTTGAGTATTTGGTGATGTCTTGTTTTGTCTTTCCATTGTGTTTACTTTCCCCTATGCGGGATTGTTGATTTATGTTAACCCCTGCGTGGGTATGAGTTACGAGAAAGAGTAATGTATGGTCGATGTGTATGTTGTGGTAAAAGACCAAATCGGTCTAATGGTTCGTTAGTTAGCCATGTCGGCATGTATAGTGTTAATGTGTTTTCTGTATTTAGCCTGGTAGATCCTCACGGAGGGGGTCTGCGGCGCTGTAATATTCCCGAAGGGTTTGGGGGTGTTACAGAATATGGTATCAGAGCTTAGGTTGCGGAAACCTAGGCTGTCGGGTCAGGTTGTGTGTTGTTGGGTCTTGTCTTGTCTTGTCTTGTCAGATTTTGTCTGACTGAGTCGTGTCGCGACGCGTCGTCTGAGGTGTCGGTCGTGATTAGTATCGAGGTGCGGCCATCATCTTCGTGCGATCTATGGAGGTAAGTCTCCCTACTTTGTTGCGTCTCGTGTTATACGAGCTTGTGTGATTATATGTTATCATGTGGAGTTTAAATGTGCCTCGTGAATACGTACTCCATACTTGTTTGATTCTCGTATTGTGCTAGAATGAAAAGTGGTACCGGGTGTATAAATGTGTGTATATATTGTGTGAATCGTTTTATTGAAGTAATGACTTGGTGTGATCCGCAAGGAAAGTTTCTCAATGTGATATTTTTCCTCTTGCTTTGTAAGTTTTCAAAATTTGATTTTAAGAACCCAAATGAGGTCTACCAAAAATTTACTCAAACGTGGCTCTTGCTTTCGACGTTTTGATTTCATGATCGTCGGTTCGGAGGTATGTATTGATGTTGGCATTATTGTTTGGTCAATAATGCTCAAATTGTGACTAAGTTGGTGGTGTGAGCGTTAAGTCGTCTGAATGCACTTGTTGTGGGGATCCTCATTCGAGAGGAAGGATTTGCTTTAGATGTTAATTATCTTTTAACGGCCGCTTGTGTGATAATGTAATTATGTGGATGATAATGTTTACGTGTGAGTGGATTTGATGATAATGGATCGTATTTTGATAAAGTGGTAAATTATGTCTTTTGTGTGTGTGTTCGAAAACGCTTTTCAAAATTTTATAAACCGGAGCAAGTTGTGGAAAAATTAAATTTCATAAAGTTTTAACAGTTAAGCTTAATCGGCACTTCGTTGGACCTTGAAAATCGCTTAAAATTGGCGAGCCGGCCTTGAATTTTCTAAAGGAACCCCGACGGTATTGAAAGAGTAGTTTTAAAGTACCTCTGAACATTTTGTAAAATGTTACCGTCGTTGATTATTGTGTAGTGTTGAGAAGATTTTTAAAAAGGATTTTTGACGTATTGTTGTATTTTCAAATAATTCGAGTACATGATTTCAGAAATCTTTCACACCATCAAAATTTCTATTTTCAAAAACCAATACAATTTTTATCTTCAAAATTATATTGTGAAAGATAAAGAATCTTACTCGATTTAAACTTCAAACTCAGATTTAGAAAAGTTTTCTGTACTGAGTCAGTGATTGTGCGTGACCTTGAATCACTCCAAAATGATGACGTGTGGTGGCATAGTGATTTTGATAGTGACCGATTGTAAGGAAATATTGTTTTGCAAATAATTTCAAATGAGACAGTTAAAGTCCGTTGTTTAAAATTTTTGACAAAAAGCCCGAGGTACCATAAACACTTTCAAAGTAATATTTTAAATAAACATGCAAATCCAAGGATTTTCAAATGATATCATGTAAAAGGATACCTCGTGGATCTTCTTATCGAGTTGCTATTAGTTGTCTTATGTGATATGTAAAGCCGAGATGGCAATTTGGTATATTATTTGGTGATGCTGTACCATTATATTGAGTGAGTATCCGCTTAATATGCCGAGGGGCAAAGGGCGCGATCGTGACCACGGTAGATGCAGTCATGGAGATTAGATGCGGGACCAAGAGAAGATTTTTGGGAAGGTTGCTATTCTAGCACTTCGTTCTCGTTGTTTAGGTTTCGGGGACGAAACCTCTTTTAAAGGTGATATGGTGTAATACCCATATCTTTCGCTTTCGTTTTATTCGACTCTATCGACTCGTTTGCGTTCGTCGATATTTTCTGGACTTTTTCTACTCTTCACTTTTGTTGTTTGAACAAGTTGCGGTGTTGTTTTGGGTTAATCCAATTGTCGTTGTGACTTTTTCCGAATTCGGTTCCGCTCTTGTGAATTTTATATGAATTCATATCTTGTCGTTTTCACCGGATCGTATATATTGTCTTGAGTCGAGCTGTGAACTATGGGGATGCTATTCGATTTTCGTTATTCGTTACGATTCATACATGATTGATCGACTGTCATTGTCTCGATCGTTGCAATTCAATTGTTTGATGGTTCGGTTTCTGTTGATCTTGTTCCGTGATTGTTGAATGTTCAGACTCCGACGTAATTCCCTTAAGTTCGGGAAATTAGTCTCGTTTACAATCTTCCAACCCTTGGGCGGTGGAATTCCGTATTGGTTCAGCGACTGGCTCGCGTTTTGATTGATGTACCGTTGGGTTGGTCAATCATATCGATTTTCGTTCGTTGTGTTTTATGATTGTTCGGATAAGTGACTTGACCATGTTATCAGTTTGATGACGCTTGTCACTTGTTGGTTTTATTATGTCTCTATCGGTGGCGTTGTGTTGGTCGTCGTGGAGCGTGTTTTCACGCCGTTTGTGTCTTTGCGTTTCTTGCGGCATTTCACCGTTGGGCGCGAGTTCTCGGTTTTCGTGTATCTCGTCGAGTTTTCCTAGTGGGGATATTGCTTCTCCCTACTTGTTTTAAGTTTTGGGACGAAACTTCTTTTAAGGAGGGTAGAATGTAATATCCGCAATTTCGAATTTCGGTAATTTTCTTTTTTCGGCGGAAGTTCGTTTTGACGACTCGCTCATGACCGTTCCGTCATTCCGAGAATGATTAATTCTGCACTTTTTGTCATCCGAGTTCGTTTCGGTATCGTTTTGTTGAGTTCCGAGCTTTTTAGCGACTTTTCCGCACTTGAGCTCGATTCTTGCGAATCTCGTTCGAAACTGCTGTTTCGAGTTTCACGTAAGTCCGTTTAACTTTGTTAGACGTGTTGTGAACTTCGGTTTGGTTATTCAATCACGTATCGTGATTTTCGGACGTTTTGGGCCATTTTTGTAATTTCCCAAAGTTTGGGGTAATTACTTCCGTCGTCGAATTCCGACACTTCGGGTGGTCGGAATCGTGTGTTCTCTTAACGCTTGGATTCGTCTTCGCGAGTACTTCGTAACCGTATCTCCGGTTTTACTCAGTTCGGATTTCGGGGTCGTTCGGACCGTCGGAGTGGCCACGGCCAAAGGCAGCGGCAGTGATCGGTGCGGCCGAGTTACGGCCGTAAGGTGCGATTCTGGCCGTAAGTGATCGGCGAGCATGGCACAGCGAATGCGGTCTGGCCGTAAGAGTCGAAGTTCTGCCGTCGGTGCACGGCGCTTCCGGACGAATGCGATTCTGGCCGTAAGAGTCGAGATTCTGCGTCACGGGTGCGTGCGGCTTCCGGACGAATGCGATTCTGGCCGTAAGGGCTGCCGAATACGGCCGTAAGTGCCGAGTTACGGCCGTAAGGCCGCCGATTCTGGCCGTAAGTGTCCGGCGATGGCCGGCTATATAAGGCCCAGGCGGCCGTTTTTACTCATTTCTTCACTTTTCTTGCGGCTATCGGATGGGTGCGACGGAAATAGGGTTCTTGGTCGATTCTACTCAATTCCAAGGCTTTTGGAAGATCCTTTTGATTAAATCATCATTTAATCCGTGTTCTTCAATCAAATCAAGGTATTTCCTTGCTTAAAACCCTACTTGTATGATTTTTGGGGGTTTTCTTCGTGATTCACCGATTTATCCGATTTTGATGAATTATTATGGTATTCTTGTTGTCTTGGCCATGATCTTCGGATTTTGTAACTCATATATCGATTTTATCACCCGGGACTTGATTTCCGATTTCTTCGAAGGAACCCTCGGATCCTTGTTGTTTCTCCAGTTGATTCGGATTCCGTTTAACGTTATTTATCCGTGGTGATGTTATTTTCGTAGCGATCGTGAGGTTGTCGAATTCTTGGTCGTTTTCGGAAGTTCGAGGGCTATCCGACCGTGTTCGTTCGTTGTTTCGTTGCTCGCGGTACCGAGGCAAGTATCTTGTCCATACTTTTCATGTTTCGTAGGCATAATTATTGATAAATGATTTTATGCGAAATCCAATGTTTAATGAACGTAAAAAGGGATCGGTATGTTCTCGATGAATGTTGTCTTTCAACAATAATTCTTGTAATTCGTGAATATATGTGTTCTCGGAATATATGTGTTGGTTTTGTATGTTGAAAGATGCTACGATCACTTTGAGTGAGTTTAGTAGACCGTAATCCTTTGCCGGGGATTACGTAATGTTATGTGTACTTGTTCGGTAAGAACGTAAAGTGTGTGATATTAGTTGTTATTCCTTCGTGAGGAGGTTGTGACACTTGGTGTTGTTTGGTATTGGTAATTGCTTGTGGTTGTGTGACATTAGTTGTGAGTGTATCACGACTATAGTGGCCATTCTAGCGAAGTACCTAACATTTGTATGCATATTCTAGTATTCGAATTATGGCTTCCCGTGGCGTTGTGGATGATATGTGTATGTTCACCTAGGGACGGTCTGACGAGGCCTCTAGGGATACGTTGCCGTGAGTTTCGTATCGCGAACTATGGTTAACCACCCAGGGATGTCCGACGGGGCTCTGCGGGAATGCGGTGGCCGTGAGTCTCGTACCAAGGTTAACTTTGAAGTGTTTTGTTGGAGAACTGTGATCTTTGGCGCATATTTCGTCTGATTAGAATGGCAGTTCAAATGGTATCGTACTTGGCTGGAATGGCACTAATAAATGTGTTGTGAATGATTTGTCTCTTGGTTGTGATAATTTGGTATGGTTACGTGAGTCCTGTGGTTGCTCTGTGCATTGTAGCTCTGTGGTATGTTGAGTGAGACTGTTGTCATGGTAATGTTGGATACTGTGCAATTTCCACCGGGTTATTCTTGGGAGTATGTGATGTGGATGATTTGGGTCGTGGACCCCTGTGTTGTGATTGGAATGTTATAATTGGGTCGTGGGCCCTGTTATCTGCCATCGGACTTGTATTTTGAAATAAACGATTGTTGGGCTATGTCCCTAAGCATTTCGAAAGGCTTGAAAATTCTTAAATCCCAAACGTTTTCAAAAACTCCCGAGATCGTAAATTGTTTTGTAAGTTGTAAAATGGTTTTATTCTTATCTTTCGTAATCTAAAATTGTTTTGATCAAGTGAATCATCTCGGGAAGTATATTCATGATTTCTATGTTCTTGGAGTATGATTTGTATGGCTTGTCTTTGTATTTATACTTGCACTAGCAAAACAGTGGAGTTTTGCTAACCCCCGAGTATTCGGGGGGTGGATGTCTGTATTGCGTCCGGTATTTGCGGGTTGTTGGGAGCAATTCACAGGATCGTTACGAAGGATGATGTAAGACGGCGATACTAATCACATGAAGCCCGGTGTTGAGTATTTGGTGATGTCTTGTTTTGTCTTTCCATTGTGTTTACTTTCCCCTATGCGGGATTGTTGATTTATGTTAACCCCTGCGTGGGTATGAGTTACGAGAAAGAGTAATGTATGGTCGATGTGTATGTTGTGGTAAAAGACCAAATCGGTCTAATGGTTCGTTAGTTAGCCATGTCGGCATGTATAGTGTTAATGTGTTTTCTGTATTTAGCCTGGTAGATCCTCACGGAGGGGGTCTGCGGCGCTGTAATATTCCCGAAGGGTTTGGGGGTGTTACACTGATAATGAAGAGGGCTCACTTTCTCAGTCCTCTGCGGACTCAGCCTCTCACTCAGTGCCATCGGGTAATAATGCCGATGCTTGGGCTACTGCCGTACTTCAGCAGTTAGTTGCCCAGCTTGCTCAGATAGCTCAGGGTGGACGCCATAATCCGCCCCTGAAACCTGAAGAGGAAGCTAGTAAGTGGCTTCAGACAGTGACTAAGATGCACCTTCCTCGTTTCTCCGGATCTTCTGACTCCCTCGGTTGGGAGAATTGGCTCTTTTAGTTGTCCAGGAACTTTGATGCCGTAGCTTGTCCTGAAGACAGGAGGGTACATATTGCCCAGTACCTCCTGGATAAGTAAGCTGTGGAATGGTGGGAGGCTGTTGCGCCCAGAGACCGTCGAGCTACTTGGGAGGAGTTCAGGGCTGCTATGGAAGCAGAATATTGTCCACCGCCAGTTAAGGAGCACAAAATTGTGGAGTTCATCACCGCTACACCTCAGGATGTGCCTATTTCTCAGGCCATCATTACTTACAATCAGCATTTGGGTTTCGTGAGAGATCAAGTGCGATCAGAGGCTGATAAAATCCGTTACTTCAATATGCGCATGAAGCCGCATATCAGAAAGAGTATGGCACCGCTCATGTGTGCCACTTTGAAGGAGTATCAGGATCGCGCTCTAGCGATCGAGATGGCCGCACCGGAATCAGAGTTGGGTACCGAGGCCAAGAAACAGAAAACGGTTGGCAGTTTTTCAGCCAGCAAGAGTGGCTGATTTTCGAGAGCACAGTCTGCCCCTACACCTGGGAAGAGACCGTTTCATCGGGCTCGGGGATCTAAGGATAATCGTTTAGTCCAGTCCATTGCTTTTGGTGGCAGGGTTTGTTTTAACTGCAACCAATATGAGCATTTGATGAAGGATTGACCTTCTCCTCCAGTTACTTGCTTTACTTGTGGGCAGACCGGGCATCGGGCAGCTCATCGTGAGAGGGCCACCAGGGCCGCTAGAGTTCCGACTATCACTTCCGATCAGAGGGATCACAGCACTCCAGCTACTCGTGTTCTGCAGAATTCAGGTCGTGGTAGGGGTCGGGGTCATCCGGATCGCCGTGCAGCATCGAGGTCGGGTTCAGTTCACCCCCGATTGTATCAGATGAGGCGCACAGAGGAGGCAGACGTTTCGGTGGAGTCAGGTACAACTCATATCCTTACTCATCCAGTTTTTGTGCTTTTTGATTGTGTGAGTCGCATTGGTTTTGACTGCTTGTTTGAGTGTGAACCGTTTGTAGTGAGTACGCCCAGCGGGGATCGTATGGTTGGGGACCGGGAGGTTAGGGATTGCCCAGTGAGGATCGGGAGCCGGGATTGGACCTCGAATCTCATTGTTATAGACCTTAAGGGTGAGGATTTGATCCTCGGAGACGATTGGTTGGATCGTCACGGTGCTATCATGAACTAACGGACTCGTACCATCTCGATAGTGGCCGAGGACGGTACCGAGCATACCCTCGTTGGTCGTAAGCCGGGTAGGTCGGGGAGTGTGATTAGCGCCTTGAAAGCGATGAAACTTCTTAACCATATTTGTGTCGGTTACAGGTGTTACGCTCTGAAGGCAGAAGATGGTGGAGTTTATTTGTCGTCTATTCCATTTGTTAGTGAATACCCCGACGTATTTCCGGATGACTTGCCGGGATTACCACCACATCGAGAGGTGGAGTTTCCTATTGATCTAGAGCCGAATGCAGCCCCTATTTCTCGAGCGTCGTACCGTATGTCACCGTCGGAGATGTTAGAGTTGAAGAATCAGTTGGGAGAGTTGTTAGATAAAGGGTATATTCAACCGAGCGCATCGCCTTGGGGTGCGCCCGTACTTTTTGTTAAGAATAAGGATGGATCGCTTTGTTTATGCATCGATTATCGATAATTAAACAAGTTGACCATCAAAAATAAATACCCTTTGCCCCGGATTGACGACTTGTTCGATCAGCTTCAGGGGGCGACAGTCTTTTCGAAGATTGATTTGCGATCGGGCTACTACCAGTTGAGGATTCGGGACATCGATATACCGAAAGCTGCCTTTTGGACGAGATATGGCCATTACGAGTTTGTGGTTATGCCTTTCGGGCTAACCAATGCCCCAGCAGTGTTCATGCAGTTGGTGAACAAAGTTTTTATTGAGTATCTGGACAAATTCGTAGTCGTCTTTATCGATGACATTCTGATCTATTCACGGAGTCGGGAGGAGCACGCCCTACATCTCCGGATTGTATTAGACATTTTGAGAGCTGAGCAGTTGTATGCGAAATTCTCTTAGTGTGAGTTTTGGCTCGAGGAAGTGATGTTCCTCGGGCATGTGATTTCAGCAGAGGGAGTTCAGGTAGATCCGCAGAAGATAGAGGCAGTGTTGGCTTGGGAGCCGCCAAAGAATGTGAAGGAGGTGAGAAGTTTTCTGGGTCTTGCCGGCTATTACCGTCGATTTGTTGATGGATTTTCTAGGATTGCTAAACCGCTCACTCAGTTGCTCCAGAAGACTCAGAAATTCGAGTGGACCGCAGACAGACAGAATAGTTTTGACGAGTTGAAGAGACGACTAACTACCGCACCCGTGTTAGCATTGCCTCAGGGGAACGAAGATTTCGTGGTATATAGTGATGCTTCGGGCCTCGGACTCGGATGCGTTTTGATGCAGAAAGATAGGGTTATTGCTTATGCGTCCCGCCAGTTGAAACCGTATGAGGCGAATTACCCCACGCACGATTTGGAGTTAGCTGCGGTCGTTTTCGCCTTAAAGATCTGGAGGCATTATCTCTATGGGTCGTCATGTAAGATATTTATGGATCACAAGAGTTTGAAGTATATCTTCAGTCAAAAAGAGTTGAACATGAGACAGCGAAGGTGGTTGGAGCTAATTAAAGATTACGACCTCGAGATACTTTATCATCTGGGTAAGGCTAACGTAGTGGCTGATACATTGAGCCGAAAACCGGTGGCGTTACAGATGTTAGAGGTACTCACGCCACAGAGCAGAATCCGTCGGGATTTTATTTGTCAGAATATCGAGGTTTGGGTTACGAGTTCGAGTCGATTATGTGCGTTGGAGATCACTTCGTCCTTGACTGATGATATCAAGGCGAAACAGTATGATGATCCGTTTTTAGTCCAGCTGAGGGAGGATGTGAGTTATGTGTTTATGTATTGAGGTTAAGTCATGCAGTGAGTTTCTATGTTATTATTCTCATCAGAAAATCTGGGTTGTATGCCTAAGTGGCGGGATACGTTGTTAGGTATCGTTCCCCACTTCAATAACCGAGGTATTAAAGAAAGTGTTTTAAAAATTTCATCCCAGCAAAATCTTTCGAAACTGGCGAATTTTAAAATATTAATATTTGAACAAATACCTCGAAAAAATTTTATTTTTTAAAGAATGTTACAAGTGTCTAGTCTCAATAACATGTATGTGGTCTCGATCGTGTTTATTTTGGTAAAAGTCGGGCAACTCTGTTGGTGTAACCGTGCGAATTACTTATGAATTTAAGTCTATTATTGCATTGTTAGTTCGTGTACTCGTGTGATGACTTGGAAGAAATACTTTATTGTGCTACTGGTTGTTGCCCTATGTTGATTATGTGGTATTTATTTTGTTGTTCTGAATGGTTGCCCGTTCAGTATGCTGAGGGGTTGAGGCCGAGGCCGTGGTCGTGGTGGTAGTCGTAATCAGGAGCGTGAGAGGGCAACGCACTCCTTGCCGAGTACCAATCAGCTCGGTACAGATCAGGGACATTCTCATTCAGCTAGCGTTAATGTTGACGTTGGCGCCGCCACCATCATTCGTCAGGTGGTTGATCGGTTAGTGCAGATGAATCAGGCCGTACATCGGAATGAGAACCAGATGGGGATAACGGGGCTAGTAAGTGGTTACGAGATGTGATGAGGATTCAGCCGCCCCGTTTTGTGGGTTCCTCTGACTCGTTAGGTTGGGAAAACTGGCTCTTCCAGTTGGACAGAACATTTGATGCTGTAGCTTGTCCGGATGAAAAGAGGGTACCCATTGCTCAGTGCTTACTTGACAAAGAAGCTGCAGACTGGTGACAGGCTATAGTGCCTGCAGATCGTACACCTACTTGGGCTGAGTTTAAGACTGCCATGGAGGCGGAGTATTGCCCGTTGCCAGTTCGTGAACGCAGGATCGCTGAGTTTTTCTCGGCTACACCCCAGGATGTGTCGATATCCCAGGCGATAGTCGATTTTAATCGACAGCTGGCTTATGTTCGTGATCAAGTGAGAAGTGAAGCGGACAAAGTCCGATACTTCAATATGCGCATGAAACCCCATATCCATGAGAGTATGGCTCCGCTCATGTGTACCACCCTGAAGGAATATCAGGACCGAGCTTTATCCATTGAGATGGCCGTTTCTGTGACGGAATTTGGTTCAGAGAGTAAGAGACAGAAGACCTCGAGTAACTTTTCAAGAGGTCAGAGAAGTTAGATCCGTGTGCTTCGCAGTTTCCTTCTGGGAGCACTCCTCGTTCGGTTGACCAGTCTAAGAACCTCACTATGGAGGCGAGTAAGACGTTCGGGTGAAGATTTGCTTTAACTGCAGCCGTGTAGGCCATGCGAGATAGAATTGTCGTTCGCCACCGGTTAATTGTTTTAAGTGCGGCCAACTGGGGCACCAAGCGGTGCATTATGAGACCGTTGCCAAGATGTTCGGGAATCGGGTTTTCGTTCCTACTCGAGGAGGGCCCGGTGGTGTCCAGTGATGTAGTTGTGTATCGTACTTTGTGCTGTAATTCGTGTAGAGATTGATATTTGTTGCGTGAACTTTTTGGTTTTGTTTGTGTTCTACCATGATGTTTTATTTTAAGTTTCGGGACGAAACTTATTTTTAATAGGATAGAATGTAATATCCGATATTCTCGTTTTCTATTATCTTGAATTGTTTGTGTCTTGACGTCGGACATTTTCTTGTTGACGAGAATCGGAGTGATTTCTATCGTGATACTATATTTGTTTTTATCGCATAGCCGTTTTAGTCGGGTGCGACTTGTTGTCGCGTGCGTTTCTTTGATTAAATGTGTGCATGTGATATGACATATGATGTGCCGTTAGTTGCTCTTTATTGTTTTGAATCATAGTCGGTGGCGTTGTTATGGTCGTCGTGGGGCGTGTTTTCACGTTGTATATTCTTTCGCGTTGCTGTAACGTTTCACCAATGGGCGAAAGTTACGCATTTCTTGTGTATCTCATTGAGTTTTCCTATCGGGATATTGCTTCTCCCTACTTGTTTTAAGTTTCGGGACGAAACTTCTTTTAAGGAGGGTAGTATGTAATATCCGCAATTTCGATTTCTGATAATTTTCATTTTTCGGCGGAGGTCCGTTTCGATGACTTGCTTATGACCGTTTCGTCATTATGAGAATATTTAATTCCGCACTTTTTGCCATCCGAGTTCGTTTCGGTATCGTTTTGTTGAGTTCCGTGTTCTTAAACGACTTTTCCGCACTTGAGTTCGATTCTCGCGAATCTCATCCGAAACTGTTGTTTCGAGTTTCTCGTAAGTTCATTTAATGTTATTGTTACCGTTGTAAGCTTTGGTTTGGTGTTTCGATCGTGTAACGTGTACTTCAGACGTTTTGGGCCATTTTCATAATTTCCCAAAGTTTGGGGTAATTACTTTCGTTGTCGAATTTTGATCCCTCGGGTGGTCGGAATTGTTTGTTCTCTTAGTGTTCGGATTCGCCTTGGCGAGTACTTCGTAATCGTGTTTTCGGTTTACGTTCAGGTCTGAGTTTCGGGATTTTTCGGACCGTCGGATCGATCGAGGCCTGGCTGACCAGACCTGGCCGAGTAACGGCCGTAATGGCCCGGCAGTAACGGCCGTAATGGCCCGGCAGTAACGGCCGTAAGGCCTGTTACGTACATATAAACCTGCCGGTTACGTACGTAACATGTTGGAAGATTTGGTACAGGGAGTTTGGCCATGGCCGATTACGTACGTAGGCCATGGCCGATTACATACGTAAGCGGTCGGCCAGGGTCGGCTATTTAAGGGCCTGGACCGAGTCATCCGGCCATTTTCACCCTTTTTCTTCGTTTTTTCGCGTTTCTTCGTCAATAATGGATGGATTTGGATGGATATGACATAGAGCAACATGTTTTGGAATTTTGATTCATATCTAACATCATCTTCTGCCCGGATCGAAGGTAAGAACACCTAAACTCTTGGTTTTGGGAATTTTTGAGGTTTCTTGATGTTTTGGCCGATTTGATTCGTTTTAGTTCATATTATTGTTAGAACATGGTTGTATACTCGAAATCATTCATTACCCTAGAATTTTCGCGGAACAAATTCGAGTATTTCTCCGATAAACGATTATATTGGACTATACCCTCAAGGTGTCCGATAAAATGCTTCAATGGGTAGAACTTGGGAAGTTCTATACGTTTTCGTAGAATTGTGATTGAATTGATATCGTTGTGACTTAGGAACGAAATTCTTGTGAAGAACTCGAGTCGGAACCCTTCCGTTCGTTGCCTTCTTTGGGGTCCGAGCTTCCCGATCGAACCGTGTTCTTCGGAGCGTTCAGTAGCGGTTAGTAAGGCAAGTATCTTATTATACGACTTGTATCTTGCGACTAGTAATCACGTATGAGATTTATGATGATTTTGCTTGCCTTCGTAAATATGTTCCGTTTGAGTTGGTTGTGTTTTCCGCAATTTGAAGGCTTTGTGATAATAGTGTTATATTGGTATTCGTGTTAGGCGTTGTGCCATTCGTGCAGGATCGCGACGTACATATGGGATGGTTGTACACTTGGTTGTGCAATGTATTGTGTACCGAACGTGTGTTATGTTAGTTATGTGTCGTTGATTGATGATAGTTTTTGCGAGTGTTGAGATTGTGTTATGTGCGTGTGATGTACGATTTTGTGGTGATCAACGTGATTGATTAATTGTGCTCATTGTTGTATGTAATGTGAATGTGAATGTGAATATGTGTGTGACCACTAATTTCACTCGTGTTGGTTCGGCGAGACCTACGAGGATTCGTGGCAGTGGACTACGGGGTCAGAACTTAGTGAGGTATTGAGCTCCAATCGTGCTGGTCTGGCAAGGCCTACGATAACGCATGGCAGTGGACCATGAGTTTCGGACACAGTACGTCCAACCGGGTGAGCTCGACGGGGCTTACGGTGACACGTGGTCGTGGACTACGGTGTCAGGACTCTGTGTGTGATTGTTGTGATTGATTTAGTCCGTTCGGGTTGTTTTGCCTACGGAGACACATGACAGTGGATCACGGTGTCGTAATTGGTTATGTCTGGTTAATAGTCCGTATGGGTTGTTGAACCTACGGAGACACGTGACAGTGGATCACGGTGTCGGAATTGATTATGTTTGTTTAATTGTGCGTGTTGTAGTCCGTGCGGGTTGTTGAACCTACGGAGACACGTGACAGTGGATCACGGTGTCATTAGCATGATTATTTTCAAATCAAAGTTTTGAAAGGAAAAGTTTTATGAAAATGAATGTTGGACCGAGTCCTAAGCTTGAGTAAATATTTCCCGTATTGTAAACTGCTGAGTTATGAAACAAGATTTGGGTTAAGGCCTTAAAGTTTTTCGAAAGGTTTTGTGAATCAGGACTTGAGGTCTTAAAGGTTTTGAAAATCTAAAAATTCCCGAGATGATAATCTTATTTTCGAATGCTTCATAGCTTATCTTCCATTGTGAAAAACTCTCGGGAATATTTTGATACTTGATTATTATATTTGATTCACGATTATTATTTGCTTGTTACATTTCGTATGATTTGATACTTGCACTAGTAAAACAGTGGAGTTTTACTAACCCCCGAGTAATCGGGGGGTGGATGTCTGTTTTGCGTCCAGGTACATGCAGATTCAGGGGAGCAGTCACAGGATTGGCATAAGAGGATGACGAGCTGCGATACTAATCATGAGTCGAGAGTTGTTTTGATTTTTGTTGTGTTGTCAGAGTTGATTTCAGTCTTCTGCTGTATTGTATTTCGACCCCTGTGTGGGTAATGTTGTTTAAGTCAGTTTTGTCGATTGGGTTGTGTGACCTCATTGGTCGGTATATTCACGTGTAAGTGACCATAACGGTCTGCATCATTTTATTGTTTGACCCTGGCCGGGCAAGCATTTGGTTGTTTATGGATGTTTAGCCTGGTAGATCCTTGTGGAAAGGGTATTCAGCGTGTAATATTCCCATATGGTTTTGGGGGTGCTACAAGAACAACCTTACAATTCTCATCAATTCTTATTTCCAAAACCACAATCCTCAAGAGTCACTCACAATATATATAGTCGAGGTATTTTGCTAGAATAGCTAAATATCCAACACATACTCACGACCCAGAATTAATACTATCCACAAGGAAGCACACTTATCTCAACAATACCGAACGACACAACCAATATCACACAACTCACATATCCACCGATAACCACATGACTCCACGCATAATCCTTAACAAAAGGATTGAACCATAAATTACCGACGATATATTCACACATAATGACATCACCCGAAAGTAGGGAGATCCTATACTCAACACTAACACACATAGTCAAATAAGCACGTTATGTCCCGAACACAAGAGTCGTCCTTTAAGAAAACCATAATTGTAAATATACCGATTCTTTTGAGAAAAGGTTATAAACATTCATTTAGCACATATCGTCAATTTTCAATCATTATATTCACAAAACACGTAATGTGTGGGCAAGATACTTGCCTCGATAGTCGATACCGGACACTCCGACGAACATGGCTGGGATGTAACACCCCCAGAATACGTCCGGAAATGTCACACGTCGTAGACCCTTATCGCAAAGATCTACCAGGCTAAACTCTCATAGACTACTCAATGATTGACCGACCGGGGTCAATCTTAATTGCAAAGCAGACCGACAAGGTCATTAAACAGTTCAGAACTATGACATTCATATCTCAATGACCATAATCAACTTGAATACAGAAAGAAATGACAACTCAATTTAATAAGTTAAAACTACACCCATGCAAGGGTGAATACTCGACCAAAATGGAAACAAAAGGAAAAAGGACTATGACTCCTATGTGATTAGCATCGTCGTCTTCCATCTCCATCCAAGCCAATCCCGTGACTGCTCCCGATCTGCCAAAACTTGAGCACATTACAAGCACCCACACCCCGAAAACTCGGGGGTTAGCAAACTGGAATTTTGCTAGTGCGAGTACATAATGTACAGGATATACGAAAAGTATCAACACAAACTCAACAACCACGAAGCCTTAACACAACCCACACATTCACACAAATAACACATCAAAGCATTCGTTTACACAACGTAAAAGGTAATCACACAGTCATATTCTCTTTACGAAATATAACACCAGTGAAACTTTAAACGAACCCAAGGAGTCAAAATATCTAGTTTGAAAATCCCCTTTTTAAAAAAAAAAGGAAAAGCAATTTGATAAGATAGTTTAAAAACGTTATTATTGACTCGGGTCATCTTGGGGTTTTGAAAATCGAATGGGAATACCTTTAGAAAATAACCTCAAAAGCTCTCGGGTCCTCGACCCGGCATGTGTAAAACAATTTGCAAGAAAACCATTACACGTTATTTGGGGTCCTCAACCCAATTTATGAAACAATAACACAAGCGAGTCATTACAACATTTTCACGGGGTTCTCGACCCAATCCAAATAATATCATCACGAGATCAAACATCTCAACAATTCACGGGGTCCTCGACCCAATCCAAATAATATCATCACGAGATCAAACATCTCAACAATACACGGGGTCCTCGACCCAATACACAGAATATCATCACAGCATAATCAAGGACATAGCTTCTCATTCGACAAATCCTGCTCAAGACCCCTGGTTAATTAACCCTCGGAGATCTCGTCAAATATCCTTGGTTAATTAACCCTAATACCAACGTTTAAAACAAGTTGAAATAAACTTTTAGAAACACGAATCGCGGTCTATATCAAGACCAATATTTAAAAGCGAGTTGGAAGATCTTTGAAATACGAAAATCATACGGTAACGGGGTCTTAGCTATCACTCAAATATCCGTAACCAATAAGCCTGCCAGACGCCTCCCTTGCACACCTGTGCACCGGCGTTCACGCCACTATGTTGGCCGCCCCTTGAACATGTCACCGCACCGGCGATCACTCCCGCAAG
This sequence comes from Orobanche coerulescens, assembly GCA_033398695.1. Lineage (NCBI taxonomy): Eukaryota > Viridiplantae > Streptophyta > Magnoliopsida > Lamiales > Orobanchaceae > Orobanche > Orobanche coerulescens. The sequence goes on along the minus strand of CM065807.1, from coordinate 178,653,635 downwards.
AGTCGCCCCTTGCACACGCATTAGGTAACACCGGTGTTCACCAATCATATAGAGCCGCACATTGCAGCGTACACCAGGCCGGAGTACACGCCCCGCCCTCAGAGTTTCCCGGATATGACGTTTCTCACAACAAGTATTCACAATGTTTCAAACATCAAGCAAACAGTCAATCATTGCAACAATTATCAAATCAGTACGCCAATTCACATAATTTATCCGTCAGTCCACGACTACACAAATAAACAACAACAACACGCACGTTATTAATCAAGACTCAACACAATAAGTCTTCGGTAAAACCGCAACACTACACATATATCCTTATATCGCAACTCAACCGAATACATATATATATATATATATATAACGTTACTATATTATATCTATAAGTATACTTCATCCATCAACCCAAGTTGAGTATGTCAACTAGTGTTAGTACTCACCTCTCGGCATTCACCGACATAGACATATATATCAATATACATATATAAATACATATATTTAACATATACATATATATAAATCTATATTTATATATATATATATACACACACACACATATATATATACACCCGTATAAATTCATACACTTCGAAAACAATGATTTAACGTAGTTACAAATTGTATATCAAGGTACTTGCCTTGGTAATCTCTCGCGAATACTCCGAAAATACGGTCGATTGGGAAAATCCGGAATTCCAATGAAAACGACGATCGGAAAGGCTCAACACCGGATTATCATAGGGAATTCGTCCCTAATATCCTATCATCAAATAAATAATAAATCACACGAGGAAAAACATCGTAAAACGACCAAGTATCCCTCTGCGGCATTTCCACGGACACCTTGAAGACGTTAACTTGGAACTCATATAAACGACGAATCGGTAATGATAAAACTATGGAAATATGATGAAATTGATAGAATACAACTTAATCTATAATTATCCATCAGTAATCTAAGTTCGTATGGCTCGAACGGTCGAAATCTATCAAGATCCCCAAATTTCACAAAGTTTAGATTTTAGGAAAAACTAACCTTGATTCGGTCGATTGAAGGATGTTATGGAATGATCAATCAATGATATGAACTCAGGAACTTCATGGATTTGTTTTTCAACAACATGTATCCTCGCTCTCAAAATCCCTGGCCTCAAAAACGAAAGTTTGGAAATGAAAAATGGGTTGAAACCGGGCTGCTCGGTCAAATATATAGGCAGGCCGCCCTAGCGTGCGCTAGAGTACGGCAGCGTGCGCTAGCAGGCCGGCCATGGTCCAGTCCAAAGCCTCCTGGACCGATCCCCTTTCCCAGGTAGTGCGCGCTGGCTGCCGAGCAGCGTGCGCTACGCCGCGACCGGCCGTAGCATGCGCTACCCGCCAGCCCTCCGGAGTCCAGAACCTCAGGAGCCCCACTGCCCGGCCCAGGTAGCGCGCGCTGGCTGCCGCATAGCGTGCGCTACGCCTACCGGTTAGCGCGCACAGTCTCCCGGCAGTAGCGTACTCTATGCCGATCCCTGCCGCACCCGTCCGGCCAGCGCCCAGCTGTCGTGGCCTGGCGACTCGATTCCCAAAAACGCACGGAACGAACACGACAAAACGCTCGCGGACAACAACATCGATCCGAAATAAAAATAATATTCAACAAATCACCACATATGGCCATAAAAACAAAATCAATTGTCAAGAAAAATAATACCAATGCTCGAAAACCGAGAAATTTCCGATCTAAAATAAAATACTTCAAAGTAATCAGAATAAAAATCTCGGGTATTAAATTCTAACCTCCTTAAAATAAGTTTCGTCCCAAAACATAAAGCAGAGAGCGGTGGAACAATCAAGAAAAAATAATTACTTGCTCAGGTGGAGGAGTATGAATTTGGAGACAAAAGCTCCAAGAGTTAAGAAAATCACAAAACGGCTCAGACATCCTGAAACCATGTTTCGAGCTTGACCAACCGCATCCAAGTTCAATAACACATCCAAAAATGTTAATTGCACGCGTGGGAATAAAAGTTCCGAACAAAATTTTGCAAGGATCAAGTTCAGATGTGGAAAGACCACAATAATCCATGGAGTCTGACAAAGCAACTCTGAAATTCATTCGGAGGACAGTAGGCTAGGCAGAACATGGTAGTTTAAATCGTCGAGAAGATTACAGATGAATCATCAACCATGAAAGTCACCCAACACCGAAAATACTAAGAAGAGTATGGGTAATACATTCCCCCATACTAAGAAGACATTACGACCCCGAAACATAGAACAACAAAAGTTGGAAACGTAAGGTAATGAAACGAAAGACGATCGAAGTCACGATTGTAGGAACCAGCAGCGATTAAGACACCGTACAAAATCTTCATTCTCCCATACTAGGATCTTCAGAAGGAAACATGTGGTTTCGGGACACTCTCCAGTCACTTGCTCTATTCCCCAATAGGGTAGCATTCTTTGCCAATTGGGTAACTATCTCACAGTGTTTCTCCCGATGTCCTTCACACCCGCACCGGTAGGCCTGGGCAACTAATCCCGAAAGCTCGGGCCCGTCTCGGGCCCATCTCGTCCCACCCCAGGACGAGACGAGACCAAATTCTTAAAATTCAAAGCCCGTCCCATCCCATCCCGTTTTAAATATTTGGGACGGGTCGCAAGCCCATATATTGAATCCCGATGGGATCCCGTCACGTCGCGTAAAATATTTAATTATTAAATTTATATAATATATATTACATACAGGCCCGATAGAATTCCAATTTTTTAGACTGAATCTGTGTTTCTTTTTAGCTAGACTTTTATCAAATCAAAATATTACTCGATTAGCCCAACAAAATAATTGATTCCAATTGTTTGGCCCAAACAAAATAATTTGCTGGAACTAGAAGTCTCAAAACTCAAAAGTCTTGAACAACATTACCCAACCAGCCACTCCACCCCCCCTCCCTTGCCCTCGGTCCCCTCCAGAAAAAATAGGGTGAGCACACAAAACAAGACACCACCCCGCCGCCGCTCAACAACTAGGGCTTACCATTTTTTTTTCTCCAAAAATTGATTCCTCTCAAAATTATACTCTTAGATTCAGGCTTCGATTCAATTTTTCTACAGTTCAAGCTTCCAATAGGGCTTCTAATATCCAGTTGTGGTGCTTTGATTTGAGGTAAATACCCGATTTGAAAATCACACATTCGTTTGATTATATATATATATATATATATGTTTTATTAGAGATATTTGTTCGAGGATCTTACCCAGGATGGTACATAATTATTTGATCGTTTGCATCAATGATAGTGATTTGTGAATTATGTAGATACTCTCTATGAATGATTGATGTTACAACTAGATGCTTGATGGTAGTTGACGTGGTTTACTCATATACCTGCAGATTAAGGATACTCTTATTGAAAACCCAAAACATATGCAGATTATGCCCCAAATTTGTTATATTTTGTATACTTTGTGTCTTTATAGTAGAGTGCATATACTATGTCTTCCAATTTCTTATAGTTTTTTTTATTGAAGTTTCAGATTTCATTACTGCATAGCTATATCATATGGCTAGATCAAAGAAACGTATGGCTCGACCTCAACCGAATGCTGAAGGTCTTGAGAATGACTCTAGTGGAGAACCTGAAGTTCCAGAATTTTATGAGAAATCTGATACTAGTCATTCTAATGAGTCTGTTGACTCTGACCGTGATGTTCAATCTGTTCATGCAAGTGAACATGGAAGTGTGCCTACTCAAGCAAGTGAACCTACAAGCCAAGAAACTGATCGAAATGAAAGTGTCTACAAAGTCAGGAGTTAAGCGGAGCATTGTTTGGGATCATTTTAATGTGTATGAGAAGAAATCTATTGGAGTAGATGCTGATGGAAAAGAATGTGAGATCATTCAAAAGAGGGCTTATTGTATTCATTGTCCAAAGGGAAAGATCAGTGATTATGCCATTGACAGGGATGGAAATAGCACTTTTGGTATGCTTAGGCACATGAATAATAACTGTCGATTTTTCCCGAAAGTGGTGGATAAGTCGCAAAAGAATCTAGTTGGCGATAATTCAAAAGAAATCTGGAGGCCATTTGGTAAATGCTTTTTTTAGTTTTGTAAGAAAAATATTTCGCATCCTCTTTTCTTTCTCGTTGGATTTATAATTAGTTGCTGCATGATGCTCCCATGGCGTGGTTGGATAACTTGTGTTTTGAGTTTAAAGTATAGAGTTACATAAAAAAAAAAGTTCATTTGAGAGTTAACATTGGTCAATGGGACCAGTTTTCGTCCCGTTTGTATCCCGATCCCGTCCCGATCCCATTTGGGATCGGGACAATCGGGACCAGTTCTTCAAAAGTGCAATCCCGTCCTGTCCCGTCCCATATTTTTTAAATGGGACAGGATGGGATTACCTTAAAATGGTCCCGTCCTGTCCCATGCCCAGGCCTACGCACCGGTAACAAGTCAAGAGTGGAAAGGGATAATTTGTACGAATATGTCCCTGATGGTTGCAGTTGAAGCACGTCCTCTTCTTACCGAGAGTCACCGATGCTGGCTTGGGATTCCCAGTGCTCACTCCCGACCGTGAAGACGACGCGTTCGAATGACGTGGGGGGTTTGGGAGCCTTAAACTCTTCACCGGCCAAAAATTTCCCAGATGTCCTCGGTCTCTTCGCTTCGCTCGTGGTCTCAACCACTGAGGAGATTTCATAGGATATCGTTTGATCCTGATACTCCTTCACCGTAGCATGAATCGTTGTCGTACGAACCACCTCACCGCTTCTATTTCCATCATCACGTCTGCGTCCGCCGAGGCTCGACATACTAATGCAGATAATACCGGTCAACAATATAAATTAATAAGTCGTACAGTATACCACAATTATCAACACGAGGTTAGTTAGCATCCTTAGAATAACGGTAATATTGTAAAGCACAAAGTTTTCTAAAGTCCATTTTGAGTCCTTCGACGAGGACGATCATTATTTGCATGCACTTAATGAAAATAAATTAAGAGGGCTAGTCACGTTACGCCCAAGGCTTGTAGATACTGTCATTTATTTCGGAAGAGGAAGTTTATACAACGACTCTAAAAATTATTTTCGAGTAAAGCACATTGAAAATTGAATCGCAACTAATTCGAAAGGATTTTTCACCGAAATATTTAATCGAAAGGAATTTTCACCGAGGTACGTGACCATTTAACATGACGACATTAAATCATGGGTTTTCACAATGCTAGAAAATTTCAAAGCACCATTTTAAAATATTCGTGATATTACAGTGCCGTGGGCCCCGCGCCGGAACTTACCTGGCTAAAAATCATTTTAAGAAAAATGTTGAAAACGCCAAAAAGGCCGATGATGGTAATATTTTCAAATACTCACAAAAGTCATTTATAAAATATCTAATACCGTCAAAACGTACAAGACCAAAATGCCAAAACTCGGTTTGCAAGATTCCAAAATCTATTTCAAAGTACTCACGCATCGGATAAAATTAACACTCATAAATTTATTCTAATGAAATGTAGAAACCGATAAATATGCTCGATTTCCGAAGCATACTGCATAACCATTTTTACTCGGACCGAATACGCATCTATATCCTAAAACAATAATATCACTAACAAGTTCCAACCCCTTGTTCATATTAAACACATTAACACAATAAATTCAAATACGTATATAAGGCGACTTACGATCGGGAGACTTACCATCACGGATTGCATGGACATGATGTCGGAACCACGATACTAATCACAACTCTGATGCGCGCGACTTACACAAGACATGGACTTGACCCAACGGCCTAGGTTTTTCGCAAACCTAAAGCTCTGATACCATATATGTAACACCCCCAGAATACGTCCGGAAATGTCACACGCCGTAGACCCTTATCACAAGGCTCTTCCAGGCTAAACTCTCATAGACTACTCAATGATTGACCGACCGGGGTCAATCTTAATTGCAAAGCAGACCGACAAGGTCATTAAACAGTTCAAAACTATGACATTCATATCTCAATGACCATAATCAACTTGAATATAGAAAGAAATGACAACTCAATTTAATAAGTTAAAACTACACCCATGCAAGGGTGAATACTCAACCAAAATGGAAACAAAAGGAAAAAGGACTCTGACTCCTGTGTGATTACCATCGTCGTCTTCCATCTCCATCCAAGCCAATCCCGTGACTGCTCCCGAGCTGCCAAAACTTGAGCGCATAACAGGCACCCACACCCCGAAAACTCGGGGGTTAGCAAACTGGAATTTTGCTAGTGCGAGTACATAATGTACAGGATATACGAAAAGTATCAACACAAACTCAACAACCACGAAGCCTTAACACGACCCACACATTCACACAAACAGCACATCAAAGCATTCGTTTACACAAGGCAAAAGGTAATCACACAGTCATATTCTCTTTACGGAATATAACACCAGTGAAACTTTAAACGAACCCAAGGAGTCAAAATATCTAGTTTGAAAATCACCTTTTTAAAAAAAAAGGAAAAGCAATTTGATAAGATAGTTTAAAAACGTTATTATTGACTCGGGCCGTCTTGGGGTTTTGAAAATCGAATGGGAATACCTTTAGAAAATAACTTCAAAAGCTCTCGGGTCCTCGACCCAGCATGTGTAAAACAATTTGCAAGAAAACCATTACACGTTATTTGGGGTCCTCAACCCAATTTATGAAACACTAACACAAGCGAGTCATTACAACATTTTCACGGGGTTCTCGACCCAATCCAAATAATATCATCACGAGATCAAACATCTCAACAATTCACGGGGTCCTCGACCCAATCCAAATAATATCATCACGAGATCAAACATCTCAACAATACACGGGGTCCTCGACCCAATATATAGAATATCATCATAGCATAATCAAGGACATAGATTCTCATTCGACAAATCCTGCTCAAGACCCCTGATTAATTAACCCTCGGAGATCTCGTCAAATATCCTTGGTTAATTAACCCTGATACCAATGTTTAAAACAAGTTGAAATAAACTTTTAGAAACACGAATCGCGGTCTATATCAAGACCAATATTTAAAAGTGAGTTGGAAGAACTTTGAAATACGAAAATCATTCGATAACGGGGTCTTAGCTATCACTCAAATATCCGTAACCAATAAGCCTGCCAGACGCCTCTCTTGCACACCTGTGCACTGGCGTTCACTCCACTATGTTGGCCGCCCCTTGAACATGTCACCGCGCCGGCGATCACTCCCGCAAGAGCCGCCCCTTGCACACGCATTAGGTAACACCGGTGTTCACCAATCATATGAAGCCGCACATTGCAGCGTACACCAGGCCGGAGTACACGCCCCGCCCTCACAACAAGTATTCACAATGTTTCAAACATCAAGCAAACAGTCAATCGTTGCAACAATTATCAAATCAGTACACCAATTCACATAATTTATTCGTCGGTCCACGATTACACAAATAAACAACAACTACACGCACGTTATTAATCCAGACTCAACACAATAAGTCTACGGTAAAACCCCAACACTACACATATATCCTTATATCACCACTCAACCGAATATATATATATATATATATATATATATATATATAACCTTACTATATTATATCTATAAGTATAATTCATCCATCAATCCAAGTTGAGTACGTCAACTAGTGTTAGCACTCATCTCTCGGCATTCGCCGACATAGACATATATATCAATATACGTATATACATACATATATTTAACATATAAATATATATAAATCTATATTTCTATATATATATATACACACACACACATATACACACATATATATATATATATACACACATATATATATATACATCCGTATAAATTCATACACTTCGACAACAATGATTTCACGTAGTTACAAATCGTATATGAAGGTACTTGCCTTGGTAATCTCTCGCGAATACTTCGAAAATACGGTCGATTGGGAAAATCCGGAATTCCAATGAAAACGACGATCGGAAAGGCTCAACACCGGACTTTCGTAGGGAATTCGTCCCTAATATCATATCATCAAATAAACAATAAATTACACGAGGAAAAACATCGTAAAATGACCAAGTATCCCTCTGCGGCATTTCCACGGACACCTTGAAGGCGTTAACTTGGAACTCATATAAACGACGAATCGTTAATGATAAAACTGTGGAAACATGATGAAATTGATAGAATACAACTTAATCTACAATTATCCATCAGTAATCTAAGTTCATATGGCTAGAACGGACGAAATCTATCAAGATCCCTAAATTTCCCAAAGTTTAGATTTTAGGAAAAACTAACCTTGATTCGGTCGATTGAAGGATGTTATGGTATGATCAATCAATGATATGAACTTAGGAACTTCGTGGATTTGTTGTTCAACAACATGTATCCTCGCTCTCCAAATCCCTGGCCACGGAAATCAAATATGGGAAATGAAAAATGGGTTGAAACAGGACTACTCAGTCAAATATATAGGCAGGCCGCCCTAGCGTGCGCTAGAGTACCGGCAGCGTGCGCTAGCGGGCCGGCCATGGTCCAGTCCAGAGCCTCCTGGACCGATCCCATCGCCCAGGTAGTGCGCGCTGGCTGCCGAGTAGCGTGCGCTACGTCTGCCGGTTAGCGCGCGCACTGACGGGTCGTAGCGTGCGCTACCCGCCAGCCCTCCGGAGTCCAGAACCTCAGGAGCCCCACTGCCCGGCCCAGGTAGCGCGCGCTGGCTTCCGCATAGCGTGCGCTACGCCTGCCAGTTAGCGCGCAGCCTTCCTGGCAGAGCGTACGCTATGCCGGGCCTCGCGCACCTGCCCGGGCAGCCAGTGCCGGTTCCTCCCGCAACCGTCCGGCCAGTGCCCAGCTGCAGTGGCCTGGAGACTCGGTTCCCAAAAACGCATGGAACGAACACGACGAAACGCTCACGGACAACATCGATCCGAAATAAATATAATATGCAACAAATCACTACATATAGCCATAAACACAAAATCGATTGTCGAGAAAAATAATACAAATGCTCGAAAATCGAGAAATTTCCATTCTAAAATAAAATACTTCAAAGTAATCAGAATAAAAATCTCGGGTATTACACCGGAAACCTCGAACGCCCCCAACTCTCTGGCGGAAACGACAGTAACACAACCGATCGGGAAACGGCGAACGAAAGGGTTCCGACTCGAGTTCTTCGCAAGGAACCTGACCCTAACATCATACCATGAATAAATTGACGATCGTACGAGGAAGAGTAATCGTAGAACGCCCGAATCCCCTTTGTGACATTTTATCGAACACCTTCAAGGCGTCGATTAGAAACTCAATAAAACGACGAATCCTTGGCAATCCAATCATGGAAAAACAAGGAATTCGATATAATACAACTTAATAATCATCAATCCATCACTATTCTAAGTTATAAGGAATCAAACAGGTGAAATCAAGCAAAACCCCCAATTTCCCAGAAACTAAGGTTTTAGGAAAACTAACCTTGATTCGCTGGATTGAAGGATGTTATAGGATGATCAATCGATGATATAGGATCAGAAACTTCATGGATTAACTGGTTAACATCATTCCTTCAAGTTCCCCAATGATCCAGCCACGGAAGAGAGAGAGAAAAATGGGAAAAATGAATGAAACTGGACTGCTCGGCCATTTTTATAGTGGTGCAGCCTAGCGTGCTGTCACAGGATGGGAGTTTTGCGCAGCTAAACCGTGCGGCAATTAAACAACTAAGCTCAGTCGAGTTGCTAAGTAAGCCTGAAAGTAACGAGAAAAGGGACAATGGCACAAAAGGATTTTATTAAGTATGAATGCTTGAGTACAAGAGAGCTTTACAATGCTTGATTGCTTGAGGATTTCTGGATGGAATGAGCAAATGAGGCTCCTCCTCCTTTTATACCAGCCTACGAGAGTTCTGGAGTGGAACTCTCAAGATAGAACTTTCTAGATAGAACACTCTAGATACTTGTAGTACATCTACATGGGCATTTACATGAGTATTCTACAAAGTGTGTAAGAAGTATATTTCTACACGCTTCTAGAGTCATCTACGAATTTACAAGTATGTAGAGATCTCTTGGTCTTTCTTGATCTCTCTAGAACCTTCCGAAACCTTACGACACATAGAGACTCTTATTAGGGTCATTCGGGTCGCTTTCGCCCGACCCGTAACAGTGCGCTAGGCTGCCGAGCTAGCGTGCGCTAACGGGCGGTCATGGTCGAGAATGTTCGGCCGGGCCCCGCGTTGACCTATCCTGTCGACCTGTCCTGCTGTCCAGAACCTTCCTTCCGACTGCGATAGCGCGCGCAGCCTGCCGATTAGCGCGCGCCTTGTCTGACAGTGGCGTGCACTACCTGCTGTCCGCCCGAAGTCCAGAACCTCTCTGCCCCAGCTGCCTCGGCCGACTAGCGTGTGCAGCCTTCCGGCTGAAATTATGAAAATGGCCCAAAACGTCCGAAATACACGATACGCCATCGAAACACCAAACCAAAGCTCGCAACATGATTAATAACTTACGAGAAATTTGAAACAACAGTTTCAGATGAGATTCGCAAGAATCGAACTCAAGTGCGGAAAAGCCGCTAAAAAGCACGGACTCAATAAAACGACACCGAAAAGAACTCGGATGACAAAAAGTGCAGAATTAATCATTCTCGTAATGACGAAACGGTCATGAGCGAGTGGTCAAAACAGATTTTCACCGAAAAAAAGAAATTACCGGAAATCGAAATTACGGGTATTACACACTACCCTCCTTAAAAGAAGTTTCATCCCGAAACTTAAAACAAGTAGGGAGAAGCAATATCCCTCCAGGAAAACTCAACGAGGTACACAAGAAACGCGTAACTTATGCCCATCGGCGAAATGTTACAAGCAACGCAAGGGAATATACGGCGTGAAAACATGCTCCACGACGACTAACACAACGCCACTGGTAGAGACATAATGAAATCAATAAGGGACAAGCGTCATCAAACAGATAGTACAATCAGTCGATTATCCGAACAATCACAAAACACAATGAACGAAAATCAATAAGATTGACCAACCCAGCGGTTCATCAATCAAAACGCGAGCCAAACGCTGAACAAATACGAAATTCCACCGCCGAAGGGTTGGAAGATCGAAACGAGACTAATTTCCCAAACTTAAGGGAATTCCGAAGGAGTCTGAACGTTCAACAATCACGAGACGAGATCAACAAAAACCGAACAATCAAACGATTGAACCACAACGATCGAGACAACAAAAACCGAACAATCATGTTCGAATCACGAAGAATAATAAAATTCAAACAACAACTCCAAGGTTCACAAGAATCGAACCGAACTCGGAAATGTCACGGCGATAACCAGATCAACTCAAAACAGGATCACAACTCTGAACGATGAAACCGAAATACAGAACATGTTCAGAAAGTATCAATGAACACGAGCGAGTCGATAGAATTGAGAAAGAGAAAATGCAGAAGCCAAAAAAAATAATACGGGTATTATATTTGACCTCTTCTAAAAGAAGTGTCATCCCCGAAACTCACAACAACGAAATCAAGGTGACAACACAACAAGCAACCGACAGAAACATCCTTCAAAGGCCTCTCAAAGCCAATTCTGATAACTGTGCTGAAGCGCGAACTCCGAAAGTCTCGGTAGCCAATTCGCAAAACTGAATTCGGTGTCCCTCGAGTCCGTACTTGAAACGCGTTACTGACGAGAAGGACAATTTACACGTGCATGCCCCGGCAGATCACGGTTGAAACGCCTCGGCTCGGTATACCGAATATACAAATGCTAGATACAATGGAACATAACATCACAAAACAACAAATCGGAGATGCCAACTTGGCCTAACATATCAACACATACTAAAATCACAACAACCACAGCATCGTTCGATGATTACAATGGCCTGAACGATAACCAACATATAATTACTAAACATTACGAAACAACCATGTATGTACACAATCATACAAACTCAAGTCCTAACTGCTCACATGGGTGCGATAACACGCAATCACCACGAAATGACAATGTTAAAGATCAACATCACACCTCTCACCGAGGGCTAACACAACAATGGCGTGGCGAACAACTCAGCGCTCACACCACAAATTCAATCACAATTCGGGGTTAACACCGTAACGAAGGTTCAAAAACCATACATGCATTTCCGGTCTGCAAATAGGAATGATAGGATTTAAAAACGAAAACCACCTTTTTGAAAACAATTTGGAAACACCGGTAGATCTTGAGTATCACCTTACAAAAAGTAGGTACAAACACCATTATCGAGACTTTGAAAACCATCTTGCGTTTGAATAAAAATGAGGACACTTTTCTTTTAGTGAAAAACTTTCAGAAATATTCGACCCTTGGGTCTAAGCAACTGTATTTGAAAATATCTCAAAATATTTTTGGTCCTCAACTGGAAATTTTTTGAAATGTATTGCGGCATTAGAAAGCACCTTGAAAACACCGCAAAAAAATAATTCATTTTAAAAGTACATCTCGAATTTTAATTTTCTAAGATACTCAAGGTTTTCAAAAATAATTCAATGGGCTAGAATGCCCAAAAATATCAGGTAATTACACGGAACATTATAACACCGTGGGTCCCGCGCCGGAACCCACCAGGCTAAAAACCATTTACAAAAACGCCGAAAAAGCCGATGACGGTAATATTTCAAAAACTCACAAAAGCCATTTACAAAATACTAAATACCGTCATAAGAATTTCGCCAAAACGATCAAGACCATAATGCCAAAAACTCGGTTAAGGGAATTGGTTTTCAAAATAAAACTCAGTCGGTAAAATACCGAAAGCCATTACAAAAGAACTCACGCATCGGATAAAAGAAATACAGTCCAACATGCATAATCCAGCAACACTACTCCTCACATGAACGAAATATGAGAGTCAAATAACCACATATCACGAAATCAAAATCCATAAGAGGATTCCGTCAATTAACTCATGATCATACGTGTAACTCGCATCAGATGAGGCACAAACACAATGAAGAGAGACTTACATCCACAGGTCGCATGAAGATGATGATCGCCCCACGATACTAATCACGACCAACAAACTCAGACGACGCATCGCGACACGACTCAGTCAGATAAAATCTGACGAGACAAAACTCAACAGACCCTACTTGACCCGACGGCCTTGGTTTCCACAACCTTTCTCCGATACCATTTATGTAGCATCCCCAATCTGCTCAGGGATATTACACGCTGTAGAACATTTCCTCAAGGGTCTACCAGGATGGTAACAACATAGAACAACTCAACAATGCCTTTAAGGCTAAAATGACTCAGTAGACCGATTTGGTCTTTCAATAAATACATACAACTAAAACTCATTACATGCCCACCCAGGGGTCGAATACAACACACTCCCGTACAACGGGAAAGAATACTGCAGCGGAAAACAAACTATAACTAAACCAATGACATCATACGGATCCTCATGTGATTAGTATCGTTCATCTTTCATCATTCTTCGTGCCGACCCTGTGTTATGCTCCCAAACCTGAATGCAGAAACAAACTGTAATATCCGCATTTTTCTTCCCCTTGTATTTTTCTTTTTCGGCGTATTTCCCGATAGTAGTGACCCTCATGTATCTTTCAGTGTATCTTTTCTATTATCTATGGATTTTATCCCCGTTATTGTTGAGCGGAACCGCCGTTTCGGGGTTGTCGTGGGTCCATTCTATGTTATGATACCCGTTGAGATGTTCCGTTGGATGTTTCGTTCACCTTCCGGTGTTTTGAACCGTTCATATTTCATACCTAGCGCACGCTATTTTTTTCTGCATAGCGCGCGCTAGGGGTCCCTTAGTAGCGCACGCTACGTTTGTTTCGTAGCGCGCGCTAGCGAGTAGCCCTGGGAGTGGCAGTGCTGTTTTTCCAGCCTTCTGGACTAGCGTATTAGCGTACGCTACATATGCTAGCGCACGCTAATGTTGAGGGGCTAGCGCACGCTGATGATGCCCGGTAGCGTGCGCTAGCGTGAGTGTCCAGTACTGGACAGTTTACTACTGAACCCGGTCAGGTGCCAGTTAGCGCACGCTACGCTTGTATGGTAGCGCACGCTAACGGATCAGTTAGCGCACGCTACGCTTGTATGGTAGCGCACGCTAACGTATCAGGTGGGTTCTGGGCAGTTTGCCACTGGACTTGACTGATGTCCGGGTAGCGCACGCTATTGGTCGATAGCGCGCGCTACCGAGAGGTTATTAGCGCACGCTACGTTTCGAGTAGCGCACGCTAACGGCCAAAAGTCTGGCTACTGGACTGGACGCTAACTATTTTGGCCTGTAATTTTTCCCCGTTAGCGCACGCTAACCTTGAGGATTAGCGCACGCGAACACTCCCTGGCTATATAAACCAGGGAGTTGACCGAGATAATCATAATTTCTCATTTCTTCCTCTCTCCGCGGCGAAGGCGATTCCAAGGCGATTTTCTTGGCGATTTCTTCCTCCAATCGTCTCATCCAACATCTTTCTTGAGTTCTTGGAGTATTATAACAACATCAACACGAATCTTTCATCCTAATCCAAGGTAAATCTCTTAGAACCCTACTTTTCGATAAATTGGGGGTTTTGGGATTTTCTTCCGATCCGCTCCGCTTTTGTTGATGGATTCATGATGAATATGATTAATCTTGTTGGTATTCTTAGTTTCTACGGATTCATGGTATATTTCGTGATTTTTACGGAATCGAGAGGGTTTGGTGGTCCGCCTCGTTGTTGTTTATATACGAATATACATGAATCGTAGGCGGGTTTTCGGGTGTATTCCAATTCCGTATTCATTTAGAAACGGTTGTGATTGTATTCTTCGAATCATTAGGTTCGGTTTCATTGCTTCCTAGCGTTCGTCGGTGACTTTCCTTTCCGTTCTTCGCGTCGTCAATAATTCAAGGCAAGTATTTTTGGAAACCTTTATGCTTAACGTGGAATGGTAATGTATTTTGTGTGTGATTTGCTCACCTCGTGTTGGTCCGACGGGATCAAGGAGGGAATCCAAAGGTTTGCGTCCCGGATTCATGAGTTTGTTTAGCTAGCCAAGGGAGGGTCCTTAGAGGCCTCAAGGGAATTTATGATATGACTCTGTTCCCAAGGCGATGCATGTGCGTGTTTTGCTTTATAATATAGCCAAGGGAGGGTCCTTAGAGGCCTAGTGCGGGAATTTATGATATGACTGCTCCCAAGGCAAATTGTTTGACTGCTTATTTCCTAAAGGACATGTCTAGTTTTGTTTTTTGAAATGATATTGGTGCATGTACTATGAAATGTGTAAGCGATTGGTTTGCCTTGATTACTTGTACTAGCGTAATTGCTAACCCCTTTGGGGACCCGTTTCGGGGAAATTCTTGTTATGGATTTCGGGTTATGATTATCCGGACGAGCGGGCACCAGGACAGTACGAGGATGTTGGCCAGGGTCGTTGACATGTGCATTTGGGTCTACTTATTTCCTTTGTCCATTTCGATATGGTTGTTCCCACAGTTTTAAACTTATAGATTGTACTCGCGAGTACTTAGGCTTTTCGTTCCAAACTCCGTATTGTATTGCTTTAAATTGTCACGTTGTTGGTTGATGCTTATTTCGCCGGTTGCTCCGGGCGTATCTTTATATGTCATATTATTTAATTGTGTATCCTCGCTAACCAAGATGGTTAGTCGAGTGGAGTTTTCCTATTGTAGCCTGGTGGGCCCCATGTAGGGGTCTACGGCGCTGTAACATATTCCGAATATCTCGGGGTGTTACAGAAAATGGTCGTCGACCTTTAGAATTCGAGGTGGGAGACCACGTTTTGCTGAAGGTGTCGCCGACGAGAGGAGTTTTCCGTTTCGGGAAGAAGGGGAAGTTGAGTCCGAGATTTATTGGACCCTTCGAGATTCTCGAACGAGTCGGTGGGTTAGCATACCGTTTGGCGTTACCCCCGGCCCTGAGTCATGTTCATAATGTCTTTCATGTTTCCCAGCTGAGGAAATATGTCCCGGATCCTAGTCACATCATCGACTATGGGGAGATTGACGTTGCCGAGGATATTACTTTTGAGGAGCGTCCTTTGAAGATTTTAGAGCATCGGGAGAAACGACTGAGGCATAAGACCATCCCTTTGGTCAAGGTGCAGTGGTCGAGACACGGTGTCGAGGAGGCAACTTGGGAAACCGAGGAGAGCATGCGTGCTAGGTACCCTGAGTTGTTTGTTTCTTAAGTTTCGGGACGAAACTTGTTTTTAGAGGGGTAGAATGTAATATCCGCATTTTTCTTCCCCTTGTATTTTTCTTTTCGCGTATTTCCGATAGTAGTGACCCTCGTGTATCTTTCAAAGGTATCTTT
The DNA here is from genome assembly GCA_033398695.1 of Orobanche coerulescens. NCBI lineage: Eukaryota > Viridiplantae > Streptophyta > Magnoliopsida > Lamiales > Orobanchaceae > Orobanche > Orobanche coerulescens. The sequence goes on along the minus strand of CM065807.1, from coordinate 178,637,281 downwards.
TCTATTATCTATGGATTTTATCCCCGTTATTGTTGAGCGGAACCGCCGCTTTGCTGCCGTGGGTCCATTCTATGTTATGATACCCGTTGAGATGTTCCGTTGGATGTTTCGTTCACCTTCCGGTGTTTTGAACCGTTCATATTTTATACCTAGCGCACGCTATTTTTTTTTCTGCATAGCGCGCGCTAGGGGTCCCTTAGTAGCGCACGCTACGTTTATTTCGTAGCGCGCGCTAGCGAGTAGCCCTGGGAGTGGCAGTGCTGTTTTTCCAGCCTTCTGGACTAGCGTATTAGCGTACGCTACATATGCTAGCGCACGCTAATGTTGAGGGGCTAGCGCACGCTGATGATGCCCGGTAGCATGCGCTAGCGTGAGTGTCCAAAGATCGATGGTGTACTATCCGAACCCGGTCAAAGTGCCGAAGAGCGCACGCTACGCTTGTATGGTAGCGCACGCTAACGGATCAGTTAGCGCACGCTACGCTTGTATGGTAGCGCACGCTAACGTATCAGGTGGGTTCTAGGCAGTTTGCCACTGGACTTGACTGATGTCCGGGTAGCGCACGCTATTGGTCGATAGCGCGCGCTACCGAGAGGTTATTAGCGCACGCTACGTTTCGAGTAGCGCACGCTAACGCTAAAAGTCCGCTCTTGGACCGACGCTAACTATTTTGGCCTGTATTTTTTCCCCGTTAGCGAACTCTAACCTTGAGGTTTAGCGCACGCTAACACTCACTGGCTATATAAACCAGGGAGTTGACCGAGATAATCATAATTTCTCATTTCTTCCTCTCTCCGCGGCGAAGGCGATTCCAAGGCGATTTTCTTGGCGATTTCTTCCTCCAATCGTCTCATCCAACATCTTTCTTGAGTTCTTGGAGTATTATAACAACATCAACACGAATCTTTCATCCTAATCCAAGGTAAATCTCTTAGAACCCTACTTTTCGATAAATTGGGGGTTTTGGGATTTTCTTCCGATCCGGTCCGGGTTGGTGATGGATTCATGATGAATATGATTAATCTTGTTGGTATTCTTAGTTTCCCTACGGATTCATGGTATATTTCGTGATTTTTACGGAATCGAGAGGGTTTGGTTGTGGTCCGCCCTCGTTGTTGTTTATATACGAATATACATGAATCGTAGGCGGGTTTTCGGGTGTATTCCAATTCCGTATTCATTTAGAAACGGTTGTGATTGTATTCTTCGAATCGTTAGGTTCGGTTTCATTGGTTCCTAGCGTTCGTCGGTGACTTTCCTTTCCGTTCTTCGCGTCGTCAATAATTCAAGGCAAGTATTTTTGGAAACCTTTATGCTTAACGTGGAATGGTAATGTATTTTGTGTGTGATTTGCTCACCTCGTGTTGGTCCGACGGGATCAAGGAGGGAATCCAAAGGTTTGCGTCCCGGATTCATGAGTTTGTTTAGCTAGCCAGTGCGGGAGGGTCCTTAGAGGCCTCGTGCGGGAATTTATGATATGACTCTGTTCCCAAGGCGATGCATGTGCGTGTTTTGCTTTATAATATAGCCAGTGCGGGAGGGTCCTTAGAGGCCTCGTGCGGGAATTTATGATATGACTCTATTCCCAAGGCAAATTGTTTGACTGTTTATTTCCGGAAAGGACATGTCTAGTTTTGGTTTTTGAAATGATATTGGCGCATGTACTATGAAATGTGTAAGCGATTGGTTTGCCTTTATTACTTGTACTAGCGTAATTGCTAACCCCTTTGGGGACCCGTTTCGGGGAAATTCTTGTTATGGATTTCAGGTTATGATTATCCGGACGAGCGGGCACCAGGACAGTACGAGGATGTTGGCCAGGGTCGTTGACATGTGCATTTGGGTCTACTTATTTCCTTTGTCCATTTCGATATGGTTGTTCCCACAGTTTTAAACTTATAGATTGTACTCGCGAGTACTTAGGCTTTTCGTTCCAAACTCTGTATTGTATTGCTTTAAATTTTCATGTTGTTGGTTGATGCTTATTTCGCCGGTTGCTCCGGGCGTATCTTTATATGTCATATTATTTAATTGTGTATCCTCGCTAACCAAGATGGTTAGTCGAGTGGAGTTTTCCTATTGTAGCCTGGTGGGCCCCATGTAGGGGTCTACGGCGCTGTAACATATTCCGAATATCTCGGGGTGTTACACAAACATCCACCCCCCGAATACTCGGGGGTTAGCAAAACTCCACTATTTTGCTAGTGCGAGAACAAAGTGCAAATACACGAGCCATACAATTCACATTCCACGAATAACAATAACCAGGAATCCTCAAAGATCCAAACGTATCGAAAAGTACATCCCGAGGCAAGAGTTTGGGTAAAGCATTCCATAAACCGAAAGTTCACAAATCAAGGACAGCAATTTATAAAACAGTTTAAAGATGCCATCGAGAATTTTAATAGAAAACAATTTAGGATTATCAAATCCTTCTCTTTCCAAAATCAATAGGGGTCACAGCCCAAAGGTTTTGTTTTCGCAAATAGAAAACCGACAATAATTCACAGGGTTAAAACCCACGTCACGTGTCCTTGACGGACATAAAAATCAATATCAACTCATGAATCGAGGGCTCTACCATTGGACTCCCGCCGTGGCCCCGTCGAACCAACCCACGGTGAGTAAAATACATTCACTAAATATACACCAACCTGTGAAGTTTTTACTCGTGAATCCAGGGCTCTACCATTGGACTCCCGTCGTGGACCCGTCGAACCAACCCACGGTGATTAAAATACATTCACCACTCGTGAATCCAAGGCTCTACCATTGGACTCCCGCCGTGTCCCCATCGAACCAACCCGCAGTGAGCGAAGCAATCATGCACAAATAACATATCACACCAAGGATATCCATATAATTCACCTAGAGGCATCAAACACTTAGCAAAACATCACGTCAAACCATAACGCACTGAAAAGAGATAATATACATACATACGCATTATCAAGCGCAACATCAACACCAAACATATCCCAAGAATTCTCGTAGTCACTTACAACCCACACAATTTACAAAACACACGCGTTTTGAAAGTGAGCCTTTAACGAGGCTAGCCGAATCTTTTGAAAACTCATTTAAAACAAACTAACAAACATACTAAGACGATCACCAATCATCATATCCACAAAACAAGAAATGTATGGACATGGTACTTGCCTCGAATAAGAACAACGCAGAGAATCGACCGAAGTAGGTTGGCACGAACCGACTACGAACCCGCCGACTCCACCGAATGCCAACTCGCGATAATAAACTACGAAGGACAATAACAACAATGAAATGAATTCTCTACCATGACTTACAGTCATTGAATTCAAAGAACGAATGACGAAAGTTCAAGTGTTTCCCCCAAAACGGCCAAAAACACGATTCGTCCCGTCAAAACACGAAAACGAAATTTCAAACCGAAATATGGATATACAATCCATATGATATGTTCAACAACATCATTTAACAACAATAGATCCATCAAAACGGATGGAAAACGAAATCAAGAACAAATCCCCCAAAAAGTCGATTCGAAGGAAATTAAGAAATATACTTCGATTCGACGAAGAACAATGGATTAAATGATGTTAAACATAAGAATAATACTAAGTTTAATCATACCCATCATGGATTAATCAACGATACGGAACGAATCAGCCAAAAACGCAAAAACCCCAAAATTCAAGAAACTAGAGTTCTAAGAAGAGATTACCTTGATTCGCTGGATCAAAGGATGATATAGGATTGACAATTGATGATATGAACTCCAAGACTTCATGGATTTGTTGTATGACAACATGTCTCCACGCCCAAGAAGTCTCCAGCCGCGGAAGAGGAAGAACGAAGTGAGAAAATGGTGAAAAAAATGTCTGCCCGACCATATATACTTCCCAGTGACGCACAAGCAGGTACGCACGAGCGGCCGGTCGTGCGCCGGGTCGTGCACGCCCACTGTCAGCAAACTGCCAGGATGCACGAGCACTGGGCACGAGCACTCGCTCGTGCGTGTGCAGTCAGGGCCGCAGGAGCACCTGATCGTGTGCGCAGCTCGTGCGCCACGCTCGTGCGTACCTGGCCGGTCCCTGCCGCACGTGGCCGGCCCGTGCCTAGCCGCCATGACTCGACGACTCGAATTCCCGAAAATGTACAGAACGAACACGGAGAATAGTATAACATTCAAAACACGAGTGAAGCACTAAACAAAAACATGGTTCCGACAACCCGAAGGTTGAAAGGATGATACGAAGGCAAACACCCCAAAACTTAGGGAAATTACGAAAATGGCCCAAAACGTCTGAAATACACGATACACGATCGAAACACCAAACCAAAGCTCGCAACATAAATAATATCATTAAATGAACTTATGAGAAATTTGAAACAATAGTTTCAGACGAGATTCGCAAGAATTGAACTCAAGTGCGGAAAAGCCGCTAAAAAACACGGAACTCAATAAAACGACACCGAAACGAACTCGGATTACAAAAAGTGCAGAATTAATCATTCTCGGAATGACGAAATGGTCATGATCGAGTCATCAAAATGGACTTTCTAAGAAAAAAAATTACCGGAAATCGAAATTACGGGTATTACACTAGCCTCTTTTCACCAATGACTTTTTTTAGGGAATAACATTTTTACAGAAAAATCGTTTATTAGCTAAGCATGAAAAATCAAAAACTCCTCAAATTAAGTAAATTTCAGTTCTATTTTTCATCAACCGAATGATTCTTTTTTTTTCTCAAGGTAACGAATGACTCGATTTTACATGATAACTACAAGGCTTGGAAAGAGAGATTAAGGCTCAAAAAATTTGGAATATTCATTTTGTTAACCGGTTAATACGATTTTAGAAGGTTGTATATAGCTAATTTATTTGTGTTATGGCCAGATCTAGAAATCTCACAAATCAAAATAAATCTCACACTAAAAAAATCAAAGCCGAATAAAAGAAATAATCAAAACACACCACAATAATCAAAGTCAAACACACCAAAATATCAAACTCACCACCCCCAAACTTGAAAAATAAATTATCCTCAGTTAAAAAAAATTAATAAAAAGCAAGGGAGAAAAGCATAATACTCCCTATTATGAAAGTTGATGCTTGAGCTAAAGCCTTTTTGGATCTGCAAGAAAAAAAAATATACGAGGCAAACAACAGAAGAAAAAAATAATAATATACCCGGAAGTTTAACACAATTTTTAAGATGCGCTTCAGGAAAGTCCGAAGAGTCGCCTTACGGTGCCATCAATGCTTTTATTAAAAACAAATAATAAAAATTACAGCAATAAAAATAACAATACATAAATCGCGAATAGGTGCGCATCAATAGATCAAAAGAAACTCCTTAAGCGGCCATCATTTAGCACGATTTTTACACACGACAGAAAGTAAAAATAACAATAGGTCCGATATGGGTTACCAAAGGGAGAGAAATGAATCCACTATTCATTTTCTCACGGTAAAATCTTCCATCAAGAAAATATTAGCTAGAGCTGGATCTAGTTGAGGAAAAAATTCAATGTGTTTTTTGATTAGTTGTTTTGGTGTTGTAGCAATGACTATGATTCGTTTAGCACGCTCGAAAATAAAACCTTTTTCGGCAGAGTAGTCGATGAAAGATAGTAAACCATCAAATAAACCATTGACATTAAGCAGACCTATTGGTTTTTTATGAACATTAAGCTGGGCTCTGGTAACCACATGAAAAAGTTCCTCAAGAGTGCCAAAACCACCGGGAAGGGTGATAAAGGCGTCAGAATTATTCATCATGTGAGTTATGCAATCTTGCATATTTACAGCTCTAAACTCATCCCCAATAGTTGCCCCGGTGATTTTACTTTCATCCAGAAGTTTTGAAATTATTCCCAACACTTTTACTCCTTCCATATAGGCAGAAGCAGCAGCGCGTCCCATTAATCCTAGACTTCCTCCTCCGTAAACTACATGAATGCATTTTTCTCCTAAGGTACGATCCAAGTTGTGGGCCGCTTCAGTAAAGCATGCCTCTGTTCGATAACAAGCTCCACCAAAAATGCAGAATGAGTTAAATATTTTTGTGGAAGATGATGATTCCATTTTTGAAAAGAAACTAATTTGAGAGAAAAAGAGAAAAGTACAAGTTTGAGGGATGAATGAAAGAAACAAGCACAAAGTTTATTTATAGAAGAAAAATAAGGTAAAAATATTTAACAAATATGTGATTGCGTTAATTGAGCTTTAACTACTCAATAGAATAATGAATGTATTTATTGGGTATCACTTTTTTAATCAGAAAATGTCACCATACGACAAAAATAAAAGATATTCACGTGTATGCACAGTAGTTGTGATTGTGGCTCAAATCTTCCTCTGATTTTACGTTCAGAAACGGCTTAAATGCTTTCTATGAGTCGATGAGAAGCTTCCCATCCAATTTTCTTACAAATTGGCAAATAGGGTCATTTAACGTCAGATTCCCAAGACGGTGTTCGTATTCTGGTTTGAATTTATTCCACAAACATCGAATTCCGTATACGAGTCCATTAGGATGCGTGTCAAGAGAAGTTTCGATATTATCTAAATTATCGTTATTCAGACCATTCTTAATGAACTGAATTTTATCTTCCCTATTTGTAGATGGAATTCGTAAAGATCGACATTTTAAATTACATTTCCATCTATCATATTTATAGCAAACGACTATTATCTTGCCGTCGTTTTTTAGCATATGAACTTTTTCCAAGTCCTGGTAAAAATATAGTAGGTATTTCCGTGAATTCACCTGCTATTCTCACTTTGGCTTCAATAATGAATCTAATGTCAAAAGGTATGCTTTTATTCATAAGCAACCTCATCCTTTCAAGTCTTTTCTTGTAAATTTTTAAAATGACTTTTTTGCTAAGAAAGAGAAATCTCTTTTCAATACTATTCAAAGTTTATTCCATGATAAAAATAAAATAAAATAAAAATAAAAGGGGAAAATATCTACAAATATCAGTTGTCGTGGGAAACTGAATAATTCGACTTTAATAGTCACGGAGTACCGTTATCCGCCACTTTACCGGACAAACACAATTGAGTACTAAGTTACAATGTCGAGAAATTGTATGTATAACAATAGTTTACAATGTAAGATTTCAAAAATAACACTTATACTTCCCCGGCAACGGCGCCAAAAACTTGACACGTCTTTTGTGTAACTATCGCAAGTGCACGATATCGTTTCAAGTAGTAAGTGGACTTTTTGAGTCCGGTTTATCGGTCCCACGAGGAAGTTAGGTTATATATTGAATTATACACTTTATCTATTTGTTATAGGGATTAAGATGAGTGAAACACACAATTTAAGAGTTTGGTTTGACAATTGCAAGGAAAATACAATATTAGTTTTAAAATTAAAGGAAATGAAAGATCTCACTAATAATAGATTAATAAAAGGGAAAAATGAAATAGTTGGGATTACAAACTTAGTTCATAGAAGATGTATACGAGATCATAAGATGAATTTACTTATTATGTTGTGTAGATTCGATTTTCCTTAAAAAGACAGTTCCTCTTTCGAATGTCAAAACGCCCCTTATATATTGAATCAATCCACTATATTTCTATGTTGATTGGCTTCAATACATATCATTAGGTTTTATGAAAATAACTCAAAGAACCATCTAAGGTCTAGAGGTCTATTTCTATCCCTTAGAACAACTTAGAGTGAAGATCATTTGATCTAATCAAACATATTTTGTTTCGAAACATATGAAGACCATAAATATCATCATTTATTGGCCAAATAAATAAAGATTGATAAAACAATGAAAATCACACACAATAATAAGTAATATATAATAGATCTTTATACAAACTTAAATAACATGACAAACCTTGTTTATAATCCCAACTAATGATAGCTTAGCCCATGAAGGGTTTATTCAACATATTACAAGCTTCAGTGGTCATTATTAGTTGAAAAAGGGAAAGAATTGATCCTAACTCCCTTAGTAGATAAAGCAGAAAGAAGCAATAAACTCCCTCAACAACATAAGCTAAACCACTATTACATAAATCACTCAAGAACACAAGTGTGTTCTTCACACAAAGAAAAAATATTACAATGTGGGAAAATATCAGAAGAATTCTTTAATGATGGATCTAAGAGGTCCATTTATACACCTAAAGTCATCTAATAGCTCCAAAACTCCAGCATTATTACACTAGATCAGATCAAGGACAGCCATCCCCTCAATAATAGACCAAACGTATAAAAGATTACAAAATGACCAAAAATCTATTAAGAGTTATGGCCGTAACTATGAGGACTTACGGCCGTAACTATCATATGTTACGGCCGTAACATGGCTACGGCTTTTGCAAATTAGTTGATGTGTGAGTTACGACCGTAACTTTGTGATGTTACGCCCGTATGGAGTTTCAGACTTCATTTTCAGCAAAGAATTTCTTAGGCTTTGCGTTTTCGCCCCAAATCTTCTTCGGATGATAACTTTTGATATATAACTCTGATTTTAAATCCGAAAAGATTGCCGAACTCGTCTAGGAAAGCCCTACAACATGAGAACATAAAAATTCAATAAAGATAATATTTTATAAACATGTTATTTCTTGAGTAAATCAGTAATTCAATCCGATTAAGACTAAATTTACATCTTCATCCTATAAAAATAAAATTATTAAAAACTAATTAATTCAAAGCAAAAACGAGTAAACTAGCTCATAATTATGGGTGAAATATATCAATATTAATCACATATATGTTTATAAAACTTACACTTATCACACCCCCAAACTTGAATTCTTGCTAGTCCCGAGCAAGACTCTTTATTATTCATGCTCAAAATAAAATAAAAAAATAAGACACACAAATTAAGAAAAATAATTATATATATATAAAGAGAAAAATAGATCAAAATGCCATTAATACACAATAACCATCTTTATACAGTAGATAGAAATGAATCAAGATTCAATACACAATACACATTAACAATCACAGTTTTATTTTTGTAATTCCAAAATGCAAGGTTCCCCCCCCCCCAAAAAAAAAGGTTGATTATTTCTTTCCCACTCACGACACATACGACTCCCTTTAATGGTTGCTCTTGATCACTCGTTTATTTATCGACCCAATAAGAAAAGGAATTTCATCGGCGTCATCAAATATTGTGATTGTTCACGAAATTGAGTGTATTGAAATTCAGCCACCAATTAATTCAAATATGCTCATAATCTACATCCCTTTTAGTGATAGCTTTCACACTGTTATTTGCTAACATGTAGCTCTTTTCACCAACACATTTTTCATCTTTTTTTTAGGTGATAGCTTCACACCGTTATTTGCTAACGTGTAGCTCTTTTCACCAACACATTTTCCATCTTTTGTTAGGTGATAGCTTTTACACCGTTATTTGCTAACGTGTAGCTCTTTTCACCAACACATTTTCCATCTCGTGTGAGACGGCAGCTACGCACCAAAAATGGTTAGTCCTTTATTTTTTCGCAATATTTTAGGACCCCCAAAATTAGGCAGCTGTTGCTGCTCAACACCTCTTCCTTTTTTTCAACTAGCCTCCTTGCACCAATGAATTTTTTTTAGGGAATAGAATTTTTGCAGAAAAATCGATTATTAGCTAAGCATGAAAATCAAAAAATCCTCAAATTAAGTAAATTTCAGTTCTATTTTTCACCAACCGAATAATTCTTTTTTTTCTCAAGCTAACGAATGACTCAATTTTACATGATAACTACAAGCTTGGCAAGAGAGATTAAGGCTCAAAAATTTTGGAATATACATTTTGTTAACCGGTTAAAACGATTTTAGAAGCTTGTATATAGCTAATTTATTTGTGTTATGGCCAGATCTAGAAATCCCACAAGTCATAATAAACAATATATATATATATATATATATACTAAAAAAATCAAAGTCGAATAAAAAAAATAATCAAAACACACCACAATAATCAAAGTTAAACTCACCAAAATACCAAACACACTATAATATCTGACGGAAATTCTTACCCACTGTTGTATTATTCGGATAATTCAATATTGTTGTAGTCTTGCTGCATTTGTTTAATGTTTATTGATGTTGGAATATATCATAATAGACTTGATAATAACTATCACTCGCACTATGATTTGATTTCTCAACGATGTATAAATAAGTGCATTTTTGAGCTAGTAATCCTGCGCTTAATGTCCGCTAACCCTTTAGCATAACGTGCGCTATGTTGTAGGATTTACCTACGTAAAGGGGTGCATTTTACGTACGTAATGCGTGTAGTCGTATCCGATCTCAACTTTCGGCGTGTGGGGTCGGGCGTGATTCGAATATCTGATCTTTTGGAGTCAACCTAGTTGACCTACATTACGTACGTAAGTCTTAAAGCCATAACGTACGTAATGGTGTCCGTATTTTAGTCCAGTGAATAAGCTTATGTACGTAACACTTTTGGTGTAGCATATGTAAAATTGCTAACTTACGTTATCCTTTTGTGATAACGTACGTAACGAACTGTGCTATTATAAAAAGACAATTTGTGTCTTTCATTTTGCACATCTAACTTCGATATTTCTCCAGTATAAACATCCCCATGCCTCCCTATATCACTTCTACCTTCTTCCAACTTGTGCTTGAGTTGTGCATCTTGATTGGGAGTTTGTTGATTGGAAGTTTGGAGTTATTCTTGAAGCTAGAGTGTGTTCTTGTGGTTTTGTTGTATTGTTCTTCATTTCTGAAGGTATGTTACACGAATTCACTCTACAATTTTGCAGTTATAATGTTAGTGATAAAGTATACTCCACCTAATGATGAATTAATCAAGCCAAACATGTTTGTAGTTAAGCTTTTAACAAACTTAATGATGAATATGGTGATTAAGAGTTTTGTAATGATGTGTTCTTGGTGTTTTAATGGTGATGATCATGGTTAATAGAAACTCACTCTTCTTGCTGAACTATTATCATCACTAAGACAATAATGATCCTTAGTTTCATTGTAGATAGGTTGAATTGTAGGATTGTTATCATTGTGTTGAATCAAACCATCATCTAATTTTAGTTGAACCTTGAATCATATCAACATAAGGTTATAGTTGAGAGATGTTTAATCCACGTTGATGGTAATTTCGTAAGGATCTTGTCATAAATAACTCGACTTTATCATTAACCTAACTTGATGAACTCATAATCGATGAACATAGTAATAATTTTACAAACTCATGATTTATTCGAACGATGATAATCGCTGAGTAACTTTCATTTTGATCATTGCTTTATGAAACATAGTTGTTTGGATTATATTTCTAAACATTGATGTTGATTTTAAGAAATTCTATCGGCATATCAATTTTAGAGAAGTTTTCCTTGATGATTGTTCTTGATAAATTCTCATTCGTTTGAACCACATGAATAATCGAGAACACCTTGAATGGTAACCGAAAATGATAATAAATTGAAGTTAGTAAGAATCCTTGAAATGGAATTATGATACATAGATGGTTGAACTAAACAAATTGAATTTAGGATAGCCATTCGTTGAACTAGATATCGATAGTTATGAGAATATGTTATTGAATGGATTGTATCCCTTACAAGGTTGATTGTTCGAGTAACCGATATTAAGTCGAGGACCGTTCGTTCATTCGACAAGAAAGGACTAGTCTCGTCTCCATATTGAGGCAAGTTATCTTGCTTGGGTATAATGATGTTTGGATTCTTGTGATGATTATGCGTTTCATGTATGTGAAACACTTATAAATTTATGACCCGTGGTTTGATATTATTCTTTATGACGTTCCGTTTTCATCGTGGGATTACATTCCCAAGTTCGTCATTTTCGAACCATTGATATCATTTATCCTTATTGTCATTTGGGTAAGTTCCTTGATCCTTAATCGGATATGTGATTTATTGAATTCGTTGTCATGTTGTATCGTGACATCTCCGGAATCATATCTGCGTTCTGATTGGTCATTGTGTAGGATTTTTAGCCAGACACATATATAGTCATGCGTGGATGTTTCCGTATTGGACTGTGCACACGAGACGTAGTTCGTGAGGCTAATTAGGTACATTGTCCCACGTATATCCTGGATTCTGTATACGGGGTGGACATGTGCACTGACACATTTTCGGATCAGGCGTACTGTGATGTCCATCATTAAGCCATACTATTTTGGTCGTTCATAGTCCATATATATATTTGGATGTGTTCGACTTTTTGTGACTAACCGTTCATACGCCCGTGGGGTATGTTCGTTAGTCGGGTTGTTTTCCTTGAAATCTAATATATGTGAATTGTATAAAATCTTGAGAATCATTTATCATATATATCTGACCATGTGTTGGGCGAAATACTTGTGTTGTATTTTAGGTCGAGGTAAAGGCAAGGCACGGGAAAATCATGGTGACGGCGAAGGATTCGAAGGATACTAGTTTGCGGGCCCCGAGTCTTTTGTTGTCCGGTTTTGTTCGGACCATGTAATGTTATCTTTCTGCTTTATTTTAAATTCTGGACAATTGTATTGTTATTTTAGGTATACTCCATCTCCATATGGATTATACTCGTATTTCGAATCCTATGTATAATAAGGTCTTTGGCCATACCACTGTAAACTCCTAATCAGAGTAAGTACTATGTTTTATGCTTCGTTGTCACAAGTATGATGTATTTAACATGTATTGTAATACCCGAGATCTTTATTCCGGATTCGTTGGGTTTTCTGGGTTTTATCGGATTGTCATGGTCCTCATCGTAGGAATTTCGTGCCATGTTTGGTTGTGACTTGTTGGGACATGTTTTTGGAGGCATTTCGGATCACTTTGTGAGTTTTTGAGTTTTTGTAGTGTAGCGCACGCTAATGCTTAAAGCATAGCGCACGCTACTGCGTGGTGTTTAGCGCACGCTACTGAATGTGTAGCGTACGCTAATCGGCGATCAAAGGCGCCCAAAGAGCTACCGGATCGGGATCGAGCTTTGTTAGCACACGCTAAGGCCGATAGCTAGCGCACGCTATCGACTGCTTAGCACACGCTCTCTCTTCTTTCTAGCGCACGCTACCCGATAGGTGCGCTTACGTCCGGGGGCTACTGGATCGTTTAGACCGTTAGCGCGCGCTACGGCTGTTGGCTAGCGCACGCTAACTATGTTATAGGCGGTTTCTCTGGAGCGTTGACCCCGTTAGCGCACGCTAATACAGGGTGATTAGCGCACGCTAATAACTGTCTAGTATAAATACTGGACAGCAGCATTAAGTCGTCATTTCCCATTTTTTCTTCATCCCTTCCGACGGGAGTGAGATCCAGAGGCGAGTAGGACCGATCTTTTTCTTCTAGCTTCATCTTTGAGCGGATTTGTAGATGTTTAAGAACATCTAATCGTCTTCTTGGTCCAAATCAAGGTAATCTCTTGTTAGAACCCTATTTTCTTAAATTTGGGGTTTTTGCTTGGATTTGTGATTCTTAACCGATCTCATCCGATCGGTTATTTGTTCTTGTTTGTCTTGACCGTAATCTTCAGATTTTGTTAACCGTTCATCGATTTTTATCGCCCGAATCAACGATTCTTGATTTCTTTGAGAATACTTAGATCCTTGTCGTTTTTAGGATCGTTTCGGATTTCGATTAGTGTTATTGATTTGTGGTGATGCTATTTTCGTAGTATTCGTGGGCTGTCGCAGTCTTGATCGTTTTTGAAGGTTCGAAGGTTTCCCGATCGTGCCCGTTCGTCGTTTCGTCGCTAGTGATATCGATGCAAGTATCTTGTCCATACATTTCATGTTTCGTAGGCGTAATTAATGGTAAAGGAATTCGTGCGAAACCCAATGTTTAATGAACGTAAAAAGGGATCGGTATATTCTCGATAAATGTTGTCTTTCAACGATAATTTATGTACTTCTTGAATATATGTGTTCACAGAATATGTGTGTTGGATTTGTATGTTGAAAAGATGATATGATCACTTTGAATGAGTTTATTAGACCGTAATCCTTTGCCAGGGATTACGTAATGTTATGTGCACTTGTTCGTTAAGAATGTATTACGTGGGATATTAGTTGTTACTCCTTTGAAAGGAGGTTGTGATGTTTAAGTGTTGCTTGGCTTGATGTTCTGCTCATTGTTATGTGATTGCTGAAAGTGATGTGCCTCCGGGTAGGATTGTTGAATCTCCGGGATCCATACTTGCTAGTATGGGTCGGGCGTGATCGTAGGGTTATCCAATCCGGGTATGTCTTGCGGGGACTCCGAGGTTCGGGGCTTGCTAGCCCGATGCCGAGATAACTTGTGGGGTTATCATCGGGTATGTCTTGCGGGGACTCCGAGGTTCGTGGCTTGTTAGCCCGATGCCGGGATAACTTATGGTTGTGGTTTGGAATGGTTCTGTGACTGTTGTCACGAGGACATGTGATTTGGTATGGGTTCCTATTGGATTATTCACTCGGGTATGTTCTACGGGAGCATCTGAGGTTCGTGGCTTGTTAGCACGGGACACGAATAATCCTTAGGAACATGTGTTATGTTATTCGGGTCGTGGACCTGTGGCTTATGATTTGGGTCTTGGACCCCGTGTGTTGTGAATTGGGTTGTGAAACCGCGTTTTATTATTGGAATCGTATTTTGGAAAGATGATTTTGGGCCGTGTCCCCAAGTGTTTTCGAAAGACTTGAGAATTCCTTATCTCCAAATGTTTTCAAACTCCCGAGACCGTAAAATATTTTGTATGATATACATGGTTCTATTCCTACCTTTTACAAATCAAATTGTTTTGATTAAGTGATTTATTTCGGGAAATATATTCAAGATTTTATATTCTTGAAGCACGTTGTGTATGGCTTGTACTTTTGTTTTATACTTGCACTAGCAAAACAGTGGAGTTTTGCTAACCCCCGAGTATTCGGGGTGGATGTCTCAGACAAGGCCCGTGTTCTTGCAGTAGCCGGGAGCGAATCACAGGATCGATACGAAGGATGATGGGAGACGAAGATACTAATCACGTGAAGACCAATTATAGAGTATTTGGTAGAGTCGTGTTGGTTATTCCTCCGATGTGTTATTTTCTCGAATTATGAAAGTGTTATTGTATTCTAGCCCTGCGTGGGTATGTGTTCTGGGCAAGGATCTTGTATGTATTGTTGTGTGTGTGTTGTGATATAAGACCAAATCGGTCTAATGGTCCTTTATGTAGTCATGTCGGCATGTGAAGTGATGCATTGTTTTGTATTTAGCCTGGTAGATCCTCGCGGAGAGGGTCTACGGCGCTGTAATATTCCCGAGTGGTTTGGGGGTGTTACAGATTATGGTATCAGAGCTTAGGTTGAGGAAACCTAGGCTGTCGGGTTGAGTGGTGTGTTGTCGAGTCTTGTCTTGTCAGATTTGGTCTGACTGAGTGGTGTCGCGACGCGTCGTCTGAGTTGTCGGTCGTGATTAGTATCGAGGTGCAACCATCATCTTCGTGCGATCTGTGGATGTAAGTCTCCCTACCTTGCTGTGTCTCGTGTTATACGAGTTTATGTGATTCTGTGTTATTATGTGGAGTTTAATTATGCCTCGTGAATACTTACTCCATACTTGTTTGATTCTCATATTGTGTTGGAACAAAGAGTAGTACCGGTATGCATGTATATATGTATACATCCTTGTGTGAAATCGTTGTTTTTGCAGGGGTG
The DNA here is from genome assembly GCA_033398695.1 of Orobanche coerulescens. Taxonomy (NCBI): domain Eukaryota; kingdom Viridiplantae; phylum Streptophyta; class Magnoliopsida; order Lamiales; family Orobanchaceae; genus Orobanche; species Orobanche coerulescens. The sequence goes on along the minus strand of CM065807.1, from coordinate 178,621,624 downwards.
ATGTTTTGGATTGATTACTCAATAAAAGTTTATCAATGTGGTATTTTAAATTTCAAATGTTTTGGGGAAGTCACGTAAATTCTATTTAAAAACATCCTTCGAGGAGGAAAAATGATTTAATTTTCGTATGATGACCTCGAGACCAAAGATTTTGAGAATTCAAACTACATATATTATATTTTCATCTTGCATTGAAAATTTTCAAAATTTGATTTTTAAATGCTTAAACGAGGTCTATCAATAGATTACTTGAGACGTGACTTTCGCCTTCAACTTTTCGACTAAACGATATGTAGTGAGAATATAAATTGTTGGTGTTGGGATTCGTATGTTGTTGTTTATTTGTAACCTTCGACTTTTGGCATTATTTGGTATGTGTTTATGAATGTGTTGCTGGATGAGAATAGCTAGTGCGCGCTAACGTGGCATGGCTAGCGCACGCTAAGTCTCTGTTAAATCATACCCTAAACGGTCTGAGCAGAAGCTCGGAAACTACATTCTGGCCGTAAGTCTAACTTTTGCGATTGTTAGGCTAACCATTTGTGACCGTACTCTATGTGTTGTTCAGGAATAACAATTGTTGTATGGTTATGTGTAACTTGAACTGTGTTCATGTCCGCTGCGTGTGTAAAGTCTAAGATGACTTTTTGGGTACTTTTACCAAATAGTGTGTGTTTCAAAATGACCTTTCGGGTTTGTAAATTTGAATTATTTCGTTGACCCCTTTTCCTAACTCTTTTATCGGGTGACTTAACATATATTTTGAAACTATTGAGTTTCAACGTCTACGCCTTGTAATTTCAAATGGTAATATGTATATGATTTAATGATGTTGGATTAAAGACAGAGACTTGAATATCTTGCTATGTGTTATGATCTTTCTTTACCCTAGGTTGTTGTTTGTTAGTATGCCGAGGGGCAGAGGTCGTGGTCGTAACCGTGGCGCTGATGGCCACGGGGATCAGATGCGGAATCGAGAGAATGCCGCTGGGAATGATTTTAATTTGGGTGTTGCTACTATATTGCAACAAGTAGCGACTCAGATGACTCAGTTGACCCAGGTGGTTCAACGTAGCATTGACGCGAGTCAGAACGTTGGTGTAAATCAATGGCTTCGCGAGGTAGTTCGTATGAATCCCCCTCGATTCGCCGGTGCTGCGGATGCGTTGGGCTGGGATGGTTGGATTTTCCAGTTGGGAAAGATTTTCGAGGCTGTCGGATGTCCTGAAGAGCGGAAGGTACCTATCGCTCAGTACCTTCTCGACAAAGATGCTGCTAATTGGTGGGAAGCTGTTAAACCTCGTGATCGTGATGTCACGTGGGCGGAGTTCCAAGCACTTATGGAAGCTGAGTTCTGTCCGAAACCGATTAGAGAGCAGAGGATTCGCGAATTCTACTTGGCAGAACCGCAAGATATATCAGTGTCGCAGGCTATCATCGATTATATCAAACAACTCAGTTATGTGCGAGATCGGGTGAGAACCGAGGAAGAGAGGATCCTTCACTTTGACAGACGGATGAAGCCGGATATTCGCGTGTATATGTCGGGATTCAATTGCACCTCGTTGAGGGACTATCAAGATCGAGCATTATCCCGTGAACTAGCTTCATTATCGTCGGAGCGTGTGCCCGAGTCGAAGAGACAGAGGGAGTTCGATGATCGCGTGGACAGTGCAGGAGTCGGTGTTTCCAATTTGCAACGTAGTAGTCTTTCCGCTGTAAAGCTCCATCGCTCGATGCGTGGAACTGGGAGTTCCAAGTCCTCTGTTCTGACTCCTGGTAAAGCCAGGAGATGTTTTAACTGTAATGTGGCGGGACATGTTCGTGCACATTGTCCTTCCCCACCAGTAACGTGTTACAGGTGCGGACTCGAGGGACACCGGTTCAGTTTTGCGAGATGGTTACCGAGCATTCCGAGGCAGGGACTTGAACTTTGATATCAGGATCGACTCCGAGTAGTCCCGGAGGGGCATGGTCTATCAGTTGCATGTTGAATTATTTTCCCTTGCTTTGTTGTTTCGAAATTCAGAGATTGACTTCTTTTATTTGAAGTGGATCGGATTTTGAACTCTGTACTCTCGACTCTGTCGAATCGTTTATATTTGTTGATATTTTCTGATCTTGTCCTGTCTTGTGCTTTTATTGATCGAACGAGTTGTGGTATTGTTTCAGAATAACCCGTTTGTCGTTATGACTCTCCAAATTGCTATTCCCTTTCCTGTGGATATTATGTGAATGCACATCTTGTTGCCTTCACCGGATCGTATATTATCTCTAGTCGAGATGTGAACTTTGGGGTTGTTGTTTGAGTATTATTGTTCGTCGTGATTCGAACATGATTGATCGACTGTTGTTGTCTCGATCGTTGTAACTCAATCGTTTGATGGTTCAGTTTTTGTTGATCTCGTTTCGTAATTGTTGAGCGTTAGGACTCCTTCGTAATTTCCTTAAGTTCAGGAAATCTGTTTTGTGTTCGATCTTCCAACCCTTGGGCTGTGGAATTTCGTATTGGTTCACCGTATAGCTCGTGTTTTGGTTGATGTACCGTTGAATTGTTCAACCGTATTGATTTTGTTCGTCGTGTTTTGTTATTTCGGTAACGGATATCGTGTGTTATCTGAGTTTGTTTTGCGTCGCTCGTTCCATGTTTCAAGTTTCGAGGACGAAACTTCTTTTAAGAGGGGTAGAATGTAATACCCGAGATCTTTATTCCGGATTCGTTGGGTTTTATGGGTTTTATCGGATTGTCATGGTCCTCATCGTAGGAATTTCGTGCCATGTTTGGTTGTGACTTGTTGGGACATGTTTTTGGAGGCATTTCGAATCACTTTGTGAGTTTTTGAGTTTTTGTAGTGTAGCGCACGCTAATGCTTAAAGCATAACGCACGCTACTGCGTGGTGTTTAGCGCACGCTACTGAATGTGTAGCGCACGCTAATCGGCGATCCAGAGGCGATCCGGTAGCTACCGGATCGGGATCGAGCTTTGTTAGCGCACGCTAAGGCCGATAGCTAGCGCACGCTATCGACTGCTTAGCGCACGCTCTCTCTTCTTTCTAGCGCACGCTACCCGGTAGGTGCAGTTCTGTCCAGGGGCTACTGGACTGGTTTTGTGACCCGTTAGCGCGCGCTACGGCTGTTGGCTAGCGCACATTAACTATGTTATAGGCGGTTTCTCTGGAGCGTTGACCCCGTAAGCGCACGCTAATACAGGGTGATTAGCGCATGCTAATAACTGTCCAGTATAAATACTGGACAACAGCATTAAGTCGTCATTTCCCATTTTTTCTTCATCCCTTCCATTGGGAGTGAGATCCAGAGGCGAGTAGGACCGATCTTTTTCTTCTAGCTTCATCTTTGAGCGGATTTGTAGATGTTTAACAACATCTAATCGTCTTCTTGGTCCAAATCAAGGTAATCTCTTGTTAGAACCCTATTTTCTTAAATTTTGGGTTTTTGCTTGGATTTGTGATTCTTAACCAATCTCATCCGATCGGTTATTTGTTCTTGTTTGTCTTGACCGTAATCTTCAGATTTTGTTAACCGTTCATCGATTTTTATCGCCCGGATCAACGATTCTTGATTTCTTTGATAATACTTAGATCCTTGTCGTTTTTAGGATCGTTTCGGATTTCGATTAGTGTTATTGATTTGTGGTGATGCTATTTTCGTAGTATTCGTGGGCTGTCGAAGTCTTGATCGTTTTTGGAGGTTCGAAGGTTTCCCGATCGTGCCCGTTCGTCGTTTCGTCGCTCGTGATATCGAGGCAAGTATCTTGTCCATACGTTTCATGTTTCGTAGGCGTAATTAATGGTAAAGGAATTCGTGCGAAACCCAATGTTTAATGAACGTAAAAAGGGATCGGTATATTCTCGATAAATGTTGTCTTTCAACGATAATTTATGTACTTCGTGAATATATGTGTTCACGGAATATGTGTGTTGGATTTGTATGTTGAAAAGATGATATGATCACTTTGAATGAGTTTATTAGACCGTAATCCTTTGCCGGGGATTACGTAATGTTATGTGCACTTGTTCGTTAAGAATGTATTACGTGGGATATTAGTTGTTACTCCTTTGAAAGGAGGTTGTGATGTTTAAGTGTTGCTTGGCTTGATGTTCTGCTCATTGTTATGTGATTGCTGAAAGTGATGTGCCTCCGGGTAGGATTGTTGAATCTCCGGGATCCATACTTGCTAGTATGGGTCGGGCGTGATCGTAGGGTTATCCAATCCGGGTATGTCTTGCGGGGACTCCGAGGTTTGGGGCTTGCTAGCCCGATGCCGAGATAACTTGTGGGGGTTATCATCGGGTATGTCTTGCGGGGACTCCGAGGTTCGTGGCTTGTTAACCCGATGCCGGGATAACTTATGGTTGTGGTTTGGAATGGTTCTGTGACTGTTGTCACGAGGACATGTGATTTGGTATGGGTTCCTGTTGGATTATTCACTCGGGTATGTTCTACGGGAGCATCTGAGGTTCGTGGCTTGTTAGCACGGGACACGAATAATCCTTAGGAACATGTGTTATGTTATTCGGGTCGTGGACCTGTGGCTTATGATTTGGGTCTTGGGCCCCGTGTGTTGTGAATTGGGTTGTGAAACCGCGTTTTATTATTGGAATCGTATCTTGGAAAAATGATTTTGGGCCGTGTCCCCAAGTGTTTTCGAAAGACTTGAGAATTCCTTATCTCCAAATGTTTTCAAACTCCCGAGACCGTAAAATATTTTGTATGAGATACATGGTTCTATTCCTACCTTTTACAAATCAAACTGTTTTGATTAAGTGATTTATCTCGGGAAATATATTCAAGATTTTATATTCTTGAAGCACGTTGTGTATGGCTTGTACTTTTGTTTTATACTTGCACTAGCAAAACAGTGGAGTTTTGCTAACCCCCGAGTATTCGGGGGGTGGATGTCTCAGACAAGGCCCGGTACTTGCAGTAGCCGGGAGCGAATCACAGGATCGATACGAAGGATGATGGGAGACGAAGATACTAATCACGTGAAGACCAATTATAGAGTATTTGGTAGAGTCGTGTTGGTTATTCCTCCGATGTGTTAATTTCTCGAATTATGGAAGTGTTATTGTATTCTAGCCCTCCGTGGGTATGTGTTCTGGGCAAGGATCTTGTATGTATTGTTGTGTGTGTGTTGTGATATAAGACCAAATCGGTCTAATGGTCCTTTATGTAGCCATGTCGGCATGTGAAGTGATGCATTGTTTTGTATTTAGCCTGGTAGATCCTCGCGGAGAGGGTCTACGACGCTGTAATATTCCCGAGTGGTTTGGGGGTGTTACATGTATTATGGGTATCGCCTGGTGGGTCCCAGTATGGGATCCACGACACTGTAATGGCCGCCTTTTTGGGGTGTTACACACACCACCCCCAAACTTAAGAAACTGTCCTCAGTTAATAAAATTAATAAAAAGCAAGGGAGAAAATCGTAATACTCCCTATTATGAAAGTTGATGCTTGAGCTAATGCCTTTTTTGATCTGCAAGAAAAAAAAAATATACGAGGCAAACAACAAAAGAAAAAAAATAATAATATACCCGGAAGTATAACACAATTTTAAGATGCGCTTCGGGAAAGTCCGAAGAGTCGCCTTACGCTGCCATCAATGCTTTTATTAAAAATAAATAATAAAAATTACAGCAATAAAAATAATAATACACAAATTGCGAATAGATGCGCATCAAGAGATCAGAAAGAAACTCCTTAAGCTGCCATCATTTAGCACGATTTTTACACACAACAGAAAGTAAAAATAACAATAGGTCCGATATGGGTTATCAAAGGGAGAGAAATAAATCTACTTTTTATTTTCTCACGGTAAAATCTTCCATCCAGACAATATTAGCTAGAGCTGGATCTAGTTGAGGAACAAATTCAATGAGTTTTTTGATTAGTTCTTCTGGTGTTGTAGCAATGACTACGATTCATTTAGCACGCTCGGAAATAAAATCTTTTTCGGCAGAGTAGTCGATGAAAGATAGTAAACCATTAAAGAAACCTTTGACATTAAGCAGACCTATTGGTTTTTTATGACCATTAAGCTGGGCTCTGGTAACTACATGAAAAAGTTCCTCAAGAGTGCCAAAACCACCGGGAAGGGTGATGAAGGCGTCAGAATTATTCATCATGTGAGTTATGCGATCTTGCATATTTACAGCTCTAAACTCATCTCCAATAGTTGCCACGGTGATTTTACTTTCAGCCAGAAGTTTTGAAATTATTCCCAACACTTTTACTCCTTCCATTTTGGCAGAAGCAGCAGCGCGTCCCATTAATCCTAGACTTCCTCCTCCATAAACTACATGAATGCATTTTTCTCCTAAGGTACGACCCAAGTTGTGGGCCGCTTCAATTAAGCATGCCTCTGTTCCATAACTAGCTCCACCAAAAATGCAGACTGAGTTAAATATTTTTGTGGAAGATGAAGATTCCATTTTTGAAAAGAAACTAATTTGAGAGAAAAAGTGAAAAGTACAAGTTTGAGGGATGAATAAAAGAAACAAGCACAAAGTTTATTTATAGAAGAAAAATAAGGTAAAAATATTTAACAAATCTATGATTGCATTAATTGCGCTTCAACTAATCAATATAATAATGAATGAATTTATTGCGTATCACTTTTTCATTCAGAAAATATCATCATACGACAAAAATAAAAGATACTCACGTGTATGTGTAATATCCGCAACTTCGATTTCCGGTAATTTTCTTTTTTTGGCGGAAGTCCATCTTAGAGACTCTGTTGTGACTATTTCATTATTCCAAGAATGATTAATTCTGCAGTTTTTGTCATTCGAGTTCGTTTCGGTATCATTTTGTTGAGTTCCGTGTTCTTAAACGGCTTTTCCGCACTTTAGTTCGATTCTTGCGAATCTCATCCGAAACTGTTGTTTCGAGTTTCTCGTAAGTTCATTTAATGTTATTATTCATGTTGCGAGCTTTGGCTTAGTGTTTCGATCGTGTATCGTGTATTTTGGACATTTTGGGCCGTTTTCGTAATTTCCCAAAGTTTGGGGTAATTACTTCCGTTGTTGAATTTAGAGCCCTCGGGTGGTCGGAATCGTGTGTTCTCTTAGCGCTTGGATTTGTCTTTATGAGTAATTCGTAACCGTATCTTCAATTCATATTCAGGTTCTGGTTTCGGGGTCGTCCGGACCATCGGAGTTGGCCACGACCGAGTCATGGCCGGGCATGTTTAGGCCAGGCCACACCTGGCCGAGTTACGGCCGTAAGGGTCCGGCAGTTACGGCCGTAAGGCCTGTTACGTACATAAGCCCTGGCCGGTCACATACGTAACACTGCCGACAGTTCTGGGCAATTGGCTCGGCCGTGGCCGGTTACGGCCGTAAGCCATGGCCGATTACGTATGTAAGGCGGCCGACATGCTGCCTATATAAGGCCAGCAGACGGGTTTTCACCCATTTTTCTCACTTCGTTCTTCCTCTTCCGCGGCTGGAGTCTTGGTGGGCATGGAGGGATGTCAGACGATGAATCCATGAAGTCTTGGAGTTCATATCTGTTGGGTTTTCTATGCATTGAATACAAAATAATCGGAGTAAAAACGCAGCGGAACAATAAATGTGTAAACCCAATTTAGGATCTCATGCAGTAATTTAATTGTTTAATTGAAGATTTAATCGAATTACCTTAATCCGATTGAACAATTCTAGATCCGAACTAGAAGCAGATGAATATCTCCTTCCTCTTTTGGTGATCCACACACGAACAATTCCACAAGCCGGATTGCTAGATCCTTACGAATAATATTGATAAATAGTACAACAGAAGTTCCTTACTAGAAGGATTGTACTATTGATCAAGATCAACTAAGGGAAGAGGGTTAGACGACCGACTTCGTTCTCCTACAGTATGAGGAAGAGGTCGACTTTTCTTATTCTGGGAGAGGGAGGCGATTTTTTTTTGAGTTCTTATGACAACTCCTTGTCATGGATCTCTTATTTATACCAAGTAATCCCTAGATTCAATAATCTAGTATTTGCTAGTTGCCCCTCAACTTATTAAATAATACAATATATATAATATCCAATATTATATATATTACTTATTATTTAACCTCCTTATAAATATAATATCCAATATTATATTTATTATTCCCAGTTGATATTTATTCCTACTTGTCTATAATTTTCGTACCTGCGACCCAAAAGGCTTATATTATGTTGGCAATTATTTAATACCTTATTAAATAATAAATCATAAGCGCCCTCTATCAAGACATTATGATTACCCAAATAATATAAGTTAATAGTCCATTAAACCTTTTAAAGTGTCAAATCCCTTTGTCATGCGATATCATATTTGAACTAAGTCATGGAGTCTGTCATACTTATTTATGTTCAAATGCTTTCTCGATCTTAAGTCGACTGATTGAATCAAATGACTCTTCATTTGAGCATGGCCATGCATTTTCTTCAGTTCTACTTATCGAAGGGCCCAACAGATATCTCTCTCACTTAAGAGAGGGACAAATCCCCATCTTGATTATCAATTGCCCTCTACATGACTCCCACTAATCCCGATCGCTAACCTTTATGATCACCATGTTTTAGATCACATTGGATTACGTCAAGGCATAGCAGTTATCATGTTGGACTCTATGATAATCTCAGGTTCAAGGATTTATTGACATACTGTTATATTGAGATTCACTTATGACACTTCCATGCAGTGATCTCAATGCGGATCGGTCCAGTATTAGTTTCCCAACCAATACCCATAAGATTGATCCGTACCATACGCATAATCATCCGATGATTATCAATCAAACTTATACTAGTATATTAATCACTTGAGTCTCTACTCAACGCGATTTTACCAGGGACATTTGAATAATCTTATTATTCGTGAATAACTATTATTCGATTATTATAATATTAAAACATGCACACATTATAATAATCGACGATAAATAAATGATATCAAATAACTTTATTTAAATGTAACAATTAGAAATCTAGGCACATCGAATGTCCTAGGGCACTATACCCAACAATCTCCCACTTGCACTAGGACCATTCATTCATGACTTTTAGTCCTATCGCTCTAGTATGCTCAACATGCTTTCCTTATGATAGAGGCTTGGTAAGTGGATCTGTAACATTCTCTTCTGTTGCTACTTTTCATATTGTAATATCTCCTCGTCTGACGATCTCTCTGACTAGGTGATATTTTCGGAGTATGTGTTTGGAATTATGATGGGACCTAGGATCTCTAGCTTGTGCAATAGCACCATTATTGTCACAATAAAGGCTTATAGGACCCTGGATGGTCGGCACCACTCCTAATTCGGTAACGAACTTCTTGATCCATATGGCTTCCTTAGCTGCATCCGATGCTGCCAGGTACTCAGCTTATGTAACAGAATCAGCAACCGTGCTTTGCTTGGAACTCTTCCAACTCACAGCACCTCCATTCAATACAAACACATAACCAGTTTGCGATTTGAAATCGTCTCTGTCGGTTTCGAAACTTGCATCGGCGTAACCTCTTAAAGCAAGCTCATTTCCCACCCCTCCATAAACTAGGAAATCATCCTTAGTTCTTCTCAAGTACTTTAGGATGGTTTTCACTGCTGTCCAGTGACTTTCACCTGGATTCGATTGGTATCGACTTGTCATACTAAGGGCAAACGATACATCTGGTCGACTACAAATCATGCATACATGATCGATCCAATATCCGAAGCATATGGTATCTTGCTCATGCGGGCTCGCTCATCAGGAGTCTTAGGACTCTGAGTCTCACTCAGATGAATGCCATGTGACATTGGCAAGAGTCCTCTCTTGGAGTCTTGCATATTGAACCTCTTCAATATTTTATAAATGTATGTACTTTGACTCAGACCAATCAATCTCTTTGATCTATCTCTATAGATCTTTATCCCAAGAATGTAAGCAGCTTCTCCTAAGTCTTTCATTGAGAAACAACTTCTCAACCAAGTCTTGACTGTCTGCAAGGTGGGAATGTCATTTCCAATGAGTAATATGTCATCTACATATAAGACTAAGAAAACAACTATTCTCCCACTAACCTTCTTGTACACACAAGATTCATCTTCATTTTGAATGAACCCAAACTCTTTGACAGTTTCATCAAAACGAAGATTCTAGCTTCGAGAAGCCTGCTTCAACCCATAAAATGGATCTCTGAAGCTTGCAAAACTTTTTAGAATTTTCTAGATGAACAAAACCTTCAGATTGTGTCATGTACACATCCTCGATTAAGTTTCCATTAAGGAATGCTGTTTTGACATCCATTTGCCGTATTTCATAATCATAGTATGCGGCAATGGCAAATAAAATTCTAATTTATTTAAGCATGACTACTGGAGAAAAGGTCTCATCATAGTCAACACCATGAATCTGTCTATAACCTTTTGCCACTAGTCTAGCTTTTTAGGATTGCAGATTATCATCCATGTCTTTCTTCTTTTTATAGACCCATTTGGACCCAATGGTTTTAACACCCTCAGATGGATCTATCAAGTTCCAAACTAGATTATCATACATGGATTGCATCTCAGACTTCATGGCTTCGAGCCATTACTCGAACGCTTGTCCTAAATCAGCTTCTGTATAGGTACTAGGCTCATCATCTATGAGCGATGCATCATCATCCTCTATTACGAGATAACCATATCTCTCAGGTTCATGTCGCATCCTATCAGATCAGCGTGGGACTTGTGTACTTTGAACGGGCTCTTCAACTGATTATTGAGCTTGTTCAGTTTCCATCGGTGAAGCAATGTATTATTGTGGTTCTCGAGTTTCCTCGAGAATTACTCTTCTCCCACTGTCTCTTTTGGAAATAAATTCCCTTTCTAAGAATACAACATTTCGAGCAACAAACACTTTGTTCTCTGTGGGCTTATAAAAGTAATATCCTTTAGTTTTCTTAGGATACCCCACAAATAAACATCTTTCAGACCTGGCTGCCAGTTTGTCAAACACTTGGCGCCTTACAAATGCTTCGCAACCCCAGATCTTTAGAAAAGACAAGTTTGGTCTCTTACCAGTCCATTTCTCAAATGGTGACTTTTCAATTGCTTTAGATGGAACACGGTTAAGGGTGAATGCTGATGTTTCTAAGGCGTGGCCCGAAAATGATAATAGAAGCTCTGTTTGACTCATTATGGATTGAACCATATCTAATAAAGTTCGAATCCTCCTTTCGGACACTCCGTTATGCTGTGGTGTTCCGGGAGGAGTAAGTTGTGAAACAATTGCACTACTCCTAAGATGATCATCGAACTCTTGGCTCAAGTATTCACCACCTCGATCCGATCGAATGGCTTTAATTGTCTTGCCAAGTTGATTCTGTTATTCATTCTGGAATATTTTGAACATTTCAAAAGATTCATGTTTATACTTCATAAGATAAACATATCCATATCGGCTAAAATCATCGGTGAATGTAATGAAGTATTGGTATCTGCCTCTGGCATGAGTGGTAAGAGGTCCGCATACATCAGTATGTATTAGGCCTAAGAGATCAGTAGCCCTTTCTCCATGACCAGTGAAAGGATTCTTCGTCATATTGCCCAATAAACAAGATTCGCATGTCCCATATGATTCATAGTCAAAAGAGTCTAAAAGTCCATCATTAAGGAGTTTAGAAATGCGTTTCTCGTTTATGTGACCAAGTCGACAATGCCATAAGTAAGTCGGATTAGAATCATTGAGCTTTGGTTTCTTGGATGCAATGTCATAGACTTCCAAAGTGTCGGACTCATCTAGATCAATATTATAAAGGCCAGTATATAACTTTGCAGTACCATAAAGCAAGTCATCAAAGAAAATACGAATGATCTTATTCTTAATAAGAAAACTGTAACCTTCATAATCTAATGTAGAAACTGAAATAATATTCCTATTCAAAGCAGGAACATAATAGCAATTGTTCAAAACTAACAAAAGCCCATTGGGTAAAACTAGATCATAAGTTCCTACGGCTAGTGCAACAACTCTTGCTCCATTGCCGACTCTTAGATCCACTTCCCCTTTCTTCAGTTCTCTACTGCTTCTCAACCCCTGCACATTTGTACAAATGTGAGATCCACATCCAGTATCTAATACCAAGGAGTTAGAGGTAGATAAGTTAACTTCTATAACAAATATACTTGTGGCAGTCTCACTACCCTTGGTACGCTTTAGTTCTTCCAAGTAAATCTTGCAATTTCTTTTCCAGTGTCCTGGTTTATTGCAATGATGGCAATTTCCATCTTTGGGAGCTTTAGCCTTGAAACCCGGCCAAGTAGGGTCTTTATATTTGGCAATTTTTGCCTTACCCTTGCCCTTGCCTTTGTTCTTAAAGGATTTCAGTTTGCTAACCATCAACACATGGCTTGGTTTCTTCTTAAAATTCTGCTCAGCCGTTTTAAGCATCCCATGCAGCTCAGCAATGGACTTCTCCATCTCATTCATATTATAGTTCATAATGAACTGACCGAAACTTTCGGGCAATGAGTTTAGGATCACATCCGTGGAGTGCTCCTTAGAAAGTGGAAAACCAAGCCTTTAAAGATGATCAATATATCCTTTCATCTTGAGCACGTGAGCGCTGACAGATGTCCCCTCAACCATCTTGCAGGCATACAAGGCTTGAAAGGTCTCATACCTCTCTTGCCTAGCATGCTTCGAGAAAGTTTCCTTGAGATCAGCATTTAGCTCATAAGCTTCCATTTCCTCCAGATTCTTCTGAAGTCATGGACAAATGGTGGCCAACATAAGACAACCGACATCAATGGAATCATCACAATGTTTTTTCCATTTGTATTTTGTTACTTTGCTTGCATTGTCAGCTGGCTCATCGGTAATTTCTTCCTCAAGAGCATACAATTTTCTTTCTTGCTTGAGAACTATTCTCAAGCTCCGCATCCAATCCAGATAGTTGCTGCTGTTTTCTTTGATCTTATCCTTCTCAAGGACAGATCGTAGTGAAATGGTGGATGTGTTGTTTGATGCGATTCTACAAAATTCAATATGCAAAATATTTAGTCACATTATTTTATTTCTCGAAAAATACTCCCACTAAAACAAAGTACCCTCAATTTACAACATTTGTAATTTTAGTGGGCTAAGATCCCATTTCGCACAATCCTAAACTCAGTTTTGGCATGACGCCTAGAATTGAGCTACTTTAGATAGATAACTCTTTATCGATTACATCATATGTAACTGTTAGATTATATCATGGGATTTGGCATTGTATGCCCAAGCATGTTATAATCCCATCTTATGACTTAAGGTTCAAAACTATTTTGATTTACAAATTCATTAAACGTATAGGTATCACCATTAACTATCCTACCTTACTAAGATAATCTGAGTGCCTAGCTTTGGCATGACCCACTCATGAAGATCGAAGTCTTGATAGGTGTTTTTCAAATGAACGGCATTTTAAAATTTTAACGAGGTATTTTTATCCTATGTTAATGTCTATGTTTGCCAACATACATCTAAACATACATAGCATCACATACATGCATAAATTTAAACATACATCGCATCACATAACAATGAAAGCATAAGACCGTGTATAGCATGACCATAATCCTAACGTGATTTTCATGAGCCAACATGAAAATCACAAAGGTCATCTAAAGGGTTAAATATGGTCTTCATTGATCTTCCCAACTCCTTGGAACGTCATACACGATCAATTTGCTCCTCGAGTCCGTCCTTCTCGTCGTTCTTGTCTTCATTACATTAATGAAATTTAATACTACACTAGTAAATTAAATTACAAGAAGTGCAAACGACACGTAGGCCGTAAAATAATAAACAATTTTAATAGACGACTCGTAGGCCGTAAAATCAATTATAATTAAATGACACGCAGGCCGTAAAACCAACCCATAAGTAATTAAATTATCCAATCACATTGGTCAATTTATGGTCATGCCATACACCACACACATACCATAAATAATTATCAAATAATTAATAAAAGCATGTAATTATAGAAATTAAAATTTGTCTGACAGTCAGACTATAAATAAAATTTGAGTCATCACATGAACAAATCTTGTCTTGGCCGAGATGGTTGTTTTTGTGCCCTGGGAACAGGTCCACCCGGGTTCAAAACCCGACGGTTGCAGTTGCAACATTTTGCAACTATTATTGCCAAATTTACTTTTATATGAAAAAGGGCTTATAAAAAGAACTACTGAAAAGTTGTCTCCGATACCACTATTGGGTTTTCTATGCATCGAATACAAAATAATCGGAGTAAAAACGCAGCGGAACAATAAATGTGAAAACCCAATTTAGGATCTCATGCAGTAATTTAATTGTTTAATTAAAGAGTTAATCGAATTACCTTAATCCGATTGAACAATTCTAGGTCTGGACTAGAAGCAGATGAATATCTCCTTCCTCTTTTGGTGATCCACACACGAACAATTCCACAAGCCGAATTGCTAGATCATTACGAATAATATTGATAAATAGTACAACACAAGTTCCTTACTAGAAGCAGAAATTCGCAAAAACAGTCCAGAAAATTAATTTTTTGACGATCCGATTTAATCAAATTAAACCAGAAAAATTATTTTATAAAATCCATATTTTATAAACATAATCAAGAACATAATTTACACATAAATATGTTATACACAAACAATTTAATTACATGCAAGTTGTCTCCAATACCACTATTGGGTTTTCTATGCATCGAATACAAAATAATCGGAGTAAAAACGCAGCGGAACAATAAATGTGAAAACCCAATTTAGGATCTCATGCAGTAATTTAATTGTTTAATTAAAGAGTTAATCGAATTACCTTAATCCGATTGAACAATTCTAGGTCCGGACTAGAAGCAGATGAATATCTCCTTCCTCTTTTGGTGATCCACACACGAACAGTTCCACAAGCCGAATTGCTAGATCATTACGAATAATATTGATAAATAGTACAATACAAGTTCCTTACTAGAAGCAGAAATTCGCAAAAACAGTCCAGAAAATTAATTTTTTGACGATCCGATTTAATCAAATTAAACCAGAAAAATTATTTTATAAAATTCATATTTTATAAACATAATCAAGAACATAATTTACATATAAATATGTTCTACACAAACAATTAAATTACATGCAAGTTGTCTCCGATACCACTATTGGGTTTTCTATGCATCGAATACAAAATAATCGGAGTAAAAACGCAGCGGAACAATAAATGTGAAAACCCAATTTAGGGTCTCATGCAGTAATTTAATTGTTTAATTAAAGAGTTAATCGAATTACCTTAATCCGATTGAACAATTCTAGGTCCGGACTAGAAGCAGATGAATACCTCCTTCCTCTTTTGGTGATCCACACACGAACAATTCCACAAGCCGAATTGCTAGATCATTACGAATAATATTGATAAATAGTACAACACAAGCTCCTTACTAGAAGCAGAAATTCGCAAAAACAGTCCAGAAAATTAATTTTTTGACGATCCGATTTAATCAAATTAAACCAGAAAAATTATTTTATAAAATCCATATTTTATAAACATAATCAAGAACATAATTTACACATAAATATGTTCTACACAAACAATTAAATTACATGCAAGTTGTCTCCGATACCACTATTGGGTTTTCTATGCATCGAATACAAAATAATCGGAGTAAAAACGCAGCGGAACAATAAATGTGAAAACCCAATTTAGGATCTCATGCAGTAATTTAATTGTTTAATTAAAGAGTTAATCAAATTACCTTAATCCGATTGAACAATTCTAGGTCCGGACTAGGAGCAGATGAATATCTCCTTCCTCTTTTGGTGATCCACACACGAACAATTCCACAAGCCGAATTGCTAGATCATTACGAATAATATTGATAAATAGTACAACACAAGTTCCTTACTAGAAGCAGAAATTCGCAAAAACAGTCCAGAAAATTAATTTTTTGACGATCCGATTTAATCAAATTAAACCAGAAAAATTATTTTATAAAATCCATATTTTATAAACATAATCAAGAACATAATTTACACATAAATATGTTCTACACAAACAATTAAATTACATGCAAGTTGTCTCCAATACCACTATTGGGTTTTCTATGCATCGAATACAAAATAATCGGAGTAAAAACGCAGCGGAACAATAAATGTGAAAACCCAATTTAGGATCTAATGCAGTAATTTAATTGTTTAATTAAAGAGTTAATCGAATTACCTTAATCCGATTGAACAATTCTAGGTCTGGACTAGAAGCAGATGAATATCTCCTTCCTCTTTTGGTTATCCACACACGAACAGTTCCACAAGCCGAATTGCTAGATCATTACGAATAATATTGATAAATAGTACAACACAAGTTCCTTACTAGAAGCAGAAATTCGCAAAAACAGTCCAAAAAATTAATTTTTTGACGATCCGATTTAATCAAATTAAACCAGAAAAATTATTTTATAAAATTCATATTTTATAAACATAATCAAGAACATAATTTACATATAAATATGTTCTACACAAACAATTAAATTACATGCAAGTTGTCTCCGATACCACTATTGGGTTTTCTATGCATCGAATACAAAATAATCGGAGTAAAAACGCAGCGGAACAATAAATGTGAAAACCCAATTTAGGGTCTCATGCAGTAATTTAATTGTTTAATTAAAGAGTTAATCGAATTACCTTAATCCGATTGAACAATTCTAGGTCCGGACTAGAAGCAGATGAATATCTCCTTCCTCTTTTGGTGATCCACACACGAACAATTCCACAAGCCGAATTGCTAGATCATTATGAATAATATTGATAAATAGTACAACCCAAGCTCCTTACTAGAAGCAGAAATTCGCAAAAACAGTCCAGAAAATTAATTTTTTGACGATCCGATTTAATCAAATTAAACCAGAAAAATTATTTTATAAAATCCATATTTTATAAACATAATCAAGAACATAATTTACACATAAATATGTTCTACACAAACAATTAAATTACATGCAAGTTGTCTCCGATACCACTATTGGGTTTTCTATTCATCGAATACAAAATAATCGGAGTAAAAACGCAGCGGAACAATAAATGTGAAAACCCAATTTAGGATCTCATGCAGTAATTTAATTGTTTAATTAAAGAGTTAATCAAATTACCTTAATCCGATTGAACAATTCTAGGTCCGGACTAGGAGCAGATGAATATCTCCTTCCTCTTTTGGTGATCCACACACGAACAATTCCACAAGCCGAATTGCTAGATCATTACGAATAATATTGATAAATAGTACAACACAAGTTCCTTACTAGAAGGATTGTACTATTGATGAAGATCAACTAAGGGAAGAGGGTTAGATGACTCCTACAGTATGAAAAAGAGGTCGACTTTTCTTCTTCTTGGAGTGGGAGGCGATTTTGTTTTGAGTTGTTATGACTACTCATTGTCATGGATCTCTTATTTACACTAAGTAATCTATAGATTCAATAATCTAGTATTTGCTTAGTTGTCCCTCAACTTATTAAATAATACAATATATATAATAGTCAATATTATATATTACTTATTATTTAACCTCCTTATAAATATAATATCCAATATTATATTTATTATTCCCAGTTGATATTTATTCCTACTTGTCTACAATTGTCGTACATGCGACCCAAAAGGCTTATATTATGTTGGAAATTATTTAATACCTTATTAAATAATAAATCATAAGCGGCCTCTAGCAAGACATTATGATTAGCCAAATAATATAAGTTAATAGTCCATTAAACCTTTTAAAGTGTCAAATCCCTTTGTCACGCGATGTCATATTTGAACTAAGTCATTGAGTCTGTCATACTTATTTATGTTCAAATGCTTTCTCGATCTTAAGTAGACTGATTGAATCAAATGACTCTTCATTTGAGCATGGCCATGCATTTCCTTCAGTCCTACTTATCGAGGAGATATCTCTCTAACTTAAGAGAGGGGCAAATCACCATCTTGATTATTCATTGCCCTCTGCATGACTCCCACTTATCCCGATCGCTAACCTTTATGATCACCATGTTTCAGATGATGTTGGATTACGTAAAGGCATAGCAGTTATCATTTTGGACTCTATGATAATCTCAGGTTCATGGATTTATTGACATACTGTTATATTGAGATTCACTTATGACACTTTCATGCAGTGATCTCAATGTGGGTCGGTCCAGTATTAGTTCTCCAACCAATACCCATAAGATTGATCCGTACCATACGCATAATCATCCGATGATTATTAATCAAACTTATACTAGTATATTAATCACTTGAGTCTCTACTCAACGCGATTTTACCAAGGACATTTGAATAATCTTATTATTCGTGAATAACTATTATTCGATTATTATAATATTAAAATATGCACACATTATAATAATCAACGAGAAATAAATGATATCAAATAACTTTATTTAAATGTGACAATTACAAATCTAGGCACATTGAATGTCCTAGGGCACTATACCCATCAATATCATCGATTATCCATCCTATAACATCCTTTGATCGAGCAAATCAGGTCAGATTTCCTAGAAATCCTAGTTTGGGGAAATTGGAGTTTTGTTTGATTTCGTCCGTTTAATCCGATTTAACCTAGATTATTGATGGATTATTGATTATTAAGTTGTATTATACCAATTTCCTTGTTGTTCCATGGTTGGATTGTATAGATTCGTCATTTTGGTCGAGTTCTTAATCGACACCTTGAAGGTGTCCGATAAAAAGTCTTAGAGGGGGATTCGGGCGTTATGCGATTATTATTCGTCATTCGATTGTTGATTTATCGTTGATATGACTTAGGGACGAAATCCTTGTGAAGAACTCGAGTCGGAACCCTCCCGTTCATTCTCTTCTTCGGGGTCCGAGCTTCCCGATCTAACTATCTTCTTCGGAGTGTTCGGTAGCGGTTATTAAGACATGTATCTTGCTATATGATATGTGTCTTGTGAATAGGGACTTCGTGTTATAGCTATGATGAATTGGTTTACTTTCATGAATATGCTTTGTATGAATTGCTTATTATTATGAACGATTGATGGTAGCGATAATACCCTCACTTAGCTAACGTCGTGGAATTGTGTTGGTTATGTTAATCAGCTAAGTTTGTGCCAGGCGTGGTTGGTCATTGTTGAGTTGTCGTGATGATTATGATATTTGTGTCGTTTTGATTTGCATGCTTGTTTATACATTTCGGTGTATTGTGGAATGACTTGACATTTGATGATTATGAGTTGCATCGTGACGATGTGTGTGTTCCAAGTAAGGTCTGACGAGGCCTCTGGAGTTCGGTACATGATGTGTACGAACAAGGTGTGTGATCCAGGTAGGGTCTGACGAGGCCTCTGCAGTTCGGTACATGATGTGTACGAACGATGATTGTGGTTCGGGTAGGGTCCATCGAGGCCTCTAGAGTTCGGTACATGATGTGTACGAACAGTGCGTGTGGTCTGGGTAAGGTCCGACGAGGCCTCCGGAGTTTGGTACATGATGTGTACGAACAATAATCGTATAACAGTGATTGTTTGGATAACGTTTTAGAACATGGGTCACGGACTCGTAATGAAATCTTAACTAGTGTATTTTGAAATGGGAACTGGGCTGAGGCCCTAACATTTTCGAAAAAGTTTTGTAAATCGAGACTTGAGGTCCAAAGGAATTTTTACTTTAAAATCCCCGAGCTAATGAGTTCCTTTCCAAATATTGCTTACTTGAGTTCGATATTCTAAAACTTCTCGGAACATTTTGATAGTTGATTTCCGTGGTAAATTCGTGGTTGCTATTTACATGTTGCATTTCGTATCGTATTATACTTGCACTAGTAAAACAGTGGAGTTCTACTAACCCCCGAGTAATCGAGGGGTGGATGTCTGTTTTGCGTCCAGGTACATGCAGATTCAGGGGAGCAGTCACAGGATTGGCACAAGAGGATGACGAGCTGCGATACTAATCAAGTGTTCAGAGTTGGTAGAGTTTCATTGTGTTGTCAGAGTTGATTTCAGTCATCCGCTGTATTGTGCTTCGACCCCTGTGTGGGTAAAGTTGTTTTAGTCTGTTCTATTGATTGAGTTGTGTGACCTCATCGGTCTGTGTATTTACATGTAAGTGACCTTAACAGTATGTATTATTTTATTGTTTGACCCTGGACGGGCAAACATTTGGTCGTTTGATAAGGTTTAGCCTGGTAGATCCTCGTGAAAAGGGGTCTACGGCGTGTAATATTCCCATATGGTTATGAGGGTGTTACATTTATGGTATCGGAGCCTAGGTTGCGGAAACCTAGGTTGTCGGGTCAAGTCGAGTCGTAATTTGTCGAGTATTGTGTGGTTTTGTCATTCGAGATGTAGGGTGACAAGTTGAGTTGTGCGTAGTCACAACGTGTCAGATATGTTGTCAGATGAGATTAGTATCGTGGGCGACCGTCATCTCCGTGCGGCCTGTGGACGTAAGTCTCCTCTTTTATACGAGGTACCTGTGTATCATGATTTTATCTAAGTGAGTTAATTGCGGTGTATAATTTTATTTGCACGGTGTTGTGTAATATAGTTGTGTTTAATACTTGTGGCACATAGTATATGTATAAAACTAGGCATATTGTTGTTTTACCTTTAAACCACCATGTGGGGTGGTATGGTGTCAAAGTTGTAAACCTTGATGGGTTTTGAAAATGTATCGACGGTAGAATTTCTAAGAAACTCCGATGAATGATTTTGTTGTGTGTTTAAACTTGGTGCCACGAGATGCATTTGATTGAATTGGCGACCCTAGTTACCGTTTGAGCATGTGGTTTTAAATTTCACTGTTTTTGGAATGTTGTAATTTTGACCGCTAAGGGTAGGTTTGATAATTTTTTCTGAAGGACTTTACGGTTTGACCATTTTTGTAGAAATTGATTTTTGGAAAATATTTTGGTGGTGCGGTCAAACCACGGTTTGTATGGATTTTTAAAATCGGTTAAATTTTGACAAATGGGTTGTGTATTTTCAAATGACACCATCAGACGGTATTTGAAAAATATGTTTTGAAATACTTCGGACATTGTAAAATATTACCGTTGTTTTGGTTACGAACTAAAGAATTTTGGAGAATTTTATTTTACAAAACAATATGGGTTTTCAGAATTTTAAACGTTATGTGTTTGTCTGTTGGGACTAGTAGTTGTGATAAGTTTGTTGTGTTGTTGTGCTCGCAAGAGAATGTTGTAGTATTTTCTAGATGTTGGGACACGTAGGTATCCTTCCCTAATTCTCGGAGCCGTTTGGAATCTTTGGTTACTTGATTGTCTAACGACCCTGTTACGGCGTATTTAAATCAGTGTTACGGCCGTAAGTTGGTAGTTGTTACGGCTGTAAGCTGTGTGTCATTACGGCTGTAAGCTTATTGCTGTCACGAACATAATCTTATTGTTACAGACATATCTGTACACTCCACCGGTCGTTCGATTCTTATGGATATAGTCATGCGGTCCGTAGATGACGAATTGTGAACTTTAGCTATTGCATCAGCAATGTAGCGCTCGGTTGTTTATCCTGTTTTCATATTATTGTCATATTGTAGATCGTTACCTTTCTTGTTAGCAAATTTGATTGTACGCCCAAGTGTTTTAAAAAAATTCATTTCAGCAAAATCTTTCAAACTCACAAATTTTAAAATATTATCATTTGAACAAATACCTCGGGAAAAATTTTTATTTTTTAAAGAATGTGACAAGTGCCTGATTTTAATGACATGTATACGGTCTTGACTGTGTTTACTTTGGTAAAAGTCGTGCACCACTGTTGGTGTAACCGTGCGAATTACTTATGAATTTAAGTTTATTATTGCAGTGTTAGTTCGTGTACTCGTGTGATGATTTGGAGTGAATACTTTATTGTGCTGCTGTTTGTTGCCCTATGTTGATTATGTAATATTTGTTTTGTTGTTCGGATCGGTGGCCGTTTAGTATGCTGAGAGGTAGTATGCTGAGAGGTAGAGGTCGAAAGTGTAACACCCCCAATTTATTCGAGGTGTATTACAGCGCCGTAGACCCCTACATGGGACCCACCAGGCTACAATAGGAAAACTCCACTCGACTAACCATCTTGGTTAGCGAGGATACACAATTAAATAATATGACATATAAAGAGACGCCCGGAGCAACCGGCAAAATAAGCATCAACCAACAACGTGACAATTTAAAGCAATACAATACGGAGTTTTGAAACGAAAAGCCTAAGTACTCGCGAGTACAATCTATAAGTTTAAAACTGTGGGAAACAACCATATCGAAATGGAAAAAAGAAATAAGTATACCCAAATGCACATGTCAACGACCCTGTCCAACATCCTCGTACTGTCCTGGTGCTCGCTCGCCCGGATAATCATAACCTGAAATCCATAACAAGAATTTCCCCAAAACGGGTCCCCAAAGGGGTTAGCAATTACGCTAGTACAAGTAATCAAGGCAAACCAATCGCTTACACATTTCATAGTACATGCACCAATATCATTTCAAAATCCAAAACTAGACATGTCTTTTCCGGAAACAAACAGTCACAATTAATTTGCCTAGGACCGGGACGAAGCCACGAATCCCACTCGAGGCCTCTAAGGACCCTCCCGAGCTGGCCATATTCATAAAACAAATCAAGCACCACACATCACCTAGGACCGGGACGAAGCCACGAATCCCACTCGAGGCCTCTAAGGACCCTCCCGAGCTGGCTAGCGAATCAAACTCATGAATCCAGGACGAAGCCATAGATTCCCTCGAGGCCCCGTCGGACCCTCCCGAGGTGAGTAAAGCACACACAATATACATTTACCATTTCACGTTAAGCATAAAGGTTTCCAAGAATTACTTGCCTTGAATTAATGACGATGCGAAGAACGGAAAGGAAGGTCACCGACGAACGCTAGGAACCAATGAAACCGAACCTAACGATTCGAAGAATACAATCACAACCATTTCTAAATGAATACGGAATTGGAATACACCCGAAAACCCGCCTACGATTCATGTATATTCGTATATAAATGACAACGAGGGCGGACCACAACCAAACCCTCTCGATTCCGTAAAAATCACGAAATATACCATAAATCCGTAGGGAAACTAAGAATACCAACAAGATTAATCATATTCACCATGAATCCATCAACAAAACGAAGCGGATCGGAAGAAAATCCCAAAACCCCCAAATTATTCAAAAGTAGGGTTCTAAGAGATTACCTTGGATTTAGGATGAGAAACACAAGTGGATGATGTTAATCTACACCAAGAATTCAAGCAAAAGAATCTCTGAAGTGATTGGAAGAAGAAAATCGCCTCAAATCGCCTCTGGAGTCGCTCGGCCGCGGAAAAAGGAAAGAAATGAGAAATTGTGTTCATCTCGGTCAACTCCCTGGTTTATATAGCCAGGGAGTGTTAGCGTGCGCTAATCCTTAAGGTTAGCGTGCGCTAACGGGGAAAAATTACAGGCCAAACTAGTTAGCGTCCAGGCCAGTAGCCAGACTTTTGGCCGTTAGCGTGCGCTACTCGAAACGTAGCGTGCGCTAATAACCTCTCGGTAGCGCGCGCTATCGACCAATAGCGTGCGCTACCTGGACATCAGTCGAGTCCAGTGGCAACTGCCCAGAACCCACCTGATACGTTAGCGTGCGCTACCATACAAGCGTAGCGTGCGCTAACTGATCCGTTAGCGTGCGCTACCATACAAGCGTAGCGTGCGCTAACTGGCACCTGACCGGGTTCAGTAGTAAACTGTCCAGTACTGGACACTCACGCTAGCGCACGCTACCGGGCACAATCAGCGTGCGCTAGCCTCTCGACATTAGCGTGCGCTAGCATATGTAGCGTACGCTAATACGCTAGTCCAGAAGGCTGGAAAAACAGCACTGCTACTCCCAGGGCTACTCGCTAGCGCGCGCTACGAAACAAACGTAGCGTGCGCTACTAAGGGACCCCTAGCGTGCGCTATGCAGAAAGAGTAGCGTGCGCTAGGTACGAAATATGAACGGTCCAAAAACACCGGAATGTGAACGAAACATCAAACGGAACATCTCAACAGGCATCATAACGTAGAATGGATCCACGGCAACCCCGAAACGGCGGTTCCGCAAGACAATAATGGGAATAAAATCCATAGATAATAGGAAAGATACACTGAAAGATACACGAGGGTCACTACTATGGGGAAATACGCCGAAAGGAAAAAAAAATACAAGGGAAAGAAAAATGCGGATATTACATTCTACCCCTCTAAAAACAAGTTTCGTCCCGAAACTTAAGAAACAAACAACTCCGGGTACTTAGCACGCATCTTTCCTCGGTCTCCCACGTTGCCTCCTCAACACCGTGTCTCGACCACTGCACCTTGACCAAAGAGATGGTCTTATGCCTCAGTCGTTTCTCCCGATGTTCCAAAATCTTCAAAGGGCGCTCCTCAAAAGTAATATCCTCGGCGACGTCAATCTCATCATAATCGATGATGTGACTAGGGTCCGGGACGTATTTTCTCAGCTGGGAAACATGAAAAACGCTATGAACATGACTCAGGGCCGGGGGTAACGCCAAACGGTATGCTAACCCACCGACTCGCTCGAGAATCTCGAAGGGTCCAATAAATCTCGGACTCAACTTCCCCTTCTTCCCGAAACGGAAAACTCCTCTCGTCGGCGACACTTTCAGCAAAACGTGGTCTCCCACCTCGAATTCTAAAGGTCGACGACGGACATCGGCATATGACTTCTGTCGACTCTGGGCAGTCAACATCCGTTCTCGAATTAATTCTATCATCCGTCTCGTCTCTAAAACGACATCCGGTTCGGTCCCGACCAAATCGGACGCCTCATTCCAACAAATCGGCGATCGACATCGTCGCCCATAAAGTGCCTCATACGGTGCCATCCGAATCGACGCGTTCCAACTATTGTTGTACGTGAATTCGATCAATGGCAAGTGCTCCTCCCAGTCGCTACTCCAATCGAGGGCACAAGCACGCAACATGTCCTCGAATGTTTGGATAGTGCGCTCCGACTGTCCATCTGACTGGGGATGAAAAGAGGTACTCAAATGCAAACGGGTACCTAACGCCTTATGCACCGCCTGCCAAAAGTGCGATACAAAACGGCCATCACGATCCGAAACAATAGACTTCGGAGTACCGTGAAGTCTCACAATCTGCGCGATAAACACACGAGCCAGTTTCTCCGGGCCCCAAGTGTCCTTGATGCCCAGAAAATGTGCCGACTTGGTCAGACGATCAACAACCACCCATACCATATTCATGCCCGACCTCGATCTCGGCAAACTCGTAACAAAATCCATCGATATATCTTCCCATTTCCATTCTGGAATGGGAAGTGACTGCAATAACCCAGCCGGTCGCTGATGTTCGATTTTGACCTGTTGGCAAGTCAAACATCTCGCCACAAACCGTGCGACCTCCTCCTTCATATCATTCCACCAGAAGTTCCTCCTCAGGTCCTTGTACATCTTACTCGAACCAGGATGAACGGAATAGGGTGTGGAATGGGCCTCATGCAAAATACTCTGCCGCAACTCTGGATCGTTCGGCACACAAAGCCGACTCTGAAATCTCAAAACACCATCCTCGAGAATCACAAACCCAGGAGACTTTCCTTTAAGAACGTTCTCTCGGATTTGAGTAATCATCGGATCCTCTAATTGCTTCAGCTTAATTTCATCGATCAAGGACGACGAAATCTCTAGAGCACAAAGTTGCCCGACAGCTCCCGGCAACAAAACTTCAACATCTAACTCGATCAGAGCCCGCCGAAGCTCAGACTGGGGCGTAAGGACCTCAAGCGTTCGCAACGCAATCGGTTTCCGACTCAAGGCGTCGTCCAAGACGTTTGCCTTGCCCGGATGATAAAGGATTTCGAGGTCGTAATCCTTAATCAGCTCTAACCATCTCCTCTGCCTCATATTCAACTCCCGCTGAGTAAATATGTATTTCAGACTTTTATGATCGGTAAAAATCTGACATGTAGAGCCGAAAAGATAGTGACGCCAAATCTTGAGTGCAAAGACTACCGCCGCTAACTCCAAATCGTGAGTAGGGTAGTTAAGTTCATACGGCCTTAACTGTCTCGATGCATAGGCAATGGTCTTGCCGTGCTGCATTAATACGCATCCAAGACCCTGACCCGAAGCATCGCTATAAACGGCGAATCCCTCGTTGCCACATGGCAACGCCAAGACCGGGGCTGAAGTCAAACGCTTCTTCAGCTCCTCAAAACTCGACTGCCTCTCATCGGTCCAGACGAACTTCTCGGATTTATGGAGCAACTGAGTGAGTGGCCGAGCTAGTTTTGAGAAACCCTCGACGAACCTACGGTAGTAGCCAGCCAAACCCAAGAAACTACGGACCTCCTTCACATTTGTGGGCGATGCCCAATCCAATACTGCCTCAATTTTCTGCGGATCCACACGAACCCCTTCGGCTGAAATCACGTGACCCAAAAACATCACTTCCTTCAGCCATAACTCACATTTCGAGAACTTCGCATAGAGTTGCTCGGTCCTCAAAATGTCTAACACTATCCGCAAATGATGGGCATGCTCTTCCTCATTCCTCGAATAGATAAGAATATCGTCAATGAAGACGACGACACACTTATCCAAATATTCGATAAAGACTTTGTTCATCAACTGCATGAACACCGCCGGCGCATTAGTTAACCCGAAAGGCATAACTACGAATTCATAATGTCCGTATCTCGTCCGAAAAGCTGTTTTCGGCACGTCGGACTCTCTCACCCGAAGCTGATAGTACCCCGATTTCAAATCAATCTTCGAGAATACCGCAGCTCCCTGTAACTGATCGAACAAGTCATCAATCCTCGGCAAAGGATACTTGTTCTTGATGGTTACCTTGTTTAGTTCGCGATAGTCGATACATAAACGTAGTGAACCATCCTTCTTCCGCACAAACAGGACCGGTGCGCCCCAAGGCGAGGCGCTCGGTCGAACATACCCCGACTCAAGAAGCTCACTCAACTGCTTCTTCAATTCTGACATCTCTGAAGGTGCCATGCGATACGGCGCCTTCGAAACAGGAGCCGCACCCGGCTCTAACTCTATAGCAAACTCAACCTCACGATCCGGTGGCAATCCCGGTAACTCGTCAGGAAAAACATCAGGAAACTCATTAACGACTGGAATCGACGAAAGCTCGACTCCACCATTCTCCGTCTTTAAGGCATAGCACCAATAACCAGTACACCCCTTTCGCAGGAGACTCATCGCCTTCAAGGCATTAATAACGAACTTCTGGTTTCCCCTCTTTCGTCCCGCGAAAGAGTGCTCGGTGCCGTCCCCGGATAACATAGTGATGATTCTCGTGCGGTAGTTCATGATTGCGCCATGCCGCTCGAGCCAATCATCCCCGAGAATTAGATCCTCACCCTCAATATCAACAACGATAAGATTAGAGAGCCAGGCCCTCTCACAAATAAACACAGAACAGTCTCGGACCTCTCGATCGCCAACGATCCTATCACCGCTAGGAAGTTTAACGATGAAAGACTCGCAAGGCAACAAACAGTCGAGACTCAAACGGCGCACACACCCTAGCGATATGAATGAATGTGTAGCACCAGAATCGAAAAACACACTGACAGGATGAGAATGGATATGAACGGTACCTGTCGCCACCGTAGCTGCTGGGTCATCGGCCCTCCTCATCTCGTAGATACGCGGCTGGGCAGAGCCGACACTGGAAGCTCCTCCTCTAGCGGGCTGACCCCGACCCCTACCTCGTCCGGCACTCGGTGGAGGCGGCGGAGCAAATGAGCCCTGGTTCACGCTCGGCTCCATAGGTGCTGGGTGAGAAGAACGGGCGCCGCAAAACTGTCTGAGCTTTTCGCAAAAAGAAGCTTTGTGGCCCGACTGGCCACAAGTATGACAAGTCAAAGGTGGGCGAAGACAATACCGGTTCACGTGGCCTGGCTTGCCACAGTTAAAGCATTTGGGGCCCCGATCGACGGTTCCGATGGCACTCCGAAAGCTCCCAGAAAAACGAGCCGAACCACCCGTAGAAATATTTGCAGCCTGAGATTTCTACTGGCCTCCACTCTTGGGACCAGAAAAATTTCCGACCGACTTCTGCTTCTTGCTCTCACGAGCCAAATCGCTAGCCGTCACCGACATATCATAAGCAAGACTCTGATAATCCTTTAGGGTAGTACATACAAGTCCAGACATATAGTCCCGAATGGGCAGTTTCATTCTCCTGGAAAAATGGAAAATTTTGTCGCTCTCAGCGACAACTTGGGTCTTCACATAACCCAACTCCTTGTTGAAATCAGCAATAGCTTGGGATACGGGAATATCCCGAGGTTGAGCATCGAAGAAAGCATGCACTCGAGCCTGTCTGACCGGCCACGGACAATACTCGGTTTCCATCAACTCCTGAAACTCGGCCCACGAAGCGACATGATCTTTAGGACTAACGGCCTCCCACCAATCTGTAGCATCTCCCGTGAGAAAGTATTGAGCAATAGGGACCTTACGGTCCTCGGGACAATTGGTAGCAGTGAAGACTTTGGATATCTCCTTGATCCACCCTTCCCAGCCGATCGGGTCCGAAGCTCCCGAGAACTGAGGAGGATGCATCTTGATGACATCCTGGAGCCAGCGATCCGCTCCGCCCCGATTAGCGTGGGCCTGATCGGGGTTCTGGACCACTTGAGCTATAGCCGCCATCTGGTTAACCATTTGCTGCATAACAGCCGCAATACCAAGATCGGCGCGCTCCTGAGAAGAAGCATGACTGTGACGGTCACCGGTACTGCCGACTCCCGAAGAATGCGACGTGGCCGCCCCACCGGCTGCCCCACGTCCTCGGCCGCGCCCACGGCCACGACCACGACCACGACCACGGTTCCCTCCGGCATCCATACTGATGTTGAGAGATAACAGAAGTATATCGATGATGAGTATGGGGAAAAAGTAATTACGATTCAGAAGTAGAAATACTATGCAAGAAACAAAAGAGCCGAATAGGAAAACTTACGAGCACTGGAAGTACCGGGATGCTGGCAGCGGCGTGACAATGTGCAAAACAAAACACGACTAGACCCAAATGACCAACAAGCCTAGGTATCCATAAACCTAGAGCTCCGATACCATTTTCTGTAACACCCCCAATTTATTC
The DNA here is from genome assembly GCA_033398695.1 of Orobanche coerulescens. Taxonomy (NCBI): domain Eukaryota; kingdom Viridiplantae; phylum Streptophyta; class Magnoliopsida; order Lamiales; family Orobanchaceae; genus Orobanche; species Orobanche coerulescens. Next base: position 178,592,445 of record CM065807.1, on the reverse strand, counting down.
GAGGTGTATTACAGCGCCGTAGACCCCTACATGGGACCCACCAAAGCAATAGGAAAACTCCACTCGACTAACCATCTTGGTTAGCGAGGATACACAATTAAATAATATGACATATAAAGATACGCCCGGAGCAACCGGCAAAATAAGCATCAACCAACAACGTGACAATTTAAAGCAATATAATACGGAGTTTTGAAACGAAAAGCCTAAGTACTCGCGAGTACAATCTATAAGTTTAAAACTGTGGGAAACAACCATATCGAAATGGAAAAAGGAAATAAGTAGACCCAAATGCACATGTCAACGAACCTGGCCAACATCCTCGTACTGTCCTGGTGCTCGCTCGCCCGGATAATCATAACCTGAAATCCATAACAAGAATTTCCCCAAAACGGGTTCCCAAAGGGGTTAGCAATTACGCTAGTACAAGTAATCAAGGCAAACCAATCGCTTACACATTTCATAGTACATGCACCAATATCATTTCAAAATCCAAAATTAGACATGTCTTTTCCGGAAACAAACAGTCACAATTAATTTGCCTAGGACCGGGACGAAGCCACGAATCCCACTCGAGGCCTCTAAGGACCCTCCCGAGCTGGCCATATTCATAAAACAAATCAAGCACCACACATCACCTAGGACCGGGACGAAGCCACGAATCCAACTCGAGGCCTCTAAGGACCCTCCCGAGCTGGCTAGCGAATCAAACTCATGAATCCAGGACGAAGCCATAGATTCCCTCGAGGCCCCGTCGGACCCTCCCGAGGTGAGTAAAGCACACACAATATACATTTACCATTTCACGTTAAGCATAAAGGTTTCCAAGAATTACTTGCCTTGAATTAATGACGACGCGAAGAACGGAAAGGAAGGTCACCGACGAACGCTAGGAACCAATGAAACCGAACCTAACGATTCGAAGAATACAATCACAACCATTTCTAAATGAATACGGAATTGGAATACACCCGAAAACCCGCCTACGATTCATGTATATTCGTATATAAATGACAACGAGGGCGGACCACAACCAAACCCTCTCGATTCCGTAAAAATCACGAAATATACCATAAATCCGTAGGGAACTAAGAATACCAACAAGATTAATCATATTCACCATGAATCCATCAACAAAACGAAACGGATCGGAAGAAAATCCCAAAACCCCCAAATTATTCAAAAGTAGGGTTCTAAGAGATTACCTTGGATTTAGGATGAGAAACACAAGTGGATGATGTTAATCTACACCAAGAATTCAAGCAAAAGAATCTCTGAAGTGATTGGAAGAAGAAATCGCCTCAAATCGCCTCTGGAGTCGCTCGGCCGCGGAAAAAGGAAAGAAATGAGAAATTGTGTTCATCTCGGTCAACTCCCTGGTTTATATAGCCAGGGAGTGTTAGCGTGCGCTAATCCTTAAGGTTAGCGTGCGCTAACGGGGAAAAATTACAGGCCAAACTAGTTAGCGTCCAGGCCAGTAGCCAGACTTTTGGCCGTTAGCGTGCGCTACTCGAAACGTAGCGTGCACTAATAACCTCTCGGTAGCGCGCGCTATCGACCAATAGCGTGCGCTACCTGGACATCAGTCGAGTCCAGTGGCAACTGCCCAGAACCCACCTGATACGTTAGCGTGCGCTACCATACAAACGTAGCGTGCGCTAACTGATCCGTTACCGTGCGCTACCATACAAGCGTAGCGTGCGCTAACTGGCACCTGACCGGGTTCAGTAGTAAACTGTCCAGTACTGGACACTCACGCTAGCGCACGCTACCGGGCACAATCAGCGTGTGCTAGCCTCTCGACATTAGCGTGCGCTAGCATATGTAGCGTACGCTAATACGCTAGTCCAGAAGGCTGGAAAAACAGCACTGCTACTCCGAGGGCTACTCGCTAGCGCGCGCTACGAAACAAACGTAGCGTGCACTACTAAGGGACCCCTAGCGTGCGCTATGCAGAAAGAGTAGCGTGCGCTAGGTACGAAATATGAACGGTCCAAAAACACCGGAATGTGAACGAAACATCAAACGGAACATCTCAACAGGCATCATAACGTAGAATGGATCCACGGCAACCCCGAAACGGCGGTTCCGCAAGACAATAATGGGAATAAAATCCATAGATAATAGGAAAGATACACTGAAAGATACACGAGGGTCACTACTATGGGGAAATATGCCGAAAAGAAAAAAAAATACAAGGGAAAGAAAAATGCGGATATTACAGAAAGCGTGGTCGTGGCAGAGGTCGGAATCAGGAGCATGAGAGGGCGACTCGCTCATTGTCGAGCGCCAATGAGCTCAGTACAGGTGGTCGAGATGACCAATCGCGTGAGCAGAGGCAATAAACTGGGGAAAATGCTGACATTGGCGCCGCCAGCATCCTTCATCAGGTGGTTGACCAGTTGGCACATATGAATCAGACCATACACCGGGATGGGATCCCAGATGAGGATAATGGAGCTAGTAAGTGGTTACGAGGTGTGATGATAATGCACCCGCCCCGTTTTGTAGGTTCTTCGGACTCGTTAGATTGGGAGAACTGGCTCTTCCAGCTGGACAGAAGATTTGATGCCATAGCTTGTCCCGATGAGAGAGAGTGCCTATTGCTCAATACCTGCTCGACAGGGAAGCTGCAGACTGTTGGGAGGCCGTAGCGCCTAGTGATCGTACCACTACTTGGGCTGAATTCAAGACGGCTATGGAGGCCGAGTATTGTTCACCGCCTATTAAGGAGCGTAGAATTGTCGAGTTTTTCTCGGATACGCCCCGTGATGTGTCGATATCTCAAGCAATAGTCGATTACAATCGACGGCTATGTTACGTTCGAGATCAAGTGCGAAGTGATACAGATAAGGTTCGTTACTTTGATATGCATATGAAACCTCAGGTTCGGCAGTGTATGGCCCCTTTTATGTGTACAACCCTGAAGGACTATCAGGATCGAGCCTTAGCATTTGAAATGACTATGATGTCTACAGAGTCTGTATCGGTAGCGAAGAAGCAGAAGATTTCCGATGACACATCAGAAAGTATGGGAATTGGGATTCCTAAACCTCGACCTTCATATCAGTCGAGTATGAGACCTTCTCGGTCATCTAGAGAATCTAAAAGACCCAAGCCGGTGTCTTTGCGTTCTGGTAATGCTCCTAGGTGTTTTAACTGTAACGTTCTGGGCCATGAACGCGCGCATTATATGAAATCGCTGGTGACTTGTTATAATTGTGTACGCGAGGGGCATCGAGTTCAGTACTGCGAGATTGTTGCCAAGATAATAAGGGACCGGAGTCCCGTTCCTACTTCTGGAGGACCCAGTGGTGTCCAGTGATGTAGTTGTGTGTCGTACTTTGTGCTGTAATTCGTGTAGAGATTTATATTTGTAGCGTGAACTTTTTGGTTTTGTTTGTATTCTACCCTGATGTTTTATTTTAAGTTTCGGGATGAAACTTATTTTTAGTGGGATAGAATGTAATATCTGGTTTTCTCGTTTTCCGTTATCTTGAATTGTTTGTGTTTTGACGTCGGATATTTTCTTGTTGATGAGAATCGGAGTGATTTCTATCGTGATACTCTATTTGTTTCTATCGCATAGCCGTTTTAGTCGGTGCGGCTAGTTGTCGCGTGCGTTGCTTTGATTAAATGTGTGCATGTGATGTGGTATGTGATGTGTCTTTACTTGCTCGTTAATGTTTTGAATCATAGCCGGTGGCATTGTGTTGGTCGTTGTGTAACGTGTTTTCACGCCGTATATTCCTTTGCGTTGCTTGTAACGTTTCACTGATGGGCGAAAGTTACGCATTTCTTGTGTATCTCGTTGAGTTTTCCTGGCGGGATATTTCTTCTCCCAACTTGTTTTAAGTTTCGGGACAAAACTTCTTTTAAGGAGGGTTGTATGTAATATCCGCAATTTCGATTTCCGGTAATTTTTCTTTTTTTGCGGAAGTCCGCCTTAGCGACTCTGTTGTGACTGTTTTGTCATTCCAAGAATGATTAATTCTGCACTTTTTGTCATCCGAGTTCGCTTCGGTATCGTTGTGTTGAGTTCCGTGTTCTTAAACGGCTTTTCCGCACTTGAGTTCGATTCTCGCGAATCTCGTCCGAAACTGTTGTTCCGAGTTTTTCGTAAGTTCATTTAATGTTACTATTCATGTTGCGAGCTTTGGCTTAGTGTTTCGATCGTGTATCGTGTATTTCGGGCGTTTTGGGCCGTTTTCGTAATTTCCCAAAGTTTGGGGTAATTACTTCCGTTGTCGAATTTCGAGCCCTAGGGTGGTCAGAATCGTGTGTCATCTTAGCATTTGGATTCGTATTTGCGAGTACTTTGTAACCGTATCTGCGATTCATATTCAGGTTCGAGTTTTTGGGTCGTCCGGACCGTCGGAGTTGGCCACGACCGAGTCATGGCCGGGCATGTTGGGGTCAGGTCACACCTGGCCGAGTTACGGCCGTAAGAGTCCGGAAGTTATAGCCGTAAGTCCTGTTACCTACGTAAGGCCTAGCCGGTCACGTACGTAACACTGCCGGCAGTTCTGGGCAGTTGGCTCTGCCATGGCCGGTTACGGCCGTAAGCCATGGCCGATTACGTACGTGAGGCGGCCGGCAGGCTGCCTATATAAGGCCAACAGACGGGTTTTGTAACACCCCCAAAACAATATGGGAATATTACACGCCGTAGACCCTTTCCACAAGAATCTACCAGGCTAAACATCCATAAACAACCAAATGCTTGCCCGACCAGGGTCAAACAATAAAATAATACAGACCGTTACGGTCACTTACATGTGAATACACAAACCGATGAGGTCACACAATACCAATCAACACAACTGACTTAAACGACATTACCCACACAGGGGTCGAAATACAATACATCGGAAGACTGAAATCAACTCTGACAACACAACAAAAATCAAACAACTCTCAACTCATGATTAGTATCGCAGCTCGTCATCCACTTGTGCCAATCCTGTGACTGCTCCCCTAAATCTGCATGTACCTGGACGCAAAACAGACATCCACCCCTCGATTACTCGGGGGTTAGTAAAACTCCACTGTTTTACTAGTGCAAGTATCAAATCATACGAAATATAACAAGCAAGTAATAATCGTGAACCAAATATAATAATCAATTATTAAAATATTCCCGGGAGGTTTTCATAAGGAAAGATAAGCTATGAAGCATTCGATAATAAGGTTATCATTTCGGGAATTTTTAGAATTTCAAAACCTTTCGAAAATCTTAGGGTCTTAACCCAAATCTCAAATTGTATTTCAACAATTTACAGTACGAAAACATTTCCATAAATCTCGTGGGGCTCGGCCCAACATTCTTTTCTTAAAACTTTCTTACAAAAAGTTTGATTTACAAAACATGATTCATGACACCGTGATCCCCTGTCACGTGTCTCCGTAGGTTCAACAACCCGCACGGACTTAACCAATCACAACAATCAATCGTGCTCATGACTCCGTGATCGCTTGCCACGAGTATCCGTAGGTTCAACAACCCACACGGATTGAGAAAACACAACAATCACAATAATCAATCATGCTCATGACTCCATGATCGCTTGCCACGAGTCTCCGTAGGTTCAACAACCCACACGGATTGAGCAAACACAACAATCACAACAAACAATCCCGACCCCGTGAACCTGTGTCACGTGTCACCGTAGGTTCCGTCGAACCCGCACGGTTGGACGTACTGTGCCCTGATTCAATGGACCTGTGCCATGAATCATCGTAGGCCTCGTCAGACCCGCACGATTGGATCTCAGCACCACACACTAAGTTCTGATCCCATGGACCTGTGCCATGAATCCTCGTAGACCCCGTTGAACCCGCACGAGTGAACTTAGCGTTCCAGCACATCACATTCACATTCACATTACATACAACAATGAGCACAGTTAGTCAATCACGTTGATCACCACAAAATCGTACATCACACGCACAAAACACAATCTCAACACTCTCAACAACTATCATCAATCAACGACGTACAACCAACATAACACACGTTCGGTACACAATGCATTGCACAGCAGCTAACACATATACCAATGTAACACTATTATCACAAAGCCTTCAAATTTCGGAAAACACAAACAACTCAAACGGAACATATTTACGAAGGCAAGAAAAATCATCATAAATCTCATATGTGATTACTAGTCGCAAGATACAAGTCGTATAGTAAGATACTTGCCTTAATAACCGCTACCAAACGCTCCGAAGAACACGGTTCGACCGGGAAGCTCGGACCCCGAAGAAGACAACGAACGTATGGGTTGCGACTCGAGTTCTTCACTAGAATTCGACCCTAACAACATATCATCAATAAATCATAGATCATACAAGGAAGAATAATCGAAGAACGCCCGAAAACCCCTCTATGACATTTTACTGGACACCTTCAAGGCGTCGATCAAGAACTCGACCAAAACAACGAATCGATACGATTCAACCATGGAATAACAAGGGAAATGATACAATACATCTAAATAATCATCAATCCATCACAATCCTAAGTTAAATCGGATTAAACGGACGAAATCGAACAAAATACCCAGAATCCCCAAAATTAGATTTCTAGAAAATCTGACCTGATTCGCTCGATCAAAGGATGTTATAGGATGGATGATTGATGATATGAACTCCAAGACTTCATGGATTTATTGACCAACAACATCTCTCCATGATAAGAACAACCCCAGCCGCGGAAGAGAAGGAGAAGAAGGAGAAAATGGCGAAAAAAACGACTGCTGGGCCTTAAATAGGCTGACACAGTGTGCCGCGGCCCAGCCGAAGTGTGCCGCGGCATAGGGCTAAATCTGCCGGCAGTGACTCGACAGTGTGCCGCGGCCCTGCCGGCATGTGCCGCGGCATAAGGTACAGACAGGTTGGCCGAAGATTTCAAGATGTGTGCGTGCCGCGGCTCGGCCAAGTGTGCCGCGGCCCTTCCGGCAGGCTGCTCGGCCATAACTGGAACATGCGAGTGACTTAGCTATTTTGACCATAACTCCCTCGTAAGGACTCCGATTGACTCACTGTTTGAACCATTGGAAAGCTAACTCGAGGCTTTATAATATTGCAAAGATTCAGAATTTTTGGAGTTTCCAAAAATTAATGGTGATTTAACAAAGTCGAACTCATACGTGGAAAAGTCGTTTAATAACACTGAACTCAAGAAAACGACACCGAAACCCGAACCCGAAAATGAATCGAAGATACGGTCACAAAGTACTCGCAAGGACGAATCCTATAGGTAAGAGAACACACGATTCTGACCACCCGAAGGCTCGAAATTCGACAACGGAAGGTAATTACCCCAAACTTTGGGAAATTACGAAAATGGCCCAAAACGTCCGAAAATCACGATACGTGATCGAATAACCAAACCGAAGTTCACAACACGTCTAACAAAGTTAAACGGACTTACGGGAAACTCGAAATAGTAATTTCGGACGAGATTCACAAGAATCGAACTCGAGTGAGGAAAAGTCGTTAAGAAACACGGGATTCCACAAAACAATACCGAAACGAACTCGGGTGCAAAAAGTGCAGAATTAATCATTCTCAAAACGATGAAACGGTCCCAAGAGAGTCGTCAAAACGGACCTCCGCCGAAAAAAGAGGATTACCGGAAATCCGAAATTGCGGATATTACATTCTACCCTCCTTAAAAGAAGTTTCGTCCCGAAACTTAAATCAAGTAGGGAGAAGCAATATCCCACCAGAAAAACTCAACGAGATACACCAGAACCGAAAAATCGCGCCCAACGGCGAAACGTTACAAGCAACACGAAATAACATACAGCGTGAAAACACGCCCCACGACGATCATAACAACGCCACCGGCAATGATTCAAAACAATAATGAGCAATTAACGACGCATCACATGCATACATTTAATCAAAGAAACGCACGCGACAACAAGTCGCACCCAACCACAACGACTATGCAGTAGAAACAAATACAGTATTATGATAGAATTCACTCCGGTTCTCGTCAACAAGAAAATGTCCGACGTCAAGACACAAACAATTCAAGATAACAGAAAACGAGAATACCGGACATTACATTCTGTCCTATTAAAAATAAGTTTTGTCCCGAAACTTGAAATAAAACATCATGGTAGAATACAAACAAAATCAAAAAGTTCATGCAACAAATATCAATTGCTACACGAATTACAGCACGAAGTACGATACATAACTACATCACAAGACACCACCAGGCACTCCCCGAGTAGGAACGAAAATCCAATTCCCGAACATCTTAGCAATGGTCTCACAATGCACCGCTCGGTGACCCACTTGGCCACACTCGAAACAGTTGACTAACGGTGAACGAAAATTCTTCATAGTGCGAGATCAGGCAACAACAGTCAGACAACCCCATTCGAACAACAACGATCGAACAACAACGATCAAATAACAATGATCGAACAACAACGATCAAATAACAATGATCGAACAATAATGATCAAATAACAATGATCGAACAACAACGATCGAACAACAATGATCGAACAACAATGATCGAATGACAACAGTCGAACAATGACTCCGAAGTCCCCACTTCAACTCCAGACATTAAAAGAACTGGTAGAAAGTGAAAGATGTTACTTCCAAACAAGGTTTACAAGAATCGAACCGAATTCGGAAAGGTCACGATGACAAACAGGTCGATCTGAAACAAGATCACAACCAGTTCGAACGATGACAACTGAGACATCAAACAAGTTCAAAAAGTATCGACGAACACGTGCAAGTCGATAGAATTTAAAAGGAGAAACTGCAGAAGTCAAACATAGTATGGGTATTACATCCGACCTCTTATAAAAGAAATGTCATCCCTGCAATTCACAACAACGGAAACAAGGTAACAACACAAAAAGCATCCGACAGGAAAATCTCCCAAGGGTCTCTCAGAGCCGATCCTGATATCTGCGCTGAAGCGCGAACTCCGAAAGTCTCAGTAGCCAATTCGCAAAACTAAATTCGGTGTCCCTCGAGTCTGCACTTGAAACGCGTTACTGATGAGGAGGACAATTTACACGTACATGCCCCGGCACATCACGGTTGAAACGCCTCGGCTCGGCATACCGAAAATACAATGGGGCATAATGTCACAAAACAACGTAGCGGAGATGCCAACTCAGCACAACAAAGAATCATAACACATATCATATACAACGATTACCATCGTAAAGTAATACACACACAAACACTACAGCAATGACGGTATCATTCGGCGACCTTAATGGCCCGAACAATAACCAGCACACAATTACAAACATCATGAAACCATCACACATGTACACAAACGTACAAACCCAAGCTTTAACAGCTCACACAGGTGCGATAACACGCAAGCTGCCACGAAATAACAACATTAAAGATCGTCATCACACCTCCCACAAAGGGGTAACAAAACATATGCGTGGCGAACGACTCAACGTTCACACCACCAATTCAAACACAATTCGGAGGGCTCACACCCTAACAGCAATACCAACATCATACACACCTTCTCCGACCACAAGCATGAAATGATGGGTTTTAAAAACGAAAACCACCTTTTGAAAAAAGCATTTTAGAAAAACACCGGTTGATCTTGAGTATCACCTTTCAAAAAGTACAAACGTGAAACATCGTTATCAAGACTTTGGAAAACCATTTCGCATTTGTTAAAAAAATGAGGACACTATCTATTAGTGAAAAACTTTCAGAGTATTCTACCCTCGGGTCTAAGTAAAAGTGTTTATAAAATATTGAAAATATCTCAAAACATTTTGGTCCTCGAAGTAGAAGAATTTTGAAACATATTGTGGCACCTTAAAAGTACCACGAGAAAACAATTCATTTTAAACGTACGTCTCGAAATTTATTTTCTAAGATACTCAAGGTTTTCGAAATAAAACTCAGTCGGTAAAATACCGAAAGCCATTACAAAAGAACTCACGCAGCGGAAAAAGGAATACAGTCCTACATGCACAATCCAATTGAATACATCTCACAGCATCTAGTTTAAACATACAACAAAACCATTCCTCGGAGTTTCTCACGAACTCAATCGTCGATACCTTATTCGAAACCCAACAAGGTTCTCAATTTTCACACCATACCACCCCTCACAGTGGTTCAAAGGTAAACCAACAATAGGCCCAGTTTTATACATATACTATACGTCACACGTATTAAATACAACTATATTCACAATACCGTGCAAATAAAATTATGCACCGCAATTAACTCATTTAGATAAAATCATGATACACAGGTACTTCACATAAAAGAGGAGACTTACGTCCACAGGCCGCACGGAGATGACGGTCGCCCACGATACTAATCTCATCCAACAACATATCCGACACGTTGTGACTACGCACAACTCAACTTGTCACCTGACGACTCGAACGACAAGACAACACATTACTCGACAAACCACGACTCGACTCGACCTGACAGCCTAGGTTTCCGCAACCTAAGCTCCGATACCATAAATGTAACACCCCCAAAACCATATGGGAATATTACACGCCGTAGACCCTTTCCACAAGGATCTACCAGGCTAAACATCCATAAACAACCAAATGCTTGCCCGACCAGGGTCAAACAATAAAATAATACAGACCGTTATGGTCACTTACACATGAATACACAAACCGATGAGGCCACACAATCCCAATCAACACAACTGACTTAAATGACATTACCCACATAGGGGTCGAAATACAATACAGCGGAAGACTGAAATCAGCTCTGACAACACAACAAAAATCAAACAACTCTCAACTCATGATTAGTATCGCAGCTCGTCATCCTCTTATGCCAATCCTGTGACTGCTCCCCTAAATCTGCATGTACCTGGACGCAAAACAGACATCCACCCCCCGATTACTCGAGGGTTAGTAAAACTCCACTGTTTTGCTAGTGCAAGTTTCAAATCATACGATATATAACAAGCAAGTAATAATCGTGAACCAAATATAACAATCAGGTATTAAAATATCCCCGGGAGGTTTTCACAAGGAAAGATAAGCTATGAAGCATTCGATAATAAGATTATCATCTCGGGAATTTTTAGAATTTCAAAACCTTTCGAAAATCTTAGGGTCTTAACCCAAATCTCAAATTGTATTTCAACAATTTACAGTACGAAAACATTTCAATAAATCTCGTGGGGCTCGTCCCAACATTCTTTTCTTAAAACTTTCTTACAAAAAGTTTGATTTACAAAACATGATTTACACCGTGATCCCATGTCACGTGTCTCCGTAGGTTCAACAACCCGCACGGACTTAACCAATCACAACAATCAATCGTGCTCATGACTCCGTGATCGCTTGCCACGAGTCTCCGTAGGTTCAACAACCCACATGGATTGAGCAAACACAATAATCACAATAATCAATCATGTTCATGACTCCGTGATCGCTTGCCACGAGTCTCCGTAGGTTCAACAACCCACACGGATTGAGCAAACACAACAATCACAACAAACAATCCCGACCTCGTGAACCTGTGTCACGTGTCACCGTAGGTTCCGTCGAACCTGCACGGTTGGACGTATTGTGCCCTGATTCAATGGACTTGTGCCATGAATCATCGTAGGCCTCGTCAGACCCGCACGATTGGACCTCAGCACCACACACTAAGTTCTGATCCCATGGACCTGTGCCATGAATCCTCGTAGACCCCGTCGAACCCGCACGAGTGAACTTAGCGTTCCAGCACATCACATTCACATTCACATTACATACAACAATGAGCACAGTTAGTCAATCACGTTGATCACCACAAAATCGTACGTCACACGCACAAAACAAAATCCCAACACTCTCAACAACTATCATCAATCAACGACGTACAACCAACATAACACACGTTGATGTAATGCATCGCATGCCAGCCTAACACATATACCAATGTAACACTATTATCACAAAGCCTTCAAATTTCGGAAAACACAAACAACTAAAACGGAACATATTTACGAAGGCAAGCAAAATCATCATAAATCTCATACGTGATTACTAGTCGCAAGATACAAGTCGTATAGTAAGATACTTGCCTTAATAACCGCTACCAAACGCTCTGAAGAACACGGTTCGACCGGGAAGCTCGGACCCCGAAGAAGACAACGAACGGAAGGGTTCCGACTCGAGTTCTTCACTAGAATTCGACCCTAACAACATATAATCAATAAATCATCGATCATACAAGGAAGAATAATCGAAGAACGCCCGAAAACCCATCTATGACATTTTACCGGACACTTTCAAGGCGTCGATCAAGAACTCGACCAAAACAACGAATCGATACGATCCAACCATGGAATAACAAGGGAAATGATACAATACATCTAAATAATCATCAATACATCACAATACTAAGTTAAATCGGATTAAACGGACGAAATCGAACAAAATACCCAAAATCCCCAAAATTAGATTTCTAGAAAATCTGACCTGATTCGCTCGATCAAAGGATGTTATAGGATGGATGATTGATGATATGAACTCCAAGACTTCATGGATATATTGACCAACAACATCTCTCCATGATAAGAACAACCGCAGCCGCGTAAAAGAAGGAGAAGAAGGAGAAAATGGCGAAAAAACGATCATTGGGCCTTAAATAGCCGACACGGTGCCGCGGCCCAGCCGAAGTGTGCCGCGGCATAGGGCCAAATCTGCCGGCAGTGACTCAGTAGTGTGCCGCGGCCCTGCCGGCATGTGCCGCGGCACAAGGTACAGACGGGTCAGCCGAATATTGCAAAATGTGTGCGTGCCGCGGCTCGGCCAAGTGTGCCGCGGCCCTTCCGGCAGGCTGCTCGGCCATAACTGGAACATGCGAGTGACTTAGCTATTTCGACCATAACTCCCTCGTCCGGACTCCGATTGACTCACCGTTTGAAACATTGGAAATATAACTCGATGGTTAATAATATTGCAAAGATTCAGAATTTTTATAGTTTCCAAAAATTAATGGTTATTTAACAAAGTCGAACTCATACGTGGAAAAATCGTTTAATAACACTGAACTCAAGAAAACGACACCGAAACCTGAACCCGAATAAGAATCGAAGATACGGTCACGAAGTACTCGCAAGTACGAATCCGAGAGCTAAGAGAACACATGATTCCGACCACCCAAAGGCTCGAAATTCGACAATGGAAGGTAATTACCCCAAACTTTGGGAAATTACGAAAATGGCCCAAAACGTCCGAAAATCACGATACGTGATCTAATAACCAAACTGAAGTTCACAAAACGTCTAACAAAGTTAAACGAACTTACGGGAAACTCAAAATAGTAATTTCGGATGAGATTCACAAGAATCGAACTCGAGTGCGGAAAAGTCGTTAAGAAACACGGGATTCCACAAAACAAAACCGAAACGAACTCGGGTGACAAAAAGTGCAGAATTAATCATTCTCAGAACGATGAAACGGTCCCAAGCGAGTCATCAAAACTGACCTCCGCCGAAAAAAGAGGATTACCGGAAATCCGAAATTGCGGATATTACAGGTTTTCACCAATTTTTCTCACTTCGTTCCTCCTCTTCCGCGGCTGGAGTCTTGGTGGGCATGGAGGGATGTTGTCAGACGATGAATCCATGAAGTCTTGGAGTTCATATCATCGATTATCCATCCTATAACATCCTTTGATCGAGCAAATCAGGTCAGATTTCCTAGAAATCCTAGTTTGGGGAAATTGGGAGTTTTGTTTGATTTCGTCCATTTAATCCGATTTAACCAAGATTAGTGATGGATTATTGATTATTAAGTTGTATTCACTACTACAAAAACAGCATTTAACTGCGGCATTTTAACAGCGGTTCTAAAAAAACCACTGTTAAAATGAAACGATGGCAATTTAACAGTGGTTTTCCGCGGAACCGCTGTTAAATCTGCACATTTAATAGCGGTTCCAGAAGAACTGCTGCTAAATTGTACTTTAACAGCGGTTATAGGAAAACCGCTGTTAAATCTGTACATTTAACAGCGGTTCTCTTAGAACCGCTGTTAAATGTGCAATGTATTGAATATTAAGATATTTTGTTATATATTAATATTAAAAATTATATTACATTATATATTAAAAATTATAATACATACATATTATTTTATGAATTATATTATATTAAATGTGCAATTTATTAAATATTAATATATTTTGTTATATATTAATATTAAAAATTGTATTACATTATATATTAAAATTATAATACATACATATTATTTTATGAATTATATTATATCAAATGTGGAATATATTGAATATTAATATATTTTGTTATATATTAATATTAAAAATTATATATTAAAAATTATAATATATACATATTATTTTATGAATTATATTATATCAAATGTGGAAAATATTGAATATTGATATACTTTGTTATATATTAAAATTAAAAATTATATTACATTATATATTTAAAATTATAATATATACATATTATTTTATGAATTATATTATAGTAAATGTGCAATTTATTGAATATTATATTCATATTAAAAATTATATTACATTATATATTAAAAATCATAATACATACATATTGTTTTATGAATTATATTATATCAAATGTGCAATATATTGAGAAAAATTAGAAGTGGGAAAAAGAATTATTCCAAGTAAAAAAACAAAAGACAAGAGAGAAAAGAGTCATTCTGTTGAGAAGAATCAATCCTCATAATGATACTGGTATGATTTCAATAACCCAGGAAAAAATAGGAACCATCAATATTAAACCACCTATTAGACTTTTGTCTTGAAGATAAATAAATAAATGGTGCTTCTAACAAATTACATTGCGCAACTATTAGCATCCGGATTTATTAGCTACTATCATGTCTAGATTGATCATTAGTTATTAAATGTGCAATATATTAAATATTAATATATTTTAAAAATAATTCTGAAAATATTAACAAACATATACATATAATATATATATATATTATATATATATTTATATACATATATATATGGTTTATTGTACACTTATATAATATAAATCAATATTAGAACAACAAATGACTTTGGCTCACTGGTTTGATACCCACCTCCATCTCATTGAGGTCACAGGTTCAAATCCCATGAGTAGTATAAATGCACATTTATACATATTATGTGCGGGTCGCGTGGGGGCGGGTGGCGGGTGGGTTTGGGCCGGCGGGGCGGGTGCGGACTTGGCGGGAATATAATATATTTTTTTTAAAAAATAATATATTAAAAAAATAATTTATTAAAAAAAATTATTTAAAAAAATAAATAAATTTAACAAATGTTAAACAATCATTGTTAAATTTAACAATGATTCTTAGACAACCGCAATTTAATAAATTTAACAGTGACATTTAATGAGCTTCGAGAACCGTTGTTAAAAGGGCTCCAGAACCGCTGTTAAATGCTGTTTTTGTAGTAGTGATTATACCAATTTCCTTGTTGTTCCATGGTTGGATTGTATAGATTCATCATTTTGGTCGAGTTCTTAATCGACGCCTTGAAGGTGTCCGATAAAAAGTCTTAGAGGGGGATTCGGGCGTTATGCGATTATTATTCATCGTTCGATTGTTGATTTATCCTTGATATGACTTATGGACGAAATCCTTGTGAAGAACTCGAGTCGAAACCCTCCCGTTCGTTGTCTTCTTTGGGGTCCGAGCTTCCCGGTCGAACCGTGTTCTTCGGAGTGTTCGGTAGCGGTTATTAAGGCAAGTATCTTGCTATACGATTTGTGTCTTGTGAATAGGGACTTCGTGTTATGGTTATGATGAATTGATTTACTTTCATGAATATGATTCGTATGAATTGATTATCATGAACGATTGATGGTAGCGATAATACCATCACTTAGCTAACGTCGTGGAAGTGTGTTGGTTATGTTAATCAGCTTAGTTTGTGCCGGGCGTGGTTGGTCATTGTTGAGTTGTCGTGATGATTATGATATTTGTGTCGTTTTGATTTGCATTCTTGTTTATACATTTCAGTGTATTGTGGAATGACTTGACATTTGATGATTATGAGTTGCATCGTGACGATGTGTGTGTTCCAGGTAAGGTCTGACGAGGCCTCTGGAGTTCGGTACATGATGTGTACGAACAAGGTGTGTGATCCAGGTAGGGTCTGACGAGGCCTCTGGAGTTCGGTACATGATGTGTACGAACGATGATTGTGGTTCGGGTAGGGTCCGTCGAGGCCTCTAGAGTTCGGTACATGATGTGTACGAACAGTGCATGTGGTTCGGGTAAGGTCCGACGAGGCCTCCGGAGTTCAGTACATGATGTGTACGAATAATGATCGTATAACAATGACTGTTTGGATAACGTTTTAGAACATGGGTCACGGACTCGTAATGAAATCTTAACTTGTGTATTTTGAAATGGGAACTGGGCTGAGGCCCTAACATTTTCAAAAAAGTTTTGTAAATCGGGACTTCAGGTCCAAAGGAATTTTTACTTTAAACCCCCGAGCTAATGAGTTCCTTTCCAAATATTGCTTACTTGAGTTCGAAATTCTAAAACTTCTCGGGAACATTTTGATAGTTGATTTCCGTGGTAAATTCATGGTTGCTATTTACTTGTTGCATTTCGTATCGTATTATATTTGCACTAGTAAAACAGTGGAGTTTTACTAACTCCCGAGTAATCGGGGTGGATGTCTGTTTTGCGTCCAGGTACATGCAGATTCAGGGGAGCAGTCACAGGATTGGCACAAGAGGATGACGAAATGCGATACTAATCAAGAGTTGAGAGTTGGTAGAGTTTCGTTGTGTTGTTAAAGTTGATTTCAGTCTTTGCTGTATTTTGTTTCGACCCCTGTGTGGGTAATGTTGTTTTAGTCTGTTCTGTTGATTGAGTTATGTGACTTCATCGGTCTGTGTATTTTCATATAAATGACCTTAACGGTATGTATTATTTTATTGTTTGACCCTGGCCGGGCAAACATTTGGTCGTTTGGTAAGGTTTAGCCTGGTAGATCCTCGTGAAAAGGGGTCTACGGCGTGTAATATTCCCATATGGTTTTGGGGGTGTTACAGTATGCAGTAGTTGTGATTGTGGCTCACATATTCCTCTGATTTTACGTTCAAAAACGGCTTAAATGCCTTCTATGAGTCGGGGAGAAGCTTCCCATCCAATTTTCTTACAAATTGGCAAACAAGGTCTTTTAACGTCAGATTCCCATGACGTTTTTCATATTCTGGTTTGAATTTATTCCACAAACATCGTATTCTGTAATGTATGAGTCCACTAGGATGCGTGTCAAGAAAAATTTCGATATTATCTAAATTCTCTTTATTCAGACCATCCTTAATGAACTGAATTTTATCTTCTCTGTTTGCAGGTGGAATTCCTAAAGATCGGCATTTTAAATTACAGTTCCATCTAGCACATTTATAGCAAACGGCTATTATCTTTGCTCGTCGTTTCTTGGCATATGAACTTTTTCCAAGCCCTGGTAAGAATCTAGTAGGTATTTATGTGAATTCACCTGCTATTCTCACTTTGGCTTCAATAATGAATCTAATGTCAAAAGGTATGCTTTTATTCATAAGCAACCTCATCCTTTCAAGTCTTGTCTTGTAAATTTTTAAAATGACTTTTTGCTTAGAAAGGGATATCTCTTTTCAATACTATTCAAAATTTCTTCCATGATAAAAATAAAATAAAATAAAAATAAAAGGGGAAAATATCTACAAACATCAGTTGTTGTGAGAAACTGAAAAATCCGATTTTAATAGTCACGGAGTACCGTTATCCGCCACTTGACCGGACAAACACAAATGAGTGCTAAGTTACAATGTCGAGAAATTGTATCTATAACAATAGTTTACAATGTAAGATTTCAAAAATAACACTTATACTTCCCCAGCAACGACGCCAAAAACTTGACACATCTTTTGTGTAACTATCGCAAGTGCACGGTATCGTATCAAGTAGTAAGTGGACTTTTTGAGTCCGGTTTATCGATCCCACGAGGAAGTTAGGTTATATATTAAATTATACACTTTATTTATTTGTTATAGGGATTAAAATGAGTGAAACACACAATTTAAGAGTTTGGTTTGACAATTACAAGGAAAATGCAATAATAGTTCTAAAATTAAAGGAAATGAAAGATTGCACTAAAAATAGATTAATAAAAGGGTAAAATGAAATAGTTGGGATTACAAACTTAGTTCATCATTAGTTATAGAAGATGTGTAGGAGATCATAAGATGAATTTACTTATTATGTTGTGTAGATTTAATTTTTCTTAAAAAGATGGTTCCTGTTTCGAATGTCAAAACGCCCCTTATATATATTGAATCAATCCACTATAATTCTATGTTGATGGTCTTCAATACATAGCATTAGGTTTTATGAAAATAACTCAAAGAACCATCTAAGGTCTAGAGGTATATTTCTATCCCCTATAACAACTTAGAGTGAAGATCATTTGATCTAATCAAACATATTTTCTTTCGAAACATATGAAGACCATAAATATCATCATTTATTGGCCAAATAAATAAAGATTGATAATACAATGAAAATCACACACAATAATAAGTAATCCATAATAGATCCTTATACAAACTTAAATAACATGACAAACCTTGTTTATAATCCCAACTAAGGATAACTTAGCCCATGAAGGGTTTATTCAACATATTACAAGCTTGAGTGGTCATTATTAGTTGAAAAGGGGAAAGAATTTATCCTAACTCCCTTAGTAGATAAAGGAGAAAGAAGCAAAAAACTCCCTCAACAACATAAGCTAAACCATTATTACATAAATCACTCAAGAACACAAGTGTGTTCTTCACACAAAGTAAAAATATTACAAAGTAGGAAAAATATAAGATGAATTCTTTAGTGATGGATCTAAGGGGTGTAACACCCCGAGATATTCGGAATAATTACAGCGCCGTAAACCCTTTAAGTAAGGATTTACAAGGCTAATTTAAAAGAAATGTAAATATAAGACATCAATACTGCGGAAATTCAAGTTTACAAAACCATTCAACTGGTTCAACGAGTAATTAATACAACCATATCGAAATGATATTAATAAGACACACGTACTCGGGTACTGAAATCAAACCAAGAAAACAAATCACCAACAACAAACAAACATCACTGAACCCCTTCGTCGTCACGTCGGTACTGTGGCTGTTTCCCTGCTCCTCGGCTACCTGAACATCAAAACAAATGTCCACCCCCGAAGGGGTTAGCAAAACGATGCTAGTACAAGTATCATTTAAACAAATCAAATATGCATCAACAATACATAACAAGATACACCACACGGACTTCCGTTACCGGAATCCGATAATACGAATCCACAAGATTCCATTAATACAGGATGGGTATTCCAATGATCCAGCGCCCTCAGCATAGATCCCAAGATGATCCCGTCGGACCAACACGAGGTGGAAATAACCCGTCCAATGATCCAGCGCCCTCAGCCTAGATCCCAAGATGATCCCGTCGGACCAACACGAGGTGGACATCCGATCCAGCGCCCTCAGCATAGATCGCACAACAAACACAACATAACTCATGCATACATATATGCCAAATCGCCATGTCCATCAACATGAACATACAACACTAGATAACGAATATCATGACAATTCAACGAAATAAATCTCATGTTCAACAACATGAATAATCACACGCATGCTCAAAATACCAACATTAACATATTATGATACTTGCCTCGAAGATGGCAAGAACGAAACACTTCAATGATCTCAACACACTCGAAGGCCGCCTCCTTCGATCAACGTAGCAAGCTCGAAGCTTAACAAAAGAAATGATATACAAATCATCTCAAGTCGAATGATTGCCTAGCAATTCGATCTACGGCCAAAAGTTCAAAATATACAATCTGCCTGAACCACTTAGCGTACGCTACGTACTCTAGGTAACGTGCGCTAAGCCTGCCTGTTAGCGTACGCTATCGTCTAAGCCTAGCGTACGCTAGCCATGGACTGACAGTTCTCTCTGATCAGCCGACTGACTCGGCTGATATCATAACGTACGTTACTTACTAAACGTAGCATGCGTTAACTTATCCCCGATAGCGCACGTTAACTTACGTATGTTAGCATGCGCTAACCGTGCATGACAGATTACTACTGGCAAAAAACTAGATCTAATGGTGATGAACTCATGAATTCTATGGTGATAATACATGTCATCCCCGTGCATATCATGCTCATAAGGTTTGTGAAAGTTCTATACGGATTAAACGACTACGAGATATAAGGTTACGTATAATCATCACAACATCATGATTCATCTTTGATCTTCAAGGAATATCCTAAGTTCAATCCATTATATGTCCCAAAACGTATGATTCTTAACATAAAACATACGAACTAGGAAATCTTCATATACTGGTCATGATCGCTTTTGAAGATACATAAAATGCTTAGGAGTCCAAATACTAAAAAGGTTCAAAGGATTATACGAAAAATAAGTGCCGAAACGTCAAAAGTATCCTTCTAACACGTGATGTTCGATTATAAACGAATCTAACTGACTAGATAAACATGATCAAACGTCCTTTAGAACACTACTAATATTGGTGAAGAATCACCTACCTCAAAGTAGTGAAGAACAAGGAGGAAATCGAAGCAATCCAACGTCGAAGGCTTGAACACCAATCCTCAATGATCTACAATCTTCAACACGAGCTAGGATGCTGATATGAAGTGTTTAGGATGTAGAGAGTAATACTCTAAGTATAAGGATTCGGATGTGGGAAAAGAAAGGACTGAAAATACGAAAAGGATGCTGTCCTATTTATAGGAAATGGTTATTAGCGCGCGCTAGTTCCTACTCGTAGCGTGCGCTAACGGCTTACTGACTTCACTGTACTCAGCACTTAGCGTGCGCTATTCTCATGTCAGTAGCGTGCGCTAAGGCGTTGACTTGGCTTTTCCCGAAAGCCATCCAGGTTCATCTCGACACAATCCGACCAAAATCCCCGTGCATGATCTCACCTACCACACGTCTCAATCAAATTGACCACGTATAGCGTGCGCTAATGTTCCTCCGTAGCGTGCGCTATGGATCCATGTTAGCGTACACTACATATAGACGATAGCGTGCGCTACATGCGCAGAATCCCAAACTTAAATCACATTCAATAAATCATACGCTCAACAACACCGGACTATGCGATACGGAAAATAATACTTAGATTAACGTGCAACAATTACAATATTACAAGTTCCAAAATACATATCAGAAATCTCGGGTATTACATCCTTCCTCCCTAAAAAGAAGTTTCGTCCCGAAACTTAAGATGAAAACAACTCTGGATATCTAGCCTTCATACTGTCCTCCGTTTCCCAAGTGGCCTCTTCGACTCCGTGTCGTGACCATTGTACTTTAACCAAGTGTATTGGTTTATTCCTCAATTGTTTGATCCGACTCTCAAGTATCTTGATTGGTCTCTCTTCGAAGGTGCCATCATTAGCTATCTCGATCTCGTCGAAATCAATGACGTGACTGGGGTCTGGTACATACTTCCGCAATTGGGATACGTGAAACACATTGTGACCGTGACTCAGCGATGGCGGTAAGGCCAACCTGTATGCTAAATCTCCAACCCTCTCGAGGATCTCGAATGGTCCGATATATCTTGGACTAAGCTTGCCTCTCCTCCCAAAACGGAAAATCCCTCGTGTAGGAGACACCTTCAATAGTACATGGTCCCCAGCGTCGAACTCTAGAGGGCGACGACGTACGTCTGCATAAGACTTCTGTCGACTCTGGGCAGTCAACAGTCTTTCTCGAATCAAAGTTATCTTCTCTTGAGTCTGAAATATCAATTCTGGTTCCGTCCCGATCAAATCCGAAGAATCATCCCAACACAGGGGTGATCGGCATCTTCTCCCGTACAAAGCTTCAAATGGTTCCATCTTAATAGAAGCATGCCAACTACTATTGTAGGTGAATTCAATCAATGGCAAATGAACTTCCCAATCAGTTGACCAATCAAAAGCACAGGCTCTAAGCATGTCTTCTACTGTTTGTATAGTCCTTTCGGACTGACCGTCCGTTTGGGGATGATAAGCCGTGCTAAAGTTGAGCTCAGTCCCCAAAGCCCTGTGAACTTCTTTCCAGAAGTGCGACACGAAGCGACCATCTCGATCCGAAATAATGGTCTTCGGCATCCCATGCAATATGACTATCTACGCAATAAATACTCGCGCCAATCTCTCGGGTCCCCATGTATCTTTAATTCCTAGGAAATGAGCCGACTTGGTTAGTCGATCAACTATAACCCAAATCATGTTCATTCCCATTCTAGTCCTTGGCATACTGGTGATGAAATCCATCGAGATGTCCTCCCACTTCCATTCAGGGATCGGAAGCGGCTTTAACATTCCGGCAGGTCGATGATGTTCAATCTTAACTTGCTGACAAGTCAAGCACCTCGAAACGTACTCTGCTACGTCCTTCTTCATATTCCCCCACCAGAAGTTTTGTTTTAAATCTTTATACATCTTACTACTGCCCGGGTGAATAGAATAGGGCGCGCTGTGAGCTTCCTTCAGAATAGTCCGTCTCAAATCATCATCATCGGGAACGCAAAGTCGACTCTGAAATCTCAGAACTCCATCATCTTGTATCACGAATCCTGGGGCTTTTCCCTTCTTTACTTCATCACATAATCGAAGGGTCAGAGAATCGTCCAACTGCTTAGATTTGATCTCCTCGACTAGTGATGAAGTCAGTTCCATCACATATAGTTGCCCTTGGATTCCTGGTACCCATACTTCAATCCCTTCGCGGATCAGTTCCCGTTGAATGCTGGTTTGGGATGTAAGTGCTTCCAACACTCGAAGAGAAACAGGTTTACGGCTCAAAGCATCGGATACTACGTTTGCTTTCCCCGGATGATAGAGAATCTCCAAGTCGTAATCCATGATCAATTCCAGCCACCTTCTCTGCCTCATGTTTAATTCTTTCTGACTGAAAATGTACTTGAGGCTCTTTTGATCGGTAAAGATCTGACAATGAGTGCCGTACAAATAATGTCTCCAAATTTTCAATGCAAAGACTACAGCTGCTAGCTCCAGATCATGAGTCGGGTAATTAACCTCGTATGGTTTCAACTGCCGAGAAGCATAGGCAATCACCTTATCTCTTTGCATCAACACACATCCTGCACTCGATTTGAAGCGTCAGACACCATGAATCCATCGGTTCCATCCGTAATGCTAATATAGGTCTTGTCGAGTCTCTTCTTAAGTTCATCAAAACCACTGGCATTTCTCATCCCACGTGAACTTTTGAGTTTTACCTTGGTGAGTGAGCGGACGAGCAATTTTGGAAAATCCCTCTACAAAGCGGCGATAATATCCAGCAAGTCCTAAGAAACTCCGGACTTCTTTCACGTTATTAGGAGCTTCCCATTCCAAGATTGCTTCGACTTTCTTCGGGTCCACCTGAACTCCGCCAGTTGATATCACATGCCCAATGAAAGTTACCTCCCTGAGCCAGAACTCGCATTTTGAAAGCTTAGCATACAGCTGTTCCTTCCGCAAGGTGCTCAAAACCACACGCAAATGTTCAACATGCTCCTCTACGTCCTTCGAATATATCAAGATGTCATCAATGAAGACGACCAGAAATTTATCCAAGTATTCCAAGAATACCCGATTCATCAATTGCATGAATACCGCAGGAGCATTGGTAAGTCCAAACGGCATCACTACGAATTCATAATGCCGTCTACGACCAAAGCAGACTTTGGTATATCCGATTCCTTAATCCTCAACTGATGGTATCCTGATCGCAAGTCAATCTTCGAGAATACCCTTGCCCCTTGCAGTTGATCAAACAAGTCGTCGATCCGAGGTATAGGATACTTATTCTTGATCGTCATCTTGTTGAGCTCCCTGTAATCAATACACAGTCGGAGGGATCCGTCTTTCTTCCGGACAAAGAGAACGGGCGCTCCCCAAGGAGAAACACTAGGTTGAATATAGCCCTTCTGTAACAATTCCTCCAGTTGCTTCTTGAGTTCATACATCTCGGTTGGCGCCATGCGGTATGGTGCTCTGGAAATAGGAGCTGCTCCAGGCTCTAATTCGATAGTGAATTCCACTTCTCTCTGCGGAGCTAACCCAGGTAGTTCGTCAGGAAATACATCTGAGAACTCATTCACAATCAAATGCAGAGAGCTCTACTCCTTCCTCTTTCCTCATGGCATAACACCAAAGTCCATGACATCCTTGCTTCAGTAATTTCACGACTTTCATTGCTTTGATCAATTTTCCCAAGCTTCCCCATCTCCATCCTCGGAATAAGTGTTCAGATCCATCATCAGCAATGATAGAAATGACTCTCTCTCGGTAATTCAGAATAGTTCCATAACAGTTGAGCCAATCGTCTCCGAGAATTAAATCGTCACCGTAGATATCAACTACAATAAGATTCGATGGCCAATCTCTCCCTCCTATAGACACTGGAAAATCTCTAGCCTCTAGGGTTCCCACAATTCTCTCTCCATCGGCAAACCCACAACATATGGTTCACAATCAAATAAGCACGAGATTTTTAAACGATTTACACAGTTCAATGATACGAAAGAATGTGTAGCTCCGGAATCGAATAAAACACTAACTGGTTGCAAAAGGATCTGAATCGTACCTGATACAACAGCAGTGTTCTGATCGTCAGATTTCCTCATCTCGTACAGGCGCGGAGGAACGGACCCAGCACTGGATGTCTCTCTCTTCCCAATATTCTGCTGCTGAAATCCACTCTGTTGCGTCTGGTTCACACTTATCTCCTTCGGGACTGGCGCTGGAGTGCGAGTACCAAAAGATCTAGTGGCAACTCCACAGAAAGCCGCACGGTGCCCTTCTTGTCCACAATCGTAGCAAGTCACAGAAGATGCGGGGCAGTCACGTCGAATATGCCCTGCTCGACCACAATTGTAGCATTTCTTTGATGCGTCCGAAACTGCTGATGTAGTCCGGAACTTCTTCCCACCGCTAGAAGGATGTGGAGGTTTCCTAGACAAATAAAAGGAAGACTGGCCCTTGCGGGGCCCACCGCTCTTGTTTTCTGAGAAGCTGCCGGTCACTTTCTGCTTCTTTGCCTCCATTGATTTCTCCACCGCCGCCTCTTTCATGTCGTAGGCCAGCGCTTTGTCTTGATACTGTCGCAACGTAGTACACTCGAACCCGGACATGTACTGCTGAATCTCCGGCTTCATCTGCATATCGAAATGAAAAATCTTTTCTACCTCCGTTCTGACCAAGTGTCGCACACAAGTCAGCTGATGATTAAAAGTTTTGATTACATCTGTCACAGATGCTAACGAATGTGTTGTTTTGAAAAACTCTCGGATCTTTGCCTCTCTAACTGGACGAGGACAATACTGTGCTTCCATCATTAGTTTGAATTCCGTCCAATCCGTATTATGATTCTCGGGTCGAATAGCTTCCCACCAATCAAAGGCCTCCCCAGTCAGAAAATACTGGGCAATGGGAACCTTCTGGTCCTCGGGACAGTTAAGACCCGCGAATATCTTCTCTAACTCCTTAAGCCAGTGATCCCAAGTAAGTGCCTCAACAGATCCGTCAAATTTTGGCGGGTGCAATTTAACCACCTCAGCAAGCCATCTGTCTCCCCAGTTATCCTCGTGGTGCTGCTGTCCCATCGCCGTCTGCATGCGGTCGACTACCTGGGCGAACTGGTTTATCTGCGCCACCACCTGTTGAAGCACTCCCGGCATCCACGACCGCGTCCGCGTCCACGTCCTCCTCTCAACATACTGTAAACACAATTCCTAAATATCCAGGACAAAGTTTTCGAAATAAAGCCCGTCAATACTCACAAAACAGTAATTACGTAAAACGGTAGTATAAGAGATTAGGAGACTTACAACCACGGTCCACATGACGACTTTTGGCTGAAAAGTGATGTTATGAATGACTCGTAAATCAATAACGTAAACAGACCCAACTTAAAACCCGACTGCCAAGATATCCATAAATCTTAGCTCTGATACCATATTCTGTAACACCCCGAGATATTCCGATTAATTACAGCGCCGTAAACCCTTTAAGTAAGGATTTACAAGGCTAATTTAAAAGAAATGTAAATATAAGACATCAATACTGCAGAAATTCAAGTTTATAAAACCATTCAACTGGTTCAACGAGTAATTAATACAACCATATCGAAATGATATTAATAAGACACGCGTACTCGAGTACTGAAATCAAACCAAGAAAACAAATCACCAACAACAAACAAACATCACTGAACCCCTTCGTCGTCACGTCGGTACTGTGGCTGTTTCCCTGCTCCTCGGCTACCTGAACATCAAAACAAATGTCCACCCCCGAAGGGGTTAGCAAAACGATGCTAGTATAAGTATCATTTAAACAAATCCAATATGCATCAACAATACATAACAAGATACACCAAACGGACTTCCGCTACCGGAATCCGATAATGCGAATCCACAAGATTCCATTAACACAGCATGGGTATTCCAATTATCCAGCGCCCTCAGCATAGATCCTAAGATGATCCCGTCGGACCAACATGAGGTGGAAATAACCCGTCCAATGATCCAGTGCCCTCAGCCTAGATCCCAAGATGATCCCGTCGGACCAACACGAGGTGGACATCCGATCCAGCGCCCTCAGCATAGATCGCACAACAAACACAACATAACTCATGCATACATATATACCAAATCGCCATGTCCATCAACATGAACATACAACACTAAATAACGAATATCATGACAATTCAACGAAATAAATCTCATGTTCAACAACATGAATAATCACATGCATGCTCAAAATACCAATATTAACATATTATGATACTTGCCTCAAAGATTGCAAGAACGAAACACTTCAATGATCTCAACACACTCGAAGGCCGCCTCCTTCGATCAACGTAGCAAGCTCGACCCTTAACAAAAGAAATGATATACAAATCATCTCAAGTCGAACGATTGCCTAGCAATTCGGTCTACGGCCAAAAGTTCAAAATATACAATCTGCCTGAACCACTTAGCGTACGCTACGTACTCTACGTAACGTGCGCTAAGCCTGCCTGTTAGCGTACGCTATCATCTAAGCCTAGCATACGCTGGCCATGGACTGACAGTTCTCTCTGATCAGCCGACTGACTCGGCTGATATCATAATGTACGTTACGTACTAAACGTAGCGTGCGTTAACTTATCCCCGATAGCGCACGTTAACTTACGTATGTTAGCGTGCGCTAACCGTGCATGGCAGATTACTACTGGCAGAAAACTAGATCTAATGGTGATGAACTCATAAATTCTATGGTGATAATACATGTCATCCTCGTGCATATCATGCTCATAAGGTTTGTGAAAGCTCTATACGGATTAAACGACTACGAGATATAAGGATACGTATAATCATCACAACATCATGATTCATCTTTGATCTTCAAGGAATATCCTAAGTTCAATCCATTATATGTCCCAAAACGTATGATTCTTAACGTAAAACATACGAAATAGGAAATCTTCATATACTGGTCATGATCGGTTTTGAAGATACATAAAATGCTTAGGAGTCCAAATAATAAAAAGGTTCAAAGGATTATACGAAGAATAAGTGCCGAAACGTCAAAAGTATCCTTCTAACACGTGATGTTCGATTATAAACGAATCTAACTGACTAGATAAACATGATCAAACGTCCTTTAGAACACTACTAATATTGGTGAAGAATCACCTACCTCAAAGTAGTGAAGAACAAGGAGGAAATCGAAGCAATCCAACGTCGAAGGCTTGAACACCAATCCTCAATGATCTACAATCTTCAACACGAGCTAGGATGCTAATATGAAGTGTTTATGATGTAGAGAGTAATACTCTGAGTATAAGGATTCGGATGTGGGAAAAGAAAGGACTGAAAATACGAAAAGGATGCTGTCCTATTTATAGGAAATGGTTATTAGCGCGCGCTAGTCCCTTCTCGTAGCGTGCGCTAACGGCTTACTGACTTCACTGTACTCGGCACTTAGCGTGCGCTATTCTCATGTCAGTAGCGTGCACTAAGGCGTTGACTTGGCTTTTCCCGAAAGCCGTCCAGGTTCATCTCGACACAATCCGACCAAAACCCCCGTGCATGATCTCACCTACCACACTTCTCAATCAAATTGACCACGTATAGCGTGCGCTAATGTTCCGTCGTAGCGTGCGCTATGGATCCATGTTAGCGTACGCTACATATAGACGATAGCGTGCGCTACATGCGCAGAATCCCAAACTTAAATCACATTCAATAAATCATACGCTCAACAACACCGGACAATGCGATACGGAAAATAATACTCAGATTAACGTGCAACAATTACAATATTACAAGTTCCAAAATACATATCAGAAATCTCGGGTATTACAAGGGGTCTATTTATACACCTAAAGTCATCTAATAGCTCCAAAACTCCAGTATTATTACATTAGATCGGATAAAGACCAGCCATCCCCTCAATAATAGACTAAAAGTATAAAAGATTAAAAAATGACCAAAAATAAGTCAAGAGTTACGGCCATAACTATGAGGAGTTACGACCATAACTATGAGGACTTACGGCCGTAACTTTCAGATGTTACGGCCGTAACATGGATACGGCTTTTGCACATTAGTTGCTGTGTGAGTTACGCCCGTAACTTTATGATGTTACGCCCGTATGGAGTTTCAGACTTCATTTTCAGCCCAGAATTTCTCAGACTTTGCGTTTTCGCCCCAAATCTTCTTCGGATGATAACTTTTGATATATAACTCTGATTTTGAATCCGGAAAGACTGCCGAACTCATCTCGGAAAGCCCTGCAACATGAACACATAAAATAATTCAATAAAGAGAATATTTTATAAACATGTTATTTCTTGAGTAAATCAGTAATTCAATCCGATTAAGACTAAACACACCACCCCAAACTTGAAAAGAAACTGTCTTCAGTTAAAAAAAAATTAATAAAAAGCAAGGGAGAAAAGCATAATACTCCCTATTATGAAAGTTGATGCTTGAGCTAACGTCTTTTTGGATCTGCAAGAATAAAAATATACGAGGCAAACAACAGAAGAAAAAAGATAATAATATACCCGGAAATATAACACAATTTTTAAGATGCGCTTCAGGAAAGTCCGAAGAGTCGCCTTACGCTGCCATCAATGCTTTTATTAAAAACAAATAATAAAAATTACAGCAATAGAAATAACAATACATAAATCGTGAATAGATGTGCATCAAGAGATCAAAAGAAACTCCTTAAGCTGCCATCATTTAGCACGATTTTTACACACGACAGAAAGTAAAAATAACAATAGGTCCGATATGGGTTATCAAAGGGAGAGAAATCAATCCACTTTTCGTTTTCTCACGATAAAATCTTCCATCCAGATAATATTAGCTAGAGATTGATCTGGTTGAGAAACAAATTCAATGAGCTTTTTTATTAGTTCTTCTGGTGTTGTAGCAATAACTATGATTGATTTAGCACGCTCGGAAATAAAACCTTTTTCGGCAGAGTAGTCGATGAAAGATAGTAAACCATCAAAGAAACCATTGACATTAAGCAGACTTATTGTTTTTTTATGAACATTAAGCTGGGCTCTGGTAACCACATGAAAATTCCTCAAGAGTGCCAAAACCACCGGGAAGGGTGATAAAGACGTCAGAACTATTCATCATGTGAGTTATGCGATCTTGCATATTTACAGCTCTAAACTCATCTCCAATAGTTGCCCCCGTGATTTTACTTTCAGACAGAGGTTTTGGAATTATTCCCAACACTTTTACTCCTTCCATAAAGGCAGAAGCAGCAGTGCGTCCCATTCCTAGACTTCCTCCTTCGTAAACTACATGAATGTATTTTTCTCCTAAGGTACGACCCAAGATGTGGGCCGCTTCAGTAAAGCATGCCTCTGTTCCATAACTAGCTCCACCAAAAATACAGACTGAGCTAAATAGTTTTGTGGAAGATGATGATTCCATTTTTGAAAAGAAATTAATTTGAGAGAAAAAAGAAAAAGTACAAGTTTGAGGGATGAATAAAAGAAACAAGCACAAAATTTATTTATAAAAGAAAAATAAGGTAAAAATATTTAACAAACATGTAATTGCATTAATTTCGCTTCAACTACTCAATAGAATAATGAATGCATTTATTGCGTATCACTTTTTTATTCAGAAAATGTCACCGTACGACAAAAATAAAAGATACTCACGTGTATGCACAGTAGTTGTGATTGTGGCTCACATCTTCCTCTCATTTTACGTTCAGAAACGGCTTAAACGCCTTCTATGAGTCGGGGAGAAGCATCCCATCCAATTTTATTAAAAATTGGCAAATATGGTCTATTAACGTCAGATTCCCAAGACGGTGTTCATGTTCTGCTTTGAATTTATTCCACAAACATCGAATTCCGTAATGTACGAGTCCATTAGGATGCGTGTCAAGATAAATTTCAATATTATCTAAATTCTCTTTATTCAGACCATCCTTAACGAACTGAATTTTATCTTCTCTGTTTGTAGATGGAATTCCTAAAGATCGACATTTTAAATTACAGTTCCATCTAGCACATTTATAGCAAACGGCTATTATCTTTGCTCGTTGTTTCTTGGCATATGAAATTTTTCCATGTCCTCGTAAAAATCTAGTAGGTATTTCTGTGAATTCACCTGCTATTCTCACTTTGGCTTCAATAATGAATCTAATGTCAAAAGGTATGCTTTTATTCATAAGCAACCTCATCCTTTCAAGTCTTCTCTTGTAAATTTTTAAAATGACTTTTTTGCTAAGAAAGGGAAATCTCTTTTCAATACTATTCAAAGTTTCTGCCATGATAAAAATAAAATAAAATAAAAATAAAAGGAAAAAATATCTACAAGTATCAGTTGTTGTGGGAAACTTAAAAATACGACTTTAATAGTCACGGAGTACCGTTATCCGCCACTTTACCGGACAAACACAATTGAGTACTAAGTTACAATGTCGAGAAATTGTATCTATAACAATAGTTTACAATGTAAGATTTCCAAAATAACACTTATACTTCCCCGGTAACGGCGCCAAAATTTGACACATCTTTTGTGTAACTATCGCAAGTGCACGATATCGTATCAAGTATTAAGTGGACTTTTTGAGTCCGGTTTATCGACCCCACGAAGAAGTTAGGTTATATATTGAATTATACACTTTATCTATTTGTTATAGGGATTAAGATGAGTGAAACACACAATTTAAGAGTTTGGTTTGACAATTGCAAGGAAGTTAGGTTTTATATTGAAATATACACTTTATCTATTTATAGAGATTAAGATAAGTGAAACACACAATTTAAAAGTTTGGTTTGACAATTGCAAGGAAAATGCAATAATGGTTCTAAAATTAAAGGAAATGAAATATTGCACTAATAATAGATTAGTAAAAGGGTAAAATGAAATAGTTGGGATTACAAACTTAGTTCATCATTAGTTATACAAGATGTATAGGAGATCATAAGATGAATTTACTTTTTATGTTGTATAGATTTGATTTTCCTTAAAAAGACGGTTCCTCTTTCGAATGTCAAAACACCCCTTATATATTGAATCAATATACTATATTTCTATGTTGATTGTATTCAATACATAGCATTAGGTTTTATGAAAATAACTCAAAGAACCATCTAAGGTCTAGAGGTATATTTCTATCCCCTAGAACAACTTAGAGTGAATATCATTTGATCCAATCAAACATATTTTCTTTCGAAACATATGAAGACCATACATATCGTCATTCATTGGCCAAATAAATAAAGATTGATAAAACAATGAAAATCACACACAATAATAAGTAATCCATAATAGATCCTTATACAAACTTAAATAACATGACAAACCTTGTTTATAATCCCAACTAAGGATAACTTAGCCCATGAAGAGTTTATTCAACATATTACAAGCTTGAGTGGTCATTATTAGTTGAACAAGGGAAAGAATTGATCCTAACTCCCTTAGTACATAAAGAAGAAAGAAGCAATAAACTCCCTCAACAACATAAGCTAAACCACTATTACATAAATCACTCAAGAACACAAGTGTGTTCTTCACACAAAGAAAAAATATTACAAAGTAGGAAAAATATAAGATGAATTCTTTAATGATGGATCTAAGGGGTCCATTTATACACCTAAAGTCATCTAATAGCTCCAAAACTCCAGTATTATTACATTAGATCGGATCAAGACCAGCCATCCCCTCAATAATAGACTAAAAGTATAAAAGATTAAAAAATGACCAAAAATCTGTCAAGAGTTACGGCCATAACTATGAGGAGTTACGACCATAACTATGAGGACTTACGGTCGTAGCTTTCAGATGTTACAGCCGTAACATGTCTACGACTTTTGCACATTAGTTTCTGTGTGAGTTACGCCTGTAACTTTATGATGTTACGCCCGTATGGAGTTTCAAACTTCATTTTCAGCCTAGAATTTCTTAGACTTTGCGTTTTCGCCCCAAATCTTCTTCGGATGATAAGTTTTGATATATAACTTTGATTTTGAATCCGGAAAGACGGCCTAACTCATCTCGGAAAGACCTACAACATGAACACATAAAAATTCAATAAAGAGAATATTTTATAAACATGTTATTTCTTGAGTAAATCAGTAATTCAATCCGATTAAGACTAAATTTACATCTTCATCCTATAAAAATAAAATTATTAAAAACTAATTAATTCAAAGAAAGAACGAGTAGACTAGATCATAATTATGGGTGAAATATATCAATACTAATCACAGATAAGTGTATAAAACTGACACTTATTGTAACACCCCCAAGATATTCGAGGTGTATTACAGCGTCGTTGACCCCTACATGGGACCCACCAGGCAAACACAAGAAAACACCACTCGACTAACCGTCTCGCTTAGCAAGGAAATAATTGTTAACAACAAGAACATAAAACAACACGTCCGGTACAGCCGGCATAATAAACATCAACCGACAAATACAGTAACTCCAACGAAGACCAATCACAATCCGAAAGGAAAAGGCCTAAGTACTCGCGAGTACAATCTATAAGTTTACAATTTGGAAAACAACCATATCAAAAGAGACAGTAGAAATAATAAGACTCATTACCACATGTCAACAACCTTGGCCGACATCCTCGTACCATCCCAGCGCCCGCTCGTCTGGCTGAACATAACCTGAAATCCATAATAAGAATTTCCCCAACATGGGTCCCCAAAGGGGTTAGCAATTACGCTAGTACAAGTAATCCAGGCAAACCAATCGCTTACACATTTCATAGTACATGCACCAATATTATTTCGAAAACCAAAACCAGACATGTCTTTTCCGGAAATAAACAGTCAAACAATTTGCCTTGGGAACAGGGTAATACCATAGATCCCGCCCGAGGCCTCTAAGGACCCTCCTGAGCTGGACATATCATAAAACAAAACACGCACATGCATCGCCTTGGGAACAGAGTAATATCATAGATCCCGCCCGAGGCCTCTAAGGACCCTCCCGAGCTGGCTAGCTAAACAAACTCATGAATCCAGGACTCAACCCTTTGGATTCCCTCCATGATCCCGTCGGTGTAACACCCCCGATATATTCAGGAATATTACAGCGCCGTAAATCCTTTACATAAGGATTTACAAGGCTGAAGAATTGAACAGACATTAACAGGTACAAATGAATGGAAGTAACGGAATTAAGATACAACAGGACTGACCAAATACTGAAAATACAAATGTTCAGCAAAAACTTATTAATACATCACCAAATTCAAATTCATCATAAACAACTACGCACTCGAGTACTTATTGAAATATCCAACAAACAACAGTCAAATACACCCGGCCGGAACATCACTCTGCACCCTCGTCGTCGTGCAGCTCCAGTGGTTGTTTTCCCGCTCTCCTGGATCCTGAACATAAACAAAATGTTCACCCCCGAAGGGGTTAGCACAACGATGCTAGTACAAGTACCACAACATATTATTCATATCTCACGAAGAATAATAACGTAAACTACAAAAAATACCAACGAGCCTTCTCCTACGAGAAACTCATAAATGACATACACAACTGATAATCACAACATGATATCACAACATGGCGTCACAACATACACATGGTAATTCCAACGATCCAGCGTTCACTGCCTAGATCCCACGATGATCCCATCAGACCAACCCGTGGTGGAAAAACCCGTCCGATGATCCAGCGCATGCTAGCATAGATCCCCCGATGATCCCGTCGGACCAACACGAGGTGGACATACAACAATGACATACATGCACGACAATATGAATAACATCAATACATAAAACAAATAAGGTACTTGCCTTGATTTGAAGACAGAACAATACTTCCACGAAACCGAAACACTCGAAGGTCGCCCCTCTCGATCAATCACGTAGCAAAGTTCGAACCTTAAATAAGAGAAATAACATGGAATTCATCTTAGGTCGAACGAACATCTAACCATCCAAATTACGGTCGAAAGTCCATAAAACGAAAACTGTCTGACCTACATAACGTACGTTACATGTCCTCTGTAACGTGATCCGTAATTTTCCATTTTTAGCAGTTTCCATTTTTAGTGTATGTCTATTTTTATCGACTCGCTTGTAACCGTTTCGACATTTTGAATCTACTTTGTTCTTGGAGTTTTTCCATTTGGAGGAGTTTTGATGATGTTTTCACGTAATTTCGTTTTATGGCATGTTTTGCGGTATGAACGTTCGATTCTTGTAAAACTCATTCGTTTTCATTGTTTCTTGGTTTGTACAAGTTCGTATGGTTGAGTTGGTCATGTGGATACTTTCGGTTTGTAAATCCGACATCGTCTCGTGATTTTCGGGCACTTGGGCCATTTTTGTAATTTCCTAATAGTTTAGGGAAATCTCGTTTTCGCTGTCGCATTACGGACCCTTCGGTGGTCGGAATTATATTTTTATTTCAGCGCTTAGCTCCGTCGTCTTGTATGCTTCGCGTTCATGTTCCTGGATTCTGGTCTCGTCGTACGTTTCGTGTATTGTACCCTCGGCAATACTTCTGCCGATGTGACATCGGCGATCTTGAAGCTGCGTGCAGTAACGCCGCTACTCTCTGTTACCTTGCGTGCGCTACCGATAAGCATTTAGCGTCGCTAACCCCTATTGTTAGCGTACGCTAACGAATGGTGGCGTAGCCCTTTGGACACATCACGGCCCCGTTAGCGCACGCTATATATGGCGATTAGCGTGCGCTAACTTCACAGTTATATAAGTCGGCGGGCGATTTGAGCAAGATTTATTTCTTTTCTCTTCGTTTCTTGAAGTGCGACCTCGAGGCGATTTCCACCGTGCGATCGGAGTTCTCTTCAAATTCCATCACCGTAAGTCGTGTTAACATATTATCATCGGCATAATCATCATCCATCGTCCGAATTCAAGGTATTTTAAATCTAGAACCCTAACTCGTCAAATTTGGGGGTTTTCCGGGTTTTGCTAATTGGACTCGAATTATTCTAGTATGTTGTGATATTCCTCATGATTATTGTTATTGGGTGATTCCCGATCCATTTTCTCTATTTTAATCATGAATTGTTGATACGGGGAGATTTTACGTAAACCCTCGCCCGTATCGATTGAACGTTTTTGTCATGAATTGTAATCGGGGATTATGGGTGTATTCCGATCGGTTATTATTGTCCGTTGGGACTGAATTATGTTGATCCTTCGTTTAGGAACCGTCGTTTTCCACCGGACTGTTCGTAGTTGTGTTTCACTTCCGTTTCTTCAAGAATGTCTCAAAGGCAAGTACTTTACATTTGTTTACATGTTCTAGTATTTGAATTATGGTTGTATCGTGGTTGTTGTGGATGGTTATGTGTATGTTCACCTAGGGACGGTCCGACGGGGCCTCTAGGGATACGTATTGCCGTGAGTGTGCGTATCGCGAACTGTGGTTAGCCACCCAGGGATGTCCGACGGAGCTCTGCGGGGTACGGTGGCCGTGAGTCTCGTACCAACGGTTAACTTTGAATTGTGATTTGTTGGAGATAATGTGTTTTGTGATTGTACATCATAAATATTCCGGAATATAAAATGTTTTCTAAAATGACTTTTTGGCCCATATATTCATCTGATTAGAATGTAGTTCAAATGGATTGTACTTGCACTAGCAGTTGTCGCTAACCCCTTAAATGGGGGAAATACTTTTTGTATTTCAGGTATCGATCGTGGGGACAAATGAGTACTTGAGCCATATGAGGATGATGGGCAAGCGTGATACTGATCAGTGGTCATTTATTGGTGTTCAGTTCAGTCTATTACTTTTGATGTCTTATTTTGGGACTTTTGTATTATAAAATTGGTTTAAGTACTCGAGTACTTCTTGTTTCAAAATTGTTAATGTTGTGTTCATGTTTTGGGAAATGGATTGTTGTTGGATTTTATTGTCGGATTGTAATCTTATTTGAATTGTCGTATTATTGATGATTGTTTGTCGTTTTCAAATGTCTTGTTGGTTCGTTAGCCTGGTGGATTCCATGGTGTGGAGTCCACGGCGCTGTAATATGCCCTGAACGTCTTGGGGGTGTTACAGAATATGGTATCGGAGCCTAGGTTTATGGCTACCTAGGCTGTCGGTTATTTGGGTCTAGTCGAGTGTCGTTTTTGTGACAGTATCACTGCTATGCCATCATCTCAGTATGCCGGTGCTCGTAAGTTTTCCTAACTTGACTCGTTTCACCGTTTTGTTCTATTCGTGTCTTAGTATCTTATTGCGTTTTGCGTTTGATTTGTACTTACCCGTTGCTTCTTCAGAATTCCTGCTGGTAGAGGACGCGGACGCGGTCACGGATGCGGTAGGGGACGTGGCGCAGCCGGTGGGGCGGCCATGTCCGATCACTCGGGAACTGATTTAGCGATGCCTTCCTTGTCAAACAGTGTTCCACCTAGTTCCGGAGGTGAGCAGGACCAGTCTGCTAGCTCCGGTAATGCACATGAGAATGTTGGAGTGGCCAACATTTTGCAGCGGATAGCGAACCAGATGACGCTACTGACTCAGGCCGTTCTAGTCGGCCAAGCTAATGCCAACCTGGTTCCGCCTACTGGATCCGGCAATGATAAGATACTACAGGATGTGATTCGTATGCGTCCTCCGCAGTTTGATGGTGCTTCCGACCCTTCTGCTTGGGAGAATTGGCTATTCGAGATGGAGAAAGTATTTGAGGCTGCTAATTGTTCTGAGGAGAGGAAAGTACCCATTGCTCAGTACTTCCTCGCCAAGGAGGCAGCAACGTGGTGGCAAGCGGTGAAACTGCGTGACCGGGCAGCTACGTGGGCAGAGTTTCGGGATCTGATGGAAGACGAATTCTGTCCATAGCCAATGAAAGTGGGGAGGATCCGAGCCTTCTTTGAGGCTAAGCCCCAAGATGTCCCTATACCTCAAGCTATCAAAGACTATAATCAACAGCTGCATTATGTGAGAAACCAAGTCCGAGATGAGCTTGATAAGATCCGCCACTTTGATATGCGGATGAAACTGAGGGTGCGCCACTACATGTCTGGTCTGGGGTGCACGACTTTGAAAGATTACCAGAATAAAGCGATGGCTTACGAGATGTCGTTTTCTGCGAAAGAGACGGCAACCGAAGGAAAGAAGCAGAAGACCTCTGGTCAGTTTTCGGGAGGCAAGTCAGGAGGGTATCCGAAGGCTCAGTCACAGTTCGCGAGTCTTGAGTCGATCGCCATTAGTTGGTCGAGGAAACGGTTCTAGGTCCGCTCTGCTGGTTAGTTCGTGGTCCTACGTGCTTCAAGCTGTAGTCGTCAGGGCCACATGATGAGTGAGTGTGATATGCCTCCGATTCAGTGTCTTGCTTGTGGTAGGATGGGTCATCGTGCTAAGTTTTGTACTGATGCAGCTCGGGCTCCATTACTCGGATATCGGCCCAGTGCGGGAGATCCGAGTGTGAATCGAGCCGCAAGCAGTTCCTCGGCCGCGCGAGTTTTGGTAGAGGTCGAGGTCGTGGTCGGCCTTCTAGAGGGGAGCTTCTAGTGCGGGAGTGCATTACGCCCGAGTGTACGAGATGAGACGAGTAGGGGATCCTGACGCGACGGTGGCTACAGGTACCGTCCACATCCTTGATCATCCTGTTTACGTATTGTTCGATTATGGTGTTACGCATTCTTTTATATCTATGGATTGTGTGCGTCGTCTGCATATTGATTGCTTGGTTGCATGTGAACCATTTGTTGTTAAACTTCCTAGTGGGGATAGCATCGTGGGGGATCGTGAGGTTAGAGATTTTCCAGTGAGTATCGCGGGGAGGGTTTGGCCTTCTAATCTGATCGCAGTAGATATTATAGATGAGGATTTGATTCTTGGTGAGGATTGGATGGACCGTCATATGGCGATCATGAATTATAGAACGAGGACTATTTCGATGTTAGCCTCCGACGGTACCGAGCATTCTTTTGTGGGGCGTAAACGGTGTAGCCAGAGACTTCTGACCAGCGCCTTGAGGGCGATGAGACTTCTTCGAGGAGGTTGCACGGGCTATTGGTGTTACGCTTTGAGATCGGAAGAAGGGGGAGTCGAGCTCTCGTCTATTCCGGTAGTATGTGAGTATCCTGATGTCTTTCCAGACGAGTTGCCGGGTTTGCCTCCGGGCCGAGAAGTTGAATTTACCGTCGATTTAGAGCCAGGTGCACCACCGATCTCTAATACGCCATACCGTATGGTGCCCGCCGAGATGCTGGAGCTGAAGAAACAGTTGGGAGAGTTGCTAGACATGGGATATATTCGACCGAGCGCTTCACCTTGGGGCGCACCGGTCCTGTTTGTGAAAAAGAAGTATGGGTCACTTCGTTTGTGTATCGACTACCGAGAGTTGAACAAATTGACCATCAAAAACAAGTATCCGCTCCCGAGGATTGAAGATTTGTTTGATCAGTTGCAAGGGGCAACTGTGTTTTTGAAGATTGATTTGAGATCGGGGTATTATCGGCTCCGAGTGAAGGATACCGACATTCCGAAGACGGTCTTTCGGACGAGATACGGTCACTACGAGTTTGTGGTTATGCCTTTTGGGCTAACCAACGCCCCAGCCGTGTTCATGCAGCTTATGAACAAAGTCTTTATCGAGTACCTCGATAAGTGTGTAGTCGTTTTTATCGATGATATCCTGATTTACTCGAAGAGAGAGGAGGAGCACGCCCGTCATTTGCATATCGTGTTAGATATTTTGAGAACTCAGCATCTTTTTGCGAAGTTCTCAAAGTGTGAGTTTTGGTTACGGGAGGTTATGTTTCTCGGCCATGTGATCTCGGCCGAGGGTGTTCGTGTGGACCCACATAAGGTAGAGGCAGTGTTGGATTGGGCGCCGCCCAAGAACGTGAAGGAGGTCCGCAATTTTCTGGGATTAGCCGGGTATTACCGTAGATTCGTCGAGGGGTTCTCTAAGCTCGCTCGACCGCTGACTCAGTTGTTACAGAAGTCAGAGAAGTTTGTGTGGACCGATGAGAGGCAGAATAGTTTTAAGGAATTGAAGAAGCAGTTGACGACCGCTCCTGTTTT
The DNA here is from genome assembly GCA_033398695.1 of Orobanche coerulescens. Lineage (NCBI taxonomy): Eukaryota > Viridiplantae > Streptophyta > Magnoliopsida > Lamiales > Orobanchaceae > Orobanche > Orobanche coerulescens. The sequence continues at coordinate 178,552,822 of CM065807.1, read as the reverse complement.
GGCTTTACCGAGTGGTAATGATGGTTTCTCCGTTTATAGTGATGCTTCGAGCCAAGGACTCGGATGCGTACTGATGCAGCACGGGAGGACGATTGCCTATGCTTCCCGTCAGTTGAAACCGTATGAATTTAATTACCCTACGCACGATATGGAGTTGGCCGCAGTCGTATTTGCGTTGAAGATCTGGCGTCATTACTTGTATGGCTCGTCGTGTCAGATTTTCACCGATCACAAGAGCCTAAAGTACATTTTCACCCATAAAGAGCTCAATATGAGACAGAGGAGATGGTTGGAATTAATTAAGGATTACGATCTCGAGATCCTTTATCATCCGGGCAAGGCTAATGTGGTAGCAGATGCCTTGAGCCGGAAATGGGTATCGCTTCAGGCGCTTGAGTTACTCACGGCCCAGTCGGGACTTCAATGAGAGTTTATGAGGTTGAGAATTGAGATTGTACTACCGGAGAGTTCCGGGAAGTTGCGTACTCTTGAGATTTCTTCATCTCTGGTCGAGGACATTAAATCGGGACAGTTGGAGGACCTGATGTTTATTCAGCTTCGAGAGAGTGTAGGGAAGGGGAAAGCCCCGGGATTCGTTATTCATGAGGACGGAGTGTTGAGATTCCGAGGTCGGTTGTGCATTCCGAACGACTCGGAATTGAGACAGAGTATCATGCGAGAGGCTCATGCGTCACCTTACTCAGTCCATCCGGGCTCGAGTAAAATGTATAATGATCTGAGGAAAAATTTCTGGTGGAACGATATGAAGAAGGGGGTAGTTCTGTTTGTGGCTAAGTGTTTGACTTGTCAGCAAGTCAAGATTGAGCATCAGCGGCCAGCCGGATTATTGAAACCACTTCCCGTTCCGGAATGAAAGTGGGAGGACATCTCTATGGATTTTGTCACGAGTTTGCCGAGGACGAAGACCGGTATGAATACGGTGTCGGTGATTGTAGACCGACTGACTAAGTCGGCACATTTTCTGGGCATCAAGGATACTTGGGGTCCAGAAAAGTTGGCTCGTATTTTTATCGCACAGATAGTGAGGCTTCATGGTACACCGAGGACCATTATTTCAGACAGAGATGGCCGATTTGTATCGCATTTTTGGCAGGCGGTACATAAGGCATTGGGGACACAGTTACGTTTGAGCACTTCGCTCCATCCCCAGACCGATGGGCAGTCCGAACGTACCATTCAGACGTTCGAGGATTTGTTGCGCGCGTGTACGTTAGATTGGAGTAGTGACAGGGAGGAGCATTTGGCCTTAATTGAGTTTACTTATAATAATAGCTGGCACGCGTCGATTAAGATGGCACCGTATGAGGCACTTTATGGCCGATGTTTCCGATCACCGATATGTTGGGATGAGCCGTCCGATTTGGTTGGCACCGAGCCGGACCTTGTGTTGGAGACGAGGGAGAAAGTTGAATTGATTAGGAAGAGAATGTTGGCTGCTCAGAGTCGACAAAAGTCTTATGCAGATGTTAGGCGTAGACCCTTGGAGTTTGAGGTGGGAGATCATGTTCTGTTGAGAGTGTCTCCAATGAAAGGAGTTTTCCGTTTTGGGAAGAAGGGGAAACTCAGCCCGAGATATATTGGAGCTTTCGAGGTATTGGAGAGAGTCGGTGAGTTGGCATACCGTTTGGCTTTACCTCCATCGTTGAGTCATGTGCATAGCGTATTTCACGTTTCCCAGTTGAGGAAGTACGTTCCGGACCTGTCCCACATTATTAACTTTGTGGACGTGGAGATCGAGAAGGATGTTACGTTTGGAGAGAGGCCCGTCAAGATTTTGGAGCGTCGAGACAAACAGTTAAGGCACAAAACCATTCCTTTGGTTAAGGTACAATGTTCGAGGCACGGAGTAGAAGAAGTGACGTGGGAGCTAGAGGAGGATATGCGTTCGAGACACCCCGAGCTTTTTGATTCTTAAGTTTCGGGATGAAACTTTATTTTAGAGGGGGAGAATGTAATATCCGTAATTTTCCATTTTTAGCAGTTTCCATTTTCAGTGTATGTCTATTTTTATCGACTCTCTTGTAACCGTTTCGACATTCTGAATCTACTTTGTTCTTGGAGTTTTTCCATTTGGAGGAGTTTTGATGATGTTTCCACGTAATTTCGTTTTATGGCATGTTTTGCCGTATGAACGTTCGATTCTTGTAAAACTCATTTGTTTTCGTTGTTTCTTGGTTTGTACAAGTTCGTATGGTTGAGTTGGTCATGTGGAGACTTTCGGTCTGTAAATCCGACGTCGTTTCGTGATTTTCGGGCACTTGGGCCATTTTTGTAATTTCCTAATAGTTTAGGGAAATCTCGTTTTCGTTGTCGCATTTCGGACCCTTCGGTGGTCGGAATTGTATTTTTCTTTCAGCGCTTAGCTCCATCGTCTTGTATACTCCGCGTTTATGTTCCTGGATTCTGGTCTCGTCGTACGTTTCGTGTATTGTACCCTCGACAGCAGCTTAGTGCCGATGTGACATCGGCGATCAAGCTGGCATGCGAGTGCCTGCGCTACTCCTGTTACCTTGCGTGCGCTACCGATAAGCATTTAGCGTACGCTAACCCCCTATTGTTAGCGTACGCTAACGAATGGTGGCAGTAGCCACTGGACCTGTCACGGCCCCGTTAGCGCACGCTATATATGGCAGTTAGCGTGCGCTAACTTCACAGATTATATAAGTCAGCGGGCAGTTTCAGAACAGCAGTTTTATTCTTTTCTCTTCGTTTCTTCGACGTGCGAACTCAGAGGCGATTTCCACCGGTACTGATCGGAGTTCTCTTCAAATTCCATCACCGTAGAGTCGTGTTAACATATTGTCATCAGCATAATCATCATCCATCGTCCGAATTCAAGGTATTTTCGTCTAGAACCCTAACTCGTCAAATTTGGGGGTTTTTTCGGTTTTTGCTAATTGGACTCGAATTATTCTAGTATGTTGTGATATTCCTCACTGATTATTGTTATTGGGTGATTCCCAATCCGCTTTTCGCTATTTTAATCCGCGAATTGTTGATACGGGGAGATTTTACGTAAACCCTCGCCCGTATCGATTGAACGTTTTTGTCATGAATTGTAATCGGGGATTATGGGTGTATTCCGATCGGTTATTATTGTCCGTTGGGACTGAATTATGTTGATCCTTCGTTTAGGAACCGTCGTTTTCCACCCGGACCGTTCGTAGTTGTGTTTCACTTCCGTTTCTTCAAGAATGTCTCAAAGGCAAGTACTTTACACTTGTTTACATGTTCTAGTATTTGAATTATGGCTGTATCGTGGTTGTTGTGGATGGTTATGTGTATGTTCACCTAGGGACGGTCTGACGGGGCCTCTAGGGATACGTATTGTCGTGAGTGTGCGTATCGCGAACAATGGTTATCCACCCAGGGATGTCCGACGGGGCTCTGCGGGGTACGGTGGCCGTGAGTCTCGTACCAACGGTTAACTTTGAATTGTGATTTGTTGGAGATAATGTATTTTGTTATTGTACATCATAAATATTCCGGAATATAAAATGTTTTCTAAAATGACTTTTTGGCGCATATATTCATCTGATTAGAATGTAGTTCAAATGGATTGTACTTGCACTAGCAGTTGTCGCTAACCCCTTAAATGGGGGAAATACTTTTTGTATTTCAGGTATCGATCGTGGGGACAAACGAGTACTTGAGCCGTATGAGGATGATGGACAAGCGTGATACTGATCAGTGGTCATTTGTTGGTGTTCAGTTCAGTCTATTACTTTTGATGTCTTATTTTGGGACTTTTGTATTATAAAATTGGTTTAAGTACTCGAGTACTTCTTGTTTCAAAATTGTTAATGTTGTGTTCCTGTTTTGGGAAATGGATTGATGTTGGATTTTATTGTCGGATTGTAATCTTATTTGAATTGTCGTATTATTGATGATTGTTTGTCGTTGTCAAATGTCTTGTTGGTTCGTTAGCCTGGTGGATTCCATGGTGTGGAGTCCACGGCGCTGTAATATGCCCTGAACGTCTTGGGGGTGTTACATAACGTACGTTAGACTTACTCGTTAGCGTACGTAAACTATGAAGTCTAGCGTACGTTAACCACATACCGACAGTTCCTCTCTTATCAGTCGATTTGACTCGCCTTATAGTATAACGTACGTTACGTACCAAACGTAGCGTAAGTTAACAACATAATATAACGTACGTTAGTTGCCAATCTTAACGTACGTTAATCATGCATGTCAGTTTCTCACTGGGCAGATGACTGTCTCGATTAGTGACGGAGTATTACGAAATCCTTAGTGAGTAACTTAATATACCTTCAAATATATATATATCATACTCATGAATGATCTACAGATTAATATCTTCAATTTCAAGGATACGAATATCATCGTAATACTATTCTCAATCTTGATTGTAATACTCATGCAAGATTCGACCGGTCTATGGTTGATGTATTTGATCTAATATCGTCGTTAAATCCAGGCTTATACTGAAGGTGAACTACTTATTCCATCTTGCAAGTAAGATTACAACTATGATGATTCTTTCCAAAATCTATTTGGTAAAAGTGGAAATCGGCACTAAGTTTACAATCAAAATGACGATAACATTTGATACGGTTTATAATTCACTATCTCATCTTTGTCACAACAAAGTTCAACTACGGTGTTCTAAACCATAGTAATTCGATCATCACAGTTTAAACATGATACTAGGTCGCATACTTCGTCAGAGTGATCTACTAGTGTGATCATATCATCTATAACAACATAACTTCAAGGTTGGAAGTAGTATAACATACCTTAAGAGGAAGAAAATACTGAGACTATAATTAAAATCCGACTCCGGTTGCTTCAACGCCGACTCGTGATGATTTCCACTCTGAAGTCTAATATAAGTAGTCTTCAATGATCAAGTAGTATCTTACAATCTCAATGATTCAATAACAAGTGATCTAAAGGTGCTAAAAAGGGCTGGAAATCTTCTGGGGACGAAATATGGTGAAACTTAGAGGCAAAAGAACGAGATGAAATGAAATGGGTGGTGCTCCTTTTATAACTTCATGAGTGTTACGTACGTTAGGAGTACTTCATAACGTACGTTACCGTCCAAAATAGTTCACTGTCTTGTTTCTGAACTTCATTACGTACGCTACACTTATCATGTTACGTACGTAACCCATATAGTTTGCGTACGCTACATCATGTCCATAACATACGTTAAAGTCCGTTGACTTAAACAGTGTCCAGGTTCATGCCGTGCGAATCTTGTGGGTATCTTGGTCGAGCCCACCACCATTAACCCCATGTGCTAGCCAGCCTATCCAATAATTGACTGCATTATGTACGCTACGCTTCATTCGTAGTGTACATTATCATTAACAGGTAACGTACGTTAAGATACATTCTTAACGTACGTTATCACGTACATGCATAGAGGAAATTTACATGTTGCCACACTCATGTACAAAGATACAAATACGATAATTATTATACTTCAATTATCAATATCGTCATTCCAAAATAATACATGGTTCAATATACAGATGAAATACTTCCAGAAAAATCCGGATATTACATACTCTCCTACTAAAAAGGAGTTTCGTCCCGAAACTCAAGACGAAAATAATTCTGGATATCTGGATTTCATACTATTTTCCGTTTCCCATGTGGCTTCTTCCACTCCATGACGTGACCACTGAACTTTGACCAAAACGATGGGTTTGTTCCCCAACTGTTTAAGTCGACTTTCGAGTATCTTGACCGGTCTTTCTTCAAACGTCCCATTCTGAGCGACTTCGATCTCCCCGAAATCAATGACATGACTAGGGTCCGGTATATATCTCCGTAACTGGGATACGTGGAATACGTTATGAACATGGCTCAACGACGGCGGCAATGCTAATCTGTATGCCAACTCTCCAACTCTCTCAAGAATCTCAAATGGTCCGATATATCTCGGACTCAGCTTTCCTTTCCTTCCGAAACGAAAGATTCCCCGAGTAGGATAAACTTTTAAAAGTACGTGGTCTCCCGTACTGAACTCCAAAGGGCGACGACGTACGTCTGCATAATATTTCTGGCGACTCTGGGCGGTCAACAGTCTATCACGAATTAAAGCTATCTTCTCTCGAGTCTGCACGATCAACTCTGGTTCTGTTCCGATCAAATCTAATGAATCGTCCCAGCATAGGGGCGATCTGCATCTTCTCCCGTATAATGCCTCAAATGGTGCCATCTTAATGGAAGCATGTCAACTATTGTTGTAGGTAAATTCAATCAACGGTAGATGAACATCCCAATCAGTTGACCAATCTAAGGCACAAGCCCTCAGTATATCTTTCACCGTTTGAATAGTCCTCTAGGATTGTCCATCATTCTGTGGGTGATAAGCTGTGCTGAAGTTCAATTCGGTTCCCAAGGCCTTATGAACTGCTTTCCAAAAGTGACACACAAAACGGACGTCTCGATCAGAAATAATGGTCTTTGGCGTACCATGCAATCGAACTATCTCCAAAATAAATACTCGTGCCAACCTGTCTGGTCCCCACGTGTCCTTAATGCCTAGAAAATGAGCTGATTTGGTTAACCGATCAACTATCACCCAAATCATGTTCATTCCAGTCTTGGTTCTAGGCATACTAGTGATAAAGTCCACCGATATGTCCTCCAACTTCCACTCAGGAATCGGGAGCGGCTTCAACATTTCGGCAGGCCGTTGATGCTTGATCTTAACCTGTTGACAAGTCAAGCATTTCGAAACATAGTCGGCTACATCTTTCTTCATGTTGTCCCACCAGAAATTCCGCTTCAAGTCCTTATACATTTTACAGCTGCCCGGGTGGATAGAATAGGGCGAACTGTGAGCTTCTTCATAATCGTCTGTTTCAGATCATCGACATCGGGAACGCAGAGTTGGTTCTGAAATCTCAAAACTCCATCATCATGAATTACGAATCCAGGGGCCTTCCCCTTGATCACTTCATCACGTAACCGAATCATCAGAGGATCATCCGCCTGTCTAGATTTGATTTCTTCGGTTAATGATGAAGTTATTTCCATCACGCATAGTTGTCCTTGGACTCTTTGTAACCACACTTCAATTCCTTCTTGAATCATCTCTCGTTGAAGGCTAAGTTGGGAGGTCAGAGTCTCCTGCATCTGAATAGAAATAGGCTTGCGGCTGAGTGCATCGGCCACTACATTTGCTTTGCCTGGATGATACAAAATCTCCAAGTCATAATCCTTAATCAGTTCTAACCATCTTCTTTGCCGCATGTTCATCTCCTTCTCACTGAAGATGTATTTGAGACTCTTGTGATCCGTAAAGATCTGGCAGTGAGTCCCGTACAGATAATGCCTCCAGATCTTTAAAGCAAAAACTACTACTGCTAGCTCCAAATCATGTGTTGGGTAATTCACTTCATAAGGTTTTAGCTGTCGCGACTCATAAGCGATCACCTTGTCATTCTGCATTAATACGCATCCGAGTCCCTGGTTCGAAGCATCACTGTAAACTATGAATCCTTCAGTCCCCTGTGGGAGTGTTAAAATCGATGCCGTCGTCAATCTCTTCTTCAATTCATCAAAGCTAGTCTGACATAATACGTTCCACTCAAACTCTTAGGTTTTCTGCAGGAGTCGAGTAAGTGGGCGAGAAATTTTGGAAAACCCTTCCACCAACCGACGATAATACCCAGCAAGTGCTAAGAAATTTCGGACTTCTTTCACATTCTTTGGAGGCTTCCAACCCAAAACCGCCTCAATTTTCTGAGGATCTACTCGGATTCCTTCAGCTGATACCACATGACCGAGGAACATTACTTCCTTTAGCCATAATTCACACTTAGAGAGTTTGGCGTACAGTTGCTCGCTTCTCAAAAGTTCTAATACAATCCGCAAATATTGTGCATGCTCTTCCGGGTTCTTAGAATATACCAGAACATCATCAATGAACACGACCACAAATTTATCCAAATATTCGATGAACACTCGGTTCATCAACTGCATGAATACAGTAGGTACATTAGTGAGACCAAACGGCATCACTACAAACACATAGTGTCCATAGCGAGTTCTGAACGCTGATTTCGGAATATCAGATTCCTTAATCCTCAGCTGATGATACCCTGATCTCAGATCGATTTTAGAAAATACTGTTGCCCCTTGCAACTGGTCAAATATATCATCAATCCGTGGCAACGGATACTTGTTCTTAATCGTCATCTTGTTCAGCTCTCGATAGTCAATACACAGTCGAAGCGATCCATCCTTCTTTCGGACAAAAAGAACTGGCGCTCCCCAGGGTGAAACGCTTGGCTGAATAAAGCCTTTGTCCAGTAACTCCTCCAGTTGCTTCTTCAATTCGTACATCTCGGTCGGTGCCATACGATACGGCGCCTTAGAAATTGGTGTAGCTCCAGGTTCCAACTCAATGGTAAATTCGACATCCCTTCGTGGAGGTAGTCCAGGTAACTCGTCAGGAAATACATCTGGAAATTCGTTCACAACAGGAATGGATGAAAGTTCCACAATTTCGTCTTCTTTCTTCATTGCATAGCACCAGTATCCGGTACAGCCCTGTTTCAACAATTTGACAGCTTTCATCGCCTTGATCAATTTTCCTGAGCTTCCTGGTTTCCATCCCTTAAACAGAATTTCGGAGCCATCGTTAGCAATCAACGAGATATTCCTCCTTCGGTTGTTTACAATTGCTCCATATCGATTAAGCCAACCGTCTCTGAGTATCAGGTTGTCTCCTTGAATTTCTATTACAATCAAAATTGAGAGCCACTCTCTGCCTCCAAATGATACAGGTAAATTTCTGGTTTCTAAGTTCCCGACAATCCTCTCTCCACTCGGTAAACCAACAACATAAGGTTCACAAGTATGAAAACCAGAAATATTCAAACGATTTACACAAGATAAAGATATAAAAGAATGCGTAGCTCCTGTATCGAATAAGACGCTAACTGGCTGGGAAAGGATCTGGATAGTACCTGATGCGACAGTAGTATCATGATCGTCTGCTTTCCTCATCTCGTATAGACGTGGGGGAATAGATCCGGCACTCGATGTACCCTTTCGGTCCCACTGTCCTCTGCTTTGCCCACGGCCAAAATTCTGAGGCATCTAAAAACTCTGCTGTGTCTGTTGGATACTGGCTTCCTTCTAGACCGGCTGTGGTGTACGGGCTCTAAAAGACTTTGCAGCCTCTTCACGGAACACTGCACGATGTCCCTCTCGTCCACAATCAAAACAAGTCACGGCAGGTAGGGGGCAATTCTGTCGATAGTGCCCCGTCTGGGCGCAGTTAAAGCACTTCCTAATAACATCAATCATAGTTGATGTCGCTCCGAAGTTCTTTCCGCTCCTAACTGGGTGCAGAGATTTCTTGAAAGAGTGAAAGGATGACTGGGCCTTGCGGGGCCCGCTTTTCTTGTGCTCTGTAAAAGTACCAGAGACTTTTTGCTTCTTGGATTCTTTTCTTGATCCCATACGCCAACGCCTTATCCTGGTATTGACGGAGTGTGGTACAATCAAAACCAGACATGTACCTCTGAATTTCTGGTTTCATCCTCATATCGAAATGGATCATCATTTCTGCATCTGTTCTGACCAGATGTCGAACAAATGCCAGCTGTTGGTTAAACGTCTTAATTGCCTGAGATACTGGAACATCTGAAGGCTGAGCGGAGAAAAACTCCCGAACCTTGGCTTACCTCACACGACGAGGGCAGTACTGAGCTTCCATCATCAATTTAAACTCTGTCCAATCAGCATCATGGTCTACAAGCCGGATGGCTTCCCACCATTCGGATGCTTCCCCTATCAGAAAATATTGAGCGATAGAGGCTCTCCGGTCGTCTGGGCAGTTAATTCCGACAAAGATCTTCTCCAGTTCCTTCAACCAATGGTCTCAGGTGGGAGTCTCATAAATACCATCTAATTTGGGTGGTTGCATCTTCGCCACCTCTTGCAGCCACCGATCACCTCGATTTCCCATGTCCGGGATTCCTTGCTGTCTCTCTCCCTGCTGTAGTCCCACCGCCACTTGCATTCGACCCACGACTTGGGCGAACTGAGTCATCTGGTTCACCAACTGACGAAGGATTTCTGGTACGGCCGGTTCCGGTTCGTTATTGATAGATGTCTGTGGCTCGCCTGAGCTATGACTGGCCTGATTAGAAGGCGACGCTTCCCTTTCAGCATTCCTTCGTCCGCGTTCGCGACCGCGACCACGTCCACGTCCGCCCCTCAACATACTGTAAGCATAAATACTCAATATACAGGAAACAATATCGTTCGAATGCTCAAGTACAAGGTAATATAATATGAAAAGGACGAGATAGAGTTTAGGAACTTACAACCACCGCCCGCACGAAGACGTAGGCAGTACAGTGATGTTATTCGCGGCCGGTTACTTCAAAAGACATAAATGCCCCCTATTTTAACCCAACGGCCAAGTTAGCTCTGATATCATATTCTGTAACACCCCCGATATATTCAGGAATATTACAGCGCCGTAAATCCTTTACATAAGGATTTACAAGGCTGAAGAATTGAACAGACATTAACAGGTACAAATGAATGGAAGTAACGGAATTAAGATACAACAGTTCTGACCAAATACTGAAAATACAAATGTTCAGCAAAAACTTATTAATACATCACCAAATTCAAATTCATCACAAACGACTACGCACTCGAGTACTTATTGAAATATCCAACAAACAATAGTCAAATACACCCGGCCAGAACATCACTCTGCACCCTCGTCGTCGTGCAGCTCCAGTGGTTGTTTTCCCGCTCTCCTGGATCCTGAACATAAACAAAATGTTCACCCCCGAAGGGGTTAGCACAACGATGCTAGTACAAGTACCACAACATATTATTCATATCTCACGAAGAATAATAACGTAAACAACAAAAAATACCAATGAGCCTTCTCCTACGAGAAACTCATAAATGACATACACAACTGATAATCACAACATGATATCACAACATGACATCACAACATACACATGGTAATTCCGACGATCCAGCGTTCACTGCCTAGAACCCATGGTGATCCCGTCAGACCAACCCGTGGTGGAAAAACCCGTCCGATGATCCAGCGCACGCTAGCATAGATCTCCCGATGATCCCGTCGGACCAACACGAGGTGGACATACAACAATGACATACATGCACGACAATATGAATAACATCAATACATAAAACAAATAAGGTACTTGCCTTGATTTGAAGACAGAACAATACTTCCACGAAAACGAAACACTCGAAGGTCGCCCCTCTCGATCAATCACGTAGCAAAGTTCGAACCTTAAATAAGAGAAATAACATGGAATTCATCTTAGGTCGAACGAACATCTAACCATCCAAATTGCGGTCGAAAGTCCATAAAACAAAAACTATCTGACCTACATAACGTACGTTACATGTCCTCTGTAACGTACATTAGACTTACTCGTTAGCGTACGTAAACTATGAAGTCTAGCGTACGTTAACCATATACCGACAGTTCCTCTCTTATCAGTCGATTTGACTCGCCTGATAGTGTAACGTCCGTTACGTACCAAACGTAGCGTACGTTAACAATGTAATATAACACACGTTAGTTTCCAATCTTAACGTACGTTAATCATGCATGTCAGTTTCTCACTGGGCAGATGACTGTATCGATTAGTGACGGAGTATTACGAAATCCTTAGTGAGTAACTTAATATACCTTCAAATATATATATCATACTCATGAATGATCTACAAATTAATATCTTCAATTTCAAGGATACGAATATCATCGTAATACTATTCTCAATCTTGATTGTAATACTCATGCAAGATTCGGCCGGTCTATGGTTGATTTATTTGATCTAATATCGTCGTTAAATCCAGGCTTATACTGAAGGTGAACTACTTATTCCATCTTGCAAGTAAGATTACAACTATGATGATTCTTTCCAAAATCTATTTGGTAAAAGTGGAAATCGGCACTAGGTTTACAATCAAAATGATGTTAACATTTGATACGGTTTATAATTCACTATTCTCATCTTTGTCACAACAAGGTTCAACTACGGTGTTCTAAACCATAATAATTCGATCATCACATTTTAAACATGATATAGGTCGCATACTTCGTCAGAGTGATCTACTAGTGTGATCATATCGTCTATAACAACATAACTTCAAGGTTGGAAGTAGTATAACATACCTTAAGAGGAAGAAAATACTGAGATAATAATTAAAATCCGACTCCGGTTGCTTCAACGCCGACTCGTGATGATTTCCACTCCGAAGTCCAATATAAGTAGTCTTCAATGATCAAGTAGTATCTTACAATCTCAATGATTCAATAACAAGTTATCTAAAGGTGCTAAAAAGGGCTGGAAATCTTCTGGGGACGAAATATGGTGAAACTTAGAGGCAAAAGAACGAGATGAAATGAAATGGGTGCTGCTCCTTTTATAACTTCCTGAGTGTTACGTACGTTAGGAGTACTTCATAACGTACATTACCGTCCAAAATAGTTTACTGTCTTGTTTCTGAACTTCATTACGTATGCTACACTTATCATGTTATGTACGTAACCCATATAGTTTGCGTACGCTACATCATGTCCATAACGTACGTTAAAGTCCGTTGACTTAAAAAGTGTCCAGGTTCATGCCGTGCGAATCTTGTGGGTATCTTGGTCGAGCCCACCACCATTAACCCCATGTGCTAGCAGGCCTATCCAATAATTGACTGCATTATGTACGCTACGCTTCATTCGTAGCGTACGTTATCATTAACAGGTAACGTACGTTAAGATACATTCTTAACGTACGTTATCACGTACATGCATAGAGGAAATTTACATGTTGCCACACTCATGTACAAAGATACAAATACGATAATTATCACACTTCAATTATCAATATCATCATTCAAAAATAATACAGGGTTCAATATACAAATGAAATACTTCCATAAAAATCCGGATATTACAGTCGGACCAACCCGAGGTGAGCAAATCACACACAAAATACATTACCATTCCACGTTAAGCATAAAGGTTTCCAAAAATACTTGCCTTAAATGTTTGACGACGCAACGAACGGAAAGAAAAGTCACCGACGAACGCTAGGAACCAACGAAACCGAACCTAACGATTCGAAGAATACAATCACAACCATTTCTAAATGAATACGGAATTGGAATACCCCCGAAAACCCGCCTACGATTCATGTATATTCGTTTATAAACAACAACGAGGGCGGACCACAACCAAACCCTCTCGATTCCATAAAAACCACGAAATATACCATGAATCCATAGGGAAACTAAGAATACCAACAAGATTAATCATATACATCATGAATTAATCAACAAAACGGAATGAATCGGACAAAAACGTGAAAACCCCCAAATCTACCCAAAAGTAGGGTTCTAAAGATCTAACCTTGATTCGCTGGATCAAATGATGATAACGGATGATTGATCAATGATATAACCTCAAGAACTTCATGAATTTGTTGTTAAACAACATGGCTTCAAGATTACCAAGACCACATCCGCGGAAGAGAAAGGAAAGATTGAGAAAAATGGCCAAAAACCCATCTGCAGGGCCTTATAAAGGCTGTCTGCCGGCCGAGTTACGTACGTAACCAGCCAAGGCTTACGTACGTAACCGAGTCACTGCCCCAAAACTGCCGGCCCGTTACGTACGTAACTGCCGAGCACTACCGGCCGTAACTCGGCCAGTGCCGGCCTGGGCTCGAACGACGGCCCGAACGACTCCGAAACCCGAACCTGAATACGAATCGAAGATACGGTTACGAAGTACTCGCAAACACGAACTCGAGCACTAAGAGAACACACGATTCCGACCACCCGAAGGCTCGAAATTTGACAACGGAAAGTAATTACCCCAAACTTTGGGAAATTATGAAAATGGCCTAAAACGCCCGAAAATCACGAGACGTGATCGAAACACCAAGCCAAAGCTCGCAACATGAATAATAACATTAAATGAACTTACGAGAAACTCAAAACAATAGTTTCGGACGAGATTAGCAAGAATCGAACTCAAGTGCGGAAAAGTCGCTAAAAAGCACGGAACTCAACAAAACGACACCGAAAATCGGACTTTCTCCGAAAAAAAGTGCAGAATTAATCATTCTCGGAATGACGAAACGGTCATGAGCGAGTCGTCAAAACGGACTTTCTCCGAAAAAAAGAAATTACCGAAAATCGAAATTACGGGTATTACATTCTACCCTCCTTAAAAGAAGTTTCGTCCCGAAACTTAAAACAAGTAGGGAGAAGGAATATCCCCGCCAGGAAAACTCGACGAGATACACAAAAACCGTAAACTTGCGCCCGACGGTGAAACGTTACAAGCAACGCAAAGGAATATACGGCGTGAAAACACGCTCCACGACGACTAACACAACGCCACCGGTAGAGACATGATAAAATCAACAAGTGACAAGTGTCATCAAACAGATAATACAATCAAGTCGATTATCCGAACAATCGCAAAACACAACGAACGAAAATCAATATGATTGACCAACCTAATGGTACATCAATCAACACGCGAGCCAATCGCTGAACAAATACGGAATTCCACCGCCCAAGGGTTGGAAGATCGAAAACGAGACTAATTTCCCGAACATAAGGAAATTAGGAAGGAGTCTTGAACGTTCAACAATCACGAAACGAGATCAACAAAAACCGAACAATCAAACGATCGAACCACAACGATCGAGACAACAAAAATCGAACACTCATATTCGAATCACGAAGAACAATAAAATTCAAACAACAATTCCAAGGTTCGCATCTCGACTCGAGACAATATATAATCCAGTGAAAACAAAAAGATGTGCATTCACATAAGATCCACAGGAAAGGGAATAGCGATTGAAAAGCCACAACGACCGACGAGTTATTCCGAAACAATACCACCCTCGTTCGATCAACAAAAGCAAAAGATAGGGAAAGTTCAGAAATGTTAACGAGCATAAACGAGTCGATAGAGTCGAAAATACAGAAGTTCAAAATCCGATTCACTTCGAATAAAAGAATGAGTAGAACCAAAAGATGTTACTTTCGAACAAGGTTCACAAGAATCGAACCGAATTCGGAAAAGTCACAGCGATAACCAGATCGACCCAAAACAAGACTACAGCTCGTTCGAACGATGAAACCAAGGTACAGAACAAGTTCAGAAGGTATCAAGGAACACGAGTGAATCGCTAGACTGGAGAAAGAGAAAATATAGAAGTTCAAAATAGTACGGGTATTACCTTCGACCTCGCCCCTGAAACTCACAACAACGGAACCAGGGTAACAATACAATCAGCAACCGACACAACGCGGAACAATCACCGATGCACATAATCATACCAACCCAAGCTCTAACAGCTCGCATATATGCGATAACGTATAAATCGCTACGAGGCGACAACATCCAATACCAACATCACACCCCTCACAGAGGCTACCACGACAACTGTGTAGCTAACGACTCAACGCTCACACCACCAATTCAATCACAACTCGGGGTTAACACCCTAACGAGAGTACGAATATCACACATATATTCCCGGACCGCAAATAAGAACGATAGGTTTTGAAAACGAAAACCACCTTTTGAAAATAATTTGCAAGCACCAGTTGATCTTGAGTATCATATATCAAAAAGTAGTATAAACATCGTCATCGAGACTTTGAAAAAAAATCATCTTGCGTTTGATAAAAAAAAATGAAGATACCTTTCTTTAAATTAAAACTTTTCGGCAATATTCGACCTTCGGGTCTAAGCAATTGCTTTTCTAAATCATTAGAAATATCTCAAAATATTTTGATCCTCAAAGTAGAATAATTTTGAAACATAGCGTAGCGCTAGTAGGCATCTTGAGAACACTGTGAGAAAATAATTCATTTTAAAAGTATGTCTCGAGGTTTATTTTCTAAGATACTCAAGGTTTTTCAGAAGTACAATAGGCCAAAATGCGCAGAATTCGCATGTATCAATATTCATTTAAACACATCATATCACACGCATCAAATCGTTCAAAATCACGACAGTGATATACAATCCTTAGGATATGTTTAACAACATCGTTAAAACAACAATCGGTTTATCAAAACCGGATGGAAAACGACATCAAGAACAAAACTCCAAAAAGTCAACTCTAGGGATTCAAGAAAAATACCTAGATTCGGCGAAGAACAATGGATTAGATGATGTTAAAAATCATCTAGGATACTCCAAAACACCTTTGGATGGAAGAAAAATCAGCCCCGATGCGAACCCTAGTCGCTACGTCTCAATCTCATGGAGGAAGAAGAAAAATGCAACTTCTAGACTGGTGTCCAGTATTTATACTGGACACAATTAGCGTGCTCTAATCATTAAGGTTAGCGTGCGCTATCACGGCACCAAACAAAACCCCTGACCAAAAATACACTGTTAGCGTGCGTTAACCCCAAGTGTTAGCGTGCGCTAACGAGAACTTCAGACCCAGTCCAGTAGCTCCTGGACTGCCCTGAACCACCAGGTAGCGTGCGCTATCCTCCCCTTAGCGTGCTACCAACACACTCTCGCGCGCGCTAGCCGTAAAGCGTAGCGTGCGCTAACGGCTCACAGAGACAACATCAGAACATATCAGAAAAATTACATGCCGTAAACCCTTCTCACAAGGATTTACCAGGCTAAGCACGATTTCCCACGTCATTTCGAAAATGCTAAAAAGACCAATGACGGTAATGTTTTCCAAAACTCACAAACTCATTTGTCAAACCGTCATAAAATGTTCAAGGCCAAAATGCCAAAACTTGATTTAGGGAATCGTTTTTACGAAATAAAACTCAGTTTGCAAAATATCGAAAGCCGTTTTGAAATAACTCACGCAGCGGATAAAATGCGATTCGAAAATACGTCAGCAGCGACGACACTCCTCGTATAAACCAAATATGAGAGTCGAATAAACACATATCGTGAAATCAAAATCCACAGAAGGATTCCCTCATTTAGCAACAAATCATACAAATAACTCGCGTCACACGAGGCACAACATAAAGAAGGGAGTTTTTCATCCATAGGTCGCACGTAAGTGACGACCGCCCCTTGATACTAATCACGACCAGTGATCTCAAACAACGCATCGCGATGCGACTAAGTCAAACAAAATCCGTCAAGACAAAACTCAACAAACACAACATGATTCGACAGCCTAGGTTTCCCCAAGCTAATTTGATTTTTAAAAATCGTATACTCTAGTTATTCGAAAATAAAACCGATAAGTTAAAAATCGTTTTCAAGACCCTTTCAAACACGACAATGGTTTAACAACGGTAGCCTTTTATAAAATGTCCTAAACACTTTTATACACGACTTTTAAATAACGACACAAGGTTTTATTTGGAAATACAAGGCTGGCTCGCCCAAATTCATGTCACTTTTCAAAAACCCACAATACGATCAAGTCTAAGAAATTTTCAAGCATGCACGCCACATGTATTATTATTAATAGAAACACATTGGTTGTAAATAATAATAATTAGCCAAGTACTAACAATTTCCGAACACACGCATATACGGCATTCAAAAATCACCAGTTCAACAAGCGCAACTCGGAAATACTAATTCCAAGCATTTGTCAAACTATCTCTTCAAGTTTAACATCGTAACCAAAGAACACCGATTTGGACATAAGTCGAAGCCAGCTATGTGAGTTTCTCAACAAACTCTGCCATCGATACCTTTCCTGGAACATATCAATGTTCAAAACATTCACATCATACTGCACCCGTCGGTGTCCAAACCATCAGTACGTTCGGCTCAACATACATTTAGTATATCGCAATTATCAAACACAGATTCCATCATACAACAAAAGACTAGAGAGTCAAGCCCTCTCACAATATACCACGGAGCAAATCTCGAATCTTTCGATTACCAATGATCCCACCAACGCAAGGAAGTTTAGCGATGGGAGGCTCACAAGACAACAAACGGTCAAGCCCAGAACGGCGCACAAACTCCAGAGAGATAAAGGACTGCGCAATACTAGAATCAAAAGTACACGAACCGGATGGATCGAAAAATAACTCGACGATAAGTACGAGAGAGACAATCACAGTTCAAGAAGTGGAAATACAATACGAGAAAACAAGAGGATCGAGTAAGGAAAACTTACAAGCGCTAGATGTACTGAGATGTCGGCAGTGGTGTGACAATGTGCAAAACGAAACGCAAATAGACCCAATTAACCGACAAGCCTAGGTATCCATAAACCTAGAGCTCTGATACCATTTTCTGTAACACCCCCAAGATATTCGAGGTGTATTACAGCGCCGTGGACTCCTAGATGGGACCCACCAGGCTAACACAAGAAAACACCACTCGACTAACCGTCTCGGTTAGCAAGGAAACAATTGTTAACAACAAGAACATAAAACAACACGTCCGGTACAGCCGGCATAATAAACATCAACCGACAAATACAGTAACTCCAACGAAGACAAATCACAATCCGAAAGGAAAAGGCCTAAGTACTCGCGAGTACAATCTATAAGTTTGCAATTTGGAAAACAACCATATCAAAAGAGACAGTAGAAATAATAAGACTCATTAGCACATGTCAACAACCTTGGCCGACATCCTCGTACCATCCCAGTGCCCGCTCGTCTGGCTGAACATAACCTGAAATCCATAACAAGAATTTCCCCAAAGGGGTTAGCAATTACGCTAGTACAAGTATTCAAGGCAAACCAATCGCTTACACATTTCATAGTACATGCACCAATATCATTTCGAAAACCAAAACCAGACATGTCTTTTCCGGAAATAAACAGTCAAACAATTTGCCTTGGGAACAGGGTAATACCATAGATCCCGTCCGAGGCCTCTAAGGACCCTCCCGAGCTGGCCATATCATAAAACAAAACATGCACATGCATCGCCTTGGGAACAGAGTAATATCATAGATCCCGCCCGAGGCCTGTAAGGACACTCCCGAGCTGGCTAGCTAAACAAACTCATGAATCCAGGACTCAACCCTTTGGATTCCCTCCGTGATCCCGTCGGACCAACCCGAGGTGAGCAAATCACACACAAAATACATTACCATTCCACGTTAAGCATAAAGGTTTCCAAAAATACTTGCCTTGAATGTTTAACGACGCAACGAACGGAAAGGAAAGTCACCGACGAACGCTAGGAACCAACGAAACCGAACCTAACGATTCGAAGAATATAAACACAACCATTTCTAAATGAATACGAAATTGGAATACCCCCGAAAACCCGCCTACGATTCATGTATATTCGTATATAAACAACAACGAGGGCGGACCACAACCAAACCCTCTCGGTTCCGTAAAAACCACGAAATATACCATGAATCCGTAGGGAAACTAAGAATACCAACAATATTAATCATATACATCATGAATTAATCAACAAAATGGAACGAATCGGACAAAAATGCGAAAACCCCCAAATCTACCAAAAAGTAGGGTTCTAAAGATCTAACCTTGATTCGCTGGATCAAAGGATGATAACGGATGATTGAGCAATGATATAACCTCAAGAACTTCATGGATTTGTTTTTAAACAACATGGCTTCAAGATTCCCAAGACCACATCCGCGGAAGAGAAAGGAAAGATTGAGAAAAATGGCCAAAAACCCGTCTACAGGGCCTTATATAGGCTGTCTGCCGGCCGGGTTACGTACGTCTATAGGTTGTTTGAGTCTTGTTTCGTCGGATTTTATCTGACTGAGTCGTGTCGCGACGCGTCGTCTGAGTTTGTTGGTCGTGATTTGTATCGTGGGGCGATCATCATCTTCGTGCGACCTGTGGATGTAAGTCTCCCTTTTTTGTGTTGTGCCTCGTGTGACACGAGCTATTTTTATCATTATTTGTTAAGTGACGGAATCCTCTTATGGATTTTGATTTCTTGATATGCGGTTATTTGACCCTCATATTTCGTTCATATGAGGAGTAGTGTTGCTGGATTGTGCATGTTTGACTTATTTCTTTTAGCCGCTGCGTGAGTTCTTTTGTAATGGCTTTCGGTATTTTACCGACTGAGTTTTATTTCGAAAACCGATTCCCTTAACCGAGTTTTTGGCATTATGGCCTTGATCGCTTTGGCGAAATTCTTATGACGGTATTTAGTATTTTGTAAATGGATTTTGTAAGTTTTTGAAATATTACCGTCATCGGCCTTTTTGGCGTTTTTGTAAATGGCTTTTAGCCTGGTGGGTTCCGGCGCGGGACCCACGGCGCTTTAATGTTTCGTGTAATTACCTGAAATTTTTGGGCATTCTAGCCCATTGAATTATATTTGAAAACCTTGAGTATCTTAGAAAATAAATTTCGAGACGTACTTTTAAAATGAATTATTTTCTCGTGGTACATCCAAGGTGCCACAATATGTTTCCAAATTCTTCTACCTCGAGGACCAAAATGTTTAAAGATATTTTCAATGTTTTAGAAACGCTTTTATTTAGACCCGAGGGTCGAATATTCTAAAAGTTTTCACTAAGAGAAAGTGTCCTCATTTTTTGTCAAATGTGAAATGGTTCTCCAAAGTCTCGATAACGATGTTTCACGTTTGTACTTTTTTTTGAAAGGTGATACTCAAGATCAACCGGTGTTCTTCTAAAATTATTTTCAAAATGAGGTTTTCGTTTTTAAAACCAATCCATTCCCGTTTGAGGGCTTGGTATGTATGTATGATGTTCGCGTTGTCATTATGATGTTTGCTCCCGAGTATGATCGAATTGGCAGTGTGAGCGTTGAGTCGTTTTCCACACATTTGTTGTGTTAGCCCCCTGTGAGAGGCGGGATGTTGGTGTTGCATGTTGTCGCCTCGTAGTGATTTCTCCGTTGTCGCGCATGTGCGAGCTGTTAGAGCTTGGTTTCGTATGACTGTGTGCATCGGTGATTGTTCCGTTATGTGTCGGTTGTTTAATGACATGTTACCTTGCTCCCGTTTTTGTGAATTTCGTGGACGAGGTCGGAGGTAATACCCGTACTATTTTGACTTTTGTATTTTCTCTTTCTCCAGTCTATTGATTCGCTCATATTCGTTGATACTTTATGAACTTGTTCTGTATTTCGGTTTCATCGTCCGAACGAGCTGTGATCTTGTTGTGGGTCGATCTGGTTATCGCTGTGACTTTTTCGGGTTCAGTTCGATTCTTGTGAACCTTGTTCGGGAGTGACATAATCTGGTTCTATTAGTTCTTTTATTCGAAGTGGATCGGATTTGGAACTCTTGTGTTTTCGACTCTGTCGACTCGTTTATGTTCGTTGACATTTCTGAGCTTGTCCTGCCCCTTGCTTTTGTTGATCGAACGAGTGTGGTATTGTTTTGGAATAACTCGTTTGTCGTTGTGACTTTTCAATTGCTATTCCCTTTCCTGTGGATCTTATGTGAATTCACATCCTGTTGTTTTCACCGGATCATATATTGTCTCGAGTCGAGATGTGAACCTTGGAGTTGTTGTTTGAATTTTATTGTTCTTCGTTATTCGAACATGATTGTTCGATTTTTGTTGTCTCGATCATTGTGGTTCGATCATTTGATTGTTCGGTTTTTATTGATCTCGCCCCATGATTGTTGAGCGTTCAGGCTCCTTCGTAATTCCCTTAAGTTCGGGAAAGTAATCTCGTTTTCGATCTTCCAACCCTTGGGCGGTAGAATTCCGTATTTGTTCAGCGATTGGCTCGCGTTTTGATTGATGTACCATTGGGTCGGTCAATCATATTGATTTTCGTTCGTTGTGTTTTGTGATTGCTCGGATAATTGACTTGACTATATTATCCATTTGATGATGCTTGTCATTTGTTGGTTTTATTGTATCCCTAACGGCGACGTTGTGTTGGTCGCCGTGGAGCGTGTTTTCACGCCGTATGTCTCTTTGCGTTTCTTGCAGCGTTTCGCCGTCGGGCGTGAGTTTTCGGTTTGTGTGTATCTCATCGAGTTTTCCTGGCAGGGTATATTACTTCTCCCTACTTATTTTAAGTTTCGGGACGAAACTTCTTTTAAGGAGGGTAGAATGTGATACCCATAATTTCGATTTCCGGTAATTTCTTTTTTTCGGCAGAAGTCCATTTTGACAACTCGCTCATGACCGTTTCGTCATTCTGAGAATGATTAATTCTACACTTTTTGTCATCCAAGTTCGCTTCGGTGTTGTTTTGTTGAGTTCCGTCCTTTTTAGCGACTTTTCCGCACTTGAGTTCGATTCTTGCGAATATCGTTCGAAACTGTTGTTTCAAGTTTCCCGTAAGTCCGTTTAACTTTGGTAGACGTGTTGTGAACTTCGGTTTGGTTATTCGATCACGTATTTTGATTTTCGGGCGTTTTGGGCCATTTTGTAATTTATCCAAAGTTACGGGTATCCGTATCTGTATTTGTTGTCTCGACCCTTTTCTTAGTCGCGTATGATTAATTATTGCATTATGTTTTCCTTTCGGATCGTTGATGTTGTCCGCGAGGTTTTCGTCGTGTTCGTTCCGTACGTTTTCGGAAATCGAGTCGTCGGATCATGACGACTGAGCAGCTGGCCGGACGGTTGCGGGCACTGACCGGGCTGACGCGGCAGGAACCGGCGTAGCGCGTGCTACTTCCGGAAGGCTGCGTGCGCTAACCGGCAGGAGTAGCGCACGTTATGCGGCCGGCCGACGCACGCTAGCGGGCCGAGGCAGTAGGGCAGTGGGGTACTGGACTCGGGTGGATCGGCAGGTAGCGCACGCTACTGCCGGACACTACGTACGCTACGCCCGGCAGGTGGCGAACGCTACGGCCGGAAGGCTGCGCACGCTACCTGGCCGAGCAGTCTAGTCCAGGAGGTCTCTGGATTGTGGCCTGGGCCGATAGCGCACGCTAGCTCGGCAGCCTAGCGCACCCTAGTCCGGCCCAGTATAAATGTGACAGAGCAGTCACATTTCCTCTCGTTTTTCATTTCCTCTCTTTCTCTTCCGCAACTGGAGACTTGGATATCTTGGAGCCATGATGTTTGTCAACAAATCCATGAAGTTCTTGAGTTCTTATCATCGATTAATCATCCGTTATCATCCTTTGATCCAGCGAATCAAGGTAATCTCTTCTTAGAACCCTAAATTCTAAAATTTGGGGGTTTTTGTGTTTTTGTCCGATTCGTTCCGTATTATTGATTAATTCATGATGGGTATGATTAATCTTGGTAGTATTCTTGTGTTTAACATCATTTAATCCATTGTTCTTCGTAGAATCGAAGTATATTTCTTGATTTCCTTCGAATCAACTTTTTAGGGGGTTTGTTCTCGATCTCATTTTTCATCCATTTTTTATGGATTGATTGTGGATAAATGATGTTGTTAAACATATTCTATGGATTGTATATCCATATTTCAACTTGGAATTCCGTTTTCATGTTTTGTCGGGACGAATCGTGTTCTTGGCCATTTTGGGAAAAACACTTGAACTTTCGTCATTCGTTCTTTGAATTCAACGGCTTTGAGTCATGTTATGGAATTCATTTCATTGTTGTTATTATCCTTCGTAGTTTATGAACGCAAGTTGGCAATCGGTAGAGTCGGCGGGTTCGTAGTCGGTTCGTGCCAACCTACTTCGGTCGATTCTTCGCGTTGTTCTTATTCGAGGCAAGTACCTTGTTCATACGCTTCTCGTTTTGTGGATATGATGATCGATGGTCGTGTTGGTGTGTTTGTTTGGTTATTTGCAATTGAGTTTTCGAAAGATTTGTTTTTGACCTCGTTAAAGGCTCTCTTTCAAAAATGCGTGTGTGGTTTGTGAACGGTGTGTTTTGGGAATTGATTGTGATTTGATTATTTTGAACGTTGAAGGCTTTGATGATATCCCTGTTGTTTAAAGTTATGGAATCGTGTATTCCGTGTTTAATCTTGTTATTGTGTTTTGAAGAGTTTGATAATGTTGTCGGATAAGTGGCCATCCCTAGTAAGTATTCTTGATGAACTTACATTCTTAGCATGTTAGTATTGCATGAGTAACGTGTGTGTGTATGCTCACTACGGGTTAGATCCGACGGAGTCTCGGTAGGGGTCCACAGAGGGGTGGATCCGCGAGCTTGCTTTTAGCCACTACGGGTTAGATCCGAAGGTGTCTCGGTAGGGGTCCACGGAGGGGTGGGTCCGCGGTTAATTGTGGTGCATTTTGCAAATGTGTTTTGAGATTGGCGTTTCCGGAAACGAGTATTTTGAATGGTTTTCATGATTGCATGCATCGACTAAGTGTGTAAGAGGTAAGTTGTTCGTTTGGCTTACTTGGCTAGGATGGCACTAGAGTATTTTGTTGTTTGTGTTAAATCCTTTAATTGTGGATTTTGATGTTGGAAGACGAACCTTGTTGTCGTTCTCGTGTACTGTGAGTTGATGAGATTTGGGGCTAAAATCCCAATAGTTTTGTAAAGGTCATTTGATGGATTCGGGGATAAAATCCCAACGGTTTGGTAAAGGTTATTTTACAGAAAGTAAACCTTTGGGGCGGTGACCCCTTTCGTCTTTTGGGTTTTGAAAAGTAGGTTTTGATAATCCTAAATTGTTTTCTATTAAAACTCCCGATGGTATTTCAAATCATTTTATAAATTGTTTCCCTTGATATTTTGATCTTGAAATTTTGGGAAGTCTTTACTCAAACTCCTACCTCGGGAAGTGTTCATCTTGTTGTATTCGAATCTTTGAGGATTCCGGATTATTATCGTTCGTGGAATGTGAATTGTATGACTCGTATTTTTGCGCTTGTACTTGCACTAGCAAAACAGTGGAGTTTTGCTAACCCCCGAGTATTCGGGGGGTGGATGTCTATTTTTGCATTCAGGTTTTGGATCATAACACAGGGTCGGCACGAAGGATGATGAAAGATGATCGATACTAATCACATGAGGAACCGTACATCGTGTATTGTTTCAGTTGTACTTTATTTTCCGCTGCTATATTTTTCCCGTTGTACGGGTGTGGTTGTGTTTTGACCCCTATGTGGGCATGAGGTGTAATCGAGTTGTATGTTTTTATTGAAAGGCCAAATCAGTCTACTGAGTCATTTTAGCCTTAAAGGCATTGTCGAGATGTCTCATGTTGTTACTAGCCTGGTAGATCCTTGAGGAAAGGTTCTACGGCGTGTAATATCCCTGAGCGGATTGGGGGTGTTACACCTAGTCACACATCCACTCATATTGTTTGCAGATTGCGTCACTAACGAATCTGTCTCCTACTTTGTTCTTTTCAGATTTGGAGCTAATGCAGTAGATTCAAAAGCATGGTAAATATTCCAATAGCATAGTATTGTTAAAAATATAAAAATATGTTTATAGAATTTAAAATTAGGAAAAAAATTGAATAAAATCGAAAGTTAGTGATTTTATGAAAAAAAAAATTAAAAAGTTACGTGCAAAATGAAAGAATGAGCAAAGTTCATGTATTTCTGTGCATTTTTCCCTTTAATTTTCCGGATGGAAGAGAAGTTGACACATGCCCGGTTGCCACATCAGTGCCATGTCAGATTCAATTTGGGTGAAATTTAGGACTAGGGAAAAATTGAACGGAATCGAAAGTTAGTGATTTTATGGGGAATATTAAAAAGTCGTGCGAAAAAAAAAAAAAAAAAAAGAGCAAAGTTCATGTATTTCTGTGCATTTTTTCCTAAAAATAATAATACATAAATCGCGAATAGATGCGCTTCAAGAGATCAAAAAGAAACTCCTTAAGTTGCCATCATTTAGCACGATTTTTACACATGACAGAAAATAAAAATAACAATAGGTCCGATATGGGTTATCAAAGGGAGAGAAATGAATCCACTTTTCGTTTTCTCACGGTAAAATCTTCCATCCAGACAATATTAGCTAGAGCTGGATCTAGTTGAGGAACAAATTCAATGAGTTTTTTGATTAGTTCTTCTGGTGTTGTAGCAATGGCTATGATTCGTTTAGCACGCTCGAAAATAAAACCTTTTTAGGCAGAGTAGTCGGTGAAAGATAGTAAACCATCAAAGAAACCATTGACATTAAGCAGACCTATTGGTTTTTTATGAACATTAAACTGAGCTCTGGTAACCACATGAAAAAGTTCCTCAAGAGTGCCAAAACCACCGGGAAAGGTGATATAGGCGTTAGAATTATTCATCATGTGAGTTATGCGATCTTGCATATTTACAGCTCTAAACTCATCTCCAATAGTTGCCCTGGTGATTTTACTTTCAGCCAGAAGTTTTGAAATTATTCCCAACACTTCTACTCCTTCCATATAGGTAGAAGCAGCAGCGCGTCCCATTAATCCTAGACTTCCTCCTCCATAAACTACATGAATGCATTTTTCTCCTAAGGTACGATCCAAGTTGTGGGCCGCTTCAGTAAAGCATGCCTCTGTTCCATAACTAGCTCCACCAAAAATGCAGACAGAGTTAAATATTTTTGTGGAAGATGATGATTCCATTTTTGAAAAGAAACTAAATTGAGAGAAAAAGAGAAAAGTACAAGAGGGATGAATAAAAGAAAACAAGCACAAAGTTTATTTATAGAAGAAAAATAAGGTAAAAATATTTAACAAATCTGTGATTGCGTTAATTGCGCTTCAACTACTCAATAGAATAATGAATACATTTATTGCGTATCACTTTTTTATTAAGAAAATGTCACCATACGACATAAATAAAAGATACTCATGTGTATGCACAGTAGTTGTGATTGTGGCTCACATCTTCCTCTGATTTTACGTTCAGAAACGGCTAAATGCCTTCTATGAGTCGGGGAGAAGCTTCCCATCCAATTTTCGTACAAATTGGCAAACAGGGTCTTTTAACGTCAGATTCTCAAAACGTTGTTCATATTCTGGTTTTAATTTATTCCACAAACATCGAATTCCGTAATGTACGAGTCCACCAGGATGCGTGTCAAGAGAAATTTCGATATTATCTAAATTCTCTTTATTCAGACCATCCTTAATGAACTGAATTTTATCTTTTCTGTTTATAGATGGAATTCCTAAGGATCGACATTTTAAATTATAGTTCCATCTAGCACATTTATATCAAACGGCTATTATCTTTGCTCGTCGTTTCTTGGCATATGACCTTTTTCCAAGTCCTGTTAAAATCTAGTAGGTATTTCTGTGAATTAACCTGCTATTCTCACTTTGGCTTCAATAATGAATCTAATGTCAAAAGGTATGCTTTTATTCATAAGCAACCTCATCCTTTCAAGTCTTGTCTTGTAAATTTTTAAAATGACTTTTTTGATAAGAAAGGGAAATCTCTTTTCAATACAATTCAAAGGTTCTTCCACGATAAAAATAAAATAAAATAAAAATAAAAGGGGAAAATATCTACAAATATCAGTTGTTGTGGGAAACTGAAAAATCCGACTTTAATAGTCAAGGAGTACTATTATCCGCCACTTTACCGGAAAAACACAATTGAGTACTAAGTTACAATGTCGAGAAATTGTATCTATAACAATAGTTTATAATATAAGATTTCAAAAATAACACTTATACTTCCCCGGCAATGGCGTCAAAAACTTGACACGTCTTTTGTGTAACTATCGCAAGTGCACGATATCGTATCAAGTAGTAAGTGGACTTTTTTAGTCCGGTTTATCGATCCCACGAGGAAGTTAGGTTATATATTGAATTATACACATTATCTATTTGTTATAGGGATTAAGATGAGTGAAACACACAATTTAATAGTTTAGTTTGACAATTGCAAGGAAAATGCAATAATAGTTCTAAAATTAAAGGAAATGAAAGATTGCACTAATAATAGATTAATAAAAGGGTAAAATTAAATAGTTGAGATTACAAACTTAGTTCATCATTAGTTATAGACGATGTATAGGGGATCATAAGATGAATTTACTTATTATGCTGTGTAGATTCGATTTTCCTTAAAAAGACGGTTCCTCTTTCGAATGTCAAAATGCCCCTTATATATTGAGTCAATCCACTATATTTCTATATTGATTGGCTTCAATACATAACATTAAGTTTTATGAAAATAACTCAAAGAACCATCTAAGGTCTAGAGGTATATTTCTATCCCCTAGAACAACTTAGAATGAAGATCATTTGATCTAATCAAACATATTTTCTTTCGAAACATATGAAGACCATAAATATCATCATTTATTGGCCAAATAAATAAAGATTGATAAAACAATGAAAATCACACACAATAATAATTAATCCATAATAGATCTTTATTCAAACTTAATTAACATGACAAACCTTGTTTATAATCCCAACTAAGGATAACTTAGCCCCTGAAGGGTTTATTCAACATATTACAAGCTTGAGTGGTCATTATTAGTTGAAAAAGGGAAAGAATTGATCCTAACTCCCTTAGTATATAAAGGAGAAAAAAGAAATAAACTCCCTCAATAACATAAGCTAAACCACTATTACATAAATCACTTAAAAACACAAGTGTGTTCTTCACACAAAGAAAAAATATTACAAAGTAAGAAAAATATAAGATGAATTCTTTAATGATGGATCTAAGGGGTCTATTTATACACCTAAAGTCATCTAATAGCTCCAAAACTCCATCATTATTATATTAGATCGGATCAAGGCGAGCCATCCACTCAATAATAGACCAAAAGTATAAAAGATTAGAAAATGACCAAAAATCTGTCAAGAGTTACGGCCGTAACTTTGAGGAGCTACGGCCGTAACTATGAGGACTTACGGCCGTAACTTTCAGATGTTATGGCCGTAACATGGCTACGGCTTTTGCACATTAGTTGTTGTGTGAGTTACGCCAGTAACTTTATGATGTTATGCCCGTATGGAGTTTCAGACTTTATTTTCAGCCCAGAATTTCTTAGACAGAAATACAGAGTTCAGACTCGAATACAGGAAAATAAACCTACTGATATAAACTATCATGACCTACCGAGATACGACCTAACCATATTGGTGACTAGATACACAAAATCAGATTAAAGGCCAGATTACAGAGTCAAATTAAAAACTCAAAATAAAGAAATCAATTCATCTCTTCAAGGCCCAAGATAGCCCATTAGCCTACTCCAGAGCGGCGAAAGTTTGGAAGACCCAACTTATCCATACGAATTAGGCCCTTTAATTTTTGAGGAATTTCAGAGCTGGTCATACGTGTCTTGCAGTGGGCCAGCCGGCCCAAATTGGCTAAAAAATCCGCAGCTTTGTTCCCTTCACGTAAGATATGTGAAATTCTAGTTTGTCGATTCTTCACTCGAGCCCAGATTCGGCCCAATGCATTTTGGCATTTCCAATTACCTCCAGCCCCATGATTAAGGATATCGACCGCCACTTGAGCATCCAATTCAATCCACCATTGTTGTCCACCGACCTCCTCTAAAATGACAGTTCCATATTCTAGAGCTTGGACTTCGGCCGAGAGACTATCATTCACCTGTAATGGCAAGTAAAAAGCACACACAAGATTTCCCCTTAAATCCCGAATTAATCCACCCCCACCAGCCAAATGTCCACCTAATGAACCATCGCAATTAAGATTAAGCCAACCCACATCCGGTGCAGACCATCTAACAGGGATAATTTTAGTTCGAGGTCGATCAGCCATACGAACATGAAAGTGAGAAGTTAAATGGCTAAATCCTTTCCAGACTTTATATTCAAAAACCTTATTTGCAGAGAGATTTTGTAAATGGGAGTAAATCTGACTAATAACACAATCAGCCACAAATTTTATATTTCTATGTTTGCTATCATTTCTGGCACACCATATAAACCAAAATATGAGGCAAGGAAGGACAATGGTAATATGATATTTAAAGGGATTAGGGGTAGCATTTTTCTAGAATTGGAACATCATTTTCACATTTTGGGTATTTGGGCAAGCAAAGCCAAAAATACCTGCAAAGTGTTGCCAAATATACCGGGCCTGACTACCTTCCAAGAAAAGATGTTCAAAAGACTCAATATGAAAATTAGGAGAACTTGTAGTCCCATACTTGTGTCCATAGCAGTAGCATTTGGAAGGTAGGCTGACCCCCCGAGCTTGGAGTTTAGTATCCACAGGTAGTTTATTTTGAAAAAATCTCAATAAAAAGATGGACATGGTGGGTGTGAATATTCTATTCCACAAGTGATAACAAATATGCTGGTGCACTGATTGTTCTCTTATAATGCCCCAGGCTGAGGCTACTGAAAATGTGCCATTAGAAGCAGGTTTCCAGATTGGATTATCCATCCCAGTTCCAGAAAATGGAACCATAGCAATTTGGTCCACCCAAGAAGTAGCCAAAATAGTGAGGAGTTTGGCATGATCCCACTGTCCATTGTCCCAAAAATAATTAACAGGAATAACTCCCCACACAGCTCTCCCATTACCAATGAGGTTATTTAATATTCCATTTGGCAACCAATGATCATGCCAAAAACTTATTCTACCCCCATTCAAATTCCAGAATATATGCTCATGTATTTTGGTTCTAATTTTACACATTCTTTTCCATATGGGGCTAGCATTATGCACACATTTGCTAATTAATGGATAGGATTTGGAGCAGTAAGTATGCAGCATCAGTTTAGACCATAATGATTCTTGCTTTCTAAAGTTCCACCATAACTTGTATGAGAATGCATTTACACAATCATTTAAGTTTCTCAAGTTAAGGCCACCTTTAATGAAGGGCTTACAGAACTTGTCCCAAGCAATCCAATGGCTACTTTTTTTCCCACCATAAGAACCCCAAAAAAACCTAGGCATTATTTAATGAAGGTTATGGATCACAGTTTTAGGGGGAGGGATAACCTGAAAAAGATGACATGTAAAAGAAGCAAAAACACTCTTAATGAGGAGAAGTCTGCCACCAAAAGATAGATGCCTATTCTCCCATGCTTGTATGGCATTTTTGAATTTTTGCACTAAATTGTCAAAAAGATTGACATTTAGATATCCAGAATACATGGGTGCTCCCAGGTAGGTTACAGGTAAGAATGCCTGCTGAAATCCAGTGATAACCAGAATCTGAGCTCCAATTCTATCTCTCCACTTGGCACTTATTATGAAAGTACTTTTCTGGGAATTAAGAGCCTGTCCAGATACCCCAGTATAAACTTGAAGAAATTTTACAAGTCTTTGCAGGCCAGCAGCCCTGCTTGTAGTGAAGATGAGAATATCATCAGCATAGCTCAAATGGGTGACATATTCACCCCTAAAGCATCTATAGTACATAGCAAGGTGTTCAAAAAACAATTGATTTAGGCCTCTAGATAGGAAATCAGCAGCAAGTACAAATAAGGGAGGGGAGAGGGGATCCCGTTGCCTAAGGCCCCTTGTAGATTTGAACATGTGGGATTGCTCACCATTTAAAAGGAGTGTGAACCAACATTGTTCAAGACAATTGTTCATGAAATCAATCCATCTCTCTGGAAATCCCATAAGCTTAAGCACATGAAAAAGGTATGGCCATTGCACCCTATCATAAGCTTTGACCATATCTAGTTTGAGAGCCACATTAACACTAGAGGTTCCCTTGCCAAGAGAGTGGAACATTTCTTGTGCCAGGAGGATATTTTCACTGATAAGCCCAGAATTTCTTAGACTTTGCGTTTTCGCCCCAAATCTTCTTCGGATGATAACTTTTGATATATAACTCTGATTTTGAATACGAAAAGATTGCCGAACTCATCTCAGAAAGCCCTACAACATGAACACATAAAAATTCAATAAAGAGAATATTTTATAAACATGTTATTTCTTGAGTAAATCAGTAATTCAATCTGATTAAGACTAAATTTACATCTTCATCCTATAAAAATAAAATTATTAAAAACTAATTAATTCAAAGCAAAAATGAGTAGACTAGCTCATAATTATGGGTGAATTATATCAATATTAATCACTGATAAGTGTATAAAACTGACACTTATCAGCGTCATCTGGAGAACATGGGTATTAGATACCATAATGTGTGGCATTGAGCGCAATTAGGAGATTGTTATGAGTATGCCCTCTAATGTCACTCAGGGGATGTTAGAGTAAGGGCATTGTACTTGTTATTATGTAAAGCATTATCAGAAGGTAATTGTATACTTCTTTATTTACAGGTAGTCACTGGCATTCCTGACTCATAAATATATATATAGAAACTAGTCCGTGTATTTGTGAGCAAAACATTCCACTCCTTGTTGGATAAGGGGATCGGCACTGGAAAAGTTTATGGCTCAAATACTTAATCGTTCACAAGTCGATGAAACTTATCTGGGCGTTAATTTTATATGAAGACTCGTATGACGTGTTCTTTGACTTGGAGAATGCCTGTCGAACACTAATAGTTAGTGGGAGCACACGTTATAGGTATGCTAATGAGATTAGTATACTCGAACCGACTGACCCTCAATTCGTCACACAGATTCACTCCGGGACAGTCAATGACATAATTGTAAGGTTGTGATAGGTATTCATGAACCTTCGACTTGAGGATTTAGTACGGATGTTCTTGTTACATTAAGATTTTCATTAGAATAGTTCGACCCAGAAAATCGGAAGGTGGGGGTCAACCTCGACGTGCGTCTTAACGGGCAAGTAGAAGGTTCTACTAAATACCAAGATAGGATTCTTTCCCCTGTTAGTGAACGGGTTATATGTCCTATGCGGTTATTGGCAGATGAGATCATAAGTCTTTGGCCAAAGCATTGAAGTTAGTTGTATTGGATACACGAGAGCTCGATGATCTCGATTTGCATTAACACATGCATAGCATCAAGTACAGATAGGGTTTAACTGACCGTGACCCTATAACTTGATCGGGACATTTGAAAGATGGGTTTATATGTATACTGGTATTCACGACAGAAAGGTTTTGGAATGATCACCATCATTCGTTCTCATTTAGGGTATAGTGTAGGCCGTCAGGCTGGCTAGGTGGGCCTACTACTCTTTGGTTCCTCCCATTGCTAACTAAGACAGACCTACCAAGTTGCGCAATAGGATTAACAATGGAATGAATCGAGCTTATTTTCTCTTTATAAATATTAGATATTGGATATCTAAATTATTGGACATTGGATGTCTAATTAATATTGGGACATTAGATGGGTAAATTAATTTATTGGATAAATTAATTTACGACCTAATGAATTAAATAAATTACTGGTGATTAATTTAATTCATGAATATAATTATTTCTTGGAGAAATTAATATTCAAAGTGTTCTTCAAATAATCCCAATTAATCCGATGATAATCCTTAACAATTCGTAATCACAAGTATATCACTTCATATAACATGATTATAACCTCCAAACCATCATATCCCAACTCAAAATCGAAATCTAAGATGTTGAAGAATTTACCTTCGAAGATCCAAATACTTCAATCCGGTGAATCTATGATAAATCGATTATCCAAGCTTCCCAATCCAAGATATATGTTTAGAACACTCCTTAACAAGTGATGTGATAAATAAAGTCTCTCTCAAAAACCTCTCTCTCGGAACTCAAGTGAAGAAGGGTGAAATGAGTGCAAAAATCCTGTCCAAGTCTATATAAACTGCCGAATGTTACGGCCTTAACTCGGCCTACTTACGGCCATAACCTCTCCAAGTCAACGGCCTTACGGACGTGACCAGCCACATCGTACGGGCGTAACTCGGTTTCTTCGAAAGTCTGCCGATAGATTTACGGCCGTAACCGCACCTGCCTTACGGACCTAACTCGGCTCATACGACCGTACTCGGCAAAAATTACGGGTGTAAGAAGCCTTCGTCGAAAACTGATCCGGGCACCCTGCTCGATCTTACGGCCGTAACCGGATAAGCCTTACGGCCGTACCTGCCTCAACTTACGACCGTATGCCGCAACCCTTACGGCCGTAAGTACCCTTCGTCCGACATTTCCTGAAAACAACGAACGCATGTTACGGCCGTAACTCGCTATTGGACAGCAACGAAATGACAAATCCGTCTACTCGACACACATCGCTGAATGATCCGACGTACCATACTTGTATGAATATAATTGAGTCTGATAACAAGCACTAGGTGATACTTCCAACAAAAGACTACCAGTCACTATGATTATGACAATACTTCTCGTCTCGATTCTCAAACGGAGATGAATGACGATGGGTAACTGATACACGGCTAAAATACATAAACGATGAATACAAATGAATGAATCATGAATTATGAGTGATTATTAATGAGTGAATAATCCGACAGTGACAATTACTGAATAATAATTACTGAATGATAATGAATGAATTACAACCGGGTATTACATACTCCCCCCCTTAAAAGGAGTTTCATCCCCGAAACTAAGGGTCAAACAACTCGGGATAACTCTCCCGCATACTATCCTCGTTTTCCCCAAGTAGCCTCTTCGAATCCGTGTCCAGACCACTGAATTTTAGCCAAAAG
The DNA here is from genome assembly GCA_033398695.1 of Orobanche coerulescens. Classification (NCBI taxonomy): domain Eukaryota; kingdom Viridiplantae; phylum Streptophyta; class Magnoliopsida; order Lamiales; family Orobanchaceae; genus Orobanche; species Orobanche coerulescens. The sequence continues at coordinate 178,518,435 of CM065807.1, read as the reverse complement.
GAATCGTCTTGCTCCTCAACTATTTGATTCGCCGCTCTAAGACTCGTATAGGACGCTCCTCATACGAATGATCATCCGCGATCTCGATTTCATCGAACTGAAGTATGTGACTTGGGTCGGCAACATACTTCCGCAACTGAGAGACGTGAAACACATTATGAATTCGGCGCAACACCGGAGGTAAAGCCAGTCGATAAGCTAGACTTCCTACTCGATCTAAAATCTCAAATGGTCCGATGAATCTCGAACTCAATTTTCCCCACTTCCCGAAACGGAAGATACCTCGACTCGGGAATACCTTGACCAAAATGTGGTCACCTGCCTCAAACTCTAATGGTCGACGACGATTATCTGCATATGAATTCTGTCGACTCTGAGCGGTCAACAAATGACTCCTGATCAAAGCTACCTTCTCGCGAGAGGCTATAAGCATATCGGGCTCGGTGCCGATTGATTCTGATAAGTCATCCCAATACAAAGGAGATCGACAACGACGACCGTATAAGGCCTCGTAAGGTGCCATATTAATCAAAGCATGCCAACTATTATTGTACGTGAACTCAATCAACGGTAGTTGGGATTCCCAATCATCTTTTCAATCGAGGACGTATGCCCTCAACATGTCCTCCAATGTCTAAATAGTCCTCTCTGATTGTCTGTCGGTCTGAGGATGAAAAGCTGTGCTGAAATTAAGTTGAGTTCCCATGGCACGATGAACTGATTTCCAAAAATGTGACACGAATCACCCGTCACGATAAAAAACGATACTCTTAGGAGTACCATGCAATCTCACTATCTCTTTGATGAATAACTGGGCAAGTCTCTCGGGACCCCACATATCCTTAATCTCACGGAAATGAGCTGAATTAGTTAAGTGGTCCACAACTACCCAAATTATATTCATGCCACGACGACTCGTCGGCAAACTCGTGATGAAGTCCATAGAAATATCTTCCCACTTCCACTATGGAATAGGGAGAGGTTTCAGCATACCTGCCGGTCGCTGATGTTCTATCTTGACTTGCTGACAGGTTAAACATCTCGAAACAAATTCTGTGACTTCTCGCTTCATATTACTCCACCAATAATTTTGTTTCAAGTCCTTGTACATCTTGCTAGACCCAGGATGAATGGAATTAGGGGTAGCATGAGCTTCTCTCAAAATCGAGTTTTTCAACTCATCACCCGCCGTTACGCATAACCGATTCTTAAATTGCAAAAGTCCATCCTCATGGACCACAAATACAGGGGCTTTCCCCTGAGCCACATCCTCTCGGATGCGTAACAGAAATGGATTTGAACCCTGATTCACTCTGATTGCCTCCTCAAGTGGCGATGAATTCTCCAACATTCAAAGTTGCCCTTGCACTCGCTGTAACCAGACCTCGATCTCGGGTCTAAGGAATTCCTGCTGACGCTCCATCTGAACTGTTAAACAAGCAAGCATTTGCTCCTGAATATACTTACGACTCAAGGCATCGGCGACCACGTTCACCTTGCCCGGGTGGTACAGGACCTCAATATCATAATTGTTGTACGGCGATTTATACGCCTCGATGGCCATCGGTATAAGGGCCGAGCGACCGAGTTCTCGACCAAATGAGCTACGGAGACCTTGTCAGAATAGAGGTAACATTCCACCTTCGATAATCTAGAGATCGACCCCCAAGGCGATCGCCTTTGGGCACATAGCGATCGACTCTGGTTCCTGACCAAGGACGATCATCCCGCGCCACGAACAAGGCCTTCGTCTATCAAAGTCTGCGAAGACTGGATCACGAAGCAAGCACCCATGTGCAAATCCGTGAAAGGCGCCGCAGAACGTGGATTGTTGACTCCAGCCCATCAGCAGCTGTCAGTGACAAGGACAGCCTCACCTACCGACAGACCCGCCGAAAGGTCCCATGTAGGGCCTCCCAGGACAGCGACATGAACGCGTGTTGATCTCTCATTGGTTTGCACTTTTGGCAGCCAGCAACTTCTTCGGACTTTAAGGAGACCAACACATGTGCTAAAGACGATCGCCCGCTTATTATAATACAGCAGAGGCGATTGCCCAGCTACTCCCAGTCCTATAAATAGAGAACCTCCAGCAACTAGAGAAAGGTTCCGAAAAATGTTCGGACGTTCCTCTCCGAAAATACACACATACGTACACACTTTCAGGCTCTCGACTTCCTCTCTTGAATCTATCTCAGGATTTCTCTCTCAGCTGTTGGGATTCGGTGCCTAAAACGAAGGCCCAGCGGAAGCGGTAAAATGAAAATTAATTCGATCCGAATCCCTATGAGGATCGATCGAGCTACGTATATACGAATATATATAAACGAATAACAAGAGTTGTAAGAAACTAACCCTCGAAGTCCGTTGATTAAATGGTAACCTTTTCTTGAGCTATTCCCCAAGCTTTAGTTTGATCTCTACGAGTTCAATCCGCTCCAAGCCCTTGAAAGATCCAACGTCGAAAGCACCGCGTCTCTACTTGCCACGCGCCGGAGAAATGACCAGAACGACAATCACCTTGCTATCCTCCGAGGATATAGATAGAGCTAAGTGATGAAGCTATATATATGTGATTACAACACTCCAAGTGTATAACTCACTTACTCTCAATAAATCTCTCAATTTTCTCCAAGAACAATTAAGATGATATGAAGAAGATGATGAAGACAATTGAGAAAATGGTTTTTTTCTCTCTCTCTCTCTCTCTATCTCACTTTCACGTAGGAATCATGTAGGTGAAATGAAAGATGTCTTCATCCCTCTTATTCAACTTCTCCCACATCTTACAACTCATACCCATGAGAATCTAACCCCACCAAATCAATCACAATCCATTTAAGAATGGAACAAGAGTCCACAAGGAAGGTGGGTGGAATGTGGGGGGGCGGCCCATGCTAGAAATCGGACGAGTTCGGTTCGTTTCGGACTCCCGAGGGTCTAAACAGATAAACTCCGATTCCGTATCGATGTATTTATATCGATTAATTAATCCAATTAATTAAACATATCAAATACAAAATAATATAATTAATTTCTCCAAGAAATAATTATATACATGAATTAAATTAATCACCCAGTAATTTATTTAATTCAGTAGGCCGTAAATCAATTTATCCAATAAATTGATTTAAACATCCAATGTTCCAAAATTAGATATCCAATATCTAATATTCATAATGAGAGAATTAGCTTTATTCATTCTGTCGTCAATCCTATTGCGCGACTCGGTAGGTCCGTCTCAGTCAGCAATGGGAGGAACCAAAGAGTAGTAGCACCACCTAGCCGGCTGGCGGCTACCTTGCACTTACCGAGAACGAATGATTGGGATCATTCAAGAACCATTCTGTCATGAATACCAGTATACGTATAAACCCTTCTTTCAAATGTCCCGATCAAGTTATAGGGTCACGGTCAGTCAAACCCTATCTGTACTTGATGTTATACATGCGTTAATGCAAATCACGATCATCGAGCTCTCGTGTATCTAATACAGCTAGCTCCAATGCTTTGGCCAAAGACTTATGATCTCATATGCTAATAACCGCATAGGACATATAACCCGTTCACTAACAGAAGAAAGAATTCTATCTTGGTATTCAGTAGGACCTGCTACTTGCCCATCAAGATGCACGTCGAGGTTGACCCCCGCCTTCCGGTTTATAGGGTCAAACTACTCTAATGAAAATATTGACGTCACAAGCACATCCCTACTAAATCCTCAAGTCGAAGGTTCACGAATACCTATCACAACCTTTCGATTCCATCATTGACTATCCCAGAGTGAAATCCGTGTGACGAATCGAGGGTGAGTCGGTTCGAGTATACTAATCTAATTAGCGTACCTATAACGTGTGCTCCCACTAACCATTAGTGTTCGATAGGCACTCTCCTTGTGAAAGAACATGTCATACAAGTCTTTACATAAACTTAATGCCCAGTCAAGTTTCATCGACTTGCGAACGATTAAGTATTTGAGCTATAAACCTTTCTAGTGCCGACCCCCTTATCCAATAAGGAGTGGAACATTTTGCTCTCAAATACACGGACTAGTTTCTATATGTATATTTACGAGTTAGGAATGCCAGTAACTAAAGAAAACATCCATTGCCTTATATTGATGATTTACATAATAACAAGTACAATACCCTCACTCAACATCCTCTGAGTGGCATTCGAGGGCATACTCCTAACAATCTCCCACTTGCACTCAATGCCACACACTATGGTATCTAATACCTATGTTCTCCAGATGACGCTCCAAGCTAGTCTGAGAAAGTGGCTTGGTCAGTGGATCGGCGATGTTGTCAGCCGAGTCTACTCTGTGCACCACAATGTATCCCTTGTGAACAAATTCTCTTACGGGATGATACTTCCTCTCAATATTTTTGGTGCTGTTGTGAAACCTCGGCTCCTTGGCCTGTGCTACAGCTCCGTTGTTGTAGCAGTACAGCGGAACAGGCAGCTCAGCACATGGTATCACTTGAAGTTCTCCCAGAAACTTCTTAATCCAGAACCCTTCCTTGGAAGCCTCCGAGGCTGCTTGATACTCAGCCTGACAGGTGGAATCAGTAGTCGCGCTTTGCTTGTCACTACGCCAATATACTGCTCCTCCATTAAGAGTAAATATGTAGCCAGAAGTAGACATCGAGTCATCCTTCAGTTCGTGGAAGTCCGAATCAGTGAATCCCACCACATCAAATTCTCCACCGCCATACATCAGAACCATATCTCTAGTACTTCTCAAGTACTTGAGAATGTTCTTTACGGCAGTCCAATGTTCCCTACCTGGGTTTGCCTGAAACCTACTCACCACGCTTACCTCATGCGCGATGTCAGGTCTTGTACACAACATAGCATACATAAGGCTACCCACGGCCGAAGCATATGGTATATTACTCATTTCCTTTCGTTGTTCCTCACTTTGAGGACACATCTTCAAGGTGAGTTTTATTCCATGTCGCATCGGTAGGAACCCTCTTTTAGAATCATCCATCTTAAATCGCTTTAAGATTTTATCTATATAGATGCTTGGGAAAGACCTATTGTTCTCTTCGCTCTATCCCGGTAGAGTCGAATTCCAAGAATATAGGTTGCTTCTCCCAAGTCTTTCATGGAGAAATTACTCGAAAGCCAAGCTTTCACAGAACTCAGCATTCCCACATCATTTCCTGTTAGTAAAATGTCATCTACATATAGTACTAAGAATGCGATCTTGCTCCCACTAACCCTCTTATATACATAAGGTTCCTCCTCATTTTGCACGAATTCAAACTCTTTGACTGCCTCGTTAAAACGAAGGTTCCAACTATGCGATGCTTGCTTCAGTCCATAAATGGAACGCTGAAGCTTGCACAATTTCTAAATATCGACTTCGGACATAAAGCCTTTAGGCTTCTCCATATAGATTTCCTCCTCGAGGAATCCATTAAGGAAAGCCGTCTTTACGTCCATTTGCCATATCTCATAATTGTGGTAGGCAGCTATAGCAAGCATCATGCGAATAGACTTGATCATAGCTACGGGCGAGAAGGTATCGTGGTAATCGATCCCTTCCTTTTGGGTATAACCCTTTGCCACAAGCCTGGCCTTGTAGGCGTCAACCTTGCCATCACCATCAGTCTTTCTCTTATAGATCCACTTGTTCCCAATAGGCACTATGCCTTTGGGGCGGTCTACTAGAGTCCAGACCTGATTGATATGCATCGAGTCTATATCAGCTTCCATAGCTTCACGCCATTTCGCGGAGTCTACATCCACCATCGCTTGGTCATAGGTCGTTGGGTCGGTCTCTTGGCTATCACTTGGAACCTCATGGAGACCCATCTACTCCAAGTGCACAAGCCCATACCTCTCACGTAAATGAGACACCCTACTAGACCTACGAGGTAGTTGTACTTGTGTTTCAGAAGGTTCGGTTCCAGTTTCTTGCACAGGTGTCTCCCGAGGAGTTTCATTGTATTCTTCTAAAGAAATACTTCTACCTACTCCGCCTTCCTGAATGAACTCATCTTCTAGGAAGTGTGCTTGTAAAGCAACAATGATCTTTCGATCTTCGGGCATGTAGAATAGATATCCCATCGTCCCAGATGGGAATCCAATGAAACGTCCCTTCGCGGACCTAGCTTCCAACTTCTCCACCTTAGTCTTCTTGACATAGACGGGACATCCCCAAATCCTAATGTGATTAAGACTTGGTTTCCTTCCCTCCCACATCTCATGTGGAGTTTTAGAAACGGATTTAGAAGGACATCTATTCGAGATATACGCGGCAGTCAACAGTGCATACCCCCACAGGTAAATCGGCAAGTCAGTATAGCCCAGCCTGGAACGGACCATGTTTAATAGGGTCCGGTTCCTTCTTTCTAACACACCATTTAACTGAGGAGTACCTGGAGGTGTTAGTTGTGAAACTATTCCATGTTCCTTAAGGAACTCGTCAAACTCCGTACTCATATACTCGCCACCTCGGTCCGACCGAAGTGCTTTGATATGATTACCAGTTTGTTTCTCGACTAGGGCCTTGAATTCCTGGAATTTCTCAAAGGCCTCGGATTTATGTTTCATTAAGTATACATAACCATACCTAGTATGATCATCTGTAAACGAAATGAAATATTGATATCCGTCACGTGCTGCTTCCAAAGCACCACATACATCGGTATGGATTAATCCTAGTTTATCAGCGGCTCTTTCAAAAGTCCCTGTGAAGGGGGACTTAGTCATTCTGCCTTTAAGGCAAGATTCACAAGTTGGAAAGGGATCTGATCCCAATGGACCCATAAGTCCATCTTTTTCCATCTTGTAAACCTTGGTCTGACCAACATGACCAAGTCTAAGATGCCATTTCAAAACTTGATTGGTTTCATCCCTACCACGTTTTCTAGTCATAGTATTCACAACTACTTTGTTGCTAAGATTTAGATGATACAATCCATTTAACAATGTAGCAGTGCCCACTAGTTTATTTCTAAATAAATTTTGCAGGAACCATCACCAATGAAAAATGAAAAGCCTTTTCGGTCCATGACCGGAATGGATACACTGTTTTTGTGTCCCTTGGGCAAAACAAGTACATCTTCTAAAGTCAAAACAAAGTCGGATTCTAAACCCAAAAGAAGTGATCCTATGACGGTCGCCTCGACACTATGCCCGCTTCCGAATGTGATCATAACTTTATCCAGCTCCAAGCTTCCTACTTTGTTCCAGATCCTGATTCACGGTATAAATATGAGAACTAGCACCAGAATCCAGTATCCAGGAAGTAGAAAATACAGTAGCAGAACAATTTGTTTCCAAAACTAAAAGTTCTGTACCTGAAGTGCCATGAAGAATCGGACAGTCTCTAGCCCAATGGCACAGCTCACCGCACTTGAGACAAACTTCCTTCTTCTTCTTGTTCATTGGAACCATCGGGGCCTTGCCCTCTCCCTTAAGGTCCTTAGCTTGTGGTCCAGTCCGCTTCTTGGTCTTTTTCTTCTTATTCTTAGACTTCCGAAGTCCAGAAGAAATCACAAGTGCAGACTCCTTCATCCGCGGGGTCTTCATCTGAGACTGAGCGGTCACCAGTTTGTTCATTAGCCCAGCTAAGTTACATGCAATCTCATTGCAGTTGAAGTTCATAACAAACTGTGAGAAGGAATCAGGGAGAGACTGTAGGATAAGGTCGGTTTGGAGAGAAGTATCCATTTTAAAATCAAGAGCCTCTAATCTCTCGATCATGGATATCATTTTGAGGACGTGTTCCCCAACCTTCTCACCTTCCTTCATCCTTGCACCGAACAGTTGCTTGGATATCTCATATCTAGCAGTTCTTCTGTGCTCACCATAAAGCTCGATTAAGTGAGATAGAATCTACCTAGCAGAAGTCATTTTCTCATGAGCTCTCTGAAGCTCATTAGACATGGAAGCCATCATATAAGCACGGACTTTCACGTCATCCTTAACCCACTTTTCGTTGTTTTCAATCTCTTCCTGATTGGCTCGGGTCCGCACAGGAGGCGCCGGAATGTCCGTCTCCAAGACATATCCCAGTGCCTCTATACTGAGAACAATCGTCAGATTGCAGATCCAATCTACAAAGTTAGGTCCCATTAAGGTGTTCTTTTCGAGTAGAATTGCGAGTGGATTCATTGTCATATTGAGATTTGTCTGCATTAAGTATAACAGATTAATTAGTGACTCATTCAAGTATGTTCTGAGTATAGAATTAAGGTCTTTTCTATTCTTTATACCCAGCTCCCACTATTTTTATCGGAATAACACACTCCCATGTGAAATCCGGAAGTATCGTCGCTCTACTTCATAGTGGTGATCGAGTTCTTTATAAATCTTAATAGAGGGCAATCGAACAGGTTTCTAGTCTATTAATTTTCATAAAGTGGTGTCCAACACCAACCCATCTAATGGATGATTCGATCTTCTTTTTCCCCTTGTTCACTCCCCTCAACCTATACGGTTTCTATGGTTCGTGAACAAGTTAAGTTTATACCATCGACGCAAATCAGTTTCACAATTGAATCTTATCCGGCAACCTATCAGGTTTCTAGGGATAAAATTTGCTCCAACCGAAGGCATCCAATGCGCTCCCGGTAATTTATCCGTCCTCCCCGAACGACTACCCCGATAACTCAAAGCATAGCACATCCGGTTTGGATTTCAATTTCCCAAAAACTCGATGGAGGGAAGGAAAACCTTGAAACCTTATAAACTTAATAATTTATCGTCGGAGAATTTTCGCGATTAACGTTACACTGTGCACATTAATCGTTTAAGTGCATTTGTGGCATTCATATAATATGAAACAACCATTCAAAACCTAGTTGCTACCAACATGTTGGTCATGGACCGTTCCAAGAAAACAAAAAACTCCGTAATCTAATTATGTAACACCCCCAAACCACTTGGGAATATTACAGCGCCGCAGACCCTCTCCATGAGGATCTACCAGTCTAAATACGAAAACAATACATCACATTTAATGCCGATTTGGCTAAATAATGAACCATTAGACCGATTTGGTCTTTTACCACTAACAACACAATAAACATACAAAACTCATACCCATACAGGGGTTGAATTACAACAACATTCCCATAAAACGGGAAAATTACACAATGGAGAGCCAAACACTGAGACTAACAAAATCCTCAACAACTGGTCTTCATGTGATTAGTATCGTCGTATTCCATCATCCTTCGTATCGATCCTATGATTTGCTCCCCAACAACCTGCAAGTACCTGGTCGTAATACAAACATCCACCCCCCGAATACTCGGGGGTTAGCAAAACTCCACTGTTTTGCTAGTGCAAGTATAAAATTATGAATACAAGCCATACATATCATACTCCAATATCCGATAATTGAAAACATACTCCCCGAGATAAATCATTTAATCAAGACTGCTCGAATCATGACAGGTGGGAATAAACCCAATATGCATTTTACAAGATATCAAGGATCTCGGGAGTTTTGAAAACATTTGGAATATACAAATCCTCAACTTAACAGAACCACATAGGGATACGGGCCAAGGACTTGTTTAAGTTCAAAAATACAAATCCGATCACAAAACACGGGGTCCATGACCCGATCATCCTCATCACATACTCGAGTGAGAGCCCAAAAGGTCACACTCGATAAACAACCAAATCACAATGTACGGAGACAATCACCAAGGCCGGCATCCTTATGCCAAAAACCACACAATCAAGAAACAAATGATATACGACACTTATATTGATGCCATTCGAGCCAAGTACCAAGACCTTACGTAAGACATAACTCACACCGAGAATGGAAGCGTTATGATATTCCAGACATATCATAATTATCGAAACAACAACGTGCCATAATTATCACAAAACAACCTCCCGAGCTATACTGGCCCTGTACCTCTCAAGCAAGATACACACCCCAGAGACACCTCGTCAGGCCCTCCCTGGTGTATAGCCCAACTGAGTGATCCGTAGGGATACGCAGCCTACCGGACCCCAGGGGACCCTCACTGGTTTTACTAGGTTCACACAATCTCAAAAACCACATGGCACAAATCACAATCATCAAAACCGTATTCTCCCGAAGTACATCAAACGTAATTCAAGGTACTTGTTAGAAATGGCCGATATATCCGACACATACTCACAACCAAAAATACACAACAACATATGCTCATCAATAGACCCGCACATCCACACACATATATTCTTCTTTTAAGAAGACATAACCTTAAGTCCACTTTTGACACAATCACGCACAATAGTACCACACGCAAGGAAGATATTTCCATGAACAAGACTAACACACATTTTCTAAATAACACATTCGTTCACAAATACACAAGTAGATTTAGAAGGAAACCTTTATTGAGAACATACCGATCCTTTTTAACATTCATTAAACATTCGTATTTCACATAAAATCATTTATCAACAATTGTGCTTACGAAGTGCGAAACGTATGGGCAAGATACTTGCCTCGAATCCGCGAGCGAACAAATACGACGAATCACAAGGCCTCGATACCACGAACCACCGGACAACGAACGGATGAGGTTGGGCAGCCCTCAAACTTCCAAAACCGACCAAGAACTCGAAAACTCCACGAGAACTACGAAAATAACACTAACACGAATCAATAACACTACACGGAATCCGAATCGATCCTAAAAACAACAAGGATCTAAGTGTGTCTCCAAGAAATCAAGTACTATTTTCCGAGTGATATAAAATCATGAATGAGTTCAAAAATCCGAAGATCATGGCCAAGACAACAAGAATTTCACCATCGATTCATCATCCTCGGATTAAATCGAAGAACTAAGGAGAAACCCCCAAAATTCAAGAACTAGGGTCCTAAGAAGAGATTACCTTGATTTAGATCAAGAAGATGATTAGATGTTGTTAAACACCTACAAATACATTCCAAAATGAAGCTTGATGAAGAAGATCGCTCAAAATCGCCTCATGAGCTCACTCCCGATGGCTGGGAACAAAAAGGAGAGAAAAAGGTAGGAAAAGGGGAAAGAAAGCCTGCTGTCCAGTATTTATACTGGACAGTTATTAGCGTGCGCTAACAATACAGTATTAGCGCGCGCTAACGGGGTCAACGCCCAGAACTGTCCGCATGTAAAAATGTTAGCGTGCGCTAGCCCCATGAGCGTAGCGTGCGCTAACGAGTCACGGATCTAGTCCAGTAGATCCTCGACAGATCTGCACCTACCAGGTAGCGTGCGCTAGAAAGAAGAAGTAGCGTGCGCTAATGAGTCGATAGCGTGCGCTAGCTACCAACCTTAGCGTGCGCTAACGAGACTCCAGTCCCAGTCCAGTGGCTCCTGGACTGTCTCTGGACTTCCAGTTAGCGTGCGCTACACATCTGGTAGCGTGCGCTAACCACAACACAGTAGCGCGCGCTACGCCACAAGCGTTAGCGTGCGCTACACCACGAAAACACAAAAACCCGCACAGTAATCCGAAACACTTCCAAATATATGTCCCAACAAGGCACACATAAACATGGCACCAAATTCCAACGATGAGGACAATAACAATCCGATAAAACCCCAAAAACTCAACGAATCTGTAACAAGGATCTCGGGTATTACATTTTACCCCCCTTAAAAGAAGTTTCGTCCCCGAAACTTAAAACACAAAATGATCGGCGCAAAACAATCTCCGACCATAAAAATCAGAACGAAAACAAAACGCAAAACACATGATAACTGTTGCTGATGACCTGCAACGAATCACATGCGGCACGTGGCTGATAACATCCATATCATTATGCCAGAATGATAACGAAACGTAACGAACAAGATCAATATGGTTGGCCAGCCCGAACAGTATAACAATCAAGAAGCGAGTTCAACGCTACACAAATACAAAATTCCACTATTCGAGGGTCGGAAGATCAACAATGAAGCTAATTTCCCGAAGTGAAGGAAAATATGACGTGATCTGAATGCTCAAAAATCACGATACAGAAGTAACAAAATCAGACAACAAATGATCGAACCACAACGATCGAGACAATAGCAGTCGAACAGTCAAGTTCGAATCACGACGACCAACAAGAATCAAATAACAAATCCGAAGTTCACACCTCGGATCGAGACAATAGGTGATATGGTAAAGCGACAGGATATGAATCCACATAAAACCCACAGGGATGTAATCGTAATCGAACAAAAAGTCACAACGACAAGCAGATTATTTCGAAAAATTATCATAACCCGTTCGATCAACAAAACAAAGGATAAGGCAAGTTCAGAAAACATCAACGAACACAAATGAGTCGATAGAGTTGAAAACACAAAAGTTTGAAAATCCGATCCACTTCTAACAAAAGAAGTATATCCCCGAAAATCAAAACAACGAGGCAAGGAGATAACACAACATACAACTGGTAGACTACGCTCTCAAGGACTCCTCAGAGTCAGCCCTGATATCAGTGCTCAAGTTCGGGCCTCGGAAGGCTCGGTGCCCAACTCGCAAAACTGAAGTCGGTGTCCCACGAGTCCGTACTTGTAACACGTCACTCGAGGAGAAGGACAATGTGCACGAACATGCCCTGACACATTGCAGTTGAAACACATCTAGGCCTTACCAGGAGGCAATACCGACGATTTGGAACTCTCAGTCCCAAGCATCGAGCGATGGAGCTTCACAGCGGAAAGGCTACTACGTTGCAATCGAGAAACACCAACTCCAGTACTAACCACAATATCATCCAGCTTCCTCTGCTTCCCACTCGGATCCAGATGAAATCCAGCTTACATAAGTTCTCGGAACTCCGCACACATGACAACATGATCCCGAGGTTTAACGGCTTCCCACCAATGAACAGCATCATCGCTAAGAAGGTACTGAGCAATAGGGACCTTCCGATCTTCAGGGCAATCAATGGCCTCGGATATCTTTTGCAACTGAAGAAGCCAACCATCCCAGCCCAGTGCATCTGTCGCACCAACGAGTCGAGGGGGATTCATACGAATTTCCTCTCAGAACCATAGATTTGTCCCGACCTTTTGAATCACATCAGCGTTGCATTGAATCGCCTTGGTCAACTGAGTCATTTGTGCTGCTACTTGTTGCAATACAGTAGCAACATCCATACCAATATCGTTCCCAATAATATTATCTCGATCCCGCGCTTGATCTAGTGGTCATCCGTACCATGGTTGCGACCAAGATCTCTGCCCCTCGGCATAGTAATCAAGAAAATTTAACGCAACGAAAGTCACATAATCACACAACAATATTAATGCACACACGAAAAACACTCACAGGTGATCGACTGCAAGGGTTAGACGTAACAGCAAAAATACAGTCTAAAACTTTTGCCCAACCAGAAAGCACGTTCCACAACAAAATATGGTGTGTGCCGACTGTGCAAGTTCGGCAACACAGCCATACTCACCTACCAACGGTGCTAGATCGAAGGTTACAAATAAACAACAGTGTACAAATCCAAATGCCAACGGTTCACATAATTATAACATCACACAATTAACCGTCAGAAGTTAAACAACGTGCCAAACCAAGTCTTCACCTCTCGGTCAAGAGAACTATCTCGATGAGTGCATACCGAACGACTCAGCATTCACACCACCACTCTAATCGCAACTCGGAGCATTACAGTTGAATAACAACATCTTTATCACGTACCTTTTTAACGAAATACATGGAACCAAAAAGTTTAAAAGCGAGAGTCACGTTTCAAGTTTTTTTTTATACCCCAAATGAGTTTAAAATTAAATTTTTGAAAACTTGCAATATAACAATAGGAATAAAATGTAAGTAGTTTGAATTCTCAAAATGTTTGGCCTCGAGGTCATAACACGAAAATCAAGCTTTTCCTTTCTTGAAGGATGTTATAAAATAAATTATACGTGACTCCACAAGAACATTTAGAACATTTAAAATATAACATTGATGAACTTAACAAGTGTAACCACACCAAAACATTACTTCTTGTAAAACAATTTATACAAGGATATATATATATATATATAGATAGATAGATAGATAGATATATATATATATATACACATACACCGGCACATTACAAAAATCAAACAAACATGGAGGACATATTCATGATTCACATATAACTCCTCAACATAACACAAATATCACACGACTTAGTCAGACAAAATCTGACAAGACAAGACAAGACAGGACCCGACAACACACAACTCGACCCGACAGCCTAGGTTTCTGCAAACCTACACTCCGATACCATATTCTGTAACACCCCAAACCACTTGGGAATATTACAGCGCCGCATACCCTCTCCATGAGGATCTACCAGGCTAAATATGAAAACAATACATCACATTTAATGCCGATATGGCTAAATAATGAACCATTAGACCGATTTGGTCTTTTACCACTAACAACACAATCAACATACAAAACTCATACCCATACAAGGGTTGAATTACATCAACATTCCCATAAAATAGGAAAATTACACAATAGAGAGCCAAACACTGAGACTAACAAAATACTCAACAACTGGTCTTCATGTGATTAGTATCGTCGTCTTCCATCATCCTTCGTATCTGTAACACCCCCAGATCCGACCGGGAATATTACAGCGCCGTGGGCCCCGAGATGGAACCCACAAGGCTGAAGGAAATTTTCGCAAACATTTACAAACGCCCAAGAGGCTAACGACGGTATTATCTATTAAAAACATTCGAAGATTTATAAAGCTCGTTTATCAAACCGTCGTAAAAACTCTTTTGAAACCACAAGGCCCAAAATGCCAAAACTCAACAGTTTAAAAACATATGTTAAGCTATCGCTTACACGTACCGACAGAATAGATTTAGAAAATGATTGCCAAAGTAACCTAAGTTACCGGATACCAAAAAGGCCATTTAAAAATACTCACGCAGCGGATGAAGACAAACAATTGAAATACTTTAGCAGCGGAATACAACAACTGATCAGAAACTCAAAACAGAAAAACATGCCCTTGCCAGTATCCTCCGGGAAGTTCATATCTCCACGACCGCTACAAACTTGATAATCCAAGAACCTAAAAAGAAAGCCCACGACGGGGTCAGCCATAATATCCAACAATGATAACCATCACATCTCGACAATAATTACATATCAATGGAAATACTAAGTAAGAATACGACCAATGTACTCTTACCGTCGTAACTTTACGAGAATCCACGATTCGCATCCTTAACAACACATTAAAATAATACCGAAATATCTGTACGGTATCTCAACAATACTCAAGGTTCTCAAAACATTATCATAACTCGCGATACGGAAATTATACCAACTCTGGCCAATTCAATCCATCGGATAACATCGACAATTCTAATATGATAATCGATTGTCCATCAAAAACAAGTACCAAGGAAATACGGAACATACCTCAAGATACAAAATACCATTACCATCACGTCAGTCTAATCCGAGATCAGATCAACACAACATACGAACATGGTCCTAACACAAGACCTACAAATGCATACTCATATGACAACGTCAATATGATCACAACAATAACGACAATGTATACTTATGGCAAACCCATAATATACATATGCACAACAACAATACATGGCAATCCGATGATCCAGCGTTCACTGCCTAGATCCCCCGATGATCCCGTCAGACCAACCCGAGGTGGAAAAACCGTCCGACGATCCAGCACACGCTAGCATAGATCCCCCGATGATCCTGTCGGACCAACCCGAGGTGGACATATGACAACAATGCACAACTGCACAAAACAACATTACACAATACACGACAACAACAATGCACAACTGCATGACAACAACGATACACGAATGTATCACAACATGATCGACTCAAATGATAAAAATGATTAGAGTACTTGCCCCGAGTCCTTCGAGAATGATCTCAATGTCTAAACCATCCCGAACCATTATCCTCAATATTCGACGGTCCAAAGTATCACGAATTGCAGATAGTTCATATCTCCGTTTTTATCACGATATATCCTCGATATACAAGTATACCAATAACAAAAGTAAATCATATACATTATGATTTAGATTCCCAAAACTCGAATATGATTTATAATCCCAAGTCTCATGTGATTACGATTATAAACACTGCTATACGAATTATAAACGAATAAAACGGAAACCATTCATTAAATACTATAAATTGAGTAAGTAATAACTTACTCGATACCGATACGACGATGATGAAGCCGCTACCAATTTCATTGTCTTCGTCTACCAGCTCCTCGGCCCTGACCAACGCCATTCACGAACATACTCGAACACGACCGCAACATACGGTTATAAACACCGATCAATAATCTCAACCTATTACAATAATCGATAAACAACAAGTTCGACAACAATCAACAATCGATAAAACCAATTCACAATCTCCACGGCTCAACAATATCTCGGTTAACCATAAGTCTGATCAAGCCAACTTAAACGATCACGAATTCATAATCGAAACAGAATATACTACCTGCTGTTGACTTAGCGCCGCGTTAATTACTTAACGTGGCGTGCGCTAAGACGTTCCGTTAGCGTGCGCTAGACAAGAACACTAGCGTGCGCTAATGACATGCAGTTGCATGCATTTCATATACCGATCAACACATGGCGATTATCAAGAACACTAAGTGATTCTAAACCATGTTCATAGTTATCAAACAACAAAATTCGATATCCTTTAACATACAAACAATCATTCAACTTATAATCCAAGTCCTATATCCATATATCATCTTCCTCAATATCAACATCATGAAACATCAAGAACGTAACAACACTCCCTTAATCTTCCATTACAGAGAGTAATCATCGACAATAACATCAACATCCGAAACTGAGGAGAAGGATTAATCCACTTATCTCAAGAAAACGAACAACACAATTTAAACCACAAGAATCATATCAATATCTTCATATCAACAATAACATCATCATAATCCGGTAATCCATCTCATAATCATGCTTATCAACTCGTTTATGCAATAATCATCAACTCAAGAACATCAACATTCAATCCAAAATGAAATCCAAAGATGAAGAGGGATTACCTTTATGAAGGAATGGATTGATTTCCAAGGTTGAATCCATTTCCAAGAATCACCAATGATTTCAAGAACAAAACTTTAATCCATGATTTCTATCTTAATCTTGTTAAAGATCACCACCTCACCGTGTTTGGGAACCTCAAGAACCTCCCAAAACTCTCTCTATCGACTGAAGGTGAAAGAAAGGACGAAATGCTTCATAATACCCGTCATCCCTTATATAGAATACATTACTAGCGTGCGCTAAATCTTATGTTTAGCGTGCGCTACGGCCTTAGCGTGCGCTAGTGACCTTTGTTAGCGTGCGCTATCGCGATCCGAGACTACTGCATGCGGCCGTACATGAGCTTACGTACGTAATGCCCATGCATTAGCGTGCGTAACTTAAACCATCTAGCGTCGCAAGTCCTTGCATTTTAGCGTGCACTAACATCGATTGACTCGTTTGTCTGTATGCTCAAGACGGTCCACACGCCGAAAGTGCTTGTGAGGATAAGATTCCTTTTTGTCCGATATACGATTAGCGTGCGCTAACCATCATGCATTAGCGTGCGCTAACACTACATTACAACATCCGTTGACTTACGAGCGTGCGCGAAAGTGGTCTGGTCCACACGTAGATTCCTTCGATCATTTGCACTAGCGTGCGCTACATTACGCCTCTAGCGTGCGCTAACCATGAACGATAGCGTGCGCTATACTTGACCATTAGCGCGCGCTAGTCGCCATACTTAGCCATTTCCAACTCTTCTCGTCTGTCTCGACATACCGGATACGTACACTCACACACCGAATACATATACTTAATTCCATAATATTCTCATATGATACATAATATCCTCAATTGCAATTGTCGACCAAGTACGACAATTATACCAATCTTGACATCTCGGTCCTTCATTTATTTTATCTATACTGCATGCATTCCACGCTGTACAATATAACTCGGATAAAATAATATTAAACAATGGTAGTAGAAATTTCGGATATTACATACTACACCACTTAAAATAAGTTTCGTCCTCGAAACTTGCAATCCGTCACATAAAAACAAACAAACCGTTCGACCAAGATATTCCGAAACCATCACGACGACGATCGTCATCATTAACGAATAACCAAACAAAGACACTTACAAATGCGCAAAGTCGACGATCTCCTGAGATCCTAGCAAGTGACTCCACTGTAAAGCTTCAACACGCTTACGATCACAATTCCATGGATCTCAACAAAAATATAACATCTTCGGAAGAAATAATCTATCCG
Organism: Orobanche coerulescens; assembly: GCA_033398695.1. NCBI lineage: Eukaryota > Viridiplantae > Streptophyta > Magnoliopsida > Lamiales > Orobanchaceae > Orobanche > Orobanche coerulescens. The sequence goes on along the minus strand of CM065807.1, from coordinate 178,500,110 downwards.
TTTCAAATCCTATCTGCTTGATTACACAATCAAGTCCAATTCCTGATACAAATCAATAATACACGATACATCAGTGAAACAACTGCCCAACACAATGGCAACGAATCCCGAAATATCAACACAAAATCTGAACGCTCAGATGATCACCAGCAATGATCAACCCATAAATTAATCGAGAATATCATTGACATGATAAATTCTAATATGACCAATCCAAAGGTCGAAACGCAATCGAGAATGTCATCACCATGATAAACTCCAACACGGTCAACACAGAACCACGAAAGAATAGAATTCTCAAAACGACAAACCAATCACATACACTGGATCTCAATAAACACACCTGACTGTCGAACATACTCCTCGGCATACGAACAACCAATCACAAACCCACGAACATATCCAATCATACATGGAGTGGGAACGACCACTCAATATCCAAAACAACCAGCATGGGGTCACCATCCCTAAATCTACACTTACAAAAGAAATCATTCAAAATCACTGGTAAAATCGCACTACTACCATCACATAGCACATATGTCCCGGTTTCATAAAACCCATAGTTCCAAAATTACATGATGTACCCGAACCTGCAATACGCAGTATATTTCTCTTATCCGATAAATCAACCGATCATCATTGGATAATCAAACTACCATACTAAAGTTCGAATCTCTTTTCCTCATACCATACTGATATCTTATCCAGTTCGTGAATCTCATTCAGAACTTCACCACGATATGCATTATGCATTAAATGCGTATGTACATCAATTACATTTTCAAAACCAATTTGAAATCATATAATCTTGTCAAGGAGACAAATTTTCGAAAGTTCTTTCAAAAATTTCAAAACTCAAAATTTAAATTTTGGTAAGACCACCAAATCAATTCTCGAAAAATAAACTGGCTCGCTGGTGCCAAGTATTTGATAACAGTTTCCTTCGAATCCACACGATTTCGATGTTTTAAAATGAAAACTATGCAAATGATTGACCACATCCATGCTCCTATATACCAATCCGGCTCATCACAAATCCCACTGATATGCCATCAGAAAACTACACGATAGAATCCAAAATCTCAATGTATAGACTCCGACAAAAACTCCTTTTTCCACATATGACTCACAACGTCAACCATTTTTCATCCTGGATCACCTCAATTTTGCTATGGCAATGCCTTGAAACAAATCAACAGAGCGAAAGACTTCCCGAGAAGTTTCATTTGAACAAATAGATCAAAACTGCGACAGGCAGAAACGAAATAGGTAAATGATTGATAAAGTGTTTTACAAGTCTCGGGAGTTTTTTTAAGAAAACAGAAAAGTCTTTTGAAATATTAGGGTCTCGGCCCGTATCTCGTTCCGCATTACAAGAGGTTTAAAAAAAAGTAGGAAACTCTTTTTAACCCAAGCCCCGAGTTATAAAACAATTTCAAAAAAATCTATTGGGTCTCGGCCCAAAAATCATTCTGATAAAACATCCGTAAAACATTCATTTTGAAAAGTATCATTTTCAAATGCTCAAAGCAGTTCATATATCTCAAAATGAACTAACATGACTACATGTTCTCCTGAACAATCCACAATATTTCTCCCAAATGCAAAACTCCGTTCCAAAACTTAATCGACATATTGATTTCCAAAATCATAACTTCTCAAGATCATCAATCCTGTCCCAACTCTGTCACCTTATACTGTAATGAATAATATTCTGCTGAATCTCAAAGCATATCAACTTAGAACGGCAATAAATATCGATGAAATTTAAAAATCCAAATACTTACAGATCGTGAAGCCGACGATTCCCCGTGATACTGGCACATGTCTCGACTCAAGAAAATACTCGACACAGATATTTTCAAAACACACATTTTGCAAACTCAGTTCACTCGAGAAAACAACACAGCTCTATTTGAAGAAACACGTTAACACCATTTGAAAAAGTTACAACAATCCCAGTACCACACTGGTAAATCACATAAGCACAAGCCCGAGTGAACAATAAAAACTCACGGCTCCAATATTTTTCAATCAACAATTCAAATGACGCCTTGTGAAACACGACCCAACTCGACCCATTGCCTAGGTTTTCTCAACCTAAGCTCGATACCATATTCTCGTAACACCCCCGGATCCGACGGAATATTACAGTAGCCGTGGGCCCCGAGATGGAACCCACAAGGCTTAAGGAAATTTTCGCAAACATTTACAAACGCCCAAGAGGCTAACGACGGTATTATCTATTAAAAACATTCGAAGATTTATAAAGCTCGTTTATCAAACCGTCGTAAAAACTCATTTGAAACCACAAGGCCCAAAATGCCAAAACTCAACAGTTTAAAAACATATGTTAGGCTATAAACACACGTCTGCATGAGAATAGATTTAGAAAATGATTGCCAAAGTAACCTAAGTTACCGGATACCAAAAAGGCCATGTAAAAATACTCACGCGGCGGATGAAGACAAACAATTGAAATACTTTAGCAATGAATACAACAAGCGATCGAAACTCAAAACACAAATACATGCCCTTGCCGGTATCCTCCGGAAGTTCATATCTCCACTACCGATACAAACTTGATAATCCAAGATCGTAAAACGACAGACCACGACGGGGTCAGCCATAATATCCAACAATGATAACCATCACATCTCGACAATAATTACATATCAATGGAAATACTAAGTAAGAATACGACCAGTGTACTCTTACCGTCGTAACTTTACGAGAATCCATGATTCGCATCCTTAACAACACATTAAAATAATACCGAAATATCCATGCGGTATCTCAAAAATACTCAAGGTTCTCAAAACATTATCATAACTCGCGATACGGAAATTATACCAACTCTGGCCAATTCAATCCATCGGATAACATCGACAATTCCAATACGATAATCGATTATCCATCAAAAACAAGTACCAAGGAAATACGGAACATACCTCAAGATACGAAATACCATTACCATCACGTCAGTCTAATCCGAGATCAGATCAACACAACATACGGACATGGTCCTAACACAAGACATACAAATGCATACTCATATGACAACGTCAATATGATCACAACAATAACGACAATGTATACTTATGGCAAACCCATAATATACATATGCACAACAACAATACATGGCAATCCGATGATCCAGCGTTCACTGCCTAGATCCCCCGATGATCCCGTCAGACCAACCCGAGGTGGAAAACCCGTCCGACGATCCAGTATGCGCTAGCATAGATCCCCTAATGATCCGTCGGACCAACCAGCGGTGGAAATATGACAACACTGCACAACCGCACAAAACAACGACACAATACGACAACAACAATGCACAACTGCATGACAACAACGATACACGAATGTATCACAACATGATCGACTCAAATGATAAAAATGATTAGATTACTTGCCCCGAGTCCTTCGAGAATGATCTCAATGTCTAAACCATCCCGAACCATTATCCTCAATATTTGACGGTCCAAAGTATCACGAATTGCAGATAGTTCATATCTCCGTTTTTATCACGATATATCCTCGATATACAAGTATACCAGTAACAAAAGTAAATCATATACATTATGATTTAGATTCCCAAAACTCGAATATGATTTATAATCCCAAGTCTCATGTGATTACGATTATAAACATTGCTATACGAATTATAAACGAATGAAACGGAAACCATTCATTAAATACTATAAATTGAGTAAGTAATAACTTACTCGATACCGATACGACGATGATGAAGCCGCTACCAATTTCATTGTCTTCGTCTACCAGCTCCTCGGCCCTGACCAACGCCATTCACGAACATACTCGAACACGACCGCAACATACGGTTATAAACACCGATCAATAATCTCAACCTATTACAATAATCGATAAACAACAAGTTCGACAACAATCAACAATCGATAAAACCAATTCACAATCTCCACGGCTCAACAATATCTCAGTTAACCATAAGTCTGATCAAGCCAACTTAAACGATCACGAATTCATAATCGAAACAGAATATACTACCCTGCCTGTTGACTTAGTGCATGTTAATTACTTAACGTAGCGTGCGCTAAGACGTTCCCGTTAGCGTGCGCTAGACAGTAACACTAGCGTGCGCTAATGACATGCAGTTGCATGCATTTCATATACCGATCAACACATGGCGATTATCAAGAACACTAAGTGATTCTAAACCATGTTCATAGTTATCAAACAACGAAATTCGATATCCTTTAACATACAAACAATCATTCAACTTATAATCCAAGTCCTATATCCATATATCATCTTCCTCAATATCAACATCATGAAACATCAAGAACGTAACAACACTCCCTTAATCTTCCATTACAGAGAGTAATCATCGACAATAACATCAACATCCGAAACTGAGGAGAAGGATTAATCCACTTATCTCAACAAAACGAACAACACAATTTAAACCACAAGAATCATATCAATATCTTCATATCAACAATAACATCATCATAATCCGGTAATCCATCTCATAATCATGCTTATCAACTCGTTTATGTAATAATCATCAACTCAAGAACATCAACATTCAATCCAAAATGAAATCCAAAGATGAAGAGTGATTACCTTTATGAAGGAATGGATTGATTTCCAAGGTTGAATCCATTTCCAAGAATCACCAATGATTTCAAGAACAAAACTTTAATCCATGATTTCTATCTTAATCTTGTTAAAGATCACCACCTCACCGTGTTTGGGAACCTCAAGAACCTCGCAAAACTCTCTCTATCGACTGAAGGTGAAAGAAAGGACGAAATGCTTCATAATACCCGCCTGTCCCTTATATAGAATACATTACTAGCGTGCGCTAAATCTTATGTTTAGCGTGCGCTACGGCCTTAGCGTGCGCTAGCTGACCTTTGTTAGCGTGCGCTATCGCAGTCCAGAGACTACTGTCTGGCTTCGTACATGAGCTTACGTACGTAATGCCCATGCATTAGCGTACGTAACTTAAACCATCTAGCGTACGCAAGTCCTTGCATTTTAGCGTGCGCTAACATCAGTTGACTCGTTTGTCTGTATGCTCCGAAGACTGGTCCACACGCCGAAAGTGCTGACGAGGATAAGATTCCTTTTTGTCCGATATACAGTTAGCGTGCGCTAACCATCATGCGTTAGCGTGCGCTAACACTACATTACAACATCCGTTGACTTACCAGAACGTGCGCCGAAAGTGGTCTGGTCCACACGTAGATTCCTTCTGATCTGACTGCACTAGCGTGCGCTACATTCTGCCTCTAGCGTGCGCTAACCATGAACAATAGCGTGCGCTATACTTGACCATTAGCGCGCGCTAGTCAGGCTATACTTAGCCATTTCCAACTCTTCTCGTCTGTCTCGACATACTGGATACGTACACTCACACACTGAATACATATACTTAATTCCATAATATTCTCATATGATACATAATATCCTCAATTGCAATTGTCGACCAAGTACGACAATTATACCAATATTGACATCTCAGTCCTTCATTTATTTTATCTATATTGTACAGATTCCACGCTGTACAATATAACTCGGATAAAATAATATTAAATAATGGTAGTAGAAATTTCGGATATTACAGTATCGATCCTATGATTTGCTCCCCAGCAACCTGCAAGTACCTGGACGCAATACAGATATCCACCCCCCGAATACTCGTGGGTTAGCAAAACTCCACTGTTTTGCTAGTGCAAGTATAAAATTATGAATACAAGCCATACGTATCATACTCCAATATCCGATAATTGAAAACATACTCCCCGAGATAAATCATTTAATCAAAACTGCTCGAATCATGACAGGTGGGAATAAACCTAATGTGCATTTTACAAGATATCAAAGATCTCGGGAGTTTTGAAAACATTTATAATATACGAATCCTCAACTTAACAGAACCACATAGGGATACGGGCCAAGGACTTGTTTACGTTCAAAAATACCAATCCGATCACAAAACACGGGGTCCACGACCCGATCATCCTCATCACATACTCGAGTGAGAGCCCAAAAGGTCACACTCGATAAACAACCAAATCATAATGTACGGAGACAATCACCAAGGCCCGTATCCTTATGCCAAAAACCACACAATCAAGAAACAAATCATATACGACACTTATAATGATGCCATTCTAGCCAAGTACCAGGACCTTATGTAAGACATAACTGACACCGAGAATGGAAGCGTTATGATATTCCGGACATGTCATAATTATCGAAACAACAACGTTCCATAATCATCACAAAACAACCTCCCGAGCTATACTGGCCCTGTACCTCTCAAGCAAGATACACACCCCAGAGACACATCGTCAGGCCCCCCTGGTGTATAGCCCAACCGAGTGATCCGTAGGGATACGCAGCCTACCGGACCCTAGGGGACCCTCACTGGTTTTACTCGGCTCACACAATCTCAAAAACCGCATGGCACAAATCATAATCATCAAAACCGCATTCTCCCGAAGTACATCAAACGTAATTCAAGGTACTTGTTAGAAATGGCCGATATATCCGACACATACTCACAACCAAAACTACACAACAACATATGCTCATCAATAGACCCGCACATCCACACACATATATTCTTCTTTTAAGAAGACATAACCTTAAGTCCACTTTTGACACAATGACGCACAACAGTACCACACGTAAGGAAGATATTTCCATGAACAAGACTAACACACATTCTCAAAACAACACATTCGTTCACAAATACACAAGTATATTTAGAAGGAAACCTTTATCGAGAACATACCGATCCTTTTTGACATTCATTAAACATTAGTATTTCACATAAAATCATTTATCAACAATTGTGCTTACGAAGTACGAAACGTATGGGCAAGATACATGCCTCGAATCCGCGAGCGAACAAATACGACGAATCACAAGGCCTCGATACCACGAACCACCGGACAACGAACGGATGAGGTTGGACAGCCCTCGAACTTCCAAAACCGACCAAGAACTCGACAACTCCACGAGAACTACGAAAATAACACTAACACGAATCAATAACACTAAACGGAATCCGAATCGATCCTAAAAACAACAAGGATCTAAGTGTGTCTCAAAGAAATCAAGAACTATGTTCCGAGTGATATAAAATCATGAATGATTTCAAAAATCGGAAGATCATGGCGAAGACAACAAGAATTTCACCATCGATTCATCATCCTCGGATTAAATCGAAGAACTAAGGAGAAACCCCCAAAATTCAAGAACTAGGGTCCTACGAAGAGATTACCTTGATTTAGATCAAGAAGATGATTAGATGTTGTTACACACCAACAAATCCGTTCCAAAATGAAGCTTGATGAAGAAGATCGCTCAAAATCGCCTCATGAGCTCACTCCCGACGGCTGGGAACGAAAAGGAGAGAAAAAGGTAGGAAATGGGGAAAGAAAGCCTGCTGTCCAGTATTTATACTGGACAGTTATTAGCGTGCGCTAACAATACAGTATTAGCGCGCGCTAATGGGGTCAATGCCCAGAGCTGTCCGCATGTAACACTGTTAGCATGCGCTAGCCCCATAAGCGTAGCGTGCGTTAATGAGTCACGGATCCAGTCCAGTAGCTCCTGGAAAGATCTGCACCTACCAGGTAGCGTGCGCTAGAAAGAAGAAGTAGCGTGCGCTAATCAGTCGATAGCGTGTGCTAGCTACCAACCTTAGCGTGCGCTAACGAGACCCCAGTCCCAGTCCAGTGGCTCCTGGACTGTATCTGGACTTCCAGTTAGCGTGCGCTACACATCCGATAGCGTGCGCTAACCACAACACAGTAGCGGGCGCTACGCCACAAGCGTTAGCGTGCGCTACACCACAAAAACATAAAAACCCGCATAGTAATCCGAAACGCTTCCAAATACATGTCCCAACAAGGCACACATAAACATGGCACCAAATTCCAACGATGAGGACAATAACAATCCGATAAAACCCCAAAAACTCAACGAATCTGGAACAAGGATCTCGGGTATTACAAATTACAAGTCTTCGTCTTGAATCTTCGTTTTCTCGAAATGGATCTTCCTCCGGTCTTCGTCAATACATATGAATTTTACTTTGAAAATTGCATCCTAGATACAAACATTTCTAGTAAAATAAATATGCTCAAAACAGCCTTTACAATCCAATCGAATAAAACGAACGATTCAAAACTAAGTCCACGAACCACATCCCCATTCAAATGAATTCATCCAATAAATACTATATAAATGAAAAGCGTACAGATACATTGATCCAATCAACAATACGAACCGATCCAATCGATTCACACAATCGGTAATATGATAACGTTCAAAATAATTCGGTCGACCATAAATATTCCAATTATCAAATTTCCCTTATAAAATGAAATACCATAAATCATTTTAATCATATTAAATCCAATTTAACATGTGGGAGATTAATTTTCAAGAATACGTGAAAAAATCGAGCCGGGGTGAAAACAGGCCTGCCTGACCGAGTCACCCTCGGCAGCCTGCCGGCAGACAGGCCTAGCATGGCCGAGTCACGCTCGAAAGCTGCTGGCTAGGACACGGCCAGCGGCCCTGGGCCGCGTCCTGAGCTCGGGACGCGGACCCCAAGATCCTGCCGCCAGCCGGGCCACAGCCTGGGCCGCGGCCCCCTGCTCCCGGACCCCTCCCGGACCGTCCAACGGCATTTCGGGGCTAGTTTCTCGACCGGATATCCAATATGTATATCCTCCAACATTCATATCTTCAATATAAATCATATTTCCAAGAAATTAAGATTTATATTTAGACATAAACTTACGAAAAATATAACTACAACGAACGTAAAAATATATACCATGATTATGACTAAAATGATTCCAAATCATTCACCATCTAATCGAGCATTCCAAATGCCAATATCGTATATACGATCGCAAGACCTACGCTCCGATACGACTATTAGGATTCGATGCCTAAAACGAAGGCCCAGCTGAAGCGGTAAAACGAAAATTAATTCGATCCGAATCCCTATGAGGATCGATCGATCTACGTATATACGAATATATATAAACGAATAGCAAGAGTCATAAGAAACTAACCCTCGAAGTCCGTTGATTAAATGGTAACCTTCTCTTGAGCTATTCCCCAAGCTTTAGTTTGATCTCTATGAGTTCAATCCGCTCCAAGCCCTTGAACGATCCAACGCCGAAAGCACCACGTCTCTACTTGCCACGCGCCGGAGAAACGACCGGAACGACAATCACCTTGCTATCCTCCGAGGATACGGCTAGAGATAAGTGATGAAGCTATATATATGTGATTACAACACTCCAAGTGTATAACTCACTTACTCTCAATGAATCTCTCAATTTTCTCCAAGAACAATTAAGATGATATGAAGAAGATGATGAAGACAATTGAGAAAATGTTTTTTCTCTCTCTCTCTCTCTCTCACTTTCACGTAGGAATCATGTAGGTGAAATGAAAGATGTCTTCGTCCCTCTTATTCAACTTCTCCCACATGTTACAACTCATACCCATGAGAATCTAACCCCACCAAGTCAATCACAATCCATTAAAGAATGGAACAAGAGTCCGCAAGGAAGGTGGGTGGAATGTGGGGGGGGCGGCCCATGCTAGAAATCGGACTAGTTCGGTTCGTTTTGGACTCCCGAGGGACTAAACAGATAAACTACGATTCTGTATCGATATATTTATATCGATTAATTAATCCAATTAGTTAAAAATATCAAATACAAAATAATATAATTAATTTCTCCAAGAAATAATTACATATATGAATTAAATTAATCACCCAGTAATTTATTTAATTCATTAGGCCATAAATCAATTTATCCAATAAATGGATTTAAACATCCAATGTTCCAAAATTAGATATCCAATATCTAATATTCATAATGAGAGAATTAGCTATATTCATTCCGTCGTCAACCCTATTGCGCGACTCGGTAGGTCCGTCTCAGTCAGCAATGGGAGGAACCAAAGAGTAGTAGCACCACCTAGCCAGCCTGGCGGCCTACACTGTACCCCAACTGAGAACGAATGATTGGGATCATTCAAGAACCATTCTGTCATGAATACCAGTATACGTATAAACCCTTCTTTCAAATGTCCCGATCAAGTTATAGGGTCACGGTCAGTCAAAACCTATATGTACTTGATGATATACATGCGTCAATGCAAATAGAGATCATCGAGCTCTCGTGTATCTAATACAGCTAGCTCCAATGCTTTGGCCAAAGACTTATGATCTCATCTGCTAATAACCGCATAGGACATACAACCCGTTCACTAACAGGAGAAAGAATTCTATCTTGGTATTCAGTAGGACCTGCTACTTGCCCATCAAGATGCACGTCAAGGTTGACCCCTGCCTTCCGGTTTATAGGGTCAAACTACTCTAATGAAAATCTTGACGTCACAAGCATATCCCTACTAAATCCTCAAGTCGAAGGTTCACGAATACCTATCACAACCTTTTGATTCCATCATTGACTGTCCCGGAGTGAAATACGTGTGACGAATCGAGGGTGAGTCGGTTCGATTATACTAATCTAATTAGCATACCTATAATGTGTTCTCCCACTAACCATTAATGTTCGACAGGCAGTCTCCTTATCAAAGAACACGTCATACAAGTCTTTACATAAACTTAACGCCCAGTCAAGATTCATCGACTTGCGAACGATTAAGTATTTTAGCTATAAACCTTTCCAGTGCCGACCCCCTTATCCAATAAGGAGTGGAACGTTTTGCTCTCAAATACACGGACTAGTTTCTACATGTATATTTACGAGTTAGGAATGCCAGTAACTAAAGAAAACATCCATTGCCTTATATTAATGATTTACATAATAACAAGTACAATGCCCTCACTCAACATCCTCTGAGTGGCATTCGAGGGCATACTCCTAACATCAGTACCTCTCAACCAGAAGACGGTCGGCAGAGGCAAGAATTCCCTACAGTACAGATTCGAAGAGACTCGCAAGCCCAGGAGCTCAGACTTCCAGCTAATACACACTGTGAGAGACCGTCGATTTCTCACAGTCGTCACAGCACCCCATCGTTGTTACAAGAACTCACAGAGCATCATATCTGGTTCTTCCGGCAATCTTCACGCTCGATAGATAAGATAACTAGGGTCTTTACACTCATTGTAATTGTACTCTAACATTAATATTTGTACTCTAAAGTATTTGTATTAATAATATCTCGCGAGAGCATTCGAGCCCGGGACTAACAACCCCGGCAAATCTTGTATTATTTACTTTCCCCACGGACGTGCTCTCGCATTTGTTTGTTACTCGACCATTCCAGCAATATCATATCCGGATAATATTTTGGGTAACAACAATTGGCGCTAGAGGAAGGGGATCTTAACCTTCATTTTTATTCCAACCGTCCCGAAGAACACTCACTGTTCTCTGGGGCATATACTTGAAGAGACACTCACTGCTCTTCAAAGAAAAACCTTCAGAATAATGGTGTATGCACCACATCGAAGAGAGCCACTCTCCGAACCGTCGAACATCATATTCCGGCTCGGTCCGAGCCCCAGCTGACGACAAAGGGTAGCCGTGGTGATGCAGGACTTTCGATCCCGCACCTGAGGAACGACCCCATCCTTTCGCTCGACCAGTTCCAAACCGCGGAACAGATCGAGGAGGCTATGGCCATCCTAAAGGAGCGACGGAGAGCATGTGCGGTACCCGCTATAACTCCCTCGGCCATCTGCCGCGTGGGCAAACAAAAGTTCAAAGGGTTACTGGCCAAGCAATCATCAGAAAGCCACGATTCGCGTGGAAAGGCTCTCGCAAGGCAGGACGGTTCCGTCTTCAGCCGCTTAGGGAGCAATCCATCATGGAGACTAGGGCATTCTGGCCCCAACCACGAGATGATGGAATCCGAGTCCGTCACCAGGAGTTCGGCATACCTAACTCCCAGCCATATCAACAGCGGAGCCAGGGGGTCAGTACGTGATCGCCCCGGCTCCCGCTCTGAGCGCCTAGCCGCGACAGCCAGGCCGCAGTGATGGCTGCTATGCAATGCCAGCTCGACGCGATGAAAGCGCTCTTGGATAATGGGGCAAGCGCCAATAGAAAGATCATCGGACCGACTGAGCCACTCGCGGTCCACATCGAGCTTGCCCCCGTGCAACCAAGGATTGATCCTCCTAAATCACCTCTGTACGAAGGGAGATCGGATCCCGAGACCCACCTAAGCAAGTTCTGGATTTACATAACCGGGTGTGGGGCATCAGACGCGACCAAGTGCAGAATATTCCCATTAACGTTGGGCGAGCTGGCCCATAGGTGGTACGTCTCACTACCACCACGATCGATCATCTCCTTTGAGAAACTGGCGAGTGACTTCACTTCATACTTCGCCGCCAAGGTCGCCAGACCAAAAGGCCCCATCGCATGATGAAAATCAGGCAGGGGGAAGACGAATCCGGCGCAGATTACATTGACCGGGTGGATAAAATAGTTCTTACCGGCGAGCCCATCAGCGACGAGCTCGCTCTCTACTCGGTCCTAGGGGGATTCTATGGTCATTCACCCATGTTTAGACATCTCACCAAGGACATCCCCCCGACCTACGCGATCTTCCGTGCTAAGGCTGCCGACTTTCTGGCGAGATAGAGGTTGCTCACCCTCCGCCTAGGCGAGGGAACGCCGCCTCCTGTCCGAAAGACGGCGATCGTCAAAACCAAAAATGTGGTCTCCAAACCACCCGGAGATCTCAAGGCCTTCTAGGATGTGGAATCCCATCTCCTCCATAAGTTCAACCGAACTCTGGCCCACATTTTTATGCCATCACGGGGCGCGAACCGCTAAACAAGCCAAAGGCGATAAGAGACAACGGTCATCTGGACCAAAATCAATATTGTGCTTACCACAAGAGTCCCGGTCACAACACCAACCAATGCCGTGACCTCCTCAGACAACTCTGGAAATTGTTCGAGGAGGGCAAGTTGGACAGTTTATTGGCTTGGCCGGAGCCCCATTGATCTCCCAACACGGTCGCCCGAGTCGAACGCGAACAGGCCGGAAAGCTCATACGAGTCGACCCATCGATCAACCTCGACGACCGGATCTACATGCTTCAATCAATAGAAGGTAACTTCGGAAGTCTCTCCCCGATTCCCGCCTCATCAAACCAAAGGCTACTGCTAGAGCAAACGCTTCAAAAAAAAGGATGACTCGCTCGCACTCTAAAGTTCGTCATCAACATGATGGACCTAGGCAGCGATCGCCTCCCCTAGCACAACATATACCGTCGAGGATCGTCATCTGACATGACGGTCCGAGGTAGAAAAGTGCCGCCATGGACACGAAAATCGATGAAACTGACGATCCGTCCATGCAAGGTTCCTTTGGGCTTCGATCGCCCGCCCTTCATTTAAATACGAGGTGGGCGTAGCCGAAGGACCCTCCAAAAGCAAATCAGAGGATGATTTTCTCGCCCAATAAAGTTCGTCATCAACATGAATAACCCAGGCAGGCGACCTCCTCCCCTTACACAACATATACCGTCGAGGATCATCATCTGTCATGATGGTCCGAGGTAGAAGAGTGTCGATATGGTTGTGGAGGACGATGGAACCGTTCTCTGTGCCCGTGAAAGGTCCCTTTAGGCCAAGATCGCTCGCCCTTCGTTAAAATAAGAGGCGGGCGTAGCCTAAGGGCCCTCCAAAACAGATCTGTGGACACGTTCGCCCGCCCTCAAAGGTCCATCACTTAACATGGGGGGTCCTTCCCGGACAATGTGACGCATCCCTCCCCCCGTCACAACTTATACCGTAGAGGATCGCCATCTAACATAGCGGTCCGAGGTAGAAAAGTGCTAACAAGCTGCGGTCGTGGAGTCGATTAATCCGACGATGCCCCACGCAAGGACTCCTCCAGACCAAGACCGCACGCCCTTCATTTAAATACGAGGCGAGGCGCAGCCTATGGCGGACGCTAACAATTAAGTGAGTCGCGAGAACTTAGCCATCAGACGGAATGTAGCTCGCGCACAATACACGGTCGTGGAGGTCGGTCCATCAAACTCCGTGATCGTGCACGGTTCCTCTAGACCGAGATCGACGGCCTTCCTCGAGGAATTTGCAAAATTGAAGACCGCTCACTAAACGATTTATTTTCGTCCCCTTACTTTCACTAAGTGAACAAAAACAAGGGGGAAGTGCGGAGCTTTACATACGACGATCGTCCTTATTCAATTATATATGTAGATCGGCATTTTTCAAATGTACATGCAGCGATCGATTTTGTTGTAAAAGTTATCAATATGAGTTTATCAATTCACTTGGAGCTGTACACGCAACAATCTCTCCTCACACATTTGTATAAAGTCATACAAAGACTCAGAAAAGCAATCAATCAAGCAATAAATCGAAGAAACAAATATTCATTTCATTACTTGGAATGCAAAAGTACATACACGGTCGCCCGAAGGCCTAAGTACTACAAGGAAATCTACAAAAATTACAAGGCAAAAACAAAAACAAAAGAGACGAGAGCCCTCAGGCTGCCCCTGCCTGGCCTTCACCATAGACCACTGGATCGGCCCGCGATCTCTTGCCGGCTTCCGGAGCTGCCTCCCCATCCTCCGGAGCATTCGGATGAACATGATTATGGGGAGTCGGGTACCAGCTCAGGTCTATGCCGATTTCCAAGAGGTCCGAGATCGGCACAGAGAAGGCTGGATGAAGAGAATGCTCCAACGCGTATGCCTTGAAGTTTTCAGCAAGAGGGACGACCTCCAGCCCTCCCTTCTTAGCATCACGGAGCGAGTCAGCAAACGCCATGTAATAGGCAAACTCGCTGACGAACTCCACGTTGAGAAAGGGATCGGCTTCGGTCGCCTCCAGCTTCCCTTTCAACTATGCGACCGCCTATTGCGCACCCTGGAGCTCGGACTCTTTAGAGGCCGTCTCTCCCCTCGACGACGCCAGATCGCTAGTCAGCCGAGCGAAAGTCACCTTGAGCTGATCGGCCTCCTTCTGAGCAGCCGCGTGCGAACTACGGGCCTCTGTCATCTGGTCCCGAAGGCGGTCGACCGTCGCCCGGGCTCGCTCAGAATACTGTCTCACCAGCTCAAGATCCTGACTTGCCCGTTTTACAACATCCAAGAAGTCCTTCTACATAGCCATGATCCTGTCGGCAAACTCAGAGTTCTGTTTCCGAGCTGCCTCGAGGTCCGCCTGAAGACGGGAAGTAGAAGGACGCCCTTCGAACTCCTTCACAGCCTGGGCAGCCATCGTCGCTGCCTGGAGAGAGAGAGCGAAAGCAGACTGCATCGTGTTCCTGGATCGCTGGCGAGCAATCACATCCAAGTCGGTCATCCAGGCCTTCGGCAAAGCAGAAACAGCCCAGTTGACGTATTGCGGGACATCACAGGCCTCGCGAGGAGATCGGCTTGCGAGGAAATCCAATACCAGTGGCGGGCATGCCGAGTTAGTGCTGCGGATCCTGCATCAAGAGCAGAAGAGTTAGCACATCTCCTACGCAAGTGACAACTCAGCAAAACAAAAAAAAGTTTACCTCTCGGCATTCTCGGGGTCGCGACCGAAGTACGGTTTCCCGCGAGGGGTCTCGGCCTCGGCAATCGCCATGGCCCGCAGGAAAGCCGACGAAGGAGTAGGCTCATCGTCCAAGGGGACCTAAGAGAGCGGAGGCCCGACGATCGGCACCTCACCAGCAGGGGCAGAGGCGGGAGGTTCTCCCGACCTATGTCGCTTGCGGTTCGGCCAGAGTCCCTCCTCCCGAACCCCCTCCTCCGCTGCGATCGGCTCTACATGAGGGCTTACCTCCGGAACAAGAGGTAGTGCCACCGGAGGAACTCTACTCGACTTCTTCTGGCGCAGGCGACTCAATACTCCGGGGTTCGACATAGCAATCTCCGACGGAGGCTCCAAAAAGCGAGGGAAATGGACCTCTGCAATAAGAAACTATCAAATAATGGTTAAACACATTCTTCAAATATGACGATCGCCAAGCAAAAGGAGATCGTAGAAATTCATACATGGGACCGAAAGGTGTCGCGGAAAATGGAATAGCCGAGCAGACAGCCAATGGCTCTCTTTGTTAATCCGGCGAGCATCTAAGTCATCGTTCGGAAGACTTCATATCCGCTCCCAGACGACCAAAAAATCGAAAGGTAGTTCGTCGGCCGCCGAAATATGGAAACCTGCAAAAGGAAGACCAAATTAGATCAGTTCAGAACATATCCGAACAAAGGGGGAGTCAGAACCCGTACTCAGATTCCTCTCCCGAAAGCTAATGGGAATATTCAGCTTGCCCGTGGGATTGTCGCTTGCTGATGCCTTCCATGCACCGCCGACACAGAACCATTTCGCCGGATCGCCCCGCACCTTGTTCGGAACCCCAAGGATCACCCGACCGGAACGGCCTTGGATATGATAGCCGCTGATAGACCCCTTTTGAACCGTCAGCTTGAATAAGTGGTTCATCTCCGATGGCGAGGGATGGCGGTACAGTCAGTAACCGCCGAACAAGGTGAGGGCACAGATGATCTGGAGCCAGGCATTCGGCGTTAGCTTAAGCGGCGCCACATTCTAGACGGCCAGCAAATGGGAGATGGCAAACGACAGAGGGAACCTCAGCCCGACCGTCATTATCGCCTCAATCAGGCGACCATACCCTCCGGGGGTTGGTCGGCTCACTCGTTTTCGGCCGGCGCGAAAAGATCCACATTTGAAGGTATATGGTACCTCACCCTCCAGACGGCCAGGTCCTTCCTGGTCGCCGAGCTCCTGATCTGGCCGAGGGACCAATGAGAGCACTGCGCGGCCCGAAACAGCGACCGCTTCACCGACTAATAGGGATGGGCGATCGAGTACTCCCGATAATCGAACTTGGGGCACGGACCGGCCAACCTCTCCATGATTTCTACGAAGGCCAAATAGGCTTGGCCAAAGGCACTATGCTGCTCCCATTACGCCCTCACTACCAAATCCTTCTCCGCCTGCAAACGTTTCTGCTCATCCGCCGCCTCCCTGGCAGTGTCGGCCTCATTGAATAGTGCCTCGACTTCCGCGGGATCAATACCGGCGCGGATAGCCTCAGAAACCGTCTTCTCATGGAATTCCGCGGAGGAGCCTCCCCGGACAGTCGAAGTCCCGGCAGAAGAGGCGATGTCCATTCTAGTTGATGGAGGTACCGCAGACATTCTGAAGAAAAAAAGAGGAGAAAATGAGTGTTTCTTACCGAACGGTTGAGTAGATCGACGATCGGCAGGAAAAAGCTTCAGAAATTTTTCGACTATCTTCTTCTCTGGTGAAATCGCATAAGGTTCTTAACACTGCACCCCATCCCCTTTTTATAGGAGAAGGCAGGGGCTTCCGTGCAAATAAGGAGAATCTCGGGGGCCGAAGAGCAACCGTCGCAATTAATGCCGCACTTAAAACCCGCGTACGCGTAGTTTCAAGGACACACCAGACGAGGAATCGTAACTAACTGTTGGTCTCCCCCAACAGGAACTCGACACGTGCCCCAGAGACTTTTCCACGACTGCTATCGCTTCCCGATCATTTCAGCGACCGACCTAGTCGTCCATATTTAAAACCAATCCGCTCAAAGACGGTCGCCTGTTCCATAAAATACTGAGTCACTCGTCAAAGTTAAGCGATCGCCAGTAGAACCACCTCACCCCATGTTTCCATCATCGGAGTGAGCTGGGGGGCAATTGTTGTGCGGCGATTTATACGCCTCGACTGCGATCAGTATAAGGGACAAGCGACCGAGTTCTCGACCAAATGAGCTACGGCGAACTTGTCAGAATGAAGGTAACATTCCACCTTCGAAAACCTAGCGATCGACTCCCAAGGCGATCGCCTTTGGGCACATAGCGATCGACTCTGGTGCCCGACCAAGGACTATCGTCCCGCGCCACGAACAAGGCCTTCGTCCGTCAAAGTCTACGAAGACTGGATCACGAAGCAAGCACCTATGTGCAGATCCACGAAAGGCGCCGCAGAACGTGGATCGTTGACTCCAGCCCATAAGTAGCTGTCAGTGACAAGGACAACCTCACCTACCGACAGACCCGCCGAAAGGTCCCATGTAGGGCCTCCCAGGACAGCGCCATGAACGCGTGTTGACCTCTAATTGGTTTGCACTTCTGGCAGCCAGCAACTTCTTCGGACTTTAAGGAGACCAACCCATGTGATAAAGACGATCGCCCGCTTATTATAATACAGCAGAGGCGATCGCCCGGCAACTCCCAGTCCTATAAATAGAGAACCTCCAGCAACTGGAGAAAGGTTCCGAAAAACATTCAGATGTTCCTCTCCGAAAATACACACTTACGTACACACTTTCAGGCTCTCGACTTCCTCTGTTGAATCTATCTCAGGATTTCTCTCTCAGCACCTCTCAACCAGAAGACGGTCGGCAGAGGCAAGAACTCCCTACAGTACAGATTCGAAGAGACTCGCAAGCCCAGGAGCTCAGACTTTCAGCTAATACACACTGTGAGAGATCGTCGAATTCTCACAGTCGTCACAGCACCCCATCATTGTTACAAGAACTCACAGAGCATCATATCTGGTTCCTCCAGCAATCTTCACGCTCAATAGCTAAGATAACTAGGGTCTTTACACTCATTGTAATTGTACTTGAACATTAATATATGTACTCCAAAGTATTTGTATTAATAATATCTCGCGAGAGCATTCAAGCCCGGGACTAACAACTCCAGCAAATCTTGTGTTATTTACTTTCCCCATGGACGTGCTCTCGCATTTGTTTGTTACTTGACCATTCCAGCAATATCATCTCCGGATAATATTTTGGGTAACAACAATAATCTATGATTAGTTCCAACCACCGCCTCTATCATATATTTAACTCCTTCTGAGTAAATATATACTTCAAACTCTTATGGTCGGTGAAAATATGATAGGTGACGCCATAAAGATAATGACGCCAAATCTTCAACACGAATACCACAGCCACTAGTTATAGGTTGTGTGTCGGATAGTTGACCTCGTAAGGTCTCAGTTGCCGTGAATCATAGGCAATAACCTTCCCATTCTGCATTAGTGCACATCCGAGACTGTGTCGGGACGCATCACTATAAACCACGAATACTTCCGTCCCTTGCGGTAAGGAAAGTACATTTGCTGAAATTAAACGGCTCTTGAGTTCATCAAAACACTGCTGACATGTGTCGTACCACGTGTATTTCTATTCTTTTCGCAAAAGGTTCGTCATTGGTTGAGCGATTTTAGAAAATTCTTCCACAAATCGCCGGTAATAGCCTGCTAATCCGAGGAAGCTTCGAATTTCCTTAACATTCTTCAGAGGTTGCCAACTTCGGATCGCCTCCGTCTTCTGAGGGTCGACACGTAAACCGTCTAATGAAATTACATGTCCGAGAAACGTCACCTCGGACATCTAGAACTCACACTTCGAAAACTTTCCATAAAGTTGCTCTCGCCTCAACACGTCGAGAGCCTGATAAAGGTGGACCTCATGCTCCTCTCGGTCACGAGAATAAATCAAAATGTCATCAATGAAGACAAACACAAACTGATCCAAATAGTCGACGAAAACGCGATTCATTAACTCCATGAACACCGCAAGTGCATTAGTTAACCTAAACAGCATTACCACAAACTCATAATGACCATAGCGTGTTCGAAACGCCGTCCTTTCGATATTCAACTCTCGAATTCGCAATTGATGATATCCATATCTTAAATCGATCTTGGAAAATACTGAAGCTCCTTGAAGTTGATCTAAGAGATCATCAATATGGGGTAGATGATATTTATTCTTGATCGTCACCCTGTTCAACTCCCAATAATCAACACACAAACAAAATGAACCGTCCTTCTTCTTGACAATTACACTGGTGGTCCCCACGGAGACGCACTCGGTCGGATATAACCCTTCGCGGTCAAATCCTCCAATTGATTCTTTAGCCCCTACATTACGGTCGGGGTCATCTGATACAGTGCCTTCGATATTGGAGACGTAATAGGCTCCAACTCAATCGTGAATTCCACATCTCTCTGTATAGGCAAACCAGGTAACTCGCCTGGAAATACGTCGGCATATTCTCTCACTATAGGAATATCCGTCGACATCACTGATGATTTCTCGGTTTTGGTCATATAGCACCAATAACCAACACACCCCTAATTGAGTAATTTCACTGCATTCATCATATTAATAATTCTCCCGGAACAGCTGGGATTACCTCCCTGAAATACACATTCGACTCCATCGTCTGAAATGATAGTGACCATATGCTTACGGACACCAATGATGGCATCGTGACGATCCATCCAGTTAATACCCAAGATAACATCGTCCCTCTGTAAATCTACCACGATTAGGTTCGCCAACCAAACACGGCCATAAAGCTGAATCGGACAATCCTTAATCTCATGATTTCTGATAATTCATCTACTGTAACACCCCCCAAAACCATACGCGAGTATTACACGCCGTGGGCCCCGCACCGGAACCCACCAGGCTAAAAACCATTTACAAAAACGACAAGAAGGCCGATGCCGGTAGTATTTTCCAAAACTCACAAAATCATTTGAAAACACCAACTACCGTCAAGACAATCAAGGCCAAAAACTCGGCATAGGGAATCAGTTTTCGAAATCAAACAGATGGCATAAGGCCGAAAGCCATTTGAAAGAACTCACGCAGCGGATAAAAATACAGTTCAAGATAAATATACATCAATAATGATATACACAAACAAAATACACGATTCCCCAACAATATGCCATAGCCAGTATCGTCCGGAATCCTCGCTTCACGACCGCTACCATCAAAGTTCTCAATACCTGAAAAACAAGTCCCACAACGGGGTCAGCAATAATGCCCGACAAATAACCACAAGTACATAAACATAAATATTCACATGCCATGCATCATGAGAATAATAACCTCAACGATAACCTTACCACTTCCGGTAATCCAACGATTCTCATCAAAATCCCGATATCACGATAATACCGCATAATACCTCAATACCGAATACCTTCCCGTACACAATCTTCTATGTACGATTACCACAAAACATACCTCTATCCGGACATCCTTCCGAAATGCATACCACATACCAAGAATATCCAAAAATGACATCAACAATATCCGAATACTACAATCTTCCCAAGATTGTCCAAGTATCTCAACAATCATCAACTGTGCATTCTAATCCTTTTAGAACATCACTGAACATTCGTCAATATGCAATACAACATAAAATACTTATGAAATGTAAATGGAATTACTTATCAAAACATTACAACCGAACAAGTAAACACTTGCCTGGATACCAACACGGCAAAACCAACACCGAACTCATCGCCCTCGTCTACGAGCTCTTCAGCCCTGACTGGAACGAATCTACGGTCTTCCAACGAAGCACAACGGTAATACCTATTGATTAATCAACCTAGAACAATAATCATATCAATAATCGGACCAACTCGGTAACAAGGATCACAACATGCACAATCTGGAATTCGAACTTGTATTATGATCCAGAAATCCATCTCAAAATGGTGTAAACGAATCATCATCTTTAATAATATGAAGAAACATTCGAAGTTCTTATCAAAATCCATAAAATCCCATATAACATCGTTATATGATTATCCAACATGTTCCTCACATGTAATCATCCAAGAAAAACGATCTATTAACAAGGGAATACGAAGATTACCTTGTTTAGATGAACCAAAAAGAAGAATTCTAGAACTCCATCCAAAGAATCATGAACAATTTGAAGAACAAGGCTTGAATCCAAGCTCTCAATCTAATGTTGTTAAAGATTATCATTATACAGTGTTTGGGAATCCCAAATAACTCCCAACTCTCTCTCGCCCGACTGAAGGAAGAAGAATGGACGAAATGCCTCACAATACCCGTCTGTCCCCTTTTATAATATTCATTATTAGCGTGCGCTAACATCTCATGTTTAGCGTACGCTACAGCCTTAGCGTGCGCTAACTGACTTTGTTAGCGTGCGCTATCGAAGCCCAGAGGCTACTGCCTCGCTTCGTAAACTAGCTTACGTACGTAATGCCCATGCATTAACGTACGTAAAACATCCTGCTTAGCGTACGCAAGTCACTGACCTTAGCGTGCGCTATCCGAAGTTGACTTGCTACAGTGTTCACCTACCACTCGTGCCCCCACATGCTGACAGCATCTGACAAGGACAAGATTCCCTCTGCCCGAGCTGGAATTAGCGTGCGCTAATCATACGGTTTTAGCGTGCGCTAGCTCTACACGACAAACACTCATTGACCTTATCTGGACATGCGTCGAACATGGCCGGGTCCACCCGCCGAAAGCTAAGATTCCATTATTGGCGATCTGGTGTTAGCGTGCGTTAACCAACATGCGTTAGCGTGCGCTAACTGAATATAAAAATCAACCTGGGCCTACCTGTCGGCCACCTTCCGAAACTAACCCAGCAAGTCGTTACGTACGTTAGGGGTCCTCCTTAGCGCACGTAACCGAACCTCTTAACGTACGCTATCAATACTTCGTAGCGTGCGCTACCTGTACCCGGTAGCGTGCGCTAATGAAACACTTATAGCGTGCGCTATCGTTGCTGTGCCTAGCTATATTCAGCTATCCTCAACCAATGTCTCGACATACCAATCAAACATACGGCACAATGAATACATATACGCATTCAATAACATCATCAAACGTTCACAACGCTCTCCAACACAAATATCCATCAACGATAACCAACATATAAACGAAAAATATATATCTGAAAAATCGGGATATTACACTCTACCCCCCTTAAAAATAAGTTTCGTCCTCGAAACTTGCAACCTGTCGCCAACAACATATAAATCTAAAATCACCAAGATAACCAAGAATTATCGAATAATCCGAACAACATACTTACAGGTCTGTGAAGTCGAAGATCTCCCGTGATACTAGCATATGGCACCATTTCAAAAATCTCGACACAACAAGAATGCCAAAACAGGAATAATCACAATTTGAAAACGATTGGTCTCCGCCAAGACCACAAGAAGTTAAGAGCAATGTCGAGTTTTGTGGGATCTGTGACGCTGTGTCTCCTCACATAAAGCGCATGAGCCGCTCCTTGTCACATGCACGTATCACCGGCGTTCCACTCCACATCGAAAGCCGCACATTGCACGTGCCTCGCACCGGCGTTCACTTCCCGATTGGAGCCGCACAATGCACATGACCACTGCACCGGCGTTCACTCCCTGCCTCGTCGGTCTCGGGAACACCAACAATCCCCAAACCCACACATCACCACGACAGTACTCAAAAATCACACAGTACCAAAACAACACAATCCAAAATAGCCAAAATCCAGCTACACAAAAATCACGCAACTACCACACTGGTAGAGCCACATAACACACATGCCCGGTTATCACAAAACCATGGGCTCTGATACCATAAATGTAACACCCCCCAAACCATACGGGAGTATTACACGCCGTGGGCCCCGCACCGGAATCCACCAGGCTAAAAACCATTTACAAAAACGACAAGAAGGCCGATGACGGTAGTATTTTCCAAAACTCACAAAATCATTTGAAAACACCAACTACCGTCAAGACAATCAAGGCCAAAAACTCGGTATAGGGAATCGGTTTTCGAAATCAAACAGATGGCATAAGGCCGAAAGCCATTTGAAAGAACTCACGCAAGGATAAAAATACGATTCAAGATACATATACATCAATAATGATATACACAAACAAAATACACGATTCCCCAACAATATGCCATAGCGGTATAAATCCGAATCCTCGCTTCACGACCGCTACCATCAAAGTTCTCAATACCAAAAACAAGTCCCACAACGGGGTCGGCAATAATGCCCGACAAATAACCACAAGTACATAAACATAAATATTCACATGCCATGCATCATGAGAATAATAACCTCAACGATAACCTTACCACTTCCGGTAATCCAACGATTCTCATCAAAATCCCGATATCACGATAATACCGCATAATACCTCAATACCGAATACCTTCCCGTACACAATCTTCTATGTACGATTACCACAAAACATACCTCTATCCGGACATCCTTCCGAAATGCATACCACATACCAAGAATATCCAAAAATGACATCAACAATATCCGAATACTACAATCTTCCCAAGATTGTCCAAGTATCTCAACAATCATCAACTGTGCATTCTAATCCTTTTAGAACATCACTGAACATTCGTCAATATGCAATACAAAATAAAATACTTATGAAATGTAAATGGAATTACTTATCAAAACATTACAACCAAACAAGTAAACACTTGCCTGGATACCAACACGACAAAACCAACACCGAACTCATCGCCCTCGTCTACGAGCTCTTCAGCCCTGACTGGAACGAATCTACGGTCTTCCAACGAAGCACAACGGTAATATCTATTGATTAATCAACCTAGAACAATAATCATATCAATAATCGGACCAACTCGGTAACAAGGATCACAACATGCACAATCTGGAATTCGACCTTGTATTATGATCCAGAAATCCATCTCAAAATGGTGTAAACGAATCATCATCTTTAATAATATGAAGAAACATTCGAAGTTCTTATCAAAATCCATAAAATCCCATATAACATCGTTATATGATTATCCAACATGTTCCTCACATGTAATCATCCAAGAAAAACGAACTATTAACAAGGGAATACGAAGATTACCTTGTTTAGATGAACCAAAAAGAAGAATTCTAGAACTCCATCCAAAGAATCATGAACAATTTGAAGAACAAGGCTTGAATCCAAGCTCTCAATCTAATGTTGTTAAACATTATCATTATACAGGTTTGGGAATCCCAAATAACTCCCAACTCTCTCTCGCCCGATCAAGGAAGAAGAATGGACGAAATGCCTCACAATACCCGTCTGTCCCCTTTTATAATATTCATTATTAGCGTGCGCTAACATCTCATGTTTAGCGTACGCTACGACCTAGCGTGCGCTAATCGACTTTGTTAGCGTGCGCTATCGGCCCAGGCTACCGCCTCGCCGTAAACAGCTTACGACGTAATGCCCATACATTAACGTCGTAAAACATCTCTTAGCGTCGCAAGTCACCGACCTTAGCGTGCGCTATCCGAAGTTGACTTGCTACGGTGTTCACCTACCACTCGTGCCCCCACATGCCGACAGATCGACAAGGACAAGATTCCCTCGCCTGATCTGGAATTAGCGTGCGCTAATCATACGGTTTTAGCGTGCGCTAGCTCTACACGACAAACACTCGTTGACCTTATCTGGACATGCGTCGAACATGGCCGGGTCCACCCGCCGAAAGCTAAGATTCCATTATTGGCGATCTGGTGTTAGCGTGCG
Organism: Orobanche coerulescens; assembly: GCA_033398695.1. NCBI lineage: Eukaryota > Viridiplantae > Streptophyta > Magnoliopsida > Lamiales > Orobanchaceae > Orobanche > Orobanche coerulescens. The sequence continues at coordinate 178,474,699 of CM065807.1, read as the reverse complement.
CTAACCAACATGCGTTAGCGTGCGCTAACTGAATATAAAAATCAACCTGGGCCTACCTGTCGGCCACCTTCCGAAACTAACCCAGCAAGTCGTTACGTACGTTAGGGGTCCTCCTTAGCGCACGTAATCAACCTCTTAACGTCGCTATCAATACTTCAGTGGCGTGCGCTACTGCACCGGTAGCGTGCGCTAATGAAACACTTATAGCGTGCGCTATCGTTGCTGTGCCTAGCCATATTCAGCTATCCTCAACCAATGTCTCGACATACCAATCAAACATACGGCACAATGAATACATATACGCATTCAATAACATCATCAAACGTTCACAACGCTCTCCAACACAAATATCCATCAACGATAACCAACATATAAACGAAAAATATATATCTGAAAAATCGGGATATTACACTATAAATGTAACACCCCCAAAATCTAACAGGGAATATTACACGCCACAGACCCTCTTCGTGAGGATCCGCCAGGCTAAACATCGAAACAACATAATACATCACATGTCGACACGACAAAATCACGAACCATTAGACCGATTTGGTCTTTTGTCACTTTCTTAAAAATCAAAAATACACAACTCTATCCAGACTCGTACCCACGCAAAGGTAAAATACTTCATAACATAGACAATATGACAGCGAAAAAGACAATACAATGGACTCCGACTAACTGAACCCAAAATTGGCCTTCGTGTGATTAGTATCATTCGTCTTTCATCATTCCTCGTACCGATCCTGTGTCTTGCTCCCGAAAACCTGCATGTACCTGTACACAATACAGATATCCACCCCCGATTACTCGGGGGTTAGCAAAACTCCACTGTTTCGCTAGTGCAAGTATAAAGTGCAAATACGAGCCATACACAACACATTTCGAGAATACAACGAAAGACTTCCCGAGATATGTTATTTGGTTAAAAAAAATAGTTCAAGTCTTGAAACTAGAAACGAAACAAGTAAGCACTTTGAAAACACTTCCAAATCTCGGGAGTTTTTAAAACATTTGAAATAGAAAAGTTCTGAATTCCTCGAAAGCCACTTAGGGTCACAGCCCCAAAGTTCATTTTTCCAAAAATGCAAATCCATTAACAAGACACGGGGTCCATGGCCCAACCATTTCGATCACAAAACACAGGGCCCACGACCCGATCATCCACAGCGATTCACTTACAAAGACACTTTACACATAACACATTATTCTCATGCCATTCTAGCCAAACACCAAGACCTGATATATAATGTATCTCGACCCCGAGTGCAAAGCATTGTGATACTCCGGACATATCACAATTAATCATCAAAACATCACCATCAACATCACAGAAACCAAACTTGGTAACCCGTGGCCGTACCCATTAGTATCGGCCCCCAGAGGTCCCATCGAACCGTCCCCAGGTGGAAGAACATCAACACACGCACCCAAGTCCACTTCCGTGGCCGTACCCATTAGTATCGGCCCCCAGAGGCCACATGCCATCCCCAGGTGGAAGAGTAACAACTCACAGATTACAAAACCAAAACTCTCAAAGGTCAAACACACAAAATATATATAGTCGGGGTACCTTGCTAGAATGGCCATATTATCCAACACGTACTCACGACCCAGAACTATATCAATTCACAAGGGAGCACAAGATCTCAACAGCACCGAACGACACAACCAATATCACAAAAACTCACATATTCATCCATAACCACGTGACTCCAAGCACATAACTTGACAAGAGAATTACACTTTACATTTACCGACGCCATAATCATACATAATGACATCACACGAAAGTAAGGTGATCATATACTCGACACTAGCACACATAATCAACTAAGCATATTAATTCCCGACTCACACGGGTCACCTTTACGAAAACCATGATGGTAAATATACCGATTCTTTTGAAAAATGATTATAAATATTTATTTAGCACATATTGACACGTAGCAACCATTATATCCACAAAACACGTAATGTATGGGCAAGATACTTGCCTCGAAATCAATTTGTGAATACTCGACGAAAGCGGCTCGGTGAAACACTCCAAAATAGTCCCGAAACAGCCGAAACAGCTTAAACAGCCCCAAACCGACCACCTTCACGAGAAATCAATAACAACACAATCACCACGAGAATAACACCGCTACGAATCAACAACACTAAACGAAATCTCAATCGACACTAAGAAACTACAAGGGTTCAAGGGTTCGTTCCAAGAAAGCCAAAATCATGATCCGGTGAGATGAAGTCGATAAACGAGTTACTAATCCGTAGATTACAACCAATACAACAAGAATTACATGACCAATTCATCATAATCGGCCCGCATTGAAATCAAAAGGAAAACCCCAAAAAATATCAAGAACATAAAACAACCCGATAAAAACATGAAAAAGAAACTCCAACCTGGGGGTTAATATAAACAAGACTAGATAACAACAAGGGAATCAACAATTTCGGATTGGAATCATGAAATCACGATAAACCCCAAATTATCCCGAAAGTAGGGTTTTAAGAAGAAAATACCTCAATTAAAATGGCGAAAGATGTTGGGATGTTGTTAAATCCGTACTAGGAACTCAAAGATATTGATGGGTGATGATATCAGGCCAAAATCCATACTTATACGCCCTCAAGATCGTCTAGATCGCCGGAAGGAAGAAAGGGGAGGAAGCAAAGACGAAAGTTGACCTCGGCAGTCTTATATATAAGGGCCACAGTTAGCGCACGCTAAGGTATGTGTAGCGTGCGCTAACGGCTGTAAAATGCAGTCCAGAACCCTCTGCCAGATCCGTTAGCGCGCGCTAATATATGTATTTAGCGTGCGCTAATTATACAGTGAGTAGTCTTTGCTATTACGACCATAACTCCTTCGTCCGGACTCCGATTGACTCGCCGTTTGAACCATTGGAAAGCTAGTTTGATGCTCTATCACATTGTAAAGTTTCAGAATTTTTAGACTTTACAAGCGCTGGTGGTGATCTTACAAAGTCGACCAAATGCACAAAAACGGTACTCCTCGACAAAACAATAATTATTCAACATGCAACGAAACACTAACGGACAACACCAACGATCCAAATCGAAAACGAACACATAACAAAGCAAGATATACTATTAGCTCGACTTACGCAATGATAAGTCGTACCCGACGAACACCACAACACGGTACATCGTGCCGTACCCAACATAGGGGAAAATCTCAAGAAATCGCCAATAGAACAAAATGAACGGCGCAATCGACAAAAATTCAAAAATAACCGGAACCGAGAATCTCGGGTATTACATTCTACCCTCCTTAAAAGAAGTTTCGTCCCGAAACTTAAAACATGAAACAATCCAGGCAGAGCAACTCTAGATGACACATGATTCCGATAACTCGAAGATCGGGAAAGACGATACGAAGGCAACCACCCCAAAACTTTAGGAAATTACAAAATGGCCCAAACGCCTGAAACATCACGATAAGAAAACGTATAACCAAACCGAACTTCAAAAAACGTCTAACAAGGTTAAACGGACTTACGGGGAAATACGAACAACAATTTCGAAGGGGACTCGCAAGAATCGATCTCAAATGTGGAAAAGTCGCCAAAAAGCATGGAACTCAGCAAAACGACACCGAAACGAACTCGGATGTTAACAAGTGTAGAATGAAACATTCACAGAAGGACGAAACGGTCAGATACGATCCGTTAAAATGGAATCCTGCCAAAAAAAGAAATTTACCGAAAATCGAAAATTGCGGATATTACATCATATCACCTTTAAAAGAGGTTTCGTCCCCGAAACATAAACAACGAGAATGAAGTGCTGGAGTAGCAACTTTCCCGGCCATATCCTCTTGGTCCCGCATCTGATCTCCATGACTAACTATACCGCGGTCACGACCGTATCCTCTGTCCCTAGACATACTAAGCGGATTCTCACTCGATACGATGGCACATTTTCGCGAAAATAATATGCTAAAGTACCAACCCAGCACGACATAACACATAAGGTAATTGATAACAACTAAATAAGAAAATCCACGAGGTATCCTTTTAAATGATTTCATTTGGAAATCCTTGGATTCGTGCGCTATTCAAAATAAAACCTTGAAAGCATTTTTGGTACCTCGGTTTGTTTCATCAAAAAGCATAAACAACGGACTTTAACCGTCTCATTTGACATCACTTGCAAAGCAATATTTTTTTTAAACATCATCATTATAGAGTGATTCAAGATCACGCACGATAACTGGCTCAGTATAGAAAACTTTTCTAAACCCGAGTTTGAAGTTTCAAATCGAGTAAGATTCTTTATCGTCCACAGTATATTGTTGAAAATAAAAATTGTATTGATTTTTGAAAATAAAGATTTTATGATGTGAAAGATTTCTGAAATCATATACTCGGATTATTTGAAAATACAACAATACGTCAAAAATCATTTTCGAAAATCCTCTCAACACTACACAAAAATCAACGACGGTAATATTTTACAAAATGTCTACATGTACTTTAAAACAACTCTTTCAAATACTGTCGAGGTTTTATTTGAGAATCCGAGGCCAGCTTGCCAATTCTAAATAATTTTCAAAGTACGCACAGAGCCGCCGATTAATCGAATCGTCGAAACTTTATGAAATTTTCAGGGTGGCGTTTTCAAACACACACACAGCAGACATAATTTAAACAAAATCAATTATCACCTAGCGCTACAAAAAGTTCTAACACTTATTCCCACACAACAGTTGCATCACTAGACAACACACATAAAATACCGCCGAAGATGATTGACTGCAAAACATAGACCTGACGGCTAAAAATGCGGTTCCATAGCCTTTGCCCATGCTGATTAGCGCGCGTTACAACAAAGATTAGCGTGCATTAAACATGCCACGTTAGCGCATGTTAGCCTCGTACCAAGCCTGCGCTAACTGCTCTAATCGACAACACGATTGCAAACATATATTAGGTAATACCAGACTCGAATGTAACAAATAAGTAACCACATACGAGTCTAAATGTCATCGACTCACATAATTATAACATCTCACAAGCAACCATCAAAAGAAAATCATCCTACAAAAACGAAAATTTTACTTCTCAATAAAGAGGACTATCTCAACACATACATACCGATGGACTCAACATTCACGTTACTATTTTAATCATAAAACTGGCACCACTGCCCAACAATGAGAGTATCATCAATACACATCTTCTGACTAACATTCATGAAACCGGAAAGTTACAAACGAGAGTCACGTCTTGAGTATATTTTGTAGACCTTATTTGAGTTAAAAATTCGTGTTTTGGAAACTTATAGTATGAGATGAAACTGCAATATCGGTAGATGAAGTCTAAAAAATTTTGACCTTGAGGTCATCATACAAAAATCAAAATTTTTCCTCCCTTGGAGAACATTTTAAAAAAAAATTACAACTCCCCGAAAGCCTTTCGAAAACTTAAAATTCCAAGGTTGTTACTCTTGCAAGAAAAACAGTTCATACAAGGATACATTTAGCAGTATCACTCTTCATTCTAGCACAAAACGAGAATCGACAAATATATGTCACTTACTCACGATGCACCTTCAAATACTACTACATAACACAGAATCACACAGGCTCGTATAGCTCGTGGTACAACATGTAGTAGGGAGACTTACATCCACAGATCGCACGAAGATGATGGTTGCACCATGATACTAATCACGTCCGACATCCCAGACGACGCGTCGCAACACGACATCAGTCAGACTCAATCTGACAAGACAAGACCCAACAATACACGACTGGACCCGACAACCTAGGTTTCCGCAACCTAATCTCTGATACCATAAATGTAACACCCCCAAAATCTAACCGGGAATATTACACGCCACAGACCCTCTTCGTGAGGATCCGCCAGGCTAAACATCGAAACAACATAATACATCACATGTCGACACGACAAAATCACGAACCATTAGACCGATTTGGTCTTTTGTCACTGTCTTAAAAATCAAAAATACACAACTCTATCCAGACTCGTACCCACGCAAATGTAAAATACTTCATAACATAGACAATATGACAGCGAAAAAGACAATACAATGGACTCCGACTAACTGAACCCAAAATTGGCCTTCGTGTGATTAGTATCATTCGTCTTTCATCATTCCTCGTACCGATCCTGTGTCTTGCTCCCGAAAACCTGCATGTACCTGGACACAATACAGATATCCACCCCGGATTACTCGGGGGTTAGCAAAACTCCACTGTTTCGCTAGTGCAAGTATAAAGTGCAAATACGAGCCATACACAACACATTCCGAGAATACAACGAAAGACTTCCCGAGATATGTTATTTGGTTAAAAAAAATAGTTCAAGTCTTGAAACTAGAAACGAAACAAGTAAGCACATTGAAAACACTTCCAAATCTCGGGAGTTTTGAAAACATTTGAAATAGAAAAGTTCTGAATTCCTCGAAAGCCACTTAGGGTCACAAATTTCAAAGTTCATTTTTCCAGAAATGCAAATCCATTAACAAGACACGGGGTCCACGGCCCAACCATTTCGATCACAAAACACAGGGCCCACGACCCGATCATCCACTGCGATTCACTTACAAAGACACTTTACACATAACACATTATTCTCATGCCATTCTAGCCAAACACCAAGACCTGACATATAATGTATCTCGACCCCGAGTGCAAAGCATTGTGATACTCCGGACATATCACAATTAATCATCAAAACATCACCATCAAACTTGGTAACCCGTGGCCGTACCCATTAGTATCGGCCCCCAAAGGCCCCGTCGGATCGTCCCCAGGTGGGAAACCACTTCCGCGGCCGTACCCATTAGTATCGGCCCCCAGAGGTCCCGTCGAACCGTCCCCAGGTGGAAGAACATCAACACACGCACCCAAGTCCACTTCCGTGGCCGTACCCATTAGTATCGGCCCCCAGAGGCCACATGCCATCCCCAGGTGGAAGAGTAACAACTCACAGATTACAAAACCAAAACTCTCAAAGGTCAAACACACAAAATATATATAGTCGAGGTACCTTGCTAGAATGGCCATATTATCCAACACGTACTCACGACCCAGAACTATATAAATTCACAAGGGAGCACAAGATCTCAACAGCACCGAAAGACACAACCAATATCACAAAAACTCACATATTCATCCATAACCACGTGACTCCAAGCACATAACTTGACAAGAGAATTACACTTTACATTTACCGACGCCATAATCATACATAATGACATCACACGAAAGTAAGGTGATCATATACTCGACACTAGCACACATAATCAACTAAGCATATTAATTCCCGACTCACACGGGTCACCTTTACGAAAACCATGATGGTAAATATACCGATTCTTTTGAAAAATGATTATAAATATTTATTTAGCACATATCGACACGTAGCAACCATTATATCCACAAAACACGTAATGTATGGGCAAGATACTTGCCTCGAAATCAATTTGTGAATACTCCGAAACAAAGCAAAAACCCCAAAAACCGACCACCTTCACGAGAAATCAATAACAACACAATCACCACGAGAATAACACCGCTACGAATCAACAACACTAAACGAAATCTCAATCGACACTAAGAAACTACAAGGGTTCAAGGGTTCATTCCAAGAAAGCCAAAATCATGATCCGGGTGAGATGAAGTCGATAAACAAGTTACTAATCCGTAGATTACAACCAATACAACAAGAATTACATGACCAATTCATCATAATCGGCCCAGAATTGAAATCAAAAGGAAAACCCCAAAATATCTCAAGAACATAAATCAACCCGATAAAAACATGAAAACGAAACTCCAAACTGGGGGTTAAGATAAACAAGACTAGATAACAACAAGGGAATCAACAATTTCGGATTGGAATCATGAAATCACGATAAACCCCAAATTATCCCGAAAGTAGGGTTTTAAGAATAAAATACCTCAATTAAAATGGCGAAAGATGTTGGGATGTTGTTAAATCTGTACTAGGAACTCAAAGATATTGATGGGTGATGATATCAGGCCAAAATCCATGCTTATACGCCCTCAAGATCGTCTAGATCGCCGGAATGAAGAAAGGGGAGGAAGAAATGACGAAAGTTGACCTCTGCAGTCTTATATATATCACAATAAGCTAGCGCACGCTAAGGTATGTGTAGCGTGCGCTAACGGCTGTAAAATGCAGTCCAGAACCCTCTGCCAGATCCGTTAGCGCGCGCTAATATATGTATTTAGCGTGCGCTAATTATACAGTGAGTAGTCTTTGCTATTACGACCATAACTCCTTCGTCCGGTCTCCGATTGACTCGCCGTTTGAACCATTTGAAAGCTAGTTTAATGCTCTATCACATTGTAAAGTTTCAGAATTTTTAGACTTTATAAGCGCTGGTGGTGATCTTACAAAGTCGACCAAATGCACAAAAACGGTACTCCTCGACAAAACAATAATTATTCAACATGCAACGAAACACTAACGGACAACACCAACGATCCAAATCGAAAACGAACACATAACAAAGCAAGATATACTATTAGCTCGACTTACACAATGATATGTCGTACCCGACGAACACCACAACACGGTACATCGTGACGTACCCAACATAGGGGAAAATCTCAAGAAATCGCCAATAGAACAAAATGAACGGCGCAATCGACAAAAATTCAAAAATAACCGGAACCGAGAATCTCGGGTATTACATCTACCATCGGGTAGACCAATGACATACGACTCACAACTAGTAGCACTACCCAGACGTAGTCTACTCAAACAAGACTAGGAAATGAATGAATGCGATGCACCAGTGTCAAAAGGTTACACACAGGTTGAGATAAAATTTCGTGTTTACCTGAGATCATCCAGGCCTTCAGGTCATCGCTCCTCTTCATCTCGTGAATTCGGGGCTTGCCAGCCCCCGAAGTGGATGCTCCTGTCTGATAAGTATGAGTCCCGCCTATAGATGCTCCCGTCGTCTTAAACAGCACGGACTGAGTGGCCTGATTCTGAACCGCTGATTGCTTCGGGGCCTGAGATGCCACTGGAGTATGCTTGGAGTCTCTTCGACAGAAATGGACCTTATGCCCGACAATCCCACAATTGAAACAAGTGATAGTCTGCCTCGAACACCTAGTGCTGAAATGACCCGGCACTCCACAGTTGAAACAGGTGATTGCCGAACTAGCCGCTCGGGGCTGAGATCCTGCGGGTCTATACGCTGTAGGAGGTCGCTCAGCAAAAGTAGAGCCCACATGAGGCTTCTTGAAGGTTGCCTGCCTGCCATCAGACTGATTACGTTCCTTCGATTTCTTGCCAGAAGATGAAGTTGATGCTTCGCAACTTTCTTTGCAGTAAGCTCATAAGTAAGAGATTTCTCGATTAAATCGCCCAGAGTGGTGCAATGATGATTAAGCAATTGTATCTGGGCCATCATGCCCTGCATAAAGTGAGTGGATCAACCTGAACACCTTCTGATTGAGCTATGTTCCGGGTACGACTCCATGACAGTGAGTGATTATATCCGGGTGAATGAGTGGCAGCATCGCTTCTTGTTGAATTAACATTACTCCTCGCATTCGCGCATGTATTCACACGAGCTCCCTGGTTTCGGCCCGCACTGCGGCCCCTTCCCCTGCGTCCTCTGACAGCTCTTTCCATACTGACGTACGTAGGAAAGTCACATGATAATTATAGATCTCGCATGAATACCGCATTATGATTACGTCATGAAATGCTGATAATGAGCATACACGCTCTAACACAATGATGAGATGAATGATCAACTGAGGTGACATGATTATCTGATGACATTCTTGAAATGATTATCTTGAACAAGCTAACAAAATTAATGATACGTTCCTTACGATCAACAACTGAGTAATGAAATGAACTGAGTGATTAATGAGTTAACATGATCGACATGATCAAAATGAAAATGATGATTGAGGATTGTTGATTGTTGAATGATGAATGAATGATTCTTATTGCCAGAAATTATACCATGGCGTTAGAAATCTTATTGTTCTTTAGTCTGAGGGGCTTGGCTCTTGCACAGGTAACACGTGACACGAAAGTCCAATAATACTAGTCTGATGAATGATGATTTCAAATGAGACATGACTCGGAAGGTAGTATTCAAAACCACGCTCCGATACCAACTTTGTAACACCCCAAACTAGGTGACTATTATAGTGCCGTGGACCCCCGATTGGGACCCACCAGGTGAATGAAAATTAATGACTTACATAATATAATTGTAGTACTGAACTACATTATAAAATTAATTAATCCGATGAGAAGTTTCATTATAACACACCCAAGATAATACCGAATACATGTATATTTTATATAGAGATAAAATATACAACACGGAATAAAAACGAGTATTCAAACGGAAGTCTGAAGCGGAAATAAAATGAAGAAACACAAATGACTGAAAAGGACTGGGGCCCCCTACTAGTATCACTGTGATTCCTCGCCGTCAACGTTCTCTTCCCGTGTTTTTGCCTTGCCATGACCTGAAAACAATATCCCCCAACGGGGTCAGTTACACAGAACAACTGTAACACCCCGAGATATTCGGAATAATTACAGCGCCGTAAACCCTTTAAGTAAGGATTTACAAGGCTAATTAGAAGAAATGTAAACATAATACAACAGTACCATAAAAGTTCAAAATACAAAACCAGTTTCAGCTGATCAATTGAGTTCATTAATACAACCATCTCGAAATATTATTAAAACACACGTACTCGAGTACTGAAAGTGAACCAAGAAGACAAATCACAATAACAATAAACATCACTGAGCCCTTTGTCGTCACGTCGGTACTGTGGCTGTTTTCCCGCTCCTCGGCTACCTGAACATCAAAACAAATGTCCACCCCCGAAGGGGTTAGCAAAACGATGCTAGTACAAGTATCATATTAAACAAATCGAATATGTAACAACAATGCATAACAAAATACACAACACGGACTTTCGCTACCGGAATCCAACAATGCGAATCCACAAGATTCCATTAACACAGTATGGGTATTCCAATGATCCAGCGCCCTCAGCATAGATCCCAAGATGATCCCGTCGGACCAACACTAGGTGGACATCCGATCCAGCGCCCTCAGCATAGATCGCACAACATACACAAACATAACTCATGCATACATATATGCAAAATCGCTATGTCTATCAACATGAACATATAAACACTCGATAATGAATATCATACAATTCAACGAAATAAATCCCATGATCAACAACATGAATAAACCACATGCATGCTCAAAATACCAACATTAACAAATTACGATACTTGCCTTAGAATGGTGGTAAGGGTTGTTACTATGAAGAAGAAATCTTCAACCAGTTCGAAGAACTCTCACTCGATTAGTCCACCAAAACCCAAACCTTCAACGAATAATAACACTAGTATAACTAACGATTCCGGATAATCGATTTAACCATCAAGAACATCAAAAAGAGCTTGATATACTCAAACATAAGAGCTTACTACGCTGCCCTATATCAATTCGGATTTGAATCAACATTAGGATACTAACCCGACAAAACACGTAGTATCCTACCTAAGATCAATGTATCCTAAGGTCGGAATATTCAATACATCACAGGGTAATTCTTCTTACAATGATTCTAATCATGTTCTTCATTTACCCAATCCAAACAATATATCGAAATTACTCCGTAAAACACCACAAGAACTTAATTACTAAGTTCACTTGATACATCATCTTCATCTTCAAAAAAAATATCCTATGTTCAATCTATTCAATACCCGAATACGTATAATTTCATTATGTAATACATAAGGTCTTGATAATCTCCATAAACTGGCCATAATAAGTTATGTAGCTTCCTGATTGTGCTAAGGAGTTCAAACACTACAAGGTTCAACGTTCTAAATGATGTTCGACTACGCACGAATTTAACTGACTAGATAATCTCAAAACATGTTCAAAACATCCTTAAGAATAATACTCCAGTTGGTGAAGAATCACCTACCTCGAAATAGTGAAGAACAAGGAGGAACTTGAAGAAATCCAACACCGAGAGCTTGAACACCAATCTCCAATGATCTAAAATCTTCAAACTCGATCGAGGATGATGATATGAGAGGTTTAGGATGGAGGGAGTGACTCTCTATGTCTCACAAATCGAGTTTGGGAAGTGATGAATTCTGAAAAATGAAAAAGGGTGCTGTCCTATATATAGAAAATGGTTATTAGCGCGCGCTACGGCCATATCCATAGCGTGCGCTAACGGGCCTGTAGTCTACTGTTTCTGCCTGGTCTCGACTTAGCGTATGCTAACATCCCTTTACGTGCGCTAAGTTCATAAATTAGCGCACGCTACCACTTATATAGCGTGCGCTAACGGCCATACGAAGCTTACTGACCTCACTGTACTCAATATTTAGCGAGCGCTATCCTCATACCAGTAGCGTGCGCTAAACAGCATTGACTCGGCTTTTTCCAAAAGCCGTCCAGGTTCATCCCGACATGTCCCGAACAAGATCCGCGGCTGATCTCACCTACTACTCTGTCTTAATCAAGTTGACTATGTATAGCGTGCGCTAAGGTTCATACACAGTGTGCGCTACGAACCCAAATTAGCGTACGCTATGCCTAGTCATTAGCGTGCGCTACAAGTACAAAAATTACAATTTTGAACACAATTATGAAATCATACGCCCAACAACACCGGATCATGAAATACGCTGGATAATACTTAGATTAAATACAACATAAACAATGTCACAGTGTTCAAAAACACAATAGAATCTCGGGTATTACAACAACTGTAACACCCCCAAGATATTCGAGGAGAATTACAGCGCCGTGGACCCCTACATGGGACCCACCAGGCTAACACAAGAAAACACCACTCGACTAACCGCCTCGGTTAGCAAGGAAACAATTGTTAACAATAAGAACATAAAACAACACGTCCGGTACAACCGGCATAAATAACATCAACCGACAAATACAGTAACTCCAACGAATACCAATCACAATCTGAAAGGAAAAGCCTAAGTACTCGCGAGTACAATCTATAAGTTTACAATTTGGAAAACATCCACATCAAAAGAGACAGTAAGAAATAACAAGACTCGATTGCACATGTCAACAACCTTGGCCGACATCCTCGTACCATCCCAGCGTCCGCTCGTCTGGCTGAACATAACCTGAAATCCATAACAAGAATTTCCCCGACAACGGGTCCCCAAAGGGGTTAGCAATTACGCTAGTACAAGTAATCAAGGCAAACCAATCGCTTACACATTTCATAGTACATGCACCAATATCATTTCGAAAACCAAAACAAGACATGTCTTTTCCTAAATAAATAATAAACAATTAGCCTTGAGAACAGGCAAAGATACATTCTCACTCGGGGCCTCACAGGACCCTAACGAGTTGGCTACAATTACGTAAAAACAAAACCACACACACGCTATGCCGTGAGAACAGGCGGCAAAGATACATTCTCACTCGGGGCCTTGCAAGGACCCTAACGAGTTGGCTAGCAGACGAAACTCGTGAAATCCAGGCGGCGGATAGATTTCCCTCCTTGACCCCGTCGGGCCAACACAAGGTGAGTAATTTACAAACAATATACATTACCATTTCACGTTAAGCATAAAGGTTTCCAAAAATACTTGCCTTGAATTATTGACGACGCAACGAACGGAAAGGAAAGTCACCGACGAACGCTAGGAACCAACGAGACCGAACCTAACGATTCGAAGAATACAATCACAACCACTTCTAAACGATTATGGAAATGAAATACTCCCGGAAACCCGCCTACGATTCATGTATATTCGTATATAAACAACAACGAGGGCGGACCACAACCGAACCCTCTCGATTCCGTAAAAATCACGAAATATACCATGAATCCGTAGGGAAACTAAGAATACCAACAAGAATAATCATATTCATCATGAATCCATCAACGAAATGGAAAGAATCGGACAAAACCCCAAAATCCCCAATTATCCAAAAAGGTAGGGTTTCAAGAGATATTACCTTGAGTGATTCAAGTATTAAGATCCGTAGAACACGCGTTAGATTGATTATCCGAGCCTCACAACCGAAAAGAAATGATGAAAATCGACCCCCGGATGAAGAACTCTCCCCCTCTATGACTTCTCTCTCGCGACGCAGGAAAAAGAAGAAGGGAAATGAGCTGTTCACGCTCAAAACGACACATTTATAGTGCAACACAGCAGAACCTATCGGCCAGCCTATCGGCCGATAGGCCCAACCGATACCCATACGGAATGCCGGCAGTAGAGTCTATCGACCCCCCTTATCGGCCGAAAGGCTCCTGGAAGTTCGAAGGTGAAGAAATTTACATATCGGCCAGCCTATCGGCCGAGAGGCCCAACCGATATCCACACAGAATGCCGGCAGTAGAGTCTATCGACCCCCCCTATCGGCCGAAAGGCTCCTGGAAGTGCTCGGCCAAAAACTGAAACGACCATAACTCTCTCGTCCGGACTCCGATTGACTCACCGTTTGAACCATTGGAAAGCTAACTCGATGTTCTATAATATTGCAAAGATTTATAATTTTTGGAGTTACCAAAAATTAATGGTGATCTAACAAAGACGAACTCATACTTAGAAAAGTCGTTTAGTAATCCTGAATTCAACAAAACGACACCGAAACCCGAACCTGAATACGAACCGAAGATACGGTTACGAAGTACTCACAAAGACGAATCTAAGAGCTAGTAGGACACACAATTCCGACCACCCGAAGGCTCGAAATTCGACAACGGAAGGTAATTACCCCAAACTTTGGGAAATTACGAAAATGGCCCAAATGCCCGAAAATCACCATACGTCAACGAATAATCAAACCGAAGTTCACAACACGTATAACAACGTTAAATGAACTTACGAAAAACCCCAAACGACAGTTTCGAACGAGATTCGCAAGAACCGAACTCAAGCGCGGAAAAGTCGCTAAAAAGCACGGAACTCAACAAAGCAGCACCGAAACGAACTCGGATGATAAAAAGTGCAGAATTAAATATTCTCAGAATGACGAAAAGGTCATGAGCGAGCCGACAAAACGGACTCCGGCCGAAAAAAGAAATTCACCAAAAATCGAAAATTGCGGATATTACATTCTACCCTCCTTAAAAGAAGTTTCGTCCCGAAACTTAAAATAAGTAGGGAGAAGCAATATCCCTTGCCAGGAAAACTCGACGAGATACACAAAACCGAAAACTCGCGCCCGACGGCGAAACACTGCAAGGAACGCAAAGAGACATACGGCGAGAAAATACGCTCTAGGGCGACTAACGCAACGTCACCGGTAGAGACATAATAAAATCAACGAGTGACAAGCATCATCAAATAGACAATACAATCGAGTCGATTATCCGAACAATCACAAAACTCAACGAACGAAAATCAATATGATTGACCAACCCAACGGTTCACCAATCAAATGCGAGCCAAACGCTGAATAAATACGGAATTCCACCGCCCAAGGGTTGGAAGATCGAAAACGAGACTAATTTCCCAAACTTAAGGAAATTACGAAGGAGCCTGAACGCTCAACAATCACGAAACGAGAACAAAAACCGAACAAACAAACGATCGAGACAACAAAGATCGAACAATCATGTCCGAAACACGAAGGATAATAAAACTCAAACAACAACTCCCAGGATGATCTGGTGAGAACTACCAGGAATGCATTCCCATAAGATCCACAGGATAGGGAAGAGCGATTGAAAAGTCACAGCGACAAACGAGTTATTCCAAAACAATACCACACTCGTTCGATCAACAATAGTAAGGGATAGGGAAAGTTTAGAAATGTCAACGAACATAAACGAGTCGACAGAGTCGAAAATACAGAAGTTCCAAATCCGATCCACTTCGAATAAAAGAACTAGTAGGACCAAAAGATGTTACTTCCGAACAAGGTTCACAAGAATCGAACCGAACTCGGAAAAGTCACAGCGATAACCAGATCGACCCAAAACAAGATCACAGCTCGTTCGAATGATGAACCCGAAATACAAAACAAGTTCAAACAGTATCAACGAACACGAGCTAATCGATAGACTGGAGAAAGAGAAAATATAGAAGTCAAAATAGTACGGCTATTACCTTTGACCTCGCCCCCGAAACTCACCACAACGGAACCAAGGTAACAATACAACAAGCAACCGACACAATGTGGAACAATCACCGATGCACACAATCATACCAACCCGATCTCTAACAGCTTGCATATATGCGATAACGCATAAACCGCTACGAGGCGACAACATCCAATACCAATCTCACACCCCTCGCAGAGGCTACCACGACAACTGTGTGGCGAACGACTCAACGCTCACACCACCAATTCAACAATGTACCGGGGTTAACACCCTAACGAGAGCACGGACATCACACATATATTCCCGGACCACAAATAGGAATGATAGGTTTTGAAAACGAAAACCATCTTTTGAAAATAGCTTGCAAGCACCAGTTGATCTTGAGTATCATATATCAAAAAAAAATAGTACAAACATCGTCATCGAGACTTAAAAAAAATCATATTGCGTTTGAAAAAAAAAAAGAAATGAAGACACCTTTCGTTAAATTAAAACTTTTCAGCTATTTTCGACCTTCGGGTCTAAGCGAATGCGTTTCTAAATCATTAGAAATATCTCAAAATATTTTGATCCTCAAAGTAGGATAATTTTGAAACATAGCGTGGCACTAGTAGGCATCTTGAGAGCACTGTGAGAAAATAATTCATTTTCAAAGTACGTCTCGAGGTTTATTTTCTAAGATACTCAAGGTTTTTCAGAAGTACAATAGGCCAAAATGCCCAAAATTTGCACGTATCAACATTCACTTAAACACATCATATCACACGCATTAAATCGCTCAAAATTACGACAATGATATACAATCCTCAGGATATGTTTAACAACATCGTTAAAACAACAATCAGTTTATCAAAACTGGATGGAAAACGATATCAAGAACAAAACTCCCGACCAAAAAAAAAAAAAAAAAAAAAAACACTGTTAGCGTGCGCTAACCCAAAGTGTTAGCGTGCGCTAATGAGAACTCGACTACCCGGTAGCTCCCGGATCGCTCGAACTACTGTAGCGTGCGCTATCCTCCCCTTAGCGTGCGACCAACGCACTCTTGCGCGCGCTAGCCGCAAAGCGTAGCGTGCGCTAATGACCAACAGAGACACCAACAGAACATATCAGAAAGATTACATGACGTAAACCTTTCTCACACAAAGTTTACTGTGCTAAGCACAATTTCCCACGTCATTTCAAAAATGCTTAAAAGATCAATGACGGTAATATTTTCCAAAACTCACAAAAATCATTTGTCAAACCATCATGAAATATTCAAGACCAAAATGCCAAAACTTGATTCAAGGAATCGGTTTTACGAAATAAAACTCGGTTGCAAAATACCGAAAGCCGTTTGAAAGAACTCACGCAATGGATAAAATACGGTACGAAAATACATCAAAGAAGGATTTACACTCCTCGTATAAACCAAATACGAGAGTCTAATAAATACATATCGTGAAATCAAAATCCACGAAGGATTCCATCATTTAACGACTAATCATACAAATAACTCGTGTCACACGAGGCACAACACACGGAAGGGAGTTTAACTTCCATAGGTCGCACTTAAGTGACGACCACACCTCGATACTAATCACGACCAATGATCTCAAACGACGCTCGCGATGCGACTAAGTCGACAAAAATCCGTTAAGACAAAACTCGACAAACACAACATGATTCGACTAGGTTTCCCGTGCTAACTGATTTTTAAAATCGTATACTCTAGTCATTCGAAAATAAAACCGGTAAGTTAAAAATCGCTTTCAAGACCCTTTTAAACACGACAAGGGCTTAACAATGGTAGCATTTTATAAAATGTCCTAAAACACTTTTAAACATGACCTTTAAATACGACACAAGGTTTTATTTGAAAATACAAGGTGGCTCGCCCAAATTCATGTCACTTTCAAAACCCACAATACGATCAAGTCTAAGAAATTTTCAAGCATGCACGCCGCATGTATTATTATTAATAGAAACACATTGGTCGTAAATAATAATAATTAGCCAAGTACCAACAATTCCGGACACACTCATATACGACATTCAAAATCACCGGTTCAAAAGCGCAACTCTAAATACTAATTCCAAGCATATGTCAAACTATCTCTCCAAGTTTAACAACAGTAACCAAAGATCACCGATTTGGACATATGTCGAAACCACTACGTGAGTTTCTCAACTCATCGGTACATTCGGCTCAACATAAATTTAGTATATCGCAATTACCAAACACAGATTTCATCACACAGAAAAGACTAGAGAGTCAAGCCCTCTCACAATATACCACGGAGCAAAACTCGGATCTTTCGATCACCAACGATCCCACTAACGCTAGGAAGTTTAGCGATGGAAAGCTCGCAAAACGACAAACGGTCAAGCCCAAGACGGCGCACATACTCCAGAGAGACAAAGGACTGCGTAATACTAGAATCAAAAGTACACGAACCGGATGGATCGAAAACAACTCGACAATAAGTACGAGAGAGGCAATCACGCTCAAGAAGTGGAATTTCAATACGAAAACAAGAGAATCGAGTAAGGAAAACTTACGAGCACCGGATGTACCGAGATGCCTGCAGCGGTGTGACAATGTGCAAAACAGAACACAACTAGACCCAAATAACCAACAAGCCTAGGTATCCATAAACCTAGAGCTCGATACCATTTCGTAACACCCCAAGATATTCGAGGAGAATTACGCGCCGTGGACCCCTACATGGGACCCACCAAAGCTAACACAAGAAAACACCACTCGACTAACCGCCTGTCGCAAGGAAACAATTGTTAACAATAAGAACATAAAACAACACGTCCGGTACAACCGCATAAATAACATCAACCGACAAATACAGAACTCCAACGAATACCAATCACAATCAAAGGAAAAGCCTAAGTACTCGCGAGTACAATCTATAAGTTTACAATTTGGAAAACATCCACATCAAAAGAGACAGAAGAAATAACAAGACTCGATTGCACATGTCAACAACCTTGGCCGACATCCTCGTACCATCCTGGCCCGCTCGTCTGGCCGAACATAACTCAAATCCATAACAAGAATTTCCCGACAACGGTCCCCAAAGGGGTTAGCAATTACGCTAGTACAAGTAATCAAGGCAAACCAATCGCTTACACATTTCATAGTACATGCACCAATATCATTTCGAAAACCAAAACAAGACATGTCTTTTCCTAAATAAATATAAACAATTAGCCTTGAGAACAGGCGGCAAAGATACATTCTCACTCGGGGCCTCACAGGACCCTAACGAGTTGGCTACAATTACGTAAAAACAAAACCACACACACGCTATGCCGTGAGAACAGGCGGCAAGATACATTCTCACTCGGGGCCTTGCAAGGACCCTAACGAGTTGGCAAGATGCACGAAACTCGTGAAATCCAGGCGGCAAGATAGATTTCCCTCCTTGACCCGTCGGCCAACACAAGGTGAGTAATTAACAAACTATATACATTAACATTTCACGTTTAGCATCAAGGTTACCTAAAATACTTGCCTTGAATTATTGACGACGCAACGAACTAAAGGAAAGTCACCGACGAACGCTAGGAACCAACGAGACCGAACCTAACGATTCGAAGAATACAATCACAACCACTTCTAAACGATTATGGAAATGAAATACTCCCGGAAACCCGCCTACGATTCATGTATATTCGTATATAAACAACAACGAGGGCGGACCACAACCGAACCCTCTCGATTCCGTAAAAATCACGAAATATACCATGAATCCGTAGGGAAACTAAGAATACCAACAAGAATAATCATATTCATCATGAATCCATCAACGAAACGGAAAGAATCGGACAAAACCCCAAAATCCCCAATTATCCAAAAAGGTAGGGTTTCAAGAGATATTACCTTGAGTGATTCAAGTATTAAGATCCGTAGAACACGCGTTAGATTGATTATCCGAGCCTCACAACCGAAAAGAAATGATGAAAATCGACCCCCGGATGAAGAACTCTCCCCCTCTATGACTTCTCTCTCGCGACGCAGGAAAAAGAAGAAGGGAAATGAGCTGTTCACGCTCAAAACGACACATTTATAGTGTAACACAGCAGAACCTATCGGCCAGCCTATCGGCCGATAGGCCCAACCGATACCCATACGGAATGCCGGCAGTAGAGTCTATCGACCCCCCTTATCGGCCGAAAGGCTCCTGGAAGTTCGAAGGTGAAGAAATTTACATATCGGCCAGCCTATCGGCCGAGAGGCCCAACCGATATCCACACAGAATGCCGGGCAGAGAGTCTATCGACTTCTATCGGCCGAAAGGCTCCCGGAAGTGCTCGCCAAAATCGAAACGACCATAACTCTCTCGTCCGGACTCCGATTGACTCACCGTTTGAACCATTGGAAAGCTAACTCGATGTTCTATAATATTGCAAAGATTTATAATTTTTGGAGTTACCAAAAATTAATGGTGATCTCACAAAGACGAACTCATACTTAGAAAAGTCGTTTAGTAATCCTGAATTCAACAAAACGACACCGAAACCCGAACCTGAATACGAACCGAAGATACGGTTACGAAGTACTCACAAAGACGAATCTAAGAGCTAGTAGGACACAGAATTCCGACCACCCGAAGGCTCGAAATTCGACAACGGAAGGTAATTACCCCAAACTTTGGGAAATTACGAAAATGGCCCAAATGCCCGAAAATCACCATACGTCAACGAATAATCAAACCGAAGTTCACAACACGTATAACAACGTTAAATGAACTTACGAAAAACCCCAAACGACAGTTTCGAACGAGATTCGCAAGAACCGAACTCAAGCGCGGAAAAGTCGCTAAAAAGCACGGAACTCAACAAAGCAGCACCGAAACGAACTCGGATGATAAAAAGTGCAGAATTAAATATTCTCAGAATGACGAAACGGTCATGAGCGATCCGTCAAAACGGACTCCGGCCGAAAAAAGAAATTCACCAAAAATCGAAAATTGCGGATATTACAACAACAATCCTCAAGAGTTGAATACACACAATCATGATATATTTTAATTATGAAATTAAGTTGAAGAGGGGCATCGTAGTACGCCCGTAATGGTATGTGCACGTGCATAATACGAGTGTCCGGACACACCCGCCCTTGTACCTAATTAGTCTCACGGAGGTACATTACCGTGTGCACAGTCCATTGTGTCGGTGAACCCGAACACATGACTATCATGTGCCCGACTAAAAATTCCACACATCCCCACCCGGCCACGCAATATGAACCCAGAAGGTCACAAGAACAAAAGTGACTAATGAACATTAATGAATAACAATCCGACAAGGGTCAAGAATGACTCACCGAGATGAGATAATAGTGAAATGAATGGTAGCTCATCGAAATGATTGGAACCGTCGTTCCTCGTGAATTGAATGATTAGTTTGATAATTACAAGTCTTGACATGATTATTACACTATGAATGAATTATAATTATGAATGAACAACAATGAAAGGAATGAGTATCCTTTTAACCGAGTAATAATTAACTTACTCAACACCGGTGAAAAATGTCCTTCCTCGAATAAACGTCCTCAACGAGATGTCGGCCACTCGAACAACCTTGAATAACACAATTATCCACAATCCGATCAATATACGTATCAAGCACGATTATAACTAACTCAAAACGTCGATATGAATAATCCAAGTTCATTGGGGCATTATAACGAATACGTTGTAACCAATCTTCGATTGTTTACAACCAATCCTCAATAATATCGATACCAAACTTCCAGGGAGTGTTTCAATCCAACAAAATATCTTCAACACAATTAATAATCTAAAATGAATATCCAATTCGATATTTCAACAACATCTAAACGAAAACCCCAAAATCCAAATCAATATTCAAAGTGTTCTTCAAATAATCCCAACTAATCAGATGATAATCCTTAACAATTCGTAATCACAAGTATATCACTTCATACAACATGATTATAACCTCCAAAACATCATATCCCAACTCAAAATCGGAATCCAAGATGTTGAAGAATTTACCTTCGAAGATCCAAACACTTCGATCTGGTGAATCTGTGATAAATTGCTTATCCAAGCTTCCCAATCCAAGATATATGTTTAGAACACTCCTTAACAAGTGATGTGATGAAGAAAGTCTCTCCCAAAAACCTCTCTCTCAAAACTCAAGTGAAGAAGGGTGAAATGAGTGCAAAAATCCCGTCTAAGTCTATATAAACTGCCGAATGTTACGGCCGTAACTCGGCCTACTTACGGCCATAACCTCTCCAAGTAAACGGCCTTACGACCGTGACTAGCCACATCGTATGGGCGTAACTCGGTTTCGTTGAAAGTCTGCCGACAGATTTACGGCCGTAACCGCACCTGCCTTACGGAAGTAACTCGGCTCATACGGCCGTACTCGAAAAAACTTACGAGTGTAAGAAGCCTTGGTCGAAAACTGATCCGGGCACCCTGTTCGATCTTACGGCCGTAACCGGCCAAGCCTTACGGGTGTACCTGCCTCAACTTACGGCCGTATGCCGCAACCCTTACGGCCGTAAGTACCCTTCGTCCGACATTTCCTGAAAACAACGAACGTATATTACGGCCATAATGCAAGTATGTTACGACCGTAACTCGCTGTTGGACAGCAACGAAATGACAAATCTGTCTACCCGACACACATCGCCGAATGATCCGACGTACCATAATTGTATGAATGTAATTGAGTCTGATAACAAGCACTAGGTGATACTTCCAACAAAAGATTACCAGTCACTATGATTATGACAATACTTCTCGTTTCGATTCTCAAACGGAGATGAATGACGATCGGTAACTAATATACGGCTAAAATACGTCAACGATGAATACAAATGAATGAATCATGAATGATGAGTGATTATTAATGAGTGAATAATCCGACAGTGACAATTACTGAATAATAATTACTTAATGATAATGAATGAATTACAACCGGGTATTACATATATGACTTCTAGATCACGTCCTCACAGTCTTGACCACGTCCGGATCGCGAACCAATTTCAGACCGAACCCAGACCGCGTCCAAAATTCAAACTGCATAGCAGCGCCGAACCAAAACACCCAGACCGCGGTCCCAATTTCCCATGTAACACCCCAAACTAGGCAGATATTACAGTGCCGTGGACCCCCGACTGGGACCCACCAGGCAAGTGAAAATAAATGAAATACTCAGGGTAAATGTAGTACCGAACTACATTACATCATTAATTACTCCGATGGGGAGTTTCATACAACACACGAGTGAAAATAAAATGAAGAAAACACGAGTGAATGAAAATGACTGGGGCCCCCTACTAGTATCACTAGGACTCCTTGCCGTCAACGTTCTCTTCCCGTGCCTTAGCCTTACCATGACCTCAAAAACAAAATCCCCAAACGGGGTCAGTTACACAGAACAACAATCCTCAAGAGTTGAATAAACACAATCATATATGCTGTATAAACCACAAGTTTGATCAAAATCTCAAACCGTCGAACACATGTGATTAAAAATGAATCGGTCAGATTATAACCCAATCCTGTTGAAAACATACGCAATCAAACATGCTGTATGAATCAACTAATGGTACGGATCAAAGGGTGGCGCCACACTACGCCCGGGATGGAAATGTGTCCGTGCACAAGCCACCAACGAGTATCGATCGAATATACGTGTGGTCTTGTACCTAATCAGTCTCACGAAGTGATATTCTCGTGTGCACAGTCCAATGTGAGGCCAACAACTAACACACGACTTAATATGTACCCGACATGAAAATCCTACACATACCAACCGGCACGCTAGTATGACCCGGAATGCCATGAGATAACAAAAGTGACATCGAAATCAATAATGACTCACCGAGATGAAATGACAGTGAAATGAATGATAGCTCAATGAAATGATTGGAACCGTCGTTCCTCGTGACTGAAGTGATTAATTTACAATTACAAGTCTCAATACGGTTAATACATCATGAATGAGCTATAATTATGAATGAACAACAACGAAAGGAATGAATGTCCTTTTAACCGAGTAAGAATTAACTTACACAACGCCGATGAAGAATGTCCTTCCACGAACAACGTCCTAAATGAGATGTCGGTCGCTCGAACAACCTTGAATAACATAATTATCAATAATCCGGTTCAACACATGAATCAAACACAAGTATAACTAACTCAAAACGTCGATACGACCAAACAAGTTCATTGGGGCATTATGTCGAACACGTTATGGCCAATCTTCGATTGTTTACAACCAAACCTCAATAATACCAATATCAAATCCCCAGGAAGTGTTTCAAACCAACAAAACATCTTCAATACGATCAATAATCCATTATGAATATCCAAATTCGTGATTTCAACAACAATTAATCGAAAACCCCCAAATCCAACTCAAAATTCAAAGTGTTCTTGAATAACCTTTCAATAATCCGATGAATATTCATACATACTCATAATCATATTTATATCTCTTCATACAACATGATTATAACATCCAAAACATCATATCTCAACACAAATCGAAATCCAAGAGGTTTGAGAATATTACCTTTGAAGATCCAAACACTTTGATTCGATGAACACAAGTTAGATCGACGATCCGAGCTTCACAACCGAATGAAAATGATGAAGAATCTAGTATTCAAGTGATTGATGATGAAAATTTCTCCCACAAACCCTCTCTCTCAGAAATAAAATGAAGAAATGAGCTTTTCTTCTCAAAAAATGAAATTATAGTGCAGACTGCACTGTGTGCCGCGGCCCGGCTGAGTGTGCCGCGGCACAGGGCCAAAATATGCCCCCAGTGCTCGGCAATGTGCCGCGGCCCAGCCGAGTGTGCCGTGGCAGTGACTCGGCAGTGTGCCGCGGCCCTGCCGGCAGGAGCTGCGGCCCCCGGTACAGGCTGGTCGGCCAAAAACTGAAAAATGTGTGTGCCGCGGCGCACACTCCCTTGTGCCGCGGCCCACACCCCCTTGGGTCCTAAAATTATGAAAAATGACCCGGGAAGAGAATAAAAGCAATAGGGATCAATATTTGGGAAACAATAACACGAAATGGAAGTGCGGAAACCCCAAAACGGTGGTTCCAAGCAAGGATTACAAGGGTTCGCCAAACAAAAGCACAATTTGAACAATGAGGAGATTTGAGATGACATGAATTCCAACGTCAACATCGACTAATGAATCAATTACAACAATCAAGATAATACTCTAGTCTCGATTCCCAAGCAAGGTTGAAACAATGAACAATATCGATACACAACTCGAAGTTATTCCGAACGGTGAACACGGATGAATGAATGTGGATGATGAATGATTATTAACAAGTGAAAAATTACACAGTGACAATTACCGAATGAAATTACTGAATGATAATGACTGAATTACAACCGGGTATTACATACACCCCCCTTAAAAGAGTTTCGTCAACGAAACTAAGGTTCAAACAACTCGGGATAACTCTCCCGCATACTATCCTCGGTTTCCCAAGTAGCCTCTTCGACTCCGTGTCTAGACCACTGAATTTTAACCAAAGGAATCGCCTTATTTCTCAACTGTTTGATTCACCGCTCTAAGACTCGTATGGGACGCTCCTCATACGAATGATCATCTGCGATCTCGATTTCAACGAACTGAAGTATATGACTCGGGTTGGCAACGTACTTCCGTAGCTGAGAGATGTGAAACACATTATGAATTCGGATCAACGCCGGAGGTAAGGCCAATCGATAAGCTAGCTCGCCTACTCGATCCAAAATCTCAAACGGTCCAATAAATCTTGCACTCAACTTTCCCCGCTTCTCGAAACGGAATATACCACGACTCGGGGATACCTTCACCAACACGTGGTCACCTGTCTCGAACTCTAATGGTCGGCGATGATTGTCTGCTAAGATTTCTGTCGACTCTGAGCGGTCAACAAACGACTCCTGATCAAAGCTACCTTCTCACGGGCGGCTATAAGCATATCGAGCTTGGTGCCGATTGATTCTGATAAGTCGTCCCAACACAAAGGAGATTGACAACGACGACCGTACAAGGCCTCATAAGGTGCCATCTTGATCGAAGCATGCCAACTATTATTATACGTGAACTCGATCAATGGTAGTTGGGCTTCCCAATCGTCTTTCCAATCGAGGACGCATGCCCTCAACATGTCCTCCAATGTCTGAATAGTCCTCTCTGATTATCCGTCGGACTGAGAATTAAAAGCTGTGCTGAAATTAAGCTGAGTTCCCATGGCACGATGAACAGATTTCCAAAAATGAGACACGAATCGTCCGTCACGATCAGAAACGCTACTCTTAGGAGTACCGTGCAATCTCACTATTTCTTTGATGAACAACTGGGCAAGTCTCTCGGGACCCCAAGTATCCTTAATCTCGAGAAAATGAGCTGACTTAGTTAGACGATCCACAATTACCCAGATTGTATTCATGCCACGGCGACTCGTCGGCAAACTCGTGATGAAGTCCATTGAAATATCCTCCCACTTCCACTCCGGAATAGGGAGCGGTTTCAGCATACCCGCCAGTCGCTGATGTTCTATCTTGACTTCTTGACAGGTGAGACATCTCGAAACAAACTCGGCGACTTCACGCTTCATATTACTCCACCAGTAATTTTGTTTCAAGTCTTTGTACATCTTGCTGGACCCCAGATGAATAGAATAAAGGGTAGCATGGGCTTCTTTCAAAATCGAGTTTTTCAACTCGTCATTTGCCGGTACACATAACCGATTCTTAAATCTCAAGAGTCCATCCTCGTGGACCACAAGTCCAGGGGCTTTCCCCTGTGCCACATCCTCGCAAATGCCCAAAAAAATGGGTCCGTACCCTGATTCACTCTGATCGCCTCTTCAAGTGGCGATGAAATCTCCAGCATACAAAGCTGTCCCTGAACACGCTGTAACCAAACCTCGATCTTATGCCTAAGTAATTCTTGCTGAAGTTCCTTCTGAATTGTTAATCGAGCAAGCATCTGCTCCTGAACGGACTTACGACTCAAGGCGTCGGCGACAACGTTCACCTTGCCTGGGTGGTAAAGTATCTCAATATCATAATCTTTGATTAGTTCCAACCACCATCTGTGTCGCATATTTAAGTCCTTCTGAGTAAATATATATTTTAAACTCTTATGATCGGTGAATATCTGACAGGTAATGCCATGAAGATAATGACGCCAAATCTTCAATGCGAATACCACGGCTACTAGCTCCAGGTCGTGGGTCGGATAATTAACCTCGTAAGGTCTCAATTTCCGTGAAGCATAAGCAATAACTTTCCCGTTCTGCATTAGTACACATTCGAGACCCTGTCCGGACGCATCACTATAGACCACAAATCCTTCCGTTCCTTGCGGTAAAGAAAGGACAGGTGCTCAAATTAACCGGCTCTTGAGTTCCTCAAAACTCTGTTGACACGCGTCGAACCACGTGTATTTCTTATCTTTCCTTAAAAGGTTCATCATGGGTTGAGCGATTTTAGAAAATCCTTCCACAAATTGCCGATAATAACTAGCTAATCCGAGGAAACTTTGGATTTCCTTAACATTTTTCGGAGGTTGCCAATCTCAGATAGCCTCCGTCTTCTGAGGGTAGACATGAACTCCGTCTGATGAAATTACATGTCCGAGAAACATCACTTCGGACATCCAAAATTCACATTTGGAAAACTTCCCATAAAGTTGCTCTCGTCTCAACACGTCGAGCACCTGATGAAGGTGAAACTCATGCTCCTCCCGGTTACGAGAATAAATTAAAATGTTATCAATGAAGACAACCACGAACCTATCTAAATAGTCGATGAAAACCTGATTCATTAACTCCATGAATACCGCAGGTGCATTAGTTAACCCAAACGGCATTACCACAAACTCATAATGACCATAGCGTGTTTGGAACGCCGTCCTAGCAATATCCGACTCTAGGATTCGCAACTGATGATACCCAGATCTTAAATCGATCTTGGAAAATACTGAAGCTCCCTGAAGTTGATCCAAAAGATCATCAATACGGGGTAGGGGATCTTTATTCTTGATCGTCACCATGTTCAGCTCTCGGTAATCAATACACAAATGGAAAGAACCATCCTTTTTCTTGACAAATAATACCGGTGCTCCCCATGGAGACGCACTCAGCCAGATATAACCCTTCTCTTTAGTTCCAGCATTTCGGTCAGGGCCATCTGATACGGTGCCTTCGATATTGGAGATGTACCAGGCTCCAACTCAATTGTGAATTCCACATCTCTCCGTGTAGGCAAACCAGGTAACTCATCTGGAAATACGTAGGCATATTCTCTCACTACCGGAATATCCACCAACATTATTGATGATTTCTCGGTCTTAGTCATATAGCACTAATAACCGACACACCCATGATTGAGTAATTTCACTGCTTTCATCAAGTTGATGACTCTCCCGGAACAGCTGGGACTACCTCCCTGAAAAACATATTCGACCCCATCATCTGAAATGATAGTGACCAAACTCTTACGGACGCTAACGACGGCATCGTGACAATCCATCCAATCAATACCCAGAATGACGTCGTCTCTCGGCAAATCTACCACGATTAGGTCTGCTAACTAATAACGGCCATGAAGCTGAATCGGACAATCCTTAATCTCACGATTCCTGATAATTCTTCTACCATCAGGTAAACCAATGACATAAGGCTCACAACTAGTAGCACTACCCAGATGTAGTCTACTCAAACATGATTCGGAAATAAAAGAATGCGATGCACCAGTATGAAAAAGGGTACACACAGGTTGAGATAGAATATCGAGTGTACCTGAGATCATCCGGGCCTCTGGATCGTCGGTCTTCTTCATCTCGTAAATTCGCAGCTTGCCGGCCCCCGAACCGGACGCTCCCGTATGATAGCTCTTGGCTCCGCCTTGTTAGCTCCTGTCGTCTTAAATGACGCGGATTGTGTGGCCTGATTCGGAACCGCTGATTGGTTTGGGGCCTGAGATGTCGCTGGAGTGGGTTTGGAGTCCATTCGGAAAAAACGGGCTCTTGGGTTTCGGCTAATCCGGTTCAACACATGAATCAAACACGAGTATAACTAACTCAAAACGTCGATACGACTAAACAAGTTCATTGGGGCATTATGTCGAACACGTTATGGCCAATCTTCGATTGTTTACAACCAAACCTCAATAATACCAATATCAAATCCCCAGGAAGTGTTTCAAACCAACAAAACATCTTCAATACGATCAATAATCCATTATGAATATCCAAATTCGTGATTTCAACAACAATTAATCGAAAACCCCCAAATCCAACTCAAAATTCAAAGTGTTCTTGAATAACCTTTCAATAATCCGATGAATATTCATACATACTCATAATAATATGTATATCTCTTCATACAACATGATTATAACGTCCGAAACATCATATCTCAACACAAATCGAAATCCAAGAGGTTTGAGAATATTACCTTTGAAGATCCAAACACTTTGATTCGATGAACACAAGTTAGATCGACGATCTGAGCTTCACAACCGAATGAAAATGATGAAGAATCTAGTATTCAAGTGATTGATGATGAAAATTTCTCCCACAAACCCTCTCTCTCAGAAATAAAATGAAGAAATGAGCTTTTCTTCTCAAAAAATGAAATTATAGTGCAGACTGCACTGTGTGCCGCGGCCCGGCTGAGTGTGCCGCGGCACAGGGCTAAAATCTACCCCCAGTGCTCGGCAGTGTGCCACGGCCCGGTCGAGTGTGCCGCGGCAGCGACTCGGCAGTGTGCCGCGACCCCCGGTACAGGCTGGTCGGCCAAAAATTGAAAAATGTGTGTGCCGCGGCGCACACTCCCTTGTGCCGCGGCCCACACCCCCTTGGGTCCTAAAATGATGAAAAATGACCCGGGAAGAGAATAAAAGCAATAGGAATCAATATTTGGGAAACAATAACATGAAATGGAAGTGCGGAAACCCCAAAATGGTGGTTCCAAGCAAGGATTACAAGGGTTCGCCCAACAAAAGCACAATTTGAACAATGAGGAGATTTGAAATGACATGAATTCCAACGTCAACATCGACTAATGAATCAATTACAACAATCAAGATAATACTATGGTCTCGATTCCCAAGCAAGGTTGAAACAATGAACAATATCAATACACAACTCGAAGTTATTCCGAACGGTGAACACGGATGAATGAATGTGGATGATGAATGATTATTAACAAGTGAAAAAATACATAGTGACAATTACCGAATGAAATTACTTAATGATAATGACTGAATTACAATCGGGTATTACATCCCAGACCGTGGTCCGCCCCTGTTTGTGCAGAAAACGCGATTTTCTGCACTTTTTGTGATTTTTGACAGGTATATAAGGGAAAACCCTAGACACAACTTTGGGGGGGGGGGGGGGGGGACACTCTTAGAACTTAGTTTTCATCTTTTTTTTGGTATTCCAACATCTAGAGAGACAATTTTTAGTGATTTCTATCCCTTGTATGAAGATTTAACAAGAATTTAAGGAAGAACATCAAACCTTCCTCGGGAATTCGATTTCGTTTTTGCAAGGGAAGACTTCTACCATGTTTTGTTTTATGATTTTTGCTATTATTATTGAAATGATAATGAGTAGATAATCTTATCATATGGGTTTTTAGATTGAACCACACACATGTTCTTGGTTGTTAGTTTTGATTGATTTTCCGGGTATGAGTTTGAACCACACACATGTTCTATCATTTTGCTAAGTGTTCTTTATGATATTGTGCACGAATATTATTTAGACGCAAGAGAACTTATGATTAGATCATCAAACCTATTTCATAGTTGTTACTATTATCAAACTCGATGGTTTTTGTCGGTGTTCGCCATTAAACAACCCGATAGAAGTGATTGTGAATGTTGTAAACCTTTTCTACGATATTTTAGCGAATTAGCCCATCAAAGGTATTTAGCTAGTCGATTGTTAGTAGGGATTCATCCCCATCAAAGGAGTTTCTCTTGTTTTTGAAAAGAACAATCGCGAATTTTAGAATTTGCCGACATCAAACGGATTTCTTTTAATTGTGTGCAATCGGTAATTCCAAACCTTAATTTCTTTGAGTATCGAAACTAATGATTGATAATATGTGTGTCGGTGATTGTAAACTCCCATACTATTCTCATAATTGTAATCTCTAGATAATCCATCCATTAATTCGGTGTTTTTAGCATTTCACTTTTAATTTAATCTTCCGCACTTGTGATTGTAATCTTACCTCTCTATCGTATCATTCACCATGTTTTACTTTACTTACTTTTGTTAATTCAACTACTTTCCAAACATAATCTAACTTCAAACCGTTTCCAACTCCTTGTTAGATCGACGTCGGAGTTACTTGCCTCTACCTACAAAAGTGATTCGTACACTTGCGAGTTTATAATTTGTTCATCAATTACTCTGCTTAATAAGTTTAGAGTGAAGGAGGTGGGTGCTTTGGAGGAGAAAGTTGTTAATTTGGGGATGGATGAGGTATGCATCATCTCTTTAATTTCTGCATCTTTCACTCATCATATAGTACCAATTTTATTAATTTGGATTTTTGGTTAGGCTATAAAGTTGTTGAAGACTTCTCTGAAAAGCGCGGGGCCTATATATATGGTTTTCGTCGCGACAATAATCAAATAATAGTAGGCTTTTAATTATTTAATGAGCCTACTTTTGTGTTTTTAGCAAATGCGCTTTCACCCTGTTAATTGTTATTGGAGATCACTTATGAATTAATATATCGCACTTGCTGAGGTTTTACATGACTATAATGTTTTACATATGTATCTAAATTTCAAGTGCTAATGAATAAAGATGGTGATTGACATTTAGTTCATATGTATTATTTAAGAAAATAATATAGATAGATTGGGTGTTTTGTAATGATGCAGCATCAACATGAAATAACTAGGCGAACGAAACAATGTGTCCCTTGTTGGCTAGAATTGAAATGAGACGAATTTGTGGCATTTATAAATATTTCATATATAAATAGGATCAATTATTTAGACTACATACATTCAATATTTTTATGTTTTCACGATAAATGAAATTCCCAAATGATTTCATGATTCCAGATATGTTTCATGCACTGTACCACTCTATATGCTTTAGCAGTTCATCGGAAACGTGGGCACGCCACTACATGAACAAATGCTCAATATATAGACCGATGGTGAAGGGGGGGTGACGCATATGGTGATGGATGATTTGGAGGTGAAGCCCCCATATCTACCATCTCTAGTATTACTCTGCTTAATGAGTTCAGGGTTTAAGGATGTGAATGATTTGGAGCCAAGGTGGTCACTTTGGGAGTCAAAGAGGTATCATCTTTGCATTTTGGAGGAAAAGATATAACCTAAAATTTAATTAGAGGAATGAGATAAAATTAAACAAAGATGATATTTTGTTGTTAGTGTTGAAGGGAAAATAACTGAGACAGAAGGTAGGGCAAAAGTTGTGTCTTATTCCATTGATGACATCCCTTTAAATAGGGAGAAATACGTACAAGCAGGCCTAACCATATCCTAACTAGGAGAGCCCGTAAATTAACAGACTTAGGCACACATTGGGTATTATTACTTTAACACTCCCCCTTGTGCCTAGTCTACAAGCGCATGTCATGTTGCCTCGTTAAAACCTCGTCAAGCAAAAACCCAGTGGGAAAAATGTCTTCATCGTAGGGAAAAGAGTACAACATCTAGACACATCAAGTTTAGACTTCGTCCTTTGAATCTATCCTTTCATATGATTATTACATTTGATCATAGCGCTACTAAGGTGACCATTCCACCGATCCCTAAAAGCGTACATCTTGTTACCTCATTAAAAACCTTTCCAAGTGATAAAAATCCTATGGGAAAAATGATCCTTGGAAGGAAAAGAGTATAACATACAGTGTGGATGTAAGACTCCCCCTCAGGTCTACATATCCACCTGATTTGTACATCAATCAAGTAGTCGTTGTCTCATTAAAAACTTCGCCAAGTAACAAAACCCAATGGGAGAAAATGAATCTTGGTCAAAGAAAAGAGTACAACACATGTGATTAAGTTTCTTTATAAATCACCATTTCTTTGTGATCTTTACATCGATCTCGAGAGTTAGAAAACTCTACAGCCTCCCCTAATATTTACATTCATATATCGTTGGCTCGTTAA
The DNA here is from genome assembly GCA_033398695.1 of Orobanche coerulescens. Taxonomy (NCBI): domain Eukaryota; kingdom Viridiplantae; phylum Streptophyta; class Magnoliopsida; order Lamiales; family Orobanchaceae; genus Orobanche; species Orobanche coerulescens. Next base: position 178,441,338 of record CM065807.1, on the reverse strand, counting down.
AAACCTTGCCAAGTAACAAAACCTAGTGGGAAAAATAAACCTTGGTCTAAGGAAAATAGTGCAACATATGTAAGTATGTTCCATTATATCTCACATATTTCCCGTTATGATCATTCCATCAATAAAGGGGATTTACAAGTTACATTATGTTCATAAATGTAAGTATGCACATCAGTAGCAGTACTTAACCGCTAGTTCCTCACAAGTGTAGAATGATAGTTTTTAATCATGTACACTCACGGACTGATTCATGCAAAGCAATAATCATGTCGTGATTCGAGGAGGTAGCCAGAAGGGGTTTACATAGTTGATTTCCAAGACATAAGCAATTCATACCAACACATACTTTGTGGTAGTTGCTTTGGCATCAACATTTACTTTAGTATTTGCCTTTTCGTAAGCGGCTTCCTTTGCCTGCTTGTAGGGAAAGAATAGTCCTAAGTCAATGGTTTCTTTTAAGTATCAGAAGATATTATTTATACCAATCCATTGATATTGTGTCGATGCTGAACTAAATCTAGTCAGCGAATTAACTGAGGAGTGATAACAGGTCGTGTACCTTGAGCCAAGTACAATAATGCGCTATTGCACTCAAGAAGGGAATTTCAGCTACCAAAGCTCTTCGTCACTTTCCTTTAGACGAAATGGATCTTTCCTTTGCATCCAAATATTCGACCTATCATGGGGTGCTAGTCGGGTTTACCTTGTCCATATTAAAGTGCCTGAGAATCTTCTGGACATAGGTAGACCGGTGGACTGAATTCCACAAACTCGATGTCTATGTCAATACCTCGACAGAACCGAGTTTTCTCAAGATCTTTCATCTCAAACTCAATTTTCAAGTATCTAGTGGTTTCTCTTATTTCATCAAGACCGATTATGTTCATGTCATCGGCATACATTGCGATGATCGTGAATCCGGAACTTATTTGTGAAGACGCAGGAACATAGTTCATCGTTCTTTTTGTTGGGATTCCACAGAAAATAAATGCAGCGGAAGAATAAACGGAATCCCTAAGAGGATCGATCAAGTAACGTATATACGAAAAGAAAAATACGAAGATCAAGGAATCAAAGTCCCATACCTATGATGTCTCTGAAAAACCTTCGTATGATGATGATGATGATGAAGAGCCCTTCGTTCCAAGTACCTAAAGCAAGATGCCTCTACTTCACATGCCATAACTTGATGGAAAAATCAACAAGCTTCCTTTCTTCAAGAATGCGGCTAGGGAAGCTTGTAGGAATTTTCTCTCTCAATGTATTCTTCTTATATCTTGTCTCTAAGATCAAGATGAAGTTTTCAACCTTACACTCTCTCTCAAATTCGTGATTTTGAGTTCTTGCAAGAAGAAGTTGTCCTCTCTCCTTTTTAAAGACTTTTATTTATAAAAAAATGAAAGTCTACCTTTAACACATGATTGAGGGTATCAAATACACCTCACATATGTCACCTAGTGACATAAAATAAGTATAAAAGAGACAAGAGAGGGAGGGGGCGGCCTTAAGGGAAATTTCCAAGAAGACGGGTCGAATTTACTCATTGCATCGATGTTCACAAAACAAATCCCTCGTGTACCGGATGTTTGTCAAACGAATCCGTTTTATTTCCAATGTGTTTGGACTAATTAATTAATCAAATTAATTAATTATATCAAACACAAATATATATATTTCTCTAAGAAATATAATTTATGAATTAAATTAATCACCAGTAACCTACTTACAATTCATAAGACCGCTATTTGATTTATCCGATAAATCAAAATTAGATATCTAATATCTAATATTATAAGAGAGATTATTAATTCATATTTATCCATAAATGATCCTATTGCGCGACTCCGTAGGTTCGTCTCAGCCGGCATTGGGAGGAACCAATGAGTGCGGGCAGCACTTAGCCAGCCTAGCGGGCCGCACTGTAAACCCCGACTGAGAACAAATGAACGAATCATTCCAGAACCATTATGTCGTGAATACTATATACGTATAGACCCTTCATCAGATGTCCCGGTCAAGTCTTCGGGTCACGGTAAAGTCAAACCCTACTCTTAACTAAACTCTATACATGTGTTAATGCAAATCAAGACCGACTGATTAATAGTGCATCTAATACGACTATATCAGAATGCTTTGGCCAAAGACTTATGATCTTATTTGCCATTAACCGTATAGGACATTCGCCTGCTCACTAACAGGAGATAGAATCCTTTCTTGGCGTACAGCAAAGATTGCTACCTACCCGTATAGTCCGCACTTCGAGGTCGACTCAGCAATTAAGCAAATGAGTCTAACTACTCTAATGACAAACTAAACGTCACAGGCACATCTTCTACTGAACCCTCAAGTCAAAGGTCCACGTATACTATCACAACCTTTCGATTCGTCATCAACTCTCCGAGAGTGAATACCGTGTGACTGAATCGAGTATGAGACGTGTTCGAGTATACTGGTCCCACCAATATACTTGTAACTATGCTATCAAGAATTGCACACATCCTAGCATCAGTTATACAAGTCTTATTAAAACTCAATGTCCTGTTAAGTTTTATCGACTTGCGAACTAGTTAAGCATTCGAGCTCTAAACACTTCTAGAGCCTAACTCCTTATCTCATAAGGGGTAGAATGTTCACTCTCAAATGCAAGGACTATTATTCTATATACCAAATCACAATGCCAGTGATATACAATAATATAGAAATAATAATTGCCTTATTAAATATAATATTACAATACAATTGCTCTCACTCTCTCATCCTCTGAGTGGCATTCGAGGGCATATTCCTAACACTTTTATCCCTTCCCAATCAAGTAGTCACTTAGACAGTTATACAACATCCTTAAGGATTGCTTTAAAACCATAAAGTTGAGCGTTTCAATCTAATTGCAGACGCACTCCGTGGTCTAGAGTCACTTGATTTGGGTAATGAAATGACATTGGGCACTTCCGTATATATCTCCATATCTAGATCTTGATAGAGATACGTAGTAACCATATCCATTTAGCTGCATTTCCAGTCCCTTGGAAATTACTACGCTAATCAAATAGCGGATATGTATACGTGGGAGTACATTTCCTCGTAATCAATTCCAGGGCATTGTGAGAAGCATTACTTCATGAACCTTGTACATTAGGACTCTATTATTCTCACTAAGCTTTACGACAAAGACTCGTTTATATCCTACAGGCTTTACACTTGGTTAGGTTAGCACTACCTACACCAAATACCTGACTCTTTGTCAGTTCTACCTAGAATGTTTTTCTTACAGGCGAATCAGCTCTATGTTGATTTCGTCCAACCGAGCGAGGTTCGACATCATCGTACTTTATGATTCATGATATGTCATCAAAGTGGGTGGTTGATCAGGCCACACCCTCATAATTTCATCGAGATTCTTGATTTTCTGAATCATATCTTCGGGGCGTCCCCCTCATCATGATTCATGGACATAATAAAATCAAGCATGATCTCTTGAAACGAGTTCATTGATAGTTAACATGTGAATTTTCGCCATACTCTACCTCTTCCTTGGGTGAGTATTTAGTCTAGCCATGAGGCTTCCACCCCTTCCTTCGCAGGGAGCCACGGCCTCAACCACACCTCCACATGTGCAATTGCATCACCCGGTTCATTGGTGATGTGCTCCTTACAGGGGACTTCTAACCTTACAGGCACATTTGTAGCTGTAATGTGAGATCTTGTCACTTGAACGATATCAGTAAATGCATCAGGCATCGAATCTGCTACATCCTGAATCGAGTGTTCTTTGTGCTTCATGGTAACATTATGAAGTTCAGGGATCATAATAAGACAAAGTGGAGACACCATGACAATTCCTGTCGTTTCCCGAGAAATTACATTTTCTCTCCTCCCCCTAACGATGAGAAGGTTGTCTCATTAAAGTTACAATCCGCAAATAGTCCGGTAAAGAGATCACTGTGAAGGTTCTAAATAGCGGATAAACGTATGGAGATTTTTATCCAACATGAATACTTAATCATTTCTAAAGACCAAATGTGATGTGGGGCACAGAAGGCACATATAATGCATAACCAAATATGCGCAATTGGCACTGAAGTCCGTCTGGGTCCAACATACAAAACTCAAATTATCCAGTTACCAACTGGTATGCATAAACTAATTGGTTAGCAAAGGGTCTGGGAATGAACGATTTAAGTAAAGTTGCGTGCAATATTGCATAATCCCAGGCAAAAATTGTTAGGAATATGCCCTCTAATGCCACTCAGAGGATGTTGAGTGAGGGCATTGTACTTGTAATTATGTAAATCATTTATATAAGGCAATGAATGTTTCTTTATTTACTGGTAGTCACTAGTGTTCCTAACTCTTAAATATACATATAGAAACTAGTCTATGTATTTGAGAGCAACACGTTCCGCTCCTTATTGGATAAGGAGGTCGGCACTGGAAAGGTTTATAGCTCAAATACTTAATCGTTCGCAAGTTGATGAAACTTGACTGGGCATTAAGTTTATGTGAAGACTTGTATGACGTGTTCCTTGACATGGAGAGTGCCTGTCAAATGCTAATGGTTAGTGGGAGCACACGTTATATGTATGCTAATTAGATTAGTATACTCGAACGGATTCACCCTCGATTCGTCACACGGATTTCACTCCGGGAGAGTCAATGACGGAATCGGAAGGTTGTGATAGGTATTCGTGAACCTTCGACTTGAGGATTTAGTAGGGATGTGCTTGTGACGTCAAGATTTTCATTAGAGTAGTTCAACCTTATAAACCGGGAGGCGGGGGTCAACCTCGACGTGCATCTTGACGGGCAAGTAGCAGGTCCTACTAAATACCATGATAAAATTCTTTCTCCCGTTAGTGAGCGGGTTAATTTTCCTATGCGGTTATTGGAAGATGAGATCATAAGTCTTTGGCCAAAGCATTGGAGCTAGTTGTATTGGATATACGATAGCTCGATGATCTCGATTTGCATTAACGCATGCATAGCAACAAGTACAACTAGAGTTTTACTGACCGTGACCCTATAACTTGATCGGGAGATTTAAAAGAAGGGTTTATACGTATACTGGTATTCACGACAGAATGGTTCTTAAATGATCCCAATCACTCGTTCTCAGTTGGGGTACAGTGTAGGCCGCCAGGCTGGCTAGGTGGTACTACTACTCTTTGGTTCCTCCCATTGCTGAGTGAGACGAACCTACCGAGTCGCGCAATAGGATTGACGACGGAATGAATCGAGCTTATTCTCTCATTATGAATATTAGATATTGGATATCTAATTAATTGGGACATTGGATGTCTAAATTGATTTATTGGATAAATTAATTTGCGTCCAAATAAATTAAATAAATTACTGTTTGATTAATTTAATTCATAACTATAATGATTTCTTGGAGAAATTAATTATGTTGTTATGTATTTGATATGATTAGTTAATTGGATTAATTAATTAATATAAATACATCGGAGCGGAATCAGAGTTTATCTGTTTGGACTCACGGGAGTCCGAAACGGATCAAACTCATATTCCCCTTCTAGATGGCTGCCCCCCCTTCACCTAACCCCTCTTGGTCTTTGTCTCCATTTTATAATGGAAGACAAATGACTTTAAGAGATATGGTATCTCTTATTATATGGAAGACAGATGGCTGATTCTTTTTAGAATCAACCGCTCCGATATCACTTGTTGGCCACTAAGTATACTGGATACAGCTTGGAAAGTAGTTTAAACAACAAGTTGTACTGATTTTAAATCTGAGTGCGTAGTGGAAGTCTTCAATACAGTAAGTTGTTGTGGATACAACAACTCGATGTGCAGTGTATACTTAAATAATCACAGTTAAATAAAACAAGTAAGGCAGAAGGTAAATAACACAGTATTTAAAGTGGTTCGAGGTAAACCCCTCTACGTCCACTGGTCCTCCACACAGGAGTAAAAAGATTATTATAATTACTGCGTACACAACTACGTAATTATAACAACACACAATCAATATATCGTTCACACAGATTGATATAAAGATCTTAGCTTCAACCGTTCACACAGATTAGTTTGAGCTAACACTTTGACTAGCTTCTTGACACACAGTTCTGAAGCTTCGTCTTCTTCGATGCAGTTCCTTCATACACAGTTCTAGAGTAGCAACGATTACTCATTCCACACAGGGCTGATCTGGGTTTGTTCAAAGGATAGAACAGGGTATGAACAACAGCTTTGACTTTCTGAGCTTCTAGCTGATGAAGTGTTGTTCAAGTTGTTGAGCACTGTATATCTCTTAGATCTGAGTTGCAGTAAGCTTTGGAGATATGTTTTGCTCTGATGTATATAATAATAACTTTGTCACTTGGTAACTGATCTTCAACGCCTTGATGAGATATATATAGTCTTCTGAAAATATATCCATTGAGATAAATCCGTTGAGCAAGATTCCGTTCCAATGGGATGAAAAAGCACGATCCGGATTTTGCGGGATTTTGAAGATCTGTTGACTTACAGTATTTAAATACTTTATCTTTGAGTATTTAAATACTTCTATATCAACGGGACTTGACTTCTAGTGGGAACTGAAGATTCCTTCTTTGTCCTGTTGAGAGCTGTATGGAAGATCACTGTTTTGATGATTCGAGACAGCTTCCATACTTAGTCTTTATAAGACTTCTTTGATGTACTGAAAGGTTCCACTATATGCTAGATCTATGACAGGTCTTCGATATAGGTTGACACTTCATCTTTTCGATACAGTTTCCTTACTATATTGAGGATTGGCATATTGTCAAAACCTCTTATCATCACAATTCGATACAGGGATTGATTATCCTAGCTGTTTCGATACAGGGTATTTGTTATCCCACCAATTTCCCCCTTTTTGACAATTTGCCAAGACTTAAAATTTTTCAAGTCTTCTTGATGATGCCAAAACCTTTTTCATGAGGCGAATGACTTTCTTGATGACTTCTGGCAGATTTCTTGGTCTTCTGTCAAATGATCTAGCGTGCGAACTACGGGCCTCTGTCATCTGGTCCTGAAGGCGGTCGACCGTCGCCCGGGCTCGCTCAGAATACTGTCTCACCAGCTCAAGATCCTGACTTGCCCGTTTTACCACATCCAAGAAGTCCTTCTACATATCCATGATCCTGTCGGCAAACTCAGAGTTCTGTTTCCGAGCTGCCTCGAGGTCCGCCTGAAGACGGGAAGTAGAAGGACGCCCTTCGAACTCCTTCACAGCCTGGGCAGCCATCGTCGCTGCCTGGAGAGAGAGAGCGAAAGCAGACTGCATCGTGTTCCTGGATCGCTGGCGAGCAATCACATCCAAGTCGGTCATCCAGGCCTTCGGCAAAGCAGAAACAGCCCAGTTGACGTATTGCGGGACATCACAGGCCTCGCGAGGAGATCGGCTCGGGAGGAAATCCAATACCAGTGGCGGGCATGCCGAGTTAGTGCTGCGGATTCTGCATCAAGAGCAGAAGAGTTAGCACATCTCCTACGCAAGTGACAACTCAGCAAAACAAAAAAAAGTTTACCTCTCGGCTTTCTTGGGGTCGCGACCGAAGTATGGTTTCCCGCAAGGGGTCTCGGCCTCGGCAATCGCCATGGCCCGCAGGAAAGCCGACGAAGGAGTAGGCTCATCGTCCAAGGGGACCTCAGAGAGCGGAGGCCCGGCGATCGGTACCTCACCAGCAGGGGCAGAGGCGGGAGGTTCTCCCGACCTATGTCGCTTGCGGTTCGGCCGGAGTCCCTCCTCCCGAACCCCCTCCTCCGCTGCGATCGGCTCTACATGAGGGCTTACCTCCGGAACAAGAGGTAGTGCCACCGGAGGAACTATACTCGACTTCTTCTGGCGCAGGCGACTCAATACTCCGGGGTTCGACATAGCAATCTCCGACGGAGGCTCCAAGAAGCGAGGGAAATGGACCTCTGCAATAAGAAACTATCAAATAATGGTTAAACACATTCTTCAAATATGACGATCGCCAAGCAAAAGGAGATCGTAGAAATTCATACATGGGACCGAAAGGTGTCGCGGAAAATGGAATAGCCGAGCAGACAGCCAATGGCTCTCTTTATTAATCCGGCGAGCATCTAAGTCGTCGTTCGGAAGACTTCGTATCCGCTCCCAGACGACCAAAAAATCGAAAGGTAGTTCGTCGGCCGCCGAAATATGGAAACCTGCAAAAGGAAGACCAAATTAGATCAGTTCAGAACATATCCGAACAAAGGGGGAGTCAAAACCCGTACTCAGATTCCTCTCCCGAAAGCTAGTGGGAATATTCAGCTTGCCCGTGGGATTGTCGCTCGCTGATGCCTTCTATGCACCGCCGACCCAGAACCATTTCGCCGAATCGCCCCGCACCTTGTTAGGAACCCCAAGGATCACCCGACCGGAACGACCTTGGATATGATAGCCGCCGATAGACCCCTTATGAACCGTCAGCTTGAATAAGTGGTTCATCTCTGATGGCGAGGGATGGCGGTACAGTCAGTAACCGCCGAACAAGGTGAGGGCACAGATGATCTGGAGCCAGGCATTCGGCGTTAGCTGAAGCGCCGCCACATTCTAGACGGCCAGCAAATGGGAGATAGCAAACGACAGAGGGAACCTCAGCCCGACCGTCATTATCACCTCAATCAGGCGACCATACCCTCCGGGGGTTGGTCGGCTCACTCATTTTCGGCCGGCGCGAAAAGATCCACATTTGAAGGGATATGGTACCTCACCCTCCAGACGGCCAGGTCCTTCCTGGTCGCCGAGCTCCTGATCTGGCCGAGGGACCAATGAGAGCACTGCGCGGCCCGAAACAGCGACCGCTTCACCGACTAATAGGGATGGGCGATCGAGTACTCCCGATAATCGAACTTGGGGCACAGACCGGCCAACCTCTACATGATTTCTACGAAGGCCAAATAGGCTTGGCCAAAGGCACTATGCTGCTCCCATTACGCCCTCACTACCAAATCCTTCTCCGCCTGCAAACGTTTCTGCTCAGCCTCCGCCTCCCTGGCAGCGTCGGCCTCATTGAACAGTGCCTCGACTTCCGCAGGATCAATACCGGCGCGGATAGCCTCAGCAACCGTCTTCTCATGGAATTCCGCGGAGGAGCCTCCCCGGACAGTCGAAGTCCCGGCAGAAGAGGCGATGTCCATTCTAGTTGATGGAGGTACCGCAGACATTCTGAAGAAAAAAAGAGGAGAAAATGAGTGTTTCTTACCGAACGGTTGAGTAGATCGACGATCGGTAGGCAAAAGCTTCAGAAATTTTTCGACTATCTTCTTCTCTGGTGAAATCGCATAAGGTTCTTAACACTGCACCCCAGCCCCTTTTTATAGGAGAAGGCAGGGGCTTCCGTGCAAATAAGGAGAATCTCGGGGGCCGAAGAGCAACCGTCGCAATTAATGCCTCACTTAAAACCCGCGTACGCGTCGTTTCAAGGACACACCAGACGAGGACTCGTAACTAACTGTCGGTCTCCCCCAACAGGAACTCGACACGTGCCCTGGAGACTTTTCCACGACTGCTATCGCTTCCCGATCATTTCAGCGACCGACCTGTTTGTCCATATTTAAAACCAATCCGCTCAAAGACGGTCGCCTGTTCCATAAAATACTGAGTCACTCGTCAAAGTTAAGCGATCGCCAGTAGAACCACCTCACCCCATGTTTCCAACATCGGAGTGAGCTGGGGGGCAATTGTTGTGCGGCGATTTATACGCCTCGACTGCGATCAGTATAAGGGCCAAGGGACCGAGTTCTCGACCAAATGAGCTACGGCGAACTTGTCAGAATGAAGGTAACATTCCACCTTCGAAAATCTAGCGATCGACTCCCAAGGCGATCGCCTTTGGGCACATAGCGATCGACTCTGGTGCCCGACCAAGGACTATCGTCCCGCGCCACGAACAAGGCCTTCGTCCGTCAAAGTCTACGAAGACTGGATCACGAAGCAAGCACCTATGTGCAGATCCACGAAAGGCGCCGCAGAACGTGGATCGTTGACTCCAGCCCATAAGTAGCTGCCAGTGACAAGGACAGCCTCACCTACCGACAGACCCGCCGAAAGGTCCCATGTAGGGCCTCCCAGGACAGCGACATGAACGCGTGTTGACCTCTCATTGGTTTGCACTTCTGGCAGCCAGCAACTTCTTCGGACTTTAAGGAGACCAACCCATGTGATAATGACGATCGCCCGCTTATTATAATACAGCAGAGGCGATCGCCCGGCAACTCCCAGTCCTATAAATAGAGAACCTCCAGCAACTGGAGAAAGGTTCCGAAAAACATTCAGATGTTCCTCTCCGAAAATACACACATACGTACACACTTTCAGGCTCTCGACTTCCTCTCTTGAATCTATCTCAAGATTTCTCTCTCAGCACCTCTCAACCAGAAGACGGTCGGCAGAGGCAAGAACTCCCTACAGTACAGATTCGAAGAGACTCACAAGCCCAGGAGCTCAGACTTCCAGCTAATACACACTGTGAGAGATCGTCGAATTCTCACAGTCGTCACAGCACCCCATCGTTGTTACAAGAACTCACAGAGCATCATATCTGGTTCCTCCAACAATCTTCACGCTCAATAGCTAAGATAACTAGGGTCTTTACACTCATTGTAATTGTACTCTAACATTAATATATGTACTCCAAAGTATTTGTATTAATAATATCTCGCGAGAGCATTCAAGCCCGGGACTAACAACTCCAGCAAATCTTGTGTTATTTACTCTCCCCATGGACGTGCTCTCGCATTTGTTTGTTACTTGACCATTCCAGCAATATCATCTCCGGATAAGATTTTGGGTAACAACAATAATCTATGATTAGTTCCAACCACCGCCTCTATCATATATTTAACTCCTTCTGAGTAAATATATACTTCAAACTCTTATGGTCGGTGAAAATATGATAGGTGACGCCATAAAGATAATGACGCCAAATCTTAAACACGAATACCACAGCCACTAGTTATAGGTTGTGGGTCGGATAGTTGACCTCGTAAGGTCTCAGTTGCCGTGAATCATAGGCAATAACCTTCCCATTCTGCATTAGTACACATCCGAGACTGTGTCGGGACGCATCACTATAAACCACGAATACTTCCGTCCCTTGTGGTAAGGAAAGTACATTTGCTGAAATTAAACGGCTCTTGAGTTCATCAAAACACTGCTGACATGCGTCGTACCACGTGTATTTCTATTCTTTTCGCAAAAGGTTCGTCATTGGTTGAGCGATTTTAGAAAATTCTTCCACAAATCGTTGGTAATAGCCTGCTAATCCGAGGAAGCTTCGAATTTCCTTAACATTCTTCAGAGGTTGCCAACTTCGGATCGCCTCCGTCTTCTGAGGGTCGACACGTAAACCGTCTAATGAAATTACATGTCCGAGAAACGTCACCTCGGACATCCAGAACTCACACTTGGAAAACTTTCCATAAAGTTGCTCTCGCCTCAACACGTCGAGAGCCTGATAAAGGTGGACCTCGTGCTCCTCTCGGTCACGAGAATAAATCAAAATGTCATCAATGAAGACAAACACAAACTGATCCAAATATCGACGAAAACACGATTCATTAACTCCATGAACACCGCAGGTGCATTAGTTAACCTAAACAGCATTACCACAAACTCATAATGACCATAGCGTGTTCGAAACGCCGTCCTTTCGATATTTAACTCTCGAATTCGCAATTGATGATATCCATATCTTAAATCGATCTTGGAAAATACTGAAGCTCCTTGAAGTTGATCTAAGAGATCATCAATATGGGGTAGATGATATTTATTCTTGATCGTCACCCTGTTCAACTCCCAATAATCAACACACAAACAAAATGAACCGTCCTTCTTCTTGACAATTACACTGGTGGTCCCCACAGAGACGCACTCGGTCGGATATAACCCTTCGCGGTCAAATCCTCCAATTGATTCTTTAGCCCCTACATTACGGTCGGGGTCATCCGATACAGTGCCTTCGATATTGGAGACGTAATAGGCTCCAACTCAATCGTGAATTCCACATCTCTCTGTAGAGGCATACCAGGTAACTCGCCTGGAAATACGTCGGCATATTCTCTCACTATAGGAATATCCGTCGACATCACTGATGATTTCTCGGTTTTGGTCATATAGCACAAATAACCAACACACCCCTAATTGAGTAATTTCACTGCTTTCATAATATTAATAATTCTCCCGGAACAGCTGGGATTACCTCCCTGAAATACACATTCCACTCCATTGTCTGAAATGATAGTGACCATATGCTTACGGACACCAATGATGTCATCGTGACGATCCATCCAGTTAATACCCAAGATAACATCGTCCCTCTGTAAATCTACCACGATCAGGTTCGCCAATCAAACACGGCCATGAAGCTGAATCGGACAATCCTTAATCTCATGATTTCCGATAATTCGTCTACCATCGGGTAGACCAATGACATATGACTCACAACTAGTAGCACTACCCAGACGTAGTCTACTCAAACAAGACTAGGAAATGAATGAATGCGATGCACCAGTATCAAATGGTTACACACAGGTTGAGATAAAATTTCGTGTTTACCTGAGATCATCCAGGCCTTCAGGTCATCGCTCCTCTTCATCTCGTGAATTTGGGGCTTGCCAGCCCCCGAAGTGGATGCTCCTGTCTGATAAGTATGAGTCCCGCCTGTAGATGCTCCCGTCGTCTTAAACAACACGGACTGAGTGGCCTGATTCTGAACCGCTGATTGCTTCGGGGCGTGAGATGCCACTGGAGTATGCTTGGAGTCTCTTCGACAGAAATGGACCTTATGCCCGGCAATCCCACAATTGAAACAGGTGATAGTCTGCCTCGAACACCTAGTGCTGAAATGACCCGGCACTCCACAGTTGAAACAGGTGATTGCCGAACTAGCCGCTCGGGGCTGAGATCCTACGGGTCTATACGCTGTAGGAGGTCGCTCAGCAAAAGTAGAGCCCACACGAGGCTTCTTGAAGGTTGCCTGCCTGCCTTCAGACTGATTACGTTCCTTCGATTTCTTGCCAGAAGATGAAGGTTGATGCTTCGCAACTTTCTTTGCAGTAAGCTCATAAGTAAGAGATTTCTCGATTAAATCGCCCAGAGTGGTGCAATGATGATTAAGCAATTGTATCTGGGCCATCATGCCCTGCATAAAGTGAGTGGATCAACCTGAACACCTTCTGATTGAGCTATGTTCCGGGTACGACTCCATGACAGTGAGTGATTATATCCGGGTGAATGAGTGGCAGCATCGCTTCTTGTTGAATTAACATTACTCCTCGCATTCGCGCATGTATTCACACGAGCTCCCTGGTATCGGCCCGCACTGCGGCCTCTTCCCCTGCATCCTCTGACAGCTCTTTCCATACTGACGTACGTAGAAAAGTCACATGATAATTATAGATCTCTCATGAATACCGCATTATGATTACGTCATGAAATGCTGATAATGAGCATACACGCTCTAACACAATGATGACATGAATGATCAGCTGAGGTGACATGATTATCTGATGACATTCTTGAAATGATTATCTTGAACAAGCTAACAAAATTAATGATACGTTCCTTACGATCAACAACTGAGTAATGAAATGAACTGAGTGATTAATGAGTTAACATGATCGACATGATCAAAATGAAAATGATGATTGAGGATTGTTGATTGTTGAATGATGAATGAATGATTCTTATTGCCAGAAATTATACCATGGCGTTAGAAATCTTATTGTTCTTTAGTCTGAGGGGCTTGGCTCTTGCACAGGTAACACGTGACACGAAAGTCCAATAATACTAGTCTGATGAATGATGATTTCAAATGAGACATGACTCGGAAGGTAGTATTCAAAACCACGCTCCGATACCAACTTTGTAACACCCCAAACTAGGTGACTATTATAATGCCGTGGACCCCCGACTGGGACCCACCAGGTGAATGAAAATTAATGACTTACATAATATAATTGTAGTACTGAACTACATTATAAAATTAATTACTCCGATGAGAAGTTTCATTATAACACACCCAAGATAAAACTGAATACATGTATATTTTATATAGAGATAAAATATACAACACGGAATAAAAACGAGTATTCAAATGGAAGTCTGAAGCGGAAATAAAATGAAGAAACACAAATGACTGAAAAGGACTGGGCCCCCTACTAGTATCACTGTGATTCCTCGCCGTCAACGTTCTCTTCCCGTATTTTTGCCTTGCCATGACCTGAAAACAATATCCCCCAACGGGGTTAGTTACACAGAACAACTGTAACACCCCGAGATATTCGGAATAATTACAGCGCCGTAAACCCTTTAAGTAAGGATTTACAAGGCTAATTAGAAGAAATGTAAACATAATACAACAGTACCATAAAAGTTCAAAATACAAAACCAGTTTCAACTGATCAATTGAGTTCATTAATACAACCATCTCGAAATATTATTAAAACACATGTACTCGAGTACTGAAAGTGAACCAAGAAGACAAATCACAATAACAATAAACATCACTAAGCCCCTTTGTCGTCACGTCGGTACTGTGGCTGTTTTCCCGCTCCTCGGCTACCTGAACATCAAAACAAATGTCCACCCCTGAAGGGGTTAGCAAAACGATGCTAGTACAAGTATCATATTAAACAAATCGAATATGCAACAACAATGCATAACAAAATACACAACATGGACTTTCGCTACCGGAATCCAACAATGCGAATCCACAAGATTCCATTAACACAGTATGGGTATTCCAATGATCCAGCGCCCTCAGCATAGATCCCAAGATGATCCCGTCGGACCAACACTAGGTGGACATCCGATCCAGCGCCCTCAGCATAGATCGCACAACATACACAAACATAACTCATGCATACATATATGCAAAATCGCTATGTCCATCAACATGAACATATAAACACTCGATAACGAATATCATACAATTCAACGAAATAAATCCCAACAACATGAATAAACCACATGCATGCTCAAAATACCAACATTAACAAATTACGATACTTGCCTTAGAATGGTGGTAAGGGTTGTTACTATGAAGAAGAAATCTTCAACCAGTTCGAAGAACTCTCACTCGATCAGTCCACCAAAACCCAAACCTTCAACGAATAATAACACTAGTATAACTAACGATTCCAGATAATCGATTTAACCATCAAGAACATCAAAAAGAGCTTGATATACTCAAACATAAGAGCTTACTACGCTGCCCTATATCAATTCGGATTTGAATCAACATTAGGAAACTAACCCGACAAAAACACGTAGTATCCTACCTAAGATCAATGTATCCTAAGGTCGGAATATTCAATATATCACAGGGTAATTCTTCTTACAATGATTCTAATCATGTTCTTCATTTACCCAATCCAAACAATATATCGAAATTACTCCGTAAAACACCACAAGAACTTGATTACTAAGTTCACTTGATACATCATCTTCATCTTCAAGAAAAATATCCTATGTTCAATCTATTCAATACCCGAATACATATAATTTCATTATGTAATACATAAGGTCTTGATAATCTCCATAAACTGGCCATAATCAGTTATGTAGCTTCCTGATTGTGCTAAGGAGTTCAAACACTACAAGGTTCAACGTTCTAAATGATGAAGAAGTACCGAAACATCGAAAATATTCTTCTAACAATATGATGTTCGACTACGCACGAATTTAACTGACTAGATAATCCCAAAACATGATCAGAACATCCTTAAGAATAATACTCCAGTTGGTGAAGAATCACCTACCTCGAAATAGTGAAGAACAAGGAGGAACTTGAAGAAATCCAACACTGAGAG
This sequence comes from Orobanche coerulescens, assembly GCA_033398695.1. NCBI lineage: Eukaryota > Viridiplantae > Streptophyta > Magnoliopsida > Lamiales > Orobanchaceae > Orobanche > Orobanche coerulescens. The sequence continues at coordinate 178,425,525 of CM065807.1, read as the reverse complement.
CTTGAACACCAATCTCCAATGATCTAAAATCTTCAAACTCGATCGAGGATGATGATATGAGAGGTTTAGGATGGAGGGAGTGACTCTCTAAGTCTCAGAAATCGAGTTTGGGAAGTGATGAATTCTGAAAAATGAAAAAGGGTGATGTCCTATATATAGAAAATGGTTATTAGCGCGCGCTACAGCCATATCCATAGCGTGCGCTAACGGGCCTGTAGTCTACTGTTTCTGCTTGGTCTCGACTTAGCGTATGCTAAAATCCCTTTACGTGCGCTAAGTTCATAAATTAGCGCACGCTACCACTTATATAGCGTGCGCTAACGGCCATACGAAGCTTACTGACCTCACTGTACTCAACATTTAGCGAGCGCTATCCTCATACCAGTAGCGTGCGCTAAACAGCGTTGACTCGGATTTTTCCAAAAGCCGTCCAGGTTCATCCCGACATGTCCCGAACAAGATCCGCGGCTGATCTCACCTACTACCCTGTCTTAATCAAGTTGACTATGTATAGCGTGCGCTAAGGTTCATACACAGTGTGCGATACGAACCCAAATTAGCGTACGCTACGCCTAGTCATTAGCGTGCGCTACAAGTACAAAAATTACAATTTTGAACACAATTATGAAATCATACGCCCAACAACACCGGATCATGAAATACGCTGGATAATACTTAGATTAAATACAACATATACAATGTCACAGTGTTCAAAAACACAATAGAATCTCGGGTATTACAACAACAATCCTCAAGAGTTGAATACACACAATCATGATATATTTTAATTATGAAATTAAGTTGAAGAGGGGCATCGTAGTACGCCCATAATGGTATGTGCACGTGCATAATACGAGTGTCCGGACACACCCGCCCTTGTACCTAATTAGTCTCACGGAGGTACATTACCGTGTGCACAGTCCATTGTGTCGGTGAACCCGAACACATGACTATCATGTGCCCGATTAAAAATTCCACACATCCCCACCCGGCCACGCAATATGAACCCAGAAGGTCACAAGAACAAAAGTGACTAATGAACATTAATGAATAACAATCCGACAAGGGTCAAGAATGACTCACCGAGATGAGATAATAGTGAAATGAATGGTAGCTCATCGAAATGATTGGAACCGTCGTTCCTCGTGAATTGAATGATTAGTTTGATAATTACAAGTCTTGACATGATTATTACACTATGAATGAATTATAATTATGAATGAACAACAATGAAAGGAATGAGTATCCTTTTAACCGAGTAATAATTAACTTACTCAACACCGGTGAAAAATGTCCTTCCTCGAATAAACATCCTAAACGAGATGTCGGCCACTCGAACAACCTTGAATAACACAATTATCCACAATCCGATCAATATAAGTATCAAGAACGATTATAACTAACTCAAAACGTCGATATGAATAATCCAAGTTCATTGGGGCATTATAACGAATACGTTGTAACCAATCTTCGATTGTTTACAACCAATCCTCAATAATATCGATACCAAACTTCCAGGGAGTGTTTCAATCCAGCAAAATATCTTCAACACAATTAATAATCTAAAATGAATATCCAATTCGAGATTTCAACAACATCTAAACGAAAACCCCAAAATCTAAATCAATATTCAAAGTGTTCTTCAAATAATCCCAATTAATCAGATGATAATCCTTAACAATTCGTAATCACAAGTATATCACTTCATACGACATGTTTATAACCTCCAAAACATCATATCCCAACTCAAAATCGGAATCCAAGATGTTGAAGAATTTACCTTCGAAGATCCAAACACTTCGATCTGGTGAATCTGTGATAAATTGCTTATCCAAGCTTCCCAATACAAGATATATGTTTAGAACACTCCTTAACAAGTGATGTGATGAAGAAAGTCTCTCCCAAAAACCTCTCTCTCAAAACTCAAGTGAAGAACGGTGAAATGAGTGCAAAAATCCCGTCTAAGTCTATATAAACTGCCGAATGTTACGGCCGTAACTCGGCCTACTTACGGCCATAACCTCTCCAAGTCAACGGCCTTACGACCGTGACTAGCCACATCATATGGGCGTAACTCGGTTTCGTTGAAAGTCTGCCGACAGATTTACGGCCGTAACCGCACCTGCCTTACGGACGTAACTCGGCTCATACGGCCGTACTCGAAAAAACTTACGAGTGTAAGAAGCCTTGGTCGAAAACTGATCCGGGCACCCTGTTCGATCTTACGGCCGTAACCGGCCAAGCCTTACGGCTGTACCTGCCTCAACTTACGGCCGTATGCCGCAAACCTTACGGCCGTAAGTACCCTTCGTCCGACATTTCCTGAAAACAACGAACGTATGTTACGGCCATAATGCAAGTATGTTACGACCGTAACTCGCTGTTGGACAGCAACGAAATGACAAATCTGTCTACCCGACACACATTGCCGAATGATCCGACGTACCATAATTGTATGAATGTAATTGAGTCTGATAACAAGCACTAGGTGATACTTCCAACAAAAGATTACCAGTCACTATGATTATGACAATACTTCTCGTTTCGATTCTCAAACGGAGATGAATGACGATCGGTAACTAATATACGGCTAAAATACGTCAACGATGAATACAAATGAATGAATCATGAATGATGAGTGATTATTAATGAGTGAATAATCCGACAATGACAATTACTGAATAATAATTACTTAATGATAATGAATGAATTACAACCGGGTATTACATATATGACTTCTAGATCACGTCCTCACAGTCTTGACCACGTCCGGATCGCGAACCAATTTCAGACCGAACCCAGACCGCGTCCAAAATTCAAACTGCATAGCAGCGCCGAACCAAAACACCCAGAGCGCCGAACCAAAACACCCAGACGTCCGGATCTCTTCATACAACATGATTATAACGTCCAAAACATCATATCTCAACACAAATCGAAATCCAAGAGGTTTGAGAATATTACCTTTGAAGATCCAAACACTTTGATTCGATGAACACAAGTTAGATCGACGATCCGAGCTTCACAACCGAATGAAAATGATGAAGAATCGAGTATTCAAGTGATTGATGATGAATATTTCTCCCACAAACCCTCTCTCTCAGAAATAAAATGAAGAAATGAGCTTTTCTTCTCAAAAAATGAAATTATAGTGCAGATCGACCGTGTGCCGCGCCAGTGAGTGTGCCACGGCACAGGGCCAGAATCTGCCCCCAGTGCTCGGCAGTGTGCCGCGGCTCGGCCGAGTGTGCCGTGGCAGTGACTCGGCAGTGTGCCTCAGCCCCCGGTACAGGCGGGTCGGCCAAAAACTGAAAAATGTGTGTGCCGCGGCGCACACTCCCTTGTGCCGCGGCCCACACCCCCTTGGGTCCTAAAATGATGAAAAATGACCCGGGAAGAGAATAAAAGCAATAGGAATCAATATTTGGGAAACAATAACACGAAATGGAAGTGCGGAAACCCCAAAACGGTAGTTCTAAGCAAGGATTACAAGGGTTCGCCAAACAAAAGCACAATTTGAACAATGAGGAGATTTGAAATGACATGAATTCCAACGTCAACATCGACTAATGAATCAATTACAACAATCAAGATAATACTCTAGTCTCGATTCCCAAGCAAGGTTGAAACAATGAACAATATCGATACACAACTCGAAGTTATTCTGAACGGTGAACACGGATGAATGAATGTGGATGATGAATGATTATTAACAAGTGAAAAATTACACAGTGACAATTACCGAATGAAATTACTGAATGATAAGGACTGAATTACAACCGGGTATTACATACACCCCCCTTAAAAGAGTTTCGTCCCCGAAACTAAGGTTCAAACAACTCGGGATAACTCTCCCGCATACTATCCTCGGTTTCCCAAGTAGCCTCTTCGACTCCGTGTCTAGACCACTGAATTTTAACCAAAGGAATCGCCTTATTTCTCAACTGATTGATTCGCCGCTCTAAGACTCGTATGGGACGCTCCTCATACGAATGATCATCTGCGATCTCGATTTCAACGAACTGAAGTATATGACTCGGGTCGGCAACGTACTTCCGTAGCTGAGAGATGTGAAACACATTATGAATTCGGCTCAACGCCGGAGGTAAGGCCAATCGATAAGCTAGCTCGCCTACTCGATCCAAAATCTCAAACGGTCCAATAAATCTTGGACTCAACTTTCCCCCCTTCTCGAAACGGAAGATACCACGACTCGGGGATACCTTCACCAACACGTGGTCACCTGTCTCGAACTCTAATGGTCGGCGATGATTGTCTGCATAAGATTTCTGTCGACTCTGAGCGGTTAACAAACGACTCCTGATCAAAGCTACCTTATCACGGGCGGCTATAAGCATATCGAGCTCGGTGCCGATTGATTCTGATAAGTCGTCCCAACACAAAGGAGATTGACAACGACGACCGTACAAGGCCTCGTAAGGTGCCATCTTGATCGAAGCATGCCAACTATTATTATACGTGAACTCGATCAATGGTAGTTGGGCTTCCCAATCGTCTTTCCAATCGAGGATGCATGCCCTCAACATGTCCTCCAATGTCTGAATAGTCCTCTATGATTATCCGTCGGACTGAAGATGAAAAGCTGTGCTGAAATTAAGCTGAGTTCCCATGGCACGATGAACAGATTTCCAAAAATGAGACACGAATCGTCCGTCACGATCAGAAACGATACTCTTAGGAGTACCGTGCAATCTCACTATTTCTTTGATGAACAACTGGGCAAGTCTCTCGGGACCCCAAGTATCCTTAATCTCGAGAAAATGAGCTGACTTAGTTAGACGATCCACAATTACCCAGATTGTATTCATGCCACGGCGACTCGTCGGCAAACTCGTGATGAAGTCCATTGAAATATCCTCCCACTTCCACTCCGGAATAGGGAGCGGTTTCAGCATACCCGCCAGTCGCTGATGTTCTATCTTGACTTCTTGACAAGTGAGACATCTCGAAACAAACTCGGCGACTTCACGCTTCATATTACTCCACCAGTAATTTTGTTTCAAGTCTTTGTACATCTTGCTGGACCCCAGATGAATAGAATAAAGGGTAGCATGGGCTTCTTTCAAAATCGAGTTTTTCAACTCGTCATTCGCCGGTACACATAACCGATTCTTAAATCTCAAGAGTCCATCCTCGTGGACCATAAATCCAGGGGCTTTCCCCTGTGCCACATCCTCGCAGATGCCCAACAAAAATGGGTCCGTACCCTGATTCACTCTGATCGCCTCTTCAAGTGGCGATGAAATCTCCAGCATACAAAGTTGTCCCTGAACACGCTGTAACGAAACCTCGATCTTATGCCTATGTAATTCTTGCTGAAGTTCCTTCTGAATTGTTAATCGAGCAAGCATCTACTCCTAAACGGACTTACGACTCAAGGCGTCGGCGACAACGTTCACCTTGCCTGGGTGGTAAAGTATCTCAATATCATAATCTTTGATTAGTTCCAACCACCATCTATGTCGCATATTTAACTCCTTCTGAGTAAATATATATTTTAAACTCTTATGATCGGTGAATATCTGACAGGTAACGCCATGAAGATAATGACGCCAAATCTTCAATGCGAATACCACGGCTACTAGCTCCAGGTCGTGGGTCGGATAATTAACCTCGTAAGGTCTCAATTTCCGTGAAGCATAAGCAATAACTTTCCCGTTCTGCATTAGTACACATCCGAGACCCTGTCCGGACGCATCACTGTAGACCACAAATCCTTCCGTTCCTTGCGGTAAAGAAAGGACAGGTGCTCAAATTAACCGGATCTTGAGTTCCTCAAAACTCTGTTGACACGCGTCGAACCACGTGTATTTCTTATCTTTCCTTAAAAGGTTCATCATGGGTTGAGCGATTTTAGAAAATTCTTCCACAAATTGCCGATAATAACTAGCTAATCCGAGGAAACTTTGGATTTCCTTAACATTTTTCGGAGGTTGCCAATCTCAGATAGCCTCCGTCTTCTGAGGGTAGACATGAACTCCGTCTGATGAAATTACATGTCCGAGAAACATCACTTCGGACATCCAAAATTCACATTTGGAAAACTTCCCATAAAGTTGCTCTCGTCTCAACACGTCGAGCACCTGATGAAGGTGAAACTCATGCTCCTCCCGGTTACGATAATAAATTAAAATGTTATCAATGAAGACAACCACGAACCTATCTAAATAGTCGATGAAAACCTGATTCATTAACTCCATGAATACCGCAGGTGCATTAGTTAACCCAAACGACATTACCACAAACTCATAATGACCATAGCGTGTTTGGAACGCCGTCCTAGCAATATCCGACTCTCGGATTCGCAACTGATGATACCCAGATCTTAAATCGATCTTGGAAAATACTGAAGCTCCCTGAAGTTGATCCAAAAGATCATCAATACGGGGTAGGGGATATTTATTCTTGATCGTCACCATGTTCAGCTCTCGGTAATCAATACACAAACGGAAAGAACCGTCCTTTTTCTTGACAAATAATACCGTTGCTCCCCACGGAGACGCACTCACCCGGATATAACCCTTCTCGGTCAAATCTTCCAATTGATTCTTTAGTTCCAGCATTTCGGTCAGGGCCATCTGATACGGTGCCTTCGATATTGGAGATGTACCAGGCTCCAACTCAATTGTGAATTCCACATCTCTCCGTGTAGGCAAACCAGGTAACTCATCTGGAAATACGTAGGTATATTCTCTCACTACCGGAATATCCACCAACATTATTGATGATTTCTCGGTCTTAGTCATATAGCACTAATAATCGACACACCCCTGATTGAGTAATTTCACTGCTTTCATCAAGTTGATGACTCTCCCGGAACAGATGGGACTACCTCCCTGAAAAACATATTCGACCCCATCATCTGAAATGATAGTGACCAAACGCTTACGGACGCTAATGATGGCATCGTGACAATCCATCCAATCAATACCCAGAATGACGTCGTCTCTCGGCAAATCTACCACGATTAGGTCTGCTAACTAATAACGGCCATGAAGCTGAATCGGACAATCCTTAATCTCACGATTCCTGATAATTCTTCTACCATCAGGTAAACCGATGACATAAGGCTCACAACTAGTAGCACTACCCAGACGTAGTCTACTCAAACATGATTCAGAAATAAAAGAATGCGATGCACCAGTATGAAAAAGGGTACACACAGGTTGAGATAGAATATCGAGTGTACCTGAGATCATCCGGGCCTCTGGATCGTCGGTCTTCTTCATCTCGTAAATTCGCGGCTTGCCGGCCCCCGAACCGGACGCTCCCGTATGATAGCTCTTGGCTCCGCCTTGTTAGCTCCTATCGTCTTAAATGACGCGGATTGTGTGGCCTGATTCGGAACCGCTGACTGGTTTGGGGCCTGAGATGTCGCTGGAGTGGGTTTGGAGTCCATTCGGCAAAAACGGGCCCTATGCCCCGTAATTCCACAGTTATGGCATGTGATAGTCTGCCTCGGACACTTAGTACTGCAATGACCCTGTTCTTCATAGTTGAAACAGGTGATGGCCGAACTGGCCGCTCGGGACTGAGATTCCGCGGGTTTAGGCGTCATAGGAGGTCGCTCGGAAAAAGTAGAGCCCGCACGTGGTTTCTTGAAAGTGGCCTGACTGCCGTCAGACTGTTTACGATTCTTTGACTTCTTGCCAGCAGATGAAGGTTGTTGCTTGTCAATCTCCTTAGCGGTAAGCTCATACGTAAGAGCTTTCTCGATGAATTCGTCCAGAGTGGTACAATGAATATTAAGCAACTGTAGTCGCATACGAGGTTTCAACCTCTTCCTGAAATATTTGATCTTGTCCGCCTCAGAGTGAATAATGGACGAGTCAAACGGAAATAGTTCCTAAAATTTCTCGGCGATGGCGAGAACATCATCGTCTGCTGAGGGGTCGGGAGTGAGTAATTCTGATAACTTGGCCTCTCTGAGTGGGGCCGGATAATACCTCTCCATCATAAGCGTCTTGAATTGATCCCGAGTACAAAATCCGTCAGTGGGCTTCAGCGACAACCAACATGAATGTGCGCCCTTACCCAGGTAGTAAGCCGCAACTAAAACTTTGTGTCCCTCGGGACAGTCCACCATAGCAAATAGTTTCTCGAAATGCTCAAGCCAGTGAATGATATCCGCCGGTTCAGATGAACCCTCAAAAGTAGGTGGTCTCTGGCGAGAGATGTCGCCAATGATACTGCTCACACCCCTCTCTTGCCTATGAGGTGGCGGCGGAGGAGCCTGTTGATTTTGAGTAGCTGAGTTATGCATCGTTTCCATCAGTTGTGTCATCCGAGTCATTTGGGCCATCATGCCCTGCATAAAAGCGAGTGGATCAACCCGAACACCTTCTGACTGAGCTGTGTCTCGGGTACGACTCCCTGATAGTGAATGATTACGCCCAGGTGAATGAGTGGCAACATCACTGCTCGATGAATTAGCATTATTCCTAGCATTCGCACGTGTATTCACACGAGCTCTCGGGTTTCGGCCCGCACCGCGGCTTCTTCCCCTGCGTCCTCTGCCATCTCTTTCCATACTGAAGTCGGAAAGTCACGAAATGATTATATATCTCGCATGAATATAAAATTATGATTATTTTATAAAATGATGAAAATGAGCATTCATGCTCAAACACAATGATTACATGAATGATCAACTGAGGTGACGTGATTATCTGATGAAATTCTTGAAATGATTAACTTGAACAAGTTAACAAGATTAATGATATGATCCTCAAGATCAACAACTGAACAATGAAATGTATTGAGTGATTAATGAATTAACATGATCGACTTGATCACAAATGAAAATGATGAATGAGGAAATCTTACTGTTCTTTGGTCTGAAGGGCTCGGCTCTTGCACGGGTCACATGTGACGCGAAAGTCTAATGATACTAGTCTGATGAATGATGATTTCAAATGAAACATGACTCGGAAGGTAGTATTCAAAACCACGCTCCGATACCAACTCTGTAATACCCCAAACTAGGCGGATATTACAGTGCCGTGGACCTCCGACTGGGACCCACCAGGCGAGTGAAAATGAATGAAATACACAGGGTAAATGTAGTACCGAACCACATTACATCATTAATTACTCCGATAGGGAGTTTCATACAACACACCCAAGATAATACAGAATACATGTACATTTTATATGAAGATAAACATACGACTCTGAATAAAATGAGTATTCAAACGGAAGTCTACAGCGGAAATAAAATAAAGAAAACACGAGTGAATGAAAATGATTGGGGCCCCCTACTAGTATCACTGGGACTCCTCGCCGTCAACGTTCTCTTCCCGTGCCTTAGACTTACCATGACCTGAAAAACAAAATCCCCCAACGGGGTCAGTTACACAGAACAACAATCCTCAAGAGTTGAATAAACACAATCATATATGCTGTATAAACCACAAGTTTGATCAAAATCTCAAACCATCGAACATGTGATAAAAAATGAATCGGTCAGATTATAACCCAATCCTGTTGAAAACATACGCAATCAAACTTGCTGTATGAATCAACTAACGGTACGGCTCAAAGGGTGGCGCCACACTACGCCCCGGATGGAAATGTGTTCGTGCACAAGCCACCAACGAGTATCGATCGAATACACGTGTGGTCTTGTACCTAATCAGTCTCACGAAGTGATCTTCTCGTGTGCACAGTCCAATGTGAGGCCAACAACTAACACACGACTTAATATGTGCCCGACATGAAAATCCTACACATACCAACCGGCACGCCAGTATGACCCAGAATTCCACGAGATAACAAAAGTGATATCGAAATCAATAATGACTCACCGAGATGAAATGACAGTGAAATGAATGATAGCTCAATGAAATGATTGGAACCGTCATTCCTCGTGACTGAAGTGATTAATTGACAATTACAAGTCTCAATACGGTTAATACATCATGAATGAACTATAATTATGAATGAACAACAACGAAAGGAATGAATGTCCTTTTATCCGAGTAAGAATTAACTTACATAACGCCGATGAAGAATGTCCTTCCACGAACAACATCCTAAATGAGATGTAGGTCGCTTGAACAACCTGGAATAACATAATTACCAATAATTCGGTTCAACACACGAATCAAACACGAGTATAACTAACTCAAAACGTCGATACAACTAAACAAGTTCATTAGGGCATTATGTCGAACACGTTATGGCCAATCTTCGATTGTTTACAACCAAACCTCAATAATACCAATATCAAATCCCCAGGAATTGTTTCAAACCAACAAAACATCTTCAATACGATCAATAATCCAATATGAATATCCAAATTCGTGATTTCAACAACAATTAATCGAAAACCCCCAAATCCAACTCAAAATTCAAAGTGTTCTTGAATAACCTTTCAATAATCCGATGAATATTCATACATACTCATAATCATATGTATATCTCTTCATACAACATGATTATAATGTCCGAAACATCATATCTCAACACAAATCGAAATCCAAGAGGTTTGAGAATATTACCTTTGAAGATCCAAACACTTTGATTCGATGAACACAAGTTAGATCGACGATCCGAGCTTCACAACCAAATGAAAATGATGAAGAATCGAGTATTCAAGTGATTGATGATGAAAATTTATCCCACAAACCCTCTCTCTCGGAAGTAGGATGAAGAAATTAGCTTTTCTTCTCAAAAAATGAAATTATAATGCAGACTGCACTGTGTGCCGCGGCCCGGCTGAGTGTGCCGCGGCACAGGGCTAAAATCTACCCCCAGTGCTCGGCAGTGTGCCACGGCCCGGTCGAGTGTGCCGCGGCAGCGACTCGGCAGTGTGCCGCGACCCCCGGTACAGGCTGGTCGGCCAAAAATTGAAAAATGTGTGTGCCGCGGCGCACACTCCCTTGTGCCGCGGCCCACACCCCCTTGGGTCCTAAAATGATGAAAAATAACCCGGGAAGAGAATAAAAGCAATAGGAATCAATATTTGGGAAACAATAACATGAAATGGAAGTGCGGAAACCCCAAAACGGTGGTTCCAAGCAAGGATTACAAGGGTTCGCCCAACAAAAGCACAATTTGAACAATGAGGAGATTTGAAATGACATGAATTCCAACGTCAACATCGACTAATGAATCAATTACAACAATCAAGATAATACTATGGTCTCGATTCCCAAGCAAGGTAGAAACAATCAACAATATCAATACACAACTCGAAGTTATTCCGAACGGTGAACACGGATGAATGAATGTGGATGATGAATGATTATTAACAAGTGAAAAAATACATAGTGACAATTACCGAATGAAATTACTTAATGATAATGACTGAATTACAATCGGGTATTACATCCCAGACCGTGGTCCGCCCCTGTTTGTGCAGAAAACGCGATTTTCTGCACTTTTTGTGATTTTTGACAGGTATATAAGGGAAAACCCTAGACACAACTTTGGGGGGGGGGGGCACTCTTAGAACTCAGTTTTCATCTTTTTTTTTTTGGTATTCCAACATCTAGAGAGACAATTTTTAGTGATTTCTATCCCTTGTATGAAGATTTAACAAGAATTTAAGGAAGAACATCAAACCTTCCTCGGGAATTCGATTTCGTTTTTGCAAGGGAAGACTTCTACCATGTTTTGTTTTATGATTTTTGATATTATTATTGAAATGATCATGAGTAGATAATCTTATCATATGGGTTTTTAGATTGAACCACACACATGTTCTTGGTTGTTAGTTTTGATTGATTTTCCGGGTATGAGTTTGAACCACACACATGTTCTATCATTTTGCTAAGTGTTCTTTATGATATTGTGCACGAATATTATTTAGACGCAAGAGAACTTATGATTAGATCATCAAACCTATTTCATAGTTGTTATTATTATCAAACTCGATGGTTTTTGTCGGTGTTCGCCATTAAACAACCCGATACAAGTGATTGTGAATGTTCTAAATCTTTTCTACGATATTTTAGCGAATTAGCCCATCAAAGGTATTTAGCTAGTCGATTGTTAGTAGGAATTCATCCCCATCAAAGGAGTTTCTCTTGTTTTTGAAAAGAACAATCGCGATTTTTAGAATTTGCCGCCATCAAACGGATTTCTTTTAATTGTGAGCAATCGGTAATTCCAAACCTTAATTTCTTTGAGTATCGAAACTAATGATTGATAATATGTGTGTCGGTGATTGTAAACTCCCATACCATTCTCATAATTGTAATCTCTAGATAATCCATCCATTAATTCGGTGTTTTTAGCATTTCACTTTTAATTTAATCTTCCGCACTTGTGATTGTAATCTTACCTCTCTATCGTATCATTCACCGTGTTTTACTTTACTTACTTTTGTTAATTCAACTACTTTCCAAACATAATCTAACTTCAAACCGTTTCCAACTCCTTGTTAGAGCGACGTCGGAGTTACTTGCCTCTACCTACAAAAGTGATTCGTACACTTGCGAGTTTATAATTTGTTCATCAATTACTCTGCTTAATAAGTTTAGAGTGAAGGAGGTGGGTGCTTTGGAGGAGAAAGTTGTTAATTTGGGGATGGATGAGGTATGCATCATCTCTTTAATTTCTGCATATTTCACTCATCATATAGTACCAATTTTATTAATTTGGATTTTTGGTTAGGCTATAAAGTTGTTGAAGACTTCTCTGAAAAGCGTCGGGGCCTATATATATGGTTTTCGTCGCGACAATAATCAAATAATAGTAGGCTTTTAATTATTTAATGAGCCTACTTTTGTGTTTTTAGCAAATGCGCTTTCACCCTGTTAATTGTTATTGGAGATCACTTATGAATTAATATATCGCACTTGCTGAGGTTTTACATGACTATAATGTTTTACATATGTATCTAAATTTCAAGTGCTAATGAATAAAGATGGTGATTGACTTTTAGTTCATATGTATTATTTAAGAAAATAATATAGATAGATTGGGTGTTTTGTAATGATGCAGTATCAACATGAAATAACTAGGCGAACGAAACAATGTGTCCCTTGTTGGCTAGAATTGAAATGAGACGAATTTGTGGTATTTATAAATATTTCATATATAAATTGGATCAATTATTTAGACTACATACATTCAATATTTTTATGTTTTCACGATAAATGAAATTCCCAAATGATTTCATGATTCCAGATATGTTTCATGCACTGTACCACTCTATATGCTTTAGCAGTTCATCGGAAACGTGGCCACGCCACTACATGAACAAATGCTCAATATATAGACCGATGGTGAAGGGGGGGTGACGCATATGGTGATGGATGATTTGGAGGTGAAGCCCCCATATATACCATCTCTAGTATTACTCTGCTTAATGAGTTCAAGGTTTAAGGATGTGAATGATTTGGAGCCAAAGGTGGTCACTTTGGGAGTCAAAGAGGTATCATCTTTGCATTTTTGGAGGAAAAGATATAACCTAAAATTTAATTAGAGGAATGAGATAAAATTAAACAAAGATGATATTTTGTTGTTAGTGTTGAAGGGAAAATAACTGAGACAGAAGGTAGGGCAAAAGTTGTGTCTTATTCCATTGATGACATCCCTTTAAATAGGGAGAAATACATACAAGCAGGCCTAACCATATCCTAACTAGGAGAGCCCGTAAACTAACAGACTTAGGCACACATTGGGTATTATTAATTTAACACTCCCCCTTGTGCCTAGTCTACAAGCGCATGTCATGTTGCCTCGTTAAAACCTCGTCAAGCAAAAACCCAGTGGGAAAAATGTCTTGATCGTAGGGAAAAGAGTACAACATCTAGACACATCAAGTTTAGACTTCGTCCTTTGAATCTATCCTTTCATATGATTATTACATTTGATCATAGCGCTACTAAGGTGACCATTCCACCGATCCCTAAAAGCGTACATCTTGTTACCTCATTAAAAACCTTTCCAAGTGATAAAAACCCTATGGGAAAAATGATCCTTGGAAGGAAAAGAGTATAACATACAGTGTGGATGTAAGACTCCCCCTCAGGTCTACATATCCACCTGATTTGTACATTAATCAAGTAGTCGTTGTCTCATTAAAAACTTCGCCAAGTAACAAAACCCAATGGGAGAAAATGAATCTTGGTCAAAGAAAAGAGTACAACACATGTGATTAAGTTTCTTTATAAATCACCATTTCTTTGTGATCTTTACATCGATCTCGAGAGTTAGAAAACTCTACAGACTCCCCTAATATTTACATTCATATATCGTTGGCTCGTTAAAAACCTTGCCAAGTAACAAAACCTAGTGGGAAAAATAAACCTTGGTCTAAGGAAAATAGTGCAACATATGTAAGTATGTTCCATTATATCTCACATATTTCCCGTTATGATCATTCCATCAATAAAGGGGATTTACAAGTTACATTATGTTCATAAATGTAAGTATGCACATCAGTAGCAGTACTTAACCGCTAGTTCCTCACAAGTGTAGAATGATAGTTTTTAATCATGTACACTCACGGACTGATTCATGCAAAGCAATAATCATGTCGTGATTCGAGGAGGTAGCCAGAAGGGGTTTACATAGTTGATTTCCAATACATAAGCATTTCATACCAACACATACTTTGTGGTAGTTGCTTCGGCATCAACATTTACTTTAGTATTTGCCTTTTCGTAAGCAGCTTCCTTTGCCTGGTTGTAGGGAAAGAGTATTCCTAAGTCAATGGTTTCTTTTAAGTATCAGAAGATATTATTTATACCAATCCATTGATATTGTGTCGATGCTGAACTAAATCTAGTCAGCGAATTAACTGAGGAGTGATAACAGGTCGTGTACCTTGAGCCAAGTACAATAATGCGCTATTGCACTCAAGAAGGGAATTTCAGCTACCAAAGCTCTTCGTCACTTTCCTTTAGACGAAATGGATCTTTCCTTTGCATCCAAATATTCGACCTATCATGGGGTGCTAGTCGGGTTTACCTTTTCCATATTAAAGTGCCTGAGAATCTTCTGGACATAGGTAGACCGGTGGACTGAATTCCACAAACTCGATGTCTATGTCAATACCTCGACAGAACCGAGTTTTCTCAAGATCTTTCATCTCAAACTCAATTTTCAAGTATCCAGTGGTTTCTCTTATTTCATCAAGACTGATTATGTTCATGTCATCGGCATACATTGCGATGATCGTGAATCCGGAACTTATTTGTGAAGACGCAGGGACATAGTTCATCGTTCTTTTTGTTGAGATTCCATAGAAAATAAATGCAGCGGAAGAATAAACGGAATCCCTAAGAGGATCGATCAAGTAAAGTATATACGAAAAGAAAAATACGAAGATCAAGGAATCAAAGTCCCATACCTATGATGTCACTGAAAAACCTTCGTATGATGATGATGATGAAGAGCCCTTCGTTCCAAGTACCTAAAGCAAGATGCCTCTACTTCACATGCCATAACTTGATGGAAAAATCGACAAGCTTCCTTTCTTCAAGAATGCGGCTAGGGAAGCTTGTAGGAATTTTCTCTCTCAATGTATTCTTCTTATATCTTGTCTCTAAGATCAAGATGAAGTTTTCAACCTTACACTCTCTCTCAAATTCGTGATTTTTAGTTCTTGCAAGAAGAAGTTGTCCTCTCTCCTTTTTAAAGAGTTTTATTTATAAAAAATGAAAGTCTACCTTTAACACATGATTGAGGGTATCAAATACACCTCACATATGTCACCTAGTGACATAAAATAAGTATAAAAGAGACAAGATAGGGAGGGGGCGGCCTTAAGGAAAATTTCCAAGAAGATGGGTCGAGTTTACTCGGCTCGTGTACTGGATGTTCGTCAAAACAAATCCCTTGTGTACCGGATGTTTGTCAAACGAATCCGTTTTATTTCCAATGTGTTTGGACTAATTAATTAATCCAATTAATTAATTATATCAAACACAAATATATATATTTCTCTAAGAAATATAATTTATGAATTAAAGTAATCACCAGTAACCTACTTACAATTCATAAGACCGCTATTTGATTTATCCGATAAATCAAAATTAGATATCTAATATCTAATATTATAAGATAGATTATTAATTCATATTTATCCATAAATGATCCTATTGCGCGACTCCGTAGGTTCGTCTCAGCCGGCATTGGGAGGAACCAATGAGTGCGGGCAGCACTTAGCCACTTAGCGGGCCGCACAGTAAACCCCGACTGAGAACGAATGAACGAATCATTCCAGAACCATTATGTCGTGAATACTATATACGTATAGACCCTTCATCAGATGTCCCGGTCAAGTCTTCGGGTCACGGTAAAGTCAAACCCTACTCTTAACTAAACTCTATACATGTGTTAATGCAAATCAAGACCGACTGATTAATAGTGTATCTAATACGACTATATCAGAATGCTTTGGCCAAAGACTTATGATCTTATTTGCCATTAACCGTATAGGACATTCGCCTGCTCACTAACAGGAGATAGAATCATTTCTTGGCGTACAGCAAAGACTGATACCTACCCATATAGTCCGCACTTCGAGGTCGACTCAGCAATTAAGCAAATGAGTCTAACTACTCTAATGACAAACTAAACGTCACAGGCACATCTTCTACTGAACCCTCAAGTCAAAGGTCCACGTATACTATCACAACCTTTCGATTCGTCATCAACTCTCCGAGAGTGAATATCGTGTGACTGAATCGAGTATGAGTCGTGTTCGAGTATACTGGTCCCACCAATATACTTGTAACTATGCTATCAAGAAGTGCACACATCCTAGCATCAGTTATACAAGTCTTATTAAAACTTAATGTCCTGTTAAGTTTTATCGACTTGCCAACTAGTTAAGCATTCGAGCTCTAAACACTTCTAGAGCCTATCTCCTTATCTCATAAGGGGTAGAATGTTCACTCTCAAATGCAAGGACTATTATTCTATATACCAAATCACAATGCCAGTGATATACAATAATATAGAAATAATAATTGCCTTATTAAATATAATATTCATAATTACAATACAATTGCACTCACTCTCTCATCCTCTGAGTGGCATTCGAGGGCATATTCCTAACACTTTTATCCCTTCCCAATCAAGTAGTCACTTAGACAGTTATACAACATCCTTAAGGATTGCTTTAAAACCATAAAGTTGAGCGTTTCAATCTAATTGCAGACGCACTCCGTGGTCTAGAGTCACTTGATTTGGGTAATGAAATGACATTGGGCACTTCCGTATATATCTCCACATCTAGATCTTGATAGAGATACGTAGTAACCATATCCATTTAGCTGCATTTCCAGTCCCTTGGAAATTACTACGCTAATCAAATAGCGGATATGTATACGTGGGAGTACATTTCCTCGTAATCAATTCCAGGGCATTGTGAGAAGCATTACTTCATGAACCTTGTACATTAGGACTCTATTATTCTCACTAAGCTTTAAGACAAAGACTCGTTTATATCCTACAGGCTTTACACTTGGTTAGGTTAGCACTACCTACACCAAATGCCTGACTCTTTGTCAGTTCTACCTAGAATGTTTTTCTTACAGACGAATCAGCTCTATGTTGATTTCGTCCAACCGAGCAAGGTTCGACATCATCGTACTTTATGATTCATGATATGTCATCAAAGTGGGTGGTTGATCAGGCCACACCCTCATAATTTCATCGAGATTCTTGATTTTCTGAATCATATCTTCGGGGCGTCCCCCTCATCATGATTCATGGACATAATAAAATCAAGCATGATCTCTTGAAACGAGTTCATTGATAGTTAACATGTGAATTTTCGCCATACTCTACCTCTTCCTTGGGTGAGTATTTAGTCTAGCCATGAGGCTTCCACCCCTTCCTTCGCAGGGAGCCACGGCCTCAACCACACCTCCACATGTGCAATTGCATCACCCGGTTCATTGGTGATGTGCTCCTTACAGGGGACTTCTAACCTTACAGGCACATTTGCAGCTGTAATGTGAGATCTTGTCACTTGAACGATATCAGTAAATGCATCAGGCATCAAATCTGCTACATCCTGAATCGAGTGTTCGTTGTGCTTCATGGTAACATTATGAAGTTCAGGGATCATAATGAGACAAAGTGGAGACACCATGACAATTCCTATCGTTTCCCGAGAAATTACATTTTCTCTCCTCCCCCTAACGATGAGAAGGTTGTCTCATTAAAGTGACAATCCGCAAATAGTCCGGTAAAGAGATCACTGTGAAGGTTCTAAATAACGGATAAACGTCTGGAGATTTGTATCCAACATGAATACTTAATCATTTCTAAAGACCAAATGTGATGTGGGGCACATAAGGCACATATAATGCATAACCAAATATGCGCAATTGGCACTCAAGTCCGTCTGGGTCCAACATACAAAACTCAAACTATCCAGTTACCAACTGGTATGCATAAACTAATTGGTTAGCAAAGGGTCTGGGAATGAACGATTTAAGTAAAGTTGCATGCAATATTGCATAATCCCAGGCAAAAATTGTTAGGAATATGCCCTCTAATGCCACTCAGAGGATGTTGAGTGAGGGCATTGTACTTGTAATTATGTAAATCATTTATATAAGGCAATGAATGTTTCTTTATTTACTGGTAGTTACTAGTGTTCCTAACTCGTAAATATACGTATAGAAACTAGTCTATGTATTTGAGAGCAACACGTTCCGCTCCTTATTGGATAAGGAGGTCGGCACTGGAAAGGTTTATAGCTCAAATACTTAATCGTTCGCAAGTTGATGAAACTTGACTGGGCATTAAGTTTATGTGAAGACTTGTATGACGTGTTCCTTGACATGGAGAGTGCCTGTCAAATGCTAATGGTTAGTGGGAGCACACGTTATATGTATGCTAATTAGATTAGTATACTCGAACGGATTCACCCTCGATTCGTCACACGGATTTCACTCCGGGAGAGTCAATTACGGAATCGAAAGGTTGTGATAGGTATTCGTGAACCTTCGACTTGAGGATTTAGTAGGGATGTGCTTGTGACGTCAAGATTTTCATTAGAGTAGTTCAACTCTATAAACCGGGAGGCGGGGGTCAACCTCGACGTGCATCTTGACGGGCAAGTAGCAGGTCCTACTGAATACCATGATAAAATTCTTTCTCCCGTTAGTGAGCGGGTTAATTTTCCTATGCGGTTATTGGCAGATGAGATCATAAGTCTTTGGCCAAAGCATTGGAGCTAGTTGTATTGGATATACGACAGCTCGATGATCTCGATTTGCATTAACGCATGCATAGCACCAAGTACAACTAGAGTTTTACTGACCGTGACCCTATAACTTGATCGGGACATTTGAAAGAAGGGTTTATACGTATATTGGTATTCACGACAGAATGGTTCTTAAATGATCCCAATCACTCGTTCTCAGTTGGGGTACAATGTAGGCCGTCTGGATGGCTAGGTGGTACTACTACTCTTTGGTTCCTCCCATTGCTGAGTGAGACGAACCTACCGAGTTGCGCAATAGGATTGACGACGGAATGAATCGAGCTTATTCTCTCATTATGAATATTAGATATTGGATATCTAATTAATTGGGACATTGGATGTCTAAATTGATTTATTGGATAAATTAATTTATGGCCAAATAAATTAAATAAATTACTGTTTGATTAATTTAATTCATAACTATAATTATTTCTTGGAGAAATTAATTATGTTGTTATGTATTTGATATGATTAATTAATTGGATTAATTAATTAATATAAATACATCGGAGCGGAATCAGAGTTTATCTGTTTGGACTCACGGGAGTCCGAAACGGATCAAACTCATATTCCCCTTCTAGATGGCTGCCCCCCCTTCACCTAACCCCTCTTGGTCTTTGTCTCCATTTTATAATGGAAGACAAATGACTTTAAGAGATATGGTATCTCTTATTATATGGAAGACAGATGACTGATTCTTTTTAGAATCAACCGCTCCGATATCACTTGTTGGCCACTAAGTATACTGGATACAGCTTGGAAAGTAGTTTAAACAACAAGTTGTACTGATTTTAAATCTGAGTGCGTAGTGGAAGTCTTCAATACAGTAAGTTGCTGTGGATACAACAACTCGATGTACAGTGTATACTTAAATAATCACAGTTAAATAAAACAAGTAAGGCAGAAGGTAAATAACACAGTATTTAAAGTGGTTCGAGGTAAACCCCTCTACGTCCACTGGTCCTCCACACAGGAGTAAAAAGATTATTATAATTACTGCGTACACAACTACGTAATTATAACAACACACAATCAATATATCGTTCGCACAGATTGATATAAAGATCTTAGCTTCAACCGTTCACACAGATTAGTTTGAGCTAACACTTTGACTGGCTTCTTGACACACAGTTCTGAGGCTTCGTCTTCTTCGATGCAGTTCCTTCATACACAGTTCTAGAGTAGCAACGATTACTCATTCCACACAGGGCTGATCTGGGTTTGTTCAAAGGATAGAACAGGGTATGAACAACAGCTTTGACTTTCTGAGCTTCTAGCTGATGAAGTGTTGTTCAAGTTGTTGAGCACTGTATATCTCTTAGATCTGAGTTGCAGTAAGCTTTGGAGATATGTTTTGCTCTGATGTATATAATAATAACTTTGTCACTTGGTAACTGATCTTCAACACCTTGATGAGATATATATAGTCTTCTGAAAATATATCCGTTGAGATAAATCCGTTGAGCAAGATTCCGTTCCAATGGGATGAAAAAGCACGATCCGGATTTTGCGGGATTTTGAAGATCTGTTGACTTACAGTATTTAAATACTTTATCTTTGAGTATTTAAATACTTCTATATCAACGGGACTTGACTTCTAGTGGGAACTGAAGATTCCTTCTTTGTCCTGTTGAGAGCTGTATGGAAGATCACTGTTTTGATGATTCGAGACAGCTTCCATACTTAGTCTTTATAAGACTTCTTTGATGTACTGAAAGGTTCCACTATATGCTAGATCTATGACAGGTCTTCGATATAGGTTGACACTTCATCTTTTCGATACAGTTTCCTTACTATATTGAGGATTGGCATATTGTCAAAACCTCTTATCATCACAATTCGATACAGGGATTGATTATCCTAGCTGTTTCGATACAGGGTATTTGTTTTCCCACCAATTTCCCCCTTTTTGACAATTTGCCAAGACTTAAAATTTTTCAAGTCTTCTTGATGATGCCAAAACCTTTTTCATGAGGCGAATGACTTTCTTGATGACTTCTGGCAGATTTCTTGGTCTTCTGTCAAATGATCTAGCTTTGAGTGACTTAGTCTAATCTATGAACTGCTCGCAGGTGAGTTTGATACAGCTAAGAATTTTTACAACTTAAGCTTATGATTGGCGCACAAGCACAATCTTACAATGTATTCTAGATGCATACAACTTAATCTATGAACTGTTCGTAGAGAAGTTCGTACAGCTTAATTTTCACACAAGTTTCTATACTTGTGGTTGTTATCTCAACAGTTTAAGTTATGTAATCATACATTAACACAGTAGATTACGAATTTTAATCTTTCAAGACAAACAAACATTTTTATTGATATTCAAAAATAGAGTACAAGGATTGCTGTTTCGAAAGAAAAATTACAAACAAAAATAATTACAAGGATTTTAGCTCCTATAATCAGAATGTCTCCATGGCCTCTTTTCTGGATCATGCTCGGTTCCACGCCACCAGTGATGTAGGGAATCATTGCCTCGTTCTAGGTATATTGCTCTACCTTCGTAGGATCTGTCGAAAGCAAGAATCCAATCTTCTAGATGGGTGATCCGATCTCCTCTTCTATGCCTGGATTTCATTTCCTGCTGGAGATGAAGCTTTCCTTCTTCTAACATCTTCGAGAATTTATCTGCAGCCTCCGCTAATGTTTTATAACCTTTGAAGATGGGGGATTCCCTGATGAGTTTAACAAAATATCTCATCAGTTCATTTTTCCTCCATTGCTTTCTTCGGCAGTGGGATGGCGGTTGGTTGGCAGACGAGTTTCAGAAGGTCTTTGGATTACGCTTTGCCAGGGGACATTGGGGTCATGAAACTCAGGTCGGGAACCTGAAATCCTAAAACTATGTGCGGGAGGGGCTAGTTTGTTCAATTAAGCGGTAATGCTGTCTTGAGCAGCAATAATTTCCCTTTCGTGCTGAAGCCTTGTTCTCCTTGTTGCTTCTCTAGCTTCTTCCCCCCTTTTGGCGTCATCAAGATGTTGTAGGATCTCCAGTGCGGCATGCTGTTTTGTCTCAATGTTTGTCATTCTCTCGACAAGGGTGGAGAGCACCTGCGACATATCTTTAATACTTTTGTCATGGGCTCGAAGATGAGAAGTGGTTTCGATCATGGCTGCTGCGGTCTTGGCCTCAGATATGCGAGTTTTGGATGCCTTTTCTCTCAGGAGTTGCTCTTGTTTTTCTTGCAGATTCTTCAGTGCTTGCTTGAAGACTTCTGGCAAAATAGTGAAGGCTTCGACTACGCGAGAGACTTCATGCTGTAATCCAGTCATCTCTTCCACAGCAGTAGTGTGCATCCAATTCAGAGCTTTTTCCACTGAATCCATGGCATTAACTGCATCCTGTATGAAGATGGTTTGAAGGCCAAGAGCACACAATCGCTCTTTCCTAGCAGCAGTGTTGGGAGAATCCGGATTGGCAAAATCTTCGGCTCCATTCAACCTCCTCAAATTCACGGTAGGGCATGAATTGAGTTGGACATCCTCAGGTGTAGTACCATCGTCGGATTCCACAGTTGATGGGGGCAGGAGCATCATTTTCGGGTTCGGCAGCAGGGGGTGCGACGTCCTCCTGTGTCGAAGGGATTTCTGCAGACATAGATGCAGGAGGGACTGATTCCTCATGTTGTCTTTCAACAAATTCTTCTTCTGCGGCAGCAGGCTCAGGTGCCTGTTACGGAACAATTTATTCTTCCTCGACTTGAGGGACTGATTCCTCATTGTCGGGAATATTCTCTTGCTATGGCGAAGGGGGCTCACATCGGCTTGATGGCTCTTCATCATTTTTAGTATGAGAGGCATCTCTGTCTTGAGCCTCCTCACGACTCATTCTCAGACCTGCTTGTAAGGCATCGTTGTCATCGTCTGAGTCATGGTCTTCTTTTGGATCAAGGGGAGAGTCCTCGGACTTATCTTTTCCTTTTCTTCTGGCATCAGATTTTTGCAATATATGGCTTTCAATCAATTCTTTGCAGTAGAGATTGTCCCATTGGATCAGGGCATCAACTTCTGTTGAGTCCATCACTTCCAATACAAATCTTTCTTCATGGCTCCAGTTACTCCAGTTGTATAAGGTGTCGTATGGAGCTAGCCGGTAGCTTTTTCATTGAAGGAGTCTTTCATAAGCATGATCAATCTGCATAGAGAGAAGGGTTTTGTTGATAATGGTGTCCGGGGAGGGACTGCGTACAACGTCTGAGTCCGCTGTAGCGAGGGGTTCCTCTACAGGTGTGGGATCCTGTAGGGAAGAGGGATTCCTTACAGGGGATGGTGCCCCGAAGGATGGTGGATCCTGTACGGGTGTGGAATCCCGCATAGGAGAAGTAGCTGTTGGCTCCAAAGGGGCAGCCGACTCGCTAGAGTATTCTAAGTTGGCAGATGTCCGATCATCCGTATTAGCCGCCAAAGGCTCGGGATCTACTGTCGATACAGTAGCGGGTACCTCTTCCACAGGGGTTGGGCCCTGGGTTAGTTCTTCAGTGGGTTGCGCCAAGGTAGAAGCTTCCTCGGAGGTTTTGGTGGATTTGGCTTTAGAAAGCCTCCTTAGCTTCCTTTTCGGCTTCTCACCAGCAATAGGTGTCTTGCTGTGAGATCTCTTTCTCTTCCTTGAAGACTCCACACTCTGGGACTTCAAAGAAACATCCATTGGATCTTCAGACATGGGCATACTTCGGGCAGATGGATGGTTGCAAACCAGAGTGCTCTGGTTATACGCCGAAGGCTTGATGCCTCCTAAGTAGATCCGGGAGCTATTTTTCATTGCATCTGCGGATTGTGAAAGTCCCCATTTCGTCAAAATGTGGTTTAAAATTAAACCAAACGACTTCTTTTGAGTGACAGGCTTGGATACTTCTTTCTGCAAGCGCTTCAAGATAATTTGGCACCAATTGACCTTTTCACAGGTCAAAATCGCAACCATCATCCTAAATCTCATATTTGTGCACATTTCAAATGCACTAGTGCAATTTTCGATGATCCTGCAACAAAAATCATGCAAGTACACGTATGGTAAACAAAAATTCTTCTTGTGACAGGTGGTGTGAACCACGTCAACATTAGCTGAGTCGGTAAATAGCCCATAGTACTTGGTTATCAGCTCTTGAGACCCAAAAGTCTCAAGTTCTTCCATGGTCATGCCATCAGCAGGCAGCCTGTAAATGTTCTGGAGAAGATCTCGATCGATGCAGATCTCCACACCTTGAATGATAGCGGCGATGTTACCAACGTGGTCTCCCTGGGCCAGCGACAGAAAACGAACGGCGGCGTTGAGGTAAAAGTCCTCAACTAAGTGAACATTGTATTTCTCGGCGGGTTGACTCCCGAAGTGGTGGAGGCCTTGCTGACGGAGTCTGGTGATGATGAACTCCATTGGTTTGACGTTATTAGTTAGAGCGATTATATGCTCGATGATGATAGATCTTGAGAAGATCCGTCCATCGATGATGTTCGAGGTTTTCTTGAGGGCGGGAGAAGATGTCTGAGCAGCCATTGGTGATTCTCAAGAAAATATGAAAGAGATTAAGAGAAATTTGCAGTAAAACGCAGAAAAACTTGTAGGCTGTATTTGCTTGAGTGCTCTTAAATTTTGCAGAAAGCGTAAAGAGTCCTTAATGGCAGTATCAGTCCTTTTATAGTGGGTGGCGAAGTAGGGTTTACAGAGTACGAATGGTCAGATTTAAGGGATGGGAGCCGTTTTTTGAAAAGAACGGTCACGATGAACTGAGTGTAACTAGTACACTTATCCACGGAATATTAAAATATGAGCGGGTCCCACTTCGGACATTTGTTGTTACCCTAAATGCCTGAAATGGCGGTTCTAAATGTTTAAACAATTTGAAAACATCGCGGCTTTTGAGATTCAGTTGTCCAGGTGTCGTGTAAGGCATTTAATGTGAATGATGTTTGACATGAAAACAGGGCACGTGGACAAAAATTATTTTAAAATGGAATATTATAATATATATATATATATATATATATATACTGAATCGAAATCCTATAGTATGTGCTGTATCCACGACGATACATCGTTCCCCCTTAAAAGGTACATATAGGTTTTAATTCCATACAGCAACTTTTGGATTAATGTTGTATTCATGGGTCATACTGTATTCCCCCTTAATTATTGCACATGTCAGCTGTAGGATGATTCATATGTCTTTGTTCCCTACAGTGCTGTATTGAAGGCTCTGAGTGTACAGATAATTAATGGTGGATACTGTATTCTTGCGTCTTACAGCATTCCCCCTCAATTGTTGAGTAAAAACAGTAAAATACTTACAGGGAGTCGGGCTGTAGCATTCCCAATTCTTGTCTAAGCATGTTGAATCTTGTTATGTCGAGAGGCTTGGTGAAGATGTCGGCCAACTGAATATCTGTATGAACTTTTTCGAGCTGAACGTCCTTGTTCTCGGCATGATTCCTTATGAAATGATGCTTCATGTTGATATGCTTAGTGCGCGAGTGCAATACGGATTATGCGTTATTGCAATTGCACTCGTGCTATCACACATTATTGGCATCTCTTTGGCTTCAATCCCATAATCTGACAACTGTTGCTGCATCCAAAGGATCTGCATACAGCAACTACCAGCAGCATAGTATTCTGATTCGGCCGTGGAAAGTGAGTTAGCCAATTG
The DNA here is from genome assembly GCA_033398695.1 of Orobanche coerulescens. Lineage (NCBI taxonomy): Eukaryota > Viridiplantae > Streptophyta > Magnoliopsida > Lamiales > Orobanchaceae > Orobanche > Orobanche coerulescens. The sequence continues at coordinate 178,399,680 of CM065807.1, read as the reverse complement.
CTTCTTACTGAACCAAGAAACGAGTCTAGGTCCAAGAAAGTGACAAGTTCCACTTGTACTCTTCCTATCTAGCTTGCAGCCTCCGAGATTCGAGTCGTTGTATCCAACTAAATCGAATCCGCCTTCTTTAGGATACCACAGTCCTACACTGGCTGTTCCTTTAATATACTTCGGGGTTCGTTTAGCTGTATTGAAGTGTGATTCCTTAGGTGCTACTTGATATCTCGCACACACTCCAACAGCAAACTGGATATTGGGTCTGCTAGCTGTTAGGTACAGGAGAGAGCCAATAAGCTTCCTATAGAGTGATTGGTCAACCGGCTTTCCGGCTTCATCAGCACTAATTTGCACGGAAGTGCTCATGGGGGTTGACGATGATTTGGAAGTGTTCATTCCAAATTTGTTGAGAAGCTCGTTGCTGTATTTTTTCTGGTTGATGAAAATACCTGTAGGCAACTGCTTTACCTGCAAACCTAGGAAATAACTAAGTTCTCCCATCATACTCATTTCAAATTTACTTTGCATGAGATGAGAGAACCTTGGACACAAAGCAAGGTTAGTTGAACCAAAAATTATATCATCTACATAGATTTGCACCATCAGAAGGTCATCATCTTCCTGTATTTTGAACAAGGTCTTTTCCACAGCACCTTTCTCAAATCCATCATCGGTTAGATACTGGGACAGGGTCTCATACCAGGCTCTAGGGGCTTGCTTAAGTCCATACAGTGCCTTCCTTAACCTGTATACTAGTTCGATGCCGTCTGTGTTGGCAAACCCTGGTAGTTGTTCAACATAAACTTCTTCGGCAAGGTCTCCATTTAGGAATGCACTTTTGACGTCCATTTGATATACAATGAAGCTCTTATGGGCGACAAAGGCTAAGAATATCCTAATGGCTTCTAGTCTGGCTACAGGGGCAAATGTTTCATCATAGTCTATACCTTCTTCCTGTCTATAGCCTTATGCGACTAGCCTTGATTTGTTCCTTATGATAAGTCCATTTCGATCCTTCTTATTTCGAAATACCCATTTAGTTCTTATAAATGATTGATGCGTAGGTCTGGGTACAAGATACCATACATTGTTTCTTTCGAAACCGTTAAGCTCTTCTTCCATAGATGTTATCCAATGAGAATTATTAAGAGCGTCTATGGTCGAAACAGGTTCGGACTGGGCTAAGAATACAGCAATAGTGCACATGTTGAGTCTTCTAAGCTCAGATTGAGATTTCCATTCAGGGAATGGTGATGTCTCAGTATCTAATTCTTCTAGTGCACAGAGTACATTTCCTTGTATACTCTGTATTCTCCTAAGGGTAGAAACACCAGCATCTATGTTTCCAATGATCAGCTCTTGCGGGTGATCTCTCAACAATCTTCGGTCGGGTTCTAATTCAGGGTCCCGTACTGTATCGAGCGTTTCTATAGATACAGCTTCAGCTTATACAGCATCAGCTTCATCCACGTCGATTCTTACAGCTGCGGGGTTGATTTCTAGGTCAACAATAGGTTCTATGGGAGTTAAAGGATCTAATATAGAGAGATGTTGGATTTTTTGAGTAATATCATATACTCCTGTAGGGTCATGATAAGGTTCGTCGAACACTACATGAACTGATTCCTCGATCGTCAGCTTCCTTTTATTAAAGATCCTATAAGCGTTGCTGATGGAGGAGTATCCTACAAATATTCCTTCATATGATTTCTCATCAAAGGTTCTAAGTTGATCCTTCCCATTATTAAACACATAACACCTGCATCCAAAAATGTGAAAATATGAAACTAATGGAGTTTTGTTGTTCCATACCTCGTATGCTGTTTTGTTGTGGTGCTTGTTGACGATACAACGGTTTTGAGTGTAGCATGCTGTATTTGTTGCTTCACCCCAGAAACGTTGTGGCGACTTGCTTGCGGCAATCATTGTCCTTGTTGCTTCTTTCAGCGTCATGTTCTTTCGCTCGGCAACACCATTTTGTTGAGGTGTACGGGCAGCTGAGTATTCTTGTTGTATCCCATTTTCCGAACAGTATTACTCTATAAAGCGGTTAGTAAATTCTGTACCTCTGTCGGAACGAATGGACACGATACTCAATGCCTTTTCATTTTGAAGCTTTCTCAGGAGCTCGGGCAGCTTTGATGTTGTTTCCTTCTTCTTGCTTAGGAAAATTGTCCAGGTATACCTAGAGTAATCATCAACAACAACAAGATAGTATTTATTACCTCCCAAACTTACTGGGTCTACAGGACCGTAGAGATCCATGTGTAGCATTTCCAACACTCTTTGGGTTGAAAGGTAGGATTTGCTCTTCAGGGTTGCCTTGATTTGCTTACCTTTCGGACATGGTCCGCAGATGCTGTCCTTTTTTAATGACACGTTTGGCAATCCTCTTACCATTCCCTGTCTTGAGAGCTTGTTGATTGTCTTGAAGTTGACGTGAGACATCCTTTTGTGCCATAACCAGCTAAGATCTGCAGTGCCTTTGGCAACAAAGCATGGAATTGAGGAGCTCATAGGCTTCCAGTCAGCAATGTACATGTTACTTGATCTGCTTCCTGTAAGCACAACTTCTTTGGTATGGATGTTCTCGACTCTACAGCGATCTATATAGAATTTCACCGAGAACTGTTTATCACAGAACTGGCTAATACTTAGTAGATTGTACTGTAAGCCTTCAACATATGCAACATCGGTGACTTTGAATTTTCCGACAAGTAGGTTTCCTTTCCCTCTTGTTCTTCCTTTGGATTTATCACCGAAATGAACTTTTGGACCACGACCTTCTACAAAATATGATAGCTTGCTTCTATCTCCGGTCATGTGTCGAGAGCATCCACTATCAAAGTACCAGGTGTCCTCCTCTAGGATGTCCTGTATGCAAAGAGATTAAGTAGATTTAGGTCCCCTTTGATTGTCGGGTCCACGTACGTTAGTTCCTTTAGATACCCAAATTTGCCTGACAGCAATTGGTTTACTGTAGGTTACATTCAGTACATTATTGCGATATCTACGTGGGGCATATCCGTAGTCGCTATAACCATGATAATTATTATGCATGTAAAATTCAGGGTTATTATTATTAGTCCAGTACGAGTGCCGTCTTGGAGGTGGATCCATTTTCTTTGGCCTAACAGCTTGCCTTATGGGTCTCCAGTTGGATTCTCAATGCTGTTGTTGATACTGAGCGGGCACCTGCTGTCTCGAGGAATAACGGGGCTCCTATATCTAATACCTCGGCGTGATGTACTGATAGTACTGCCGTGCGGGCCTTTGGTATTTGGATACAGCCTTCTTTCTGAACGGCTGTTGGCGCTGTTGATATGCTCTGGGAGCATGCTGTTGAGTGCGCCTTTCAGTTCTGAATGGCTGGTAATTCCGCTATCTGGAGTATGATTGAGGTGGCGGAATGGCAGCCTTTGCTGTTCGCTGTACAACAGGTTCCTTCACAGGACTCGAAGTTTCTTTCGATACAGGAATGTGTTCCACACTCTTGACAAACACTGTACTAGTTTTCCCTTTGTTTGAACATGAGGTGTATCCTAAGCCACTTTTATCATGAGCATGTTGCCAAGTGCTCAGAATGTCTTCCATTCTTTTGGACGATTTCTCGAACGATTTCAGAATGGTCTCAAGTTCATCTTCTCGTTTTTCGAGAGTTTTGATTTTGGCTTGAAGTAGAACCAAATCATTTGTCTTGCTCTCATTGTCAGTTTTATCCTCACTTAGTTCATGAGCAAGTTGATGATTGCTCTCCATGAGTTTTTCAAAATCGACTTTGCTGGTTTCATAATCAATAGACATGTTTTCATAATTTATTTTCAGCAAGTCATTTTCATCTTTCAGCTCTAGGTTAGACAGTTGGAGCTGTATATTCTCATTTTTCAATATCTCATGGGCCTTTTGAATGTTTTTAAACTCATTCATCATGTTTTCAAAAGTATGAGATGCATTTAATGGAATAGCTGAGGTTGAGCTTACCTCATCGTCGCTATCTTCACCTTCCGGAATGTCCTTGGCCATAAAGCACATATATGCTTTATCATCGAACTCATCGTCAGATGAATCACTTTCAGTGACCACCTGAAGACATTCTTCGGATTTGGATGGTGTGGGGGAGGCTTCTGATTCTCCAATCAGGGCCTTGAGCTTGTTTTTCCAAGCACGTCTTCTTTCATCTCTCTCTTGTTGCTCGGCTTCCGGCAACCTTTGAACTTTGGGATGAGGACATTTATTTGCATAATGCCTTGGTTTCCTACAATTATAGCACATATTAGCATCGCCGGATGAAGTTTCAGTACTTACCTTGTGGACAGGTTTGGTCCTGTAGGGAGTCTTTCCAGACTGCTTGATGAACTTTTTGAACTTGTGCATGAGAAGCGCCATTTCATCTTGAGACAGGATGTCGTCATCACTGTCAGCATTCTTGTGACTAGGCTTCGACGAGCTGGGCATGCTATGTCGATGATTTGATACAACGGATAGTGCTGTAACCTTTGAAGGAGATTCTTCAGCTTTCTCTCTTCTGTCAATATCATACTCAAAAGCTTTGAGGTCAGAGAAGAGATCAAAAGTAGATATTTCATTAAGATTGCAAGATACACGTATAGCTGTGGTCTTAATGTCCCATCGGGCAGGGAGAGATCTGAAAATTTTTAAATTCTTCTCCTTTTGGGTATAAATTGTTCCCAAAGCTTCAAGTTCACCAACAATCCCAGTGAATCTGAGGTCAAGTTCCTCAAGTGTCTCAGTTGGTTTCATTTCAAAAGATTCAAATTGTTGAGTCAGTTTTGAAATTTTGTTTTCTTTTGAGAGCTCAGTTCCCTTACAAATCATCTTGAGTTTATCGCAGATTTCCTTGGCTGTTTTACAGCTCTTTACCTTCGAGAACGTGCCTTTGTCAAGAGTGACAAATAACGCGTTCTTAGCCACATTGTCGAGATTGGCTCGCTTTCTTTCATCTGTGGCACATTGCTCGCGTTCCTTCTCGAGCATCTCCGCATGGGCTTGGCCTTCAATCCTTGCGGCCGTGTTTACCTTTATGATCTTGATGGGGCCATCCTGTATAACAAAAATCATCTCTTCTTGCATTGCTGCAAGATGAGCCTCCATCCTAATTCTCCAATCATCAAATTCGTTAATAGAGAACATAGGCACTTTGTTGATCATTGATGTATCCATGTGAGAATAAAGAAATGAAAAAGATTGTTTTAAAAATTAAGTGATTTTGGATCTGATTCGGTTAAAAATACGAATGATTCTTTTTAGAATCAACCGCTCCGATATCACTTGTTGGCCACTAAGTATACTGGATACAGCTTGGAAAGTAGTTTAAACAACAAGATGTACTGATTTTAAATCTGAGTGCATAGCGGGAGTCTTCAATACAGTAAGTTGTTGTGGATACAGCAACTCGATGTGCAGTGTATACTTAAATAATCACAGTTAAATAAAACAAGTAAGGCAGACGGTAAATAACACAGTATTTAAAGTGCTTCGAGGTAAACCCCTCTACGTCCACTGGTCCTCCACACAGGAGTAAAAAGTTTATTATAATTACTGCGTACACAACTACGTAATTATAACAACACACAATTAATATATCATTCACACAGATTGATATAAAGATCTTAGCTTCAACCGTTCACACAGATTGGTTTGAGCTAACACTTTGACTGGCTTCTTCACACACAGTTCTGAAGCTTCGTCTTCTTCGATACAATTCCTTCACACACAGTTCTGGAGTAGCAATGATTACTCAATCCACACAGGGCTGATCTGGGTTTGTTCAAAGGATAGAACATGGTATGAACTGTAACACCCCGAGATATTCGGAATAATTACAGCGCCATAAACCCTTTAAGTAAGGATTTACAAGGCTAATTAAAAGAAATGTGAATTTAATCCAACAATACCACAGAAATTCAAATTACAAAATTGGTTCCAACTGGTCCATTAAGTTAATTAATACAACCATATCCAAATGATATTAATAAGACACGCGTACTCGAATACTGCAAATGAACCAAGAAGACAAAGCACAAAAACAACAAACATCACTGAGCCCCTTCGTCGTCACGTCGGTACCGTGGCTGTTTCCCCGATCCTCGGCTACCTGAACATCAAAACAAATGTCCACCCCCAAAGGGGTTAGCAAAACGATGCTAGTACAAGTATCATATTAATCAAATCGAATATGCATCAACAATACATAACAAGATACACCACACGGACTTCCGCTATCGGAATCCGACAATGCGAATCCACAAGATTCCATTAACACAGTATGGGTATTCCAATGATCAAGCGCCCTCAGCATAGATACCAAGATGATCCCGTCGGACCAACACGAGGTGGAAAAACCCATCCAATGATCCAGCACCCTCAGCCTAGATCCCATGATGATCCTCTCGGACCAACACGAGGTGGACATCCGATCCAGCGCCCTCAGCATAGATCGTACAACATACACAAACATAACTCATGCATATATATATGCAAAATTGCTATGTCCATCAACATGAACATACAAACACTAGATAATGAATATCATGACAATTCAACGAAATAAATCCCATGTTCAACAACATGAATAAACCACATGTATGCTCAAAATACCAATATTAACAAATTACAATAATTGCCTCAAAGATGGCAAGAACTAATCACTTCAATGATCTCAACACACTCGAAGGCCGCCTCCTTCGATCAACGTAGCAAGCTCGAACCTTAACGAAATAAATAATATAGAATTCATCTCAAGTCGTACGAATGTCTAACAATCCGGTATACGTCCGAAAGCTCTTAGAATGAATTCTGCCTGAACTACTTAGCGTACGCTACGTATTCTGCGTAACGTGCGCTAAGCCGGCTTGTTAGCGTACAGAAACGATGAAGTATAGCGTACGTTAACTATATACTAACAGTCCTCTCTAATCAGCCGACTGATTAGTCTGATGACATAACGTACGTTACGTGCCAAATGTAGCGTACGTTACTCGTTCTCGATAGCGCACGTTAATATACATATCTTAGCGTGCGCTAACCGTGCATGGCAGTTTACTACTGGGCAGTAGACTTGATCTTATAGTGATGAAACTCATGAAATCTTAAATGTTAATACTTGACATCTCCATGCATATCATGCTCATACGGTTTGTGGAAGATCATTACGGATTAAACGACTTCGAGATACAAGCATACGTATAATCATCACAACACCATAATTCATCTTGATCTTCAAGAAAGTATCCTAAGTTATATCCATTTTATGTCCCAAAACGTATAATTCCATATGTAAAAACATAAGAACTTGATAATCTCCATAACTGGTCATAATCGGTTTGAAGCTTCATGAATATGCTAGGAGTTCAAACACTAAAAGGTTCAATGGTTTATACGATGAAGAAGTACCGAAACATCGAAAATATCCTTCTACAACATGATGTTCGACTACGTACGAATTTAACTGACTAGATAATCCCAAATCATGATCAAAATGTCCTACAGAATATTACTTAATATTGGTGAAGAATCACCTACCTCATAGTAGTGAAGAACAAGGAGGAACTTGAAGAAATCCAACGTCGAAGGCTTGAACACCAATCTCCAATGATATACAATCTTCCAACTTGTGCTAGGATGATGAGATGAGAGGTTGAGGATGGAGGAAGTAACTCTCTAAGTCTAAGAATTCGGATTTGGGAAGTGAAAAAGTCTGAAAAATGAAAAAGGATAATGTCCTATATATAGGAAATGGTTATTAGCGCGCGCTAGTCCATATCTATAGCATGCGCTAACATCCATACGAAGCTTACTGACTTCACTGTACTCAACATTTAGCGTGCGCTATCCTTATACCAGTAGCATGCGCTACAGCGTTGACTCGGCTTTTCCCGAAAGCCGTCCAGGTTCATCCCGACATGATCTGACCAAGATCCGCGGCTGATCTCACCTACCACCCTGTCTTAATCATGTTGACTACATATAGTGTGCGCTAAGGTTCATACATAGCATGCGCTACGAATCCAAATTAGCGTACGCTACACTTAGTCGATAGCGTGCGCTACATGTGCAAAAATCACAATTTAGAATACACTCATGAAATCATACGCTTAACAACACTGGATCATGAAATACGGAGAATAATACTCAGATCAAAATGCAACAAAATGCAATATCACAAGGTCCAAATACACATCATAAATCTCGGGTATTACATCCTCTCTCTCTAAAAAGAAGTTTCGTCCCAAAACATAAGATGAAAACAACTCCGGATATCTAGTCTTCATATTGTCCTCCGTTTCCAAAGTAGCCTCTTCAACTCCGTGTCGTGACCATTGTACTTTAACCAAGGGTATTGGTTTATTCCTCAATTGTTTGATCCGACTCTCAAGTATCTTGATTGGTCTCTCTTCGAAGGTGCCGTCATTAGCTATCTCGATCTCATCGAACTCAATGATATAACTGGGATCTGGTACATACTTCCGCAATTGGGATACGTGAAACACATTGTGAACGTGACTCAGCGATGGCGGTAAGGCCAACCTGTATGCTAAATCCCCAACTCTCTCGAGGATCTCAAATGGTCCGATATATCTCGGACTTAGCTTACCTTTCCTCCCAAAACGGAAAATTCCTCGTGTAGGAGACACCTTCAATAGTACGTGGTCCCCAATGTCGAACTCTAGCGGGCGACGACACATATCTGCATAAGACTTCTGTCGACTCTGGTCAATCAACAGTCTTTCCCGAATCAAGGCTATCTTCTCTGAGTCTGAACTATCAATTCTGGTTCTGTCCCGATCAAGTCCGAAAAATCATCCCAGCACAGGGGTGATCGGCATCTTCTCCCGTACAAAGCTTCAAATGGTGCCATCTTAATAGAAGTATGTCAACTATTGTTGTAGGTGAATTCAATCAACGGCAAGTGAACTTCCCAATCAGTTGACCAAACCAAAGCACAAGCTCTAAGCATGTCTTCTACTGTTTGTATAGTCCTTTCGGACTGACCGTCCGTTTGAGGATGATAAGCCGTGCTAAAGTTTAGCTCGGTCCCCAATGCCCTGTGAACTGCCCTCCAGAAGTGCGACACGAAGCGACCATCTCGATCTCAAATAATGGTCTTCGGTGTCCCATGCAATCTCACTATCTCTGTGGTAAATACTCGTGCCAATTTCTCGGGTCCCCATGTGTCTTTAATTCCTAGGAAATGATCCGACTTGGTTAGTCGATCAACTATAACCCAAATCATGTTTATTCCCGTCTTGGTCCTTGGCATATTGGTGATGAAATCCATCGAGATATCCTCCCACTTCCACTCAGGGATCGGAAGCGGCTTTAACATTCCGGCAGGTCGCTCATGTTCAGTCTTAACCTACTGACAAGTCAAACACTTCGAAACGTACTCTGCTACGTACTTCTTCATATTTCCCCACTAGAAGTTTTGTTTTAGATCCTTATACATCTTACTGCTGCCCGGGTGAATAGAATAGGGCACGCTCTGAGCTTCCTTCAGAATTGTCCGTACCAAATCATCATCATCGGGAACGCAAAGTCGACTCTGAAATCTCAGAACTCCATCATCTTCTATCAAGAATCCTGGGGCCTTTCCTTTATTTACTTCGTCACATAACCGAAGGATCAGAGAATCGTTCAACTGCTTAGATTTGATTTCCTCGACTAGTGACGAAGTCAGTTCCATCACATATAGTTGCCCTTGGATTCCTGGTGCCCATACTTCAATCCCTTCGCGGATCAGTTCTCGTTGAATGCTGGTTTGGGACGTAAGTGATTCCAACACTCAAAGAGAAATAGGTTTACGGCTCAATGCATCGGCTACTACGTTTGCTTTACCCGGATGATGGAGAATTTCTAAATCGTAATCCTTGATCAATTCTAGCCACCTTCTCTGCCTCATGTTTAATTCTTTCTGACTGAAAATGTACTTTAGCCTTTTATGATCTCAGAAAGATCTCGACAATGAGGCCAGATAAATAATGTCGCCAAATTTTCAAGGCAAAGAACACAACCGCTAACTCCAGATCATGAGTCGGGTAATTAACCCGTTCGATTTATTTCACCGCCGAGAAGCATAGGCAATCACCTTATCCTTTTGCATCAACACACATCCCAGACCCTGATTTGAAGCATCATTGTATACCATGAATCCATCAGTTCCATCTGGTAATGCTAATATAGGTGCTGTCGTCAGTCTCTTCTTAAGTTCATCAATGCCAGCCTGGCATTTCACATCCCACGTGAACTTTTGAGTTTTCTGTAACAGCTGAGTGAGTGGACGAGCAATTTTGGAAAATCCCTCTACAAAACGGCGATAATATCGAGCAAGTCCTAAGAAGCTTCGGACTTATTTCACGTTATTAGGAGCTTCCCATTCCAAGATTGCTTCGACTTTCTTCGAGTCCACCTGAACTCCGTCAGCTGGTATCACATGCCCAAGGAAGGTTACTTCCCTTATCCAGAACTCGCATTTGAAAAGCTTCGCATAAAGCTGTTCATTCCTCAAGGTGCTCAAAACCACACGCAAATGTTCGGCATGCTCCTCTGTGTCTTTCGAATAGATCAAGATGTCGTCAATGAAAACGACCACAAACTTATCTAGGTATTCTAAGAATACCCGATTCATCAATTGCATAAATATCGCAGGAGCATTGGTAAGTCCAAATGATATCACCACGAATTCATAGTGCCCGTACCGGGATCTGAAAGCAGATTTCGGTATATCCAATTCCTTAATTCTCAACTGATGATATCCTGATCGCAAGTCAATCTTCAAGAATACCCTTGCCCCTTGCAGTTGATCAAACAAGTCGTCGATCCGAGGTATAGGATACTTGTTTTTGATCGTCACCTTGTTTAGCTCCCTGTAATCAATACATAATCAGAGGGATCCATCTTTCTTCCAGACAAAGAGAATGGGTGCTCCCCAAGGAGAAACTCTAGGTTGAATGTAACCCTTCTGCAATAATTCCTCCAGTTGCTTCTTTAGTTCATACATCTCGGTTGGCGCCATGCGGTATGGTGCTCTGGAAATAGGAGCAGCTCCAGGCTCTAATTCGATAGTGAACTCCACTTCTCTCTGCGGAGGTAACCCAGGTAGTTCGTCAGGGAATACATCTGAAAATTCATTCACAACTGAAATAGATGAGAGCTACACTCATTCTTCTTTCTTCATGGCGTAGCACCAAAACCCGTGACAACCCTGCTTCAGTAATTTTACTGCTTTCATCGCTTTGATCAATTTTCCCGAGCTTCCCGGTCTCCATCCTCTGAATAAGTGTTCAGATCCGTCATCAGCAATGATAGAAATGACTCTCTTCCGGTAATTCAGAATAGCTCCATAACGGTTGAGCCAATCGTCTCTGAGAATTAAATCGTCACCATGGATGTCAACTACAATAAGATTCGATGGCCAATCTCTCCCTCCTATAGACACTGGAAAATCTCTAGTTTCTAGGGTTCCCACAATTCTCTCTCCGCTCGGCAAACCCACAACATATGGTTCACAATCAAATAAATACGAGATTTTCAAACGATCAACACAGTTCAATGATATGAAAGAATGTGTAGCTCCGAAATCGAATAAGACACTAACTGGTTGCAAAAGGATCTGAATCGTACCTGATGCAACAGCAGTGTTCTGATCGTCAGATTTCCTCATCTCGTACAGCCGCGGAGAAACGGACCCAGCACTGGATGTCTCTCTCTTCCCAACATTCTGCTACTGAAATCCACTCTGCTGCGTCTGGTTCACACTTATCTCTTTCATGACTGGCACTGGAGTGCGATTACCAAATGATCTGGTCGTAACTACACAGAAAGCCGCACGGTGCCCTTTTTGCCCACAATCGAAACAAGTCACAGAAGATGCGGGGCAATCACGTCGAATATGCACTGCTCGACCGCAATTATAGCATTTCTTCGATGCGTCCGAAACTGTTGATGTTGTCCGGAACTTCTTTCCACCTCTAGAAGGATGTGGAGGTTTCCTAGATGAATAAAATGAAGACTGGACCTTGCGGGGCCCACCACTCTTGTTTTCCGAGAAGTTAGCGGTCACTTTCTGCTTATTTGCCTCCATTGATTTCTCCACCGCCGCCTCTTTCATGTCGTAGGCCAGTGCTTTGTCTTGATACTGCCGCAACGTAGTACACTCGAATCCGTACATGTACTGTTGAATCTCCGGATTCATCCGCATATCGAAATGAAAAATCTTTTCCGCCTCCATTCTGACCAAGTGTCGCACACAAGTCAGCCGATGATTAAAAGTTTTGATTGAGTCTGTCACAGATGCTTCCGAATTCTCTGGTGAGAAAAACTCTCAGATTTTTACCTCTCTAACTGGACGAGGACAATATTGTGCTTCCATCATTTGTTTGAATTCCGTCTAGTCAGCATTATGATTCTCAGGTCGAATAGCGTCCCACCAGTCAAAAGCCTCCCCAGTCAGAAAATGCTAGGCAATAGGAACTTTCCGGTCCCCGGGACACTTAATACCCGCGAATATATTCTCCAATTCCTTTAGCCAATGATCCCAAGTAAGTGCCTCAGCAGATCCATCAAATTTTGGTGGGTGCAATTTGACCACCTCAGCAAGCCATCTGTCTCCCCGGTTATCCTCGTGGTGCTGCTGTCCTATCGCCGTCTGCATGCGGTCAACTACCTGAGCGAACTGGTTTATCTGAGCCACCACCTGTTGAAGCACTCCCGGCATGTTAGGATTCGCGTCGTCATTCACTGATCCCTTTTGTCCTCCAGAATGGGAATCGGTTCGACTAGCCGATAATACTGGGGTAGTTGCGGAATCCTCCTGTCTCATGTTACCACGTCCGCGTCCACGGCCGCGTCCGCGTCAACGTCCTCCCTTCAACATACTGTAAAAACAATTACTCAATATCCAGGAGAAAATTTTCAAAAATAAAGTCCGTCAATACTCACAAAACAGAAATTAAGTAAAACGGTAGTATAAGAGATTAGGAGACTTACAACCACGGTCCACATGATGACTTTGGCTGAACAGTGATGTTACGAATGACCCGTAAATCAAATAACGTAAACAGACCCAACTAAAACCCGACTGCCAAGATATCCATAAATCTTAGCTCCGGTACCATATTCTGTAACACCCCGAGATATTCGGAATAATTACAGCGCGATAAACCCTTTAAGTAAGGATTTACAAGGCTAATTATAAGAAATGTGAATATAATCCAACAATACCACAGAAATTCAAATTACAAAACCGGTTCCAACTGATCCATTGAGTTAATTAATACAACCATATTGAAATGATATTAATAAGACACGCGTACTCGAGTACTGCAAATGAACCAAGAAGACAAATCACAAAAACAACAAACATCACTGAGCCCCTTCGTCATCACGTCGGTACTGTGGCTGTTTCCCCGATCCTCGGCTACCTGAACATCAAAACAAATGTCCACCCCCGAAGGGGTTAGCAAAACGATGCTAGTACAAGTATCATATTAAACAAATCGAATATGCATCAACAATACATAACAAGATACACCACACGGACTTCCGCTACCGGAATCCGACAATGCGAATCCACAAGATTCCATTAACAGAGTATGGGTATTCCAATGATCCAGCGCCCTCAGCATAGATCCCAAGATGATCCCGTCGGACCAACACGAGGTGGAAAAACCCATCCAATGATCCAGGGCCCTCAGCCTAGATCCCAAGATGATCCCATCGGACCAACACGAGGTGGACATCCGATCTAGCGCCCTTGGCATAGATCGTACAACATACACAAACACAACTCATGCATACATATATGCAAAATTGCTATGTCCATCAACATGAACATACAAACACTACATAACGAATATCATGACAATTCAACGAAATAAATCCCATGTTCAACAACATGAATAAACCACATGTATGCTCAAAATACCAATATTAACAAATTACGATACTTGCCTCAAAGATGGCAAGAACTAATCACTTCAATGATCTCAACACACTCGAAGGCTGCCTCCTTCGATCAACGTAGAAAGCTCGAACCTTAACAAAAGAGATAATATAGAATTAATCTCAAGTCATACGAATGTCTAACAATCCGGTCTACGGCCGAAAGCTCTTAAAATGAATTTTGCCTGAACTACTTAGCGTACGCTACGTATTCTGCGTAACGTGCGCTAAGCCGGATCGTTAGCGTACGTAAACGACGAAGTCTAGCATACGCTAACTATATATTAACAGTCCTCTCTAATCAACCGACTGATTCGTCTGATGACATAACGTACGTTACGTACCAAACGTAGCGTACGTTACTCATTCTCGATAGCGCACGTTAATATACATATCTGAGCGTGCGCTAACCGTGCATGGCAGTTTACTACTGGGCAGTAGACTTGATCTTATAGTGATGAAACTCATGAAATCTTCAGTGTTAATACATGACATCTCCATGCATATCATGCTCATACGGTTTGTGAATGATCTTTACGGATTAAACGACTTCGAGATACAAGGATACGTATAATCATCAGAACACCATAATTCATCTTGATCTTCAACAAAGTATCCTAAGTTCCATCTATTCTATGTCCCAAAACGTATAGTTCCATATGTAAAAACATAAGAACTTGATAATCTCCATAACTGGTCATAATCGGTTTGAAGCTTCATGAATATGCTAGGAGTTCAAACACTAAAAGGTTCAATGGTTTATATGATGAAGAAGTACCGAAACATCGAAAATATCCTTCTACAGCATGATGTTCGACTACGTACGAATTTAACTGACTAGATAATCCCAAATCATGATCAAAACATCCTTCAGAATATTACTTAATATTGGTGAAGAATCACCTACCTCAAAGTAGTGAAGAACAAGGAGGAACTTGAAGAAATCCAATGTCGAAGGCTTAAACACCAATCTCCAATGATCTACAATCTTACAACTCATGCTAGGATGATGATATGAGAGGTTGAGGATGGAGGAAGTAACTCTCTAAGTCTAAGAAATCGGATTTTGGAAGTGAAAAAGTCTGAAAAATGAAAAAGGATAATGTCCTATATATAGGAAATGGTTATTAGCGCGTGCTAGTACATATCCATAGCATGTGCTAACGTCCATACGAAGCTTACTGACTTTATTGTACTCAACTTTTAGCATGCTCGATCCTTATACCAGTAGCATGTGCTACAGCGTTGACTCGGCTTTTCCCGAAAGCCATCTAGGTTCATCCCGACATGATCCGACCAAGATCCGCGGCTGATCTCACCTACCACCCTGTCTTAATCATGTTGACTACATATAGAGTGCGCTAAGGTCCATACATAGCGTGCGCCATGAATCCAAATTAGCGTACGCTATATTTAGTCGATAGCGTGCGCTACATGTGCAAAAATCACAATTTAGAATACACTCATGAAATCATACGCTTAACAACACCAGATCATGAAATATGGAGAATAATACTCAGATCAAAATGCAACAAAATGCAATATTACAAGGTCCAAATACACATCATAAATCTCGGGTATTACATGAACAACAACTTTGACTTTCTGAGCTTCAAGCTGATGAAGTGTTGTTCAAGTTGTTGAGCATTGTATATCTCTTAGATCTGAGTTGTAGTAAGCTTTGGAGATATGTTTTGCTACGATGTATATAATAATAACTTTGTCACTTGGTAACTGATCTTCAACGCCTTGATGAAATATATATAGTCTTCTGATAATATATCCGTTGAGATAAATCCGTTGAGCAAGATTCCGTTCCAATGGGATAAAAAGCACGATCCGGATTTTGCGGGATTTTGAAGATCTGTTGACTTACAGTATTTAAATACTTTATCTTTGAGTATTTAAATACTTCTATATTAACGGGACTTGACTTCTAGTGGGAACTGAAGATTCCTTTTTTGTCCTGTTGAGAGTTGTATGGAAGATCACTGTTTTGATGATTCGAGACAGCTTCCATACTTAGTCTTTATAAGACTTCTTTACTGTACTGAAAGGTTCCACTATATGCTGGATCTATGACAGGTCTTCGATACAGGTTGACACTTCACCTTTTCGATACAGTTTCCTTACTGTATTGAGGATTGACATATTGTCAAAACCTCTTATCATCACAATTCGATACAGGGAATGATTATCCTGGCTGTTTCGATACAGGGTATTTGTTATTGTAATATCCGGAATTTCTACTACTGTTGCTTGATATTATTTCATCCGAGTTATATTGTACAACGTGGAATCTGTACAGTAGGGATAAAATAAATAAAGGACTGAGATGTCAGTATCGGTATAATTGTCGATTCCGGGTCGATGCTACATTTGAGGATATCGTATCGTGTTATCGATTTCGATACAGAGTCTATCGTATAAGAATATTATTGGATTCAGTGTTTGTGTTCAGTGTGTCTCATGTTCGTTTTTGGTACGTCAAGATGTTGGACAGAAATTGCGGAAAATGGCTAAGTGTTCATCAGCGCACGCTACTGGGTACAGGTAGAGCACGCTACAAAGTATTGATAGCGTACGCTAAGAGGTTCGATTACATACGCTAAGGAGGACCCCTAACGTACGTAACGACTTGCTGGGTTAGTTCCGGAAGGTGACCGACAGGTAGGCCCAGGTTGATTTTTATATTCAGTTAGCACACGCTAACGTATGTTGGTTAGCGCACGCTAACATCAGATCACCAATAATGGAATCTTAGCTTTCGGCGGGTGGACCCGGCCACTTGCGACGCGTGTCCAGATAAGGTCAGCGGGTGTTTGTCATGTAGGGCTAGTGCACGCTAAACCGTATGGGTAGCGCACGCTAATTCCAGATCGGTCAAAGGAATCCCGATAATCGCGGATGCTTTCGGCATGTGGGGGCACGAGTGGTAGGTGTGTACTATAGCAAGTCAACTTCGGATAGCGCCCGCTAAGGTAAATGACTTGCGTACGCTAAGCAGGATGTTTTACGTACGTTAATGCATGGGCATTACGTACGTAAGCTAGTTTACGAAGCGAGGCAGTAGAATCTGGGCTTCGATAGCGCACGCTAACAAAGTCAGTTAGCGCACGCTAAGGCGGTAGCGCACGCTAAACATGAGATGTTAGCGCACGCTAATAATGAATATTATAAAAGGGGACAGAAGGGTGCTGAGAAGCATTTCGTCATTTTTTCTTCTATCAGTCGAGAGAGAGAGAGAGAGTTGGGATATATTTGAGGTTCCCTAACACTGTATAATGATAATCTTTAACAACATTAGATTGAGAGCTTGGATTCAAGCCTTGTCCTTCAAGTTGTTCATGATTCTTTGGATGGAGTTCTAGTGTTCTTCTTTTTGGATCATCTAAACCAGGTAATATTCGTATTCCTTCATTAGTGGTTCGTTTTTCTTGGATGATTTCATGCAAGGAGCATGTTGGATAATCATATGATGATGTTATATGAGATTCAATGGAATTTTGATAAGAGTTTCGGATGTTAGTTAAGATTCTTCATACCATAAGGATGTTGATTCATTTAACCCGATCTAAGAAGGATTTCTGAATCTTGGTAATTATATTGGTCGATTTAGATGAGATGAATCATGATACTAGGTTGAATTACAGATTTAGCATGATAATTCATTTCGAGATATATGAACTGCTTTTGATCATTTGAAAATGATACCTTTCAAAATGAATATTTTACGGATGTTTTACGGAAAATGATTTTTGGGCCGAGACCCAATCGATTTTGAAATAGTTTTGTAACTCAGGACTTGGAGTCCGAAAAGAGTTTTCTACTTTTTAAAATTCTTGTAATGCGGAACAAGATACGGGCTGAGACCCTAATGTTTCAAAAGAAAGCTTTTCTGTTTTCTAAAACTCCCGAGATTTGTAAAACTCTTTATCAATCGTTTATTTATTTTGTTCCTACCTTTTGAGGTTTTTGGTTTACTTGTTCAAATGGAACTTCTCGGGAAGTCTTTCGTTGTGTTTGATTTGTTGATTTGTTTCAATGTTTTGTCATATCATATTTGAGGTGATCCAGGATGGATTAAGGATTTACGTGGCGAGTAGTATGTGGAGAGGAGTTTTTATCAGAGTCTATATATTTGAGATTTTGGAACTCTATCGTGTGGTTTTCTGATGGAATATCAGTGGATATTGGTGACGAGCCGAAGCGGTATACAGGAGTATGGATATGCACAAGCATTTGCATAAATTCCATTTTAGTTAATCGTGTGTATTCGAAAAGAATTTTTATCGAGAACTTGGCACCAGCGAGCCGATTTAATTTTTAAAATTGATTTCGTGGTCTTACGAAAATTTATGTTTTGAGTTTTCAAACTCTTGAAAGAACTTTCGAAAATTGTCTTCGTGACAAGAATATATGATTTCAAACTGGTTTTGAAAATGTGATTGATATACATACGCATTTAGTGCATCGGGCATACCATATCGATGGTACAAGGAAAAGAGATTCGAAGTTTAGTATGGTAGATTGGTTATGCAAGGATGATCGGTTGATTGATCAGATAAGAGAAATATACTGCGTGTTGTAGATTCATGTGCAGGATGTAATTTTGGAACTTTGGACTTTGTAAAACCGGGACGTATGTGCTATGTGAGTCCATTGGTGCGGTAGTAGCGCAATCTTACCATAGTGATCTTTGAATGATTTCTTTGTAAGTGTAAATTTGGGGATGGTGACCCCATGCTGGTTGTCTTGGATATTGAGTGGTCGTTCCCACTCCTTGTATGAATTGGTATGTTCGTCGATTTGCGATTCATTGTTCGTATGCCGAGGGAAATGTTCGCCAGTTAGATATGTTTATTGAGATCTACTGTACGTGATTGATTTGTCGTTTTGAGAATGTTATTCTTTCGTATATCTGTTTCTGTGGTTCTGTGTTGATCGTGTTGGAGTTTACCGTGTGAAGGTATTCTCGATTTTCGTTGATCGTTCGTTGGTAATATTAGAGTTTATCACGTTGATGATATTCTCGATTGTGTTTTGACCTCGGGTTGGTCATATTGGAATTTATCATGTCGATGATAAATTCGGTTGATTGTTGATCATTGTTGGTGATCATCTGAGCGTTCGGATTTTGTGTTGATGTTTCGGGATTCGTGTCGTTGTTTTGGGCAGTTGTTTTGCAGATGTATTGTGTATTATTCGTCTTATCGGAATTGGGACTTGATTATGGAATCAGGCAGACAGGATTTGATTTGGGTAGATTCTTTCATCCGAAGATGATATATTTTCTTAAGACTCAGGAATTGTGATCGTAAGCGTATTGAGACTATACAGTGAGATCGCTTGCTAGTATCTCAGGAGATCGTCGACCTGCGTATTTGTAAGTATGCTCGTTTGGTTATTCGGTGATGACGATAATTGATCGTTGTCGTGATGGTTTTGGGATATTTTGGGTTGAAAGGTATGTTTGTTTGTTGTATGACGGATTGCAAGTTTCGAGGACGAAACTTATTTTAAGTGGTGTAGAATGTAATATCCGGAATTTCTACTACTGTTGTTTGATATTATTTTATCCGAGTTATATTGCATGCGTGGAATCAGATGCAGATGGATAAAATAAATAAAGGACTGAGATGTCAGTATCGGTATAATTGTCGTATCTGGTCGACAGTTACATTTGAGGATATCGTGTATCAGGTTATCGTACTTTCGATATAGAGTCTATCGTATAAGAATATTATTGGATTCAGTGTTTGCGTTCAGTGTGTCTCATGTTCTTTTTTGGTACGTCAAGATGTTGGACAGAAATTGCGGAAAATGGCTAAGTGTTCATTAGCGCACGCTACTGGGTACAGGTAGAGCACGCTACCAAGTATTGATAGCGTACGCTAAGAGGTTCGGTTACGTACGCTAAGGAGGACCCCTAACGTACGTAACGACTTGCTGGGTTAGTTCCGGAAGGTGACCGATAGGTAGGTCCAGGTTGATTTTTATATTCAGTTAGCGCACGCTAACGTATGTTGGTTAGCGCACGCTAACATCATATCGCCAATAATGGAATCTTAGCTTTCGGCGGGTGGACCCGGCCACTTGCGACGCGTGTCCAGATAAGGTCAGCGGGTGTTTGTCATGTAGGGCTAGCGCACGCTAAACCGTATGGCTAGCGCACGCTAATTCCAGATCGGTCAAAGGAATCCCGATAATCGCGGATGCTTTCGGCATGTAAGGGCACGAGTGATAGGTGTGTACTGTAGCAAGTCAACTTCGGATAGCGCCCGCTAAGGTAAATGACTTGCGTACGCTAAGCAGGATGTTTTACGTACGTTAATGCATGGGCATTACGTACGTAAGCTAGTTTACGAAGCGAGGCAGTAGCCTCTGGGCTTCGATAGCGCACGCTAACAAAGTCAGTTAGCGCACGCTAAGGCGGTAGCGCACGCTAAACATGAGATGTTAGCGCACGCTAATAATGAATATTATAAAAGGGGACAGAAGGGTGCTGAGAAGCATTTCATCATTTTTTCTTCTTTCATTCGAGAGAGAGAGAGTTGGGATATATTTGAGGTTCCCTAACACTGTATAATGATAATCTTTAACAACATTAGATTGAGAGCTTGGATTCAAGCCTTGTCCTTCAAGTTGTTCATGATTCTTTGGATGGAGTTCTAGTGTTCTTCTTTTTGGTTCATCTAAACCAGGTAATCTTCGTATTCCTTCGTTAATGGTTCGTTTTTCTTGGATGATTTCATGCAAGGAGCATGTTGGATAATCATATGATGATGTTATATGAGATTCAATGGAATTTTGATAAGAGTTTCGGATGTTAGTTAAGATTCTCCATACCATAAGGATGTTGATTCATTTAACCCGATCTAAGAAGGATTTCTGAATCTTGGTAATTATATTGGTCGATTTAGATGAGATGAATCATGATACTAGGTTGAATTCCAGATTTAGCATGATACGATCCTTGTTATCGAGTCAGTTTGATTGTTGATGTTGTTATTGATATATGGACATTGACATGATCATTGTGATAATTATGGGGTCGTTTATCTTCAAGAGATATGGAGATTTGTCTCCCTTCATTCGGATTCGTAGTCGCAAGATGTGAGTCGATGTTTAGAATGCATGCCATCAGATAAAGATTAGCGCACGCTAAGCTTACCGCTAGCGCACGCTAACGGACAACTTAGCGCACGCCACGTTATGCGTTTAACGTGCGCTAAGTAGGCAGACAAAGGCAAGATTTTTGTGTTTTGATTACGAATTCGTGATGGTTTGACTTGGTTGGTTCTGACTGTGTTTATTCGAGGTTGTGTTGAACCGTTGAGTTCGGTTGGTTAGTTTTGTCGGTTGTTGATTGTTATCGGATATGTGTTATTTGATTTCTTCGATAGGTTGAGATTATTGATCGGTGATTATAACCGTATATTGCGGTCGTGTTCGAGTATGTCTATTGTATTGCTTTTGATCGGGGCTGAGGAGCTCGTAGACAAAGGCAATGTGTTCGGCAGCAGCTTCGTGGTATCGGTATCGAGGCAAGTTATTAATTGCTCAGTTATAATATTTAATGAATGGTTTCGCTTCATTTCGCTTATAATGCATATAGCGATGATTATTATTGTGAACTCTGGGTATTCGGATCGCATATCGTTCTTTCGATTCTGGGAGGTAAATCATAATGTATATGCTTTATCTCAGTTATTGGTATGTTCGAGTATCGAGGTTACATTATGGTAAAGACGAGGATATGAGTATCTATAGTTCATTGTATGTTTGGATCGCCGAGCATTGAGGATAATCGTCGGTGATGATTGGACATCGAGGTTGCTCCCTAAGGAGTCGGGGCAAGTATTCCATATTGATTATGGTTTAATGTTATTTATTTTGGTCTCGTACATTTTCTTTCATGTTGTCGAACATGAAGTCGTCCTAGTAAATTGTCATGTTGTCGTGCATGTTATGTTGTTCATGTTGATGAACGTGTTGATTTGCATATGTGTATGCATATTGTGTTGTTTATGTTGTGTAAATAATCCGATGGGATTATGAGGATCTATGCTGAGGGCGCTGGATCGAATGTCCATCATGCGTTGGTTCTACGGGATCATCATGAGGATCTAGGCTGAGGGCGCTGGATCGTTGGACAGGTTTTCCACCATGCGTTGGTTCGACGGGATCATCATGGGGATCTATGCTGAGGGCGTTGGATCGTTGGATTACCAGTATTGTGTTGATGGAATCTTGTGAATTCGCATCATTGATTTTATCATGTGTTGTTGTTCATATGTGTATTGTTGGTTATCCACCTTATGCTGATCTGATAGGATCAACAAAGGGATCTATGCTGAGGGCGCTGGATCGTCGGATTTCCATTGAGTATACATCATTGTTATTGTTGTGAGCACATTGACGTGGTCATATGAGTATGCATTTGTAGGTCTTGTGTTAGGACCGTGTTCGTGTTGCATTGATCTGATCTCGGATTAGACTGATATGATGTCGTGGCACATCATATCTCAAGGTATGTTCCGTATTTCGTTGGTATTTGTCTTTGATGGACAATCGATTATCGTTTTGGGATTTGATGATGTTATTCGACGGATCGTATTGGTCAGTAATGGTATATTTCCGTATCGTGAGTTGGTTATGATAGTTTGAGAATCTTGAGTATTGTTTGAGGTACAATATAGTTATTATGTTCGAGTTTATTGGTTAATCGAGTACAGGATGTGAAATATGATAATGGTTATTCTGATGAGAATTTCTTGAGTAAGTAAAGTTATGGCAGTAAGATTACGTTGGTCGTATTCTTATGTTGTATTCTCATTAGTATGTAATTATTAATGTGATGTGACGGTTATCATTGTTGGATATTATGGCTGACCCCGTCGTGGGATTTATTTTTAGGTTTTTGGAGTATCAAGCTTGTAGCGGTCGTGAAGAGATGAACTTCCCGGAGGATACTGGCTAGGACATGTTCTGTGCATTGAGTTTCTTGATTGGTTCTTGTATTCCGCTGCTAGAGTATCTTTTTGGTTGGTCTTTTTCCGCTGCGTGAGTATTTTGAGACGCTCTTTTGGTATCTGGTAACTGAGGTTACTTTGGAAACCATTTTCTAAACTTTTGAGTTTCGGCCGTTTGGCCTTGTGATTTCAAATGAGTTTTTCCGACGGTTTCTGATAAATGGATTTTTATAAGTCTTTGTGAATTTTTACAGATAGTACCATCGTTGGCCTCTTGGGCATTTGTAAATGTTTGCGAAAATTTCTTTTAGCCTTGTGGGTTCCATGTCGGGGCCCACGGCGCTGTAATATTTCCGGTTAAATCTGGGGGTGTTACAGTTATCCCAACAAACACTTAGAGTGTTATAATTAAAGTTTCATCACTTGATTCTAGCCGTAACCTTAGAGGTTAATCGAGTGTTGTCATTCTGTTCGTTTCTCCGACGCGTGACAAGTAGAGACATGGTTTTTCGGCGTTGAATCATCCAAGGGCTTGGAGCATTTTGGATCGTTTGGGGAATAGCTCAAGAGAAGGAAATCCATATAATCAACGGACGACAAGGGTATGATTTCGAATCTTCCTTTGTTTATTTTATATTCGTATATGCGTAGCTCGATCGATCCTCGTAGGGATTCGGATGGAATTAATTTTCGTTTTACCGCTTCCGCTGGGCCTTCGTTTTAGGCACCGAATCCCAACAGTGGTATCGGAGCGAGGTCTTGTGATCGTATATACGATATTTAGCATTTGGAATGCTTGTTTTGTGATTTAGAATCACTTTGATAATCGTAGATATTTTATTGTTCGTCGTAGTGTCGTTTTTCCGTGTGTTGCTACCCAAAATATTATCCAGAGATAGATATTGCTGGAATGGATGGATAGCAAACAAATGCAAGATCACTTCCGTGAGAAAGATAAATAACACAAGATTTGCCGGGGTTGTTAGTCCCAGGCTTGAATGCTCTCGCGAGATATTATTAATACAAATATTCGTGGATACAAGTATTAATGTGAGAAATCTAAGTACAATGAGTGTAAAAAGACTCTGTTAATCCGGCTCTTGAGCGAAGCTCGGTGTTCTTCGTCCCTGCCGATCGTCTGCGTGATGAGAGAAGCCGAGAGAAGTAAGTATCGAAAGATAGCTGTTGCCAAGAGTTGGAGTTAGCTAAGTGCTATGTATTTTGCTTCTGTATTGCGTGTGAAATGCGAGAATGCCCGAGAGCTTGGACGAGTGCAGGGAGCCTTGTATATATAGGGGCAGCCGAGTCTTGTCTTCTGGCGGGCGATCGCCTTCCGGCCATTATAATAATGGGGCGATCGTCTGCCGGCCAATATTATAATGGGGCGATCACCCGGGCTGTCGGGCTAAAGTCCAAGGAAGAGGTGGCGATGCCTAAAGTCCAAAGCTACAGCAGGCAGCCAGCTGGGCGGTCCAATGAGAAGCCAGCACGCGTCCGGAGTCACTGTCACATGCGGCCCTACTGACAACTTTCGGCGGGCCTGTCGGCTGGTGGACAGATGCTGACAGGCTGTGGTCAATGATCCGTGAATTGCGGATCTCGTCCCGGCTCTTGCACGTGGTGCCTGTCCTGAGGCTCGGCCTTTGCCGACTGGATGGCCATCGGCATGATGCAGTCGTCTCTAGCTGGTCACTGAGGGTCGCCATCGGCCAGTTGATGAGGGTCGGCATCGGTCAGTCACCAAGGGTCGGTCGTCAGATGTCGAAAGGTGATCGTCCGCTATTCGGTCACCAGGAGTCGGTCGCCAAGTACCGAGAGACGATCGTATTTGATGTCGATCGCTCGACACCGGGACTTGTCCTGGGACCTTCGGTTGGCCGATACATCTTGTCTGCGGGGCTAAGGCTAGGTCGCCTTGCCGGCTCAGTCGCGCTTGCCGCTCGCGCTGGCTAGGTCGCCCGATCTCCGAGGCGATCGCCGGTCGGAGAGTGTAATTCTTGACACAACAATTGCCCCCTAGCTTGCTCCTATGCTGAAGACATGGGGCGAGGTGGTTCTTGCTGGCGATCGTATATGATGAACAGACGAGCGATCTTGCTGAGCCGACTTTGGATTTGGACTTGGGCTATCATGGTCGATTGGCTAGCTATCCTTCGGTCTTGTACCTGCAAAAAACAACATTGGCCGATCCCCCTCGGAAACTTGATGGTTTCGCTTTGTTTGAGGAATCGTGCACAGTCGCGGAATTCGATGGACCGACTCCATGACCGTGTCTTGGTGCGCGAAGACATTGAGTGTCTCGTGACTCACTTTATTATGAGGGTCCTCTGTTAGGCTGCGCCTCGCCTCGTATTCAAACAAAGGGCGTGCGGTCTCGGTCTAGAGGAGTCCTTGTGCGGGGTAGCGTCGGATGAATCAACTCCACGCCCGCGGCTTTTTAGCTCTGCTTCCACTTCGGCCCGCCATGGAGATGACGAACCTCGACGGTGTACGTTGAGACGGGGTTGTGGCACGTGTCCACTGATTAATTTTGGAGAGCCCTCAGACTACGCCGGCCTCGTATTTAAACGAAGGGCGGGCGATCTCGGCCGAAAGAGACCTTGCATGGCCGAAGTAGCCGGTTCCATCGGCTACCAGGACCATGGCCTTATGATGTGCGGTGGAGGCGATCGTATGCTTTAGTCCGTCATGTTCGATGCTGGAGTGTCGATGGCGATCGTGTCCTCCGGGTTGCTGATGATGTAGCGTGATGATCGGCGATCGGGCCGGAAGACTGGCGATCGTCGCTCGGCTGTCGATCGCTTTATTCATAGGTTGATATCGGCGATCGGGCGGGAGATCGTCATCCGGGCGCCGATCGCGCTGCTCACAGGCTAAGAAGGAACCTTTGCCTGGCCAGAAAATCTGCGGCTCTAGCCTGGAAGGCTGCGTAGGTCGTAGGTTGGTTTTTTGTGAGATGCCTGAACATAGGCGAAAAATCCTGAAATCCTCCCAGGACCGCGTAGAGGGCGGTCTCATCGCTTACGGGCTCGCCGTTGAGGATGATCACGTCTACCCGGTCGATGTAGTCCGAGTCAGACTCTTCTTCTCCCTGCTTGATTTGCATCATGTGAAGGGGACCTTCTGGCCGGACGACCCTGGTGGCGAAGTACTCCGTGAAGACGTGCGCCAGCTGGTTAAAGGAGCCAATGGACCGAGGTGGCAATAAGGTGTACCACCGGTAGGCGAGGTCGTCCAGCGTCATAGGGAACATTCAGCACCTGGTCGCGTCTGATGCCCCACACCCGGTCATGTAGATGTTGAACTTGCTCAGGTGCATTTGGGGGTCCGATCGCCCCTCGTACAAGGGTGTTTGAGGAGGAGCGATCTTGTGCTGCACAGGGGCGAGCTCGATGTCGATCGCGAGCGGCTCGCTTGGCTCGGCGATCGTCTTCTTGGCGCCTGCCCCGGATTCCAGGAGCGCCGTCATGTCGTCGAGTTGACGTTGCATCGCAGCTATCGCCGTGGCTCGATCGCTCGCTGATCGGCTTTGGGGGCGGGAGCCAAGGCGATCGTGTACCGATTTCCGGACTCCGCTGCTGCCGACCTCGGCTATTTGGCGAGGGGGCGCCAGACGGCTGGGCTGCCTTCTGGGAGCCGGGTAGGCCGAGCTCCTGGTGACGGACTCAAACTCCGTCGTCTCAGCCGGGCCGGACCGCCTTGCCGTCAGGTCGGGTCACTGCCCAGGCGATCGAAGACAGAGGTGCCCCAGCTGGCGAGCGCCTCTTCTTGCGGACGAGAGCCTTCTGGTGATCGCTCGGCCAGTAATGCCTTGAGTTTCCGCTTGGACTTCCGGTGGATGGCCGAGGGGGTGATAGCGGGAGGCGCGTTGAGAGCACTCCGTCGCCCCTGAAGGGCGGATATGGCCCCTTCGATCTGTTTATTGCTTCGGAACTGATCGAGCGAGAGGCTTGGGCCGCCATCCAGGGACGGGATCGAGCGTCTCTGACCGCGGCGGCTACCTTCCACCATCGGATGCGGCTCGGACTGGGACGGAACGGGGGGTCTGGCCGGCTGGTCAGCGGCTTTCTTCGACGCGGAGGCAGAAGACATGATTTCTGAAAGATTTTTTTGAAGTGTAGTGAGTGTCACTTCAAGTATCTGCCCTGAGAACAGTGAGTGTTCTTCGGGACGGTCGGTATGAAAATTTGAGGGTTAGATGTCCTTCCTCTGGCGCCAGTTGTTGCTACAAAAATATTATCCAGAGATAGATATTGCTGGAATGGATGGATAGCAAACAAATGCAAGAGCACTTCCGTGAGAAAGATAAATAACACAAGATTTGTCGGGGTTGTTAGTCCCGGGATTGAATGCTCTCGTGAGATATTATTAATAGAAATATTCGTGGATACAAGTATTAATGTGAGAAATCTAAGTACAATGACTGTAAAAAGACTCTGTTAATCCGTCTCTTGTATAATATCCGGATTTATTACGGTGTATTTCATCTGTATTCAAACCCTGTATTATTCGGATTTTGTGGTTTTGATTATTGGAGTATGATATTTCTTGCATTGATACCTTTGTACATAAGTATAACAACATGCAAAATTTCTCATGCAAACTCGTGATAGCGCACGCTAAGAATGTAGCTTAACGCGCGCTATCGGGCTACTACTAGCACACGCTATGCAGGTAGGAGTTGCGTGCGCTAAGAACTCAATTATTGAGCGGGACGGCTAGCACATGTGCCAGCCGGGACATGAGTCCGGATAAGATTCCCGCGGATGAACCTGGACAGTTCTGAAGTCAACTCTTATTAGAGCACGCTAAGGAAAGCTTAGTAGCGTGCGCTAACCTGTTAAAATGCAGAATATTATAAATGGGACAACAACCTGTTTTGGCTTACATTTTACTCGTCCATTCTGCATTCTTGAGAGGCCAAAGAGCTGAAATAATTCTTCTACACACTTAGAACACATCTTGTTGGTGTTTGTATATTGGTTATCACTTGGGAGTAATAATTGAAGTGGAATAGCACCTTGGAGTGGCATACAACCAATCGGAGTCAGATTCTACCTTATGGTTCAGTGATTTTCATCATATTAAGGTATGTTCAACCTATATCCAGACTTAGAGTTGGATTCTAAATAATTGGATGATCATATTAACGAGATATTGATTTTCATAAGTGAATTATCCAAAGTACATCATGTTTGGAATATTGAGATGAATAAGCCCTAAGTACCTTGATTATGATCATCATGATTCGAATCTTATTACATTGAACAAGTAAAGGAAGCTTCTATCATTGGTAATCCGAATCTAGTAGATGACTTCATAGCAATCATGGACTTGACTTTAACATCATTGTTATTAGATGAATCTAAGGGATTGATAATGGAAGGATTTATCTAGTATAGATGGAATGTTAAACCACTTCAGTATGATAATTTTGATTGATATAAAGGTGTCGATATCAACCGTTAAGCCTTTCGAATTGTCGTATGAAGATTTGTAGTCGTAATGGAATATGGTTTTATAATGGTATGCATATCCTTGAATCCGAAGTTGTTATCCGTAAGATCATTCATAATCGTATGTACATGATATTCAAGGAGGTAACATGAATTATGACGGAAGATTTCATTGTTTTGATCATGATGAGAACAGTTTACTGCCCAGCAGTAAACTGCCATGCACAGATAGCGCACGCTAAGCTATAAAGATTAACGTGCGCTATCGAGCACGAGTTAGCGTACGCTACGTTTGGTACGTAACGTACGCTAGGCCATCAAACGACTCAGTCAACTGATCAGTGAAGTACTGACCATACATAGTTAGCGTATGCTAGGCTTTGTTGTTTGCGTGCGCTATCGAGCAGACTTAACGCACGCTACACATAGTACTTAGCGTGCGCTAAGCAGTTCAGACAGATTGCATTTTATGAACTTTTGGCCGTAAATCGAATTGTTAAACATTCGTACGACGTGAGATAAATCCTATATCATTTCTTTTGTTAAGGTTTGATCTTGTTACGTGATTGATTGGGGAGGACGACCTTCGAGTGTTCGTTTTCGTGGAAGTATTGTTCTTGGCTTCAAATCGAGGCAAGTACCTTATTTGATTTATGTATTGTTGTTATACATATTGTCGTGCATGTATGTCGTTATTGTATGTCCACCTCGTGTCGGTCCGACGGGATCATCGGGGGATCTATGCTAGCGTGCGCTGGATCATCGGATGAGTTTTTCCACCATGAGTTGGTCTGATGGGATCATCGTGGGTTCTAGGCAGTGAACGCTGGATCGACGGAATTACCATGTGTATGTTATGATATCATGTTGTGATTATCAGTTGTGTATGTCATTTATGAGTTTCTCGTAAGAGAATACTCGTTGGTATTTTGTCGTTTACGTTATTATTCTTCGTGAGATATGAATAATATGTTGTGGTACTTGTACTAGCATCGTTGTGCTAACCCCTTCGGGGGTGAACATTTTGTTTGTGTTCAGGATCCAGGAGAGCAGGAAAACAACCACTGGAGCTGGATGACGACGAGGGTGCAGAGTGATGTTTTGGCCGGGTTCATTTGTCTGTTGTTTATTGGTTATTTCAATAAGTACTCGAGTACGAAGTCATTTATGTTGAATTTGAATTTGGTGATGTATTATTAAGTTCCTGTTGAACAATTGTACTTTCAGTATTTGGTCAGAACTGTTGTATCTTAATTCCGTTATTTCCATTCGTTAGTACCTTTTAATGTCTGTTAAATTTTTCACCCTTGTAAATCCTTATGTAAAGGATTTACGGCGCTGTAATATTCCTGAATATATCGGGGGTGTTACAGAATATGGTATCGGAGCTAAGATTATGGATATCTTGGCCGTTGGGTTAAAATAGGGGTCATTTATGTCTTTTGAGGTAACCAGCCGTGAATGACATCACTGCACTGCCTACGTCTTCATGCGAACGGTGGTTGTAAGTTCCTAAACTCTATCTCGTTCTTTACATATTGTGTCTCTTTATACTCGAATATTAGAACGATGTTGTTTCCGTATATTGAGTATTTATGCTTACGATGTTGAGAGGCGGACATGGACGTGGTCGCGGTCGTGGACGCGACGAAGAAATGCCGAAAGGGAAGCGTCGCCTTCTAATCAAAGCCATAGCTCAAAGTAGCCGCAACAATCTATTAATAACGAACCAGATCTGCTGTACGAGAGATCCTTCGTCAAGTGGTGAACCAGATGACCTGGCCGCCAAGTCGTGGACCGAATGCAAGTGGCGGTGGGACTACAGCAGGGAGAGAGACAACAAGGGATCCCAGACATGGGAAATCGAGGTGACCGGTGGCTGCAAGAGGTGGCGAAGATGCAACCACCCAAATTCGACGGTATTTCTGAGACTCCCACCTGGGACCATTGGTTGAAGGAACTGGAGAAAATCTTTGCCGGAATTAACTGCCCAGACGACCGGAGAGCCTCTATCGCTCAATATTTTCTGATAGGGGAGGCGTCCAAATGGTGGGAAGCCATCCGGCCTGTAGACCATGATGCCAATTGGACAGAGTTTAGATTGATGATGGAGGCTCAGTACTGCCCTCGTCCTGTGAGGGAAGCCAAAATTCGGGAGTTTTTCTCCGCTCAGCCTTCTGATGTGCCAGTATCCCAGGCAATTAAGACGTTTAACCAGCAGCTGGCATTTGTTCGACATCTGGTCAGAACAGATGCAGAAATGATGATCCATTTCGATATGAGGATGAAACCAGAAATCCAGAGGTACATGTCCGGATTTGAATGTACCACACTCCGTCAATACCAGGATAAGGCGTTGGCGTATGAGATCAAGGAAGCAGCTATGGAGAAATTTTCGGAATCCAAGAAACAGAAAGTCTCTCGTACTTTTACAGAGCACAAGAACAAATGGCCCCGTAAGGCCCAAATCATCCTTTCACTCTTTCAAGAAACCTCCGCATCCAGCTAGGAGCGGAAAGAACTTCTGAGCGACATCAACTATTACCGATGTTACCAGAAATGCTTTAATCACGCCTGCAGACGGGCACTATCGACGGAATTGCCCCTTCCCCGCCGTGACTTGTTTTGATTTTGGACGAGAGGGACATCGGGCGTTGTTTTGTGAAGAGGGTGCAAAGTCTTTAGAGCCCGTACACCACATGCACCCGTAAGGAAGCCGATCCAACAGACGCAGCAAAGTGTTCGGATGCCTCGTAATTTTGGCCGCGGACGAGGCAGAGGACAATGGGACCGAAAGGGGACATCGAGTGCCGGATCCGCTCCCACGTCTGCATTTGAGATGAGGAGGACAGATGATCGTGATGCCATTGCCGCATCGTGCAATCGGCCCGCATCCTTTCCTACCGGCTAGCGTTTTATTCGATACAAGAGCTACACATTCTTTTATATCCTTGTCTTGTGTAAATCGTTTGAATATTTCTGGTTTTCATACTTGTGAACCTTATGTTGTTGGTTTACCGAGTGGAGAGAGGATTGTCGGAAACTTAGAAACTAGAAATTTCCCTGTATCATTTGGAGGCATAGAGTGGCTCTCAAATCTGATCGTGATAGAAATGCAAGGAGACGACCTGATACTCGGAGACGATTGGCTTAATCGATATGGAGCAATTGTGAACTACCGAAGGAGGAATATCTCGCTGATCGCTGACGATGGTTGCGAAATATTGTTCGAGGGGTGGAAACCGGGAAGCTCAGGAAAATTAATCAAAGCAATGAAAGCTGTCAGATTGTTGAAACAGGGTTGTATCGGGTACTGGTGTTATGCAATGAAGAAAGAAGACAAAATTGTGGAACTTTCATCCATTCCTGTTGTGAACGAATTTCCAGATGTATTTTCTGACGAGTTACCTGGACTACCTCCACGAAGGGATGTAGAATTTACCATTGAGCTGGAACCCGGAGCTACACCAATTTCTAAGGCGCCGTATCGTATGGCACCTACTGAGATGTACGAACTGAAGAAGCAGCTGGAGGAGTTACTGGACAAGGGCTATATTCATCCAAGCGTTTCACCCTGGGGAGCGCCAGTTCTTTTTGTCCGAAAGAAGGATGGATCGCTCCGACTGTGTATTGACTATCGAGAGCTGAACAAGATGACGATTAAGAACAAGTATCCGTTGCCACGTATTGATGATCTGTTTGACCAGTTGCAAGGGGCAACAGTATTTTCTAAAATCGATCTGAGATCCGGGTATCATCAACTGAGGATTAAAGAATCTGATGTTCTGAAATCAGCATTCAGAACTCGCTACGGACATTATGAGTTTGTAGTGATGCCGTTTGGTCTCACTAACGCACCTGCTGTATTTATGCAATTGATGAACAGAGTGTTCATTGAATTTTTGGATAAATTTGTGGTCGTGTTCATTGATGACATTCTAGTGTATTCTAAGTGTCCGGAAGAACATGCGCAACATTTGCGGATTGTATTGGAACTTTTGAGAAGCGAATAATTGTACGCCAAACTTTCTAAGTGTGAATTCTGGCTAAAGAAAGTAATGTTCCTCGGCCATGTGGTGTCAGATGAAGGAGTCCGAGTAGATCCTCAGAAGATCGAAGCAATTATGGATTGGAAGCCTCCAAAGAACGTGAAAGAAGTTCGAAGCTTCTTAAGACTTGCTGGATATTATCGTCGATTCGTGGAAGGGTTTTCTAAAATCTCCCGCCCACTTACTCGACTCCTGCAGAAAACTCAAAATTTTGAGTGGAATGAGTTGTGTCAGATTAGCTTTGATGAATTGAAGAAGAGATTGACGACGGCACCGATTCTATCACTTCCACAGGGAACTGGAGGATTTATAATTTACAGTGATGCTTCGAACCA
This sequence comes from Orobanche coerulescens, assembly GCA_033398695.1. Lineage (NCBI taxonomy): Eukaryota > Viridiplantae > Streptophyta > Magnoliopsida > Lamiales > Orobanchaceae > Orobanche > Orobanche coerulescens. The sequence continues at coordinate 178,366,909 of CM065807.1, read as the reverse complement.
AGGACTTGGGTGCGTATTGATGCAGAATGATAAGGTGATCGCTTATGCGTCGCGACAGCTGAAACCTTATGAAGTGAATTACCCAACACATGATTTGGAGCTAGCAGCAGTAGTTTTTGCTTTGAAGATCTGGAGGCATTATCTGTATGGGACTCACTGTCAGATCTTTACGGAGCATAAGAGTCTCAAGTACATATTCAGTCAGAAAGAGTTGAACATGCGGCAAAGAAGATGGTTAGAGCTGATCAAGGACTATGACTTGGAAATTTTGTATCATCCAGGCAAAGCAAATGTAGTGGCCGATGCACTTAGCCGCAAGCCTGTTTCTATTCAGATGCTGGAAACGCTGACCTCCCAAATTAGCCTTCAACAAGAGATGACTCGTGAAGGAATTGAAGTGTGGTTACAAAGAGTCCAAGGACAACTGTGCGTGATGGAGATAACTTCATCATTAACCGAAGGAATCAAATCTAGACAGGCAGATGATCCTCTGATGATTCAGTTACGTGATGAAGTGATCAAAGGAAAGGCCCCCGGATTCATAATTCATGATGATGGAGTTTTGAGATTTCAGAACCGACTCTGCGTTCCCGATGATGATGTTCTGAAACAGACAATTATGAAGGAAGCTCACAGTCCGCCCTATTCTATCCACCCGGGCACCAGTAAAATGTATAAGGACTTGAAGCAGAATTTTTGGTGGGGCAACATGAAGAAAGATGTAGCGGACTATGTTTCTAAATGCTTGACTTGTCAGCAGGTTAAGATCGAGCATCAACGGCCTGCTGGAATGTTGAAGCCGCTCCCAATTCCTTAATGGAAGTGGGAGGACATATCGATGGATTTTATCACTAATATGCCGAGAACCAGGATAGGAATAAACATGATTTGGGTGATAGTTGATCGTTTAACCAAATCAGCTCATTTTCTAGGCATTAAGGATACGTGGGGACCAGAGAGGTTGGCACGAGTATTTATTTCGGAGATAGTTCGGTTGCATGGTATGCCGAAGACCATTGTTTCTGATCGAGACGGCCGTTTTGTGTCTCACTTTTGGAAAGCAGTTCATAAGGCCTTGGGGACCGAATTGAACTTCAGTACAGCTTATCACCCGCAGACTGACGGAAAATCTGAGAGAACTATACAAACGGTGGAAGACATGCTAAGGGCCTGTACCTTGGATTGGTCAAACGATTGGGAAGTTCATCTACCGTTGATTGAATTTACCTATAACAATAGTTGGCATGCTTCCATTAAGATGGCACCATTTGAGGCATTATACGGGACGAGATGCAGATCGCCCCTATGCTGGGACGATTCATCGGACTTGATCGAATGTAACTGCAGTTGATCGTGCGCACTCGAGAGAAGATAGCCTTGATTCGTAAAGGTTGTTGACCGCCTGCAGACGCCGTAAATCTTACGCAGACGCACGCCGTCGCCCATTGGAGTTCAACACCGAGACCACGTACTTTTGAAGGTTTCTCCTACTCGGGAATCTTTCGTTTCTAAGGAAAGGAAAGCAGAGACCGAGATATATTGGACCATTAGAGATCCTAGAGAGAGTTGGGGAGTTGGCAAACAGATTGGCATTGCCGCCGTCATTGTGCCAAGTTCATAACGTGATCAACGAATCCCATATACGGAGGTATATACCGATCCCACCATATAATTGATTTCGCGAGATCAAGTCGCGCAGATGGGACGCTTGAAGAAAGACCGGTCAAGATACTTGAGAGTCGAGTTAAGCGGTGAGGAACAAACCAATCGCTTTGGTCAAAGTTCAATGGTCACGCCACGGAATGGAAGAAGCCACCGGGAAACGGAAGTTGATATAAAGTCTAGATATCCCGAGTTATTTTCGTCTTGAGTTTCGGTACGAAACTCCTTTTTAGTAGGAGAGTATGTAATATCCGGATTTATTACGGTGTATTTCATCTGTATTCAAACCCTGTATTATTCGGATTTTGTGGTTTTGATTATTGGAGTATGATATTTCTTGCATTGATACCTTTGTACATAAGTATAACAACATGCAAAATTTCTCATGCAAACTCGTGATAGCGCACGCTAAGAATGTAGCTTAACGCGCGCTATCGGGCGACTACTAGCGCACGCTATGCAGGTAGGAGTTGCGTGCGCTAAGAACTCAATTATTGAGCGGGACGGCTAGCACATGCGCCAGCCGGGACATGGGTCCGGATAAGATTCCCGCGGATGAACCTGGACAGTTCTGAAGTCAACTCTTATTAGCGCACGCTAAGGAAAGCTTAGTAGTGTGCGCTAACCTGTTAAAATGCAGAATATTATAAATGGGACAACAACCCATTTTGGCTTACGTTTTACTCGTCCATTCTGCATTCTTGAGAGTCCAGAGAGCTGAAATAATCCTTCACACACTTAGAAAACATCTTGTTGGTGTTTGTATATTGGTTATCACTTGGGAGTAATCATTGAAGTGGAATAGCACCTTGGAGTGGCATACAACCAACCGGAGTCGGATTCTACCTTATGGTTCAGTGATTTTCATCATATTAAGGTATGTTCAACCTATCTCCAGACTTAGAGTTGGATTCTAAAGAATTGGATGATCATATTAACGAGATATTGATTTTCATAAGTGAATTATCCAAAGTACATCATGTTTGGAATATTGAGATGAATAAGCCTTAAGTACCTTGATTATGATCATCATGATTCGAATCTTATTACATTGAACAAGTAAAGGAAGCTTCTATCATTGGTAATCCGAATCTAGTAGATGACTTCATAGCAATCATGGACTTGACTTTAACATCATTGTTATTAGATGAATCTAAGGGATTGATCATGGAAGGATTTATCTAGTATAGATGGAATGTTAAACCACTTCAGTATGATAATTTTGATTGATATAAAGGTGTCGATATCAACCGTTAAGCCTTTTGAATTATCGTATGAAGATTTGTAGTCGTAATGGAATATGGTTTTATAATGGTATGCATATCCTTGAATCCGAAGTTGTTATCCGTAAGATTATTCATAATCGTATGTACATGATATTCAAGGAGGTAACATGAATTATCACGGAAGATTTCATTGTTTTGATCATGATGAGAATGGGCCATCGCCAAAGAAGAATCACATGCATGATAGCGCACGCTAAGCTATAAAGATTAATGTGCGCTATCGAGCACGAGTTAGCGTACGCTACGTTTGGTACGTAACGTACGCTAGGCCATCAAACGAGTCATTCAACTAATCAGTGAAGTACTGACCATACATAGTTAGCATACGCTAGGCTTTGTTGTTTGCATGCGCTGTCGAGCAGACTTAACGCACGGTACACATAGTACTTAGCGTGCGCTAAGCAGTTCAGACAGATTGCATTTTATGAACTTTTGGCCATAAATCGAATTGTTAAACATTCGTACGACGTGAGATAAATCCTATATCATTTCTTTTGTTAAGGTTTGATCTTGTTACGTGATTGATTGGGGAGGACGACCTTCGAGTGTTCGTTTTCGTGGAAGTATTGTTCTTGTCTTCAAATCGAGGCATGTACCTTATTTGTTTTATGTATTGTTGTTATACATATTGTCGTGCATGTATGTCGTTATTGTATGTCCACCTCGTGTTGGTCCGACGGGATCATCGGGGGATCTATGCTAGCGTGCGCTGGATCATCGGACGGGGTTTTCCACCACGGGTTGGTCTGACGGGATCATCGTGGGTTCTAGGCAGTGAACGCTGGATCGACGGAATTACCATGTGTATGTTATGATATCATGTTGTGATTATCAGTTGTGTATGTCATTTATGAGTTTCTCGTAAGAGAAGACTCGTTGGTATTTTGTCGTTTACGTTATTATTCTTCGTGAGATATGAATAATATGTTGTGGTACTTGTACTAGCATCGTTGTGCTAACCCCTTCGGGGGTGAACATTTTGTTTGTGTTCAGGATCCAGGAGAGCGGGAAAACAACCACTGGAGCTCCATGACGACAAGGGTGCAGAGTGATGTTTTGGCCGGGTTCATTTGTCTGTTGTTTATTGGTTATTTCAATAAGTACTCGAGTATGAAGTCATTTATGTTGAATTTGAATTTGGTGATGTATTATTAAGTTCCTGTTGAACAATTGTACTTTCAGTATTTGGTCAGAACGGTTGTATCTTAATTCCGTTATTTCCATTCGTTAGTACCTTTTAATGTCTGTTAAATTTTTCAGCCTTGTAAATCCTTATGTAAAGGATTTACGGCGCTGTAATATTCCTGAATATATCGGGGGTGTTACATCTTCGCGAAGCTCGGTGTTCTTCGTCCCTGTCGATCGTCTGCATTATGAGATAGGCCGAGAGAAGTAAGTACCGAAAGATAGCTGTTGCCAAGAGTTGGAGTTAGCCAAGTGCTGTGTATTTTGCTTCTGTATTGCGTGTGAAATGCGAGAATGCCTTAGAGCTTGGACGAGTGCAGGGAGCCTTGTATATATAGGGGCAGTCGGGTCTCGTCATCTGGCGGGCGATCGCCTTCTGGCCATTATAATAATGGGGCGATCGTCTGCCGGCCAATATTATAATGGGGCTATCACCCGGGCTGTCGGGCTAAAGTTCAAGGAAGAGGCTGGCAGTCTGCCTAAAGTCCAAAGCTACAAGAGTACACTGGCGGTCCAATGAGGAGCCAGCACGCGTCCGGAGTCACTGTCACATGCGGCCCTACTGACAACTTTCGGCGGGCCTGTCGGCTGGTGGACGGATGCTGACAGGCTGTGGTCAATGATCCGTGAATTGTGGATCTTTTCCCGGCTCTTGCACGTGGTGCCTGTCCTGAGGCTCGGCCTTTGCCGACTGGATGGCCATCGGCATGATGCAGTCATCTCTAGCTGGTCACTGAGGGTCGCCATCGGCCAGTTGATGAGGGTCGGCATCGGTCGGTCACCAAGGGTCGGTCGTCAGATGTCGAAAGGTGATCGTCCGCTAGTCGGTCGCCAGGAGTCGGTCGCCAAGTACCGAGAGACGATCATATTTGATGTCGATCGCTCGGCACCGGGGCTTGTCCTGGGACCTTCGGTTGGCCGATACATCTTGTCTGCAGGGCTAAGGCTAGGTCGCCCGGTCGCTGGTCGGCAGTTCTGCCTCGGCTACTTGGCAGTGGCTAGGTCGCCAGATCTCCGAGGCGATCGCCGGTCGGAGAGTGTAATTCTCGACACAACACCGTGATTTTATGTTATGGTATAAATTAGGTTTTTCTTGAAAATATGATTTATATTAATAATATTCAGATCAGGAATAACAGGATTTTAGAAATCTGCCCGAAAACGAGCTGTATCGAATCGTTGGATGATTTTCCATACAAAAGCCGAAAGCACGTCCGAACCGCCGTGACGCCATCGCTTTCGCCGAGACATGGTCGGACGCTTGCTGTATTCTGCCGAGTCAGTGCCGGACGCTTGCTTTATCGAGCCGAGTGCTCGCTGCATCCGGCCGAGCGCTTCCTGTATCCTGCCGAGCATGCTGCTGTACCCAGCCGAGTGCTCGCTGGGTCCGGCCGAGCGCTTGCTGTATCCGGTCGGGTACGTGTTGTATCCTGCGGGGAGTGTCCGGGCATGGTCGGGGCCCCTTTCCTGTATGGAGCCGGGCGCGTCCTGTAGGCTGCCGGGCGTGGCTTGTAGGTAGCCGGTCGTGGCCTCGTAGCCGCCGCAGGTGGTGCCCGGTGCCGGCGCTTCAGTGCCGTCGGCACTGGGTCTCTTTTTTCAGTATATTTTCGATTATTGAATTTTCCTGTATTAAAATCATTAATTTGGAATTTTTGATGACGGAGAATTCAAAGAAAATATTTTAAGTGTACACTACGGACGAAAATTAAATTGTCGATTATTGTTTAATTGATTGGATCAATTCTATTTATTGTTGATTATTGATTGGATCATATGTAATCTTCTCGCTATCCATTTATTGAGTATTTATTGGATGAAAGCGTTTGAATGGGGATGTGGTTCATGGACTTAGTTTGAATCGTTCGTTTTATTCGATTGGGTTGTAAAGGCCGTTTTGAGCCTATTCATTTTACTAGAAATATTTGTATCTAGGATGCAATTTTCAATGTAACATTCATATGCAATGACGAAGACCGGAGGAAGATCCGTTTCGAGAAGACGAAGACTCAAGACGAAGACTTGTAATTAGATTATGGAGTTTTTGTTTTCTAGGAACGGTCCATGAACCACATGTTGGTAGCAACTAGGTTGTGAATGGTTGTTTCATATTGTATGAATGCAAAAAACGCGCTAAAATGATTAATGTGCAAAGTGTAACGTTAATCGCGAAAATTCTCCCACAACAAATTATTATGTTTATAAGGTTTCAAGGTTTTCCTTTCCTCCATCGAGCTTTCGGGAAATTGAAATCCAAACCGAATGTGTTATGCTTCCGAGTTAACGGGATAGTCGGACGGATAAATTACCGGGAGCGCATTGGATGCCTTCGTTTGGAGCAAATTTTATCCCTAGAAACCTGATAGGTTGCCGGATAAGATTCAATTGTGAAACTGATTTGCGTCGATGGTATAAACTTAACTTGTTCACGAACTATAGAAACCGTATAGGTTGAGGGGAGTGAACAAGGGGAAAAAGAAGATCGAATCATCCATTAGATGGGTTGGTGTTGGACACCACTTTATGAAAATTAATAGACTAGAAACCTGTTCGGTTGCCCTCTATTAAAATTTATAAAGAACTCGATCACCACTATGAAGTATAGCAACGATACTTCCGGATTTCACATGGGAGTGTGTTATTCCGAAAAAAATAGTGGGAGCTGGGTAACACAAATAGAAAAGACCTTAATTTTATAATTAGATCATAATATAACGAGTCACTAATTAATCTATTATACTTAATGCAGATATAACTCTCAATATGACAATGAATCCACTCGCAATTCTACTAGAGAAGAACACCCCGATTGGACCTAACTTTGTGTACTGGCTCCACAATCTGATGATTGTCCTCAGTATATGTTAGGTGTATTTTTATGCGTTTTTATATCATTATTTTATATCCATCTTGAGCCTAAATCAGCATAAATGAGCTTTTAATGCATTATTTTTATATGTTTTGCAGGAAATCGGAGTCCGGAAGCCAAAACGATGAAAAACGGGCGAAAATAGCGTTTGGTCATGAGCCGCGGCACACACCAAGTGAACCGCGGCACACGAAGACAACCAAATAATGATGTGCACATCAGATCGTGTGCCGCGGCACACAGCAAGTGAGCCGCGGCACAGAAAGCGCAAAAAGAAAAAAAAACGCGGTGGGAAGAAAACTTTGGGCCGAAAATCATGGCTTTTGTTTTTTTGGTTGGGCCGTGAGGTGACTGTTGGGGAAAAGGTTGGGAAGACTTTTTCGTGAAACCTGCTGAGGGAGAAAAAGAAATAATATAAAAAGGCATGAGAGGAGGAAAAAGAGGAGAAGGGAGTGGGTCGGCGGAAAAGAATTAGAAGGGGACCAGGTGTAATATCCGCAATTTCGAATTTCGGTAATTTTCTTTTTCGGCGGAAGTTCGTTTTGACAACTCACTCCTGACCGTTTCGTCATTCCGAGAATGATTAATTCTGCACTTTTTGTCATCCGAGTTCGTTTCGGTGTCGTTTTGTTGAGTTCCGTGTCCTTAATCGACTTTTTCACGTGGGAGTTCGACTTTGTAAAGTCACCATTAATTCTTGGAAACTCCAAAAATTCTGAATCTTTGCAACATTATAGAGAATCAAGTTAGCTTTCCAATAGTTCAAACGGTGAGTCAATCGGAGTCCAGACGAAGGAGTTATGGTCGAAATAGCGAGAAGGCGCACGGTGTGCCTTTTTGGTGTTGAAGGGGCAGTACTGTGCCGCGGCACACTCAGTGTGCCGCGGCACTAAGCTGATTCCTGGGCGTTTTGGTGGCCCCGGGCGCGGCACACTTGTCTGTGCCGTGGCACAAGGGCTTTTCTGCGTTTTTAGCGGTTGCGAGGAGAAAAACTTTATTTCTTCTCCTCTCTTCTTCCTCCTTCATCTTAGGCGATTGTGGGCGATTCTTGGGCGATTTGAGTGCTCCAAAACTTGTAGAGATCATCTACCTCAAGTCTTGTTGTAGATTTTCGACCTCTACTTGAATCCTTCATCCAAATCAAGGTATATTTCTTGATTATCCTTCAAGTTGACTTTTTGGAGAAATTGTTCTTGATTTCGTTTCTAATCCGATTTTGATACATCGATTGGTGTAGTATGATGTTATTAATCATGTTCTATGGGTTGTATATCCATATATCAAGTTTGTTTAACTCGATGGACGATTCGAGTGTTCTTGGGAATTATTGAACATTTAGTGTTCGATTAAATGTCCCAATGAGTTTCCCTTCGATAGTTTGTTGGGATTTCCGTTGTTTTGGCCTTGATTCTCGTCGTAACCATGTGTTATTGTTACTTCCGTAGGTTTATAGGTGTCCGAGGATTCCGATGTTGAATTCCGTTTGGTGATTGATGATTCGTGTGGTGTTATTCTCGTAATACTCGTGGTGCTATCGCGTTCTTGATATTGTTCGGGGTTCGGGGCTATTCGACCGCGTCCTATCCGTCATCTCGTTGCGATTGTGATATCGAGGGAAGTATCTTGCCCATACTTTTCTTATTTTATGGATATGATGATCGGTGATCGTCTTGTTGTGTTCGTTTGATTGTTTGAAATGAAGTTTCAAAAGATTTCGGTTTGGCCTCGTTAAAGGCTTGCTTTCAAAACGCGTGTGTTTTGTGAACAATGTGTTTTGGGAATTGATTATGATTTGATTACGTTGAACGTTGAAGTCTTTGATTATGATACTCCTGTGTTTAAAGTTATGGGATCGTGTATTCCGTATTTAATCTTGTTATGGTGTTTTTGAAGAGTTTGATAACGGCGTCGAGTAAGTGGCCATCTCTAGTGAGTATTCTTAATGAACTTACATTCTTAGCATATTAATGTTGCATGAGTAACGTGTGTGTGTGTATGCTCACTACGGGTTAGATCCGACGGGGTCTCGGTAGGGGTCCACGGAGGTGTGGATCGACGAGCTTTGCTTTTAACCACTACGGGTTAGATCCGACGGGGTCTCGGTAGGGGTCCACGGAGGTGTGGATCGACGGTTAATTGTGGTGCATTTTGCAACTGTGATTTGGATTATTGGCATTTCCGGAAATGAGCGCTTTTGAACGGTTTTCATGATTGCATGCATCGACTAAGTGTGTAAGAGGTAAGTTGTTCGTTTGGCTTACTTGGCTAGGATGGCACAAGAGTATTTTGTTGTTTGTTTTAAATCCTTTATTTGTGGAATTTGATGTTGGGAGACGAACCTTGTGGTCGTTCTTGTGTACTGTGAGTTGATGAGATTTGGGGCTAAAATCCCAATGGTTTTGTAAAAGTCATTTTATGGATTTGGGGCTAAAATCCCAACGGGTTGGTAAATGTCATTTTTCGGAAAGTAAAGATTTGGGGCGGTGACCCCTTTTGTCTTGTGGATTTTGAAAAGTAGGATTTGATAATCCTAAATGGTTTTCTATTAAAACTCTCGATGGCATTCTAAACCGTCTTATAAATTATTTCCATTGATTTATGGTATTTCGATTTTTAAAGGTTTTCTCAAACCCTTGCCTCGAGAAGTACTTTTCGCTTCGTTTGGATCTTTGAGGATTCCCGGTTATTGTTATTCGTGGAATGTGAATTGTATGGCTCGTATTTGCACTTTGTATTTGCACTAGCAAAACAGTGGAGTTTTGCTAACCCCAGTATTCGGGGTGGATGTCTATTTTGCATTCGTGTTTTGGAGCATAACACGAGTCGGCACGAAGGATGATGAAAGATGAACGATACTAATCACACGAGGATCCGTTGATGTCGTATTGGTCTAGTTGTATTTTCTTTTTCCGCCGAGATCTTTTCCCGTTATGCGGGAGTTTATTGTATTTTGACCCCTGCGTGGGTATATGTTGTAATTGAGTTGTATATTTTTATTGAAAGACCAAATCGGTCTCTCGAGTCATTTAGCCTTGAAGGCATTGTCGAGATGTTAAATGTTGTTACCACTGGTAGATCTTCGAGGAGAGGGTCTACGGCGTGTAATATCCCCGAGTGGATTGGGGTGTTACATAAATGGTATCGAGCTTAGGTTGAGGAAACCTAGCCGTCGGGTCAAGTCGTGTTGTTTGAGTCTTGTTTCGTCGGATTTTATCCGAGTCGTGTCGCGACGCGTCGTTTGAGTTGTTGGTCGTGGTTAGTATCGTGGGGCGATAATCATCTTCGTGCGACCAGTGAATGTAAGTCTCCCATCATAGTGTAGTGCCTCGTCTTAAACGAGCTATGTAAATGATTCTTTGTTAACAGATGGAATCCTTATGTGGATTTTGATTTCACGATATGTATTTAATCGACTCTCGTATTTGATTTATACGAGGAGTGTAAATCGCTTGTGATGTCTTTTTTTATTGTTGTTTTTGTCCGTTCTTTGATGATTTTCGAATCGATTTGCACGTTTTACAAGTTCTCTTGTGGAAGTTTTGTGCTTATACACGTTCGACTTTCTCACTAGCCAGTGCGGTAGGGTCTTTAGAGGCCTCGAATGGGGCCAGTGGTTTTGTTCTGAATGTGGTTATTTGACTCTAATATTTTATTCTTATGAGGAGTAGTGTTGCTGGATTGTGCATGTTGAACTGTATTTCTTTTATCGGCTGCGTGAGTTCTTTTGTAATGACTTTCGGTATTTTACCGACCGAGTTTTATTTCGATAACCGCTTCCCTTAACCGAGTTTTTGGCATTATGGCCTTGATCGCTTTGGCGAAATTCTTGTGACGGTATTTAGTATTTTGTAAATGGCTTTCGTGAGTTTTTGAAATATTACCGTCATCAGCCTTTTTGGCATTTTTGTAAATGGTTTTTAGCCTGGGTTCCGACGGGACACAGCGCTATGATGTTCCGTGTGACTACCTGAAATTTTTGGGCATTCTAGCCTTTTTGGCATCGTCCTTTTTGGCATTGAATTATTTTCGAAAACTTGAGTATCTTAGAAATAAATTTCGAGACATATTTTTTTTCAAATGAGTTATTTTCTTATGGTACATCCAGGTGCCACAATATATTTCAAAATTTTTCTGCCTCGAGGACCAAAATGTTTTGAGATATTTTCAATGTTTTAGAAACACTTTTATCTAGACCCGAGGGTCGAATATTCTGAAAGTTTTCACTAAGAGAAAGTGTCCTCATTTTTATCAAATGCGAAACGGTTCTCCAAAGTCTCGATAACGATGTTTCACGTTTGTACTTTTTGAAAGGTGATACTCAAGATCAATCGGTGTTCTTCTAAATTATTTTCAAAATGAAGTTTTCGTTTTTAAAACTTATCCATTCCCGTTTGAGGGCTGGGTATATATGTATGATGTTCACGTTGTCATTTTGATGTTTGCTCCCGAGTATGACCGATTTGGCGGTGTGAGCGTTGAGTCATTTTCCACACATTTGTTGTGTTAGCCCCTTGTGAGAGGTGGGATGTTGGTGTTGAATATTGTCGCCTTGTGGTGATCTCTGCGTTGTCGCGCATGTGCGAGCTGTTAGAGCTTGGGTTGGTATGGCCGTGTGCATCGGTGATCGTTCCGTTATGTGTCGGTTGTTTAATGTCTTGTTACCTTGCTTCTGTTTTTGTGAATTTCGTGGACGAGGTCGGAGGTAATGCCCGTACTATTTTGACTTCTGTATTTTCTCTTTCTCCAGTCTATCGATTCGCTCATGTTCGTTGACACTTTATGAACTTGTTATGTATTTCGGTTTCATCGTTCGAACGAGCTGTGATCTTGTTGTGGGCCGATCTGGTTATCGATGTGACTTTTTTTCGAGTTCGGTTCGATTCTTGTGAACCTTGTTCGGGAGTAACATCATTTGGTTCTACTAGTCCTTTTATTCGAAGGGATCGGATTTTGAACTTTTGTATATTCTACTTTGTCGACTCATATATGTTTGTTGACATTTCTGAGCTTGTCCTGCCCCTTGTTTTTGTTTATCGAACGAGTGTGGCATCATTTCGGAATAACTCGTTTGTCGTTGTGACTTTTCAATTTCTATTCCCTTTCATGTGGATCTTATGTGAATGCATACGTTGTTGTTTTCACCGGATCATATATTGTCTCGAGTCGAGACGTGAACCTTGGAGTTGTTGTTTGAATTTTATTGTTCTTCGTGATTCGAACATGATTGTTCGCTTTTTGGTTGTCTCGACCGTTGTGGTTCGGTCATATGTTTGTTCGGTTTTTGTCCTCGTTTCGTGATCGTTGAGCATTCAGGCTCATTCCTAATTCCCTTAAGTTTGGGAAATTAGTCTCGTTTTCGATCTTCCAACCCTTGGGCGGTGGAATTCCGTATTAGTTCAGCGATTGTCTCGCGTTTCGATTGACGTACCGTTGGGTTGGTCAATCATATTGATTTTCGTTCGTTGTGTTTTGTGATTGTCGGATAATTGACTTGGCCATATTATCCGTTTGATGACGCTTGTCACTTGTTGGTTTTATTATATCCCTAACAGCGACGTTGTGTTGGTCGCCGTGGAGCGTGATTTAACGCCGTATATTCCTTTGCGTTGTTTGTAACATTTCGCCGTTGGGCGTTAGTTACGCATTCTTGTGTATCTCGTTGAGTTTTTCTTGGCGGAATATTTCTTCTCCCTAATTGTTTTAAGTTTCGGGACGAAACTTCTTTTAAGGAGGGTAGAATGAATATCCGCAATTTCGAATTTCGGTAATTTTCTTTTTTGGCGGAAGTTCGTTTTGACAACTCACTCCTGACCGTTTCGTCATTCCGAGAATGATTAATTCTGAACTTTTTGTCATCCGAGTTCGTTTCGGTGTCGTTTTGTTGAGTTCCGTGTCCTTAATCGACTTTTTCACGTGGGAGTTCGACTTTGTAAAGTCACCATTAATTCTTGGAAACTCCAAAAATTCTGAAACTTTGCAACATTATGGAGAATCAAGTTAGCTTTCCAATGGTTCAAACGGTGAGTCAATCGGAGTCCAGACGAAGGAGTTATGGTCGAAATAGCGAAGACTGCACGGTGTGCTTTTTTGGTGTTGAAGGGGGCTGTACCGTGTGCCGCGGCACACTCAGGCTGTGCCGCGGCACTAAGCTGATTCCTGGGCGTTTTTGGTGGCCCTGGGCCGCGGCACACTTGTCCTGTGCCGCGGCACACGGGCTTTTTCTGCGTTTTTTAGCAGATTTGCGAGGAGAAAAACTTTATTTCTTCTCCTCTCTTCTTCCTCCTTCATCTTAGGCGATTGTGGGCGATTCTTGGGCGATTTGAGTGCTCCAAAACTTGTAGAGATCATCTACCTCAAGTCTTGTTGTAGATTTTCGACCTCTACTTGAATCCTTCATCCAAATCAAGGTATATTTCTTGATTATCCTTCAAGTTGACTTTTTGGAGAAATTGTTCTTGATTTCGTTTCTAATCCAATTTTGATACATCGATTGGTGTAGTATGATGTTATTAATCATGTTCTATGGGTTGTATATCCATATATCAAGTTTGTTTAACTCGATCGACGATTCGAGTGTTCTTGGGAATTATTGAACATTTAGTGTTCGATTAAATGTCCCAATGAGTTTCCCTTCGATAGTTTGTTGGGATTTCCGTTGTTTTGGCCTTGATTCTCGTCGTAACCATGTGTTATTGTTACTTCCGTAGGTTTATAGGTGTCCGAGGATTCCGATGTTGAATTCCGTTTGGTGATTGATGATTCGTGTGGTGTTATTCTCGTAATACTCGTGGTGCTATCGCGTTCTTGATATTGTTCGGGGTTCGGGGCTATTCGACCGCGTCCTATCCGTCGTCTCGTTGCGATTGTGATATCGAGGCAAGTATCTTGCCCATACTTTTCTTATTTTATGGATATGATGATTGGTGATCGTCTTGGTGTGTTCGTTTGATTGTTTGAAATGAAGTTTCAAAAGATTTCGGTTTGGCCTCGTTAAAGGCTTGCTTTCAAAACGCATGTGTTTTGTGAACAATGTGTTTTGGGAATTGATTATGATTTGATTACGTTGAACGTTGAAGTCTTTGATGATGATACTCCTGTGTTTAAAGTTATGGGATCGTGTATTCCGTATTTAATCTTGTTATGGTGTTTTTGAAGAGTTTGATAACGGCGTCGAGTAAGTGGCCATCTCTAGTGAGTATTCTTAATGAACTTACATTCTTAGCATATTAATGTTGCATGAGTAACGTGTGTGTGTGTATGCTCACTACGGGTTAGATCCGACGGGGTCTCGGTAGGGGTCCACGGAGGTGTGGATCGACGAGCTTTGCTTTTAACCACTACGGGTTAGATCCGACGGGGTCTCGGTAGGGGTCCACGGAGGTGTGGATCGACGGTTAATTGTGGTGCATTTTGCAACTGTGATTTGGATTATTGGCATTTAGGAAATGAGCGCTTTTGAACGGTTTTCATGATTGCATGCATCGACTAAGTGTGTAAGAGGTAAGTTGTTCGTTTGGCTTACTTGGCTAGGATGGCACAAGAGTATTTTGTTGTTTGTTTTAAATCCTTTATTTGTGGATTTTGATGTTGGGAGACGAACCTTGTGGTCGTTCTTGTGTACTGTGAGTTGATGAGATTTGGGGCTAAAATCCCAATGGTTTTGTAAAAGTCATTTTATGGATTTGGGGCTAAAATCCCAACGGGTTGGTAAATGTCATTTTTCGGAAAGTAAAGATTTGGGGCGGTGACCCCTTTTGTCTTGTGGATTTTGAAAAGTAGGATTTGATAATCCTAAATGGTTTTCTATTAAAACTCTCGATGGCATTCTAAACCGTCTTATAAATTATTTCCATTGATTTATGGTATTTCGATTTTTAAAGGTTTTCTCAAACCATTGCCTCGAGAAGTACTTTCGTTTCGTTTGGATCTTTGAGGATTCCTGGTTATTGTTATTCGTGGAATGTGAATTGTATGGCTTGTATTTGCACTTTGTATTTGCACTAGCAAAACAGTGGAGTTTTGCTAACCCCCGAGTATTCGGGGGGTGGATGTCTATTTTTGCATTCAGGTTTTGGAGCATAACACAGGGTCGGCACGAAGGATGATGAAAGATGAACGATACTAATCACACGAGGATCCGTTGATGTCGTATTGGTCTAGTTGTATTTTCTTTTTCCGCTGCAGTATCTTTTCCCCGTTGTACGGGAGTTTATTGTATTTTGACCCCTGTGTGGGTATATGTTGTAATTGAGTTGTATATTTTTATTGAAAGACCAAATCGGTCTACTGAGTCATTTAGCCTTGAAGGCATTGTCGAGATGTTAAATGTTGTTACCAGCCTGGTAGATCTTCGAGGAGAGGGTCTACGGCGTGTAATATCCCTGAGTGGATTGGGGGTGTTACACCAGGCAGTTTTCGGCGGGTGAAACAAGGTGTAGATTTGTGGGGCAACGATAACACCACGGATCCCTACGGTTTTTCTGCATCTTAATTTTTAGATCTATTCGAGTAGGATTTTGATTGTAGCCAATTTCATGACGGTTTGATTATTTATTATTATTTCGATTTACTCATTATTCTATTGAATTGGATTCTTCTTACTGTTCTTAATGCTTTTTAATTGTCTGGCCAACAGTTAATTTGTTTTGAATGTCTTTATGGATTCGGGAGATGAAATTTAGGCATAGTTCTTGTTAGACGAATCATAATTTTCATGAGATAGGGATATACTCATGCGAATTGTGAAGCCTGTTATTGTGGGAATTCTTGAACTGTTTTAGCTATTAATTATCTGATTCGAATATGGATATATCGAGTTAGTAATTCGTAGTATTTTCTATCGACCTTGGGAAAGGCTTTAGAATAATTTAGGAATTCTTGGCTTACAATCAATTGAATAACAGTGAATTGAATCGAATAAATATCATTCCCGATTGTTTGAGGTGACAATCATAATACTACCCCTTATTATTATTATTATTATTATTATTATTATTATTATTATTATTATTAGTACTATTATTTACTTTCTGCAATTAGTTTAGATATAAACTCTATTTAATTATTCTTCAAATAAAATTGTGAGTTGACTATATTTTGGTACTTGGTGAAATCAGTCCTCGAGGGAACGATACTTTACTTATCACTTTATTACTTGTTGACACCGTGCACTTGCGGCATATTGTGAGGGATTTTCCCACAACAAGTTTTTGGCGCCGTTGTCGGGGACTGATTTTTCGCTAATATCAATACGAAGCGACTCTAATTTTAATTTGAAGTTTTTGTTTTTTTTAGTCTCTATATTTTTATTTCTTCATTATGTTTTCCTATGAGTATCGTGGCCCTTGGCATTTCATAAATTTCGATGTTCTTAATAATTCGCCAAATAGGGTCAGTCAGCCCCCTCCCCCAAAACAAAAGACCATGCTTGAACAGTGTGTAGACGTTTTTAAAAATCCTGATAGTACCCTTTTTGAGCTAGAATGTGCACATCGTGGTCTTGAAGTTCACTACGGTTATTTTCCATCTCATTTATTTAGTAGTGAAGTTGAGGGGGAGGTTGAGAAGAACAACATGTTGAGCTTTAGGGTCGATCCCCCAACACCTAATGATTTCATAAAGTGTGATGAGCCTAGAGAAGAAGTTATCATTGATGATGTTTCCAAAGAAATTCCATTAAATTGTCATCAAACTTCGACTAATAAGGTGAATACTTTTGTGCCAAAAATTTTATTAACGGTGCCACGCATAATTTTTCCTAAATCCATAATGGGAGAGATTGACCCCATTACTCATGATTTTGTTGAGGCTGATTCTTCGAGTTCTAATGAGGTTGTGCATGATAATTCTTTATTATTTGCCCATTCGAACTCTGCTTATTTTTTCATGCCTTATCATTATTATATTCTTCCATCATTTTTTGGTTGTCAACATAATTATTCTTATTCATTATTTTTGGCAACCGGGCATGAGCCAAAGCCTCCCCTATGGAATAAGAGGCTTATAGATTGCAAGAAGGGGGCATTTGGCAATCTCCCAAGAAAGAAGCCACGTTAAATTTTTTCGCCACGTCGTGCTCAAGACGTAAAATAGAGCGCTTGATGGGAGGCAACCCATCATTTTTACTTGCTTTCTAGTTAGTTGTTTTTATTTGATTTTTCGTTTTTAATTTTTCCTTTTGTTTGTTATTTTGTTTGGATTCGTGTATTCTTGTTGGCCCTTATTTCTCTGATATTTCTTTTTAACCCCTATGAGTTATTATTCTTCATATTCTAGTCTTTCTTGATTTAATCTCTATTGTTATCTCATGACTAGAGAATAAGTTTGGGGGTCCCTCGTGATGTTGGGCGTTATTTGAAGTATGGATTGACCGATGTCTCCACTCAGACATGTGCGGGTGTTCAAGAAGATATTTGGAATAAGTTTCACTTTTCCTTATCTCTTTTATTTTCACATGAGTTTTATTATTGATAATCTTATGTGTAGTGGACTTTATTTTGCATGCTATTGATGTTTTTTGCAAGCTTGAATTTTTCGTGAATTTTTCGTGCTCCCATGTGTAAAACTGATGTTACGATACTGATGTCTCTTGGAAGAAACGGTTGACTTTTGGTCGAGTTGCAGTCAGCGATTTCTCTTTCTATTGAATATTCAATTAGGTCCGAAATTTTATCGTTTTTGTAGAAATTTTAGCAGATAAGAAAAGAGACATACGTGTTTTCAAATCACCGCCTATACGTTTGGTTAAATTTTTCGTGTAGCTAGTCGTCCAGTAATATGAGTCTTGTTGGCACTTGGATTGAGTTTAGAGACGGACAGTTTTTCCCAAGAAAAAGTCGAGATATTGATTGTTCTATGATGGGAAGTCTAGTAACCGGGGGTATTCACGTGACCCGTTGTTTACTCTCGCGTAAAACGACAACCCTAAATAGATTAATAATTTAGAAATATCGTATTACCGATGATGGGAAGTCTAGTAACCGGGGGTATTCACGTGACCCGTTGTTTACTCTCGCGTAAAACGGAAACCTTGACATGCGGGAATTGCTATTCGAGTTTTTTCTCCGCTGTAGAGGGGGGCTTACTAACTAGAAGCATCCATGTGCCCCATGAGTGCCTTTTACGTCAAACGGTTCCCCGATACATGAGAATGGAAAGCCACCCTAGGATCATCCCGATGAAATATCCCGAGAGCCGAAACCTAGTGGTTAACTCGAATCATATTATTGAGCATACATAAGGGAATACTATCCGAGGATTAATTTTGATAATGAAACTCTTGAAATTTTTGCCACTAGACTGTGGGACTGGGCGAATTAGCTTGTTTATTTCAACCCTTCATATTGACGGTCGGTTAAATTCATGCTTGTTAATCTTTGAACTTGATTTTCTCCATGAACGATTGATTAGGACTGAAATTAGTTACTTAGTGGAATCAGTGTCCTGGATATGACTCACTATTACGATACTTGTATTATTCTTTGAGATTTTCAGGGTAGTATTGATTAAGTTGAGCACTATGGATTTGCATGATTATTCACGATACATTTTGTTTAAAATTATAATTTCTTGCTTGAGGACAAGCAAAGGCTCAAGTTTGGGGGTATTTGTTAGGTGTATTTTTATGCGTTTTTATATCATTATTTTATATCCATCTTGAGCCTAAATCAGCATAAATGAGCTTTTAATGCATTATTTTTATATGTTTTGCAGGAAATCGGAGTCTGGAAGCCAAAACGATGAAAAACGGGCGAAAATAGCAGTTTTTGGTCATGAGCCGCGGCACACACCAAGTGAACCGCGGCACACGAAGACAACCAGCGAATGATGTGCACACTGTACTGTATGCCGCGGCACACACCAAGTGAGCCGCGGCACAGAAAGCACAAAAAAAAAAAACGCGCTGGGAAGAAAACTTTAGGCCGAAAATCATAGCTTTTGTTTTTTTGGTTGGGCCGTGAGGTGACTGTTGGGGAAAAAGTTGGGAAGACTTTTTCGTGAAACCTGCTGAGGGAGAAAAAGAAATAATATAAAAAGGCACGAGAGGAGGAAAAAGAGGAGAGGGAGTGGGTCGGCGGAAAAGAATTAGAAGGGGACCAGGCAGTTTTCGGCGGGTGATACAAGGTGTAGATTTGTGGGGCAACGATAACACCACGGATCCCTACGGTTTTTCTGCATCTTAATTTTTAGATCTATTCGAGTAGGATTTTGATTGTAGCCAATTTCATGACGGTTTGATTATTTATTATTATTTCGATTTACTCGTTATTCTATTGAATTGGATTCTTCTTACTGTTCTTAATGCTTTTTAATTGTCTGGCCAACAGTTAATTTGTTTTGAATGTCTTTATGGATTCGGGAGATGAAATTTAGGCATAGTTCTTGTTAGACGAATCATAATTTTCGTGAGATAGGGATATACTCATGCGAATTGTGAAGCCTGTTATTGTGGGAATTCTTGAACTGTTTTAGATATTAATTATCTGATTCGAATGGGGATATATCGAGTTAGTAATTCGTAGTATTTTCTATCGACCTTGGGAAAGGCTTTAGAATAATTTAGGAATTCCTGGCTTACAATCAATTGAATAACAGTGAATTGAATCGAATAAATATCATTCCCGATTGTTTGAGGTGACAATCATAATCCTACCCCTTATTAGTATTATTATTATTATTATTATTAGTACTATTATTTACTTTCTGCAATTAGTTTAGATATAAACTCTATTTAAATGTTCTTCAAATAAAATTGTGAGTTGACTATATTTTGGTACTTAGTGAAATCAGTCCTCGAGGGAACGATACTTGTCACTTTATTACTTGTTGACACCGTGTACTTGCGGCATATTGTGAGGGATTTTCCCACAACAGTATAGAGGCACTGGGATACATCTTGGAGACGGACATTCCGGCGCCTCCTGTGAGGACCAGAGCCAATCAGGAAGAGATCGATAACCACGAAAATTGGGTTAAGGATGACGTAAAACTCCGTGCATATATGATAGATTCTATGTCTAATGAGCATCAGAGAGCTCATGAGAAAATAACTTCTGCTAGGCAGATTCTATCTCACTTAATCGAGCTTTATGCTGAGCACAGCAGAACTGCTAGATAAGAGATATCCAAGCAACTTTTCGGTGCAAGGATGAAGGAAGGTGAGAACGTGTAATACCCGAGATCTTTGTTCCGGATTCGTCGAGTTTTCTGGGTTTTATTGGATTGTTATGGTCCACATCATTGGAATGTTGTGCCATGTATGGTTGTGTCATGAGTTGACACGTGTTTGATTTCCGTTCAAGATCATTTCATGAGTTTTTGACCCATTTCAGTGTAGCGCACGCTACCGCTTGTGGTGTAGCGCACGCTACTGTGCTATTGTTAACGCATGCTACCGGGCATGTAGCGCACGCTAACTGGCAGTCCAGAGGCAGTACAGGAGCTACTGGACTGGGACTGGGGTCTCGTTAGCGCACGCTAAGGTTAATAGCTCGCGCACGCTATTGACTGATTAGCGCACGCTAATCATTATTCCTAGCGCACGCTACCTGGTAGGTGCAGATCTGTCCAGGGGCTACTGGACTTGTTTCGTGACCCGTTAGCGCACGCTACGCTTATTTGTCTAGGGCACGCTAACCGTTTCAGGCCAAGTATTCTGAGGCGTTGACCTCGTTAGCGCGCGCTAATGCTGTCTGGTTACCACACCCTAATAACTGTATAGTATAAATACTGGGCAGTAGGCTTCACTTCGTCATTTCTCACTTTTCTTCATCTCTATCCGTCGGGAGTGAGTTCCAAGGGAGATTTTGGGTGATCTTCATCATCGAGCTTCATCTTGGAGTGGATTTGTAGGTGTTTCACAACATTTAATCATCTCCCTTGCTCAAATCAAGGTATTCTCTTCTTAGAACCCTAGTTTCTGGAATTTGGGGGTTTTCCTTGGTTTTGGTGATTTTTACCCGATCTTATCCGATCGGTTGAGTATTATTGAGCGTCTTGGCCATGGCTTTTGGTTTGACAACTCATTTATTGATTTTGTATCACCCGGAATAATGATTCTTGATCTCCTTGAGAACACTTAGATCATTGTTGTTCTTAGTGTTGATTTGGATTCCGATTAGTTTATTGATTAGTGATGGTATTGTTATCGTAGTATTCGGGGGACTGTAGAGATTCTTGATCGTTACTTGGAAGCCCGGGGGCTGCTCGAACCCGTCCGTTCGACGTTCCAAAAGAACGAATGTGTCATTCTGAGAATGGGTATTAAAATTGAAAATTGAATGTTATTTAACTTTCAAAAGAATCAATATATATATATATATATATATATATATATAAGTATCTATTCCCGATAAAGGTCTTCTTCAAATTAACTTGAGTGTTCAAGAACGAATGTGTCATTCTGAGAATGGGTATTAGTATTGTATGTTGTGCCCGATTTTCGTGTGGTACTGTGAGATGACTATCATCACGATGATGTGTGATGTTGTGTGGTTTTCCATTAGGTTTTTCACTAGGGGATGTCTCATGGAGGCTCCGAGGTCCGTGGATTACTAGCACGGGATGCGAATAACCCTTGGGAGGATGTCGATGTGAATATTTGGGTCTTGGACCCCGTGATTTGTGATTGGAATTGTATTTTGGAATAACCTTGGGTTGTGTCCCAAAATGGGTTCCGGAAGGCTGTGAATTCTTTAAAACATTTTACTAGTTGTTTACCTCGTTTGATTCCTACCTTTCATAGTTTGTAGATTATATTGTTAATCTTGCTTGTGTCCGATTGCGGAGGCCATTCTAGTGAGTACTCTGAGTATATGGTTTATAGTCCTTTGCATTGGAAGTCGGATATTACTTATGAGTGTGAGAGTTTTATTCGTTCACTTCGAGAGGGCCTGACGGGGCCGAGGAGGGTTCCGCTTATGATGGTTCTGCGAACATTTGGGTTAGCCACTCCGAGAGGGCCCGACGGGGTCGAGGAGGGATTCGCATATTGTCGGATCCACGGTTAACCAGGAGTATTTTTAGCCTTGTGGCTTGATGTATTTTTGTGATATGTCCGGAGTATCACGATGTTTTGACTTGTCATAATGCTTGGGATGTAATACATATTTATTAGAGGTGCTTGGACTAGAATGGCTTATGGATGATGTGTTGTGTGTAATTGGTCCTTATTTGTGAATTGATGTATGGCTATAGTTTTTGTGATTATTTTCCAATCAAAAACACTCGGGATTCGGAGTTGTTTTCAAAGTGCTTACTTGTTCAATTCTACTTTCAAGACTTGAACTATTTTAACTAAATGAAACATCTCGAGAAGTCTTTCTAAATTAATCAAGTTATTTGTATTCTCAGATTATGATATTCGCCAGTATGTGGCGGGATTTACTTGCACTTCATTGATGGATTAACAGGATCGAGCCTTAGCCTACAAACTATCTTCGTTATCTTCGGAGCGTGTGAACAAGTCGAAGAAGCAGAGGAAGTCTGATGGCCTTATGGACAATACAGGAGTTGGTGTTTCTAGATTGCAACGTCGTAGTCTCTTTGCTGTGATACTCCATCGCTCGATGCGTGGGACTGAGAGTTTCACGTCGTCTGCTTTGACTCCTGGTAAAACCAGGAGGTGTTTTAATTGTAATGTGTCGGGGCATGTTCGTGCGCATTGCCCTTCTCCGCCAGTAACATGTCACAAGTGTGGACTCATGGGACACCGGGTTTAGTTTTGCCAGTTAGTCACCGAGCCTTCCGAGGCACAGACTTGAGCACTAATATCAGGATCGACTCCGAGGAGTCCCTGAGAGTGTAGTCTGCCAGTTGTATGTTGTGTTATTTTCTTGCCTTGTTGTTTCGAATTTCGGGGATGAACTTCTTCTATTGGAAGAGGATCGGATTTTTGAAATTCTGTGTTCTCAATCATATCAACTTGTTTGTGTTCGTTGATATATTATAAACTTGTCCTAATCTTTTGTTTTTGTTGATCGAACGAGTTGTGGTATTGTCTCGGATTAATCCATTTGTCATTGTGACTTTTTTTTGAATTTGACTCCATTCATATGAGTCGTATGTTAATATATATCTTGTTGTTTTTACCAGACCATCTATTGTCTCGAGTCGAGGTGTGGACTTCGGAATGATTATTTGATTTTGTCGTCCATCGTAATTCGAATATGATTGTTCGACCGATCTTGTCTCGATCGTTGTGGTTCGATCGCTTGTTGTCCAGTCTTGTTGGTCTTGTATCGTGTTTTGAGCATTCAGATTTCTTCGTAATTTCCTTAAGTTCAGGAAATTAACTTCGTTTTCGATCTTCCAATCCTTGTGTTGTGGAATTTTATAACTATTCAGCGATTAACTCGCGTTTTAATTGATGTACTATTCAGACTGGTCAACCATATTGATTTTGTTCGTTGCGATTCGTTATCATTCTGGCATCGCGATATTGATGGTAGCAGCCACGTGCTGCATGTGATTTGTTGCAGGTTGTCGGCAACGGATAGCGGGTGTTATCTAGAATTGTTTTGCGTTGATCGTTCTATGTTTCAAGTTTCGTGGACGAAACTTCTTTTAAGAGGGGTAGAATGTAATACCTGAGATCTTTGTTCCAGATTCATTGAGTTTTCTGGGTTTTATTGGATTGTTATGGTCCACATCGTTGGAATGTTGTGCCATGTATGGTTGTGTCATGAGTTGACACGTGTTTGATTTCCGTTCCAGATCATTTCATGAGATTTTGACCCATTTCAATGTAGCGCACGCTGCCACTTGTGGCGTAGCGCACGCTACTGTGCTATTGTTAGCGCACGCTGCCGGGCATGTAGCGCACGCTAACTAGCAGTCCAGAGGTAGTACCGGAGCTACTGGACTGGGACTGGGGTCTCGTTAGGACACGCTAAGGTTGATAGCTAGCGCACGCTATTGACTGATTAGCGCACGCTAATCATTATTCCTAGCGCACGCTACCTGGTAGGTGCAGATCTGTCCAGGGGCTACTGGACTGGTTTCGTGACCCGTTAGCGCACGCTACGCTTATTTTCCTAGCGCACGCTAACCGTTTCAGGCCAAGTATTCTGAGGCATTGACCTCATTAGCGCGCGCTAATGCAGTCTGGTTGGCGCACGCTAATAACTGTACAGTATAAATATTGGGCAGTAGGCTTCACTTCGTCATTTCTCAATTTTCTTCATCTCTTTTCGTCGGGAGCGAGTTCCAAGGGAGATTTTGGATGATCTTCATCATCGAGCTTCATCTTGGAGTGGATTTGTAGGTGTTTAACAACATTTAATCATCTCCCTTGCTCAAATCAAGGTATTCTCTTCTTAGAACCCTAGTTTCTGGAATTTGGGGATTTTTCTTGGTTTTGGTGATTTTTACCCGATCTTATCCGATCGGTTGAGTATTATTGAGTGTCTTGGCCGTGGCTTTTGGTTTGACAACTCATTTATTGATTTTGTATCACCCAGAATAATGATTCTTGATCTCCTTGAGAACACTTAGATCCTTGTTGTTCTTAGTGTTGATTTGGATTCCGATTAGTTTGTTTATTAGTGATGGTATTGTTCTCGTAGTATTCAGGGGACTGTCAAGATTCTTGATCGTTACTTCGAAGCCCGGGGGCTGCTCGAACCCGTCTGTTCGACGTTCCATTGCTCGTGGTTTTTAGGCAAATATCTTGCCCATACACTTCGTGTTTCGTAGACATAATAAATTGGTGATTGTCTATGTGTGAAAATTGAATGTTATTTAACTTTCAAAAGAATCAATATATATATATATATATATATATATATAAGTATCTATTCCCGATAAAGGTCTTCTTCAAATTAACTTGAGTGTTCAAGAACAAATATGTCATTCTGAGAATGGTATTAGTATTGTATGTTGTGCCCCGTTTTCGTGTGGTACTGTGAGATGAATGTCGTCACGATGATGTGTGATGTTGTGTGATTTTCCATTGGGTTTTTCACTCGGGGATGTCTCATGGAGGCTCCGAGGTCCGTGGATTACTAGCACGGGATGCGAATAACCCTTGGGAGGATGTCGATGTGAATATTTGGGTCTTGGACCCCGTGATTTGTGATTGGAATTGTATTTTGGAAATAACCTTGGGTTGTGTCCCAAAATGGGTTCCGGAAGGCTGTGAATTCTTTAAAACATTTTACTAGTTGTTTACCTCGTTTCATTACTACCTTTCATAGTTTGTAGATTATATTGTTAATCTTGCTTGTGTCCGATTGCGGAGGCCATTCTAGTGAGTACTCTGAGTATATGGTTTATAGTCCTTTGCATTGGAAGTCGGATATTACTTCTGAGTGTGAGAGTTATATTCGTTCACTACGAGAGGACCTGACGGGGCCGAGGAGGGTTCCACTTATGACGGTTCCGCGAACATTTGGGTTAGCCACTCCGAGAGAGCACGACGGGGTCGAGGAGGGATTCGCGTATTGTCGGATCCACGGTTAACCAGGAGTATTTTTAGCCTTGTGGCTTGATGCATTTTTGTGATATGTCCGGAGTATCACGATGTTTTGACTTGTCATAATGCTTGGGATGTAATACATATTTATCAGAGGTGCTTGGACTAGAATGGCTTATGGATGATGTGTTGTGTGTAATTGGTACTCAGTTGTGAATTGATGTATGGCTATAGTTTTTGTGATTATTTTCCAATCAAAAACTCCCGGGATTCGGAGTTGTTTACAAAGTGCTTACTTGTTTAATTCTACTTTCAAGACTTGAACTATTTTAACTAAATGAAACATCTCGGGAAGTCTTTCTAAATTAATCAAGTTATTTTATTCTCAGAATATGATATGTATGGCTTGTATTTATATTTTATACTTGCACTAGCAAAACAGTGGTGTTTTGCTAACCCCTGAGTATTCGGGGGGTGGATGTCTGTATTGCGTCTAGGTAATTGCAGGTTGATGGGGAGCGAATCACAGGATCGGTACAAAGGATGATGGAAGACGACGATACTAATCACATGAAGACCAGTCGTTGAGTATTTTGGTAGAGTCTTGTTGTTTGTCTCTCCGTTGTATTGTTTTCCCATTTTATGGGGATGTTGATGTGTTCCAACCCCTGTGCGGGTACGAATTATGAGAATCGGTTATATATGTTTGATATGTTGTGTTGTGGCAAAGACCATATTGGTCTAGTGGTACTTTAGCATGTTAGCATGTATGGTTTATCGTGTTTTTCTGTATTTAGCCTGGTAGATCCTCACCGAGAGGGTCTGCGGCGCTGTAATATTCCCAATCGGTTTGAGGATGTTACAGAATATGGTATCAGAGCTTAGGTTGAGGAAACCTAGGTTGTCCGGTTGAGTCGTGTTTTGTTGGGTCTTGTCTTGTCAGATTTTGGCTGACTGAGTCGTGTCGCGACGCGTCGTCTGAGATGTCGGTCGTTATTAGTATCAAGGTGCAGCCATCATCTTCGTGCGATCTGTGGATGTAAGTCTCTCCTCTATATGTTGCGTCTCGTGTCACACGAGCTTGTGCGATTTTTGTGTTATGATGTGGAGTTAAATGTGAATCGTGAATACGTACTCCATGATTGTTGATTGTACTAGAATGAAGAGTGGTGCTGATGTATATGCATATATATATATATATATATATATATATATATATATATATGTCCTTGTATAAATCGTTTTTACGCTAGTAATGGTTTGGTGTGGCTACACAAAGAGAGTTTATCAACGTGATATTTTGAAACTTTAAATGCTTTGGGAAGTCACGTAAATTTCATTATAAAACATCCTTCTAGAGAGGAAACAATCTGATTTCCTATGATAACCTTGAGATAGAAAATTTTTGAGAATTCAAACTACTCACATTTTATTTTCATCTTGCCTTGCAAATTTTCAAAATTTGATTTTTAAAAACTCGAATGAGGTCTATCAAAAATTTACTTGAAATGTGATTTCTGCTTTTAACTTTTCGGTTATGAATTACGATTAGTAGGTATGTAGTAATGATGTTACTATCATTTCGACTATAATGCTCGGAGTTGTGATTAAAGGGGTGGTGGGGACACTTAGTCATTCGATATGCACTCATTAAGATAGTTTTCTTGACCGAGAGATGGGAATTCGGTTTAGAATGTTAATTATCTTCTGATGGTTATTTGCGTCATGTTATAATTATGTGAACCGTTAGCGTTTGGATTTGTACGCTATTGTTTATTTGTAACCTTCAACTTTGGTATGGTTTGGCATATGTTCATAACGTGTTGCTGAATTGGAGTGTGCAGCTAGCGCGCGCTAATATGGCATGGCTAGTGCACGCTAAGTCTCTGTTGTAGCATGCTAATCCGTCTGGTCATAATCTTTGGTACTGCATTTTGGCCGTTGGGTCTAACTTTTACCATTGTTAGACCGATCATTTGTGACCGTATTCTATGTGTGTTGTCCAATGACAACAATTATTGTGTGTGATTACGTGGTTTTCGTTACGTTAGGTGGCTGCTTGTTAATATGTCGAAGGGCAGAGGTCGTGGTCGCAACCGTGGTACGGATGGCCACGGGGATCAGATACAGGATCGAGAGAATATTTCCAGGAATGACATTAGTATTAGTGTTGCTACTACACTGCAACAAGTAGCAGCACATATGACTCAGTTGACCCAGGCGGTTCAACGCAACACTGACGCGACTTAGAACGTCGATGTAAATCAATAGCTTGGAGAGGTAATCCGTACGAATCCCCCTCGATTCGCTAGTGTTGCGGATGCATTGGGCTGGGATGGTTGGCTTTTCTAGTTGGGAAACATATTCGAGGCTGTCAATTGTCCCGGAGAGCGGAAGGTACCTATCACTCAGTACCTTCTTGACAAAGATGCCGCTAGTTGGTGGGAAGCTGTTAAATCTCGTGATCATGATGTCATGTGGGAGGAGTCCTAGGCGTCTATGGGAGTTGAGTTCTGTCCGAAACTGATTAGAGGTCACAGGATTCGTGAATTTTATTTGGCAGAACTGCAAGATATATCGGTGTCGCAGGCTATCATCGATTATAGCAAATAACTCAGTTATGTGCGAGATCGGGTGAGAACCGAAGAAGAGAAGATCCTTTATTGTGACAGACGTATGAAGCTAGAGATTCGCCAATATGTGGCGGGATTTACTTGCACTTCATTGATGGATTAACAGGATCGAGCCTTAGCCTACGAACTATCTTCGTTATCTTCGGGGCGTGTGAACGAGTCGAAGAAGCAGAGAAAGTCCGATGACCTTATGGACAATACAGGAGTTGGTGTTTCTAGATTGCAACGTCGTAGTCTCTTTGCTGTGATACTCCATCGCTCGATGCGTGGGACTGAGAGTTTCACGTCGTCTGCTTTGACTCCTGGTAAAACCAGGAGGTGTTTTAATTGTAATGTGTCGGGGCATGTTCGTGCGCATTGCCCTTCTCCGCCAGTAACGTGTCACAAGTGTCGACTCATGGGACACTGGGTTTAGTTTTTCCAGTTAGTCACCGAGCCTTCCGAGGCACAGACTTGAGCACTAATATCATGATCGACTCCGAGGAGTCCCTGAGAGTGTAGTCTGCCAGTTGTATGTTGTGTTATTTTCTTGCCTTGTTGTTTCGAATTTCGGGGATGAACTTCTTCTATTGGAAGAGGATCGGATTTTTGAAATTCTGTGTTCTCAATCATATCAACTTGTTTGTGTTCATTGATATATTCTGAACATGTCCTAATCTTTTGTTTTTGTTGATCGAACGAGTTGCGGTATTGTTTCGGATTAATCTGTTTGTCATTATGACTTTTTTTCCGAATTTGACTCCATTCATATGAGTCGTATGTTAATGTATATCTTGTCGTTTTTACCAGACCATCTATTGTCTCGAGTCGAGGTGTGGACTTCGGAATGATTATTTGATTTTGTCATCCGTCGTAATTCGAATATGATTGTTCGACCGATGTTGTCTCGATCATTGTGGTTCGATCGCTTGTTGTCCAGTCTTGTTGGTCTTGTATCGTGTTTTGAGCGTTCAGATTTCTTCGTAATTTCCTTAATTTCGGGAAATCAACTTCGTTTCCGATCTTCCAATCCTTGTGTTGTGGAATTTCGTAACTGTCCAGCGATTAACTCGCGTTTTAATTGATGTACTATTCAGACTGGTCAACCATATTGATTTTGTTCGTTGCGATTCGTTATCATTCTGGCATCGCGATATTGATGGTAGCAGCCACGTGCTGCATGTGATTTGTTGCAGGTTGTCGGCAATGGATAGCGGGTGTTATCTGGAATTGTTTTGCGTTGATCGTTCTATGTTTCAAGTTTCGTGGACGAAACTTCTTTTAAGAGGGGTAGAATGTAATACCTGAGATCTTTGTTCCGGATTCGTTGAGTTTTCTGGATTTGATTGGATTGTTATGGTCCACATCGTTGGAATGTTGTGCCATGAATGGTTATGTCATGAGTTGACACGTGTTTGATTTCCGTTCCAGATCATTTCATGAGTTTTTGACCCATTTCAATGTAGCGCACGCTACCGCTTGTGGTGTAGCGCACGCTACTGTGCCATTGTTAACGCACGCTACCGGGCAAGTAGCGCACGCTAACTGGCAGTCCAGAGGCAGTACAGGAGCTACTGGACTGAGACTGGGGTCTCGTTAGCGCACGCTAAGGTTGATATCTAGCGCACGCTAATCATTATTCCTAGCGCACGCTACCTGGTAGGTGCAGATCTGTGCAGGGGCTACTGGACTGGTTTCGTGACCCATTAGTGCACGCTACGCTTATTTGGCTAGCGCACGCTAACCGTTTCAGGCCAAGTATTCTGAGGCGTTGACCTCGTTAGCGCGCGCTAATGCTGTCTGGTTAGCGCACGCTAATAACTGTACAGTATAAATACTGGGCAGTAGGCTTCACTTCGTCATTTCTCACTTTTCTTCATCTCTTTCCATCGGGAGCGAGTTCCAAGGGAGATTTTGGGTGATCTTCATCATTGAGCCTCATCTTGGAGTGGATTTGTAGGTGTTTAACAACATTTAATCATCTCCATTGCTCAAATCAAGGTATTCTCTTCTTAGAACCCTAGTTTCTGGAATTTGGGGGTTTTCCTTGGTTTTGGTGATTTTTGCCCGATCTTATCCGATCGGTTGAGTATTATTGAGTGTCTTGGCCGTGGCTTTTGGTTTGACAACTCATTTATTGATTTTGTATCACCCAGAATAATGATTCTTGATCTCCTTGAGAACACTTAGATCCTTATTGTTCTTAGTGTTGATTTGGATTCCGATTAGTTTGTTGATTAGTGATGGTATTGTTCTCGTAGTATTCGGGGGACTGTAGAGATTCTTGATCGTTACTTGGAAGCACGGGGGCGAGCCTATTACCTATACAGAAGCTGCTTCAGGACCAGAGTCCGAGGAATGGCTAGAAGCCATGAAGTCAGAGATGCAGTCCATGTATGACAATCAAGTTTGGAACTTGATAGATCCACATGAGGGTGTTAAAACCATTGGGTGCAAATGGGTCTATAAAAAGAAGAAAGACATTGATGATAATATGCAAGCCTATAAATCTAGACTAGTGGCAAAAGGTTATAGACAGATTCATGGTGTTGACTATGATGAGACCTTTTCGCCAGTAGTCATGCTTAAATCAATTAGAATTTTATTTGCCATTGCCGCATACTATGATTATGAAATATGGCAAATGGATGTCAAAACAGCATTCCTTAATGGAAACTTACTCGAGGATGTGTACATGACATAACCTGAAGGCTTTGTTCATCCAGAAAATTCTAAAAAGGTTTACAAGCTTCAAAGATCCATTTATGGGTTGAAGCAGGCTTCTCGGAGCTGGAATCTTCGTTTTGATGAAACTTTCAAAGAGGTTGGGTTCATTTAAAATGAAGATGAACCATGTGTGTACAAGAAGGTTAGTGGGAGAATAGTTTTTTTCTTAGTCTTATATGTAGATGACATATTACTCATTGGAAATGACATTCCAACCTTGCAGACAGTCAAAACTTGGTTGGGAAGTTGTTTCTAAATGAAAAACTTAGGAGAAACTGCTTACATTCTTGGGATAAAGATCTATAGAGATAGATCAAAGATATTGATTGGTCCGAGTCAATGTACATACATTAATAAAATATTGAAAAGGTTTAATATGCAAGACTCCAAGAGAGGACTCTTGCCAATGTCACATGGCATTCATCTGAGTGAGACTCAGAGTCCTAAGACTCCTAATGAGAGAGCCCGCATGAGCAAGATACCATATGCTTTGGCTATTGGATCGATCATGTATGCCATGATTTGTACTCGACCAGATGTATCGTTTGCCCTTAGCATGACAAGTCAATACCAATCGAATCCAGGTGAAAGTCACTGGACAGCAGTGAAAACCATCCTAAAGTACTTGAGAAGAATTAAGGATGATTTCCTAGATTATGGAGGGGTGGGAAACAAGCTGGCTATAAGAGGTTTCGCCGATGCAAGTTTTGAAACCAACAGAGACGATTTCAAATCGCAAACTGGTTATATGTTTGTATTGAATGGAGGTGCTGTGAGTTGGAAGAGTTCCAAGCAAAGCACGGTTGCTGATTCTGTTACAGAAGCTGAGTACCTGGCAGCGTCGGATACATCTAAGGAAGCCATATGGATCAAGAAGTTTGTTACCGAACTAGGAGTGGTGCCGACCATCCAGGGTCCCATAAGACTTTATTGCGACAATAATGGTACTATTGCACAAGCTAAAGAGCCTAGGTCCCATCATAATTCCAAATATATACTCAGAAAATATCACCTAGTCAGAGAGATCGTCAGCCGATGAGATATTACAATATGCAAAGTAGCAACAGAAGAGAATGTTGTAGATCCACTTACCAAGCCTTTCTCACAAGGAAAACATGTTGAGCGTGCTAGATCGATAGGACTAAAAGTAATGAATGAATGGTCCTAGTGCAAGTGGGAGATTGTTGGGAATAGTGCCCTAGGACATTCGATGTGCCTAGACTTGTAATTGTCACATTTAAATAAAGTTATTTGATATCATTTATATCTCGTTGATTATTATAATGTGTGCATGTTTTAATATTATAATAATCGAATAATAGTTATTCACGAATAATAAGATTATTCAAATGTCCCTGGTACAATCGCGTTGAGTAGAGACTCAAGTGATTAATATACTAGTATAAGTTTTATTGATAATCATCGGATGATTATGCGTATGGTACGGATCAATATTATGGGTATTGGTTGGAGAACCAATACTGGACAGACCCGCATTGAGATCACTGCATGGAAATGTCATAAGTGAATCTCAATATAACAGTATGTCAATAAATCTTTGAACCTAAGATTATCATAGAGTCCAACATGATAACTGCTATGCCTTGACGTAATCCAACATCATCTGAAACATGGTGATCATAAAGGTTAGTGATCGGGATTAGTGGGACTCATGTAGAGGGCAATGAATAATCAAGATGGAGATTTGTCCCTCTCTTAAGTGAGAGAGATATCTTCTGGGGCCCTCGATAAGTAGGACTGAAGAAAATGCATGGCCATGTTCAAATGAAGAGTCATTTGATTCAGTCAGTCTACTTAAGATTGAGAAAGCATTTGAACATAAATAAGTATGACAAACTCCATGACTTAGTTCAAAAATGATATCGCGTGACAAAGGGATTTGACACGTTAAAAGGTTTAATGGACTATTAACTTATATTATTTGGGTAATCATAATGTCTTGCTAGAGGCCACTTATAATTTATTATTTAATAAGGTATTAAATAATTGCCAACATAATATAAGCCTTTTGGGTCACATGTACGACAATTATAGACAAGTAGGAATAAATATCAATTGGGAATAATAAATATAATATTGGATATTATATTTAAGGAGATTAAATAATAAGTAATATATATAATATTGGATATTATATATATTGTATTATTTAATAAGTTGAGGGGCAACTAAGCAAATACTAGAGTTTGACTCTAGGGTTTACTTGGTATAAATATAAGGTCTTGGACAAGGAGTTGTCATAAGACAAAAACCTAAAAGAAAAAATCGACCCCCTCTCAAGAGCAAGAGAATCGGCCATCTACTTCCTACTGTGGGAGAACAGAGTTGGTCGTCTAATCCTCTTCCCTTAGTTGATCTTGATCAATAGTACAATCCTTCTAGTAAGGAATTTGTGTTGTAATATTTATCAATATATTCGTTAGGATCTAGCAATCCGGCTTGTAGAATTGTTCGTGTGTGGATCACCATAAGAGGAAGGAGATATTCATATGCTTCTAGTCCGGATCTAGAATTATTCAATCGGATTAAGGTAATTTGATTAACCCTTTAATCAAATAATTAAATTACTGCATGAGATCCTATGATTGGGTTTTCATAATTATTATTCCGGTGCATTTTTACTCCGATTATTTTGTAGTCGATGCATAGAAAACCCAACATAGTGCCCCGTACTTGTAACCCAACTAAGAACGAATGGTCGGATCATTCAAAACCATTATATCATGAATGCCATATACGTATAAACCATTCAACCAAGTATTAGGGTCACGGTAAAGTAAAACCCTATTGTAACTTGACCCTATGCTTTCCGTTAATGCAAACCGAGATCACCGAGCTCTTGTGTACCAAATATAACTAGCTGTAACTGCTTTAGCCAATGACTTATGATCTCATTTTTCATTAACCGCATAAGACATTTACCTGCTCACTAACAGGATAAAGAATCATATCTTGGTATTCAGAAGAGACTGCTACTTGCACACTAAGTTGCATTTCGAGGTTGACCCCACCAACTGGCGATTGGATCGAACTACTCTAATGACTAACTTAATGTCACAAGCATATCTCCTACTGAAACCTCAAGTCAAAGGTCCACGTATACCTATCATAATTTTTCGATTCAGACATTGACAATCCTAGAGTGATTTCCATGTCATCGAATCGGGGTAAGTCGTGTTCGAGTATTCTAATCCCATTAGCATACCTATAACGTGTGCTCCCACTAACCCTTAGTGAAGACAGGCACTCTACATGTCAAAGTACACGTTATACAAGTCTTGTCTAAACATAATGCCCAGTTAAGTTTTATCGACTTGCGAACTACTTAAGCATTCGAGCCCTAAACACTTTGAGTGCCTATATCTGTATCTCCATAAGGAGTGGAATGTTTGCTCTCAAATGGAAGGACTATTATTTTATATACCAAATCACAATGCCTCTGATATATAATAATATAGAAATAATAAATGCCTTATTTAATATTCATAATAACAATACAATGCTCTCAGTTTCTCATCCTCTAAGTAGCATTCGAGGTCTCTCATTCTTTGAGTGTGCTATTCTTTCTCTCGGCAACACCATTTTTCTGAGGAGTCCAGTCTGCTGAGTATTCGTACTGTATTCCATTATCCAGATAGTGTTGCTCTATAAAGCGATTTCTGAATTCAGTACATCTGTCGGAACGAATAGACATGATACTCAACCCTTTCTCATTTTGAAGCTTTCTCTGGTGCTCAGGCAACTTCATTGTGGTTTCTTTCTTCTTTCTGAGAAATATTGTCCAAGCATACCCGAAAAAATCATCAATAATAACGAGACAGTATTTCTTGCCTCCCTAGCTTACAAGGTCTGCAGGACCATAGAGGTCCATGTATAGCATATCCAAAACCATGTGGATGAATAGGTATGATTTGCTTTTTGTCGACCACTAAGTATAAAATATACAGCTTGGAATATAGTAGTACAGTGAGCTGTACGATTTTCGAAGTTAGTTTGCGTTGCGGAAGTTTGTTGTGTGAGTTGCTGTATATACAACAACTAGGTGTTCTCCTATTTGTTTGGTGCATACAAGGTTTTACAATGTATACTATCAAATCACAGTAGAACGAAAATAGTAAATATTGAAAGTGAATAACACAGTTTAAAATGGTTCGAGGTAAACCCCTCTACGACCTGTTGGGATTCGGTTCCTAAAACAAAGGCCCAGCGGAAGCGGTAAAACGAAAACTAATTCGATCTGAATCCCTACGAGGATCGATCGAGCTACATATATACGAATATTAAACGAAATACAAGAGATACAAGAATCTTACCCTTGTAGTCCCTTGATTAAATGGATTCCTTCTCTTGAGATATTCCCCAAGCTTTAGTTGAATTCCCTACGATCCATTTCGCTCCAAGCTCTTGGATGATCCCATGCCGAAAGGACCGCGTCTCTACTTTCCACGCGATAAAGAAATGACCGGAATGACTAAACCTCGTTATCCTCCGAGGATACAGCTAGAACAAGGTTGTAGAAGCTTGTTTATCAAGATTATAACACTCTAAGTATATAATCTTTGATCTCTCTATTAATATCTATTTTTTCTCCAAGAAAAAACTTAAGAATATGAAGAACACTTTGAGAAACTCCTTTCTCTCTCTCTCTCTCTCTCTCTCTCTCTCTCTCTCTCTCTCTCTCTCTCTTTGCTCAAACTCACAGTTGGAATGGGCTATGATAGGATAGATTGTGTCTTCATTTTATTCTCCATATATCCTCCCCAAATCAAGATCAAATCATCGATATGGATAAATCAAAGGATCTTGTCCCCTTGACACTTTAAGTCATCCACCAATTTAGGTGGAGACAATGACCAAGCGAAAAGGGGAAGGAAACGGGGCGACCAACTAAAAGGAGTTGGACGAGTTTGGTCTGTTTCGGACTCCTGTGAGTCCAAACAGATAAACTCCTATTCCGTTCCGATGTATTTGTGTCGATTAATTTATCAAATCAATTAATCACATCAAATACATAATAACATAATTAATTTCTCCAAGAAATAATTATATTTATGAATTAAATTAATCACCCAGTAATTTATTTAATTCATTAATCCGTAAATCAATTTATCCAATAAATCGATTTAGACATCTAATGTCCCAAATTAGATATCCAATATCTAATATTCATAATAAGAGAACAAGCTTGATTCATTACGTCGTCAATCCTATTGCGCGACTCGGTAGGTCTGTCTTAGTCAGCAATGGGAGGAACTAAAGAGTAGTAGCACCACCTAGCGAGCCTGGCGGCTTATACTGTACCCCAACTGAGAATGAATGATGGGATCATTCAAGAACCATTCTGTCGTGTATACCAGTATACTTATAAACCCTTCTTTCAAATGTCCCTATCAAGTTATAGGGTCACGGTCAGTCAAACCCTATCTGTACTTGACTCTATGCATGTGTTAATGCAAATCGAGATCATCGACCTCTCGTGTATCTAATACAACTAGCTCCAATGCTTTGGCCAAAGACTTATGATCTCATCTGCCAATAACCACGTAAGACATAAAACCCGTTCACTAACAGGAGAAAGAATTCTATCTTAGTATTCAGTAGGACCTGCTACTTGCCCGTCAAGATGCACGTCGAGGTTGACCCCCGCCTTCCGGTTTACAGGGTCGAACTACTCTAATGAAAATCTTGACATCACAAGCACATCCCTACTAAATCCTCACGTCGAAGGTTCACAAATACCTATCACAACCTTTTGATTCCGTCATTGACTGTCTCAGAGTGAAATTCGTGTGACGAATCGAGGGTGAGTTGGTTTGAGTATACTAATCCAATTAGCATACCTATAACGTGTGCTCCCACTAAACATTAGTGTTCGACAGGCACTCTCCATGTCAAAAAACACATCATACAAGTCTTCACATAAACTTAACGCCCAGTCAAGTTTCATCGACTTGCGAATGATTAAGTATTTGAGCTATAAACCTTTCCAGTGCCGACCCCCTTATCTAATAAGGAGTGGAACATTTTGCTCACAAATACATAGACTAGTTTCTATATGTATATTTACGAGTTAGGAATGCCAGTAACTACCAGTAAATAAAGAAATATTCATTTGCCTTATGATAATGATTTACATAATTACAAGTACAATGCCCTCACTCAACATCCTCTGAGTGTCACTCGAGGGCATACTCCTAACAATCTCCCACTTGCACTCAATACCACATAATATGGTATCTAATACCCATGTTCTCCAGATGACACTCCAAGCTAGTATGAGAAAGTGGCTTGGTCAGTGGATGAACGACGTTGTCGGCCGAGTCTACTCTGTGCAGCACAATGTATGCCTTGATACAGTGGAAGTCATTCCTCTAATGAACTTCCTGGGGCCAATCTACTTGGCATTCTCGGATTGTTTGACTCCACAGCTGGTAAGGATATAGTTCAGAATGAGGCCGAAAGATTTCTTAGTGGACTCAGGTTTGGCAGCCTCCTCCTGTATCCTTTTCAACAAAATCTGGTACCAATTGACCTTTTCTCCTGACATGATGGCTACCATCATCCAGAAGCAAAGTTTTGTGCAAATTTCGAATGCTCCTGTCTGGTTCCCAATAACCCGGCAACAGAATTGATGCAAGAATACATAGGGCAGACAGAAATTCTTTTTGTGGCATGAAGGATGAACGTTCTGTGCATCCTCATCCCCAGTGAATAGCCTCCAGTAGGCAGTCAGTGTTAGGAATACTTGTTAGATTTTGATGATGTCATTAATATAAAATCAAATGTTTATTACTTGGCAAAATGTAAGGAAGAACCAAATGAGTATCTTCCATAGGCCAAAATATGTTAAGTATAAAACTTGGCAAAATGTAAAGAAGAACCAAATGAGTATCTTCTGTAGGCCAAAATTAGTTAGGCTGAAAAACGGCTAAGTACTAAGTACAGCTTAGTCCATCGTAGAGGAACAAATGAGTCCAGACAGAGTAGCTCGTCAACAAATTTTATTAGAGAAGTTTGACCAGATCACTGAGGTACCTCGTGGAAGTCACTCCGACCGATAAGTCACAAACAAGGAATGTACCGAGAGGACCTATCTGCAGAGATGTTAGCTGCATATCAGCCTACTCGAAGGCAGCCAAGTACTCCAAGTCCACGTCAGCATGCGTTGAAAAGTCAAATATTATGGAAAGTTCACATGCAACGTGAAGAGAGAAATTGGAGTGATTCCCGCAAGAGATATGATTTAAATAAATCATCCAGACCCACCTTGAAGACTTTAATCCTTTTATATTCAAAAGATTCGGCGCTCGCATGCAGAAGTCTTCACAACGGTCGGAAGATAAAATTAAATAATGGGAATCCAAATTTCGCAACGCTCGTAAAGATTAAACAATGAAGTCTCCCTCCAACGGACTGATTTGTTCAAGAGATTTGCAACGGCTACAAGGAAAAAGCTCAGAGATCTGACCTATATATATCCGAAGATTTGAAACTGAGCAACTACCGGTGCGAACATACATTCAAGCGATCAAAGCAATCAAGCATTCTAAAGCAATCAATAGCATCGTGAAAAGAGCAGATCTAAAAGTTCATACTTAAGGAAGCTCTTAAGTTGGAGAAGACAAAAACTCTTGTCTATAATCTTGAGTACGGGGTACTTCACTGGTTGAAGTAAGAGACTGTAAAGGCATCCGAGGATCGAGGATCAAGAGGTGCAAGGCAGTCAAGTGTTTACAACGGCACGAATTTCCACTGGTTGGAAGCTGTTGTAGTGTGGTTTGAATCACTGTAATATTTATCACTGGTTGAAAATTATAGTGAATTCATCTCCAACTGGTTTGGAGAAAAGTGGATTAGTAGAGGATTACCCCACCTCTGAGACCACTATAATTGCCTGCGTTATTTACTGTCTTACTGCATCATACTTAACTACTGCATACATTGTTAAGTGTTTCATTAAGTTAATTTCTATTCGTCATCAGCTGACTTCCGCACATATCCAAGAACAAACGACTCCAAGTCATTTGTTTATCTATCAGCTGAAGAAACTCACTCTTCGTAAAAAAGAGTCCAAGAGTTTCAACTAGTCTATTCACCCCCCCTAGACTTGTTCCTGGACGACTTGTGACCTACAAGTGGTATCAGAGAGGTTGGTTCATTTATTTCACGAACCAGATCTATATCAGATATATATCTTTACTCTCACTTTATAATGGAACACATGCACTCTAGACTCCCTGTGTTTTCAGTTGACGAGTATGATCTGTTGAAGATAAGAATGCAGGCACACTTATCTTCAATTCATGACGACATGTGGTGCATCATTGAAGACGGTCCATTCATCTTTGAGAAGGACAACACCGCAGAGGAGATCGCAGCAGGAAGGCCAGAGAAGATCCCCAAGAAGAGGACGGAGCTGACTCCCGAAGAATGAAAGCTGGCCAATCTTGATAACAGGGCCAGAGATGTGTTATATCAAACTCTTGACAAATCCACCATGGTCAAGATCAAGAACTATAAGAATGCCAAAGAAATTTGGGACACATTAGCCCTAATGTGTGAAGGAACGGAGCTGATCAAGGAAAACAAGCTGTCAATTGCTATCCAAAAATTTGACAACTTTAAAATGAAGAATGGTGAATCTATAGATCAAGTGGACACAAGGTTCACTGAAATTATCAATGATATCAACTCCCTGGGCAAAACCTATGGCAACAGGGAAATGGCACTAAAGGTCCTCAGATCTCTCAACCCCGAATGGAGCATGAAGGCCGTAGCCATGAGAGAGTCCAAGGACCTGAATAAGATAAAGATTCAGGAGTTGTTCTCTGATCTGAAGGCTTATGAGTTCGAGCTTCCAAGTTCATCCTCAACTGAGCCTGCAGAGAAGGGAATCGCATTTGCACTGAGTCTCCCGCCAAGAGCCTATTCGATGTGAAACCTCCAAATCCACTAGATTTTGAGGAAGAAATGGCTTTCATAATGCAAAGGTTCAAGAATTTCGTAAAGAACTACTCCAAGTATAAGAAAAACTACAAGGAGAATCCAAGAAGGAACCAGAAGGCTGGAAGCTGGAAAGTAGAATGCTACAACTGTCACAAAATAGGACACATCCAAATGGATTGTCTCGAGCTAAAGAAGGACGAAACCAAGAAGGAGGTGGGCAGAAAGGAAGATAGAAGAAAGGCTCTCATCGGAGAAGACCAGGAGCATGTCGAATCAAGCAGCGGTTTCTTTTCTGTTGAAGACGAGGAGTATGATTGCCTGATGGCAAACCGAGCTGATGAAGAGGTAACTTCTAAACCCACCAGTTCAAATAATAGCTCAGCCATGTCACAAGATATGGATCTACATGAATCGGTAAATCAGTTATTTAAAGATTTTGAAACACTCAAATCTGCACACCAAGTCAGACATAGAGAAGACTCAGCTGCAACATGAGAATAGGCAGCTGAAAAATGATTTCGAAAAACTCAGCCTAGATCTGAATAAGGTTGAGACAACTACAGCTGACTTTAAAAACCAGGCAAATGTCAATACAGCTGAGATAGATCGGCTAACCATTTTACTTAAAGAAAAATCAGCTGCAATTGCTCATGCCAAAGCTGAGTTTACTAAGCTGGCTCAGATAAATAAAACTCAGGCGCAGGAAATAACCTCCCTGAAGGCGTCTTCAACTCTGGGAGAATTGTGTACTTATAAAAGGTCATTATATACCAAATCAGGCCTTGGATATGATTCTCACACTCCCTCTAGTTCTGAAACCAAGTTTATCAAGGGAGAAACAATAGTCTCGACTGCTGAGCCTGTATATAAACCAATATTCAAAAATAGGCAAATGAAAGTCAAACGTCTAGCCGCAATAAGTTACACTGCATACCCACCTAGACAGCGACTAGGCAAAGGCCTGTGCAAAAGCAAAGAACTGCATAACATGCCCACTATTACCAACAACTCCCCAAAAATAGATTTCATAATGGGAGGGGCAGATGGAAAACTCAAGGTTATCCTAATTACCAAAATGAACAAGTGTGGAGACCACAAAGGTTTAATAAATGGTCTCAGCCTAGATTTAGAAATGGCCCACACTATCAAAATTTTGAGGAATATCCGGTATACAATCCAACCAAAAGATTCAGACCTCGACCACAGACACATTATAAGGGATATAATAATAATAATAATAACAATTTCTATAATCCAAGGAGAAATCAATTCTCTAGGAAACCAACTAACCCCAAAGGACCCACACAAATTTGGGTACCTAAATCTCTGCTTGTTTAATTGCAGAAAAGGTGGAAGGACTACAACCACATCTCCTCAAGCTCAAATTATGGAGGTGAAGAATGGTTTGTAGACTTTGGGTGCTCGAGGCATATGACCGGGAACAAGAAGATGCTGACCAAATACATCAAAGAAAGAGGTCCCGATGTAACCTTTGGAGATAGCTCTAGAGGACAGACAAAAGGCTTTGGAGAGATGCACCGAGGAAACATTGTCATATCCAAAGTCCATTATGTCAAAGGGCTCAAGTACAACCTCCTAAGCATAAGCCAGTTCTGTGACGAGAAGAATCTAGTAGTCTTCACCA
Source organism: Orobanche coerulescens (assembly GCA_033398695.1). NCBI lineage: Eukaryota > Viridiplantae > Streptophyta > Magnoliopsida > Lamiales > Orobanchaceae > Orobanche > Orobanche coerulescens. The sequence continues at coordinate 178,325,547 of CM065807.1, read as the reverse complement.
TCTTGAAGTGTATGGTGATAGACATCTTATCTGGAGAAATAAAGCTACAAGGTTTCCGAAGAAGAGATGTCTACATGATTGATTGGAACACAGGAACACCTAACTCCTGTTTTCTATCCAAGACAAGAGTGAGAATGGATGGTCGTGGCACAAAAGACTATGTCACCTAAACTTCAAAGCCATCAACAAGATTAGCTCTCGAAGTCGGGTCGAGGACTTCCAAATGAAGCATTCAAGAAGGAAGCACTGTGATGCATGTCGAAGGGAAAGGCACCAAGGCATCGTTCAAGCCAGTTCAGCCTACAACGCTCACATCAAGGATCTTAGATCTACTCCACATGGATCTATTTGGTCCTATCAAGCCAAGGACTTTGAGCGGCCAAAAGCATGCACTTGTTATAGTAGATGATTATTCAAGGTACACTTGGATCATTTTCCTATACAAGAAAAGTGAAACCCTGACCAAGTTACCTGAGCTGCTGAGAAGGATCCAGAATGAGAAATCCCTCTCCATAATCAAGATCAGATCAGATAGAGGAGGAGAGTTTCTCAACAAGGCGATAACTGATTACGGCGATCGAATGGGATCCAAGATGAGCTCTCTGCAGCCAGACGCCCCAGCAGAATGGTGTTGCTTGAAAGAAGGAACGTAACTCGAAGGAAGCGGCAAGGTCCATGATTGCGAAGCGGACCTACGAAAGGTTCTGGGTCAAGTCACAACACACTGTCACACCTGCATCAGAGTATGATAGTAGGGAGACATGGCAAAACTCCCTATGAGGTTTGGAATAATAGAACTCCTCATTGCTTACTTTCATGTCTTTGGTTGTAAGTGTTTCATCCACAACAACGGTAAAACACAGCTAAATGCCTTTGATGCTAAAACTGATGACGGTCTCTTTATGGGATATTCCCAAAGAAGCAAGGCATATAGAGTTTTTAATAAAAGAACCTTAGTTGTGGAGGAAACACCGCATGTTGTTTTTGATGAATCTACCGTTGAGTACAGGAAACAACTTGAGTTAATTGAGAACAAGCTCAAGTCAGCAACCCTTGAAGAAGTCATTATACAGGACACTGGAATGGTGGACTCACCTGCAGACCAGCCTGATGACCCAACTGCAGTGCCAAGACCCAATCGCAGATCGACAGATCACCAAACCTATCTCGATCCAGTTACTAAGAAGACCAAATGAGTCGACAAAGACTCATCTGCAGATCGTAACCAAGCTGCAGATGACAAGGCGGTAGCCGATCCATTCAGCACTGAACCCAAATTGATGCAGATAACCACCAGGCAATCCAACAGGGGAACAAACCCAAGAGGACGATATCCCCAAATGGCTCAAGGATCACCCAATTCAGCAAATTATCGGAAAGTTGGTGATGGAGTTAAGACGAGATACCAACCCTACCAAAGGAATGGCGATGTTCTCATGTTTCATGTCGCAAATTGAACCCAAGACTACGAACAAGCCTTGGAAGATTATTCATGGATTAATGCCATGCAAGAGGAATTGGAGCAGATAAAAAGAAACAAAGTTTGGGAACTAATGCATGCACTGATCACAAGAAAGTTATTGGCACCAAATGGGTGTATAAAAACAAGAGTGATGAAGACGGAGCTGTTGTTAGGAATAAAGCCAGGCTCGTAGCAAAAGGTTATGCACAGTGTGAGGGAATAGATTTTGATGAAACCTATGCACCTGTTGCAAGATTAGAGGCCATCAGACTATTCCTCGCATATGCTGCATTCAAGGACTTTGAAGTCTACCAGATGGATGTAAAGAGTGCTTTTCTGAATGGAATCCTAGAAGAAGAAGTCTATGTAGAGCAACCCCCAGGTTTTGTCAAAGGAGACAAAGTCTATAAGCTGTTAAAGGCTCTGTATGGACTCAAGCAAGCACCAAGAGCATGGTATGAAACACTGTCTGTGTTTCTTGAGAAAAATGGATTTTGCAAAGGGAAAGTGGACAAGACCCTATTCAGAGTGGAGCACGGAGGCCACATATTAATAGTCCAGATTTATGTGGATGACATCATATTCGGGTCAACCAATCCAGAGCTATGCGAAAAATTCTCCAACCTCATGCAAGGAGAATTTGAGATGAGTATGATGGGAAAGCTTAACTTCTTTCTCGGATTACAAGTTAAGCAGATGGAAAAAGGAATTTTCATCAACCAAGCAAAGTATACCAGAGATCTTATCAAGAGATATGGAATGGAATCAGCCAAACCCGCAAGAATTCCAATGAGCACAAGTACTCACCTGGATGCAGACGAGGCAGGCATATCAGTGGACTCAACCCACTACAGAGGACTCATCGGATCTCTTCTATACCTCACTGCAAGCAGGCCAGACATATTATATGCAGTCGGAGTTTGTGCAAGATTCCAGTCCAAGCCGAAGCAATCACACCTAGATGCAGCCAAGAGAATAATTAAGTACCTAAAGTCTACAATTAATGTTGGACTATGGTATCCCAAGGATGACAACTTCGAGCTATCAGGATACTCAGATGCGGATTTCGCAGGATGCAAAATCAACAGGAAAAGCACTAGTGGAACATGTCAATTCCTAGAAACCAGGCTGATATCTTGGTTTAGCAAGAAGCAGGTTTCTAACTCTATCTCCACTACAGAGTCAGAATACCTAGTCAGCAGTAGTCAGCATGATTCTATGGATCAGACAACAGTTAAGGGACTATAATATAATTGCCAACGAAGTTCCTATTTGGTGTGACAACAATAGTGCTATTGCAATAACCAACAATCTGGTTTTGCATTCAAGGACGAAGCACATTGACGTTAAGCACCATTTCATTAGAGACCATGTGCTTAACAAAAGGGTTAGAGTTGAAAGAGTCAGCACAGACTACCAAATAGCTGACATCTTCACTAAACCCTTGCCAGAAGAAAGATTCCTAGAGCTTAGTAGAGTTCTTGGATTACTAGATTGGGAATCTAGTACTGAAGCAAGTTAAAGGAAGGACGGACCCCCAGATTGAGCCTAGCTGATGCAGGCGAGAAGACGAAGGTCAGACGAAGCAACTTAGATGTTCAGAATACCAGGCGAGAAGTCAACTCACCTGTTGCAGAGTGGTCAACAGTCAACAAAACAGACCAGCTAAGTTTTCTAAACTGACCTCTAAATTTTTAATTATTATCTGCCACATTTATAATATTAATTTTGGCTAACAAAATGGCATTTAAATATACATTTTATAAGCCAAGTGGCAATTTTAATACACGCGTCAAACGCCTATATTTGAAATTCAAAAGAATATCAAAAGGCGTACCACCGTTCAAATATATAATAAACTAATACAAACGTCTTTTCATCTTCTTTATAAGGAAAGAAGACCTTTCACTTTACTTTTTACGCTTACAGAAACCCTAGATTTTACAGAGCAAAAATATACACTAAAAATCCTCTATTTGCAGAAATGGCATCTTTCGAAGGAGTGAATTTGAAGGCGGTGAAGGACCAGGTCATTTTCTCCATGGTTGTCGACTTTGAAGGCTTACTAGAAGCCAATCTGGAGGACTAAGACATGCTCAATCTGATCCGGGCAATGAAGCTTAATGGGATCTACCCATTTCTCGACATCAACCCGCAACATCTGTTCAAAGAGGATGTCGTTGAGTTCTATCGCAATGCTTATCTGATTCAAGACGGGATTCACAACAAAGTCGGTGGAGTACCTGTCAGCATAGATCGAGAGACGATTCGTTCTGTCTTCGGGATGAAACACCGTGGTTTGGCGGTCGAAGCTCTCAAGCAATCCGCCGCCGAAACCTGGAAAAAGATTAAAGTCGAAAATATCCCAGAAAAATTGAAATTTACAGCCAAGAGGAATGAACTAAAAAGTATTTACCGTGTTGCGTTGGACATTACCAACAAGATAGTCATGGGGATGGCGGGCAGTTATGACCAACTGTCATCGTCGAAGTTTATGGTGTTGGGTGCGTTGATTCAGGAAGAAGAAATTGATTGGGCAGACTACATCTTCAGGCAACTCGTGCGCGAGGTGAACAAGGTCGAGTGGCTTGACGATGAGAAGAAGTTCAAAACTAAGCTGGTGTTTGGAACGCATCTCAGTTGGTTTTTGGAGAAGACCGGAGTGGCTAAGGGAAACACTGACCCTTTCCACCCCAATAAAAGGCTTGGTCATATGAACCATGAGAAGAAGAAAGTCGGAGGCACTGGGAGAGCAGCTCAGTTGTTGGAGGAGCTGCCAGACTCAAGGTCATATCCAAGATACCATTCATCAGAGGAGTCGGACAGACCTGCAGCTGATATCCCAACTGCAGTCGAGTCCGACGCCGAGTCCGACGATACACCCATTGCAATTAGATTCAAGAGACGGGGACCAGCCCCAGAAGGACCCTCTACTCTGCAGTCATCACCGGAACCCTCTCCTAAGAGGCCAAGGAAACTGCAGTTTAGCGAGGGAGAGAAGTCTGAACACATTACCAGCCCCTCAGTTCGATCACCAATTCATCCTGAAGACCTGCCTGCACCAGACACCACTGAAACTCGGATTGTACCTGTTCTCACCCCCCCAGTCTACATATCCGAAGAAGAAGAAGCAGGTCTAATAATCTCTATTCCTGAAGCAGATTATACTTTTAACCTGTTAGAAAATAATACCTTCAATCTTTCTATTGAACAACTCCAGCTTGTTAAACCACAAGCAGTAAAACACTCTTTTGTACATATTTTTGAAGAGTGGAAATCTTTCAAAACTATGCCTTTTAGAAATCTTCAAACCTACGTTGCAACTAGTGGTTGGGAATATCCCCAAGCCACTGAGGAGGTTCTGATTGAATTTTGCAAAGAATCAGACTTGGCTTTAATCCTCCAGGATAAATGGTTCATGTCACATTTTAAAACAAACATGGACCACTTTATCCATTCTATCATGCTCAGCATTTTTGATGGCATTTTTGGAGAGGAGGAGGAGGAAGTTAAAAAGGAGATTAGGATTGAAGAAGTAGATGGAGATAATGAAATTATTGATTTGGTGGCTGAAGAAGATGAAGAAGAGAGAAAAACAGAAGAAAATATTCCAGTTGAAAAACAGCCAGAAGATATTGAGAAGACAGAGGAAGTGGCTGATGAAGGAGATGAAGAAGAAGGAGAAGAGGTAGATCAAGAAAAAGATGAAGAAGAAAAGGAGGATGAGGATGATGAAGGAGAAAAGAAGGGGCAGGATGATGATAAGAATGATGATGATGATGATGATAATGATGATGGAGGAGATGCAGGAGCAGATAAGGAAAATGAAAAGGAAAAAGATGAGGAAGAAGGAAAAGAAAACTCTGGAGAAAAGGAAGAAGAAGGGAAAGAGGAAGAGAGAGAAGGAGACAAGGAGCCAGAACCAGAGCCGGAGCCAGAGCCTACTCACGAAGCTGCAGATAGAACTGTGGTACCTGCCAGACACACCCTAGACGCAGAGTCGGGTCAAGACTCCGTGTCGTGACCCCGGAGAAAACCCCCTCTGACCTACCAGCTGCAGACAGGAGCCTGCAGTCTAGTGGCTCCTTTGCAGAAGGATCAGGAGAGCACTCTCCATCAGCTCAGATATCTCCCACCATGACTGAGCTGATCAGGCAAATCGTCAAAGATACTATTGGAGAGCTGCTATCATCTCAGGTCACTCCTGACCTTCAGTCAATAAATGCCAAGATAGACACCCTTCTACAGAGAGAGATTCCTCAGCCCCCTCCCCCTACCAACAACAGAATGCCATTTGGCATGTTTGATTGGATGAGCAGAATGGAACAGCAGTTAACTACCCTTGTTGATGCTGGCAAAAAGGGGGAAGAGAGAGTTCAGGGGGAAGAGAGAGAAATAAGAAGCAAGAAGAAGCAGGATGTCCTTCAAATTGAAGGACCCTCAAGTCTGAAGAGAAAGGAAGCTGTGGATCCAAATGACCAGGCTGACCAGCCTGAAGGAAAGAGAAGAAGGACTAGAGGTGGTTTTGGACCTACTCTAGAATGGGAAGGTAAGGAGCTATGATTTGTTGAAGACTTTATTCCATTTGAAGCTCTTGAGATGTGGGGATCTGCAAAGAAGAGGTTCATCAAAGACTATTACATCTGGGAACTACTCCAGGATGATAAACTCTCCCCACAAGAAATTTTCATAAACTTCATGGAAGAAATCCATCCGAAGCTTTGCGCTGTTCTGAAGCACGCTAAAGATCAAAATGCTTATCCTATGATTCCCTCATTCAGGGCAGAGGAAGCACCAACCCGTCTGGACGGTGAACTTGATGAGTTAGCACTTCAAAGAGAAATCAAGCTATTGTGTCTTGAGAACAGATTCAGATCCCAGCAAGAACAAGACTTCGCAGCACTTGTTGTGAAGAGGAAATATGGTCTTGCTCCAGTCAAGATAAGACCAATTGGAGCCAAACCATTCAAACCTGCCAAGCAGCCTATTCGAAGAGGCAGAGGAAGAGGCAGATGACTTTTAGTTATTTCTTTTACTTGTAATGTTTTATGTACTTAAAACTTTCTTGTAAAATTTCAATAATAAACAAGTCAGAAAATTTTATAAACAGTCTGTTGAATGACAATTTCCAGTTGTCTCAATATTAGACTGATTTCAGTTTGTGTCTTGCACTTAAGTGCAGACTTGGTCATTTGATTTCTTAATTAGTTTTGCCATCATCAAAATAGGTGGAATTTGTTAGGAATACTTGTTAGATTTTGATGATGTGATTAATATAAAATCAAATGTTTATTACTTGGCAAAATGTAAGGAAGAACCAAATGAGTATATTCCATAGGCCAAAATATGTTAAGTATAAAACTTGGCAAAATGTAAAGAAGAACCAAATGAGTATCTTCTGTAGGCCAAAATTAGTTAGGCTGAAAAACGGCTAAGTACTAAGTACAGCTTAGTCCATCAGAGAGGAACAGCCGAGTCCAGACAGAGTAGCTCTGGTCAACAAATTTTATCAGAGAAGTTTGACCAGATCACAATGAGGTACCTCGTGGAAGTCACTCCGACTGGATAAGTCACAAACAAGGAATGTAGAGAGGACCTATCTGCAGAGATGTTAGCTGCATATCAGCCTACTCGAAGGCAGCCAAGTACTCCAAGTCCACATCAGCATGCGTTGAAAAGTCAAATATTATGGAAAGCTCACATGCAACGTGAAGAGACAAATTGGAGTGATTCCCGCAAGAGATATGATTTAAATAAATCATCCAGACCCACCTTGAAGACTTTAATTCTTTTATATTCAAAAGATTCGGCGCTCACATGCAGAAGTCTTCACAACGGTCGGAAGATAAAATTAAATAATGGGAATCCAGCCTTGCAACATTCAGAAAGATTAAACAATGAAGTCTCCCTCCAACTGACGGATTTGTTCAAGAGATTTGCAACGGATACAAGGAAAAAGCTCAGAGATCTGACCTATATATATCCGAAGATTTGAAACTGAGCAACTACTGGTGCGAACATACATTCAAGTGATCAAAGCAATCAAGCATTCTAAAGCAATCAATAGCATCGTGAAAAGAGCAGATCTAAAAGTTCATACTTAAGGAAGCTCTTAAGTTGGAGAAGACAAAAACTCTTGTCTATAATCTTGAGTACGGGGTACTTCACTGGTTGAAGTAAGAGATCAGAAGGCATCCGAGGATCGAGGATCAAGAGGTGCAAGGCAGTCAAGTGTGTACAACGGCACGGATTTCCACTGGTTGGAAGCTGTTGTAGTGTGGTTTGAATCACTGTAATATTTATCACTGGTTGAAAATTATAGTGAATTCATCTCCAACTGGTTTGGAGAAAAGTGGATTAGTAGAGGATTACCCCACCTCTGAGACCACTATAATTGCCTGCGTTATTTACTGTCTTACTGCATCATACTTAACTACTGCATACATTGTTAAGTGTTTCATTAAGTTAATTTCTATTCGTCATCAGCTGACTTCCGCACATGTCCAAGAACAAACGACTCCAAGTCATTTGTTTATCTATCAGCTGAAGAAACTCACTCTTCGTGAAAAAGAGTTCAAGCCTTTCAACAAGTCTATTCACCCCCCCTAGACTTGTTCCTGGACGACTTGTGACCTACAGTCAGTAATTCCTCCGACCCTAAGGTCTCTAATTCTTTCATTTTCAGGCCATCTGATGGCAGCCTGTAGAGCTTTTCAAGCAGATCTTTGTTCAAAGAGACCTAAATCCCTTGAACAGATGCAGATATTTCAGATACGTCACCTCATTGTCTCTTAGACGTGTAAATGATTGATGCGTCCAAGTAGAACTCTTCCATGATATGCTCATCATACAACTCGGCGTGACGACTAGCAAGGTAGTAGAGCCCTTGCTGTTTCACCCGAGAAACAATGACTTCCATTCCGTCGAAGTCTTCTTCTTCGACGTTGATTCTTTCCATCACTACGGACGTGGAAAAATTATGTCCATTGATGATGGTCTCTTTCTTCTTCGTGGAGAGGGAGAAAGTCTGAGAAGTAGTCATTTTAGCAGAAAAAGGTTGAAGAAAACTTGGAGAATATTAAAGAGAAATGCAGAAAATGCAGAGAAGAATGTAGGTTGTTTTTGCTTGAGACTCGTTTAAAATTGCAGAAAGTGTAAAGAGTCAACGGGAGCAAGATACAGTCCTTTTATAGGGTGCGGGGAGATTAGGGTTACATACAGTGAATGGTCAGATATAAGGGATGGGAACCGTCTTTTTAAAATGAACGTACAGGATGGATTCAGAATAATTGGTATGTCTTATACATCTGTTTTTGATATGACAACCGGTCCCACTTCTAACAGTTCATCTCCCCCTATTGCATGAAACGAAGGTTTTGAAATAATTAAAATCGCGTTATTTGAGGCATTGAAGTCTAGATGTATTTAAAGCATTAAGGAATAAAACATTTGAAATGTAAACAAGGTACGTGGACTTAAAATGTTTTTGATGTACAAACAGTATTATAGTATATTATATTAATTGACATCCTATAGTGTATGTGTTGTATCTGCGAAAATACAGCATTCCCCCTTAAAAGGTACATACAAGATTCAATTCTTACACCAATGTCTGGATAAATACTGTATTCATGGGTCGTACTGTATTCCCCCTTAATTAATGCACACATCAGCTGTAGGAAGGTTTCATGCCTTTTTTGTCCTACATTGCTATCTGACTGGTTCTGATGGTACAGTTAATTAATGAGGATACTGTATTCTTGGGTCTTACAACATTCCCCCTCAATTGATGAGTAAAAGCATAAAAACTTACACGGAGTCCGGCTGTAGCATTACCAATTCTTGATGAAGCATTCATAATCTGTTCTTACTGAGAGATTTTGTAAAGATGTCGGCCAACTGAATGTCTGTATGAATCTTTTCGATCCGAACATCCTTATTCTCAACATGATTCATGATGAAGTGATGCTTCATATCAATATGCTTAGTTCGCGGGTGCAATACATGATTGTGCATTATTGCAATTGCACACGTGCTATAACACATGATTGGAATCTCTGTGGCACTGATTCCATAATCTGATAATTGCTGTTGCATCCAGACAATCTGCATACAGCAACTTCCAGAAGCATAGTATTCCAACTCAGTTGTAGAAAGTGAGTTGACCAATTATTTCTTACTGAACCATCACGCAAGTCTCAGTCCTTGAAAGTGTCAAGTGCCATTTGTACTCTTCCTATCCAACTTACAGCTTCCGAGATCCGAGTCGCTGTACCCAACCAAATCTTATCCTCCTTTCTTAGGATACCACAATCCTACATCCACTATTCCTTTTATGTACTTAAGGATTCGTTTGGTTGTCGTGAAGTGTGACTCCTTAGGTGCTACTTGATACTGAGAACACACTCCTACAGCAAACTGGATATCGGGCCTGCTAGCCGTTAGGTACAGGAGTGAGCCAATAAGCTTACTGCAGAGTGATTGATCAACCGGCTTTACAGCTTCGTTATCCTAATTTTGATGGAAGTGCTCATGGGGGTTGACGAGGATTTGGAATTGTTCATCCCAAATTTGTTGAGTAGCTCCTTACTGTACTTCTCCTGGTTGATAAATATTCCTGTAGGAAACTGCTTCACCAGCAATCTTAGGAAATAACTAAGTTCCCCCATCATACTCATTTCAAATTTACTTTGTATGAGATGAGAGAACCTTTGACATAAATCAAGGTTAGTAGAACCAAATATAATATCATTGACATATATTTGCACCATTAACAGGTCATCTCCTTCCTGTATCTTAAATAGAGTCTTGTCCACTACACATTTCTCAAATCCATTATCGATAAGGTACAGGGAAAGGGTTTCATACCATGCTCTTGGTGCTTGCTTAAGTCCATACAAAGCTTTCCGTAGTCTGTATACTAGGTCTCCGCCTTCAGTGTTGACAAACCCAGGTGGTTGTTCAACATAAACTTCTTCGGCGAGGTCTCCATTTAGGAATGCACTCTTAATTAGCGTCCATTTGATATAATATAAATCTCTTATGGGTGGAAAAAGCTAGGAATATCCAGATAGATTTTAGTATGGCTACAGGGGTAGATGTCTCATCATAGTCTATGACTATTTCCAGTATCTAGCCTTGTGCAACTAGACGAGATTTGTTCCTGATAACAAGTCTCCTTATTGTTTCTAAATACCCATTTGGTTCCAATTACAACTTGATGTGCTGGCCTGGGTACTAGATACCATATGTTGTTTCTTTTGAAACCATTAAGCTCTTCTTTCATAAAAGTAATCCAGTAAGAATTATTCAAAGCTTCATTGGTAGAAATAGGTTCGGATTGAGCTAAGAATACAGCTAAGGTGCACATAGCAAGTCTACTAAGTTCAGCTTGAGATTTCCATACAAGAAATGGAGATATCTCAGAATCAGATTCTTCTTGCGCACACAGTACAATTCCTTGTGTACTTTGTATTCTTCTTCGGGTAGATACACCATCATCAATATCACCTATAATTAACTCTTGTGGGTGATCTTTCAACAATATCCTATCAGGTTCTAGTTTGGCATCCCGTAGTGTATCTTGAGAGGGTGTAGCTTCAACTTTAGCTTGTACAACATCAGCTTCGACTACTTCTAATCTTACAGATGCGGGACTGATATCTAAGTCTATGACAGGTTCTATTGGAGTTGGGTCATCAACGGAAAGTGTTCGGATATTATGGGTCAAGTCTTCTACTCCTGTAGATCGAAATGAGGTTCATCGAACACTGCATGGATAGATTCCTCGATTGTCAACTTCTTTTCTGTTAAAGATTCTGAAAGCTTTGCTAATAGAGGAGTATCCTACAAATATTCGTTCGTCCGACTTATCATCAATGGTCTTAAGTTGATCTTTCCCATTATTGAGAACATAATACCGGCATCCAAAGATGTAAAAATACGACACTAATGAAGTTTTATTATTCCATACCTCATAGGTAGTTTTGTTGTGATGTTTGCTGATGATACAATGGTTTTGTGTTTAGCATGATGTATTTGTTGCTTCACCCCAGAACTGTTGCGGCAACTTGCTTGCGGCGATCATGGTTCTTGTAGCTTCCTTGAGCGTCCTATTCTTTCGCTCGGAAAGACCATTTTGTTGAGGAGTCCGGACTGCTGAGTATTCATGCTGGATTACATTGTCTGGACAGTATTGCTCTATAAAGCGATTTGTGAATTTAGTACCTCTATCGGAACGAATGGACATGGTACTCAACCCTTTCTCATTATGGAGCTTTCTCAGGTGCTCTAGCAACTTTGTTGTAGTTTCCTTCTTCTTGCTTAGGAAGATTGTTCAAGCGTACCTAGAATAATTGTCAACAATAACGAGACAATATTTCTTCCCTCCCAAACATACAGGGTCTACAGGGCCGTAGAGGTCCATGTGTAGCATATCTAGAACCCTATGGGTGGACAGGTGTGATTTGCTTTTTAGGGTGTTTTTGACTTGTTTGCCTTTCTGACAGGGTCCACAGACACTGTCTTTATGTAATGACACATCGGGCAAGCCTCTAATAATTCCCTGTCTGGAGAGTTTGTTGATTGTCTTGAAGTTTATGTGAGACATCCTCTTGTCCCATAACAAACTTTAATCTTAAGTGCCTTTGGAAACAAAACAAGGAATAGTAGAGCTCGTAGGCTTTCAGTCAGCAATATACATATTACCTGACCTACTTTCTGTGAGAACAACTTCCTTGGTATTGATGTCATTCACTCTACAGTGGTCTATATAGAACTTCACCGAGAACTGTTTGTCATAGAAATGGCTGATACTAAGTAGATTGTACTGTAGGCCTTCAACATAGGCTACATAAGTGACCTTGAACTTTCCTACAAGCAGGGTTGCCTTCCCTCTTGTTCTTCATTTGGACTTATCACCAAAGTGTACCTTTGGACCGCGACCTTCTACATAATCTGACAGCTTGCTGATAACTTCTGTCATGTGCCTCGAACATCCGTTATCAAAGTACCAGATGTCATTTTCCTTGATATCTTCATCATCGCTATCCTCATCGTCCAGTATTTCTTTGGCCATAAAGAACATATATGCTTTATATTCGATCTCATCATCGGACGAGTCATTGTCAGTGACAGCTTGAAGGCACTCCTCAGTTTTGTTGGATGCAGGCGAGGCTTCTGATTCACAAATCAGGGCATTGAGCTTGTTTTTACAGACATGTCTTCTTTCATCCTTTTCTTGTTGCTCGGCTTCTGGCAACTTTTGCACTTTCGATTGTGGACACTTATTTGCATAATGTCCGTGTTTCCTATAGTTATAGCATAAATTAGAATCATTGGATGATGGAGTTTCTGAACTTACCTCGTGAAAAGGCTTGGTCCTGTATGGAGTCTTTCCAGACTGTTTGATGAACTTTTTGAATTTTTGCATGAGCAGGGCCATTTCATTTTGTGATAGAATATCTTCATCGCTGTCAGCAGTCTTGTGTGAGGATTTCGTTGTGTTGGGTGCAGAGCTGTGTATCCTGTCAGATACAACGGACAGTGCTGTAGTCTTGGCAGGTGACTCTTTGGCCTTTTCTCTCCAGTAAATATCATACTCAAAAGCTTTGAGGTCAGAGAATAGGTCAAAAGTAGAAATATCATTAAGATTACAGGATACACGCATAGCTGTAGTCTTAATGTCCCATCGGCCAGGGAGTGATCTAAAGATTTTTAAAATTTTCTCCTTTTGGGTATACACTTTACCCAATGCTTCAAGTTGACAATGCCAGTGAATCTGAGGTCAAGCTCCACAAGCGTTTCGGAAGATTTCATTTCGAAAGATTCAAATTGCTGAGTAAGTTTGGAAATTTTGTTTTCTTTCGAGAGCTCAGTACCTCCGAAATCACCTTGAGTTTCTCCCAGATTTCCTCAATTGTCTTATAGCTCTTTACCTTCGCGAATGTACCTTTGTCGCACTACTAGAAAAATACCCTTATAGTGACACTTTTTTTGTGACACTTTTAAACAAGTGTTGCTATATGTACATGTAATGACATTTTAATGTTTTATTAATTTTATATTTATATTATGTGACGCTTTAATATTTTACTTTCTCTACACCGCTTCTATCTCTTAACCTAATTTGCACCGCTTAATGAATCTAATCTGCTCCGCCTCCATCCAGTCGAATATCTTCATCTCTCCTTACCTCTGAAAATTTTTCGATCTCGAGAATCATTTCTTCTTCGGTTGGCCTTCGATTTTGCGCGTATGTTCATTCATCTTTGAACTCGGTCCCTTAGTCGTTGCTGACGCTTACGGATTCGAGCTCGCGCCATCACTGGATAACTGAATCTTCTAAGGTAAGTTTTTGTGTTAGATTTATTATGTGTTCTTTTGTAATCGGAGATAAGGAGTAGAACTTTGAGAGAAATATTTTCTCTTGTCTCGACAGAGAATATGTCAATATTACAGCCCCGTTTTTTGTCTCTGTGTTTAGTGCTTGTATAACCTTTGTCAATATTACAGCCCCGTTTAGTGCTTGTATAACCTTTTTGTTTTATTAGAAACAAAATCTCGAATGCTGCCTCAACTCAATATTGAAGATTGATATGTTATTTTTAATATGTTTCCTTATGGTTTTTGATGAAGGCAGGTAGTGAAAAATCGTATCGCCTTTACAGGTAAGTATAGTTCCAGATTTTTAGTTGATTCAGATAGTTTCTCAATAAAAAAATATTACCTGTAAAATTTGGAATTTCTTTACTGTTTAAGTGAACTAGGATTACACATAAGATAAGTTATTTGATTAAAGGACTCCTCGGAGGGCGATTACGGCTCCGTTGACTTGAACCTCGTCTTTAATTATTGCTGCTAGCTCGTTTCTATTGTCGCAGAGTCGCCCTGAACCGCTTAGTGTTACTTGTCGCTTTCGCTTGCCGCGCCTATTTTTGTTGGATTCATTTTTCAGGTGACTTGTTTTCTTATTAATTAAAACTCAAACAAATTAAAACCTTAAAATCCAAAACAAGACTAATCTTGCACGCTGGACCTAAGTGTTCCTCGGATCTTTGTCAAGAGCTTGAGGATCCCGGTTTTAATTTAAACGGGTTTTAATCTCAAAATTCAAATCGAGTCCCCGAATTTGAGTCTCATCACCGTGTGCTCCCTTTCTTGATCATTGTGATTTTCGGTCGAAAATGGCGATTTCTTATCGAATTCTTTCTTTTATTGCTACATTTTTGTTTACTTTAATTAAAGAAAAGAATAATAAGGTTGCAAGTATGTTACGAATTTGCAGTAAGTTATTGGCTAGGTTTATATACTTGTATGGAGTTCTAAGGTTAAAGTGTTATGATTGTCATGTTGATGTGATCTTTGTTACATATAGCCAAGTTTTTTGCATTTTGGTTTTTAGTGCAGTGTTTTAAGATTTTATGAGTTTAATGTGCAATATCTTGCAATTATGTGGAATAAAATTATGGGCAGTAAGTTAGTGGCTAGGTTATATACTTGTAACGAGTTATGAGGTTAAATTGTTATGATTGTCATGTTGGTCTGACAAAGGTCAGATAAAACAAAAGGATTTATTATGTGTTCTTTTGTAATCGGAGATAAGGAGGAGAACTTTGAGAGAAATATTTTCTCTTGTCTCCACAGAGAACATGTCAATATTACAGCCCCGTTTTTTGTCTCTGTGTTTAGTGCTTGTATAACCTTTTTATTTGTTTAATTTTGTACCAATAACTGATCAATGTAGATTTTGTTTTATTAGAAATAAAATCTCGAATGCTGCCTCAACTCTTTATTGAAGATTGATATGTTATTTTTAATATGTTTCCTTATGGTTTTTGATGAAGGCAGGTAGTGAACAATCTTATCGCCTTCTGGGTAAGTATAGTTCCATTTATTTTTAGTTGATTCCGTAATTTCTCAGTAAAAAATATTACCTGTAAAATTTGGATTTTCTTTACTGTTTAAGTGAACTAGGATTACACATAAGATAAGTTAATTGATTAGAGGACTCCTCGGAGGGCGATTACGGCTCCGTTGACTTGAACCTCGTCTTTAATTATTGCTGCTAGCTCGGTTCTATTGTCGCAGAGTCGCCCTTGAATTGTTTAGTGTTACTTGTCGCTTTCGCTTGCATGGCCTATTTTTGCTGTTGGATTCATTTTTCAGGGTGACTTGTTTTCTTATTAATTAAAACTCAAACAATTTAAAACCTTAAAATCCAAAACAGCACTAATCTTGCGCTGCCTGGACCGGAAGTGTTCCTCGGATCTTTGTCAAGAGCTTGAGGATCCCGGTTTTAATTTAAACGGGTTTTAATCTCAAAATTCAAATCGAGTCCCTGAATTTGAGTCTCATCACCGTGTGCTCCTTTCTTGATCTTTGTGATTTTCGGTCAGGAAAATGGCGATTTCTTATCGAATTCTTTCTTTTATTGCTACATTTTTGTTTACTTTAATTAAAGAAAAGAATAATAAGGTTGCAAGTATGTTACGAATTTGCAGTAAGTTATTGGTTAGGTTTATATACTTGTATGGAGTTCTAAGGTTAAAGTGTTATGATTGTCATGTTGATGTGATCTTTGTTACATATAGCCAAGTTTTTTGCATTTTGGTTTTTAGTGCAGTGTTTTAAGATTTTATGAGTTTAATGTGCAATATCTTGCAATTATGTGGAATAAAATTATGGGCAGTAAGTTAGTGGCTAGGTTATATACTTGTAACGAGTTATGAGGTTAAATTTTTATGATTGTCATGTTGGTCTGACAAAGGTCAGATAAAACAAAAGGATTTATTATGTGTTCTTTTGTAATGTCTACGATTGTCATCTCTGCTTTTTTCTCCTTCTAACTCTATTGATTTGCTTTCTTTAATGTTTATATTTTTAAATTAATATGTTATTGTCATCCCAGTATGGATACAGATAGGAGTTGGATGGAATTACCAAGGTTAATGGATGCCTACAAGCTAGGGGTGCAATACTTTTTGAACTTTGCATTTTCGAATTCAAATGATGGATTGATATTGTGTCCTTGTAAAGAGTGTAAAAATGGCATATGTAGAGAACTAAAAATTGTCAAAGCACATCTAATTACAAGAGGTTTTCTTAAAGGCTATACTAAATGGGTGTTCCATGGTGAGTCAATTTCGAACACGGTGCCCTTAGTTGACGCATATAGCAGTGGTGCAGGTACGTCTGATAATATGCGCGAGTTGATTTATGATCAATTTCCTATGTTTGGTGACGATAACGATATGCAATTTAATTCTAATATCGTGGGCGAGACCAAATGAAGAAGTCAAAAGTTCTGTAGGCTTCTTAATGACGCTGAACAGGAACTGTATCCTGGATGCAAAAAGTTCTCGAAACTCTCTTTCCTTGTTCGCATGTATCAAATAAAGTGCCTTGGGCACTGGAGTGATAGGTCATTTTGTATGATGCTAGATTTACTTAGAGAATCTTTTCCAGATGGAGTCCAACTTCCAAAAAATTATTCTGAAACAAGAAAAATATTGAGAGATTTAGGACTTCATTACCAAAAGATAGACTCATGCATAAATGATTGCATGATATATTGGGGTGTAAATGAAAGCAAAACACTTTGTGATACTTGCGGTGAGTCTCGGTGGAAAGTTCTGGAAGGTGATGTTTCAAGCGTTGAAAACTCTAGGAAGACAAAAAAGAAAAACAAAGTGTCAAACAAGTCATTTTGGCATTTTCCTTTGAAGCCAAGGCTTCAAAGATTGTTCATGACAACTAAAATTGCATCCAATATGGCATGGCATGCATATGAGCGCATAGATGATAGTATCATGAGACACCCAGCTGACTCTCCAGCTTGGCAGACATTTGATTACAATCATCCAAATTTCGCTAAGGATGCTCGAAATGTAAGATTAGGCTTGTTCGCTGATGGATTTAGTCCATTCAGAAGCATGATGATTAACCATAGTACTTGGCCAATTGTTTTAATGCCTTATAACTTACCACCTGGAGAGTGCATGAAGAAGTCATATTTTATGTTGTCTACACTTATACCTGGTCCCAGTGAACCAGGAAATAACATTGATGTCTACTTGCAACCTTTAATTCTGAATTAAAGGAATTGTGGGTTGTAGGTGTTAAGACATACGATGCTTCAAGAAAGAAAAATTTTCATATGTTTGGGGCTTTATTGTGGACTATAAGTGATCTTCTGGTCTTGCAAATTTGTCGGGTTGGAGTACTAAAGGAAAATATGCATGCCCAAGTGTGTCTTCAAAACACGAACTCGTAGTATTTGAAAAACTCCCATAAGCAATGCTACATGTGCCATCGAATATTGTTACCTCGTAACCATCCTTATCGTAATGATACACGCTCATTTATCGGGAAAGAGGAGCATAGAGAAGCCCCTCCTTATCCTACAGGTTTAGAGGTGTTTGATGAAGTCAAACACATTGAAAATAAATTTGGGAAACTAATAGGTGCCCAAGGCTTGCCTTATGGCTGGAAGAAAAAGAGTATTTTCTTTGAGTTGCCATATTGGAAGAGTAATTTATTACGCCACAATCTCGATGTTATGCATATTGAGAAGAATGTGTGTGATAAGATTTTATACACGTTGTTGAGCTCTGATAAGTCGAAGGACAACAAAAATGCACGCCTAGACTTGAAAGATAAAGGTGTAAGACCCGAACTTCATCCTTTCGTAGATGTCAATGGTAGAGAATGGTTACCTGCGTCTTGTTTTGAATTGGATAAAAATGAGAAACATCAATTTTGCATGGTGTTGAAAAACATAAAAGTGCCTGATGGATATGCCTCAAATATATCAAATTGTGTGCAGCTAAAGCCTCAAAAGATTTCCATTAATAAGAGCCATGACAGTCATATACTAATGCAACAATTATTACCTATAGCACTACGCAATCTGTTACCAAGTTATGTTCGTTCACCTATTATTCGTTTGTGCAAGTACTTTCAAGAATTGTGTTCCAAGACACTCCATCACGGTGATTTGGTTAGAATGGAAAATGATATATCAATAATACTATGCGAGCTTGAAAAATATTTCCTCCTGCATTTTTCGATATTCTGTTCATGTAAGCTGTGCATTTGGTTCTTGAGGCAAAATTAGGAGGTCCAGTTCACTATCGATGGATGTATTCGCACGAGAGGTAACTTTTCATTTTTGTCAAACTCTTTTATGATTTGAACATAATACTTTGTAATATATTTTGTTTTCTATATTGTCAAAGGTACTTGAGCACGCTTAAATATTATGTCCGCAACAAAGGCCGACTGAAGGGTCAATTGCGAAGGTTATTTAGCAGAGGAGTGCTTATCATTTTGTTCCCTTTACTTTGATGATCACGTAGAAACAAGGCGTCATCGACTTAGTCGAAATGAGGAAAGAGATCACACAAATAATGATGGCCTGGAAATCTTCTCAATGGCTGGTCGGCCTCTGTCCACAGGACAACCAGTGGTTCTAGACAATAAAACCTTAGAAAAAGCACATAGATACGTGCTTTTTAATTGTGAAGAAATTAAGTCTACAATAGAGTAAGCGACTAATTTTCACCTACAAAATCCTTATCCATTAAATCATCACATGACAATTATATTTACGTTGTGCAGTGATCATGAGTCAATGATCAGACGAAAAAAGCGTCGTTCCCCAGAACATGAGATCAGACGAATTCACAGTGACAGTTTTCCCAATTGGTTCTCTAGCCTAGGAAGTATTTTATTTTTTTTGGTTATGTGTTTTCGATATTGTTGACATGCTTTTTTCACCAGGTGTCAGGACTTGATCATTATGATGCTGATGACATGATTCAAAGTGATATCGCATGCCTTGCGAGAGGGCCACTTCCAGTGGGTCAAAGATTTAAAGGGTTTGTTGCTAATGGTTTCAGATTTCACACTGGGAAGTTGAGAAAAAGAAAAACTCAAAATTGTGGAGTGATGGTTAGTGCAAAGAACGACTAGCTTTGCAAGCAAAAAGACAAAAGACCCATCTCTTCCGATTTGACCTATTATGGGATTGTGAAAGACATAATTGAGTTAAACTATCTCCGAGGAAAGAGAGTTGTACTATTTGAGTGTGATTGGGTCACAAAGGGTAGAAGATTAAAGCAAGATAGTGATGGGTTCACATTAGCGAATTTTACAAACATAAAGCGTCAGAGTGAGTCGTTTGTTCTTGCATCTCAAGTACAACAAGTTTTCTATGTGGAGGATCCTTCTGATAGAGGATGGCATGTTGTTGTAAAAACTAAACCGAGAGAGAAATTTGAGGATGGAAATGACTTAATAATAAGTGATATCGACATCATAGCTCAAAGCACACCATGTAACGAACCACCCAATGATGGGATTTCAGACATTTTTTGGGTTCGCGAAGGGGTGCCTCCTACTCTAGCGAAGAAGAATAGAGTCCTATTAGGAGTTCTTATTTTCTATTTGAGATAGTTGATCGGTTTCTTATGTTTTTGAGAAATTAATTGTTCTAGTTCGGATTTTTAATTTTAGTGAAATTTACCTTATTGAAAATATACTTTTACTTATATTGCTCCTCATTATATTTTTTCCAAGATTCTTAATTGCGAAAAATGGTTAAGGGCCACGTTATTACTAGGAATGATCTTATAGCAATGGCGAGAGGGCAAAGAAGTAATTTTTCTAATAGTGGCCAGAGAAGGTTGCATTTACCCTTAGAAGATTGTGACAATGGAGTGATACAAATACGGATGGAGATCTCAAGAAGAAACATGATGGTCGTCGAGGTTCGTTACAGTACATATACATATATGTCTTGTTTATATTTCTTAATCTTTACTGTAATTCTTTGGTCGGTATTTTACATTCTTAATAGATAATGTTGTGTGTCTGAAACGGGGACCAAGAGTTACTAGTATTCCAGTTATCTTCTAAAAAGTAAAGATCGGAATGCCAATGAGCAAGGTATCTCGACCCTCCAGGTACATATCTGTATACATATTGTGTCCATGTATTTTTAGTAACTTTACATTTATTATATTGGCTGAAAAAATAAGTTGTCCCATTAATCGAGTTGTTTAATTGTAGTAATAAAGCAAGGACAGAAAAGTGCAAATTTTATCCATAGTCGCAGAAAATACACATTAGGTAGTGGCCAACAAAGTGCTCCAAATATTGATGATTTAATCGATTTCGAGACCCTTCGAGCAATGACAATGGGAAAGCAAAGTACGAAAGCGATTAATGATTTAATTGATGACCAGAATATACATTCGCAAGGTATGAAATAGATTTTAAATGTAGCATAGCGGTATTGATCTGTCATCTTATTCAACTTATTATATATTTACTTGACTATTCTGAGTTATATAGTGTTTGAATTTCATAATGTAGAGAATCTTGGAGCAACAAAAAGGGGAAGGCAAAGTACAAAAGCGATTAATGGTTCAATGGATGAGCAAAATTTACATTCTCAAGGTATGAAATAGATTAGAAAATGTAGCGATATTGATGTGTCATCTTGTCACACTTAATATGTATTTACTGACTGTTATTAGTTATATAGAGTTTGGATTTTGTAATTCAGATAGTTATTAGTTATATAGAGTCTGGATGTTGTAATTCAGATAACCTTGGAGCACTCAAAAGGGGAAAGCAAAGTACAAATGAAGTTGATGGTTTAAATGATGCACAGAATGTACAATCTGAAGGTATTGGTTATCCATTTTTTAAGTTAGTATATGTTGATTATTGTTACTTAAATTGTGTTTTCATACCTTGATATAGAGGACCTTGGAGCAATAACAAGAAGGCGGAGTGTTAGGAATGTGAATAATAGTAAAAGAAGCGAACAGTCCATTCTTGGTGTAGATAACCGGGTGGATGAAAATGTTAACAAGTTAGCAAATACAGATCATGTTGAGTCCCAAGGTATACTACATCATATTACACATGATACTACATCATATACACATGATATAATTTGTCCCTTTCAATATTGTTATAAAACTTATTTTTCTTGTATGTGTAGATGCCACTTGTAAACAACATAAAACTGGAGGATTTACTTATATGCCTCACATTTATGCCATAAGCTCTGACAACAAAAGTCAGCCTCTGAAGGTTTCATTCAATCGGTATGGAAAACCCATTGGTCCTAATAAAAGCAAATTTGTTGAATTTGTGGGGTCTATTGCAAGAAATGGGAAAGTA
The DNA here is from genome assembly GCA_033398695.1 of Orobanche coerulescens. NCBI lineage: Eukaryota > Viridiplantae > Streptophyta > Magnoliopsida > Lamiales > Orobanchaceae > Orobanche > Orobanche coerulescens. Next base: position 178,303,889 of record CM065807.1, on the reverse strand, counting down.
GCTCCACTTAATTACCCAGTTGGCATAGGGTACTGCACCCAACAAAAAAACAATGTTGAGCATGATCAAGGTATAAATTTATATAATTGATATATATTATTGTAGTGATTTACCAACGTTACATGGTTATTACATTTTTGTAGGGAGCTTTGTTATTTACGGATATGAAAAGATTGTTTTGAAAGCTTTAGCTAGAAGTTGGAGGATTTTCAAATGTAGAATTAAAAATTATATTTTAATCCAAACTTAAGTTTGGAACAAAACTTACGTAAGAGGCCTGATACACGTGATGAGAGGGTGACGGAAGAACATTAGAAATTTCTTGTTGAACATTGGTGCAGTGAAAACGCAAAGGTGCGATTCATAATTTTTATGTTAAAGAGTCATTTTATTATTGTCTCTAACTTCGGTATGATTGAACTCGATAGTACACTAGCGAGCGTAATAAAAAAATAGATCAATGAAGAAAATGCAACATATTCTTTGGAAAAAGAGTTTTGCTCAAGTTTATGAATCGCTAAGGTAACTACTTTTCATTTTGAACTAATTATAACTTAAAGGGTGATGATTAAAATAGAGAAGTTTTTGGCTGTAGGAAGAAGCTGCACTTAATGTTGGGATATATGAGGATGATGATGAAACTGTTAAGGAGGCAGGAATAAAGGAGCTGAGCCGAGCAGATATTTTTGCAAAATGTTATTCTCGCGATGGGAATACATCTAATCCGGAAGTTACAAATGCATTGGTGAATCTTTTCTAGTACTTCTGTAATATTTTTTTTCTTACTACAACATTTCAAAATATATGACCCCGAATGATTTTTTTTTCCGTTAAATTTGTATATAGGAAAAAATGCGACAATTAAAGAGTCAACTATCACCTGGTGCACGGGACAAAGGTCCAAATGACATATATGCCCAAGTCCTTGGAGAAGATAAAGGTGGACGAGTTCGCATGTATGGTTACGGAACAACTGCGAAGCAGGTATATGGTGATCATTCACTTGGCCATAATGATATCAATCGCATTGTCATGGAAAAAGAAGCATTGACGATACAACTAGAAGAGAAGGACAAGTTAATTCAAATGTTGTTGAGCAAAGTGGACTCGAGTGGAAATGATCATTCAAGATTGACAAAGGGATCTTCCCCATCAACCTTGCGCACTCAGAATTGCCCGGTCTGCTCAACCCTCAAGTACCCGTTCTATTCCCTTGCAAGTACGTACATAGTACTTATAGTAGCTATTATGTGATGTAATGTTATATGGAATACCATGAATATATTTAGATGTATTGTCGGGAAGTTATATAGAATACCATGAATATATTAATATGTAATAGGTCATTTTGGACTAATTTGAAACAGGATGCCTCTCGTATTTTAAAACAATGCTCCTGTTCATAATACATATGATGTGTTTCACTGGGAGCTTATTAAAACAATGCTCCTGTTTAAAATATATATGCTCCTGTTCGTAATACATATGCTCCTGTTCATAATACAATGCTCCAGTCAAAGATTGTCGTTTCTGTGTATGTTTGGTAATTTGTTCTTCTATTCTGAAAAACAGTATGGCTGTAATTTAACATATGCTCCTGTCGCAGGCATACTGCCGTTTCTGTCAAACATATGCTCCTGTCGCAGGCATACTGTACTGGACTCGATAATTCAGGCAATTTCAAGTACGACTGTACTTTACAAGTATGGCTGTAATTTCAAGTATGGCTGTAATTTAACCGGGTCCAGTACACTTTCCTGCCCGAATGGAATCAGGCGATTTCAAGTATGGCTGTAATTTCAAGAATGGAAATGTTGTTCTCTCTTGCACTGAGTACAGTATGCCTGCGATTTCATGTAGAGTTACAACATTTCCATTCATGTTTTGAACGTGGCAGTTGCTGTACATCTTCGTTCGAGTTCTGTATTGTAATCCCCTTGTTTCTAGATTTACTCTACATGATTGAAGGAATATCTGGGCTTTTTGATATGGTCAGTGTGTTATCTGGGATTTTCAGAATGTTAAATTACAGCCATACTGAAAAACAGTGTGTTATCTGGGCTACTCGTAACAGGGTTTTTCTGTGTATGTTTGGTAATTTGTTCTTCTATTCTGAAAAACAGTTTGGCTGTAAACATATGCTCCTGTTCTCTAATTTAACATAGTGCTGACCAAACTGGGCTACTCGTACCAGGGTTTTTCTGTGTTATCTGGGCTACTCGTAACAGGGCTTTTCTGTGTTATCTGGGCTACTCGTAACAGGGCTTTTCTGTGTTATTACTTTTTTTTTCGTTATTTATAATGGGTTTTTCCATTCTTGAAATGTATGATCCAGGTTGGAGCAAAGGTTCTTTTGAAAGACATGATTACTCAAAATTATATTGCGAAAGGTTCCGTTCAAAGCTTAAATCCATCAAAGCTAGTCGGGAATGAAGAATTGGGTGTTGATTGGTGTGAAGTGAAAGTTACCGTGCCAATTAAATATGATCATGCATTAATAAGGACAATTGGAAGTGTCAAATTTATTGGACAAGCTACAGGAGGTAGCATTGCTTGGCCAAAGTGTTTGGTAAGTCTTTTCTAACAATCTTTCATTATTATCGTTTGCTTGTTCTTTTAGTATTTTAGTATCATTAATTTTTTCTTTCGTTTATTATTATAGGTTGAAGTGGAAGATGCGAGATAAGAAAAGTGACATGAAAGACTTTCGGTTTATTTTGGAGTTAATTGACATTAAGATGAAAACTTACTTTTTTTGTAATTTGGACCGCAATGTTGTTTGAGATTCTCTTATGTTTACTGTTTGGGATCTTATTTTTACTGTTATAGATCTTGGTATTTGAGTTGGACATTAAAATTTTATGTTGCTATTGTTATTACAAAACAACTATTCATACTATTATAATTAGCAACATTTTATGTTTAAAGAAAATGTTACGTTTTACTTGACAATTGTCATTATAGCAAAATATGTTACTTGAAATTATTTAGTGATACTTGTAGGCGTCACAAAAATAGGTAGTCAATGTAGTTATAAACTTTTATGTGATGTTAAAAAGTGTCACTATAGCACACTATTGTGATGCAAAAATGAGTCACTAAAAGAGTTAGTTAAGGTAGTTATGTTTTTTACGTGATGCTAAAAAGTGTCACTATAATACGCTATTGTGACGCCAAAATATGTCACTAATAAAAGTAGTTAAGTTAGTTATTAACTCTAGTGATGTTAAAAAGTGTCACTACAATTCACTTGGATGACGCCAAAAAGTGTCGCAAAAAATGGCAAAAAGCGTCACTAAAGCTTACTCATGTGATGCATGAAAAGCGTCACAATATGCAAGAAAGCGTCACATTAGATATCTGTTGCAACGCCTTTTAAGTGTCACAACAACGGTCTATTGAAACGCCAAATCAGGTGACGCTTTCGAAAAGCGTCACTATAGCAAAAGCGTCACAATACACCACCTATTGTGACACTTTTGAGCGTCACTAAAGCCGTTTTTTCTAGTAGTGTCGAGAGTGAGAAATAGCTCATTGTTAGCAACATTATTGAGATTCGCACGCTTGCGATTGTCAACTGTCCATTACTCGCACGTAAGGTTGTCCTTCTATGCGGGAGAATTAATCTTCATTATTTTTATTGGACCTTTTTGGATGACGAATATCATCTCCGCTTACACGGCATGCAAGATGATCCTCCATCCTAATTCTCCAGTCATCAAACTTGTTAATAAAGAACATAAGAGGAACCTTATTTATCATAGAGATATCCATTTAAGAAATAGGCAACATGATGAAAATATGATTTGGTTTTCAAAAACTGGTGATTTGTAGATCTGACTCAGTTAAAAATCGACTGATTCTTTTTAGAATCAACCTCTCCGATGCCAATGATAATCTCAACGATAAGGGTATAACACTTCTCAAACAACAGCTTTATCACGGATGAACAATAGCTGTATGCTGTGATGTTTTCGTTGAGGACTTGTATATTTCTTCGCTTGGATACTGTTGAATGCTCACGAAATATACTTCTCTGTAATCGCTATAATGTCAGATTAATCTGTCAGAGCTTTTGCGATTATAAATAACTTCTGTTTTTGTGTCCTCTGGCTTGGGGGTATTTATAACCTTGGAAATGTATCCATTATAAATGAAGTCGTTGCTAGTTCGTGAGATGTTGACATATGACTCTTGATTGGTGGTTGCTGAATGTTTGAATTAAAGCATATTTCATTTAATGCTTCAGACAACCTTTCTGTCTTTACATTAAATGGTCTTCAGAGCGTTCAGACTTGTCTCTCTCCAGCTGCATTAAGTGCTGTCCTATCAGCAATAAATGCTATTTTAACCATAAATACTTTACGAATAAACAATGTTTATCTCATAACGGTTTAAAGCCTTTTTATATTCACTCCTGTTGGATGTGTTTTACTTTTCCTAAGTAAAACACCTTCAACCTGTATACTGTATCCAACATATTACGTCTATTTGCTGTATGAAGAGGGTTCTGTATGATGGACTGTCGAAGATTTCTTTGCTGTATGTTGGGGTTGTATGATGAGTTCTAACAGCTGCCATACTTGATGGTATTCTGACTTCTTTGAGACTGCTTGCTGTATGTTGGCAATTATCAAAACTGCAATGTTTATTCCAACACTTTTTAAGGTGGTTTTGACTTGTTTGTCTTTCTGACAGGGTCCGTAGACGTTGTCTTTATGGAATGACACATCGGTCAAACCTCTAACCATTCCCTGTATGGCTAGTTTGTTGATCATCTTGAAGTTGATGTGTTATATTCTCTTGTGCCATAGCCAGCTTTGATATGCAGTGCCTTTGCCAACAATACAAGGACAGTGGATCTCATAGGCTTCCAGTCAGCAATATACATATTACCTGACCTGCTTCCTCTGAGGACTATTTCCTTGGTCTTGATGTCCTTCACTCTACAGTGGTCTATATAGAATTTCACCGAGAGCTGTTTGTCACAGAACTGGCTAATACTAAGTAGATTGTACTATAGGCTTTCAACATAGGATACGTTGGTGACTTTGAACTTTCCTACAAGCAGGGTTACCTTCCCTCTTGTTCTTCCTTTATACTTGTCACCGAAGTGCACTTTTGGACTGCGACCTTCTACATAATCTGACAGTTTGCTTACATCTCCTTTCATGTGCTGAGAACATTCGCTGTCAAAGTACCAGATGTCCTTCTCTTTGATATCCTGTAAGGAAAGAGATTAAGTAGATTTAGGTCCCCTTTGATTGTTGGGTCCATGTATGTTAGTGCCTTTTCGAACCCAAATTTATGTGACAGCAATAGGTTTGCTATAGGTTACTTTTGGTCCATTTTTGCGGTGTCTACATGGAGCAGGTACATAGTCGCTGTAACTATGATTACCTTGCATGTGAAGTTTAGGGTTATAGTTCCAGTATGATTGTCGTCTAGGAGGTGGAGTCATTTTCTTAGATCTTACAGCTTGTCTTCTAGGTCTCTAGTTAGATTCCTAGAGCTATTGTTGGCGACTTGTTTCTTTGATGGTTAACTCGGCTCCTGTATCCAATATCTAGGCCCACTGTACTATTGAAAGTACCGTGGTGTTTTCCTTTGATGTTTGGATACAGCCTTCTGTCTAGATGGCTGCTGGCGCTTTTGATGTGCTTGGGGAACATGATGTTAAATACGCCTTACAGATCTGTGTGGCTGAGGTTTTCACTATTTTTGATATGATCCTGGGGGTGGAATCGCAGCCTTCTCTGTACGACGGGCATCTGTAACCTTTGTAGGACTTGGAATTCTTCAGGTACGGGTATGGGTTCCACACCCCTAACGAATACCGTACTAGACTTTCCCTTATGGGAGAATGAGTTATATCTTAAGCCACTTTTATCATGAGCATGTTGTCCAGTGCTTAGAATTTCTTCCATCCATTTATATGATTTCTCAAATGATTAGGATGGTCTCTAATTCTCCTTTTCACTTTTTAGAAGGCACTCATCGGTCTTGTTCAATGCTGACGAGGCTTTTGATTCACCAATCAGGGGCTTGAATTAGTTTTTCCAGACGTGCTTTCTTTCGTCCCTTTCTTGTTGCTCAACTTATGGAAACTTTTGTACTTCTGGATGTGGACATTTATTTGCATAATGTTCATGTTTCCTATAGTTATAGCGTAGGTTAGAATCACCAGAGGAGGGAGATTCAGAACTTACCTTATGAAAAGGCTTAGGCCTGTATGGAGTCTTTCCTGACTGTTTGATGAACTTTTTGAACTTGTGCATAAGCAGGGCCATTTCATCTTCTGACAGGATATCATCATCACTGCCTACAATCTTGTATGCGGATTTGGATGTGCTGGGTGCAGAGCTGTGTCTCCTGTTAGATACAGCGGACAGTGCTGTAGTCTTGACATGTGACTCTTCGGCCTTTTGTATCCTGTCAATATCATACTCAAAGGCTTTGAGGTCAGAGAAGAGGTCAAAGGTAGAAATATCATTAAGATTACATAATACATACATAGCTATAGTCTTAATGTCCCATCGGGCAGGGAGCGATCTAAAGATTTTAAATTTTTCTCCTTTTGGGTATACACTTTACCTAATGCTTCAAGTTCATCGACAATGCCTGTGAATCTGAGGTCAAGCTCCTCAAGCGTTTCGGAGGATTTCATTTCAAAAGATTCAAATCGCTGAGTAAGTTTGGAAATTCTATTTTACTTTCGAGAGCTCAGTACCCTCGCAGATAAGCTTGAGTTTCTCCCAGATTTCCTTAGCTGTCTTACAGCTCTTTACCTTTAATAATGTGCCTTTGTCGAGAGTGGAAAACAGCGCATTCTTAGATACATTATAGAGACTCACACGCTTGTGATCGTAAGTTGTCCACTGCTCAGGCTCCTTCTCTAGCATTTCAGCGTAAGGTTGTCCTTCTATCCTTGCGACAAAATTAACCTTCATTATCTTTAATGGACCTTCTTGATTGACGAATATCATCTCCTGGTGCATGGCTGCAAGATGAGCGTCCATCCTAATTCTCCAGTCATCAAACTCATTAATAGAGAACATAGGAACCTTTTTTCTCATATAGGTATCGATTTAAGAAATAGGGAAGATGGTGAAAATATGATACAATTTTCAAAGGCTAGTGATTTGTGGATCTGACCCATTTGAAATTCGACTGATTTTTTTAGAATCAACTGCTCTGATACCACTTGTTGGCCACTAAGTATACAATAAACAGCTTAGAAAGTAAGAGTACAATAAGCTGTACATTTTTCGAAGTTAATTTGCATAGCGGAAGTATGTTGTGTGAGTTACTGTAAATAGAGCAACTAGGTGTTCTCCTGTTTGCTTGATGCATACAGGGTTTAACAGTGTATACTAGATAAATCACAGTAGACTGAAAATAGTAAAGACATAAAGTAAATAACACAAAGTTTAAAGTGGTTCGAGGTAAACCCCTCTACGTCCACTGGTCCTCCACACAGGAGTAAAGAGTTTATTAAAATCACTACATACACACCTACATGACTTTAACTAAACCTGTCTATGTATCTTTCACACAGATTGATACAGGGACTGTAGATTTGGTCCGTTCACACAGATTAGCTTGAGCTCTTTCGACTCGCTTATTCTCACAAAGATCGAAGCTTCATCTTCAATGCTACTCTTCCCACACAGGTTGGAATATGCAAGGATTCTTTGTCCACACAGGGCTAATGATAATCTCAACGATAAGGGTAGAACAAATATCAAACAACATCTTTATCTGGATGAACGATTGCTGCATGCTGTGCTATTTGCATTGAGGACTTAGTATATTTCTTTGTTTGAATACTGTTGTATGCTCATGAAATATGCTTCTTTGTAATCGCTAGAATGTCAGAGCTTTCGTGATAATGAATAATGTGTGTATGAAATCCTCTTGCTTGGGGCTATTTCTAAACTTGGAATTGTATCCGTTATAAATGTAGCTGTTATTGGTTGGTGAGATGTTGACATCTGTCTCTTGATTGGCAGCTTCTGAATGTTTGAATTAAAGCCGATCGCATTTAATGCTTCAGACATCCTTTCCGTCTTTGCAATTAATGCTCTTCAGAGCATTCAGACTTGTCTCTCTCTGACTGCATTAAATGCTCTCCTATCAATAATAAATACTGATTTAACCGTTAATACTTTATGAATAAACAATGTTTATCTCACAACAGTTTAAAGCTTCATTTGTTCAGTCATGTTGGATATGTTTTACTTTTCCTAAGTAAAACATCCGCAGCCTGTATGTTGTATCCAATGCTTTAAGTCTCTTTGCTGTATGATGAGGACTCTGTAGGATGGACAGTAGAAGATCTTTTTTCTGTAGGGACGGACTGTATGGATAGTCCTAACAGCTTCCATACTTAACACTATTCTGACTTCTTTGAGACTATTTTGCTGTATGTTGGCAATTATCAAAACAAGAATGTTTTTCCCAACACCAATTACCTGGTTAAAAGAGTATTTGCTTTCGTCCCTTATTATTCATGTGTGCATTATGTTCATTCCGTTTTTCAATTTACTCTCGAACAGTTGCATACAGATGTTTGATCATTTAAGCCATTTTCTTGCCATCGATGCTGCTCTTGTCATCTCTTGAATAGGCAACAAGTTTAAAGGATTTATGGATTAAAATCATACACAATTTCACATGGAGAAAATGTAGTCGTGGAATGTACGGTTCTATTATAAGCAAATTCAATGAATGGTATAGACGTTTTCCAATTTTTCAAATCTTTCTTACCAATAGTTCGTAACAATTGACCAAGAGTTCAGTTAACTACCTCAGTTTGGCCATCAGTTTGGGGATGACAAGTTGTTGAATAAAGAAATTTCGTTTAGAATTTCACCTACTAGACTTTCCAAAAATGGCTGAGAAATTTAGTATCCCGATCGGACACTATGCTTTTGGGCATACATGTAATCGTGTAACTTCTTTAAAAATAGGTTAGCAATGTGTGGTTGTAGCTTCATTGGTTTTGTGACATGCAATAAAATATGCTATTTTGCTAAACTTGTCAACCACTACAAAGATAGAATCACATCCAGATTTCTCCGTGGGCAAGCCTAATACAAAATCCATAAAAACGTCTATTCAAGGTTTAATCAGAACCAGAAGTGGTGTTTAGAAACCATGAGCACTATTCTCGACTTTGTTTTTCGACAAGTGATGCAAGAACAAATAACTTTATGCATATCACGCCTTATTTTAGGCCAATATAAATGTTCACGCAAAATGTCATAAGTTTTCGTAACCCCAAAAAATTCCCATCAACCCACCGCTATGTACCTCACGAACTAACAATTAACGAGTTGAACACATAGAAATGCAAATTTTATTTTCTTGAAAAAGAACCCCATTATATCTATAGAACTTACCCGCAACTCCTCATTCACATGCACCATAAATTTTCCCAAAATCTTTATCTCCAAGGTAACGTTCTTTTATGTTATAAATCTTAGCAGCTTTGTCAAAAGAGAATTAAGTAAAGTGTACCTTCGTGACAGTATATCGGTAACTATATTTTCTTTACCTTGTCTGTACTTTATGACATAAGGAAATAACTAGATAAACTCCAACCACGTACAATGCCGTTTGTTAAGCTTACTTGTACCTTTAAGTGCTTGGAAGATTCATGATCAGTGTGGATCACAAACTCCTTGGGCCACAAATAATGTTGCCATATGTGTAGTGCTCGATCCAGAGCATATGATTCCTGGTCATACGCCGGATAGTTAATAGTGTCTCTTCCAAGCTTCTCACTGAAATAGGAGATCATCCTCATTCCCTACATCAAAACAGCTCCTACACCTACTGAAGAAGCATCACACTCAATTTCGAAAGTTTTAGAAGAATCGGGTAATGCTACAATGGGTACGGTGCATAATCTTTTCTTTAACGTGCTAAATACTTGTTCTTGATCTTTACCCCAATTAAATTTAGCATGCTTTTTAACTAATTCATTCGATGGGGTGACAATGGTGCTAAATACCTTTACAAACCGTCGATAAAAATCTAGTAAACCGTAAAGGCTTCTTACCTCAAATGCATTAGTCGGTCTAGGCCATTCTCATATGGTCCTTATGTTTTCTTCAACAACTTTTATGCCGTCAACACTAACGACATAGCCACAAAATATAATATCCCTCATGCAAAAAGTATATTTATTAAGACTAGCATATAATTGTTCATTTCTCAAGGTAATTAAAACCAGTCTTAAATGTTCAACATGTTCGTTTATACTTTTGCTATAAATGAGAATATCATCAAATTATGCAACAACAAATTTTTCAATATAAGCATGCAAAACATGATTCGTTAGATGCATAAACGTGCTCGGTGCATTTGTAAGACCAAAAGGCATTACCAACCATTTATATAATTCAAATTTAATTTCAATAGCCATTTTCCACTCCTCTCCTTCTTTCATACAAATTTGGTGCTAACACTTCATTAAAGCGATTTTACTAAACACATGCGAACTATGTAATTCATCCAACATATCGTCTAACCTTAGAATTGGATGTCGATACTTTACCGTGATATTCTTCACCGTTCCGCAGTGGGGTGCATATTCTCAAGTCCCCTCTTTCTTTGATATGAAAATTATCGGAACGATAGAAGGACTCAAACTTTCTCCGATGTACCGAATAATTAATAACTCCTCGTTTTGTCGCATATTCTCCTTAGTTTCTTCTGGATTACTTCGCTATGCCAGTCGGTTTGGAATGACGGCTCCTGGCACAAAGTCGATTTGGTGCTCGATCCCTCTTTTTGGAGGCAAACTGGGTTGTAGCTCATCCGGGAAAATATCATTGAAGTCATGCAATATAATTGTTATGTAATGGCCCGGTCTTTTATATACATGATTTATTATAACCTCAAGTGCGACATTAAGATTTTTATATTCACAAGTAATAAAATTCTGACTAGTGGGATAAGTTTAGATCTATTTATATGTTTTCAATTCGGAAATTGATGTTCGGTTATCTGGTTGGGATTATTTTGTGAATTTGATTTTATTTTTCGATAGACAGAATCGTGATTATGTCGCCTTCTATATACACTATTTTTACATTACGAGTATGATTTTTGAAAGTTTACTTTTTGTGTTTTCGGGTATGTTATATGTCGGGTCATTTTCTCAGATAATTCGCATTCCGTAAATCGCATACCTTTTCTCCGACTTTAAGCTGTAAGTTCGGCACGATAATTTAAGCATATGACATACACACAATACCCGATTAATTTATTTGCAGAGGAGTGAAATGTAAGATATTCTTCGACCGATTTATGATGATGTCTAGGGTTAATCTAGTATATAAAGGGACATAACCCTTTTCCTCCACTTCATCTTCTTCCTCTCACTTCTCACTTTGGCCGGCCCCTCCGCCTTCACCATTGAAGTTCACCATTGTTCTTCCTCAAGAACTCAAGTTACGAGCTCCATTTGTGTTCCAAACTTGAAACAAAGTTCATATTCAAGTAAGTTAGCTTCTCCTCTTCATTTCCATCCAAGTAGAAATATGTTTTAGCTAACTTTAAAATTTTAAAATTGATGAAGAAACTTAGGTTTGATGTTATAATATTTTGTAAATTGTTCTAAGTTGATTCTAAGGTACTTGAGAGTGTTTAGAACAAGTGATGATGGAGCCTATAAATACCATGTCTATGGTAGTGATTCACACAACAACTTCAAGCATACGAGATAATCATCTGATATTCATATTGATATTATTGTTGTTGTAATATTGAGCTTACATTGAGTGATTGAGTGTTATACACAAAATCATACACAAGTGGTAAAAGAAAAGATACGATTGGATTCAGTGTTATTAGGATCGAGGATCCGACATTATTAGAATCGCAATCGATATCTTCGTGAGGTTTATCTAGTACCCATAGAAAGCTAGAAAGGTTGATTCCTTGTCCTACGAAAAGGAAAACGGTTTAACTTGCACCAACACAAAGACAAGTACGAGTGGTTTATCACGGACCAATAGAAGACGTGATTGTAATGGTTATACCTCGACCGATAGAAGAGAAGAGAAGAGGTTTTTCTTTAGCCTATTGAAAAAGATACCGAGAGAGGACGTAGGCTCGTTTATAGCCGAACCTCTATAAATCCTTGTGTGCTTTAAATTTCTGCACTTGATATTTACGCTTCCGCAACATGGCGCAATATCTGATCCCATACCCAACACACCGTATTCGACTTCTTGACACAAATGAACAATCAAGTGGATCATTATATCAAATAAGGCTTGTGGAAAAATCATCTCAAATGGACAAGTATCTCGATGATTTCTTTTTGCAGCCTCTTAATGTCGTCCAATTAAATAACCTTGCCCCATAAACCTCTTAGGAAAGCACCAAGTCTGATCAACGGTAATGCAACCTCAGGTTTTGAGGTTTTCTTCACAGCAAATTGCAACAAATAATGGAGTATAAAATGAGCATCATGGCTCTTATACCCGAAGATCTTTCTCTCGCTTGTGTGTACATACCGACTGAAATTCGAAGCACAACCGGAGGGCAGTTTGACATTCTTCAATACGGACCAAAAAATTTCTTTCTCCTTATTTGTCATGTCAAATATTGTTGCCCTAATTTCATAGTGCTTTCCATCCGCAGATTTAACAGGATGAAGGGTTTTCCTTATGCCCAATTCTTGTAAATAAAAATGAGCATTTAAATGATCCTTCACCTTTCCACCAATATTAAGTAAATTACCTAATATTTTGTCACATACATTTTTTTCTATGTGCATGCCATCAAGGTTATGTCGAAGTGGATTTCGACTCCAATATGGCAGGCCAAAAAACATTGACTTCTTTTTAAAAGGGCAATCACTTTTAACCCTTTTCTTGGTTTCTGCCTAAATTTGTTTTCGTACCCCAACAACAACTCTTCAATATCCAATCTTGATAGAATTTCTGGAGTCTGCCCCATTTCAGTTTCTCCATTAAATCTTCCCTTATCTAGCCTCCACTTGTGTGTAGGATCAAGAAACTTTCTATGGTTCATATAGAACATTTTGTTGCTATGTTTTAAATAATCTGAAGAGGACTCGTAGTGGCACACGGGACTCCCTAGTTTCCCTTTTGTGCTCCAACCAAACAACATGGCATATCCCAGAAAATTTCTAATGGTCCACAACACGCGTACACGTAATAAAATTCTGGTTAGTCAAGGCATCGTAAGTTTCGACGCCGACATCCCATAATTCTTTCAACTCCGCAATCAAGGGCTGCATATTCATGTAAGTATTATTCTTGGGAGAATCTGGATCGGATATTATTGTTGAATGAATCAAGTTTTCTTGTTTCATGCATAGCCAAGGTAGAAGGTCGTAGTTTACCAACACAATTAGCCATGTACTATGAGTTAAATTCATTGAACCATAAGGGTTAAATCCATCAGATGCTACACCCAAGCTCACATTCTGATTTTTTGATGAAAAATCAGGATATAGAGCATCCATCGTCTTTGAAGCCTGACCATCAGTCGGATGTGTTAGTTTCCCATCTTCTTTTCGCCCCGCTGCATGCCATGTCATAAGTTTGGAAAAGTCTTTGCACATATACTTTGCTGACATGTGCTGAAATCAAGACAGGTGCTGAAATCAATCGACTCTTGAGATCATCAAAACTTTGCTGACATGCTTCCGACCACAAATACTTCTTATCCTTCCCCAGTAGGTTAGTCATTGGTTGAGCAATTTTGGAAAATCCTTCCACAAATCGTCGGTAGTAACCTGCTAGGCCGAGGAAACTACGAACTTCCTTCACGTTCTTCGGAGGTAGCCAATCTCGAATGACTTCTATCTTCTGTGGGTCCACTCTCACTCCTTCGGATGATATCACATGCCCAAGAAAGATAACCTCAGGCATCCAGAATTCACATTTAGAAAATTTCCCATAAAGCTGTTCCCGCCCCAACGCATCGAGAACTTGGTGGAGATGACGTTCATGCTCTACGTGGTCATGAGAGTAAATCAGAATGTCGTCAATAAAAATGACTACAAATCAGTCTAGATAGTTAATAAAAACCCGATTCATCAACTCCATGAATACAGCTGGTGCATTAGTTAATCCAAATGGCATCACCACGAACTCATACTGCCCATAGCAAGTACGGAAAGCCGTCTTCAAAATGTCAGACTCTCGAATCCTCAACTGATGATAATCAAGTCAATCTTAGAAAACACAGCAGCTCCCTAAAGTTGGTCCAATAAATCATCAATACGAGGCAACAGATATTTGTTCTTGATGGTTACCCTGTTCAGGTCACGGTAATCAATACATAAACGCAGAGATCCGTCTTTCTTTCGTACAAATAGCACCGGTGCTCCCCAAGGGGATGCACTAGGTCGAATATAGCCCTTTTCAGTCAACTCCTCAAGCTGGCTCTTCAACTCCTGCATCTCAGTCGGAGCCATACGATACGGCGCTTTTGAAAGCGGGGACGTACCTGGCTCTAACTCAATAGTAAACTCCACCTCACGATATGGAGATAAGCCTGGCAACTCGTTTGGAAATACATTTGGGTAGTCTCGGACTACCGGAATGTCGGCCAATTCGACTGGTCGTTTTGGTCATGAAGCACCAATAACCAATACATCCTTGATTAAGCATTTTCACTGCCTTCATAGCGCTGATGACTCTCCCGGAACAGCTGTGATTATCACCTCGAAAAATACACTCGAAACCATCATCAGAAGTGACGGTTACCATCCGCTTGTAGAGACTAAGTATAGCATCATGATGATCCATCCAATCGATACCCAACATTATATCATCCTTAGGTAAATCGACTACAATCAGGTTTGACAACCACTCACGGTCGTTTATACGAATCGGACAGTCCTGGAATTCACGATTTCCAATAATTCTTCTACCATCGGGTAGACCAATCACATAAGGCTCACAATTGACAACATGGTCTAGAGACAAATAACTTATACAAGAAGCAGATATAAAGGAGGGTCAAGCACCGGTATCAAAAAGAACACACACTGGCTGAGAGTGGATCTCGAGTATACCTATAATCATGCTGGCCTCAGGATCGCCAGCTTTCTTCATTTCGTAGATCTTGGGTTTTGCGGATCCTGCACCATGTGTACCGCTTTCATTCCCACGACCCATTCTTCTGTTTGCCGCGGTAGTCTGATAAGAAGCGGACAGAGGCACACGGTCCTGGACAGCAGACTAAATTGGTACATGAGACGCTACTGGTTCACGTCCGGGTCCATTCCTGCAAAAACGAGCATGATGCCCATTCTTCCCACAAGTATGGCAAGCGGCGGCCAACTTTGGGCATTTGGAGTTGATGTGACCCTGGTCTCCGCGGTTATAGCACACAACAGATGAGGGGACCGCTCGAGTGTGTGATCCGGCTGGCTTCGACGCCATGGGTGGTCGATCAGAAGGGTTTGGCAATGACTGGGGCTTCCTGAATGTTCCCCGGTTACTCTCAGTCTGGTTCTGGTTCCGAGATCCTTTGTTGTTGGGCTGTGGTTGCTTCTTAGAAATCCCCTTCGCTGTGAGTTCATATTCTAGAGCTTTTTCGATGAACTCCGGCAGGGTCGTACAGTGGTGATTCAACAGCTGCATTCTCATTCGGGGTTTAAGCCTCTTGAGAAAATACTTGATTTTATCAGCCTCCATTCGGACAATCGACGAGGCAAAAGGAAGAAGTGCCTGAAATTTCTCGGTGATAGATAGTATATCATCATCCTCGGACGGGTCCGGGTTTAGCAATTCCGACAGTTTGGCCTCACGGAGTGGCCCTGGATAGTAATGGTATAGTATGAGGTTTTTAAATTCCTCCCATGTATAAGCACCATCAACTGGCCTCACTGAAAGCCACCAAGTGTGAGCCCTTGCTTGTAACACCCCCAAATTTAACCGAGAATATTACAGCGCCGTGGGACCCGAGATGGAACCCACAAGGCTAAAGGAAATTTTCGTAAACATTTACAAATGCCCAAGAGGCCAACGACGGTACAATCTTTAAAATATTTGAAGACCATATAAAATCTGTTTATCAAAATCGTGGTAAAATCTCATTTCGAAAAGGGCAAGGCCAAACGGCCGAAACTCAATAGTTTAGAAAATGATGTCCAAAGTAACTCAAATTACCAGAATGAAAGGTCATTTAAGAATACTCACGCAGCGGAAAAGAAAAACAATTAAAAATACTCTAGCAGCGGAATACAGCGACTCATCAGGAAACTCAATACACAAATACATGCCCTAGCCAGTATCCTCCTGGAAGCTCATCTCTCCACGACCGCTACAAGCTCGAAAATCCAAGAACCTAAAAACAAAGCCCACAACGGGGTCAGTCATAATATCCGACAATGATAACCGTCACATCACATCAATAATTACAAACCAATGAGATACAAAATAAGAATTCGACCAATGTAATCTTATCGTTATAACTTTACCAAAATTCACATTATCCTCAACAACACGACAAGCTCATATCTAATCAACTGAACTGAATCTCAAACGGAACCCAAGTTTCTCAAAATGTCTTCATAACTCACTGTTACGAAAACTACTAACTCGGTCCAACCCCAATCCATCGGGTGACATCATCACATCTCAACACAATAATCGATTATCCATCAAAAGACAATAACTAAAGGAAATACGGAACATACCTCGAGATGCATAATACCACGACACTCATATCAGTCTAATCCAAGATCAGATCAATGCAACATATGGGCATGGTCCTAACACAAGACCTACAAATGCATACTCATATGACCACGTCAATATGCTCAAAACAATAACAATGTATGCTCAATGGCAATCCCATGATCTAGCGCCCTCAGCATAGATCCCAAGATGATCCTACAAGATGAACACGAGGTGGATAACCAATAATATACATAAAACAACACATATAAAACCAACGATGCGAATCCACATGATTCCATCAACACGACACTGGGTAATCCAATGATCTAGCGCCCTCAGCATAGATTCCAAGATGATCTCGTCGGACCAACACGAGGTGGAAAAACCCGTCCAATGATCCAGCGCCTGTAATACCCGGATTTTCAGTATAAATTTTTCGCGTTATTTTATCTGAGATATACTGTATAGTTTGGTATCTATACAGTGTGGATAAAATAAATTGAGAACCGAGACAGTTATACTGGTGTGATTATCGTTTTTGATTGACAGATATATTCAGGATATGTTGTATCAGGTTGAACTGATTTGGATATCAGGTATACCGTATGAGAATATTTTTGGGTTGAGTATATGTGTATTCAGTATGCCGTATGTTCGTATTTGTTACGTCAAGACATTGGACAGGAATTGCTGTAAATGGCTAAGTATGGAAGCCATTACGTACGTTATGTGTTGAAGCTTACGTACGTTAAATTGGTAGAGTTACGTACGTTATGGCCGAGACCTTACGCACGTAACATGGGAATCGACGATCGAGTCGTGGTCGGCAGTGGGACCACGTGGTCGGCCGCTTCGGCGGAGGATGTGGACAGCGAGTCAACCTCGGCCATTACGTACGTTATGTATGGCATATTACGTACGTAATGTGGGTGGTACTGTAGCAAGTCAACGTATGTATTACGTACGTTATGGTACAAGATTTACGTACGTAAGGAAGTTCCCAAAATGAGTCAGTTAACTCTGGACTTTCGTTACGTACGCTACCAAGGTCAGATAGCGTACGTAATGGTGTGTTACGTACGTTAACTATGGAACGTTACCTACGTAACGAACATATTGTTTTATAAATGGATGCGCGTCTTTCATTTCACTTCAGCATTTCTCTTCGTTTTTCATCTCCAAACATTGAGAGAGGGATATTTTGGCTCTCCTAATTCGATTTTGAGCTTGAGGGCATGGATTTGGAGTTTGGATATGGAGTTATTGATGATTCTTGAAGTGATTTCTTGTGTATTCCATCTTTTAAGAGGTATGTTGGATAATCCTCCTTTTCATTTCGGATTTTTTGATGTTGTTATTGATAAATGATTTGTATGAAGATGATTAAGATGTTGTTGTTTCGATTCTTGAGGTTATATGAGGTGTATGTTGAAGGAAGATGATGATATGTTGGATTATGTCTTGATTATGTTGCTATGATTATGGAATCCTAAAGTTCTTGATGTCCTTGGTAGTATTGTTGCGATTTTTGATGTTAGGAAAATCATATGTTGAAGAACATGATGATATATACCTTGAATTATGATTAAAGATTGGTTAGATGTTAGAAAACATCGGATTATGTTCTTTTATGGATTGTGAACGTGAATTCGGATAATTCATGTTCTTGAAGGACTCATAAGTTATACATGTTATGATTGTTGGGAAGATTTCGGATAATGGAAATATTTGAAACCTTTGGAATATGGTTATCTATAATGTTGAATTAATCGGATTGTCCGGATTGATGATGATAACCGGTAATTGGTTTATATTATGAATTTACAAGGAGGAAACTTGTATCCGTATTTAAGATGGAATTTGGAATCGGTAATGTTAGACACTTGTTGGTTTAAATTGATTATTGATATGATCTTCGGATTGTGGAATTGTATTGTGGTTTTGAATTCGTGATCGATTGATTTGGTTGTTCGGATTTGTGTTTAATCGGGATATCGTTGAACCGTTGAGTTTGTTGGTTGAGTATGTCGGTTATTGATTTTTATCGAATGTGTGTTAATCGGTTATTGCAATAGGTTGATATGTTTTGATCGTGGATTATGACCGTTGTGTTGCGGTTGAGGCTAAACAGTTCGTAGATTGCTTTTGGTCGGAATGAGGAGCTCGTAGACAAAGGCAATGGATTTTGCAATGACTTCGTGGTATCGGTATCGAGGCAAGTTTATACTTGTTCAGTTTATAATATTTGATGAATGGTTTCGTTTTCATTTCATTTATAATTCGTATAGCAATGTTGTTAGAAATGTAAGTTGTTCGATAATGGTTTGTATATCGTGCTCTGGTTGTATTAAATCATAAGGTATATGATTTAATTGTGTTCAAGGAAGACGTGATTTATTTTTGGTCAAGGATATAGAATATCGGATATCGAGGATAGTTATCGTGATGACATAAGTATCGGGATAAAGGTTTATTGGTATTGAATGGATGGTACCTTATTTGAGATTATTTGTATAACTGTGTATTCGTTCAGGGATGTTGTTCGTGAAAAGGATGTTGTCTTCGGCTTTGAGGTAATCTAAGTATTTGTTCAGTCATGTGGATAATTAGTATGTTGAGTTGTTGTATATGTTGAGGTTTCGTGTAATGAGTTTAGTATCGGTTATTCGTTGAGGGATGTTGATCCCAGGACTGTTGTATTGAGATCGTAGATCGTGTTGGTCATTCATTTGGGGATGATGATCCCAGGATTGATGTTTTGGATATTGATTAGTCGTGTCGACTTTTCATTGTCAGTCTGTTGTTGTTCACTTCGGTGAGACTTTTGATCCTTATTGGATATGTATTTCTTTGAGTTTCGTTGTCATGTTGCATCGTGACATATCTGGAGTCATATCTGCGTGCCGATTGGTTATTGTGTAGGATTTTTAGCCGGGCACATGATGGTTATGTGTTGATATTTCCACATTAAACCGTGCACACGAGACGTAGTACGTGAGGCTAATTAGGTACAAGACCACACGTGTATGTGATCAATACCCGGGGTGGCTTGTGCACGGACACATTTCCGGATCGGGCGTACTATGACGTCCATCTTTGAGCCATATTGTTTGGTCGTTCATCCTCCATTTATGGTTGGGTATGTTCGACGGTTTGTGACTGGTTGTTCATACGCCCGAGGGGTATGTTCGACAGTCGGAGTTATTTTTGAGATCCATTATTGTTGATCATTTGGAGTTTACCTTGTTGATGGTATTCTCGGTTATTGTTGATCCTTTGTTGATCGTGTCGGAGTTATCATGTTGATGGTATTCTCAATTATCGTGATCCTTTATTGGTCGTATTGGAGTTATCATGTCGATGATATTCTCAGTGATGTATCGGTTGATCATTGTTATTGATCGTATGAGCATTCGGACTATACGTCGATGTTTCAGGATTTGTTATCATTATCATGTGGTATTTGATCTACAGATATGTTGTGTACTGTTGGTTTATCCAGGTTGAGTTTTGATTGTGTAATCCGATGGACAGGATTTGGCACGGATGAATTATTTCATTTATGAGTTATGATGATGTTTTGAGGATTGTTGGTATTTTTGGAATACAGTACAGTTGGTTGTGGTTGAGTTCATTTCGTCATTTGAGAATGCGAAATGTAAATTATGGTAAGGATTGGATTGTTATGGATTGGTAAGGTTATGACGGTAAGATTTCTTTGGTAGTATTCTTACTATATTATTACATTGGTATGTAATTATTTATGTTGATGTGATCGATATCATTGTTGAGTATTGTGGCTGACCCCGTCGTGGGCTTTATTTTTAGGTACTCGGAGATCAAGCTAGTAGCGGTCGTGAAGGGATGAGCTTCCCGATGTGATACTGGTTGTGGCTTGTTTTCTGAGAATTGAGTATTCTTTTCCGGTTATTTATTTCCACTGCAAATGTGTATTTTGAACTGCATTTATCCGCTGCATGTGTATATTTCAAAATAGCTTTTCGGTATCTTTATCCGCTGCGTGTGTGTATTTTTAAATGGCCCTTTTGGCACTTTGCGAACTTGGGTTATTTTCGTCAAATGCTTTTTCCCAATTATTTTTCGGTACGTTTAAGTGGCGGCTTAACGTACATTTTGAACTATCGAGATTTGGCACTTCGCCTTGTATTTTCAAATGGTATTTTATGACGGTATTTCAAAATTACGTTTTTGAAAATATTTGAGTATTTAAAATATTACCGCCATTGGCCTTTTGGCGTTTTTAAACGTTTTTGAAATGGTTTTGTAAATGGTTATTAGCCTGGTGGGTTCCGGCGCGGGACCTACGGCGCTGTAATATCCCGGATGGTTTTGGGGGTGTTACAGAAGATGGTATCGGAGCTTGGGTTTTGTGAAACCCAGGCGTGTGAGTTATGTGGCTCTAGCGGTACGGTAGTAGCGTGATTTTTGAAAATGAGTTTTCTGACTTTTGAGTCGAATCGATTTTTGGAGTTTCCAAAATTTTCGAGATTCTTTTCAAACTGCTATTTGTGATATTGGTGTGCGTTGGTTGTGTTGAGACTTCGTATGGGAGTCGTGTGCTAGTATCACGGGAGATCATCGGCTTCACGCACCTGTAAGTATATTGGTTTGGTTATTCGATTGTGGCGACGCTTGATTGTTTTTGTGATGCGTTGGAAATTTTGGACTTATCTGTTGTTGGTGACAGGTCGCAAGTTTCGAGGACGAAACTTATTTTAAGGGGGGTAGTATGTAATACCCGGATTTTCAGTATAAATTTTTCGCGTTATTTTATCTGAGATATACTGTATAGTTTGGTATCTATACAGTGTGGATAAAATAAATTGAGAACCGAGACAGTTATACTGGTGTGATTATCGTTTTTGATTGACAGATATATTCAGGATATGTTGTATCAGGTTGAACTGATTTGGATATCAGGTATACCGTATGAGAATATTTTTGGGTTGAGTATATGTGTATTCAGTATGCCGTATGTTCGTATTTGTTACGTCAAGACATTGGACAGGAATTGCTGTAAATGGCTAAGTATGGAAGCCATTACGTACGTTATGTGTTGAAGCTTACGTACGTTAAATTGGTAGAGTTACGTACGTTATGGCCGAGACATTACGTACGTAACATGGGAATCAGACGATCGAGTCGTGGTCGGCAGGTGGGACCCTGTGTCGGCTGCTTTCGGCGGAGGATGTGGACAGCGAGTCAACCTCGGCCATTACGTACGTTATGTATGGCATATTACGTACGTAATGTGGGTGGTACTGTAGCAAGTCAACGTATGTATTACGTACGTTATGGTACAAGATTTACGTACGTAAGGAAGTGCCCAAAATGAGTCAGTTAACTCTGGACTTTCGTTACGTACGCTACCAAGGTCAGATAGCGTACGTAATGGTGTGTTACGTACGTTAACTATGGAACGTTACATACGTAACGAACATATTGTTTTATAAATGGACGCACGTCTTTCATTTCACTTCAGCATTTCTCTTCGTTTTTCATCTCCAAACATTGAGAGAGGGATATTTTGGCTCTCCTAATTCGATTTTGAGCTTGAGGGCTTGGATTTGGAGTTTGGATATGGAGTTATTGATGATTCTTGAAGTGATTTCTTGTGTATTCCATCTTTTAAGAGGTATGTTGGATAATCCTCCTTTTCATTTCGGATTTTTTGATGTTGTTATTGATAAATGATTTGTATGAAGATGACACTATAAGAATAAACGTCAAAGACTTCGGATAATATCCGAAGTAAAAATGTTATAATTACCGAAGTCTATGTTCGTGTAGTTAAAGGTATACTTTAGACTTCGCTTATTAGACGAAGTCTAATATCGTAATAACCGAAGTCTATCTCGGTTTTTAGAACCCGAATATGGGGGTTTGCGAAGTAAAAAAGGTCCTTCCACTTCACTTATTTTATAATCGCTGAAGTGTATATTTCCTATTCGCTTCAGTAAAATATATACAGATGAAGTGAAATAATGTTATCGACTTCGCTTATTAATAGGTAACGAAGTTAAAGATACCACATTTACTTCACTTTTATTTGTTTAGCCGAAGCATTACACTCCTTTTTACTTCGCTTATTCTATTTTATGTCGCTAATTATATATCTCTGACTTCGTTTTTTATCCGAAGTAAATAACCACATTGCATATTTCTTTTCAATTTGTAAATATAGAATCCCTGTTGTACAAAAACATGATCCATCCAATAAAAAACCTCAATTCACAAGATCTCAACAACACAACCTCAAATACATCAATCAACCTCATTAAAAATCCAACAAACTCAAATCACAAGATCCCAATTCAATAACACAAGATCATAAGCATTGATAATAGTAATAAACCACAATTTCATATATAAATGGCGGACTGTCGTACAAAAATGCCAAATATTCAGATTCGCGTGATTCACAAGTTTGCATTGGGCATAACTATAATATGCCAACATCAAATAAACTTCCACAATGTCTACGAGACACATGCATAGGTCTAGCTAATGGACTGCACATTAACAAAACATTCACCATATTTACCCGATCAAACGACATGTTCTGATCTAACTATACCAACAGATATGCACCAGAGTACCAGTAGTGTTGCAACCAAGACCATACACATATAGTACTGATTTGAAACTAGACAAAGAACTTCCTGACAATGAAGCCAGCCTAAGCACCATCGACAAACGTGTAGACGAACTTGCTCCACTCGTTCCTGACTTCATCATACTGCTCCTGAGTGCAGTATTGGTCTTTGACTGAACCAGGATACTGAGCAAATCACATTGAAACAAAAAAAATAGATTAAGTACGTTCATAAAAGATGCATCAACATCACAAATTTTCAGTACCAGAAGCTACTGAGTCGTGTTTTGCGAGCGCACTCTGCAGGCTGTCATTTAGTTCAAGACCCTGACACAGAAGTTCTTCATCCCTGTCAAAATTAAAATTAAAATTACCCCTAAAGTTTAGCCTAATCACAGAAAACTCCCATTATGTTTGGAAATTAGAAATACCCCCTTAAAAGTGTCGCAAACATGTCTGTATTTACTTTATAAATACCCGATTTTCGCAATTTGTTAAAGGAGTAACAAATGTCATAGGAATATTTGTAAATTCTGAAAGATATTTTTTTTCCTTTCTATTTAAAATTGAGCTGTATCCAGTGGTAATTTTTGTAATTAACCCTAGGGGAAACGGAATGCACAATTTTGAAATAGTACACCGGGCAACATGAATGAAAGGAACAGAAACGAGAAAGGCTAACCCAGTGGTCCCCAACAACTGCATCAACTTCCTTTGATTGGCACGACATTGTTCAACAAGGTCGATTATCACTTCATCTTTTACAGCCTACAAAGGTAATCGGAAAAATATTAATCAACATTTACCACTATTCTTGTCATGGATAAGTAGGTAGCTCCCGAAATTTTAAATACCGAGCGGTCTATTGGATCAACAGCTTGCAACATATCAGTCAAGAGATCAAGAACATCGCGCATGGAGTTTAAGCTTGATAAACTACAAAAAAAAAAAAAAATAACAAACTGAATTTATAGAATCTTGGGGGATAAGTCAAGAAGACAAAACCATCAAATGTGGGGCACAGCCACCAAGCATATAGACACAAGGTTACGAAATATATCCTTGAGGTTTAGTCTAATTACAAACAAATCCAACCGTCTTTCAAAATTACCCCAAAAAAACCACTGCTTTTTAGACCGTTTCCAGCAAGATCAGTTAAAACCTTCCCTCCAGGGTTTCCACATATCCAATACCCAAGCTGAAAGTTTAGGTTAAAAGAAAAATAAATGCCTATAAACCTTACTCAAAGCCTATGAAACCAAACACTATCACATTATTCTCCATTGCCATTCCATAAAGTGATCAACAAGTTCCATATGAACAAGGATAGCAAGTAAGCTAGCATGATTTTCAACAATAGTAAAATGGTAAAAGTGAACACGGAGGCAACGATCTGCATGATCTTCCTTAGGATCATTCAAAGGAGCATTGATATGAATAATGCACCCAGACTACACATTCCACCTATATGCAAGAATGAAAGCTTATTTTGTTCTTTTGCCACAGTGTCATCGCTCATGAATAACACATATTTCTCGTGCAAAAACAAAAACTACCAAGCGCAGATAAATCTACATAGATCCCATACTTGAAACTTTATGTTGTTATACTGCAGAGTTTCCACATTGAATCCAATTGCTGCAATTAAAAGAAAATATATATACATAAAATCAACCATAAGCATCTCTTTCTGGAATATATCCACATTAATTCATTCTACTTCAAATAGACACACCAAAAATTTAAAGTCGAGTATGAGATCAGAATTCGGTAAGAACAATAACGATCTGGAAGTCGGAAAAAATCTCTTTCATACGAAACAGACCAAATGTTAGAAACAATGCAGTGCTCCCATCATTCTAGATTCGTTATATCAGAAATAATTGAGTATGCAAAAGGACACACTTACTCGGAATAGTTGATACTACTTCACCCATCTGCAATCGATCCGCGAAACAATAACCAAAAAAATTTAGAATAATCAGACACAAAAAGGAAATTTTCTAAGAACTCCGGATCGGATCGAAGCGAAGAAACAGCAGTACCCTCTTATGCTTCCTGCGAAATCAAAAGTTACCTATACTCCTATTCGAATCATGATAAGATATAATAAGTGCCAAAAGAAAACTATTTCCCATAAGAAAGTAATGCCTAAAGGTGTCCAGCTCACGATCATAAGATCGCCTCACAATTCGATGAAACCTCATGCACCACACAATTGCCAGAGAGCTTCCAATGAACACCAGTTTCATTATAGTGTCATACACTGAAATGAAGTCAGTAAACAAATCGAGGTACCAAGCCTAGAAGACAACTGCATAGAGTTCCTGAGTCTTCACGAAAATTCCTGAATATAATGCAGGTAGTTAGTTGCACTATCTCATATAGCGACAATATGTGATAATTCTTCATAACTTAAGCATATATGCACCGACATGGTTCATTAAAACCAAAAAGTGACAATCTAGACATCTATGTAGACATATTGAACAACATCTTGAGCTCAATCAATTTCTGACTCATAAAACTTCGAATACATTGAATATAACAATACCTCTTACACACATAAATACATGCCCTTGACGTATAATTTGACGACCCATCAATAGTTGGCATGATGTAGATTTCAACAAAAATAAAGAAATACAAATCTCTATAGGCACTCCAGGATACACCATAATGCAACAAGACAAGAAGATCACCGGAGAGCCTTCAACCTTATCCGCCCTAACCCACCATACTCTTAAAACATAAAGATAATTAGCTTCACCGGGAACACTTAAAAAGAATAGCACAATTCAGAAGTCGATATCCTGATTCCTGATACATATGCGCATGCAAGAACAGAACTGCATCCATCACCTTTACAAGCAAAGCTGCACCACAAAATGAAACCCTAACCCTACGCCATTTCTGATTCTACTATAGAATACATGAACAAGAACAACAAATTTCAGTAGGTAAAATATTGATTATAGGTTGATTAATCCATTATATCAACTTAAAAAATCGTAACACATCAACAATTAAAAACAAACGCATCGGATATGATAACCGAAATAAAGTACCCAACCCGAACATGATTCCATTAACACATCACATATTCCACCAATCCAACCAACAATTCAGCAAACTCCATCCACAAAATAATATAACATTCAAATTTGATAGCAAACGATTACAAGAATAACACATAAACATTGCTCGGAAAACCTTGTGCTCGATGGCGAAAGAGCATACCGAAATCTTTTAGGGCAATTATAAGAATGTATGGAACCAATTGATGGTTAGGCGCTTCCATGCCATGACATAAGCATTGCAACTGCAAGGACAACACAATCAGAGTTGTTAAAGCAACACAATTAACATTAAATATAAGAGTTTCTACACTATAAGTAGATTATAATCTAAGAGCACTCATTATGAAACAAAAGAATAACACAAGCATCAAATAATATTGCTAGTCAAGGAATCAAGTTGAGTAAGCGAGCCACCCAACACAATAGATGCAGGAATTATAATAATGCAGCAACAAAAGACAACTAATTCACACACTCAGCAACCATCCAAGAGACGGTAAAAACAATAATTTCCGACTAATGTGTTCATATTCAGGATGCTCAAAAGCATAGTACTTAAAAAAAATTGAGCTAGGCTGAAAAGCGGTGAAATATATGTAGCCTTCATGCTACAAAACAAACAATTACCCATCACATTTATACAAATTATCCCCATGAAGCCATTCTTTGGCGGTGAACTGATCCAAACACTCCTCCAAAGATCCAGCATCCCCATGAATTTCAATAATTAAATTTCAACAGCTGTAAGAATCTCCGTGAAACTTTTAATGACTAATTCAATCTGAAATTACATACATCGACAAGAAACTTGATACTAAATAAAAGAGATAAAACTTGAGTTCTTCACAATAAGTTTGCAATGGATTCCCTCTGCACAACAAAGAAAGAATGAGCATGACGAGAAAGCAAGGAAGTCCAGTCTCGACGTTCGTCACCCAATCATGATCCCATCGACTCCGGTAGAAAGTTCAAATGGACGTCTCACCCAACCGTTCAACCCCTCCGGTACCTCGACTTTTCCCCGACAAGGTAACACAATTTGCCTCTCCTTGCTTTTAGTCTGCCGATTGGAAACTTGTAAAATCTCGTACACTGAACCTGCAAGCCAAAAGACAAACCAAAAATTCATCCAAAATCAAAAAGTTGCACCTTATCATCACATTTCTTCATTACACTTATAACAAACTAGTATCCCAATTTAAATCAATTCTCGTCCATTCTCTTCATTGTAAATCACCTTCAACTTGGTTGGCTTTTCACCATTCCACTTACACATAAAGTTCTCCACACCGTATCTTCCCCGTATACTTATTTTGTCAATCCCTAATCACCAATTCAAAACCATTCAAATCAACCAAAACCCAAATTTTACCCTAACGAAGACTCACTAACACGAACTCATCAGGCCCGATTCGAGCCTGGAAGCACTCAAACTAAACAGAATAAAAAAAATTTCTTCAAATCCTAACCAGAAGATGAAATTTTTCATCTGTTATGGAGGAACCCTAATTCTGCTGGACTTTCCGTCGACTTTAATTCCCCTCTATAGTCAATCGAGGCCACCGTAAACCAAGATCCAACAACCCAACTCGGCCCGAAATTAGGAACCACATCTCTCGGATCGAAGCTCGTAACCCGAGCTCACCAGCGTCGACCGTCGCAAGTCCCTCGCCGCTCAGCCGGATGCTATTTAATCATCCTTCTTTAATCCATGCGTGTAATCTTGAGTGTATGCGTGCTTTGGTGTATGTAGAGGGAGAGAGATCGATTTTGGGGAGAGATTAATTGGTTTTTGCAATTGAACTTTTATAGAGAAAACTTCGGAGGAGAGAGAGTTCACGGGGAGAAAGGAGAGAAGTGAGGGGTTGTCGGTCGTGGTGTGTTGTGTGAAGGGAAGTTTTGCAGACTTCTACCCCATGTTAAAAAGTTACGCTCAATTAACAATATAAATTTTCCATGTTAAAAAGTTCTACTCAATTAAGATCATTTTTTCCAATGTTGTATCGATTAATTGACTAGAATAGCAAAATTTAAATCCCTAATATAAAATTAAAGCAAAATTAATCAAAATAATTCAAAATATGAAAAACCATTTAATACATTAACGTAATGGTTTCCAAAAAAAAAAAACAAAGCTGTTTGTTATTTTGAGCTCAAAAGAAAAAAATTGAACAACAAAATATTAATTCCGGTCTCAAGACATACACTTCGCTATTGTAAAATTTTTGGTAAAAAATAAAATTTCACACTTTTTACTTCAGTAATTATCAAATTAGCGAAGTCTTTGTAACTTAAAATTTCTAACTAGCTTCTATTTTTCTGTTTGGTACCATTTACTGAAGTCTATGTGGCTTTTTTACTTCAGTAAATTGAAAAGCGAAGTTGTTGTTTGTTTTTACTTTGCTAATATACATTACCGAAGTGAGATGTACCGAAGTCTTTGATGTTTATTCTACTAGTGTGATTAAGATGTTGTTGTTTCGATTCTTGAGGTTATATGAGGTGTATGTTGAAGGAAGATGATGATATGTTGGATTATGTCTTGATTATGTTGCTATGATTATGGAATCCTAGAGTTCTTGACGTCCTTGGTAGTATTGTTGCGATTTTTGATGTTAGGAAAATCATATGTTGAAGAACATGATGATATATACCTTGAATTATGATTAAAGATTGGTTAGATGTTAGAAAACATCGGATTATGTTCTTTTATGGATTGTGAACGTGAATTCGGATAATTCATGTTCTTGAAGGACTCAAAAGTTATACATGTTATGATTGTTGGGAAGATTTCGTATAATGGAAATATTTGAAACCTTTGGAATATGGTTATCTATAATGTTGAATTAATCGGATTGTCCGGATTGATGATGATAACCGGTAATTGGTTCATATTATGAATTTACAAGGAGGAAACTTGTATCCGTATTTAAGATGGAATTTGGAATCGGTAATGTTAGACACTTGTTGGTTTAAATTGATTATTGATATGATCTTCGGATTGTGGAATTGTATTGTGGTTTTGAATTCGTGATCGATTGATTTGGTTGTTCGGATTTGTGTTTAATTGGGATATCGTTGAACCGTTGAGTTTGTTGGTTGAGTATGTCGGTTATTGATTTTTATCGAATGTGTGTTAATCGGTTATTGCAATAGGTTGATATGTTTTGATCGTGGATTATGACCGTTGTGTTGCGGTTGAGGCTAAAGAGTTCGTAGATTGCTTTTGGTCGGGGCTGAGGAGCTCGTAGACAAAGGCAATGGATTTTGGTAACGGCTTCGTGGTATCGGTATCGAGGCAAGTTTATACTTGTTCAGTTTATAATATTTGATGAATGGTTTCGTTTTCATTTCATTTATAATTCGTATAGCAATGTTGTTAGAAATGTAGGTTGTTCGATAATGGTTTGTATATCGTGCTCTGGTTGTATTAAATCATAAGGTATATGATTTAATTGTGTTCAAGGAAGACGTGATTTATTTTTGGTCAAGGATATAGAATATCGGATATCGAGGATAGTTATCGTGATGACATAAGTATCGGGATAAAGGTTTATTGGTATTGAATGGATGGTACCTTATTTGAGATTATTTGTATAACTGTGTATTCATTCAGGGATGTTGTTCGTGAAAAGGATGTTGTCTTCGGCTTTGAGGTAATCTAAGTATTTGTTCAGTCATGTGGATAATTAGTATGTTGAGTTGTTGTATATGTTGAGGTTTCGTGTAATGAGTTTCGTATCGGTTATTCGTTGAGGGATGTTGATCCCAGGACTGTTGTATTGAGATCGTAGATCGTGTTGGTCATTCATTTGGGGATGATGATCCCAGGATTGATGTTTTGGATATTGATTAGTCGTGTCGACTTTTCATTGTCAGTCTGTTGTTGTTCACTTCGGTGAGTCTTTTGATCCTTATTGGATATGTATTTCTTTGAGTTTCGTTGTCATGTTGCATCGTGACATATCTGGAGTCATATCTGCGTGCCGATTGGTTATTGTGTAGGATTTTTAGCCGGGCACATGATGGTTATGTGTTGATATTTCCACATTGAACCGTGCACACGAGACGTAGTTCGTGAGGCTAATTAGGTACAAGACCACACGTGTATGTGATCAATACCCGGGCTGGCTTGTGCACGGACACATTTCCGGATCGGGCGTACTATGACGTCCATCTTTGAGCCATATTGTTTGGTCGTTCATCCTCCATTTATGGTTGGGTATGTTCGACGGTTTGTGACTGGTTGTTCATACGCCCAAGGGGTATGTTCGACAGTCGGAGTTATTTTTGAGATCCATTATTGTTGATCATTTGGAGTTTACCTTGTTGATGGTATTCTCGGTTATTGTTGATCCTTTGTTGATCGTGTCGGAGTTATCATGTTGATGGTATTCTCAATTATCGTGATCCTTTATTGGTCGTATTGGAGTTATCATGTCGATGATATTCTCAGTGATGTATCGGTTGATCATTGTTATTGATCGTATGAGCATTCGGACTATACGTCGATGTTTCAGGATTTGTTATCATTATCATGTGGTATTTGATCTACAGATATGTTGTGTACTGTTGGTTTATCCAGGTTGAGTTTTGATTGTGTAATCCGATGGACAGGATTTGGCACGGATGAATTATTTCATTTACGAGTTATGATGATGTTTTGAGGATTGTTCGTATTTTTGGAATACAGTACAGTTGGTTGTGGTTGAGTTCATTTCGTCATTTGAGAATGCGAAATGTGAATTATGGTAAGGATTGGATTGTTATGGATTGGTAAGGTTATGACGGTAAGATTTCTTTGGTAGTATTCTTACTATATTATTACATTGGTATGTAATTATTTATGTTGATGTGATCGATATCATTGTTGAGTATTGTGGCTGACCCCGTCGTGGGCTTTATTTTTAGGTACTCGGAGATCAAGCTAGTAGCAGTCGTGAAGGGATGAGCTTCCCGATGTGATACTGGTTGTGGCTTGTTTTCGGAGAATTGAGTATTCTTTTCCGGTTATTTATTTCCACTGCAAATGTGTATTTTGAACTGCATTTATCCGCTGCATGTGTATATTTCAAAATAGCTTTTCGGTATCTTTATCCGCTGCGTGTGTGTATTTTTAAATGGCCCTTTTGGCACTTTGCGAACTTGGGTTATTTTCGTCAAATGCTTTTTCCCAATTATTTTTCGGTACGTTTAAGTGGCGGCTTAACGTACATTTTGAACTATCGAGATTTGGCACTTCGCCTTGTATTTTCAAATGGTATTTTATGACGGTATTTCAAAATTACGTTTTTGAAAATATTTGAGTATTTAAAATATTACCGCCATTGGCCTTTTGGCGTTTTTAAACGTTTTTGAAATGGTTTTGTAAATGGTTATTAGCCTGGTGGGTTCCGGCGCGGGACCTACGGCGCTGTAATATCCCGGATGGTTTTGGGGGTGTTACAGCGCCCTCAGCATAGATCCCAAAATGATCCCGTAGGACCAACACGAGGTGGACATCTGATCCAGCGCCCTCAGCATAGATCACACGATCCCATCGATGTCAAATCATCACCGGCAATTATCCTCAATGCTCGGCGATCCAAACGTACAATGAACTATAGATACTCATATCCTCATCTTTACCATAATGTAACCTCGATACCCGAACATACCAATAACTGAGATAAAGCATATACATTATGATTTACCTCCAAGAATCGGAAGAACGATATGCGATCCGAATACCCAGAGTTCACAATAATAATCATCGCTATATGCATTATAAACGAAATGAAACTGAAACCATTCATTAAATATTATAACTGAGCAAGTAATAACTTGCCTCGATACCGATACCACGAAGATGCTACCGAACACATTGCCTTTGTCTACGAGCTCCTCAGCCCCGATGAAAAGCAACACAACGGACATACTCGAACACCACCGCAACATCAGGTTATAATCACCGATCAATAATCTCAACCTATCGAAGTAATCAAATAACACATATCCGATAACAATCAACAACCAACAAAACTAACCAATCGAACTCAACGGTTCAACAAAACCTCGAATAAACGCAGTCAGAACAAACCAAATAATATTCTCATACGATATACCCAATATCAAAAGTGCGATAACTTGATACACGACATTCTCAATTGTAATTGTCTACCAAATACGACAATTATACCAATACTGACATCTCAGTCCTTCATTATTTTATCCATACTGCACAGATTCCACGCTGTACAACATAACTCGGATAAAATAATATTAAATAATAGTAGTAGAAATTCCGGATATTACATTCTACACCATTTAAAATAAGTTTCGGCCTCGAAACTTTCAAGCCGTCATAAAAACAAACAAACATACCATTCAACCTAAAATATTCCAAAACCATCACGACAATGATCAATCATCATCACTATAGAATAACTACAACAGCATACTTACCAATGCGCAAAGTCGACGATCTCATGAGATACTAGCTAGTGACCTCACTGTAAAGTCTCAATACACTTTACAATCACAATTCCTTAAGTCTCAACAAAATATATCATCTTCAGATGAAACAATCTGCCTGAATCAAATTACGTTTGCCTGATTACATAATCAGGTCTCAATTCCGATAAGATGAATAATATACAATACATCTGCGAAACAACTGCCCAAAACAATGATACGAATCCCGAAACATTGACACAAATTCCGAATGCTCAGATGATCACCAATAATGATCAACAATCAACCGAATTTATCATCGACATGATAAATTCCAATATGACCAACCAGAGGTCAAAACACAATGGAGAATATCGTCAACATGATAAACTCCAATATGACCAACCAGAGGTCAAAACACAATCAAGAATATCATCAACGTGGTAAACTCCAACACGATCAACACAGAACCACAAAAACAAATATACGAAAGAATAACATTCTCAAAATGACACACCAACCACATACAGTGTATCTCAATAAACATACCCGACCAGTGAGCATACCCCTCGGCGTACGAACAACCAATCACAACCCGTCGAACATATCCAAATTATACATGGAGTGGGAATGACCAATCACTACTCAAGACAACCAGCATGAGGTCAATAACCCCAAATCTATACTCACAAAGAAATCATTCGAAAATCATTATGGTAAAATCGTGCTACTATCATACCAATGGAATCACATAGCACATATGTCCCGATTTCAGAAAATTCAAAGTTTCTAAAATCGCATCCTGTGCATAAATCTACAATACGCAGCATATTTCTCTCATATGATAGATCAACCGATCATCCCTGGATAACCAAACTACCATACTGAAATTCGAATCTCTTTTCTTCGTACCATACCGATGAAATATCCAGTCGAGAGTCTCGCTCAAAACTTCACCACGATATGCATTATGCACTAAATGCGTATGTACCTAAATCACATTTTCAAAACCAGTTTGAAATCATATACTCTCGTCACGAAGACAATTTGCGAAAGTTCTTTTCAAAAATTCCAAAACTCAAAACATAAATTTTGGTAAGACCACAAAATAAATTTTCAGAAATTAAATTGGCTCGCTGGTGCCAAGTATTCGATAACAGTTTCCTTCGAATCCACACGATTTCAAAGTTTTAAAATGAAAACTATGCAAATGATTAACCACATCCGTACTTCTGTATTCTAATTCGGTTTGTGACCAATATCCACTGATATTCCATCGGAAAACCACATAATAGAGTTCCAAAATCTGAATATATAAACTCTGACTAAGAACTCCTTTTTCCACATATGGCTCACAACGTCAATCATTAATCCATCTTGGATTACCTCAAATATGCTATGCCAAAGCATTGAAACAAATCAACACAGCGAAAGACTTCCCGAGAGGTTTCGTTTGAACAAGTAAACCAAAACCGCGAAGGGGAGAAATGAAATAGATAAAGATTGATAAAGTGTTTTACAATTCTTGGGAGTTTTAGAAAACAGAAAAGCTTTCTTTTGAAACATTAGAGTCTCAGCCCGTATCTTGTTTGGCATTATAAGAAGTTTAAAAAGTAGAAAACCCTTTTCGGACCCCAAGTCCTGAGTTGTAAAACTATTTTAAAATCACTTGGGCCTCGGCCCAAAACCATTTTCCGTAAAACATTCGTAAAAAGTTCATTTTGAAAAGTATCGTTTTCAAATGCTCAAAAGCAGTTTCATGTATTTCAAAATGACTTAACATGACTACATGTTCTTCTCAACAATTCCCAGTCCTTCTCCCGAATACACAGTTTTGTTCCAAAACTTAACCAACATATTGATTTTCCAAAATCATAGCTTCTCAAGATCATCAATCCTGTCCCAACTACTGTGTTCTGTTATCTTATAACACAACGTATAATATTCTTCCGAATCTCAAAGCATATCAACTTAGAACGGCAATAAATCTCATTGAAATTCAAAAATCCAAATACTTACAGATCGTGAAGCCGACGATTCCCCGTGATACTGACACGCGTCTCAACTCAAGAAAATACTCGACACAGATATTTTCAAAACACACGTTTTGCAAAATCAGTTCAACTCGGGAACACGACACATTTCTATCTGAAGAAACACGTTAATACCATTTGGAAAAGTTTATAACGAGCCCAGTACTACACTGGCAAATCGCAGAATGCATAAGCCCGAGTGGACAACAAAAACTCACGTCTCCAATATTTG
Organism: Orobanche coerulescens; assembly: GCA_033398695.1. Lineage (NCBI taxonomy): Eukaryota > Viridiplantae > Streptophyta > Magnoliopsida > Lamiales > Orobanchaceae > Orobanche > Orobanche coerulescens. Next base: position 178,268,814 of record CM065807.1, on the reverse strand, counting down.
TCAATCGACAACTCGAATGACGCGACAAAAAACATGACCCAACTCGACCCGAATGCCTAGGTTTTCTCAACCTAAGCTCCGATACCATAATCTGTAACACCCTCAAATTTAACCGGGAATATTACAGCACCGTGGGCCCCGAGATGGAACCCACAAGGCTAAAGGAAATTTTCGCAAACATTTAGAAATGTCCAAGAGGCCAACGACAGTATAATCTTTAAAACATTTGAAGACCATATAAAATCTGTTTATCAAAACCGTCGTAAAATCTCATTTCGAAAAGGGCAAGGCCAAACGGCCGAAACTCAATAGTTTAGAAAAAGATTTCCAAAGTAACTCAAATTACCATAATAAAAGGTCATTTAAGAATACTCACGCAACGGAAAAGACAAACAATTAAAAATACTCTAGCAGCAGAATACAGCGACTGATCAGGAAACTCAATACACAAATACATGCCCTAGCCAGTATCCTCCGGGAAGCTCATCTCTCCACGACCGCTACAAGCTCGAAAATCCAAGAACCTAAAAAGAAAGCCCACGACGGGGTCAGTCATAATATCCAACAATGATAACCGTCACATCACATCAATTATTACATACAAATGAGATACAAAATAAGAATACGACCAATGTAATCTTATCGTTATAACTTTACCAAAATTCACATTATCCTCAACAACACAACAAGCTCATATCTAATCAACTGAACTGTATCTCAAACGGAACCCAAGGTTCTCAAAACATCTTCATAACTCACTGTTACGAAAACGACTAACTCGTTCCAACCCCAATCCATCGAGTGACATCATCACATCTCAACACAATAATCGATTGTCCATCAAAAGACAATAACCAAAGGAAATACGGAACATACCTCCAGATGCACAATACCACGGCACTCATATTAGTCTAATCCAAGATCAGATCAATGCAACACACGGGCATGATCCTAAGACAAGACCTACAAATGCATACTCATATGACCACGTCAATATGCTCAAAACAATAACAATGTTTACTCAATGGCAATCCCATGATCTAGCGCCCTCAGCATAGATCCCAATATGATCCTACAAGATTAACACAAGGTGTATAACCAATAATATACATACAACAACACATATAAAACCAACGATGCGAATCCACATGATTCTATCAACACGACACTGGGTAATCCAATGATCCAGCGCCCTCAGCATAGATCCCAAGATGATGCCGTCGGACCAACACGAGGTGGAAAAACCCGTCCAATGATCCAGCGCCCTCAGCATAGATCCCAAGATGATCCCGTCGGACGAACATGAGGTGGACATCTGATCCAGCGCCCTCAGCATAGATCTCACGATCCCATTGGATCAACACAACACAAACAACACAATTATGAATACACATATGCAAATCAAAATGTTCATAAACATGAACAACATATGAATCAAACATGAACGACACTATGATGAAACAACTAGGACGAATTCATGTTCAGCAACATGAATGACAACCTACATGATCAACATCAATAACACTAAACCGAATCAAACTAAGATACTTGTCCCGAGTCCTTCAGGAGTAATCACGATGTCAAATCATCACCAGCAATTATCCTCAATGCTCGGCGATCCAAACATACAATGAACTATAGATACTCATATCCTCATCTTTACCATAATGTAACCTCGATACCCGAACATACCAATAACTGAGATAAAACATATACATTATGATTTACCTCCAAGAATCGGAAGAACGATATGCGATCCGAATACCCAGAGTTCACAATAATAATCATCGCTATATGCATTATAAACGAAATGAAACTGAAACCATTCATTAAATATTATAACTGAGCAAGTAATAACTTGCCTCGATACCGATACCACGAAGATGCTACCGAACACGTTGCCTTTGTCTACGAGCTCCTCAGCCCCGATCAAAAGCAACACAACGGACATACTCGAACACGGCCGCAACATCCGGTTATAATCACCAATCAATAATCTCAACCTATCGAAGTAATCAAATAACACATATCCGATAACAATCAACAACCGAACAAACTAACCAATCGAACTCAACGGTTCAACAAAACCTCGAATAAACGCAATCAGAACAAACCAAATCAAACCAGCACGAATTCATAATCACAACACAAAAAATACTGCACTGTCTGCCTACTTAGCGCACGTTAAACGCATAACATAGCGTGCACTAAGTTGCTCCCGTTAGCGTGCGCTAGCCAGTAAGCTTAGCGTGCGCTAGCCAGTAAGCTTAGCATGCGCTAATGCTGTACAATGGCATGCATTCCAAGCATCGACTAACATCTTGCGACTATGAATCCGAATGAAGGGAGACATAAATCTCCATATCTCTTGAAGATAAATGACCCCATAATTATCACAATGATCATATCATTGTCCATATATCAATGACAACATCAACAATCAAACCGACTCGATAACAAGGATCATATCATACTCAATTTGGAATTCAACCTAGTATCATGATTCATCTCATCTAAATCGACCAATATAATTACCAAGATTCAGAAATCCATCTTAGACTGGGTTAAATGAATCAACATCCTTATAGTATGAAGAATCTTAACTAACATCCGAAACTCTTATCAAAATTCCATTGAATCTCATATAACATCATCATCTGATTATCCAACATGCTCCTCACATGTAATCATCCAAGAAAAATGAACCACCATCAAAGGGATACGAAAATTACCTGGATTTGATGAACCAAGAATAAGAACATTTGACTCCATTCCAAGAATCATGAATAACCTGAAGAACAAGGCTTGAATCCATGCTCTCCATCTTAATCTTATTAAAGATCATCATCTCATCGTGTTTGGGAACCTCAAGAACCTCCCAAAGCTCTCTCTATCGACTGAAGGAGAAAAACTGGACTAAATGCATCTCAAAACCTGTCTGTCCCCATATATAGAATACATTACTAGCGTGCACTAACATCCCATGTTTAGCGTGCGCAACAGCCTTAGCGTGCGCTAACTAACTTTGTTAGCGTGCACTATCGGGGTCCAGAGGCCACTGTCTGGCTTCATACATGTGCTTGCGTACGTAATGCCCATGTATTAGCGTACGTTGTCTAGCGTACGCAAGTCCTTTGCCCTTAGCGTGCACTATCCGAAGTTGACTTACTACAATATTCACCTACCACTCATGCCCCCACATGCCTAAAACATCCGCGATTTCTGGGATTCCTCTGATCGATCTGGAATTAGCGTACGCTAACCATACGGTTTAGCATGCGCTAGCCCTACATGACAAACACCCGCTGACCTTATCTGGACACGCATTACAAGTGGCCGGGTCCACTCGCCGAAAGCCAAGATTCCCTCTGATCTGTTCTGAACAAGCGTGCGCTATCTTTTACCAATAGCGTGCGCTAAACCTGCATGATAACATGCGCTAGGAATGCATATTAGCATGCGCTAATAATGCTACACTTACCGTTTCCCGCAATTTCTGTCCGACGTCTCGACATACCAAAAATGAACATACGACACACTGAACACAAATACTGAATCCAATAATATTCTCATACGATATACCCAATATCAAAAGTGCAATAACCTGATACACGACATTCTCAATTGTAATTGTCTACCAAATACGACAATTATACCAATACTGACATCTCATTCCTTCGTTATTTTATCCATAATGTACAGATTCCACGCTATACAACATAACTCGGATAAAATAATATTAAACAATAGTAGTAGAAATTCCGGATATTACATTGCTAAGATAGTAAGCTCCTACGGAGACGCAATTCTGTTCCGGGCAGTCCACCATCTCGAATAGTTTCTCAAAATGCTCGATCCAATGCACAATGTCAGCAGGCTCAGAGGAGCCTTCAAAGATCGGAGGTCACTGGCGAGAGATATCGCTGATGATCTGACTCACGGGTCCGCCAATCACAGGAGGTGGAGGATGAGGCCCCTTCTGCTAGCCAGTAGTGGCCCTCTGCATAGCTTCCATTAACTGACCCATCTGGGTCATCTGAGTCATCATGCCCTGCATCACAACATAAGGATCAACACGCGCATCCTCACGTCCACTGTGCGATTGGTCCCTAGAAGGAGAACCACTGTCTGCGGAACTATGATCCAAATTCGCGCGTCTGTTGGCTCGAGGTATCGGGATTCGGCCCCTTCCGCGGCCTCGTCCCCCTCTGCCACGACCTCTCAGATTTCTTTCCATACTGAAAGAATCAATCATAATGATAACCATAAGTACAGTTCAAGATACTATTCAAAATTCATGCTAAGTTAATAGCAACAAGGAATCACATATTAAAAAAACGGTTCATAATTAAGTATCGACACCATGAATGTCACACAGAATATTGCATCGACGTCAAGTCGAACAATTTCAATCATATAATTCATCCAGCATTTACCTCGAATTATTAATCAGATAAATCCTGTCACAGATCCTCGAAATAACAAGATCAACAAAGAGATCCATTCCGATATCAATATCATGCCAGTAATTAAATCATGGCTCGAAAAGTACATATCGTATTTGGCTCATAGGGTCAGGCGCTTGAACAGATCACACGTGACATGAAGATCTTTGGATACTAGTTCATTATACAACGATTCTTAAAGAGAAAACAACACCCTCTGATACCATCTTCTGTAACACCCCAAAGGCAACTATTACAGTGCTGTGGACCCCACCAGGCGATTTCAAAATACAGATTAAATAAGTATTACTTTGTGATACCGAACCATAATAAATAGTCATTTCTCCGATTAGGAGTTCACTAATAGTATGGCCAGCGGCCTTATAATACACAGGATCCGAAATACAAGTACAAACCATATGGAGATGGAGTATACTTCAAAATACAAACGAACGATAATATAAATAAAGCGGAATTAAAGTAACATTACACGGTTGAACAATAACCGGACAAAAAGACATATCCCCACCGAACTAGTATCCCTCGAACCCTTCACCGTCACCGTGCTCTTCCCGTGCCTTGCCTTTGCCTCGACCTAAAATACAACACAAGTATTTCGCCCAAACACAGGGTCAGATATACATGATAAATGATTCTCCCGACATTATACAATCCACATATATTAGATCTCAAAGAAAACATCCCGACTACTTAACATACCCCTCGGGCGTATGAACAATCAGTCCCAAATCATCGAACATATCCAATCATACATGGAATATGAACGATTAAACAATATGGATCAAGATGGACATCACAGTACGCCCTATCCGGAAATGTGTTCGTGTACATGTCCACCCCGTATACGGAATCCAGAATATACGTGTGGCAATGTACATAATTAGCCTCACGAACTACGTCTCGTGTGCACAGTCCAATACGGAAAACATTCACGTATGACTATATAAGTGTCCGGCTAAAAATCCTACACAATAACCAATCGACACACAGATATGATTCCAGATATGTCACGATACAACATGACAACGAATTCAACAAATCACATATCCGATTAAGGATCAAGAAAAACTCACCAAAGTGACAATGAGGACCAAACGAGATCAACGATTCAAAGTGACATACTTGGGAATGCAATCCCATTATGAAAAAGGAACAACGTCAAGGACAATATCAAATCACGAGGCACCAATTCATAAGCTTTTCATACACATGAAACGTATAATCATCACAAGAATCTAATCATCATTATAACCAAGCAAGATAACTTGCCCTAATACGGAGACGAGAATAATCCTCCCTTGTCGAAACGAACGCACGGTCCTCGAGTAACATCATTTACTCGAACAATCAACCTTAAACGAAATACATTTTACTTAATAACATATTCGTATAATTATCGATATAGAATTTGTAAGATGACACCCTACAATCCATTAGAATAGTTTTGCTATTTCAAAAATATCGAAGTCTTATACCAAGAATTCTTTTTACCTCAATTCAACCTTAAAATCGGTTCACAAAACATTTACCGAATGTTTGCATGATTCTTCATAACTACAAATTTATCAAGAACATGTTAAACAACCACTTATGGTGTCAAAATCATCTTATGTTGATTAAACTTTCCAAAAACATTGCAATGTCGAAATGTAAAAATCTGCACAACTAAGTTCATCAATACATCTCATTTAAATTGAATATTAAGCTTATAATGAGGTTATTTTAGTTATGAGATTATACCATATTCATGAAGATTGTCAAAACCATCCTTACAAAACTAGAAGATCCATTAATATCATTTTATGAAATCACCTATCTTGGGTTTTAGAATTACTACACTAATCTTCTAACATTCAACAAGGTGTTCTAACACTTTATGATAACAATTCCATCGATCAAACCCAGTTATGAAGAAGCTCAATGATTATCTATGTCCTGCTGAGGTTACTTCGTCCAACAAGATTAGTATAACATTTATATCATGGTTACTATCACCATAGCATCAAGAACACATCCATCTAAACCTTCATTTAGCATATTCATCAAGAAGTGTTTAAAAGTTTAATTATAACCATGTTCTACTTGTTTCATTAAACTCTAAGTGAAGTATTCTACACCACTAACATTAATGTACGAAAAATACGGAGGATAAATATATACATACCTCCAGAAATGAAGAACAACTCCCAACACCACAAGAAACACACTTCAAGCTCAAGAACACCCCCTAACTTCGAATCAATGAACTCCAGTCCAAGTTACAAGACTCAAAACCAAGGTGGAGGAGGTTAATATCGGTCTAGGGAGGCAGGAGAGGGAATATACGGAGATAAAATCGAGTTGAAACTGAAAAGAAATGAAAAACAGGCTGGTCCTATAAATAGACTGCACAGGCTTAACGTACGCTATCGAACAATTTTAGCGTACGTTAACACTCTTACATATGCTAATCGGTTAAAGTTACGTACGCAAGTGGCTTACAGTGGCTACTGTCTTGAATCCGCAGGCCATTAGCGTACGCTAATTAAAAGGGTATTACGTACGCTATTAAAGGTTGACTCTGACCGACACGACAGCCCAGACATCACACACATGCATGCCAACGGATAACAGGATCACGTGCAGAAGTCAACTGATGTCAGATTCTCTCTTAGCGTATGTAACAGAGAAAGCATTACGTACGTTAAGGCACAAGATTAACGTACGTTAATCCTGCTACGTAGCGTACGCTACACCGCCAGAAAAAGCCCAAAAAAATGCAACTCTCTCATAACATTGAATCATCACGTATGAAATGACATAACAATGATACGAAGCTCAGATCTATAACACCTCATCATAATACTGAATGGAATGATCCACGATGTTCAAATTACTCGAGTAATACGACGACAGATAAAAATGAAGAATTACAGTGGGATATAACAGTCTATACCTTAGAGTTTCCTCCTTGGAATTCCCCACTCTTCATATCTCATAAAGGAATAGGTCCCGACCTAATCTTTACCGACTCCCTCAATCTTTCCCTACCAATACTTGCAATCTGCTCATCTTGTTTGTCCGACTGATTTATTATTTGTGCAAGTTGGTCTTGAACAATTTGAATAAAGTTTTGAGTATTTGATGTTTCAATTTGATTTAATATTGTTTTACTTACTTTTTTTCTCTTTTTATTTCCTTTTTTCCTTCTTTTTTGGCCCTTTTTCTCTCTCTTCTTTGTTTTGCTCTTTTTTCTATTTTTTTTCCTTTTTTTTTTACATACACACAAATTAATCCTCACAAGATCCTCACCAATATCGCCCCATCACTCTCGCTCGTGTATCACTCGTTAGGTTATTTTTTAGTGACTCACAAACCCGCGCCTTTTTAACTTGGCTACAATATCACACAATTCAAAGGATAAATGTAGGTGATTCAATTCAATAGTTCTCCTAAGAGAATTCAAAGTCCACTATCTCCAGAAGTTGCAAATGAAAAAAGAAAACAAAAGGTCAAGAAGATGAAACGAGGTAATAATAAGATATTGAGAAATTTAGAATATATGTAGGTATTGTTGACACTTATTGGCTGTATAGATGGAACGAAATCACTAGTTTTTTGTTTTAATATTCAACCACATAAGTTTAATTAACCAACACCCAAAGGCTAAGGATTATAAATCCCTTGGCTTACAGTTGATTTCTATCATATATTGTATATGTTTCACTGTGGTGGTAAAACCGACCTTTGTGATTTTTTTATATAATCACTATGATGGTAGAACCAATCGTCGTGATTTTTTTTATATGATCATTGTCATGGTAGAACCGATCGTCGTGATTTTTTTATATATTAAGAATATTGGAGGTTTAGATGATGAAAAAAATGATAGAATGGTAAGATAAGAAGATTATGAAAATAAAGAATAATAGATGATACTACTTATATGGAATAATCAAGCTCTAATACCAACTGATGCGACCCTCGTAAACACGCCGTGGTAACGACACCGCTAGATGGATTAAGGTCACGGGATGTTTCCAATGGAAAAAAAGGGTTTTACTTACAAACCTCTACGCGACCTGCCATAGCAACCTAGAGGGGGGGAATTCAAATACTCAATAAGGGAAACTTTATAAGTAATTGAATATATATATATATATATATATATTAAGGTGTCTTTTACAAATAAGATGAGGGCTCATAACCAAAAATTCTACAACTATTAAAATATAAATATCAAAAAGACATGTCTTGGCTTCTATTGTCCGGCAACTTTAATAATACAAATAAATCTTATGTCACTGAAAAAGTTGTTATTTTTGGTGAATTCATTTGTAATATCCGCAGATTCGATTTCTGGTAATTTTCTTTTTTTGGTGAGAGTCCATTTTAAGGACTCGCTTGGGACCGTTTCGTCATTCTGAGAATGATTAATTCTGCACTTTTTGGCATCCGAGTTCGTTTCGGTGTTGTTTATTGAGTTCCGTGCTTCTTAGTGACTTTTCCGCATTTGAGTTTGATTCTTGCGAATCTCGTTCGAAACTGCTATTTCGACTTTCCTGTAAGTCCGTTTAACTTTGTTAGACGTGTTGTGAATTTCAGTTTGGTTATTCGATCACGTATTGTGATTTTCGGGCGGTTTAGGCCATTTTGTAATTTACCCAAAGTTCTGGGTATCAGCATTCGTATTTGTTGTCTTGAACCTTTTCATGGTCGCGTGTGATTAATTGTTGCATGGTATTTCATTTCGGGTCGATGATGTTGTCCGCGAGCATTTCGTCGTGTTCGTTCCGTGTATTTTCGGAAACCGAATCGTCGGGTCATGGCCAGCCTTTGGGACGGACGGGTGCGGCGAAACGCTTGTCGGTAGTCTTTGGGCAGCCAGCAGACGGCGAGAACCGGCGTAGCACGCGCTACTGCCGGCAGACTGCGCACGCTAGCTCGGCAGGACTAGCGCACGTTAATAGGCCGTCCAGCACACGCTATCGGGCTGGGCAGAGAGGTTCCTGGAGTTTTGGACTTGGGGAGGATCGGCAGGTAGCGCACGCTACTATCGGTCGTGGCGCGCACTAACCTTCATGTGTAGTGCACGCTGTCGGCCGACTAGCGCACGTTACCTGGCCGAGCAGTTTAGTCTAGAGGGTTCTGGACAGGTCGGCTAGCGCGCGCTAGCGTCCGCGCAGCGCACGCTATCGGGGTCGGGCAGGCAGGTCCTGGTCGGCAGGTTGGGTCAACAGTGTCGGGTCATGCGAGCCCCGACCGAGGGTCTGGGCGATACTGGCCGATAGCGCACGCTACTGCCGGAAGGCTAGCGCGCGCTAGGCCGCGCCAGTATAAATATGGCCGAGCAGTCATATTTTCATCCGTTTTACACTTCCATCTTCTCATTTCCGCGGCTGGAGGCTTGGTGGTCAAGGAGGGATGTTGTCAAGCAATTAATCCACGAAGTTTGGGAGTTCATATCATTGATTAATCATCCTATAACATCCTTTGATCCAGCGAATCAAGTTTAGATTTCCTAGAACCCTATCTTTGGGAAATTTTGGGGTTTTGGGGTTTTTGTCCGATTCGTTCTGTATTGTTGATTAATCCATGATGGGTATGATTAATCTTAGAATTATTCATGTGTTTAACATCATTTAATCCATTGTTCTTCTCCGAATTAAGGTATATTTCTTGATTTTCCTTCGAGTTGACTTTTTGGGGGGTTCGTTCTGGATTTCGTTTTCCATCCGTTTTTGATGAATCGATTGTTGTTAAATGATGTTTTTAAACATATCATATGGATGGAATATCCATATTTCAGTTGGGAATTCCATTTTCATGTTTTGTCGGGTCCATTCTTGTTCTTGACCGTTTTGGGGGAAACCCTTGAACTCTCATCGTTTGTTACTTGAATTCAGCGGATTTGGGGTCGTACTTTGGAATTCATTTTCGTTGTTATTGCTGTCGTTCGTAGTTTATTGTTGTGGGTTGTCGTTCGGCAGAGTCGGCGGGTTCGTAGTCGGTCCGAGTCTCCTCATTTCGGTCGATTCTCCGCGTTGTGATTATTCGAGGCAAGTATCTTGCCCATACATTGCATGTTTTGTAGGCATAATTGTTGGTAAATGATTTTATGTAAAATTCGGATGTTTAATGAATGTTAAAAAAGTATCGGTATGTTCTCAATAAATGTTGTCTTTCAACGATAACTCGGATGCTTCGTGAGTAAGTGTGTTTTTGGCCTATGTGTGTTAACTCCGTTGGTTGAAAGACTTATGATCACATTTAGTGAATGTAATAAATCGTAATCATTTACCGAGGATAACGTGTTGTTATGTGTGCTTGTTCGGTGAATATGTGATGGGTGATATTGGTTGTTACTCCTTTGAAAGGAAGGTGTGATGCTTAATGTTGCTTGGCTTGATAGTTGATTATTGTTGTGTGCTTGTTGTATGTGATGTGCCTCCGGGTAGGATTGTTGAATCTCCATGATACATACTTGCTAGTATGGGTCGGGCGTGGCCATAATCCACAGGGTATGTCTTGCAGGGACTCCGAGGTTCGGGGCTTGCTAGCCCGATACCGGGGATAACTTGTGTGGTTTTCCATCGGGTATGTCTTGCGGGGACTCTGAGGTTCGTGGCTTGTTAGCGCGATGCCGGGATAACTTATGGTTGTGATTTGGTTATGAATGTATCTGTGCTTGTGGTCACGTGACTGTTGTTACGGTGGCATGTGATTTGGTATGGTTTTCTATTGGGTTATTCACTCGGGTATGTTCTGCGGGAGCATCTGAGGTTCGTGGCTTGTTAGCATGGGACACGAATAATCCTTAAGAATTTGTGTTTGATGATTTGGGTCTTGGACCCCGTGTTTTGTGAATTGGTTCGTGGACCTCGAGTGTTGTTATCATAATTGTGTTTTGGGAAAAGGACTTTTGGGCTGTGTCCCTAAACGTTTTCAAAACTCCCGAGATCGTAAAATGTTTTTACAAGATGTATATCGGGTTTACCCCTATCTTTCGATTTAACCGTTTTGATCAAGTGATTTACCTCGGGAAGTATGTTTCTGATTTATAAGTCCTTGGAGTATAATATGTATGGCTTGTTTTTGTATTTTATACTTGCACTAGCAAAACAGTGGAGTTTTGCTAACCCCCGAGTATTCGGGGGGTGGATGTCAGTCTTTGCATTCAGGTTTTGGGGAGCAAAACACAGGGTCAACACGAAGGATGATGAAAGATGATCGATACTAATCACATGAGGGCCCATACATTATTGTTTGGTTTAGTTGTATTTTATTTCCGCTGCAGTATTATTTCCCATTGTACGGGATTGTGTTTTATTCGACCCCTGCGTGGGCATGTAATGCGTTTGAGTTGTATGTATTTATTGAAAGAACAAATCGGTCTACTGAGTCATTTGAGCCTTAAAGGCATTGTTGAGATGTTCGATGTTGTTACCAACCTGGTAGATCCTTGAGGAAAGGTTCTACGGTGTGTAATATCCTTAAGCGGATTGGGGATGTTACATCATTGATGACACATGTTGACAACTTATTTTTAATTTTTTTTTGCTCGTGACCTTGTCATCGGTCCCACAGGAATCTACAGTTGTTCTTCTGATTGATTGACTGCATGTTAACTCACATTATAAAGTCTAGACCTGATTAACATGCATATAGTCTATGTCAGTTTTCATAGCTTCCCGCTGTAATATCCTAGATTTTCAGTCTAATTTTTTCGCGTTATTTTATCTGAGATATATTGGATAGCATGGTGTCTATACAGTATGGATAAAATAATTCGAGAACTGAGACATTTGTATTAGTATAATCGACGTAGTTGGTCGACAATTATATTTGAGGATATCGTGTTTGTGCCTTAATTTTGATATTAGGTATATCATATGAGAATATTGTAGGGATGAGTATACATATATAGTATGTTGAGAAGACAGGCAGGAGCAGTTATAATTGGCTAAGTACATAGGCCATTATGCTAAGTTGAAAAGCTAATGTACGCTAATATGCTAAGTGTAGCGTACATTACATGACATGCATTGCGTACGCTAAGAGAGGAATCAGACAGGAAATATATACCTAACATGTGGAGCCCAGAGAACGGTTGGCGTGCGGAAAGACAAGTCAACGAAGAAGTTAACGTACGTTATGGATTGCACATTATGTACGCCAATTGGGTATATTACTATATCAAGTCAACTCTGAGTTACATATGCTATGACATGGGCTTTGCATACGTAAGTCATTGAATGAAATGAGGCGGTAGCCTCTGGACTGGTGTTGCGTACGTTACCAAGGTTGGATAGTGGATGTCATGTGTTGTTGCGTACGTTAGGTGTTGCATGTTGTGTACGTAATGTCTGAAGTTTATAAGTATGTGAGACCTTCGTCATTTCAGCATTTTGAGGACTTCATCTTCATTTTCCGTCCCTCTTCATTTCTAAATGATTTCCAGATGCTCTAACTTGATTATGAGCTTGATGGCATGGATTGGAACTTCGGACTTAAAGTTGTTGTTGATTCTTGTGGTGTGTGATTGTGTTGTTCATCTTCAAGAGGTATGTTGGTTAATCCTTCTCTTCGTTCTCGGATTTCTGATGTTGTTATTGACGATTACTTTTTATGATGATAGATTATGGAAGTATTGTTAATATTAGTGGTGTTTCATGGAGTTCGTGTTGAAAAAAATGATGATATATTGATAATTGTTGGACTATGCGTTAATATGGTGGTTTAGATTTTAAAACACATATTAGATTATGTTGTTTTGATGATTATGAACAAACTAATATTAATTGAACGTGGTTATGAATTAATTCACGTTCTTGACTAAGTTTTTGGTATATATTACATGATTAAGATGATTATATGTTGAACTGTTAGAGGAAATAAGATTTAGACATTTTCTGGAAAGAATTATACACAAGGTTCAACTTTTAAAAAATTACCACTGATTCTTGAAACGTAACAGTATAATAGAGCATCGAATTAGCCTTTTAATGGTCCAAACAGTGAGTTAATAGGAGTCCGGATGAGTGAGTTATGACCAAAATAGCAAAAACTATATTATCTGCATTCAGAGAACATGTTGCATACGTTATGGTTGAAGTTAGCGTGCGTTATCATGCCTGGACGTACGGTACGAATATGTTCAACAATCGGGAATTTCAGTTTCCAACCCTTCGTACCTGATCCCCTTTCACCCCAAGGGACCCAGACTTGACTTTTAACCCCTAAATCTCAGATTTTGAGTTGGTTTATCAAGTGTTAACATCTAGGGAAGCTTGGAACAAGGATTCTAACATAGTTGTTGATTCTTTTGCCGGATTGAGGTAATTGGTTTGAACCCTCATATTTTTGAATGTTTGAATGGTCTTGTTATATTGGGGTTGTTTAGTTCGTATCGATGGCTAGAATTGTATTATGTTAAAGAATATATATGGTTGTGATGGCATTCTTCGTGTTCTTGATGTGGTTGGTGTTTATTAATTGATGATTCGAATATACCTTTGAATTATGCCATCAAGATATTTGATTAAAGATTTGAGAGAGATATTGATTGGAATAGTTTGGTCAAGTTTGTATATTCGGTTTATTGAATTGACATATGGATGTTGCGAAAATGTGGGAAAATTGGAAAGAAGTGTATGTGTAATAAATCATGGGATTATTCTTGTTAATTGGTCGTAGTAATTCAGATGTTGTTGTTTGAATTCGGTATTGATATATTCAAGGATATTGATTTCATGTTTATTGGTCTATGGATAGATTGATGTTGTTTAGGTCGTGATTGAAGAACTATCAAGTTGGAGTACTTGTGTACCCGAATAAACTTATTGGCATATCGGTATTTGAGGCAAGTTTATACTTTTTCAATTCATAATGTTTAATGAATGGTTTTGATTTCATATCATTTATATTTCATATAGAAATGATATTATAAATATGAATTGTGAAGAAAATAGTTTGTATGTTGTACTTTGATTGGATTAAATCATAATGTATATGATTTAAATGTATAATTAATATACTTGAGTATCAAGTATATAATTTGGTGAAGAATGAGATATGAGTTATCTTTGGTCTGTGATATGGAATGCCATATATCGAGGGTAGTTTTTCGTGATGACATTGACATCGGGGTAAAGGTTTATTGAGATTTAATTGACTGTATTTCATTTGAGGTTCTTATTGTTTATTCGTTAAAGGATGTTTGGTCGTGGAAGGATATTCCTCATGGATTTGAGGTAAGTAATTATTACCCGATTATGAAGATAATGATTTTTGATGATAGTGGTGTACATTAATTTGTATTTTATGAATCGAGATTCTTGATAGTCATATGTATTGTCTATTGAGGGGTGTTGATCCCCAGGACCATTGTTTGATTATTATTCATCTTGTTGATCGTTCGTTTGGGGATGATGATCCTAGGATAGTTGTTTTAGATATTGTTGGGGTCGTGTCGATCTTTCATTATCAGTTTGTCGTTGTTCACTCTGGTGAGTCTTTTTTATCCTTATTGGATTTGTGATTCTTTGAGTTCCGTTGTCATGTTGTATCGTGACACATCTGGTCATGTGTAGGATTTTTAGCCAGGCACATATGATCATGTGTTGATATTTCCATATTGGACTGTACACATGAGACGTAGTTCCTGAGGCTAATTAGGTACATTGTCCCCGTATATCCTGAATTCTGTATATGGGTGGACATATGCACGGACACATTTCTGGATTGGGCATAGTGTGATGTCCGTATTGAGCCATATTGATTGGTTGTTCATACACCATGAGTGATTGGGTATGTTCGACGATTTGCGACTGGTTGTTCATACACCCGAGGGGTATGTTCGACAGTCGGGTTCGTTTATTTGAGATCCATTGTATGTGATTTATATAATGTATTGAGACTTTATTATCATGTATATCTGACCTTGTGGTTCTTTGTTGATCTTGTTTGGAGTTTACCATGCTGATGATATTCTCGATCGTTATTGATCATCTGTTGATCGTGTTGGAGCGTACCATGTGATGGTATTCTCGGTTGTTGTTGATATTTCATTGGTAGTATTAGAGTTTATCATATTGATGATATTTTCAGTTGTGGTCGACCTTTGGTTGGTCGTATTGATATGTAACTATTGAGATTTTGTTTTTTGCCTTGTACTTTCAAATGGAATCTTATGATAGTATTTGAAAAATATTTTTTGAAAAGTATTTAAGTATTTGAAGGATATTACCGTGTTTTCCCGTTTGGCGCGTTTGAAATGGTTGTGAACGTAATTTGTAGCCTTGTAGGTTCCGACATGGGGCCCATGATGCTGTCATATTCTTGGTTGGTTTTAGGGGTGTTACAGAAGATGGTATCAGAGCTTGGGTTTTATGAAACCCGGGCATGTGTTATGTGTCTCTACCAGTACGATAGTAGCGTGACGTTTGAAAAACTATTTTTCTGACTTTTTAGTCAAACCGATATTTGGAGGTTCTAAAATTTTTAAGATATTTTCAAAATTGCGATAATTGCGATATTGATGTATGTTAGTATTATGTTGAGACTTCGTATGGGAGTCGTATAAAAGTATCACGGGAGATCATCAGTTTCACGCACTTGTAAGTATATTTTTTTGGTTATTCGCTTGTTGCGACGATTGATTACTTCCGTGATGAGTTTGAAAATATTGGTTGAGCTGTTGTTTGTGACGGGATTGCAAGTTTTGAGGACGAAACTTATTTAGGGGTATTATGTAATATCCTGAATTTTCAGTATAATTTTTTTGCGTTATTTTATCTGATATATATTGGATAACATGGTGTCTATACAATATCGATAAAATATTTTGAGAACTGAGACAGTTGTATTGGTATAATTGACGTAGTTGGTCGACAATTACATTTGAGGATATCGTGTATCACGTTTTCTTAATTTTGATATCAGGTATATCAAATGAGAATATTGTTGGGATAAGTATACATATAGAGTATGTTGAGATGACAGGCAGGAGCTGTTATAATTGGCTAAGTACAGATGCCATAATATATGCTAAGTTGAAAAGCTAATGTATGCTAATATGGTAACTGTAGCGTATGATTGCTTATGCTAAGATAGGAATCGTACAGGAAATCTATACCTGACATGTGGAGCCCATAGAACGGTTGGCGTGCGGAAAGGCAAGTCATCGAAGAAGTTAGCGTACATTATGGATTGCACATTACGTACGCCAATTGAGTATATTACTGTATCAAGTCAATGCTGAGTTACGTATGCTATGACATGGGCTTTGCGTACGTAAGTCATTAAATGAAATGAGGCGGTAGCCTCTGGGCTGGTGTTGCGTATGTTACCAAGGTTGGATAGCGGACGTAAGGCGTTGTTGCGTACGTTAGGTGTTGCATGTTGCGTACGTAATGTCTCAAGTTTATAAATATGTGAGGCCTCTGTCACTTTGGCATTTTTAGAAGTTCATCTTCATTTTCCGTCCCTCTTCATTTCTAAATGATTTCCAGACGCTATAAACGTGATTGTGAGTTTGATGTAATGGATTGGAATTTGGGACTTGAAGTTATTATTGATTCTTGTGGTGTGTGATTGTGTTGTTTATCTTCAAGAGGTATGTTGGTTAATCCCTCTCTTCATTCTCGGATTTCTGATGTTGTTATTGATGATTACTTCATATGATGATAGATTCCATGGAGTTCGTGTTGAGAAAAATGATGATATGTTGATAATTGTTGGACCATGAATTAAGATGGTGGCTTAGATGTTAGAACACATATTGGATTATGTTGTTTTGATGTATTAATCGAACATGGTTATAGATTAACTCATGTTCTTGAATAATTTTTTGGTGTATATGACATGATTAAGATCATTATATGTTGAAGTGTGAGGGGAAATAAGATTTGGACATTTTGTGGAAAGAATTATGCACAAGGTTCGACTTCTAAAAATTACCACCTATTCTTGAAAACTCCAGGAATTCTGAAACATAACGGTACAATAGAGCATCGAGTTGACTTTCTAATGGTCCAAATGGTAAGTTAATCGGAGTCCGGATGAGTGAGTTATGGCCAAAATAGCAAAAATTATATTGTTTGTATTCAGAGAACACATTTTGTACGTTATGGTTGAGGTTAGCGTACGTTAACATGCCTGGACGTATAAATATGTTCAACAATTGGTAATTTCTCTTCCCAACCTTTCCTACCCGATCCCCTTTTACTCCAAGGCATCTGGACTCGATTTTTAACCCCTAAATCTCAAATTTTGAGTTAGTTTATCAAGTGTTAACATCTAGGGAATCTTGGAACAAGGATTCTAACATCATTGTTGATTCTTTTGCCGGATTGAGGTAATTGGTTTGAGACCTCATTTTTTAATGTTTGAAGGGTCTTGGGGTATTGGGTTTGTTTAATTCGATCGGTGGTTAGAATCGTATTATGTGAAAGAATATATATATATATATATATATATATATGGTTGTGATGACATTATTCGTGTTCTTTATGTGGTTGTTGTTTATTAATTGATGATTCGAATATGCCTTTGAATTATGCCTTCAAGGTGTTTGATAAAGATTTGAGAGAGATATTGATTGGAATATTTTGGTTAAGTTTGTATATTCGGTTTATTGAATTGATATATGGATGTTGCGAAAATATGGGAAAATTGGAAAGAAGTGTATGTGGAATAAATTATGGGATTATTCTTGTTAATTGGTCGTAGTAATTCGGATGTTATTATTTGAATTTAGTATGATATATTCGAGGATACTGATTTCATCTTTACTGATCTTTGGATAAATTGATGTTGTTTACGTCGTGATTGAAGAACTATCAAGTTGGAGTACTTGTGTGACCGAATAGACTTGTTCGCTTGTCGGTATTTGAGGCAAGTTTATACTTGTTCGGTTCATAATTTTTAATGACTGATTTTGATTTTATTTCATTTATAATTCATATTGCAATGATATTATAAATATGAATTGTGAAGATAATAGTTTGTATGTTGTACTTTTATAGGATTAAATCATAATGTATATGTTTTAAATGTATAATTAATATACTTGAGTATCAAGTATATAATTTGGTGAAGAAGGAATGTGAGTTATCTTTGGTCTGTGATACGGAATGCCGTATATCGAGATTTTTCATGACAACATTGACATCGGGATAAAGGTGTATGGATATTGAATTGACTGTATTTCATTTGAGGTTATTATTGTTTAATCGTTCAAGGACGTCTGGTCGTGGAAAGAGTATTCCTCAGGGACTTTGAGGTAAGTAATTATTACTCGGTTATGAAGATAATGATTTTTGATGATAGTGGTGTACATTAATTTGTATTTTGTGACTCGAAATTCTTGATGATCATATGGATTGTTTGTTGAGGGTTGTTGATCCCATGACCATTGTTTGGTTATTATTGATCGTGTTGATCGTTCATTTGGGGATGATGATCCTAGGATGTGTAATATCCGGGGGTAATTTTTTCTTCGTTTCACTGTTGAGTTGTACGTATTCATTTAGAATTGTACAAGTGTTGTTGTTTTGGACCGATACAATGTATATTGTATTGGGAAATTTCGGGATCGATATATTTATACTTGTCGTCGGTATTGTTTCGTCGTTTGGATGTTGCTTGGAGAGTTTGGATTTTTGGTTAAGTATACTAGCCATAATGTACGCTACATGTGTAACATTACGTACGCTATGGGACGAGTATTACATACGTTAAACCTGCAGGGTTACGTACGTAATGAGTGGTCGGTTGTAGGGACCTTCCTCGTGGTTAACTTTCGGCTGGTAGTGTAATACCCGGTTGTAATTCAGTAATTATCATTCAGTAATTGTCACTCAGTAATTTTAACTCATTAATAATCATTCATCATTCATATTCAATCATTGTATTCACCGTTCAGAGTAATTTGTATCGTGTATTAGTTATTATTTGTCTTTCTACCTAGTTAGAGGATCGAGCCGTGTTTATCATATTTGTCATTTTCGTAGTGGGCTGTGTGTGAGGAGTAGCGCACGCTACTTACTCTCTTTAGCGCGTGCTAATTGAGTACGGGTAGCGCACGCTACCTCTCAGCATTAGCGCACGCTAATGTGGTTCAGGCAGACAGTCCAGAAGGCACTAGACTGCAGTCGAGTTGTAGTAGCACACGCTACAAATGGTAAGTTGCACGCGCTGGCAAGTTCGGATAGCGCACACTATGCTATCCGTGTAGCGCGCGCTAAGGTCGATCAGGCAGAGTCCAGTGGGTACTGGACTGAATTGGAATAATTCATAGCGTACGCTATGAGTAGATATTAGCGTACGCTAATGGTGTAGTAGCGCACACTGAGTTTTGGGTGTAGCGTACGCTATCGCGAGCAGATCAGAGAACAGGAGGTTCTGGACTTCAGTCACTGGGCATCAGATATCAGTTAGCGCACGCTAACTTTTTGGGTTAGCGCACGCTATCGGGAAGACGTTAGTGCACGCTACCAAGTTTATAGCGTACGCTAACGAGGCAGTCGGAGGTCACTGGACTATCCGGTTAACCCGTTAGCGCACGCTACATATCAGGATATAGCGTGCGCTAAGCTGGGACCAGTATATATTGGACAGTGTAGTCCAGATTCGTCATTTATCATTTCACTTCATTCCTTCGGTGATTTTGGGCGATTTCGGATGTTTTGGAGAGATTTCTCCGAGCTGAATCCATCTATTATCATATTCATTCTTATTATTGGGATTAATCACCATTTCATCCTCTCCAACAAATCAAATCAAGGTAATGATTTCTTGGATCTAGAATTTCGGATTTTCAGTATTTTCCTTTCGATCTCTTCGTGTAAGCTTGCTATTATGTTGGAATATGTTAGATATAGACTATCTACCTTGGATAAATGTATTCCTACGGATTTATTGATGTGTTTTTCGGATTTGATGAATATTTGGAGAATTAATTAATAACACTTGATGTTGACTTTGGTTATTTTTTAGGGTTTCCGATTATGGTTGTCGTAACCGTGAATTGTGGTTTCCTATTAGATTATTGATATAATTGAAGGTGTTTTGTTGGATTGAATTACTCATTTTGGAGTTTGGTTTCGATATATTTGGGATTGGTTATAATCAAAGGATGATGTTCACTAAGTGTTTGTTTGAATGCCTCAATGAGTTTGGATATTGTTGTGTCGATCTTTGAGTTGGTCATGATTCATGCTTGATACGTATATTAAGCGGATTATTGGTAATTGTGTTATTCAAGGTTGTTCGAGCGACCGACATCTTAATTTTAGGACGTTTGTTCGAGGAAGGACATTCTTCACCGGTGTTGTGTAAGTTAATTCTTACTCGGTTAAAAGGATACTCATTCCTTTCGTTGTTGTTTATTCATAAATTATAATTCATTCATAGTGTAATAATCATGTTGAGACTTGTAATTATCAAACTAATCATTCAATTTGCGAGGAACGACGGTTCCAATCATTTCAATGAGCTATCATTCATTTCATTATTATCTCATCTTGGTGAGTCATTCTTGATCCTTATCGAATTGTTATTCATTAATGTTCATTGGTCACTTTCGCTCTTGTAGCCTTCTAGGTTCATATTGCGTGGCCGGGTGGGGATGTGTGGAAATTTTAGTTGGGCACATGATAGTCATGTGATCGGGTTCACCGACACAATGGACTGTGCACACGGTAACGTACCTCCGTGAGACTAATTAGGTAGATGGGCGGGTGTGTCCGGACACTCGTCTTGTGCACTTGCACATACCATTACGGGCGTACTATGATGCCTCTCTTCAGATTAATTTCATAATTAAGATATATCATGATTGTGTTTATTCAACTCTTGAGGATTGTTGTTCTGTGTAACTGACCTCGTCGGGGGATGTTGTTTTCAGGTCATGGCAAGGCTAAAGCACGGGCAGAAAATGTTGATGGCGAGGAGTCTCAGTGATACTAGTAGGGGGGCCCAGTCCTTTTTCAGTCATTCATGTTTCTTCATTTATATTTCCGCTGAAGATTTCTGTTTTGGATATTCATTTTCATTCAGTGTTGTATATTTTATCTTTATATAAAATATACATGTATTCTGTACTTTTTCTGGGTGTGTTGTACTTGAAACTCCTCATCGGAGTAATTAATGATATAATGTGGTTCGTAACTACAATTATATTAGTTAATTCATTAAGTTTCATTCGCCTGGTGGGTCCTAGTTGGGGGTCCACGGCACTATAATATCCGCCTGGTTTGGGGTGTTACAAAGTTGGTATCGGAGCGTGGTTTTGATTACTACCTTTCGAGTCATGTCTCATTTGAAATCATCGTTCATCAGACTAGTTTCATTGGACTTTCGCGTCACGTGTGATATGTGGAAGAGTCAAGCCCCTCAGACCAAAGAACTGTAAGATTTCTGACGCCATGGTATAATTTCTGGCAATAAGAATCACTCATTCATCATTCAACAGTCAACAATCCTCAATCATCATTTTCATTTTTGATCATATCGATCATGTTAACTCATTAATCACTCAGTTCATTTCATTGCTCAGTTGTTGATCTTAATGATCGTATCATTAATCTTGTTAACTTGTTCAAGATAATCATTTCAAGAATTTCTTCAAATAATCATGTCACCTCAGTTGATCATTCATGTAATCATTGTATTAGAGCGCGTACGCTCATTATTATCATTTCATGACGTAATCATAATGCGGTATTCATGTGAGATCTATAACTATCATGTGATTTTCCTACTTTAGTATGGAGAGAGCTGGCAGAGGACGCGGGGGAATAGGCCGCGGTGCGGGCCGAAACCCGAGAGCTCGTGTGAATACACGTGCGAATGTGAGGAATAATGCAAATTCATCGAGCAGAGACGCTGCCACTCATTCACCTAGAAATGATCATTCACTGTCAGGTAGTCGGGCTGATCCACTCGCTTTTATGCAGGGCATGATGGCCCAGATGACTCAGATGGCACGTCTTATGGAGAGGATGCAGAAATCAACCGCTAAGAATCAGCAGAATCCTCCGCTGCCACCTCAGGGGCAGGAGAGGGGTGTGAGCAGTATCATTGGCGACATCTCTCGCCAGAGACCACCTACTTTTGAGGGCTCATCTGAGCCGGCGGATATTGTTCACTGGCTTGAACATTTCGAGAAATTTTTTGCTATGGTGGAGTGTCCCGAAGGACACAAAGTTTCAGTTACGACTTACTATCTGGGTAAGAGTGCTCATTCATGGTTGTTATCGTTGATGCCCACTGACGGATCTTGTACTTGGGATCAATTCAAGACTCTCATGATGGAGAGGCATTTTCCGACCCCACTCAGAGAGGCCAAGTTATTAGAATTACTCATTCCCGACCCCTCGGCGGAAGATGATGTTTTCGCCACCACCGAGAAATTTCAGGAGCTACTTCCTTTCGCCTCGTCTATTATTCACTTAGAGGCGGACAAGATCAAGTATTTCAGTAAGAGGTTGAAACCTCGTATGCGGATGCAGTTGCTTAATCACAGTTGCACCACTCTGGCCGAGTTCATCGAGAAAGCTCTTACTTATGAGCTTACTGCTAAGGAAATTGCTAAGTAGCAACCTTCATCTGCTAGCAAGAAGTCAAAGAATCGTAATCAGTCTGAAGGCAGTCAGGCAACTTTCAAGAATACTCATGCGGGCTCTACTTTTTATGAGCGACCTCCTATGGCGCCTAGACCCACATAATCTCAGTCCCGAGCGGCCAGTTCGGCCTTCACCTGTTTAAACTGTGGAGAACTTGGTCATTTCAGCACCAAGTGTCCGAGGCAGACTATCACGTGCAATAACTGTGGGATTGCTGGGCATAAGGCCCGTTTTTGCCGAAGGGACTCCAAACCTACTCCGGCATCATCTCAGGCCCCGAAGCAATCAGCTGTTCATAATCAGGCCAGTCAGTCTCCGTCGTTTAAGACGACATGAGCAAACAATGGCGGAACCCATAGTCATCAGACAGGAGCGTCCGGTGCGGGGACTAGCAAGCCCTGAATTTATGAGATGAAGAGGACCGACGATTCGGAGGCCCGGATGATCTTAGGTACACTCAAAATTCTATCTCAACATGTGTGTACCCTTTTTGATACTGGTGCATCGCATTCATTCTTTTTCTAGTCATGTTTGAGTAGACTACGTCTGGGTAGTGCTACTAGTTGTGAGCCTTATGTCATTGGTTTACCTGATGGTAGAAGAATTATCGGAGATCGTGAGATTAAGGATTGTCCGATTCAGATTCATGGCCGTGATTGGTCAGCAGACCTAATCGTGGTGGATTTACCTAGAGATGATGTTATTTTAGGCATTGACTGGATGGATCGTCACAATGCCATCATTAGTGTCCGTAAGCGTATGGTCACTATCATTTCAGACGATGTGGTCAAATGTGTATTTTAGGGAGGTAATCCCAGTTGTTCCGGGAGAGTCATCAACTTGATAAAAGCAGTGAAATTACTCAGTCAGGGGTGTGTTGGTTATTGGTGCTATAGACCAAGACAGAGAAATCATCAATAATGTTGACGGATATTCCGGTAGTGAGAGAATATGCCGATGTATTTCTAGACGAGTTACATGGTTTGCCTCCGCAGAGAGATGTGGAATTCACGATTGAGTTAGAGCCTGGTACGTCTCTAATATCGAAGGCACCGTATTGGATGGCCCCGAACGAAATGCAGGAATTGAAGAATCAATTGGAGGATTTGACCGAGAAAGGTTATATCCAACCGAGTGCGTCCCCGTGAGGAGCACCAGTGTTATTTGTCAAGAAAAATGACGGTTCATTTCGTTTGTGTATTGATTATGGGGAGTTGAAGAGAGTGACGATCAAGAATAAATATCCTCTACCCCGTATTGATGATCTCTTAGATCAACTTCAGGGAGCTTCACTATTTTCCAAGATCGACTTAATATCTGGATATCATCAGTTGTGAATTCGAGAGTCGGATATCGCAAGGACGGCGTTTCGAACACGCTATGGTCATTATGAGTTTGTGGTAATGCTGTTTGGGTTAACTAATTCACCTGCAGTATTCATGGAATTAATGAATCGAGTTTTCGCTCTCGCCCCCCAGGACGGTGAGCTTTTGAGTATGATCAACGAGATGGGATGGACTCGTTTCACTTCGCCACCCTAGCCGGTCGTGATCTCTATCGTCCAGGAGTTTTACGCCAGTGATTTATTACGACATATTCAGGCGGGGCAGATGATGGGGCAAGCAGATACTCGGACTCAGGTCGTCGTCCGAGGCCATACTGTGGATTTTTCGGTGACCGCAATTCGGAGACTATACGAGCTGCCAGTGGTAGACGAGACGGAATATACGCGGATTATGAGTAGCCTCACGAGGGAGGCTCTGCTTGAGGCACTCACACAGCCCGGGTCCGTCTGGGAGACGTGCGCCCAGGGTTCTTCAGCCTTCTATTTTAAGAGTTCGCACCTCAGTCGGCTCGGGCGAGCTTGGTTATACTTCCTCTGTGCACGAGTCGATCCTACCTCGCAGATCCGCTCGGTCTTACTCTCTTGTGCCCGACTACTATATGATATCACTACCGGACTCAGATTCGATGTGGCCCCAAATCTGATCCGATCTATCCTTCAGTGCATTCAAGGAGGGGCCAAGACAGGGCTGACGCACCCCTGTCTCATTTGCGCTCTATGCCGCTAGTCGGGCATGACTTGGTCGGATCATGAGCCAACGCTAGCACCCCAGGGTCCGATAGATCATCGCATT
This sequence comes from Orobanche coerulescens, assembly GCA_033398695.1. Taxonomy (NCBI): domain Eukaryota; kingdom Viridiplantae; phylum Streptophyta; class Magnoliopsida; order Lamiales; family Orobanchaceae; genus Orobanche; species Orobanche coerulescens. The sequence goes on along the minus strand of CM065807.1, from coordinate 178,243,602 downwards.
ATTTCTCACTTTGACCAGTGGGGTGGAGCGCCGGCACATGCTCGGGGACAAGGATTTCTTCTTCACGAGCCACATGAGCAGTCCCCCGAGCCTCTTCTTCTGACCCATGAGCAGGCGGAGTCCAGCCCGCCGCCCGAGAGAGAGCACCTTCAGGCAATGTTCGACAGCCTGAGAGAGGAGATGCGGAGAGAGAGAGAGAGTCATCTAGCTGCTGTGGGAGAGGAGAGGAGGAGAGTTTTAGAGAGCCATCTAGCTGCCCTGAGAGAGGAGATGCGGACACAGAGAGAGAGAGAGCCTCCTCACAGCTGTCCGGGAGGAGATGACAGAGCAGGCCCGCTGGGCCAATCGACGTGAGGAGAGCGCTTGGAGGCGAGGGATGCTTACCATCAGGACTACCTTGCTGCGTGGACGAGCCATATACTGCACCTGGACGGGCCATTCATCCCACCAGTTAGGCCATAAATACCACCCTCCTCGCCGGACGAATCCGGCACCAGTTCCTGAGCTGACATTAGGGGAGTACTTGACCTTTTCTCTTATTGCATATTACTATCTGTGTCCATTGAGGTCAATGTACGTCCTAAGTTTGGAGGGGGGGTTACTTTCTGTTGCTTGTCTTGATTTTATTTGCATTCGTGAATTTTACGTGCTTCCTTGTGTAAAACTGATGATATGATACTGATTTCTTTTTGAAGAAACAGTTGACTTTTGGTCGAGCTGCAGTCAACGATATTTGTTTCTTCATGAACGATTGATTAGCACTAAAAATGGTTACTTTGTGGAATCAGTGTCCTTGATGTGACTCACTTATACGATACTCGTATTATTCTTTGAGATTTTCAGAGTAGTATTGATTAAGTTGACCACTATGGATTTGCACGATCATTCACGATACTTATTATTTGAAACTAATTTTGCTTGAGGACAAGCAAAGGCTCAAGTTTGGGGGTATTTGTTATATGTATTTTTATGCGCTTATTTATCATTATTTTATATCTATTTTTACATCTAAATCTGCATAAATGAGCTTTTAATGCACTATCTTTATATGTTTGAAGGAAATTAGAGTCCGGAAGCCTAAACGATGAAAAACGGGCGAAAACGACAATTTCTAGTCAGGGGCCATGGCACGAAGAAGCTGAGCCGCGGCACACACATGATCCTTCGATGCTTGCTTCGCCTCTTCGTTGTTTTGTTTTGTTTAGCAACTTTAATCATCAAAACATTATTAATTTATATATGGAACAAAATGTTCCAACAATCTCCCCCTTTTTGATGATTACAAAACAACAATACGCCAATGGGATTTACCTGCAAAAAGACATATATATATATATATATATATATGTCTTTACAGACCAAAGTTTTCGACTTTGTCCGTTTCGTTAGAATTTTCTCCCATTTCTTTTTCGACTCCTTCTTTTCTTTTCTCGTTTTCTTTTCTCATTTTCAATTTTTTCATCGTCTTTTTGACGTCTCCTCATTTTTTTTTCTGTTATTTTCGACTTCTCCTTTTCATTTTTTGATTTTCTCCTCCTTTTAGGGTTAATCCCATTTTTGACTTGTTTTTCTCCTTCTCCATTCTCTCCCCTTTTTGTTTTCATCAAAAAGTGGATAAAATATCAATTGAAATAAATAATATTAAAATATAAAATATGCATGATACAATTTATGAATAATTGCATAAAGGGTAAAAACTCCCCCTGAGAATAATATCTCTCCTAAAAAAATACTCCCCCTGAGTAAAATACAAAAATCAATTTTTGGGGATCCAACCTATATTTGGTTTTTGTTTCGAGACATAAACAATATTTGAAATATTTGTTCCTTTAGGAACCCAAATTTTCTTAATTTTTATCGTCCGGCGAGGACTTTTGCAATTTGAAACGTGATACCTGATTTTCAAACACTTTTCGCAATGGGGTATCTTGAAATTAACGGATTCATTTTTCGAACGTGGTTTGAATCCTAACCCCTCTTTATTTAGAGTATATTTTTGAACACCAATCATTTGTTCAAATTTCTCGTTTCCACACGAGAATTTTTTTGTCAAAGATTTAAGCTCGGTTTGAATTTTAGCGAAATCATTCTTCAAAATATTTTCATTTTCAATACACTTTGAATGATCGATTTCAACAAATTTTCCCTTCTCGATAATTTTGGAATTTTCAATTTCCAAAGATTTAATCTTAAACTTAAGGGATTTTATTTCGGATAAAGCATTTTGAAAATCCGTATGTAATAATTCAAATGCATCAAAAAGTTCATCACGGGAGGATGTACTAACCTGACTTTCGACGTCACTGTCGTCGAACGAACTCCGGTCCATAAGAGCGAGATTATTTTGATTGATGAAATCATCGTCTTCATCTTCATCGCTCCATGTTGCCACGAGAACCTCCTTTTTTGGTTTGGCTCGGCAATTCTTAGCGAAGTGGCCTGGTTTTCCACATAGTCGACAAGAATTGTCGAACTTCTTAGATTCGCTCGAGATATCCTTCTTCCTCCGGTTTAATAAGGTTTGTAATTTATTAATATTTTTGGCATAGTGTGCCATTTCTTCATCGCTTTCTTCCACTGGGATTTCTTCCTTCTTTCTTGATATCTTAGCCTTCATGGATAGCGATTTTTATTTCGGTTTCGGCTTGACATTTCGTGATTTTAATACGATCTCATAATTAATTAGCGAACCAACAAGGGCGCTAAAATCGAGCGTGTTTAGATCATTGGATTCCATAATTGCGGTCACGGTGCCGTCCCATTCGCTAGGTAGTGATCTTAAGATTTTCTTGACTATTTCACTACTAGATAATGGTTTGCCAAACGAAGCTAGTCCATTGGTGATGACCGAAAATCGGTCGAGCATATTGGTGATGGACTCGTCACCCTTCATCATGAATAACTCGTAGTCATGGAGAAGCATATTTATCTTCGTCTCCTTGACTAGAGTCGTCCCTTCGTGTGTGATTTCTAGAATTTTCCATATTTCTTTCGCACTCTCACACGATGAGATTCGATTGACCTCTTCCGGATTTAAGGCACAAAATAAGAGTTGAGTAGCCTTACAATTTAGATAGTCATTTTTCCAATCGGCATCATCGTATTCTTCGAAAGATTTGAGCGTACCGTCGGATTTGAGAGGAACTTTCGGGCCAAGGCAAATGATCTTCCAAATCTCTATATCGTAGGCATGAATAAAGATCAACATCTTTTTCTTCCATGTCAAATAATTTGAGCCATCAAAGAAAGGTGGTCGGTTGAGAGCAAGGCCTTCGACTGGAGCAAATTAAAACGCTATTGGATTTTTTTCTCCTCGGATGTTAAGCCGCGTATTGGAGTACCGCTCCGATACCAATTGTTGGTATAAAATTGGATATTTGCGCCGTTTGCGGAAGCGTAAATATAAGTGCGGGAAATAAAGGACACAAGGATTTATAGAGGTTCGGCTATAAACGAGCCTACGTCTTCTCTTGGTATCTATTTCTATAAGATCAAGATAAAAACCTCTACGCCTCTCTTCTATCGGTCGAGGTATAACCGTTACAATCACGTCTTCTATCGGTCCGTGATAAACCGCTCGTACTTGTCTTTGCGTCGGTCCAAGTTAAACTGTTTTCCTTTTCTATCGGACAAGGAATCAACCGCTCTAGCTTTCTATGGGTACTAGATAAACCTCACTTAGATATCTATTGTGATTCTAATAATGCCGGATCCTTGATCCTAATTACACCGAATCCAATCGTATCTTTTCTTTTACCACTCGTGTATGTTTTAGTGAATTCTCACTCAAACACTTACAATTAAGCTCAATATCAACAACAAGAATGTGTATAATAATATCACAAGTATAGACAATTTGCTCAAGGTTGTTGTACTCAAACAATACCATAGGGATGGTATTTATAGGCTCCATCATCAAACTAGCCGTTAGCTGCCAAACTGCTCATTACGTACGTTATCATCTCCTTATTACGTACGCAAGCCTCGTTACGTACGTTAACCACCAAGGGTTACGTACGTAAGCATCTTCCAGTTCCAGTCCAGGGAGTTTCTGTAACACCCCGAGATATTCGGAATAATTACAGCGCCGTAAACCCTTTAGATAAGGATTTACAAGGCTAAATTTAGAAGAAGTGTAAAAAACAATACAATCGAACAACTGAAGTTCAAATACAGATTTGATTCAACCGATCAAATGAGTTAACTTATACAACCATATCGAATTGACTTATTAAAACAGACGTACTCGAGTACTAAATGAACCAAGACGACAAATCACAATAACAATAACATCAATCACATCACTGAGCCATTCCATCATCCTGTCGGTACTGTGGTTGCCTCCCCGCTCCTCGGCTACCTGAACATCAAAACAATGTCCACCCCCGAAGGGGTTAGCAAAACAATGCTAGTACAAGTATCATCATACAATAAATCATCAATGCATCATAAAACATGCAAAACGGACTTCCGCCACCGGAATCCAACAATGCGAATCCTCACGATTCCATCAACACAATACAAGGTAATCCAGCGATCCAGCGCCCTCAGCATAGATCCCCATGATGATCCCGTCGGACCAACGCATGGTGGAAAACCCGTCCAATGATCCAGCGCCCTCAGCATAGATCCCCATGATGATCCCGTCGGACCAACGCATGGTGGACATTCGATCCAGCGCCCTCAGCATAGATCCTCATGACCCCTCTCGGATCATTTATACCATAATCAATCAATTATGCATACACATATGCATTTCAATATGTTCATCAATACGAACAAACAACAACGAATATCACGAAAATTTCCAGAAATACTTTCCATATTCAACAATATGAACAAAACCACAAGCATGATAAATCGAACTCGACATATGATACTTGCCTCAAAAATGGCAAGGACGAAACACTTCAATGATCTTGACACACTCGAAGGCCACCTCCTTCGATCAACGTAACAAGCTCGAACCTTAACAAAAGGAACGATATACAAATCATCTCAAGTCGAACGATGGCCTAACAATTCGGTCTACGGCCGAAAAGCTCAAAATAAACAATCTGCCTGGACTGCTTAGCGTGCGCTACGTACTCTACGTAATGTGCGCTAAGCCGGCCTGTTAGCGTACGCTATCGTATAAGACTAGCGTGCGCTAGCTACGAACTGACAGTTCGAATCGGCTGATACATAACGTACGCTACGTACTTTCTGTGTGTTAACTGAACCCCGATAGCGCACGTTAACTCACATATGTTAGCGTGCGCTAACGTTGCATGGCAGCATACTACTAACGGAAAAACTGGGTTGAACATGGTGGATTCATGAATTCTATGATGATACAACAAGTCATCCTCAAGCATGTCATGCTAATAAGGTTTTGTGGAAGTTCCATGATCATGAGGTACAAATATAGGGATAATCAACTCAACATCATAATCTTATCTTCGATCTTCAAGAAATATTCTAAGTTCCGATTATTCCAAGTCCCAAAACATATGATTCCTTACTTAAAACATACGAACTAGGTAATCTCCGATTTCTGATCATAAATCGATTTGAAAACGCTTAGGAGTCCATACTACTAAGATGGTTCAAAGGTTCATACGATGAATAAGTGTCGAAACGTTGAAAATATCCTTCTAACATGTGATGACCGATCATAAACGAAATAACTGGCTATCTAAACATGATCAGACGTCCTTAAAAACATTACTAACATCGGTGAAGAATCACCTACCTCAAAGTAGTGAAGAACACGGAGGAAGTCGAAGCAATCCAACACCGAAGGCTTGAACACCGATCTCCAACGATGTATGATCTTCAATCACGAGCTAGGGTGTTGCTATGAAGTGTTTAGGGTGAGGGAAGTTATGTTCTAAGTGTAAGAATTCGGTAAATGGGAGAAGAAAGAACTGAAATCACGAATAGGATGCTGTCCTATTTATAATAAATGTCTATTAGCGCGCGCTAGACCCTGTTCGTAGCGTGCGCTAACGGCTCACTGACTAATCTGTACTTAGCACTTAGCGTGCGCTAAGCATATACCTGTAGCGTGCGCTAAGGCGTTGACTCGGCTTTTCCCGAAAGCCATCCAGATACATCCGACACGATCCGACAGGGGTCCCCCGGCCAGATCTCACCTACCGCACGTCTCAATCAAATTGACCCTGCATAGCGTGCGCTAATGACCCTCTGTAGCATGCGCTATGAATCTACGTTAGCGCACGCTAAACATAGCTGGTAGCGTACGCTGCATGCGCAGGTTTACAATCTTTAAGTCACAACCACGAATTTAAACGCTCGACAACATCGGATTATGAAATACGGAAAATAATACTCAGATCAAGTACAATCATTACAATATCACAAGTTCCAATTACATAACAGAAATCTCGGGTATTACATCCTTCCTCCCTAAAAAGAAGTTTCGTCCCGAAACTGAAGATGAAAACAACTCCGGATATCTAGTCTTCATACTGTCCTCCGTTTCCCAAGTGGCCTCTTCGACTCCATGTCGTGACCATTGTACTTTAACCAAGTGTATTGGTTTATTCCTCAATTGTTTGATCCAGTTCTCCAGTATCTTGATTGGTCTCTCTTCGAAGGTGCCATCATTAGCTATCTCGATCTCGTCGAAATCAATGACGTGACTGGGGCCCGGTACATACTTCCGCAGTTGGGATACGTGAAACACATTGTGAACGTGACTCAGCGATGGCGGTAAGGCCAACCTGTATGCTAAATCTCCAACTCTCTCGAGGATCTCAAATGGTCCGATATTTCTCGGACTAAGCTTGCCTCTCCTCCCAAAACGGAAAATCCCTCGTGTAGGAGACACCTTCAATAGTACATGGTCCCCAGTGTCGAACTCTAGAGGGCGACGACGTACATCCGCATAAGACTTCTGTCGACTCTGGGCAGTCAACAGTCTTTCTCGAATCAAAGCTATCTTCTCTTGAGTCTGAATAATCAATTGCGGTTCCGTCCCGATCAAATCCGAAGAATCATCCCAACATAGGGGTGATCGGCATCTTCTCCCATACAAAGCTTCAAATGGTGCCATCTTAATTGAAGCATGCCAACTATTATTGTAGGTGAATTCAACTAATGGCAGATGAACTTCCCAATCAGTTGACCAATCCAAAGCACAAGCTCTAAGCATGTCTTCTACAGTTTGAATAGTCCTTTCGGACTGACCGTCCGTTTGGGGATGATAAGCCGTACTAAAATTGAGCTCAGTCCCCAAAGCCCTGTGAACTGCTTTCCAAAAATGTGACACGAAGCGACCATCTCGATCCGAAATAATGGTCTTTGGCGTCCCATGCAATCTGACTATCTCCGCAATAAATACTCGCGCCAATCTCTCGGGTCCCCATGTATCTTTAATTCCGAGGAAATGAGCTGACTTGGTTAGTCGATCAACTACAACCCAAATCATGTTCATTCCCGTTCTAGTCCTTGGCATACTAGTGATGAAATCCATCGAGATATCCTCCCACTTCCATTCAGGGATCGGAAGCGGCTTTAACATTCCGGCAGGTCGCTGATGTTCAATCTTAACCTGCTGACAAGTCAAACACTTCGAAACGTACTCTGCTACGTCCTTCTTCATATTCCCCCACCAGAAGTTTTGCTTTAAATCTTTATACATCTTACTACTGCCTGGGTGAATAGAATAAGGCGCGCTATGAGCTTCTTTCAAAATTGTCCGTCTCAAATCATCATCCTCGGGAACGCAAAGTCGACTCTGAAATCTCAGAACTCCATCGTCTTGTATCACGAATCCTGGGGCTTTTCCTTTCTTTACTTCGTCACATAATCGAAGGATCAGGGAATCGTTCAGTTGCTTAGACTTGATCTCCTCGACTAGTGATGAAGTCAGTTCCATCACATAAAGTTGCCCTTGGATTCCTGGTGCCCATACTTCAATCCCCTCGCGGATCAGTTCTCGTTGAATACTGGTTTGGGACGTAAGTGCTTCCAACACTCGAAGAGAAACAGGTTTATGGCTCAAAGCATCAGCTACTACGTTTGCTTTCCCCGGATGATAGGGAATCTCCAAGTCGTAATCCTTGATCAATTCCAGCCACCTTCTCTGCCTCATGTTTAACTCTTTCTGACTGAAAATGTACTTGAGGATTTTATGATCTGTAAAGATCTGACAATGAGTGCCATACAAATAATGTCGCCAAATTTTCAAGGCAAAGACCACAGCTGCTAGCTCCAGATCATGAGTCGGGTAATTAATCTCGTATGGTTTCAATTGCCGAGAGGCATAAGCAATCACTGTATCCCTCTGCATCAATACACAACCTGCACTGATTCAAGCGTCCGTATACCATAAATCCGTCGCCTCTCGGCGCGCTAATATAGGTGCTGTCGTCAGCCTCCTCTTAAGTTCGTAAAAACCAGCCTGGCACTTCTCATTCCACCTGAACTTTTGAGTTTTCTGTAACAGCTGGGTGAGCGGACGAGCAATTTTGGAAAATCCCTCTACAAAGCGGCGATAATATCCAGCAAGCCCTAAGAAGCTTCGGACTTCTTTCACGTTTTTAGGAGCTTCCCAGTCCAAGATTGCCTCGACTTTCTTCGGGTCCACCTGAACTCCGTCGGTTGATATCACATGTCCAAGGAAGGTTACTTCCTTAAGCCAGAACTCGCATTTAGAAAATTTTGCGTACAACTGTTCCTTCCTCAAGGTGCTTAAAACCACACGCAAATGCTCGGCATGCTCCACCGCGTCCTTCGAATATATCAGGATGTCGTCAATGAAGACGACCACAAATTTATCCAAGTATTCCAAGAATACCCGATTCATCAATTGCATGAATACTGCAGGAGCATTGGTAAGTCCAAACGGCATCACTACGAATTCATAATGCCCGTACCGGGATCTGAAAGCAGATTTCGGTATATCCGATTCCTTAATTCTCAACTGGTGGTATCCTGATCGCAAGTCAATCTTTGAGAATACCCTTGCCCCTTGCAGTTGATCAAACAAGTCGTCGATCCGAGGTATAGGATACTTATTCTTGATCGTCATCTTGTTAAGCTCCCTGTAATCAATACACAGTCGGAGGGATCCGTCTTTCTTCCGGACAAAGAGAACGGGCGCTCCCCAAGGAGAAACACTAGGTTGGATATATCCCTTCTGTAACAATTCCTCCAGTTGCTTCTTGAGTTCATACATCTCGGTTGGCGCCATGCGGTATGGTGCCCTGGAAATAGGAGCCGCCTGTGCTCTAGTTCGATAGTGAATTCCACTCCCCTCTGCGGAGGTAACCCAGGTAGTTCGTCAGGAAATACATCTGAGAACTCATTCACAAATGAAATAGACGAGAGCTCTACTCCTTCCTCTTTCCTCATGGCATAGCACCAAAGTCCGTGACATCCCTGCTTCAGTAATTTCACAGCTTTCATTGGCTTGATCAATTTTCCCGAGCTTCCCGGTCTCCATCCTTGGAATAAGTGTTCAGATCCGTCATCAGCAATGATGGAAATGACTCTCTCTCGGTAATTCAGCACAGCTCCATAACGGTTGAGCCAATCATCTCCGAGAATTAAATTTCACCGTAGATGTCGACTACAATGAGATTCGATGGCCACTCTCCTCCCCCTACAGATACTGGGAAATCCCTAGCTTCTAGGGTTCCCACAATTTTCTCTCCGCTCGGTAATCCCACAACATAAGGTTCACAGTTATACAAGCACGAGATTTTCAAACGATTAACACAGTTCAAAGATATAAAAGAATGCGTAGCTCCCGAATCGAACAAGACACTAACTGGTTGCAAAAGGATCTGAATCGTACCTGATGCAACAGCTGTGTTCTGATCATCAGATTTCCTCATTTCGTACAGGCGCGGAGGAACGGATCCAGCACTGGATGTCTCTCTCTTCCCAGCGTTCTGATGCTGAAATCCACTCTGTTGCGTCTGGTTCACACTCGTCTCCTTCGGATCGAGCCGAGTGCGAGTACCAAAAGATCGGGTCGCATTCCCACAAAATGTTGCGCGATGTCCTTCCTGTCTACACTCGAAACAGGTCACAGCAGGCGCGAAACAATCACGTCGAACATGTCCCGCCTTGCCATAGTTGTAACACTTCTTTCCTGCGTCTGAAACAGTCGTTGCTGCCCGGAACTTCTTTCCACCTCGAGAAGGATGCGGAGGTCTCCTGGATGAATGAAAAGAGGACTGACCCTTGCGAGGTTCGCTACTCTTATCCTCCGTGAAGTTGCCAGACACCTTCTGTTTCTTTGCTTCCGTCGCTTTCTCTACTGCTGCCTCCTTCATGTCATAGGCCAACGCCTTGTCCTGATACTGTCGCAAGGTGGTACATTCAAATCCGGAGATATACTGCTGAATTTCCGGCTTCATTCGCATGTCAAAGTGAAAAATCTTCTCCGCCTCGGTCCTGACCAAGTGGCGCACATAGGTCAGCTGGTGATTAAAAGTCTTAATCACGTCCGTCACAGATGCTTCTGAATTTTGCGGTGAGAAAAACTCCCGAACTCGGGCCTCTCTAACTGGGCGAGGACAATACTGCGCTTCCATCATTAATTTGAATTCTGTCCCGTCAACATTATGCTCCTCCGGTCGAATGGCCTCCCACCAGTCGAAAGCCTCCCCGGTCAAAAGATACTGGGCGACCGGAACCTTCCTATCGTTGGGACAGTTAATCCCCGCAAAAATCTTCTCTAATTCCTTCAGCCAATGATCCCACGAAAGCGTCTCAGCGGAACCGTCAAACTTCGGAGGATGCAATTTGACCACCTCGGTAAGCCATTTATCTCCCCGATTTTCCCCGTTATGCTGCTGTCCCATCGCCGTCTGCATGCGATCCACAACTTGAGCAAACTGGTTTATCTGGGCAACCACCTGCTGAAGCACTACCGGCACGTTAGGATCTGCATTATTATTTGCCGATCCCTGCTGTCCCCTGGAATGTGAATCCGTTTGACTAGCGGCTATCTCTGGAGTAGATACCGACTCTTCTTGCCTCGCATTTCCACGTCCGCGTCCACGACCGCGTCCGCGTCCACGACCTCCTCTCAACATACTGTAAACATAAATACTCAATATCCAGGACAAACTTTCTCAAAGTACATCCATCAATGTTTACAAGACATGAATTAAATAAAACAGTAGTATTCGAGATTAGGAAACTTACAACCACAGTCCACGCGACGATGCTAGCTCAGCATTGATGTTACGAACGACCAATAATCCAATAACGTAAACAGACCCAACTAACCCGACTGCCAAGATATCCATAAATCTTAGCTCCGATACCATAATCTGTAACACCCCGAGATATTCGGAATAATTACAGCGCCGTAAACCCTTTAGATAAGGATTTACAAGGCTAAATTTAGAAGAAGTGTAAAAAACAATACAATCGAACAACTGAAGTTCAAATACAGATTTGATTCAACCGATCAAATGAGTTAACTTATACAACCATATCGAATTGACTTATTAAAACAGACGTACTCGAGTACTAAATGAACCAAGACGACAAATCACAATAACAATAACATCAATCACATCACTGAGCCATTCCATCGTCTCCGTTTGCATCGTGGTTGCCTCCCCGCTCCTCGGCTACCCGAACATCAAAACAATGTCCACCCCGAAGGGGTTAGCAAAACAATGCTAGTACAAGTATCATCATACAATAAATCATCAATACATCATAAAACATGCAAAACGGACTTCCGCCACCGGAATCCAACGATGCGAATCCGCACGATTCCATCAACACAATACAAGGTAATCCAGCGATCCAGCTTCTCAAGATAGATCCCCATGATGATCCCGTCGGACCAACGCATGGTGGAAAACCCGTCCAACGATCCAGCGCCCTCAGCATAGATCCCCATGATGATCCCGTCGGACCAACGCATGGTGGACATTCGATCCAGCGCCCTCAGCATAGATCCTCATGACCCCTCTCGGATCATTTATACCATAATCAATCAATTATGCATACACATATGCATTTCAATATGTTCATCAATACGAACAAACAACAACGAATATCACGAAAATTTCCAGAAATACTTTCCATATTCAACAATATGAACAAAACCACAAGCATGATAAATCGAACTCGACATATGATACTTGCCTCAAAAATGGCAAGGACGAAACACTTCAATGATCTCGACACACTCGAAGGCCGCCTCCTTCGATCAACGTAACAAGCTCGAACCTTAACAAAAGGAACGATATACAAATCATCTCAAGTCGAACGATGGCCTAACAATTCGGTCTACGGCCGAAAAGCTCAAAATAAACAATCTGCCTGGACTGCTTAGCGTGCGCTACGTACTCTACGTAACGTGCGCTAAGCCGGCCTGTTAGCGTACGCTATCGTATAAGACTAGCGTGCGCTAGCTACGAACTGACAGTTCGAATCGGCTGATACATAACGTACGCTACGTACGTTCTGTGCGTTAACTGAACCCCGATAGCGCACGTTAACTCACATATGTTAGCGTGCGCTAACGTTGCATGGCAGAATACTGCTAACGGAAAAACTGGGTTGAACATGGTGGATTCATGAATTCTATGATGATACAACAAGTCATCCTCAAGCATGTCATGCTAATAAGGTTTTGTGGAAGTTCCATGATCATGAGGTACAAATATACGGATAATCAACTCAACATCATAATCTTATCTTCGATCTTCAAGAAATATTCTAAGTTCCGATTATTCCAAGTCCCAAAACATATGATTCCTTACGTAAAACATACGAACTAGGTAATCTCCGATTTCTGATCATAAATCGATTTGAAAACGCTTAGGAGTCCATACTACTAAGATGGTTCAAAGGTTCATACGATGAATAAGTGTCGAAACGTTGAAAATATCCTTCTAACATGTGATGACCGATCATAAACGAAATAACTGGCTATCTAAACATGATCAGACGTCCTTAAAAACATTACTAACATCGGTGAAGAATCACCTACCTCAAAGTAGTGAAGAACACGGAGGAAGTCGAAGCAATCCAACACCGAAGGCTTGAACACCGATCTCCAACGATGTATGATCTTCAATCACGAGCTAGGGTGTTGCTATGAAGTGTTTAGGGTGAGGGAAGTTATGTTCTAAGTGTAAGAATTCGGTAAATGGGAGAAGAAAGAACTGAAATCACGAATAGGATGATGTCCTATTTATAATAAATGTCTATTAGCGCGCGCTAGACCCTGTTCGTAGCGTGCGCTAACGGCTCACTGACTAATCTGTACTTAGCACTTAGCGTGCGCTATGCATATACCTGTAGCGTGCGCTAAGGCGTTGACTCGGCTTTTCCCGAAAGCCGTCCAGATACATCCGACACGATCCAACAGGGGTCCCCCGGCCAGATCTCACCAACCGCACGTCTCAATCAAATTGACCCTGCATAGCGTGCGCTAATGACCCTCTGTAGCGTGCGCTATGAATCTACGTTAGCGCACGCTAAACATAGCTGGTAGCGTACGCTACATGCACAGGTTTACAATCTTTAAGTCACAACCACGAATTTAAACGCTCGACAACATCGGATTATGAAATACGGAAAATAATACTCAGATCAAGTACAATCATTACAATATCACAAGTTCCAATTACATAACAGAAATCTCGGGTATTACAGTTTCATCTTTTGAGTTACATACGTTAACAATTTCTTCGTTACGTACGTTAAGATTACATCACTGATGACGTCATATATCCGTTGTATGCTTTGCTGACTTTGACTCATCTAACGTTCACTTGTGTGAACTGTGTTACGTACGTTATCTTTCTTATATTACGTACGTTAGCTTCATCATATTACGTACGTTAACATGTTCCTGTTACGTACGTTAGCTTTGTTTTCTTCAGCATTTTGCACTTCGTTTTCCTTCGATGCTTGCTTCGCCTCTTCGTTGTTTTGTTTTGTTTAGCAACTTTAATCATCAAAACATTATTAATTTATATATGGAACAAAATGTTCCAACAATCTCCCCCTTTTTGATGATTACAAAACAACAATACGCCAATGGGATTTACCTGCAAAAAGTCATATATATATATATATATATATATATATATATATATATATATATATATATATATATATATATATATATATATATATATGTCTTTACAGACCAAAGTTTTCGACTTTGTCCGTTTCGTTAGAATTTTCTCCCATTTCTTTTTCGACTCCTTCTTTTCTTTTCTCCTTTTCTTTTCTCATTTTCAATTTTTTCATCGTCTTTTCGACGTCTCCTCATTTTTCTTTTTCTGTTATTTTCGACTTCTCCTTTTCATTTTTTGATTTTCTCATCCTTTTAGGGTTAATCCCATTTTCGACTTGTTTTTCTCCTTCTCCATTCTCTCCCCCTTTTTGTTTTCATCAAAAAGTGGATAAAATATCAATTGAAATAAATAATATCAAAATATAAAATATGCATGATACAATTTATGAATAATTGCATAAAGGGTAAAAACTCCCCCTGAGAATAATATCTCTCCTAAAAAAATACTCCACCTGAGTAAAATACAAAAATCAATTTTTGGGGATCCAACCTATAGTTGGTTTTTGTTTCGAGACATAAATAATATTTGAAATATTTGTTCCTTTAGGAACCCAAATTTTCTTAATTTTTATCGTCCGGCGAGGACTTTTGCAATTTGAAACGTGATACCCGATTTTCAAACACTTTTCACAATGGGGTATCTTGAAATTAACGGATTCATTTTTCGAACGTGGTTTGAATCCTAACCCCTCTTTATTTAGAGTATATTTTTGAACAGCAATCATTTGTTCAAATTTCTCGTTTCCACACGAGAATTTCTTTGTCAAAGATTTAAGCTAGGTTTGAATTTTAGCGAAATCATTCTTCAAAATATTTTCATTTTCAATACACTTTGAATGATCGATTTCAACAAATTTTCCCTTCTCGATAATTTTGGAATTTTCAATTTCCAAAGATTTAATTTTAAACTTAAGGGATTTTATTTCGGATAAAGCGTTTTGAAAATCCGTATGTAATAATTCAAATGCATCAGAAAGTTCATCACGGGAGGATGTACTAACCTGACTTTCGACGTCACTGTCGTCGAACGAACTCCGGGCCATAAGAGCGAGATTATTTTGATTGATCAAATCATCGTCTTCGTCTTCATCGCTCATGTTGCCACGAGAACCTCCTTTTTTGGTTTGGCTTGGCAATTCTTAGCGAAGTGGCCTGGTTTTCCACATAGTCGACAAGAATTGTCGAACTTCTTAGATTCACTCGAGATATCCTTCTTCCTCCGGTTTAATAAGGTTTGGAATTTATTAATATTTTTGGCATAGTATGCCATTTCTTCATCGCTTTCTTCCACTGGGATTTCTTCCTTCTTTCTTGATATCTTAGCCTTCATGGCTAGCGATTTTTCTTTCGGTTTCGGCTTGACACTTCGTGATTTTAATACGATCTCATAATTAATTAGCGAACCAACGAGGGCACTAAAATCGAGCGTGTTTAGATCTTTGGATTCCATAATTGCGGTCACGGTGCCGTCCCATTCGCTAGGTAGTGATCTTAAGATTTTCTTGACTTTTTTACTACTAGATAATGGTTTGCCAAACGAAGCTAGTCCATTGGTGATGACCGAAAATCGGTCGAGCATATTGGTGATGGACTCGTCACCCTTCATCATGAATAACTCGTAGTCATGGAGAAGCATATTTATCTTCGTCTCCTTGACTTGAGTCGTCCCTTCGTGTGTGATTTCTAGAATTTTCTATATTTCTTTCGCACTCTCACACGATGAGATTCGATTGACCTCTTCCGGATTTAAGGCACAAAATAAGAGTTCAGTAGCCTTACAATTTAGATGGTCATTTTTGCAATCTGCATCGTCGTATTCTTCGAAAGATTTGAGTGTACCGTCGGATTTGAGAGGAACTTTCGGGCCAAGGAAAATGATCTTCCAAATCTCTATAACGTCGGCACGAATAAAGATCAACATCTTTTTCTTCCATGTCAAATAATTTGAGCCATCAAAGAAAGGTGGTCGGTTGAGAGCAAGGCCTTCGACTGGAGCAAATTGAAACGCCATTGGATCTTTTTCTCCTCGGATGTTAAGCCGCGTATTGGAGTACCGCTCCGATACCAATTGTTGGTATAAAATTGGATATTTGCGCCATTTGCGGAAGCGTAAATATAAGTGCGGAAAATAAAGGACACGAGGATTTATAGAGGTTCGGCTATAAACGAGCCTATGTCCTCTCTTGGTATCTTTTTCTATAGGATGAAGATAAAAACCTCTAGGCCTCTCTTCTATCGGTCGAGGTATAACCATTACAATCATGTCTTCTATCAGCCCGTGATAAACCGCTCGTACTTGTCTTTGCGTCGGTCCAAGTTAAACCGTTTTCCTTTTCTATCGGACAAGGAATCAACCGCTCAAGCTTTCTATGGGTACTAGATAAACCTCACTTAGATATCTATTGTGATTCTAATAATGCCGGATCCTTGATACTAATAACACCGAATCCAATCGTATCTTTTCTTTTACCAATCGTGTATGTTTTAGTGAATTCTCACTCAAACACTTACAATTAAGCTCAATATCAACAACAAGAATGTGTATAATAATATCACAAGTATAGACAATTTTCTCAAGGTTGATGTACTCAAACAATACCATAGGGATGGTATTTATAGGCTCCATCATCAAACTAGCCGTTAGCTGCCAGACTGCTCATTACGTACGTTATCATCTCCTTATTACGTATGCAAGCCTCGTTACGTACGTTAACCACCAAGGGTTACGTACGTAAGCATCTTCCAGTTCCAGTCCAGGGAGTTTCATCTTTTGAGTTACATACGTTAACAATTTCTTCGTTACGTACGTTAAGATTATATCACTAATGACGTCATATATCCGTTGTATGCTTTGCTGACTTTGACTCCTCCAACGTTCACTTGTTTGAACTGTGTTACGTACGTTATCTTTCTTGTATTACGTACGTTAGCTTCATCATATTACGTACGTTAACATGTTCCTGTTACGTACGTTAGCTTTGTTTTCTTTAGCATTTTGCACTTCGTTTTCCTTCGATGCTTGATTCGCCTCTTCGTTGTTTTGTTTTGTTTAGCAACTTTAATCATCAAAACATTATTAATTTATATATGGAACAAAATGTTCCAACAATCTCCCCCTTTTTGATGATTACAAAACAACAATACGCCAATGGGATTTACCTGCAAAAATACAAATATATATATATATATATATATATATATATATATATATATTTACAGACCAAAGTTTTCGACTTTGTCCGTTTCGTTAGAATTTTCTCCCATTTCTTTTTCGACTCCTTTTCTTTTCTCATTTTCTTTCCTCATTTTCAATTTTTTCATCAGTCTTTTCGACGTCTCCTCATTTTTCTTTTTCTGTTATTTTCGACTTCTCCTTTTCATTTTTTGATTTTCTCCTCCTTTTAGGGTTAATCCCATTTTCGACTTGTTTTTCTCCTTCTCCATTCTCTCCCCCTTTTTGTTTTCATCAAAAAGTGGATAAAATATCAATTGAAATAAATAATATCAAAATATAAAATATGCATGATACAATTTATGAATAATTGCATAAAGGGTAAAAACTCCCCCTGAGAATAATATCTCTCCTAAAAAAATACTCCCCCTGAGTAAAATACAAAAATTAATTTTTGGGGATCCAACCTATAGTTGGTTTTTGTTTCGAGACATAAACAATATTTGAAATATTTGTTACTTTAGGAACCCAAATTTTCTTAATTTTTATCGTCCGGCGAGGACTTTTGCAATTTGAAACGTGATACCCGATTTTCAAACACTTTTCGCAATGGGGTATCTTGAAATTAACTGATTCATTTTTCGAACGTGGTTTGAATCCTAACCCCTCTTTATTTAGAGTATATTTTTGAACACCAATCATTTGTTCAAATTTCTCGTTTCCACACGAGAATTTCTTTGTCAAAGATTTAAGCTCGGTTTGAATTTTAGCGAA
This sequence comes from Orobanche coerulescens, assembly GCA_033398695.1. Taxonomy (NCBI): domain Eukaryota; kingdom Viridiplantae; phylum Streptophyta; class Magnoliopsida; order Lamiales; family Orobanchaceae; genus Orobanche; species Orobanche coerulescens. The sequence goes on along the minus strand of CM065807.1, from coordinate 178,225,579 downwards.
ATCATTCTTCAAAATATTTTCATTTTCAATACACTTTGAATGATCGATTTCAACAAATTTTCCCTTCTCGATAATTTTGGAATTTTCAATTTCCAAAGATTTAATTTTAAATTTAAGGGATTTTATTTCGGATAAAGCGTTTTGAAAATCCGTATGTAATAATTCAAATGCATCAAAAAGTTCATCACGGGAGGATGTACTAACCTGAATTTCGTCGTCACTGTCGTCGAACGAATTCCGGGCCATAAGAGCGAGATTATTTTGATTGATGAAATCATCATCTTCGTCTTCATCGCTCCATGTTGCCACGAGAACCTCCTTTTTTGGTTTGGCTCGGCAATTCTTAGCGAAGTGGCCTGGTTTTCCACATAGTCGACAAGAATTGTCGAACTTCTTAGATTCGCTCGAGATATCCTTCTTCCTCCGGTTTAATAAGGTTTGGAATTTATTAATATTTTTGGCATAGTATGCCATTTCTTCATTGCTTTCTTCCACTGGGATTTCTTCCTTCTTTCTTGATATCTTAGCCTTCATGGCTAGCGATTTTTCTTTCGGTTTCGGCTTGACACTTCGTGATTTTAATACGATCTCATAATTAATTAGCGAACCAACGAGGGCGCTAAAATCGAGCGTGTTTATATCTTTGGATTCCATAATTCCGGTCACAGTGCCGTTCCATTCGCTAGGTAGTGATCTTAAGATTTTCTTGACTTTTTCACTACTAGATAATGGTTTGCCAAACGAAGCTAGTCCATTGGTGATGACCGAAAATCGGTCAAGCATATTGGTGATGGACTCGTCACCCTTCATCATGAATAACTCGTAGTCATGGAGAAGCATATTTATCTTCGTCTCCTTGACTTGAGTCGTCCTTTCGGGTGTGATTTATAGAATTTTCCATATTTCCTTCGCACTCTCACATGATGAGATTCGATTGACCTCTTCCGGATTTAAGGCACAAAATAAGAGTTGAGTAGCCTTAAAATTTAGATGGTCATTTTTCCAATCGGCTTCGTCGTATTCTTCGAAAGATTTTAGCGTACCGTCAGATTTGAGAGGAACTTTCGGGCCAAGGCAAATGATCTTCCAAATCTCTATATCGTAGGCACGAATAAAGATCGACATCTTTTTCTTCCATGTCAAATAATTTGAGCCATCAAAAAAAGGTGGTCGGTTGAGAGCAAGGACTTCGACTGGAGCAAATTGAAACGCCATTGGATCTTTTTTTCCTCGGATGTTAAGCCGCGTATTGGAGTACCGCTCCGATACCAATTGTTGGTATAAAATTGGATATTTGCGCCGTTTGCGGAAGCGTAAATATAAGTGCGGGAAATAAAGGACACAAGGATTTATAGAGGTTCGGCTATAAACGAGCCTACGTCCTCTCTTGGTATCTTTTTCTATAAGATCAAGATAAAACCTCTACGCCTCTCTTCTATCGGTCGAGGTATAACCGTTACAATCACGTCTTCTATCGGTCCGTGATAAACCGCTCGTACTTGTCTTTGCGTCGGTCCAAGTTAAACTGTTTTCCTTTTCTATCGGACAAGGAATCAACCGCTCTAGCATTCTATGGGTACTAGATAATCCTCACTTAGATATCTATTGTGATTCTAATAATGCCGGATCCTTGATCCTAATAACACTGAATCCAATCGTATCTTTTCTTTTACCACTCGTGTATGTTTTAGTGAATTCTCACTCAAACACTTACAATTAAGCTCAATATCAACAACAAGAATGTGTATAATAATATCACAAGTATAGACAATTTGCTCAAGGTTGTTGTACTCAAACAATACCATAGGGATGGTATTTATAGGCTCCATCATCAAACTAGCCGTTAGCTGCCAGACTGCTCATTACGTACGTTATCATCTCCTTATTACGTACGCAAGCCTCGTTACGTACATTAACCACCAAGTGTTACGTACGTAAGCATCTTCCAGTTCCAGTCCAGGGAGTTTCATCTTTTGAGTTACATACGTTAACAATTTCTTCGTTACGTACGTTAAGATTACATCACTGATGACGTCATATATCCGTTGTATGCTTTGCTGACTTTGACTCCTCCAACGTTCACTTGTTTGAACTGTGTTACGTACGTTATCTTTCTTGTATTGCGTACGTTAGCTTCATCATATTACGTACGTTAACATGTTCCTGTTACGTACGTTAGCTTTGTTTTCTTCAGCATTCTGCACTTCGTTTTCCTTCGATGCTTGCTTCGCCTCTTCGTTGTTTTGTTTTGTTTAGCAACTTTAATCATTAAAACATTATTAATTTATATATGGAACAAAATGTTCCAACAATCTCCCCCATTTTGATGATTACAAAACAACAATACGCCAATGGGATTTACCTGCAAAAATACAAATATATATATATATATATACAGACCAAAGTTTTCGACTTTGTCCGTTTCGTTAGAATTTTCTTCCATTTCTTTTTCGACTCCTTCTTTTCTTTTCTCCTTTTCTTTTCTCATTTTCAATTTTTTCATCAGTCTTTTCGACGTCTCCTCATTTTTCTTTTTCTGTTAGTTTCAACTTCTCCTTTTCATTTTTTGATTTTCTCCTCTTTTTAGGGTTAATCCCATTTTCAACTTGTTTTTCTCCTTCTCCATTCTCTCCCCCTTTTTGTTTTCATCAAAAAGTGGATAAATTATCTATTGAAATAAATAATATCAAAATATAAAATATGCATGATACAATTTATGAATAATTGCATAAAGGGTAAAAACTCCCCCTGAAAATAATATCTCTACTAAAAAAATACTCCCCCTGAGTAAAATATAAAAATCAATTTTTGGGGATCCAACCTATAGTTGGTTTTTGTTTCGAGACATAAACAATATTTGAAATATTTGTTCCTTTAGGAACCCAAATTTTCTTAATTTTTATCGTCCGGCGAGGACTTTTGCAATTTGAAACGTGATACCCGATTTTCAAACACTTTTCGCAATGGGGTATCTTGAAATCAACGGATTCATTTTTCGAACGTGGTTTGAATCCTAACCCCTCTTTATTTAGAGTATATTTTTGAACACCAATCATTTGTTCAAATTTCTCGTTTCCACACGAGAATTTCTTTGTCAAAGATTTAAGCTCAGTTTGAATTTTAGCGAAATCATTCTTCAAAATATTTTCATTTTCAATACACTTTGAATGATCGATTTCAACAAATTTTCCCTTCTCGATAATTTTGGAAATTTCAATTTCCAAAGATTTAATTTTAAACTTAAGGGATTTTATTTCGGATAAAGCGTTTTGAAAATCCGTATGTAATAATTCAAATGCATCAAAAAGTTCATCACGGGAGGATGTACTAACCTGACTTTCGACGTCACTGTCGTCGAACGAACTCCGGGCCATAAGAGCGAGATTATTTTGATTGATGAAATCATCGTCTTCGTCTTGATCGCCCCATGTTGCCACGAGAACCTCCTTTTTTGGTTTAGCTCGGCAATTCTTATCGAAGTGGCCTGGTTTTCCACATAGTCGACAAGAATTGTCGAACTTCTTAGATTCGCTCGAGATATCCTTCTTCCTCTGGTTTAATAAGGTTTGGAATTTATTAATATTTTTGGCATAGTATGCCATTTCTTCATCGCTTTTTTCCACTGGGATTTCTTCCTTCTTTCTTGATATCTTAGCCGTCATGGCTAGCGATCTTTCTTTTGGTTTCGGCTTGACACTTCGTGATTTTAATATGATCTCATAATTAATTAGCGAACCAAGGAGGGCGCTAAAATCGAGCGTGTTTAGATCTTTGGATTCCATAATTGTGGTCACGGTGCCGTCCCATTCGCTAGGTAGTGATCTTAAGATTTTCTTGACTTTTTCACTACTAGATAATGGTTTGCCAAACGAAGCTAGTCCATTGGTGATGACCGAAAATCGGTCGAGCATATTGGTGATGGGCTCGTCACCCTTCATCATGAATAACTCGTAGTCATGGAGAAGCATATTTATCTTCGTCTCCTTGACTTCAGTCGTCCCTTCGTGTGTGATTTCTAGAATTTTCTATATTTCTTTCACACTCTCACACGATGAGATTCGATTGACCTCTTCCGGATTTATGGCACAAAATAAGAGTTGAGTAGCCTTACAATTTAGATGGTCATTTTTCCAATCGGCATCGTCGTATTCTTCGAAAGATTTGAGCGTACCGTCGGATTTGAGAGGAACTTTCGGGCCAAGGCAAATGATCTTCCAAATCTCTATATCGTAGGCACGAATAAAGATCGACATCTTTTTCTTCCATGTCAAATAATTTGAGCCATCAAAGAAAGGTGGTCGGTTGAGAGCAAGGCCTTCGACTGGAGCAAATTGAAACACCATTAGATCTTTTTCTCCTCGGATGTTAAGCCGCGTATTGGAGTACCGCTCCGATACCAATTGTTGGTATAAAATTGGATATTTGCGCCGTTTGCGGAAGCGTAAATAAAAGTGCGGAAAATAAAGGACACGAGGATTTGTAGAGGTTCGGCTATAAACGAGCCTACGTCCTCTTTTGGTATCTTTTTCTATAGGATCAAGATAAAAACCTCTACGCCTCTCTTCTATCGGTCGAGGTATAACCGTTACAATCACGTCTTCTATCGGTCCGTGATAAACCGCTCGTACTTGTCTTTGCGTCGGTCCAAGTTAAACCGTTTTCCTTTTCTATCGGACAAGGAATCAACCGCTCTAGCTTTCTATGGGTACTAGATAAACCTCACTTAGATATCGATTGTGATTCTAATAATGCCGGATCCTTGATCCTAATAACACCGAATCCAATCGTATCTTTTCTTTTACCACTCGTGTATGTTTTAGTGAATTCTCACTCAAACACTTACAATTAAGCTCAATATCAACAACAAGAATGTGTATAATAATATCAAAAGTATAGACAATTTGCTCAAGGTTGTTGTACTCAAACAATACGATAGGGATGGTATTTATAGGCTCCATCATCAAACTAGCCGTTAGCTGCCAGACTGCTAATTACGTACGTTATCATCTCCTTATTACGTACGCAAGCCTCGTTACGTACGTTAACCACCAAGGGTTACGTACGTAAGCATCTTCCAGTTCCAGTCCAGGGAGTTTCGTCTTTTGAGTTACGTACGTTAACAATTTCTTCGTTACGTATGTTAAGATTACATCACTGATGACATCATATATCCGTTGTATGCTTTGCTGACTTTGACTCCTCCGACGTTCACTTGTTTGAAATGTGTTATGTACGTTATCTTTCTTATATTACGTACGTTAGCTTCATCATATTACGTACGTTAACATGTTCCTGTTACGTACGTTAGCTTTGTTTTCTTCAGCATTTTGCACTTCGTTTTCCTTCGATGCTTGCTTCGCCTCTTCGTTGTTTTGTTTTGTTGAGCAACTTTAATCATCAAAATATTATTAATTTATATATGGAACAAAATGTTCCAACAGCCTATTTGAAGATTTCGTACTTTTTGCCTATTTACTAATTAATTCACCTAGGAATAGGAGTGTGTTATTCGCCTTAGAAAATTCTACTGACCTCGGGAGAGGCTGTAGGGTGTTTTAGAAATCTTCGCCTTCAATAAATTGGGAAATCATTTAATTCATATAAATCAAGAGTAATTCGGATAAACCGAGGTGGATTCACAATCCTAGATTAATTCCCTATTTGATCTTCATTCTTCGAACAATCGATTTTACTATTTATTCTTTTATTAATTTTCTTTAATTACTACTTGCACCTCCAATTTCATTAGTTCAAATAAAATTAGAATACGCATAAATTGGTAATTAGTAAGTCAGTCCTCGAGGGAACGATATCTTACTTAACACTTTATTACTTGCTTACGACAACATGCACTTGCGTTCACCAAAATTCGCAACAATAGTTGCGATTATTGTTATTGATATTGGTGCTTCATTATTGATGTTGCATTGGCCGATTGAAGGCATTGACATATTCAATTATCATCTTCGTTATCGGTAACCGATTAAAGGTGCCGAGACATCTGTGGTATTGTTGTTATAGATTGACCATTCTAAGGCAATCGAGGTATTGAAGTGGGATTATTGAGGATAGTTCCCATCCGTTGTGTCGTTGTTATCTATTGGCCATTATAAGGAAATCATTGTATTAAATTGGGATTATCGAGGATAGTTCCCATCCGTTGTGCCGTTGTTATCGACTGGCCATTCTAAGGCAGTTGAGGTATTTGAATTGGGACCACCGAGGACGGTGCCCATCCGTGAGTTATTGTTATCGTGTTGGCCGACTCTAGGCAGCACACTATCATTCTTGTAAAGTCGGTAATTTTGTGATCGTTGAGGGTTGAGGATTTCAAGAGTTGTGTTGTGATTGTTGATCGTGTTAATCGGTCCTAAGGGATTGTGATCTCAGGATGGTTGTTTTAAATATTGTTGGTCGTGTCGGTCTTTCATTATCCGTGTGTCATTATTCACCTTGGTGAGTCTTTTGATCCTTATTGGATGTGTTATCCTTTGAGTTCCGTTGTCATGTTGTATCGTGACATATCCGGAATAATATCTACGTTCCGATTGGTTATTGTGTAGGATTTTTATCCAGGCACTTATATAGTCATGCGTGGATGTATCCGTATTGGACTGTGCATACGAGACGTAGTTCGTGAGGCTAAGTAGGTACATTATCCCACGTATATCATGGATTCCGTATACGGGGTTGACATGTGCACTGACACATTTCCGGATCGGGCATACTGTGATGTCCCTCTTGAGCCTTATTGTTTTGGTTGTTCATATTCAATGTTGTATTGGATATGTCCGACGATTTATGACTGGTTGTTCATACGCCAAGGGGTATGTTCGACAGTCGGGTTTGTTTCTTTGAGATCCGTATTGTGATAATGTACAGCTTCGGCTGAGTGGTTTTCAGGCCATTGTGATGTTTGGTATTTCCGTTGGAGCCTTCAGGCATTATGATTCGTATCTACTCCAGTGTTGGCTTGGTTTACCTTCGGGTAATGTATTGTTGTGTTCTATATTGATGATTCGCCATTGGGCACTTATATTCTAAACTGTTGAGCAGGTACCGATCGTATGCCGTGGGCATAGTATTTCATGAATGCTCGATTCTTACTTTGGTTTGTGAGCATCTCGTACTACCATTGTTGTACTATTTATTCTGCCTTTGGATGCATATCATGTTTTTACATGTATTTGATATTCATTATCTGGATGACTGACCCCGTGGGGGCGGAACATGTTTTCATGTTTTAGGTGTTTGCGAGGAGAGAGTTGAGACACAGATGCATGACCATGGTGACGAGGCATTCGAGCGATACTAATCCAATATGTTTTGGTGTTCATGTCGGTCAGACAGTTTGGAGTACTCCAGCTTTGTCAGTTGTTGTCATTTTGTATTAACCGAGCAAGGCTCGGGGATGTTGTTGTATTTTTATTTTGGCCATGTAGGCCCACTTTTGTCGTTTAAATTCCATATCGGAATATTATACCGGATGTCATAGTAGGGACTGTGATTCCCCTATTAGTCAGTTTGTTGTATTTTGGTCGTGTTCGCCTGGTGGATCTCCTGGTGTGGGGTCCACATCAATGTAATGACCCAATGGGATTTGGGGGGTGTTACAGGATGGTTGTTTTAGATATTGTTGGTCGCGCCGAACTTTCATTATCGATTTGTCATTGTTCACTTCGGTGAGTCTCTTTGATCCTTATGGGATTTGTGATTCTTTGAGTTTCGTTGTCATGTTGTATGTGACACATCTGGAGTCATATATGCGTGCCGACTGGTCATGTGTAGGAGTTTTATCCAGGCATATATGGTCTTGTGTTGATGTTTCCACATTGGACTGTGCACACAAGACATAGTTCTTGAGGCTAATTCGGTACATTGTCCCACATATATCCTGGATTCCGTATACGGGGTGGACATGTGCACGGACACATTTCTAGTTCAAGCTTACTGTGATGTCCGTCTTGAGCCATATTGATTGGTTGTTCATACACCATGAGTGATTTGGTATGTTCGTCGGTTTGCGACTGGTTGTTCATACGCCCCAGTGTTATGTTCGATAGTCGGGTTCGTTTCTTTATGATCCATTTTATATGATTTATATAACGTCTTGAGAATTTATTATCATGTATATATGATCCTGTGGTTCTTTGTTGATCTTTTTTGGAGTTTACTTATTGATGGTATTCTCAGTCGTTATTGATCATTTGTTGATCGTGTTGGAGCTTACCATGTGATGGTATTCTCGGTTGTTGTTGATCTTTCATTGGTAGTATCGGATTTTATCATATAATGATATTCTCGATTTTGGTCAACCTTTGGTTAGTCGTATCGGAGTTTATCATGTCAATGATATTCTCGGTTGATTTATTGGTTGATCATTCTTATTGATCGTATGAGCATCTGGACTTCGCATCGATGTTCGGGACTTGTTGTCATTGTTTTGGGGTAGTTGATCTACAAATGTATTGTGTATTATTGGTTTTTATCAGGATTGGGATTTGATTGTGCGATCTGACAGACAGGATTAGGCACGGATGGGTTGTTCCATACTTGAGTTATGATGATGTTTTGAGGATTTTTGGTATTGATTGGATATAGCACAAAGGTTTGGATTTGGTTTCATTTCGTCATTTGAGAATGCGAAATGTGAATTATGATAAGGATTGTGAGATTACAACAGTAGTATTCTTACTTTGTAATTACATTGGTATGTAATTATTTATGATGATGTGATAATTATCATTGTTGAGTATTGTGGCTGACCCCATCGTGGGCTTTATTTTTTGGTACTCGGAGATCGAGCTTGTAGAGGTCGTGAAAAAGATGAGCTTCCTGGGTGATACTGGTTATGGCATATATCTCGGGAAATGAGTATTTTACTGTTCATTATATTCCGCTGCAAATGTATATTTTTAACTATATTATGCCGATTGCGTGTGTATTTTACAATGGTCTTTTGGAATTTTCAAACTTGGGTTTATTTCGTAAAACTTTTTTCCCTAAACTATTTTATCGGTACGTATAAGTGGTGACTTAACTTACGTTCTGAAACTGTTGGGACTTGGTATTTTTTCCTTGTACTTTCAAATAAAATTTTATGACGGTATTTGTAAAATATATTTTGGAAAATATTTAAGTATTTGAAAGATATTACCGTCTTTGCCATTTTGGCGTGTTTGAAATAGTTGTGAAAGTAATTTGTAGCCTTGTAGGTTCTAGCATGGGGCGCACGGCGATGTAATATTCCTGGTTGGTTTTGGGGGTGTTACACCCGCCACTTTGCGGAACCCACATCTACCATTGCTTAGTCATACGTAGAGGCATCATTCTCTTGGCTACTTTCTGTCATCTCGCGGAGACCCAATTCCTTTTAATGCAGATAGCCATACCTCTGAGATAACTAAGAGGTCCTACTAGACCTTCAAGGTTGTGTTGCGTTTCAAAAGGTTCGATTGCAGTACCTTGTACATGTGCCTCATTGGGTGTTTCTTTTAGTTCTTCCAAACAAACACTTCTACCTGCTCCTCGTTCCTAAATAAACTCATCTTCCAGGAAAGTGTGATTGTAAAGCAATGATGATCCTATAATCTTCAATCATACAGAATATATATCCCATAGAATCTCCTGGGTATCTTACGACACATCCCTTCACAGAACCAACTTCCATCTTCTCTACTTTAGTCTTCTTGACAGAAGCAGGACATCCCCAAATCCTAATGCGATTAAGACTTGGATTCCTACATCTCCATATCTCATGTGGAGTCTTAGAAACGGATTTGAAGGACATATGATCAAGGTATGCGCATAACCCCACAAGTAATTTGGTAAATCAATGTAGTTAAGCATGGCTCGAGCCATGTCCGACCAAGTGCGGTTCCATTTTTGCTGGCACACCATTTAATTGTCGAGTCGCTGTAGGTGTAAGTTGTGATACTACTTCTTGTTCTTTCAAGAACTTGTTGAACTCAATACTCATATACTCGCCACCTTGATCTGACCGAATTGCTTGAATACGATGACTTGTTTGTTTTTCAACCAGGGCATTAAATTCCTTGAATTTATCAAAGACTTTGGATTTATGTTTCATTAAGTACACGAACCCATACCTAGAATGGTTATCAGTGAATGTAATAAAATACTGAACATCATCTCGTACCATTTCAAAAGAGTGACATACATCGGTATGGATCAATTCAAGCTTTTTCAGAAGATTTTTCAAAAGTTCCTGTGAAGGGTAACTTAGCCATTTTGTCTTGAAGGCATGATTCATAACTTACATAGGGATCTGATCGCAATGGACCCATAAGCCCATCTTTTCTCCTTTTTATGAATCTTGGTGTGACCAACATGACCAAGCCTAAGATGCCATTTAAGTGTATGGTATATATCATCCCTACCACACGTCCTAGTTATAGCTTTCACAATTGTTTTATTTTTTAGATTTAAATGGTGTTAACCATTCAATAATGTATCAGTACCAACCAATTTATTTCTAAAATAAACACAACAAGATATATCTCCAACAAAGTGATTAAGTCTTATGGTCTATGATCGCAATTGATGTAATATTTTTATACCCCTTGGGCAAAATAAGTACATCATCTAAAGTAAGAGTAAATCCAAATTCTAAATCCAACGTAAGTGATCTGGTGTCAATAGCCTCGACACTATGCCCACTCCAGACTGTCACCATCACTTCTCCATCTCCATGCTTCCTACATCATTCCAGATCCTAATTCATTGTACAAATGTGAGAACTCGCACTAGAATCAAGTATCCAAGAAATAGAATATACAATTAGAGAGGAGTTCAGTTCTAAATCTAACAGTTCCGTACCTAAAGTCGCACTGCGGTCAAGTTTGTACAGTACCTTCTCCGGTGGACCATCTCACCGCAGTTGAGTCATGCATCCATTTTCTTGTCCCCCTTACTCTAATGAACTATTGGGGCCTAGCCCTTACCTTTGTCGATCTTGGATTTGGGACCAAATTGCTTCATATCCTTTTTTCTTCTGGTTCTTAGACCTCCAAGGCCTAGGAGAAATGGCTAGTGGAACTACTTTCTCTTTGTCTTCATTTGAGACTGAGAAGCCATCAGTTTGTTCACTAGCCTAGCTAAATTACATGAAATCACATTACAGGTAAAGTTCATGACAAATCGGTTATTAGGATATTAGACTTCGTATAAAAAGCGAAGTCTAAAGTATACCTTTTACTACACGAATATAGACTTCGGTAATTATAACGTTTTTACTTCAGATATTATCCGAAGTCTTTGACGTTTATTCTTATAGTGTGCAGGATGAGGTTAGTTTAAAGAGAAATTCATCTGAAAATCAAGAGCTTCCAATCTCTTAATCATCGAGATCATTTTGAGGATTCCCCAACTCTCTCTCTCCTTCCTTCACCGTGGCATCAAACAATTGTTTGATATTTCATATCTAGTAGTTCAACTATCCTCTTCGTAGAGCCCAGTCAGGTGCGCTAGGATGGCTCTCGAAGATGTCATCTTTTCATTGGCACGTCGAAGCTCATTAGTCTTTGAGCCAAAAACATGTACCCACACACCCTTATATCACCTTTTACCCATTTCTCATGGTCGATGACTTATTCCTGGTTAGATTGGGTTCTTGCAAGAGCCGTTGAGATGTATGCCTCCAAGACATACCCCTACATTTCCGTCATGGGGACAATCCTCAAGCCCCACAGGTAGTCCACAAAGTTCGAACAAGTCAGGATGTTTTTTCCGCGTAATATTGATAGTTGGCTCAACATCATTTTGAGAGTGTTGTTTGTTTGACTGTAGAGAACAATACTAGATTTGTTATTGATTGTTTAATTATGATCCAGTAGAATTTAAGGACTTTCTATATTCATTAACTCGGCTACCACTATTTTATCGGTACTACACATTCCCATGTATAATCTGGAAATCATGGTTGACTTCATAGTGGTGATCAAAATCTTTACAAAGTTTAATAGAGGGCAGCCCATTCGGTTTCTGGTCTATTATTTTTTATAAAGTGGAGTATAACACCAACACATTTAATGGATGACTTGATCTTCTTTTATCCTTAGTTCACTTGCCCTCAACTCATACAATTTTTATGGCTCATTGGACTATCTAAATGTAAATCACAAACTCATCAGTTTGACAATTCAATCTATCCTGGCAATCCACAAGGCTTCTAGGGGTTCAATTCTTTATAACCGAAGGCATCTAATGCACTCTGGGAATTATTGATCATTCCAAAACACTATCCTGATATGCTTAAAAGAATAGTAATTTAAATTGGACTTCAATTTTCCATGAGTCTGGCGGAGCATAGGAAACCTCATAACTTTTCTAACTTACTGTTTATAACTGGTAGTATTGCTAGATCTAAGGTTATACTTTGCACATTATTCTATTCACCAATATAATTTGTCGGTTTGTTTGTTTGTCATACAATACGAAAACATCCAGAACCTAGTATCTTCCAACATGTATTTCATGAACCATTCCAAATTACCAAGTCATCAACAGCCCAGTTGTAACAACCCCAATCCACTCAGGGATATTACACGCCGTAGACCCCTTTCCACAAGGAGCTACCAGGCGGGAGACTACAAATCAAAACCCACATGCGGTCAACTTGACCAAAACATAATACCGTAGACCGATTAGGTCTCTCAAAACATAGCATAACCGTACATCTGATGAAACTAAATTACAACTCGATCACATAGTACATAAAATGTCCATCCCCTCAAGGATGACAAGAACTCAAACTGACATATCACTGACAGACGACAAACTACAACTGTGACTAGTATCGCTGCATTGCATCATCCTCCGAGCCAATCCTGTGGTTGCTCACTCTCCAGTCAGAACACCTGGAATAAATAACAAAATCCCCAACGAGGGGTTAGCGATGGAATCGCTAGCAAGTAACCAAGCTATACAATTATACATCAAGAATACAACCGTTATGAAAATAACATTTCGACAAGGTAGTAACACGATCCCCGAGTCTAAAGTCTTTTGAAAATTTATTCCTTTAAAACAAACCATGGGGATTACTCCAGGAATCATTGAAAGAGATTATTTAGAGACTTCGGGGGTCTCAGTGTAAAATCCTGAAATATGAATGTTTTTCCTTTTCAAAAGGTTTTCTTTCAAAATCATACAAATGATTTTATTCTCATCTCAAACCTCAAGACCAAAACCATATTCACCAATATAATCGGGATTCAAGATTCAAAACATAAACAATTCAGAGATATCAAATCAACAGTCAAAACGTCTCCGTGGCCCCGAAGGGTCCCACCCGGATTAGTCATCAAGAATAAACTCGAACACACCCATAAGTTATCTTGACATCGCACTCGCAAGTGACGATTATCGGAGCCCTCTCCAGACCTACCCGATTAGATAACCTTATGGTCAAATCGTAACATCTGGCCGTACTCGCAAGCACGCGCCTCCGGAGGCCTCGACGGTGTAACACCCCGAGATATTCGGAATAATTACAGCGCCGTAAACCCTTTAAATAAGGATTTACAAGGCTAATTAAAAAGGAAAGTGAATATAAGACGTCAATACTGCGAAAATTCGAGTTTATGAAAACGTACAACTGGTTCAACGGGTAATTAATACAACCATATCGAATTAATATCAAAGGACACACGTACTCGAGTACAGAAACCAAACCAAGACAACAAATCTCCAATAACAATAAACATCACTGAACCCCTTCGCTGCCACGTCGCATCGCGGGTCGCTTTCCCTGCTCCTTGGCTACCTGAACATCAAAACAAATGTCCACCCCCGAAGGGGTTAGCAAAACAATGCTAGTACAAGTATCGTATTTAAACAATTTGAATATGCATCAACAATACACAACAAGACATATCACACGGGCTTCCGCTACCGGAACCCGACAATGCGAATCTACAAGATTCCATTACACAGCGTGGGTATTCCAATGATCCAGCGCCCTCAGCATAGATCCCAAGATGATCCCGTCGGACCAACACGAGGTGGAAATAACCCGTCCAATGATCTAGCGCCCTCAGCCTAGATCCCAAGATGATCCCGTCGGACCAACACGAGGTGGACATCCGATCCAGCGCCCTCAGCATAGATCGTACAACGTATACAAACACAACTCATGCATACACATATGCCAAATCATTATGTTCATCAACATGAACATATAAACAATATACAACGAATATCATGACAAATCAACGAAGTAAATATCATGTTCAACAACATGCATAATCATACGTATACTCCAAAAAATTACCGATATTAACATATCACACGATACTTGCCTCGAAGATGGCAAGAATGATATACTTCAATGCTCTCGACGCACTCGAAGGCCGCCCCCTCCGATCAACGTAACAAGCTCGAACCTTAACACAAGGAACGATATACAAATCACCTCGAGTCGAACAATGGTTTCAACATTCGACCTACGGCCAAAAGCTCAAACTAAACAAGCTACCGGATTGCTTAGCGCGCGCTACGTACTATACGTAACGGCGCTTAAGCCGAATCGTTAGCGACGCTATCGTATAAGACTAGCGTGCGCTAGCCACAAATCGGCCGACTTTGGCCGCTCATAACGTGACGCTACGACGTTGCGGCGAAACCGAACCTCGATAGCGCACGTTAACTTACACATGTTAGCGTGCGCTAATCTTGCATGGCGTAATACTATGAACCGAAATCGGGTTGAATGATGAAGAACTCATGAACCCTATGGTGATATTACAAGTTATCCTCGGGCATATCATGCTAATAAGGTTTCTGGAAGATTTATGATTATGAAATACCAATATACGGGTAGTTATCTCGATAACACCATTCCTCTACGATCTACAAGAAATAATCTAAGTTCCATCGTCTTACGTTCCAAAACACATGATTCCAACGTATACAACGTATCAACTGGGTAATATCCGATTACTTGATCATAAATTGATTTAAACATGCTTAGGAGTCCTTATAATAAGATGGTTCAAAGGTTCATTCGACATCTAGTACCGATACGTCAAAAGTATCCTTCTAACATGTGATGACCGATAAAAACGAGATACTAGCTATCCAAACATGATTCAAACTTCCTCATGAACATTACTAATCATTGGTGAAGAATCACCTACCTCAAAGTAGTGAAGAACACGGATGAAAATGAAGCAATCCAACACCCAAGGCTTGAACACCAATCTCCAATGATATAAGATCTTCAATCTCGAACTAGGAGGTTGATATGGAGTGTTTAAGACGAATGGAGTTATGTTACAAGTGCAAGAGTTCGGGTTATGGGGAAGAAAGGATCAAATCACGAATAGGATGTCAGTCTATTTATAATAAATGGTTATTAGCGCGCTACACCTGTTCGTAGCGTGCGCTAACGGCTCACGCCTAAATCAGACTCGGCACTTAGCGTACGCTACGCATATTCTGTAGCGTGCGCTTAAGGCGTTGACCCGGCTTTTCAAAGCCGCCCTGTACATCCGACAGATCCGACAGGTCCCCCGCCGATCTCACCTACCGCACGCCTCAACTGCTCCGACCACGCATAGCGTGCGCTACTTACACTCGGTAGCGTGCGCTATAAAACCATGTTAGCGTACGCTACCCTTAGCCTCGTAGCGTGCGCTACATGCATGTAATTTCATCCTTTGAAATCACATACACGAAATTATATGCTCGACGACATCGGATTATGAAATACGGAGAA
The DNA here is from genome assembly GCA_033398695.1 of Orobanche coerulescens. Taxonomy (NCBI): domain Eukaryota; kingdom Viridiplantae; phylum Streptophyta; class Magnoliopsida; order Lamiales; family Orobanchaceae; genus Orobanche; species Orobanche coerulescens. Next base: position 178,209,840 of record CM065807.1, on the reverse strand, counting down.
AATACTGTGCAAAAGTACAATCATTACAATATCACAAGTTCCAATTACATAACAGAAATCTCGGGTATTACATCCTTCCTCCCTAAAAAGAAGTTTCGTCCCGAAACTTAGGATGAAAACAACTCCGGATATTTAGCCTTTATACCGTCCTCCGTTTCCCAAGTGGCCTCTTCGACTCCATGTCGTGACCATTGTACTTTAACCAAATGTATTGGTTTATTCCTCAATTGTTTGATCCGGCTCTCAAGTATCTTGATTGGTCTTTATTCGAAGGTGCCATCATTAGCTATCTCGATCTCGTCGAAATCAATAACGTGACTGGGGTCCGGTATATACTTCCGTAGTTGAGATACGTGAAACACATTGTGAACATGACTTAGCGATGGCAGTAAGGCCAACCTGTACGCTAAATCCCCAACTCTCTCTAGGATCTCAAATGGTCCGATATATCTCGGACTAAGCTTACCTCTTCTCCCGAAACGGAAAATCCCTCGTGTAGGAGACACCTTCAATAGTACGTGGTCCCCAGCGTCGAACTCTAGAGGGCGACGACGTACATCTGCATAAGACTTCTGTCGACTTTGGGCAGTCAACAGTCTCTCTCGAATCACAGCTATCTTCTATTGAGTCTGAATAATCAATTCCGGTTCCGTCCCGATCAAATCCAAGAATCATCCCAACACAGGGTGATCGGCATCTCCTCCCGTACAAAGCTTCAAATGGTGCCATTCTAATAGAAGCATGCCAACTATTATTGTAAGTGAATTCGATCAAGGGCAAGTGAACTTCCCAATCGGTTGACCAATCCAACGCATGTGCTCTAAGCATGTCTTCCATACTTGGATAGTCCTTTCGGATCGACCGTCGGTTTGGGGATGATAAGTCATGCTAAAATTGAGCTCACCCAAAGCCTTGTGAATCGCTTTCCAAGTGCGACACGAAACGACCATCTCGATCCGGTAATGGTCTTTGGCGTCCCATGCAATCGACTACCTCCGCAATAAATACTGCGCCAATCTTTCGGGTCCCCAAGTATCTTTGATCCCTAGGAAATGAGCCGACTTGGTTAGTCGATCAACTATAACCCAAATCATGTTCATTCCCGTTCTAGTCCTTGGCATACCGGGTGATGAAATCCATCGAGATATCCTCCCACTTCCATTCGTGGATCGGAAGCGGCTTTAACATCCCGTGTCGCCGATGCTCAATCTTGACTCACGACAAGTCAAACACTTCAAACGTATCGCTACGCCCTTCTTCATATTCCCCACCAAGTTTTGCTTTAGATCCTTATACATCTTATCACGCCCGGTGAATAGAATAGGCGCGCTATGAGCTTCTTTCGTAATAGTCCGTCTCAAATCATCATCATCGGGAACGCAAAGTCGACTTTGAAATCTCGTAACTCCATCATCTTGTATCACGAATCGGGCTTTTCCTTTCTTTACTTCATCACATAATCGAAGGATCGAGAATCGTCCAACCGCTGACTTGATCTTCTCGACTAGTGATGAAGTCGGGCCCATCACATAAAGTCGCCTTGATTCCCGGTGCCCATACCTCGATCCCTTCGCGGATCGGTTCTCGTTGAATGCCGGTCTGGGCGTAAGAGCTTCCAACACTCGAAGAGAAACAGTTTACGGCTCAAAGCATCGGCTACTACATTTGCTTTCCTGATGATAGAGAATCTCCAAGTCGTAATCCTTGATCAATTCCACCACCTTCTCGCCTCATGTTTAATTCTCTCGATCAAAATGTATTTGAGGCTCTTATGATCTGTAAAGATCTCGACAATGAGTGCCGTACAAATAATGTCTCCAAATTTTCAAGGCAAAGACCACACCGCTAGCTCCGGATCATGCGTCGGATAATTAACTTCGTACGGTTTCAATTGCCGAGAAGCATAAGCAATTACTTTATCCTTTTGCATCAACACACAACCCAAACCCTGATTTGAAGCGTCGCCGTATACCATAAATCCGCTGGCCTTTCCTCGGCACGCTAATATAGGTGCTGCCGGGCCTCTTCTTAAGTTCACAAAACCACCTGCACTTCTCATTCCACGCGAACTTTTGAGTTTTCTCAGAATAAATGGGTGAGCGGACGAGCAATTTTGAAAAATCCTCTACAAAGCGGCGATAATATCCGGCTAGTCCTAAGAAGCTTCGACTTCCTTCACGTTCTTAGGAGCTTCCCATTCCAAGATTGCTTCGACTTTCTTCGGGTCCACTGAACTCCATCGGCGGATATCACATGCCCAAGGAAGGTTACTTCCTTAAGCCGAACTCGCATTTAGTAAATTTTGCATATAGTGTTCCTTTCTCAAGATGCTCAAAACCACACGTAAATGATCGCATGCTCCTCTGCGTCCTCGAATATATCAAAATGTCGCCAATGAAAACGACCACAAATTTATCCAAGTATTCCAAGAATACCCGATTCATCAATTGCATGAATACCGCAGAGCATTGGTAAGTCCGAATGGCATCACCACAAATTCATAATGCCCGCATCGATCCGAAGCGATTTCGTATGTCCGATTCCTTAATTCTCAATTGGTGGTATCCTCGATCGCAAGTCAATCTTCGAGAATACCCTCGCCTTGCGCTGATCAAACAAGTCGCCGATCCGAGGTATAGGATACTTATTCTTGATTGTCATCTTGTTAAGCTCTCGTAATCAATACACGGAGGGATCCGTCTTTCTTCCGACAAAGAGAACGGGCGCTCCCCAAGGGGAAACACTGTTGAATATAGCCCTTCAGTAACAATTCCTCCAGCTTGCTTCTTGAGTTCATACATCTCGGTTGGCGCCATGCGGTATGGTGCCCTGAAATAGGGGTTGCTCCGTGCTCTAATTCGATGGTGAATTCCACTTCTCTTTGCGGGGTAACCCGGGTAGCTCGTCAGAAATACATCCGAGAACTCATTCACAATCGAAATAGACGAGAGCTCTATTCCTTCCTCTTTTCTCATGGCATAGCACCAAAGTCCGTGACATCCCCTGCTTCAAGAATTTCACGACTTTCAATGCCTTGATCAATTTCCCCGAGCTTCGGTCTCCATCCTCGGAATAAGTGTTCGATCCGTCATCAAGAATGATGGAAATGACTCTCTCTGTAATTCAACACACTCCATAACGGTTCAGCCAATCATCTCCGAGAATTAAATCGTCACCGCAGATGTCGACTACAATAAGATTCGATGGCCAATTTCTCCTCTATAGATACCGGGAAATCCCTAGCTTCTAGTGTTCCCACAATTTTCTCTCCGCCGGTAATCCCACAACATAAGGTTCACAATTATACAAGCACGAGATGTTCAAACGATTAATACAGTTCAAAGATATAAAAGAATGCGTAGCTCCCGAATCGAACAAGACACTAATCGGTTGCAAAAGGATCAATCGCACTGATGCAACAGCAGTGTTCGCCGCCGATCTCCTCATTTCAGACAGCGCGGAGGAACGGACCCAAAGATCGATGTCTCTCTCTTCCCGGTCGCTGCTGAAATCCACTCTGTGGTCTGGTTCACACTCATCTCCTTAGGAACCGTGCCGGAGTGCGGGTGCCAACAGATCTAGTAGCGGCTCCACGTAAGGCCGCACGGTGCCCTTCTTGCCCACAATCGTAACAAGTCACGAAGATGCGGGGCAATCTCGTCGAATATGCCCCGCCGACCACAATTGTAGCATTTCCTTGATGCGTCCGAAATCACGATGCTATCCGAACTTCTTTCCGCCTTTAGAAGGATGTGGAGGTTTCTAGCCGAATAAAAGGAAGACCGACTTTGCGGGCCCCACCACTCTTGTTTTCTCGCAAAGCCGCGGTCACCTTCTCGCTTCTTTGCCTCTACCGATTTCTCCACCGCCGCCTCTTTCATGTCGTAGGCCGCTTTGTCTTGTACTGCCGCAACGTAGTACACTCGAATCCGACATGTATCTGAATCTCCGCTTCATCCGCATATCAAAATGAAAATCTTTTTCGCCTCCGTTCGACCAAGTGTCGCACACAAGTCACCGATGATTAAAAGTTTTAATTACATCCGTCACGATGCCTCCGAACTCGTGGTGAGAAAACTCTCGGATCCTCGCCTCTCTAACCGACGAGGACAATCGTGCTTCCATCATTTGTCCGAATTCCGCCCAATCCGCATTATGGTTCTCGGGTCGAATAGCCTCCCACTGGGCCAAAGGCCTCCCCGTAAAATACCGGGCAATGGGAACCTTCCGGTCCTCGGGACGCTTAAGACCCGCGAATATCTTCTCCAACTCCTTGAGCCGTGATCCCAAGTAAGTGCCTCACAGATCCACAAATTTTGGCGGGTGCAATTTAACCACCTCGGAAGCCATCTCTGTCTCCTGTTATCCTCATGGTGCCGCTGTCCCATCGCTGTCTGCATGCGATCAACGACTGGGCGAATCGTTTATCTGCGCCACCACCTGTTGAAGCACTCCAGTCATGTTCGGATAGGCGTCATCATTCGCCGATCCTTGTTGCCCTCCGAATGGGAATCGGTTCGACTAGCCGATATTTCGGGTAGTTGCGGAATCCTCATGTCTCATGTTACCACGTCCGCGTCCACGACCGCGTCCGCGTCCACGACCTCCTCTCAACATACCGTAAACGAAATTTCTCATTTTACATAACAATTTTTTGGAAATAAAGTCCGTCAATCCTCTCAAAACAGAATTAAGTAAAACGGTAGTATAAGAGATTAAGAGACTTACAACCACGGTCCACATGACGACTTCGGCCAATGCTGATGTTACAAACGACCCGTAAATCAAATAACGTAAATGCACTCCAAATAAGACCCGACCGCCAAGATATCCATAAATCTTAGCTCCGATACCATATTCGTAACACCCCGAGATATTCGAATAATTACATACCGTAAACCCTTTAAATAAGGATTTACAAGGCTAATTAAAAAGGAAAGTGAATATAAGACGTCAATACTGCGAAAATTCGAGTTTATGAAAACGCATAACCGGTTCAACGGGTAATTAATACAACCATATCGAATTAATATCAAAGGACACACGTACTCGAGTACGTAAAACCAAACCAAGACAACAAATCTCCAATAACAATAAACATCATCAACCCCTTCGCCGTCCACGCTTGCATCGCGTGGTCGCTTTCGCTCCTCGCTACCCGAACATCAAAACAAATGTCCACTCGAAGGGGTTAGCAAAACAATGCTAGTACAAGTATCGTATTTAAACAATTTGAATATGCATCAACAATACACAACAAGACATATCACACGGCTTCCGCTACGAACCCGACAATGCGAATCTACAAGATTCCATTACACAGCTGGGTATTCCAATGATCCAGCCGCCTCAAGATAGATCCCAAGATGATCCCGTCGGACCAACACGAGGTGGAAATAACCCGCCCACCGATCTAGCGCCTCACTTAGATCCCAAGATGATCCCGCGGACCAACACGAGGTGGACATCCGATCCAGCGCTCAAGATAGATCGTACAACGTATACAAACACAACTCATGCATACACATATGCCAAATCATTATGTTCATCAACATGAACATATAAACAATATACAACGAATATCATGACAAATAAACGAAGTAAATATCATGTTCAACAACATGCATAATCATACGTATACTCCAAAAAATTACCGATATTAACATATCACACGATACTTGCCTCGAAGATGGCAAGAATGATATACTTCAATGCTCTCGACGCACTCGAAGGCCGCCTCCGATCAACGTAATAAGCTCGAACCTTAACACAAGGAACGATATACAAATCACCTCGAGTCGAACAATGGTTTAACAATTCGACCTACGGCCGAAAAGCTCAAACTAAACAAGTCGCTGGATTGCTTAGCGCGCTACGACTATACGTAACGCGGCGCTAAGTCAACTCGTTAGCGACGCTATCGTATAAGACTAGCGCGGCGCTAGCCACAACCGCACTCGACTGGCCGCCTCATAACGACGCTACGACGCTCGCGGCGAAAACCGAACCTCGATAGCGCACGTTAACTTACACATGTTAGCGTGCGCTAATCTTGCATGGCAGAATACTATGAACCGAAAACTGGGTTGAATGATGAAGAACTCATGAACCCTATGGTGATATTACAAGTTATTCTCGGGCATATTATGCTAATAAGGTTTCTGGAAGATTTATGATTATGAAATACCAATATACGGGTAGTTATCTCGATAACACCATTCCTCTACGATCTACAAGAAATAATCTAAGTTCCATCGTCTTACGTTCCAAAACACATGATTCCAACGTATACAACGTATCAACTGGGTAATATCCGATTACTTGATCATAAATTGATTTAAACATGCTTAGGAGTCCTTATAATAAGATGGTTCAAAGGTTCATTCGACATCTAGTACCGATACGTCAAAAGTATCCTTCTAACATGTGATGACCGATAAAAACGAGATACTAGCTATCCAAACATGATTCAAACTTCCTCATGAACATTACTAATCATTGGTGAAGAATCACCTACCTCAAAGTAGTGAAGAACAGGGATGAAAATGAAGCAATCCAACACCCAAGGCTTGAACACCAATCTCCAATGATATAAGATCTTCAATCTCGAACTAGGAGGTTGATATGGAGTGTTTAAGACGAATGGAGTTATGTTACAAGTGCAAGAGTTCGGGTTATGGGGAAGAAAGGATCAAATCACGAATAGGATGTCATCCTATTTATAATAAATGGTTATTAGCGCGCGCTACACTGCTCGTAGCGTGCGCTAACGGCTCACGCCTAAATCAGACTCGGCACTTAGCGTACGCTACGCATATTCCCGTAGCGTGCGCTAAGGCGTTGACCCGGCTTTTCCCAAAGCCGCCTGTACATCCGACAGATCCGGCAGGGTCCCCGGCCAGATCTCACCTACCGCACGTCTCAATCTGTCTGACCACGCATAGCGTGCGCTACTTACACTCGGTAGCGTGCGCTATAAAACCATGTTAGCGTACGCTACCCTTAGCCTGTAGCGTGCGCTACATGCACAGAATTTCATCCTTTGAAATCACATACACGAAATTATATGCTCGACGACATCGGATTATGAAATACGGAGAAAAATACTCAGGCAAAAGTACAATCATTACAATATCACAAGTTCCAATTACATAACAGAAATCTCGGGTATTACAGACGGACCCTACCCGGATAACACCATTCAAGCACGCCCATAAGTTATCATGACATCGCACTCGCAAGTGCCGATTCTCGGAGCCCTCCCCAGACCTACCCGAATTGATAACCTTATGGTCACAACATAACGTCTGGCCGTACTCGCAAGCACGCTCCTCCGGAGGCCTCGACGGGACCCTACCCGGACAACATCTCAATTCGCTAAGATACACAACAACAGCAAGGGCACAATATTCACTACAACCGGAAACACATAACATATAAGTTAATGTAACATAACTTCCACAAAGGCACAACATCCACAGCAAACCATCATTCAGGAAAAAGGCCAACGAGCAAATAATACAAGTATTACGCGATTCCACAATTCTTCAGTTAACTACTCATTTTTAGTATTTATTTTAACAAAATAACATGAAGAGGTAGTTATCATTATTCTTGAAACTAAAGTTTACGTTGGTAATTACCTTCATAAAATCACATCTTCATTTAAAGTAAGTTACGGTTAAATATACCATCACTAACGAGTCCACGTTAAATTCACGACACATCACATTCTCAAAGTATAAAGAATATAGACGAGATACTCGCCTCAAGTCCAACGCACGCGGAGCAACGGGAAAGCTCGACTTAATGACCGCTACCGAACACTCCGAAGAACACGATTCAACCGGAAGCTCGGACCGAAGAAGACAACGACCGTGAGGGGTCCGACTCGAGTTCTTCACAAGAATTCGACCCTAACAATATATAATCCATAAATCAATAATCATACGAGGAAGGATATTCGTAGAACGCCCGAAAACCCCTCTATGACATACTACCGGACACCTTCAAGGCGTCGACCAAGAACTCGACCAAAATAACGAATCGATACGATCCAACCATGGAATAACAAGGGAAATGATATAATACATCTAAATAATCATCAATCCATCATAATCCTAAGTTAAATCTGATTAATCGGACGAAAACAACCAAAATACCCAAATTCCCCAAAACTAGATTTCTAGGAAATCAATTCGATTCTTAGATCTGAGGATGTTATAGACGGATGATTGATGATATGAACCTCAAAACTTCATGTATTCATCGTCCAACAACATCTCTAGATGATTCACACACCCACAGCTCGCAGACGGAAGAAAAAGAATGAGAAATGGTCAAGAAAACGCCGCAGCCTTTTATAAGCCGATCACGGGCCGTTACGTATGTAATCCGGCCAAGGGTTACGACGTAATCGAAGTCATCGCCCTAAAATCGCCGCCCGCTACGACGTTAGCGACCAGGGCCTTACGTACGTAATCGCCCTTACGCACGTAACGGCCGAGCACTAATGTACGTTACTCGCCGGGCCGGGCCTGCCCGAGCACGCCGCCATGACTCGGCCGACCACCCGACGGCCCAACGACTCCCGAAACCCGAACTCGAGTACGAATCGAAGATACGACACGAAGTACTCGAAAAGACGAATCCGAGCACTAAGAGAACACACGATTCCGACCACCCGAAGGCTCGAAATTCGACAACGGAAAGTAATTACCCCAAACTTTGGGAAATTACGAAAATGGCCCAAAACGCCCGAAAATCACGATACGTGATCGAAACACCAAGCCAAAGCTCGCAACATGAATAATAACATTAAATGAACTTACGAGAAAGTCGAAACAACAGTTTCGGACGAGATTCGCAAGAATCGAACTCAAGTGCGGAAAAGTCGCCAAAAAGTACAGAACTCGACAAAACGATACCGAAACGAACTCGGATGACCAAACACGAAGAACAAAACATTGTCAAAATGTCAAAACGGTCGCAAGCGAGTTCTGGAAACTAGAGAAATGCCAAAAACGAAAAATTACCGAAAAAGAAAATCACGGGTATTACACCAGTGAAACACAAGCAATCAAACTACATATCTGGAATCTTCCTGGTGGTTCATCCTAGACTCTTTGTCATAGCTAATAAATTTATTACATCGTTGAACATTGCATCTGAAATAGTTTTCTAGTAAAAATAGATTGGCTCGAAACAACCTTTACAACCCCATCGAATAAGTATTCAAAAACTAAGTCCATAAACTACATCACCATCATATAATAAATATAATAAATACATTAAAATAATTGCATAAATAATCAATTTATATATTGATCCAATCGATATAAAAATTATTTTGTCTAATAGAATTAATGTAATTAATTCACGGAATCGATAATTTTAATTTGTTCTAGACGAAAATAAATATTGTATTAAATTAATTCTATGAAAAATAAAAACACAATATTTTTCTTTTAGTCAAATTAAATCTAATATAAATTGCGGAAAATTAATTTACCAAACACGAACCAAAAAAAGGAGTCTAAAAAACAATGGCCTTGGCCAAGCCCGCAGCCCGGCAAAACAGCCGGGCCTCTGTCGAGAGGACTAAACCCCTCGAGTGCTGCCTATCGAGCACAGGCATCTTGCTGCTCGGTCCAACTATTTGTTCGGCTCGTCTTTTCGTCCCGTATCCAAAAATAATATTTTTCTAATTTTAATTTACACATAAAAAGCAGTTTCTTAAAGAAAAATACATCTATATTATAATATAAAATCATGAAAAATAAATTATTCGACGACCAATTAAACATTACTAATTAAACCAATTATGATTCCAAATCATAAAAACACTTAGCTGTGCATTCTAAATGCTAATATCGGTTATACAATCACATAGATCTCGCTCCGATACCACTGCTGGGCTTAAAACCGAAGGCGCAACAGAATAATAATATTGATCCTCATTCATCTGAACCCCTAAACAAGATAGACCAAGTATTGTACATACAAAAATAAAATATAAAGTACAGATTTAGAAATCATACCCTTGAAGACCTTTGTTTAATGTTGATGAAGAACTTGAATCCGGATCGAAAAATCTCTTTAGAAGTTCGACACCGAAAATACAATGTCTCTATATATCACGCGTTGGAAAGATTACTTGGAAAATTTCCACCACCACTACACCTATAGAGGTTGACGGCTAGCAAGGGAAGGGAGGAGCAATTTTTTCTTCTTCACTTTCTCTCTCTAAGACTATAAGTGTGTTAGATACAAATATGTATATACTCATGAAAAGAGATAATGAGGACATAAATAAATCAAAAATAATTTGAAATTATCTCTCTCATTATCTTATCAAAGATAAGCGATGAGATATCAAATGCCCCACGCACCATGAGTGAATCTTTCTCACTAAAAGACAAAACAAAGTGAGGGAGAGCATGAGAGCGGGCGTCTGAACCACTAGGGCGATAGGTGGTCGAACCACTTAGTCTGATAACCCGACCCTCGAGTGTCTAGTCGGATTAATTACACCTTTGTTCGTGTAAATGTATTTATACTAGTTAAATAAATAATTTTATTAATCATATCAAATATAATATTAATTATTTCTCTAAGAAATAATATTTTTGAATAAAATTAATCACCCCAGTGATTTATTTTAATTCATTATACTGTACTAATTTATCCAATAAATCCAATTCAACATTCAATATCTAGTGATAAAGAAGAGAGAGTAAGCTCAATTTAATTCGTCATCTATCTTGTAGGCACGACTCTTTAGGTTCGTCTCACTCAGTAAGTGGAGGATCCAAAGAGTGTGAGTAACACCTAGCAGTCTCGTGGCTCACACTGTAACCCTAACTGAGAACGAATGATAGAGATAACTCCAAAACCCTTTCTATCATGAATATCGTATACGTATATACCCTTCAATCATATGTCCCGATCAAGTATTAGGGTCACGACAATGTCAAACCCTACTGTAACTGACATTCTACATTTCTTAGCACAAACCAAGAGCACCAAGCTCTCGTGTATCAAATACAACTAGCTCTAAATACTTTGGCCAAAGACGTATGATCTTATTTGTCACTAACCGCATATGACATCTATTTGTTCACTTATAGGAGAAAAATCCTATCTTGATATTCAGTAGAGACTGCTACTTGCCAATCAACTTGCACTTCGAGGTTGGCCCCACCAGGTGGTAGTTGGATCAAACTACTCAAGTAACTAACTTAATATCACAAGCACATTGCGTACTGTATTCTCAAGTCAAAGGTTCACATATACCTATCACAACTTTTCAATTCACTCATTGACTATCCTATAGTGAAATCCATGGAATCGAATCAGGGGGAGTCGAGTCTGAGTATACTAATCCATTAGCATACCTATAATGTGTGCTCCTACTAAAACCTAGTGAAGACATGCACTCTCTATGTCAAAGTACATATTATACAAGTATTGTCTAAACTTAATGCCTAGCTAAGTTTTATCGACTTGCGAACCAGCTGAGAATTTGAGTCCTTAATATTTCCAGTTCCAATGTCCTTATCTCATAAGAAGTAGGATGTTCACCCCCAAATGCAAATATTACTATTTTATATACCAAATCATGATGCTAATGATATACAATAATATAGATATAATAAATGTAACACCCCTAATCCGCTCAGGGATATTACACGTCGTAGAATATTTCCTCAAGGATCTACCAGGCTACTAATAACATGAAACATCTCGACAATGCCTTTAAGGCTAAAATGACTCAGTAGACTGATTTGGCCTTTCCATAAAAACATACAACTCGATTACAACTCATGCCCACGCAGGGGTCAAAACACAACCACACCCGTACAGCGGGAAAAATATAGCAGCGTAAAATAAAGTAAAATTGAACCAATACACGATGTACGGTTCCTCATGTGATTAGTATCGATCATCTTTCATCATCCTTCGTGCCGACCCTGTAATATGCTCCAAAAACCTAAATGCAAAAACAGACATCCACCCCCCGAATACTCGGGGGTTAGCAAAACTCCATTGTTTTGCTAGTGCAAGTATAAATTACGAAAACGAGCCATACATATCATACTCCAAAGACTTATAAATCATAAACATACTTCCCGAGGTAAATCACTTGATCAAAACGGTTAAATCGACAGATAGGGGTAAACCTGATATACATCTTACAAAACATTTTATGATCTCGGGAGTTTGTAAAAACATTTGGGATTAAAGAATTCTCAAGTCTTTCGAAAGCATTTAGGGACACAACCCAAAAGTCATTTTCCCAAAGCACAATTTCGATAACAACACATGGGGTCCACAACCCAATTCACAAAACACGGGGTCCATGACCCAAATCATCATACACACATTCCTAAGGATTATTCGCGTCCCGTGCCAACAAGCCACGAACCTCAGATGCTCCCGCAGAACATACCCGAGTGAATAACCCAATAGGAAACCATACCAAATCACATGTCACCGTAACAACAGTCACGTGACCACAAGCACAGATACATTCATAACCAATCACAACCATAAGTTATCCCGGCATCGGGCTAACAAGCCACGACCTCGAAGTCCCCGCAAGATATACCCGATGATAACCCCACCAGTTATCCCGGCATCGGGCTAACAAGCCACGAACCTCGGAGTCCCCGCAAGACATACTCGGATTGGATAACCCTACGGTCTCGCCCGACCCATACTAGCAAGTATGGATCCCGGAGATTCAACAATCCTACCCAGAGGCACATCACATATAACAAGCACACAACAATAATCGATTATCACGCCAAACAACATTAAGCATCACAATCTCCTTTCAAAGGAGTAACAACTAACATCACATCATGTCAAATACCCAACGAACAAGTATACAATTCGGTACACAATCCTCGACAAGTGATCACGGTCTATTATATTCACGAAGTATGGTTAAAACATCTAACCACATACCACACATACTTACATATTCCAAATACACACTTGTCCATGATTCATACGAGTTATCTTGAAGGGAAACCTTTTTATCGAGAATATACCGATTCTTTAGGAGTTTCATTAAATCATTCAAGTTCCACATATAACCTGTTGTGTCACGATTTATTCATCCCGACAGGCGATCGACTATAAGGCCGAGCGACCAAGTCAACTCCAGTCAAACCCTGACTAGCTCGCCAAGTCGAAGATATCAAACCACCATCAGGTACCTAGCGATCGACTCCCAGGGCGATCGCCCTTTGGCAGCTGGCGATCTGCTCTACTAACCGGCTAAGGGCAACCGACCTGCGCCCCGAGCAGAGATGATCGCCCGTCAAAGTCATCGAGGACTGGATCTCAGAAAAGCACCCACGTGCAGATCCATAAAAGGCGCTGACAAGATCTTTTGCTAACTGACAAGATCTTTGACCAAAGCCTGTCACCTACCCCACCTACCGGCATGTGCGCCGAAAGTTGTCAGTAGGGCCGCATGTGACTATCTCAGGACGCGTGTAAGCTCCCATCGACCGAGTAGTTGATCGCCAACAACTCCTGCAGACTTTGAGGGGACAGCCCATGTGCTAAAAGACGATCGCCCGATTATTATATTGCAGTAAAGGCGATCGCCCGGCGTATCCAAGCCCTATAAATAGAGAACCTCCTCCTACCGGAAAAAGGTTCAACTCATCCACTACAGCCCAATTCATTCTCGACTTACGCCGTAGCTCATTCTCTCACATTCCGATACATCCACGGAAATACTGAAGAACACACATATCATCAAGCTCCCGGCTATCTCACCGGAATCCATCTCAGGACTTCTCTCTTCAAATATCTCGTCCAGAAGACGATCGGCAGAAGCAGCAAGTCTCCACTAGACAGATTCCGAGGGATTCACAGGCCCAGAAGCCCAAACATCCAGCTAAATACTCGCCGTAAGAGGCGGTCGATCTCTCACCGCCGCGACTGTTCATCACCTTTGTTATAAGAACTCACAGAGCATCAAATCTGGTTCTTCCGGCAATCTACACGCTCACTAGCTAAGATAACAAGAAGCTTTACACTCATTGTAATTGTATTCTTACATTAGTACTTGTATCCCCGAATATCGGTATTAATAATATCTCGCGAGAGCATTCAAGCCCGGGACTAACAACCCCGGCAAATCTTGTGTTATTTATCTCTCTCACGGAAGTGCTCTTGCATTTGTCTGCTATCCCATCCATTCCAGCAATATCTATCTCCGGATAATATTTTGGGTAGCAACAATTGGCGCTAGAGGGAGGGGATCTAACCCTCATATTTTTATTTCTACCGTCCCGAAGAACACTCACTGTTCTCGGGGCAAATACTTGAAGTGACACTCACTGCACTTCAAAAAAAACCTCCAGAATCATGACATCCGCCGGTCCATCGAAGAAAGCTGCTCTCCGAACCGCCGGACACCATTTCCCGGAGATCGAACCCCACTCGACGACAGGGAAGCCGCGGCAACGCGAGACTCTCGATCCCGCATCCGAGAGATGGCCCCACTCTCACTCGATCGGGCCCAAACCGAGGAACAGATCGAGGAGGCTATGGCCATCCTGGAGGAGCGACGGAGAGCATGCGCGCCGCCCGCGATAACTCCCTCGATCATCCGCCGCATGGGAAAACGGAAATTCAATGGGCTACTGAACGAGCGATCGTCAAAAAGCCCCAATTCGCGAGGAAAGGCTCTCGCACGACCGGACGGATCCATATTCGATCGATTGGGACGCGACCCATCCCGGCGACCGGGGCACTCTATTTCCAACCTTGAAAAGACGGAATCCGAATCCGTCACCCGGAGTTCGGCGTACTCACCTCACAGCCGAGCGCATGTCAGCCATCTGACTCCCGCCCCGATCGCCAAGGACTCAGTACTCAATCGCCTCGGCTCCCGCTCCGATCGCCGAGCCGCTAACAGTCAGGCCACGGCGATGGCCGCCATGCAACGTCAGCTCGACGAGATGAGAGCACTCTTGGACGCTGGGGCAAGCACCAGCAAGAAGATCGCCGGGCCGACCGAGCCACTCGCGGTCCACATCGAGCTTGCCCCCATACAACCAACGATCGCTCCTCCTAAAACACCTCTGTATAAGGGGAGATCGGACCCCAAAACCCACCTGAGTAAATTCCGAATTTACATGACTGGGTGTGGGGCATCTGATGCAACCAGGTGCCGGATCTTCCCACGACATTGGGCGAGCCGGCCCATAAGTGGTACGTCTCACTACCACCACGATCGGTCACCTCTTTTAAGAAATCGGCGGATGACTTCACGTCATACTTCGCCAAAGAAGGTCGCCAGACTGAAGGCCCCGCATGATAAAAATCAAGCGGGGAAGGAAGAAATCGACGCAGATTACATCGACCGGTAGACGAAATCATCCTCACCGCGAACCGTCGCTGATGAGCTCGCTCTCTACTCGGTCATGGGGGATTCCACGGTCACTCTCCCATGTTCGACATCTCTCCAAGGATATTCCCCAACTTACACGATCTTCCGCGCTAAAGCCGCCAACTTCCCCGGCCGTGCAAAGGCTACTCACCCTCCGCTTAGACGAGGAAACGCCACCTCTTGCCCAGAAGATAGCGATCGCCAAAGCAAAGAAGGCGATCGCCAAGACACCCGGAGATCTCAAGGCTTTCGAGGACATGGAAGCCCATCTCCTCCATACGTTCAACAGAACTCAGGCACATATCTTCTATGCCATCAAGGGGCACGAAGAGCTCAAAAAGCCAAAGGCGATAAGGGACCACGGTCACCTGGACAACAATCAATATTGTGCCTACAAGAGTCCCGGCCACAGCACCAACAATTGCCGCGACCTCCTCAAGCAGCTCTGGAGACTGTTCGAGGAGGGCAAGTTGGACAGCTTATTGGTTTAGCCGAAGCCCCCGCCTATCTCTATAGACGATCGTCCGAGTCGAACGCAAAACAGGCTGGAAAGCTCATACGAGCCGACCCCTAGATCAACCTTCAATCAAGAGAAGGAGACCACGGAAGTCATCCCGATCTCCCTCCTTATTCAAGAAACCGGAGGACTCGATCGCCATCTACAGTTCACCATATAACATGATGGACTAAGGCACGAGATCGCCTCCCCCGCACAACGTACACCGTCGAAGATCGACATCTACATGACGATCCAAGGTGAAAGAGTGCAGCCATGGTCCTGGTGGTCGATGAACCGACTGCTTAGGCCATGCAAGGTCCCTTTAGGCCAAGATCGCCCGCCCTTCGTTTAAATATGAGGCCGGCGTAGTCTGAGGGCCCTCCAAAATAAATCAGTGGACACGATCGCTCGCCCTCAAAGGTTCATCATCTAACATGGTGAACCCGGACAACGCGACGTGCCACAACCCCGTCTCAACGTACACCGTCGAGGTCGGCCATCTCCATGGCTAGCCGAGGTGGAAGCAGAGCTAATAAGCCGCGGGCGTGGAGTTGATTCATCCGACGCTGCCCCGTGCAAGGACTCCTCTAGACCGAGACCGCACGCCCTTCGTTTAAATACGAGGCGAGGCGCAGCCTAACGGAGGACCCTCATAATAAAGTGAGTCGCGAGACACTCAATGTCTTCGCGCATCAAGACATGATCAAGGAGTCGGTCCATCGAACTCCGCGATCATGCACGGTTCCTCAAGATCGACGACCGTCCCCGAGGATTCGACAAAGTTAAAGACCGCTCACTCAAGGAATTATTTTCATCCCCTTACTTCCACTAAGTGAATAAAAACAAGGGGCAAGAAGAGTGCGGACTACCTACACGACGATCGTCGCTATTCAACCACATACGGAGATCGTCATTTTTTCAGATGTAGTGCAGCGATCGAATATGTTGTAAAAAGTTATCGTTATGAGTTTATCAATTCATTTGGAACTACCCTCGCAACGATCTCTCCTCACACATTTGTACAAAGTCAAACAAAGACTTAAAAATAACCATTCATTCAAGTGATAAGTCAGAAAGACAAATGCTCATTTCATTACTTGAAAAAATAGAGTACACGATCGCCCGAAGGCCTAAGTGCTACAAAAAGAAAGCTACAAACTACAAAGAAAGTGAGCTAAAAACATCAAAAAGGAAGCGCCTCAGGCCCCTGCCTGGCCTTCGCCATCAGCATCCGGCGCGGTCCCCTCATCTTCCGGAGCGTCGGGATGAGCAAGACTGTCCGGAGACGGATACCAGCTCAAATCCACGCCGATGTCCGCCAGGTCCAAGATCGGCAAGGAGAAAGCCGAATGGAGAGGATGCTCCAATGCATATGACTTGAACTTCTCAGCTAGAGGACCGACCTCCAAGCCTCCCTTCTTAGCCGCTCGGATCGAGTCGGCGAACGCCAAGTAATAGGCGAACTCGCTGACATACTCCCAATTTTGGAAGGGATCGGCCTTGGTCGCCTCAACTTCTCCTCTCAGCTCGGCCATCGCCTGTTGCGATCCCTGGAGCTCGGCCTCCCTCGCAGCAACCTTCTCTTTCGCCTCCGCCAGCTCGCTGGTCAGCCGAGCGATCGTCACCTTCTGGCGATCGGCCACCTCCTCAGCAACATTCCTCGCCTGGACGGCACTCTGCATCTGGTCCCGAAATCGGTCGACCGCCATTCGGAATTTCTCAGTCTCCTTCTTCTCCAGCTCAAGCTCATGCCTCGCCCGCTTGGCCGCCTCCAAGGAGTCCTTCTCCATCGCTGCGATCTTGTCAGCAAACTCGGCGTTCTCTTTCCGAGCCGCCTCAAGATCCTCCTGAAGGCGAATAGTGGAGGGCCGCCCCTCAAACTCCTGAGCAGCCTGGACGGCCATGGTCGCCGTCTGAAGAGAAAGGGCGACAACAGCATCCATCGAACTCGACGATCGCAGCCGGGCGATCGCATCCAGATCAGTTGTCCACGCCTTCGGCAAAGCAGAAGCAGCCTTGCTCACATAGGGAGGAATGTCGCAGGAATGGCGAGGAGATCGACTCGCCAGGAAATCCACGACCATCGGTGGACAAGACGGGTCTGAGCGACGGATCCTGCACCAAAACACCAAGGTTAATACAACTCCTACGCAGATGTAATTGTCAACACGTAAATGCTATCTACCTCTCGGCCTTCTCGGGATCCCGACCGAAAAATGGTTTCCCTCGAGGAGTTTCCGCATCCGCGATCGCCGTCTCCGCGAAAAGCCGCAGAGGGCGGCTCGCGCTCCGGAGCAACGATGGTGATCGGAGGCGCGGCGATCGGCCCTTCATCGCCCGGCAGAAACGGTTTCTTGCGGCCTCGGCCTCTTGCGATTCGCCCGAAGCCCCTCCTCCGGAATTTCCTCCTCAACCTCGACCTGCTCTACGCGAGGCTCCGGCTCCGCACGAGGCACCGCCTCTGGAACTATAGGCAATGCGACGGGTGGAACCCGAGTCGACCTCTTCGCGCGAAGACGGCCTAGGACTCCTGGGTTCGACATAGCGATCTCCTCCGGAGGCTCCAAAAAGCGAGGGAAACGAACCTCTGCAGTTAAAGACGATCGACTAACGGTCAGACACTGTCCTTAAAATAAGGCGATCGCCTAGTAAGTGAAGATCGCAAGACCACATACCTGGCACCGCGAGATGTCTCGGGAAGCGGAATAGTCGAGCCGACAACCAGCAACTCTCCTTGTTGATCCGAGTGGCGTCTAGGTCGTCGTCCGACAAGCTCCGAATTCGCTCCCAAACAACGAGGAAGTCGAAAGGCAGCTCCTCGATCACCGGAATATGAAAGCCTGCAAAACAGAAATCAAATTAGATCAGTCCAAAACGCATCCAAGCGAAGGGAGAGTCTAAACCCTTACCGGGATTCCTCTCCCGAAATTCAGTGGGGATCTCCAGTTCGCCTGTGGGATTGTCGCTCGCCGAAGCTCTCCACTTGCGGGCGACCCAGAACCACTTCGTTTGATCGCCCCGTATCTTATTCGGAACTCCATGAATCACCCGGCCAGATCGGCCTTGGATGTGGTAACCGCCGACCAACCCTCTATGTGCCGTCAGTTTAAACAAATAGTTCATCTCCAACGGCGACGGGAGACGGTACAGGCGGTGACCGCCGAATAGGGTGAAAGTGCATATGATTTGGAGCCAGGCGTTCGGCGTCAGCTGAAGTGGCGCCACATTCCAAGCGGCCAACAGATGGGAGACCGCAAAGGACAGAGGGAAGCGCAAACCGGCCTCCATAACGGCCTCACTCACTGCGACCATACCCATCGGAGGCTGGTCGGCTCGTTCATTCTCCGCGGGCGCGAACATGTCCACATCTGAAGGAACATGGAATCTTGTCCTCCAGACGGCGGATCTCTCTGGACGCCGAGCTCGTTTGGCCGAGCGACCACAACGACCGCCGCGTGGCACGATATCGCGACCGCTTGGGGAGCACATAGGGATAAGCGACCGAATATCCCCTGAAATCGAATCGCGGAGTAGGACCGCCAATCCATCCATTATTTCAAAGAAAGGCCCTATAGGCGTCAAAATCACTATGTTGCTCGAGTAAGCCCCGATCGCGGATCTCTCTCGATCTGCGATCGTCTCTCCTCGGCCGGCCGACTCCCTAGCAACATCGGCCTCATTGAACAAAGCCTCAACTTCACCGGGTCGATTCCGGCTCGAATGGCTCGGCCGCCGTCTCCAGTGGAAGACGGAAGAAGTTTCTCCCTGGCGGCCGATGTCCCGTGGCGGTAACTAGTTCCCGCTCCAAACGACGATGAGGTTCCGGCCAATTTCAGAGTTAGAAAGGAATAGAATGATTTTTCTTACCCAAAAATGAAATCGATAGACCATCGGCGCTAGATCTTGTAAAATTCGGCGGCAGGACCTTCTTTCTCCAATGCGTACGCGTGAGTAAGATCACAGCCGCGCCCCCTTTTATAGGAGAAAGCAGGGACCCGATTGCAATAAAGGAAAACCTCAGGGGTCGGATCTCAAACGGCGCACCAGTTGACCCCCTCGAGACCCGCGTACGCGTCTTTTCGAGGACGCGTCAGCCGAGGAGTCATTAATGACCGTTGGCGTCCTCCAATAGGAGCCCGACACGTGCGAGGAGACTTTTCAACGCCCGTTGTTTTTTCCCGCGCAGTTCAGCGGCCAACCAGGTCGTCCGAAACTCAGGATATATCAGCTCAAAGACGATCGCCAGTTCAATAAAACACTTAGTCGCTCGTCAAAAATTCAGCGATCGCCAAGAAAGCCACCTCACCCCACGTTTCCAACGTATGAGCGAGCTGGGGGGCAATTGTTGTGTCACGATTTATTCATCCCGACAGGCGATCGACTATAAGGCCGAGCGACCAAGTCAACTCCAGTCAAACCCTGACTAGCTCGCCAAGTCGAAGATATCAAACCACCATCAGGTACCTAGCGATCGACTCCCAGGGCGATCGCCCTTTGGCAGCTGGCGATCTGCTCTACTAACCGGCTAAGGGCAACCGACCTGCGCCCCGAGCAGAGATGATCGCCCGTCAAAGTCATCGAGGACTGGATCTCAGAAAAGCACCCACGTGCAGATCCATAAAAGGCGCTGACAAGATCTTTTGCTAACTGACAAGATCTTTGACCAAAGCCTGTCACCTACCCCACCTACCGGCATGTGCGCCGAAAGTTGTCAGTAGGGCCGCATGTGACTATCTCAGGACGCGTGTAAGCTCTCCATTGGACCGAGTAGTTGACTGCCAACAACTCCTGCAGACTTTGAGGGGACAGGCCCATGTGCTAAAAGACGATCGCCCGATTATTATATTGCAGTAAAGGCGCTCGCCCGGCGTATCCAAGCCCTATAAATAGAGAACCTCATCCTACTGGAAAAAGGTTCAGAACTCATCCAATACAGTTCCGAATTCATTCTGACTTACGCTCAGAGCTCATTCTCTCACATTCCGATACATCCACGGAAATACTGAAGAACACACATATCATCAAGCTCCCGGCTATCTCACCGGAATCCATCTCAGGACTTCTCTCTTCAAATCTCTCGTCCAGAAGACGATCGGCAGAAGCAGCAAGTCTCCACTAGACAGATTCCGATGGATTCACAGGCCCAGAAGCCCAAACATCCAGCTAAATACTCGCCGTAAGAGGCGGTCGATCTCTCACCGCCGCGACTGTTCATCACCTTTGTTATAAGAACTCACAGAGCATCAAATCTGGTTCTTCCGGCAATCTACACGCTCACTAGCTAAGATAACAAGAAGCTTTACACTCATTGTAATTGTATTCTTACATTAGTACTTGTATCCCCGAATATCGGTATTAATAATATCTCGCGAGAGCATTCAAGCCCGGGACTAACAACCCCGGCAAATCTTGTGTTATTTATCTCTCTCACGGAAGTGCTCTTGCATTTGTCTGCTATCCCATCCATTCCAGCAATATCTATCTCCGGATAATATTTTGGGTAGCAACATAACCAAATACCTACTATCGCGTCTACGAAACATGAAATGTATGGACAAGATACTTGCCTCGAAATCGGCACGCAAGTATTCCGACGAACACGGCTCAACCGGAAAGCTTCGAAACGCCCGATGCTATCGAAAAGGAAGACGACAACGAATGGAAGGGTTCAACTCGGTTTCTTCGCATGAAACTCGACCCTAATAACATATAATTAATAAATCAACGATCATACGAGGAAGAATAATCGTAGAACGTCCGAAAACCCCTCTATGACATTCTACCGGACACGTTCAAGGCGTCGATCAAGAACTCGACCAAAACAACGAATCGATACGATCCAACCATGGAATAATAAAGGAAATGATTTAATACATCTAAATAATCATCAATCCTTAGTTAAATCGGATTAAATGGACGAAATCGAACAAAATACCCAAAATCCCCAAAATTAGATTTCTAGAAAATCTAACCTGATTCGCTCGATCAAAGGATGTTAGATGACGGATGATTGATGATATGAACCTCAAAACTTCATGGATTCATTGTATAACAACATGCCTCCATGATTAACCAAGCTCCAGCCGCAGAAGGGAAGAAAACGAGTGAGAAAATGGCTGAAGAGAACGTCTGCTGGCCTTATATAGGCAGCCTACCGGCCGCTTTACGTACATAATCGGCCATGGCTTACGTACGTAACCGGCCATGGCCAAACTCGCTGCCTAAAAATGCCGGAAACGTTACATACATTACCGGCCAGGGCCTTACGTACGTAACTGGCCTTACATACGTAACTGTCGAGCACTACCGGCCGTAACTCAGCCAGTGCCGGCCTGGGCCCAGACTGCCCGGCCATGACTCGGCCGGGGCAAACTCCGACGGTCCGAACGACCCCAAAACCCGAACCTGAGTACGAATCGAAGATGCAGTTATGAAGTACTCGCAAAGACGAATTCGATCACTAAGAGAACATACGATTCCGACCACCCGAAGGCTCGAAATTCGACAATAGAAAGTAATTACCCCAAACTTTGGGAAATCATGAAAATGGCCCAAAACGCCCGAAAATCGAATAACTAAACCGAAGTTCACAACACGTCTAAAAAAGTTAAACGGACTTATGGGAAACTCGAAACAGCAGTTTCGAACGAGATTCACAAGAATCGAACTCAAGTGCGGAAAAGTCGCTAAAAAGCACGGAACTCAACAAAACGACACTGAAACGAACTCGGATGTCAAAAAGTGTAGAATTAATCATTCTCATAATGACGAAACGGTCATGAGCGAGTCGTCAAAATGGACTTCCGCCGAAAAAAAAGAAATTATCGGAAATCGAAATTATGGGTATTACAATAAATGCCTTATACGAATGATGTTCATAATTACAATACAATGTTCTCAGTCTCTCATCCTTACAGTGACATTCTAGGGTATATTCTTAACACCTTCCAATCGAGAGTATAAGCTCTCAACATATCTATCGAAGTCTGGATAGTCCTCTCTAACTAACGAGCTGTCTGAGGATGAAATGTCGTACTGAAGTTCAACTGCATACCCATTGCACAATGAATAGGCTTAAAAAAATGTGACATGAACTATTCGGTTCTGACATAATACTTTTGGTATTACCGTGCAACCTCACGATATCTAGAATGAACAATTAAGCCAACCTTTTGGGGCCCCATGTATCCTTAATCTCCAGAATCTGGTTAGACAATCCTCAATCACCTAAATCATACTTATACCCCGAAGAGTCGTTGGCAAGCTCGTGATAAAATCCATCAATATGACCTCCTCCCATTTCCACCCTTGGATTGGTAGAGGTTTCATCATACTGTCGGTCACTGATGCTCAATTATAACATGTTGATAGGTTAAACATCTTGAAACAAACTATGAAACTTCTCGTTTTATATCTCTCCACCAGTAATATTGTTTCAAGTCCTTGTACATTCTACTTGACCCCAGATGAACGGAGTACGGGGTAGCATGAGCCTCTCTTAGAATAGAGTTTCTTAACTCTTCATTTTCTAGTATACATAATCAAGTCTTGAAACGCACTAGTCCATCTCGTGGACTACGAATCCAAGAGCTATCTGTAACACCCCCATAATCAAACCGGGAATATTACACGCCGCAGACCCTCTCCGTGAGGATCCACCAGGCTAGACATCGAAACCACACAATAAATTAACATACCGACATAATAAAATACCAAATCAGTAGACCAACTTGGTCTTTCGTCACTAACATACAAGCCAAAGATACACATCTCTATCTCGACTCATACCCTTGCAAGGGTAAAATACACTCACAAACAAAAATATGACAGCAGAAAGGACCATATACGAACTCCGACTAACTGCATCCAAAACTGGCCTTCATGTGATTATTATCATTCGCCTTCCATCATCCTTCGCACCGATCCTGTGTTTTGCTCCCAAACCTGCATGTACCTGGATGCAAAAACAGACATCCACCCCCCGAATACTCGGGGGTTAGCAAAACTCCACTGTTTTGCTAGTACAAGTATAAAGTGCAAATCCGAGCCATACATAACACATTTCGAGAATATAACAAAAGACTTCCCGAGATATTTTGATAATTAAAAATAGTTCAAGTCTTGAAAGTAAAACGAAACAAGTAAGCACTTTGCAAACACTTCCAAATCTCGGGAGTTTTGAAAACATTTGTGATTGAAAAGTTCTTAATTCTACCAAAGCCACTTAGGGTCACCGCCCCAAAGTTCATTTTCCAAAAATGCAAATCTATTAACAAAACACGGGGTTCACAACCCAATTCATTCCAGTCACATAACACAGGGTCCACGACCCAACCATCAACTTCAATTCACTTCCAAAGACATATTACACACAATACATTACTCTTATGCCATTCTAGCCAAACGCCAAGACTCGATATATAATGTCTTTCGACCTCAAGAGCCAAGCATTGTGATACTCCAGATATATCACAATTATTCATCAGTACAAAACTTCTGGCAATTCTCGCGACCCGGTCCGGCCCTCAAGCCACCAAGTCCCTATGTGCCCCGTCAAGCAATCCCCAGGTGAGAATGCCCACTCGAAGTAACTCTTGTGACCCGGTCCAGCCGCTAAGCCACCAGATCCCCGTGTGACCCCGTCGAGTCAATCCCCGAGTGAGAGTACCCGAGAACAACCTTACAATTCTCATCAATTCACATTTCCAAAACCACAATCCTCAAGAGTCAATCACAATATATATAGTCGAGTTATATTGCTAGAATGGCCAACTTATCCAACATATACTCATAACCCAAAGATTATACAATTAACAACAAAGCACACCATCTAAACAGCACCAAACGACACAACCAATATCACACAAGCTCACATATTCACACACATCCGCATGACTCCACATGCAATCTTAACAAAATAATTGAACTTTAAACATACTGACAACAAAATCACACATAATGGCATCACTTG
The DNA here is from genome assembly GCA_033398695.1 of Orobanche coerulescens. Lineage (NCBI taxonomy): Eukaryota > Viridiplantae > Streptophyta > Magnoliopsida > Lamiales > Orobanchaceae > Orobanche > Orobanche coerulescens. The sequence goes on along the minus strand of CM065807.1, from coordinate 178,184,952 downwards.
AAAATAAGGTGATCCTATACTCGACACCAACACACATAGTCAATTAAGCATATTAATTACCGAACACAAGAATTATCTTTTAAGAAAACCATGATGGTAAATATATCGATTCTTTTGAAATATGGTTGTAAACAATTCGTTTAGCACATATCGTTGATTAACAACCATTATATCCACCAAAACACGTAATGTACGGGCAAGATACTTGCCTCGATAGTCGATACCGGACACTCCGACGAACATGGTATTGTGTCAGATTTATACGTCTCAACAGGCGATCGGCTTAGAGACCGGGCGACCGAGCCAGGGCCCAACAGCCAAGGCGGATCGGCCGACCGAAGGTCCCAGGACAAGTCCCGGTGCTGAGCGATCAACATCCAAGGCAATCGTCTCTCGGTACTTGGCGATCACTCCTGGTGGCCGACTAGCCGACGACCGAAGGTCCCAGGACAAGTCCTGGTGCCGAGCGATCGACATCTAAGATGATCATCTCTCGGTACTTGGTGATCGGCTCCTGGTAGCCGACCAGCTGACGACCGTCTTATGCCACACGAAGCTGATGATCGTCGAGTCGGCAAAAGCTGAAGCTCGGGACAGAGCCCACATGCGGATCCGGAAAAGGCGCTGCAGCACATGGATCGTTGACCACAGCCTGTTAGCCTCCTTCCACCAACCGACAGACCCGCCGAAAGGTGTCAGTGGGACCGCCCGTGACAGCAACTCAGGACGCGTGCCGGCTCCTCGTTGCACCGCACAACTGGCTGCCAGCAGCAGCCGCAAGCTTTAGGCAGACATCCCATGTGACATAAAGACGATCGCCCCATAATTATATTGCACGAAAGGCGATCACCCCTCAGTAAACAGGGCATCTCAGCCCCTATAAATAGAAGGCTGCCTGCACTTGGCCAAGGATCTGATTTTTTCCTCTCTGAACTCTGATTCTCGGCTTCTTAACAAGTTCAACTCAGAACTTGGCTTTCTCACTCTTGGCAACAGCTATCTCTGGATTCTTTCTTCTCTATCAGCCTCTCTTACACGAAAGACGATTGGCAGGGAGCAAGAACACCAAAGCTTCACTCAAGAGCTAGATTAATAGGATATTTTACACTCATTGTATTTAGATTCTTACATTAATACTTGTATCCACGAATATTTGTATTAATAACATCTCGCGAGAGCATTCAAGCCTGGGCCTAACAAACCCGGCAAATCTTGTGTTTTTCCATTCCCTCGGATGTGCTCTCGCAATTTGCTGTTGCTCGACCATTCCAGCAATATCTATCTTCGGATAATATTTTGGGCAACAACAATTGGCGCTAGAAGAAGGGGATCTAACCCTCATTTTCATTCCTACCTTATCGAAGAACACTCATTGTTCTCCGGGGCATATACCTGAAGAAACACTCACTGTTCTTCAGAGAAATCTTTCCGAATCATGTCTTCCGCCTCCGCATGGAAGAAAGCCGCTAGCTGATCCACCAGACGCCTCCTTCCATCTCAGTCTGAGCCACAGCCGATGATGGAGGGTAGCCGCCGTGGTCCGGGACTCTCGATCCGGCCCCTGAAGGACGGCCCAAGCCTCTCGCTCGATCAGTTCCAAACCGCGGAACAGATCGAGGAGGCCATGGCCATCCTACAGGAGCGACGGAGTGCTCTCGACGCACCGCCCGCTATAACCCCCTCGGCCATCCGCCGCATGACCAAACGGAAGTACAAGGCCTTACTGACCGAGCGATCGCCAGGAGGCTCCCATTCGCAAGAAGAGGCGCTCGCCAGCCGGGGCACCTCTGTTTTCGATCGCCTAGGCAGCGACCCATCTTGGCGACCGGGGCAGTCCGGCCCAATCCACGAGACGACGGAGCTTGAGTCCATCACCAGGAGTTCGGCGTATCAAACTCCCAGAAGGCAGGCCAGCCATTTGGCTCCTCCTCGCCAAATGGCCGAGGTCGGCAGCAGCGGAGTCAGGAGATCGGTACATGATCGCCTCGGCTCCCGCTCCGAAAGTCGACCCAAGACCGACCAAGATACAACGATGGCCGCAATGCAACGCCAGCTCGATGACATGAAGGCTCTCCTGGAATCTGGGGCAGGCGCCAAGAGCAGTATCGCCGTGCCGAGCGAGCCGCTCGCGGTCCACATCGAGCTCGCCCCCGTGCAGCATAAGATCGCTCCTCCGCAAACACCTTTGTACGAGGGTAGATCGGACCCCGAAACTCACCTGAGCAAGTTCCACATCTACATGACCGGGTGTGGGGCATCAGACGCGACCAGGTGCCGAATGTTCCCTCTGACGCTGGACGACCTTGCCCATAGGTGGTATACCTCATTTCCGCCTCGATCCATTGGTTCCTTTAATCAACTGGCGAACGACTTCACAGCGTACTTCACCGCCAAGGTCGCTCGGCCGGAAGGTCCCCATCGCATGATGCAAATCAGGCAGAGAGAAGAAGAATCCGATGCGGACTACATCGACCGGATAGATGATATCATCCTCAACGGCGAGCCCATAAGCGATGAGATCGCCCTCTACGCAGTCCTAGGGGGATTCCATGGTCTTTCGCCTATGTTCAGGCATCTTACGAAGGACCATCCCTCGACCTACGCGATCTTCCGCGCTAAAGCCGCAGACTTTCTGTCCAGGCAAAGGTTTCTTCTTAGCCTATGAGCAGCGCGATCGGTGCCCGAATGATGATCTCCAGCTCGATCGCCGATATCAACATATGAATAATGCGATCGGCAGCCGAACGACGATCACCAGTCTTCCAGCCCGATCGCCATTATCAAGAAACATCACCAAAATCGGAGGACTCGTTCGCCATCTACAGTTCATCATCCAACATGGTGGACTACGACACGAGATCGCCCCCGCCGCACAATGTACACCGTCGAAGGTCGGCATTTGACATGACGATCTGAGGTGGAAGAGTGCAGCCATGGTCCTGGTGGTCGATGCAACCGACTGCTTAGGCCATGCACGGTTCCTTTGGGCCGAGATCGCTTGCCCTTCATTTAAATATGAGGCGTGCGTAGTCGAAGGACCCTCCAAGTCAATCAGTGGACACGATCGCCCTCCCTCAAAGGTTCATCATCTAATACGGTGAACCCGGACAATGCGACGCGCCACTACCCCCATCTCAACATACACCGTCGAGGGTCGCCGTCTTCATGGGGGGCCGAGGTGGAAGCAGAGCTAACAAGCCGCGGAAGTGGAGTTGATTAATCCGACGACGCCCTACGCAAGGACTCCTCTAGACCAAGACCGCACGCCCTTCGTTTAAATACGAGGCGAGGAACAGCCTAACAGAGGACACTCACAATAAAATGTGTCACGAGACAGACAACGTCGCTCGCGCATAAGACACGGTCATAGAGTCGGTCCATCGAACTCTGCGACTGTGCACGATTCCTCAGTGACGGAACGATCAGCTTTCTATGAGGGATCGGCCAAAATTGTTTTTTGCAGGTACAAGACCGAAGATAGCTAGCCAATCGAGCAGATCGCCTAAGTCCGAATCCAAAGTCAGCTCAGCAGATCGCCCGTCTCCATCCTACACGATCGCCAGCAAGAACCACCTCACCCCATGTCTTCGACATCGGAGCAAGCTGGGGGGCAATTATTGTGTCGAGATTTATACGTCTCAATAGGCGATCGCCTCAGAGACCGGGCGACCGAGCCAGAGCCGAGCAGCCAAGGCGGATCGGACGACCGAAGGTCCCAGGACAAGTCCCGGTGCCGAGCGATCGACATCCAAGGCGATCGTCTCTCGGTACTTAGCGATCGACTCCTTGTGGCCGACAAGCCGACGACCGAAGATCCCAGGACAAGTCCCGGTGCCGAGCGATCGACATCTAAGACGATCGTCTCTCGGTACTTGGTGATCGGCTCCTGGTGGCCGACCATATGACGACCGCCTTATACCACACGAAGCCGATGATTGTCCAGTCGGCAAAAGCCGAAGCTCGGGACAGAGCCCACATGCGGATCCGGAAAAGGCGCTGCAGCACATGGATCGTTGACCAAAGCCTGTCAACCTCCTTCCACCAACCGACAGACCAGCCGAAAGGTGTCAGTGGGACCGCCCGTGATAGCAACTCAGGACGCGTGCCGGATCCTCATTGGACCGCACAGCTGGCTTCCAGCAGCAGTCGCAAGATTTATGCAGACAGCCCATGTGACATAAAGACGATCGCGCCATTATTATATTGCACGAAAGGCGATCGCCCGTCAGTAAACAGGGCATCTCAGCCCTTATAAATAGAAGGCTGCCTGCACTTGGACAAGGATCTGATTTTTTCCTCTCTGAACTCTGATTCTCGGCTTCTTAACAAGTTCAACTCACAACTTGGCTTTCTCACTGTTGGCAACAGCTATCTCTGGATTCTTTCTTCTCTCTCAGCCTCTCTTACACGAAAGACGATCGGCAGGGAGCAAGAACACCAAAGCTTCGCTCAAGAGCTAGATTAATAGAATCTTTTACACTCATTGTATTTAGATTCTTACATTAATACTTGTATCCACGAATATTTGTATTAATAACATCTCGCGAGAGCATTCAAGCTCGGGCCTAAAAAACCCAGAAAATCTTGTGTTTTCCATTCCCTCAGATGTGATCTCGCAATTTGCTGTTGCTCGACCATTCCAGCAATATCTATCTTCAGATAATATTTCGGGCAACAACACATGGCTCAACCGGGAAACCTCGAACGCCCACAACTCTCCGGCGAAAACGACGGTAACACAACCGATCAGAAAATGGCGAACGGAAGGGTTCCGACTCAAGTTCTTCACAAGGAACCTGACCCTAACATCATACCGTCAATAATCAACGATCGTACGAGGAAGAGTAATCGTAGAACGCCCAAAACCCCCCTCTAAGGATTTTCACCGGACACCTTCAAGGCACCGATTAGGAACTCAACAAAACTACGAATCCTCGGTAATCCAACCATGGGAAAATAAGGGATTCGATATAATACAACTTAATAATCATCAATCCATCACAATTCTAAGTTATAACGGATTAAATGGATGAAATCAAAGAAAATCCCCAATTTTCCCAAAACTAGACTTTTAGGAAAACTAACCTTGATTCGATGGATTGAAGGATGTTATGGAGTGATTAATCGATGATATGAGCTCCCAAACTTCATGGATTCATTGTATAACAACATGCCTTCATGATCTCCAAGGATCCAGCCACGGAAGAGAAGGAGAGAAATTGGAAAAATGACTGAAACTGGACTGCTCGGCCATATTTATACTGGTGCAGCCTAGCGTGTGCTAGGCTACCGAGCTAGCGTGCGCTAACGGGAGGTCATGGTCGAGAATGTTCGTCCGGGTCCCGCCATCATGCACTGGACACGTGCGCTGTCGGTCCGGGCCACAATCCAGAGACTTCCTGGCTCGGCTAGGTAGCGTGCGCAGCCTTCCGGCCGTAGCGTGCGCTACCTGTCGGCCGTAGCGTGCGCAGTGTACGATAGTAGCGTGCGCTACCTGCCGATCCTCCCGAGTCTAGAACCTCTCTGCCCCTACTGTCTCGGCCGACTAGCGCGCGCAGCTAACCGGCCGTAGTGTGCGCTGCCTCCTGGCCATAGCATGCGCTACCTTCCGGCCGTAGCGTGCGCTACGCTAGTTCCTGCCGCACCCGCCCGGCCAGTGCCTGCACCCGTCTGGCCAGTGCCTCCACTCGTCCGGCCAGTGCCCACAACCGTCCGGTCAGTGCCCGACCACCATGATTCGACAATTCGATGTTCCGAAATCGTGCGGAACAAACACGAAAAAACATTCAGGGACAACATCATCGATCCGAAACGAAAACAATGGATAACCAATCATCACCTACGGTCATAAACGCCAAAACTAGTTGTCGATAAAATAATACCGGCACTCGACAACCGGGAAATATCCAGAAAAATAAATTCAAAATAACCGGAACGAAAATCGTGGGTATTACATTATACCCCTAAAAATAAGTTTCGTCCCGAAACTTAAAACAAAAGCAAGGCGACTCTCGACAACGCACCAGAGCTCCATGCAGTATAAATCCATTACGATCCGGTTGAATACGCAAGAATGCTTACGAAAAGCAACGAGCATGAATCATTGCGGTTGATAAAACCGAGCAGTACAAAAATCAAATCACGATTCCAACATTGAAAGGTATGAAATTCCAGTAATTCAAAGATTTGGAAGATCAAATACGAAGACAATTTCCCAACACTTATGGAAATCACAAAATGGCCCAGATGTTCAATAATCACGGTTACGACATCAAACAATAATGATTGTACAACGACGAACAAATAGCAATGATCGAACAACAACGATCAACTATGAAGCTTACACCTCAAATCAAGACATCAATAAACTTGTAGGAATCACGAGGTGTTAATTTCGAACACGGTTCACAAGAAATCGATCCGAACTTGGAAAGATCACAACGATATACACATCAATTTGGAACAATATCAGAACTCGCTCGGATGACAAAGGTGAGGAAATAATACAAGGTCAGAAGCATTAACGAACACAATCGCCTCAATACGGTCGAACGAAACAGAAACGAGAAGAAAAAAAATGTGGGTATTACATCATATCACCTTTAAAAGAGGTTTAATCCCCGAAACCTAAACAAGGAGAACGAAGTGCTTGAATAGCAACCTTCCTGGCCATATCCTCTTGGTCCCGCATCCAATCTCCATAACCAACTGTACCGCGGTCACGGCCGCGTCCTCTGTCCCTCGGCATACTAAGCGGATTCTCACTCAATACGATTGCACCACTTCGCAAAATATTATACTAAAGTACCAACTCAGCACGACATATCACATAAGGTAACTAATAATAACTCGATAAGAAAATCCACGAGGTATCCTTTTAAAGGAAATCTTTTGAAAATCCTCGGATTTGTATGCTATTCAAAATAAACTTTAAAAATACTTTTGGTACCTCGGGTTGTTTCATCAAAACTCGTAAACAACATACTTTAACCGTCTCATTTGAAATCATTTGCCAAAATAATAATTCCTTGTAACCGGCGTTATCAAAATCATCATGCCTCTACGCATCATCATCACCGTTAACAACCAACAAGTTAACCATGCAAGATCATCAAACCATTCTTACATACTCTAACATTTCCAAATCCGAGTTTGAACTTTACATCGAGTGAGATTTTTCATCTTTCACTCTATATTTTTGAAAATCATATTGGTTTTTTGAAATAAAATATTTTTATGATGTGAAAGATATTTGAAAATCATGACTTGAATTATTCAAAAATACAATAGTACACTAAAAGTCATTTCCGAAAATTATCCCAACACTACACAAAAATCAACGACGGTAACATTTTACAAAATGTTTAAGCTACTTTAAAACAACTCTTTCAATACCGCCGAGGTTTTATTGGAGAATCCTAGGCCGGCTCACAAATTTCAAACAATTTTCAAAGTTCAGACGAAGATGCCGATTTAATCGCAACATCAATTTAGTTTCAAAATTTGATTTTCCACAACTTGCACAAACTTATGAAAGTTTCAGGAAAACATTTTCGAACACACACACACAGCAGACATAATTTATCAACTCACCGAACAAAATCAATTATCACTTAGCGCGAATGAAAGGTCACAACACACGTTCACACAAAACGGTTGTCATCACTAGACAACGCACATAGAATACTGTGACGAGTGATCGACTGCCAAGGTTAGGCCTAATAGTTAAAAGAAATGCGGTTCTCTAGCCTCTGTCCCAGCTAACTAACGCGCGCTACAACAATTATTTAGCGTGCGCTATCCATGCTGCATTAGCGCGCGCTAGCCTCGCACTCAGCGTGCGCTAGCTTCTTCAACTCAGCAACATGACCGCGAACATATATATACGAAATTACTAGAATTGATGGTCACAAATAAACAACAACACGTTCGAATCTCAAAGCCATCGATTTAACACTTCATGAGCAACCATCAAAAGACAATTGTTATTCAAAAACCAAAATCTCACCTCTTATTATAGAGAGCTATCTCAATGTACACAAATCGAACGACTTAGCATTCACAACACAGTTTTAATTTAAAACTTGCAACACTGCCCGAACAACAAGAACATCATCATGTATTTCTCGACTAACAACCATAAAACCGATAAGTTGAAAGCGAGAGTCACGTCTTGATTACATTTTGTAGACCTCACTTGAGGTTAAAAATTGTGTTTTGAAAACTTATAATACAAGATGAACATAAAATATCGGTAGTTTGAATTCTCAAAAAAATTTCGACCTTGAGGTCATCATACGAAAATCAAACTTTTTCCTCCCTTTGGAGGATGTTTTAAAACAAAATTTACGTGTCTCCCCAAAAACATGTAAAGTTTTGAAATATCACAATGATGAATTTTTCTTTGCGTAACCACACCAAGGCCATTATTCTTGTAAAAATGACTTATATCAAGATGTGTGTATATATACATATACATTGGCACCACTTTCATTCTAGCATCATACGAGGATCAAACAACTTAGGCCACATAATCATAAATCACCTTTAAACTCCACATCATAACACAAAATCATACAAGCTCGTATATCACAAGGCACAATATAGTAGGGAGACTTACATCCATAGGTCGCACGAAGATGATGGCTGCACCTTGATACTAATCACGGCCGACATCACCAACGACGCGTCGCGACATGACTTAGACAGACACAATCTGACGGGACAAGACACGACAACACCCTACTGGACCCAACAACCTAGGTTTCGGCAACCTAAACTCTGATACCATAAATGTAACACCCCATAATCGAACCGGGAATATTACACGCCACAGACCCTCTCCGTGAGGATCCACCAGGCTAGACATCGAAACCACACAATAAATTAACATACCGACATAATAAAATACCAAATCCGTAGACCAACATGGTCTTTCGTCACTAACATACAAGCCAAAAATACACATCTCAATCTCGACTCATACCCATGCAAGGGTAAAATACACTCACAAATAAAAATACGACAGCGGAAAGGACCATATATGAACTCCGACTAACTGCATCCAAAACTGGCCTTCATGTGATTTGTATCATTCGCCTTCCATCATCCTTCGCACCGATCCTGTGTTTTGCTACCAAACCTGCATGTACCTGGATGAAAAAACAGACATCTACCCCCCGAATACTCGGGGGTTATCAAAACTCCACTGTTTTGCTAGTACAAGTATAAAGTGCAAATACGAGCCATACATAACACATTCCGAGAATACAGCAAAAGACTTCCCGAGATATTTTGATAATTAAAAATAGTTCAAATCTTGAAAGTAAAACGAAACAAGTAAGCACTTTTCAAACACTTCCAAATCTCGGGAGTTTTGAAAACATTTGTGATTGAAAAGTTCTTAATTCTACCAAAGCCATTTAGGGTCACCGCCCCAAAGTTCATTTTCCAAAATGCAAATCCGTTAACAAAACACGGAGTTCACAACCCAATTCATTCCAGTCACAAAACACAGGGTCCACGACCCAACCATCAACTTCAATTAACTTCCAAAGACATATTACACATAATACATTACTCTTATGCCATTCTAGCCAAACACCAAGACTCGATATATAATGTCTCTCGCCCCCGAGCACCAAGCATTGTGATACTCCAGAAATATCACAATTATTCATCAGTACAAAAATTCTGGCAATTCTCGCGACCCGGTCCGGCCCTCAAGCCACCAAGTCCGTGTGTGCCCCGTCGAGCAATCCCCAGGTGATAATGCCCACTCGAAGTAACTCTCGCGACCCGGTCCAGCAACTAAGCCACCAGGTCCCCGTGTGACCCCGTTGAGTCAATCCCCGAGTGAGAGTTGTAATACCCGGTTGTAATTCAGTAATTATCATTCAGTATCTATCATTCAGCAATTGTCATTCAGTAACTTCACTCATTAATGATCATTTGTCACTCATATTCAATCATGGTATTCATCATTCAGAGTAATTGTATCGTGTATCAATCGTCATTCGTCACTAATCTAATTGGAGTTTCGTGTCGTGTTTATCATCGTTGTCATTTTCATTGTGGGCTGTGCGTGAGGAGTAGCGCACGCTACGTACTCTTTTTAGTGTACGCTAATTGAGTACAGGTAGCGCATGCTACCACTCAGCATTAGCGCACGCTAATGTTACCCTGGCTGCAGTCCAAAAGGTACTGGACTGCAGGTGAGTTATTAGTAGCGCACGCTACGAGTGGTAAGTAGCGCGCGCTAGTGGGTTGTAGTAGCGCATGCTAAATATGTGGAGTAGCACGCGCTAAGGACGGATCAGGTTGAGTCCAGTGGCTACTGGAATGCACTGGATTAATTCATAGCGCACGCTATGAGTGATATTTAGCGTACGCAAGCGGTGTAGTAGCGTATGCTACTTGTTGAATCTACAACTATACAGTTTCTGGATTCCAGTACTGGGCATCACATAATTCGATAGCGCACGCTAACAATAGGTTTTAACGTACGCTAGTGGTATGGCCGTAGCGCACGCTACAAAAAGGTACGTAGCGCGCGCTACCGTGTTCGGACAGTGGGTACTAGACTACCCAAATTACCCGTTAGCGCACGCTACGCACAAGGGCTAGCGCACGCTAACCTGGATTGGCTATATATTGGACAGTTAGCCTGAGTTCGTCATTTTATCATTCTTTCTCATTCCCTCATCGGTTTCGGGCGATTTCGGACATTTTGTAGAGTTCTCTTCGAGCTTCTATCATCCATCATCATCTTCAAGTCTTTGAGTTGGATTATCATCACTTCATCATCTCCTTAACATCGAATCAAAGGTATTAATCTCTTGGATCTAGAATTTCGAATTTTTGGGTTTTTCTTTCCGATTTCTTCGTGTAAGCTTGGATTATCATTGGAATATGTTAGATATGGATTATCTACCTTGGATAAGTATATTCTTACGGATTTAATGGTTATTTTCGGAATTATTTCAAGAACCCTTGGGGTTGACTTCGGTTAATTGGGGATTTTCCGATTGATGTAGTTGTAATCTCGAATTTGTGAATTCGTAATGGATTATTGATATCATTGGAAGTGTTTTGATGGTTTGAAATACTCATTTCGGCGTTGGTTTCGATATATTCGGGATTGGATATTTTCGAAGTCGTGTGGTTGGTTACGTATTCGTTAGAATGCCCCTATGAGTTTGATTAATGTTGTTTCGACCTTTGGGTTAGACGTGTTTTGTTGCTTGATTCGTGTATTGAACGGTTGTTGGTAATTATTGTTATTCAAGGTTGTTCGAGCGACCGGTATTTCACTTAGGACGTTGTTCGTGGACGGACATTCTTCATCGGTATTGTGTAAGTTAATTCTTACTCGGTTAAAAGGATACTCATTCCTTTTGTTGTTGATTGCTCATAATTATAATTCATTCATCATAATATTACTCATTTTGAGACTTGTAATTGTCGAATAATCATTTCATTCACGAGGAACGACGGTTACAAATCATTTCATTGGGTCATCAATCACGTCACTATTACTTTCATATCGGTGAGTCATCTTGGCCTTGTCTAATTATTATTCATTGATACTCATTATGGTCATTCTCGTTCATGTGACCTTCTGGGTTCATATTGCGTGGCCGGGTATGGCTGTGTGGAATTTTTAGTCGGGCACACGATGGTCATTTATTGGGTTCACCGATACATCGGACCGTGCACACGGTAACACTTACCTCCGTGAGACTAATTAGGTACAAGGACGGGTGTGTCCGGTCATTCGTCTTGTACACTTGCACAGAACATTACGGGCGTACTATGATACTCCTCTTCAGCGTAATTCATAATTAAGAATATTTCATAACTTCAGTTAATTCATGATTGTGTAATTTCAACTCTTGAGGATTGTTGTTCGTAATCGGCCCGTTGGGGGATTTTGTTTTCAGGTCACGGCAAGGCAAAGGCACGGGAAGAGCATGCTGACGGCGAGGAGTCCCAGTGATACTAGTAGGGGGCCCCAGTCATTTCGTTTGTTTCAGTCATTTCAGTCATTTTAGTTATTCCGTCATTTGTATTTTTTCGGCTGCAAATTCCGTTTGAGATGCTTATTTGTTCAGGGTGGTGTATTTTATCTCCATATAAAATATACTAGTATTCTGTTTGTCCTGGTGTAATGTACTTAAACTCCTCATTGGAGTACTTGGTAATATAATGTGGTTCGGTACTACAATTATATTATTTAATTCATCATTTTCATTTGCCTGGTGGGTCCCTGTCGGGATTCACGGCACTGTAATATCCGCCTAGTTTGGGGTGTTACAGAGTTGGTATCAGAGCGTGGTTTTGAATAATACCCTCCAAGTCATGTCTCATTTGAAATCATCGTCATCGGACTAGTATCATTGGACTTTCGCGTCACGTGTGACCTGTGCAAATGCCAAGCCAATCAGACCAAGAACTGTAAGATTTCTAATGCCATGGTATAATTTCTTGCAATAATCATTCATTCATAATTCATCAGTTAACAATCCTCAATCATCATTGTCATTTTGACCAGGACGGTCAGATTAACTCATTAATCACTCAATTCATTTCATTATTCAGTTGTTGATCAGGAAGATCAAATCATTAATCTTGTTAACTCGTTCAAGATAATCATTTCAGTAATTTCATCAGATAATCATGTCTCGTCAATTAATCATTCATGTAACCACTGTGTTAGAGCGCGTAAGCTCATTTTCATCATCTCATGTCATAATCATAACATGTTATTCATGCGGGAAATATAATCATCATGTGACTTTCCTACTTCAGTATGGAGAGGGCAAGAAGAGGACGTGGAGGACGAGGTCGTGGAACGGACCGAATCCCAAGAGCTCGTGTGAATACACGTGAAAACACGAGAAATAATGCTAATTCATCGAGCAGTGATGCTGCCACTCACTCTCTTGGACGCGATCATTCACTAACGGGGAGTCGTACCCGGGACACGGTTCAGTCAGAAGGTGTCCGGGTTGACCCACTCGCTTTTATGCAGGGCATGATGGCCCAAATGACGCAGATGGCACAACTTATGGAGACGATGCATAACTCCGTCAATCAGAATCAACAGGCTCCTCCGCCGCCACCTCAGAGGCAAGAGAGGAATGTGAGCAATATCATCGGCGACATCTCTCGCCAGAGGCCACCTACTTTCGAGAGCTCGTCTGAGCCGGCGGATATCATTCATTGGCTCGAGCATTTCGAGAAGTTGTTTGCTATGGTAGAGTGTCCCGAAGGACACAAAGTTTCTGTTGCGGGTTACTACCTGGGTAAGAGCGCACATTCTTGGTGGTTGTCGTTGAAGCCCACCGAAGGATCATGTACTTGGGATCAGTTCAAGACTCTCATGATGGAGAGGTATTATCCGGCCCCGCTCAGAGAGGCCAAGCTGTCAGAATTACTCACCCCCGACCCCTCAGCAGACGAGGATGTTCTCCCCATTGCCGAGAAATTTCAGGAACTTCTTCCATTCGCCTCATCTATCATTCATTCCGAGGCAGATAAGATTAAGTATTTCAGCAAGAGGCTGAAACCCCGTATGAGACTGCAGTAGCTTAATCATAATTGCACCACGTTGGCCGAATTCATCGAGAAAGCTCTCACCTATGAGCTTACTGCTAAAGAGATTGCTAAGCAGCAACCTTCGTCTGCTAGCAAGAAATCGAAGAATCATAATCAGTCTGAAGGCGGTCAGACAACCTTCAAGAAACCCCGTGCGGGCTTTGCCTTTTCTGAGCGACCTCCTGTGTCGTCTAAACCCGCGGAATCTCAGTCTCGAGCGGCCAGTTCGGCCATCACCTGTTTTAACTGTGGGGATATTGGTCATTTCAGTACCAAGTGTCCGAGACAGACTATCACGTGTCATAATTGTGGGATTGCTGGGCATAAGGCCCGTTTTTGCCGTAGGTACTCCAAACCTACTCAGACGTCATCTCAGGCCCCTAAGCAGTCAGCCGTTCAGAATCAGGCCACTCAATCAGCGTCGTTTAAAACGACAGGAGCAACTAAAGGTGGAGCCTATAGCCAGCAAACGGGAGCGTCCGGTGCCAGGACTAGCAAGCCCCGGATTTATGAGATAAAGAAGACCGATGATCCCGAGGCCTGAATGATCTCAGGTACACTCGATATTCTATCTCAACCTGTGTGTACTCTTTTTGATACTGGTGCATCGCATTCATTCATTTCCGAGTCATGTTTGAGTAGACTACGTCTGGGTAGTGCTACTAGCTGTGAGCCTTATGTCATTGGTCTACCTGATGGTAGACGAATTATCGGTAATCATGAGATTCAGAATTGTCTGATTCATTTTCATGGTCGTGTATGGCCAGCGGACCTAATCGTAGTAGATTTGCCGAAGGACGACGTCATCTTGGGTATTGATTGGATGGATCGTCATGATGCCATCATTAGTGTCCGTAAGCGTATGATCACTATCATTTCAGACGATGGGGTTGAATGTGTGTTTCAAGGAGGTAATCCCGGCTGTTCTGGTAAGGTCATTAATTTGATGAAAGCAGTGAAATTACTCAATCAGGGGTGTGTTGGTTATTGGTGCTATATGACCAAAACCGAGAAATCATCAGTAATGTTGACGGATATTCCGTTAGTGAGGGAATTTGCCTATGTTTTTCCAGACGAGTTACCTGGTTTGCCTCCACAGAGGGATGTGGAATTCACGATTGAGTTGGAGCCTGGTACGTCCCCGATATCGAAGGCACCGTACCGGATGGCCCCGACCGAAATGCAGGAATTAAAGAACCAACTTGAGGAGTTGTTCGAGAAAGGTTATATCCGACCGAGTGCGTCCCCGTGGGGAGCACTAGTGTTGTTTGTCAAGAAGTAGGATGGTTCTTTTCGCTTGTGTATCGATTATCGGGAGTTGAACAGGGTGACAATCAAGAATAAGTATCCCTTACCCCGTATCGATGATCTTTTGGATCAACTTCAGGGAGCTTCAGTATTTTCCAAGATCGACTTAAGATCTGGATATCATCAGTTGCGGATTCGAGAGTCGGATATCGCGAGGACGGCGTTTCGAACACGCTATGGTCATTATGAGCTTGTGGTTATGCAGTTTGGATTGACTAATGCACCTGCGGTATTTATGGAGTTAATGAATCGGGTTTTCATCGACTTTTTGGATCAGTTTGTTGTTGTCTTCATCGATGACATTTTGATTTATTCTCGTGACCGAGAGGAACACGAGTTTCACCTTCATCAAGTGCTCGACGTGTTGAGACGAGAACAACTTTATGGGAAGTTTTTTAAATGTGAGTTCTGGATGTCCGAAGTGACGTTTCTCAGACACGTAATTTCATGAGACGGAGTTCGTGTCGACCCTCAGAAGACGGAGGCTATCCGAGATTAGTTACCTCTGAAGAATGTTAAGGAAATTCGAAGTTTCCTCGGATTAGCGGGTTATTACCGGGGGTTTGTGGAAGGATTTTCTAAAATCGCTCAACTCTTGACGAGCCTTTTACGGAAGGATAAGAAATACACGTGGTCCGATGCATGTCAACCGAGTTTTGAGGAACTCAAGAGCCGGTTAATGTCAGCACCTATACTTTCCTTGCCGCAGGGGACGGAAGGATTTGTGGTTTATAGTGATGCGTCCGGACAGGGTCTCGGATGTGTGCTCATGCATAATGGAAAGGTTATTGCCTATGCTTCACGGCAATTGAGACCTTACGAGGTTAATTATCCAACACATGACCTGGAGCTAGCAGCCATGGTGTTCGCTTTGAAGATTTGGCGTCATTATCTATATGGCGTTACCTGTCAGATATTCACCGATCATAAGAGTGTAAAGTATATATTTACTCAGAAGGAGTTAAATATGCGACAGAGACGGTGGCTGGAATTAATCAAAGATTATGATATCGAGATCTTTTACCACCCGGGCAAGGCGAACGTTGTCGCCGATGCCTTGAGTCGTAAGTCCGTTCAGGAGCAGATGCTTGCTCGTTTAACGGTTCAGAAGGAGCTTCAATAAGAATTCCTTAGACCCGGGATCGAGGTCTGGCTTCAGCGAGTTCAGGGACAACTTTGTATGTTAGAAATTTCATCGTCACTCGAGGAGGCAATCCGAGAGAATCAGAGTTCAGACCCTTCATTGTTGCGCATCCGTGAGGATGTGACTCAGGGGAAAGCCCCTGGATTTGTGGTCCACGAGGATGGACTTTTGCGATTTAAGAATCGGTTGTGCGCACCGGCGAATGACGAGTTGAAAGACTCGATTTTGAAAGAAGCTCATGCTACCCCTTATTCTGTTCATCCGGGGTCTAGCAAGATGTACAAAGACTTGAAACAAAATTACTGGAGGAGTAATATGAAGCGAGAAGTCGCAGAATTTGTTTCGAGATGCTTAACCTGCCAACAAGTTAATATTGAACATCAGCGACTGGCGGGTATGCTGAAACCTCTTCCTATTCCCGAATGGAAGTGGGAAGACATTTCTATGGATTTCATCACGAGTTTGCCGATGAGTCGTCGTGGCATGAATACGATCTGGGTGATCGTGGACCGCTTAACTAAATCAGCTGATTTCCTTGAGATCAAGGAGACGTGGGGTCCCGAGAGACTTGCTCAACTTTTCATCAAAGAGATAGTGAGACTGCACGGCACTCCTAAAAGTATCGTTTCCGATCGTGATGGATGGTTTGTGTCGTATTTTTGGAAATCAGTTCATCGCGCTATGGGAACTCAGCTCAATCTCAGTACCGCTTTTCATCCTCAGTCCGACGGGCAATCAGAGAGGACTATTCAGACATTAGAGGACATGTTGAGGGCATGCGTCCTCGATTGGAAAGACGATTGGGAAGCCCAACTACCATTGATCGAGTTCACGTATAATAATAGTTGGCATGCTTCGATTAAGATGGCACCTTACGAGGCCTTGTATGGTCGTCGTTGTCGATCTCCGTTGTGTTGGGACGACCTATCAGAATCAATCGGCACCGAGCCCGATATGCTTATAGCCGCCCGTGAGAAGGTAGCTTTGATCAGGAGTCGTTTGTTGACCGCTCAGAGTCGACAGAAATCGTATGCAGATAACCGTCGTCGACCATTAGAGTTCGAGGCAGGTGACCACGTGTTGGTCAAGGTATCCCCGAGTCGTGGTATCTTCCGTTTTGGGAGGAGGGGGAAGTTGAGTCCGAGATTCATTGGACCGTTTGAGATTTTGGATCGAGTAGGCGAGTTAGCTTATCGACTGGCTTTACCTCCGGCGTTGAGCCGAATTCATAATGTGTTTCATGTCTCTCAGTTGCGGAAGTATGTTGCCGACCCGAGTCACATACTGCAGTTCGACGAAATCGAGATCGCTAACGATCATTCATATGAGGAGCGTCCTATACGAGTTTTAGAGTGGCGAATCAAACAGTTGAGGAATAAGACGATTGTTGGGATTCCGAAAATAAAACGAAATACGCAGCGGAAATAAAAACGAATCCCAAACAGGATCGATCAAGTAACGTATATACGAAAAATAAATACGAAGATAAAGATTCATACCCTTGAAGCCTTTGAAATAAATCTTCGTAAAGTTTAGCCGATGATCACGATCCCGTCCCGAACACGAAATCCCTTCGTTCCAAGCACCGAAAATTCGAAGCCTCTACTTCACACGCATCGGAAGTTGCCCGGAAAAATCTACAATACTCCGTTCTATGAAGAACACGGCTAGGAAGTGTTGTAGGAATTTTTTCTCTCTTAATTTTCTTACTTCTTTTCACCTCAAAGATGAACAAAATGAAGAAGGAAAATTTTCTCTCTCTCCTCACTAAAAACTCTCACGGATGGCATTTCAATGAATGAGTATGAATTATTTTTTGTTATCTCATCTCATCTCATATATAATGTAATGATATATATATTATAAAGGAATAATTATTCCTTTACAACTATCATTCACAATTATGTGGGAATCTCAACTCTAAGTGAGTTCCCACACACATGCAAGATCATGCCATGCCATGAGGAGTGGGTGGCCACAAGGAAGTTTCCTAGAAAGCGAGCCGAGCCACTCGGCTCGTGTACGGACGTTCACAAACGACTCGTTAAATACACTCCTTTTAATCATCAATGTATTTATATTAATTAATTAATCTAATTAATTAATTATATCAAATACAAATATATATTTCTCTAAGAAATATAATTTATGAATTAAATTAATTACCCAGAACTTAATTTAAATTCATAAGACCGATATTTGATTTATCCAATAAATCATAATTAGATATCCAATATCTAATATTAATAGAGAGATAATAAATTCACATTTATCCGTCAACGCTCCCGATGCGCGACTCGTAGGTCCGTCTCACGGTAGGCATTGGGAGGAACTAATGAGTGCGGCAAGACTTAGCGGCTAGCGGCCGCATCAGAACCCCGATCGAGAACGAATGAAGGGATCATTCCGTAACCATTATGTCGTGAATACTATATACGTATAGACCCTTCATCGATGTCCCGGTCAAGTCTTCGGTCACGGTAAAGTCAAACCCTCATCGTTGACTAAACTCTATACATGTGTTAATGCAAATCAAAACCAAGCGATTAATAGTGTATCTAATACGACTATATCGAATGCTTTGGCCAAAGACTTATGATCTTATTTGGCATTAACCGTATAGGACATTCGCTGCTCACTAACAGAGATAGAATCCTTTCTTGGCGTACGGTAAAGATCGCTACTCGCCCGTATAGTCCGCACTTCGAGGTCGACTCTCAGAATTAAGCAAATGAGTCTAACTACTCTAATGACAAACTAAACGTCACAGCACATCTTCTACCGAACCCTCAAGTCAAAGGTCCACGTATACTATCACAACCTTCGATTCGTCATCGACTCTCCGAGAGTGAATACCGTGTGATCAATCGAGTATGAGTCGTGTTCGAGTATACTGCCCCACCAATATACTTATAACTATGCTATCAAGACGTGCACACGCCCTAGCATCGATTATACAAGTCATATTAAAACTTAATGCCCATTTTAAGTTTATTGACTTGCGAACAATTTACGTAAATAAACTTTAAACACTTCCAGTACATTTTCTCTTATCCCATAACGAGAATGGAATGTTCGATTTATTTACATGGACTTCACTTCAATGTTTACCAAGTCAAGAATGCAATTGAAATACAATAAACAGTGAATGAATCGTATTGCCTTTTTATTAATTATTCCATAATTACAAGTATAATGCCCTTACTCTCTCATCCCCTGAGTGGCATTCGAGGGCATATTCCTAGCAATCTCCCACTTGCACTCAATGCCACACATCATGGTATCCAATACCCATGCTCTTCAGATGTCTTTCTAAGACGGCCTGAGATAATGGCTTAGTCAGCGGGTCAGAGACATTGTCTTCTGAGTCTACTCTTTCCAATGAAACATATCCTTTTTCCACCATCTCTCGAACGATGTGGTACTTTCTCTCTATATGCTTGGTGTTGTGGTGAGCCCTCGGCTCCTTGGCTTGGGCGACAGCTCCATCATTATCACAGAATAGTGATATAGGCAACTCCGCGTTAGGCACCACTTGAAGTTCTTGTATAAACTTCTGCATCCAAAATGCTTCTTTGCTAGCCTCTGAGGCGACTTGATGATACTGGGCGGTGGAATCTGCGGAGCGGTTTGCTTGGAGCTTCTCGATATCTGCTCCTCCATTGAGAGTAAATAAATACCGGATGTCGACTTAGAGTCGTCATTGTCTCCTTGAAAATCGAATCGGTGAATCCAATCACCTTCGGTTCTCCACCACCATAAGTAAGAACTAAATCTCTAGTTCTTCTTAAGTACTTAAGAATGTTCTTTACGACCCAATGTTCCCTTCCCGGTTTGCTTGAAATCGACTTACCATACTCACGCGTAGGCTAAGTCTGGTCTCGGACACAACATAGCGTACATGAGGCTACCCACGGCCGAGGCATAGGGAACCGTACTCATCTCTCGCTGGTCTTCCTCCCTTTGAGGACACATGTTCGTGGTGAGATGAATTCCATGTCGCATGCGAAGGAACCCTCTCTTAGATTCATCCATCTTGAATCTTCTCAGATTTTATCGATATAAAGGGCTTGGGAAAGTCCTATCATTCTTCGCGGTCTATCTCTCGTAAAGACGGATCCCTAGAATATAGGAAGCTTCTCCCAAGTCTTTCATGGAGAACGCTTTAGAAAGCCAAGCTTTCACAAAGGTCTTGAGCATTGCTATGTTATTTCCTATAAGTAGAATATCATCTACATATAGCACTAAGAACGCAATGTTGCTCCCACTCGATCTTTTTGTAAACACACGGTTCCTCCTCATTTCGCTCAAGTCAAAGTCCTTAATCGCCCACAAATCGAAGGTTCCAACTCCGAGAAGCTTGCTTGGACCATAAATGGCTCGCGGCTTACACACTTTATGAATATTAGCTTTGGACACAAAACCTTTAGGCTGTTCCATATAGATTTCCTCCTCGAGGTATCCATTTAGAAAAGTTGTTTTGACATCCATTTGCCATATTTCATAATCATAATAGGCGACAATGGCAAGCATCATGCGAATCGACTTTATCATAGCTACGGGCGAGAAGGTATCATGATAATCGATTCCTTCCCTTTGGGTATAACCCTTTGCCACAAGCCCGGCCTTATAGGCATCAACCTTGCCATCCCCATCGGTCTTTCTCTTATAGATCCATTTATTTCCAATAGTCCTCATGCTAGTTGGAAGATCTACTAGAGTCCAGGAATGATTGGTATGCATCGAGTCTATCTCAGCTTCCATTGCTTCTTTCCATTTATCAGAGTCTACATCCACTATCGCTTGGTCATAGGTGACAGGGTCGTTTTCACTGCTATCAGGTGTGTCGTGGAGACCCAGTTCCTCGACATGTGTATAGCCATACCTCTCAGGTAAGTGAGATACCCTATCAGACCTTCGAAGTGGAGGTTGTGTTACAATAGGTTCGGTTCTTGATCCCTGATCAGATGTCTCCTTAGGAGTTTCATTATGCTCTTCCAAAGAGATATTTCTACCCGAGCCACCTTCCTGAATGAATTCATCCTCAAGGAAGTGCGCTTGTAATGCCACAACGACCCTATGGTCTTCTGGCATGTAGAATAGATAACCCATCGAGTCCTCTGGGTATCCTATGAAACGTCCTTTTATGGACCTCGCTTCCAGTTTGTCCACCTTAGCCTTTTTGACATAGGCTGGACATCCCCAGATCCTTATGTGATTAAGGCTTGGTTTCTTACCCTTCCACATCTCATGCGGAGTGATAGGAACAGATTTGGAAGGACATCTATTTAGGATATAGGCAGCGGTTAGTAAGGCATACCCCCACAGGTAAATAGGTAAATCAGTGTAATTTAACATGGAGCGAACCATGTCCAACAAAGTCCGATTTCTCCTTTCTGAAACACCATTTAATTGTGGGGTTCCTGGAGGCGTGAATTGTGAAACTATTCCATGTTCCTTAAGGAACTCATCAAACTCAGTGCTCATATATTCGCCACCTCGGTCCGACCGAAGTGCTTTGATATGACATCCAGTTTGTTTTTCAACTAGGGCCTTAAATTCTTTGAATTTAGCAAAGGCTTCGGATTTATGTTTCATTAAGTACACAATCCCATACCTAGTATGATCATCTGTGAACGTTATGAAATATTGATATCCGTCTCGGGCTACTTCTAAAGCACCACAAACATCGGTATGCACCAATCCAAGTTTATCGGCAGCCCTTTCAAAAGTCCCTGTGAAGGGGAACTTAGTCATTTTGCCTCTAAGGCAAGATTCACAAGTTGGATAGGGTTCTACACCCAATGGACTTAAAAGTCCATCTTTCTCCATTTTCGAACCTTGGTCTCGACCAACATGACCAAGTCTAAGGTGCCATTTAAGAGCTTGATTAGTATCTTGCCTACCACGTTTCCTAGTTATAGTGTTCACTTGCTTTATTTTGCATGTTCGGATGATATAAACCATTCAACAATGTAGTTGTTCCAACCAATTTATTTCAAAATAAATTTTACAATCGCCATTGCCAATGAAGAAACAAAATCCTTTCCGGTCCAAGATGGAATGGATAATGTTTTTATGCCCCTTGGGCAAAACAAGTACTTCATCTAATGTCAAAATAAAACCGATTCTAAACCCGGAAGGATTGATCCAATATCGGTTGCCTCGACACTTTGTCCGCTTCCAACAGGTGATCATTATTTCCCGACTTCAAGTTTTCTACTTGCCCAGATCCCGATTCATAGTACAAATGTGAGAAGTGGCACTGAATCCGTAATCCATGAAGCGTAATATACGAGAGCGGAACAATTAGTTTCAAAAACAAAAGTTCCGTACTGATGCGCCATTAATCTTGGGACAAGTCCTTCGCAGGGCCCACTCACCGCATTCAAGGCATTTGTCCGTAGGTTTTGGACCGCCTACCTTTTGAACCTTTCGGGCCTTGCCCTTTCCTTTTTTCACCCCTTTCTTGGGTTTGTACTGCTCGTAGGTCTTTTTCTTCTTGTTCTTGGACCTCTTAGGCCCAGAAGAAATCACAAGGGCAGCCTCTCTCGGTTTAGTCTTCATGTTAGACTGTGCCGTCACCAGTTTATTCATTAGCCCAGCTAATGTGCATGTAATTTCATTACAGTTGAAATTCATTACAAAATGCGTGAAAGAGTCAGGTAGAGATTGAAGGATGAGATCAATTTGAAGGGATAAATCCATATTAAAGTTGAGCACCTCGAGCCTCTCAATCATAGAGATCATCTTAAGGACGTGGTCTCCCACTTTCTCCCCTTCTTTCATCTTAGCACTGAACAACTGATTTGATATCTCATATCTAGCAGTCCTACTGTGCTCTCCATAAAGTTCGGTCAAGTGTGCGAGAATCTGCCTAGCAGAAGTCATTTTCTAGTGCGCTCTCTGCAGCTCATTAGTCATTGAGCCCATCATAAAACCACGAACTAGCACATCATCCTTGACCCATTTTTCATGGACGTCAATGTCTTCCTGATTACCCCTAGTCCGGATTGGAGTCGGTGGAATGTCCGCCTCCAAGACGTATCCCAGAGACTCCATACTGAGTACAATCATCAGATTCCGCAACCAGTCAACAAAGTTAGGTCCAGTTAGGAGATTCTTTTCAAGTAGTATTGCAAGTGGGTTTTTAGCCATTTTAGAGAGATTCAATTTCGTTTTCTGCAAAGATTTAGACAAGATTAAATTAGTGACTTGTTTAATTATGACCGAGTATAGAACTTAAGGGCTTGTATAATTCTTGTCTCGGCTCCCACTAATTTTATCGGAATTATACACTCCCATGTTATAATCCGGAAATCATGGTTAGATCGACTTCTTAGTGGTGATCAAGTTCTTTACAAATTTTAACAGACGCAACCTATCAGGTTTCTTGCCAATTAATTTATGTAAAGTGGTGTCTAACACCAACCCGTCTGACGGATGATTTGATCTTCTTTTACCCCTAGTCTTCATGCCCTCAACCTATCGGGTTTCTTGGCAATCCAAACTATCTAAGTTGTTGACCATCAACGTCTATCGGTTGACTATTGAATCTCACCCGCAACCTATCGGGTTTCTAGGGCGAAATTTATCACCAACCGAAGGCATCTAATGCACTCAAGAATTTTTCAACCTCTACCAAATGTACTACCCCGATAACTCGGAAGCATAGCACACCACTCGGGTATCAATTTTCTACGAGTTTGATGGAGGGTAGGAAACCTCGTAACCTTTTTCAAACTTAGTCTGCTTGTAGTCTGAGAATTTCGCGATTAATGTTACACTTTGCACATTAATTCAATTATACGCGTTTGTATGTTTGTCAATCATTCAAAATGAAAATGTAAAATAGTAACCTAGTTACTACCAACATATAGCTCATGGACCTAATTCCTAATCTTGGGCCAAGCGAATGACCCAATAAATAAAAAAATACGATCTTGATTCTTCGTCTTCTCGGTCGGTTGTCTTCGGTCTTCGTCATACCCAAAATAATACTTACATCATTGAAAAAATGCATCCTATACAAATTTTCTAGTAAAAATAAATTGGCTCAAAACGGCCTTTACAACCCAATCGAATCGAACAAATCAAAAACTAAGTCCACGAGCTATATCACCATCACATAAGGATTCCATACATAATGGCAACGAAATTAAACAATTAATTTTAATATAAATTAATCTATTCAATTTCTACTATATTAATCCAATTAATATAAAGTGGCATTAAAATTAAATAATCAATTAATATATTAATCCAATCAATATAAAATTAATCTATTCAATTTTAATGATATTAATCAAATTAAAACTAATAATCATCATTTTAATTCGTTCGAAGTAATCCGGCCAAAAATAATATTCTCGTTTAATTTATTTCCCTTAACTCAAAATATTCCAAATATTAATTTAGTCAAAATAAAATCCAATTTAAATTTTGGGAAATAATTAAAACGAAATATAAACTTAAAACGGAGTCTCGGACAATCCGATTTAGGCCCAGCCCGCGGCCCGATTCAAAATCGGGCCAAAAACCCGAGGGCTGCCTGGCCGAGCCACTGCTCGGCAGACTGGCCGATCATGATCGGCCCCCTGGCCGAGCACTCTCAGCTCCTGGCCGAGTCATGGCCGAGCACGCTCGGCAGCCTGGGCAGGCAGCCCAGGCAGTGCTGCCGGCACCACTGCCAGCAGCCCCGTTTCTTCGTTTTTCGGCCCGTTTCAAAAAATGTGATGCTACAACGAACAATTTAAAATCTAAAATTATTCCAAATATGATTCTAAATCATAATCATCATCCAAAAACATTCAAAATGCACAAATAATCGTATATACGATATCATTGACCTCGCTCCGATACCACTGTTGGGATTCCGAAAATAAAACGAAATACGCAGCGGAAATAAAAACGAATCCCAAACAGGATCGATCAAGTAACGTATATACGAAAAATAAATACGAAGATAAAGATTCATACCCTTGAAGCCTTTGAAATAAATCTTCGTAAAGTTTAGCCGATGATCACGATCCCGTCCCGAACACGAAATCCCTTCGTTCCAAGCACCGAAAATTCGAAGCCTCTACTTCACACGCATCGGAAGTTGCCCGGAAAAATCTACAATACTCCGTTCTATGAAGAACACGGCTAGGAAGTGTTGTAGGAATTTTTTCTCTCTTAATTTTTCTTACTTCTTTTCACCTCAAAGATGAACAAAATGAAGAAGGAAAATTTTTCTCTCTCTCCTCACTAAAAACTCTCACGGATGGCAGCTCAATGAATGAGTATGAATTATTTTTTTGTTATCTCATCTCATCTCATATATAATGTAATGATATATATTATAAAGGAATAATTATTCCTTTACAACTATCATTCACAATTATGTGGGAATCTCAACTCTAAGTGAGTTCCCACACACATGCAAGATCATGCCATGCCATGAGGAGTGGGTGGCCACAAGGAAGTTTCCTAGAAAACGAGCCGAGCCACTCGGCTCGTGTACTGGACGTTCGTCAAACGACTCCGTTAAATACACTCCTTTTAATCATCAATGTATTTATATTAATTAATTAATCTAATTAATTAATTATATCAAATACAAATATATATTTCTCTAAGAAATATAATTTATGAATTAAATTAATTACCTGGTAACTTAATTTAAATTCATAAGACCGATATTTGATTTATCCAATAAATCATAATTAGATATCCAATATCTAATATTAATAGAGAGATAATAAATTCACATTTATCCGTCAACGCTCCTGATGCGCGACTCCGTAGGTCCGTCTCAGCCGGCATTGGGAGGAACCAATGAGTGCGGCGGACTTAGCCACTTAGCGGCCGCATCAGTAAACTCCCGATCGAGAACGAATGAAGGGATCATTCCGTAACCATTATGTCGTGAATACTATATACGTATAGACCCTTCATCGATGTCCCGGTCAAGTCTTCGTCACGGTAAAGTCAAACCCTCTGTTGACTAAACTCTATACATGTGTTAATGCAAATCAAACCGACTGATTAATAGTGTATCTAATACGACTATATCGTAATGCTTTGCCAAAGACTTATGATCTTATTTGCCATTAACCGTATAGGACATTCGCCCGCTCACTAACAGAGATAGAATCCTTTCTTGGCGTAAGAAAGATCGCTACCCGCCCGTATAGTCCGCACTTCGAGGTCGACTCAAGAATTAAGCAAATGAGTCTAACTACTCTAATGACAAACTAAACGTCACAGCACATCTTCTACCGAACCCTCAAGTCAAAGGTCCACGTATACTATCACAACCTTTCGATTCGTCATCGACTCTCCGAGAGTGAATACCGCGGTGATCAATCGAGTATGAGTCGTGTTCGAGTATACTGCCCCACCAATATACTTATAACTATGCTATCAAGACGTGCACACGTCCTAGCATCAGTTATACAAGTCATATTAAAACTTAATGCCCATTTTAAGTTTATTGACTTGCGAACAATTTACGTAAATAAACTTTAAACACTTCCAGTACATTTTCTCTTATCCCATAACGAGAATGGAATGTTCGATTTATTTACATGGACTTCACTTCAATGTTTACCAAGTCAAGAATGCAATTGAAATACAATAAACAGTGAATGAATCGTATTGCCTTTTTATTAATTATTCCATAATTACAAGTATAATGCCCTTACTCTCTCATCCCCTGAGTGGCATTCGAGGGCATATTCCTAGCAACGATTCCTTTGGTTAAAATTCAGTGGTCTATACACGGAGTCGAAGAGGCTACATGGGAAACCGAGGATAGTATGCAGGAGAGTTATCCCGAGTTGTTTGACCCTTAGTTTCGGGGACGAAACTCTTTTAAGGGGGGGTGTGTGTAATACCCGGTTGTAATTCAGTAATTATCATTCAGTATCTATCATTCAGTAATTGTCATTCAGTAACTTCACTCATTAATGATCATTTGTCACTCATATTCAATCATGGTATTCATCATTCAGAGTAATTGTATCGTGTATCAATCGTCATTCGTCACTAATCTAATTGGAGTTTCGTGTCGTGTTTATCATCGTTGTCATTTTCGTTGTGGGCTGTGCGTGAGGAGTAGCGCACGCTACGTACTCTTTTTAGCGTACGCTAATTGAGTACAGGTAGCGCACGCTACCACTCAGCATTAGCGCACGCTAATGTTACCCTGGCTGCAGTCCAGAAGGTACTGGACTGCAGGTGAGTTATTAGTAGCGCACGCTACGAGTGGTAAGTAGCGCGCGCTAGTGGGTTGTAGTAGCGCACGCTAAATATGTGGAGTAGCGCGTGCTAAGGACGGATCAGGTTGAGTCCAGTGGCTACTGGACTGCACTGGATTAATTCATAGCGCACGCTATGAGTGATATTTAGCGTACGCAAGCGGTGTAGTAGCATACGCTACTTGTTGGTTGTAGCGCACGCTACCGAAGTCAGATCAGAGGACAGACAGTTTCTGGATTCCAGTACTGGGCATCACATAATTCGTTAGCGCACGCTAACAATGGGTTTTAACGTACGCTAGTGGTATGGCCGTAGCGCACGCTATAAAAAGGTACGTAGCGCGCGCTACCGTGTTCGGACAGTGGGTACTGGACTACCCAAATTACTCGTTAGCAAACGCTACGCACAAGGGCTAGCGCACGCTAACCTGGATTGGCTATATATTGGACAGTTAGCCTGAGTTCGTCATTTTATCATTCTTTCTCATTCCCTCATCGGTTTCGGGCGATTTCGGACATTTTGGAGAGTTATGTTCGATCTTCTATCATCCATCATCATCTTCAAGTCTTTGAGTTGGATTATCATCACTTCATCATCTCCTTAACATCGAATCAAAGGTATTAATCTCTTGGATCTAGAATTTCGGATTTTTGGATTTTTCTTTCCGATTTCTTCGTGTAAGCTTGGATTATCATTGGAATATGTTAGATATGAATTATCTACCTTGGATAAGTATATTCTTACGGATTTAATGGTTATTTTCGGAATTATTTCAAGAACCCTTGGGGTTGACTTCGGTTAATTGGGGATTTTCCGATTGATGTAGTTGTAATCTCGAATTTGTGAATTCCTAATGGATTATTGATATCATTGGAAGTGTTTTGATGGTTTAAAATACTCATTTCTGCGTTGGTTTCGATATATTCGGGATTGGATATTTTCGAAGTCGTGTGGTTGGTTACGTATTCGTTAGAATGCCCCTATGAGTTTGATTATCGTTGTTTCGACCTTTGGGTTAGTCGTGTTTTGTTGCTTGATTCGTGTATTGAACGGTTGTTGGTAATTATTGTAATTCAAGGTTGTTCGAGCGACCGGTATTTCACTTAGGACGTTGTTCGTGGACGGACATTCTTCATTGGTATTGTGTAAGTTAATTCTTACTCGGTTAAAAGGATACTCATTCCTTTTGTTGTTGATTGCTCATAATTATAATTCATTCATCATAATATTACTCATTTTGAGACTTGTAATTGTCGAATAATCATTTCATTCACGAGGAACGACGGTTCCAAATCATTTCATTGGGTCATCAATCACGTCACTATTACTTTCATATCGGTGAGTCATATTGGCCTTGTCTAATTATTATTCATTGATACTCATTATGGTCATTCTCGTTCATGTGACCTTCTGGGTTCATATTGCGTGGCCGGGTGTGGCTGTGTGGAATTTTTAGTCGGGCACACGATGGTCATGTATTGGGTTCACCGATACATCGGACCGTGCACACGGTAACGCTTACCTCCGTGAGACTAATTAGGTACAAGGACGGGTGTGTCCGGTCATTCGTCTTGTACACTTGCACAGAACATTACGGGCGTACTATGATACTCCTCTTCAGCGTAATTCATAATTAAGAATATTTCATAACTTCAGTTAATTCATGATTGTGTAATTTCAACTCTTGGGGATTGTTGTTCTGTGTAACTGACCCCGTTGGGGGATTTTGTTTTCAGGTCACGGCAAGGCAAAGGCACGGGAAGAGCATGCTGACGGCGAGGAGTCCCAGTGATACTAGTAGGGGGCCCCAGTCATTTCGTTTGTTTCAGTCATTTCAGTCATTTCAGTTATTCCGTCATTTGTATTTTTTTCGCTGCAAATTCCGTTTGAGATGCTTATTTGTTCAGGGTGGTGTATTTTACCTCCATATAAAATATACTAGTATTCTGTTTGTCCTGGTGTAATGTACTTAAACTCCTCATCGGAGTATTTAGTAATATAATGTGGTTCGGTACTACAATTATATCATTTAATTCATCATTTTCATTTGCGTGGTGGGTCCCAGTCGGGGATTCACGGCACTGTAATATCCGCCTAGTTTGGGGTGTTACAACAGTACCCGAGAACAACCTTACAATTCTCATCAATTCACATTTCCAAAACCACAATCCTCAAGAGTCAATCACAATATATATAGTCGAGGTATATTGCTAGAATAGCCAACTTATCTAACACATACTCATGACCCAAAGCTTATACAATTAACAACGAAGCACACCATCTAAACAGAACCAAACGACACAACAAATATCACACAATCTCACATATTCACACACATCCGCATGACTCCACATGCAATCTTAACAAAATAATTGAACTTTAAACTTACCGAAAACAAAATCACACATAATGGCATCACTTGAAAATAAGGTGATCCTAAACTCGACACCAACACACATAGTCAATTAAGAATATTAATTCCCGAACACAAGAATTATCTTTTAAGAAAACCAAAAACCAAAACAAACCAAACATACCCAGTATTTCCCGCTCAAAGCAGGGTCTGGGGAGGGTAAGATGTACGCAGACCATGCCCCTACTTTTTACGGTAGGGAGGCTGTTTCCGTGATGACCCCCAGCTTAGTGCACAGCAAAGTATTGAGTGATATTTACAAAGAAGAATATGATGTGAAAAAGCTCAAAACCATACCTGAGCCCATGGCTTAATTCACATGAGATTTACCTAAGTGGACTTTGGCAACTGCACTCTCGATGAACACTTCTCCAACAGAGGAGAGGTAGACTCAGCACACAGCTCCCTGTCAAAAATAAACCACACGCAAAAGGCAACAGGATAAAATATACAATAAAAGTAAAAATAAAAATGCAATGCTCTAGGTCAGAGTTAACCGAGACAACCCAATCCTGAGGCTCTCACCTATAACACCGTACCCTACAAAAGAATCCACAACTCTGATCTGGCGCCTCCAAGCACACCTATCAACAGTCATGGTCTCGGAAAGGTTTAGGGCCATCAAATCTAATCTCAGCTGCTCCTCCCACATCCTCCTTGGTCTGCCTCTCCTCCTCTCCCCGGCAACCAATAAACTCTCGACCCTCCTCATCGGAGCAGGTGCCTGCCTCCTACGGACGTGGCCAAACCATCTCAATCTCCATTCCCTAACTTTCGCTGAAATGGGCGCCACTTCTAGCGCATTCCTGAAAAACCCATTTGAGATTCTATCCAACATTGTGCGACCACACGACCAACGCAACATTCTCATTTCAGCCACTTCCAGCTTGCTCTCAAGCGACTTCTTCATTGGTAAATATACCGATTCTTTTGAAATATGGTTGTAAACAATTCGTTTAGCCCATATCATTGATTAACAACCATTATATCCACCAAAACACGTAATGTATGGGCAAGATACTTGCCTCGATAGTCGATACCGGACATTCCGACGAACATGGCTCAACCGGGAAACCTTGAACGCCCACAAGTCTCCGGCGAAAACGACGGTAACACAACAGATCGGACAACGGTGAACGGAAGGGTTCCGACTCGAGTTATTCGCAAGGAACCTGACCCTAACATCATACCGTCAATAATCAACAATCGTACGAGGAAGAGTAATCATAGAACGCCCAAAACCCCCCTCTAAGGATTTTCACCGGACACCTTCAAGGCACCGATTAGGAACTCAACAAAACGATGAATCCTCGGCAATACAACCATGGAAAAACAAGGGATTCGATATAATACAACTTAATATTCATCAATCCATCACTATCTAAGTTATAACGAATTAAACGGACGAAATCAAAGAAAATACCTAAAATTCCCAAAACTAGGCTTTTAGGAAAACTAACCTTGATTCGCTGGATTGAAGGATGTTATGGATTGATTAATCAATGATATGAGCTCCCACACTTCATGGATTCATTGTATAACAACATGCCTTCATGATCTCCAAGGATCCAGCCGCAGAAGAGAAGGAGAGAAATGGGAAAAATGACTGAAACTGGACTGCTCGGCCATATTTATACTGGTGCAGCCTAGCGTGCGCTAACGGGCGGTCATGGTCGAGAATGTTCGGCCGGGGCCCGCCATTATGCGCTGGACACGTGCGCTGTCGGTTCGGGCCGCAATCCAGAGACTTCCTGGCTCGGTCAGGTACCGTGCGCAACCTTCCGGTCGTAGCGTGTGCTACGTGCCGGCCGTAGCGTGCGTAGTGTCCCACAGTAGCGTGCGCTACCTGCCGATCCTCCCGAGTCCAGAACCTCTCTGCTCCTACTGTCTCAGCCGACTAGCGCGCGCAGCTAACTGGCCGTATTGTGCGCTGCCTCCTGGCCATAGCGTGCGCTACCTTCCGGCCGTAGTGTGCGCTACGCCGGTTCCTGCCGCACCCGCCCCGCCAGTGCCTGCACCCGTCCGGCCAATGCCTCCACTCGTCCGGCTGTTGCGATATTTCGTTAAACACAAGTGCACGTTATCCTAGACAAGTAATAAAGTAATGAGTATCGTTCCCACAAGGACTGAATCACTAAGTACCGATTTTTATGTATTCTAATTTTATTTGAACAGTCGAAATTTGGGTTGCAATTAATAACTAAAGAAAATCAATAATAAACAGAAAAACGATCACTCTAAGAAAGAAAATCAAATAATGAAAAAGTCTAGGATTATGAATCCACCTCGGTTTATCCGAATTTACTCTCGATTATATGAAGTTAATGATTTCCCCAATTTATTAAAGGCGAAGATTGCTAAAATACTCTACCGCCTCTCCCGAGGCCAATAGATTTTTCTAAAGGCGAATAACGCACTCTATCCCTAGGTGAATTAATTCGACAATAGGCAAAAATCACAAAATCTCCAAAAGGCCACGTAGTTCCTATGAGTATATTCCTATCTCACAAGATAAAATGGTTCTCACAATTTGTTTCTCACCAACTCTCCTCTCCCGATTCTAGTTGTGCAATTAAAACAATCCAATTATTTCCCAGACAATTGAAAGCATTAAAATTGATTGGGAAAACTCAACAGAAAAGGGAATTATTTAGATAATCAAAAGCAAATCCGTCAAAACTTTGGTTTCATCAAAATCCTAGAACAGGGTTTTAGCCTGACATGCTAAAAGGTAAAAATATAGAATTAATGAATGAAAGCATTGAAATCAAACGCAGATGAAGACTCGGATTCCTCCGTTCTTCTGGCTCTCGCCCTCTGCTCTTGGTGTCTTCTGCTTCTTGCCTTCTGCGATTCTCTGATTCCCCCGATTGATAGCTCTTCTCCTTATGACCTTAAACCCTTATTTATAATCCTCTTTTGCCTCAAAAACGCGTCCGTGTAATTAGGTCGAGGACAGGCTCCAAAACGGCCTAGAAACGCGCGGAGCACACCAAAACCGTCCTATGGGCCGCAACTCACTTAATCTGTGCCGCGGCTCACGGTGCTCAAATTAAAACCTGGGCGTTATTTTTTTCTTTTGGGCCGCGGCTCACTATACTTGTGCCGCGGCTCAGGGTACAGTTTACTCGGGGGTCGCTGAGCACCTGCGTATGCCGCGGCCCGCTTTCCTTGTGCCGCGGTCCCAGGCCAAAAATCGCCGTTTTCGTCCGTTTTTCATCGTTTCGGCTTTCGGACTCCAATTTCCTGCAAAACATAAAATAATAGGGCATTAAAGGCTCATTTATGCAGATTTACTATCAAAACGAATACAAAATAATGATAAATAAGCGTATAAAAATACGCCTAACAAATACCCCCAAACTTGAGCCTTTGCTTGTCCTCAAGCAAAAATAATCAATTTCAAACAAAAGAATATCGTGAATAATCGTGCAACACATAGTGCTCAACCTAATCAATACTACCCTGAAAATCTCAAAGAATGGTACAAGTATCGTAATAGTGAGTCACATCGAGGACACTGATTCCACGAAGTAACCAACTTCAGTCCTAATAAATCGTTCATGAAAAAAATCGAGCTCAAAGATTAACAAGTGTGAATTTAATCAACCGCCAATATGAAGGGTTAAAATAAACAAGCTAACTCGCCCAATCCCACAGTCTAGTGGCAAAAATTTCATGAGTTTCATCATCAAATATAACCCTCGGACAGTATTCCCTTATATTTGCTCAATAAGATGATTCGAGTTGACCACTAGGTTCGGATCTCGGGATGTTTCATCGGGACAATCCTAGGGTGGAATTCCATTCTCATGTGTTGGGGAACCGTTTGACGTAAAAGACACTCATGGGGCCCATGGATGCTTCTAGTTACTAAGTTCCCCTCCACAGTGGAGAAACAACTCGAATAGCTGTTCCCGCATGTCCGATTCAAGGTTGCTGTTTTACGCTAGAGTAAACAACGGGCCACGCGAAGACCCCCGGTTACTAGGCTCCCCATCATCGGCACATGCGAAATCTCTAAACCACTAGTCTAATCAGGGTCGTCGTTTTACGCGAGAGTAAACAACGGGTCACGCGAATACCCCCGGTTACTAGACTTCCCATCATAGAACAAATAATAACTCGACTTTTGGGAAAAACCGTCCGACTCTAAACTCAATGCAAGTGCCAACACGACTTATGTTACTGGACGACTAGCTAACCGAAAAATGCAACCAAATGTATCGACGGCGATTTGAAAACACATATGTCTCCTCTCTTATCCGCAAAGATCTCTACAAAAACAAAAAAATTCGGACCTAAATGAAGACTCAACAGAAACAGAAATCACTGACTGCAACTCAGCTAAAACACAACCGTTTCTTCAGAGAGAAATCAGTATTGTAACATCAGTTTCACACAAAAAGGAGCACGAAAAATTCACGAATAAGAGTAAAAATAAATGGCCCATCTGGGTGCGTAATGTGGGCCGTCCATGCAGCAAGGTGCTCCTGGTGGTAGGCATCCCTCGCTGCCAAACGCCTCAACTCACGACGGTTGGCCCGGCGGGCCTGCTCTCTCATCTCATCTCGGACGGCAGCAATGATGCTCTCCCTCTCCGTCCGGCTCTCCTCTCTCAGTGCAGCCAAAAGACTCTCTCTCTCTCTCTCCTCATCTCCTCTCTCTCTCGTCATCTCCTCTCTCAACCCGTCGAACATCGCCTGCAAGTGCTCTCTGTTGGGCGGCGGGCTGGACTCCATCTTCCCCTGCGTCAGAAGAAAAGGCTCGAGGGACTGCTTGTGTGCCTCATCAAGTAGAAATCCTCACCCCCGAGCGTGTGCCGGTGCTCCTCCCCACTGGTCGAAATGTGAAATGATGCGATGGTCGATCGGGCCCTGGGGGGCTAACATCGGCTCGTCGTCCGACCACGTCATGCCTGACTGGCGGCAAAGAGCGCAAATAAGAGATGGGTGCTACAGCCCCGTCTTGGCCCCTCCCTGAATACACTGGAAGATAGATCGGACCAGGAGAGGAGCTACATCGAATCGCAGCCCGGAGGTGATAGCATATAATGTACAGGCTCGAGAGAGAAAAACAGATTGGATCTGCGAGGTGGGATCTATACGTGCGCAGATGAAGTACAACCAGGCTCGCCCTAACCGACTGAGGCACGGGCTCTTAAAGTAGAAGGTGGAAGAAGCCGAGGCGCGCCTCTCCCAGTCGGAGTCGGGCTGTGTAAGAGTATCAAGCAGAGCCTCCTTCGTGAGGCTATCCATAACTCGCGTATAAGCCGTCTGATCAACCACGGGCAGCTCAGATAACATCCGAATAGCAGCTACTGAAAAATCCACCATAATACCTCGGACTACGACCTGATTCCGAGTATCTAACTGCTGTATCATCTGCCCCGCCCGAATGTGCTTCAACAAAGCGCTCGCAAAAAACTCCTGCACAATAGATATCACCGCCGGATCAGGAGGTGCAGCGAAACGGGCCCACCCCATCTCGTCGATCATGGTCAGAAGCTCCCCGTCCTGGGGGTCTGGGTGAATCCCCTCTCCGGGATCAGAGGTCGAGGGCGGATTTTTTTCATTAAAGATTTTATAAATCTCCGGGTCGGAGAATTGGTGCGCCTCCAGCTCGGCTCGGCTCTGAGACGTTTCCCCTCGAGTGGGGGATGATTGATCCTGGCCCTTTTGCTGATCTTTTTGGTTCTAGCCATAGCGAGTTCCTGAAACGTTAAACACCAGAGTTTACTTACTTGAGTAATAATGAGGAGACATTACTCGTCTAAGAATATCTAAACATGAAGCAAGAGTTGAACGAGCTTGCACCGTTGTGAAAAAAATTAAAATTGAGCATTTCACGTTTAAAAATGACGTAAGGGTTGGGGTCGCTATAAATCTAGACTTATTCGTTGCACATACTTCAAAACATTGACTTAACAAAGAAAAAATTTTATTCAGGCAATTCATCAAACACCTTGTGTGCATGAGTTCTAATGAAGAAGCAGCATTATAATATCTTGATTTGATCCCCAAAAACAACATCCTCTATCGATCCTCATGACAAACAACAATAACAACAATAACAATTCATCGAATATCAACACCTACCATCGAATTCAAACAAAAATTTCATATTCATCACTCAATTCTTGATAGAACTATGAATAAAAAAAAACTAATCAACATAATCAATCAATGAACAACTACCATACTTTTCAACTCATGCAACAATAAGGATCAAGGGAATTAGGATTACCTGGTTTAGATTGTAGTTCACAATAGGAAAAAGAAGAAGGGAAGAAGTCAGCCGATCGCTTGTGCAAAGGAAAGAGGAAGGAGTTATACCTGGGGTTCTGGCCGAGCTGTGTTATAAATCTACCTAGGCTGTTCAAATTCCGAACGGGGGCCGCGGCACAGCTTAAGTGAGCCGCGGCCCAGAGTACAGTCCGCCTGGCCTCCTTTGTTCCATCGCCATGTGCCGCGGCTCAGAATGCGGGTGCCGCGGCTCAGAGTGTTGATGTGCCGCGGCTCACTTGGTTTGTTCCGCGGAACAGAGTACAGCGTCCTAGGCTCATCATTTGGCAATTGGTGTGCCGCGGCTCAGGAAGGTTGTGCCGCGGCACATAGTACAGAATGTTTAGCATTCTCGTTCGATTTGTGTGTGCCGCGGCTCACAAGCCTTGTGCCGCGGCTCAAGAATAAATTTTTCCCCTGGACTTTTTCTGCACAGAATTTACAAAGGAACACGATAAGAACGAGAGGGATAAGTAAATCAAAGCAAAAATGATGAAAAATAAATATTCAAAAATGCAAGAAAATACTGAAACACAAAAATCTACTACTAAAACTCGGGTTGCCTCCCGAGAAGCGCTAAGTTTATAGTCTTCAGCCGAACCTATTGAAAAGTTAGTTCGCTTTTCGCAAACTCCATTTGAACTCCGCCCCGTCCATCGAACCGTTAATGTGTGTTTTAAAATTTTGACCATTGGTCTTTAATGATTCAATTTTTGGTTCGGACACCAAATGTTCTTTGCGAAAAAAATTTAACGAAAACACTTTTCCGAAGCATCCATTTTCCACGCGACTTGGCGCCCGTTTGACATCCGTCTTAAGTTTCAACTCCACGGGCGAATTTAGGACAGAATGAGAATTTTCCGATTGTGGATGAACGGATGTTGAGGACGGAATGTTCAAATGCCTAAGATATGCAACTTGCTCTTCACTCTTATTAGGCGTCGCGGCAGCTGAAACGGATTCTGAATTTTTCGACCAACGATTCTTCCAGTGTGTGTCTTTCGTAACGGCGTCCACACTTTCAATTTTTGAGCTCTTCGCCACACCACCTGGACATGGAAAGGATTTAAATACTTGAAAAGGGATATGCTCGTCTTGAACCCTTAGAGTTAGTTCCCCTTTTTCCACATCGATTAAAGTTCGGCTGGTTGCCAAAAATGGTCTTCCCAAGATAATTGGGATGTCGTGGTCCTCCTCCATGTCAAGCACAATGAAATCGGCCGGAAAGATGAACTTATCGACTTTCACTAAGACGTCCTCTATCACTCCCCTTGGATACTTGATGGATCTATCAGCCAATTATAAGGAAACAGTCATCGATTTCCCTTCTCCAATTCCAAGCTTCTTGAAAATAGAAAGAGGCATCAGATTAATGCTGGCCCCGAGATCACATAACGCTCTATCAAAAGTCAGATTTCCTATAGTTCAAGGTATATTAAAACTTCCCGGATCCTCCAATTTAGGTGGAAGCTTTTTATGAAGAATAGCGCTGCACTCCTCTGTCAATGCAACTGTCTCATACTCCTCAAGTTTTCTTTTATTTGACAAGATCTCCTTCATGAATTTGACATAACTCGGCATTTGCTCCAAAGCGTCGGTAAATGGGATGTTAATATGCAGTTTCTTGAATACGTCGAGGAACTTATAGAATTTCTTGTCCACCTTTTTCTGTTGTAATCACTGCGGAATCGGGACGGGTGGCACATATGCCTTGGGATTATCCGGAAACAGTATCGAGGGTCTCAAATCTTGTGATTCCTCGGTCGCTGAATTTTTCTTCCCCTCATCCTCACTTCTCTTGTTGTTCTTGTTGGGATTCCGAAAATAAAATAAAATACGCAGCGGAAATAAATACGAATCCCAAACAGGATCGATCAAGTAACGTATATACGAAAAATAAATACGAAGATAAAGATCATACCCTTGAAGCCTTTGAAATAATTCTTCGTAAAATTGGATGACGATCACGAACCTCGTCCCGAACACGAAATCCCTTTGTTCCAAGCACCGAAAGTTCGAAGCCTCTACTTTACACGCGTCGGAAGTTGCCCGGAAAAATTTCGACGAGACTCCGTTCTCCAAGAACACGGCTAGGGAACTCGTAGGAATTTTTTCTCTCAATTTTACTTAACTTTTATAACACCTCTAAGATGAAAAATATAGAAAAGAAAAATTTCTCTCTTTCCTCACTTTACTCTCACGGCTAGGAGCAGCAAAGAGTATGTGTATGTGTGTGTTTTTCAAGTCTCATCATACACCATATGAGTTGGTTTTTATAAAGATATAAAACAACTCATTTATGTAATTATAAATTGAGAAAGAATCTCAACTTAACAATTATTCATGACAAGACAACACAAAACACATGCATGGTGATCATGCCATGTGAGAGGGGCGGCCCATGTAGGAGTTTCCTAGAAGCAGCCGAGCCACTCGGCTCGTGTACCGGACGTTCGTCAAACGACTCCGTTAAATACACTCCGTTTAATCACCAATGTATTTATATTAATTAATTAATTTAATTAATTAATTATATCAAATACAAATATATTTCTCTAAGAAATTTAATTTTATGAATAAAATTAATTACCCGATAACTTAATTTTAATTCATAAGACCGCTATTTGATTTATCTAATAAATCATAATTAGATATCCAATATCTAATATTAATAGAGAGATAATAAATTCACATTTATCCGTCAACGCTCCTGATGCGCGACTCCGTAGGTCCGTCTCGGTGGCATTGGGAGGAACTAATGAGTGCGGGCGGCACTTAGCGGCTAGCGGGGCCTTTGTAAACCCAGGCGAGAACGAATGAAGGGATCATTCCAGAACCATTATGTCGTGAATACTATATACGTATAGACCCTTCATCGATGTCCCGGTCAAGTCTTCGTCACGGTAAAGTCAAACCCTACTGTTGACTAAACTCTATACATGTGTTAATGCAAATCAAGACCGACTGATTAATAGTGTATCTAATACGACTATATCAGGATGCTTTGGCCAAAGACTTATGATCTTATTTGCCATTAACCGTATAGGACATTCGCCTGCTCACTAACAGAGATAGAATCCTTTCTTGGCGTACAAGAAAGAATGCTACCTGCCCGTATAGTCCGCACTTCGAGGTCGACTCAAGAATTAAGCAAATGAGTCTAACTACTCTAGTGACAAACTAAACGTCACAGCACATCTTCTACCGAACCCTCAAGTCAAAGGTCCACGTATACTATCACAACCTTTCGATTCGTCATCGACTCTCCGAGAGTGAATACCGTGTGACCGAATCGAGTATGAGTCGTGTTCGAGTATCTGCCCCACCAATATACTTATAACTATGCTATCAAGACGTGCACACGTCTAGCATCGATTATACAAGTCATATTAAAACTTAATGCCCATTTTAAGTTTATTGACTTGTGAACAATTTACGTAAATAAACTTTAAACACTTCCAGTACATTTTCTCTTATCCCATAACGAGAATGGAATGTTCGATTTATTTACATGGACTTCACTTCAATGTTTACCAAGTCAAGAATGCAATTGAAATACAATAAACAGTGAATGAATCGTATTGCCTTTTTATTAATTATTCCATAATTACAAGTATAATGCCCTTACTCTCTCATACCCTGAGTGGCATTCGAGGGCATATTCCTAACAATCTCCCACTTGCACTAAATGCCACACATCATGGTATCCAATACCCATGTTCTTCAGATGTCTTTCTAAGACGGCCTAAGATAATGGCTTAGTCAGCGGGTCAGAGACATTGTCTTCTGAGTCTACTCTTTCCAATGAAACATATCCTTTTTCCACCATCTCTCGAACGATATGGTACTTTCTCTCTATATGCTTGGTGTTGTGGTGAGCCCTCGGCTCCTTGGCTTGGGCGACTCCATCATTATCACGAGAATAGTGATATAGGCAACTCGCGTTAGGCACCACTTGAAGTTCTTGTATAAACCGCATCAAAATGCTTCTTTGCTAGCCTCGAGGCGACTTGATACTCTGCTTGGCGGTGGAATCTGCAGATGGCGGTTTGCTTGGAGCTTCTCCAAGATCTGCTCCTCCATTGAGAGTAAATAAATACCCAGATGTCGACTTAGAGTCGTCATTGTCTCCTTGAAAATCAGAATAGGTGAATCCAATCACCTTCAGTTCTCCACCACCATAAGTAAAAACTAAATCTCTAGTTCTTCTTAAGTACTTAAGAATGTTCTTTATGGCGATCCAATGTTCCCTTCCGGGTTTGCTTGAAATCGACTTACCATACTCACAGTAGGCTAAGTGAAGTCTCGTACACAACATAGCGTACATGAGGCTACCCACTGCCGAGGCATAGGGTACCTTACTCATCTCTCTCTTGTCTTCCTCACTTTGAGGACACATTTTCGTGGTGAGATGAATTCCATGTCGCATGGGAAGGAACCCTCTTTTATATTCATCCATCTTGAATCTTCTTAGGATTTTATCGATATAAAGGGCTTGGGCAAGTCCTATCATTCTTCGCGGTCTATCTATGTAAAGACGGATCCCTAGAATATAGGAAGCTTCTCCCAAGTCTTTCATGGAGAACGTTTTAGAAAGCCAAGCTTTCACAGTGCTGAGCATTGCTATGTTATTTCCTATAAGTAGAATATCATCTACATATAGTACTAAGAACGCAATGTTGCTCCCACTGATCTTTTTGTAAACACACGGTTCCTCCTCATTTCGTTCGAAGTCAAAGTCCTTAGCGCCGTCAAATCGAAGGTTCCAACTCAGAAGCTTGCTTCAGACCATAAATGGCTCGTTGCAGCTTACACACTTTATGAATATTAGCTTTGGACACAAAACCTTTAGGTTGTTCCATATAGATTTCCTCCTCGAGGTATCCATTTAGAAAAGCTATTTTGACGTCCATTTGCCATATTTCATAATCATAATAGGCAGCAATGGCAAGCATCATGCGAATCGACTTTATCATAGCTACGGGCGAGAAGGTATCATGATAATCGATTCCTTCCTTTAGGTATAACCCTTTGCCACAAGCTGGCCTTATAGGCATCAACCTTGCCATCCCCATCACTTTCTCTTATAGATCCATTTATTTCCAATAGTCCTCATGCCGGTTGGAAGATCTACTAGAGTCCAGACTGATTGGTATGCATCGAGTCTATCTCGGCTTTCATTGCTTCTTGCCATTTATCGGAGTCTACATCCACTATCGCTTGGTCATAGGTGACAGGTCGTTTTCACTGCTATCGGGTGTGTCGTGGAGACCCAGTTCCTCGACATGTGTATAGCCATACCTCTCGGGTAAGTGAGATACCCTATCGGACCTTCAAGTGGAGGTTGTGTTACAATAGGTCCGGTTCTTGATCCCCGATCGATGTCTCCTTAGGAGTTACATTATGCTCTTCCAAAGAGATATTTCTACCCGAGCCACCTTCCTGAATGAAATCATCCTCAAGGAAGTGCGCTTGTAATGCCACAACGACCCTATGGTCTTCTGGCATGTAGAATAGATAACCCATCGAGTCCTCTGGGTATCCTATGAAACGTCCTTTTATGGACCTCGCTTCCAGTTTGTCCACCTTAGCCTTTTTGACATAGGCTGGACATCCCCAGATCCTTATGTGATTAAGGCTTGGTTTCTTACCCTTCCACATCTCATGCGGAGTGATAGGAACAGATTTGGAAGGACATCTATTTAGGATATAGGCAGCGGTTAGTAAGGCATACCCCCACAGGTAAATAGGTAAATCAGTGTAATTTAACATGGAGCGAACCATGTCCAACAAAGTCCGATTTCTCCTTTCTGAAACACCATTTAACTGTGGGGTTCCTGAAGGCGTGAATTGTGAAACTATTCCATGTTTTTTAAGGAACTCATCAAACTCAGTGCTCATATATTCGCCACCTCGGTCCGACCGAAGTGCTGTGATATGACATCCAGTTTGTTTTTCAACTAGGGCCTTAAATTCTTTGAATTTAGCAAAGGCTTCAGATTTATATTTCATTAAGTACACAATCCCATACCTAGTATGATCATCTGTGAACGTTATGAAATATTGATATCCATCTCGGGCTACTTCTAAAGCACCACAAACATCGGTATGCACCAATCCAAGTTTATCGGCAGCCCTTTCAAAAGTCCCTGTGAAGGGGAACTTAGTCATTTTGCCTCTAAGGCAAGATTCACAAGTTGGATAGGGTTCTACACCCAATGGACTTAAAAGTCCATCTTTCTCCATTTTCTGAACCTTGGTCTGACCAACATGACCAAGTCTAAGGTGCCATTTAAGAGCTTGATTAGTATCTTGCCTACCACGTTTCCTAGTTATAGTGTTCACTACTGTTTTATTTTGCATGTTCGGATGATATAAACCATTCAACAATATATATTGTTCCAACCAATTTATTTCAAAATAAATTTTACAATGCCATTGCCAATGAAGAAACAAAATCCTTTCCGGTCAAGACTGAATGGATACAATGTTTTTATGCCCCTTGGGCAAAACAAGTACTTCATCTAATGTAAAAATAAAACGATTCTAAACACGAAGGATTGATCAATATCGGTTGCCTCGACACTTTGTCCGCTTCTAACAATGATCATTATTTCCCGACTTCAAGTTTTCTACTTCGTTCCAGATCGATTCATAGTACAAATGTGAGAAGTGGCACTGAATCCGAGAATCCATGAAGCGAGAATATACGATGGCGGAACAATTAGTTTCAAAAACAAAAAGTTCCGTGCACGATGCGCCATTAATCTTGGGACAAGTCCTTCGCGATGTGACTCACCGCATTCAAGGCATTTGTCTGTAGGTTTTGGACCGCCTACCTTTTGAACCTTTCGGGCCTTGCCCTTTCCTTTTGCACCCCTTTCTTGGGTTTGTCTTGCTCGTAGGTCTTTTTCTTCTTGTTCTTGGACCTCTTAGGCCCGGAAGAAATCACAAGAGCGACCTCTCTCGGTTTAGTCTTCATGTTAGGCTGCCGTCACGGTTATTCATTAGCCCAGCTAATGTGCATGTAATTTCATTACAGTTGAAATTC
The DNA here is from genome assembly GCA_033398695.1 of Orobanche coerulescens. NCBI lineage: Eukaryota > Viridiplantae > Streptophyta > Magnoliopsida > Lamiales > Orobanchaceae > Orobanche > Orobanche coerulescens. The sequence goes on along the minus strand of CM065807.1, from coordinate 178,141,909 downwards.
ATTACAAACTGCGTGAAAGAGTCAGGTAGAGATTGAAGGATGAGATCAATTTGAAGGGATAAATCCATATTAAAGTTGAGCACCTCGAGCCTCTAAATCATAAAGATCATCTTGAGGACGTGATCTCCCACTTTCTCCCCTTCTTTCATCCTAGCACTGAACAACTGCTTTGATATTTCATATCTAGCAGTCCTACTGTGCTCTCCATAAAGTTCGGTCAAGTGTACGAGAATCTGCCTAGCAGAAGTCATTTTCTCGTGCGCTCTCTGCAGCTCATTAGTCATTGAGCCCATCATAAAACCACGGACTAGCACATCATCCTTGACCCATTTTTCATGGACGTCGATGTCTTCCTGATTACCCCTAGTCCGGATTGGAGTCGGTGGAATGTCCGCCTCCAAGACGTATCCCAGAGACTCCATACTGAGTACAATCATCAGATTCCGCAACCAGTCAACAAAGTTAGGGCCGGTTAGGAGATTCTTTTCAAGTAGTATTGCAAGTGGGTTTTTAGCCATTTTAGAGAGATTCAATTTCGTTTTCTGCAAAGATTTAGACAAGATTAAATTAGTGACTTGTTTAATTATGACCTAGTATAGAACTTAAGGGCTTGTATAATTCTTGTCTCGGCTCCCACTAATTTTATCGGAATTATACACTCCCATGTTATAATCCGGAAATCATGGTTAGATCGACTTCTTAGTGGTGATCAAGTTCTTTACAAATTTTAACAGACGCAACCTATCAGGTTTCTTGCCAATTAATTTCTGTAAAGTGGTGTCTAACACCAACCCGTCTAACGGATGATTTGATCTTCTTTTACCCCTAGTCTTCATGCCCTCAACCTATAAGGTTTCTTGGCAATCCAGACTATCTAAGTTGTTGACCATCAACGTCTATCAGTTTGACTATTGAATCTCACCCGGCATCCTATCAGGTTTCTAGGGGCGAAATTTATCACCTGTGAAGGCATCTAATGCACTCAAGAATTTTTCAACCTCTACCAAATGTACTACCCCGATAACTCGGAAGCATAGCACACCAGCTCGGGTATCAATTTTCTACGAGTTTGATGGAGGGTAGGAAACCTCGTAACTTTTTTCAAACTTAGTCATTTGTTGTCGGAGAATTTCGCGATTAATGTTACACTTTGCACATTAATTCATTTATACGCGCGTTTGTATGTTTGTCAATCATTCAAAATGAAAAACAGAAAATAGTAACCTAGTTACTACCAACATATAGCTCATGGACCTAATTCCTAAGTCTTGGGCAAGCGAATGACCCAATAAATAAAAAAATACGTCTTCGATTCTTCGTCTTCTCGGTCGGTTGTCTTCGGTCTTCGTCATACCCAAAATAATACTTACATCATTTAAAAAAATGCATCCTATACAAATTTTCTAGTAAATATAAATAGGCTCAAAACGGCCTTTACAACCCAATCGAATCGAACAAATCAAAAACTAAGTCCACGAGCTATATCACCATCACATAAGGATTCCATACAACATGTAATGGCAACGAAATTAAACAACTAATTTTAATATAAATTAATCTAATTAATCTATAAAATTAATCTATTCAATTTCTACTATATTAATCCAATTAATATAAAGTGGCATTAAAATTAAATAATCAATTAATATATTAATCCAATCAATATAAAATTAATCTATTTAATTTTAATGGTATTAATCAAATTAATACTAATAATCATCATTTTAATTCGTTCGAAGTAATCCGGCCAAAAATAATATTCTCGTTTAATTTATTTCCCTTAACTCAAAAATATTCCAAATATTAATTTAGTCAAATTAAAATCCAATTAAAAATTCGGGAAATAATTACAACGAAATATAAACTTAAAACGGAGTCTCGGACAATCCGGTTTAGGCCCAGCCCGCGGCCCGATTCAAAATCGGGCCAAAATCCGAGTGCTGGCCGAGCCTTGCTCAGCGGTGGCCGATCATTCTCGGCCCCTGGCCGAGCACTCTCAGCCACTGGCGAGTCACGGCCGAGCACGCTCGGCGGCTGGCAGTAGCCGAGGCGATCTTCACCGCCACCCTGACCCGTTTCTTCGTTTTCTACCGTTTCCAAAAACGTGATGCTACAACGAACAATTTAAAATCTAAAATTATTCCAAATATGATTCTAAATCATAAACATCATCCAATAACATTCAAAATGCACAAATAATCGTATATACGATATCATTGACCTCGCTCCGATACCACTGTTGGGATTCCGAAAATAAAACGAAATACGCAATGAAATAAATACGAATCCCAAACAGGATCGATCAAGTAACGTATATACGAAAAATAAATACGAAGATAAAGATCATACCCTTGAAGCCTTTGAAATAATTCTTCGTAAAATTGGATGACGATCACGAACCTCGTCCCGAACACGAAATCCCTTTGTTCCAAGCACCGAAAGTTCGAAGCCTCTACTTCACACGCGTCGGAAGTTGCCCGGAAAAATTTCGACGAGACTCCGTTCTCCAAGAACACGGCTAGGGAACTCGTAGGAATTTTTTTCTCTCAATTTTTCTTAACTTTTATAACACCTCTAAGATGAAAAATATAGAAAAGAAAAATTTCTCTCTTTCCTCACTTTACTCTCACGGCTAGGAAGCGGCAAGAGTATGTGTATGTGTGTGTTTTTCAAGTCTCATCATACACCATATGAGTTGGTTTTTATAAAGATATAAAACAACTCATTTATGTAATTATAAATTGAGAAAGAATCTCAACTTAACAATTATTCATGACAAGACAACACAAAACACATGCATGGTGATCATGCCATGTGAGAGGGGGCGGCCCATGTAGGAGTTTCCTAGAAACGAGCCGAGCCACTCGGCTCGTGTACCGGACGTTCGTCAAACAACTCCGTTAAATACACTCCGTTTAATCACCAATGTATTTATATTAATTAATTAATTTAATTAATTAATTATATCAAATACAAATATATTTCTCTAAGAAATATAATTTTATGAATAAAATTAATTACCCGATAACTTAATTTTAATTCATAAGACCGCTATTTGATTTATCTAATAAATCATAATTAGATATCCAATATCTAATATTAATAGAGAGAAAATAAATTCACATTTATCCGTCAACGCTCCTGATGCGCGACTCCGTAGGTCCGTCTCAGCCGGCATTGGGAGGAACCAATGAGTGCGGGCAGCACTTAGCCAGCCTAGCGGGACGCCTTTGTAAACCCGGCGAGAACGAATGAAGGGATCATTCCGAACCATTATGTCGTGAATACTATATACGTATAGACCCTTCATCGATGTCCCGGTCTAGTCTTCGGGTCACGGTAAAGTCAAACCTCATTGACTAGACTCTTTACATGTGTTAATGCTACTCACGACCGTCTGATTAATAGTGTATCTAATACGACTATATCGGGATGCTTTGGCCAAAGACTTATGATCTTATTTGCCATTAACCGTATAGGACATTCGCCGCTCACTAACAGGAGATAGAATCCTTTCTTGGCGTACGGTAAAGATCGCTACCTGCCCGTATAGTCCGCACTTCGAGGTCGACTCAGCAATTAAGCAAATGAGTCTAACTACTCTAATGACAAACTAAACGTCACAGGCACATCTTCTACTGAACCCTCAAGTCAAAGGTCCACGTATACTATCACAACCTTTCGATTCGTCATCGACTCTCCGAGAGTGAATACCGTGTGACTGAATCGAGTATGAGTCGTGTTCGAGTATACTGGCCCCACCAATATACTTATAGCTATGCTATCAAGACGTGCACACGTCCTAGCATCAGTTATACAAGTCATATTATAACTTAATGCCCATTTTAAGTTTATTGACTTGCGAACAATTTACGTAAATAAACTTTAAACACTTCCAGTACATTTTCTCTTATCCCATAACGAGAATGGAATGTTCGATTTATTTACATGGACTTCACTTCAATGTTTACCAAGTCAAGAATGCAATTGAAATACAATAAACAGTGAATGAATCGTATTGCCTTTTTATTAATTATTCCATAATTACAAGTATAATGCCCTTACTCTCTCATCCCCTGAGTGGCATTCGAGGGCATATTCCTAACAGTTCTGCCCGGGCAGCTCACCTAATTCTTTCCCACTTCTCAACCCAATGTCATTGACACTCTCTCTGGGATTTGTTTTGGTCGTACTTGGCAAGGTACCTTCTGGGCGGGCGGTTAATACATTAGCAATTTGGCCTAGTTGGACTTCCAAGTTGCGTATAGAGGTGGAATGGTTTTGCAAGGTCGCTTCCGTACGAGCCATGAACTGATTCGTGTGCGCTGCCAATTTCGCCATTGCTTCTTCTAGAGAGATTTTTGGAGCGGGAGGAGGCTGCTGTTGGTGTTGAGTAAATAGAGGCTGGTTCGAGTTTTGTCCGTTTCTCCATGAGAAGTTAGGATGATTACGCCATCCCGAATTATACGTGTTGGAGTACGGATTGTTTTTTCGATTCCCGTTTCCTACGAACTGAGCTTGTTCAATTGGGGGCTGCTCGAAAGGGTTTCCGAATTGACATTCTGCGCTAGGATGAGATCCATTACGCCAATTGCATGATTCAATGGTAATGGGAGAAGGAGCATGTGAAAAGGCTTGAAGTTGTTGCGTCAAAGCAGCGACTTGAGCCGAAAGTGTAGAGATTGGATCATTATTGGAGATTTCCATAACTTGCTTCGGATTTACTCGTTCGGACGGCCATTGATAAGCATTTGCGGCCATAGCTTCCAACAAAGAGTGTGCTTCAGCCATTGTTTTTCCCATCAAGGCTCCTCCAGCGGCTGCATCCACGAGAGTGCATGTAGAGGCACTCAATCCATTATAGAACGTCTGAATTTGCAGCCAGTCCGGTAGGCCGTGGTGTGGGCATCTCCGTAACAAATCTTTGTACCGCTCCCAAGCTTCGTGGAGCGACTCCATATCAAATTGACCAAAAGTAGTAATTTCGTTCCTTAACCTCGCTGTCTTCGAAGGTGGGAAGAATTTAGCAAGGAAGGCTTGCGCTAATTCCGCCCATGTCGTGATAGAGCCCGGCGGTAAAGAATTTAACTAAAATTTTGCTTTGTCCCTCAAAGAGAAGGGGAAAAGCCGTAGACGCATGGCATCATCGGTGACACCATTGTTCTTGAAGGTGTCACAAATCTCGAGAAACGACGCAATGTGTGCGTTGGGGTCATCGTTCGGCAATCCATAGAACTGGCTCGCTTGCACCATCTGAATAATTGCAGGCTTGATTTCGAAATTGTTCGCCTAGATGGTGGGACGCCGAATCCCCGAAAAGTTCGCATTAATTTGCGGCATATCATAATCGCGAAGTGCTAGTGCCGGTTGAGCTTGTTGTACAATATTATCACCTCCGTGATTTTCAGTATTTACGGCCATGGTGACTGTGGTTGATAACTCTCATTTCTCCTTTTTGTTTCTCCGAAGAGTGCGCTCGAGTTCGGTATCCAAAGGTAGTAGGCCTTCGTTACCGAATTTTCTCATGCACTAACCGGAACTCCTGAAAGGAAAAACAAATAAATAAAATTACACAAAAACAAATAAAAAAAATGTTCAAACTAAGACTAGAAATACTGAAATCGATATTAGTAGAAAAATCATTCCCCGACAACGGCACCAAAAACTTGTTGCGATATTTCGTTAAACGCAAGTGCACGTTATCGTAGACAAGTAATAAAGTGATGAGTGAGTATCGTTCCCACGAGGATTGAATCACTAAGTACCGATTTTTATGTATTCTAATTTTATTTGAACAGTCGAAATTTGGGTTGCAATTAATAACTAAAGAAAATCAACAATAAACAGAAAAACGATCACTCGAAGAAACAAAATCAAATAATGAAAAAGTCTAGGATTGTGAATCCACCTCGGTTTATCCGAATTTACTCTCGATTATCTGAAGTTAATGATTTCCGCAATTTATTGAAGGCGAAGATTGCTAAAATACTCTACCGCCTCTCCCGAGGTCAATAGATTTTTTCTAAAGGCGAATAACGCACTCTATCCCTAGGTGAATTAATTCGACAATAGGCAAAAAGCACAAAATCTCCAAAAGGCCACGTTGTTCCTATGAGTATATTCCTATCTCACAAGATAAAACGGTTCTCACCAATAGTTCCTCACCAACTCTCCTCTCCCGATTCGAGTTGCGCAATTAAAACAATCCAATTATTGGCCAGACAATTGAAAGCATTAAAATTGATTGGGAAAACTCAACATAAAAGGGAATTATATAGATAATCAAAAGAAAATCCGTCAAAACTTTGGTTTCATCAAAATCCTAGAACAAGGATTTAGCCTGACATGCTAAAAGATAAAAATACAGAATTAATGAATGAAAGCATTGAAATTAAATGCAAATGAAGACTTGGATTCCTCCGTTCTTCTGGATCTCGCCCTCTGCTCTTGGTGTCTTCTGGTTCTTGCCTTCGGCGATTCTCTGATTCCCCCGATTGATAGCTCTTCTCCTTATGATCTTAAACCCTTATTTATAATCCTCTTTTGCCTCAAAAACGCGTCCGTGTAATTAGGTCGAGAACAGGCTCCAAAACGGCCCTGAAACGTGCGGAGCACACCAAAACCGTCCTATGGGCCGCGGCTCACTTAATCTGTGCCGCGGCTCACGGTGCTCAAATTAAAACCTGGGCGTTATTTTTTTCTTCTGGGCCGCAGCTCACTATACTTGTGCCACGGCTCAGGGTACAGTTTCCTCAGGGGTCTCTGAGCACCTGCGTGTGCCGCGGCTGTAACACCCCGAGATATTCGGAATAATTACAGCGCCGTAAACCCTTTAAGTAAGGATTTACAAGGCTAATTTAAAAGAAATGTAAATATAATCCAATCGTACAACTGAAGTTTAAAATACAGATTTCGTTCAACTGATCCATTGAGTTAACTTATACAACCATATCGAAATGACATTATTAAAACATACGTACTCGAGTACTAAATGAACAAAGAAGACAAATCACAATAACAATAAACATCAACCACATCACTGAGCCATTTCGTCATCCTGTCGGTACTGTGGTTGCTTCCCCGCTCCTCGGCTACCTGAACATCAAAACAATGTCCACCCCCGTAGGGGTTAGCAAAACAATGCTAGTACAAGTATCATAATACATAAATCATCAGTGCATCATAAAACATGCAAAACGGACTTCCGTCATCGGAATCCAACGATGTGAATCCTCACGATTCCATCAACACAATACAGGGTAATCCAGCGATCCAGTGCCCTTGGTATAGATCCCCATGATGATCCCGTCGGACCAACGCATGGTGGAAAACCCGTCCAGCGATCCAGCGCCCTCAACATATATCCTCATGATCCCCTCGGATCATTTATACCATAAACCAATCAATTATGCATACATTTATGCATTTCAATATGTTCCTCAATACGAACAATTAACAACAAATACCACGAGAAATTACAGAAATACATCTCATATTTGACAACATGAACAAAACCATAAGCATGATCAAGGTTCCAATATAAATAAAACGCAACATAATGATACTTACCTCGAAAATGGCAAGAATGGAAATACTCCAACAAATGGCACGCGCCCGTATGTCACCGCCCCTTGATTGTCCCCTATGAAAGGCTCGGACCTAAGAAATAATAAAGAATTCCTCTCAAGTCGTACGAACGTCTAACAATCCGGTTTACGGCCGCAAGCTCTAAAAAAATGAATTGCATGCGAACTACTTAGCGCGCTACGTACTCTCGTAACGTGCGCTAAGCTACCCGCTAACGTCGCAAATGACCGAGGTTTAGCGTGCGCTAGCTGTTATCTTGTGATCTTTTACGAACGATCGCCACCTTGATGATATAACGTACGTTACGTATCCAACGTAGCGCACGCTACTCATTGCCGATAGCGCACGTTAATATATACATCTTAGCGTGCGCTAATCGTGCATGGCAGTCACTACTGGGTAAAACTTGAGCTAAAGGTGATGAAAACTCATGAAATCCTCAGTGTTAATACATGCCAACTCCGTGCATATCATGCTCATACGGTTTATGAAAGATCTCTATGGATTAAATTACTACGAGACACAAGGATACGTATCATCATTACTACACCATAATTCATCTTGATCTTCAAGAAAATATCCTAAGTTTAATTCATTCCAAGTCCCAAAACATATGATCCCTTACGTAAAATATGAGAACTAGGTAATCTCCATACACTGGTCATGATCGGTTTTGAAGATACATAATATGCTTAGGAGTCCACATACTAAAAAGGTTCAATGGATCATACGATGAATAAGTGTCGAAACGTCAAAAATATCCTTATAACGCATGATGATCGACTACTGTGAATCTTAGGTAAATCCCACAACATAGTCAAAACGTCCTTCAGAATACTACTAACATTGGTGAAGAATCACCTACCTCAAAGTAGTGAAGAACAAGGAGGAAATTCGAAGCAAATCCAACGCTGAAGGTTTGAACACCAATCCTCCAATGATCTACAATCTTCAACACGACCTAGGATGCCGGCAAGAAGTGTTTAGGATGAAGAGAGTGTCTTTCTAAGTTCAAGAATTCGGATGGGGAGTGAAGAATCTGAAAATATGAAAAAGGATGCTGTCCTATATATAGAAAATGGTTATTAGCGCGCGCTAGTACATATTCATAGCGTGCGCTAACGTCTATTTGAAACGTTACTGATTTCACTGTACTCAGCCTTTAGCGTGCGCTACCCTCATGTGAGTAGCGTGCGCTAACGCGTTGACTTGGCTTTTTCCCGAAAGCCGTCCAGGTTCATCCCGACACAATCCGACCAAGATCCCCGGCCTGATCTCACCTACCACATGTCTCAATCATATTGACCCCGTATAGCGTGCGCTAAGGTTCCTCCACAGCGTGCGCTATGGATCCAAGTTAGCGTACGCTATACTTAATTGATAGCGTGCGCTACATGCGCAGAATCACAAATTTAAGTCACACTCATGAAATCATACACTTAACAACACCGGATTATGAAATACGGAGAATAATGCTCGGATCAAAATGCAACAATTACAATATCACAAGTTCCAAATACATAGCAGAAATCTCGGGTATTACATCCTTCCTCCCTAAAAAGAAGTTTCGTCCCGAAACTTAAGATGAAAACAACTCTGGATATCTAGTCTTCATACTATCCTCCTTTTCCCAAGTGGCCTCTTCAACTCCGTGTCGTGACCATTGCACTTTAACCTAGTGTATTGGTTTATTCCTCAATTGTTTGATCCGACTCTCAAGTATCTTGATGGGTATCTCTTCGAAGGTACCGTCGTTAGCTATCTCGATCTCGTCGAAATCAATGACGTGACTGGGGTCTGGTACATACTTCCGCAATTGGGATACGTGAAACACATTGTGAACGTGACTCAGCGATGGCGGTAAGGCCAACCTGTATGCTAAATCCCCAACTCTTTCGAGGATCTCAAATGGTCCGATATACCTCAGACTTAGCTTGCCTTTCCTCCCAAAATGGAAAATTCCTCGTGTAGGAGACACCTTCAATAGTACGTGGTCCCCAATGTCAAAATCTAGAGGGTGACGACGTACATCTTCATAAGACTTCTGTCGACTCTGGGCAGTCAACAGTCTTTCCCGAATCAAAGCTATCTTCTCTTGAGTCTGAATTATCAATTCCGGTTCCGTCCCGATCAAGTCTGAAGAATCATCCCAGCACAGGGGTGATCGACATCTTCTCCCGTACAAATCTTCAAATGGTGCCATCTTAATAGAAGCATGCCAACTATTATTGTAGGTGAATTCAATCAATGGCCAATGAACTTCCCAATCAGTTGACCAATCCAAAGCACAAGCTCTAAGCATGTCTTCTACTGTTTGTATAGTCCTTTCGGACTGACCGTCCGTTTGGGGATGATAAGCCGTGCTAAAGTTGAGCTCAGTCCCCAAAGCCCTGTGAACTGCCTTCCAGAAGTGCGACACGAAGCGACCATCTCGATCCGAAATAATGGTCTTCGGCGTCCCATGCAATCTGACTATCTCCGCAATAAATACTCGCGCCAATCTCTCGGGTCCCCATGTATCTTTAATTCCTAGGAAATGAGCCGACTTGGTTAGTCGATCAACTATAACCCAAATCATGTTCATTCCCGTTTTGGTTCTTGTCATATTGGTGATGAAATCCATCGAGATATCCTCCCACTTCCATTCAGGGATCGGAAGCGGCTTTAACATTCCGGCAGGTCGCTAATGCTCAATCTTAACCTGCTGACAAGTCAAACACTTCGAAACGTACTCCGCTACGTCCTTTTTCATATTCCCCCCACCAGAAGTTTTGTTTAAGATCCTTATACATTTTACTGCTGCCCGGGTGAATAGAATAGGGCGCGCTGTGAGCTTCCTTCAGAATTGTCCGTCTCAATTCCTCATTTTCGGTAACGCAAAGTCGAATTTGAAATCTCAGAACTCCATCATCTTGTATCACGAATTCTGGGGCTTTTACTTTCTTTACTTCGTCACATAACCGAAGGATCAGAGAATCGTTCAGCTGCTTAGATTTGATCTCCTCGACTAGTGATGAAGTCAGTTCCATCACATATAGTTGCCCTTAGATTCCTGGTGCCCATACTTCAATCTCTTCGCGGATCAGCTCCCGCTGAATGCTGGTTTGGGATGTAAGTGCTTTCAACACTCGAAGAGAAACAGGTTTACGGCTCAATGTATCGGCTACTACGTTTGCTTTCCCCGGATGATAGAGAATCTCCAAGTCGTAATCCTTGATCAATTCCAGCCACCTTCTCTGCCTCATGTTTAATTCTTTCTGACTGAAAATGTACTTGAGGCTCTTATGATCTGTAAAGATCTGACAATGAGTGTCGTACAAATAATGTCTCGAAATTTTCAATGCAAAGGCTACAGCTACTAGCTCCAGATCATGAGTCGGGTAATTAACCTCGTACGGTTTCAATTGCCGAGAAGCATAGGCAATCACCTTATCCTTTTGCATCAACACACATCCCAGACCCTAATTTGAAGCGTCGCTGTATACCATGAATCCATCAGTCCCATCTGGTAACGCTAATATAGGTACTATCGTCAGTCTCTTCTTAAGTACATCAAAACCAGTCTGGCATTTCTCATCCCACGTAAACCTTTGAGTTTTCTGTAACAGCTGAGTGAGCGGACAAGCAATTTTGAAAAATCCCTCTACAAAGCGGCGATAATATCCAGCAAGTCCTAGGAAACTCCAGACTTCTTTCACGTTATTAGGAACTTCCCATTCCAAGATTGCTTCGACTTTCTTTAGGTCCACCTGAACTCCGTCAGCTGATATCACATGCCCAATGAAAGTTACTTCCCTAAGCCAGAACTCGCATTTTGAAAGCTTTGCATACAGCTGTTCCTTCCTCAAGGTGCTCAAAACCACACGCAAATGTTCGGCATGCTCCTCTGCGTCCTTCGAATATATCAAGATGTCATCAATGAAGACGGCCACAAATTTATCCAAGTATTCTAAGAATACCCGATTCATCAATTGCATGAATACCATAGGAGCATTGGTAAGTCCAAATGGCATCACTACAAATTCATAATGCCCGTACCGGGACCTGAAAGCGGACTTTGGTATATCCGATTCCTTAATTCTCAACTAATGGTATCCTGATCGCAAGTCAATCTTCGAGAATGCCCTTGCCCCTTTCCGTTGATCAAACAAGTTGTCGATCGGAGGTATAGGATACTTATTCTTGATCGTCATCTTATTGAGCTCCCTGTAATCAATACACAGTCGGAGGGATCCGTCTTTCTTCCGGACAAAGAGAACGGGCGCTCCCCAAGGAGAAACGCTAGGTTGAATATAACCCTTCTGTAACAATTCCTCCAGTTGCTTCTTGAGTTCATACATCTCGGTTGGCGCCATGCGGTATGGTGCTCTGGAAATAGGAGCTGGTCCAGGCTCTAATTCGATAGTGAACTCCACTTCTCTCTGCGGAGGTAACCCAGGTAGTTCGTCAGGAAATACATATGAGAACTCATTCACAACTGAAATAGACGAGAGCTCTACTCCTTCCTCTTTCCTCATGGCATAGCACCAAAGTCCATGACATCCCTGCTTCAGTAATTTCACGGCTTTCATTGCTTTGATCAATTTTCCCGAGCTTCCCGGTCTCCATCCTTGGAATAAGTGTTCAGATCTATCATCCGCAATGATAGAAATGACTCTCTTTCGGTAATTCAGAATAGCTCCATAACGGTTGAGCCAATCGTCCCCGAGAATTAAATCGTCACCGTAGATGTCGACTATAATAAGATTTGATGGTCAATCTCTCCCTCCTATAGAAACTGGAAAATCTCTAGCTTCTAGGGTGCCCACAATTTTCTCTCCGCTCGGTAATCCCACAACATAAGGTTCACAATTATACAAGCACGAGATTTTCAAACGATTAACACAGTTCAAAGATATAAAAGAATGCGTAGCTCCCGAATCGAACAAGACACTAACTGGTTGCAAAAGGATCTGAATCGTACCTGATGCAACAGCTGTGTTCTGATCATCCTTCTTCATCTCGTAAATACATGAAGGAACGGACCCAGCACCGGATGCCTCTCTTTTCCCAACATTCTGCTGCGGAAAACCGCTTTGCTGCGTCTGGTTTACACTAGTGTCCTTCGGAACCAGTACAGGAGTGCGAGTACCAAAAGATCGGGTCGCATTCCCACAAAATGTTGCGCGATGCCCTTCCTGTACACACTCGAAACAGGTCACAGCAGGCGCGAAATAGTCACGTTGAACATGCCCCGCTTTGACACAGTTAGAACATTTCTTCCCTGCGTCTGAAACGGTTGGTGCTGCCCGGAACTTCTTTTCACCTCGAGACGGATGCGGAGGCCTACTGGATTAATGAAAAGAGGACTGTCCCCTGCGAGGCCCGCTACTCTTATTCTCCGTGAAGTTGCTAGCCACTTTCTGCTTCTTTGCTTCCGTTGATTTCTCTACTGCCGCCTCTTTCATATCATAGGCCACCGCCTTGTCCTGATACTGTCGCAAGGTGGTACATTAAAATCCGGACATATATTGCTGAATCTCCGGCTTCATTCGCATGTCGAAATGAAAAATCCTTTCCGCCTCGGTTCTGACCAAGTGACGCACATAAGTCAGCTGGTGATTAAAAGTCTTAATCACGTCCGTCACAGATGCTTCTGAATTTGTGGTGAGAAAAACTCCCGAACTCGGGCCTCTCTAACTGGACGAGGACAATACTGCGCTTTCATCATTAATTTGAATTCCGTCCAGTCAACATTATGCTCCTCCGGTCGAATGGCCTCCCACCAGTCGAAAGCCTCCCCTGTCAGAAGATACTGGGCGACCGGAACCTTTCTATCGTTGGGACAGTTAATCCCCACAAAAATCTTCTCTAATTCCTTCAGCGAGTGATCCCAAGAAAGCGTTTCAGCTGAACCGTCAAATTTCGGAGGATACAATTTGATCACCTCAGTAAGCCATTTATCTCCCCGATTATCCACGTTATGCTGCTGTCCCATCGCCGTCTGCATGCGATCCACAACTTGAGCAAACTGGTTTATCTGAGCAACCACCTGCTGAAGCACTCCCGGCACATTAGGATTTGCATTATTATTTGCTCATCCCTGTTGTCCTCCGGAATGGGAATCCGTTCGACTAGCGGTTATTTCTGGGGTAGACACCGACTCTTCTTGTCTCGCATTTCCACGTCCGCATCCACGACCGCGTCTGCGTCCACGACCTCCTCTCAACATACTGTAAGCACAAATACTCAATATCCAGGGCAAACTTTCTAAAAGGAAGTCCATAAATGTTTACAAAACATGAATTAATTAAAACGGTAGTATTTGAGATTAGGAAACTTACAACCACGGTCCACACGACGATGCTGGCTCAGCAGTGATGTTACAACCAACCAATAATCAAATAACGTAAACAGACCCAACTAACCCGACTGCCAAGATATCCATGAATCTTAGCTCCGATACCATATTCTGTAACACCCCGAGATATTCGGAATAATTACAGCGCCGTAAACCCTTTAAGTAAGGATTTACAAGGCTAATTTAAAAGAAATATAAAATTTAATCCAATCGTACAACTGAAGTTCAAAATACAGATTTGGTTCAACTGATCCAATGAGTTAACTTATACAACCATATCGAAATGACATTATTAAAACATACGTACTCGAGTACTAAATGAACCAAGAAGACAAATCACAATAACAATAAACATCAACCACATCACTGAGCCATTTCATCGTCCTGTCGGTACTGTGGTTGCTTCCCCGCTCCTCGGCTACCTGAACATCAAAACAATGTCCACCCCCGAAGGGGTTAGCAAAACAATGCTAGTACAAGTATCATAATACATAAATCATCAGTGCATCATAAAACATGCAAAACGGACTTCCGTCATCGGAATCCAACGATGTGAATCCTCACGATTCCATCAACACAATACAGGGTAATCCAGCGATCCAGCGCCCTTGGTATAGATCCCCATGATGATCCCGTCGGACCAACGCATGGTGGAAAACCCATCTAGCGATCCAGCGCCCTCAGCATAGATCCCCATGATGATCCCGTCGGACCAACGCATGGTGGACATTCGATCCAGCGCCCTCAGCATAGATCCTCATGATCCCTTCGGATCATTTATACCATAAACCAATCAATTATGCATACATATATGCATTTCAATATGTTCCTCAATACGAACAATTAACAACGAATACCACGAGAAATTACAGAAATACATCTCATATTTGACAACATGAACAAAACCATAAGCATGATCAAGGTTCCAATATAAATCAAACGCAACATAATGATACTTACCTCGAAAATGGCAAGAATGGAAATACTCCAACAAATGGCACGCGTCCGTATGTCACCGCCCCTCGATCGTCCCCTATGAAAGGCTCGGACCTTAGAAATAATAAAGAATTCCTCTCAAGTCGTACGAACGTCTAACAATCCAGTTTATGGCCGCAAGTTCTAAAAAAATGAATTATGTCTGAACTACTTAGCGCGCGCTACGTACTCTACGTAACGTGCGCTAAGCCTGCCCGTTAACGTACGCAAATGACCAGGTTTAGCGTGCGCTAGCTGTGTACTGACAGTCTTCTCTGAACAGTCGACTGCCCTGCTTGATGATATAACGTACGTTACGTATCCAACGTAGCGCACGCTACTCATTCCCGATAGCGCACGTTAATATATACATCTTAGCGTGCGCTAATCGTGCATGGCAGTCACTACTGGTAAAACTTGAGGTAAAGGTGATGAAAACTCATGAAATCCTCAGTGTTAATACATGCCAACTCCGTGCATATCATGCTCATACGGTTTATGAAAGATCTCTATGGATTAAATGACTACGAGACACAAGGATACGTATCATCATTACTACACCATAATTCATCTTGATCTTCAAGAAAATATCCTAAGTTCAATTCATTCCAAGTCCCAAAACACATGATCCCTTACGTAAAACATGAGAACTAGGTAATCTCCATACACTGGTCATGATCGGTTTTGAAGATACATAATATGCTTAGGAGTCCACATACTAAAAAGGTTCAATGGATCATACGATGAATAAGTGTCGAAACGTCAAAAATATCCTTCTAATGCATGATGATCGACTACTGTGAATCTTAGGTAAATCCCACAACATAGTCAAAACGTCCTTCAGAATACTACTAACATTGGTGAAGAATCACCTACCTCAAAGTAGTGAAGAACAAGGAGGAAATTCGAAGCAAATCCAACGCCGAAGGTTTGAACACCAATCCTCCAATGATCTACAATCTTCAACACGAGCTAGGATGCCGACAAGAAGTGTTTAGGATGAAGAGAGTGTCGTTCTAAGTTCAAGAATTCGGATGGGGGAGTGAAGAATATGAAAATATGAAAAAGGATGATGTCCTATATATAGAAAATGGTTATTAGCGCGCGCTAGTACATATTCATAGCGTGCGCTAACGGCTATTTGAAACATTACTGATTTCACTGTACTCAGCCTTTAGCGTGCGCTACCCTCATGTGAGTAGCGTGCACTAACGCGTTGACTTGGCTTTTTCCCGAAAGCCGTCCAGGTTCATCCTGACACAATCGGACCAAGAACCCCGGCCTGATCTCACCTACCACACGTCTCAATCATATTGACCCCGCATAGCGTGCTCTAAGGTTCCTCCACAGCGTGCGCTATGGATCCAAGTTAGCGTACGCTATACTTAATCGATAGCGTGCGCTACATGCGCAGAATCACAAAGTTAAGTCACACTCATGAAATCATACACTTAACAACACCGAATTATGAAATACGGAGAATAATGCTCAGATCAAAATGCAACAATTACAATATCACAAGTTCCAAATACATAGCAGAAATCTCGGGTATTACAGCGGCCCGCTTGTCTTGTGCCGTGGTCCCAGGCCAAAATTGCCGTTTTCGTCCATTTTTCATCGTTTCGGCTTTCGGACTCCAATTTCCTGCAAAACATAAAGTAATACAGCATTAAAGGCTCATTTATACAGATTTACTCTCAAAAAGAATACAAAATAATGATAAATAAGCGTATAAAAATACGCCTAACACTGGCCAGTGCCCGCAACCGTCCGGCCAGTGCCCGACCATCATGATTCCACGACTCAATTTTCCGAAATCGCGCGGAACGAACACGACAAAACATTCGGGGACAACATCATCAATCCGAAATGAAAACAATGGATAACCAATCATCACCTACGGTCATAAACACCAAAATCAGTTGTCGAGAAAATAATACCGGCACTCGACAACCAGGAAATATCCGGAAAAAAAATTCAAAATAACTGGAACGAAAATCGTGCGTATTACACTATCTCTTAAGTTACTTCATAAAGAATCCATGATAAAAATAGGTCCTTACCCTGCTTCGTCCTTATGGTCTCGACTAGAGACAATGAAATCTCAAGTGTATAAAGTTACCCTTGTACACGATGTAACGAGACCTCGATCCCTCGTCTCAAAAACACCAGTTCCAGTTCCTTTTTAAATGTCAAACGAGCAAGCATTTGCTCCTGTAATCTCTTGCGGCTCAAGGCATCGGCAACAACGTTTGCCTTACAATACCAGTCTCAGTACTTTAGCCGACAACCAAAAGTTTTCGTCTAAGGTTGAAAGTCATCGGATATACTACTGAATTTTTGTCTAAAGTGCCTTTTGTCGATGTCCCTCAACTAAGGTTTAGCCAACGAAATCCTGGGCAAACCATCGGCAAAAATTTGGACTTTATCCGAAGATTACTTCATGGTCGGCTAAAGTATAGTCGTCGGCTTCGTATTAAAAAAGTTTCATACAACTCAGCCCAACCTGGACTCGCTCTGACCCGAACCTGAAGACCCCAACTCGCCCGCGAGAAATAAATCTCAATATGTGCAAATGGTGGGACTCTAGCCCGCAACGTCCCCTTTATGAAGTAACACATTGTCGCTGAGCTATATGGATTACATGTGTCAAATGTTTCGAGTATTTTATTTATTATATTTTGTAAAAATAATTTATTTATGTGTTTATTATTAAATCTTTATGAAAAATATATTAAAAAACTTATATTTATTAAAATTATGAATTTTATTTCAAAAAAGAATTTTATTTTTTAGTAATAATGTTTTTAGAAAATAAATTTAAAAAATCAGAATATTCAAACTTCAGCCGACGACTAGATCTATGTCGTCGGCTAAAATATAAAGTAGAGTCAGTTAGAGTGTTGGCACTTTAGCCGACGATGTGTTTGTTGAGATTCGGGGCATAAAAACGAAAGGCGCAGCGAAATTATAATATTGATCTAATCAATAAAACGAACTCCTAAAACAAGATAGTTCAAGCATGGTATATACGAATGTAATAAATCAAAGCATGAATTAGAAATCATACCATTGAAGTTCTTATTAAATGTTGAAGAAAAACGATCCAAGCGTTCGCAAAGTCCTGAGCACCAAAAACACCGTGCCTCTACGTATCACGCGCAGAAAAATGATCAAAAAACTTTCTATCTCCTTATTCTCGAAGAATACGGCTAGAAGTAGATAGAATTATCTTGTATTTATTTTTGTAAATACTCTACGTATTTTATACATATTATCTTCTTTCAAAATACACTTCAAAATAATCATACAGCTTGAGAAAATTATCTCTCCTCTAATCTTTGGCATTTCGCACGAAAAGATGGTTATGGTGGTGGAAGATATTGTATGTTTTTTATAACACAAAACGCCTCACTCATATCTTATCATAAAAGACTTTCATGATAAATTTTACACCACATATAAAGAAAGTCCCTGCACACCTATTATCAGTTCACGAGGAAACAAACAAAATCATTCACCATGTGAATGATGGGGAGGGGGCGGCCAGAGCCTCAATGATTAGGATTCGGTTCGTTTCGGTCCTTGGACCGTCATGTATCTAGTCCGATAGATATACCTTGATACGTGTTGGCCACAGAGTATACAGTAAAAAGCTTAAATGGTAAATATATAATAAGATGCGTGATTTTCGAAGTTAATTGCGTAGCGGAAGTCTGTTTAGTGAGTTGCTGTAAATACACAAACTGGAATTTCTCCTGTGTTGCTTGATGTGTACCGGGTTTAACAATGTATACTTGATAAATCACAGTAGAATGAAAACATAACAGACAGAAGGTAAATAACACACAGTTTAAAGTGGTTCGAGGTAAATCCCTCCACGTCCACTGGTCCTCCACACATGAGTAAAGAGTTTATCAAAATTACTACGTACACAACTACGTGATTTTAACTAGACTTGTCTCTGTATAGTTCACACAGATTGATACAGGCACTATAGCTTTGGGCTGTTCACACAGATTGGCTTGAGCTCTTTCGACTCGCTTCTTCTGACACATATTGAAACTTCGTATTCAATGTTATTCTTCCCACACAGGTCGGAATATGAAATTATCTTTAGTCTACACAGGGCTAATGTTAATCTCAATGGTAAGGGTAGAACAATTCCAAACAGCAGCTATATCTTTGATGAACAATCGGTGTATGCTGTGTTGTTTGTGTTGAGGACTCAGTATATTTCTTCACTTGGATACTGTTGTATGCTCACGAAATATACTACTCTTGTTATAGCTAGAATGTCAGAGTAATCTGTCAGAGTATGCGCGATAATAAGTAACTTCAGTGTGAAAGTCCTCTTGCTTTGGGGTACTTATAACCTCAGAAATCTATCAGTTATAAATGTAGCCGTTGCTGGTTGGTGAGATATTGACGTCTCTGATTGGCGGTTCCTGAATGGTTGAATTAAAGCATATCACATTTAATACTTCATACATCATTTCAGTCTTTGCATTCAATGCTCTTTAGAGCATTCAGACTTGTTTCACTCCAGCCGCATTAAATGATGTCCTATCAGCAATAAGTGCTGCTTTTAACCATGAATACTTTATGAATAAACAATGTTTATCTCAACAGTTTAAAGCTTATTCCCTTTAGTCCTGTTTGATGTGTTTTACTTTTCCTAAGTAAAACACCTACAGTCTTACTGTTGTATCCAACGTACTTTATCTCATGTTGTATGAAGTAGGCTTTGTAGGATAGACTCTGTAGAAGATATATTTGCTGTATGGATGGACTGTATGACGAATCCTAACAGCTTCCATACTTAACAATATTCCGACATCTTTGAGACTTCTTTGCTGTATGTTGGCAATTATCAAAACAGGAATATTTATCCTAATAATTTCCCCCTTTTTTATAATGCCAAAACTTCCTCTAGATACCTTATTCTGGATACAGAGAGGCTTTCTTCAAGTCTTTTGTCGATTAATCTGATATTCATAACTTAGTCTAGAAATTTAAACTGCTCGCAGGCAAGTTTTAAATAAAATCCTACATGACTTAAGTGTATTACAACTGATCTTATGATTAGCGCGTAGGCACAATCTTACAGTGTAAAATCTAAATTGCATACAACTTAATATATGAACTGTTCACAAACAAGTTCTTACAGCTTTGAGT
Organism: Orobanche coerulescens; assembly: GCA_033398695.1. NCBI lineage: Eukaryota > Viridiplantae > Streptophyta > Magnoliopsida > Lamiales > Orobanchaceae > Orobanche > Orobanche coerulescens. The sequence continues at coordinate 178,121,829 of CM065807.1, read as the reverse complement.
ATTTGACAAGTTTGTACTTGTTGAAAAATAGCAAAACTACGTAATTAAACAGTAGCAACAGTAAACGTAGTTACGGGCTGTATTGTTTCCAGAAAACAAGTTTTAATCATAGAATCACCACATGCACACGACCATTGACACATATATTCCAGGGAAGTCACGTTTACCTCTTATTTATGATTTCTTGCAATGTGGACATTGCATCTTTTTAAGGGTGGAGGGATGTTCATTGGTTTCATGAATTTTCTTGTTTGTGTCCTTTTGGTGTTGCATGCCGTTTATGTGTTGGTCGAGTCTTGGGGTCTCTTGTGCTTGGTTCGTATGATATCTTTTTCACATTGCCTAGTAAAAGCATGACTAGGATTTGATTTATTATGCATTGGTATGATTTGAAGTCTTGAAGTTATTTATCTTTGTGATTGATCCTATGTATGCTTCTCAGTGTCAAATATAGGGCATCTCTATGCATATTGGTTGAGGTGATATCTTGGTGTAAGTAGGAAGTGAGAATTTGTTTTGATTGTTGCTATTTTCTCTATAATTAATTGATGGTTTGTTTGGTGGGATTGAGTTGGGAAGTCTCTACTCTTCTGGGAACCATGATCATGGGAAACCACACGAGGATACTTTAGATGAGTCTAAATGTTTGCACTTCATGACTAATGGCCATATAACTTGACTATTCCCTATATTAAAGGCTTGAAAGGCCAAAGTCGAGAAAAAAAAAAGTGTGTTCAGTTGCTAATGAATAGGGTGATCCAAGGGGCTCTACCTCTCTTTCACATTCAAAGTTGAAAAATTCTTGAGAAATGGGTATGGGAAACCACGCTAGGAAACCCAGTGTATACCAGAGTTTTCACCTAGTGATTATTGTCCCAGAGATCACCTAATCCTTTTATGTAATGAAATATCGTTAAAATGGATTCTAGCATTCAAATCATTGAACTTTCTGCTTCTCTACTTGCATTTCAGTTTTGATTCAATTGAGATTGTAATATGAGGGCAACTCGTGGTGGTGGAATGTGCATGTTTGATATTTGATCAATGATGAGTGCTTGAGGTGGATTTGATATTGATGCTTGGTTAATCATCCTTCGACTTTGGGTCCCCCTATTTGGCTTGAATTAAGAGTTGCTTGAGGACAAGCAAGGTTTTGGGGGAGGGGGGGGGGGGTGTTTAGCCTTTTTTGTGCTTAATTTCGGTGTTCATAAATGTGTCATGCACTCTTATTCATCATCATTTTGTCGGGTTTTATTGTTGAATTCGTTGTTTCAAGTTAATCTCATTTGCATTATGGTTTTGTAGGAATTGCTTGAGAACATACGAGAGATGGACGAAAATGAGAAATCATGTGACAAATATTTGAGGAGTTATAATTTGATAGGATTAAAGTACATTCCGATATGAGTTTGTAGGCAAAAACCGTGCCCACATCGGAGTTCAAACGAGGCAGGGGCAGCGACCGCTGCCCCCCCAGAGACCGCTTCCCCAGCGCGTCAGCCCAAATATGCATTTTCACCTATTTAATCCCTATTTTTACATCCTTTTCATAACCATTATCATTCCTCTCAATTCCAAACTTTAGAACTAGACTTCTCCATACTTTTTCTCTCTAGATTAGCTTAGTTGGTTAGATTAAACATTAGTCTTTGCTCGCATTACGGATTCTACAGATCAATGTAAGGATTAACCTTCTCTTTTATTCTAGGTCCCAATTGCTTTGAAATTTCATATTTATTTTAGTTTAGGGATGAATTTATGATTTTTCATCTAGATAATGTGATTCTCTGCTTTGATTCATTTTGATTATTGCCTAGTTAATTTATCTGCTTTTGTTAGTTTATTAGGTTTCAATTATTTGCCTAGGTAATTTACATGCTTTCTTTTAATTACGCGTTAGATAATGACAGATCCAATCTTTGATTAGAGTGTGTAGGTTTACTGCTTTTTGTGTGCAACGTGAGTGAGAGACCTGTTAAGCCTTTCTTGAGAATATGACTTGGCTTAGCTTATCACGCTAGGATGACCTCGTTCTATTGCGAGCAACTCTAGGTGTAGTTGAGTTAGAACACTCGTTCCTCCATTCATCAAGCTCAATCAAGTCTTCCCGTCTTTTACCACTCGCCTCTTTTAACTCAAAATTGATCCTTCTTGTTGCCTAATGGTCCTTATGTTCCAATTGCAATGGAAAATGGCAAGATTTCCCAAACACAAATTGGTAAGAAGACATACATATGGTTTTTTGAAGACGGTGCGGTAATCCCAAAACGCGTCATCAAGGAATTTAGCCCATTCCTTCTTGTTGGTGACGGTCTTCTCCAAGATTTCTTTGATCTCTCGATTGGCTAGCTCGACTTGGCCATTGGCTTGTGGATGTTATGGGGAGGTGATCTTGTGGTTGACTCCATATTTGGCTAGAAGAGATGCCAACCATCGATTGTTGAAGTGGCTCCCCCCATAACTAACCAAAGCTCTTGGTGTTCCATACCGAGTCAAGATGTTCTTTTGGAGGAATTTGATCACCACATTTGAATCATTGGTTGTGGTTGGCACAACCTACACCCATGTCGAGACATACCCCACCGCAAGGAGAATGTAAGAATAGCCACATGACTTTGGGAAAGGTCCCATGAAGTCGATCCCCCATACATCGAGAAGCTCGACCTCCACTACGCTCTTTTGTTGCATCTCGTCCTGCTTGGATATGTTCCCCATTCTTTGGCAATGATCACAACTCTTCACGAACTCATGGCAATCCTTGTGGATCGAGGGCCAATCAAATACACTTTGTTGTACCTTCATGGCGGTGCGGTTGATTGTGAAGTGTCATATCCTCTATGATCTTGGACCATTCACTTTGGCGAACACAAGTTTGAATGATCCTATTCGCACATCTTCGGTAAATAATAGGCCCCTCCCAATAATAAAACTTGATGTCATGGAGGAACTTTTTCTTTTGGTGGGAAGAGAGGACCATAGGAATATGCCGAACAACCAAATAATTGAAAATATCGGCATACCATGGCGTGCCATCGCTCAAGCCAAATACGTGCTCGTCGAGAAAACTCTCCTTGATGATGATCCTCGAGTCTTCTCCTTCTACGTGCTTCTCTAGGCGAGAAAGGTGGTCGGCCACGATGTTCTCACAACCCTTTTTATCTTAGATCTCCATATCGAATTCTTGAAGAAGAAGAATCTATCTTACTAAACTTGGATTGGAGTCTTTCTTGTTGAAGAGGTAGCGGATGGCGGCATAATCCGTGTGCATAATGGTCTGGGTGCACACAAGGTATATCTGGAACTTGTCGAAGGCATAAACGACGACGAGCAAATACTTCTTGGTGGTTGTGTAGTTCATTTGGGCCGAGTCCAAAGTCTTGCTAGCATAGTAGATCACTCAAAAGAGCTTGTCTCTATTTTTCCCCAACACGGCTCCTACGGCCCAATCACTAGCATCACACATTAGTTCGAACGGGGCACTCCAATTCAGTGAGATCAAAACCGGTGTAGACATAGGAGCTAGATTCAATGTCTCAAAGACTTTGAGACACTCCTCATTGAACTATAATTTCATATCCTTCTCTAGCAATCCCCACAAAGGCTTGGTGATTTTGGAGAAGTCCTTGATGAATCTCCGATAGAACCCTACATGTCCCAAGAAACTCCTCACGACTTTGACATTGGTTGGGGTAGGAAACTTTTAAGTGGCAACAACTTTAGTACGATCCACCTCCAAGCCTTGTGACGACACCTTGTGCCGAAGAACACTCCCTTCTTGCACCATGAAGTGGCACTACTCCCAATTGAGGACAAGGTTGGCTTCTTCACACCTTTGAAGCACCATAGTGTTCTTTATCAATCTGTGGAAGATGGCCATCATGCATCTTTGCAAGGTGTCGGGGGCGTTTCATAAGACAAACCGCATCCTCTAGTATGCAAAAAGTCTATAGGGCAAGTGAATGTCGTCTTATGTTGATCCTCCAGAGCTATAGCAATTCGATTGTAGCCCGAGTACCCATTAAGAAAAAAATAGTACTCGTGCCCCACCAGTCAATCGAGAATTTGATCAACAAAATGAAGGGGGAGTGATCTTTCCTTGTAGCCGCATTGAGGAGATGGTAGTCGATGTATACTCTCCATCCCGTGACAAGCCTTGTTGCAATGAGCTCATTCTTATCATCCTTGATCACGATCATGCCTCTCTTCTTCAACACCACTTGAGTCGGGCTCACCCACTCACTATCTGAGACGGCATAGATCATGCCGGCATCGAGCAACTTGAGAACATCTTTCCTCACAACCTCTTGCATGGCAGGATGCAATCCCCATTATGGTTGCACCCTAGGCTTGTGAGCTTCTTCAAGGAGAATCCGGTGCATGCATATAGAAGGGCTTATTCCTAGATGTCAGCAATAATCCACCTAATTACCGTCTTGTGCGCCCCTAAAACCCGTAGTAGGTTCTCCATGTTTGTATCCGAAATATAGGAAGAAACTATAACGGAAAAGGACTTACATTCGCCAAAGAAAGAGTACTTGAGATGATCCGACAATGACTTGAGCTCCAACTTCAGGGCTGAGGTTGGCTTCTCTTCGTCCTTGAATCCCCCTTCGATTGGCCAGTTGATGTCGAGGTAGTGGACACCCTTCTTGATGGCATGGGGTTGCTTTGCATCTAACATGTGCAAATACTTAAGAATCTCATCACAAGCATCATCAAGAGCCGAGTAGGAGTAGATGGATTGTTGTAGACAATGCCCAAGGACATCCTCCTGTGTAGACAGCGTGGCTTGAATGGAGTAGCACTCGTCGTGCTTGTCATCAAGTTGCTTCATAGAATCATAGATGGAGATCTTGAGTTCTTTATCATTTACCCAGAATGTGATGTCTCCATCTTGAAAGTCGATCAATGCTCTCCCAGTAGCTAAGAATGGCCTCCCCAAAATCAAAGGTTGGTTGGAGTCTCCGGGTATATCCAAAACAACAAAGTCTGCCAGTAAAACGAGGTTTTGAACTAGAACAAAGACATCTTCCACGATCCCTTTGGATAAGAAACTGATCGATCTGCCATGAGAAGATATATGGTGGTCGGCTTCATTGCTCCAATCTTGAGGCAGTTGAAGATAGACAATGGCATAAGGTTGACTGACACGTTGTAGTTTTGCGGTCAAAATAAATTTATAAGACCTAATGCCCACAACAAGCTTTTGGCAAGCGGAAAGTATTAGGGTCGGTACTCAGGGAGTTGGTGTAGTTCCCTCTATGTCCCGATATCACTAAAAAGGGGAGAAAGTTGTATCGACTTTGCCATGGTCAATACGAGAGTACCTATTGTAACTTGAAAACACTTAACAAAAATATCAATATAAAACAAGCATGGCTTGGGCAAGACAATAATGTTGGCATCACTGAGATCCCGATCACTGGTGCAATATTAATCACTACATAAATCATGTCGTTGGTTATAGGTCAAGGTAGGGAGTGCCCCTATTCTGTCACACATCACGCACACAACCCCATGCTTAACTATACACGTCCTTACAGTGCGAATTGGTTAAGCTTTCATAATCCGTCTTGGGCACGTACAATGGCACCTCAGCACGTACGCCGCCATGAGCAGCATTAAGATCTAGACAGTTCAACTGGACTCTTGGCATGCCTTCGATCACCTTAGGTTTTGGGCTTGCTCTACTGCATACGACAACAAACAAACCCACCCTTGTCACATTATCCAAACTGAGGGACACCCAACACTTTAGTCCGACTGTTGTTTGCAGTCCATCTTACCCACTAATGTTATTTGCGACTAATGCAATGGGCTCGACGAGACTATATAGGAATCAGACCCAGGGCTTCGGGAACACACTCATGTAGATCTAAACACCTACTTAGACCTCGCGGGTCATTCTCATTATGCCCTACGTTTATACGTCATGCCCAAGCTAGTGATAAACTTACCTAGACATGAAAAGAGAAATAAAACAACAAATACTTATGGAGACCATGATGAAACTGGAAAACAAAAGACTTGATTGAAAATGAAAGAAGGTCAATGAGCCCAAGATGCTCACTGCCAGCATACTGAACAAGAAAATAAAAGTGTTTGCCCAAATCAGGACTTAACTAAACTAAGATTTTACCACAGAGAATTCTAAGCTAAGAGGCGAAAAATAAAATGGAATGACTAGCTAATTGTGTGCACAAGTCGCACACTCTATGAGTATATATAGATAAGAGTTTGTTAGGGCTTGGATCTTCTATGGGCCGCTGCACTGGATCACGCCATATCTTGAAGAAATGTAATCTGTTCAGCAGCGTGCCCGACTCCAACCTTATCTGCTCTCGACGGCTTCTACCTCTTCCGAAGATCTCGCAAGATATAAGTCTTGGAGATGTGATCAGCATTAGAGTTGGCGCCCATTCGTCGTGCCCTCTGCAACTCTCTTTTACATTTGCCTTCTCTCTCCTTCTTCCTTCCTTTCTCCATGGTCAACACGCTTCCCGCCATGCCCTGGACCAACACCTGAGAAATGTTGTTTGCACAATTTGTAAAGAAGACCTCCCTGTTGAGACGGGGCAATCACCTCTGGTCTGGATGACCGCCTAGGGCAACTGCATCCTGCTCCTTGAGGAGGCCTAGGTGTGCCATCATATCTCAGCTCATCCGCTTGTGCATAATCAACTCCTCTATGCCCATTTCGACCACGACCTGCCCATGCGGTACAGTGTGCTGTAACACCCAAAATTTATTTATTTATTTTTTTTTTTTACGGAAATAATATAAAGTTTGACACCAATTCATAAAGGGACTTCATTTATTTAATTTAATAAGCCAATAATGGCAATCAAGTTATCAAACTTCTAAAGAAAACAACATAAGTAAAACTTTTTAATATAGAAATGACAAAAGCGGAAGTACTAAAAATGTTCATTGACTTAAAATAAATCACAGTGTGTCACGAATGCTCCCGTCAGTCCTTAGCCTCCTTAACCGTAATACCTGAAATTGTTAAGTAAAACCGTAAGCACAAAGCTTAGTGAATTCAAACACAACATTATACCAATATCCACAATCACTAGACCTAGATTAAAATATATAGTTATAACATTTAAACATAAGCCAAGAACAAATCAAAGCTTATGAGGAGGGCTAGTAGGTTACCCGCATCTCACAAACCGAAGAGTATTGGGTTAATCTTACCCTCACCTCACATCCCGGAGGGTATTGGAGTAATTATACCTAACCACGCGCACCGGACAAAAGCCGGATAATTGCTATGATCCCATCAACAATAAACATACAGTGCACATGTATAATTAACAATTTAAGCATGCATTCATACTATCATACAATAATGATAATTTAACACTCACGTGCTAACCTAGCAATCATAAATATTGAGACAATGGAGTGAGAGAACTCACCTTGAATACTTAAGGGAGATTGCTAAATCAAAACTGGCTACCACACTTGAGCAAATGCCAAAACTTCACCTATTATAAACTAGGAGTTAGGATATACCCAAAGATGAAGCTTAAAGACTTGAACAAAAATCTGGACAGCAAGGTCTAAAAACAGACCCGCTGTTAAAGATGGATTTACTTAATTTTCCTAAGTATTAACATATCAATATTAAATTTTTCTAAGAAGCTAGAGTCTTTCCCCTTTTTAAAACAGTAAAGAACTCACTCTAACTCCAAAATATGAATTTATTATGATGCTTTTAAAAAGACATCGCAGTGCAGTCCCAAATCATAGGAATCAGTAGTGTTGGCCAATTCTACCCAACTTGTGGGTAGACATTGTCCAAACTAAAAATCACAGAGATAATAGACATAAATACCAAAGTCTCAGAGTTGGAATCGAACAAAAAGGGTTTCTCAAACTCTAGATATGAAATTCACAACATGACTAATTACAAAACCCTTAAAAGCTGATGACAGAAAACTGATCTGGAGTGTTAACTCAATATGACCAAGAAATACTTGGAGATAACATCCCATAAACTCCATACCACAACTTTAGGTCATAACACACATATGGGAACTTGGAATCCCATCAGATCATTTCCCAAGCCCTAGAAACGAATAAAACAAATTGACCTATCAGATCAGACCCGGATCAGACCTACCAGCAAAGATGCTGTTCTTGCCCATGGATAAAATCCTAATTAGTGAGAGTGACCTTCATAAGAAAGTTACCCAACACAATTTGTAAACTTTTGGCACAGGTTTGAGATCCGTTTGAGTTATATAATTCAAGTTATGATTTTTGTAAGATGACTAAAAATCTGATGGAAACAGAATCGTAGCCAACCCTTAATCTTTTTAACCAATCCATTCCTCTCCCTTTTGAAACACATTCCTAGATGTGTTTATCACCCAAATTCAGTCCCCTATGAACATGGTGGCACTAAAAAGGGCTAGGGGTCATTGGCATTTCATTTAGTCACAAGGAAAAAAATCAAATCAACATAATATATGACAAACCACTTAAACTCATAATTTTCCCCTTTTTTAAGGGTTCCTTGATCTTTCAAATACACAAACATTTATATACACATCTTAGAAGATGCTATAAAGTTGTATACTTAGATCTAAACATATTGATATGGATATGTTGAGAATCAAAATAATAATTAACAAGAATTATAACCATTCACAAGATCTATCACATTTTATCACCTAAATAAAACTTGGTGATTTCCATGGTTCATTTAGACCTTGTATTTTATATAATCATCTAGATCCATCATACACCATGTATAGGGTGTAGATATAATCTAGAGATGATGATAACATACAACTTATAACAATAACAACATTGGTTAAAACCATAATATCTATCTTCTTTAAATCACACAAGTTACAACTTGATGATTTTTATGAATCATATAGATCTTTTACATAATATGATCATCTAGACTCATCATACACCATATAGAAGATGGTGATGAAATTTCTAGATGATAATCAATACTTAAAACAATTAATTGAATATAAATCAAAAGAAAAGATTAAAACACCTTAAAAGATCTTACCTAAGCTTGTTACACCAACAAGGAAGTGAAAGAGAAAGATGATTGTGGCTTTGGAAGAGAAAAAATGAGAGAGAGATGGGAGAGATCGGCCGTAAGGAGGGAGGGAGGAGGAAGTTTAGGGTTTTTGTGATATTTTTATAAATCATTTTAGGATAAAGCCTAATGACTTCACTAATGGGCTAGGCTCAAAACTCATTTCTTTTACTAGCCCAATATAATTAAATCTTTCAATTAACTTAGCCCAAAACTTGTATTTTAATCTAACTTGGCTAATTAATTAAACCCATCATTTAAAATAACTAAATACCATGAAAATAATTAACGTACCGGGAAAAACCGGGCGTTACAACTCTCCTACTAAGAAGGGACTTGGCCTCGAAGTCAGTCCCTCTCGAATAACTCGGGATAATGCGCCTCATCTCGTCTTCAGTTCCCATGTACACTCAGATCCCTTCCTATGCCGCCACCGAACCTTAACAGAATAAAGTCTTGCCGCTCCGAAGGGTCTTTGACTTTCGATCAACAACCGCGACAGTTTCTCAACATAGTTGAGCCGTTCGTCAATTTGGATGTCTTCAGAGGTACCACGGCGGTATCGTCAACAATGCACTTCCTCAATCGAGACACGTGGAAGGTGTTATGAATCAAACTAAGCTCGTCAGCGGCTCCAACCGTACGCTACCTTACCAACACGAGCTATGATCTTATAAGGTCCAATAAACCGAGGTCCCGGCTTCCCACGCTTGCGAACCTAATCACACCCTTCCAAGGGGAGACCTTTAATAACACATGATCCCCAACTCAAACTCAAGATCGGAGCGTCGCTTATCTGCATAACTCTTGACGACTCTAGCGGTGACCAAATGATCCCCGATCATTTTGATTTTCTCCGTGGTCTGCAAAACAATATCGGTGCTACCGAGCACCCTCTGCCCAACCTCACCCCAACACACCGGGTTCTACACTTCCTACCATACGGTGCTTCATACGGGGGCTGTCGATGCTTGAATGATAATGTTGTTATATGAAAACTCGGCTAAATGAAGATGATCATCCCAACCGCCTCCAAAATCAATTGCACATGCCCGAAGCATGTCCTCCAAAGTCTGTATCGTCCGCTCACTCGCCCATCGGTTTGCGGATGGAACGCAGATCTTGAAATGTAATCGGTACCCAATTCTTCTTGGAATTTCGCCAAAATCGAGAGGTGAATCGAGTATCTCGATCGAGACAATAGATACGGGCACCCGTGCAATGAAACTATCTCCCGAACAAAAATCTCGCCAATTTTTGGTGAAGAACTTTCCTTGATGGCCATGAAATGAGCACTCTTCGTCAATCGATCCACAACTACCCATATCGTATCCGCTCCCTTTGCAGTCTTAGGAAGTTTTGTAATAAAGTCCATGGTTAAGTGCTCCCATTTCCACTCAGGAATCTCCAAAGGTTGCAATTTCCCATGAGGTTTCTGGTGTTCGGCTTTGACCTTCCGGCATGTCAGGCATTCTTCTACACATCGAGCCACATCATTCTTCATCCCGTGCCACCAATAACCCTCACGAAGATCTCGGTACATTTTTGTAGCACCCGGATGAATAGAAAACTTGGACCTGTGAGCTTCTTCCATAAGAGTTTTCCGGTTCCCACCAGTAAATGGAACCCAAACCCTACCATAACGAGTTAGTAATCCACGCCCATCTCGCTCCATCTTAGGTAACTCATTCACAATCCTTTCACGATTTAGGTTTCCCTCTTGAGTCGCCACATCTTGAGCATCTCGAATCATACCCAATAATGATGTCTCCATTGTCATCCGAAGGCATTTAGCTCGAATCGGTTCGACAGATTGCTTACGACTGAGTGCGTCAGCTACCACATTAGCTTTACCGGGGTGGTAGTGAATCTCACAGTCGTAATCTTTCACCACATCTAACCATCTAACCTGCCTCATATTCAAATCCCGCTGATCGAAAAGGTACTTCAAACTTTTATGGTCAGTGTAAATGATACACTTAACCCCGTAAAGGTAGTGCCTCCATATCTTGAGAGCAAAAACAACAGCTCCTAATTCCAGGTCATGAGTGGGGTAGTTCCTTTCGTGAGGTTTTAGCTGGCGAGACGCATAAGCTATCACCTTACCCCGTTGCATCAACACAGCACCAAAACCCGGGAGGGATGCGTCGCAGACACTACCATGTCCTCCGCTCCTTAGGTAAAGTCAAAACCGGGGCATTACACAACCGCGTCTTAAGATCTTCAAATGCAAACTGTTGTTCCGGACCCCAAACAAATTTCTCCGACTTCTTGGTCAATCGCGTAAGAGGTAGAGCAATCTTTGAGAAATTTTCAATAAACCTACGATAGTAACCGGCCAAACCCAAGAAACTACGAATCTCCGAAGGCGATTTAGGAGCTTCCCATTTCTTAACCGCATCAATCTTGGCCGGATCGACCTTGATACCTTCCTTGTTCACCACGTGGCCCAAGAATTGAACCTCTTCTAACCAAAATTCACACTTAGAAAATTTAGCATAAAGCCGTTCTCTCCGTAGTGTCTCTAGAAGTTCCCGAATGTGCTTTTCATGCTCCTCCCTGGTCTTACAATAGACCAAAATATCGTCAATAAACACAATGACCGAATGGTCGAGCATCGGACCACACACCCGATTCATAAGATCCATAAAAGCAGCGGGTGCATTAGTGAGTCCGAAAGGCATCACCACAAATTCAAAGTGTCCGTATCGGGTTCGAAACGCCGTTTTCTCAATGTCACAGTCACGAACTCGCATCTGATGATAACCGGAACGCAAATCAATCTTGGAAAACCAAGACGCTCCTTGGAGTTGGTCGAAAAGATCGTCGATACGAGGTAAAGGATAACGGTTCTTTATCGTGAGTTTATTCAACTCCCGATAATCTATGCACATTCTTTGAGAACCGTCCTTCTTTTTCGCGAAAAGTATAGGAGCACCCCACGGCGAGAAACTTGGCCGTATAAACCCCTTATCACTAAGCTCCTGAATCGATCTTGAAGCTCTTTCATCTCAGGTGGCGCCAAACGATAAGGAGATTTGGCGATCGGAAGAGCGCCAGGTACTAAATCAATGCGAAACTCCACTTGCCTAATAGGTGGCAAACCCGGGAGTTCCTCAGGAAAGACGTCACCAAAGTCGGAAACAACTGGAACATTATCGAGTGCAATAGCAGAGGTACAAGAAGCAATATCCAAATGGGGAATATCTCCTTGAATAATAAGTTCTCCACCCCTAGGGTTTTGAACACGAACTTGTCTCTTGCGACAAAGAATTTCTGCATCGAATGCATCGAGCCAATCCATACCCACAATAACGCAAAGTTCCCTCATAGCAATAGGGATAAGATCAATGGGGAATTCAACTCCCGAAAATTCAAGGGTACAACATCGATAAACATCAGTAACGAAGATAGTTCGATTGTCGGCAACTTCGATAACCATGGGATGTGCTAGTTTCCTGACACCACGCCCCAAACAATTTATGAACGTGCGTGACACGAAGGAGTGAGTAGTGCCAGAATCAAACATAACAGCGGCGGGGTGAGAATCTAACAGATAAGTGCCTGATTCATAATATTTAAGCAATAAAACAATTACTCTATGGCATAGCATAAGATAAAAGATAAGGAAGAGATGTTTACCTGCTACAGTCGCAGGCTTCGCAGGCTCCTCCCTCGTAAGCTGGTGGACACATCCTCGTGTCAACATAGTTGGTCCGTTAGAGGTCGAAGCAGTATTGGGATTTGCATTCCCATTCTTCTTCAGCTTTGGGCAATCAGGCTTCTTGTGCCCCTTCTCTTGGCAATTGTAACAAACTGGTACCATTTAATGATGGTAGTAACACAGAAGTGTAATGGCTTTTGGAGCCTTGCAATTCTTCAGTGATGCCCTTCCTTCTTGCGGTTATAACGCACCAATGGGGGTCGATCACCTGCCATGAGATGGCTTGTATTCATATCTTGGTTTATCCCCAAACTTTGTCTTCTTATGAGCCTCATTAGAAGTTTTAGAAAAAGTGCTCTCCAGTTTCCTCTTAGATTGAGTTTGCGGCTCAATCTCTCTCTTCAGTGCCCCCATGATCGCACCCAAGGTCGTAAAGTCTTGCATGCTCACAAATTCCCGGATCTCGAGACGTAAAATCGAGATGTACCGACTAACATGCCATGCTTCATCTCCGGAAAAGTAGGGACAAAGAAAGCATCTCCATGAACTTGGCGTTCGGATCACTATGAGACTCGGTGGTCATTTGTAACGCCATGAATTCGCATCATTCTTTGTTACTCCACCCTAGGCACATACCGTGCCTCGAACCACTCCACAAACCGGGCCCAAGTAATCGCCCTTACAGCTTCTTGATCATTCTTCCCGTGGTGGTGTTCCACCATGTCTTACCCGCTTCCTCGGTGGTTCTTTGCTACCAACACTCTAAACCGGTGCAGGCACCCTATAGTCATAAAGGCGCCCTCCACGTCGGATAACCAAGTGCTTAGCCGCCATGGATCGTCCTCCCCATCCCAATGAGGTGGGCCGCACTTGCCGAACTTCTCGTAGTAGTACATTAAATCACGAGCAGGAGGATCGAGCCCCCAGGCGGAGGTGCATCTGCCATACGCTCATCTAGCAGAGCACGAACTTGATCAATGATGTTAGCCGTGACATTCGGAATGATCTCGTTAAAAGCATTATTGAACTCCTCAAAGAACGAGTTCCCTAACTTGAGCTATTTGAATTGCATTGAGGCGAGCAGCGGAGCCATCTAAAATTGATAAGAAAAGAAAACGATTCAACCTATGTATGTCTAAGAAATCGAAAACACTCGACTTCTTTGAAAACTTTTCAACCTTGCCCCGTCCCCAAAACCGGCTCCAATATATTGAATAATAGGGGCCCTTCTATTATTCAATATAGAAGTTCCAATTTCGGTTTCAGTCTAGTTTCAAAATTTCACTTGCTCCTAGCCGTAATGTGATTTAATTCACACTCATGGTAGATCTAAAAGGCCTAAATTCTCACATGGTAGATAGTAGCACTAAAGGCATATAATTATCCTCCTAGGCTAGTCTTTGGGATATGTCATAAGTGGAGCATACTATTGTGTTTGATAAGTAATAAAATTTAAACTCAATTAGTAAATAAAACTTACTTGGGTGGTGGCCAAGCTGCACCGTGACATCTTCACTGCTAGTTTTTAATAAACTTTGTGCAAGAGAAATAAAATGTTTTAAATTTGAGTCTAGACATCCTAAGAAGGCCTAGTTCACTCAAATGAAAAGGCTCCGATACCAACTTGTAACACCCAAATTTTTTTTTTTTTTTTTTTTTTTTTTTACGGAAATAATATAAAGTTTGACACCAATTCATAAAGGGACTTCATTTATTTAATTTAATAAGCCAATAATGGCAATCAAGTTATCAAACTTCTAAAGAAAACAACATAAGTAAAACTTTTTAATATAGAAATGACAAAAGCGGAAGTACTAAAAATGTTCATTGACTTAAAATAAATCATAGTGTGTCATGAATGCTCCCGTCAGTCCTTAGCCTCCTTAATCGTAATACCTGAAATTGTTAAGTAAAACCGTAAGCACAAAGCTTAGTGAATTCAAACACAACATTATACCAATATCCACAATCACTAGACCTAGATTAAAATATATAGTTATAACATTTAAACATAAGCCAAGAACAAATCAAAGCTTATGAGGAGGGCTAGTAGGTTACCCGCATCTCAGAAACCGAAGAGTATTGGGTTAATCTTACCCTCACCTCACATCCCGGAGGGTATTGGAGTAATTATACCTAACCACGCGCACCGGACAAAAGCCGGATAATTGCTATGATCCCCTCAACAATAAACATACAGTGCACATGTATAATTAACAATTTAAGCATGCATTCATACTATCATACAATAATGATAATTTAACACTCACGTGCTAACCTAGCAATCATAAATATTGAGACAATGGAGTGAGAGAACTCACCTTGAATACTTAAGGGAGATTGCTAAATCAAAACTGGCTACCACACTTGAGCAAATGCCAAAACTTCACCTATTTTAAACTAGGAGTTAGGATATACCCAAAGATGAAGCTTAAAGACTTAAACAAAAATCTGGACAGCAAGGTCTAAAAACAGACCCGCTGTTAAAGATGGATTTACTTAATTTTCCTAAGTATTAACATATCAATATTAAATTTTTCTAAGAAACTAAGGTCTTTCCCCTTTTTAAAACAGTAAAGAACTCACTCTAACTCCAAAATATGAATTTATTATGATGCTTTTAAAAAGACATCGCAGTGCAGTCCCAAATCATAGGAATCAGTAGTGTTGGCCAATTCTACCCAACTTTTGGGTAGCCATTGTCCAAACTAAAAATCACAGAGATAATAGACATACATACCAAAGTCTCAGAGTTGGAATCGACCAAAAAGGGTTTCCCAAACTCTAGATATGAAATTCACAACATGACTAATTACAAAACCCTTAAAAGCTGATGACAGAAAACTGATATAGAGTGTGAACTCAATATGACCAAGAAATACTTGGAGATAACATCCCATAAACTCCAGACCACAACTTTAGGTCATAACACACATATGGGAACTTGGAATCCCATCAGATCATTTCCCAAGCCCTAGAAACGTATAAAACAAATTGACCTATCAGATCAGACCCGGATCAGACCTACCAGCAAAGATGCTGTTCTTGCCCATGGATAAATTCCTAATTAGTGAGAGTGACCTTCATAAGAAAGTTACCCAACACAATTTGTAAACTTTTGGCACAGGTTTGAAATCCGTTTGAGTTATAGAATTCAAGTTATGATTTTTGTAAGATGACTACAAATCTGATGGAAACAGAATCGTAGCCAACCCTTAATCTTTTTAACCAATCCATTCCTCTCCCTTTTGAAACACATTCCTAGATGTGTTTATCACCCAAATTCAGTCCCCTATGAACATGGTGGCACTAAAAAGGGCTAGGGGTCATTGGCATTTCATTTAGTCACAAGGAAAAGAATCAAATCAACATAATATATGACAAACCACTTAAACTCATAATTTTCCCCTTTTTTAAGGGTTCCTTGATCTTTCAAATACACAAACATTTATATACACATCTTAGAAGATGCTATAAAATTGTATACTTAGATCTAAACATATTGATATGGATATGTTGAGAATCAAAATAATAATTAACAAGAATTATAACCATTCACAAGATCTATCACATTTTATCACCTAAATAAAACTTGGTGATTTCCATGGTTCATTTAGACCTTGTATTTTATATAATCATCTAGATCCATCATACACCATGTATAGGGTGTAGATATAATCTAGAGATGATGATAACATACAACTTATAACAATAACAACATTGGTTAAAACCATAAGATCTATCTTCTTTAAATCACACAAGTTACAACTTGATGATTTTTATGAATCATATAGATCTTTTACATAATATGATCATCTAGACTCATCATACACCATATAGAAGATGGTGATGAAATTTCTAGATGATAATCAATACTTAAAACAATTAATTGAATATAAATCAAAAGAAAAGATTAAAACACCTTAAAAGATCTTACCTAAGCTTGTTACGCCAACAAGGAAGTGAAAGAGAAAGATGATTGTGGCTTTGGAAGAGAAAAAATGAGAGAGAGATGGGAGAGATCGGCCGTAAGGAGGGAGGGAGGAGGAAGTTTAGGGTTTTTGTGATATTTTTATAAATCATTTTAGGATAAAGCCTAATGACTTCACTAATGGGCTAGGCTCAAAACTCATTTCTTTTACTAGCCCAATATAATTAAATCTTTCAATTAACTTAGCCCAAAACTTGTATTTTAATCTAACTTGGCTAATTAATTAAACCCATCATTTAAAATAACTAAATACCATGAAAATAATTAACGTACCGGGAAAAACCGGGCGTTACATGTGCCCTCCCAGACCCAAAAAAATAATAAAACGACAAGAAAAAATACTCGATCTAGACCTAAGACAAAACGAAAAAGAGCATAAAAACATGGGCCCATCACACACACACTTTACCATACTTGTCCTCAAGTGAGTACATGCATCTTGCCCAAGACAGTACAATAGAAAAGAAGAAGAAAAAAAAGACAGAACAGACTCAAAAACACAAAGGTCAGCATATTTCAACAAGCGGGCCGTCATGGCCAAGATCATCTCACAAAAGATAAGCATGCTAAACACAATGACATGGAGTAAGCGATGAACATAAGATAGGTAAAAGTTCGAATTGAGCATAAAGGTTTTTCCTGACCAACACGCTTTACTCTTATGTATGGGCTCAGTGATTACGCTCAATACATTTTATTCATCGTGGTCATGCCATAGGCTTGTGTGCCCTCTACTATCTCCACCTCTTAGACTAAGTTTTTAGAACATTTATCATTAGGTCTTTGTAAGGTTGTAATGGGGCTTTAGGCATAGGTTAAATTTGGAACTAGGTTGAGGTCAATATGTACTCAAGGTCAGGCATGCTTTGTGTCCCAACCTAGATGATTTCTTCCCTTTCCCTTCTCCCGTGCCTAAGCACAATTCAACCCTTTTTTTTTGGACTTTTTCTTTTGCATATTTTTTCTGTTTCTTTTTCTAAGTCCTTTATTTTTTATTTTTTTCTTTCTCATCAGGGACACCTACTTTTTAAAGCGTGGACATTTTTCCCTTTTGTATGTTATTTCAGGTGCCCCACCCATCATGCCCATTTCGTGCTTATGCTCCCCCATTACCATTGACTTCTAATTAACACTCGAGTCCTTGTGACCGGATAGGTCTATTCTTCAGAGCTAATTTAAGTTATTTCGAAATAAAAATTCAGGCTCAAAAGGGCTACAAAGGGATTAACATAAGGCAAGTAATTTTTGGCTTAGTGGGCTCATCAGAAAGAAAATTGCGTAAATCATCTAAACATTCTAACCTAGTCAATGAGGTCTCGACTAGGCCTTAAAATTCAGTAATTGGGTATCAGGAGATCCCGACCGACTCAAAATTTTTGGGAACCCGGAATACCGAACCCGAATTATCGAGAATTTAGTCAAAATTGGGATATAGGATATTGGAAATATTGGGTATCGGGTTTACCCGAGTTCTTGATCGGGTATCCCGATTACCCGACAATTTTGGGCCAATTTTGAATTTTAGTTTTATTTTTATTTTTTGAGCCCAAATTTGATTTTAATGAAATAGAAAAAGAAATTCTTAAATTCCTAATCGACTATCTCACTCTCTTTCACCGGCACTGCTCTCTCACACTCTTATCGCTCTATGACTGTCTTTGTCGTCGGCCGTTGCCGCCACGCCTGCCGCCGCAGCTCCACCCTTCCGTGACCCCGTCGATCACTCCTCGTCTCTGCTCTCTTACTCTCTCGGTATCTCTCTCTCCGAGACTCCGACTGTCTCTCTTGTTCGCCGCCATGCCCGTCGCCGCCGCCACATCTCCTGTTGCCACCGTCGATGCTCGACACTCGAGGAGTCGCAGGCCGCAGCTCTGAACAGTCCAGCCTCCATGTGGACCAGGTGCTGCTTTGCTACAACTTACACCTGGACCACCTCCAGCGCCTAGCACCGCTGCCCTCCACCTCCAGTGGTGCTGCCCTCTCCACCGGCGCACCGCGGCGCCGACTCTGCTCCACGCCTCAACCTCCAGTGGCTCCAGGTCCACAACACACCAAGCAGCAATAGATAATAAATAATTGAGACCCCCCCCCCCCCACACACACACACATACACAGTCACACACTTTGTCTTGGGCAAAGTGGGTCAGTCAAGGAGTCCTCCACAGAACACAAACACGACCAAGCAAGGTAGCAGTCCCCTCACTCACACACTTTGCCTTGGGCAAAGTGGTTCAGAGTGGGGACCAACTGTATTGACTCAACAAAACAAACAACGAAGGAAAATAGGACAACCATTTCCCACACACACACTTTGCCTTAGGCAAAGTTGGTCAGCGAGGGTAGGCTGTCGACAGACAAAAAATAGAAAAAAAAAGACACAAACACAAAGGGGGTTGATCAAGGGGGAAATGCTAGGGTGCACTCACCACACATTTTGTGTTAGCGAAATATGGGCGAGCTCACAGCGGTTTTTGGAAGCAGTTCGCCCTTGATCAACCGACACATAAAAACAGGAAAAGACACAAACAAACAAGACAAAACAAAATAAAAAACAAAAGGGAGGGACCACTTAAACAGAGGGTCCAGGCGTGTACCCAAATCCTACGTCGGCAAAGTAGGCCATGAGGGCGTAATGGTTGGCTTTTAGCTGGTCCTCAATCCTAATTAGGTGTGCGATCACATCTTCTAGATCCTCTGAGGGCATGGTGACTTTCTTCTTCAATAGGCCTGGGGTTGGCAAGGCTTGCTTTGACATGGCCGAGGGCTTAGTGAGCCTCATAGCTCCATTGTGTGTCTCGGTGTCATTTGCCCTTTCCAGCATGGGCACATCGATGTACCCCTCGGTGTAGACATACAAATCTATCGTTGCCTCGTCAAGCACACTCATCTTCTTGGCCAGGACGGTCACCATGTGGTCAAGCAAAATCCTCTACCTCTGGTGGGAGAGGATGTCCTTGAAGTGCACCAAAGCGAATGCCGCGAATTTAACCCTGTAGCCCTTTGCCATGCACCACAGGATGAACAACTCCTATTGACAGATGGAGTTCCTGCTGTCCACCTTGCCATAGAAGTTGTGGGTAATAAGGCGGTGGCACATCCTAAGGGCACCATCCTTCAGATCATGACCCTTAGAGTATCCTTTCTTGAAGGCCTCGCTAACACTCACCTCCTTCTACTTTTGGTTCCAATCATCCCCAGACTGCTCGGGCACCATGGTGAAGAATTGCTTGTACACTTTCGTCTTGCTCTTGAACGAATAACTCTCCCCTAGGATCTTGAATTTGATGCAGTCGGTGGTCAGCTTGATCCTCGCGGGTGGCTTGGTCTCGAAGGATTGAACAAACTCCTTCGCCAATAGGGGGTACACCATGCTCGACCAGTCTAGAAAAGTGCCCCATCCTATGGCCGTGAAGTAGCACTTTACCCCCCCCCCCCCCCCCGTGGACTCCAAGGACTTTGAGCATGTTGGTGTTGAACACCTTGATACGCATTACCTGTCTCGTCGGTGGTCCGGTGAACGAGCTCTTCGGAGGCTTCCCTCTTGAGATGATCCCTCTCCTTTTCGATGGAGGGGTAGGCAGTTTGGTCTCGGTGCGGGTTCTTTTTCGTGGATACAGCAGTGTGTTGAAGGATATGTCTTTATCAATGGTGGTCGCCTCTGATTCCTTCTCTCCTTCCTCTTCCTCTGGTTTCTCCTCTGTGTCCTGGTCCTGTTGGTCATCACCTCTAGCAGCCTCCTGTTCATCCTCCCCTCCTTTCTTTGTTGGCTCCTCATTGGCCTCCTCCTCATTCTCGGAAGAAGATCCAGATTCGGAGGTGACATTATCGCCGGCATTGCCCTCCTAAGCCGCCACAGAAGTGGTCACCTTGACCTTCATCGCCATTTTCTTCTTGTAATTCTTGGGCAGTGTGGGGGCGATCTCCTTGAACACATCGGCAATCTTCGCCGATCTTGGCAGTTCTGTGCTCTTGGGCATGTCAGAAGTGGGGCTTGTTTCATCGGGGGTCTCCATCGCCAGTTTATTTTTGGTTTTGGAGGGTTTTTTCTTTGGCTGATGTGGGGAATCGGTAAGGGCGATATTTGTACCGTCAGGGATTTTTTCGAGAGCATTTTTTGGGCGAGTTATTACCATTGTGTGGGTGGTTTGGGTTTTTAGGGTTTCAGAATGAGGAGAGAGAGAGCGGTTGAAGGATATGAAGGGGTGGATAATTTAAATTTCGAATTTAGTAGGATATAGGGGCATGGGTTAGTGGAGGTGATGGGATAGGAGGTTGCAGGTGGTTACATCATTTCTGACAATCACCGCTGTAACCCCACGTGCTTGATCGATGTACCCATACCACAAACTTGCCCTGTCCACTTTCCTCTGGGATAGGTTGTCACCCAGACCTCTTCTTCTCCACCTGGTCCTGCGCCAGAAAAAAGAAAAAACTCTCATGCAAAGACAAACCATGCTAAAGACACGATGAAACAAAACAAACTAGAAAGAAAACAAAAGAAAAAACATACCAAGATTCCTTCTCGCCAGCATCTTGGTTAACGTCGTGGCATGACATTACTTACAAGTCAGTTATCGTCGAGGGATCGGACTAGCTACGAACCCTTGGTGATTCATCAGCATCGTGCCCATAGTGTGCCTTCAAGCACTATCCATTGACTTTGAACTTGGCTCTGGTCTTGTAGTCTATTATCTTCACTGCTTCATTGGGAAATTGGGCTTGCACAACGTATGGGCCACACCACATACTTGCCAGCTTGCCCGAGATGAGCTTGAATCTTGACTGATAAAGGAGAACTAATTGTCCAGGTTCGAACATCTTGGCCTTGATGAGGCTATCGTGAGCCCTCTTCATTCGCTCTTTATAGATGACGCCGCTTTGTCATATGCCTTGAGCCTTGTCTCCTCTAGCTCTTGCAATTTTAGCATCCTGGTTTGTACATCACGATCCCATTCCAGATTCACCTGGCTGATTGCCCAATAGGCTCCATGTTCAAACTCCACAAGTAGGTGGCATGCCTTCCCAAACACAATTCGATAGGGCGAGATGCCCGTCGGGGTTTTGTAAGCAGTTCGGTATGCCCACCGCGCATCATATAGCCTTGAGCTTCAATCCTTCCCTGTTGGTCCAACAACCTTCCTCAATATAGTCTTGATGATCCTGCTAGAGAGATCTGCTTTCCCATTAGCCTGTGGGTGGTAAGCAGTGGTAACCATGTGCATCACCCCATATTTCTCCATTAGCTTCTGAATGTTCGCGTTGCAGAAGTGAGTACCCACTATAAGAATAAACGTCAAAGACTTCGGATAATATCCGAAGTAAAAATGTTATAATTACCGAAGTCTATGTTCGTGTAGTTAAAGGTATACTTTAGACTTCGCTTATTAGACGAAGTCTAATATCGTAATAACCGAAGTCTATCTCGGTTTTTAGAACCCGAATATGGGGGTTTGCGAAGTAAAAAAGGTCCTTCCACTTCACTTATTTTATAATCGCTGAAGTGTATATTTCCTATTCGCTTCAGTAAAATATATACAGATGAAGTGAAATAATGTTATCGACTTCGCTTATTAATAGGTAACGAAGTTAAAGATACCACATTTACTTCACTTTTATTTGTTTAGCCGAAGCATTACACTCCTTTTTACTTCGCTTATTCTATTTTGTGTCGCTAATTATATATCTCTGACTTCGTTTTTTATCCGAAGTAAATAACCACATTGCATATTTCTTTTCAATTTGTAAATATAGAATCCCTGTTGTACAAAAACATGATCCATCCAATAAAAAACCTCAATTCACAAGATCTCAACAACACAACCTCAAATACATCAATCAACCTCATTAAAAATCCAACAAACTCAAATCACAAGATCCCAATTCAATAACACAAGATCATAAGCATTGATAATAGTAATAAACCACAATTTCATATATAAACGGCGGACTGTCGTACAAAAATGCCAAATATTCAGATTCGCGTGATTCACAAGTTTGCATTGGGCATAACTATAATATGCCAACATCAAATAAACTTCCACAATGTCTACGAGACACATGCATAGGTCTAGCTAATAGACTGCACATTAACAAAACATTCACCATATTTACCCGATCAAACGACATGTTCTGATCTAACTATACCAACAGATATGCACCAGAGTACCAGTAGTGTTGCAACCAAGACCATACACATATAGTACTGATTTGAAACTAGACAAAGAACTTCCTGACAATGAATCCAGCCTAAGCACCATCGACAAACGTGTAGACGAACTTGCTCCACTCGTTCCTGACTTCATCATACTGCTCCTGAGTGTAGTATTGGTCTTTGACTGAACCAGGATACTGAGCAAATCACAATGAAACAAAAAAAAATAGATTAAGTACGTTCATAAAAGATGCATCAACATCACAAATTTTCAGTACCAAAACATATTATATAATATAAAAGGATGACAGAATTAAAATTACATGATGTGTTTTTCCTGCACATGTGTTTTTCCTGCATGATGTGATGCCATGATGTGTTTTTTCTGCACACTTGAACTTGGTAATAAGTTTTGTTATTTCCCAATTTAAGCATAAAAGAACTTGGAAAAACATGCTTCAGTTCGCTTCAGCATATCATCAAAACTATCAACAGCATAATGTTCAGCGTCATAAAAGCAGATCTCATACGGAACATTCAACATCATTTTAATAGAGTAATCATAAAGATGAAAGAAAGCAAGAGCACCTCCAATATTGCATGAAATTCTTCTTTGGCAACCACCAGCCTATCAGTGTCACTTGAATCAACAACATATATAATGGCTTGCGTATTAGGAAAATAGCACCTCCAATATGGCCTAAATAGCAACACCCAAAAAATATGCATCAAGGTATGTTTGTTAAATACAAAAAGCTAAATACAGTCAAACACATCTCTAACAAAGCTTAATCAGTGAAAAATTGTATGAAGGCAGGTTATATGAAGATTCAAAAAACAAGCGCGACTCTGTACTGTATCATCTGATTAAGAATAAAATGCAAACCCAATAAATCTTTGGTCAGAATGGACAATAACTCGAAGCAAATGCTAACCAAACAGGTGGTGCCAAATAGAAAACATGTATTTCTAACCTAATCCATTTTCTTCATTCACTTTTCTCATTATGGGGTTTCACCCCTGCTTTACATAAACCTTTTCAATCTTAGTCAATAAAGTACAATTCCCAACCAAGAAGTTGTTAAATTGTAATGAAAAAACAAAGCACCGGATGAACCAATACATAGGGAAATATTAGCTTGTAAATGGAAGATACATACAAAGGCAAACAATCGAGACAACAGGTATAACGGGAGAATCAAATAAAGTTACCTGATACTAGTCTGCCCGCCTACCACAAGGAAAGAAGACACAGGCATTAGAGATGGACTTCCGAATCACTTATTCCATCACAATGAATGATTAGGAAGTGGGGAGGGGATGGGCGTTTACATAAAGAAGGTTCAGACAATCTGAATACACAGCCCAGTAAGTGATGCAACAAACAAAAAGGACAAACACAACGATGGTAATAATATCAAAGATTACTTATCAAATATTGATACCTAAGGAGCAACAAGGATCACACAAATTGAAAGATGCTTATTACGAGCAGAAGAATAAGAAAAATAGTTGGTACGTAACAGGAGAAAATAGAGAAGCTGACCATAAAAGAAATGATTTTTTTTTCAAATTCAAACCCCAAAAATATAACTAAATCATGCAAAAAAAAAAAAAAAAAAAAAACTTGCTAGCACCATTGTATCACTTAAGCTCAATAAGCTAGACCGTTTCCAGCAAGATCAGTTAAAACCTTCCCTCCAGGGTTTCCAAATATCCAATATCCAAGCTGAAAGTTTAGGTTAAAAGAAAAATAAATGCTTATAAACCTTACTCAAAGCCTATGAAACCAAACACTATCACATTATTCTCCATTGCCATTCCATAAAGTGATCAACAAGTTCCATATGAACAAGGATAGCAAGTAAGCTAGCATGATTTTCAACAATAGTAAAATGGTAGAAGTGAACACGGAGGCAACAGTCTCTGCATGATCTTCCTCAGGATCATTCAAAGGAGCATTGATATGAATAATGCACCCAGACTACACATTCCACCTATATGCAAGAATAAAAGCTTATTTTGTTCTTTTGCCACAGGTGTCATTGCTCATGAATAACACATATTTCTCGTGCAAAAAAAAAAAATCAGTCAAGCGCAGATAAATTTACCTAGATCCCATACTTGAAACTTTATGTTGTTATACTGCAGAGTT
Organism: Orobanche coerulescens; assembly: GCA_033398695.1. Taxonomy (NCBI): domain Eukaryota; kingdom Viridiplantae; phylum Streptophyta; class Magnoliopsida; order Lamiales; family Orobanchaceae; genus Orobanche; species Orobanche coerulescens. The sequence goes on along the minus strand of CM065807.1, from coordinate 178,096,795 downwards.
TCCACATTGAATCCAATTGCTGCAATTAAAAGAAAATATATATACATAAAATCAACCATAAGCATCTCTCTTTCTGGAATATATCCACATTAATTCATTCTACTTCAAATAGACACACCAAAAATTTAAAGTCGAGTATGAGATCAGAATTCAAGTAAGAACAATAACGATCTGGAAGTCAGTAGTCGGAAAAATCTCTTTCATACGAAACAGACCAAATGTTAGAAACAATGCGGTGCTCCCATCATTCTAGATTCGTTATATCAGAAATAATTGAGTATGCAAAAGGACACACTTACTCGGAATAGTTGATACTACTTCACCCATCTATGATCGATACGGCGAAACAATAACCAAAAAAAAAAATTAGAATAATCGGACACAAAAAGGAGTGGGAGGCAAATTAACGCGAGAAATTCATACAAAGAATGGTGGTTTTTCCAGCATTGTCAAGGCCTGCATTAGGATCCGAGCTTCCTTATTCCCAAATAGCGATGTAAACACGCGTAAATACTATCCCCATCTCCCACCCAATTTCTATGCCGAAAAAATCACGAATCAAGCTCTCAACAGAAATTTTCTAAGAACTCCTGGATCGGATCGAATCGAAGAAAAAGCAGTACCCTCTTATGCTTCTGCGAAATCAAAAGTTACCTATACTCCTATTCGAATCATGATAAGATATAATAAGTGCCAAAAAAGTATTTCCCATAAGAAAGTAATGCCTAAAGGTGTCCAACTCACGATCATAAGATCGCCTCACAATTCGATGAAACCTCATGCACCACACAATTGCGAGAGCTTCCAATGAACACCGGTTTCATTATAGTGTCATACACTCAAATGAAGTCGATAAACAAATCGAGGTACCAAGCCAAGAAGACAATCGCATAGAGTTCCCGAGTCCGCACGAAAATTCTGAATATAATCTTTGGTAGTTAGTTGCACTATCTCATATAGCGACAATATGTGATAATTCTTCATAACTTAAGCATATATGCACCGACATGGTTCATTAAAACCAGCAAAGTGACAATCTAGACATCTATGTAGACATATTGAACAGAACATCTTGAGCTCAATCAATTTCTGACTCATAAAACTTCGAATACATTGAATATAACAATACCTCTTACACATATAAATACATGCCCTTGACGTATAATTTGACGACCCATCAATAGTTGGCATGATGTAGATTTCAACAAAAATAAAGAAATACAAATCTCTATATGCACTCCAGGATACACCATAATGCAACAAGACAAGAAGATCACCGGAGAGCCTTCAACCTTATCCGCCCTAACCCACCATACTCTTAAAACATGAAGATGATTAGCTTCACCGGGAAAACTTAAAAAGAATAGCACAATTCAGAAGTCGATATCCTGATTCCTGATACATATGCGCATGCAAGAACACAACTGCATCCATCACCTTTACAAGCAAAGCTGCACCACAAAATGAAACCCTAACCCTACGCCATTTCTGATTCTACTATAGAATACATGAACAAGAACAACAAATTTCAGTAGGTAAAATATTGATTATAGGTTGATTAATCCATTATATCAACTTAAAAAATCGTAAAACATCAACAATTAAAAAAACAAACGCATCGGATATGATAACCGAAATAAAGTACCCAACCTGAACATGATTCCAGCCAACACATCACATATTCCAATCAATCCAACCAACAATTCAGCAAACTCCATCCACAAAATAATATAACATTCAAATTTGATACCAAACGATTACAAGAATAACACATAAACATTGCTCGGAAAACCTTGTGCTCAGTAAATGAATCTGTCGATATATGAATAATCTACATAAAAGGCATTGGATCTTCAACATAATATCAGTAAATGCATCAACCTGTGGAATCCTTGAGATGTCATGACCATCAACATAATAGTTACCAGTTATCCTTTCTATAGACAATTTTCATTTTGTATTACTTGTATAGGGCAGAAATTTCCTGAAACTGTAGTATTATTGAGTGAAAGGATCAACCTCAGCAAACCACCAACCAAAAGTTTATCAAGGAAACTGATATTATCATCTAGCACTAAACAAACAGTTTTTAGTAACCGAATCACAAATATGATTCATACCACTTAAGCACTAAACAATGAAAACGTGGTTAGAGAACAATACACAGATGCACAATTACACAAAACAAAACATTAGATGGTGTTTTACCTCCCACTCTTCCTGACTCTGAATCCCTTCATATGCCATTAAGAAAGGGTTCATCTTCTCTAGTGCATCATGTAGTGGAATCGGAGGTTTTTCATTAATATCAGGGTTCGTGCCAAATTCTTCCATTAAATACTCTGGTTCACATCCAATCTGCAAAATAAACCCCAAAAATGACAAAGAAATCAGCTCATCACATACAGTTGGCCCTTGAACGCCGAATCAGTAAATGCATCAACCTGTTTTCAAGCACCGATTAGTTTCGATTTTTAAAATTATTACAGACTGTGAAAAAAAGGAAAGATAGAAACACTACCTTCTTCATCTTTTCTTCGAAAAATCTGGGCTTTAACTTCTTCTAAGCACCGGCCAGATCCCAGTGTGTGTGTGAGTGTGTGAGTTTAGAGAGAAAAAAAAAAGAATAAGAAGAACAGGGAGAGGGAGATCGGGAGGGGAAAGACAAAGAGACGGGGAGAGAAAAGAAAAGAAAAAAATGAAAAGATTGAGGGGGGTTACCAAGAAGTAGGGTTCGGTAAAATTCCGGTTTAGATACGCGGTTACTTCACTAATGGGGAGATATTTTTATTCAAAAAAATTCATTGCATTTTTTACTTCGGCAATTATCAAATTAGCGAAGTCTTTGTAATTTAAAATATCTAACTAGCTCCTGTTTTTTTGTTTGGTACCATTTACTGAAGTCTACGCGGGGTTTTTACTTCAGTAAATTGAAAAGCGAAGTTGTTGTTTGTTTTTACTTTGCTAATAGACATTACCGGAGTGAGACGTACCGAAGTCTTTGATGTTTATTCTACTAGTGACCTTGGTCACTGATGATCGCATTGGGCACTCTGAACCTGTTGAAGATATTGGACTTGCGAAAATCTGCCACTACCTTTGAGTCATTGGTTGGAGTCGCCTTGGCCTCAATCCATTTTGACACATAGTCAACAGCAAGGAGGATACACACATTTCCACTGGAACTCGGCAAGGTTCCCATGAAATCCATCCCCCAGACATCAAAGATTTCGACTGAGAGAACGGGAATCATGGGCATTTCATTTATCCTTGCTACATTGCCCTCTTGCTGGCATTTCTTGCAATTCTTGCATATCAAATAGGTATCTCTGAACCAAGTGGGCCACCAGAACCCACAATCTAACACCTTTCTTGCAGTCCTTGGTGCCCAAAATGACCTCCACAATCTTTTGCATGGCAATGTGTCAAGATGCTTTGAATCTCATCATCAGGAATTCATCTTCACAACATGGTGTTTGTACCCTTGTTCCATATAAATGGTTTATCCCAGATGTAGCCCTCGCTATCCTTCTTGATTTTATTCTTTTGGTAGAGGTTAAACCCAACTGGAAATTCCCCCATGGTCTTGTAGTTTACTGTATCTGCATACCAAGGGTCGCTTTCCACCGTGTCCTGTATGGCGTACAGCTGCTCATCTGGAAAGTTCTCTGAAATGGGCACGATGTCCTCTTCTCTTACGATTCTGCTCAAATGGTCGGCTGCCAAATTTTGTGCTCCACTCTTGTCCTTTATCTCCACATCGAACTCTTGGAGAAGTAAGATCCACCTGATCAGTCGGGGTTGCGAGTACTTCTTGGCCATTGTAATACCCGAGATTTTTGTTTATGGTTACTTTAAATTATTTGTTGGTTGTATCGGTTATTTTGTTTCGTTGATGATTAATTGGAAATTTTCTCTATGTTGTGTATGGTATGATGTATCGTGTTGTGTCGAATTCCCGAAAATGTCATGCTACCTTTGTAGTAGGCATAGCGCATGCTAATTGTAGTAGTGTAGCGCGTGCTAATACTTGGTGATAGCGCACGTTATTATGGCACGTAGCACATGCTACCTGGTTAGGACGAGACAGTCCAGAAGCTACTGCATTCGACTAGGGATTTTGGCAGCGCATGCTATCCAGCTCAGCACTAAGGTGCAGCAGTTGGCGCACGCTACGGTGAGAGTAGCACATGCTAACTGGTAGTTCTGGTGCAGTCCAGAAGCTACTGGACTGAAATTGGACTCGTTAACGCATGCTAATGTTCATGATTAGCGCATGCTAACTGTGCTTTTTGGGAAGACGTTATTTAGATAGCGCACGCTAATCTGGGGTGATTAGCGCACGCTAAGCTGTCCAGTATATAAACTGGACATCAGATTATTTTTCTCATTTCTCACTTCTTTCTCCTCTCTTCCGCGGGTTTGAGACGAGAATCCCTAGGGTGATGATCTTGGTCGAATTTTGCTCCATCCAAGGTGTTTTGGAGAGTTCTATGTCATTATAACATCATGTAATCCGTTGTTCTTCATCGGATCGAGGTATTTTTCTTGATTTCCCTAGATTTGACTTTTTGGAGATTTGTTCTTCATCTCGTATTCAATCCAATTTTCATGAACCGATTGATGTCAAATGATGTTGTTAAGCATGTTCTATGGACTATATATCCATATCTTCGATTCGTTCGACCCGATTGATGATTTTAGTGTTCTTGAGGAACCGTGAACATTTAATATTCGATTAAATGTTCATATGAGTTTTTCTTTGCTGGTTTGAGATGATTTCCATTGTTATTTGTCTTGATACTCATTGTGATTGTGTTTTCGTTGTGTCTTGTAAAAGTTGTAGGTGTTCGAGGTTTTCCGGTCGAGTCGCGTTCATCGGATTTTCGGTATCAATTATCGATGCAAGTATCTTGTTCATACATCTCGTGTTTCATAGATGTAATAATTGATAATCGACTATGTGTGTTTACTTGGAGTACTAACGAACTTTCAAGAGGATTGATGTAGTCCCATTAATGGCTTTCTTTCAAAATGCTCGAGTGCTCTGCGAATAAATGAGTTCTACAGATATGTGTATTGTGGTTGCAAATTGGAATATCTTGCCTTCGTGCTATGTGATTATAAAAGCCCTCTTCCCTTGTTAAGGTTGTATGCTCGAATGTGTATTCTTTTGATGAGTGCGCAAATGTTGTGTTTGTAATGTTTATTGACCCCTTTGTAAGGAGGTGGTATTATTCGGCATTGTTCGAGAAGTATATCTCCTCGTGGTACGTGATCATTTGTAAGTGATGTTCTATTGGGTAGGGTTCGTTGAGACCTCCGGGATCCGTCCTTGTTAGTACGGGTCGAATTTTACCATAGGGTTATCCAAACCGGGTATGTCTCTAGGAGACTACGAGTTTCGTGGTTGTTAGCACGATGCCATGATAATGTATGGGCGTATTTTTGGACATGTTACATACTCGTCATGGGTTATCCAAACTGGGTATGTCGTTGCGAGACTCCGAGGTTCGTGCTTGATAGTACGATGCCAGGGTAACTATGAGTGTATGTTATATGTCCGTCGCAGAATTCTAATATTTGAGTTGTTTGCTTTACGGTTGTCATAGTGATGTGTGGTTCGCTCAGGGATAGGACTTCGAGTCCTCTAAGGGGTCGTTACTTACAGTGCGACCCTTTGAACACTTTTTGGGTTAACCCCTCAGGGAGGGATCGTAGCTTATAATGCGAATCCACAGTTAATCACGATGTATGGATATTCCGTTTGCTTACCATTGGTATATTAGCTTGGGTATGCACGAAGAAGCTCCAAGGTTCATGATTGTTATCATGGGACAAGAATAACCTTTGGGCGTATGATTGATATGGAGGTTTGGGTCGTGAACCCCGTAAATTAATATCGGATTATTATTTTGGGAAAACAAATCTTTGGGTTGTGACCCTAAAGTTATTTTTGAAAAGATGAGGAGTCTTAAGTCCTAAATGTATTCTTCTGCAAACTCCCGAGATCTTTAAAATGCTTTACAAGTTGTTTAGTTGTTTTATTACTGCCTTTCAATGTTTTGGATTATCTTATTTAAATGAAACATCTCGGGTAATCTTTCGCTGTGTTTTGACACGATGATTATTCAAATTATTATATTCTTGGAATATGATGTGTATGGCTCGTAATTGCACTTTGTACTTGCACTAGCAAAATTCCAGTTTGCTAACCCCCGACTGACTGGGGGTGGATGACTATTATTGCGTTCAGGTACGTGCAGGTTCTTGAGGAGCATAATACGGGATCGTTACGATGGATAATGGAAGACAAATGATATTAATCACATAAGGGCCACTACTGGGATTTGTTGGTTGAATTTTATTATTCTTTCCACTGTAATGTTCTCCCGTCTTATGGGAGTGTTGTTGTATTTTGACCCCTGTGCGGGTATGAGTTTTGTAGTAGAGATGTACATGAATTTTAAGTTGTATGGAATTTATGAAAGACCAAATCAGTCTACTAATTCAGTATTTAGCCATTATGACATGAGATGTGAAGTCTTGTTTTGGTATCTAGCCTAGTCGATCCTCTTAAAGAGGGTCTGCGGCGCTATAATATTCCCGAATGGGTTAAGGGTGTTACAGAATATGGTACCAGAGCTTAGGTTGTGGAAACCTAGGTTGTCGGGTCAAGTAGAGTATTGTTGAGTCTTGTCTTGTCGGATTTTGTCTGTCCGAATCGTGTCGCGACACGTTGTTTGAGTTGTCGGTCGTGATTAGTATCGTGGTGCAGCCATCATCTTCGTGCGACCTGTGGATGTAAGTCTCCTCTTTTCTGTGTATCATCTTTGTTTCATGACTCTGTTTACATGCGTGCCATGGAGATGGAATTCGTATTTTATACTTATGGCATATTATGTGTGTAATGAACTGAGTATTGATGGATTGGACACCAAGTGGTGTATAGTGATATGAAACCTTGAACATTGATGTGTTCCAGGATATATATCGACGGTAGAGTTTGTTTAGAAACTCATATAGATGGTGTTTATGTGTATTTGAATATAATACTCATGGGTTGTGTTTGATGAATTGATAATCTTGAATGCTGTATAGGCATATGTTTTGAGAACCGATTGTGTTCAACAATTGTTGTTATTTGCTACAAATGTGTTTTCGTTGGTAATCATGTCTGCTGCGTGCGTATTTGCAAACGCTTTTCTGAGAATTTCATAGACTTGAGTGTGTTTGTGGGAAATCAAACGTTCAAAAGGTTTTGACGACATGGTCAAGTGGTGGTTTCGTGTGGATTTTTAAAATTGTTTGGATTTGGCGAGCCGCTGTCGTATTCTTGAATGAAACCTTACGACGGTATTTGAAAAATGTGTTTTGAGGTATTTTGGACATTTTGTAAATCGTTACCATCATTGATTTTTTTTGTTGCGTTAGAAAGATTTTTGGAAATGATAATTAAAAGTATCGTTCTTATTTTCAAATAATTCGAATACACGTTTTTAAAATTCTTTCGCACAATAAAATTTGTATATTCCAAAATAAAAACGTGATTTCTACTTTCAAAACTAAATAGTGAAAGATGAAAAATATTACTCAACTTAAACTTTAAATTCGGATTGGAAAATTTTTTCTGTATTGAACCAGTAATCCTATTGCTAGCGCGCATTAACGAACCTGGGCTAAATTGTGGACTGAATTCAGTTACTTAGTGCATGTTAAGATGCTATGTGTGCGTAACATGAAATTATCCTTAAGAGTTAGAGACTAGAGATTAAACTAAAGCGATTGCTTGTGAGGCCGAGTGGTTTGAATTTTTGTCATGTTACCATTCTCGTTGGAGAATTATGGTTGTATACCTGAATGTTATGATGGCATGATTTGATCTGTTTGTAGCTTATTTAATGTTATTGGGATTAGAGTGTTGGTTGAGGAAGTGATTAGTACTAATATGAATGGTTTGTCCAATTGGAAACGGTTTAGTGCAACCTTCGAGGGTCGATGCTAAGAGGGCGTGGCCACGCGATACATTATGTATTCTTATTGTTATGAATGTTGCGTGGTAACATATGGTTACCTCATGTGTTGTTATTTGAGATAATGATAAGTGATGACATGGTGATCTTGATGATGTCGATTCGAGGAAACGTGTTGTTCCAAGTTATGGTTTTTGCGAAGATTTTCAAAACAGGCTGTTATGAACTGTGGTTCTAGTATTGATAAAACAGCTCGAGGTACCAAAAGTACATTCAAAAAATTTTTCAAATAAACATACAGATTCAAAAATTTCAAATGATATTGTTTAAACGGATACCTCGTGGATATTTTAAAAGGAATGTTAACAATGAGTGGCTACCATATGTGGTATATTATAGCCGTGATTGTAACAATAATGGTCGTTAATTCTCTGTTGATATGGTCATGTTATCTGTGAGTTATGACCGTAAGTTTCAATTGTTACATTTGTAATTTTTGTATTTGTGTAATTACCCGGAGTAGGTATTTTTATCGTGTTGCTATTTGCCTTATGTTGATATGTTGTGCTGAGTTGGCACTTTGGTATGTTGTTTTGCGATGTTATGTTTCATCGTATTGAGTGGGTATCTGCTCAGTATGCCGAGGGGTAGAGGTCATGGTCGTGAACATGGTACAGATGGTCATGGAGATCAGATGCAGGACCAAGAGAATATTGCCGGAAATGGCATTGACATTGGTGTTGCTACTATATTGCAACAAGAAGCAACACAAATCACTCAGTTGACCCAGGCGGTTCAACGTAACACATATGTGACCTAGAACGTCGGCGCAAACCAATGGCTTCGAGAAGGGGTTCTTATGAATCCCCCTCGTTTTGCTGGTGCCGCGGATGCATTAGGCTAGGATGGTTGTCTTTTACAGTTAGGAAAGATATTCGAGGCAATTGATTGTCCCGAATAATGAAAAGTACCTATCGCTCAGTACCTCCTTGACAGAGATGCTGCTAACTGGTGGGAGGCTGTTAAGCCTCGGGATCGTGTTCTCACGTGGACGGAATTCCATGAATTAATGGAAGCCGAGTTTTGTCCAGAATTGATAAGAGAGCAGAGAATTCGTGATCTTTATTTGGCCAAACCGCTAGATGTACCGGTGTCTCAATCTATCATCGATTATAGCAAACGACTCAGCTATGTACGGGATCAAATGTGGAAAAATGAAGACAAGATCCATCACTTTGACATGCGGATAAAGCCAGAGATTCGCCAGTATATGGTGGGATTCACTTGTACTACATTGAGAGAATATCAGAATAGAGCATTAGCCTACGAACTAGCCTCATCATCGACTGATCATATGCCCGAATCGAAGAAGCAAAAGACGGTTGATGATTTTTCTATCAGTTCAGGAGTTGGAGTTTCTAAACTACAACATTGTGGTTTTTCTGCCGTGAAGCTCCATCGCTCGACGAGTGGAACCGAGTGTTCTAAGTCATCAGCGTCGACTCCTGGTAAGGCTAGGAGATGTTTCAACTGTAATGTGCCGGGTCATGTTCGTGCACATTATCCTTCCCCACCAGTAACGTGTTACAAGTGTGGGCTCGAGCGGCACAGAATCCAATTTTGTGAGTTGGTTGCCGAGTCTTCGGAGACCTAGACTTCAACACTAATATTAGTATCGACTCTTTGAAATCCTTGAGAGATGTTATCTATCAGTTGTTGCTATGTTGTTGACTTGTTTTTGTGTTTTATGTTTCGGGGAAGAAACTTCTTTTTAAGGAAGGTAGAATATAATACCCGAGATTTTCGTTTCCGGTTACTTTAAATTATTTGTCTGTTGTACCAGTTATTTTGCTCCATTGATGATTAATTGGAAATTTTCCCTATGTTGTGTATGGTATGATGTACCGTGTTGTGTTGAATTTCCAGAACTGTCCTGCTGCCTTTGTTGTAGGCATAGCGCACGCTAATTGTAGAAGTGTAGCGCGCGCTAATACTTGGTGATAGCGCATGTTATTGTGGCACGTAACACACGCTACCTGGTTAGGCCGATACATTCCAGAAGCTACTGCATTCGACTAGGGAGTTGGTAGCGCAAGCTATGCAACTCTATAGCACGCGCTAAGGTGCAGCAATTGGCGCACGCTACGGTGAGAGTAGCGCACGCTAACTGGTAGTTCTGGGGCATTCCAGAAGCTACTGGACTGAAATTGGGACTCGTTAGCACACGCTAATATTCATGATTAGTGCATGCTAACTGTGTTTTTTGGGAAGACGTTGATTCGATAGCACACGCTAATCTGGGGCGATTAGCGCACGCTAAGTTGTCCAGTATATAAACTGGATAGCAGATTATTTTTCTCATTTCTCACTTCTTTCTCCTTTCTTCCGCTGGTTTGAGACGAGAATCCCTAGGGTGATGATCTTGGCTGATTTTGTCTCCATCCAAGGTGTTTTGGAGAGTTCTATGTGATTATAACATCATCTAATTCGTTGTTCTTCGTCGGATCGAGGTATTTTTATTGATTTCCCTAGGGTTGACTTTTTGGAGATTCGTTCTTGATCTCGTATTCAATCCAATTTTGATGAATCGACTGGTGTCAAATGATGTTGTTAAGCATGTTCTATAGATTGTATATCCATATCTTTGATTCGTTCGACCCGATTGATGATTTTAGTGTTCTTGAGGAATTGTGAAAATTTAATGTTCGATTAAATGTTCATATGAGTTTTCCTTCGATTGGTCTTGATCCTCCTTGTGATCGTGTTTTTGCTGTGTCTTGCGGAAGTTGTAGGTGTTTGAGGTTTTCGTGTCGAGCCGTGTTCGTTGGAGTTTTTAGTATCGATTATCGAGGCAAGTATCTTGCCCATACATTTCGTGTTTCGTAGATGTAATAATTGATAATCGACTATGTGTGTTTACTTGAAGTACTCATAATGAACTTTCAAGAGGATTGATATAGTACCATTAACGGCTTTCTTTCAAGACGCTCGAGTGCTCTGCAAATAAATGAATTTTACGGATATGTGTATTGTGGTTGCGAATTGGAATATATTGCCTTCGTGCTATGTTATTATAAAATCCCTCTTCCCTTGTTAAGGTTGTATACTCGAATGTGTATTCGTTTGATGAATGAGCAAATTTTGTGTTTGTAATGTTTATTGACCCATTTGTAAGGAGGTGGTATTATTCGGCATTGTTCGAGAAGTATATCTCCTTGTGGAACGTGATCATTTGTAAGTGATGTTCTACCGGGTAGGGTTCGTTGAGACCTCCGGGGTCTATCCTTGTTAGTATGGGTCGAATTTTAGCATAGGGTTATCCAAACCGGGTATGTCTCGAGGAGACTGAGTTTTGTGCTTGTTAGCACGATGCCAGGATTATTTATGGGCGTATTTTTGGACATGTTACATATTCGTCATGGTTTATCGAAACTGGGTATGTCGTCGCGAGACTCCGAGGTTCGTGTTTGCTAGTACGATGTCAGGGTAACTATGAGTGTATGTTATATGTTCGTCGTGGAATTCTAATATTTGAGTTGTTTGGTTGACGGTTATCATAGTGCTGTGTGGTTCGCTCCGGGATGGGACTTCGAGTCATCTGAGGGTTGTTAGTCCTCTGAGGGATCGTAGCTTATAGTGAGAATCCACGCTTAATCATGAGGTATGGATATTCCGTTTGCTTACCATTGGTCTATTCTCTTGGTTATGCACATAGAAGCTCCAAGGTTCATGATTGTTAGCATGGGACAAGAATAACCTTTGGGCGTATGATTGATATGGAGGTTTGGGTCATGAACCCCGTAAATTAATATCGGATTATTATTTTGGGAAAACAAATCTTTGGGTTGTGACCCTGAATTTATTTTTGAAAAGATGAGGAGTCTTAAGTCCTAAATGTATTCTTCTGAAAACTCCCGAGTTCTTTAAAACGCTTTACAAGTTGTTTATTTGTTTTATTACTGCCTTTCAATGTTTTGGATTATCTTATTTAAATGAAACATCTCGGGTAATCTTTCGTTGTGTTTTGACTCGATGATTATTCAAATTATTATATTCTTGGAATATGATGTGTATGGCTCGTAATTGCACTTTCTACTTGCACTAGCAAAATTCCAGTTTGCTAACCCCCGACTGACTGGGGGTGGATGACTGTTATTGCATTCAGGTATGTGCAGGTTCTTGAGGAGCATAATACGGGATCGTTACGAAAGATAATGGAAGACAAATGATATTAATCACATAAGGGCCACTACTGGAATTTGTTGGTTGAATTTTATTATTCTTTCCGCTGTAATGTTCTCCCGTCTTATGGGAGTGTTGTTATATTTTGACCCCTGTGCGGGTATGAGTTTTGTAATAGAGATCTACATGAATTTTAAGTTGTATGGTATTTATGAAAGACCAAATCAGTTTACTAATTCAGTATTTAGCCATTCTGACATGAGATGTGAAGTCTTGTTTTGGTATCTAGCCTAGTAGATCCTCTTAAAGAGGGTCTGTGGCGCTGTAATATTCCCGAATGGGTTGAGGGTGTTACAGAATATGGTACCAGAGCTTAGGTTGTGGAAACCTAGGTTGTCGGGTCAAGTAGAGTATTGTTGAGTCTTGTCTTATCGGATTTTGTTTGTCCGAATCGTGTCGCGACACGTTGTTTGAGTTGTCGATCGTGATTAGTATCGTGGTGCAGCCATCATCTTTATGCGACCTGTGGATGTAAGTCTCCTCTTTTCTGTGTATTATCTTTGTTTCATGACTCTGTTTACATGCGTGCCATGGAGATGGAATTCGTATTTTATACTTGTGGCATATTATGTGTGTAATGAACTGAGTATTGATGGATTGGACACCAAGTGGTGTAGAGTGATATGAAACCTTGAACATTGATGTGTTCCAGGATATATATCGACGGTAGAGTTTGTTTAGAAACTCATATAGATGGTGTTTATGTGTATTTGAATATAATACTCATGGGTTATGTTTGATGAATTGATAATCTTGAATGCTGTATAGGCATATGTTTGAGAACCGATTGTGTTCCACAATTGTTGTTATTTGCTACAAATGTGTTTTCGTCGGTAATCATGTCTGCTGCGTGCGTATTTGCAAACGCTTTTCTGAGAATTTCATAGACTTGAGTGTGTTTGTGGGAAATCAAACGTTCAAAAGGTTTTGACGACATGGTCAAGCGGCGGTTTCGTGTGGATTTTTAAAATTGTTTGGATTTGGTGATGTAATATCCGGAATTTCTACTACTGTTGTTTGATATTATTTTATCCGAGTTATATTGTACAGCGTGGAATCTGTACAGTATGGATAAAATAAATAAAGGACTGAGATGTCAGTATAGGTATAATTGTCGTATCTGGTCGACAGTTGCATTGAGGATATCGTGTATCAGGTTATCATACTTTCGACATAGAGTATATCGTATAAGAATGTTATTGGATTCAGTATATGTATTCAGTAAGTGTATATGTGTTTTCGGTATGTCGAGACAAAGCAGTAATGATTGAAATTGGCTAAGTATAGAATACTTAGCGTACGCTAATGTTGAAGACTTACGTACGCTAAATCACAAGAGTTACGTACGTTATGGCCGAGACATTACGTACGTAACAAGAGGAATCGGACAGTTGGGCCCGGTGTCGGCGGCTTTCGGCGCAGATGTGGACAGGTGAGTCAACGGATGGAGTTACGTACGTTATACAGGGTGTATTACGTACGTAATACGAGTATAATACTGTAGCAAGTCAACGTACGTGTAACGTACGCAACGGAATAAGTGTTACGTACGTTACGGGGCGGCTGGCCGAGTCGTGGCCGAGAGGACCTGTAGTGGCCGAGCATGGTCGGCAGTGACTCGCATGGATGGCCGATCACGGTCGGCAGTGACTCGCAGGGATGGCTAGGACTGGCCGATTACGTACGTAAGGAAGTAGCCGGTTACGGTCGTAAGGGCCAGTTACGTACGTAAGCCAGCTGCCGGTTACATACGTAAGGGTTCCGAACGAACTGGGCAGTAGGGTAGGCCACGGCCGGCTACGTACGTAAGGACCCGCCGGTTACGTACATAATGGTCCGGCAGGTCCCGCCTATTTAAAGGCCTGGACCGAGTCATCCGGCCATTTTCATGTTTTCTCTTCGTTTCTTCGCGATTTCTTCAGCAAAGTTGATCGATTTGAGTAAGAACATCATGTAGCAACATGTTTTGGAAGTTGGAATCATGTATTAACATCATCTTCCACCCGGATCGAAGGTAAGAATACCTAAACACTTGTTATTGGATATTCTTGGAGTTTCTTGGTGTTTTGGCCGATTTGATTCGTTTTGGTTCAGATTATTGATGGAACTTTGTTGTAATCTCGTAACCATTCAATACTCTAGAAGTTTTGTGGAAAAAATTCGAGTATTTCTTCGTTAAAATGATTGAATTGGATTATGCCTTCATAGTGTTCGATGAAATGCCTCAATGAGTAGAACTTGGGAAATTCTACACGTTTTCGTATGAATGGTGATGGAATTGATTGTGTTATGATTATTCTTGGTAATTATGGGAATTTTGTTAAGGGAAGATAATGAATTGATGATCAAATACCTTGATTATGTCGTTATGATTATGAAATCGTAGTAATCTCGATATTCTTGATGGTTTGTTGCGATTCATGATGCTATGAGAAGTATATGTTGAAGAACATGATAATATACACCTTGAATCATGAATAAGGATTTTTTAGGTGTTAGAACACATCATATTATGCCGTTTGGGGACTTTGAATGTGATTTCGGAATAAGTTGTGAAACTCTTGAAATATGACTATCTATAATTAATCGGATTGTTCGGATTGATGATGATAATTGATAATTGGTTTTGTTACGAATATACAAGGAGGAAACTTGTAAGTATTTAAGATTGAATGTGGAATCGTATTGTTGTTTTGAATTCGTGTTTGATTGGTTTGAGTTGTATGGTTCGGTTTTGTGTATGATCGAGGTATCGTTGAATCGTTGAGATGATTTGGTTGGTCATGTCGGTTGGTAATTGTTATCAGATATGCGTTATTTGATTACTTCGATAGGTTGAGATTATTGATCGGTGATTAGAACCATATGTTGCGGTCATGTTCGAGTACGTTCGTGAATTGCATTGGTCGGGGCCGAAGAGCTTGTAGATGAAGGCATTGTGACTGGTAGCGGCTTCATCATCATCGTATCGATATCGAGGCAAGTTATTACTTACTCAGTTTATAATATTTAATGAATGGTTTCCGTTTCATTCGTTTATAATTCGTATAGCAATGTTTATAATCGTAATCACAGGAGATTTGGGATTATAAATCGCATTCGAGTTTTGGGAATCTAAATCATCATGTATATGATTACTTTTGTTATTGGGTATACTTATATATCGAGGATATATTATGATAAAGACGAAGATATGAATTATCTGCAATCCGTGATACTTTGGACCGTCGAGTATTGAGGATAATGGTTCGTGATGGTTTAGACATTGAGATCGCTCTCGAAGCACTCGGGGCAAGTACTCTAATCATTTTTATCATTTGTGTCAATCATGTCGTGATACATTCGTGTATCGTTGTTGTCATGCATTTGTGCATTGTTGTTGTCGTGTATTGTGTACTGTTGTTCTGTGCAGTTGTGCATTGTTGTCATATTTCCACCTCGTGTTGGTCCGACGGGATCATCGGGGGAACTATGCTAGCGTGCGCCGGATCATCGGACGGGTTTTCCACCTCGGGTTGGTCTGACGGGATCATCGGGGGATCTAGGCAGTGAACGCTGGATCATCGGATTGCCATGTATTGTTGTTGTGCATATGTATATTATGGGTTTGCCATAAGTATACATTGTCGTTATTGTTGTGATCATATTGATGTTGTCATATGAGTATGCATTTGTAGGTCTTGTGTTAGGACCATGTCCGTATGTTGTGTTGATCTGATCTCGGATTAGACTGACGTGATGGTAATGGTATTTCGTATCTCGAGGTATGTTCCATATTTCTTTTGGTATTTGTTTTTGATGGACAATCGGTTATCGTCTTGGGATTTGATGATGTTATTCGAGGGATCGTATTGGTCAGAACTGGTATATTTCCGTATCGTGAGTTGGTTATGATAGTTTGAGAATCTTGAGTATTGTTTGAGGTACAATACAGATATTATGTTCGAGTTTATTGGTTAATCGAGTACAGGATGTGAAATGTAATAATGGTTATTTTGATGAGAATTACTTGAGTAAGCAAAGTTATGGCTGTAAGATTACGTTGGTCGTATTCTTATATTGTATACTCAATGGTATGTAATTACTAACGTGATGTGACAGTTATCATTGTTGGATATTATGGCTGACCCCGTCGTGGGATTTCTTTTTAGGTTCTTGGAGTATCGAGCTTGTAGCGGTCGTGAAGAGATGAGCTTCCCGGAGGATACTGGCTAGGACATGTTTTGTGCATTGAGTTTCTTGATTGGTTCTTGTATTCCGCTGCTAGAGTATTTTTATGGTTGGTCTTTTTCCGCTGCGTGAGTATTTTGAAACTCTCTTTTGGTATCTGGTAACTGAAGTTACTTTGGAAATAGTTTTCTAAACTTTTGAGGGTCGGCTGTTTGGCCTTGCGATTTCAAATAAGTTTTACGACGGTTTTTTTTTGATGAATGGATTTTATAAGTCTTTGTGAATTTTTAAAGATAGTACCGTCGTTGGCTTCTTGAGTATTTGTAGGTGTTTGCGAAAATTTCTTTTAGCCTTGTGGGTTCCATCTCGGGGCCCACGGTGCTGTAATATTTCCTGGATGACTCTGGGGGTGTTACAGAATATGGTATCAGAGCTTAGGTTGAGAAAACCTAGGCATTTGGGTCGAGTTGGGTCATGTTTTTGTCGCATCATTCGAGTTGTTGATTGACGAATATTAGAGCCGTGAGTTTTGTTGTTCGCTCGGGCTTGTGCGTGATGTGATTTACTAGTGTAGTACTGGGGTTGTTGTAAACTTTTCCAAATGGTGTTAACGTGTTTCTTCGGATAGAGTCGTGTTGTGTTCTCGAGTTGATCCGAGTTTACAAAATGTGTGTTTTGAAAATATCTGTGTTGAGTATTTCCTTGAGTCGAGACATGTGCCAGTATCGCGGGGAATCGTCGGCTTCACTATCTATAAGTATTTGGATTTTTGAATTGCATTGAGATTTATTGCCGTTCTAAGTTGATATGGTTTGAGATTCAGAAAGATATTATGCTTCACTGTATGAGATGACAGATTTGGGACAGGATTGATGATCTTGAGAAACTATGATTTTGGAAATCAGTATGTTGAGTAGATTTTGGAACGGAATTGTGCATTTGGGAGAAGGTTGTGGATGGTTGAGAAAAACATGTAGTCATGATAGATCATTTTGTGATACATGAAACTGCTTTTGAGCATTTGAAAATGATACTTTTCAAAATGAATGTCTTACTGATGTTTTACGGAAAATGATTTTGGGCCGAGACCCAATCGATTTTGAAATGGTTTTATAACTCAGGACTTGGGGTCCGAAATGAGTTTTCTACTTTTTAAACTTCTTGTAATGTGGAATGAGATACGGGCTGAGACCCTAATGTTTCAAAAGACTTTCCTGTTTTCTAAAACTCCAGAGATTTGTAAAACACGTTATAAATTATTTATCTACTTTATCACTACCTTTCGGGGTTTTGATTTATTGGTTCAAATGGAAATTCTCGGGAAGTCTTTCGCCGTGTTTGATTTGTTGAATTGTTTCAACGTTTTGTCATATCATATTTGAGGTGATCTAGGATGGATTAAAGATTGACGTTGCGAGTAGTAGGTGGAGGAGGACTTTTTACCAGAGTCTATATATTGAGATTTTGGAATTTCATCGTGTGGTTTTCCGATGGAATATCAGTGAATTTGGTGACGAGCTGAATTGGTGTACAGGAGTATGGATATGGTCAAGTATTTGCATAAATCCCATTTTATTTAATCGTGTCTATTTGAAAAGAAATTTTATCAAGAACTTGACACGAGCGAGCCGGTTGGTTCGAATATTGATTTTGCAGTCTTACCAAAAATTTATGTTTTGAGTTCTAAAAATTTTGAAAGAATTTTCGAAAATTTGTCTTCTTGACGAGACTATATGATTTCAAACTGGTTTTGAAAATATGATTAATAACCATACACATTTAGTGTATATTACATATCATGGTGAAGTTGTGAGTGTGACTCACGAACTGGATAATATATCAATGTGGAACGAGGAATAGGGATCCGAACTTTGCTATGGTCATTTGGTTATGCAAGGATAATCGATAGATTTATCGGATAAGAGAAATATGCCGTATGTTGTAGAATCATGCATATAATATAATTTTGGAACTTTGGATTTTGTGAAACTGGGGCACATGTGCTATGTGATTCCATTGGTATGGTAATATTGTGACTTTACCATAATAATTTTGAATGATTTCTTTTGTAGATTTGGGAATGGTGACCCCATGTTGGTTGTTTTAGATGTCGAGCGGTCGTTTCCACTCCAGGTATGATTGGTTATTTTCGTCGAGTTGATTGGTTGTTCGTATGCCGAGGAGTATGCTCACCAGTCGAGTATGTTTATTGAGATCCACGGTATGTGATTGGTGTGTCGTTTTGAGAACTTTATTCGTCCGTATATATGTCTCTGTGGTTCTGTGTGTGTCGTGTTGGAATGTACCGTGTGAGGGTATTCCTGATTATTATTGCTCCTTCGTTGTTAATATTAGAGTTTATCATGTCAATGATATTCTCGATTGTGTTTTGACCTCTGGTTGGTCATATTGGAGTTTATCATGTTGATGATATTCTCAGTTATTTTTTAACTATTGGATTGGTCGTATTGGAATTTATCATGTCGATGGTATTCTCAGTTAATTTGTTGGTTGATCATTGTTGATGATCGTATAAGTGTTCGAATTTTGTGTCGATGTTTCGAGATTGGTTGTCATTATTTTGGACAGTTGTTTCACAGATATATCGGATATTATTCGTCTTATCAGAATTGGAACTTGATCATGCGATCAGGCAAACAGGACTTGTCACGTATAGATTATTTCATTTGACGATGATATAATTTTGTTGAGACTCAAGGAATTGTGATTGTAAGCGTATTGGGACTGTACAGTGAGATCGCTTGCTAGTATCTCAGGAGATCGTCGACCTGCGTATTTGTAAGTGTACTCTTTTGATTATTCAGTAATGATGATGATTGATCGTTGTCGTGATGGTTTTGGGATATTTTAGTTGAACGATTTGTTTCTTTTATGACGGATTTCAAGTTTCGAGGACGAAACTTATTTTAAGTGGTGTAGTATGTAATATCCGGAATTTCTACTACTGTTGTTTGATATTATTTTATCCGAGTTATATTGTACAGCGTGGAATCTGTACAGTATGGATAAAATAAATAAAGGACTGAGATGTCAGTATTGGTATAATTGTCGTATCTGGTCGACAGTTGCACTGAGGATATCGTGTATCAGGTTATCGTACTTTCGACATAGAGTATATCGTATGGGGGTGTTATTGGATTCAGTATATGTATTCAGTAAGTGTATATGTGTTTTCGGTATGTCGAGACAGGCGGTAACAGTTGAAATTGGCTAAGTATAGAATACTTAGCGTACGCTAATGTTGAAGACTTACGTACGCTAAATCACAAGAGTTACGTACGTTATGGCCGAGACATTACGTACGTAACAAGAGGAATCGGACAGTTGGGCCCGGTGTCGGCGGCTTTCGGCGCAGATGTGGACAGGTGAGTCAACGGATGGAGTTACGTACGTTATACAGGGTGTATTACGTACGTAATACGAGTATAACACTGTATCAAGTCAACGTACGTGTAACGAACGCAACGGAATAAGTGTTACGTACGTTACGGGGCGGCTGGCTGAGTCGTGGCCGAGAGGACCTGTAGTGGCCGAGCATGGTCGGCAGTGACTCGCATGGATGGCCGATCACGGTCGGCAGTGACTCGCAGGGATGGCTAGGACTGGCCGATTACGTACGTAAGGCAGTGGCCGGTTACGGCCGTAAGGGCCAGTTACGTACGTAAGCCAGCTGCCGGTTACATACGTAAGGGTTCCGAACGAACTGGGCAGTAGGGTAGGCCGCGGCCGGCTACGTACGTAAGGACCCGCCAGTTACATACGTAATGGTCCGGCAGGTCCCGCCTATTTAAAGGCCTGGACCGAGTCATCCGGCCATTTTCATGTTTTCACTTCGTTTCTTCGCGATTTCTTCAGCAAAGTTGATGGATTTGAGTAAGAACATCATGTAGCAACATGTTTTGGAAGTTGGAATCATGGATTAACATCATCTTCCACCCGGATCGAAGGTAAGAACACCTAAACACTTGTTTTTGGATATTGTTGGAGTTTCTTGGTGTTTTGGCCGATTTGATTCGTTTTGGTTCAGATTATTGATGGAACTTTGTTGTAATCTCGTAATCATTCAATACTCTTGAAGTTTTGTGGAACAAATTCGAGTATTTCTTCGTTAAAATGATTGAATTGGATTATGCCTTCATAGTGTTCGATGAAATGCCTCAATGAGTAGAACTTGGGAAATTCTACACGTTTTCGTATGAATGGTGATGGAATTGATTGTGTTATGATTATTCTTGGTAATTATGGGAATTTTGTTAAGGGAAGATAATGAATTGATGATCAAATACCTTGATTATGTCGTCATGATTATGGAATCGTAGTAATCTCGATATTCTTGATGGTTTGTTGCGATTCATGATGCTATGAGAAGTATATGTTGAAGAACATGATAATATACACCTTGAATCATGAATAAGGATTTTTTAGGTGTTAGAACACATCGGATTATGCCGTTTGGGGACTTTGAATGTGATTTCGGAATAAGTTGTGAAACTCTTGGAATATGACTATCTATAATTAATCGGATTGTTCGGATTGATGATGATAATTGATAATTGATTTTATTACGAATATACAAGGAGGAAACTTGTAAGTATTTAAGATTGAATGTGGAATCGTATTGTTGTTTTGAATTCGTGTTTGATTGGTTTGAGTTGTATGGTTCGGTTTTGTGTATGATCGAGGTATCGTTGAATCGTTGAGATGATTTGGTTGGTCATGTCGGTTGTTAATTGTTATCAGATATGTGTTATTTGATTACTTCGATAGGTTGAGATTATTGATCGGTGATTAGAACCATATGTTGCGGTCATGTTCGAGTACGTTCGTGAATTGCGTTGGTCGGGGCCGAAGAGCTTGTAGATGAAGGCATTGTGACTGGTAGCGGCTTCATCATCATCGTATCGGTATCGAGGCAAGTTATTACTTACTCAGTTTATAATATTTAATGAATGGTTTCCGTTTCATTCATTTATAATTCGTATAGCAATGTTTATAATCGTAATCACAGGAGATTTGGGATTATAAATCGTATTCGAGTTTTGGGAATCTAAATCATCATGTATATGATTACTTTTCTTATTGGGTATACTTATATATCGAGGATATATTATGATAAAGACGAAGATATGAATTATCTGCAATCCGTGATACTTTGGACCGTCGAGTATTGAGGATAATGGTTCGTGATGGTTTAGACATTGAGATCGCTCTCGAAGGACTCGGGGCAAGTACTCTAATCATTTTTATCATTTGTGTCAATCATGTCGTGATACATTCGTGTATCGTTGTTGTCATGCATTTGTGCATTGTTGTTGTCGTGTATTGTGTACTATTGTTCTGTGCAGTTGCGCATTGTTGTCATATGTCCACCTCGTGTTGGTACGACGGGATCATCGGGGGATCTATGCTAGCGTGCGCTGGATCATCGGACGGGTTTTCCACCTCGGGTTGGTCTGACGGGATCATCGGGGGATCTAGGCAGTGAACGCTGGATCATCGGATTACCATGTATTGTTGTTGTGCATATGTATATTATGGGTTTGCCATAAGTATACATTGTCGTTATTGTTGTGATCATATTGACGTTGTCAAATGAGTATGCATTTGTAGGTCTTGTGTTAGGACCATGTCCGTATGTTGTGTTGATCTGATCTCGGATTAGACTGACGTGATGGTAATGGTATTTCGTATCTCGAGGTATGTTCCATATTTCTTTTGGTATTTGTTTTTGATGGACAATCGGTTATCGTCTTGGGATTTGATGATGTTATTCGAGGGATCGTATTGGTCAGAACTGGTATATTTCCGTATCGTGAGTTGGTTATGATAGTTTGAGAATCTTGAGTATTGTTTGAGGTACAATACAGATATTATGTTCGAGTTTATTGGTTAATCGAGTACAGGATGTGAAATGTAATAATGGTTATTTTTATGAGAATTACTTGAGTAAGCAAAGTTATGGCGGTAAGATTACGTTGGTCGTATTCTTATGTTGTATACTCATTGGTATGTAATTACTAACGTGATGTGACGGTTATCATTGTTGGATATTATGGCTGACCCCGTCGTGGGATTTCTTTTTAGGTTCTTGGAGTATCGAGCTTGTAGCAGTCGTGAAGAGATGAGCTTCCCGGAGGATACTGGCTAGGACATGTTTTGTGCATTGAGTTTCTTGATTGGTTCTTGTATTCCGCTGCTAGAGTATTTTTATGGTTGGTCTTTTTCCGCTGCATGAGTATTTTGAAACGCTCTTTTGGTATCTGGTAACTGAAGTTACTTTGGAAATAGTTTTCTAAACTTTTGAGTGTCGGCTGTTTGGCCTTGCGATTTCAAATAAGTTTTACGACGGTTTTATTTGATAAATGGATTTTATAAGTCTTTGTGAATTTTTAAAGATAGTACCGTCGTTGGCTTCTTGAGTATTTGTAGATGTTTGCGAAAATTTCTTTTAGCCTTGTGGGTTCCATCTCGGGGACCACGGCACTGTAATATTTCCTGGATGACTCTGGGGGTGTTACAGGCGAGCCGTTCTCGTATTCTTGAATGAAACCTTACGACGGTATTTGAAAAATGTGTTTTGAGGTATTTTGGACATTTTGTAAATCGTTACCATCATTGATTTTTTTTTTGTTGCGTTGGAAAGATTTTTGGAAATGATATTTAAAAGTATCGTTCTTATTTTCAAATAATTCGAATACACGATTTTAAAATTCTTTCACACCATAAAATTTGTATATTCCAGAATATAAACGTGATTTCTACTTTCAAAACTAAATAGTGAAAGATGAAAAATATTACTCAACTTAAACTTTAAATACAGATTAGAAAATTTTTTCTGTATTGAACCAGTAATCCTATTGCTAGCGCGCATTAACGCACCTGGGCTAAATTATGGACTGAATTCAGTTACTTAACGCACATTAAGATGCTATGTGTGCGTAACATGAAATTATCGCTTAAGAGTTAGAGACTAGAGATTAAACTAAAGCGATTGCTTGTGAGGCTGAGTGGTTTGAATTTTTGTCATGTTACCATTCTCGTTGGAGAATTATGGTTGTATACCTGAATGTTATGATGGCATGATTTGATCTGTTTGTAGCTTATATGATGTTATCGGGATGAGATTGTTGGTTGAGGAAGTGATTAGTACTAATATGAATGGTTTGTCTAATTGGAAACGGTTCAGTGCAACCTTCGAGGGTCGATGCTAAGAGGGCGTGGCCACGCGATACATTATGTATTCTTATTGTTATGAATGTTGTGTGGTAACATATGGTTACCTTATGTGTTGTTATTTCAGATAATGATAAGTGATGATATGGTGATCTTGATGATGTCGATTCGAGGAAACTTGTTGTTCCAAGTTATGGTTTTTGCAAAGATTTTCAAAACAGGCTGTTATGAACTGTGGTTCTAGTATTGATAAAACAGCTCGAGGTACCAAAAGTACATTCAAAAAAATTTTCAAATAAACATACAGATTCAAAGATTTTCAAATGATATTATTTAAATGGATACCTCGTGGAGATTTTAAAAGGAATGTTAACAATGAGTGGCTACCATATGTGGTATATTATGGACGTGATTGTATCAATAATGGTCGTTAATACTCTGTTGATATGGTCATGTTATCTGTGAGTTATGACCGTAAGTTTCAATTGTTACATTTGTAATTTTTGTATTTGTGTAATTACCCGGAGTGGATATTTTTATCGTGTTGCTGTTTGCCTTATGTTGATATGTTGTGCTGAGTTGGCACTTTGCTATGTTGTTTTGCGATGTTATGTTTCATCGTATTGAGTGGGTATCTGCTCAGTATGCCGAGGGGCAGAGGTCGTGGTCGTGATCGTGGTACAGATGGTCGTGGAGATCAGATGCAGGACCAAGAGAATATTGCTGGAAATGGCATTGACATTAGTGTTGCTACTATAATGCAACAAGTAGCAACACAGATCACTCAGTTGACCCAGGCGGTTCAACGTAACACAGATGTGACCTAGAACGTCGGCGCAAACCAATAGCTTCGAGAAGTGGTTCTTATGAATCCCCCTCGTTTTGCTGGTGTCGCGGATGCATTAGGCTAGGATGGTTGTCTTTTACAGTTAGGAAAGATATTCGAGGCAGTTGATTGTCCCAAATAACGAAAAGTACCTATCGCTCAGTACCTCCTTGACAGAGATGCTGCTAACTGGTGGGAGGCTGTTAAGACTCGGGATCGTGTTGTCACGTGGACGGAATTCCATGAATTAATGGAAGCCGAGTTTTGTCCAGAACTGATAAGAGAGCAGAGAATTCGTGATCTTTATTTGGCCAAACCACTAGATGTACTGGTGTCTCAAGCTATCATCGATTATAGCAAACAACTCAGCTATGTGCGGGATCAAATGTGGAAAAATGAAGACAAGATCCATCACTTCGACGTGAGGATGAAGCCGGAGATTCGCCAATATATGGCGGTATTCACTTGTACTACATTGATAGAATATCATAATAGAGCATTAGCCTACGAACTAGCCTCATCATCGACTGAGCATATGCCCGAATCGAAGAAGCAAAAGACGGTTGATGATTTTCCTATCAGTTCAGGAGTTGGAGTTTCTAAACTACAACATTGTGGTTTTTCTGCCGTGAAGCTCCATCGCTCGACGAGTGGAACCGAGTGTTCTAAGTCATCAGCGTCGACTCCTGGTAAGGCCAGGAGATGTTTCAACTGTAATGTGCCGGGTCATGTTCGTGCACATTATCCTTCCCTGCCAGTAACGTGTTACAAGTGTGGGCTCGAGCGGCACAAAATCCAGTTTTGCGAGTTGGTTGCCGAGTCTCCGGAGACCCAGACTTCAACACTGATATTAGTATCGACTCTTTAAAATCCTTTAGAGATGTTATATATCAGTTGTTGCTATGTTGTTGACTTGTTTTTGTGTTTTAAGTTTCAGGGAAGAAACTTATTTTTAAGGAGGGTAGAATGTAATACCCGAGATTTTTGTTTCCGATTACTTTAAATTATTTGTCGGTTGTACCGATTATTTTGCTCCATTGATGATTAATTTGAAATTTTCCCTATGTTGTGTATGGTATGATGTACCGTGTTGTGTTGAATTTCCAGAACTATCCTGCTGCCTTTGTAGTAGGCATAACGCATGCTAATTGTAGAAGTGTAGCGCGCGCTAATACTTGGTGATAGCGCATGTTATTGTGGCACGTAACACACGCTACCTGGTTAGGCCGAGACATTCCAGAAGCTACTGCATTCGACTAGGGAGTTGGCAGCGCAAGCTATGCAACTCTATAGCACGCACTAAGGTGCAGCAGTTGGCGCACGCTACGGTGAGAGTAGCGCACGCTAACTGGTAGTTCTGGGGCATTCCAGTAGCTACTGGACTGAAATTGGGACTCGTTAGCACACGCTAATATTCATGATTAGTGCATGCTAACTGTGTTTTTTTGGAAGACGTTGATTCGATAGCACACGCTAATCTGGGGCGATTAGCGCACGCTAAGTTGTCCAGTATATAAACTGGACAGCAGATTATTTTTCTCATTTCTCACTTCTTTCTCGTTTCTTCCGCTGGTTTGAGACGAGAATCCCTAGGCTGATAATCTTGGCTGATTTTGTCTCCATACAAGGTGTTTTGGAGAGTTCTATGTGATTATAACATCATCTAATCCGTTGTTCTTCGTCGGATCGAGGTATTTTTCTTGATTTCCCTAGGGTTGACTTTTTGGAGAATCATTCTTGATCTTGTATTCAATCAAATTTTGATGAATCGACTGGTGTCAAATGATGTTGTTAAGCATTTTCTATAGATTGTATATCCATATCTTTGATTCGTTCGACCCGATTGATGATTTTAGTGTTCTTGAGGAATTGTGAAAATTTATTGTTCGATTAAATGTTCATATGAGTTTTCCTTCGCTGGTTTGAGATGATTTCTATTGTAATTGGTCTTGATCCTCCTTGTGATCGTGTTTTTGTTGTGTCTTGCGGAAGTTGTAGGTGTTTGAGGTTTTCGTGTCGAGCCGCGTTTGTTGGAGTTTTCAGTATCGATTATCGAGGCAAGTATCTTGCCCATACATTTCGTGTTTCGTAGATGTAATTATTGATAATCGACTATGTGTGTTTACTTGAAGTACTCATAATGAACTTTCAAGAGGATTGATATAGTACCATTAATGGCTTTCTTTCAAAATGCTCGAGTGCTCTGCGAATAAATGAATTCTACGGATATTTGTATTGTGGTTGCGAATTGGAATATATTGCCTTCGTGCTATGTTATTATAAAATCCCTCTTCCCTTGTTAAGGTTGTATGCTCGAATGTGTATTCGTTTGATGAATGAGCAAATTTTGTGTTTGTAATGTTTATTGACCCATTTGTAAGGAGGTGGTATTATTCGGCATTGTTCGAGAAGTATATCTCCTTGTGGAACGTGATCATTTGTAAGTGATGTTATACCGGGTAGGGTTCGTTGGGACCTCCGGGATCTATCCTTGTTAGTATGGGTCGAATTTTACCATTGGGTTATCCAAACTGGGTATGTCTCGAGGAGACTGAGTTTTGTGCTTGTTAGCACGATGCCAGGATTATTTATGGGCGTATTTTTGGACATGTTACATATTCGTCATGGTTTATCGAAACTGGGTATGTCGTCGCGAGACTCCGAGGTTCGTGTTTGCTAGTACGATGTCAGGGTAACTATGAGTGTATGTTATATGTTCGTCGTGGAATTCTAATATTTAAGTTGTTTGGTTGACGGTTATCATAGTGCTGTGTGGTTCGCTCCGGGATGGGACTTCGAGTCATCTGAGGGTTCTTAATCCTGTGAGGGATCGTAGCTTATAGTGAGAATCCACGCTTAATCATGAGGTATGGATATTCCGTTTGCTTACCATTGGTCTATTCTCTTGGGTATGCACAAAGAAGCTCCAAGGTTCATGATTGTTAGCATGGGACAAGAATAACCTTTGGGCGTATGATTTATATGGAGGTTTGGGTCATGAACCCCGTAAATTAATATCGGATTATTATTTTGGGAAAACAAATCTTTGGGTTGTGACCCTAAAGTTATTTTTGAAAAGATGAGGAGTCTTAAGTCCTAAATTTATTCTTCTGAAAACTCCCGAGATCTTTAAAACGCTTTACAAGTTGTTTAGTTGTTTTATTACTGCCTTTCAATGTTTTGGATTATCTTATTTAAATGAAACATCTCTGGTAATCTTTCGCCGTGTTTTGACTCGATGATTATTCAAATTATTATATTCTTGGAATATGATGTGTATGGCTCGTAATTGCACTTTCTACTTGCACTAGCAAAATTCCAGTTTGCTAACCCCCGACTGACTGGGGGTGGATGACTGTTATTGCGTTCAGGTACCTGCAGGTTCTTGAGGAGCATAATACGGGATCGTTACGAAGGATAATGGAAGACAAATGATATTAATCACATAAGGGCCACTACTGGGATTTGTTGGTTGAATTTTATTATTCTTTCCGCTGTAATGTTCTCCCGTCTTATGGGAGTGTTGTTGTATTTTGACCCCTGTGCGGGTATGAGTTTTGTAATAGAGATCTACATGAATTTTAAGTTGTATGGTATTTATGAAAGACCAAATCAGTATACTAATTCAGTATTTAGCCATTCTGACATGAGATGTGAAGTCTTGTTTTGGTATCTAGCCTAGTAGATCCTCTTAAAGAGGGTCTGCGGCGCTGTAATATTCCTGAATGGGTTGAGGGTGTTACAGAATATGGTACCAAAGCTTAGGTTGTGTAAACCTAGGTTGTCGGGTCAAGTAGAGTATTGTTGAGTCTTGTTTTGTCGGATTTTGTTTGTCCGAATCGTGTCGCGACACATTGTTTGAGTTGTCGATCGTGATTAGTATCGTGGTGCAGCCATCATCTTCATGCGACCTGTGGATGTAAGTCTCCTCTTTTCTGTGTATTATCTTTGTTTCATGACTCTGTTTACATGCGTGCCATGGAGATCGAATTCATATTTTATACTTGTGGCATATTATGTGTGTAATGAACTGAGTATTGATGGATTGGACACCAAGTGGTGTAGAGTGATATGAAACCTTGAACATTGATGTGTTCCAGTATATATATCGACGGTAGAGTTTGTTTAGAAACTCATATAGATGGTGTTTATGTGTATTTGAATATAATACTCATGGGTTGTGTTTGATGAATTGATAATCTTGAATGCTGTATAGGCATATGTTTGAGAACCGATTTTGTTCCACAATTGTTGTTATTTGCTACAAATGTGTTTTCGTTGGTAATCATGTCTGCTGCGTGCGTATTTGCAAACGCTTTTCTGAGAATTTCATAGACTTGAGTGTGTTTGTGGGAAATCAAACGTTCAAAAGGTTTTGACGACATGGTCAATCGGCGGTTTCGTGTGGATTTTTAAAATTGTTTGGATTTGGCGAGCCGTTCTCGTATTCTTGAATGAAACCTTACGACGGTATTTGAAAAATGTGTTTTGAGGTATTTTGGACATTTTGTAAATCGTTACCATCATTGATTTTTTTTTTGTTGCGTTGGAAAGATTTTTGGAAATGATATTTAAAAGTATCGTTCTTATTTTCAAATAATTCGAATACACGATTTTAAAATTCTTTCGCACCATAAAATTTGTATATTCCAAAATAAAAACGTGATTTCTACTTTCAAAACTAAATAGCGAAAGATGAAAAATATCACTCAACTCAAACTTTAAATTCGGATTGGAAAAAATTTTCTGTATTGAACCAGTAATCCTATTGCTAGCGCGCGTTAACGAACCTGGGCTAAATTGTGGACTAAATTCAGTTACTTAGCGCACGTTAAGATGTTATGTGTGCGTAACATGAAATTATCGCTTAAGAGTTAGAGACTAGAGATTAAACTAAAGCGATTGCTTGTGAGGCCGAGTGGTTTGAATTTTTGTCATGTTACCATTCTCGTTGGAGAATTATGGTTGTATACCTGAATGTTATGATGGCATGATTTTATCTGTTTGCAGCTTATATGATGTTATCGGGATGAGATTGTTGGTTGAGGAAGTGATTAGTACTAATATGAATGGTTTGTCCAATTGGAAACGGTTCAGTGCAACCTTCGAGGGTCGATGCTAAGAGGGCGTGGCCACGCGATACATTATGTATTCTTATTGTTATGAATGTTGCGTGGTAACATATGGTTACCTTATGTGTTGTTATTTGAGATAATGATAAGTGATGACATGGTGATCTTGATGATGTCGATTCGAGGAAACTTGTTGTTCCAAGTTATGGTTTTCGCAAAGATTTTCAAAACAGGCTGTTATGAACTGTGGTTCTAGTATTGATAAAACAGCTTGACGTACCAAAAGTACATTAAAAAAAAATTTCAAATAAACATACAGATTCAAAGATTTTCAAATGATATTATTTAAACAGATACCACGTGGAGATTTTAAAAGGAATGTTAACAATGAGTGGCTACCATATGTGGTATATTATGGCCGTGATTGTAACAATAATGGTCATTAATTCTCTGTTGATATGGTCATGTTATCTGTGAGTTATGACCGTAAGTTTCAATTGTTACATTTGTAATTTTTGTATTTATATAATTACCCGGAGTGGATATTTTTATCGTGTTGCTATTTGCCTTATGTTGATATGTTGTGCTGAGTTGGCACTTTGCTATGTTGTTTTACGATGTTATGTTTCATCGTATTGAGTGGGTATCTGCTCAGTATGCCGAGGGGCAGAGGTCGTGGTCGTGATCGTGGTACAGATGGTCGTGGAGATCAGATGCAGGACCAAGAGAATATTGCTGGAAATGGCATTGACATTAGTGTTGCTACTATAATGCAACAAGTAGCAACACAGATCACTCAGTTGACCCAGGCGGTTCAACGTAACACAGATGTGACCTAGAACGTCGGCGCAAACCAATGGCTTCGAGAAGTGGTTCTTATGAATCCCCCTCGTTTTGCTGGTGTCGCGGATGCATTAGGCTAGGATGGTTGTCTTTTACAGTTAGGAAAGATATTCGAGGCAGTTGATTGTCCCAAATAACGAAAAGTACCTATCGCTCAGTACCTCCTTGACAGAGATGCTGCTAATTGGTGGGAGGCTGTTAAGACTCGGGATCGTGTTGTCACGTGGACGGAATTCCATGAATTAATGGAAGCCGAGTTTTGTCCAGAACTGATAAGAGAGCAGAGAATTGGTGATCTTTATTTGGCCAAACCGCTAGATGTACCGGTGTCTCAAGCTATCATCGATTATAGCAAACAACTCAGCTATGTGCGAGATCAAATGTCGAAAAATGAAGACAAGATCCATCACTTTGACATTCGGATGAAGCCGGAGATTCGCCAGTATATGGTGGGATTCACTTGTACTACATTGAGATAATATCAGAATAGAGCATTAGCCTACGAACTAACCTCATCATCGACTGAGCATATGCCCGAATCGAAGAAGCAAAAGACGGTTGATGATTTTCCTATCAGTTCAGGAGTTGGAGTTTCTAAACTACAACATTGTGGTTTTTCTTCCGTGAAGCTCCATCGCTCGACGAGTGGAACCGAGTGTTCTAAGTCATCAGCATCCACTCCTAGTAAGGCCAGGAGATGTTTCAACTGTAATGTGTCGGGTCATACTCGTGCACATTATCCTTCCCCGCCAGTAACGTGTTACAAGTGAGGGCTCGAGCGGCACAGAATCCAGTTTTGCGAGTTGGTTGCCGAGTCTTCGGAGACCCAGACTTCAACACTGATATTAGTATCGACTCTTTGAAATCCTTGAGAAATGTTATCTATCAGTTTTTGCTATGTTGTTGACTTGTTTTTGAGTTTTAAGTTTCGGGGAAGAAATTTCTTTTTAAGGAGGGTAGAATGAAATACCCGAGATTTTCGTTTTCGGTTACTTTAAATTATTTGTCGGTTGTACCGGTTATTTTGATACATTGATGATTAATTGGAAATTTTCCCTATGTTGTGTATGGTATGATGTACCGTGTTGTGTTGAATTTCCAGAACTGTCCTGCTGCCTTTGTATTAGGCATAGCGCACGCTAATTGTAGAAGTGTAGCGCGCGCTAATACTTGGTGATAGCGCATGTTATTGTGGCACGTAACACACGCTACCTGGTTAGGCCGAGACAGTCCAGAAGCTACTGTATTCGACTAGGGATTTGGCTGTGCAAGCTATGCAACTCTATAGCACGCGCTAAGATGCAGCAGTTGGCGCATGCTACGGTGAGAGTAGCGCACGCTAACTGGTAGTTCTGGGGCATTCCAGAAGCTACTGGACTGAAATTGGGACTCTTTAGCACACGCTAATATTCATGATTAGTGCATGATAACTGTGTTTTTTGGGAAGTCGTTGATTCGATAGCACACGCTAATCTGGGGCGATTAGCGCACGCTAAGTTGTCCAGTATATAAACTCGACAGCAAATTATTTTTCTCATTTCTCACTTCTTTCTCCTTTCTTCCGCTAGTTTGAGACGAGAATCCCTAGGGTGATGATCTTGGCCGATTTTGTCTTCATCCAAGGTGTTTTGGAGAGTTCTATGTGATTATAACATCATCTAATCCATTGTTCTTCGTCGGATCGAGATATTTTTCTTGATTTCCCTAGGGTTGACTTTTTGGAGATTCGTTCTTGATCTAGTATTCAATCCAATTTTGATGAATCGACTGGTGTCAAATGATGTTGTTAAACATGTTCTATAGATTGTATATCCATATCTTTGATTCGTTCGACCCGATTGATGATTTTAGTGTTCTTGGGGAATTGTGAAAATTTAATGTTCGATTAAATTTTCATATGAGTTTTCCTTCGCTGGTTTGAGACGATTTATATTGTTATTGGTCTTGATCCTCCTTGTGATCGTGTTTTTGTTCTGTCTTGTGGAAGTTGTAGGTGTTTGAGGTTTTCGTGTCGAGCAGCGTTCGTTGGAGTTTTCAGTATCGATTATCGAGGCAAGTATCTTGCCCATACATTTCGTGTTTCGTAGATGTAATAATTGATAATCGACTATGTGTGTTTACTTGAAGTACTCAGAATGAACTTTCAAGAGGATTGATATAGTACCATTAACGGCTTTCTTTCAAAACGCTCGAGTGCTCTGCGAATAAATGAATTCTACGGATATGTGTATTGTGGTTGCGAATTGGAATATATTGCCTTCGTGCTATGTTATTATAAAATCCCTCTTCCCTTGTTAAGGTTGTATGCTCGAATGTGTATTCGTTTGATGAATGAGCAAATTTTGTGTTTGTAATGTTTATTGACCCATTTGTAAGCAGGTGGTATTATTCGGCATTGTTCGAGAAGTATATCTCCTTGTGGAACGTGATCATTTGTAAGTGATGTTCTACCGGGTAGGGTTCGTTGAGACCTCCGGGATCTTTCCTTGTTAGTATGGGTCGAATTTTACCATAGGGTTATCCAAACCGGGTATGTATCGAGGAGACTGAGTTTTGTGCTTGTTAGCACGATGCCAGGATTATTTATGGGTGTATTTTTGGACATGTTACATATTCGTCATGGTTTATCGAAACTGGGTATGTCTTCACGAGACTCCAAGGTTCGTGTTTGCTAGTACGATGTCAGGGTAACTATGAGTGTATGTTATATGTTCGTCGTGGAATTCTAATATTTAAGTTGTTTGGTTGACGGTTATCATAGTGCTGTGTGGTTCGCTCCGGGATGGGACTTCGAGTCATCTGAGGGTTGTTAGTCCTGTGAGGGATCGTAGCTTATAGTGAGAATCCACGCTTAATCATGAGGTATGGATAGTCCGTTTGCTTACCATTGGTCTATTCTCTTGGGTATGCACAGAGAAGCTCCAAGGTTCATTAATGTTAGCATGGGACAAGAATAACCTTTGGGCGTATGGTTTATATGGAGGTTTGGGTCATGAACCCCGTAAATTAATATCGGATTATTATTTTGGGTAAACAAATCTTTGGGTTGTGACCCTAAAGTTTTTTTTGAAAAGATGAGGAGTCTTAAGTCCTAAATGTATTCTTCTGAAAACTCCCGAGATCTTTAAAACGCTTTACAAGTTGTTTAGTTGTTTTATTACTGCCTTTCAATGTTTTGAATTATCTTATTTAAATGAAACATCTCAGGTAATCTTTCGCTGTGTTTTGACTCGATGATTATTCAAATTATTATATTCTTGGAATATGATGTGTATGGCTCGTAATTGCACTTTGTACTTGCACTAGCAAAATTCCAGTTTGCTAACCCCCGACTGATTGGGGGTGGATGACTGTTATTGCGTTCAGGTACCTGCAGGTTCTTGAGGAGCATAATACGGGATCGTTACGAAGGATAATGGAAGACAAATGATATTAATCACATAAGGGCCACTACTGGGATTTGTTGGTTGAATTTTATTATTCTTTCCGCTGTAATGTTCTCCCGTCTTATGGGAGTGTTGTTGTATTTTGACCCCTGTGCGGGTATGAGTTTTGTAATAGAGATATACATGAAGTTTAAGTTGTATGGTATTTATGAAAGACCAAATCAGTCTACTAATTCAGTATTTAGCCATTCTGACATGAGATGTGAAGTCTTGTTTTGGTATCTAGCCTAGTAGATCCTCTTAAAGAGGGTATGTGGTGCTGTAATATTCCCGAATGGGTTGAGGTTGTTACAGAATATGGTAACAGATCTTAGGTTGTGGAAACCTAGGTTGTCGGGTCAAGTAGAGTATTTGTTGAGTCTTGTCTTGTCGGATTTTATTTGTCCGAATCGTGTCGCGATACGTTGTTTGAGTTGTCGGTCGTGATTAGTATCGTGGTGTAGCCATCATCTTCATGTGACCTGTGGATGTAAGTATCCTCTTTTCTATGTATTATCTATGTTTCATGACTCTGTTTACATGCGTGCCATGGAGATGGAATTCGTATTTTATACTTGTGGCATATTATGTGTGTAATGAACTGAGTATTGATGGATAGGACACCAAGTGGTGTAGAGTGATATGAAACCTTGAACATTGATGTGTTCCAGGATATATACCAACGGTAGAGTTTGGTTAGAAACTCATATAGATGGTTTTTATGTGTATTTGAATATAATACTCATGGGTTGTGTTTGATGAATTGATAGTCTTGAATGTTGTATAGGCATATGTTTGAGAACCGATTGTGTTCCACAATTGTTGTTATTTGCTACAAATGTGTTTTCGTTGGTACTCATGTCTGCTGCGTGCGTATTTGCAAACTCTTTTCTGAGAATTTCATAGACTTGAGTGTGTTTGTGGGAAATCAAACATTCAAAAGGTTTTGACGACATGGTCAAGCGGCAGTTTCATGTGGATTTTTAAAATTGTTTGGATTTGGCGAGCTGTTCTCGTATTCTTGAATGAAACCTTACGACGGTATTTGAAAAATGTGTTTTGAGGTATTCTGGTCATTTTGTAAATCGTTACCATCATTGATTTTTTTTTGTTGCGTTGGAAAGATTTTTGGAAATGATATTTAAAACTATCGTTCTTATTTTCAAATAATTAGAATACACGATTTTAAAATTCTTTCGCACCATAAAATTTGTATATTCCAAAATAAAAACGTGATTTCTACTTTCAAAACTAAATATTGAAAGATGAAAAATATTACTCAACTTAAACTTTAAATTCGGATTGGAAAAATTTTTCTGTATTGAACCAGTAATCCTATTGCTAGCGCGCGTTAACGAACTCAAGCTAAATTGTGGATCGAATTCGCCATTTAGCGCACGTTAAGATGTTATGTGTGTGTAACATGAAATTACCGCTTAAGAGTTAGAGACTAGAGATTAAACTAAAGCGATTGCTTGTGAGGCCGAGTGGTTTGAATTTTTGTCATGTTACCATTCTCGTTGGAGAATTATGGTTGTATACCTGAATGTTATGATGGCATGATTTGATCTGTTTGTAGCTTATATGATGTTATCGGGATGAGATTGTTGGTTGAGGAAGTGATTAGTACTAATATGAATGGTTTGTCCAATTGGAAACGGTTCAGTGCAACCTTCGAGGGTCGATGCTAAGAGGGCGTGGCCACGCGATACATTATGTATTCTTATTGTTATGAATGTTGCGTGGTAACATATGGTTACCTTATGTGTTGTTATTTGAGATAATGATAACTGATGATATGGTGATCTTGATGATGTCGATTCGAGGAAACTTGTTGTTCCAAGTTATGGTTTTTGGAATGATTTTCAAAACAGGCTGTTATGAACTCTGTGTAACACCCCGAGATATTCAGAATAATTACAGCGCCGTAAACCCTTTAAATAAGGATTTACAAGGCTAATTAAAAAGGAAAGTGAATATAAGACGTCAATACTGCGAAAATTCGAGTTTATGAAAACGTACAACTGGTTCAACGGGTAATTAATACAACCATATCGAATTAATATCAAAGGACACACGTACTCGAGTACAGAAACCAAACCAAGACAACAAATCTCCAATAACAATAAACATCATCAACCCCTTCGCCGTCACGCCGATCGTGGTCGCTTTCCTCGCTCCTTGGCTACCCGAACATCAAAACAAATGTCCACCCCGAAGGGGTTAGCAAAACTATGCTAGTACAAGTATCGTATTTAAACTATTATTATATTCATAAACAATACAAAACCAGACATATCACACGTGATTATGCTACCGTAACCCGACAATGCGAATCTACAAGATTCCATTACAAAGCATTGGTATTCCAAAGATCCAGCGACCTCAGCATAGATCCCAATATGATCCCGTCGGACAAACACGAGGTGGAAATAACCAGTCCATTGATCCATAGCACTCAGACTAGATCCCAAGATGATCCCCTCGGACCAACACGAGGTGGACATCCGATCCAGCGCCCAAAGATAGATCTTACAACTTATAAAAACACAACTCATTCATAGACATATGCCAAATCATTATTTTCATCAACATGAACATATAAAAAATATACAACGAATATAATGAAAAATCAATTAAGTAAATATCATGTTCAACAACATGCATAATCATACGTATACTCCAAAATTACCGATATTAACATATCACACGATACTTGCCTCGAAGATGGCAAGAATGATATACTTCAATGCTCTCGACGCACTCGAAGGCCGCCTCCGATCAACGTAACAAGCTCGAACCTTAACACAAGGAACGATATACAAATCACCTCGAGTCGAACAATGGCCTAACAATTGACCTACGGCCGAAAAGCTCAAACTAAACAAGTCGCTGGATTGCTTAGCGCGCTACGTACTATACGTAACGTGCGCTAAGTCGAATCAAGCGTACGCTATCGTATAAGACTAGCGCGGCGCTAGCCACAACCGCGGTCGACTCGCCTCATAACGTACGCTACGTACGTTCTGTGCGAAAACCGAACCTCGATAGCGCACGTTAACTTACACATGTTAGCGTGCGCTAATCTTGCATGGCAGAATACTACGAACCGAAAACTGGGTTGAATGATGAAGAACTCATGAACCCTATGGTGATATTACAAGTTATCCTCGGGCATATCATGCTAATAGGGTTTCTGGAAGATTTATGATTATGAAATACCAATATACGGGTAGTTATCTCGATAACACCATTCCTCTATGATCTACAAGAAATAATCTAAGTTCCATCGTCTTACGATCCAAAACACATGATTCCAACGTATACAACGTATCAACTGGGTAATATCCGATTACTTGATCATAAATCGATTTAAACATGCTTAGAGTCCTTATAATAAGATGGTTCAAAGGTTCATTCGACATCTAGTACCGATACGTCAAAAGTATCCTTCTAACATGTGATGACCGATAAAAACGAGATACTAGCTATCCAAACATGATTCAAACTTCCTCATGAACATTACTAATCATTGGTGAAGAATCACCTACCTCAAAGTAGTGAAGAACACGGATGAAAATGAAGCAATCCAACACCCAAGGCTTGAACACCAATCTCCAATGATATATGATCTTCAATCTCGAACTAGGAGGTTGATATGGAGTGTTTAAGACGAATGGAGTTATGTTACAAGTGCAAGAGTTCGGGTTATGGGGGAAGAAAGGATCAAATCACGAATAGGATGTCATCCTATTTATAATAAATGGTTATTAGCGCGCTACACCTGCTCGTAGCGTGCGCTAACGGCTCACGCCTAAATCAGACTCGGCACTTAGCGTACGCTACGCATATTTCGTAGCGTGCGCTAAGGCGTTGACCCGGCTTTTCCCGAAAGCCGCCTGTACATCCGACAGATCCGACAGGTCCCCGGCCGATCTCACCTACCGCACGCCTCAACTGCCGACCACGCATAGCGTGCGCTACTTACACTCGGTAGCGTGCGCTATAAAACCATGTTAGCGTACGCTACCCTTAGCCTCGTAGCGTGCGCTACATGCATGTAATTTCATCCTTTGAAATCACATACACGAAATTATATGCTCGACGACATCGGATTATGAAATACGGAGAAAATACTCGTGCAAAAGTACAATCATTACAATATCACAAGTTCCAATTACATAACAAATCTCGGGTATTACATCCTTCCTCCCTAAAAAGAAGTTTCGTCCGAAACTTAGGATGAAAACAACTCCGGATATTTAGCCTTCATACCGTCCTCCATTTCCCAAGTGGCCTCTTCGACTCCATGTCGTGACCATTGTACTTTAACCAAATGTATTGGTTTATTCCTCAATTGTTTGATCCGGCTCTCAAGTATCTTGATTGGTCTTTCTTCGAAGGTGCCATCATTAGCTATCTCGATCTCGTCGAAATCAATAACGTGACTGGGGTCCGGTATATACTTCCGTAGTTGGGATACGTGAAACACATTGTGAACATGACTTAGCGATGGCGGTAAGGCCAACCTGTACGCTAAATCCCCAACTCTCTCTAGGATCTCAAATGGTCCGATATATCTCGGACTAAGCTTACCTCTTCTCCCGAAACGGAAAATCCCTCGTGTAGGAGACACCTTCAATAGTACGTGGTCCCCAGCGTCGAACTCTAGAGGGCGACGACCTACATCTGCATAAGACTTCGCGACTCGCGATCAACAGCCTCTCTCGAATCACGCCTATCTTCTCTTGAGTCTCGAATAATCAATTCCCCTGCCGTCCCGATCAAATCCGAAGAATCATCCCAACACAGGGGTGATCGGCATCTCCTCCCGTACAAAGCTTCAAATGGTGCCATTCTAATAGAAGCATGCCAACTATTATTGTAAGTGAATTCGATCAAGGGCAAGTGAACTTCCCAATCAGTTGACCAATCCAACGCACAGGCTCTAAGCATGTCTTCCACAGTTTGGATAGTCCTTTCGGACTGACCGTCTGTTTGGGGATGATAAGCTGTGCTAAAATTGAGCTCAGTCCCCAAAGCCTTGTGAACTGCTTTCCAGAAGTGCGACACGAAACGACCATCTCGATCCGAAATAATGGTCTTTGGCGTCCCATGCAATCTGACTACCTCCGCAATAAATACTCGCGCCAATCTTTCGGGTCCCCAAGTATCTTTGATCCCTAGGAAATGAGCTGACTTGGTTAGTCGATCAACTATAACCCAAATCATGTTCATTCCCGTTCTAGTCCTTGGCATACTGGTGATGAAATCCATCGAGATATCCTCCCACTTCCATTCAGGGATCGGAAGCGGCTTTAACATCCCTACAGTCGCCGATGCTCAATCTTGACTCGCCGACAAGTCAAACACTTCAAATGTACTGCTACGTCCTTCTTCATATTCCCCACCAAGTTTTGTTTTAGATCCTTATACATCTTATCACGCCGGGTGAATAGAATAGGGCGCGCTATGAGCTTCTTCGTAATAGTCCGTCTCAAATCATCATCATCGGGAACGCAAAGTCGACTTTGAAATCTCGAACTCCATCATCTTGTATCACGAATCCTCGGGCTTTTCCTTTCTTTACTTCATCACATAATCGAAGGATCGAGAATCGTCCAACCGCTTGGACTTGATCTTCTCGACTAGTGATGAAGTCGGCCCATCACATAAAGTCGCCTTGGATTCCCGGTGCCCATACCTCGATCCCTTCGCGGATCGGGCCTCGTTGAATGCCGGTCCAGGCGTAAGAGCTTCCAACACTCGAAGAGAAACAGTTTACGGCTCAAAGCATCGGCTACTACATTTGCTTTCCCCTGATGATAGAGAATCTCCAAGTCGTAATCCTTGATCAATTCCACCACCTTCTCTGCCTCATGTTTAATTCTCTCTGACTGAAAATGTATTTGAGGCTCTTATGATCTGTAAAGATCTGACAATGAGTGCCGTACAAATAATGTCTCCAAATTTTCAAGGCAAAGACCACAGCTGCTAGCTCCAGATCATGCGTCGGATAATTAACTTCGTACGGTTTCAATTGCCGAGAAGCATAAGCAATTACTTTATCCTTTTGCATCAACACACAACCCAAACCCTGATTTGAAGCGTCGCTGTATACCATAAATCCGTCAGTTCCTTCTGGCAGCGCTAATATAGGTGCTGTCGTCAGTCTCTTCTTAAGTTCGTCAAAACCAGCCTGGCACTTCTCATTCCACGCGAACTTTTGAGTTTTCTGTAACAGCTGGGTGAGCGGACGAGCAATTTTGGAAAATCCCTCTACAAAGCGGCGATAATATCCAGCTAGTCCTAAGAAGCTTCGGACTTCCTTCACGTTCTTAGGAGCTTCCCATTCCAAGATTGCTTCGACTTTCTTCGGGTCCACCTGAACTCCATCGGCGGATATCACATGCCCAAGGAAGGTTACTTCCTTAAGCCAGAACTCGCATTTAGTAAATTTTGCATATAATGTTCCTTTCTCAAGATGCTCAAAACCACACGTAAATGATCAGCATGCTCCTCTGCGTCCCTCGAATATATCAAAATGTCGTCAATGAAAACGACCACAAATTTATCCAAGTATTCCAAGAATACCCGATTCATCAATTGCATGAATACCGCAGGAGCATTGGTAAGTCCGAATGGCATCACCACAAATTCATAATGCCTGCATCGGATCCGAAAGCGATTTCGGTATGTCCGATTCCTTAATTCTCAATTGGTGGTATCTCGATCGCAAGTCAATCTTCGAGAATACCTCGCCCCTTGCGCTGATCAAACAAGTCGTCGATCCGAGGTATAGGATACTTATTCTTGATTGTCATCTTGTTAAGCTCTCTGTAATCAATACATAGTCGGAGGGATCCGTCTTTCTTCCGGACAAAGAGAACGGGCGCTCCCCAAGGGGAAACACTCGGTTGAATATAGCCCTTTTGTAACAATTCCTCCAGTTGCTTCTTGAGTTCATACATCTCGGTTGGCGCCATGCGGTATGGTGCCCTGGAAATAGGGGTTGCTCCAGGCTCTAATTCGATGGTGAATTCCACTTCTCTTTGCGGGGGTAACCCGGGTAGCTCGTCAGGAAATACATCTGAGAACTCATTCACAACTGAAATAGACGAGAGCTCTATTCCTTCCTCTTTTCTCATGGCATAGCACCAAAGTCCGTGACATCCCTGCTTCAGTAATTTCACAGCTTTCATTGCCTTGATCAATTTCCCCGAGCTTCCCGGTCTCCATCCTCGGAATAAGTGTTCAGATCCGTCATCAGCAATGATGGAAATGACTCTCTCTCGGTAATTCAACACAGCTCCATAACGGTTGAGCCAATCATCTCCGAGAATTAAATCGTCACCGCAGATGTCGACTACAATAAGATTCGATGGCCAATTTCTCCCCTCTATAGATATTGGGAAATCCCTAGCTTCTAGTGTTCCCACAATTTTCTCTCCGCTCGGTAATCCCACAACATAAGGTTCACAATTATACAAGCACGAGATGTTCAAACGATTAATACAGTTCAAAGATATAAAAGAATGCGTAGCTCCCGAATCGAACAAGACACTAACTGGTTGCAAAAGGATCTGAATCGTACCTGATGCAACAGCAGTGTTCTGGTCGTCAGATCTCCTCATTTCGTACAGGCGCGGAGGAACGGACCCAGCACTGGATGTCTCTCTCTTCCCAGCGTTCTGCTGAAATCCACTCTGTATGCTGGTTCACACTCATCTCCTTAGGAACCGGCCGGAGTGCGGGTGCCAACAGATCTAGTAGCGGCTCCACGAAGGCCGCACGGTGCCCTTCTTGCCCACAATCGTAACAAGTCAGAAGATGCGGGGCAATCTCGCCGAATATGCCCCGCTCGACCACAATTGTAGCATTTCCTTGATGCGTCCGAAATCGCCGATGCTATCCGAACTTCTTTCCGCCTTTAGAAGGATGTGGAGGTTTCCTAGCCGAATAAAGGAAGACCGGCCCTTGCGGGCCCCACCACTCTTGTTTTCTCGCAAAGCCGGTCACCTTCTCGCTTCTTTGCCTCTACGATTTCTCCACCGCCGCCTCTTTCATGTCGTAGGCCGCTTTGTCTTGGTACTGCCGCAACGTAGTACACTCGAATCCGACATGTATCCGAATCTCCGGCTTCATCCGCATATCAAAATGAAAATCTTTTCGCCTCCGTTTCGACCAAGTGTCGCAAACAAGTCACCGATGATTAAAAGTTTTAATTACATCCATCACGGATGCCTCCGAACTCGTGGTGAGAAAACTCTCGGATCTCGCCTCTAACCGACGAGGACAATACTGTGCTTCCATCATTTGTCTGAATTCCGTCCAATCCGCATTATGGTTCTCGGGTCGAATAGCCTCCCACCACCAAAGGCCTCCCCGGTCGGAAAATACCGGGCAATGGGAACCTTCCGGTCCTCGGGACGCTTAAGACCCGCGAATATCTTCTCCAACTCCTTGAGCCGGGGATCCCAAGTAAGTGCCTCACAGATCCACAAATTTTGGCGGGTGCAATTTAACCACCTCGGCAAGCCATCTGTCTCCCTGCTATCCTCATGGTGTCCGTCCCATCGCTGTCTGCATGCGATCAACGACCTGGGCGAATCCGGTTTATCTGCGCCACCACCTGTTGAAGCACTCCCGACATGTTCGGATTTGCGTCATCATTCGCCGATCCTTGTTGCCCTCCGTAATGGGAATCGGTTCGACTAGCCGATATTTCGGGTAGTTGCGGAATCCTCATGTCTCATGTTACCACGTCCGCGTCCACGATCAAGCGTCCGCGTCCACGACCTCCTCTCAACATACCGTAAACGAAATTTCTCAATATACGTAACAAAATTTTTGAAATAAGGTCCGTCAATACTCACAAAACAAGAATTAAGTAAAACGGTAGTATAAGAGATTAAGAG
This sequence comes from Orobanche coerulescens, assembly GCA_033398695.1. Classification (NCBI taxonomy): domain Eukaryota; kingdom Viridiplantae; phylum Streptophyta; class Magnoliopsida; order Lamiales; family Orobanchaceae; genus Orobanche; species Orobanche coerulescens. The sequence continues at coordinate 178,054,132 of CM065807.1, read as the reverse complement.
ACTTACAACCACGGTCCACATGACGACTTCGGCCGAACAGTGATGTTACAAACGACCCGTAAATCAAATAACGTAAATGCACCCAAATAAGACCCGACCAGTGATATCCATAAATCTTAGCTCCGATACCATATTCGTAACACCCCGAGATATTCGAATAATTACAGCGCCGTAAACCCTTTAAATAAGGATTTACAAGGCTAATTAAAAAGGAAAGTGAATATAAGACGTCAATACTGCGAAAATTCGAGTTTATGAAAACGCATAACCGGTTCAACGGGTAATTAATACAACCATATCGAATTAATATCAAAGGACACACGTACTCGAGTACGAAACCAAACCAAGACAACAAATCTCCAATAACAATAAACATCATCAACCCCTTCGTCGTCACGCTTCAGATCGTGGTGTTTTCCTCGCTCCTCGCTACCCGAACATCAAAACAAATGTCCACCCCGAAGGGGTTAGCAAAACAATGCTAGTACAAGTATCGTATTTAAACAATTCGAATATGCATCAACAATACACAACAAGACATATCACACGGGCTTCCGCTACGGAACCCGACAATGCGAATCTACAAGATTCCATTACAGCATGGGTATTCCAATGATCCAGCGCCTCAAGATAGATCCCAAGATGATCCCGTCGGACCAACACGAGGTGGAAATAACCCGTCCAATGATCCAGCGCCCTCAGCCTAGATCCCAAGATGATCCCGTCGGACCAACACGAGGTGGACATCCGATCCAGCGCCCTCAGCATAGATCGTACAACGTATACAAACACAACTCATGCATACACATATGCCAAATCATTATGTTCATCAACATGAACATATAAACAATATACAACGAATATCATGACAAATCAACAAAGTAAATATCATGTTCAACAACATGCATAATCATACGTATACTCCAAAAATTACCGATATTAACATATCACACGATACTTGCCTCGAAGATGGCAAGAATGATATACTTCAATGCTCTCGACGCACTCGAAGGCCGCCTCCGATCAACGTAACAAGCTCGAACCTTAACACAAGGAACGATATACAAATCACCTCGAGTCGAACAATGGTTTCAACAATTCGACCTACGGCCGAAAAGCTCAAACTAAACAAGTCGCTGGATTGCTTAGCGCGCTACGTACTATACGTAACGCGTGCGCTAAGTCGAACTTAGCGACGCTATCGTATAAGACTAGCGTGCGCTAGCCACAAACCGGCGATCGACTCGGCTGCCTCATAACGTACGCTACGTACGTTCTGTGCGAAAACCGAACCTCGATAGCGCACGTTAACTTACACATGTTAGCGTGCGCTAATCTTGCATGGCAGAATACTACGAACCGAAAACTGGGTTGAATGATGAAGAACTCATGAACCCTATGGTGATATTACAAGTTATCCTCGGGCATATCATGCTAATAGGGTTTCTGGAAGATTTATGATTATGAAATACCAATATACGGGTAGTTATCTCGATAACACCATTCCTCTATGATCTACAAGAAATAATCTAAGTTCCATCGTCTTACGATCCAAAACACATGATTCCAACGTATACAACGTATCAACTGGGTAATATCCGATTACTTGATCATAAATCGATTTAAACATGCTTAGGAGTCCTTATAATAAGATGGTTCAAAGGTTCATTCGACATCTAGTACCGATACGTCAAAAGTATCCTTCTAACATGTGATGACCGATAAAAACGAGATACTAGCTATCCAAACATGATTCAAACTTCCTCATGAACATTACTAATCATTGGTGAAGAATCACCTACCTCAAAGTAGTGAAGAACACGGATGAAAATGAAGCAATCCAACACCCAAGGCTTGAACACCAATCTCCAATGATATATGATCTTCAATCTCGAACTAGGAGGTTGATATGGAGTGTTTAAGACGAATGGAGTTATGTTACAAGTGCAAGAGTTCGGGTTATGGGGGAAGAAAGGACTGAAATCACGAATAGGATGCTGTCCTATTTATAATAAATGGTTATTAGCGCGCGCTACACCTGCTCGTAGCGTGCGCTAACGGCTCGATCTAAATCAGTACTCGGCACTTAGCGTACGCTACGCATATTTCAGCGTGCGCTAAGGCGTTGACCCGGCTTTTCCCGAAAGCCGCCTGTACATCCGACAGATCCGACGGGGGTCCCCGGCCAGATCTCACCTACCGCACGTCTCAATCACCCGACCACGCATAGCGTGCGCTACTCACACTCCGTAGCGTGCGCTATAAAACCATGTTAGCGTCGCTACCCTTAGCCTCGTAGCGTGCGCTACATGCAATGCATTTCATCCTTTGAAATCACATACACGAAATTATATGCTCGACGACATCGGATTATGAAATACGGAGAAAAATACTCAGGCAAAAGTACAATCATTACAATATCACAAGTTCCAATTACATAACAGAAATCTCGGGTATTACACTCTGGTTCTAGTATTGATAAAACAGCTCGAGGTACCAAAAGTACATTCAAAAATAATTTCAAATAAACATACAGATTCAAAGATTTTCAAATGATATTATTTAAATGGATACCTCGTGGAGATTTTAAAAGGAATGTTAACAATGACTGGCTACCATATGTAGTATATTATCGCCGTGATTGTAACAATAATGGTCGTTAATTCTCTGTTGATATGGTCATGTTATCTGTGAGTTATGACCGTAAGTTTCAATTGTTACATTTGTAATTTTTGTATTTATGTAATTACCCGGATTGGATATTTTTATCGTGTTGCTATTTGCCTTATGTTGATTTGTTGTGCTGAGTTGGCACTTTGGTATGTTGTTTTCCGATGTTATGTTTCATCGTATTGGGTGGGTATCTGCTCAGTATGCCGAGGGGCAGAGGTCGTGGTCGTGATCGTGGTACAGATGGTCGTGGAGATCAGATGCAGGACCAGGAGAATATTGCCGGAAATGGCATTGACATTGGTGTTGCTACTATATTGCAACAAGTAGCAACCCAGATCACTCAGTTGACCTAGGCGGTTCAACGTAACACAGATGTGACCTAGAACATCGGTGCAAACCAATGGCTTCGAGAAGTGGTTCTTGTGAATCCCCCTCGTTTTGCTGGTGCCGCGGATGCATTTGGCTAGGATGGTTGTCTTTTACAGTTAGGAAAGATATTCGAGGCAGTTGATTGTCCCGAATAACGAAAAGTACCTATCGCTCAGTACCTCCTTAACAGAGATGCTGCTAACTGGTGGGAGGTTGTTAAGCCTCGGGATCGTGTTGTCACGTGGACGGAATTCCATGAATTAATGGAAGACGAGTTTTGTCCAGAACTGATAAGAGAGCAGAGAATTGGTGATCTTTATTTGGCTAAACCGCTAGATGTACCGGTGTATCAAGCTATCATCGATTATAGCAAACAACTCAGCTATGTGCGGGATCAAATGTGGAAAAATGAAGACAAGATCCATCACTTTGACATGCGTATGAAGCCGGAGATTCGCCAGTATATGGCGGGATTCACTTGTACTACATTGAGAGAATATCAGAATAGAGCATTAGCGTACGAACTAGCATCATCATTGACTGAGCATATGCCCGAATCGAAGAAGCAAAAGACGGTTGATGATTAATTGGAAATTTTTCCTATGTTGTGTATGGTATGATGTACCGTGTTGTGTTGAATTTCCAGAATTGTCCTGCTGCCTTTGTAGTATGCATAGCGCACGCTAATTGTAGAAGTGTAGCACACGCTAATACTTGGTGATAGCGCATGTTATTGTGGCACGTAACACATGCTACCTGGTTAGGCCGAGACAGTCCAGAAGCTACTGCATTCGACTAGGGAGTTGGCAGCGCAGGCTATGCAACTCTATAGCATGCGTTAAGGTGCAGTAGTTGGCGCACGCTACGGTGAGAGTAGCGCATGCTAAATGGTAGTTCTGAGGCATTCCAGAAGCTCCTGGACTGAAATTGGGACTCGTTAGCACACACTAATATTCATGATTAGTGCATGCTAACTATATTTTTTGGGAAGACATTGATTCGATAGCACATGCTAATCTGGGGCGATTAGCGCACGCTAAGTTGTCCAGTATATAAACTGGACAACAGATTATTTTTCTCATTTTTCATTTCTTTCTCCTTTCTTCCACTGGTTTGAGACGAGAATCCCTAGGGTGATGATCTTGGCCGATTTTGTCTCCATACAAGGTGTTTTGGAGAGTTCTATGTGATTATAACATCATCTAATCCGTTGTTCTTCATCGGATCGAGGTATTTTTCTTGATTTCCCTAGGGTTGACTTTTTGGAGATTCATTCTTGATCTCGTATTCAATCCAATTTTGATGAATCGACTAGTGTCAAATGATGTTGTTAAGCATGTTCTATAGATTATATATCCATATCTTTGATTCGTTCAACCCGATTGATGATTTTAGTGTTCTTGGGGAATTGTGAAAATTTAATGTTTGATTAAATGTTCATATGAGTTTTCCTTCGCTGGTTTGAGACGATTTCTATTGTTATTGTTCTTGATCCTCCTTTTGATCGTGTTTTTGTTGTGTCTTGTGGAAGTTGTAGGTGTTTGAGGTTTTCGTGTCGAGCCGCGTTCGTTGGAGTTTTCAGTAACGATTATCGAGGCAAGTATCTTGCCCATACATTTTGTGTTTCGTAGATGTAATAATTGATAATCGACTATGTGTGTTTACTTGAAGTACTCATAATGAACTTTCAAGAGGATTGATATAGTACCATTAACGGCTTTCTTTCAAAATGCTCGAGTGCTCTGAGAATAAATGAATTCTACGGATATGTGTATTGTGGTTGTTAGGCGTATTTTTATGCGTTTATTTATCATTATTTTATGTCCATCTTGAGCCTAATTCAGCATAAATGAGCTTTTAATGCACTATTCTTATATGTTTTGCAGGAAATCAGAGTCCGGAAGCCAAAACGATGAAAAACGGGCGAAAACAACAGTTTTTGGTCATGAGCCGCGGCTCAAACCAAGTGAGCCGCGGCACACGAAGACAACGAGCGGCGCTGAGCACACTGTACTGTGAGCCGCGGCACAGCCCAAGTGAGCCGCGACCCAGGAGGAAAAATGCGCCCAGGTATGGGCGCTGGGCATTAAGGGGCCGCGGCACAGATTAAGTGAGCCGCGGCCCACCATGCGGTTTTGCTGAATGTGCCGCGTTTCTGGGCCGTTTTGAAGCCTATTCTCGACCTAATTACACAGACGCGTTTTGGAGGCTTAGGATCGCTATAAATAAGCATTGAAGGGCTGAAGACAAAGGGGGGGATCGGATCAGGAGGAATATCGATAGCTAGGGCGAAGAATACAATGAGGAGATTTGTGGGCGACGACAAAACCACGGATTCCCTACGGTTTTTCTTAGTTTTTCTGCATCGTATTTTCTAGATCTATTTGAGTAGGATTTTGATTGTAGCTGATTTCATGACGGTTTGATTATTTATTATTATTTCGATTTACTCATTATTCTATTGAATTGGATTCTTCTTGCTGTTCTTAATGATTTTTAATTGTCTGGCCAACAGTTAATTTGTTTTGAATGTCTTTATGGATTCAGGAGATGAAATTTAGGCATAGTTCTTGTGAGACGAATCATAATTTTCGTGAGATAGGGATATACTTATGGAATTGTGAAGCCTATTTATTGTGGGAATTCTTGAACTGTTTTAGCTATTAATTATCTAATTCGAATAGGGATATATTGAGTTAATAATTCGTAGTATTTTCTATCGACCTTGGGAAAGGCTTTAGAATAATTTAGGAATTCCTGGCTTACAATCAATTGAATAAAAGTGAATTGAATTGAATGAATATCATTCCTGATTGTTTGAGGTGAAAATCATAATCCCACACCCTTATTAGTATTATTATTAGTAGTAGTAGTACTATTATTTATTTACGGCAATTAGTTTAGATATAAACTCTATTTAATTGTTCTTCAAATAAAATTGTGAGTCGACTATATTTTGGTACTTAGTGAAATCAGTCCTCGTGGGAACGATACTTTACTTATCACTTTATTACTTGTTGACACTGTGCACTTGCGGCATATTGTGAGGGATTTTCCCACAACAAGTTTTTGGCGCCGTTGTCGGGGATTGATTTTTCGCTAATATCAATACCAAGCGACTCTAATTTTAATTTGAAGTTTTTTCTTTAGTCTCTATATTTTTATTTTCTTCATTATGTTTTCCTATGAGTATCATGGCCCTTGGCATTTCATAAATTTCGATGTTCTTAATAATTTGCCAAATAGGGTCAGTCAGCCCCCTCCCCAAAAACAAAAGACCATGCTTGAACAATGTGTAGACACTCCTAAAAATCCTGATAGTACCCTTTTTGAGCTAGAATGTGCACGTCGTGGTATTGAGATTCACTATGGTTATTTTCCAGCTCATATATTTAGTAGTAAAGTTGAAAGGGAGGTTGAGAAGAAAGAGATGCTAAGTTTTAGGGTCGATCCCCCAGCACCCGATAATTACATAAAGTATGATGATCTTGTAGGAGAAGTTACCATTGATGATGTTTCCCAAGAAATTTCATTAGATTGTCATCAAACTTCGACTAATAAGGAGAACACTTATGTGCCAAAAATTTTATTAACGGTGCCGCGCATAATCTTTCCTAAATCCATAATGGGAGAGATTGACCCCATTACTTTTGACTTTGTTGAGGTTGATACCATGAGTTCTAATGAGGTTGTTCATGATATGTCTTTATTATCTACCCATTCGAACCTTGCTTATTTTTTCATGCCTTATCATTATTATATTCTTCCATCATTTTTTGGTTGTCCTCATAATTATTCTTACTCATTATTTGTGGCAACCGGGCATGAACCAAAGCCTCCCCCATGGAATAAGAGGCTTTTAGATTGCAAGAAAGGGGCATTTGGCAATTTCTCCAGAAAGAAGCCACGTTAAACTCTTTTTTCCGCGTCGTGCTCAAGACGTAAAATAGAGCGCTTGATGGGAGGCAACCCATCATTTTACTTGCTTTCTAGTTAGTTGTTTTTATTTGATTTTTCGTTAATAATTCTCTTTTCGTTGTTTTGTATTTCGTTTGGATTCGTGTATTCTTGTGGCCCTTATCCCTCTAATATTTTAACCCCAAATGAGTTATTATTCTTCATATTCTAGTCTTTCTTGATTTAATGTCGATTGTTATTTCATGACTAGAGACTAAGTTTGGGGGTCCCTCGTGATGTTGAACATTACTTGAAGTATGACAGACGATTCCACTCAGACATGTGCTGGCTTTCAAGAAGACATTTGGAATAAGTTTCACTTTTCCTTATCTCTTTTATTTTCACATGAGTTGTATTATTGATGATGTTAGGTGTAGTGGAATAAATTGAAGCATGCGATAACTTTCTTAATTTTTCCTTGGTATAAATTGCAATTGCTTTATTGTCCTTGCATGCTGTTGATGGTTTTGTTCAAAAACGTGAATTTTTCGTGAATTGTTCGTGCTTCCATGTGTAAAACTGATGTTACGATACTGACGTCTCTTGGAAGAAACGGTTGAATTTTAGTCTAGTTGCAGTGAGCGATATCTGTTTCTGTTGAGTATTCAATTGGGTCCGAAATTTTATCCTTTTTGTAGAAATCTTAGCAGATAAGAAAGGAGACATATGTGTTTTCAAATCGCCGCCTATATGTTTGATTATACTTTTCGGTTAGCTAGTCGTCCAGTAACATGAGTCGTGTTGGAACTTAATTTGAGTTTAGAGTCGGACAGTTTTTCCCAAGAAAAAGTCGAGATATTAATTGTTCTATGATGGGAAGTTTAGTAACCAGGGGTATTCACGTGACCCGTTGTTTACTCTCAAGTAAAATGACAACCCTGATTAGACTAGTGATTTAGACATATCGCATTACCGATGATGGGAAACCTAGTAACCGGGGGTATTCGCGTGACCCGCTGTAGAGGGGGACTTAGTAACTAGAAGCATCCATGTGCCCCATGAGTGTCTTTTACGTCAAATGGTTCCCCGATACATGAGAATGGGAATCGACCCTAGGATCATCCTGATGAAATATCCCGAGAGCCGAAACCTAGTGGTTAACTCGAATCATATTATTGATCATACATAAGGGAATGCTGTCCTAAGAATAATTTTGATAATAAAACTCTTGAATTTTGCCACTAGACTGTGGGACTGGGCGAATTAGCTTGTTTAATCTAACCCTTCATATTGACGGTCGGTTAAATTCACGCTTGTTAATCTTTGAGCTTGATTTTCTTCATGAACGATTGATTAGGACTGAAATTGGTTACTTAATGGAATCAGTGTCCTGGATATGACTCGCTATTACGATACTTGTACTATTCTTTGAGATTTTCAGGGTAGTATTGATTAAGTTGAGCACTATGGACTTGCATGATTATTCACGATACATTTTGTTTGAAATTGAGTATTTTTGCTTGAGGACAAGCAAAGGCTCAAGTTTGGGGGTATTTGTTAGGCGTATTTTTATGCGCTTATTTATCATTATTTTATGTCCATCTTGAGCCTAATTCAGCATAAATGAGCTTTTAATGCACTATTCTTATATGTTTTGCAGGAAATCAGAGTCTGGAAGCCAAAACGATGAAATACGGGCGAAAACAGCAGTTTTTGGTCATGAGCCGCGGCACACGAAGACAACCAGCGATGCTGAGCACACTGTACTGTGAGCCGCGGCACAGCCCAAGTGAGCCGTGGCCCAGGAGGAAAAATGCGCCCAGGTATGGGCGCTGGGCGTTAAGGGGCCGCGGCACAGATTAAGTGAGCCGCGGCCCACCATGCGGTTTTGTTGAATGTGCCGCGTTTTTGGGCCGTTTTGAAGCCTGTTCTCGACCTAATTACACAGACGCGTTTTGGAGGCTTAGGATTGCTATAAATAAGCATTGAAGGGCTGAAGACAAAAGGGGGGGATCGGATCAGGAGGAAGATCATTAGCTAGGGCGAAGAGGAGGAGATTTGTGGGCGACGAAAAAACCACGGATTCCCTACGGTTTTTCTTAGTTTTTCTGCATCGTATTTTCTAGATCTATTTGAGTAGGATTTTGATTGTAGCCGATTTCATTACGGTTTGATTATTTGTTATTATTTCGATTAACTCGTTATTCTATTGAATTGGATTCTTGTTACTGTTCTTAATACTTTTTAATTGTCTGGCCAACAGTTAATTTGTTTTGAATGTCTTTATGGATTCGGGAGATAAAATTTAGGCATAGTTCTTGTGAGGCGAATTATAATTTTCATGAGATAGGGATATACTTATGGAATTGTGAAGCCTATTTATTGTGGGAATTCTTGAACTGTTTAGCTATTAATTATCTAATTCGAATAGGGATATTTAGAGTTAATAATTCGTAGTATTTTCTATCGATCTTGGGAAAGGCTTTAGAATAATTTAGGAATTCCTGGATTACAATCAATTGAATAAAAGTGAATTGAATTAAATGAATATCATTCCTGATTGTTTGAGGTGAAAATAATAATCCTACACCCTTATTAGTATTATTATTATTAGTAGTACTATTATTTATTTACGGCAATTAGTTTAGATATAAACTCTATTTAATTGTTCTTCAAATAAAATTGTGAGTCGACTATATTTTGGTACTTAGTGAAATCAGTCCTCGTGGGAACGATACTTTACTTATCACTTTATTACTTGTTGACACCGTGCACTTGCGGCATATTGTGAGGGATTTTCCCACAACAGTGGTTGCGAATTGGAATATATTGCCTTCGTGCTATGTTATACAAAATCCCTCTTCCCTTGTTAAGGTTGTATGCTCGAATGTGTATTCATTTGATGAATGAGCAAATTTTGTGTTTGTAATGTTTATTGACCCATTTGTAAGGAGGTGGTATTATTCGGCATTGTTCGAGAAGTATATCTCCTCGTGGAACATGATCATTTGTAAGTGATGTTCTACCGGGTAGGGTTCGTTGAGACCTCTGGTGTAATACCCGATTGTAATTCAGTCGTTATCATTCAGTAATTTCATTCGGTGATTCTCACTCAGTGGATTTTCACTCATTAATAATCATTCATCAATCATGTTCTTTCATCCTTGTTCACCGTTCAGAATAACTTCGAGATGTGTATCGTTATTGTTCATTGTTTCAACTTTCCACACATGAGTTCGACTTTGTTAGATCACCATTAAATTTTGGAAACTCCAAAAATTCTGAATCTTTGCAATATTATAGAGCACGAGTTAGCTTTCCAATGGTTCAAATGGTGAGTCAATCAGAGTCCGGACGAGAGAGTTATGGTCGAAATAGCTCAGGCACTCATTTTTCAGTTTTTGGCCGAGCAGCCTGTACCGGGTGCCGCGGCACATGCCGGCAGGGTCGCGGCACACTGCCGAGTCAGTGCCGCGGCACATGCCGGAAGGGCCGCGGCACACTCATATTGCATTGATCGGCCAAAACCATCTGTACCGGGTGCCGCGGCACATGCCGGTAGGGCCGCGGCACACTGCCGAGTCAGTGCCGCGGCACAGGCCTGCAGGGCCGCGGCACACTGCCAACCACTGGGCGCAATTTTGGCCCTGTGCCGCGGCACACTTCGGCTGAGCCGCGGCACACGGGGCAGTCAACCCCTATAATTTTGTTTTTTGAGCATTTCAGCTCATTCCTTCCTTTTCTTCCACCTTCATACGAGAGAGAGGCTTGAGGGAGAGAATTCTCTTCACCTATCACTTGAGTGTGGTTTTTAATCATTTTCATTCGGTTGTGAAGCTCGGATCATCGATCTATCGCGTGTTCTTCGAATCATAGTGCTTGGATCTTCAAAGGTAACTTTCATCAAACCTCTTGGATTTTCGATTTGTGTTGAGATATGATGTTTCGGATGTTAAAATCATGTTGTATGAATTGATATACGCATGATTATGGATATATTTGATTATTCATTGGATTATTGAAGGATTATTCAAGAACACTTTGAATATTGTGTTGGATTTGGGGTTTTTCGATTAATTATTGTTGAAATAACGATTTTGGATATTCATAATGGATTATTGATCGTATTGGAGATGTTTTGTTGGTTTGAAACACTTCTTGAGGAATTGATGTTGGTATTTTTGAAGTTTGGTTATAAACAATCGAAGTTAGCCACAAAGTGTTCGATATAATGCCCCAATGAACTTGGTTTATTCGTATCGACGTTTTGAGTTCGTTATACTCGTGTTTGATTCGTGTATTGAACGGATTGTTGGTTATTGTATTTATTCAAGGTTGTTCGAGCGACCGGTATCTCGATTAGGACGTTGTTCGTGGAAGGATAATTATCACCGGTGTTGTGTAAGTTAACTCTTACTCGGTTAAAAGGATACTCATTCCTTTTGTTGTTGATTGCTCATAATCATAACTCATTCATCATGGTATTATTCATATTGAGACTTGTAATTGTCGAATAATCATTTCATTCACGAGGAACGACGGTTCCAAATCATTTCATTGGGTTATCAATCAAGTCACTATTATTTTCATCTGGGTGAGTCATCTTGGCCTTGTCGAATTATTATTCATTGATGTTCATTGTGGTCATTCTCGTTCATATGACCTTCTGGGTTCATATTGCGTGGCCGGGTGTGGCTGTGTGGAATTTTTAGTCGGGCACATGATGGTCATGTATTGGGTTCACCGATATATTGGACCGTGCACACGGTAACGCTTACCTCCGTGAGACTAATTAGGTACAAGGACGGGTGTGTCCGGTCATTCGTCTTGTACACTTGCACAGAACATTACGGGCGTACTATGATACTCCTCTTCAGCGTAATTCATAACTAAGGATATTTCATAACTTCAGTTAATTCATGATTGTGTTATTTCAATCCTTGAGGATTGTTGTTATGTTTAAATGACCCCGTTGGGGGATTTTGTTTTCAGGTCACGGCAAGGCAAAGGCACGGGAAGAGCATGCTGACGGTGAGGAGTCCCAGTGATACTAGTAGGGGGCCCCAGTCATTTCGTTTGTTTCAGTCATTTCAGTCATTTCGGTTATTCCGTCATTTGTATTTTCCGCTGCAAATTCCATTTGAGATATTTAATTGTTCAGGGTGGTGTATTTTATCTCCATATAAAATATACTAGTATTCGGTTTAGTCCTGGTGTGTTGTACTTAAACTCCTCATCGGAGTACTTGGTAATATAATGTGGTTCGGTACTACAATTATATTATTTAATTCATCATTTTCATTTGCCTGGTGGGTCCCAGTCGGGGATTCACGGCACTTTAATATCCGCCTAGTTTGGAGTGTTACAGAGTTGGTATCAGAGCGTGGTTTTGAATACTACCCTCCAAGTCATGTCTCATTTGAAATCATCGTCATCGGACTAGTATCAGTGGACCTTCGCGTCACGTGTGACCTGTGCAAATGCCGAGCCAATCAGACCAAGAACTGTAAGATTTCTAACGCCATGGTATAATTCTGGCAATATTCATTCATTTATAATTCATCATTTAACAATCCTCAATCATCATTTTCATTTTGACCAGGATGGTCATGTTAGCTCGTTAATCACCCAATTCATTTCATTACTCGGCTGTTGATCAGGAAGATCATATCATTAATCTTGTTAAAATGTACAAGATAATCATTTCAATAATTTCATTAGATAATCTGGTCACCTCAGTTAATCATTCATATAATCATTGTGTTAGAACGTGTATGCTCATTTTCATCATTTAATGACGTAATCATAACGTGATATTCATGCGGGAGATTTAATCATCATGTGACTTTCCTACTTCAGTATGGAGAGGGCAAGAAGAGGACGTGGAGGACGAGGCCGTGGAGCGGGCCGAATCCCGAGAGCTCGTGTGAATACACGTGCAAACGTGAGAAATAATGCTAATTCATCGAGCAGCGACCCTGCCACTCATTCACCTGGACGCGATCATTCACTAATGGGGAGTCGCAGGACACGACTACCAAGGTGTCCGGGTTGACCCACTCGCTTTTATGCAGGGCATGATGGCCCAAATGACTCAGATGGCACAGCTGATGGAGACGATGCATAACTCCGTCAATCAAAATCAGCAGGCTCCTCCGCCGCCACCTCAGAGGCAAGAGAGGAATGTGAGCAATATCATCGGCGACATCTCTCGCCAGAGGCCACCTACTTTTGAGGGCTCGTCTGAGCCGGCGGATATTATTCATTGGCTCGAGCATTTCGAGAAGTTGTTTGCTATGGTAGAGTGTCCCGAAAGACACAAAGTTTCTGTTGCGTCTTACTACCTGGGTAAGAGCGCACATTCTTGGTGGTTGTCGTTGAAGCCCACCGAAGGATCATGTACTTGGGATCAGTTCAAAACTCTCATGATGGAGAGGTATTATCCGGCCATGCTCAGAGAGGCCAAACTGTCAGAATTACTCACCCCCGACCCCTCAGCAGACGAGGATGTTCTCGCCATTGCCGAGAAATTTCAGGAACTTCTTCCTTTCGCCTCATCCATCATCCATTCAGAGGCGGATAAAATCAAGTATTTCAGCAAGAGGCTGAAACCCCGTATGAGACTTCAGTTGCTTAATCATAATTGCACCACATTGGCCGAATCAGTCTGACGGCAGCATTCATTGAGAAAGCTCTCACCTATGAGCTTACTGCTAAGGAGATTGCTAAGCAGCAACCTTCATCTTCTGGCAAGAAGTCCAAGAACCGTAATCAATCTGACGGCAGTCAGGCCACTTTCAAGAAACCGCGTGCGGGCTCTGCTTTTTCTGAGCGACCCCCTGTGACGTCTAAACCCGTGGAATCTCAATCTCGAGTGGCCAGTTCGGCCATCACCTGTTTTAACTGTTGGGATCTTGGTAATCTCAGTACCAATTGTCCGAGACAGACTATCCCGTGTCATAATTGTGGGATTGCTGGGCATAAGGCCCGTTTTTGCCATAGGGACTCCAAACCTGCTCAGACGTCATCTCAGGCCCCTAAGCGCCACTGCTCGTAACTGTGCCACTCAATCAGCGTCGTATAAAATGACAGGAGCGACTAAAGGTGGAGCCTATAGCCAGCAGACGGGAGCATCCGGTGCCAGGACTAGCAAGCCCCGGATATATGAGATGAAGAAGACCGATGATCTAGAGGCCCGAATGATCTCAGGTACACTCGATATTCTATCTCAACCTGTGTGTACCCTTTTTGATACTGGTGCATCGCATTCATTCATTTCCGAGTCATGATTGAGTAGACTACGTCTGGGTAGTGCTACTAGTTGTGAGCCTTATGTCATTGGTCTACCTGATGGTAGACGAATTATCGGAAATCGTGAGATTCAGAATTGCCCGATCTGGCCATGGTCGTATGGCGGCCGGACCTAATCGTAGTAGATTTGCCGAGGGACGACGTCATCTTGGGTATTGATTGGATGGATCGTCATGATGCCATCATTAGTGTCCGTAAGCGTATGATCACTAACATTTCAGACGATGGGGTTGAATGTGTGTTTCAGGGAGGTAATCCCGGCTGTTCTGGTAAAATCATTAATTTGATGAAAGCAGTGAGATTACTCAATCAGGGGTGCGTTGGTTATTGGTGTTATATGACCAAAACCGAGAAATCATCAATAATGTTGACGGATATTCCGGTAGTGAGGGAGTATGCCGACGTTTTTCCAGACGAGTTACCTGGTTTGCCCCCACAGAGAGATGTGGAATTCAGAATTGAGTTGGAGCCCGGTACGTCCCCGATATCGAAGGCACCGTACCGGATGGCCCCGACCGAAATGAGAGAGTTGAAGAATCAACTTGAGGAATTGTTCGAGAATGGTTATATCCGACCGAGTGCGTCCCCGTGGGGAGCACCAGTGTTGTTTGTCAAGAAGAAGGATGGTTCATTCCGCTTATGTATTGATTATCGGGAGTTGAACAGGGTGACGATCAAGAATAAGTATCATTTACCCCGTATCGATGATCTTTTGGATCAACTTCAGGGAGCTTCAGTATTTTCCAAGATCGACTTAAGATCTGGATATCATCAGTTGCGGATTCGAGAGTCGGATATCGCGAGGACGGCGTTTCGAACACGCTATGGTCATTATGAGTTCGTAGTTATGCCGTTCGGGCTAACTAATGCACCTGCGGTGTTCATGGAGCTAATGAATCGGGTTTTCATCGACTTTTTGGATCAGTTTGTTGTTGTCTTCATCGATGATATTTTGATTTATTCTCGTAACCGAGAGGAACACGAAGTTCATCTTCATCAGGTTCTTGACGTGTTAAGACGAGAGCAACTTTATGGAAAGTTTTCCAAATGTGAGTTCTGGATGTCCGAAGTGACTTTTCTCGGGCATGTAATTTCATCAGATGGAGTGCGTGTTGATCCTCAGAAGACGGAGGCTATCCAGGATTGGTTACCTCCGAAGAATGTTAAGGAAGTCCGAAGCTTTCTTGGATTAGCCGGTTATTATCGGCGGTTTGTGGAAGGATTTTCTAAAATTGCTCAACCATTGATGAACCTTTTGCGAAAGGATAAGAAATACACGTGGTCTGACGCGTGTCAACGGAGTTTTGAGGAACTCAAGAGCCGGTTAATGTCAGCACCTGTACGTTCCTTGCCGCAAGGGACGGAGGAATTTGTGGTTTATAGTGATGCGTCCAGACAGGGTCTCGGATGTGTACTCATGCAGAATGGGAAGGTTATTGCTTATGCTTCACGGCAATTGAGACCTTACGAGGTTAATTATCCGACTCACGACCTGGAGCTAGTAGCCGTGGTGTTCGCATTGAAGATTTGGCGTCATTATCTTTATGGCATTACTTGTCAGATATTCACCGATCATAAGAGTTTAAAGTATATATTTACTCAGAAGGAGTTAAATATGCGACAGAGACGGTGGTTGGAACTAATCAAAGATTATGATATTGAAATCCTTTACCACCCGGGGAAGGCGAACGTTGTCGCCGACGCCTTGATTCGTAAGTCCATTCAGGAGTAGATGCTCGCTCGTTTAACAATTCAGAAGGAGCTCCAACAGGAATTCCTTAGACCCGAGATCGAGGTCTGGCTTCAGCGAGTCCAGGGACAACTTTGTATGTTAGAGATTTCATCATCTCTTGAGGATGCAATCAGGTAGAATCAGGGTTCAGACCCAGCATTGTTGCGCATCCGTGAGGATGTGGCTCAGGGGAAAGCCCCTGGATTCGTGATCCACGAGGTTGGACTTTTGAGATTTAAGAATCGGTTGTGTGTACCGGCGATGGATGAGTTGAAAAACTCAATTTTAAGAGAAGCTCATGCTACCCCTTATTCTGTTCACCCGGGGTCTAGCAAGATGTATAAAGATTTGAAACAAAATTACTGGTGGAGTTATATGAAGCGAGAAGTCGCGGAATTTTTTTCGAGATGCTTAACCTGCCAGCAAGTGAAGATAGAACATCAGCGACCGGCGGGTATGCTGAAACCTCTCCCTATTCCCGAGTGGAAGTGGGAAGACATTTCTATGGATTTCATCACGAGTTTGCCGATGAGTCGTCGTGGCATGAATGCGATCTGGGTGATTTTGGACCGCCTAACTAAATCAGCTCATTTCCTTGAGATTAAGGATACTTGGGGTCCCGAGAGACTTGCCCAGCTGTTCATCAAAGAGATAGTGAGACTGCACGGTACTCCTAAAAGTATCGTTTCCGATCGTGACGGACGGTTTGTGTCGCATTTTTGGAAATCAGTTCATCGCGCTATGGGAACTCAGCTTAATCTCAGTACCGCTTTTCATCCTCAGTCCGACGGACAATAAGAGAGAACCATTCAGACATTAGAGGACATGTTGAGGGCATGTGTCCTCGATTGGAAAGACGATTGGGAAGGCCAACTACCATTGATCGAATTCACGTATAATAACAGTTGGCATGCTTCGATTAAGATGGCACCTTACGAGGCCTTGTACGGTTGTCGTTGTCGATCTCCCTTGTGGTGGGACGAATTATCGGAATCAATCGGCACCGAGCCCGATATGCTTATAGCCGCCCGTGAGAAGGTAGCTTTGATCAGGAGTCGTTTGTTAACCTCTCAGAGTCGACAGAAATCTTATGCAGACAATCGTCGTCGACCACAAGAGTTCGAGACGGGTGACCACGTTTTGGTCAAAGTATCCCCGAGTTGAGGTATTTTCCGTTTCGGAGAACGGGGAAAGTTGAATCCGAGATTTATTGGACCGTTTGAGATCTTGGAACGAGTAGGCGAGCTAGCTTATCATTTAGCCTTACCTCCGGCATTGAGCCGAATTCATAATGTGTTTCACGTCTCTCAGTTACGGAAGTACGTTGCCGACCCGAGTCACATACTTCAGTTCGACGAAATCGAGATCGCTGATGATCATTCATATGAGGAGCGTCCCATACGAGTCTTAGAGCGGCGAATCAAACAGTTGAGGAATAAGTCGATTCTGTTGGTCAAGATTCAGTGGTCTAGACACGGAGTCGAAGAAGCTACTTGGGAAACCGAGGACAGTATGCGGGAGAGTTATCCCGTTTTGTTTGACCCTTAGTTTCGGGGACGAAACTCTTTTAAGGGGCGGTGTATGTAATACCCGGTTGTAATTCAGTCATTATCATTCAGTAATTTCATTCGGTGATTGTCACTCAGTGGATTTTCACTCATTAATAATCATTCATCAATCATGTTCATTCATCCGTGTTCACCGTTCAGAATAACTTCGAGTTGTGTATCGTTATTGTTCATTGTTTCAACTTTCCACATATGAGTTCGACTTTGTTAGATCACCATTAAATTTTGGAAACTCCAAAAATTCTGAATCTTTGCAATATTATAGAGCATCGAGTTAGCTTTCCAATGGTTTAAACGGTGAGTCAATCGGTGTAACGCCCTGGCTTTCTTAATTAAAAAAGAACGTTACACAGCTCAATTTTTTTTTTCTTAAATTTTTTTTTTTATATAAATTCGGAGTATTTGCGGAAGCATTTTAGTCAGTAAATCTTCAATAAAACTCGTTTATTCAACCATCAGTACAGTTTTACAAAAACATGGGAAATCAAATATTCGGACATGGTCCGTTGAAATTTATATTCGTCGAAAAACATCAAGTGTTTCGTAAAAATAATAATAATTACGGCGACAACATCTTTGATTATTTAGAACTTCATCGTGTTGGGAGTATGTATTCATCTTCTGCTTGTCCCGTTCGTCGATTCCTTAGCCTGAAAAACATAATCGATGAGGTGTGAGTACGCGAGCATACTCAGTGAGATTAAACCCTTATAAATCGTCAAAATCATGTTGTGTAATGCACATAAAACATTCTTATCTGTGTGAGACTCTGTTGTGTCAAGATTTAACACCTTCCGACCGGCGGTCGCCTCCGAGGCCGAGCGACTTGCTGCCCGGCGGCCGGGTCGATTCGCGATCGGCAAGAATCGGCCGAGCCTTAGCCCAATGGACAAGTTACATCGACCGATCAAGGCCCCAGGACTGATCCAGATGCCGAGCGATCGACCTCAAGACGATCGCCTCTCAGTACTCGGCGATCGACCCCTGGCGACCTACGAACGGACGATCTCCTCTCGGCATCTTGCCGACCTGCCCTTGGTGACCGACCATTGGCGACCTCCATCCACTGGCCGATGACGGCCTCGGATGATCGCCGAGGGCGACCGCTCATGTCGATCACCACCGATGGACATCCAGTCGGCAAAGGCCGAGCACCAGGATCGCACCATGTGCAAAGGCCGGGACAAGATCCGCGAATCCCAGGCCATTGACCACAATCTGACAGATTCCCTCCACCAGCCGACAGGCCGCCGAAAGCTTGTCAGTAGGGCCACATGTTGACTGACTCCGGACACGTGATGGCTCCTTATTGGACCGCCCAAAGCTGTGGCAGCCTCTTCCTTGGACTTTAGCCCGACAGCCAGCATCTTATTTGGACTTTAGCCCGACAGCCCAGGAGATCGGCACATTATTATATTGGCCGGCAGGCGGTCGGCAGATTATTTTAATGGCCGGCAGGCGATCGGCCACTACAGGACAGGACCCGGCTGCCCCTATATAAGCAAGGCACCCTGCACTTGGACACTTCTTCTGCAACCTCACGATTTGAGCACACAATACAGGAACAATATACAGCACTTGGCTAACATCCAACTCTTGGCAACGGCTTTCTTTCGGTCTTACTTCTCCCGGCCTTTTCTCCTCGAGCAGATTATCGGCGGGACGAAGAACACCACGCTTCGCTCAAGAGCCGGATTAACAAAGTCTTTTTACACTCATTGTATTTAGATTTCTCTCGTTAATACTTGTATCCACGAATATTTGTATTAATAACATCTCGCGAGAGCATTCAAGCCCGGGCCTAACAAACCCGGCAAATCTTGTATTATTTATCTTCTCTCGGAAGTGCTCCCGCAATTGTTGTTTGTTGTCCATCTTCCAGCAGTATTAATCTTCGGATAAATATTTTGGGCAACAACAATTGGCGCTAGAAGGAGGGCCCTCCAACCCTCGATTTTTTATACCTACCGTCCCGAAGAACACTCACTGTTCTCGGGGCAGATATTTGAAGTGACACTCACTGCACTTCAAAAGAAATCCTTCAGAAAACATGTCTTCCGCATCCGCGTCGAAGAAAGCCGCTGGCCAGCCGGCCAGACCCGGATTCCGTCGTCAGCGCGGCCGATGGTGGAAGGTAGCCGCCGCGGCCGGAGGCGCTCGACCACGTCCCGGGAAGGCGGCCCGAGCCTCGCGCTCGATCGGTTCCGAACCAAGGAACAGATCGAAGGGGCCCTGGCCGTCCTTCAGGAGCGACAGAGTGCTCTCGACGCGCCTCCAGCTACCGCCCCCCCGGTCTCTCGCCGGAAGATCAAGCGGAAGCTTAAGGCACTACTGGCCGAGCAAGCGCCAGGAGGCTCTCGCCCGCAAGAAGAGGCGCTCGCGGCCTGGGCACGTCGTCTTCGATCGCACAGGCGCGACCCGACACAGCGGCCGGGCGGTCCGGCCCGGCTACGAGACGACGGAGTTGGTGTCCGTCACCGGGAGCTCGGCCTACCCGGCTCCCACAAGGCGATCCAGCCGCTGCTCCGCCGCCAAATTCTCGAGGTCGGCGGCGGGGTCGGAGGTCGGTACACGATCGCCTCGGCCCCGCTCCCAAAGCCGATCCGCATAGCGGTAGGCCGCGGCGATCGCCGCAATGCAACGTCAGATCGACGACATGAAGGCGCTCCTGCAATCCGGGGCAGGCGCCCTGAGGACGATCGCCCCGCCGAGCGAGCCGCTCGCGATCGACATCGAGCTCGCCCCGGTGCAGCACACGATCGCCCCTCCTAAAACACCCGTGTACCATGGGCGATCGGACCCCCAAATACACCTGAGCAGGTTCAACATCTACATGACCGGGTGTGGGGCATCGGACGCGACCCGGTGCCGAATGTTCCCTCTAACGCTGGACGACCTCGCCCACCGGTGGTACACCTCATTGCCACCTCGGTCCATTGGCTCCTTTAACGAGCTGGCACACGTCTTCACAGAATACTTCGCCACCAGGGTCGCCCGGCCAGAAGGTCGCCATCGCATGATGCAAATCAGGCAAGGAGAAGAAGAATCCGACTCGGACTACATCGACCGGGTAGACGTGATCATCCTCAACGGCGAACCCGTAAGCGATGAGACCGCCCTCTACGCGGTCCTAGGAGGTTTTCAGGGTTTCTCGCCTATGTTCAGGCATCTCACGAAGACCCTGCCGACGACCTACGCAGCCTTCCGGGCTAGAGCCGCAGATTTCCTGTCCAGGCAAAGGCTTCTTCTCAGCCTAGGAGTAGATCGGTCGGCGCCCGTACGACGACCTCCAGTCTTCCAGCCCGATCGCTACTATCCAGAAGAGCCGGAGGACTCGCTCACCGCCTACAGTCCAACCTTCTTAAATAAGGGACTGGCTCCCGCCGATCGCCGATATCCGACCTACGAATAAAGCGATCGGCTGCCGAGCGGCGATCGCCAGTCATCCGGCCAGATCGCAACATCATCAGCAACCCGGTGGACACGATCGCCACCTACAGTCCAGCATATAACATGACGGACTAAGGCATAAGATCGCCTCCACCGCACATCATAAAGCCATGGCCCTGGCAGTCGATGGAACCGGCTGCTTCGGTCATGCAAGGTCCCTTTCGGCCGAGATCGCCCGCCTTCGTTTAAATACGAGGCCAGCGTAGTCGGAGGGCCCTCCAACATTAATCAGTGGACTCATTCCACAACCCCGTCTCAACGTACACCGTCGAGGTCGTCCATCTCCATGGCTGGCCGAGGTGGAAGCAGAGCTAACAAGCCGCGGGCGTGGAGTTGATTCATCCGACGCTGCCCCGCGCAAGGACTCCTCTAGACCGAGACCGCACGCCTTTCGTTTAAAAACAAGGCGAGGCGCAGCCTAACAGAGGACCCTCATAATAAAGTGAGCCACGAGGCACTCATTGTCTTTGTGCACCAAGACACGGTCATGGGGTCGGTCCATCGATCTCCGCGACTGTGCACGATTCCTCAGGCAAGCGAAACCACCAAGTTTCCATGGGGGATCGGCCAATGTTGTTTTTTGCAGGTACAAGACCGAAAGATAGCTAAGCCAATCGACCATGATAGCCCAAGTCCAAGTCCTAAGTCAGCTCAGATCGCCCGTCCTCATCCATACACGATCACCAGCAAGAACCACCTCGCCCCATGTCTTCAACATAGGAGCAAGCTGGGGGGCAATTGTTGTGTCAAGATTTAACACCTTCCGACCGGCGGTCGCCTCCGAGGCCGAGCGACCGACTTACTGCCGAGCGGCCAAGTCAGTTCTGCCGATCAGCAACCTGGCGACCGAGCCTTAGCCCAGCGGACAAGTTACATCGACCGACCGAAGGCCCCAGGACCAGTCCCGATGCCGAGCGATCGACCTCAAGACGATCGCCTCTCAGTACTCGGCGATCGACCCCTGGCGACCTACGAACGGACGATCTCCTCTCGGCATCTTGCCGACCTGCCCTTGGTGACCGACCATTGGCGACCTCCATCCACTGGCCGATGACGGCCTCGGATGATCAGCCAGGGACGACCGCTCATGTCGATCACCACCGATGGACATCCAGTCGGCAAAGGCCGAGCACCAGGACTGGCACCATGTGCAAAGGCCGGGACAAGATCCGCGAATCCCGGGCCATTGACCACAATCGGCAGATTCCCTCCACCGGCCGACAAAGCCGCAAAGCTTGTCGGTAGGGCCACATGTTGGCCCGACACCGACACGTGATGGCTCCTTATTGGACCGCCCAAAGCCGTGGCACCTCTTCCTTGGACTTTAGCCCGACAACAAGATCTTATTTGGACTTTAGCCCGACAGCCCAGAGATCGGCACATTATTATATTGGCCGGCAGCGGTCGGCAGATTATTTTAATGGCCGGCAGCGATCGGCCACTACAGATGTGACCCGCCGCCTATATAAGCAAGGCACCCTGCACTTGGACACTTCTTCTGCAACCTCACGATTTGAGCACACAATACAGGAACAATATACAGCACTTGGCTAACATCCAACTCTTGGCAACGGCTTTCTTTCGGTCTTACTTCTCCCGGCCTTTTCTCCTCGAGCAGATTATCGGCGGGACGAAGAACACCACGCTTCGCTCAAGAGCCGGATTAACAGAGTCTTTTTACACTCATTGTATTTAGATTTCTCTCGTTAATACTTGTATCCACGAATATTTGTATTAATAACATCTCGCGAGAGCATTCAAGCCCGGGCCTAACAAACCCGGCAAATCTTGTATTATTTATCTTCTCTCGGAAGTGCTCCCGCAATTGTTGTTTGTTGTCCGTCTTCCAGCAGTATTAATCTTCGGATAAATATTTTGGGCAACAACAGACTCGTCTCGGATTTCTTTCATTCTTTCGACCCCTCTCGGGTCGTCATGTTACACGACACAACGATGACCGTAACATATTAAAACAGTATAACCTCACATCGTTTGCTGAAATCTTGAAATATCTTCCTTTGAATTTGGCTCGGTTGTCCTTCTTGGATCCCGGATACGCTTCTCCTAGCACTTGAAAATACTTTTTCATATTTCCGGTCATAAATTCTTGATGTAAAATCCGAAATCTCTTTGAGGACTTTTATCAAACACCTTTGAAAAACTGTCAGATTTGAGCTATCTGATTGATCGTGATTTTTGTGGCTTTTATAAATTTTGGAAGGAAAATATGTCTCGGGCGTTTTAAAGTAGAGGTTCACAGCTTCAAAATGATATATGATATGTACAAAAACACGTCAGGGAACATATATAAATAAGGGCTCAAAGTCGGTTGAAAATCAACCTTACCCGGACAGCTGGAAGCCTTATCCGGACAGTGGCGAAGCTTCGTCGGTCGTGGATCGACCTTATCCGGACATTTGGACAACCTTATCCGGATAGTGGTCGAGAAGCTTCGCCGGTCGTGACCGACCTTATCCCGACAATTTGGACACTTTATCCGGATAGTGGCCTAGAAGCTTCACCGGCCATGACCGTGATTGTCGATCGGCGTGTCCGGCGGTGACCGCAGATGTCCGTCAACTTGGCTCGGCCGTTTCGACCCCTTCCCGATGTCCAAATTCGATTTTCCGAATCGTTCCGACTCGTGAGTTAAATATTCGATATGCTCGGACGGATTTTCGATAATCTTAAAATAATAATTTAATATTATTTTTGCGGTATAAGTGTTACGTAATGAAATTTTATCGTATCAAAATCGTTGAACTTTTCAAATCACTTTGAAATTCTAAAAATGATCCTTATAATTTATTTTGAAATATTTTCTTTTAAATCTTTCATTTTATGCTAGGAACGTATCGGTCCAAGTATCGGACAACCCGTAAATATTAAAAAATCAAAATCTATGATCGTTAGCATTTAAATAAGTATTGGGCGTTACAATCCTCCCTCCTTTAAAAATTTCGTCCTCGAAATTGAGCTCAGAAAGAACTTTGAAAATCAGATCAAACTTTGTATGAGTATTTTCATCAATAACTTTAAAAATATTGTGTCAAAGAAAATCACTTTGAAACCTTTCTTTGAAATCATATTTTGTCCCTTTCTTGACAACATTTAAACTTTCACATATCCTTTCAAATCTTTTGCCGACACAATCATTCTATACTCATACCATAATTTTTAAGTTCTCATAAAAGAGTAAATACTTGAAAAAAATACCACGTAGTCGACGTTGGGCGCGGCGATGAACCACATATTCTCCCGAAAATATAATCATGCCGTAATTATTCGTTATACTTTCAAAAATGAGAAAGTTTTGAAATATCTTGTTTTGTATAAGTAAACCTTTTAAACCTCCTTATCAGTATAGTCCCATACCTATACAGTCTTGGAATACCTCTCGTTACGGTAAGAATTCGGTTCATCATGTCCCCCTCCGCCTTGAAGCCTTGTCAGGAGCCGCTCATTGTCCGTGCCTTTTTTCTTATTGCACCGGCGATCACTCCCCTTTCTCGGAGCCGCTCATTGTCCGTGCCCTTTTGTATTGCACCGGCGATCACTCCCCGCCCTCGTCGGCCCCGGGTGTCACATGTTCACCAGCTTCCGCTTGGTTCATCCCCAAATCTCACCGTACTGAGAGAGGCCTGGCTCCGATACCATTCTGTAACGCCCTGGCTTTCTTAATTAAAAAAGAACGTTACACAGCTCAATTTTTTTTTTCTTAAATTTTTTTTTTATATAAATTCGGAGTATTTGCGGAAGCATTTTAGTCAGTAAATCTTCAATAAAACTCGTTTATTCAACCATCGATCTGATTTACAAAAACATGGGAAATCAAATATTCGGACATGGTCCGTTGAAATTTATATTCGTCGAAAAACATCAAGTGTTTCGTAAAAATAATAATAATTACGGCGACAACATCTTTGATTATTTAGAACTTCATCGTGTTGGGAGTATGTATTCATCTTCTGCTTGTCCCGTTCGTCGATTCCTTAGCCTGAAAAACATAATCGATGAGGTGTGAGTACGCGAGCATACTCAGTGAGATTAAACCCTTATAAATCGTCAAAATCATGTTGTGTAATGCACATAAAACATTCTTATCTGTGTGAGACTCGTCTCGGATTTCTTTCATTCTTTCGACCCCTCTCGGGTCGTCATGTTACACGACACAACGATGACCGTAACATATTAAAACAGTATAACCTCACCTCGTTTGCTGAAATCTTGAAATATCTTCCTTTGAATTTGGCTCGGTTGTCCTTCTTGGATCCCGGATACGCTTCTCCTAGCACTTGAAAATACTTTTTCATATTTCCGGTCATAAATTCTTGATGTAAAATCTGAAATCTCTTTGAGGACTTTTATCAAACACCTTTGAAAAACTGTCAGATTTGAGCTATCTGATTGATCGGGATTTTTGTGGCTTTTATAAATTTTGGAAGGAAAATATGTTTCGGGCGTTTTAAAGTAGAGGTTCACAGCTTCAAAATGATATATGATATGTACAAAAACACGTCCGGTAACATATATAAATAAGGGCTCAAAGTCGGTTGAAAATCAACCTTACCCGGACAGCTGGAAGCCTTATCCGGACAGCTGGCCGAGAAGCTTCTGTCGGTCGTGACCGACCTTATCCGGACAGCTGGACAGCCTTATCCGGATAGTGGTCGAGAAGCTTCTGTCGGTCGTGACCGACCTTATCCGGACAGCTGGACAGCCTTATCCGGATAGTGGCCTAGAAGCTTCTGTCGGCCATGACCGGCAGTTGTCAGTCGGCGTGTCCGGCGGTGACCGGCAGATGTCCGTCAACTTGGCTCGGCCGGTTCGACCCCTTCCCGATGTCCAAATTCGATTTTCCGACCTGTTCCGGACTCGTCGGAGTTAAATCTTCGATATGCTCGGAACGGATTTTCGATAATCTTAAAATAATAATTTAATATTATTTTTGCAGTATAAGTGTTCTGTAATGAAATTTTATCGTATCAAAATCGTCGGAACTTTTCGAAATCACTTTCAGAAATTCTAAAAATGATCCTTATAATTTATTTTGAAATATTTTCTTTTTAAATCTTTCATTTTATGCTAGGAACGTATCGGTCCAAGTATCGGACAACCTGTAAATATTAAAAAAATCAAAATCTATGATCGTTAGCATTTAAATAAGTATTGGGGCGTTACAATCGGAGTCCGGACGAGAGAGTTATGGTCGAAATAGCTCAGGCACTCATTTTTCAGTTTTTGGCCGAGCAGCCTGTACCGGGTGCCGCGGCACTGTAACACCCCCAATCCACTCAGGGATATTACACGCCGTAGACCCTCTCCTCGAGGATCTACCAGGCTGATAACTAAAATCAAACATCTAAACATCGCCTTTAAGGCTAAAATGACTCAGTAGACCGACTTGGTCTTTCAATAATAACATACAACTCATTCCCAAACACATACCCACGCAGGGGTCAAAATAAAATAAACTCCCGTACAACGGGGAAAAGATACCGCAGCGGAAAAGAAAATACAACTGGACCAATACGACATCAACGGAACCTCGTGTGATTAGTATCGTTCATCTTTCATCATCCTTCGTGCCGACCCTGTGCTATGCTCCAAAACTCGAATGCAAAATAGACATCCACCCCGAATACTCGGGGTTAGCAAACTCCACTGTTTTGCTAGTGCAAGTACAAGTGCAAAATACGAGCCATACAATACAAGTACAAAGAACAAAAATAATCGAAATCCTCAAAGGTTCAAACGTAAGGAAAAGTACTTCCCGAGGCAAGAGTTTGGGTAAACATTTCCAAAATCAAAGATCGCAAATAAGGGAAACAATTTACAAAACAGTTTAAAATGCCGTCGAGAGTTTTAATAGAAAACAATTTAGTATTATAATATCCTTCTCTTTCCAAAATCAATAGGGTCACAAACCCAAATGTTTTGTTTTCGCAAATAGGAAACCACCAATAATTTACAGGTCAAAGCCCAACATCACGTGTCCTCAACGGACGAAAAATCAACGGAACATAATCTCGCACGCGCATCGCCTAGGACCGGACGATACCACCGACATCCCACTCGAGGCCTCGAAGGACCCTCCCGAAGCGCTAGCGAAACAAATCACACACATCTCACGGTTGGATCAATCGCTTGTTGCATCCTCGCCACATGATCACATGCCATGTGCCACCGTAGATTATCTCGAGCTCCCACGGTTGGATCAATCACTTGTTGCATCCTCGCCACATGATCACATGCCATGTGCCACCGTAGATTATCTCGAGCTCCCAGTTGGATCAATCACTTGTTGCATCCTCGCCACATGATCACATGCCATGTGCCACCGTAGACCTTCAACCATATCCACACATTCACACAAATAACATATCACATCAAGGATATTCAAACAATTCGCTGAGGCATCAAACACTTAGCAAAACACCACGTCAATCCACAACGCACCGAAATGACATAATATACGTCCACACACAATACTAAGTGCAACATGAACACCAAGCATATACATAGAATTCACATGGTTATTCTCGAACCACACCAATCACAAATCACACACGGTTTTGAAAGAGGCCTTTAACGAGGCTAACCAAATCTTTTGAAAACTCATTTCAAACAAACAAACAAACCAAGACGATCACCAATCATCATATCCGCGAAACAAGAAAAGTATGGACAAGGTACTTGCCTCGAAATCGCACGCAAGTATTCCGAACACGGCTCAACCGGAAAGCTTCAAACGCCCGATGTTTTCGAAAAGGAAAACGACAACGAACGGAAGAGTTCAACTTGGTTTCTTCGCAAGAAACTCGACCCTAACAACTTATAATCCATAAATCAACCCTCATACGAGGAAGGATAATCGTAGAACGCCCGAAAACCCCTCTATGACATTCTAGGACACCTTCAAGGCGTCGGTCAAGAACTCAACTCAAACAACGAATCGATACGATCCAACCATGGAATAACAAGGGAAATGATATAATACATCTAAATAATCATCAATCCATCAACAAAACGGAAAGAATCGGACAAAACCCCAAAATCCCCAATTATCCAAAAAGGTAGGGTTTCAAGAGATATTACCTTGAGTGATTCAAGCATTAAGATCCGTAGAACACGCGTTAGATTGATTATCCGAGCCTCACAACCGAAAAGAAATGATGAAAATCGACCCCGGATGAAGAACTCTCTCCCTCTCTATGTCTCTCTCTCGCGGCCGTGCAAAATGGGGAAGGAAAATGAGCGATTCGCTCAAAACAACACATTTATAGGGTAGCAGCGAACTGTCAGGCCTATCGGCGGCTATAGGCCGATAGCCATACGGAATGCCGATAGAGGGTCTATCGACCCCCTTATCGGCGAAAGGCTCTTGGAAGTTCAAGGTGAAGAAATTTACATATCGGCCGGCCTATCGGCCGATAGGCCCAACCGATACCCATACGAGCATGCCGGCGGTAGAGTCTATCGGCCCCCTATCGTAGAAAGGCTCTTGGGAGTGCTCGGCCAAAATCAAACGACCATAACTCTCGTCGGACTCCGATTGACTCACCGTTTGAACCATTGGAAAGCTAATTCGATGTTCTATAATATTGCAAGATTTATAATTTTTGGAGTCACCAAAAATTAATGATGATCTAACAAAGTCGAACTCATACTTAGAAAAGTCGTTTAGTAATCCCGAATTCAACAAAAGCGACACGAAACCCGAACACGAATACGAACCGAAGATACGGTTACGAAGTACTCACAAAGACGAATCTAAGAGCTAGTAGGACACACAATTCCGACCACCCGAAGGCTCGAAATTCGACAACGGAAGGTAATTACCCCAAACTTTGGGAAATTACGAAAATGGCCCAAATGCCCGAAAATCACCATACGTGATCGAATAACCAAACCGAAGTTCATAACACGTCTAACAAAGTTAAACGGACTTGCGGGAAACTCGAAACAGCAGTTTCGGTCGAGATTCGCAAGAATCGAACTCAAGTGCGGAAAAGTCGCTAAAAAGCACAGAACTCAACGAAACGACACCGAAACGAACTCGGATGTCAAAAAGTGTAGAATTAATCATTCTCAGAATGACGAAACGAACATGAGCGAGTCGTCAAAACAGACTTCCGCCGAAAAAAAAAGAAATTACCGGAAATCGAAAATTGCGGATATTACAGGCACATGCCGGCAGGGCCGCGGCACACTGCCGAGTCAGTGCCGCGGCACATGCCGGAAGGGCCGCGGCACACTCGTATTGCATTGATCGGCCAAAACCGTCTGTACCGGGTGCCGCGGCACATGCCGGCAGGCCGGCAGACAGCCGGCAGGCTGCGGCACACCGCGACCACCGGGCGCACTCGCCTCGTGCCGCGGCACACTTCGGCTGAGCCGCGGCACACGGGGCAGTCAACCCCTATAATTTCGTTTTTTGAGCATTTCAGCTCATTCCTTCCTTTTCTTCCACCTTCATACGAGAGAGAGAGAGGCTTGAGGGAGAGAATTCTCTTCACCTATCACTTGAGTGTGGTTTTTAATCATTTTCATTCGGTTGTGAAGCTCGGATCATCGATCTATCGCGTGTTCTTCGAATCATAGTGCTTGGATCTTCAAAGGTAACTTTCATCAAACCTCTTGGATTTTCGATTTGTGTTGAGATATGATGTTTCGGATGTTAAAATCATGTTGTATGAAGTGATATACGCATGATTATGGATATGTTTGATTATTCATTGGATTATTGAAGGATTATTCAAGAACACTTTGATTATTGTGTTGGATTTGGGGTTTTTCGATTAATTATTGTTGAAATAACGATTTTGGATATTCATAATGGATTATTGATCGTATTGGAGATGTTTTGTTGGTTTGAAACACTTATTGAGGATTTGATGTTGGTATTTTTGAAGTTTGGTTATAAACAATCGAAGTTGGCCACAAAGTGTTCGATATAATGCCCCAATGAACTTGGTTTATTCGTATCGACGTTTTGAGTTCGTTATACTCGTGTTTGATTCGTGTATTGAACGGATTGTTGGTAATTGTATTTATTAAAGGTTGTTCGAGCGACCGGTATCTCGATTAGGATGTTGTTCGTGGAAGGATAATTATCACCGGTGTTGTGTAAGTTAACTCTTACTCGGTTAAAAGGATACTCATTCCTTTTGTTGTTGATTGCTCATAATCATAACTCATTCATCATGGTATTAATCATATTGAGACTTGTAATTGTCGAATAATCATTTCATTCACGAGGAACGATGGTTCCAAATCATTTCATTGGGTTATCAATCAAGTCACTATTATTTTCATCTCGGTAAGTCATCTTGGCCTTGTCGAATTATTATTCATTGATGTTCATTGTGGTCATTCTCGTTCATATGACCTTCTGGGTTCATATTGTGTGGCCGGGTGTGGCTGTGTGGAATTTTTAGTCGGGCACACGATGGTCATGTATTGGGTTCACCGATACATTGGACCGTGCACACGGTAACGCTTACCTCCGTGAGACTAATTAGGTACAAGGACGGGTGTGTCCGGTCATTCGTCTTGTACACTTGCACAGAACATTACGGGCGTACTATGATACTCCTCTTCAGCGTAATTCATAACTAAGGATATTTCATAACTTCAGTTAATTCATGATTGTGTTATTTCAACCCTTGAGGATTGTTGTTCTGTGTAACTGACCCCGTTGGGGGATTTTGTTTTCAGGTCACGGCAAGGCAAAGGCACGGGAAGAGCATGCTGACGGCGAGGAGTCCCAGTGATACTAGTAGGGGCCCCCAGTCATTTCGTTTGTTTCAGTCATTTCAGTCATTTCGGTTATTCCGTCATTTCTATTTTCCGCTGCAAATTCCATTTGAGATGTTTAATTGTTCAGGGTGGTATATTTTATCTCCATATAAAATATACTAGTATTCGGTTTAATCCTGGTGTTTTGTACTTAAACTCCTCATCGGAGTACTTGGTAATATAATGTGGTTCGGTACTACAATTATATTATTTAATTCATCATTTTCATTTACCAGGTGGGTCCCAGTCGGGGATTCACGGCACTGTAATATCCGCCTAGTTTGGAGTGTTACATCTGGGATCTATCCTTGTTAGTGTGGGTCGAATATTACCATAGGGTTATCCAAACCGGGTATGTCTCAAGGAGACTGAGTTTTGTGCTTGTTAGCACGATGCCAGGATTATTTATAGGCGTATTTTTTGGACATGTTACATATTCGTCATGGTTTATCGAAACTGGGTATGTCGTCGCGAGACTCCGAGGTTCGTGTTTGCTAGTACGATGTCAGGGTAACTATGTGTGTATGTTATATGTTCGTCGTGAAATTCTAATATTTAAGTTGTTTGGTTGACGGTTATCATAGTGCTGTGTGGTTCGCTCCGGGATGGGACTTCGAGTCATCTGAGGGTTGTTAGTCCTCTGAGGGATCATAGCTTATAGTGAGAATCCACGCTTAATCTTGAGGTATGGATATTCCGTTTGCTTATCATTGGTCTATTCTCTTGGGTATGCACAAAGAAGCTCCAAGGTTCATGATTGTTAGCATGGGACAAGAATAACCTTTGGGCGTATGATTGATATGGAGGTTTGGGTCATGAACTCCATAAATTAATATCGGATTATTATTTTGGGAAAACAAATCTTTGGGTTGTGACCCTAAAGTTATTTTTGAAAAGATGAGGAGTCTTAAGTCCTAAATGTATTCTTCTGAAAACTCCTGAGATCTTTAAAACGCTTTACAAGTTGTTTAGTTGTTTTATTACTGCCTTTCAATGTTTTGGATTATCTTATTTAAATGAAACATCTCGGGTAATCTTTCGCTGTGTTTTGACTTGATGATTATTCAAATTATTATATTCTTGGAATATGATGTGTATGGCTCGTAATTGCACTTTGTACTTGCAGGTACGTGCAGGTTCTTGAGGAGCATAATACGGGATCGTGACGAAGGATAATGGAAGACAAATGATATTAATCACATAAGGGCCACTACTGGGATTTGTTGGTTGAATTTTATTATTCTTTCCGCTGTAATGTTCTCCCGTCTTATGGGAGTGTTGTTGTATTTTGACCCCTGTGCGGGTATGAGTTTTGTAATAGAGATGTACATGATGTTTAAGTTGTATAGTATTTATGAAAGACCAAATCAATCTACTAATTCAGTATTTAGCCATTCTGACATGAGATGTGAAGTCTTGTTTTGGTATCTAGCCTAGTAGATCCCCTTAAAGAGGGTCTGCGGCGCTGTAATATTCCCGAATGGATTTAGGGTGTTACAGAATATGGTACCAGAGCTTAGGTTGTGGAAACCTAGGTTGTCGGGTCAAGTAGAGTATTGTTGAGTCTTGTCTTGTCGGATTTTGTTTGTCCGAATCGTGTCGCGACACGTTGTTTGAGTTGTCGGTCGTGATTAGTATCGTGGTGCAGCCATCATCTTCATGCGACCTGTGGATGTGAGTCTCCTATTTTCTGTGTATTATCTTTGTTTCATGACTCTGTTTACATGCGTGCCATGGAGATGGAATTCGTATTTTATACTTGTGGCATATTATGTGTGTAATGAACTGAGTATTGATGGATTGGACAAGTGGTGTATAGTGATATGAAACCTTGAACATTGATGTGTTCCAGGATATATATCGACGGTAGAGTTTGTTTAGAAACTCATATAGATGGTGTTTATGTTTATTTGAATATAATACTCATGGGTTGTGTTTGATGAATTGATAATCTTGAATGCTGTATAGGCAAATGTTTGAGAACCGATTGTGTTCCACAATTGTTGTTATTTGCTACAAATGTGTTTTCGTTGGTAATCATGTCTGCTGCGTGCGTAGTTGCAAACGCTTTTCTGAGAATTTCATAGACTTGAGTGCGTTTATGGGAAATCAAACGTTCAAAAGGTTTTGACAACATGGTCAAGCGACGGTTTCGTGTGGATTTTTAAAATTGTTTGGATTTGGCGAGCCGTTCTCGTATTCTTGAATGAAACCTTAAGACGGTATTTGAAAAATGTGTTTTGAGTTATTTTGGACATTTTGTAAATCGTTACCATCATTGATTTTTTTTTGTTGCGTTGGAAAGATTTTTGGAAATGATATTTAAAAGTATCGTTCTTATTTTCAAATAATTCGAATACACGATTTTAAAATTCTTTCGCACCATAAAATTTGTATATTCCAAAATAAAAACGTGATTTCTACTTTCAAAACTAAATAGTGAGAGATGAAAAATATTACTCAACTTAAACTTTAAATTCGGATTAGAAAAATTTTTCTGTATTGAAGCAGTAATCCTATTGCTAGCGCGCGTTAACAACTTGGGCTAAATTGTGGACTGAATTCAATTACTTAGCGCATGTTAAGATGCTATGTGTGCGTAACATGAAATTATCGCTTAAGAGTTAGAGACTAGAGATTAAACTAAAGCGATTGCTTGTGAGGCCGAGTGGTTTGAATTTTTGTCATGTTACCATTCTCGTTGGAGAATTATGGTTGTATACCTGAATGTTATGATGGCATGATTTGATCTGTTTGTAGCTTATATGATGTTATCGGGATGAGATTGTTGGTTGAGGAAGTGATTAGTACTAATATGAATGGTTTGTCCAATTGGAAATGGTTCAGTGCAACCTTCGAGGGTCGATGCTAAGAGGGCGTGGCCACGCGATACATTATGTATTCTTATTGTTATGAATGTTGCGTGGTAACATATGGTTACCTTATGTGTTGTTATTTGAGATAATGATACGTGATGACATGGTGATCTTGATGATGTCGATTCGAGGAAACTTGTTGTTCCAAGTAATGGTTTTTGCAAAGATTTTCAAAACAGGATGTTATGAACTGTGGTTCTAGTATTGATACAGCTCGAGGTACCAAAAGTATATTAAAAAAAAAATTCAAATAAACATACATATGCAAAGATTTTCAAATGATATTATTTAAACGGATACCTCGTGGAGATTTTAAAAGGAATGTTAACAATGAGTGGCTACCATATGTGGTATATTATGGCCGTGATTGTAACAATAATGGTCGTTAATTCTCTGTTGATATGGTCATGTTATCTGTGAGTTATGACCGTAAGTTTCAATTGTTACATTTGTAATTTTTGGATTTATGTAATTACCCGGAGTGGATATTTTTATCGTGTTGCTATTTGCCTTATGTTGATATGTTGTGCTGAGTTGGCACTTTGGTATGTTGTTTTGCGATGTTATGTTTCATCGTATTGAGTGGGTATCTGCTCAGTATGCCGAGGGGCAGAGGTCGTGGTCGTGATCGTGGTACAGATGTTCGTGGAGATCAGATGCAGGACCAAGAGAATATTGCCGGAAATGGCATTGACATTGGTGTTGCTACTATATTGAAACAAGTAGCAACACAGATCACTCAGTTGACCCAGGCGGTTCAACGTAACACAGATGTGACCTAGAACGTCAGCGCAAACTAATGGCTTCGAGAAGTGGTTCTTGTGAATCCACCTCGTTTTGCTGGTGCCACGGATGCATTAGGCTAGGATGGTTGTCTTTTACAGTTAGGAAAGATATTCGAGGCAGTTGATTGTCCCGAATAACGAAAAGTACCTATCGCTCAGTACCTCCTTGACAGAGATGCTGCTAACTGGTGGGAGGCTGTTAAGCCTCGAGATCGTGTTGTCACGTGGACGGAATTCCATGAATTAATGGAAGCCGAGTTTTGTCCAGAACTGATAAGAGAGCAGAGAATTGGTGATCTTTATTTGGCCAAACTTCTAGATGTACCGGTGTCTCAAGCTATCATCGATTATAGCAAACAACTCAGCTATGTGCAGGATCAAATGTGGAAAAATGAAGACAAGATCCATCACTTTGACATGCGGATGAAGCCGTCAATTCGCCAGTATATGGCGGGATTCACTTGTACTACATTGAGAGAATATCAGAATAGAGCATTAGCCTACGAACTAGCCTCATCATCGACTGAGCATATGCCCGAATCGAAGAAGCAAAAGACGGTTGATGATTTTCCTATCAGTTCAGGAGTTGGAGTTTCTAAACTACAACATTGTGGTTCTGCCGTGAAGCTCCATCGCTCGACGAGTGGAACCGAGTGTTCTAAGTCATCAGCGTCGACTCCTGTTAAGACCAGGAGATGTTTCAACTGTAATGTGCCGGGTCATGTTTGTACACATTATCCTTCCCCGCCAGTAACGTGTTACAAGTGTGGGCTCGATCGGCACATAATCCAGTTTTGCGAGTTGGTTGCCGAGTCTTCGGAGACCCAGACTTCAACACTAATATTAGTATTGACTCTTTGAAATCCTTGAGAGATGTTATCTATCAGTTGTTGCCATGTTGTTGACTTGTTTTTGTGTTTTAAGTTTCGGGGAAGAAACTTTTTTTTAAGGAGGGTAGAATGTAATACCCGAGATTTTCGTTTCCGGTTACTTTAAATTATTTGTCGGTTGTACCGATTATTTTGCTCCATTGATGATTAATTAGAAATTTTCCCTATGTTGATGTACCGTGTTGTGTTGAATTTCCAGAACTGTCCTGCTGCCTTTGTAGTAGGCATAGCGCACGCTAATTGTAGAAGTGTAGCGCGCGCTAATACTTGGTGATAGCGCATGTTATTGTGCCACGTAACACACGCTACCTGGTTAGGCCGAGACAGTCCAGAATCTACTGCATTCGACTAGGGAGTTGGCAGCGCACGCTATGCAACTCTATAGCATGCGCTAAGGTGCAGCAGTTGGCGCACGCTACGGTGAGAGTAGCGCACGCTAACTGTGTAATACCCAGTAATTATCATTCAGTAATTATCACTCAGTAATTATCATTCAGTAATTATCACTCAGTAATTATCATTCAGTATTTATCATTCAGTAATTGGTACTCAGTAATTTCATTATTGATCATTTATCACTCAGATTCAGTCATGGTATTCATCATTCAGAGTAATTGTATCGTGTATCAATCGTCATTCATCACTAATCTGATTGGAGTTTCGTGCCGTGTTTATCATCATTGTCATTTTCGTTGCAAGCTGTGCTTGAGGGTAGCGCACGCTACATACTCCTTTTAGCGTACGCTAATTGGGTATAGGTAGCGCACGCTGTAACATCCCCAAAACCATATGGGAATATTACACGCCGTAGACCCTTTCCACAAGGATCTACCAGGCTAAACATCCGTAAACAACCAAATGCTTGCCCGACCAGGGTCAAACAATAAAATGATACAGACCGATGTGGTCACTTACACATGAATACACAGACCGATGAGGTCACACAACCAATTGATAAAACTGACTTAAATAACATTACCCACACAGGGGTTGAAATACAATACAGCGGAAGACTGAAATCAACTCTGACAACACAACAAAAATCTAAATAACTCTTGACTCATGATTAGTATCGTAGCTCGTCATCCTCTTGTGCCAATCTTGTGACTGCTCCCCTGAATCTGCATGTACCTGGACGCAAAATAGACATCCACCCCCCGATTACTCGGGGGTTAGTAAAACTCCACTGTTTTACTAGTGCAAGTATCAAACCATACGAAATGTAACAAGCAAATAGTAACTACGAATTTAATACGGAAATCAATTATCAAAATGTTCCCGAGAAGTTTTAGAATTTCGAACTCAAATAAGAGATATTTGAAAAGGAACACATCATCTCGGGGATTTTTAAAGCAGAAATTCTTTTGGACCTCGAGTCCCAATTTACAAAAACCTTTTCGTAAACATTAAGGGTCTTAACCCAAAACTTGTTTCATAATTCAACAGTTTACAATACCTAAACATTTCCATAAATCTCGTGGGGCTCGGCCCAACATTCTTTCTTAAAACTTTTCCTTTAAAAACTTTGATTTGAAAGTATCATGCTCATGACACCGTGATCTACCACACGTGTCTCCGTAGGTTCAACAACCCGCACGGACTACATCACGCACAATTAAACAAACATAATCAATTCCGACACCGTGATCCATCACGTGCCTCCGTAGGTTCAACAACCCACACGGACTATTAACCAAACATAACCAATCCCGACACCGTGATCCACTCACGTGTCTCCGTAGGCATAACAACCCGCACGGACTATATCAATCACAACAATCACACACACACCCCGACACCGTAGTCCACCGCCACGTGTCACCGTAAGCCCCGTCGAGCTCACCCGGTTGACGCATCAGATCCGAAACTCATGGTCCATCGCCATGCGTTATCGTAGGCCTCGCTGCATCAAAGACGATTGGACCTCGGCACCTCACTAAGTTCGATCCCGTAGTCCACCGCCACGAATCCTCGTAGGTCCCGTCGAACCAACACGAGTGAACTTAGCGGTCACACACATATTCACATTCACATTACATACAACAATGAGCACAATTAATCAATCACCTTGATCACCACAAAATCGTACATTGCACGCACATAACACAACCTCGACACTCGCAATAACTATCATCAATCAACGGCATTTAACCAACATAACACACATTCGGTACACAATACATTGAACAACCACGTGTACAACCATCTCATATGTACATCGCAATCCTGCAAAAATGGCACAACGCCTAACACGGATACCAATATATCACTATTATCACAAAGCCTTCAAATTTGGAAAACACAACCTACTCAAACGGAACATATTTACGGAGGCAAGCAAAATCGTCATACATATCATACGTAATTACTAGTCACAAGATACAAGTCGTATAATAAGATACTTGCCTTAATAACCGCTACTAAACGCTCCGAAGAACACGGTTCGATCGGGAAGCTCGGACCCCGAAGAAGACAACGAACGGAAGGGTTCCGACTCGAGTTCTTCACAAGAATTCGACCCTAACAACATATAATCAATAAATCATCGATCATACAAGGAAGAATAATCGTAGAACGCCCGAAAACCCCTCTATGACATTTTATCGGACACCTTCAAGGCGTCGATCAAGAACTCGACCAAAACAACGAATCGATACGATCCAACCATGGAATAACAAGGGAAATGATATAATACATCTAAATGTTCATCAATACATCATAATCCTAAGTTAAATCGGATTAATCGGACGAAAACAACCAAAACACCCAAATTCCCCAAAACTAGATTTCTAGGAAATCTGACCTGATTCGGTAGATCGGAGGATGTTATAGGATGGATGATTGATGATATGAAACTCAAAACTTCATGGATTAATTGTATAACAACATCCTTCCATGATTCCAACACCTCCAGCCGCGGAAGAGAAGGAAAACGAGTGAAATGGTCAAGAAAACGCTACTGTGCCTTAAATAGCCGATCGGCCGGCCGTTACGACGTACGAATCGCCATGGCTTACGACGAACCGCCATGGCCGAACGCACCGCTGGAAATGCCGGAAGCGTTAAATCGTTACCGCCGTGGCCTTACGACGTAATCGCCTTACGTCGAATCGCCGATCACTACCGCACGTTACTCGGCCAGTGGCTGGCCCGAGCATGCCCGCCATGACTGCCGACCAACTCCGACGGCCCGAACGACCCGAAACCCGAACTCGAGTACGAATCGAAGATACGGTTACGAAGTACTCGCAAAGACGAATACGAGCACTAAGAGACCACAAGATTCCGACCACCCGAAGTCTCGAAATTGACAACGGAAAGTAATTACCCCAAACTTTGGGTAATTAGGAAATTTTCCCAAAACGCCGAAAATCATGATACGTGATCGAAACACCAAGCCAAAGCTCGCAACATGAATATTAACATTAAATGAACTTACGAGAAAGTCGAAACAACAGCTGGACGAGATTCGCAAGAATCGAACTCAAGTGCGGAAAACCGCTAAAAAGCACGGAACTCAACAAAACGACACCGAAACGAACTCGGATGACAAAAAGTGCAGAATTAATCATTCTCGTAATGACGAAACGGTCATGAGAGAGTCGTCAAAATGGACTCCGCCAAAAGAAGTTTACCAAAAATCGAAAATTGCGGATATTACATTCTACCCTCCTAAAAGAAGTTTCGTCCGAAACTTAAAACAAGTAGGGAGAAGGAATATCCCGCCGGAAAAAAAATCAACTAGATACACAAGAAGCACGCAACTCAAGCCCAATGGAGAAACGTTACAAGCAACGCAACGGAATATACGGCGTGAAAACACGCTCCACGACGACCAACACGACGCCACCGGTAGAGACATAATAAAATCAACAAGTGACAAGCGTCATCAAGCAGATAATACAATCGAGTCGATTATCTGAACAATCACAAAACACAACGAACAAAAATCAATACGATTGACCAACCCAACGGTTCATCAATCAAAACGCGAGCCAAACGCAGAACAAATACGGAATTCCACCGCCCAAGGGTTGGAAGATCGAAACGAGACTAATCTCAAACTTAAGGGAATTACGAAGGAGTCCGAACGTTCAACAATCACGAAACGAGATCAACAAAAACCGATCAATCAAACGATCGAACCACAACGATCGAGACAACAAAAATCGAACAATCACGTTCGAATCACGAAGAACAATAAAATTCAAACAACAACTCCAAGGTTCACATCTCGACTCGAGACAATATATGATCCGGTGAAAACAACATGTGCCTTCACATAAGATCCACAGGAAAGGGAATAGAAATTGAAAAATTACAACAACAAACGAGTTATTCCGAAACAATACCACGCTCGTTTGATCAACAAAAGAAGAGGGAGGACAAGCTCAGAAAATGTCAACGAACATAAACTAGTTGACAGAGTCGAAAATACAGAAGTTCAAAATCCGATCCACTTCGAATAAAAGAACTAAAGAACCGAAAGATGTTACTTCCGAACAAGGTTCACAAGAATCGAACCGGACTTAAATGTCACAAAGAATAACCAGATCGACCCAAAACAAGATCACACTGCTCGAACGATTTAAACCGAAATACAGAACAAGTCCAGAAAGTATCAACAAACACGAGCGAGTCGATAGACCTGAGAAAGAGGAAATACAGAAGTCAAAACGATACGGGCATTACATTCGACCTCTTATAAAAGATATGTCGTTCCCGCAACTCACAACAACTAGAGTAAGGTGACAACACAAAAAGCAACCGACAGAAACATCTTCCATGGGCCTCTTAGAGCCGATTCTGATATCTGTACTGAAGTTCGCGCCCCGAAAGACTCGGAACCCAACTCGCAAAACTAGATCCTGTGACGAGAAAAATAACTGGTACGTGCATGCCCCCGTGTCACGGGGCGCTTAGAGTTTGAATATAATGTACGCGCACCGTGCGGCTAGTAGTCAATTTACCCGACTACGTCCGCCTAACTCGTTCGAGCTTTGGTGCTAATGCGACGCAATCACGCCGAG
Organism: Orobanche coerulescens; assembly: GCA_033398695.1. NCBI lineage: Eukaryota > Viridiplantae > Streptophyta > Magnoliopsida > Lamiales > Orobanchaceae > Orobanche > Orobanche coerulescens. The sequence continues at coordinate 178,013,750 of CM065807.1, read as the reverse complement.
GCGTTTTAGTGGCACAGCAAAATTGAAGACGAGAATCGATTTGTATTAATACAATGCACGATTACAATAGGCAACAATGATTACAAGCATACACGGATAGGAGGGTCTCAAAGAAACTAGCCAATTCGTACTACAACTCTTCAAGACACTCTTCCCCTATAATAGGCTTAGAAAAATAAAGGCTAATGACAACAAGGATATTGAAAAGTCGAGCAACCACTAACTAGCTATTACAACACTAACTAGCTATTACAACACTAACAATCTATTACAAGGAAAAATAAGTAAAGCCCTACACTATAGATGATAACTTGAAGTGCGATTGAGGCTCTGCGTCCCACAAAGCCGCAAGTGGGCCCCACGAATGGCCGTTGATCGGGTAATACCGCCTGGGGTCGCGGGCATCCCGTGATGCCTCCCCCTCCGAGTTGGTGACGTCCCCGGCGCCATAGATGTGAGATAAGCATCCAGTAGGGGTTGAAAAGCTTTAAGTGCTATTGCCCTCTCCCAAGTGTTCTCCTCCATCTGCAGCCCTTCCATTTCACCGGATATTCTTTGTATAGCTTCTTTCTCGGCCCTGCATCGCGGTGGTCGATAATAGCTTCGGCCACCCTCTTCCCCAAGTTGCGTAGTTTCGGTTGTGGGCGGTTGGGCGGAGTTGCGTGTGGTGTCCTCGTTGTATGCCTGATATGGCTTGAGTTGGCCGACATGAAAGACATTATGAATGCGCCACCATTGGGGTAACTCAATCTTGTAGGCTACATTTCCGACTCTTTTGAGAATGCTTAGGGGCCCAATATATTTTTGCATTAGCCGTGAATCTCTCCCCGTGTTGCCCTGGAGGAACTGCAGTTCGGGATCTTCACCATCACCTGGTCACCCACACAGTATTCAACAAAGCGGCGTTTAAGATCAGCATATTTTTCATCCGCTTTTGAGCCTTCTCCAGTAGCCACGGCCAAATCAAGATTTTGTTCCCATTCAAGGGAAAATGTTTGTGCCAAGTAGGCACGGCTTTTGTGGAACAAGATTAATATTGTGCGGGAGGAGTGGTCACGCCCATTACAAATTTCAAAAGCACTCTTATTGGTGGTAGAGCATTTTGAGCATTGAAACACAGTTGAGCAACATCCAAAAGCTTCACCCAAATTCTTCCGATTAGTGCTCACAAAATGTCGAAGATATTCCTCCAACATTGAGTTAAATCTTTCGGTTTGGCCATCAGATTGTGGGTGGAAGCTAGAGCTCATATTCAACTTGGAGCCGAGTAGTTTGAAGAGCTCGGTCCAAAAGCTACTAGTAAACCGGTGTCTCGGTCACTAACAATGTCCTCGGCGGTCCCAATACTTAACAATATGCTTGAAAAAGAGCCGAAATGTCTCTTCCGCCGAAATCGTCTTGGGTGCTGCTATGAATGTAGCGTATTTGGAGAACCGATCTACCACAACAATAATGGCATCAAGATCCCCAACTTTTGGTATACTGGTGATAAAATCCATTGAAACACTTTCCCAAGCCCCGACAGAATGAGTAGTGGTTCCAGCAAGCCTGCCTTCTTTTGTCGATCGGGTTTATCTTGTTGGCACACCAAGCGGTGCGGACAAACATCTCAATGTCGTCCCGCATTTGGGGCCAATAGTAAGCTCGTTGAACTAAGGCCACAAAGGCGCTCCTCTCTGGGTGGCCCGCCCGCAGAGTGTCGTGACATTCCGCAATAATAGTTTTCATCTTATCGCCGCCTATAGTTACATAGTGAAGTCTTCCCTTGGTCCATAAGAGACCTTCCTCTAGCCAAAATCTTCGTGTTGTACAACGACGGACATGATTTACAAAACATTGAGCCGCTGCGTCGGCTCCCTTCAGTTCTCGTATTCGATCTTTTACTGGAGTGGTCACTCGACTCGAGGAAAGCGCCGCCAAGACTTGTAGAACAAATGTGTCGGATTCGCGCTCGGGGCATCTCGCCACTGATTACTAGAACCGCACGATACTCAATCACAAAGTTGAACTCGGACAATAATTCCCGCCATCTCGCTTGTTTCCCAAAGAAGCTTTGGCCGATAGAAAGTGACTAATGTACCGTGTTGTCAGCTTTTACAATAAACGGCAACCCCGATAAGTAATGTCTCCAAAGTCGAAGGCAATGGACCACCGCTAAAAGCTCTTTCTCGTGCACCGTAACGCCTCTCGACATCCTTAAGTTTCTTACTCTCGAAGGCCACAGGATGGCCATCTTGCACCAAAACTCCTAGTGCAATATCTCAAGCATCTGTTTCAACCACAAAAGGTTTGGATAGATCCGAGTGCGAGGACCGGGTCTCATAGGATGGCCTTCTTTAAGTTGTCGAAGGCATTTTGGCATTCCGCGACCAATTCCAAACTTCCGTCTTTCTCGTCAAATCGGTTAGGGGTCTTGCTATTCCGGCATACCCCATCACAAATCTTCTATAGTAATTTGCCAACCCGAGAAATGACCGCATTTCATGTACATCGGTTGGTGGTTTCCATTCTTGGATTGCTCGTATTTTCCTCGGGTCCATGCGAATATTGCCACACTCAACGATATGCCCCAAGAAACTGATCCGCTTACGGGCAAATGAGCACTTCGACAACTTAACATATAATTCGTGCTCGCGAAGCCTAGTAAGAACCATTCTCAAATGTTCCACATGTTCTTCCAAGGTTCGGCTGTATATAACAATATCATCAAGGTATACCACGACAAACTCGTCCAAGAACCCTTGGAGAACTTGATTCATCAAGGTGCTAAAAGTTGCCGGGGCGTTTGTTAGGCCAAAGGGCATGACCAAGAATACGAAGGCCCCGTAACGTGTGACAATCGTCGTTTTTACCTCATCTCCCTCCTTGATGCGAACTTGCCAATAACCTGATCTCAGATCGATCTTTGTATAGTACTCCGCTCCACTGAGACGGTCGAAGCAATCTGCTACGAGCGGAATAGGATACACATTCTTCACCGTAATTTTATTTAGAGCACGATAATCACAACACAATCGTAGAGTTCCGTCCGACTTTTTCTGAAAGAGAACCGGAGCTCCATATGGTGATTTCGCCGGTTGGATCATACCACATTCCAACATCTCTTTTAACTGCTTTCTGAGCTCCACAAGCTCAGGTTGCGACATACGATAAGGGGCTCGGGCAGGAGGTCTTGTGCCCGGCACCAACTCGATCTCATGATCGACCGCCCTCTTGGGTGGAAGCTTCCGAGGCAATTCGTCGGGCATAACATCCTCAAACTCGTTTAGGAGGTGCTTCACCGCATCGTGATAGGACTCGACAACTCCTCTACTGCCGAATTGCAAGGCGCACAGAAGGACGGTTCCCCATGCCCGCATCCCTTCTTGAATTGTAATGCGGATAGGTTACTTTGCCCTTGGTTGCGCTAATTGTTGGGATAATATGTGGTTTATCCCCAAAACCAAGAGTGCATCGGCACTCGGCATGACTAGTGGTTTGAGTGTCACGCATATACTCGAGCCCGAGTATTAACTTGTAGTCATCCATCTCCACAATGTATAGGTCGGCCCTATCTTCGAAGGCTCCTACCTTAATCCGAATGCCTTGGCAATCCCCGCTATTGGTTTTGCCGAGAGTTTACGCTTTAACTCGACTGCTCCTTTCTCTAACAATACCAAGTCTCTCCACTTCGGTGCTCGCGATAATTATGGGTGGCACCCGAGTCTATCATAGCACGAATATTTTTCCCATTGCTTTTAACATCAACAAACATTAATCCCTTCTTTTTCTTATCGGGACCACCTGTCGTGAGAGCAGGTATGGGTTTTCTAGCTTTTGTCGGCACTCTTGCCTTAGCTGTCGCCTGATGGGTTAACGAGTTGCACCATTGATTTATGGCCCCAAGGTTTTCCTCATCTTCCGATCTTCCTTCCTCATCTGGAACTTGCAACTCTTCTTTCGGTTGCGAACTCGATTCTGCGGCGCTTGTTATGGCGCTCAAAAGTTGCCTCTTCGGACAATTAGTGAGAAAATGAGGTCCATCACATAGGAAACATCTAACGATCCGTTGGGAAGGGGCCTCTTTGGCCTTCTGTAGGTTTGCTACGATTCGTGCTCCCATATGAACTTCCTTGAGTATAGGTCTGCCGATCCCCTACACTCCGACTCAAGTTAGGTTTGAACGGTCTTGGCATTACACTTCGGGACGGTGTCATGTTTGTTGTTACGGGACGATCCTTTCGAGGTTCCGCCGTGTAATCCATTAATCTTTCTGCCGCTCCCATGGCGGTACTGAGGTCTGTGACTCGTTGGCGCATAAGCTCCGTACGAGCAAATGGTTTCAACCCTTCCAAGAACGTAAACAACCGGTCATTCTCCGACATATCGCTAATGTGTAGCATATGTGTCGAAAATGCCTTCACGTAATCTCGAATAAGACCGGTGTGCTTCAAATCTCGCAAGGCCCTTCTTGCATTGTACTCGACATTCTCTGGGAAGAATTGTTGCCTGATGGCTTCTCGCAGTTGTTCCCAAGTGTCAATTCTTACTCGTTGAGCCTGAATGTCCGCATATTTGGTGCGCCACCACAATTTAGCATCATCGATCAAATACATTGTGGCGGTTGACACCTTTCTTGCTTCGTCCAAAACATTAGCGGCATGGAAGTATTGTTCCATGTCGAATAAGAAGTTCTCAACTTCCTTGGCATCTCGGGTTCCACTATAGGAACTTGGTTCGGGGATCCGAATTCTCGTAATAGGTTCTTGAGCAACATGGGGTGTGTTGTTCATTGCTTCTTGAAGCAATCCAACTGATACTCATTGCTTCCATCTCGCGTCTCATTTCACCGTATTGTTGGCTCCCATTGCCTCTGCAAGGGTTCGGCAGACTTCTCTCGCATTCGCCTAACCGGGCTCGGAGGTCTTCATTCTCCGCCGAGGGTCTCGACCTTCTCCTCCAAGGTCTCGACAACATATCTCAATCTAGAGCCCTCTTGCTCTAGATTATCGAATTGGGCTTTAGAGGCCTCGGCCTCTTTCCTCTTTCCGTCATCCTTTTTCTTGCCCTGCTTTCTAGGGACTTCCGTCTCGTTACCCGATTCCATTCTTTCGACCTTGACCGGTCTCCGATACCACCTGTCACGGGCGCTTAGAGTTTGAATATAATGTACGCGCACCGTGCGGCTAGTAGTCAATTTACCCGACTACGTCCGCCTAACTCGTTCGAGCTTTGGTGCTAATGCGACGCAATCACGCCGAGGCGTTTTAGTGGCACAACAAAATTGAAGACGAGAATCGATTTGTATTAATACAATGCACGATTACAATAGGCAACAATGATTACAAGCATACACGGATAGGAGGGTCTCAGCAAACTAGCCAATTCGTACTACAACTCTTCAGTACACTCTTCCCCCCTATAATAGGCTTAGAAAAATAAAGGCTAATGACAACAGTGGATATTGAAAAGCTGAGCAACCACTAACTAGCTATTACAACACTAACTAGCTATTACAACACTAACAATCTATTACAAGGAAAAATAAGTAAAGCCCTACACTATAGATGATAACTTGAAGTGCGATTGAGGCTCTGCGTCCCACAAAGCTGCAAGTGGGCCCCACGAATGGCCGTTGATCAGGTAATACCGCCTGGGGTCGCGGGCATCCCGTGACACCCCGGCACACCACGGTTGAAACACCTCGGCTCGGCATACCGAAAATACAACTGCTAGGTACAATGGAATATAACGTCGCAAAACAACAAACCGGAGATGCCAACTTGGCACAACAAAGAATCATAACATATATCATATACAACGATTACCATCATAAAGTAATACACACACAAACACTACAACAACGACGGTATCGTTCGGCGACCTCAACGGCCCGAACGATAACCAGCACATAATTACAAACATTATGAAACAATCACACATGTACATAAACGTACAAACCCAAGCTTCAACATCTCACACTCGTGCGACAACACGCAAATCGCCACGAGGCGATAAACAAGAAACACTACCCACGCCTCACAGAGGGATAGTACAATAATTGCGTGGCAAGGCCTCGACGTTCATGCCACCAATTCGATCATACTCGGGAGCAACATCATAACGATAACGCGAACATCATATATACATACCCAGTCCTCAAACGGGAATGGATAGGTTTTAAAAACGAAAACCTCCTTTTGAAAATAATTTTGGAAACACCGATTGATCTTGAGTATCACCCTTCAAAAAAAAAAAAAAAAAAAAAATACAATAGTGAAACATCGTTATCGAGACTTTGGAAAACTATTTCGCATTCGATAAAAATGAGGACACTTTCTTTTCGTGAAAAACTTTCAGAAATATTCGACCCTCGGGTCTAAGTAAAAGTATTTCTAAAACATTGGAAATATCTCACAACAATTTGGTCCTCGAGGTAGAAGAATTTTGAAACATATTGTGGCACCTTGGATGTACCACGAGAAAATAATTCATTTTAAACGTACGTCTCGAAATTTATTTCTAGGATACTCAAGGTTTTCAAAGATAATTCAATGGGCTAGAATGCCCAAAATCTCGTAATTACATGGAACATTATAGCGCGTGGGTCCCGCCACGAACCCACCAGATAAAAACCATTTACAAAAACGCCAAAGGGCCGATGACGGTAATATTTCAAAACTCACAAAAGCCATTTACAAAATACTAAATACCGTCATAAGAATTTCGCCAAAACGATCAAGGCCATAATGCCAAAAACTCGGTTAAGGGAATCGATTTTCAAAATAAAATTCAGTCGGTAAAATACCGAAAGCCATTACAAAAGAACTCACGCAGCGGAAAAAAAAATACAGTCCCACATGCACAATCCAATTGAATACGTCTCAAAGATCTAGTCTAAACATATAACAAAACCATTCCTCGTAGTTTCTCACGAACTCGATCGTCGATACCTTTTTCGAAACCCAACAAGGTTCTCAATTTTCACACCATACCACCCTCACGGTGGTTCAAAGGTAAAACAACAATAGGCCCGATTTATACATATACTATATGTCACACGTATTAAATACAACTATATTCACAACACCGTGCAAATAAAATTATGCACCGCAATTAACTCATTTAGATACAATCATGATACATGTACTTCGCATAAAAGAGGAGACTTACGTCCACAAAGCCGCACGGAGATGACGGTCGCCCACGATACTAATCTCATCCGACAACAACCGACACGTTGTGACTACGCACAACTCAACTTGTCACCCGACGACTCGAACGACAAGACAACACATTACTCGACAAACCACGACTGACTCGACCCGACACCAGGTTTCCGCAACCTAAGCTCCGATACCATAATTGTAACATCCCCAAAACCATATGGGAATATTACACGCCGTAGACCCTTTCCACAAGGATCTACCAGCTAAACATCCGTAAACAACCAAATGCTTGCCACTGTGGTCAAACAATAAAATGATACACTGATGTGGTCACTTACACATGAATACATGCACTGATGAGGTCACACAACCAATCGATAAAACTGACTTAAATAACATTACCCACACAGGGTTGAAATACAATACAAATGGAAGACTCAAATCAACTCGACAACACAACAAAATCTAAATAACTCTTGACTCATGATTAGTATCGTAGCTCGTCATCCTCTTGTGCCAATCTTGTGACTGCTCCCGAATGCATGTACCGACGCAAAATAGACATCCACCCCCGACACGGGGTTAGTAAAACTCCACTGTTTTACTAGTGCAAGTATCAAACCATACGAAATGTAACAAGCAAATAGTAACTACGAATTTAATACGGAAATCAATTATCAAAATGTTCCCAGAAGTTTTAGAATTTCGAACTCAAATAAGAGATATTTGAAAAGGAACACATCATCTCGGGGATTTTTAAAGCAGAAATTCTTTTGGACCTCGAGTCCCAATTTACAAAAACCTTTTCGTAAACATTAAGGGTCTTAACCCAAAACTTGTTTCATAATTCAACAGTTTACAATACCGGAAACATTTCCATAAATCTCGTGGGGCTCGGCCCAACATTCTTTCTTAAAACTTTTCCTTTAAAAACTTTGATTTGAAAGTATCATGCTCATGACACCGTGATCTACTGTCACGTGTCTCCGTAGGTTCAACAACCCGCACGGACTACATCACGCACAATTAAACAAACATAATCAATTCCGACACCGTGATCCACTGTCACGTGTCTCCGTAGGTTCAACAACCCACACGGACTATTAACCAAACATAACCAATCCCGACACCGTGATCCACTGTCACGTGTCTCCGTAGGCATAACAACCCGCACGGACTATATCAATCACAACAATCACACACACAGTCCTGACACCGTAGTCCACTGCCACGTGTCACCGTAAGCCCCGTCGAGCTCACCCGGTTGACGCATCGTATCCGAAACTCATGGTCCACCGCCATGCGTTATCGTAGGCCTCGCTGCATCAAAGACGATTGGACCTCGCACCTCACTAAGTTCTGATCCCGTAGTCCACTGCCACGAATCCTCGTAGGTCCCGTCGAACCAACACGAGTGAACTTAGCGGTCACACACATATTCACATTCACATTACATACAACAATGAGCACAATTAATCAATCACCTTGATCACCACAAAATCGTACATTGCACGCACATAACACAACCTCGACACTCGCAATAACTATCATCAATCAACGGCATTTAACCAACATAACACACATTCGGTACACAATACATTGAACAACCACGTGTACAACCATCTCATATGTACATCGCAATCCTGCAAAAATGGCACAACGCCTAACACGGATACCAATATATCACTATTATCACAAAGCCTTCAAATTTCGGAAAACACAACCTACTCAAACGGAACATATTTACGGAGGCAAGCAAAATCGTCATACATATCATACGTAATTACTAGTCACAAGATACAAGTCGTATAATAAGATACTTGCCTTAATAACCGCTACTAAACGCTCCGAAGAACAAGGTTCGATCGGAAGCTCGGACCAAGAAGACAACGAACGGAAGGGTTCGGACTCGTGTTATTCACAAGTATTCGACCATAACAACATATTATCAATAAATCATCGATCATACAAGGAAGAATAATCGTAGAACGCCCGAAAACCCTCTATGACATTTTATCGGACACCTTCAAGGCGTCGATCAAGAACTCGACCAAAACAACGAATCGATACGATCCAACCATGGAATAACAAGGGAAATGATATAATACATCTAAATGTTCATCAATACATCATAATCCTAAGTTAAATCGGATTAATCGGACGAAAACAACCAAAACACCCAAATTCCCCAAAACTAGATTTCTAGGAAATCGACTGATCGGTAGATCGGAGGATGTTATAGGATGGATGATTGATGATATGAAACTCAAAACTTCATGGATTAATTTTATAACAACATCCTTCCATGATTCCAACACCTCCACCGCGGAAGAGAAGGAAAACGAGTGAAATGGTCAAGAAAACGCTACTGTGCCTTAAATAGCCGATCACGGCCGGGTTACGTACGTGAATCGCCATGGCTTACGACGAATCGCCATGGCCGAACGCACCGCCGAAATGCCGGAAGCGTTACGTGACGCATCGCCAGGGCCTTACGTGCGTAATCGCCTTACGACGAATCGCCGATCACTACCGCACGTTACTCGCCGATGGGCTCGCCCGAGCATGCCCGCCATGACTCGCCGACCAACTCCGACGGCCCGAACGACCCGAACCCGAACTCGAGTACGAATCAAGATACGGTTACGAAGTACTCGCAAAGACGAATCCGAGCACTAAGAGAACACACGATTCCGACCACCCGAAGGCTCGAAATTCGACAACGGAAAGTAATTACCCCAAACTTTGGGAAATTACGAAAATGGCCCAAAACGCCCGAAAATCATGATACGTGATCGAAACACCAAGCCAAAGCTCGCAACATGAATATTAACATTAAATGAACTTACGAGAAAGTCGAAACAACAGTTTCGGACGAGATTCGCAAGAATCGAACTCAAGTGCGGAAAAACCGCTAAAAAGCACGGAACTCAACAAAATGACACCGAAACGAACTCGGATGACAAAAAGTGCAGAATTAATCATTCTCAGAATGACGAAACGGTCATGAGAGATTCGTCAAAATGGACTCCGGCCGAAAAAAGAAGTTTACCAAAAATCGAAAATTGCGGATATTACACACGCTACCGCTCAGCTTTAGCGCACGCTAAGGCTACCTTGGCTGCAGTCCAGAAGGTACTGGACTGCAGGTGAGAATAATTGTAGCGCACGCTACGAGTGGTAAGTAGCGCGCGCTAACGGGTTGTAGTAGCGCACGCTATATGTGTGGAGTAGCGCGCGCTAGGGACGGATCAGGTTGGGTCCAGTGGCTACTGGACTGCACCGGATTAATTCATAGCGCACGCTATGAGTTATGTTTAGCGTACGCAATCAATATTATAGCGCACGCTAATCGGTTGTTGTAGCGCACGCTATCGAGGTTAGATCAGAGGGCAGACGGTTTTGGACTCCGATCGGGCGTCGAATATTTCGCTAGCGCACGCTAACAATGGATATTAGCGCACGCTAGTAATATGGCCGTAGCGCACGCTACAAATAGGTACGTAGCGCGCTACCGTGTTCGGACAGGGGTTCTTGGACTACCCAAATTACACGTTAGCGCACGCTATGCACAGGGCTAGCGACGCTAACATGGATCGAGTATAAATCGACAGTTTAGTCGAGTTCGTCATTTCCCATCTCATTTCATTCCTTCGGTAGTTTTGGGCGATTTCGAGCGTTTGGAGAGGATTCTTCGAGGTGTAATCATCAATCATCATTTTCAAGCTCATCTTTCGGATTGATCATCATTTCATCATCTTCATCACATCGAATCAAAGGTATTAAACTCTTGGATCTAGAATTTCGATTTTTGGGTTTTCCTTCCGATTTCTTCGTAAGCTTGGATTATCATTGGAATATGTTAGTTATGGATTATCTAACTTGGATAAATATATTCCTACGGATTTTAACGGTTATTTTCTAATTATTCCAAGAAACCGTGGGGTTGACTTCGGTTAATTGGGGATTTTCCGATTGATGTTGTTGTAATCATGAGTTATGGATTCCTAATGGATTATTGATATCCTTGAAAGTGTTTTGATGGTTTGAAATACTCATCTTGGAGTTGGTTTCGATTCATTCGAACTCGGATATCGTTGTGTCGATGTTTGAGTCGCTTATGATCTTTTTGATTTGCGTAATGATCGGATTATTGGTAATTGTGTTATTCAAGTTAGTTCGAGCGACCGATATTTCATTTAGGACGTTGTTCGTGGACGGACATTCATCATCGGTATTGTGTAAGTTAATTCTTACTCGGTTAAAAGGATATTCATTCCTTTTGTCGTTGTTCATTCATAATCATAACTCATTCATCATTGTATTAATCGTATCAAAGCTCGTCATTGTCAATTAATCACCTCAGTCATAAGGAACGACGGTTCCGATCATTTCATTGAGCTATCATTCATTTCACCATCATTCAATCTTGGTGAGTCATTATTCATTTTCATTGTCACTTTTGTCATATTGTGGCATTCCGGTCATACTGGCGTGCCGGTTGGTATGTGTAGGATTTTCATGTCGGGCACATTATAGTCGTGTGTTGGTTGGCGGCCTCACATTGGACTGTGCACACGAGTCGATTGCTCGTGAGACTGATTAGGTACAAGACCACGCGTGTTTGATCGTTGGTGGCTTGTGCACGGACACATTTCCATCCCGGGCGTAGTGTGGCGCCATTCCTTTGAGCCGTACTGATTAGTCGATTCATATAGCATGTTTGATTGCGTATGTTTTGACAGAATAATTCATAATTTCAGATATATCATGATTGTGTATTTTCAACCCTTGAGGATTGTTGTTCTGTGTAACTGACCCCGTTGGGGGATGCTGTTTTTCAGGTCATGGCAAGGCTAAGGCACGGGGAGAGCATGGTGACGGCGAGGAGTCCCAGTGATACTAGTAGGGGGCCCCAGTCTGTTCAGTCATTTATTCAGTCATTTGTGTTTCCTTTATTTATTCCGCTGCAGACATTCCGTTTGAATGCTCATTTCATTCTGTTGTGTATTTTATCGTCACATAAAATACACATGTATTCTATTTTATCCCGGTGTGTTGTATAAAACTCCTCGTCGGAGTAATTGATGTTGTAATGTGGTTCGTACTACATTTACCTGTGTAATTCATTCATTTTCATTCGCCCGGTGGGTCCCAGTCGGGGTCCACGCAGACCGTAATATCCGCCTAGTTTGGGGTGTTACAGAGTTGGTATCGTGAGCGTGGTTTTGAATACTACCCTCCAAGTCATGTCTCATTTGAAATCATCGTCATCGGACTAGTATCATTGGACTCTCGCGCCACGTGTGACTCGTGTAAAGCCGAGCCAATCGGACCAAGAATCGTAAGATTTCTAATGCCATGGTATAATTTCGCATAAATCATTCATTCATAATTCATCTAACAATCCTCAATCATCATTGTCATTTTGACCGGACGGTCGAGTTAACTCATTAATCACCAATTCATTTCATTGTTCGGTTGTTGATCGTGAAGATCGGATCATTAATCTTGTTAACTCATCCAAGATAATCATTTCAGTAACTTCATCAGATAATCATGTCACGTCAATCAATCATTCATGTAATCGCTGTATTTGAGCGCGTATGCTCATTTTCATCATTTCATAATATAATCATAATGTGATACTCATGCGAGATATATAATCATCATATGACTTTCCACTTCAGTATGGAAAGGGCTGGCAGAGGACGTGGAGGACGAGGCCGTGGAGCGGGCCGAATCCCGAGAACTCGTGCGAATACCCGTGCAAATGCCAGGAATAATGCTAACTCATCGAGCAGCGACGCTGCCACTCACTCACCTGGACGCGATCATTCACCGTCAGAGTCGTACCCGGGACACGGCTCAGTCAGAGGGTGTTCGGGTCGACCCACTCGCATTTATGCAGGGCATGATGGCCCAAATGACCCAGATGGCTCAGTTGATGGAGACGATGCATAACTCCGTCAATCAAAATCAGCAGGCTCCTCCGCCGCCACCTCAGAGGCAAGAGAGGGGTGTAAGCAATATCATCAGCGATATCTCTCGCCAGCGACCACCTACTTTTGAGGGCTCATCTGAGCCGGCGGATATTGTTCACTGGCTTGAGCATTTTGAGAAGTTATTTGCTATGGTGGTTTGCCCCGAAGGGCATAAAGTTTCAATTGCGGCTTACTATCTCGGTAAGAGCGCTCATTCATGGTGGTTATCGTTGAGGCCCACAGACGGAACATGTACTTGGGATCAGTTCAAGACTCTCATGATGGAGAGGTACTATCCGGCCCCACTCAGGGAGGCCAAGTTGTCGGAATTACTCACTCCCGACCTTTCGGCGGATGATGACGTTCTCGCCATCGCCGAAAAATTTCAAGAACTTCTTCCGTTCGCCTCATCTATCATTCACTCGAGCGGACAAGATCAAGTATTTCAGAAGAGGTGAAACCCCGTATGAGACTTCGATTTGCTTAATCATAATCGTACCACTCGCCGAGTTCATCGAGAAAGCTCTCACCTACGAGCTATTGCTAAGGAAATTGCTAAGCAAAGAACCTTCGTCGCTAGCAAGAAGTCCAAGAATCGTAATCGGCCCGAGTCGTGCCACTTTCAAGAAACCACGTGCGGGCTCTACTTTTCTCGAGCGACCTCCCGGCGTCTAAACCCGCGGAATCTCGCCGCGAGCGGCCGGTTCGGCCATCACTTGTTTCAACTGTGAGGAACAGGGTCATTTCAGCACTAAGTGTCCGAAAGCAGTCATCACGTGCCACAACTGTGGGATTGCTGGGCATAGGGCCCGTTTTTGCCGTAGGGACTCTAAACCCACTCCGGCGTCATCTCAAGCCCCAGGTCATTCAGGGGTGCAGAATCAGGCCACTCACTCAGCGTCGTTCAAAACGACAGGAGCTAAAGGCGGAGCCAAGAGCTATCAGACGGGAGCATCCGGTTCGGGGGCCGGCAAGCCCCGAATTTATGAGATGAAGAAGACCGATGATCCCGAGGCCCGGATGATCTCAGGTACACTCGATATTCTATCTCAACCTATGTGTACCCTTTTTGATACTGGTGCATCTCATTCATTCATTTCCGAGTCATGTTTGAGTAGACTACGTCTGGGTAGTGCTACTAGTTGTGAGCCATATGTCATTGGCCTACCTGATGGTAGACGCATTATCGGTAACCGTGAGATTCAGAATTGTCCGATTCAGTTTCATGGTCGTGTATGGCCAGCGGACCTAATCGTAGTATATTTACCGAGGGACGACATCATCTTGGGTATTGATTGGATGGATCGTCATGATGCCATCATTAGTGTCCGAAAGCGTTTGGTCACTATCATTTCGCATTTATGGAGTTGAATATGTGTTTCGTGGAGGTAATCCTACTGCTCGCAAAGTCATTAATTTGATGAAAGCAGTAAGATTACTCAATCGGGGATGTGTCGGTTATTGGTGCTTTATGGCCAAAACCGAAATCATCAAGAATGTTAACGGATATTCCGGTGGTGAGGGAATATGCCGATGTTTTTCCGCACGAGTTACTCGGTTTGCCTCCACAGAGGGATGTGGAATTCACGATTGAGTTGGAGCACGGTACGTCCCGATATCGAAGGCAACGTCCGGATGGCCCCGACCGAAATGCAGAATTAAAGAACCAACTTGAGGAGTTGTTCGAGAAAGGTTATATCCGACCGAAAGTGCGTCCCGTGGGGAGCACCGTGTTGTTTGTCAAGAAGAAGGATGGTTCATTCCGCTTATGTATTGATTATCGGGAGTTGAACAGGTGACGATCAAGAATAAGTATCCCTTACCCCGTATTGATGATCTCTTAGATCAACTTCAGGGAGCTTCAGTATTTTCCAAGATCGACTTAAGATCTGGATATCATCAGTTGCGGATTCGAGAGTCGGACATCGCGAGGACGGCGTTTCGAACACGCTATGGTCATTATGAGTTTGTGGTTATGCCGTTTGGATTGACTAATGCACCTGCGGTATTCATGGAGTTAATGAATCGGGTCTTCATCGACTTTTTGGATCGATTTGTTGTTGTCTTCATCGATGACATTTTGATTTATTCTCGTGACCGGGAGGAACACGAGTCTCACCTTCATCTAGTTCTCGACGTGTTGAGGCGAGAACAACTTTATGGGAAGTTTTCCAAATGTGAGTTTTGGATGTCCGAAGTGACGTTTCTCGGACATGTAATTTCATCGGACGGAGTTCGCGTCGATCCTCAGAAGACGGAGGCTATTCGAGATTGGCTACCTCCGAAGAATGTTAAGGAAATCCGAAGTTTCCTCGGATTAGCGGGTTATTATCGGCGATTTGTAGAGGGATTTTCTCGAATCGCTCAACCCTTAACGAACCTTTTGCGGAAGGATAAGAAATACACGTGGTCCGACGCGTGTCAACGGAGTTTTGAGGAACTCAAGAGCCGGTTAATGTCGGCACTGTACTTTCCTTGCCGCAGGGACGGAAGGATTTGTGGTCTATAGTGATGCGTCGGACGGGGTCTCGGATGTGTGCTCATGCGACGGGAAGGTTATTGCCTATGCTTCACGGCAATTGAGACCTTACGAGATTAATTATCCGATCCACGACTGAGCTAGCAAAATGTGGTGTTCGCTTTGAAAATTTGGCGTCATTATCTTTATGGCGTTACATGCCGATATTCACCGATCATAAGAGCTTAAAGTATATATTTACTCGAAGGAGTTAAATATGCGCCAGAGGCGGTGGTTGGAATTAATCAAAGATTATGATATCGAGATCCTTTATCACCCGGCAAGGCGAATGTTGTCGCCGACGCCTTGAGTCGTAAGTCCGTTCGGGAGCAGATGCTTGCCCGTTTAACGATTCGAAGGAGCTTCAACAGGAATTCCTTAGACCCGAGATCGAGGTCCGGCTTCACGAGTTCGGGCGCTTTGTATGTTAGAGATTTCATCGTCACTCGAGGAGGAAATCCGAGAGAATCAGGGTTCGGACCCATCATTGTTGCGCATCCGAGAGGATGTGGCTCAGGGAAAGCCCCTGGATTTGTGGTCCACGAGGATGGACTTTTGAGGTTTAAGAATCGGTTGTGCGTCTCGCGATCGACGAGTTGAAAAACTCTATTTTGAGAGAAGCTCATGCTACCCTTATTCTGTTCATCCGGGTCTAGCAAGATGTACAAGGACTTGAAACAAAATTACCGGTGGAGTAATATGAAGCGAGAAGTCGCAGAATTTGTTTCGAGATGCTTAACTCACAACAAGTTAAGATTGAACATCGACAAGCGGGTATGTGAAACCTCTTCCTATTCCCGAGTGAAAATGGGAAGACATTTCTATGGATTTCATCACGAGTTTGCCGACGAGTCGTCGTGGCATGAACACGATCTGGTGATCGTGGACCGCTTAACCAAATCAGCTCATTTCCTTGAGATCAAGGATACGTGGGGTCCCGAGAGACTTGCCCAGTTGTTCATTAAAGAGATAGTCGATCGCACTACTCCTAAAAGTATCGCTTCCGATCGTGACGGACGGTTTGTGTCGCACTTTTGGAAATCACCATCGCGCTATGGGAACTCAAATTAATCTCGCATCGCTTTTCATCCTCGGTCAGACGGCAATCCGAGAGGACCATTCGGACATTAGAGGACATGTTGAGGGCATGCGTCCTCGATTGGAAAGACGATTGGGAAGCCCAACTACCATTGATCGAGTTCACGTATAATAATAGTTGGCATGCTTCGATCAAGATGGCACCTTACGAGGCCTTGTATGGTCGCCGTTGTCGATCTCCGTTGTGTTGGGACGACTTATCGAATCAATCGGCACCGAGCCCGATATGCTTATAGCCGCCCGTGAGAAGGTAGCTTTGATCGAGTCGTTTGTTGACCGCTCGAGTCGGCGAAATCATATGCGGATAACCGCCGTCGACCATTAGAGTTCGAGACAGTGACCACGTGTTGGTCAAGGTATCCCCGAGTCGTGGTATCTTCCGTTTTGGGAAGAGGGGGAAATTGAGTCCGAGATTCATTGGACCGTTTGAGATTTTGGATCGGGTAGGCGAGTTAGCTTATCGATTGGCTTTACCTCCGGCGTTGAGCCGAATTCATAATGTGTTTCATGTCTCTCAGTTGCGGAAGTATGTTGCCGACCCGAGTCACATACTTCAGTTCGACGAAATCGAGATCGCCGACGATCATTCATATGAGGAACGTCCTATACGAGTTTTAGAGCGGCGAATCAAACAGTTGAGGAATAAGACGATTCCTTTGGTTAAAATTCAGTGGTCTAGACACGGAGTCGAAGAGGCTACTTGGGAAACCGAGGATTGTATGTGGGAGAGTTATCTCGAGTTGTTTGACCCTTAGTTTCGGGGACGAAACTCTTTTAAGGGGGGGTGTATGTAATACCCAGTAATTATCATTCAGTAATTATCACTCAGTAATTATCATTCAGTAATTATCACTCAGTAATTATCATTCAGTATTTATCATTCAGTAATTGGTACTCAGTAATTTCATTATTGATCATTTATCACTCAGATTCAGTCATGGTATTCATCATTCAGAGTAATTGTATCGTGTATCAATCGTCATTCATCACTAATCTGATTGGAGTTTCGTGCCGTGTTTATCATCATTGTCATTTTCAAGGTAAGTCAGTGCTTGAGGGTAGCGCACGCTACATACTCCTTTTAGCGTACGCTAATTGGGTATAGGTAGCGCACGCTACCGCTCAGCTTTAGCGCACGCTAAGGCTACCTTGGCTGCAGTCCAGAAGGTACTGGACTGCCGGTGAGAATAATTGTAGCGCACGCTACGAGTGGTAAGTAGCGCGCGCTAACGGGTTGTAGTAGCGCACGCTATATGTGTGGAGTAGCGCGCGCTAGGGACGGATCAGGTTGAGTCCAGTGGCTACCGGATCGCACCGATTAATTCATAGCGCACGCTATGAGTTATGTTTAGCGACGCAATCAATATTATAGCGCACGCTAATCGGTTGTTGTAGCGCACGCTATCGAGGTTAGATCGAGGGCGACGGTTTTCTCGACTCCGATCGGGCGTCGAATATTCGCTAGCGCACGCTAACAATGGATATTAGCGCACGCTAGTAATATGGCCGTAGCGCACGCTACAAATAGGTACGTAGCGCGCTACCGTGTTCGGACAGGGGTTACCGGACTACCCAAATTACACGTTAGCGCACGCTATGCACAAGGCTAGCGACGCTAACATGGATCGAGTATAAATGGACAGTTTAGTCGAGTTCGTCATTTCCCATCTCATTTCATTCCTTCGGTAGTTTTGGGCGATTTCGAGCGTTTGGAGAGGATTCTTCGAGGTGTAATCATCAATCATCATTTTCAAGCTCATCTTTCGGATTGATCATCATTTCATCATCTTCATAACATCGAATAAAAGGTATTAAACTCTTGGATCTAGAATTTCGATTTTGGGTTTTCCTTCCGATTTCTTCGTAAGCTTGGATTATCATTGGAATATGTTAGTTATGGATTATCTAACTTGGATAAATATATTCCTACGGATTTTAACGGTTATTTTCGGAATTATTCCAAGAAACCTTGGGGTTGACTTCGGTTAATTGGGGATTTTCCGATTGATGTTGTTGTAATCATGAGTTATGTATTCCTAATGGATTATTGATATCCTTGAAAGTGTTTTGATGGTTTGAAATACTCATCTTGGAGTTGGTTTCGATTCATTCGAACTCGGATATCGTTGTGTCGATGTTTGAGTCGTTTATGATCGTTTTTGATTTGCGTAATGATCGGATTATTGGTAATTGTGTTATTCAAGGTTGTTCGAGCGACCGATATTTCATTTAGGACGTTGTTCGTGGACGGACATTCATCATCGGTATTGTGTAAGTTAATTCTTACTCGGTTAAAAGGATATTCATTCCTTTTGTCGTTGTTCATTCATAATCATAACTCATTCATCATTGTATTAATCGTATCAAAACTCGTCATTGTCAATTAATCACCTCAGTCATAAGGAACGACGGTTCCGATCATTTCATTGAGCTATCATTCATTTCACCATCATTCAATCTTGGTGAGTCATTATTCATTTTCATTGTCACTTTTGTCATATTGTGGCATTCCGGGTCATACTGGCGTGCCGGTTGGTATGTGTAGGATTTTCATGTCGGGCACATTATAGTCGTGTGTTGGTTGGCGGCCTCACATTGGACTGTGCACACGAGTCGATTGCTCGTGAGACTGATTAGGTACAAGACCACGCGTGTTTGATCATTGGTGGCTTGTGCACGGACACATTTCCATCCCGGGCGTAGTGTGGCGCCATTCCTTTGAGCCGTACTGATTAGTCGATTCATATAGCATGTTTGATTGCGTATGTTTTGACAGAATAATTCATAATTTCAGATATATCATTATTGTGTATTTTCAACCCTTGAGGATTGTTGTTCTGTGTAACTGACCCCGTTGGGGGATGCTGTTTTTCAGGTCATGGCAAGGCTAAGGCACGGGGAGAGCATGGTGACGGCGAGGAGTCCCAGTGATACTAGTAGGGGCCCCAGTCTGTTCAGTCATTTATTCAGTCATTTGTGTTTCCTTTATTTATTCCGCTGCAGACATTCCGTTTGAATGCTCATTTCATTCAGTGTTGTGTATTTTATCGTCACATAAAATACACATGTATTCTATTTTATCCTGGGTGTGTTGTATAAAACTCCTCGTCGGAGTAATTGATGTTGTAATGTGGTTCGGTACTACATTTACCTGTGTAATTCATTCATTTTCATTCGCCTGGTGGGTCCCAGTCGGGGGTCCACGGCACTGTAATATCCGCCTAGTTTGGGGTGTTACAAACTGGTAGTTCTGGGGCATTCCAGAAGCTACTTGACTGAAATTGGGACTCGTTAACACACGCTAATATTCATGATTAGTGCATGCTAACTATGTTTTTTGGGAAGACGTTGATTCGAGAGCACACTCTAATCTGGGGCGATTAGCGCACGCTAAGTTGTCTAGTATGTAAACTGGACAGCAGATTATTTTTCTCATTTCTCACTTCTTTCTCGTTTCTTCCGCTGGTTTGAGACGAGAATCCCTAGGGTGATGATCTTGGCCGATTTTTTCTCCATCCAAGGTGTTTTAGAGAGTTCTATGTGATTATAACATCATCTAATCCGTTGTTCTTCTTCGGATCGAGGTACTTTTCTTGATTTCCCTAGGGTTGACTTTTTGGATATTCGTTCTTGATCTCGTATTCAATCCAATTTTGATGAATCGACTGGTGTCTGACACGCTTTTAGTGTAACTATCGCAAGTGCACGATATCGTATCAAGTAGTAAAGTGGACTTTTTGAGTCCGGTTTATCGATCCCACAAGGAAGTTTTGTTATAATTTGAATTATACACTATTAGTCTATTTTTATAGATACTTAAGATGAGTGAAACACACAATTAAAAAGTTTTGTTTAATAATTGCAAATAAATTGCAATAATAGTTCTAATATTATAAGGAAATAAAAAGATAGCAATAATAATAGATTGATTATCGATAAAATGAAATAGTTGGGATTACAAACTTAGTTCGTCATTAGTTATAAAAGATGTATAGGATATCATAAAATGAATTTACTTATTATGTTGTGTAGATTCGATTTTCCTTAAAAAGACGGTTTCTCTTTCGAACTATAAAACGCCCCTTACATATTGAATCAATCAACTATATTTCTATGTTGATTGGCTTCAATACATAGCATTAGGATTTATGAAAATAACTCAAAGAATCATCTAAGGACTAGGGGTATATTTCTATCCCCTAGAACAACTTAGAGTGAAGATCATTTGATCTAATCAAACATATTTTCTTTCGAAACATATGAAGACCATAAATATCTTCATTAATTGGCCAAATAAAGAAAGATTGTTAAAACAATGAAAATCACACACAATAATAAGTAATTCACAATAGATCTTTTATACAAACATAAATAACATGACTAACCTTGTTTATAATCCCAACTTAAGATTACTTAGCCCATGAAGGGTTTATTATACATATTACAAGCTTTGGTGGTCATGTTTAGTTGAATCAAGAGAAAGAATTGATCCTAACTCCCTTAGTAGATAAAGGAGATAGAAACAATAAACTCTCTGAACAACATATGTTATACCACACTTACAAAAATCACTCAAGAACACAAGTGTGTTCTTCACACAAAAAGAAAAGTTTACAAGAAAATGGAAAATTATAAGATGAATGATGAATGATGAAGGATCTAAGGGGTCTATTTATATACCTAAAGTCATCTAATAGCTCCAAAACTCCAGCATTATTACATTATATCGGATCAATGCCAGCCGTCCCCTCAATAATACACAAAAAGTATAAAAAATTAGACAAATCATAGTAATCTGTCAAGAGTTACGGCCGTAACATTCAGGAGTTACGGCCGTAACTAGGGTGACTTACGGCCGTAATTCCTGAATGTTACGGCCGTAACGTGGCTTCGTAAATTTGTTCACTTGAAGCTTTGATAGTTACGTTTTCGGCCCAGAATTTCTCAGACTTTGCGTTTTTGCCCCAGATCTTCTTCGGATGATAACTTTTGATATATAACTCTGATTTTGAATCCGGAAAGACTTCCGAATTCGTCTCGGAAAGCCCTACAACATGAAAATATCAAAATTAAACATGTTGTTTCTTGAGTAATTCAGTTATTTAATCCGATCATCATTCGATAAAAATTAAATTATTAAAACTAATAAATTAAAAGCAAAAAACGAGTAGACTAGCTCAATTATGGGTGAATTTTATCGATACAAACCATGGATAAGTGTACAAAACTGACACTTATCACACCCCCAAACTTGAATTCTTGCTAGTCCCGAGCAAGACTCTTTATTATTCACACTCCAAAATAAAAAAAATAAAAATAAAACAAAAATAAGAAAATTAATACACACATAAATTAAAATATAAAAAGAGAAAAGGAGATCAAAATGCCATTTAATAAACAACAACCAGCTTTATACAGTAGATATAAATGAATCAAGATTCAAAATAAATCTACTAATGTTTTTGAAGTTAAAACACGGTTTTTATTTTGTAATTCCAAAATGTAAGGTTTTCCCCCCAAAAGGTTGATTATTTCTTTCCCACTCGTGATACACACGACTCCCTTTAATGGTTGCTCTCGATCACTCGTTTATTTTTCGACTCAATATGAAGAAGAATTTCATTGGCGTCATCAAATATTGTGATTTTCACAAAATTGAGTGTATTGAAATTCAGCTGCTAATTAATTCAAATCTGCTCATAAACTACATCCCTTTTAGTGATAGCTTTCACACCGTTATTTGCTAACGTGTAGCTCTTTTCACTAACACAATTTCTATCTCATTATTTTTCTTTTCGTAAAAACATGATAGCTTTCACACCGTTATTTGCTAACGTGTAGCTCTTTTCACCAATTTTTCTGAGACGGCAGCTACGCACCAACAATGGTTAGTCCTTTATTTTTCGCAAAATTTAAGACTTCCAAAATTAGGCAGCTGTTGTTGCTCAATACTTCTCCTTTTCGTCATTTATTTTTTTTAGGTGATATCTTTCACACCGTTATTTGCTAACGTGTAGCTCTTTTCACCAATGACTCCTTTTTTTAGGGAATAGAATTTTGCAGAAAATCATTTTTTAGTTAAGCATGAAAAATCAAAAACTCCACAAATTAAGTAAATTTCAGTTTTATTTTTCATCAACCAATTGATTCTTCTTTTCTCAAGGCAATGAATGACTCGGTTTTATATGATAATTACAAGGCTTGGAAAGAGAGATTAAGGTTCAAAAAATTTTGGAATATACAATTTTTTACCGGTTAAAACGATTTTAGAAGTTTGTATATAGCTAATTTATTGGTGTTTTGGCCAGATCTAGAAATCTCAAAAATCAAAATACTATAAATATATATATATATATATATATAATAAAAAAATTAAGGCAAATAACCAAATCAATCAAAACACACCAAAATAATTAAACAAACCACCACCAAACTTGAAAATAAAACTTTCCTCAGTTTAAAAATAAAAATCAATGCAGAAAAGCAGAATACTCCCTGTTAAGAAAGTTGATGTCTGAGCTAACGCCTTTTAGAATCTGCAAGAGAATAAATATACTAGGCACACAACAAAAGAAAATAAAATATACTCGTAAGTATAACACAATTTTTAAGATGCGCATCAAGAAAGTCCGAAGAGTCGCCTTAGGCTGCCATCAAAGTTTTTATAAAAGCAAAACACGAAATAAACAATACAGTAATGAAATAAAAATACATAAATCGCGAATAGATGCACGACAAGAGATCAAGAAGAAACTCCTTAAGCTGCCATCATTTAGCACGATTTATTACACACGACAGAAAGTAAAAATACAAGAGGTCCGACATGGGTTATCAAAGGGAGAGGAATGAATCCACTTTTCATTTTCTCACGGTAAAATCTTCTACCCAGACAATTTTAGCTAGAGCTGGATCTGGTTGAGGAATAAATTCATTGAGTTTTTTGATTAGTTCTTCTGGTGTTGTTGCAACGACTATGATTCGTTTTGCACGCTCGGAAATAAAGCCCTTTTCAGCAGAGTAGTCGATGAAAGACAGTAAACCATCAAAGAAACCATTGACATTAAGCACTCCTATTGGTTTTTGATGAACATTTAGCTGGGCTCTGGTAACCACATGAAAAAGTTCCTCAAGGGTGCCAAAACCACCGGGAAGGGCGATAAAGGCGCCAGAATTATTTATCATGTGAGTTATGCGATCTTGCATATTCACAGATCTAAACTCATCTCCAATAGTTGACCCGGTGATTTTACTTTCAGCCAGAGGTTTTGGGATTACTCCCAACACTCTTACTCCTTCCATATAGGCAGAAGCAGCAGCTCGTCCCATTAATCCTAGACTTCCTCCTCCGTAAACTACATGAATGCATTTTTCTCCTAAGGTACGACCCAAGTTGTGGGCTGCTTCAGTGAAGCATGCCTCTTTTCCAGAACTAGATCCACCAAAAATGCAGACTGTGTAAAATTTTTTTGTTGAAGATGATGACTCCATTTTTGAAAAGAAAAAAAAAATTTTTAGAGAGAAACAGAGAAAAGTGCAAGTTTGAGGGATGAATGAAAGAAACCAGTAGAAAGTTTATTTATAGAAGAAAAAGAAGGTAGAAATTGTTTAACAAGTTTGTGATTGCGTTTGATTGTGTTTCAACTACTCAATAGAATAATGAAAGCTTTTATCGCGTATCACATTTTTTTATTCAGAAAATCTCACCACACGACAAAAATAAAAGATACTTATGCGTATGTACAATAGTTGTGATTGTGGCTCACATCTTCCTCTGATTTTACGTTCAGAAACGGCCTAAACGCCTTCTATGAGTCGGGGAGAAGCTTCCCATCCAATTTTTTTACAAATTGGCAAACAGGGTCTTTTAACGTCAGATTCCCAAGACGTTGTTCATATTCTGGTTTGAATTTATTCCACAAACATTGAATTCCGTAATACACAAGTCCACTAGGATGCGTGTCAAGAGAAATTTCGATATTATCTAAATTCTCCTTATTCAGACCATCATTAATGAACTGAATTTTACCTTCTCTGTTTGTAGATGGAATTCCTAAAGATCGACATTTTGCATTACAGTTCCATCTAGCACATTTATAGCAAACGGCTAGTATCTTTGCTCGTCGTTTCTTGGCATATGAACTTTTTCCAAGCCGTGGTAAAAATCTAGTTGGTGTTGTAATATCCGCAATTTTCGATTTTCGGTAAATTTCTTTTTTCGGCCGGAGTCCGTTTTGACGGCTCGCTCATGACCGTTTCGTCATTCTGAAAATGATTAATTCTACACTTTTTGTCATCCGAGTTCGTTTCGGTGTTGTTTTGTTGAGTTCTGTGCTTTTTAGCGACTTTTCCGCACTTGAGTTCGATTCTTGCGAATCTCGTCCGAAATCGCTGCTTTGAGTTTCCCGCAAGTCCGTTTAACTTTGTTAGACGTGTTGTGAACTTCGGTTTGGTTATTCGATCACGTATCGTGATTTTCGCGTTTGGGCCATTTTGTAATTTCTTGAAAGTTACGGGTATCCATATCTGTATTTGTCGTCTTGACCCTTTTCTTGGTCGCGTATGATTAATTATTGCATTACGTTTTCATCTCGAGTCGTTGACGTCGTCCGCGAACTTTTCAGCGTGTCCTTCCTGTCAAATTGTTAAAGCTTTTCATCGTATCCCAACTTGGCCAATCGCTGTGGAAATGGAGCTTTTTTCTCAAAATTCTTCACATTCGAACTTCCAGGAGCCTTTCGGCCGATAGGGGGGGTCGATAGGCTCCACTGCCGGCATTCTGTATGGGTATAGGATTGGCCTATCGGCCGATAGCCGGCCGATAGGTTCTCGCCGTGTTTCTCTATATTACACGGATCTGGGGAAGGACTTCATTTTCCTCTCGTTTTTCCCACTTCCTTCCTCCTCTTCCGCGGTTGGAGACTTATGGATCATGGAGGCATGTTGTCATACATCCAATCCATGAAGTTCTTGAGTTTATAGCATCAACCAATCATCCGGTAACCTCCTCCGATCTACCGAATCAAGGTTAGATTTCTTGAAATCTAGTTTTGGGGAATTTGGGTATTTTGGTTGATTTCGTCCGTTTAATCCGATTTAACTTAGGATTATGATGGATTGATGATTATTTAGATGTTTTATATCTTTTACCTTGTTATTCCATGGTTGGATCGTATCGATTCGTTGTTTTGGTCGAGTTCTTGATCGACGTCTTGAAGGTGTCCGGTAGAATGTCATAGAGGGGTTTTCGGGTGTTCTACGATTATCCTTCCTCGTATGATTGTTGATTTATGGATTATATGTTGTTAGGGTCGAGTTTCTTGAGAAGAAACCAAGTTGAACCCTTCCGTTCGTTGTCGTTTTCCTTTTCGAAAACATCGGGCGTTTCGAAGCTTTCCGGTTGAGCCGTGTTCGTCGGAATACTTGCGTGCCGATTTCGAGGCAAGTACCTTGTCCATATAATTCTTGTTTTATGGATATGATAATTGGTGATCGTATTTATATGTTTGTTTGATTGTTTGAAACGAGCTTTCAAAATATTTGGTTTAGCCTTGTTAAAGGCTTGCTTTCAAAACGCGTGTGTTTTGTGAATGTTGTGTCTTGTATATGACTATGTGAATCCTATGGATATATTTTGTGTTGATGATGCACTTGGTATTTGCGTGTGGACGTATATTATTTCATTTCGGTGCGTTGTGGTTTGACGTGGTGTTTTGCTAAGTGTTTGATGCCTCTGGGCGAATTGTTTGGATATCTTTGTTGCATTGTGTTATTTGTGTGAATGTGTGGATATGGTTGAAGGTCTACGGTGACACATGGCACGTGATCATGTGGTCAGGATGCAACAAGTGATTGATCCAACCGTGAGAGCCTGAGATAATCTACGGTGGCACATGGCATGCGATCATGTGGCCAGGATGCAACAAGCTATTGATCCAACCGTGAGATGTGTGTGATTTGTTTCGCTAGCCAGCTCGGGAGGGTCCTTCGAGGCCTCGAGTGGGATTTGTGGCTTCGTCCCGGTCCTAGGCGATGCGCGTGCGTGATTACGTTGTGTTGATATTTATGTCCGTCGAGGACACGTGATGTTAGGCTCGGGCCCTGTGAATTGTTGTCTGTTTTCTATTTGCAAAAACAAAACCTTTGGGCTGTGCCCCTGTTGATTTTTGGAAAGACAAGGATTCGGAAATCCTAAATTGTTTTCTACTAAAACTCTCGATGGCATTTTAAACTGTTTTATAAATTGTTTCCCTTGATTTATGATCTATCGGTTTTGGAGTGTTTTACCCATACTCATGCCTCGGGAAGTACTTTTCGTTATGTTTGAATCTTTGAGGATTTCCTAGTTATTGTTATTCGTGGAACTTGAATTATATGGCTCGTATTTGCACTTTGTATTTGCACTAGCAAAACAGTGGAGTTTTGCTAACCCCCGAGTATTCGGGGGGTGGATGTCTATTTTTTGCATTCAGGTTTTTGGAGCATAGCACAGGGTCGGCACGAAGGATGATGAAAGATGAACGATACTAATCACACGAGGATCCGTTGATGTCTTACTGGTCTAGTTGTATTTTCTTTTCCGCCGATATTTTTTTCCCGTTATGTACGGGAGTTTATTGTATTTTGACCCCTGCGTGGGTATGTGTTTGGAATTGAGTTGTATGTTATTATTGAAAGACCAAATCGGTCTACTGTGTCATTTTAGCCTGAAAGGCGATGTCTAGATGTTTGATTTTAGTTATCAGCCTGGTGGATCCTCGAGGACAGGGTCTACGGCGTGTAATATCCCTGAGTGGATTGGGGGTGTTACATAAATGGTATCAGAGCTTAGGTTGTGGAAACCTAGGCTGTCGGGTCAGTGGTGTCTATTGAGTTTTTGTCTCGTCGGATTTTGTCTGACTAAGTCGTGTCGCGACGCGTCGTCTGAGTTTGTTGGTCGTGATTAGTATCGTGGGCGATTAATATCTTCGTGCGACCTGTGAATGTAAGTCTCTCTTCTTTGTGTTGTGCCTCGTGTGACACGAGCTATTTTTATGATTATTTGTTAAGTGACGGAATCCTCTTATGGATTTTGATTTCGTGATATGTGGTTATTTGACTCTCATATTTCGTTCATATGAGGAGTAGTGTTGGTGGATTGTGCATGTTGAACTGTATTTCTTTTATCCGTTGCGTGAGTTCTTTTGTAATGACTTTCGGTATTTTACCGACCGAGTTTTATTTCTAAAACCGATTCCCTTAACCGAGTTTTTGGCATTATGGCCTTGACCGCTTTGACGAAATTCTTATGACGGTATTTAGCATGTTGTAAAATGGCTTTTGTGAGTTTTTGAAACATTACCGTCATCGGCCTTTTGGCATTTTTGTGAATGGTTTTTAGCCTGGTGGGTTCCGGCACGGGACCCACGGCGCTATATTGTTCCTTGTAATTACCTGAAATTTTTGGGCATTCTAGCCCATTGAATTATTTTTGAAAACCTTGAGTATCTTAGAAAATTAAAATTCGAGACGTACTTTTAAAACGAATTATTTTCTTGCGGTGTTTTCAAGGTGTTTTCTAATGCCGCAATACATTTCAAAAATTTTCCGGTTGAGGACCAAAAATATTTTTGAGATATTTTCAAATGCAGTTGCTTAGACCCAAGGGTCGAATATTTTTGAAAGTTTTTCACTAAAAGTAAGGTGTCCTCATTTTTGTTCAAACGCAAGATGATTTTCAAAGTCTCGAAAATGACGTTTGTTCAACTTTTTGTAAAATGATACTCAAGATCAACTCGTGTTTCCAAACTGTCTTCAAAAGGTGGTTTTCGTTTTAAAACCCATCATTTCCTGCTTGTGGTCGGAGAAGGTGTGTATGATATTGGTATTGTTGTTAGGGTGTTAGCCCTCCGAATTGTGATTGAATTGGTGGCGTGAGCGTTGAGTCGTTGCCACGCATATATTTTGTTAACCCTTTGTGGGAGGTGTGATGACGATCTTTAATGTTGTCATTTCGTGGTGGCTTGCGTGTTATCGCACCTGTGTGAGCTGTTAAAGCTTGGGTTTGTGCGCTTATGCACATGGGTGATTGTTTCATGAGGTTTGTGATTATGTGCTGGTTATTGTTCGGGCCCTTAAGGTCGCCGAACGATGCCGTCGTTGCTGTTATATTCATGTGTGTGTTGCCTTGCGATGATAATCGTTGTATGTGTTATGTGCTATGATTTTCTGTTGTGCTGAATGGTTACTTATTCAGTATGCCGAGGGGCCGAGGTCGTGGTCGTGGCGACCGGATGCGTGATCGGGATCATACTGCCGGTGATGGTATTGGTATTGGTGTTGCTACTATTTTGCAGCAGGTAGCCACTCAGATGACTCAGTTGACCCAGGCGATTCGGCGTGTTACAGATGTGACCCGGACACCGGTGCAAATCGGTGGCTTCGAGAAGTGGTTCGTATGAATCCCCCTCGTTTATTTGGTCTTTGCAGATGTATTAGGCTGGGATGGTTGGCTTTTCCAGTTGGAAAAGATATTCGAGGTAGTTGATTGTTCGGAAGAACGTAAGGTACCGGTCGCTCAGTATCTTCTCGACAAAGATGCCGCTAGCTGGTGGGAGGCTATTAAGCCTCGAGATCGCGTTGTCACGTGGGCGAGTTCCGTAAATTCATGGGAGATGAGTTTTGTCCGAACCGATCAAATCGGAGGATTAATGAATTCTTTTCGGCGAAACCGCAGGATGTACCATTGTCTCAAGCTATTATTGATTTTAGCAAACAGCTCGGCTATGTGCGTAATCAAGTAAGGACAGAGGAGGACAAGATTTGTCATTTTAGTAGGCGGATGAAGCCGGAGATTCGTCGATACATGGCAGTCTCGCTTGTACTTCCTTGAGAGATTATCGAATAGGGCGTTAGCCTATGAGCTATCCAGTTATCGACCGAGAGTATGTCGACTCAAGAAACAGAAAACCGTTGGGAACTTTTCAGGAAATCAGGGGAGTGGGCCCCTTGAGTTTGGGACTTCATTTCGTCATCCCAAAATGGTTCCTAGATCGCGTGATCAGAGGAGTAGTACCCCTGCAATGAGTAATGTGAGCGCTTCGAAGATATGTTATAACTGTAGTCGAGCGGGCCATACTGCGAAGAATTGTCGTTCACCGTTAGTCAATTTGTTTAGTGTGGCTGTGGGTCACCGATCCGTACATTGCGAGACGGTAGCTGAGAGGTTTGGGGTTCGAGGTTGCGTCTCTGTTCCGAAAGGACACGGAGATGCCTAGTGTGGTTTTGAGGATTTCGGCGTAGTCCGAATTATTTATGATTGCCCTTGTGGGTCGTTTGTGTGTTTATTCTCTGTTTTCTCGACTGTGCGTGTTTTCCTGTAACAAGTACTTTGTGTTTTGTGATTGTTTGGATATTTGACTTGATTGTATTTTTCTATTTAATGACGCTTGTCACTCGTTGATTTTATTATGTCTCTACCGGTGACGTTGTGTTAGTCGCCCTAGAGCGTACTTTCTCGCCGTATGTCTATGTGCGTTCCTTGCAGCGTTTCGCCGTCGGGCGCGAGTCTTCAGTTTTTGTGTATCTCGTCGAGTTTTCCTGGCAAGGGATATTTCTTCTCCCTACTTATTTTAAGTTTCGGGACGAAACTTCTTTTAAGGAGGGTAGAATGTAATATCCGCAATTTTCAATTTTCGGTAAATTTCTTTTTTCGGCCGGAGTCCGTTTTGACGGCTCGCTCATGACCGTTTCGTCATTCTGAAAATGATTAATTCTACACTTTTTGTCATCCGAGTTCGTTTCGGTGTTGTTTTGTTGAGTTCTGTGCTTTTTAGCGACTTTTCCGCACTTGAGTTCGATTCTTGCGAATCTCGTCCGAAACTGCTGTTTCGAGTTTCCCGCAAGTCCGTTTAACTTTGTTAGACGTGTTGTGAACTTCGGTTTGGTTATTCGATCACGTATCGTGATTTTCGGGCGTTTTGGGCCATTTTGTAATTTCTTGAAAGTTACGGGTATCCATATCTGTATTTGTCGTCTTGACCCTTTTCTTGGTCGCGTATGATTAATTATTGCATTACGTTTTCATCTCGAGTCGTTGACGTCGTCCGCGAACTTTTCAGCGTGTCCTTCCTGTCAAATTGTTGAAGCTTTTCATCGTATCCCAACTTGGCCAATCGCTGTGGAAATGGAGCTTTTTTCTCAAAATTCTTCACATTCGAACTTCCAGGAGCCTTTCGGCCGATAGGGGGGGTCGATAGGCTCCACTGCCGGCATTCTGTATGGGTATCGGTTGGGCCTATCGGCCGATAGGCTGGCCGATAGGTTCTGCTGTGTTTCTCTATATTACACGGGATCTGGGGGAAGGACTTCATTTTCCTCTCGTTTTTCCCACTTCCTTCCTCCTCTTCCGCGGTTGGAGACTTATGGATCATGGAGGCATGTTGTCATACATCCAATCCATGAAGTTCTTGAGTTTATAGCATCAACCAATCATCCGGTAACCTCCTCCGATCTACCGAATCAAGGTTAGATTTCTTGAAATCTAGTTTTGGGGAATTTGGGTATTTTGGTTGATTTCGTCCGTTTAATCCGATTTAACTTAGGATTATGATGGATTGATGATTATTTAGATGTTTTATATCTTTTACCTTGTTATTCCATGGTTGGATCGTATCGATTCGTTGTTTTGGTCGAGTTCTTGATCGACGTCTTGAAGGTGTCCGGTAGAATGTCATAGAGGGGTTTTCGGGTGTTCTACGATTATCCTTCCTCGTATGATTGTTGATTTATGGATTATATGTTGTTAGGGTCGAGTTTCTTGAGAAGAAACCAAGTTGAACCCTTCCGTTCGTTGTCGTTTTCCTTTTCGAAAACATCGGGCGTTTCGAAGCTTTCCGGTTGAGCCGTGTTCGTCGGAATACTTGCGTGCCGATTTCGAGGCAAGTACCTTGTCCATATAATTCTTGTTTTATGGATATGATAATTGGTGATCGTATTTATATGTTTGTTTGATTGTTTGAAACGAGCTTTCAAAAGATTCGGTTTAGCCTTGTTAAAGGCTTGCTTTCAAAACGCGTGTGTTTTGTGAATGTTGTGTCTTGTATATGACTATGTGAATCCTATGGATATATTTTGTGTTGATGATGCACTTGGTATTTGCGTGTGGACGTATATTATTTCATTTCGGTGCGTTGTGGTTTGACGTGGTGTTTTGCTAAGTGTTTGATGCCTCTGGGCGAATTGTTTGGATATCTTTGTTGCATTGTGTTATTTGTGTGAATGTGTGGATATGGTTGAAGATCTACGGTGACACATGGCACGTGATCATGTGGTCAGGATGCAACAAGTGATTGATCCAACCGTGAGAGCCTAAGAAAAACTACGGTGACACATGGCTTGTGATCATGTGGTCAAGATGCAACAAATGATTGATCCACCCGTGAGTGCCTAAGAATACCTACGGTGACACATGGAATGCGATCATGTGGTCATGAGACAAAACGTGATTGATCCAACCGTGAGATGACGTGGCAAGTGATCACAGTGGTATAAGAATATGATGTGGCATGTGTTCACGGTGTTATGTATATGATTTTGGATGTGTTTTGCCAGGTCGAGTACCTTGTATGTGTTACCGAGATTTCGTATCTTGGGTGGTTATGTTTTGTTGACTTTATGTCCGTCGAGGACACGTGACCTGGGCCTAGAACCCTGTGAATTGTTGTTGGTTTTTATTTGAGAGAGCAAATCTTTGGGCTATGACCCTTGTTAGTTTTGGAAAGAGAGGATTTGATAATCCTAAATTGCTTTCCGTTAAAACTTCCGAGGGCATTTTAAACCATTTTACAAACTGTTTTCGTGATTTTACCAACTCTGTGCAGTAACTAAACAGTCCTTCACCATCTGTATCATCTCAGTCGTCTTCAGCACAATATCGGTGCTCCCCAATACTCGCTGACTAACCTCGCCCCAACAAATGGGCGTTCTGCACTTCCTACCATACAACATTTCGTACGGTGGCATGCCGATACTGGAATGAAAGCTGTTGTTGTAGGAAAACTCCACCAAAGGAAGGTACTGATCCCAACTACCTCCAAAGTCAATAGCACATGCCCGAAGCATATCCTCAAGGGTCTGAATAGTACACTCACTCTGCCCATCGGTATGTGGATGAAAAGCCATGCTAAAATGCAACCGCGTACCCATCTCCTCTTGAAACCTCTCCCAAAACTGGGAGGTAAAATGGGTGTCCCTATCATAGATAATCGAAACTGGCACCCCGTGCCTGGCTACAATCTCTCGCACAAATATCTCTGCGAGGTTCTCTACCGAGGATCTTTCCCTGATGGCCAAAAAGTTAGCACTCTTGGTCAGATGATCGATAATCACCCAAATAACATCATTCCCACGCAGAGTCCTTGGAAGTTTCGTAATGAAATCCATCATGATCTGCTCCCATTTCCATACAGGAATCTCTAAAGGCTGCAATTTTCCATGCAGCTGCTGATGCTCAGCCTTGACTTTCCGACAAGTCAAGCACACTTCTACACACTTGGCGACATCCCACGTCACGGTACATCTTTTTAGCTCCGGGATGAATAGAAAACTTGGACTTATGCGCCTCATCCAACAATATCTGCCTGTTCCTGCCAGTGCAAGGGACCGAAACTTTACCATACCGAGTCAGTAAACCTTGACTATCACGGACAAAATTCGGAAGTTCACCCGAAACTCTCTCCCGCCTAGCATTCTCGTCTAGAATTGCCATTTCTTGAGCACTACTTATCGACTCAAGGATAGGTGTAACTACTGTCAACCGCTAACACAAACCCCGCAATGGTTCACCAACCGGATGTCGGCTAAGGGCGTCCGCAACAACATTTGCTTTAGCCAGGTGGTAAAGTATCTCACAATCGTAATCCTTGACTACGTCAAGCCACCTCCTCTGACGTATATTGAGGTTTTGCTGGTCCATCAAGTGTTTAAGGCTTTTATGGTCAGTGTATATCGTACACTTGATGCCATACAAGTAATGCCTCCAAATTTTGAGGACAAACTCCACTGCTCCCAACTCTAGGTCATGAGTTCGGTAGTTCGCCTCATGAGGATTCAACTATCTCGAAGCGTAAGCTATGACCTTACCGCGTTGTATGAGAACGGCCCCCAAACCCTAGTGAGAAGCATCACAATACATTGCTAGATCTTCCATACCCTTGGGCAAAGTCAACACTGGAGCCTCGCATAAATGTTTGCGTAACTCCTTAAAAGCCATCTGTTGTTCCTCACCCCAACTAAAAGCCGCATATTTTTTCGTCAATTGGGTTAAAGGTAAAGTAATTTTGGAGAAGTCCTGAATAAATCTTCGGTAGTACCCTGCTAATCCTAGAAAACTCCATATTTAAGTGGGAGTCTTCGGCACTTCCCACCGCATCACTGCAGTAATCTTGGATGGATCGACCATAATACCATTCTAGTTCAGAACATGTCCTAGGAATTGGACCTCCCGTAACCATAACTTACATTTGGAGAACTTAGCATAAAGCTTCTCTCACCTCAAAACTCCCAAAACTTCTCGAAAATGCATCTCGTGCTCTTCCTTTGACTGCGAATACACAAGAATATCATCGATGAACACAATCACTGACCGATCCAGCATTGGCCTGCACACCCTATTCATAAGGTCCATGAACGCAGCTGGTGCATTGGTGAGCCCGAAAGGCATCACTACAAACTCTAATGGCCGTAACGTGTGCGAAAGGCCGTCTTCTCTGTATCCTCATTCCTCACCCGCATCTGATGATACCCCGATCTCAAATCAATTTTAGAGAACCACGAGGCTCCCTGTAGCTGGTCGAACAAGTCATCGATTCTTGGCAGAGGATATCTATTCTTCACCGTAAGCTTACTCAATTCGCAGACTATATACATCCGTTGGGACCCGTCCTTCTTCTTCACAAACAGAATCGGGGCTCCCCACGGTGAACAACTCGGCTTGATGAACTCCTTCTCGAGAAGTTCCTGCAACTGAGTGTACAACTCTTTCATTCCCGATTGAGCCAGGCGATAAGGTGCCTTGGCCATCGGAGCAGCACCCGGAATCAAGTCAATGCGGAACTCCACCTGCCGCTCGGGAGGTATCCCTGGTAAATCGTCGGGAAATACATCTAAAAACTCCCATACAACTGGCACATCCCCGCAGTCTTCTTCTCTTCATCACCGTGCGTATCTATCACATATGCTAAATACCCCTGGCCACTGTGCTGTAACTACCTCCGCGCTCTCACAGCCGAACATATTGCTGAGGCCCGCCTAGGCGAGTCTCCCTAAACCAGCAGTTCTCCCCCACTTGGGGTTCGAACTTGCACTTGTTTGCGACGACAAACAATTTCAGCATCAAAAGCATCCAACCAATCTATGCCCACAATCACGCACAACTCATGCATAGCAATTGGAATCAAATATATAGGAAACCTCACCCCAGAGATTTCCAAAGTGCATCCACGATACACGTCCGTAACCGTCAAGGTCTTGTCATCAGCAACCTCAACCACTAGTGGATAACCCAACCTACCTGTGACTCGGCCCAAACACTCGCTAAAAGTGTGGGATACGAATGAATGAGTAGCCCCGATATCAAACATCACTACAGCAGGCACCGAGTTAACTAAGAATGTACCTGATCGTACCATTTAAACAAAACAATTACATACGATAATCAAATAGTAAAAAAAAAGGAACAAGTGATGAAATATACCTGTCACCACTTCAGGCATAGCCTTTGCCTCCTCCACTTTCAGCTGGTGCACCCTACTTCGGGCCTCCTCGGGTATAGACTGAACCACGCTGCCATCAGTAATAAGCAAGGGGGTAGCTACAGGGGCTCTTTGTGCCCCACCCCCGCTAGCAACCCTCGGATTTGGGGAATTTGCCTTCACGTGGCCCGTGTGCTTGCGGTTAAAGTAGACCATAAATGGCGACTTACAATCCCGACAGATATGACCGGACTGCCCAAACTTGTAACATCCATCCATCCACTTCCCACTGGCACCCCTGGGTTTGAACCCACCGTTCCTCGAAATCCTGCGCGAATCTGTGAACTTCGATTTCTTTGGAACAACAGAGATTGGCGTCACCGCCTGTGCTGCCTTTATCTTCTTTGCTTGGGTCTCCAACTCCAGTTCCCTCCTTCGGGCCGCGTCCATCATCGCTGATAAAAAAGCATACTGCGCCGTGCTCACGAATTCCCTAATCTCGGTATGCAATATGTCCTTGTACCGAGACATCTTCATATCCTCCGAGGCATCATACTGAGGACAAAACAATGCCATCTTGGTGAACTTCTTGTTCATCTCCTTCACCGTCTCTGTTGTTTGCGTGAGCTCCGAAAACTCCTTAGCTATCCGCTTCATCTCTACCGGAGGCACGTACTCGGCACGAAAGCTATTGATGAACTCCTCCCAAGTCAGGGTAGTGCGCTCGGCAAGCGTAAATGCCGTGGCACACCAGTACTTCGCTCTGTCGCGAAGTAAGTTCACTGCAAAGCGGACCTTCAGATTATCCGGGCAGCCACTGGTCAGAAAAGCACACTCCATGTCAGATATCCAATGCATACTAACAATCGGATTCGGGTCTCCCTTGAACTCAGGTGGAGAATAGGCAGAGAGATCCCGATACTGGAACTCTCAATTACGGGGCTATCCCCCAGCAGGCGGCAGAATCGCTACAATTCGTTCCTCCATCAGAACCACCACTTCATTCCGGATGGCAGTGATGATCTCGGGGATCGCTTCCCTGATAGCGTGCGCTACCTCAGCTGCAATCATCTCTCGAATCTGATCCTCAGTGATCCCCGTCTCAGTTCGCGGCTCAAACGTGTTGTTTCTTCTAGTGATGGCCATTCTAGGAAAAAGAATTTACAATGAGTTATTAGCACATAATAACTCATACTAACTACACTCACGCTCAACTCCTGGAATTCCTCGTGACTTCCCTGACTCGAGCATTGATCCTGTGCTTCCAGCAGTAGGAGATCTACTACTACCTTCCACACCTATCATTGCCCGTTCCGAGTTCCATCCGGAAGGGTCCAAGTAGTTTCTCGCCGAAACTATATACATATGCACTCACTCTTCCTAGTTCCCTAGGAATTCCATCCAAACCACTACCCTTGCTACTACCGAATTCCTACTAATCATAACGAGTGGCCTCGCGAATACCCGATTATATGCAGTGCGAAACAAATAGACATTCGAATACCAGATTCTTTCCTATAATGGTTGGACTCAAACAAGAGCTGCGCAATAGAACTAAATCAAATATTCTAAGGCTATAAATCTCTTACTGCATACACCCTAGAGGGCATCCACTTAGTAACTTATCATAATTAGCATAAACTCCTAATACCAAGCAGTACAACATACAGCGTAGTGTCAACAACAGACAATCTAGCATGTATACCCCATGATCTAGAAAGCAATAAAACACTAAGTTTTGTACTTTCCCTTTTGGCTCCAGCCGACTGTACACACTGTGCCCTTGATCACCGTTTCTCAAACGGATTTTTCCTTCCTCTTATTTTCCAAAAACTTTAAAAAAAAAAATTGTCGCCGCAAACTTGAGATCAAACACACCGAAATGCATTTGATTTACTCAAGCCGTGCTCCGATACCAAGTTGTAACATTCCAAAAATTTCAAGGAATTTAAAATTTTTAAAGTAACATTTCATTAATAAAACTCCTTTAATAATTCAATCGTTTCATTTGCAAATCCATAATTAATATTCTCCCGAACAATAAAAAGCGAAATAAATGTCTAAAATAAAAGGTCGTGAAAGTAATCAGCCCTTCACGTGCGCCAGTTTGTACTCGTCACGCCTTGGAGCCACTTGTACCTGAAACAATAATTTATTGGGAAAGGGTAAGCACGAAGCTTAGTGAATTCAACAACCATAGATAACACAGTTATTCCACACTATCCCTATAACAGATAGTTGCACATAAACAAGCATACAGGTCTACGAACAAATCATAAACATGCATTCCTACCCATACGCCACCTGCGTATAACCTCTTAGCCCCACCGAGATTCTACGCCACCCACGTATACAATCTTCGACCCCGCCGAGTTCCTACGCCACCCGTGTATATAAACGTCGGCCCCCGAGTCCTTACGCGACCTGCGTATACATGATAACGCCACCCGTATATACATGTCAACAAAGGGCTGACTAGCCACCACACTATCTAGCCACGCATCATAAATAATTAA
Source organism: Orobanche coerulescens (assembly GCA_033398695.1). Classification (NCBI taxonomy): domain Eukaryota; kingdom Viridiplantae; phylum Streptophyta; class Magnoliopsida; order Lamiales; family Orobanchaceae; genus Orobanche; species Orobanche coerulescens. The sequence continues at coordinate 177,975,758 of CM065807.1, read as the reverse complement.
GGCTACCACACACGAGCTACACTAATGTAAAACAACTGATATTAAATATAGTGAGAGAACTCACCTAGTAAGCGCGCCCAGTTCACAAATAACAATTTCAAGCTCCCCAACAAATGTAACACCCTAATTTCACTTTGGGTTATTACACGCCGCAGGACACACATGGGTCCCGCCAGGCTGACGACACATAGGATTAAGCCACAATCCAATACATAATAACCACGACATAACAGTCCAACATAGGATACAAAACACGAGTTAGGCCTCGGCCGCGGCCAAAATAGTTTAGTTCAACATCGATCACTGAACGCAAACATTACACGACAAGGTACAACTCAAAACCAACAATAATATAATATATAAAATCGACTCAACATCACAAATACAACGACTGATACGAGCTCTCTAACATCCAGTGTGCAGCGCATGGGGGCTCCTATCCCTCGAGAGTACCTAAAATGTACAAAACATTCCACCCCAACGAGGCGTTAGCCACAACCGCTAGTGCAAGTACAGTATTACAATATTTTAATCCACAGGCATTTCCAAATTATTTCAAAATCCAAAACAGTTCAATTCGCGATATTCCGGAATATCAATATCGATCATCAGTAAAAACACTCCGACGATCCTCGCGACCTGGTCCGGCCCTCAAGCCACCAAGTCCTTGTGTGCCCCGTCGAGCAACCCCAGGTGAGGATGTCCACTCAAAGTATCTCTCGTGACTCGGTCCAGCCGCTAAGCCACCAAGTCCCCATGTGACCCCGTCGAGTCAATCCCCGAGTGAGAGCACCCGATAACAACCTTTCAACTCTCATCAATAACTAAACCATCACAGAAATACATGCCATAAACTAATGCAATAAAGTACTTGCCTGGATTTTCTTACTCTTAAAGGAACAACAACGAACAAGGCTAAGGTCCGAACTATCTTCCAAATCCCCCTCCTAACAAACATCGAGGCTCAATCATTTACAATGTTGTTGGAAACACTAAAATCCATCCTAAGTTCTACCCATAGGACCATTTCATCGAGCACTAAGGGGTCATAACCGGTTTTGCTCGATTTACAAAAGAAGATTTGGAATCAATCCATAAAACCTTGAGGAAATCATGAAATCATACTTATCAACTATTTCAACTATAATTCATCATAAATTTGGAGCTAAAACGGTTGGAGAAACGAGATCACCAAAACCCCCAAACTTCCTCAAAGTTAGGATTCTACGGAAGGATTACCTCAATTCCTTGATGAAAATAATGTTGGATTGATAGATTTTGAAGTTGAAAAGATTTGAGTTTCAACCGTGCTCCGCCGAAACGAAGAAGAAAGAAGATGATAAAAATGACAAGTGTTGACCGCAACATAAGTATTTATATAAGTGCGTCTTAGCGCGCGCTAACGCTTACCGAATAGCGTGCGCTATCGGCCTAAGCCTGCAGCCCAAACCCTTCTGCCCAGTCGAGCTGGTGTGCACCACATCCGACAGCATGCGCTACTCAATCGAGTTAGCATGCGCTGTACTTCCAAGTTAGCGCGTGCAGCTTCCGCCTTAGCATGCGCTATCATGTGTCCAGTCCAAGTCCAGAACCTTTTCGCCCTGTTCAGAAACCCTTCTGTCCATCCTGGTAGCGTGTGTTATGACCGACTGGCGTGCGTGTTAGGTGTATTTTTATGCACTTTTATGTCATTATTTTATATCTATCTTAAGCCTAAATCAGCATAAATGAGCTTTTAATGCATTATTCTTATACGTTTTGCAGGAAATCGGAGTCCGGAAGCCAAAACGATGAAAAACGGGCGAAAATAGCAGTTTTTGGTCATGAGCCGCGGCACACACCAAGTGAACCGCGGCACATGAAGACAACCAGCGAACGCTGTGCACACTGTATTGTGTGCCGCGGCACACACCAAGTGAGCCGCGGCACAGGAGGAATAAAAGACGCCACTGGGAAGAAACTTTGGGCCGCAGATCATTGTTTTTGCTTGGTGGGCCGAGAGGAGCACTACTGGAGGGATGATTTTATTTTCTTGGGGGAGGAACCTACTGGAGGAAAAAAAGAAATTATATAAAAAGACAGCAAGGAGGAGAACCAGACAGTTTGGCGGGGGAAGAAATCAAGGAGAACACAAGGAGGAGATTTGTGGGCGACGACAAGACCACGGATCCCTACGGTTTTTCTGCATCTTAGTTTTTAGATCTATTCGAGTAGGATTTTGATTGTAGCCAATTTCATGACGGTTTGATTATTTATTATTATTTCGATTTACTCGTTATTATATTGAATTGGATTCTTCTTACTGTTCTTAATGCTTTTAAATTGTCTGGCCAACAGTTAATTTGTTTTGAATGTCCTTATGGATTCGGGAGATGAAATTTAGGCATAGTTCTTGTTAGACGAATCCTAATTTTCGTGAGATAGGAATATACTCATGCGAATTGTGAAGCCTGTTATTGTGGGAATTATTGAACTGTTTTAGCTTTTAATTATCTAATTCGAATAGGGATATATTGAGTTAGTAATTCGTAGTATTTTCTATCGACCTTGGGAAAGGCTTTAGAATAATTTAGGAATTCCTGGCTTACAATCAATTGAATAACAGTGAATTGAATCAAATAAATATCATTCCCGATTGTTTGAGGTGAAAATCATAATCCTACCCCTTATTAGTATTATTATTATTATTATTAGTACTATTATTGACTTTCTGCAATTAGTTTAGATATAAACTCTATTTAATTGTTCTTCAAATAAAATTGTGAGTTGACTATATTTTGGTACTTAGTGAAATCAGTCCTCGAGGGAACGATACTTTACTTATCACTTTATTACTTGTTGACACTGTGCACTTGCGGCATATTGTGAGGGATTTTCCCACAACAAGTTTTTGGCGCCGTTGCCGGGGACTGAAATTTTGCTAATATCGATTTCAGTATTTCTAGTCTTAGTTTGTACGTTTTTACTTTATTATTTAGTGTATTTAATTTTATCTATTTGTTTTTCCTATCAGGATCTTTCGCGTAGTGCATGAGAAAACTCGGTAACGAAGGCCTACTACCTTTGGATACCGAGCTCGAGCGCACTCTTAGAAGGAACAAGAAGGAGAAACGAGAGTTACAGACGACGGTGACCATGGCCGAGAATATTGAAATTCAAGGAGGAGATAACCATGTGCAGCAAGTTCAACCGGCACTAGCTCTTCGAGACTATGCCATGCCACAAATTAATGCTAATTTTTCGGGAATTCGGCGTCCCACTATCCAAGCCAACAATTTTGAGATTAAGCCTGCGATCATTCAGATGGTGCAGGCGAGCCAATTTTGTGGACTGCCGAATGATGACCCAAACACTCATATTGCTTCTTTTCTTGAGATTTGTGACACGTTCAAGAATAATGGTGTCACTGACGATGCTATCCGATTAAGGCTTTTCCCGTTCTCTTTGAGGGATAAAGCGAAATTTTGGCTGAATTCTTTACCGCCGGGGTCGATCACAACATGGGCAGAGTTAGCGCAAGCCTTCCTTGCCAAATTCTTACCACCTTCTAAGACGGCGAGATTGAGAAACGAGATCACCACTTTCGGTCAGTATGATATGGAATCGCTCCATGAGGCGTGGGAGCGATATAAAGATTTGTTACGGAGATGCCCACATCACGGCCTTCCAGACTGGCTTCAAATTCAGACGTTTTACAATGGATTGAGTGCCTCTACACGCACTCTCGTGGATGCAGCCTCCGGTGGGGCTTTTATGGGAAAGACTATGGCCGAGGCGCACTCGTTGTTGGAAGCTATGGCCGCAAATGCATATCAATGGCCATCTGAAAGATTGACGCCGAAGCGAGTTATGGAAGTTTCTAGTAATGATCCAATATCCACATTGTCAGCCCAAGTCGCAGCATTAACACAGCAGCTTCAAGCATTTTCGCATTCTCCTCCCCCTGTTACCATTGAGACTTGCAATTGGTGTAATGGATCCCACCCTAGCGCGGAGTGTGAAGTTGGAAACCCGTTCGAGCAGCCCCAAATTGAACAAGCCCAGTTTGTAGGAAACGGAAACCAGAAAAATAATCCGTACTCCAACACGTATAATCCGGGGTGGTGTAATCATCCCAACTTTTCGTGGAGAAACGGACAGAACTCAAACCAGTCCCCGTTCGCTCAGAACCAACAGCAGCCCCCTCCCGCTCCAAAAGTTTCTCTCGAGGAAGCAATTGCGAAATTGGCGGCGAATACGAGTCAATTCATGACTCGTACTGAAGCGACATTGCAGAATCATTCCGCATCCATTCGCAACTTGGAAGTCCAGCTGGGCCAAATTGCTAATGTGTTGACAGCCCGCACGGAGGGAGCATTTCCAAGTACAACAGAGACAAATCCTAGAGAGAGTATAAACGCAATCAGCTTGAGAAGCGGGAAAGAGGTGTTGGATCAGCCCGAGAGGTGTGAAAAGAGGAGTGAAATTGAGGAGAAGAATAATTTAGCGACAGAGGAGTCACAAGATTGGAGACCTTCGATAACACTTCCGGATAACCCAAAGGCATATGTGCCCCCCGTTCCGTTTCCACAGAGATTACAGCAGAAAAAGGCGGACAAACAATTCTCTAAGTTCCTTGACGTGTTCAAAAAGCTTCACATTAACATTCCATTTGCCGACGCGTTGGAACAAATGCCGAGCTACGTTAAATTCATGAAAGAGATATTGTCGAAGAAAAGAAAACTCGAGGAGTTTGAGACAGCCGCCTTGACAGAGGAATGCAGCGCAATTCTTCAAAAGAAGCTCCCACCAAAATTGAAAGATCCGGGAAGTTTCAACATACCGTGCACCATGGGGAATCTTTCTTTTAATAAGGCATTGTGCGGTCTCGGTGCTAGTATTAACCTCATGCCTCTGTCGATTTTTAAGAAGCTGGGAATTGGGGAAGCAAAGCCGACGACGGTCTCCTTGCAATTAGCGGATCGATCGATTAAGTATCCGAGGGGAGTGATTGAGGATGTTTTAGTAAAGGTGGATAAATTTATCTTTCCAGCGGACTTTATTGTTCTCGACATGGAGGAAGATGAAGATATCCCGATTATCTTGGGACGACCATTTTTAGCGACCGGCAGAACTCTTATAGACGTGGAGAAAGGAGAGTTAACTCTGCGGGTCCAAGATGAGCATGTTACATTCCAAGTATTCAAATCTTTTCCATGTCCGGGAGGTGTTGATAAAAGCTCTCTAAGTGAAAGTGTGGAGGCCGTTGCAAAAGAAAAACACCGAAAACATCGCCGGTCGAAAAATTCAGAATATGTGTCAGATGGCCCAATTTTTAAGAAAGATGTAGAACGAGTAGCATTTCTCGAGCACTCGGACAAGTCTGTTGGGGTCATAAAGTCATTTTTGAAAGAAGGAAATAAGCCGGAAGCCAAACGGACATCTAGTCATGAGAATAACGGGTGTTTCGGAAAGTTATTCTCGTTAAAACCTTTCCGCAAACAACATTCGATGTCCGAACCGAAAGTCGAATCGTTAACGACTGATGGTCATAATTTTGAAAACCTTATTAACGGTTCGATGAACGGGGCGGAGATCAAATGGAGTTTGCGAAAAGCGAACTGATTTTTAAATAGGTCTGGCTGAAGACTATAAACTTAGCGCTTCTCGGGAGGCAACCCGAGTTCGTAGTTGTAGATTTTTTGCGTTTCTATATTTTTCTTGCATTCTGGATTTTTATTTTTCATCAATTTATGCTTAAATTTGCTTCTGCCTCTCGTTTTTAACGTGTTTTTTCTCAAAATTCTGTGCAGGAAAGTCCCAGGGGAGAAAATTATGCTTGAGCCGCGGCACACACAAATCGAAAGGATAAGATAAACCCACTGTACCCTGTGACGCGGCACGGCATAAATGAGCCGCGGCACACTTGAGCACTGAGCCGCGGCACACGAAAAGTTGTGCCGCGGCACACGACAAAACGAACGAGCAGGTAAAAAAGGGACTGTACTCTGTGCCGCGGCTCACTTTAATTGTGCCGCGGCACACCATGCGGAATTTGAAAGGCCCAGGTAGCTTATAACACGCATTCGGACGGCCATTCGAGGTATGCCTTCTTTATTTCCTTCCCTTTCCCCCTGTGCGCGATCGTCCGAGCCTTCTTCTAGTTTTCTTCTTGCGATTTTTTCTTGCACTTTTCACAAACCAATCAAGGTATGTTCCAATCTCTAATCTCTACTTGTTCTATGAATTTAAATTTGAAGTTGTGTATGCATTGGATGGATTGAATATGTTTATTGCCTTCAGAAGTTCTAGGATGGTTTAGTGGATGACATGAACTTTTAATCGAATTTTCATGGGTCTTTTGGATTATTGATGAATTGAGTATGTAGTTTGGATGGTAAATGATTTGTGTTTCTGTTCATGGGGGTTGAATCGAGTTATAGCCATGTTTATTCTTCAAGTAAACTCTTGCCCATTAGGTGTTCGATGAAATGTCTAAGTGAAAAATTTTCTTTGTTAAAGCAATCTTTTGAATCTTTGTGCAACGTATTCGTTCTGAAATTACAGCAAGTCCAACCCTTACGTCCAGTTTAAACGTTAAAGTCCAATTTCATTTTTTTTTCACGGATGTGCTATCTTGTTAAATTCTTGATTTACGACTGGATATCTTTGGCCAAGTAATGATTAGGTTGGTTATTGTTTGCGTAAATAAACTCTGGTGTTAATTCTTTTTCAGGGATCACCATGGCTAGGACTAAAAAGTTGAACAAGAGGGCCAGGACCCAGTCATCCCCCACTCGAGGGGAAACCTCTCGTAGCCGCGCCGAGTCTGAGGGGCACCAGTTTTCTGACCCTGAAATCCACAAAATCTTCAATGAGAAGATTCGGCCGCGACCTCTTATTCCGGAGAGGGGATTTACTCCAGACCCTCAGGACGGGGAACTGCTTGCTATGATAGATGAGATGGGGTGGGCCCGATTCAATGCACCCCCCGAGCCAGCGGTCATTTCGATAGTGCAGGAGTTCTATGCCAGCGCGTTACTGAAGCACATTCGGGCAGGCCATACGTTGTCGTCGTTAGACTCTCGGACTCAGGTCGATGTCCGAGGTATTACGATTGATTTTTCCACAGCTGCTATTCGGAGGTTGTTTGGGCTTCTGGTGGTAGATGAGTCGGCATATGACCGAGTGATGACTAGCCTCACGAAGGAGGCCCTGCTCGAGACTATTGCACAGCCCGGCTCCGACTGGGAGCAGCGCGCACAGGGTTCTTCCACTTTACACTTCAAGAGCTCGCGCCTCAGCCGGCTCGGGCGTGCCTGGCTATATTTTATCTGCGCACACATTGACCCCACCTCTCAGATCCGCACTGTCTCTCTCTCCCGCGCCCGGACACTATATGCTATCACATCCGGGCTGCGTTTCGATGTGGCCCCTCTTTTGGTCCGATCGATATTTCAGTGCATTCAGGGAGGGGCCAAGACGGGGTTGAAGCACCCCTCTCTCATCTGCGCTTTGTGCCGGCAGTCGGGGCTGACGTGGTCAGACGACGAGCCGATGCTTGCTCCCCAGGCCCCGATCGACCACCGCATCATCTCACATTTTGACCAGTGGGGAGGAGCGCCGGCGCACGATCGGGGGAGAGGTTTTCTGCTGGAGGAGGCCCACGAGGGGTCCCCCGAGCCTCTTTTGCTGACACATGGAGATGCCGGCCCGCCCCCCGACAGAGAGAGATTGCAGGAGATGTTGACGGGCTGAGGGAGGATTTGAGGAGAGAGAGAGGAGCTGAGAGAGGAGACGAGGAGAGAGAGAGAGAGGATATGAGAGATGAGATGAGGAGAGAGAGAGAGATGAGATGAGGAGAGAGAGGGAGAGTATGCTGGCTGCCATGCGAGAGGAGCAGCGGACGGAGCGAGAGAGCGTTATTGCTGCCGTCAGAGCTGAGATGCGAGAGCAGGCCTGCCGGGCCAACCGACGAGAGGCGAGGCGTCTGGCAGCGAGGGACGCTTATCATCAAGAGCACCTTGCCGCATGGACGGCCCATATCATGCATCCAGACGGGCCATTTATTGCACCCGCCCGGCCAGCCACACCACCTTCCTCACCGGATGATGCCGGCACCAGCTCGTGAGAGGACTGTAGGGGAGTACTTGACCTTTTACTTTTATTGCATATCATATTTTGTCCATTGAGGTCAATGTACGTCCTAAGTTTGGGGGGGTCTACTTTCTGTCGCTACATTTATTGCTGTACTTTATTTCGTTGCACTTTTCATTACTTTGCGTTATTTTTTTCGATAGCCTTGCTTGTCTTAATTTTTCTCTATTCGTGAATTTTTCGTGCTTCTAGTTGTGTAATAGTGATGTTACGACACTGTTTTTCTCTCTGAAGAAACGGTCGAGTTTTAGTCGAGTTGTAGTCAGTGATTTTTGTTGCTGCTTAGTCGTCATTTAGGTCCGAAATTTTTCTCGTGATTGTAGAGGTCTTGGCGGATAAGAGAGGATACATACTTGTTTTAAAATCACCATCGATACGTTTGGTTACATTTTTCGGTTAGTTAGTCGTCTAGTTACATTAGTCGTGTTGGCACTTAGAGTGAGTTTAGAGTCGGTCAGTTTTTCCCAAAAAGTCGAGATATTTTTGTTCTATGATGGGAAGTCTAGTAACGGGGGTATTCACGTGACCCGTTATTTACTCTCGCGTAAAACGACGACCCTGATTAGACTAGTGATTTAGAAATTTCACATGTGCCGATGATAGGGAGCCTAGTAACCGGGGGTATTCACGTGACCCGTTGTTTACTCTCGCGTAAAACGGCGACCTTGATTCGGACATGCGGGAATTATATATTCGAGTTGTTTCTCCGCTGTAGAAGGGAACTTAGTAACTAGAAGCATCCATGTGCCCCATGAGTGTCTTTTACGTCAAACGGTTTCCCAATACATGAGAATGGAAGTTCCACCCTAGGATTGTCCCGATGAAACATCCCGAGATCCGAACCTAGTGGTCAACTCGAATCAATTTCTTGAGCATGTATATATAAGGGAATACTGTCCGAGGATTATTTTTATGAAACTCGTGAAAATTTTGCCATTAGTCTGTGGAACGGGGCGAACTAGCTTGTTTAATCTAACCCTTCATATTGACGGTCGATTAAATTCACAATTGTTAATCTTTGAGCTTGATTTTCTTCATGAACGATTGATTAGGACTGAAATTGGTTACTTTGTGGAATCAGTGTCCGGGACGTGACTCACTATTACGATACTTGTATTATTCTTTGAGATTTTCAGGGTAGTATTGATTAAGTTGAGCACTATGGATTTGCATTATTATTCACGATACATTTTGTTTAAAATTGAAAATTTTTGCTTGAGGACAAGCAAAGGCTCAAGTTTGGGGGTATTTGTTAGGTGTATTTTTATGCGCCTTTATGTCATTATTTTATATCCATCTTAAGCCTAAATCAGCATAAATGAGCTTTTAATGCATTATTCTTATATGTTTTGCAGGAAATCGGAGTCCGGAAGCCAAAACGATGAAAAACGGGCGAAAATAGCAGTTTTTGGTCATGAGCCGCGGCACACACCAAGTGAACCGCGGCACACGAAGACAACCAGCGAATGCTGTGCACACTGTACTGTGTGTCGCGGCACACACCAAGTGAGCCGCGGCACAGGAGGAAAAAAAGACGCCACTGGGAAGAAACTTTGGGCCGCAGATCATTGTTTTTGTTTGGTGGGCCGAGAGGAGCACTACTGGAGGGATGATTTTATTTTCTTGGGGGAGGAACCTACTGGAGGAAAAAAAGAAATTATATAAAAAGACAGCAAGGAGGAGAACCAGGCAGTTTGGCGGGGGAAGAAATCAAGGAGAACACAAGGAGGAGATTTGTGGGCGACGACAAGACCACGGATCCCTACGGTTTTTCTGCATCTTAGTTTTTAGATCTATTCGAGTAGGATTTTGATTGTAGCCAATTTCATGACGGTTTGATTATTTATTATTATTTCGATTTACTCGTTATTGAATTGGATTCTTCTTACTGTTCTTAATGCTTTTTAATTGTCTGGCCAACAGTTAATTTGTTTTGAATGTCTTTATGGATTCGGGAGATGAAATTTAGGCATAGTTCATGTTAGACGAATCATAATTTTCGTGAGATAGGAATATACTCATGCGAATTGTGAAGCCTGTTATTGTGGGAATTCTTGAATTGTTTTACCTATTAATTATCTTATTCGAATAGGGATATATTGAGTTAGTAATTCGTAGTATTTTCTATCGACCTTGGGATAGGATTTAGAATAATTTAGGAATTCCTGGCTTACAATCAATTGAATAACAGTGAATTGAATCGAATAAATATCATTCCCGATTGTTTGAGGTGACAATCATAATACTACCCCTTATTATTATTATTATTATTATTAGTAGTACTATTATTTACTTCCTGCAATTAGTTTAGATATAAACTCTATTTAATTGTTCTTCAAATAAAATTGTGAGTTGACTATATTTTGGTACTTAGTGAAATCAGTCCTCGAGGGAATGATACTTTACTTATCACTTTATTACTTGTTGACACCGTGCACTTGCGGCATATTGTGAGGGATTTTCCCACAACAGTGCGCTACGACCGACGAGTTAGTTTACGCAACGACCGTCTTATCGCACGTTACCTGTTGGTCTGGCCAAAGTCCAGACCTCACCGTCCTTACTGTCCGGGCCGCTTAGCGCGCGTTATCACCCAAGAGTTGCGTGCGCTACTTGTTCACCTAGCGTGGGCTATTATGTTGCCTTAGCGTGCGCTAGCTCTATCCTTGTCCCAGTCCAGTGCCCTCTAGACTGTCCCATGCTGCCGGTTAGCGTGCACTATCCTTCTTGCGGTAGCGTGCGCTACCCGCTCCTCTAGCGTGCGTTAATAAAATGTATTAGCGTGCGCTAGCTCGATTTTAGTCCCAGTCCAGTGCTCTCTGGACTGCCCCATGCTGCCCCGTTAGCGTGCGCAACTTCCTATAGTAGCGCGCGCTATCCTACAACCTCCGTTGCGTACGCTACCCATATAAATTAGCGTACACTAATCCTGGGTTACGGAAGCGATACAAGCGGTTCGACACAACGTTAATGAATATTAGCGGGGTACTGGTAAAAACACAACATACAGGCTCAATCTCGAATCAAACACATGATACCAATATTCGAAAAATTACAACCCATACCACAAACTTCATGAATTTATAATTATGGCCAATAAAAAGGTGCGATTATTACAACCAAGATCACTTCCCAACACCTAAACGAATGTTAAAACGTATTAGCACGAAGCTCGGACCCTAAACACGACGCACACTTAAACTATCACTAAAACAACTTTCCGGTCCAACCAAATAGGTCTAGTCGGGACCTGTTCTGACCTCCTTTAACCAAGAAATACTATAGTATTATTACAATGACAGAAATTAGTCGGAGTTAGGGTTCCACGGACATATTATACGCCTCCTGGCTATTTTTCTACAATTTACTACGGATTTTACAAAAACAGTTCGCCGAACAGTGAGAAACAGCACCTTTCAGTATAAAATGACCCATTTGACCTATGCTACGTTCCGAACTGAATTTTGCATAAAACAAATAAAAGTTACTAGACTCATAAAGGGAACTTTTGGCACCGGTTTCACCCTAATCTGGGCTACTAAAAAAAGGTTATGGCTTACGCCAGTGGCAGATTACTGAGTTTTTACATGAAATGATAAACAGTTTTTCGCTCCGTGATTTAGCGGCGTTGGTGCCCGATCACCGCGACGAGAAAACAGAAAAGAAGACAAAGGATTAAGGCTTACCTTACAATGAGACCTTACACCCACACCTTCTCCTCTCTATCATGAAAACTCCGACGAACAACGGTGGTGGCGGTGGTTCCCGACGACAACAGCAACGACGATGGGGAAGAGAGTCGGCTGTGAGTTTAGAGGGGATTAGGGTTTTCAGATTTCTTGGGTGTGTGAAGCAAGGATACATGAAATAAGAAGGGAGGGGAGTCGGTTCCCTTCATGGGCCGACCCATGCACACCATTTATCAAAAACATCCATTTAGTCCCTAATTTTTCAAATACTCTCCTTATCACCTACAATAGATAAAATTTAACACTTTAAGCCACCTAACATGACTTAAATCACTTTTGTCCTATCCCTCCAATCCCGTTTAACAATATTTAATTAAAGAAAATATTAATCAACATAAACATAATCCATACCGGGACACGGGCTTTACACGCTTGCACTCTTCGTTGAAATCCCATGGCACATCATTTTGCAATAACCTCGTCATGTGCTGAGCGATTTTTGCAAAATCACTGACGAAACTTCGATAGAAGCCAGCGTGCCCTAGGAATCCTCGAACTTGCTTGACTGATACAGGGTATGGCAACTTGGCTATAAAACCCACCTTGGCCTTGTCAACCTCGATATCTCTCTATGAAATAACATGCCCAAGGACAATGCCCCCTCGACCATGGAGTGACATTTCTCGTAGTTTAAGACTAGGCTCTTCTCGACACAGTTTTGCAAATCCATTTCCAGATTCTTGAGGCAAACTTCGAATGGCATATCATAAACGATAAAATCATCCATGAAGACCTCGATACAATTCTCTAATAAATCTAAGAAAATGCTAATCATGCATCGTTGGAACGTGCCTCGGGCGTTGCACTAGCCGAAGGGCATCCTCTGATAGGCAAAAGTGTTAAAAGGGCACGTGAAGGTGGTTTTGTCCTGGTCACCTTGGGCAACTCATATTGCATGTAACCGGAGTATCCATTCAAGAAACAAAAATACTTGTTTCCAGCTAGCCTTTGAAACATCTCATCAATAAAAGGCAAAAGGAAGTGATCCTTACGAGTCACTTGGTTGAGCTTGTGATAGTCAATACATCCTTCAGCCGATCTATAGTCTCGTTGGGATCAACTCATTCTTCTCGTTCTTTAAGACCTGAATGCCCGAATAATTGGGCACGACGTGCACTGGGCTCACCCACTTGCTATCAGAGACTGGGTAGATAATGCCCAAGTCGACAAATCAGTACAAATCAACAAGAGACTAAGTCTCGAAATGATACAATACATTCATACAAATATATGATAACATTAATCTCATTGACCAGTACAATTATAAAACTTGCCTCAAACCAAAGGCGAGCAAGTCTTTCCACGATCAACGTCCTGGCACGAAACGACGAACGACGCCTACCGATGATCACAAACACTCGAACAACCTTGAATGAAAAACGATTCATTCAATAACACAAAATCAATAGAAAACAACACCAAGGACAAACCCGATTCAACCCCGAATCGATTAAACTCTACCAACGAATATCATAGTTCTCAACTATGAATTCTAACACCTCCAACACCTCAGAATTGACATGATCAAGTGTTGTTAACACTTGTGAAAATAATTCAACAAGAATCACTTAAGAACAACATAAAAACAACATCTCCAAAATGACAATATCACTATCATCATCAAATTGGTTCTCCAACAATGATAATATCATGAACATCATCACAATCACCTCAAGAACATCATCATTCCAACAAACATGATGTCTAAACAAAAATCCTTCATCATAACCTCATGAATTCGGATTGAACAACAAGATTCACCCAACCATTTCCAAATTATGATAATCACCCCTTAAATTATCATAAATTCTTACTAAAATGGTTATAATCTTTCAAGAACACCACCACCAACAATAATCATCTCAAGACTATGTTAATCATATAACAATCTTAACATAATCCTTCCTAGACATGATTAAAAACCTCCAAACAATCTAAAACATCAAGAACATAATCTAACTCAAGCAATAATATCATGTTCTTCATCAAAAAGTTTATCAAAACCATGAAGAATCATGATATACTCCATTAATCAAACAATACCCAAAGAAAAAAACAACAACAACATCATCAAACTATATTGCAACAAGAAGCAACAAAGATCACTCAGTTGACCCAGGCGGTTCAACGTAACACATATATGACCTAGAACGTCGGCGCAAACCAATGGCTTCGAGAAGGGGTTCTTATGAATACCCCTCGTTTTGCTGGTGCCGCGGATGCATTAGGCTAGGATGGTTGTCTTTTACAGTTAGGAAAGATATTCGAGGCAGTTGATTGTCCCGAATAACGAAAAGTACCTATCGCTCAGTACCTCCTTGACAGAGATGCTGCTAACTGGTGGGAGGCTGTTAAGCCTCGGGATCGTGTTCTCACGTGGACGGAATTCCATGAATTAATGGAAGCCGAGTTTTGTCCAGAATTGATAAGAGAGCAGAGAATTCGTGATCTTTATTTGGCCAAACCGCTAGATGTACCGGTGTCTCAAGCTATCATCGATTATAGCAAACAACTCAGCTATGTGCGGGATCAAATGTGGAAAAACGAAGACAAGATCCATCACTTCGACATGCGGATGAAGCCGGATATTCGCCAGTATATGGCGGGATTCACTTGTACTACATTGAGAGAATATCAGAATAGAGCATTAGCCTACGAACTAGCCTCATCATCGACTGAGCATATGCCCGAATCGAAGAAGCAAAAGACGGTTGATGATTTTCCTATCAGTTCAGGAGTTGGAGTTTCTAAACTACAACATTGTGGTTTTTCTGCCGTGAAGCTCCATCGCTCGACGAGTGGAACCGAGTGTTCTAAGTCATCAGCGTCGACTCCTGGTAAGGCCAGGCGATGTTTCAACTGTAATGTGCCGGGACATGTTCGTGCACATTATCCTTCCCCGCCAGTAACGTGTTACAAGTGTGGGCTCGAGCGGCACATAATCCAGTTTTGCGAGTTGGTTGCCGAGTCTTCGGAGACCCAGACTTCAACACTAATATTAGTATCGACTCTTTGAAATCCTTGAGATATGTTATCTATCAGTTTTTTCTATGTTGTTGACTTGTTTTTGTGTTTTAAGTTTCGGGGAAGAAACTTCTTTTTAAGGAGGGTAGAATGTAACACCCGAGATTTTCGTTTCCGGTTACTTTAAATTATTTGTCGGTTGTACTGGTTATTTTGCTCCATTATTGATTAATTGGAAATTTTCCCTATGTTGTGTATGGTATGATGTACCGTGTTGTGTTGAATTTCCAGAACTGTCCTGCTGCCTTTGTAGTAGGCATAGCGCACGCTAATTGTAGAAGTGTAGCGCGCGCTAATACTTGGTGATAGCGCATGTTATTGTGGCACGTAACACACGCTACCTGGTTAGGCCGAGACATTCCATAAGCTACTGCATTCAACTAGGGAGTTGGCAGCGCAAGCTATGCAACTCTATAGCACGCGCTAAGGTGCAGCAGTTGGCGCACGCTACGGTGAGAGTAGCGCACACTAACTGGTAGTTCTGGGGCATTCCAGAAGCTACTGGACTGAAATTGGGACTCGTTAGCACACGCTAATATTCATGATTAGTGCACGCTAACTGTGTTTTTTGGGAAGACGTTGATTCGATAGCACACGCTAATATGGGGCGATTAGCGCACGCTAAGTTGTCCAGTATATAAACTGGACAGCAGATTATTTTTCTCATTTCTCACTTCTTTCTCCTTTCTTCCGCTGGTTTGAGATGAGAATCCCTAGGGTGATGATCTTGGCCGATTTTGTCTCCATCCAAGGTGTTTTGGAGAGTTCTATGTGATTATAACATTATCTAATCCGTTGTACTTCGTCGGATCGAGGTATTTTTCTTGATTTCCCCAGGGTTGACTTTTTGGAAATTCATTCTTGATCTCGTATTCAATCCAATTTTGATGAATCGACTGGTGTCAAATGATGTTGTTAAGCATGTTCTACAGATTGTATATCTATATCTTTGATTCGTTCGACCCGATTGATGATTTTAGTGTTCTTGAGGAATTGTGAAAATTTAATGTTCGATTAAATGTTCATATGAGTTTTCCTTCGCTGGTTTGAGATGATTTCTATTGTTATTGGTCTTGATCCTCCTTGTGATCGTGTTTTTGTTGTGTCTTGCGGAAGTTGTAGGTGTTTGAGGTTTTCGTGTCGAGCCGCGTTCGTTGGAGTTTTCAGTATCGATTATAGAGGCAAGTATCTTGCCCATACATTTCGTGTTTCGTAGATGTAATAATTGATAATCGACTATGTGTGTTTACTTGAAGTACTCATAATGAACTTTCAAGAGGATTGATATAGTACCATTAACGGCTTTCTTTCAAGACGCTCGAGTGCTCTGCGAATAAATGAATTCTACGGATATGTGTATTGTGGTTGCGAATTGGAATATATTGCCTTCGTTCTATGTTATTATAAAATCCCTCTTCCCTTGTTAAGGTTGTATGCTCGAATGTGTATTCGTTTGATGAATGAGCAAATTTTGTGTTTGTAATGTTTATTGACCCATTTGTAAGGAGGTGGTATTATTCGGCATTGTTCGAGAAGTATATCTCCTCGTGGAACGTGATCATTTGTAAGTGATGTTCTACCGGGTCGGGTTCGTTGAGACCTCCGGGATCTATCCTTGTTAGTATGGGTCGAATTTTACCATAGGGTTATCCAAACCGGGTATGTCTCGAGGAGACTGAGTTTTGTGCTTGTTAGCACGATGCCAGGATTATTTATGGGCGTATTTTTGGACGTGTTACATATTCGTCATGGTTTATCGAAACTGGGTATGTCGTCGCGAGACTCCGAGGTTCGTGTTTGCTAGTACGATGTCAGGGTAACTATGAATGTATGTTATATGTTCGTCGTGGAATTCTAATATTTAAGTTGTTGGGTTGACGGTTATCATAGTGCTGTGTGGTTCGCTCCGGGATGGGACTTCGAGTCATCTGAGGGTTGTTAGTCCTCTGAGGGATCGAAGCTTATAGTGAGAATCCACGCTTAATCATGAGGTATGGATATTCCGTTTGCTTACCATTGGTCTATTCTCTTGGGTATGCACAAAGAAGCTCCAAGGTTCATGATTGTTAGCATGGGACAAGAATAACCTTTGGGCGTATGGTTTATATGGAGGTTTGGGTCATGAACCCCGTAAATTAATATCGGATTATTATTTTGGGAAAACAAATATTTGGGTTGTGACCCTAAAGTTATTTTTGAAAAGATGAGGAGTCTTAAGTCTTAAATGTATTCTTCTGAAAACTCATGAGATCTTTAAGACGCTTTACAAGTTGTTTAATTGTTTTATTACTCCCTTTCAATGTTTTGGATTATCTTATTTAAATGAAACATCTCGGGTAATCTTTCGCTGTGTTTTGACTCAATGATTATTCAAATTATTATATTCTTGGAATATGATGTATATGGCTCGTAATTGCACTTTCTACTTGCACTAGCAAAATTCCAGTTTGCTAACCCCCGACTGACTGGGGGTGGATGACTGTTATTGCGTTCAGGTACGTGCAGGTCCTTGAGGAGCATAATACGGGATCGTTACGAAGGATAATGGAAGACAAATGATATTAATCACATAAGGGCCACTACTGGGATTTGTTGGTTGAATTTTATTATTCTTTCCGCTGTAATGTTCTCCCGTCTTATGGGAGTGTTGTTGTATTTTGACCCTTGTGCGGGTATGAGTTTTGTAATAGAGATGTACATGAAGTTTAAGTTGTATGGTATTTATGAAAGACCAAATCAGTCTACAAATTCAGTATTTCGCCATTCTGACATGAGATGTGAAGTCTTGTTTTGGTATCTAGCCTAGTAGATCCCCTTAAAGAGGGTCTGCGGCGCTGTAATATTCCCGAATGGGTTGAGGGTGTTACAGAATATGGTACCAGAGCTTAGGTTGTGTAAACCTAGGTTGTCGGGCCAAGTGGAGTATTGTTGAGTCTTGTCTTGTCGGATTTTGTTTGTCCGAATCGTGTCGCGACACGTTGTTTGAGTTGTCGGTCGTGATTAGTATCGTGGTGCAACCATCATCTTCATGCGACCTGTGGATGTGAGTCTCCTCTTTTCTGTGTATTATCTTTGTTTCATGACTCTGTTTACATGCGTGGCATGGAGATGGAATTCGTATTTTATACTTGTGGCATATTATGTGTGTAATGAACTGAGTATTGATGGATTGGACACCAAGTGGTGTATAGTGATATGAAACCTTGAACATTGATGTGTTCCAGGATATATATAGACGATAGAGTTTGTTTAGAAACTCATATAGATGGTGTTTATGTGTATTTGAATATAATACTCATGGGTTGTGTTTGATGAATTGATAATCTTGAATGCTGTATAGGCATATGTTTGAGAACCGATTGTGTTCCACAATTGTTGTTATTTGCTACAAATGTGTTTTCGTTGGTAATCATGTCTGCTGCGTGCGTATTTGCAAACGCTTTTCTGAGAATTTCATAGACTTGAGTGTGTTTGTGGGAAATCAAACGTTCAAAAGGTTTTGACGACATGGTCAAGCGGCGGTTTCGTGTGGATTTTTAAAATTGTTTGGATTTGGCGAGCCGTTCTTGTATTCTTGAATGAAACTTTACGACGGTATTTGAAAAATGTGTTTTGAGGTATTTTGGACATTTTGTAAATCGTTACCATCATTGATTTTTTTTTTTTTGTTGCGTTGGAAATATTTTTGGAAATGATATTTAAAAGTATCGTTCTTATTTTCAAATAATTCGAATTCACGATTTTAAAATTCTTTCGCACCATAAAATTTGTATATTCCAAAATAAAAACGTGATTTCTACTTTCAAAACTAAATAGTGAAAGATGAAAAATATTACTCAACTTAAACTTTAAATTCGGATTGGAAAAATTTTTCTGTATTGAACCAGTAATCCTATTGCTAGCGCGCGTTAACGAACTTGGGCTAAATTGTGGACTGAATTCAGTTACTTAGCGCACGTTAAGATGCTATGTGTGCGTAACATGAAATTATCGCTTAAGAGTTAGAGACTAGAGATTAAACTAAAGCGATTGCTTGTGAGGCCGAGTGGTTTGAATTTTTGTCATGTTACCATTCTCGTTGGAGAATTATGGTTGTATACCTGAATGTTATGATGGCATGATTTGATCTGTTTGTAGCTTAGATGATGTTATCGGGATGAGATTGTTGGTTGAGGAAGTGATTAGTACTAATATGAATGGTTTGTACAATTGGAAACGGTTCAGTGCAACCTTCGAGGGTCGATGCTAAGAGGGCGTGGCCACGCGATACATTATGTATTCTTATTGTTATGAATTTTGCGTGGTAACATATGGTTACCTTATGTGTTGTTATTTGAGATAATGATAAGTGATGAAATGGTGATCTTGATGATGTCGATTCGAGGAAACTTGTTGTTCCAAGTTATGGTTTTTGCAAAGATTTTCAAAACAGGCTGTTATGAACTGTGGTTCTAGTATTGATAAAACAGCTCGAGGTACCAAAAGTACATTAAAAAAAATTTCAAATAAACATACAGATTCAAAGATTTTCAAATGATATTATTTAAACGGATAGCTCGTGGAGATTTTAAAAGGAATGTTAACAATGAGTGGCTACCATATGTGGTATATTATGGCCGTGATTGTAACAATAATGGTCGTTAATTCTCTGTTGATATGGTCATGTTATCTGTGAGTTATGACCGTAAGTTTCAATTGTTATATTTGTAATTTTTGTATTTATGTAATTACCCGGAGTGGATATTTTTATCATGTTGCTATTTGCCTTATGCTGATATGTTGTGCTGAGTTGGCACTTTGGTATGTTGTTTTGCGATGTTATGTTTCATCGTATTGAGTGGGTATCTGCTCAGTATGCCGAGGGGCAGAGGTCGTGGTCGTGATCGTGGTACAGATGGTCGTGGAGATCAGATGCAGGACCAAGAGAATATTGCCGGAAATGGCATTGACATTGGTGTTGCTACTATATTGCAACAAGTAGCAACACAGATCACTCAGTTGACCCAGGCGGTTCAACGTAACACAGATGTGACCTAGAACGTCGGCGCAAACTAATGGCTTCTAGAAGTGGTTCTTGTGAATCCACCTCGTTTTGCTGGTGCCGCGGATGCATTAGGCTAGGATTGTTGTCTTTTACAGTTAGGAAAGATATTCGAGGCAGTTGATTGTCCCGAATAACGAAAAGTACCTATCGCTCCGTACCTCCTTGACAGAGATGCTGCTAACTGGTGGGAGGCTGTTAAGCCTCGGGATCGTGTTGTCACGTGGACGGAATTCCATGAATTAATGGAAGCCGAGTTTTGTCCAGAACTGATAAGAGAGCAGAGAATTGGTGATCTTTATTTGGCCAAACCGCTAGATGTACCGTTGTATCAAGCTATCATCCCATTATAGCAAACAACTCAGCTATGTGCGGGATCAAATGTGGAAAAATGAAGACAAGATCCATCACTTTGACATGCGGATGAAGCCGTAGATTCGCTAGTATATGGCGGGATTCACTTGTACTACATTGAGAGAATATCAGAATAGAGCATTAGCCTACGAACTAGCCTCATCATCGACTGAGCATATGCCCGAATCGAAGAAGCAAAAGACGGTTGATGATTTTCCTATTAGTTCAGGAGTTGGAGTTTCTAAACTACAACATTGTGGTTTTTCTGCCGTGAAGCTCCATCGCTCGACGAGTGTTCTAAGTCATCAGCGTCCACTCCTGGTAAGGCCACGAGATGTTTCAACTATAATGTGCCGGGTCATATTCGTGCACATTATCCTTCCCCGCCAGTAACGTGTTACAAGTGAGGGCTTGAGCGGCACAGAATCCAGTTTTGCGAGTTGGTTGCCGAGTCTTCGGAGACCCAGACTTCAACACTGATATTAGTATCGACTCTTTGAAATCCTTGAGAGATGTTATCTATCAGTTTTTGCTATGTTGTTGACTTGTTTTTGTGTTTTAAGTTTCGGGGAAGAAACTTCTTTTTAAGGAGGGTAGAATTTAATACCCGAGATTTTTGTTTCCGGTTACTTTAAATTATTTGTCGGTTGTACCGGTTATTTTGATACATTGATGATTAATTGGAAATTTTCCCTATGTTGTGTATGGTATGATGTACCGTGTTGTGTTGAATTTCCAGAACTGTCCTGCTGCCTTTGTAGTAGGCATAGCGCACGCTAATTGTAGAAGTGTAGCGCGCGCTAATACTTGGTGATAGCGCATGTTATTGTGGCACGTAACACACGCTATCTGTTTGGGCCGAGACAGTCCAGAAGCTACTGCATTTGACTTGGGAGTTGGCTGCGCAAGCTATGCAACTCTATAGCACGCGCTAAGGTGTAGCAGTTGGCGCACGCTACGGTGAGAGTAGCGCATGCTAACTGGTAGTTCTGGGGCATTCCAGAATCTACTGGACTGAAATTGGGACTCGTTAGCACACGCTAATATTCATGATTAGTGCATGCTAACTGTGTTTTTTGGGAAGTCGTTGATTCGATATCACACGCTAATCTGGGGCGATTAGCGCACGCTAAGTTGTCCAGTATATAAACTGGACAGCAGATTATTTTTCTCATTTCTCACTTCTTTCTACTTTCTTCAGCTAGTTTGAGACGAGAATCCCTAGGGTGATGATCTTGGCCGATTTTGTCTTCATCCAAGCTGTTTTGGAGAGTTCTATGTGATTATAACATCATCTAATCCATTGTTCTTCGTCGGATCGAGGTATTTTTCTTGATTTCCCTAGGGTTGACTTTTTGGAGATTCGTTCTTGATCTCGTATTCAATCCAATTTTGATGAATCGACTGGTGTCAAATGATGTTGGTAAGCATATTCTATAGATTGTATATACATATATTTGATTCGTTCGACCGGATTGATGATTTTAGTGTTCTTGGGGAATTGTGAAAATTTAATGTTCGATTAAATGTTCATATGAGTTTTCCTTCGCTGGTTTGAGACGATTTCTATTGTTATTGGTCTTGATCCTCCTTGTGATTGTGTTTTTGTTGTGTCTTATGGAAGTTGTACGTGTTTGAGGTTTTCGTGTCGAGCCGCGTTCGTTGGAGTTTTCAGTATCGATTATCGAGGCAAGTATCTTGCCCATACATTTCGTGTTTCGTAGATGTAATAATTGATAATCGACTATGTGTGTTTACTTGAAGTACTCATAATGAACTTTCAAGAGGATTGATATAGTACCATTAACGGCTTTCTTTCAAAACGCTCGAGTGCTCTGAGAATAAATGAATTCTACGGATATGTGTATTGTGGTTGCGAATTGGAATATATTGCCTTCGTGCTATGTTATTATAAAATCCCTCTTCCCTTGTTAAGGTTGTATGCTCGAATGTGTATTCGTTTGATGAATGAGCAAATTTTGTGTTTGTAATGTTTATTGACCCATTTGTAAGGAGGTGGTATTATTCGGCATTGTTCGAGAAGTATATCTCCTCGTGGAACGTGATCATTTGTAAGTGATGTTCTACCGGGTCGGGTTCGTTGAGACCTCCGGGATCTATCCTTGTTAGTATGGGTCGAATTTTACCATAAGGTTATCCAAACCGGGTATGTCTCGAGGAGACTGAGTTTTGTGCTTGTTAGCACGATGACAGGATTATTTATGGGCGTATTTTTAGACATGTTACATATTCGTCATGGTTTATCGAAACTGGGTATGTCGTTGCGAGACTCCGAGGTTCGTGTTTGCTAGTATGATGTCAGGTTAAATATGAGTGTATGTTATATGTTCGTCATGGAATTCTAATATTTAAGTTGCTTGGTTGACGATTATCATAGTGCTGTGTGGTTCGCTCCGGGATGGGACTTCGAGTCATCTGAGGGTTGTTAGTCCTCTGAGGGATCGTAGCTTATAGTGAGAATCCACGCTTAATCATGAGGTATGGATATTCCGTTTGCTTACCATTGGTCTATTCTCTTGGGTATGCACATAGAAGCTCCAAGGTTCATGATTGTTAACATGGGACAAGAATAACCTTTGGGCGTATGGTTTATATGGAGGTTTGGGTCATGAACCCCGTAAATTAATATCGGATTATTATTTTGGGAAAACAAATCTTTGGGTTGTGACCGTAAAGTTATTTTTGAAAAGATGAGGAGTCTTAAGTCCTAAATGTATTCTTCTGAAAACTCATGAGATCTTTAAAACGCTTTACAAGTTGTTTAATTGTTTTATTACTGCCTTTCAATGTTTTGGATTATCTTATTTAAATGAAACATCTCGGGTAATCTTTCGTTGTGTTTTGACTCTATGATTATTCAAATTATTATATTCTTGGAATATGATGTGTATGGCTCGTAATTTCACTTTCTACTTGCACTAGCAAAATTCCAGTTTGCTAACCCCCGACTGACTAGGGGTGGATGACTGTTATTGCGTTCAGGTACGTGCAGGTTCTTAGGGAGCATAATACGGGATCGTTACGAAGGATAATGGAAGACAAATGATATTAATCACATAAGGGCCACTACTGGGATTTGTTGGTTGAATTTTATTATTCTTTCTGCTGTAATGTTCTCCCGTCTTATGGGAGTGTTGTTGTATTTTGACCCCTGTGCGGGTATGAGTTTTGTAATAGAGATGTACATGAAGTTTAAGTTGTTGGTATTTATGAAAGACCAAATCAGTCTACTAATTCAGTATTTAGCCATTCTGACATGAGATGTGAAGTCTTGTTTTGGTATCTAGCCTAGTAGATCCCCTTAAAGAGGGTCTACGGTGCTGTAATATTCCCGAATGGGTTGAGGGTGTTACAAAATATGGTACCAGAGCTTAGGTTGTGTAAACCTAGGTTGTCGGGCCAAGTAGAGTATTGTTGAGTCTTGTCTTGTCGGATTTTGTTTGTCCGAATCGTGTCGCAACACGTTGTTTGAGTTGTCGGTCGTGATTAGTATCGTGGTGCAGCCATCATCTTCATGCGACCTGTGGATGTGAGTCTCCTCTTTTCTGTGTATTATCTTTGTTTCATGACTCTGTTTACATGCGTGGCATGGAGATGGAATTCGTATTTTATACTTGTGGCATATTATGTGTGTAATGAACTGAGTATTGATGGATTGGACACCAAGTGGTGTATAGTGATATGAAACCTTGAACATTGATGTGTTCCAGGATATATATAGACGATAGAGTTTGTTTAGAAACTCATATAGATGGTGTTTATGTGTATTTGAATATAATACTCATGGGTTGTGTTTGATGAATTGATAATCTTGAATGCTGTATAGGCATATGTTTGAGAACCGATTGTGTTCCACAATTGTTGTTATTTGCTACAAATGTGTTTTCGTTGGTAATCATGTCTGCTGCGTGCGTATTTGCAAACGCTTTTCTGAGAATTTCATAGACTTGAGTGTGTTTGTGGGAAATCAAACGTTCAAAAGGTTTTGACGACATGGTCAAGCGGCGGTTTCGTGTGGATTTTTAAAATTGTTTGGATTTGGCGAGCCGTTCTTGTATTCTTGAATGAAAGCTTACGACGGTATTTGATAAATGTGTTTTGAGGTATTTTGGACATTTTGTAAATCGTTACCATCATTGATTTTTTTTTGTTGCGTTGGAAAGATTTTTGGAAATGATATTTAAAAGTATCGTTCTTATTTTTAAATAATTCGAATACACGATTTTAAAATTCTTTCGCACCATAAAATTTGTATATTCCAAAATAAAAACGTGATTTCTACTTTCAAAACTAAATAGTGAAAGATGAAAAATATTACTCAACTTAAACTTTAAATTCGGATTGGAATCATTTTTCTGTATTGAACCAGTAATCCTATTGCTAGCGCGCGTTAACGAACTTGGGCTAAATTGTGGACTGAATTCAGTTACTTAGCGTATGTTAAGATGCTATGTGTGCGTAACATGAAATTATCGCTTAAGAGTTAGAGACTAGAGATTAAACTAAAGCGATTGCTTGTGAGGCCGAGTGGTTTGAATTTTTGTCATGTTACCATTCTCGTTGGAGAATTATGGTTGTATACCTGAATGTCAGGATGGCATGATTTGATCTGTTTGTAGCTTATATGATGTTATCGGGATGAGATTGTTGGTCGAGGAAGTGATTAGTACTAATATGAATGGTTTGTCCAATTGGAAACGGTTCAGTGCATCGTTCGAGGGTCGATGCTAAGAGGCCGTGGCCACGCGATACATTATGTATTCTTATTGTTATGAATGTTGCGTGGTAACAAATGGTTACCTTATGTGTTGTTATTTGAGATAATGATAAGTGATGACATGGTGATCTTGATGATGTCGATTCGAGGAAACTTGTTGTTCCAAGTTAGGGTTTTTGCAAAGATTTTCAAAACAGGCTGTTATAAACTGTGGTTCTAGTATTGATAAAACAGCTCGAGGTACCAAAAGTACATTAAAAAAAAATTTCAAATAAACATACAGATTCAAAGATTTTCAAATGATATTATTTGAACGGATAGCTCGTGGAGATTTTAAAAGGAATGTTAACAATGAGTGGCTACCATATGTGGTATATTATGGCCGTGATTGTAACAATAATGGTCGTTAATTCTTTGTTGATATGGTCATGTTATCTGTGAGTTATGACCGTAAGTTTCAATTGTTATATTTGTAATTTTTGTATTTATGTAATTACCCGGAGTGAATATTTTTATCGTGTTGCTATTTGCCTTATGTTGATATGTTGTGCTGAGTTGGCACTTTGGTATGTTGTTTTGCGATGTTATGTTTCATCGTATTGAGTGGGTATCTGCTCAGTATGCCGAGGGGCAGAGGTCGTGGTCGTGATCGTGGTACAGATGGTCGTGGAGATCAGATGCAGGACCAAGAGAATATTGCCGGAAATGGCATTGACATTGGTGTTGCTACTATATTGCAACAAGTAGCAACACAGATCACTCAGTTGACCCAGGCGGTTCAACGTAACACAGATGTGACCTAGAACGTCGGCGCAAACCAATGGCTTCGAGAAGGGGTTCTTGTGAATCCACCTCGTTTTGCTGGTGCCGCGGATGCATTAGTCTAGGATGGTTGTCTTTTACAGTTAGGAAAGATATTCGAGGCAGTTGATTGTCCCGAATAACGAAAAGTACCTATCGCTCAGTACCTCCTTGACAGAGATGCTGCTAACTGGTGGGAGGCTGTTAAGCCTCGGGATCGTGTTGTCAAGTGGACGGAATTCCATGAATTAATGGAAGCCGAGTTTTGTCCAGAACTGATAAGAGAGCAGAGAATTGGTGATCTTTATTTGGCCAAACCGCTAGATGTACCGTTTTATCAAGCTATCATCGATTATAGCAAACAACTCAGCTATGTGCGCGATCAAATGTGGAAAAATGAAGACAAGATCCATCACTTTGACATGCGGATGAAGCCGGAGATTCGCCAGTACATGGCGGGATTCACTTGTACTACATTGAGAGAATATCAGAATAGAGCATTAGCCTACGAACTAGCCTCATCATCGACTGAGCATATGCCCGAATCGAAGAAGCAAAAGACGGTTGATGATTTTCCTATCAGTTCAGGAGTTGGAGTTTCTAAACTACAACATTGTGGTTTTTCTACCGTGAAGCTCCATCGCTTGACGAGTGGAACCAAGTGTTCTAAGTCATCAGCGTCGACTCCTGATAAGGCCAGGAGATGTTTCAACTGTAATATGCCGGGTCATGTTCGTGCACATTATCCTTCCCCGCCAGTAACGTGTTACAAGTGTGGGCTCGAGCGGCACATAATCCAGTTTTGCGAGTTGGTTGCCGAGTCTTCGGAGACCCAGACTTCAACACTAATATTAGTATCGACTCTTTGAAATCCTTGAGAGATGTTATCTATCAGTTTTTGCTATGTTGTTGACTTGTTTTTGTGTTGTAAGTTTCGGGGAAGAAACTTCTTTTTAAGGAGGGTAGAATGTAATACCCGAGATTTTCGTTTCCGGTTACTTTAAATTATTTGTCGGTTGTACCGGTTATTTTGCTCTATTGATGATTAATTGGAAATTTTCCCTATGTTGTGTATGGTATGATGTACCGTGTTGTGTTGAATTTCCAGAACGGTCCTGCTGCCTTTGTAGTAGGCATAGCGCACGTTAATTGTAGAAGTGTAGCGCGCGCTAATACTTGGTGATAGCGCATGTTATTGTGGCACGTAACACACGCTACCTGGTTAGGCCGAGACAGTCCAGAAGCTACTGCATTTGACTAGGGAGTTGGCAGCGCAAGCTATGCAACTCTATAGCACGCGCTAAGGTGCAACAGTTGGCGCACGCTACGGTGAGAGTAGCGCACGCTAACTGGTAGTTCTGGGGCATTCCAGAATCTACTCGACTGAAATTGGGACTCGTTAGCAGACGCTAATATTCATGATTAGTGCATGTTAACTGTGTTTTTTGGGAAGACGTTGATTCGATAGCACAAGCTAATCTGGGGCGATTAGCGCACGCTAACTTGTCCAGTATATAAACTGGACAGCAGATTATTTTTCTAATTTCTCACTGCTTTCTCCTTTCTTCCGCTGGTTTGAGACGAGAATCCCTAGGGTGATGATATTGGCCGATTTTGTCTCCATCCAAGGTGTTTTGGAGAGTTCTATGTGATTATAACATCATCTAATCCGTTGTTCTTCGTCGGTTCGAGGTATTTTTCTTGATTTCCCTAGGGTTAACTTTTTGGAGATTCGTTCTTGATCTCGTATTCAATCCAATTTTGATGAATCGACTGGTGTCAAATGATGTTGTTAAGCATGTTCTATAGATTGTATATCCATATCTTTGATTCGTTCGACCCGATTGATGATTTTAGTGTTCTTGAGGAATTGTGAAAATTTAATGTTCGATTAAATGTTCATATGAGTTTTCCTTCGCTGGTTTGAGATGATTTCTATTGTTATTGGTCTTGATCCTCCTTGTGATCGTGTTTTTGTTGTGTCTTGCGGAAGTTGTAGGTGTTTGAGGTTTTCGTGTCGAGCCGCGTTCGTTGGAGTTTTCAGTATCGATTATCGAGGCAAGTATCTTGCCCATACATTTCGTGTTTCGTAGATGTAATAATTGATAATCGACTATGTGCGTTTACTTGAAGTACTCATAATGAACTTTCAAGAGGATTGATATAGTACCATTAACGGCTTTCTTTCAAAACGCTCGAGTGCTCTGCGAATAAATGAATTCTACAGATATGTGTATTGTGGTTGCGAATTGGAATATATTGCCTTCGTGATATGTTATTATAAAATCCCTCTTCCCTTGTTAAGGTTGTATGCTCGAATGTGTATTCTTTTGATGAATGAGCAAATTTTGTGTTTGTAATGTTTATTGACCCATTTGTAAAGAGGTGGTATTATTCGGCATTGTTCGAGAAGTATATCTCCTTGTGGAACGTGATCATTTGTAAGTGTTGTTCTACCGGGTAGGGTTCGTTGAGACCTCCGGGATCTATCCTTGTTAGTATGGGTCGAATTTTACCATAGGGTTATCCAAACCGGATATGTCTCGAGGAGACTAAGTTTTGTGCTTGTTAGCACGATGCCAGGATTATTTATGGGCGTATTTTTGGACATGTTACATATTCGTCATGGTTTATCGAAACTGGGTATGTCGTCGCGAGACTCCAAGGTTCGTGTTTGCTAGTACGATGTCAGGGTAACTATGAGTGTATGTTATTTGTTCGTCATAGACTTCTAATATTTAAGTTGTTTGGTTGACGGTTATCATAGTGCTTTGTGGTTCGCTCCGGGATGGGACTTCGAGTCATCTGAGGGTTGTTAGTCCTCTGAGGGATCGTAGCTTATATTGAGAATCCACGCTTAATCATGAGGTATGGATATTCCGTTTGTTTACCATTAGTTTATTCTCTTGGGTATGCACAAAGAAGCTCCAAGGTTCATGATTGTTAGCATGGGACAAGAATAATCTTTGGGCGTATGATTGATATGGAGGTTTGGGTCATGAACCCCGTAAATTAATATCGGATTATTATTTTGGGAAAACAAATCTTTGGGTTGTGACCCTAAAGTTATTTTTGAAAAGATGAGGAGTCTTAAGTCCTAAATGTATTCTTCTGAAAACTCCCGAGATCTTTAAAACGCATTACAAGTTGTTTAGTTGTTTTACTACTGCCTTTCAATGTTTTGGATTATCTTATTTAAATGAAACATCTCGGGTAATCTTTCGCTGTGTTTTGACTCGATGATTATTCAAATTATTATATTCTTGGAATATGATGTGTATGGCTCGTAATTGCACTTTGTACTTGCACTAGCAAAATTCTAGTTTGCTAACCCCCGACTGACTAGGGGGTGGATGACTGTTATTGCGTTCAGGTACGTGCAGGTTCTTGAGGAGCATAATACGGGATCGCTACGGAGCATAATGGAAGACAAATGATATTAATCACATAAGGGCCACTACTGGGATTTGTTGGTTGAATTTTATTATTCTTTCCGCTGTAATGTTCTCCCGTCTTATGAAAGTGTTGTTGTATTTTGACCCCTGTGCGGGTATGAGTTTTGTAATACAGATGTACATGAAGTTTAAGTTGTATGGTATTTATGAAAGACCAAATCAGTCTACTAATTCAGTATTTAGCCATTCTGACATGAGATGTGAAGTCTTGTTTTGGTATCTAGCCTAGTAGATCCTCTTAAAGAGTGTCTGCGGCGCTGTAATATTTTCGAATGGTTTGAGGGTGTTACAGAATATGGTACCAGAGCTTAGGTTGTGGAAACCTAGGTTGTCGGGTCAAGTAGAGTATTGTTGAGTCTTGTCTTGTCGGATTTTTTTTGTCCGAATCGTGTCGCGACACGTTGTTTGAGTTTTCGATCGTGATTAGTATCGTGGTGCAGCCATCATCTTCATGCGACGTGTGGATGTAAGTCTCCTCTTTTCTGTGTATTATCTTTGTTTCATGACTCTGTTTACATAGGTGCCATGGAGATGGAATTCGTATTTTATACTTGTGGCATATTATGTGTGTAATGAACTGAGTATTGATGGACTGGACACCAAGTAGTGTAGAGTGATATGAAACCTTGAACATTGATGTGTTCCAGGATATATATCGACGGTAGAGTTTGTTTAGAAACTCATATAGATGGTGCTTATGTGTATTTGAATATAATACTCATGGGTTGTGTTTGATGAATTGATAATCTTGAATGCTGTATAGGCATATGTTGGAGAACCGATTGTGTTCCGCAATTGTTGTTATTTGCTACAAATGTGTTTTCGTTGGTAATCATGTCTGCTGCGTGCGTATATGCAAACGCTTTTCTGAGAATTTCATAGACTTGAGTGTGTTTGTGGGAAATCAAACGTTCAAAAGGTTTTGACGACATGGTCAAGCGGCAGTTTCGTGTGGATTTTTAAAATTGTTTGGATTTGGCGAGCCGTTCTCGTATTCTTGAATGAAACCTTACGACTGTATTTGAAAAATGTGTTTTGAGGTATTTTGTACATTTTTTAAATCGTTACCATCATTGATTTTTTTTTTGTTGCGTTGGAAAG
Organism: Orobanche coerulescens; assembly: GCA_033398695.1. Lineage (NCBI taxonomy): Eukaryota > Viridiplantae > Streptophyta > Magnoliopsida > Lamiales > Orobanchaceae > Orobanche > Orobanche coerulescens. The sequence goes on along the minus strand of CM065807.1, from coordinate 177,945,359 downwards.
ATTTTTGGAAATGATATTTAAAAGTATCGTTCTTATTTTCAAATAATTCGAATACACGATTTTAAAATTCTTTCGCACCATAAAATTTGTATATTCCAAAATAAAAACGTGATTTCTACTTTGAAAACTAAATAGTGATAGATGAAAAGTATTACTCAACTTAAACTTTAAATTCGGATTGGAAAAATTTTTCTGTATTGAACCAGTAATCCTATTGCTAGCGCGCGTTAACGAACCTGGGCTAAATTGTGGACTGAATTCAGTTACTTAGCGCACGTTAAGATGCTATGTGTGCGTAACATGAAATTATCGCTTAAGAGTTAGAGACTAGAGATTAAACTAAAGCGATTGCTAGTGAGGCCGAGTGGTTTGAATTTTTGTCATGTTACCATTCTCGTTGGAGAATTATGGTTGTATACCTGAATGTTATGATGGCATGATTTGATCTGTTTGTAGCTTATATGATGTTATCGGGATGAGATTGTTGGTTGAGGAAGTGATTAGTACTTATATGAATGGTTTGTCCAATTGGAAACGGTTCGGTGCAACCTTCGAGGGTCGATGATAAGAGGGCGTGGCCACGCGATACATTATGTATTCTTATTGTTATGAGTGTTGCGTGGTAACATATGGTTACCTTATGTGTTGTTATTTGAGATAATAATAAGTGATGACATGGTGATCTTGATGATGTCGATTCGAGGAAACTTGTTGTTCCAAGTTATGGTTTTTGCAAAGATTTTCAAAACAGGATGTTATGAACTGTGGTTCTAGTATTGATAAAACAGCTCGAGGTACCAAAAGTACATTCAAAAAAAAATTCAAATAAACATACAGATTCAAAGATTTTCAAATGATATTATTTAAACGGATACCTCGTGGAGATTTTAAAAGGAATGTTAACAATGAGTGGCTACCATATGTGGTATATTATGGCCGTGATTGTAACAATAATGGTCGTTAATTCTCTGTTGATATGGTCATGTTATCTGTGAGTTATGACCATAAGTTTCAATTTTTACATTTGTAATTTTTGTATTTATGTAATTACCCGGAGTGGATATTTTTATCGTGTTGCTATTTGCCTTATGTTGATTTGTTGTGATGAGTTGGCACTTTGGTATGTTGTTTTGCGATGTTATGTTTCATCGTATTGAGTGGGTATCTGCTCAGTATGCCGAGGGGCAGAGGTCGTGGTCGTGATCGTGGTACAGATGGTCGTGGAGATCAGATGCAGGACCAAGAGAATATTGCCAGAATTGGCATTGACATTGGTGTTGTTACTATATTGCAACAAGTAGCAACACAGATCACTCAGTTGACCCAGGTGGTTCAACGTAACACAGATGTGACCTAGAACGTCTGTGCAAACCAATGGCTTCGAGAAGTGCTTCTTATGAATCCCGCTCGTTTTGCTGGTACCGCGGATGCATTAGGCTAGGATGGTTGTCTTTTACAGTTAGGAAAGATATTCGAGGCAGTTGATTGTCCCGAATAACGAAAAGTACCTATCACTCAGTACCTCCTTGACAGAGATGCTGCTAACTGGTGGGAGGCTGTTAATCCTCGGGATCGTGTTGTCACGTGGACAGAATTCCATGAATTAATGGAAGCCGAGTTTTGTCCAGAACTGATAAGAGAGCAGAGAATTGGTGATCTTTATTTGTCCAAACCGCTAGATGTATCGGTGTCTCAAGCTATCATCGATTATAGCAAACAACTCAGCTATGTGCGGGATCTAATGTGGAAAAATGAAGACAAGATCCATCACTTTGACATGCGGATGAAGCTGGAGATTCACCAGTATATGGCGGGATTCACTTGTACTACATTGAGAGAATATCAGAATAGAGCATTAGCTTACGAACTAGCCTCATCATCGACTGAGCATATGCCCGAATCGAAGAAGCAAAAGACGGTTGATGATTTTCCTATCAGTTCAGGAGTTGGAGTTTCTAAACTACAACATTGTGGTTTTTCTGCCGTGAAGCTCCATCGCTCGACGAGTGGAACCGAGTGTTCTAAGTCATCAGTGTCGACTCCTGATAAGGCCAGGAGATGTTTCAACTGTAATGTGCCGGGTCATGTTCGTGCACATTATCCTTCCCCGCCAGTAACGTGTTACAAGTGTGGGCTCGAGCGGCACAGAATCCAGTTTTGCGAGATGGTTGTCGAGTCTTCGGAGACCCAGACTTCAACACTGATATTAGTATCGACTCTTTGAAATCCTTGAGAGAGGTTATTTATCAGTTGTTGCTATGTTGTTGACTTGTTTTTGTGTTTTAAGTTTCGGGGAAGAAACTTCTTTTTAAGGAGGGTAGAATGTAATACCCGAGATTATCATTTCCAGTTACTTTAAATTATTTGTCAGTTGTACCGATTATTTTGCTCCATTGATGATTAATTGGAAATTTTCCCTATGTTGATGTACCGTGTTGTGTTGAATTTCCAGAACTGTCCTGCTGCCTTTGTAGTAGGCATAGCGCACGCTAATTGTAGAAGTGTAGCGCGCGCTAATACTTGGTGATATCGCATGTTATTGTGGCACGTAACACACGCTACCTGGTTAGGCCGAGATAGTCCAGAAGCTACTGCATTCGACTAGGGAGTTGGCAGCGCACGCTATGCAACTCTATAGCACGCGCTAAGGTGCAGCAGTTGGCGCACACTACGGTGAGAGTAGCGCACGCTAACTGGTAGTTCTGGGGCATTCCAGAAGCTACTGGACTGAAATTGGGACTCGTTAGCACACGCTAATATTCATGATTAGTGCATGCTAGCTGTGTTTTTTGGGAAGACGTTGATTCGATAGCACACGCTAATCTGGGGCGATTAGTACACGCTAAGTTGTCTAGTATGTAAACTGGACAGCATATTATTTTTCTCATTTCTCACTTCTTTCTCCTTTCTTCTGCTGGTTTGAGACGAGAATCCCTAGGGTGATGATCTTGGCCGATTTTTTCTCCATCCAAGGTGTTTTGGAGAGTTCTATGTGATTATAACATCATCTAATCCATTGTTCTTCTTCGGATCGAGGTATTTTTCTTGATTTCCCTAGGGTTGACTTTTTAGAGATTCATTCTTGATCTCGTATTCAATCCACTTTTGATGAATCGACTGGTGTAAAATGATGTTGTTAAGCATGTTCTATAGAATGTATATCCATATCTTTGATTCGTTCGACCCGATTGATGATTTTAGTTTTCTTGAGGCAGTGAAAATTTAATGTTTGATTAAATGTTCATATGAGTTTTCCTTCGCTGGTTTGAGACGATTTCTATTGTTATTGGTCTTGATCCTCCTTGTGATCGTGTTTTTGTTGTGTCTTATGGAAGTTGTAGGTGTTTGAGGTTTTCGTGTCGAGCCGCGTTCGTTGGAGTTTTCAGTATCGATTATCGAGGCAAGTATCTTGCCCATACATTTCGTGTTTCGTAGATGTAATAATTGATAATCGACTATGTGTGTTTACTTGAAGTACTCATAATCAACTTTCAAGAGGATTGATATAGTACCATTAACGGCTTTCTTTCAAAACGCTCGAGTGCTCTGCGAATAAATGAATTCTACGGATATGTGTATTGTGGTTGCGAATTGGAATATATTGCCTTCGTGCTATATTATTATAAAATCCCTCTTCCCTTGTTAAGGTTGTATGCTCGAATGTGTATTCGTTTGATGAGTGCGCAAATTTTGTGTTTGTAATGTTTATTGACCCATTTGTAAGGAGGTGGTATTATTCGGCATTGTTCGAGAAGTATATCTCCTCGTGGAACGTGATCATTTGTAAGTGATGTTCTACCGGGTAGGGTTCGTTGAGACCTCCAGGAACTATCCTTTTTAGTATGGGTCGAATTTTACCATAGGGTTATCCAAACCGGGTATGTCTCGAGGAGACTGAGTTTTGTGCTTGTTAGCACGATGCCAGGATTATTTATGGGCATATTTTTGGACATGTTACATATTCATCATGGTTTATCGAAACTGGGTATGTCGTCACGAGACTCCAAGGTTCGTGTTTGCTAGTATGATGTCAGGGTAACTATGAGTGTATGTTATATGTTCATCGTGGAATTCTAATATTTAAGTTGTTTGGTTGACGGTTATCATAGTGCTGTGTGGTTCGCTCCGGGATGGGACTTCGAGTCATCTGAGGGTTGTTAGTACTCTGAGGGATCGTAGCTTATAGTGATAATTCACGCTTAATCATGAGGTATGGATATTCCGTTTTCTTACCATTGGTCTATTCTCTTGGGTATGCACAAAGAAGCTCCAAGGTTCATGTTTGTTAGCATGTGATTAGAATAACCTTTGGGCGTATGATTGATATGGATGTTTGGGTCATGGACCCGGTAAGTTATTGTCGGATTATTATTTTGAGAAAACAAATATTTGGGTTGTGACCCTAAAGTGATTTTTGAAAAGATGAGGATTTTTCAGCCCTAAATGTATTCTCATGAAAACTCCCGAGATCTTTAAAACGCTTCACAAGTTGTTTACTTGTTTTATTACTGCCTTTCAAGGTTTTGGATTATCGTGTTCAAATGAAACATCTTGGGTAATCTTTCATTGTGTTTTGACTCGATGATTATTCAAATTATTATATTCTTGGAATATGATGTGTATGGCTCGTAATTGCACTTTGTACTTGCACTAGCAAAATTCCAGTTTGCTAACCCCAAAGTGATCGGGGGTGGATCCCTGTTATTGCATTCAGGTACGTGCAGGGTCTTGAGGAGCATAACATGGGATCGGTACGAAGGATGATGGAAGTCATGATACTAATCACATGAGGGCCAGTACTATAATATTCGCAATTTTGATTTTCGGTATTTTTTTTGGCGAAAGTCCATCTTAGCGACTCGCTTGTGACCGTTTCGTCATTATAAGAATGATTAATTCTGCACTTTTTGTCATCCGAGTCCGTTCCGGTTCGTTTTGATGAGTTTCGTGTTTCTTAGCGGCTTTTCCGCACTCGAGTTCGATTCTTGCGATTCTCGTTCGAAACTGTTGTTTTGAGTTTCTCAAAAGTTCATTAACGTTGTAATGCATGTTGGGAGCTTCGGTTTGATTATCCATTGTCGTATCATGATGTTTCGGGCGTTTGGGCCATTTCATAATTTCCTAAAGTTTTGGGGTGTTTACCTTCGTATCATCCTTTCAACCTTCGAGTTGTCGGAACCATGTGTTTTTTTAGTGCTAAACCCGTGTTTTGAATGTTATACAATTTGTCGTATTCGTTTTGGATGTTTTCGGGAATTTGAGTCGTCGAGTCATGGCGGCAGGGCGCTGCCCGGCCAGGTGCGGCAGGGACCGGCCAGCTGCGCACGAGCATGGCGCATGAGCTGGGCGCACGATCCGGCGGTCGTGCGGCCCTGACTGTATGCTCATAAGCGAGTTCTCGTGCTCGGTGCTCGTGCATCTCAGCAGACGCCTGGCAGCGGCGCGCACGACTCGGCGCCCGACCGGTCGCTCGTGTCTGTCTGCTCGTGCGTCGCTGGGCAGTATAAATATGGTCGGGCAGGTTATTTCTTCACTCATTTTCTCACCCATTTCACCTCCTACGCGGCCAAGACTTGGAGAACATGAAGGCATGATGTTATTCTATCAATCCACGAAGTTCTTGAGTTCTTAACATCGATTAATCATCCCATAACCTCCTCCGATCGACCGAATCAAGGTTAGATTTCCTACAAATCTAGTTCTGGGGAAATTAGGGATTTTGTTTGATTTCGTCCGTTTAATCTGAATTAACCTAGATTAGTGATGGATTATTGATTATTAAGTTGTATTCTACCAATTTCCTTGTTGTTCCATCTTCCTAATCGGTCGTTCTACGATTATTCTTCCTCGTACGATCGTTGATTTATTGATGATATGATTTTAGGGTCGAGTTCCTTGCGAAGAGCTCGTGTTGAACCCTTCCATTCGTCGTCGTCTTTAATTTCTATAACATCGAGGGTTTCGAAGTTTCCCGGTCGAGCCGTGTTCGACGGAGTATTTGCGTGCCGATTTCGAGGCAAGTACCTTGTTCATACGTTTCTTGTTTTGTGGATATGATGATCAGTGATCGTCTCGGTGTGTTTGTTTGCTTAGTTGAAATGAACTTTCAAAAGATTTGGCTTAGCCTCGTTAAAGGCTCTCTTTCAAAACCTGTGTGTATTTTGTGATTGGTGTGTTTCGTAAATGATTATGTGAATCCTATGGATGTGTTTGGTGTGTTTATGTAAATGATTATGTGAATCCATATGGATGTGAATCCTATGGATGTGTACATATATTGCCTCATTTCGGTGCGTTGCGGTTTGACGTTTGCGTCGTGCTAAGTGTTTGTTGCCTATGGGTGAATTGTTTGGATATCCTTGGTGTACTATGCTATGTGTGTGAATGTGTGGACATAGGCAGGGTCTACAGTGACACATGGCATGCGATCATGTGGTCAGGATGCAAAAAGCGATTGATCCAACCGTGAGAGCCTAATAAAATCTACGGTGACACATGGCATGTGGTCATGTGGTCAGGATGCAACAAGTGATCGATCCAACCGTGAGCGCCTAAGAATACCTACGGTGACACATGACATGCGATCATGTGGTCAGGATACAACAAGTGATTGATCTAACCGTGAGATGACATGGCAAGTGATCACGGTGGTATAAGAAGATGACGTGTCATGTATTCACGGTGTAATGTATATGATTTTGGATGTGTTTTGCCAGGTCGAGTACCTTGGATGTGTTACCGAGATTTCGTATCTTAGGTGGTTATGTTTTCGCCCCGATCCTAGGCGGTTTTCAACTATGATTACTTTACTGTTTGTTTTCTGGAAAAGAAATGCCTTGTCTTGATTTCGAAATGATTTAATGCGTGTACTATGAGATGTATAAGCGGATGTCGATACATGTGAGTTTTGGGCATTTTGGCCTAATAGATTTTTTTTCAAATCTTGAGTATCTTAGAAAATAAATTTCGAGACGTACTTTTAAAATGGATTATTTTCTCGCGGTATTTTCAAGGTGCCTACTAGTGCCACTGTATGTTTCAAAATTATTCCACTTTGATGACCAAAATATTTTGAGATATTTTCAGTAATTTAGAAACATATTTGCTTAGACCCGAAGGTTGAATAGTTCTGAAGGTTTTTAACTAACAGAAAGATGTCTTCATTTTACCAAACACAAAACGATTTCTCAAAGTCTCGATAATGATGTTTGTATTACTTTTTCGAAATATGATACTCAAGATCAACTCACTACAACATTATAGGCCTATTGCGACACACGCTCATGCGACAGTGTCACTGAACTACCACACTTATGCTTCTAGTGTCATATATTTGCATCATTTGTGCGTCACATACATATTGTGTCGTAGTTTAGTGACACACGCGCGACACTCCTTTTTATGTCTCGAAATTACGACAATTTATTTGAGACACCTCCATCAAATGTCATAATTATACCACATTTTTAGAACAGTGTTGCATCTAGTGTCGTATATTTACGTCACTTGTGTGTCACATACATATTGCGTCGTAGTTTAGTGACACACGCACGACACTCGTTTTGTGTCTCAAAATTGAGACAATTTATTTGCGACACCTCCATCAAATGTCATAATTATACCATATTTTTAGAACAGTGTTGCATCTAGTGTCGTATATTTACGTCACTTGTGTGTCACATACATATTGCATCGTAGTTTAGTGACACACGCAGGACACTCGTTTTGTGTCTCAAAATTGAGACAATTTATTTGCGACACCTCAATCACATGTCATAATTATACCACATTTTTAGAATAGTGTTACATCTATTGCCGTATATTTACGTCATTTGTGCGTCATCTATATTTTGTATTGTATTGTAGTGACATGGATGGGACACTCATTTTTGTGTTTCTAAATTGTGCTGATTTATTTATGACACCTCAATAAAATGTCACTATTTTGCATCTAGTGTCGTATATTCACGTCACTTGTGTGTCACATACATATTGTGTCGCAATTTAGTGACACATGCGCAACACTCGTTTTCATGACTCTAAATTGCTACAATTTATTTGTGACACATTAATCAAATGTCATAGTTATACCATATTTTTAGAATAGCGTTACATCTAGTGTCGTATATTCATGTCATTTGTGCGTCATCTATATTTTGTGTCGTATTTTACTGACACGGACGCCGACACTCATTTTTGTGTTTCTAAATTGTGTCAGTATTTATGAGACCTCAATAAAATGTCACTATTATCCAACACTTTTACATTGGTGTTGCACACGAATGGCACACATTGCATCACTTTTTGTTATGGAGTTTGTACTAGTAGCACAAAAATAACAATAAAAAATAATTTTAAATACCAACAAATATTTCACTAAAATCTAAGTCAAAATCAAATTTAACTGATCTGTAAGCTCTAAATTTTCAGAGGATAAACTTTCGCCCTCGTTTCTTCATGGACGAAGAAACAACGTCGTTTTAAGTATTTTGAAAAATTCCGGCTACATTGATGTAAATTGTACAACGTCAGGAAAATTAGGACTATGACTACAAAATTTATTTGGGACTGATTCAGTCCAATAGTTGTGGGACTATTTATGATTTAAACTCTGCTGATATTTATTAATCGAAACTATGGTTGATAATGAGCAGATATGTACGATCACACAAAAATGTGATCCCAGATGATCATTATGGCAGTGGATCGATATTTGCTACAATGAGCAAATTTCTTCTCGCACCTAAATTTGAAGCATCATTTCACTTAACTAATCAACTATATAGCTCAAGATATGCAATATACTGAAAGCAAATCAAAATTTACTAGCATCATATCTAAAGAATATGATGGAACGCATCTATCGAACTGCACAGTATAAACAACTCAGGGCCGAACCAAAACTGCCCAAATGGGCTCTAGATATAGAAATGTCACAGCTTTATTTAAAGAAGATTGTACTAATAAGAAACCAAAGTCTACTGGGGAAACATCATAAAATCTGACATCCTTTTTCAGTCAGATGTGTATTTCTTCAAAATACTAGGCAAAGGTCAACTCTTATAACATATTCTCATATTTCATTCGAAAAGGTTAGTTCAATATGCTAGAATATAACTCAGCTTCATACGGAGTCACAAACAGCTGGATTTCTGAAAGTTCTTGTTTGAGACGAATGATCGGGTACGAGGATTAGCCGATCGATGTCCTCCTGATGCCGAATTACGAAGAAGAGAGCGGCACACCTTCCGGGTTCGTATTATGATGCAATACAGCCGAGTTGTACCATTTTCATGTATTGGATATTGTGGTTGCATGTGCATGTTTTCTCGTCCACATGGATTCCGTACTCTTTGTGAGAAGAGAGAGAGCACGACCATACTCGGGTCTTTGCATCTAAGTGGGACGAGATCAGTGATCCCTTGAAGCCTGAAAAGTATCGTAGTTTTTAATTAGAAATTTAACTTAAAAGGAGCTCACATTCAAGTAAAACCGTACGTGGATCCAACCGAGCACAAATTTGTACTCAACTCAAATTCAGATAAAATCGAATCACACTCCCATGGCACTTTTACTCCAATTCATTTAAGGATGATTCAAGTTCTTTCTGATTCAACTTTTTTCAAGGAATTCAAGATTCACTATATTCCCTTTTTTTAATTTAAATGCATGAATAGACATTAAAAGTAGACCTCAACATATTAATAAGTGAGGTATAGCAACATCCGGTTTCGGTGCCCCTCAAGAACACGTCTATGTTGCTCGGACTCAGTTATTTTGTGAAAGATTTCCATGATTTTGGCCTAAATGAAGTGTTGAAGTGTCATAAGTATGGGAGTGTTGAGGATCCGACACGGACACTTGAGGTGAAATGAACAGTCCGAGTAACATAGAAAACGTAAGTTCGATCTTGGAACATTGTGATTAGTGAGAAGTTCAAGGCTTATTTAAAAGAACAACAAAAACTAGAGTACCTAACAAGATGAATTACTACCAAATCCCTGAACAAGTATACACAAATAAAGTACATAAACAAACATATGAAAGATATACCTGGTTCGAAACACTCTTGGCCATGCGGTGGAACTCTTTCTTCAAGATAACTTATTATTTTTGAATTTTAAATAGAAGATCTGATTTTTAATATTATTATTCAAGATATTTTTTCTTAAAAAATAAAAGTTCCGATTATTTTTCAGATTTTCTAAATTTTGCGGAATTTTCCAGAATTTTTTTTATTTTTTTTCAGATTTTTTAGATTTTCAAGAATTTTCAGATTTTTTTTATTTTTTATTTTTCTGACGGAAATTCTTAACTCCATCCATAACATTTGTGTGATTTCAAATTTTTTGAAAGGTTTTGGTGTCGGATGAAAAAAAAATGTGGTGTAACTCCAAAAGCTTTTAGTGTAAAATTTTTTTTTCCCTATATAAAAACTAACAGGCATATATAACAAATGATCATGGTGGGAAAAAAAATCATAAAGATGCTCAATAAAATTAATCTAAGAAGTTGAACTTACTGCATACCGAATTTCCTAATCATCTTCACTCTCATTAGGTGGTATAACATCTTCAAAAAAATCATCATCATCATTGGGATCAAAATCATCACTTGCGGATGTAACACCCCGAGATATTCGGAATAATTACAGCGCCGTAAACCCTTTAGATAAGGATTTACAAGGCTAATTTTAAAAGAAGTGTAAAAATAATCCAATCGAACAACTGAAGTCCAAATACAGATTTGATTCAACCGATCAAATGAGTTAACTTATACAACCATATCGAAATGACCTTATTAAAACAGACGTACTCGAGTACTAAACGAACCAAGAAGACAAATCACAATAACAATAACATCAACCACATCACTGAGCCATTTCATCGTCCTGTCGGTACTGTGGTTGTAACACCCCCCAGATCCAACCGGGAGTATTACACGCCGTGGGCCCCGCGCCGGAACCCACCAGGCTAAAAACCAATTACAAAAACGCCTAAAAAGGCCGATGACGGTAGTATTTTTCAAAACTCACAAAATCATTTGAAAACACCAACTACCGTTAAGATAATCAAGGCCAAAAACTCGGTTAAGGGAATCGGTTTTTGAAATCAAACTCAGTTGGCATAAAGCCGAAATCCATTTGAAAGAACTCACACAGCGGATAAAAATACAGTCCAAGATACATATACAAACAAAATACACGATTCCCCAACAATATGCCATAGCCAGTATCGTCCGGAATCCTCGCTTCACGACCGCTACCATCAAAGTTCTCAATACCTGAAAAACAAGTCCCACAACGGGGTCATCAATAATGCCCGACAAATAACCACAAGTACATAAACATAAATATTCACATGCCATGCATCATGAGAATAATAACCTCAACGATAACCTTACCACTTCCGGTAATCCAACGATTCTCATCAAAATCCCAATATCACGATAATACCACATAATACCTCAATACCGAATACCTTCCCGTACACAATCTTCTATGTACGATTACCACAAAACATACCTCTATCCGGACTTCCTTCCGAAATGTATACCACAGACCAAGAATATCCAAAATGACATCAACAATATCCGAATACTACAATCTTCCCAAGATTGTCCAAGTATCTCAACAATCATCAACTGTGCATTTTAATCCTTTTAGAACATCACTGAACATTCGTCAATATGCAATACAACATAAAATACTTATGAAATGTAAATGGAATTACTCATCAAAACATTACAACCGAACAAGTAAACACTTGCCTGGATACCAACACGACAAAACCAACATCGAACTCATCGCCCTCGTCTACGAGCTCTTCAGCCCCGACTGGACGGAATCTACGGCCTTTCACCGCGGCAAAACGATTATACCTATTGGTTAATCAACCTAGAACAATAATCATGTCAATAATCGAACCAACTTGGTAACAATGATCATAACATATTCAATCCGGAATTCAACCTCATATCAAGATTCATCTCATCTAAATCAACCACTATCATCACTATGATTTAGAATACCATCTTAAATTGGTTAAACGAATCATCAAATCATCATAGTCATCATATGGCCTCAAGAACATCAAGAACTCTATGATTCCATAATCATAATCAACATATTCAAAGCATATCATTATCTTCCTTCAACATAAACCTCATATATCCTCAAGAATCGCAATAACAACATCATAATCATATTCATACGAATCATTCATCAACTATAACATCAAAATTCCGAAATGAAAAGGAGAAATATCCAACATACCTCATAGAATATGGATAACACAAGAAATCACTTCAAGAATCAACAATAGTTCCATAACCAAGCTCTAATTCCATGATTCCAAGCTCACAATCATGTTAGAAGTGTTTAGAACACTCTTAGAAGTGAAGAGGGACGAGTTTTGGAGAGAAACATCTCAAAGGATCGTGAGAGAAATGAAAGGCAACACTTCAATATATAAACTGCACTCTCATTACGTACGTAAGTGTCCTTTCTTAACGTACGTAACAACTTTAACGTACGTAATCCAAAATCCATAACGTACGTAACCAACTTACTGTCTCATTCGGTGCAGTCCATTACGTACGTAACCCATACCATATAACGTACGTAATATACCAGTTGACTTGCTACAGTACAATGGTCGTGTTACGTACGTAACACGTCCTGTATAACGTACGTAACACGTACGTTGACTCACCTGTCAACATCCTCCGCCGAAAGTTGCCGACACAGGGTCCCACCTGCCGACCAGGACTCGGTCCTGTCCGATGCCTTCGTTACGTACGTAATACCTTTAGCCTTAACGTACGTAACCATACCAATATTACGTGCGTAAGCTCACCTTGTTAACGTACGTAACAATTCCATACTTAGCCAATTTCATCAATTCCTGTCCAAAGTCACGACATACCAAATACGAGCATACGGCAAAATCAATACATATACTCAATTCAATAACATTATCAAACGTTCACAACGTCCTCGAGCATAATTAACCATCCACGATATCCAATATATAAACGAAAAATATATCCGAAAAATTGGGGTATTACACTACCCCCCTTAAAATAAGTTTCGTCCTCGAAACTTGCAATCACTCGCACAAACAACATTTCAACGGAAAATCCAAAATCACCAAGATAACCAAGAATTATTGAATAATCCGAACAGCATACTTCCAGGTCAGTGAAGACGAAGATCTCCCGTGATACTAGCATATGACACCATTTCAAAAATCTCGACACAACAAGAATGCCAAAACAGGAATAATCACAATTTGAAAACGATTGGTCTCCGCCAAGACCACAACAAGTTTAGAGCACTGTCGAGTTTTGTGGGATCTGTGATGCTGTGTCTCCTCACCTAAAGCGCATGAGCCGCTCCTTGTGACATGCACGTATCACCGGCGTTCCACTCCACATCGAAAGCCGCACATTGCACGTGCCTCGCACCGGCGTTCACTTCCCGATTGGAGCCGCACATTGCACATGACCACGGCACCGGCGTTCACTCCCTGCCTCGTCGGTCTCGGAAACACCAACAATCCCCAAACTCACACATCACCACGACAGTACTCAGAAAATCACATAGAACCAAAACAACACAGTCCAAAATAGCCAGAAATCCAGCTACACAAAAATCACGCAACTACCACACTGGTAGAGCCACATAACACACATGCCCGGTTATCACAAAAGCATGGGCTCTGATACCATATTTGTAACACCCCCAGAATACATCCGGAAATGTTACACGCCGTAGGCCCTTCTTACAAGGATCTACAAGGCTAAACTCTACTAGACTACAAAATGATTGACCGACCGGGGTCAATCTAAATACAACGCAGACCGACAAGGTCGTTAAACAATTCAGAAACAAATGAACTTTACATCTCAATGACAAAAATAAACTTGAACACAGAAAAGAACGACAACTCAATTTAATAAATGAAAACTACACCCATGCAAGGGTGAATACTCGAACGACAGAGAGATACCGACCAAAATGAAACAAAAGAAAAGACTCTAATTCTGGTGTGATTAGTATCATTGTCCTCCATCTCCTTCCCAGCCAATCCTGTGACTGCTCCCGAGCTGCCAAAACCTGAGCGCATAACAGGCACCCACCCCCCGAAAAATCGGGGGTTAGCAAACTGGAATTTTGCTAGTGCAAGTACATAACACACAAGATATACGAATAATAATAACACAAAACTCAACAGTCGTGAAACCTTAACACGAACCACACATTCAAATGGTCAACACAGAATAGTATTACATACACGAGGTGAAAGATAATCACGTTTTCATATTCTCCGTACAGAACATAACACCAATAAAACTTTAGATGAGCCCAAGGAGTCAGAGAAATCCCTTTTTATAAAAGGAAAAGTATTTTGGTGAAAAGTTCTTTCGAATAAACATTTTGGTAGAAGAGGAAGGATTTTCAAAATTATGGTATTTGGGGCTCAACACTTTTGGAATATTTCAAATTAGTTACAATTCGATTTTCAATTTTCTTGTAGGCATTACTCGAAAATAAATTTTTAGAGTCATTGTATAAACTTCCTCTTCCAAAACAAAGGACAGTACTTACAAGTTTTGAGCACAACGTGATTCGGCTTTTGTTTCAAAATTTTTTTTTAAAAGCATACGCATAATGATCGTCCTAGACGAGGGACTGGAAGTTGATTTCAGAAAATTTCGTGCTTTACGATATTACCGTTATTCTAAGTATGCTAATTAAACCTTATGTTGATAATTGTGGTATACTGTACAACCGACTATGTGATAACAATAAACGGTACTATCTGCATTAGCATGACGAGCCTTGGCAGACGTAGACGTGATATAGGAAGCGGAAGCGGTGAGGTGGTTCGTACGAAAACGATTCATGTTACGGTGAAGGAATATCAAGATCAGACGATAACCTATGAAACCTCCTCAGTGACCGAGCCAACGAGCGGAGAAAAGAGACCGAGGACATCTGGAAAATTTTTGGGCAGTGACGAGACTAAGGTTCTCAAACCCCCACGTCGTTCGAATGCGTCGTCTTCGCGGTCGAGAATGAGCATTGGGAATCCCCAACCAGCATCAGTGACTCCCGGTAAGAAGAGAGTGTGCTTCAACTGCAACCGTACGGGACACATCCATGTAAACTGTCCCTCACCACTCTTGACTTGTCATCGGTGCGGGTGTGAAGGCCACCGGGAGAAACATTGTGAGATAATTTCCGAATTGGCAAAGAATGATACTCTGTCGGTGAGCAGAGCAAGTTGCCGGAGAATGTCCCAAAACCTTATGTCTTCTGCTGAAGAGCCTATCATAAGCGAATGAAGATTTTGTGCTGTGTTTAGTCGTTGCTGTTTCCAACAATCGCGACTTTGATCGTTTTTCATTTTAATTGCTTTTCGTTTCCAACTCCTGCTGTTTTCAGTTTCGGGGCTGACATGTCTTCTTAGTATGGGGGAACGTAATACCCATACTCTTCTTAGTATTTTCGGTGTTGGGAGACTTTCATTGTTGATGATTCATCTGTGACCCTCTTGACAATTTTAAACTACCATGTTCTACTGAACCTACCGTCAGTCGAACGAAACTCAGAACCAATTTGTTAGACTCCGTGAATTATTGTGGTTTATTCACATCTGAACTTAATCTTTGCAAAATTTTGTTCGAAACTAATTGTTCCCACTCGTGCGGTTAATATTTCCAATGTGTTATGAACTTGAATATGGTGGGTCGAGCTCGACACGCGATTTTAGTACGTCTGAGTCGTTTATGAATTTCTTTAATTCTGTGAGCTTTTACTTCTCCACTCTAACTTCTCATGTTCACGTGTAATTTATCGCCTCAATTGACGTGCCTGATACTTCCTAGGTCCAATCATTCTATTTTTTTTTAACCTTGTATTCGCGCATCGCTCATGATGTTTTGGGGCTGAGCAAATAGTTACTTTTTCTTGGTTGTTCCACCACTCTACTTTAAGTTTCGGGACGAAACTTCTTTTAAGAGGGATAGTATGTAATATCCGGATAAATTGTTGGGTATTTTCATCTGTATTTGAACCCTGTATTACCTGAAATGGTGCTATCAATAAAGGAAGTACGACCGTTTCCGTATTCATATCCTCATGCATGATAATATCAACCTTTAATCCTTCACATGCAACTACGTCGTAACGCACGCTAACAGGTAAACGTAACGTACGTTACGAACTGTAAATAGCATACGCTACGAGCTAGACGTAGCGTACGTAAGGAGGTCAATTATTGAACATGCTGGCTAGCACATGGACGGCTGGTGGTGGGGCTTGGAAAGATTCCCGCGGATGAACCTGGACAGTTTTAGGGTCAACGGGTGTTAACGTACGCTAAGGTTTGTAACTAGCGTACGCTAATGTGTGTAGCTTACGTACGTAATGCATAGGGAGTAACGTACGTAAGCTAGTACAGAACGAGACAGTAAGCTATCAGTAAATGATAGCGTACGCTAAGATCGAAAGGTAGCGTGCGCTAAGTCGATTACGTACGTAAATGGCTAAGGCTAACGTACGTAAATCTCAAAATATTATATATATGGACAACACCCCATTTCATTTCCCTTCGTTCCTTTCACTTGTAATTCGTTTTCCTCCATTTCTAGAGGGTCTCCAGCCCTCTGAAACACATATAGAACACGTAGACTCGATCATTTAAGTTACAAAACATTTTGTATTGACATTCAAGCAATCGAAGTTGGATGCTACCTCTTGTCTCTGCGTTTCTTTCATATTAAGGTATGTTAATGCTACCTCAACCTTGAATTCGTGTTCTTAAGGATGTTATGAACATACCACCGGGATTATTAAGCTCCATAGATGATTTTTATCCGAACACCATGTTTTTAGAAGTTGGAATGTTCATGCTTCAGTTACCCGAGTTAAGAACGTTATAGTCCGACTCTTGTTATGATAATCAAGTAAGGTAAAATTCTGAGATTAATAAACCATATTGTATGGTGTTTCCATAATGATCATAGACTTAATGTTGGTAACAACCTCAGATTTTCCGAACTACCTTTGAGGATCTATAATCAATATTTGGAGTGAGTCTTATGATGGGAGGATTAACCGAATTCGTAGACATCAACACCATAGGGTTATTCGATTCACATGAGTGAGATATGTGTGAATATAACGTACGTTAAGCTCTATGCATTACGACGTTATACCTCGTGCAAGGCAAATATCTGAATCGGGAAGAATCGGCCCAAATGCAAGCTTAGCGTGCGCTAATCCTTGTAGCTTACGTGCGCTTATCGCACGTAACGCACGTTACGTATGTGTGTAACGACGTTACGAAGAGAACGATTAGGGTTCGCCATCTTTTTATGCTTTTCCTTGTGTGATTGGTTGTTTATTTTATGATAGGATATTAAGGACGAATTGCCTACGATAATCCAAAGGTTGAGCCTCTCCGATCGTCGTTTCGTTGGAGTTCGATTGTTCCAATCAACCGTATTTCCTGAGTATTCGCGAGAGATTACCAAGGCAAGTACCTTGATATACGAATTATAATTACGTGAAATCATTGTTGTGAAGTGTATGAATCATGTTATGAATATACGTATTTATATTATATATATATATAGATATGTGTGGATAATTATGTAGTATTAATTGATAGTGTTGAAGGCCTAATGTGCTAAGTCTTGATGAATAACGTGCGAGTTATTGTTTATTTTGCGTAGTTGCATACTTGGCGAATAAATTATGTGGATTGAACTCGATTTGATAATTGTTGCAACGGTTGATTGTGTGCTTGGTATTTGTAATAATGTGAATACTTGTTATGAGAGACGTCATATCCGGTACCTGAGGGCGGGCGTGCACTCCGGCTTTGTTGACGCAATGAGCGGCTCCATATGATTGGTGAACACCGGTGTTACTTAATGCGCGAGCAAGGGGCGGCTCTGTGGGAGTGAACGCCGCGCGGTGACATGTGCAATGGGCGGCCAATATAGTGGAGTGAACGCCGTACACAGTGCAAAGGGAGGCGCTGGCGGGCTTATTGGTAACGGATATTTGAGTGATAGCTAAGACCCCGTTATCAAATGATTTTCGAAATTTAAATCTTTGCAACTTGCTTTTAATGTTGGTCTTGATGTAGACCGCGGATTGTGTTTCTGGAGTTCGTTCCAATTTGTTTTAAATGTTGGTATCAGGGTTAATTAACCAAGGATATTTGACGAGATCTCCGAGGGTTAATTAATCAGGGGTCTTGAGCAGGATTTGTCGAATGAGAGGCTGTGCCTTTGATTGTACTGTGTTGATTATTCTGTGTATTGGGTCGAGGACCCCGTGAGATGTTGAGATTTGATCTCGTGATGATATTATTTGGATTGGGCCGAGAACCCCGTGAGATGTTGTAATGGTTCACTTGTGATAGTGTTTTATCATTTGGGTCGAGGACCCCGAATAACGTTGTGATAGTTTCTTGCAAATTATTTTCCACATGTTGGGTCAAGGACCCGAGAGCTTTTGAAGTATTTTCTAAAGTATTTCCATTTGATTTTCAAAACCCCTAGATGGCCCGAGTCAATATTAATGTTTTCGAACTTTCTTATCAAAATACTTTTCCTTTTATAAAAAGGGATTTCTCTGACTCCTTGGGCTCGTCTAAAGTTTTATTGGTGTTATGTTCTGTACGGAGAATATGAAAACGTGATTATCTTTCACCTCGTGTATGTAATACTATTCTGTGTTGACCATTTGAATGTGTGGTTCGTGTTAAGGTTTCACGACTGTTGAGTTTTGTGTTATTATTATTCGTATATCTTGTGTGTTATGTACTTGCACTAGCAAAATTCCAGTTTGCTAACCCCCGATTTTTCGGGGGGTGGGTGCCTGTTATGCGCTCGTTTTGGGCTCGGGAGCAACACAGATCGGCCGGGAAGGAGATGGAGGACAATGATACTAATCACACCAGAATTAGAGTCTTTTCTTTTGTTTCATTTGGGTCGGTATCTCTCTGTCGTTCGAGTATTCACCCTTGCATGGGTGTAGTTTTCATTTATTAAATTGAGTTGTCGTTCTTTTCTGTGTTCAAGTTTATTTTTGTCATTGAGATGTAAAGTTCATTTGTTTCTGAATTGTTTAACGACCTTGTCGGTCTGCGTTGTATTTAGATTGACCCCAGTCGGTCAATCATTTTGTAGTCTAGTAGAGTTTAGCCTTGTAGATCCTTGTAAGAAGGGCCTACGACGTGTAACATTTCCGGATGTATTCTGGGGGTGTTACAGTGGTTGCCTCCCCGCTCCTCGGCTACCTGAACATCAAAACAATGTCCACCCCCGAAGGGGTTAGCAAAACAATGCTAGTACAAGTATCATCATACAATAAATCATCAATGCATCATAGAACATGCAAAACGGACTTCCGCCACCGGAATCCAACGATGCGAATCCTCACGATTCCATCAACACAATACAGGGTAATCCACCGATCCAGCGCCCTTGGTATAGATCCCCATGATGATCCCGTCGGACCCACGCATGGTGGAAAACCCGTCCAACGATCCAGCGCCCTCAGCATAGATCCCCATGATGATCCCGTCGGACCAACGCATGGTGGACATTCGATCCAGCGCCCTCAGCATAGATCCTCATGATCCCCTCGGATCATTTATACCGTAAATCAATCAACTATGCATACACATATGCATTTCAATATGTTCATCAATACGAACAAATAACAACGAATATCACGAGAATTTTCAGAAATACATCTCATATTCAACAATATGAACAAAACCACAAGCATGATCAAAGTTTCAATATAAATCGAACTCGACATATGATACTTCCCTCGAAAATGGCAAGAATGGAATACTTCAATGATTTCAACACACTCGAAGGCCGCCTCCTTCGATCAACGTAACAAGCTCGAACCTTAACAAAAGGAATGATATACAAATCATCTTAAGTAGAACGATGGCCTAACAATTCGGTCTACGGCCCAAAAGCTCAATTTAAACAATTCTGCCTGGACTGCTTAGCGTGCGCTACGTACTCTACGTAACGTGCGCTAAGCCTGCCTGTTAGCGTACGCTATCGTATAAGACTATCGTGCGCTAGCCACGGACTGACAGTTTGACTCGGCTGGTCTCATAACGTACGTTACGTACGTATCGTGCGTTAACTGAACCCCGATAGCGCACGCTAACTCACATATGTTAGCGTGCGCTAATCTTGCATGGCAGAATACGTCTAACGGAAAACTGGGTTGAATGGTGGTGAATTCATGAATTCTATGGTGATAATACAAGTTATCCTCGGGCATATCATGCTAATGAGGTTTGTGGAAGTTCTATGATTATAAGATACAAATATACGGATAATCATCTCAACATCATAATTCATCTTAGATCTTCAAGAAATATTCTAAGTTCCGTTCGTCCTACGTTCCGAAACGCATGATTCCAAAGTATAAAACGTAACAACTGGGTAATATCCGGTTACTGATCATAAATCGATTTGAAAATGCTAAGGAGTCCAAATACTAAGATGGTTCAAAGGTTCAAACGATATATAGTGCCGATACGTCAAAAGTATCCTTCTAACATGTGATGACCGATTATAAATGAAATACTGGCTATCAAAACATGATCAACGTCAATACTAACATAGGTGAAGAACCACCTACCTCAAGGTAGTGAAGAACACGGAGGAAATCGAAGCAATCCAACACCGAAGGCTTGAACACCAATCTCCAACGATGTACGATCTTCAATCACGAGCTAGGATGTTGATATGGAGTGTTTAGGATGAAGGAAGTTATGTTCTAAGTGTAAAAATTCGGGTAATGGGAGAAGAAAGAACTGAAATCACGAATAGGATGCTGTCCTATTTATACTAAATGGCTATTAGCGTGCGCTAGACCCTGCTCGTAGCATGCGCTAATGGCTCACTGACTTAACTGTATTCAGCACTTAGCGTGCGCTACGCATATACCTGTAGCGTGCGCTAAGGCGTTGACTTAGCTTTTCCCGAAAGCCGTCCAGGTTCATCCCGACACGATCCGACAGGGGTCCCCCAGCCAGATCTCACCTACCGCACGTCTTAATCAAATTAACCACACATAGCGTGCGCTAATAATCCTTTGTAGCGTGCGCTATTGAGTCTATGTTAGCGTACGCTACACACAGCCGATAGCGTGCGCTACATGCGCAGAATTACAATTTGTAAATCACATACATGAAATCATACGCTCGACAACATCGGATTATGAAATACGGAGAATAATACTCAGATCAAGTACAACGATTACAATATCACAAGTTCCAAATACAAGTCAGAAATCTCGGGTATTACATCCTTCCTCCCTAAAAAGAAGTTTCGTCCCGAAACTTAAGATGAAAACTGTAACACCCCATAACCTAGCAGCTGAACCGCAAAGGGGTCCGTGCTACTAAGTTGGGGAGTATTACGCTTTTAAACTTTGAAAACCAATAAGAAGTAGATTTGGTAATGCGAGTACTCAGGGAAATAATGCAAACCGGTATTATTTATTCAAAACATTACATAACCTTAGGTTTAATACATAACAAAACCATAACAGAGTGATCTTATTAAAAACAAAACATAGTCTTCCAGCATAGGGGCGAAATAGCTGGGAATGGTATATGGACAAGTCTCCGGCTGTCAACACTGAAGAAGATAGTCAACTCCTACACATGAGCATCATCACCTGTATCATAAGAATCTAATGAGCTAATGGCTCAGTAAGATGAGACTTCTGTAATAGCAAAGTATCACGTAGCACATTTATCCATGAATAACTACTATATATATAGTCATGTTCTTGTAAAATCCTTTCTTCGGGTACCCTTGAAGTGTGGTACTCCGATAGTGATAGGCCATGGTTTTGAACTGTTCATATAATTGGCCAATAAAAGATGTATACGGGGTTCCCATCTTGGTTTTCAATCAATGGTATTAGCCGTATTCAACTTTTTCATTCATGTGGTTTTCCTTGACCGACTTTCACCGCAAGTATTTGCACCATGTGTTGGGTCCGCGGTCCCAGCGTCCGTGCCTACCCGCCATCAATCAAGTACCATACTTCTGTTCTTAAACATTCTTTCACATACACATGTTATGCATGATCGTTCAATATGATCACATATGCAAATATCAATCAATATATGATCCTTATGACACACAAGGAAAAGCATCATCTTACCTCAAGTCCTCAGCTGTTGATGTGAAAAGATCGGTTTCTATAGATGGATGTGCTAAAATCCTTGAAGAAAATCAAACCTCTTTGGGGACTTTTATCAATCACCTTTGAAAAGCTGCCGATTTGAGCTATCTTTTGATCGGTATTTTTGTGGCTTTTATAATTTTTGGAAGGAAAATATGTTTTGGGCGTTTTAAAGTAGAGTTTCTGACTTCTAAATGATATATTATATGTACAAAACCACGTCAGAACATGTATAAATAAGGGCTCAAAGTCGGTTGAAAATCAACCTTACCCGGATAAGTGGAACCCTTATCCGGACATTGGCCGAGAAGCTTCGGTCGTGGACCGACCTTATCCGGACAATTGGACAAATTTATCCGGATAGTGGTCGAGAAGCTTCGCCGGTCGTGACCGACCTTATCCGACATCTGGGCGGCCTTATCCGGATAGTGGCCTAGAAGCTTCATCGGCCATGACCGCAGCTTGTCGATCGGCGTGTCCGGCGGTGGCCGACAAATGTCCGTCAACTTGGCTCACCTGGTTCGACCCCTTCTCGATGTCCAAATTCGATTTTCCGACTGTTCGGACTAAATGCGAGTTAAATCTTCTATATGCTCGGAACCTATTTTCGATAATATTAAAATAATAATTTAATATTATTTTTGCAAGATAAGTGTTACGAATCGAAAATTTTATCGTATCAATTAAATTAAAATTTTCAAATTACTTTCATAAATTCTAAAATAATCCTTATAATTTATTTTGAAATCTTTACTTTTTAAATCTTTCATTTTATGTTGGAAACATATCGATCCAAGTATTGGACAACTTGTAATTATTGAAATCCATGACCATTAGCAAAATAAATAGCACTTAATTAAGTCTTTGAAATTTTTAGGGTATTACAATTATTGTTTTATAATTGTTTAGCACATCGATCTCCTTATTTTAGAAACTGAGCTCCTCACTGCAACAAAACATCTCACAATGACCTTTATTATGTTAGAGGAGATAATTAACATGTCGTATAAAATGTAATGCGAATGGACATAGCCGTTATTCATGCTCATGAAATGTCTACTTGTATGCCATGCTTCCATAATGCATATTATGTAATTGTATTTAGGTATTAAAGGGTTATTGGCTTAGGGGATAACCGGGCATTACAGTCCTCCCCTCCTTATAAAATTTCGTCCTCGAAATTGACATACCGAACAGTTCTGGATATTTGCTTTGCATTTCCTCATCTCTTTCCCATGTAGCCTCTTCAACGGCATGATTCCTCCACAAAATCTTTACCAAATGAATTTCCTTGTTCCTTAGTTTCTTTATTTTCTTATCAAGAACCTGTACCGGCTTCCCTTCATAGGACAAGTCTGGGGATAATTCCAACGGCTCATAATTTAACACATGTGAGGGGTTGGAAATGTACCTCTTTAACATGGACACATGGAAGACGTTGTGTACACCAGATAGCGAAGGAGGTAAGGCTATTCTATAAGCTCTGTCACCAACTCTCTCAAGGATTTCAAATGGGCCTACATATCTCGGGCTAAGTTTTCCTTTCTTCCCAAATCTCATTATGCTTTTCATCGGGGATACCCTCAAGAAGACATAGTCTCCAACTGCAAATTCCAAATCTCTTCTTCGATTATTTGCATAACTCTTCTGTCTACTTTGTGCAATTTTCATTCGTTCTCTTATCTTTTCTACCACCATAGCAGTACGTTGTATCATTTCGGGGCCCAGTAGACTTCTTTCTCCAACTTCATCCCAGTGTACGGGAGATCTACATTTTCTCCCATATAGTGCTTCATAAGGTGCCATCCCAATTGTAGATTGGTAACTGTTGTTGTAGGTGAACTCTACCAATGCAAGCTTTGTATCCCAATTGCCCTTGAAATCTAGTATGCATGCTCTCAACATATCTTTGAGTATTTGAATAACTCTTTCTGACTGCCCATCACTTTGTGGATGAAATGCGGTGCTGAAAGCAAGCTTCGTACCCATTGCATTATGTAAACTTTTCCAAAATGCAGATGTGAATTTAGGGTCCCTGTCAGATACTATAGATATTGGCACCCCATGTAGCCGGACTATCTCTTTAATATATTCCTGAGCGTATCGATCCGTATTATATGTGGATTTTACTGGCAAGAAATGAGCAGACTTGGTCAATCTATCAACAATCACCCATATGGAGTTATACCCACTTTGAGTCCTTGGTAGCCCAAGCACAAAATCCATTGTAATGTGTTCCCATTTCCATTCCGGAATTAGTAAAGGCTTCAATAATCCTGCTGGTCTCTGATGTTCAGTTTTGATCTGCTGACAAGTTAGACATTCTGCGACGAATTTTGCGATATCTTTCTTCATGTTAGGCCACCAATAATGTTGTTGCAAGTCTTTATACATTTTTGTGCTACCTGGATGTATTGAATAAGGACTGGAATGAGCTTCCTTCAGAATTTCCCCTATGATGGTTGTGTCAGCTGGCACACACAGTCTCCCTTTATATCGTAATATTTTGTCACCAGAGACTGCGAAGTTTGGTAATTTGCCTTCATCAACTTTTTCCCTTAATTTGCCAATGTACTGATCCGCCTTCTGGGTTTCTTTGATTATATCTTGAAGTGCAGGTTTCAATATGAGTGCTGATAACGAACAAATCTTTCTTTTGGGCACAATTTCCAGTTCTAACTTTTGCAAGTCTAATAATAATGGCTTCTGTGTGATTAGAAAGGAAGACATAGACTTTCTACTTAATGCATCTTCAACGACATTTGCCTTACCAGGATGATAATTAATCTCACAATCATAGTCTTTCACCAATTCTAACCATCTCCGCTGTCGCATATTCAGCTCCTTCTGTGTGAAAAAGTACTTCAAACTCTTATGGTCTGTATAGATTTCGCACTTTTCACCATATAGGTAATGCCTCCAAATTTTTAGTGCAAAGACAACAGCAGCCAGTTCTAGATCATGTGTTGGATAATTCTTCTCATACTCTTTTAATTGCCTAGAGGCATAGGCTATTACCTTTCCATGTTGCATTAATACAGCACCCAAACCATTCTTAGAAGCATCAGTGTAAACTACAAAGCCACCTGTTCCCATAGGAGTGGCAAGGACAGGAGCCGTAGTTAATCTACGCTTCAATTCCTGGAAACTCCCCTCGCAAGCATCAGTCCAAATAAACTTTGTATTCTTCCTTGTTAACAATGTTAATGGGGTTGCAATCTTCGAGAATCCTTGTACGAATCGTCGGTAGTAGCCGGCTAGTCCTAAGAAACTTCGAACCTCTGATACATTCGTTGGTGTTGGCCAGTTACTCACCGCTTCTATCTTGTTTGGATCAACTGCAATGCCATCCTTGGATACTACATGCCCTAAAAATACCACTTGTTTTATCCAGAATTCACATTTCTTGAATTTAGCATATAACCGTTTTTCTTTGAGAATTTGAAGCACAATTCTGAGGTGTTCTTTATGCTCATCTCTATCTTGTGAATAGATAAGGATGTCATCAATAAACACCACCACAAATTTATCAAGGGACTCTTTGAATATCCGGTTCATCAGATCCATAAATGCTGCTGGAGCATTTGTCAAACCAAAAGGCATCACTAAAAATTCATAGTGACCATATCGCGTTCTAAATGCTGTCTTTTATATATCTTCTTCTTTGACCTTCAGTTGATGATATCCGGAACGTAAATCAATCTTTGAGAATACCGATGCTCCTTGCAACTGATCAAATAAATCATCTATCCTTGGAAGAGGATATTTGTTCTTGATGGTCACCTTATTCAGTTCCCTATAGTCAATGCATAATCGCAATGAGCCATCTTTCTTTTTCACAAATAATACAGGGGCTCCCCAAGGTGAACAACTAGGACGAATGAATCCCTTATCAAGTAATTCTTGTAGCTGGGTTTTTAATTCTTTCAATTATGTTAGTGCCATTCTATATGGGGCTTTATAAATAGGGGTAGTCCCTGGCATTACATCGATTGCAAACTCAATTTCCCGATCTGGGGGCAACCCTGGTAGATCATCTGGAAACACCTCAGGAAATTCTCTAACCACCTCTACATCTTCAGGCTTCAATTTTATTTCAAGGGAGGTGTCCAAAACATTAGCCAAATAGCCAGTATACCCCTTATTTAACATCTTCCTAGCTTTCAGTGCAGTTATAATTGGCAAAGAGCACGAATATGAATTACCTTTAAAAATAAACCCTCCTCCATTTACTGGTTGAAAGGTCACAATCTTCTTATTACAATCAACATTTGCGCAATATTTAGATAGCCAGTCCATACCAAGGATAACATCAAAATTAGATATTGGTAGGACAACAAGGTCGGCGTAGAGTATCCTCCCGCCAATACGAACTGTACAGGCCCTCAACATTTGGTCAGAATCCATATTTTCTCCAAACGGAGCAGCCACATTATAACCAACTTTCAAGAGTTCTGGTTTAATGCCCGATTTTCTCATAAATGCATATGATGCAAATGAATGTGTAGATCCTAGGTCTATCAATGTAAGTACAGGAATTCCTGAGATCAGAATGGTACCTGAGACTACGGAAGCATCTGCATCAGCTTCTTCTCGAGTCATTGCAAAGACCCTTCCCTGGACTTTATTCTCTGTGTTTGGGCAATCTCTCGCCATATGTCCGGGCTTCTTACATCTGAAACAATTATTGGACCCAACAAAACATTCCCCAAAGTGATTTTTCCCACATTTAGTACGCTTGGGCTTCTCAGTTGTATTTGGAGCACCTCTCGCTATAGGATGCTTCTGATTGGCTTTGCCTGGTTTTTGCTCCGATTTCTTCCAATGTGCTGAATTTTTTGAAGCAAATGCTTGCCTCTTCTGCTGATAAGACCTTTGTATCTCCTTTTCGTCAGCTTCTGCGAGCAACGCTTTGTCAACTATTTCTCTGAACTCAGTTGATGTAGACATCCTCACATCTCTTCTAATTTCAGGTCGGAGGCCTCTTAGGAAATGATCCACCTTCTCAGCATTATCCCTAGCAATATAGGGATCATACCTACAGCCTTCTTCAAATTTTCGAATATATTCACAAACAGACATATCCCCTTGTTTCAGCTCCAAAAACTCTTTGACCTTGAGAGACCGTGCGTCCCTGGTGAAGTATTTATCATAGAATATTACTTTAAATCTCTCCCACGTCAACCCTTCCAAGTTGACTGCAAGTTTAACTCCTTCCCACCAAGTTCTGGCATCCTTTTTGAGTTGAAAGATCGCACAAAGTATCTTCTCAGCATCATCGATGTGCATGTAGTCAAAGATAACATCAAGTGATTTGACCCATTCTTCCACAACCATAGGATCAGCCCCACCATGAAAATCAGGAGGTTCCATTTTCCTAAATTTTTCATACACTGCTGGTCCATTATTGTTTCTTGGTGGAGGTTGTCGGTTTTGTTCTTCGTTTCTTTGTTGCATGTTCAGCAATTGTTACATTTGTTCACCATACATCCTTGTCTGTTGTTGCATCAGCTCAGCCAAATTCTCAAGAAGGTTATGGTTTGGATTTGGATCATCTCTTGCCTTTCTTTTGGGTGCCATCACATCCGTTGTACTGCCCAATCTTACCTATTCATAAGCCAATAACGATCACATAACGATGATGATGACAACTAATATATTGTAATTTATTAACCATAATACTTAATAGATAAAAGTTGACCATATCCTTCAGTCGAGAATGCCCATATGCCATCTTACATGCAGGAAAGATTTAAACCTTCGCTCCGATACCACAACTGTAACACCCCCTAACCTAGCAGCTGAACCGCAAAGGGGTCCGTGCTACTAAGTTGGGGAGTATTACGCTTTTAAACTTTGAAAACCAATAAGAAGTAGATTTGGTAATGCGAGTACTCAAGGAAATAATGCAAACCGGTATTATTTATTCAAAACATTACATAACCTTAGGTTTAATACATAACAAAACCATAACAGAGTGATCTTATTAAAAACAAAACATAGTCTTCCAGCATATGGGCGAAATAGCTGGGAATGGCATATGGACAAGTCTCCGGCTGTCAACACTGAAGAAGATAGTCAACTCCTACACATGAGCATCATCACCTGTATCATAAGAATCTAATGATCTAATGGCTCAGTAAGATGAGACTTCTGTAATAGCAAACCTTACCCGGACAGCTGGAACCCTTATCCGGACACCTGGCCGAGAAGCTTCTGTCGGTCGTGACCGACCTTATCCGGACAGCTGGACAGCCTTATCCGGATAGTGGTCGAGAAGCTTCTGTCGGTCGTGACCGACCTTATCCGGACAATTTGGGCGACACTTATCCGGATAGTGGCCTAGAAGCTTCATCGGCCATGACCGTGATTGTCGATCGGCGTGTCCGTGGTGGCCGGCAAATGTCCGTCAACTTGGATCACCGGTTCGACCCTTTCCCGATGTCCAAATTCGATTTTCCGACTGTTCGGACTAAATGCGAGTTAAATCTTCGATATGCTCGGAACCAATTTTCGATAATATTAAAATAATAATTTAATATTATTTTTGCAGTATAAGTGTTCTGAAATGAAAATTTTATCGTATCAATTCGTCGAAAATTTTCGAAATTACTTTCATAAATTCTAAAATAATCCTTATAATTTATTTTGAAATCTTTACTTTTTAAATCTTTCATTTTATGTTGGAAACAAATCGATCCAAGTATTGGACAACTTGTAATTATTGAAATCCATGACCATTAGCAAAATAAATAGCACTTAATTAAGTCTTTGTAATTTTTAGGGTATTACAATTATTGTTTTATAATTGTTTAGCACATCGATCTCCTTATTTTAGAAACTGAGCTCCTCACTGCAACAAAACATCTCACAATGACCTTTATTATGTTAGAGGAGATAATTAACATGTCGTATAAAATTTAATGCGAATGGACATAGCAGTTATTCATGCTCATGAAATGTCTACTTATATGCCATGCTTCCATAATGCATATTATGTAATTGTATTTAGGTATTAAATGGTTATTGGCTTAGGGGATAACCGGGCATTACAAAAACAACTCCGGATATCTAGTCTTCATACTGTCCTCCGTTTCCCAAGTGGCCTATTCGACTCCATGTCGTGACCATTGTACTTTAACCAAGTGTATTGGTTTATTCCTCAATTGTTTGATCCGGCTCTCAAGTATCTTGATTGGTCTCTCTTCGAAGGTGCCATCATTAGCTATCTCGATCTCGCCGAAATCAATGATGTGACCGGAGTCCGGTACATACTTCCGCAGTTGGGATACGTGAAACACATTGTGAACGTGACTCAGCGATGGCGGTAAGGCCAACCTGTATGCTAAATCTCCAACTCTCTCGAGGATCTCGAATGGTCCGATATATCTCGGACTAAGCTTGCCTCTCCTCCCAAAATGGAAAATCCCTCGTGTAGGAGACACCTTCAATAGTACATGGTCCCCAGCGTCGAACTCTAGAGGGCGACGACGTACATCTGCATAAGACTTCTGTAGACTGCAGGCGGTCAATGTCTCTCTCGAATCAAAGCTATCTTCTCTTGAGTCTGAATAATCAATTCCGGTTCCGTCCCGATCAAATCCAAAGAATCATCCCAACATAGGGGTGATCGGCATCTTCTCCCATACAAAGCTTCAAATGGTGCCATCTTAATTGAAGCATGCCAACTATTATTGTAGGTGAATTCAACTAATGGCAAATGAACTTCCCAATCAGTTGACCAATCCAAAGCACAGGCTCTAAGCATGTCTTCTACAGTTTGAATAGTCCTTTCGGACTGACCGTCCGTTTGGGGATGGTAAGATGTGCTAAAGTTGAGCTCAGTCCCCAAAGCCCTATGAACTGCTTTCCAGAAGTGCGACACGAAGCGACCATCTCGATCCGAAATAATGGTCCTCGGCGTCCCATGCAATCTGACTATCTCCGCAATAAATACTCGTGCCAATCTCTAGGGTCCCCATGTATCTTTAATTCACAAAAAATGAGCCTACTTGGTTAGTCGATCAACTACAACCTAAATCATGTTCATTCCCGTTCTAGTCCTTGGCATACTAGTGATGAAATCCATCGAGATATCCTCCCACTTCCACTCAGGGATCGGAAGCGGTTTTAACATTCCGGCAGGTCGTTGATGTTCAATCTTAACCTGCTGACAAGTCAAACACTTCGAAACGTACTCTGCTACGTCCTTCTTCATATTCCCCCACCAGAAGTTTTGCTTTAAATCCTTATACATCTTACTACTGCCTGGGTGAATAGAATAGGGCGCGCTATGAGCTTCTTTCAAAATTGTCCGTCTCAAATCATCATCATCGGGAACGCAAAGTCGAATCTGAAATCTCAGAACTCCATCGTCTTGTATCACGAATCCTGGGGCTTTTGCCTTCTTTACTTCATCACATAATCGAAGGATCAGAGAATCGTTCAACTGCTTAGATTTGATCTCTTCGACTAGTGATGAAGTCAGTTCCATCACATACAGTTGCCCTTGGATTCCTGGTGCCCATACTTCAATCCCTTCGCGGATCAGTTCTCGTTGAATGCTGGTTTGGGACGTAAGGGCTTCCAACACTCGAAGAGAAACAGGTTTTCGGCTCAATGCATCGGCTACTACGTTTGCTATCCCCGGATGATAGAGAATCTCCAAGTCGTAATCCTTGATCAATTCCAGCCACCTTCTCTGCCTCGTGTTTAATTCTGTCTGACTAAAAATGTACTTGAGGCTCTTATGATCTGTAAAGATCTGACAATGAGTGCCGTACAAATAATGTCGCCATATTTTCAAGGCAATGACCACAGCTGCTAGCTCCAGATCATGAGTCGGGTAATTAACCTCGTACGGTTTCAATTGCCGAGAAGCATAAGCAATCACTTTATCCTTCTACATCAACACACAACCCAAACCCTGATTTGAAGCGTCGCTGTATACCATGAATCCATCAGTTCCCTCTGGCAGCGCTAATATAGGTGCTGTCACCAGTCTCCTCTTAAGTTCGTCAAAACCAGCCTGGCACTTCTCATTCCACGTGAACTTTTGAGTTTTCTGTAACAGCTGAGTGAGCGGACGAGCAATTTTGGAAAATCCCTCTACAAAGCGGCGATAATATCCAGCAAGTCCTAAGAAGCTTCGGACATCTTTCACGTTTTTAGGAGCTTCCCATTCCAAGATTGCTTCGATTTTCTTCGGGTCCACCTGAACTACGTCGGCTGATATCACATGCCCAAGGAAGGTTACTTCCTTAAGCCAGAACTCGCATTTTGAAAGTTTTGCATACAGCTGTTCCTTCCTCAAGGTGCTCAAAACCACACGCAAATGCTCGGCATGCTCCCCTGCGTCCTTCGAATATATCAAGATGTCATCAATGAAGACAACCACAAATTTATCCAAGTATTCCAAGAATACCCGATTCATCAGTTACATGAATACCACAGGAGCATTGGTAAGTCCAAATGGCATTACTACAAATTCATAATGCCCGTACCGGGATCTGAAAGCAGATTTCGGTATATCCGATTCCTTAATCCTCAACTGGTGGTATCCTGATCGCAAGTCAATCTTCGAGAATACTCTTGCCCCTTGAAGTTGATCAAACAAGTCGTCGATCCGAGGTATAGGATACTTATTCTTGATCGTCATCTTATTGAGCTCCCTGTAATCAATACACAGTCGGAGGGATCCGTCTCTCTTCCGGACAAAGAGAACGGGCGCTCCCCAAGGAGAAACGCTCGGTTGAATATAACCCTTCTGTAACAATTCCTCCAGTTGTTTCTTGAGTTCATACATCTCGGTTGGCGCCATGCGGTATGGTGCTCTGGAAATAGGAGCTGCTCCAGGCTCTAATTCTATAGTGAATTCCACTTCTCTCTGCGGAGGTAATCCAGGTAATTCTTCAGGAAATACATCTGAGAACTCATTCACAACTGAAATAGACGAGAGCTCTACTCCTTCCTCTTTCCTCATGGCATAGCACCAAAGTCCCTGACATCCCTGTTTCAGTAATTTCACAGCTTTCATTGCTTTGATCAATTTTCCTGAGCTTCCCGGTCTCCATCCTCGGAATAAGTGTTCAGATCCGTCATCAGCAATGATAGAAATGACTCTCTCTCGGTAATTCAGAATAGCTCCATAACGGTTGAGCCAATCATCTCCGAGAATTAAATCGTCACCGTAGATGTCAACTACAATAAGATTCGATGGCCAATCTCTTCCTTCTATAGATACTGGGAAATCCCTAGCTTCTAGGGTTCCCACAATTTTCTCTCCGCTCGTTAATCCCACAACATAAGGTTCACAATTATACAAGCACGAGATTTTCAAACGATTAACACAGTTTAAAGATATAAAAGAATGCGTAGCTCCCGAATCAAACAAGACACTAACTGGTTGCAAAAGGATCTGAATCGTACCTGATGCAACAGCTGTGTTCTGATCATCCTTCTTCATCTCGTAAATACGCGGAGGAACGGACCCGACCTGGATGTCTCTCTCTTTCCAACGCTCGCCATCAAATCCACTCTGCTGCGTCTGGTTCACACTAGTGTCCTTCGGAACTGGTACAGGAGTGCGAGTACCAAAAGATTGGGTCGCATTCCCACAAAATGTTGCGCGATGTCCTTCCTGTCCACACTCCAAACAGGTCACAACAGGCGCGAAACAATCACGTCGAACATGTCTCGCTTTGCCACAGTTATAACACTTCTTCCCTGCGTCTGAAACAGTTGGTGCTGCCCGGAACTTCTTTCCACCTCGAGAAGGATGCGGAGGTCTCCTGGTGAATGAAAAGAGGACTGACCCCTGCGAGGCCCGCTACTCTTATCCTCCGTGAAGTTGCCAGACACCTTCTGTTTCTTTGCTTCCGTCGCTTTCTCTACTGCTGCCTCCTTCATATCATAGGCCAACGCCTTGTCCTGATACTGTCGCAAGGTGGTACATTCAAATCCGGACATATACTGCTGAATTTACGGCTTCATTCGCATGTCAAAATGAAAAATCTTCTCCACCTCGGTCCTGACCAAGTGGGGCACATAAGTCAGCTGGTGATTAAAAGTCTTAATCACGTCCGTCAC
Source organism: Orobanche coerulescens (assembly GCA_033398695.1). NCBI lineage: Eukaryota > Viridiplantae > Streptophyta > Magnoliopsida > Lamiales > Orobanchaceae > Orobanche > Orobanche coerulescens. Next base: position 177,912,013 of record CM065807.1, on the reverse strand, counting down.
AGATGCTTCTGAATTCTGTGCTGAGAAAAACTCTCGAACTCGGGCCTCTCTAACTGGGCGAGGATAATACTGCGCTTCCATCATCAATTTGAATTCCGTCCAGTCAACATTGTGCTCCTCCGGTCGAATGGCCTCCCACCAGTCGAAAGCCTCCCCTGTCAGAAGATACTGGGCGACCGGAACCTTCCTATCGTTGGGACAGTTAATCCCTGCAAAAATCTTTTCTAATTCCTTCAGCCAGTGATCCCAAGAAAGCGTCTCGGCAGAACCGTCAAATTTCGGAGGGTGCAATTTAATCACTTCGGTAAGCCATCTATCTCCTCAATTTTCCATGTTATGCTGCTGTCCCATCGCCGTCTGCATGCGATCCACAACTTGAGCAAACTGGTTTATCTGGGCAACCACCTGCTGAAGCACTCCCGGCACGTTAGGATCTGCATTATTATTTGCCGATCCCTGCTGTCCCCCGGAATGGGAATCCGTTCGACTAGCGGTTATCTCTGGGGTAGATACCGACTCTTCTTGTCTCGCATTTCCACGTCCGCGTCCACGACCGCGTCCGCGTCCACGACCTCCTCTCAACATACTGTAAACATAAATACTCAATATCCAGGGCAAACTTTCTCAAAGTACACCCATCAATGTTTACAAGACATGAATTAAATAAAACGGTAGTATTCGAGATTAGGAAACTTACAACCACGGTCCACACGACGATGCTGGCTCAGCAGTGATGTTACGAACGACCAATAATCAAATAACGTCAACAGACCCAACTAACCCGACTGCCAAGATATCCATGAATCTTAGCTCCGATACCATATTCTGTAACACCCCGAGATATTCGGAATAATTACAGCGCCGTAAACCCTTTAGATAAGGATTTACAAGGCTAATTTTAAAAGAAGTGTAAAAATAATCCAATCGAACAACTGAAGTTCAAATACAGATTTGATTCAACCGATCAAATGAGTTAACTTATACAACCATATCGAAATGACCTTATTAAAACAGACGTACTCGAGTACTAAACGAACCAAGAAGACAAATCACAATAACAATAACATCAACCACATCACTGAGCCATTTCATCGTCCTGTCGGTACTGTGGTTGCCTCCCCGCTCCTCGGCTACCTGAACATCAAAACAATGTCCACCCCCGAAGGGGTTAGCAAAACAATGCTAGTACAAGTATCATCATACAATAAATCATCAATGCATCATAGAACATGCAAAACGGACTTCCGCCACCGGAATCCAACGATGCGAATCCTCACGATTCCATCAACACAATACAGGGTAATCCAGCGATCGAGCGCCCTTGGTATAGATCCCCATGATGATCCCGTCGGACCAACGCATGGTGGAAAACCCGTCCAACGATCCAGCGCCCTCAGCATAGATCCCCATGATGATCCCGTCGGACCAACGCATGGTGGACATTCGATCCAGCGCCCTCAGCATAGATCCTCATGATCCCCTCGGATCATTTATACCATAAATCAATCAACTATGCATACACATATGCATTTCAATATGTTCATCAATACGAACAAATAACAACGAATATCACGAGAATTTTCAGAAATACATCTCATATTCAACAATATGAACAAAACCACAAGCATGATCAAAGTTTCAATATAAATCGAACTCGACATATGGTACTTGCCTCGAAAATGGCAAGAATGGAATACTTCACTGATTTCAACACACTCGAAGTCCGCCTCCTTCGATCAACGTAACAAGCTCGAACCTTAACAAAAGTAATGATATACAAATCATCTTAAGTCGAACGATGGCCTAACAATTCAGTCTACGGACCAAAAGCTCAATTTAAACAATTCTGCCTGGACTGCTTAGCGTGCGCTACGTACTCTACGTAACGTGCGCTAAGCCTGCCTGTTAGCGTACGCTATCGTATAAGACTAGCGTGCGCTAGCCACGGACTGACAGTTTGACTCGGCTGGTCTCATAATGTACGTTACGTACGTATCGTGCGTTAACTGAACCCTGATAGCGCACGTTAACTCACATATGTTAGCGTGCGCTAATCATGCATGGCAGAATACTGCTAACGGAAAACTGGGTTGAATGGTGGTGAATTCATGAATTCTATGGTGATAATACAAGTTATCCTCGGGCATATCATGCTAACGAGGTTTGTGGAAGTTCTATGATTATAAGATACAGATATACGGATAATCATCTCAACATCATAATTCATCTTAGATCTTCAAGAAATATTCTAAGTTCCGTTCTTCCTACGTTCCGAAACGCATGATTCCAAAGTATAAAACGTAACAACTGGGTAATATCCGGTTACTGATCATAAATCGATTTGAAAATGCTAAGGAGTCCAAATACTAAGATGGTTCAAAGGTTCAAACGATATATAGTGCCGATACGTCAAAAGTATCCTTCTAACATGTGATGACCGATTATAAACGAAATACTAGCTATCAAAACATGATCAACGTCAATACTAACATAGGTGAAGAACCACCTACCTCATGGTAGTGAAGAACACGGAGGAAATCGAAGCAATCCAACACCGAAGGCTTGAACACTAATCTCCAACGATGTACGATCTTCAATCACGAGCTAGGATGTTGATATGGAGTGTTTAGGATGAAGGAAGTTATGTTCTAAGTGTAAAAATTCGGGTAATGGGAGAAGAAAGAACTGAAATCACGAGTAGGATGCTGTCCTATTTATAATAAATGGCTATTAGCGCGCGCTAGACCCTGCTCGTAGCGTGCGCTAATGGCTCACTGACTTAACTGTATTCAGCACTTAGCGTGCGCTACGCATATACCTGTAGCGTGCGCTAAGGCGTTGACTTGGCTTTTCCCGAAAGCCGTCCAGGTTCATCCCGACACGATCCGACAGGGGTCCCCTGGCCAGATCTCACCTACCGCACGTCTCAATCAAATTGACCACACATAGCGTGCGCTAATAATCCTTTGTAGCGTGCGCTATTGAGTCTATGTTAGCGTACGCTACACACAGCCGATAGCGTGCGCTACATGCGCAGAATTACAATTTGTAAATCACATACATGAAATCATATGCTCGACAACATCGGATTATGAAATACGGAGAATAATACTCAGATCAAGTACAACGATTGCAATATCACAAGTTCCAAATACAAGTCAGAAATCTCGGGTATTACAGCGGAGTGATCTGGTCATTGTTCTAAATCATGAACTCTATTTTCATCCGAGTGATCACTTCTTACGAGTGTCTCCCCTTCAACATTTGCTCGAGCATAAGATATGATCTCCTTTTCAATATTTGTTTCACCTTGATAAGAAAATAGCTCATCCTCGGTGCTTCCAAATTCATTAATCTCAGAGTCAACATTGAATATAGCTCGAGGGGTCTTCTTCAAAGCTACATGCCAATCTGGATCAACTGGGTCTTGTATATGCCATGCATGTTGAGCTTGAGATGCTAGAATAAATGGCTCATCCATCACGTTTCCTCTATATAGTAAGTGAGCAAAGTTCACCAAAGTGAAATTAAACTCATCTTGTTTCAATCCTGAATTACGATCAACCCAATCACACTTCAACATAATAAATTTTATGTCATTGGTGTACCGCACTTCTATTATATCCTTTAGAACACCATAAAATGACACGTCACCTAATATAGGATTCTTATCCTTGCTGCTTGAAAAACTACTCATAGAAGCATTCAAGAACACACCACTATTCTGGGTTTTTCTCATCATCTCCCGCTTCTTAGTGTGAAAACGAAGTCCATTTACAAGATACCCAGTGTAACGACGAGCCCATTTACTTGGTCCAGCAGCTAGGAATGCAATATCTTGGTGTACATTAGTAGCATTACTTGAATTTATCATTTCATATACCTATACATTTTAACAGAAAATCTATAATTTAAATATGTACTCACAACATATTATATTATAAAAAATAAATAGTTCATACACTATTGGAAACAGGTTAATTACATACCTTTTTCTTAAACCAATCATGAAAGGTTTTGACATGAAGCTTTTGCATATTAAAACTTGACATGCGTCGATTACCACGTCGTAGTACACCCAAATGTTCCCTGCAAATTCAAATATTATCAACTTAGATATAAAAATTAAAGGTTCAAACATAAATGAAATATAGTGTATATGTGAAAACCTTTTAAACTTGTCGACAATAGGTAGATTATTGAGCACATATCTATGTGCTTGAACCCATTCTATGTCGTCAAGCATAAATCTTTCTTCTCTTCCTAAAGGTCGACCATTATCTTGGGTTGAGCCATTCTCACCGCCTTCACTGTTTCTACTTGGTCTATTCAACTTTGATTCAACATCACTTAAATACATTGAACAAAATGTCATACACTCCTCGGCAAGATATCCTCACCGTTGATCCCTCTGGGTGACTACGAGAGCGAACATGATTTTTCAATGTGCACAAATACCTAAACAATAAAAATATTATTATCTCCTCATCGGGACCACATAATATGAATGTGCACTACTACAAAAATAGCATTTACCAGCGGTTCTGGAGCCATTTTAACAGCGGTTTTTGGAACCGCTGTTAAAGGTCCCGCTGTTAAATTAATTTTTTTTTATTTTCAAAAATTATTTTTTTTAACAGCGGTTGTATAAGAACCGCTGTTAAAATTTTTGAAATAAAGGGAGTGTTTGCAAACACCAGGAGAAAGTGCTTGTACACTTCTAGGTGAAAAGATTAAGTACATTTTCCACCTAAACATAGAGAGGCACTTTCTTAGTGTTTGCAAATACTCCGCAAGTCTAAACCAGAGTGCTTTCAGATTACCATTTTCTGTAATATCCGCAATTTTCGATTTTCGGTAAATTTCTTTTTCGGCGGAAGTCCATTTTGACGACTCGCTCATGACCGCTTCGTCATTCCGATAATGATTTATTCTGCACTTTTTGTCATCCGAGCTCGTTTCGGTGTCGTTTTGTTGAGTTCCGTGCTTTTTAGCGGTTTTTCCGCACTTGAGTTCGATTCTAGCGAATCTCGTCCGAAACTGTTGTTTCGACTTTCTCGTAAGTTCATTTAATGTTATTATTCATGTTGCGAGCTTTGGCTTGGTGTTTCGATCACGTATCGTGATTTTCGGGCATTTTGGGCCATTTTCGTAATTTCCCAAAGTTTGGGGTAATTACTTTCCGTTGTCGAATTTCGAGCCTTCGGGTGGTCGGAATCGTGTGTTCTCTTAGTGCTCGGATTCGTCTTTGCGAGTACTTTGTAACCGTATCTTCGATTCGTACTCAGGTTCGGGTTTCGGGGTCGTTCGGGCCGTCGGAGTTGGTCCCGGCCGAGTCATGGCCGGGCATGCTAAGGCCAGCCACCGGCCGAGTAACGTCTGGTAGTGATCGGCGATTACGTCGTAATGCCGATTACGTACGTAAGGCCACGGCCGTAACGCATAACGCTTCCGGCATTTCAGCGGTGAGTTCGCCATGGCGATTACGTCGTAAGCCGTGGCGATTCTGCGTAACCCGGGCGATCGGCCTATTTAAGGCCTGGCAGCGTATTTCTCAGCCATTTCTCACTCGTTTTTCTTCTCTTCCAAGGCTGAGGTTGTGTTAATCATGGAGGAGTGTTGTTATACAATTAATCCATGAAGTTTTGAGGTTCATATCATCAATCATCCATCCAATAACATCCTCCGATCTACCGAATCAGGTCAGATTTCCTAGAAATCTAGTTTGGGGGAATTTGGGTATTTTGGTTGTTTTCGTCCGATTAATCCGATTTAACTTAGGATTATGATAGATTGATGATTATTTAGATGTTTTATATCTTTTCCCTTGTTATCCCATGGTTGGATCGTATCGATTCGTTGTTTTGGTCGAGTTCTTGATCGACGCCTTGAAGGTGTCCGGTAGAATGTCATAGAGGGGTTTTCGGGCGTTCTACGATTATCCTTCCTCGTATGATTGTTGATGTATGGATTATATGTTGTTAGGGTCGAGTTTCTTGCGAAGAAACCAAGTTGAACCCTTCTGTTCGTTGTCGTTTTCCTTTTCGAAAACATCGGGCGTTTCGAAGCTTTCCAGTCGAGCCGTGTTCGCCGGGATACTTGCGTGCTGATTTTGAGGCATGTTCCTTGTCCATATAATTCTTGTCTTGTGGATATGATAATTGGTGATCGTCTAAATGTGTTTGTGTGGTCGTTTGAATTGAACTTTCAAAAGATTTGATTAGCCTTGTTAAAGGCCCTCTTTCAAAACGCGTGTGTTTTGTGAATGGTGTGGTTTGTAAACTATGTGAATTCTATGGATATGTTTGGTGTTGATGTTACACTTGGTATTGCGTGTGGACGTATATGGTTTCTTTTCGGTGCGTTATGGTTTGACGTGGTGTTTTGCTAAGTGTTGTTGGCATTAACTCATGATTTGACATATTTGTGATTGTGGCAAATGTGAAACCCTTGTCGTTGTGAACTCTATGCATTGATGATTCGACCACAAGGTTATCAATTCGGGTAGGTCTGGAGAGGGCTCCGAGAATCGTCACTTGCGAGTGCGATGTCACGATAACTTATGGGTATATTCGATTGATGTTTACCGGGTAGGGACCCGTGAGGCCTCCGGCGGCGCGTTACTTGCGAGTACGGCCATTTGATATGATTTGACCATAAGGTTATCTAATCGGGTAGGTCTGGAGAGGGCTCCGAGAATCGGTACTTGCGAGTACGATGTCAAGATAACTTATGGTTGTGATATGTGTTTGATTTGTTTAGCTAGCCAGCTCGGGAGGATCCTTCGAGGCCTCGGGCGGGATCTATGGTATTACCCTGTTCCCAAGGCGATGCATGTGTGTGATTTGTTTCGCTACCCATCTCGGTAGGGTCCTTCGAGGCCTCGAATGGGATTTGTGGCTTCGTCCCGGTCCTAGGCGATGCGCGTGCGTGATTACGTTGTGTTGATTTTTATGTCCGTCGAGGACACGTGATGTTGGGCTCTGGCCCTGTGAATTGTTGTTGGTTTTCTATTTTCGAAAACAAAAACCTTTGGGATGTGACCCTGTTGATTTTTGGATAGAGAAGGATTCGATAATCCTAAAATTGTTTTCTATTAAAACTCTCGATGGCATTTTAAACGGTTTTATAACTTGTTTCCCTTGATTTATGATATATCGGTTTTGGAGTGTTTTACCCAAACTCATGCCTCGGGAAGTACTTTTCGTTACGTTTGAATCTTTGAGGATTTCCTAGTTATTGTTATTCATGGAATGTGAATTGTATGGCTCGTATTTGCACTTCTTGCACTAGCAAAACAGTGGAGTTTTGCTAACCCCCGAGTGTTCGGGGGGTGGATGTCTCTATTGCATTCAGGTTTTGGAGCAGAGCACAGGGTCGGCATGAAGGATGATGAAATATGAACGATACTAATCACACGAGGACCCGTTGATGTCGTATTGGTTTAGTTGTATTTTATTTCCACTGCAGTATTTTTTCCCTGTTGTACGGGAGCATTTTGTATTCGACCCCTGCGTGGGCATGTAATGTGTTAGAGTTGTATGTTTTTATTGAAAGGCCAAATCGGTCTACTGAGTCTTTTTAGCCTTAAAGGCATTGTCGAGTTGGTCGATTGTTGTTACCAGCCTGGTAGATCCTTGAGGAAAGGTTCTACGGCTTGTAATATCCCTGAGCGGATTGGGGGTGTTACATAAATGGTATCGGAGCTTAGGTTGTGGAAACCTAGGCTGTCGGGTCAAGTCGTGTTGTTTGAGTCTTGTTTCGTCGGATTTTATCTGACTGAGTTGTGTCGCGACGCGTCGTCTGAGTTTGTTGGTCGTGATTAGTATCGTGGGCGATCATCATCTTCGTGCGACCTGTGGATGTAAGTATCCCTTCTTTGTGTTGTGCCTCGTGTGACACGAGCTATTTTTATGATTATGAGTTAATTGACGGAATCCTCTTATGGATTTTGATTTCGTGATATGTGATTATTTGACTCCCATTTTTCGTTCATATGAGGAGTAGTGTTGCTGTCTTGTGCATGTTTGACTTTATTTCTTTTATCCGCTGCGTGAGTTCTTTTGTAATGGCTTTGATATTTTACCGAGTTTTATTTGAAAACCAATTCCCTTAACCGAGTTTTTGGCATTATGGCCTTGATCATTTTGGCGAAATTCTTATGACGGAATTTAGTATTTTGTAAATGGATTTTGTGAGTTTTGAAATATTACCGTCATCGGCCTTTTTGGTAGTTTATAAAGGTTTTTAGCACAGTGGGTTCCGGCGCGGGACCCACGGCGCTATATTGTTCCGTGTAATTACTCAAATTTTGGGCATTCTAGCCCATTGAATTATTTTTGAAAACCTTGAGTATCTTAGAAAATTAAAATTCGAGACGTACTTTTAAAACGAATTATTTTCTTGCGGTGTTTTCAAGGTGTTTTCTAATGCCGCAATACATTTCAAAAATTTTCCGGTTGAGGACCAAAAATATTTTGAGATATTTTCAAATGCAGTTGCTTAGACCCAAGGGTCGAATATTTTTTAAATTTTTTCACTAAAAGAAAGGTGTCCTCATTTTTGTTCAAACGCAAGTTGATTTTCAAAGTCTCGATAATGGTGTTTGTACTACTTTTTGTAAAATGATACTCAAGATCAACTGTTGTTTCCAAACTGTTTTCAAAAGGTAGTTTTCGTTTTTAAAACCTATCATTCCTGTTTGCGGACCGGAAATGCGTGTATGGTTTTTGAACTTTCGTTACGGTGTTAACCCCGAATTGTGATTAAATTGGTGGCGTGAGTGTCGAGTCGTTCGCCACGCATATATTTTGTTAGCCCTTGTGGGAGGTGTGATGACGATCCTTAATGTTGTCATTTCGTGGTGGCTTGCGTGTTATCGCACCTGTGTGAGCTGTTAAAGCTTGGGTTTGTATGTTTGTGTACATATGTGATTGTTTCATAATGTTTGTAATTATGTGCTGGTTATTGTTCGGGCCGCTGAAGTCGCCGAACGATACCGTCGTTGCTGTAGTGTTTGTGTGTATTATTTTACGATGATAATCGTTGTATATGATATGTATTATGATTCCTTGTTGTGCTGAGTTGGCATCTCCGCTATGTTGTTTTGCGACGTTATGCCCCATTGTATCTAGCATTTGTATTTTCGGTATGCCGAGCCGAGGCGTTTCAATCGTGATGTGCCGGGGCATACACGTGTAAATTGTCCTTCTCGTAAGTAACACATTTCAAGTGTGGACTCGAGGGACACCGAATTCAGTTTTGCGAATTGACTACCAAGACTTTCGGAGTCCGCGCTTCAGCACAGTTATCAGAATCGGCTTTGAGAGGCCTTCGAAGGATGTTTCTATCGGTTGCTTGTTGTGTTGTCACATTGATTTCGTTGTTGTGAGTTTCAGGGACGACACTCCTTTTAGATGAGGTCGAATATAATACCCGTATTATTTTTGGCTTCTGCATTTCCTCTTTCTCAAGTCTATCGACTCGCTCGTGTTCGTTGATACTTTCTGAACTTGTTCTGTATTTCGGTTTCGTCGTTCGAACGAGCTGTGATCTTGTTTTGGGTCAATCTGGTTATCGCTGTGACTTTTTCGAGTTCGGTTCGATTCTTGTGAACCTTGTTCGGAAGTGACATCATTTGGTTTTACTAGTTCTCTTATTCGAAGTGGATCAGATTTGGAACTTCTATATTTTCGACTCTGTCGACTCGTTTATGTTCGTTAACATTTTCTGAGCTTGCCCTATCCCTTTCTTTTATTGATCGAATGAGTGTGGTGTTTTGAAATTACTCATTTGTCGTTGTGACTTTTCAATTACTATTCCTTTTCCTATGGATCTTATGTGAATCACATCTTGTTGCTTTTACCGGATCATATATTGTCTCAAGCCGAGACGTGAACCTGAGAGTTGTTGTTTGAATTTTATTGTTCTTCGTGATTCAAACATGATTGTTCGATTTTTGTTGTCTCGACCGTTGTGGTTCGATCGTTTGATTGTTCGGTTTTTGTTGATCTCGTTTCGTGATTGTTGAGCGTTCAGACTCCTTCCTAATTTCCTTATATTCGGGAAATTTGTCTCGTTTTCGATCTTCCAACCCTTGGGCGGTGGAATTCCGTATTTCTTCAGCAATTGGCTAGCGTTTTGATTGATGTACCGTTGGGGTGGTCAATCATATTGATTTTCGTTCGTTGTGTTTTGTGATTGTTCGGATAATCGACTTGGTTGTATTATCTGTTTGATGACGCTTGTCACTTGTTGGTTTTATTATGTCTCTATCGGTGGCGTTGTGTTGGTCGTCGTGGAGCGTGTTTTCACGCCATATGTTCCTTTGCGTTTCTTGCAGCGTTTCACCGTCGGGCGCGAGTTTTCGGTTTTTGGGTATCTCGTCGAGTTTTCCTGACAGTGGATATTGCTTATCCCTACTTATTTTAAGTTTCGGGACGAAACTTCTTTTAAGGAGGGTAGAATGTAATATCCGCAATTTTCGATTTTCGGTAAATTTCTTTTTTTCGGCGGAAGTCCTTTTTGACGACTCCCTCATGACCGTTTCGTCATTCCGAGAATGATTAATTCTGCACTTTTTGTAATCCGAGCGTGTTTCGGTGTCGTTTTGTTGAGTTCCGTGCTTTTTAGCGGTTTTTCCGCACTTGAGTTCGATTCTTGCGAATTTCGTCCGAAACTGTTGTTTCGACTTTCTAGTAAGTTCATTTAATGTTATTATTCATGTTGCGAGCTTTGGCTTGGTGTTTCGATCACGTATCGTGATTTTCGGTCATTTTGGGCCATTTTCGTAATTTCCCAAAGTTTGGGGTAATTACTTTCCGTTGTCGAATTTCGAGCCTTCGGGTGGTCGGAATCGTGTGTTCTCTTAGTGCTCGGATTCTTCTTTGCGAGTACTTCGTAACCGTATCTTCGATTCGTACTCAGGTTCGGGTTTCGGGGTCGTTCGGGCCGTCGGAGTTGGTCCCGACCGAGTCATGGCCGGGCATGCTGGGGCCAGGCCAGCCCTGGCCGAGTAACGTACGGTAGTGATCGGCAGTTACGTACGTAAGGCCGGTTACATACGTAAGGCCCTAGCCGGTAACGTACGTAACGCTTCCGGCATTTCCAGGCAGTGAGTTCGGCCATGGCCGGTTACGTACGTAAGCCATGGCCAGTTACGTACGTAACTTGGCCGGCAGTCGGCTTATTTAAGGCCTGGCAGCGTATTTCTCAGCCATTTCTCACTTGTTTTTCTTCTCTTCCGAGGCTGAGGTTGTGTTAATCATGGAGGAGTGTTGTTATACAATTAATCCATGAAGTTTTGAGGTTCATATCATCAATCATCCATCCAATAACATCCTCCGATCTACCGAATCAGGTCATATTTTCTAGAAATCTAGTTTTGGGGAATTTGGGTATTTTGGTTGTTTTCGTCCGATTAATCCGATTTAACTTAGGATTATGATGGATTGATGATTATTTAGATGTTTTATATCTTTTCCCTTGTTATTCCATGGTTGGATCGTATCGATTCGTTGTTTTGGTCGAGTTCTTGATCGACGCCTTGAAGGTGTCCGGTAGAATATCATAGAGGGGTTTTCGGGCGTTCTACGATTATCCTTCCTCGTATGATTGTTGATTTATGGATTATATATTGTTAGGGTCGAGTTTCTTGCGAAGAAACCAAGTTGAACCCTTCCGTTCGTTGTCGTTTTCCTTTTCGAAAACATCGGGCGTTTCGAAGCTTTCCGGTTGAGCCGTGTTCGTCGGGATACTTGCGTGCCAATTTTGAGGTAAGTACCTTGTCCATATAATTCTTGTTTTGTGGATATGATAATTGGTGATCGTCTAAATGTGTTTGTGTGGTCGTTTGAATTGAACTTTCAAAAGATTTGATTAGCCTTGTTAAAGGCCCTCTTTCAAAACGCGTGTGTTTTGTGAATGGTGTGGTTTGTGAACTATGTGAATTCTATGGATATGTTTGGTGTTGATGTTGCACTTGGTATTGCGTGTGGACGTATATGGTTTCTTTTCGGTGCGTTATGGTTTGACGTGGTGTTTTGCTAAGTGTTGTTGGCATTAACTCATGATTTGACATATTTGTGATTGTGGAAAATGTGAAACCCTTGTCGTTGTGAACTCTATGCATTGATGATTCGACCACAAGGTTATCAATTCGGGTAGGTCTGGAGAGGGATCCGAGAATCGTCACTTGCGAGTGCAATGTCACGATAACTTGTGGGTATATTCGATTGATGTTTACCGGGTAGGGACCCGTGAGGCCTCCGGCGGCGCGTTACTTGCGAGTACGGCCATTTGATATGATTTGACCATAAGGTTATCTAATCGGGTAGGTCTGGAGAGGCCCCGAGAATCGGTACTTGCGAGTACGATGTCAAGATAACTTATGGTTGTGATATGTGTTTGATTTGTTTAGCTAGCCAGCTCGGGAGGGTCCTTCGAGGCCTCGGGCGGGATCTATGGTATTACCCTGTTCCCAAGGCGATGCATGTGTGTGATTTGTTTCGCTAGCCAGCTCGGGAGGGTCCTTCGAGGCCTCGAGTGGGATTTGTGGCTTCGTCCCGGTGCTAGGCGATGCGCGTGCGTGATTACGTTGTGTTGATTTTTATGTCCGTCGAGGACACGTGATGTTGGGCTCTGGCCCTGTGAATTGTTGTTGGTTTTCTATTTGCGAAAACAAAAACCTTTGGGTTGTGACCCTGTTGATTTTTGGATAGAGAAGGATTCGATAATCCTAAAATTGTTTTCAATTAAAACTCTCGATGGCATTTTAAACGGTTTTATAACTTGTTTCCCTTGATTTATGATCTATCGGTTTTGGAGTGTTTTACCCAAACTCATGCCTCGGGAAGTACTTTTCATTACGTTTGAATCTTTGAGGATTTCCTAGTTATTGTTATTCGTGGAATATGAATTGTAAGGCTCGTATTTGCACTTTGTTCTTGCACTAGCAAAACAGTGGAGTTTTGCTAACCCCCGAGTATTCGGGGGGTGGATGTCTGTATTGCATTCAGGTTTTGGAGCAGAGCACAGGGTCGGCATGAAGGATGATGAAAGATGAACGATACTAATCACACGAGGATCCATTGATGTCGTATTGGTTTAGTTGTATTTTATTTCCGCTACAGTATTTTTTCCCCGTTGTACGGGAGCATTTTGTATTCGACCCCTGCATGGGCATGTAATGTGTTAGAGTTGTATGTTTTTATTGAAAGGCCAAATCGGTCTACTGAGTCTTTTTAGCCTTAAAGGCATTGTCGAGTTGTTCGATTGTTGTTACCAGCCTGGTAGATCCTTGAGGAAAGGTTCTACGGCATGTAATATCCCTGAGCGGATTGGGGGTGTTACATTTTCTATGTGATATAAGTTTTAGTATCTTGAGAGGGAAGCGCTAGCATTTACCAGATGGTGTCACAATATCTATAAATTCTTGTATTGTTTTATTTTGTCGTAGGTTTGAAGTTGAAAATGACTGGGAATAGTTTAATGTCACTATTTCCTAGTGAGAATCTGGGAACTAAAAAAAATGACCTTTTTTCACCAACATAGATTTTCTAGACCTTTAAAATATATTATGGGACTGTGTTTGTAATATCCGCAATTTTCGATTTTCGGTAAATTTCTTTTTTCGGCCGAAGTCCGTTTTGACGACTCGCTCATGACCGTTTCGTCATTCTGAGAATGATTAATTCTACACTTTTTGACATCCGAATTCGTTTCGGAGTCGTTTTGTTGAGTTCCGTGCTTTCTAACGACTTTTCCGCACTTGAGTTCGGTTCTTGCGAATCTCGTTCGAAACTGCTGTTTCGAGTTTCCCGTAAGTCCGTTTAACCTTGTTAGACGTGTTGTGAACTTCGGTTTGGTTATTCGATCACGTATCGTGATTTCCGGGCGTTTTGGGCCATTTTGTAATTTACCCAAAGTTACGGGTATCTGTATCTGTAATTGTTGTCTCGACCCGTTTCTTGGTCGCGTATGACTAATTATGGTACTATGTTTTCATTCCGGGTCGTTGATGTTGTCCGCGAACTTTTCGCCGTGTTCGCTCCGTGACGCTTTCGAAATCGAGTCGCCGAGCCCCGACGGCCATGGATCGCCGACGGTTATGGATCGCCGGACGGTTGTGGGTTCTCGCCGGATGATTGCGGTACCGGCCGGACGAGTGCGGGTAGAACCGGCGAGCGTGACGCTACGGCGGGAAGTCTGCGCGCCAGCTCGGCAGTGTATAGCGCACGCTAGCTTGGTCGACCAACGCACGCTTATCGGGCCGGACAGTGGGGTTTCGAGGTTCTCGAATCGGCCAGATCGGCAGTAGCGCACGCCATCGCTGGTCGTGGCGCACGCTAATCGGCAGGTAGCGCACGCCGTCGCGACTAGCGTACGCACGGGATGAGTTTGTTAGTCCAGGGCTCTTTGGCGATGTCGCCAAGCGCGTGCGAGCTTCCGGCCGTAGCGCACGCTAGCGGGAGTCGGGCGGTCGAGTTATGGTCGGCGTAATTGTCGGTGGTGCCGGGTCATGCGGGCCATGGCCGAGAGTGCTCGGCCGATATCGCCGATAGCGCACGCTAGCCGGAAGGCTAGCGCACGCTAGTTCCGCCCAAGATAAAAATGATGACCAAATGACTTTCTCACCATTTTTCATTTCATTTCCTTCTGTCCGAGGTCAGGTTTTGAGGAGACGAAACCATGTTGTTGGACAACAAATCCATGAAGTTTCGAGTTTATATCACCGATCAATCATCCTATAACATCCTTCGATCCAAATAATCAAGGTTAGATCTTTAGAACCCTACTTTTGGGTAGATTTGGGGTTTTCGCGTTTTTGTCCGATTCGTTCCGCTTTGTCGATTAATTCATGATGAATAGGATTAATCTTGTTGGTATTCTTAGTTTCCTACGGATTCATGGTATATTTCGTGATTTTTACTACGGAATCGAGAGGGTTTGGTTGTGGTCCGCCCTCGTTGTTGTTTATATGCGAATATACATGAATCGTAGGCAGGTTTTCGGGTGTATTCCGATTCCGTATTCATTTAGAAATGGTTGTGATTGTATTCTTCGAATCTTTAGGTTCGGTTTCGTTGGTTCCTAGCGTTCGTCGGTGACTTTCCTTTCCGTTCGCTAAGGTCAATAATTCAAGGCAAGTATCTTATTATACGACTTGTATCTTGTGAATAGTAATTACGTATGATATGTATAACGATTTTGCTTGCCTCCGTAAATATGTTCCGTTTGAGTTGGTTGTGTTTTCCGAAATTTGAAGGCTTTGTGATAATAGTGATATATTGGTATACGTGTTATGCGTTGTGCCATTTGTGCAGGATTGCGATGTACATATGAGATGGTTGTACACGTGTTTGTTCAATGTATTGTGTACCGAATGTGTGTTGTGTTGGTTAAGAGTCGTTGTGATGATCATGATGTTTGTGTTGTTTTGGTTTACATGCTTGATTGTCTATTTCGGCGTAATGTGGAATGAATTGACATTTAATGATTATGAATTGTGTCGAGTCGATGTGTGTGTGATCCAGGTAGGGTCTGACGAGGCCTCTGGAGTTCGGTACATGATGTGTACGAACAAAGTGTGTGAACCAGGTAGGGTCTGACGAGGCCTCTGGAGTCCGGTACATGACGTGTACGGACAAGGTGTGTGATCAAGGTAGGGTCTGACGAGGCCTCTGGAGTTCGGTACATGATGTGTACGAACGATGCTGTAGCCGGGTAGGGTCCGTTGAGGCCTCCGGATTTCGGTACATGATGTGTACGAACAGTGTGTGTGGTCCGGGTAAGGTCCGTCGAGGCCTCCGGAGTTCGGTACATGATGTGTACGAACGGTGTGTGTGGTCCGGGTAAGGTCCGTCGAGGCCTCCGGAGTTCGGTACATGATGTGTACGAACAATGATCGTGTAGCAGTGATTGTTCGGGTAACATTTTAAATATGGATCTCGGACTCATAATGATATATTATTTTGTATGCTTTGAAACAAGAATCGGGCTAAGGCCCTAATGTTTTCGAAAAGGTTTTGTAAATTGGGACTCGAGGTCCAAAAGAATTTCTGTTTTAAAAATCCCCGAGATGATGTGTTCCTTTTAAAATATCTCTTACTTGAGTTCGAAATTCTAAAACTTCTCGGGAACATTTTGATAATTGATTTCCGTATTAAATTCGTAGTTGCTATTTGCTTGTTACATTTCGTATGGTTTGATACTTGCACTAGTAAAACAGTGGAGTTTTACTAACCCCCGAGTATTCGGGGGGTGGATGTCTGTTTTGCGTCCAGGTACATGCAGATTCAGGGGAGCACTCACAGGATTGGCACGAGAGGATGACGAGCTGCGATACTAATCATGAGTCAAGAGTTGTTTGATTTTTGTTGTGTTGTCAGAGTTGATTTCAGTCTTCCGATGTATTGTATTTCAACCCCTGCGTGGGTAATGTTGTTAGTCAGTCCTGTTGATAGAGTTGTGTGACCTCATCGGTCTGTGTGTTTATGTGTAAGTGACCTTAACGGTCTGTATTATTATATTGTTTGACCCTGGCCGGGCAAGCATTTGGTTGTTTATGGACGTTTAGCCTGGTAGATGTAACACCCCCAAACTAGGCGGATATTACAGTGCCGTGGACCCCCGACTGGGACCCACCAGGCGAATGAAAATGAATGAATTACACAGGTAAATGTAGTACCGAACCACATTACAACATCAATTACTCCGATGAGGAGTTTTATACAACACACCCAGGATAAAATAGAATACATGTGTATTTTATGTGACGATAAAATACACAACACTGAATGAAATGAGCATTCAAACGGAATGTCTGCAGCGGAATAAATAAAGGAAACACAAATGACTGAATAAATGATCGAGCAGATCGGGCCCCTACTAGTATCATCGGGACTCGCGCCGTCAACATGCTCTTCCCGTGCCTTTGCCTTGCCGCGACTGAAAACAAAATCCCAACGGCCGCCATACGTAACAACAATCCTCAAGAGTTGAAATTACACAATCATGAATTAATCAAGTGATGAAATATTCTTAATTATGAATTACGCCAAGAGGAGCATCATAGTACGCCCGTAATGTCTGTGCAAGTGTACAAGACGAATGTCCGGACACACCCGTCCTTGTACCTAATTAGTCTCACGGAGGTAAGCGTTACCGTGTGCACGGTCCGATGTATCGGTGAACCCAATACATGACCATCATGTGCCCGACTAAAAATTCCACACAGCCACACCCGGCCACGCAATATGAACCCGGAAGGTCACATGAACGAGAATGACCATGATGAACACCAATAAATAATAATTAGACAAGGCCAAGATGACTCACCGATATGAAAGTAATAGTGACGTGATTGATAAACCAATGAAAAGATTTGGAAACGTCGTTCCTCGTGAATGAAATGATTATTCGACACTTACAAGTCTCAAAATGATTAATATTATGATGAATGAATTACGATTATGAGCAATCAACAACAAAAGGAATGAGTGTCCTTTTAACCGAGTAAGATTTAACTTACACAATACCGATGAAGAATGTCCGTCCATGAACAACGTCCTAACCAAGATACCGATCGCTCGAACAACCTTGAATAACAATAATTACCAACAATCGTTCAATACACGTATCAAACAACAAAACACGACTAACCCAAAGGTCGAAACAACGATAATCAAATTCATAGGCATTCCAACGAATACATAACCGACCGCACAACTTCGGAAATATCCAATCCCGAATATGTCGAAACCCACACCAAAATGAGTATTTCGAACTAACAAAACACTTCAAGGATATCAATAATCCATTAGGAATCCATAATTCATGATTATAACGACATCAATCGGAAAATCCCCAATTAACCGAAGTCAACCCCAAGGGTTCTTGAAAAAATTCCGAAAATAACCATTAACTCGGTAGGAATATATTTATCCAAGTAGATAATCCATAACTTAAAATATCTCAATGATAATCCAAGCTTACACGAAGAAATCGGAAAGAAAACCCAAAAATCCGAAATTCTAGATCCAAGAGATTAATACCTTTGATTCGACGTTTCGGAGATGATGAAGTGATGATAAATTCAACTCAAAGACTTGAAGATGATGATTGATGATTACACCTCGAAGAATCCTCCGGATCGCTTCTAATCGCCCAAAAATATCAAGGAATGAAATGAGATGAAAAATGACGAACTCGACTAAACTGTCCAATTTATACTCGGCCTGTGTTAGCGTGCGCTAGCCCTTGTGCATAGCGTGCGCTAACGAGTAGTTTGGGTAGTCCAGTACCCACTGTCCGAACACGGTAGCGCGCGCTACGTACCTTTTTGTAGCGTGCGCTACGGCCATACTACTAGCGTGCGCTAATATCCATTGTTAGCGTGCGCTAGCGAAATATTTGACGCCCAGTACTGGAGTCCAGAAAACCATCGGCCTCTGATCTAACCTCGATAGCGTGCGCTACAACCATTATTTAGCGTGCGCTAACATATCGGTTGCGTACGCTAACAACAATGCCTAGCGTGCGCTATGAATAAACCCGGTGCAGTCCAGTAGCCACTGGACTCAACCTGATCCGCCCCTAGCGCGCGCTACTCCACACACATAGCGTGCGCTACTACGACCCGTTAGCGCGCGCTACTTACCACTCGTAGCGTGCGCTACAATTATTCTCACCTGCAGTCCAGTACCTTCTGGACTGCAGCCAAGGTAGCCTTAGCGTGCGCTAAAGCTGAGCGGTAGCGTGCGCTACCTATACCCAATTAGCGTACGCTAAAAGGAGTATGTAGCGTGCGCTACTCCTCAAGCACAGCTTGCAACGAAAATGACAATGATGATAAACACGGCACGAAACTCCAATCAGATTAATGATGAATGACGATCGATACCCGGTACAATTACTCTGAATGATGAATACCATGACTGAATCTGAGTGACAAATGATCAATAATGAATGAAATTACTGAATGATAAATACTGAATGATAATTACTGAATGATAATTACTGAGTTACAACTGGGTATTACATACACCCCCCCTTAAAAGAGTTTCGTCCCCGAAACTAAGGGTCAAACAACTCGGGATAACTCTCCCGCATACTATCCTCGGTTTCCCAAGTAGCCTCTTCGACTCCGTGTCTAGACCACTGAATTTTAACCAAAGGAATCGTCTTATTCCTCAACTGCTTGATTCGCCGCTCTAAAACTCGTATAGGACGTTCCTCATATGAATGATCGTCGGCGATCTCGATTTCATCGAACTGAAGTATGTGACTCGGGTCGGCAACATACTTCCGCAACTGAGAGACATGAAACACATTATGAATTCGGCTCAACGCCGGAGGTAAAGCCAATCGATAAGCTAACCCGCCCACTCGATCCAAAATCTCAAACGGTCCAATGAATCTCGGACTCAACTTTCCCCTCTTCCCAAAACGGAAGATACCACGACTCGGGGATACCTTGACCAACACATGGTCACCAGCCTCGAACTCCAATGGTCGACGACGGTTATCTGCATATGATTTCTGTCGACTCTGAGCGGTCAACAAACGACTCCTGATCAAAGCTACCTTCTCGCGGGCGGCTATAAGCATATCGGGCTCGGTGCCGATTGATTCTGATAAGTCGTCCCAACACAACGGAGATCGACAACCACGACCATACAAGGCCTCGTAAGGTGCCATCTTGATCGAAGCATGCCAACTATTATTATACGTGAACTCGATCAATGGTAGTTGGGCTTCCCAATCGTCTTTCCAATCGAGTACGCATGCCCTCAACATGTCCTCTAATGTCTGAATGGTCCTCTCTGATTGTCCGTCGGACTGAGGATGAAAAGCGGTACTGAGATTGAGCTGAGTTCCCATAGCACGATGAACTGATTTCCAAAAATGCGACACAAACCGGCCCGTCACGATCGGAAACGATACTTTTAGGAGTACCGTGCGGTCGACTATCTCTTTGATGAACAGTTGAGCAATTCTCTCGGGACACCACGTATCCTTGATCTCAAGGAAATGAGCTGATTTGGTTAAACGGTCCACGATCACCCGGATCGTGTTCATGCCACGACGACTCGTCGGCAAACTCGTGATGAAATCCATAGAAATGTCTTCCCACTTCCATTCGGGAATAGGAAGAGGTTTCAAAGATACCCGCCGGTCGCCGATGTTCAATCTTAACTTGTTGACAGTTAAGCATCTCGAAACAAATTCTCGCGACTTCTCGCTTCATATTACTCCACCAGTAATTTTGTTTCAAGTCCTTGTACATCTTGCTAGACCCCGGATGGACGGAATAAGGGGTAGCATGAGCTTCTTTCAAAATCGAGTTTTTCAACTCGTCATTTGCCAGTACGCACAACCGATTCTTAAACCTCAAAAGTCCATCCTCGTGGACCACAAATCCAGGCTTTCCCGAGCCACATCCTCTCGGATGCGCAACAATGATGGGTCCGAACCCTGATTCTCTCGAATTTCCTCCTCGAGTGACGATGAAATCTCTAACATACAAAGTTGCCCGTGAACTCGCTGAAGCCGGACCTCGATCTCGGGTCTAAGGAATTCTCAATAAGCTCCTTCGAATCAAGTTAAACGGGCAAGCATCTCGCTCTGAACGGACTTACGACTCAAGGCGTCGGCGACAACGTCGCCTTGCCCGGTGGTAGAGGATCTCAATATCATAATCTTTGATTAATTCCAACCACTGCGTCTCGACGCATATTTAACTCCTTCGAGTAAATATATACTTTAAGCTCTTATGATCGGTGAATATCTGACAGGTAACGCCATAAAGATAATGACGCCAAATCTTCAAAGCGAACACCACGGCTGCTAGCTCCAGGTCGTGGGTCGGATAATTAATCTCGTAAGGTCTCAATTGCCGCGAAGCATAGGCAACAACCTTCCCGTTCTGCATGAGCACACATCCGAGACCCTGTCCGGACGCATCACTATAGACCACAAATCCTTCCGTCCCCTGCGGCAAGGAAAGTACAGGTGCTGACATTAATCGGCTCTTGAGTTCCTCAAAACTCCGTTGACACGCGTCGGACCACGTGTATTTCTTATCCTTCCTCAAAAGGTTCGTTAAGGGTTGAGCGATTCTAGAAAATCCCTCTACAAATCGCCGATAATAACCCGCTAATCCGAGGAAACTTCGGATTTCCTTGACGTTCTTCGGAGGTAGCCAATCTCGAATAGCCTCCATCTTCTGAGGATCGACACGAACTCCGTCTGATGAAATTACATGTCCGAGAAAAGTCACTTCGGACATCCAGAACTCACATTTAGAAAACTTCCCATAAAGCTGTTCTCGTCACAACACGTCCAGCACGTGATGAAGGTGAAACTCTTGCTCCACTCCGTCACGAGAATAAATCAAAATGTCATCGATGAAGACAACAACAAACCGATCCAAAAAGTCGATGAAGACCCGATTCATTAACTCCATGAATACCGCAGGTGCATTAGTCAATCCGAACGGCATAACCACAAACTCATAATGACCATAGCGTGTTCGAAACGCCGTCCTCGCGATATCCGACTCTCGGATCCGCAATCGATGATATCCGGACCTTAAGTCGATCTTGGAGAATCAAGCTCTCGAAGTTGATCTAAGAGATCATCAATACGGGGTAAGGGATACTTATTCTTGATCGTCACCCTGTTCAACTCCCGATAATCAATACATAAGCGGAATGAACCATCCTTCTTCTTGACAAATAACACTGGTGCTTCCCACGGGGACGCACTCGGTCGAATATAACCCTTCTCGAACAACTCTTCAAGTTGGTTCTTTAATTCCTGCATTTCGGTCGGGGCCATCCGGTACGGTGCCTTCGATATCGGGGACGTACCAGGCTCCAACTCAATCGTGAATTCCACATCCCTCTGTGGAGGCAAACCAGGTAGCTCGTCTGGAAAAACATCGGCATATTCCCTCACCACCGGAATATCCGTTAACATTACTGATGACTTCTTGGTTTTGGCCATATAGCACCAATAACCGACACATCCCTGATTGAGTAACCTTACTGCTTTCATTGAATTAATGACCTTACGAGCAGTAGGGATTACCTCCCTGAAACACACATTCAACTCCATCGTCTGATATGATAGTGACCATACGCTACGGACATTAATGATGGCATCATGACGATCTATCCAATCAATACCCAAGATGACGTCGTCCCTCGGTAAATCTACCACGATTAGGTCCGCCGCCATACACGACCATCAAATCAATCGACAATTCTCAATCTCACGACACGATAATTCGTCTACCATCGGGTAGGCCAATGACATAAGGCTCACAACTAGTAGCACTACCCGCACGTAGTCTACTCAAACATGACTCGGAAATGAATGAATGCGATGCACCAAGATCGAAAAGAGTACACACAAAGTTGAGATAGAATATCGAGTGTACCGAGATCATTCGGCCCTCTCGATCATCGGTCTTCTTCATCTCATAAATCCGGGCTTGCTAGTCCCAGACCGACGCTCCGTCACGGCTAAAAGCTCCACCTTTAGTCGCTCCCGTCGTTTTAAACGACGCTGATTGAGTGGCCTGATTCTGCACGGCTGACTGCTTAGGGGCCTGAGATGACGTCTGAGTAGGTTTGGAGTCCCTACGGCAAAAACGGGCCTTATGCCCAGCAATTCCACAATTATGACATGTGATAGTCTGCTTCGGACACTTGGTACTGAGGTGACCAAGTTCCCCGCAGTTATAACAGGTGATGGCCGAACTGGCCGCTCGAGACTGAGATTCCGCGGGTTTAGACGACACCGAAGGTCGCTCAGAAAAAGCGGAGCCCGCACGTGGTTTCTTGAAGGTTGTCTGACCGCCTTCAGACTGATTACGATTCTTCGATTTCTTGCTAGCAGACGAAGGTTGCTGCTTAGCAATTTCCTTAGCAGTAAGCTCATAAGTGAGAGCCTTCTCAATGAACTCGGCCAACGTGGTGCAATTATGATTAAGTAACTGAAGTCTCATACGGGGTTTCAGCCTCTTGCTGAAATACTTGATCTTGTCCGCTTCTGAGTGAATGATAGATGAGGCGAACGGAAGAAGTTCCTGAAATTTCTCGGCAATGGCGAGAACATCCTCGTCTGCTGAGGGGTCGGGGGTGAGCAATTCCGACAGCTTGGCCTCCCTGAGTGGGGCCGGATAGTACCTCTCCATCATGAGAGTCTTGAACTGATCCCAAGTACAAGATCCTTCGGTGGGCTTCAACGACAACCACCAAGAATGTGCGCTCTTACCAAGGTAGTAAGCCGCAACAGAAACTTTGTGTCCCTCGGGACACTCTACCATAGCAAACAGCTTCTCGAAATGCTCGAGCCAATGAATGATATCTGCCGGCTCAGACGAGCCCTCAAAAGTAGGTGGCCTTCCGCGAGAGATATCGCCGATGATGTTACTCACATTCCTCTCTTGCCTCGAGGTGGCGGCGGAGGAGCCCGCCGATTCCCGATTGACGGAGTTATGCATCGTCTCCATCAACCGAGCCATCTCGAGTCATTTGGGCCATCATGCCCTGCATAAATGCGAGTGGATCAACCCGACACCCTCCGACCGAGCCGTGTCCTGTACGACTCCCCGATAATGAATGATCGCGTCCAGGTGAATGAGTGGCAGCGTCGCTGCTCGCTGAATTAGCATTATTCCTGGCATTTGCACGATTCGCACGAGTTCTCGGGATTCGGCCCGCTCCACGGCCTCGTCCTCCACGTCCTCTGCCAGCCCTATACATACTGAAGTGGAAAGTCATATGATGATTATACATCTCGCATGAGTATCACATTATGATTATATTATGAAATGATGAAAATGAGCATACGCGCTCAAATACGGCGATTACATGAATGATTGATTGACGTGACATGATTATCTCTTGAATTATCAAATGATTATCTTGGATGAGTTAACAAGATTAATGATCCGATCTTCCCGATCAACAATCGAACAATGAAATGAATTGATTAATGAGTTAACTCGACCGTTCCGGTCAAAATGACAATGATGATTGAGGATTGTTAATCGATGAATTATGAATGAATGATTAATGCCGAAATTATACCATGGCATTAGAAATCTTACGCTTCTTGGTCCGATTGGCTCGGCATTTGCACAGTCACACGTGACGCGAAAGTCCAATGATACTAGTCCGATGACGATGATTTCAAATGAGACATGACTTGGAGGGTAGTATTCAAAACCACGCTCCGATACCAACTCGTAACACCCCAAACTAGGCGGATATTACGGCCGTGGACCCCCGATCGGGACCCACCGTGCGAATGAAAATGAATGAATTACAGTAAATGTAGTACCGAACCACATTACAACATCAATTACTCCGATGAGGAGTTTTATACAACACACCTGTGATAAAATAGAATACATGTGTATTTTATGTGACGATAAAATACACAACACTGAATGAAATGAGCATTCAAACGGAATGTCTGCAGCGGAATAAATAAAGGAAACACAAATGACTGAATAAATGACTGAGCAGACTGGGGCCCCCTACTAGTATCACTGGGACTCATCGCCGTCAACATGCTCTTCCCGTGCCTTTGCCTTGCCGCGACCTGAAAACAAAATCCCCCAACGGGGTCAGTTACACAGAACAACAATCCTCAAGAGTTGAAATTACACAATCATGAATTAACTGAAGTGATGAAATATTCTTAATTATGAATTACGCTGAAGAGGAGCATCATAGTACGCCCGTAATGTCCTGTGCAAGTGTACAAGACGAATGTCCGGACACACCCGTCCTTGTACCTAATTAGTCTCACGGAGGTAAGCGTTACCGTGTGCACGGTCCGATGTATCGGTGAACCCAATACATGACCATCATGTGCCCGACTAAAAATTCCACACAGCCACACCCGGCCACGCAATATGAACCCGGAAGGTCACATGAACGAGAATGACCATGATGAACACCAATAAATAATAATTAGACAAGGCCAAGATGACTCACCGATATGAAAGTAATAGTGACGTGATTGATAAACCAATGAAAAGATTTGGAAACGTCGTTCCTCGTGAATGAAATGATTATTCGACACTTACAAGTCTCAAAATGATTAATATTATGATGAATGAATTACGATTATGAGCAATCAACAACAAAAGGAATGAGTGTCCTTTTAACCGAGTAAGATTTAACTTACACAATACCGATGAAGAATGTCCGTCCACGAACAACGTCCTAACCAAGATACCGATCGCTCGAACAACCTTGAATAACAATAATTACCAACAATCGTTCAATACACGTATCAAACAACAAAACACGACTAACCCAAAGGTCGAAACAACGATAATCAAACTCATAGGCATTCCAACGAATACATAACCGACCGCACAACTTCGGAAATATCCAATCCCGAATATGTCGAAACCCACACCAAAATGAGTATTTCGAACTAACAAAACACTTCAAGGATATCAATAATCCATTAGGAATCCATAATTCATGATTATAACGACATCAATCGGAAAATCCCCAATTAACCGAAGTCAACCCCAAGGGTTCTTGAAAACAATTCCGAAAATAACCATTAAATCCGTAGGAATATATTTATCCAAGTAGATAATCCATAACTTAACATATCCCAATGATAATCCAAGCTTACACGAAGAAATCGGAAAGAAAACCCAAAAATCCGAAATTCTAGATCCAAGAGATTAATACCTTTGATTCGACGTTTCGGAGATGATGAAGTGATGATAAATTCAACTCAAAGACTTGAAGATGATGATTGATGATTACACCTCGAAGAATCCTCCGGATCGCTCGGAATCGCCCAAAAATACCGAAGGAATGAAATGAGATGAAAATGACGAACTCGACTAAACTGTCCAATTTATACTCGCCTGTGTTAGCGTGCGCTAGCCCTTGTGCATAGCGTGCGCTAACGAGTAGTTTGGGTAGTCCAGTACCCACTGTCCGAACACGGTAGCGCGCGCTACGTACCTTTTTGTAGCGTGCGCTACGGCCATACTACTAGCGTGCGCTAATATCCATTGTTAGCGTGCGCTAGCGAAATATTTGACGCCCAGTACTGGAGTCCAGAAAACCATCTGCCCTCTGATCTAACCTCGATAGCGTGCGCTACAACCATTATTTAGCGTGCGCTAACATATCGGTTGCGTACGCTAACAACAATGCCTAGCGTGCGCTATGAATAAACCCGGTGCAGTCCAGTAGCCACTGGACTCAACCTGATCCGCCCCTAGCGCGCGCTACTCCACACACATAGCGTGCGCTACTACGACCCGTTAGCGCGCGCTACTTACCACTCGTAGCGTGCGCTACAATTATTCTCACCTGCAGTCCAGTACCTTCTGGACTGCAGCCAAGGTAGCCTTAGCGTGCGCTAAAGCTGAGCGGTAGCGTGCGCTACCTATACCCAATTAGCGTACGCTAAAAGGAGTATGTAGCGTGCGCTACTCCTCAAGCACAGCTTGCAACGAAAATGACAATGATGATAAACACGGCACGAAACTCCAATCAGATTAATGATGAATGACGATCGATACCCGGTACAATTACTCTGAATGATGAATACCATGACTGAATCTGAGTGACAAATGATCAATAATGAATGAAATTACTGAGTGATAAATACTGAATGATAATTACTGAATGATAATTACTGAGTTACAACTGGGTATTATAGTAGATCCTTTCGGAAAGGGTTTACGGCGTGTAATATTCCCATACGGTTTTGGGGATGTTACAGTGTTCACCATCAAATTCCTATTTTCCATATGTTACTAGAGCAAATCTATTACTAACCCGTCGGTTTTCCTATAATCGTCTCGTAAGAAGTTTCAGAATATACATCAAATAACTTTCCACTTCTATCCTGCATCAAACCAAAGTACCAAACCAAGTTTTACAGATCTGTACAGGAATCATTTATAAAAAAAAAAGAAAAAAAAAGTGCAGGAATCAAATG
Organism: Orobanche coerulescens; assembly: GCA_033398695.1. NCBI lineage: Eukaryota > Viridiplantae > Streptophyta > Magnoliopsida > Lamiales > Orobanchaceae > Orobanche > Orobanche coerulescens. The sequence goes on along the minus strand of CM065807.1, from coordinate 177,885,010 downwards.
GTATCAACAGGCTATAGCAATACAGGCTATAGCAACTACCAGATAAAAAAAGGATGCTCTAATCAAATGGTAAATGAATTTTACTCCATTTTCCAAGTGCAAACACTCAACATTTATAAATGTCAGGTTAGGACATTATAGGAAAAAAAGTTTAGTAACTGGAAGTACAAGGAGTCTTATTCTGGCTCATGTGGACTTGTGATTATTCTAGCTCAAATTCAAGATATATAGAGACGACTTTTAGCGACATCATAGTTCTAAGTTACGATCTAGTTGGTCAAAACTCTCTTGGATCAAACAGATTTGTACATGAATCATAATTTTCACCAGCCTTTTGAAGTATCACAAGATTAATATGTATGAATTATATTTTTCAATATATAATGTAATATAATTTTAATATTAATATTATAATAATATATATATATATATATATTTATTCAATATATTGCACATTTAACAGCGGTTCCAAAAAGAACCGCTATTAAATGTACAATTTTAACCTCATAATATGAATGTAATTTAAATTAATATTAAGTATTACCTATCAATTGGATACATCGAACGAAATTGAACACGACCAGCAAGTTTAGCCTCTTCTGGCAAGTGGATCGGTAAATGCTCCATAACATTGAAAAATGAAGGTGGAAATATTTTTTCCAAATCACAAAGCACCAATGCAACTTGAGTCTCCAAAGCTTCAAATTCTTCTTCACTGTGAACTTTCGAATATAATTGCTTGAAAACATCACATAAGCCAATTAGTTCTTTGCAGACATGTTTAGGAGCTGATCTTCTCAAGGCAATTGGCAGCAGCTGTTGCATTAGAATGTGACAATCATGACTCTTGAGACCAGATATATTCCGCTGAGCTAAATTGACACATTTTGATATATTTGATGCATACCCATCTGGTACCCTGACATTCTTCAAGACCTTCAAAAAAATATCTTTCTCATTCTTGTTCAATGTGAAACAAGAAGGGGGTAGATAAATTTTATCACCTTTTTTCTGAGGATGTAGTGACTTCCGAATGCCCAGCTCTTCGAGATCATATCTTGATTTAAGATTATCTTTTGTTTTATCAGCAACACCAAGCAAAGTCCATAAGATACTCTCCAAAACATTCTTCTCTATGTGCATGATATCAAGGTTATGGGGAACAAGATTTTCATTCCAGTAAGGTAATTGAAAGAAAATGCTAACCTTCTTCCAATTGTATCTGCATTCTGAAGTATCAGCTTGACTGACTTCTTTCAATTTCCTCTTTTTCCCTAATTTTTGGGCACTATACTTTCCAAAGTTATTTGGCATGCCAACTAACTGCTTCAATATCTCTGAACCTAATAATCTTTTAGGTTTAGGAGCATTCTGGACATAACCATCAAAATGAGTAGGATCTCTGCGATACTTATGATTACTTGGAAGAAACCTACGATGCCCCATATAAAAAAACTTAACCCCATTATTTAGCCAAAGAGATTGACAATTTTTGTTACAACTGTAATATCCGCAATTTTCGAGTTTCGGTAAATTTCTTTTTATGGCCGGAGTGCGTTTTGACGACTCGCTCATGACCGTTTCGTCAATGATCTGCACTTTTTGTCATCCGAGTTCGTTTCGGTATCGTTTTGTTGAGTTCCGAGCTTTTTAGCGACTTTTCTGCACTTGAGTTCGATTCTTGCGAATCTCATCCGAAACTGTTGTTTCGAGTTTCTCGTAAGTTCATTTAATGTTATTATTCATGTTGCGATCTTTGGTTTGGTGTTTCGATCGCGTATCGTGATTTTCGGACGTTTTGGGCCATTTTCGTAATTTCCCAAAGTTTTGGGTAATTACTTCCGTTGTTGAATTCCGAGCCTTCGGGTGGTCGGAATTGTGTGTTCTCTTAGCTCTTAGATTCGTCTTTGCGAGTACGTCGTAACCGTATAATCGATTCGTATTTAGGTTCGGGTTTCGGGGTTGTTCGGGCCGTCGGAGTTGGCCCCGACCGAGTCATGGCCGGGTAACCTGGGCCCAGGCCGGCACTGGCCGAGTCACGGCCGGTAGTGCTCGGCAGCTTCTGGCCGAGTCACGGCCGGCAGTGCTCGGAATCTTACGCCGGCGAGGCCGCACCGTGGCCGCGGCACATGCCGGTAGGGCCGCGGCACACTCTGTGGCATTTTCGCCCAGTATCTGGGTGCCGCGGCACACGCGGACGGCCGCGGCACACCGCCGACCACCGGGAGCCATTTTGGGCTCGTGCGGCACACTCCCGGGCCGCGGCACTGCGGTACTATTTATGGCCCTGCACACGGGTTTTTGGCCATTTTTCTCCTTATTCTCCTTCTCTTCCGCGGCTGAGGGTGATCTTACCATGGAGCCATGTTGTTTAACAACAAATACATGAAGTTCTTGAGTTCATATCATCAATCAATCATCCGTTATCATCCTTTGATCCAGCGAATCAAGGTAATCTTCCTTAGAACCCTAATTTCGTGAATTTGGGGTTTTTTGCATTTTTGTCCGATTCGTTCCGTATTATTGATTAATTCATGATGGCTATGATTAATATTGGTAGTATTCTTGTGTTTAACATCATTTAATCCATTGTTCTTCGTCGAATCAAAGTATATTTCTTGATTTCCTTCGAATCGACTTTTTGGGGGATTTGTTCTCGATCTCGTTTTTCATCCGTTTTTGATGGATCGGTTGTGGTTAAATGATGTTGTTAAACACATTCTATGGATTGTATATCCATATTTCAACTTGGAATTCCATTTTCGTGTTTTGTCGGGACGAAGCGTGTTCTTGGCCGTTTTGGGGGAAATCCTTGAACTTTCGTCATTCGTGTTGTGTCAAGATTTAACACCTTCCGACCGGCGATCGCCTCCGAGGCCGAGCGACCGACTTACAGGCCGAGCGACCGAGTCACTGCCGAGCGACCAAGGCAAGCCTGCCGATCGGCGACCAGCGGCAAGAGCCTTAGCCCGTGGACATGCTAGGCGCGGCCGAAGGGCCCAGGGCGAATCCCGGTGCCGAGCGATCGACATCAAGGCGATCGCCTCTCAGTACTCGGCGACCGACCCTTGGCGATCGACCGTCTCTCGGCACCTGACGACCTACCCATGGCGACCGACCCTTGGCAACCTCCATCCACTGGCCGATGACGACCTCCGAAGACCATCCAGGTCGATCACCACCGATGGCCATCCAAGTCGGCAAAGGCCGAGCCTCAAGGCGGCACCATGTGCGAAGGCGGGACAAGATCCGCGAATCCGGGCCATTGACCAAAGCTTGTGATTCCCTCCACCGGTAGACGGGCCGCGAAAGCTTGTCGGTAGGGCCACATGTTGGACCGACTCCGGACACGTGATGGCTCCTTATTGGACCGCCAGTGTGTGACCTCTTCCTTGGACTTTAGCCGACCCGAGATCTTATTTGGACTTTAGCTTTGTGACCCGAGGATCGCCCCATTAAAGTATTGGCCGTGACGATCGGCCGAATATTAAAATGACCGTGGCGATCGGCCACTACTGAGACGGGACCTGCCCCTATATAAACAAGCGGCCTTCACTTGTCCAAAGACCCGAGATTCGACTCTAAAAACACGCGCACTCTCGACATTCTTGCAATACTTACGTCTGAAGCAAACATCAAGCACTTGGCAAATCTCCAACTCTTGGCAACAGCTTTCTTTCGGTCTTACTTCTCCCGGCCTTTTCTCCTCGAGCAGATTACCGGCCGGACGAAGAACACCGAGCTTCGCTCAAGAGCCGGATTAACAGAGTCTTTTTACACTCATTGTACTTAGATTTCTCTAATTAATACTTGTATCCACGAATATTTGTATTAATAACATCTCGCGAGAGCATTCAAGCCCGGGCCTAACAAACCCGGCAAATCTTGTATTATTTATCTTCTCTCGGAAGTGCTCCCGCATTTGTTTGTTGTCCGTCTTCCAGCAGTATTAATCTTCGGATAAATATTTTGGGCAACAACAATTGGCGCTAGAGGAAGGGCCGTGTCCAACCCTCGATTTTTTACACTTACCGTCCCGAAGAACACTCACTGTTCTCGGGGCAGATATTTGAAGTGACACTCACTGCACTTCAAAAGAAATCCTTCAGAAAACATGTCTTCCGCCTCCGCGTCGAAGAAAGCCGCCGACGGCCGGCGGACCCTGTTCCGTCCCGGTCGAGCCGCGGCCCGATGGTGGAAGGCAGCCGCCGCGGTCAGAGACGCTCGACCACGTCCCGGGAAGGCGGCCCGAGCCTCTCGCTCGATCGGTTCCGAACCAAGGAACAGATCGAAGGGGCCTTGGCCGTCCTACAGGAGCGACGGACTGCTCTCGACGCGCCTCCAGCTACCGCCCCCCCGGTCTCTCGCCGGAAGTTCAAGCGGAAGCTTAAGGCACTACTGGCCGAACAAGTGCCAGGAGGCTCTCGCCCGAAAGATGAGGCGCTCGGCACTGGGCACGTCTGTCTTCGATCGCTGGCGGCGACCCGACAGCGGCCAAGGCGATCCGGCCCGGCCTACGAGGCAGCGGAGTTGGTGTCCGTCACCAGGAGCTCGGCCTACCCGGCTCCCACAAGGCGATCCAACCGCCTGGCTCCGCCGCAAATTCCCGAGTCGGCGGCGGGGTCCGAGATCGGTACGATCGCCTCGGCCCCCGCTCCCAAAGCCGATCCGCAAGCAGCCGAGCCGCGGCGCTCGCCGCAAAGCAACGTCGGATCGACGACATGAAGGCGCTCCTGCAATCCGGCAGCGCCGTGAGGACGATCACCCCGCCGAGCGAGCCACTCGCGATCGACATCGAGCTCGCCCCGGTGCAGCACACGATCGCCCCTCCTAAGACACCCGTGTACCAAGGGCGATCGGACCCCCAAGCACACCTGCACAAGTTCAACATCTACATGACCGGGTGTGGGGCATCGGACGCGACCCGTTGCCGAATGTTCCCTCTGACACTAGACGACCTCGCCCACCGGTGGTACACCTCATTGCCACCTCGGTCCATAGGCTCCTTTAACGAGCTGGCGCACGTCTTCACGGAATATTTCGCCACCAGGGCCGCTCGGCCAGAAGGTCCCCATCGCATGTGGCGGATCAGGCAGGGAGAACAAGAGTCCGACTCGGACTACATCGACCGGGTTGACATGATCATCCTCAACGGCGAGCCGTAGCGATGAGACCGCCCTCTACGCGGTCTAGGAGGTTTCGGGGCTTCTCGCCTATGTTCAGCATCTCACGAAGACCCTACCGACGACCACGCAGCCTTCCGGCCGAGCCGCAGATTTCTGTCTGCAAAGGCTCCTTCTTGGCCTAGGAGTAGAACGATCGGCACCGCGCGACGACCTCCGAGTCTCGGCCCGATCGCTACTACCCAGCGAGCCGGAGGACTCGATCCCCGCCTGATCCATTCTAACATGAGTGACTAGCCGCCGCCCGATCGCCAAGTTCGACCTACGAATAAAGCGATCGGCCGCCGGCGACGATCGCGATCTTCCGCGGATCGCAACATCGGCAGCGGCGGTGGACACGATCGCCATCTGATCCGGATATAACTTGACGGACTAAGGCATAAGATCGCCTCCACCGCACATCATAAAGCCATGGCCCTGGCAGTCGATGGAACCGGCTGCTTCGGTCATGCAAGGTCCCTTTCGGCCGAGATCGCCCGCCCTTCGTTTAAATACGAGGTCGGCGTAGTCGAGGGCCCTCCAACATTAATCAGTGGACTCATTCCACAAACCCCGTCTCAACGTACACCGTCGAGGTCGGCCATCTCCATGGCTGGCCGAGGTGGAAGCAGAGCTAACAAGCCGCGGGCGTGGAGTTGATTCATCCGACGCCGCCCCGCGCAAGGACTCCTCTAGACCGAGACCGCACGCCTTTCGTTTAAAAACAAGGCGAGGCGCACCTAACAGAGGACCCTCATAATAAAGTGAGTCATGAGGCACTCATTGTCTTTGTGCACTAAGACACGGTCATGGGGTCGGTCTATCGATCTCATGTTGTGCACGATTCCTCAAGCAAGCGAAACCACCAAGTTTCCGTGGGGATCGGCCAATGTTGTTTTTTGCAGTACAAGACCGAAAGATAGCTAAGCCAATCGACCATGATTAAGCCCAAGTCCGAGTCCTAAGTCGGCTCGGATCGCCCGTCCTCATCCATACGCGATCACCAAGAAGAACCACCTCGCCCCATGTCTTCAACATAGGAGCAAGTCGGGGCAATTGTTGTGTCAAGATTTAACACCTTCCGACCGGCGATCGCCTCCGAGGCCGAGCGACCGACTTACGTGCCGAGCGACCGAGTCACCGCCGAGCGACCAAGGCAAGCCTGCCGATCGCGACCTGTGCGACCGAGCCTTAGCCCGATGGACATGCTAGGCCCGGCCCAGAAGGGCCTGGGCGAATCCCGGTGCCGAGCGATCGACATCAAGGCGATCGCCTCTCGCACTCGGCGACCGACCCTTGGCGATCGACCGTCTCTCGGCACCTGACGACCTACCCATGGCGACCGACCCTTGGCAACCTCCATCCACTGGCCGATGACGACCTCCGAAGACCATCCAGGTCGATCACCACCGATGGCCATCCAAGTCGGCAAAGGCCGAGCCTCAAGGCGGCACCATGTGCGAAGGCGGGACAAGATCCGCGAATCCGGGCCATTGACCAAAGCTCGACAGATTCCTCCACCGGTAGACAGGCCGCCGAAAGCTTGTCGGTAGGGCCACATGTTGGATCGACTCGGACACGTGATGGCTCCTTATTGGACCGCCCAGTGGCGGACCTCTTCCTTGGACTTTAGCCCGACGGCAAGATCTTATTTGGACTTTAGCTTTGTGGCCAGAGATCGCCCCATTAAAGTATTGGCCGTGAGCGATCGGCGAATATTAAAATGACCGTGACGATCGGCCCTCTGAGACGAGACCATTGCCCCTATATAAACAAGGCAGCCTTCACTTGTCCAAAGACCCGAGATTCTGACTCTAAAAACACGCTGCACTCTCTGACATTCTTGCAATACTTACGCAATACAGAAGCAAACATCAAGCACTTGGCAAATCTCCAACTTTTGGCAACAGCTTTCTTTCGGTCTTACTTCTCCCGGCCTTTTCTCCTCGAGCAGATTACCGGCCGGACGAAGAACACCGAGCTTCGCTCAAGAGCCGGATTAACAGAGTCTTTTTACACTCATTGTACTTAGATTTCTCTAATTAATACTTGTATCCACGAATATTTGTATTAATAACATCTCGCGAGAGCATTCAAGCCCGGGCCTAACAAACCCGGCAAATCTTGTATTATTTATCTTCTCTCGGAAGTGCTCCCGCATTTGTTTGTTGTCCGTCTTCCAGCAGTATTAATCTTCGGATAAATATTTTGGGCAACAACAATTCGTTCTTTGAATTCAACGGCTTTGAGTCGTATTATGGAATTCATTTTCGTTGTTATTGTTTTCCTTCATAGTTCATTGTTGCGGATTGTCGTTCGGTGGAGTCGGCGAGTTCGTAGTCGGTTCGTGCCAACCTACTTCGGCCGATTCTCCGCGTTGTGGTTATTCGAGGCAAGTACCTTGCCCATACTTTTCTTATTTTATGGATATGATGATCGGTGATCATCTTGGTGTGTTTGTTTGGTTGTTTGAAATGAAGTTTCAAAAGATTTCGGTTTGGCCTCATTAAAGGCTCTCTTTCAAAACGCGCGTGTGTTTTGTGAACGGTGTGTTTGGGAATTGATTATGATTTGATTATTTTGAACGTTGAAGGATTTGATGATGATACTCCTATTGTTTAAAGTTATGGAGTCGTGTATTCCGTATTTAATCTTGTTATTGTGTTTTGAAGAGTTTGATAATGGTGTCGAGTTAATGGCCATCTCTAGTGAGTATTCTTAATGAACTTACATTCTTAGCATGCTAGTATTGCATGAGTAACGTGTGTGTGTATGCTCACTACGGGTTAGATCCGACGGGGTCTCGGTAGGGGTCCACAGGAGACGTGGATCGACGAGCTTGCTTTTAACCACTACGGGTTTGATCCGACGGGGTCTCGGTAGGGGTCCACAGAGACGTGGATCGACGGTTAATTGTGGTGCATTTTGCAAATGTGATTTGATTATGGCATTTCCGGAAATGAGTGCTTTTGAACGGTTTTCATGATTGCATGCATTGACTAAGTGTGTAAGAGGTAAGTTGTTCGTTTGGCCTACTTGGCTAGGATGGCTCTAGAGTATTTTGTTGTTTGTGTTAAATCCTTTAATTGTGGATTTTGACGTTGGAAGACGAACCTTGTGGTCGTTCTTTTATACTGTGAGTTGATGAAATTTGGGGCTAAAATCCCAATGGTTTTGTAAAAGTCATTTTATGGATTTGGGGCTAAAATCCCAACGGTTTGGTAAATGTCATTTTTTTTTTCGGAAAGTAAACCTTTGGGGCGGTGACCCCTTTTGTCTTTTGGATTTTGAAAAGTAGGATTTGATAATCTTAAATTGTTTTCTATTAAAACTCTCGATGGCATTCTAAACCGTTTCATAAATTATTTCCATTGATTTATGATATTTCGATTTTGAAAGGTTTTCTCAAACTCTTGCCTCGAGAAGTACTTTCGTTTCGTTTGGATCTTTGAGGATTCCTGGTTATTGTTATTCGTGGAATGTGAATTGTATGGCTCGTATTTGCACTTTGTTCTTGCACTAGCAAAACAGTGGAGTTTTGCTAACCCCCGAGTATTCGGGGGGTGGATGTCTGTTTTTGCATTCAGGTTTTGGAGCATAACACAGGGTCGGCACGAAGGATGATGAAAGATGATCGATACTAATCACATGAGGAACCGAACAGCGTGTATTGGTTCAGTTGTACTTTATTTTCCGCTGCTATATTTTTCCCGTTGTACGGGTGTGGTTGTGTTTTGACCCCTGCGTGGGCATGAGTTGTAATCGAGTTGTATGTTTTTATTGAAAGGCCAAATCGGTCTACTGAGTCATTTTAGCCTTAAAGGCATTGTCGAGATGTTTCATGTTGTTACTAGCCTGGTAGATCCTTGAGGAAAGGTTCTACGGCGTGTAATATCCCTGAGCGGATTGGGGGTGTTACATAAATGGTATCGGAGCTTAGGTTGAGGAAACCTAGGCTGTCGGGTCAAGTCGTGTTGTTTGAGTCTTGTTTCGTCGGATTTTATCTGACTGAGTCGTGTCGCGATGCGTCGTCTGAGTTTGTTGGTCGTGATTAGTATCGTGGGGCGATCATCATCTTCGTGCGACCTGTGACTGTAAGTCTCCCTTCTTTGTGTTGTGCCTCGTGTGACACGAGCTATTTATATGATTATTTGTTAATTGATGGAATCCTTTTATGGATTTTTAATTCTTGATATGTGGTTATTTGACCCTCATATTTCGTTCATATGAGGAGTAGCGTTGCTGGATTGTGCATGTTTGACTTTATTTCTTTTATCCGCTGCGTGAGTTCTTTTGTAATGGCTTTCGGTATTTTACCGACTAAGTTTTATTTCGAAAACCGATTCCTTAACCGAGTTTTTGGCCTTGACCGTTTTGACGGTAGTTGGGTGTTTTCAAATGATTTTGTGAGTTTTGATAAGTACTACCGTCATCGGCCTTTTTGGGCATTTTTGTAATTGGTTTTTAGCCTGGTGGGTTCCGTCACGGGACCCACGGCGCTATAATGTTCCGTATAATTACCTGAAATTTTTGGGCATTCTAGCCCACTGAATTATCTTTAAAAAAACCTTGAGTATCTTAGAAAAATAAATTTCGAGACATACTTTTCAAATGAGTTATTTTCTTATGGTACATCCAAGGTGCCACAATATATTTAAAAAAAATTCTACCTCGAGGACCAAAATGTTTGAGATATTTTCAATGTTTAGAAACACTTTTATTTAGACCCGAGGGTCGAATATTCTGAAAGTTTCCACTAAGAGAAAGTGTCCTCATTTTTACCAAATGCGAAATGGTTCTCCAAAGTCTCGATAACAATGTTTCACGTTTGTACTTTTTGAAAGGTGATACTCAAGATCAACCGGTGTTCTTCTAAATTATTTTCAAAATGAGGTTTTCGTTTTTTAAAACCTATCCATTCCCGTTTCAGGGCTGGGTATGTATGTGTGATGTTCGCGTTGTCATTTTGATGTTTGCTCCCGAGTATGATCGAATTGGCGGTGTGAGCGTTGAGTCGTTTTCCACACATTTGTTGTGTTAGCCCCCTGTGAGAGGCGGGATGTTGGTGTTAAATGTTGTCGCCTCGTGGTGATTTCTGCGTTGTCGCGCATGTGCGAGCTGTTAGAGATTGGGTTGGTATGGCCGTGTGCATTGGTGATCGTTCCGTTATGTGTCGGTTGTTTAATGTCTTGTTACCTTGCTCCTATTTTTGTGAATTTCGTGGATGAGGTCGGAGGTAATACCCGTACTATTTTGACTTCTGTATTTTATCTTTCTCCATTCCTTCGACTCGCTCGTATTCATTGATACTTTCTGAACGTGTTCTGTATTTCGGTTTCATCGTCCGAACGAACTGTGATCTTGTTGTGGGTTGATCTGGTTATCGCTGTGATTTTTTCGAGTTCGGTTCGATTCTTGTGAACCTTGTTCGGAAGTGACATCATCTGGATCTATTAGTTCCTTTATTCGAAGTGGATCGGATTTGGAACTCATGTGTTTTCGACTCTGTCGACTCGTTTATGTTCGTTGACATTTTCTGAACTTTCCATATCCCTTGCTTTTGTTGATCGAACGAGGGTGGTGTTGTTTCGGAATAACTCGTTTGTCGTTGTGACTTTTCAATCGCTATTCCCTTTCCGGTGGATCTTATGGGAATGCATGTCTTGTAGTTCTCACCAGATCATCCTGGGAGTTGTTGTTTGAATTTTATTATCCTTCGTGTTTCGGACATGATTGTTCGATTTTTGTTGTCTCGGTCGTTTGTTTGTTCGGTTTTTGTCCTCGTTTCGTGATTGTTGAGCATTCAGGCTCCTTCCTAATTTCCTTAAGTTCGGGAAATTAGTCTCGTTTTCGATCTTCCAACCCTTGGGCGGTGGAATTCCGTATTTCTTCAGCGTTTGGCTCGCGTTTGGATTGATGAACCGTTGGGTTGGTCAATTGTATTGATTTTCGTTCGTTGTGTTTTGTGATTGTTCGGATAATTGACTTGATTGTATTATCTATTTGATGACGATTGTCACTTGTTGGTTTTATTATATCCCTAACGGCGACGTTGTGTTGGTCGTCGTGGAGCATGTTTTCACGCCGTATATTCCTTTGCGTTGCTTGTAACATTTCGCCGATGGGCGTAAGTTACGCATTTCCTTGCGTATCTCGTTGAGTTTTCGTGGCGGGATATTGCTTCTCCCTACTTGTTTTAAGTTTCGGGACGAAACTTCTTTTAAGGAGGGTAGAATGTAATATCCGCAATTTTCGAGTTTCGGTAAATTTCTTTTTTCGTCCGGAGTGCGTTTTGACGACTCGCTCATGACCATTTCGTCATTTCGAGAATGATTAATTCTGCACTTTTTGTCATCCGAGTTCGTTTCGGTATCGTTTTGTTGAGTTCCGAGCTTTTTAGCGACTTTTCCGCACTTGAGTTCGATTCTTGCGAATCTCATCTGAAACTGTTGTTTCGAGTTTCTCGTAAGTTCATTTAATGTTATTATTCATGTTGCGAGCTTTTGTTTGGTGTTTTGATCGCGTATCGTGATTTTCGGACGTTTTGGGCCATTTTCGTAATTTCCCAAAGTTTTGGGTAATTACTTCCGTTGTTGAATTCCGAGCCTTCGGGTGTTCGGAATTGTGTGTTCTCTTAGCTCTTAGATTCATCTTTGAGAGTACGTCGTAACCGTATCATCCATTCGTATTCAGGTTCGGGTTTCGGGGTCGTTCAGGCCGTCGGAGTTGGCCCCGATCGAGTCATGGCCGGGCAACCTGGCCCAGCCGATCGCCGAGTCACGGCCGTAGTGCTCGGCAGCCTTCGTCCGAGTCACGGCCGGCAGCGTTTCTAAGCTTCGCCGAGCAGCCGCACTGCGGCCGCGGCACACTCTGTGGCATTTTTCGGCCAAACCGACTGTACCGGGTGCCGCGGCACACGCCGGCCGGGCCGCGGCACATTGCCGACCACTGGGAGCCATTTTTGGGCCTGTGCCGCGGCACACTCCCGCTGGGCCGCGGCACCTGTGCAGCCTATTTATGGCCCTGCACACGGGTTTTTGGCCATTTTTCTCCTTCTTCTCCTTCTCTTCCGCGGCTGAGGGTGATCTTACCATGGAGCCATGTTGTTTAACAACAAATCCATGAAGTTCTTGAGTTCATATCATCAATCAATCATCCGTTATCATCCTTTGATCCAGCGAATCAAGGTAATCTTCCTTAGAACCCTAATTTCGTGAATTTGGGGGGTTTTGCGTTTTTGTCCGATTCGTTCCGTATTATTGATTAATTCATGATGAGTATGATTAATATTGGTAGTATTCTTGTGTTTAACATCATTTAATCCATTGTTCTTCGTCGAATCGAAGTATATTTCTTGATTTCCTTCGAATCGACTTTTTGGGGGATTTGTTCTCGATCTCATTTTTCATCCGTTTTTGATGGATTGATTGTGGTTAAATGATGTTGTTAAACACATTCTATGGATTGTATATCCATATTTCAACTTGGAATTCCGTTTTCGTGTTTTGTCGGGACGAATCGTGTTCTTGGCCGTTTTGGGGGAAATCCTTGAACTTTCGTCATTCGTTCTTTGAATTCAACGGCTTTGAGTCGTATTATGGAATTCATTTTCGTTGTTATTGTTTTCATTCATAGTTCATTATTGCGGATTGTCGTTCGGTGGAGTCGGCGAGTTCGTAGTCGGTTCGTGCCAACCTACTTCGGCCGATTCTCCGCGTTGTGGTTATTCGAGGCAAGTACCTTGCCCATACTTTTCTTATTTTATGGATATGATGATCGGTGATCGTCTTGGTGTGTTTGTTTGGTTGCTTGAAATGAAGTTTCAAAAGATTTCGGTTTGGCCTCGTTAAAGGCTCTCTTTCAAAACGCGAGTGTGTTTTGTGAACGGTGTGTTTGGGAATTGATTATGATTTGATTATTTTGAACGTTGAAGGATTTGATGATGATACTCATATTGTTTAAAGTTATGGAGTCGTGTATTCCGTATTTAATCTTGTTATTGTGTTTTGAAGAGTTTGATAATGGTGTCGAGTTAATGGCCATCTCTAGTGAGTATTCTTAATGAACTTACATTCTTAGCATGTTAGTATTGCATGAGTAACGTGTGTGTGTGTATGCTCACTACGGGTTAGATCCGACGGGGTCTCGGTAGGGGTACGCAAGAGACGTGGATCGACGAGCTTGCTTTTAACCACTACGGGTTAGATCCGACGGGGTCTCGGTAGGGGTCCACAGAGACGTGGATCGACGGTTAATTGTGGTGCATTTTGCAAATGTGATTTGATTATGGCATTTCCGGAAATGAGTGCTTTTGAACGGTTTTTATGATTGCATGCATTGACTAAGTGTGTAAGAGGTAAGTTGTTCGTTTGGCCTACTTGGCTAGGATGGCTCTAGAGTATTTTGTTGTTTGTGTTAAATCCTTTAATTGTGGATTTTGACGTTGGAAGACGAACCTTGTGGTCATTCTTGTATACTGTGAGTTGATGAGATTTGGGGCTAAAATCCCAATGGTTTTGTAAAAGTCATTTTATGGATTTGGGGCTAAAATCCCAACGGTTTCGTAAATGTCAATTTTTTTTCGGAAAGTCTACCTTTGGGGTGGTGACCCCTTTTGTCTTTTGGATATTGAAAAGTAGGATTTGATAATCTTAAATTGTTTTCTATTAAAACTCTCGATGGCATTCTAAACCGTTTTATAAATTATTTCCATTGATTTATGATATTTCGATTTTGAAAGTTTTTCTCAAACTCTTGCCTCGAGAAGTACTTTCATTTCGTTTGGATCTTTGAGGATTCCTGGTTATTGTTATTCGTGGAATGTGAATTGTATGGCTCGTATTTGCACTTTGTTCTTGCACTAGCAAAACAGTGGAGTTTTGCTAACCCCCGAGCATTCAGGGGGTGGATGTCTGTTTTTGCATTTAGGTTTTGGAGCATAACACAGGGTCGGAATGAAGGATGATGAAAGATGATCGATACTAATCACATGAGGAACCTTACATCGTGTATTGGTTCAGTTGTACTTTATTTTCCGCTGCTATATTTTTCCCGTTGTACGGGTGTGGTTGTGTTTTGACCCCTGCGTGGGCATGAGTTGTAATCGAGTTGTATGTTTTTATTGAAAGGCCAAATCGGTCTACTGAGTCATTTTAGCCTTAAAGGCATTGTCGAGATGTTTCATGTTGTTACTAGCCTGGTAGATCCTTGAGGAAAGGTTCTACGGTGTGTAATATCCCTGAGCAGATTGGGGGTGTTACAACAACAAGGGCATGCATATGCACCCTTCGTGCTCCAACCCGACAACATAGCATAAGCAGGAAAGTCATTTATAGTCCAAAATAGCGCAGCACGTAACTGGAACATACCTTTGTCTACTGCGTCATATGTAGGAACCCCAGGATTCCATAACTCTTGAAGTTCATCAATCAAGGGCTGCAAATAGACATCAATATCATTTCCTGGACTTCGAGGACCATCAAAAAGTGTATATAAAATAATCGATGTTTGTTTCATACACCTTCCAAGAGGTAAATTATAAGGAACGAGAAGAATCGCCTAGTCTGCGGGAATTGCTCATTTACCCAAATGGATTAAAACCATCTCCGCTAGCCCTGCATTTAACATTACGACAACTGTGGCAAAGTCTGGATACTTTTCATCAAATGATTTCCACACTTTAGAGTCTGCAGGATGCCTAAGCTTACCATCTCTAGTGCGTTCTCGCATGCCATCTCATTAGCCGAGACGTTTTGAAGACATATATAATCTTTGGAGTCTCGGTTTTAAAGGAAAATCGAACAATTTTCTTTGGGAGTCTATGTTCTCTTTTAGTTGAACACTCATCTTGCACCCCAAATGGCTTATATCTAGAAGTCTTGCGGTGCTTAGATGCTTCATCATTCTCTGTATCCTTCTAATACAATCGACAATCGTTAGGACACGCATGAATCTTTTTATACTCAAGTCCCAATTCTTTGATTATTTTCCATGCTTCTCTATAAGAGCTTGGAAACATCTCAATGTGTTGAAATGCCTCCTTGAATACTTGTATCAACATTGTGAATGAATTGTTGCTCAACCGACAAAGCGATTTAACATGCAACAATCGCACAATAAATGATAGGATGGTGAAGTTCTTACACCCAGGAAATAACTCAACTTCAGCATTCTTCAAAAGATTAAAGAACTTTTCAGTGTTTTCGTCAAAGTGATTTTCAGAGTGTCTTCTTTCTCCTTGAGAGCTTTCAGGATTAGTACCCAAACCATTTGTATTGTCATTAACAGAACCATGATGATATGGAGGCACAAATACATCATGCAATATGTAACACCCCCGATATATTCAGGAATATTACAGCGCCGTAAATCCTTTACATAAGGAGGGTAGAATGTAATATCCGCAATTTTCGAGTTTCGGTAAATTTCTTTTTTCGTCCGGAGTGCGTTTTGACGACTCGCTCATGACCGTTTCGTCATTTCGAGAATGATTAATTCTGCACTTTTTGTCATCCGAGTTCGTTTCGGTATCGTTTTGTTGAGTTCCGAGCTTTTTAGCGACTTTTCCGCACTTGAGTTCGATTCTTGCGAATCTCATCTGAAACTGTTGTTTCGAGTTTCTCGTAAGTTCATTTAATGTTATTATTCATGTTGCGAGCTTTGGTTTGGTGTTTTGATCGCGTATCGTGATTTTCGGACGTTTTGGGCCATTTTCGTAATTTCCCAAAGTTTTGGGTAATTACTTCTGTTGTTGAATTCCGAGCCTTCGGGTGTTCGGAATTGTGTGTTCTCTTAGCTCTTAGATTCATCTTTGAGAGTACGTCGTAACCGTATCATCCATTCGTATTCAGGTTCGGGTTTCGGGGTCGTTCAGGCCGTCGGAGTTGGCCCCGATCGAGTCATGGCCGGGCAACCTGGGCCCAGGCAAGCACTGGCCGAGTCACGGCCGGTAGTGCTCGGCAGCTTCTGTCCGAGTCACGGCCGGCAGTGCTCGGAAGCTTCTGGCCGAGCAGGCCGCACCGTGGGCCGCGGCACACTCTGTGGCATTTTTCGGCGAAACCGATCAGACGTGCCGCGGCACACGCTGCCGGCCGCGGCACATTGCCGACCACCGGAGCCATTTTTGGGCTCGTGCCGCGCACACTCCCGCTGGGCCGCGGCACTGCGGCTATTTATGGCCCTGCACACGGGTTTTTGGCCATTTTTCTCCTTCTTCTCCTTCTCTTCCGCGGCTGAGGGTGATCTTACCATGGAGCCATGTTGTTTAACAACAAATCCATGAAGTTCTTGAGTTCATATCATCAATCAATCATCCGTTATCATCCTTTGATCCAGCGAATCAAGGTAATCTTCCTTAGAACCCTAATTTCGTGAATTTGGGGGGTTTTGCGTTTTTGTCCGATTCGTTCCGTATTATTGATTAATTCATGATGGGTATGATTAATATTGGTAGTATTCTTGTGTTTAACATCATTTAATCCATTGTTCTTCGTCGAATCGAAGTATATTTCTTGATTTCCTTCGAATCGACTTTTTGGGGGATTTGTTCTCGATCTCATTTTTCATCCGTTTTTGATGGATTGATTGTGGTTAAATGATGTTGTTAAACACATTCTATGGATTGTATATCCATATTTCAACTTGGAATTCCGTTTTCGTGTTTTGTCGGGACGAATCGTGTTCTTGGCCGTTTTGGGGGAAATCCTTGAACTTTCGTCATTCGTTCTTTGAATTCAACGGCTTTGAGTCGTATTATGGAATTCATTTTCGTTGTTATTGTTTTCATTCATAGTTCATTATTGCGGATTGTCGTTCGGTGGAGTCGGCGAGTTCGTAGTCGGTTCGTGCCAACCTACTTCGGCCGATTCTCCGCGTTGTGGTTATTCGAGGCAAGTACCTTGCCCATACTTTTCTTATTTTATGGATATGATGATCGGTGATCGTCTTGGTGTGTTTGTTTGGTTGCTTGAAATGAAGTTGTTGTTGCCCAAAATACTTATCCGAAGATCAATACTGCTGGAAGACGGACAACAAACAAATGCGGGAGCACTTCCGAGAGAAGATAAATAAAACAAGATTTGCCGGGTTTGTTAGGCCCGGGCTTGAATGCTCTCGCGAGATGTTATTAATACGAATATTCGTGGATACAAGTATTAATGAGAGAAATCTAAATACAATGAGTGTAAAAAGACTCTGTTGATCCGGCTCTTGAGCGAAGCTAGGTGTTCTTCGTCCCGCCGGTAATCTGCTCGAGGAGAAAAGGCCGGGAGAAGTAAGACCGAAAGAAAGCCGTTGCCAAGAGTTGGATGTTAGCCAAGTGCTGTATATTGTTTCTGTATTGAGTGCTTGGATCGTGAAGTTGCAGAGTGTTTAGAGAGTCAAAATCTCGGTCTGTGCAGAAGAGTTTCCGTCCCTGGACAAGTGCTGGGAGCCTTGTATATATAGAGGCTGAGGGGCCCTGTCCCCTATTGGGCGATCTCCTTTCGGCATTTAATGCAATGGGGCGATCGCCCTAAAGGTCACGTGGGCTGCCTGCCAAAAGTCTAAGGCTACAGCTGGTGGCCAGCCGTGCGGTCCAATGAGGATCCGGACGCGTCCTAAGCACTGTCACAGGAGGTCCCACTTAGCTACTTTCGGCGGACCTTGTCAGTAGGTGCAGGCTGTAGTCACATGTCTTGTCCGCCAACTCCTTTCGCAGGTCTGGGCCATGCTGGTAGATGAGGTAGGTGACAAGATTGTCAGCGCCTTTTGTGGATCTGCACGTGGGGTCAGCTTTGAGACTTGGCCTTTGCCGACTGGATGGTCATCGGTGGTGATCGACCTGGATGGTCTTCGGAGGTCGACATCTGCCAGTGGATGGAGGTCGCCAAGGGTCGGTCGCCAAGGGTAGGTCGCCAGGGGTCGGTCGCCAAGGGTCGATCGGCGGATGCCCAGAGAGGTCGGTCACCAAGGGTCGATCGGCAGATGCCAGGATCGTCCATAAGTCGATCGCCAGGAGTCGGTCGCCGAGTGCCGAGTGATGATCGTATCTGAGGTCGATCGCTCGGCACCTTGACTTGTCCTGGGACCTTCCTTTGGCCGACTTTAGCTGGTCCCATTGGGTTGAGGCTTGGTCGCACAGCCGCTCGCGGACTGCTTTGGTCGCTCGCGATAAGTCGGTCGCCGGCCTCGGAGGCGATCGCCGGTCGGAAGGTGTTAAATCTTGACACAACAATTGCCCCCACTTGCTCCTATGTTGAAGACATGGGGCGAGGTGGTTCTTGCCGGTGATCGTGTACGGATGAGGACGGGCGATCTGAGCCGACTTAGGACTCGGACTTGGGCTTAATCATGGTCGATTGGCTTAGCTATCTTTCGGTCTTGTACCGCAAAAACAACATTGGCCGATCCCCATGGAAACTTGGTGGTTTCGCTTTATTTGAGGAATCGTGCACGATCGCGGAGATCGATGGACCGACCCCATGACCGTGTCTTGGTGCGCGAAGACAATGAGTGCCTCGTGACTCACTTTATTATGAGGGTCCTCTGTTAGCCGCGCCGCCTTGTTTTTAAACGAAAGGCGTGCGGTCTCGGTCTAGAGGAGTCCTTGCGCGGGGCGGCGTCGGATGAATCAACTCCACGCCCGCGGCTTGTTAGCTCTGCTTCCACCTCGGCCAGCCATGGAGATGGCCGACCTCGACGGTGTACGTTGAGACGGGGTTGTGGAATGAGTCCACTGATTAATGTTGGAGGGCCCTCCGACTATGCCGGCCTCGTATTTAAACGAAGGGCGGGCGATCTTGGCCGAAAGGGAGCTTGCATGGCCGAAGCAGCCGGTTCCATCGACTGCCAGGGCCATGGCTTTATGATGTGCGGTGGAGGCGATCTTATGCCTTAGTCCGTCATGTTATATCCGGATGTAGATGGCGATCGTGTCCTCCGAACTGCGGATGATGTAGCGTGATGATCGGCGATCGGGCTGGAAGACTGTCGATCGTCGCTCGGCTGCCGATCGCTTTATTCGTAGGTCGATATTGGCGATCGGGTGGGGGATCGTCGTCCGGGTGCCGATCGCGCTGCTCACAGGCTAAGAAGAAACCTTTGCCTGGCCAGAAAATCTGCGGCTCTTGCCCGGAAGGCTGCGTAGGTCGTAGGTTGGGTCTTCGTAAGATGCCTGAACATAGGCGAAAAACCCTGAAAACCTCCTAGGACCGCGTAGAGGGCGGTCTCATCGCTTATGGGCTCGCCATTGAGGATGATTACGTCTACCCGGTCGATGTAGTCCGAGTCGGACTCTTCTTCTCCCTGCTTGATTTGCATCATGCGAAGGGGACCTTCGTGCCGGACGACCACAGTGGCGAAGTACTCGGTGAAGCCGTGCGCCACCGTTGAAGGAGCCAATGGACCGAGGTGGCAATGAAGTATACCACCGTGGGCGAGGTCGTCCAGCGTCGGAGGAACATTCGGCACTGTCGCGTCCGATGCCCCACACCCGGTCATGTAGATGTTGAACTTCCTCGGGTGCACTTGGGGGTCCGATCGCCCCACGTACATGGGTGTTTGCGGGGGAGCGATCCTATGCTGCACGGGGGCGAGCTCGATGTCGATCGCGAGCGGCTCGCTTGGCCCGGCGATCGTCTTCTTGGCGCCGCCCTGGATTCCGTGAGCGCCTTCATGTCGTCGACTTGACGTTGCATTGCAGCCATCGCCGTGGCTTGGTCGCTTTCCGATCGGCAATGGGAGCAGGAGCCGAGGCTATCGTGAACCGATCTCCGGCTCGCCGCGCCGACCTCGGCAATTCGGCGAGGGGGAGCCGACGGCTAGCCGCCTTCGGGAGTCGGGTAGGCCGAGCTCCCGGTGACGGACTCAAACTCCGCTGCCTCGTAGCCGGGCTCGATTGCCCCGGCCGCGGTCGGGTCGCCGCCAGCGATCGAAGACAGAGGTGCCCCAGGCGCGAGCGCCTCTTCTGCGGACGGGAGCCTCTGGCGAACGCTCGGCCGATAGAGCCTTGAGCTTCCGCTTGATCTCCGGCGAGAGACCGAGGGGCGGTAGCCGAGGCGCGTCGAGAGCACTCCGTCGCTCCCGAAGGACGGCCAGGGGCCCTTCGATCTGTTCCTTGGTTCGGAACCGATCGAGCGAGAGGCTCGGGCCGCCTTCTGGGACGTGGTCGGCGCCCGGCCGCGCGGCTACCTTCCACCATCGGCTGCGGCTCGATCGGGACGGAACAGGGGTCTGGCCGGCCGCGGCCGGCTTTCTTCGACGCGGAGGCGGAAGACATGTTTTCTGAAGGATTTCTTTTGAAGTGCAGTGAGTGTCACTTCAAATATCTGCCCCGAGAACAGTTAGTGTTCTTCGGGACGGTAGGTGTAAAAATTCGAGGGTTGGATAACCCCCCTTCTTCTAGCGCCAATTGTTGTTGCCCAAAATACTTATCCGAAGATCAATACTGCTGGAAGACGGACAACAAACAAATGCGGGAGCACTTCCGAGAGAAGATAAATAAAACAAGATTTGCCGGGTTTGTTAGGCCCGGGCTTGAATGCTCTCGCGAGATGTTATTAATACGAATATTCGTGGATACAAGTATTAATGAGAGAAATCTAAATACAATGAGTGTAAAAAGACTCTGTTGATCCGGCTCTTGAGCGAAGCTAGGTGTTCTTCGTCCCGCCGGTAATCTGCTCGAGGAGAAAAGGCCGGGAGAAGTAAGACCGAAAGAAAGCCGTTGCCAAGAGTTGGATGTTAGCCAAGTGCTGTATATTGTTTCTGTATTGAGTGCTTGGATCGTGAAGTTGCAGAGTGTTTAGAGAGTCAAAATCTCGGTCTGTGCAGAAGAGTTTCCGTCCCTGGACAAGTGCTGGGAGCCTTGTATATATAGAGGCTGAGGGGCCCTGTCCCCTATTGGGCGATCTCCTTTCGGCATTTAATGCAATGGGGCGATCGCCCTAAAGGTCACGTGGGCTGCCTGCCAAAAGTCTAAGGCTACGGTGGTGGCCACCGTGCGGTCCAATGAGGATCCGGACGCGTCCGGAAGCACTGTCACGGGAGGTCCCACTTAGCTACTTTCGGCGGACCTTGTCGGTAGGTGCAGGTGTAGTCACATGTCTTGTCCGCCAACTCCTTTCGCAGTCTGGGCCATCTTTGGTAGGTGAGGTAGGTGACAAGATTGTCAGCGCCTTTTGTGGATCTGCACGTGGGGTCAGCTTTGAGACTTGGCCTTTGCCGACTGGATGGTCATCGGTGGTGATCGACCTGGATGGTCTTCGGAGGTCGACATCTGCCAGTGGATGGAGGTCGCCAAGGGTCGGTCGCCAAGGGTAGGTCGCCAGGGGTCGGTCGCCAAGGGTCGATCGGCGGATGCCCAGAGAGGTCGGTCACCAAGGGTCGATCGGCAGATGCCAGGATCGTCCACAAGTCGATCGCCAGGAGTCGGTCGCCGAGTGCCGAGTGATGATCGTATCTGAGGTCGATCGCTCGGCACCGGGACTTGTCCAGGGACCTTCCTTTGGCCGACTTTAGCTGGTCCGCTGGGTTGAGGCTTGGTCGCCTGGTCGCTGCTCGGCAGATCTGCTTTGGTCGCTCGGCAGTAAGTCGGTCGCTCGGCCTCGGAGGCGATCGCCGGTCGGAAGGTGTTAAATCTTGACACAACAGAAGTTTCAAAAGATTTCGGTTTGGCCTCGTTAAAGGCTCTCTTTCAAAACGCGCGTGTGTTTTGTGAACGGTGTGTTTGGGAATTGATTATGATTTGATTATTTTGAACGTTGAAGGATTTGATGATGATACTCATATTGTTTAAAGTTATGGAGTCGTGTATTCCGTATTTAATCTTGTTATTGTGTTTTGAAGAGTTTGATAATGGTGTCGAGTTAATGGCCATCTCTAGTGAGTATTCTTAATGAACTTACATTCTTAGCATGTTAGTATTGCATGAGTAACGTGTGTGTGTGTATGCTCACTACGGGTTAGATCCGACGGGGTCTCGGTAAGGGTACGCAAGAGACGTGGATCGACGAGCTTGCTTTTAACCACTACGGGTTAGATCCGACGGGGTCTCGGTAGGGGTCCACAGAGACGTGGATCGACGGTTAATTGTGGTGCATTTTGCAAATGTGATTTGATTATGGCATTTCCGGAAATGAGTGCTTTTGAACGGTTTTTATGATTGCATGCATTGACTAAGTGTGTAAGAGGTAAGTTGTTCGTTTGGCCTACTTGGCTAGGATGGCTCTAGAGTATTTTGTTGTTTGTGTTAAATCCTTTAATTGTGGATTTTGACGTTGGAAGACGAACCTTGTGGTCATTCTTGTATACTGTGAGTTGATGAGATTTGGGGCTAAAATCCCAATGGTTTTGTAAAAGTCATTTTATGGATTTGGGGCTAAAATCCCAACGGTTTCGTAAATGTCAATTTTTTTTCGGAAAGTCTACCTTTGGGGCGGTGACCCCTTTTGTCTTTTGGATATTGAAAAGTAGGATTTGATAATCTTAAATTGTTTTCTATTAAAACTCTCGATGGCATTCTAAACCGTTTTATAAATTATTTCCATTGATTTATGATATTTCGATTTTGAAAGTTTTTCTCAAACTCTTGCCTCGAGAAGTACTTTCATTTCGTTTGGATCTTTGAGGATTCCTGGTTATTGTTATTCGTGGAATGTGAATTGTATGGCTCGTATTTGCACTTTGTTCTTGCACTAGCAAAACAGTGGAGTTTTGCTAACCCACGAGCATTCAGGGGGTGGATGTCTGTTTTTGCATTTAGGTTTTGGAGCATAACACAGGGTCGGAATGAAGGATGATGAAAGATGATCGATACTAATCACATGAGGAACCTTACATCGTGTATTGGTTCAGTTGTACTTTATTTTCCGCTGCTATATTTTTCCCGTTGTACGGGTGTGGTTGTGTTTTGACCCCTGCGTGGGCATGAGTTGTAATCGAGTTGTATGTTTTTATTGAAAGGCCAAATCGGTCTACTGAGTCATTTTAGCCTTAAAGGCATTGTCGAGATGTTTCATGTTGTTACTAGCCTGGTAGATCCTTGAGGAAAGGTTCTACGGTGTGTAATATCCCTGAGCAGATTGAGGGTGTTACAACAACAAGGGCATGCATATGCACCCTTCGTGCTCCAACCCGACAACATAGCATAAGCAGGAAAGTCATTTATAGTCCAAAATAGCGCAGCACGTAACTGGAACATACCTTTGTCTACTGCGTCATATGTAGGAACCCCAGGATTCCATAACTCTTGAAGTTCATCAATCAAGGGCTGCAAATAGACATCAATATCATTTCCTGGACTTCGAGGACCATCAAAAAGTGTATATAAAATAATCGATGTTTGTTTCATACACCTTCCAAGAGGTAAATTATAAGGAACGAGAAGAACTGGCCTAGTGCTGCGGGAATTGCTCATTAACCCAAATGGATTAAAACCATCTGCTGCTAGCCCCAGACGAACATTACGACAATCTGTGGCAAAGTCTGGATACTTTTCATCAAATGATTTCCACACTTTAGAGTCTGCCGGATGCCTAAGCTTACCATCTCTAGTGCGTTCTTCTGCATGCCATCTCATTAGCTGAGACGTTTTTGAAGACATATATAATCTTTGGAGTCTCGGTTTTAAAGGAAAATACTGAACAATTTTTGCTGGGAGTCTATGTTCTCTTTTAGTTGAACACTCATCTTGCACCCCAAATGGCTTATATCTAGAAGTCTTGCAGTGCTTAGATGCTTCATCATTCTCTGTATCCTTCTAATACAACTGACAATCGTTAGGACACGCATGAATCTTTTTATACTCAAGTCCCAATTCTTTGATTATTTTCCATGCTTCTCTATAAGAGCTTGGAAACATCTCAATGTGTTGAAATGCCTCCTTGAATACTTGTATCAACATTGTGAATGAATTGTTGCTCAACCGACAAAGCGATTTAACATGCAACAATCGCACAATAAATGATAGGATGGTGAAGTTCTTACACCCAGGAAATAACTCAACTTCAGCATTCTTCAAAAGATTAAAGAACTTTTCAGTGTTTTCGTCAAAGTGATTTTCAGAGTGTCTTCTTTCTCCTTGAGAGCTTTCAGGATTAGTACCCAAACCATTTGTATTGTCATTAACAGAACCATGATGATATGGAGGCACAAATACATCATGCAATATGTAACACCCCCGATATATTCAGGAATATTACAGCGCCGTAAATCCTTTACATAAGGATTTACAAGGCTGAAGAATTGAACAGACATTAAAAGGTACTAACGAATGGAGATAACGGAATTAGGATACAACAGTTCTTACCAAATACTGAAAGTACAATTGTTCAACAGGAACTCAATAATACATCACCAAATTCAAATCCATCACAAATGACTTCGTACTCGAGTACTTATTGAAATAACGCATAAACAACAGATAAATAACCCGGCCGGAACATCACTCTGCACCCTCGTCGTCATGCAGCTCCAGTGGTTGTTTTCCCGCTCTCCTGGATCCTGAACATAGACAAAATGTTCACCCCCGAAGGGGTTAGCACAACGATGCTAGTACAAGTACCACAACATATTATTTCAACGTCATACGCAGAATAATAATAATAACGTAAATGATAAACTGTCTAACGAGTCTTCTCCTACGAGAAACTCAAACATAACATATACAACTGATAATCACAACATGATATCATAACATACACATGGTAATTCCGTCGATCCAGCGTTCACTGCCTAGAACCCACGATGATCCCGTCAGACCAACCTGTGGTGGAAAAACCCGTCCGATGATCCAGCGCACGCTAGCATAGATCCCCCGATGATCCCGTCATACCAACACGAGGTGGACATACAATAACGACATACATGCACGACAATATGTATAACAACAATACATAAAACAATTAAGGTACTTGCCTCGATTTGAAGACAAGAATAATACTTCCACGAAAACGAACACTCGAAGGTCGTCGTCCTCAATCAATCACGTAACGAGACTAAACCTTAACAAAAGAAATGATATAGGATTTATCTCACGTCGTACGAATGTTTAACAATCCGATTTACGGCCAAAAGTTCATAAAATGCAATCTGCCTGAACTGCTTAGCGCACGCTAAGTACTATGTGTAGCGTGCGTTAAGTCTGCTCGATAGCGCACGCAAACAACAAAGCCTAGCGTACGCTAACTATGTATGGTCAGTACTTCACTGATCAGTCGACTGACTCGTCTGATGGCCTAGCGTACGTTTCGTACAAAACGTGGCATACGCTAACTCGTGCTCGATAGCGCACGTTAATCTATATAGCTTAGCGTGCGCTATCTGTGCATGGCAGTTTACTGCTGAGCAGTAAACTGTTCTTGCCATGATCGAAACAATGAAATCTTCCGTGATACTTCATGTTACCTCCATGAAAATCATGTACATACGATTATGAATGATCTTACGGATAACAACAACTTCGGATTCAAGGATATGCATACCATATAAAGCCATATTCCATTTCGACTACAATTCTTCATACGACAATTCGAAAGGCTTAACGGTTGATATCAACACCTTTATATCAATCGATATTATCATGCTGAAGTTGTTAAACGTTCCATCTATACTAGATAAATCTTTCCATGATCAATCCTTTAGATTTGTCCAACAATAATGATGTTAAAGTCAAGTCCAAGATTGCTATGAAGTCATCTACTAGATTCGGATTACCAATGATAGAAGCTTCATTTACATATTCAATGTAATAAGATTCGAATCATGAAGAGCATAATCCAGGTACTTAAGGCTTATTCATCTCAATATTCCAAACATGATGTACTTTAAATAATTCACTTATGAAAATCAATATCTCATTACTATGATCATCCAATTCTTTAGAATCCAACTCTAAGTCTGGAGATAGGTTGAACATACCTTAATATGATGAAAATCACTGAACCGTAAGGTAGAATCCGACTCCGGTTGGTTGTATGCCACTCCAAGGTGTTATTCCACTTCAATGAATACTCCCAAGTGATAACCAATATACAAACACCAACAAGATGAGTTCTAAGTGTGTAGGAGTGTTATTTCGGCTCTCTGAACTCTCAAGGATGAAGAATGGGCAAAAGAAATGAAAGCCAAAACGGTTGTTGTCCTATTTATAATATTCTGCATTTTAACAAGTTAGCGCACGCTACTAAGCTTTCCTTAGCGTGCGCTAATAATGGTTGACTTCATAATTGTCCGGGTTCGTCCGTGGGAATCTTATCCGGACCCATGTCCCGGCTGGCGCATGTGCTAGCCATCCCGCTCAATAATTGAGTTCTTAGCGCACACAACTCCTATCTGCATAGCGTGCGCTAATAGTAGCCCGATAGCGTGCGTTAAGATACATTCTTAGCGTGCGCTATCACGAGTTTGCATGAGAAATTTTGCATGCTTCTATACTTATGTACAATGATATCAATGCAAGAAATATCATACTCCAATAATCAATACCACAAATCCGAATAATACAGGGTTTGAATACAGATGAAATACACCGTAATAAATCCGGACATTACATACTCTCTGTAACACCCCAATTCACAACTGGGACATTACACGCCGTAGAACCCTCGTGAGGTCTACCAGGCTAACACATGACATATAAACCACAATGTAGTCCCGAATAATGCACTCAAAAGTAAATAAGGTCGTGGCCTCGGCCAAAACATTTTTAACGTAATACATGAACAGAGGTTAAATACCAATTTATTGCCCACGCAGGGGACTTAAACCAAGTTTTAAAATGGACAGTCTAACTTCAATACTCGACCATGCAATGACAAAACATAAAAATGTAGACTCGAGCCACATCATCAAGCCAGCCCATTCTTTGCGTGCGTGTCCCGTGCCTCGCTCCTCGCCCTCCTGCACTGAAATGCATAAGACGCATTTCCCCCATTTAAGGGGTTAGCATTCGAATGGCTAGTGCAAGTACACAATTACACAACATTATATACAAAAACGGTTTTACACAATCATCTCAAACATAAGTCATTTGCCACATATATAATCCGGAATACTACATTGGCAATCACATCGATTTTCAGTCATCACGATATCACAAAATCACAACTGGTATCCCGTGGCCGTACCCCTTAGTATCGACCCCCAGACATCCCGTCGAACACTCCAGGTGGGATACCACTTCCGCGGCGGTACCCCTTAGTATCGACCCCCAGACATCCCGTCGGACACTCCGGGTGGAAGTTCAATCACGCACGCACCCAAGTCCACTTCCGCGGCCGTACCCCTTAGTATCGACCCCCAGACATCCCGTCGGACACTCCGGGTGGAAGGAACACAACTCACGCACCCAAAAATCACCATTCCTCATTCATTACGAGAATCACAATATACATAACGAAATGTAATACATGTACTTGCCTTGAACACGATGAAACAAGGGAAACAACGAAGGAATAGGTTTTGGTCGGAACAATCCTCCCAAATCCGCTCCTAACACAACAACGGTATACAACAAGTCTCAATAATGCGGAAAGGTAAGAATTAATCCTAATTCTACCCGTTGGGACAATTCATCGGACACCAAGAGTGCATAAGGAAATGAAATCGGTCAATGGTATAACAACGGGATTTCATCCCAATCAAAAACAAGAAAACCATGGGTCGCGTGAATACTATCAAAATCTAATAACAACATCGGTTAATTCGAATTAAAACACAAGATCACCACCAAACCCTCCCCATAATCATACTAGGGTTGAAGGAGTTCTTACCTCTTGAAGATTCAAGCCCTATAATCCGAAGAACACGTGCTAGATCCACAATCCGAGCTACACGATCGAAGGAGGATGAAGAAAATAAAACACTCAAATGATTTGTGAAGGAAAAACCCTCCCTCAAGCTCTCTCTCGGTGGTAGGTGAAGAAAAGGGAAAGAAATGAGCCGAAATGCTCAAAAACGAATTTATAGGGTTGACTCGTCGACAGACTCGACCGTGTCCGCTCGACACGCCGCGCGCGCGCACTGCCGGCAGGGACTCGACCGTGTCCTGCTAGACACGGTCGCGGCGCAGAGGGGCCTTCCGATAGTGACCCGTCCGACAGCGACTCGGCATGACTCGACCGTGTCTGGAACACGGCCGCGGCCCGGGCGATCGGTTCGCTTATCCGGAAGAGTTCGACTCGCCGTGCTGCAGCGACACGGCCGGATCTCGAGGCGAGACTTCGGCATTTCCGGACGAGTACGCACGGGCCGTGTCGGACGACACGGCCGAGTTCGGCCGGCAAGGATCGCCAATAATCAAAAAATGAGCGGGTGAGCTAAAACGACCATAACTCTCTCGTCCGGACTCCGATTGACTCACCGTTTGAACCATTGGAAAGCTAATTCGATGATCTATAATATTGCAAAGATTTAGAATTTTTGGAGTTACCAAAAATTAATGGTGATCTAACAAAGTCGAACTCATAAGAGGAAAGTTGAAACAATGAACAATAATGATACACAACTCGAAGTTTTTCCGAACGGTGAACACGGTGAATGAACATGATTGATGAATGATTATAATTGAGTGAAAATACACTGAGTGACAATTACAGACTGATAATTACTGAATGAAAATGAATGAATTACACCCGGGTATTACATTATCTCCCCCTAAAAATAAGTTTCGTCCCCAAAATTACAACACGAATAACTCGGGGTATCTCAACCTCATACTCTCCTCCGTTTCCCACGTGGCTTCCTCGGATCCATGCCTCGACCACTGCACTTTGACCAAAGGAATGGTTTTGTGCCTGAGTTGCTTCACTCGACGCTCTAAGATCTGAATCGGCCTCTCCTCGAAGGTAATGTCGGGCCCCAACTCGATCTCTCCAAAATCAATAATATGGCTAGGGTCCGATACGTACTTCCTAAGCTAGGAAACATGAAATTCGTCATGCACGTGGCTCAGGGATGGCGGCAAGCCTAACCGATACGCAAGCTCTCCAACTCTATCTAAAATCTCAAACGGCCCGATATATCTCGGACTAAGTTTACCCTTCCGACCGAAGCGGTAAACTCCCCGTGTCGGTGACACCTTAAGCAAGACGTGATCTCCCACCTCAAACTCCAACGGTCGGAGACGTGTATCAGCATAAGACTTCTGCCGACTCTGGGCCATCAGCAATCTACCACGAATCAGGGTAACCTTCTCCCTCGTCTCAACTATCATGTCGGGCTCGGTACCGATTAGCTCAGACGTATCATCCCAACACAACGGCGATCTGCACCTCCTCCCATACAACGCTTCGAATGGTGCCATTTTGATCGAGGCATGCCAACTATTTTTGTACGTGAACTCGATCAACGGCAAGTGTGTCTCCCAATCATCCTTCCAATCTAAAGCACAGGCTCGTAACATATCCTCTAGCGTCTGTATCGTCCCGATCAGTCCGTCTGTCTGAGGGTGGTAGGATGTACTAAGTCTCAACTCGGTTCCCAAAGCTCTATGAACGGCCTGCCAAAAATGTGATATGAACCGGCCATCACGATCCGAAACAATACTCTTAGGGGTCCCATGCAATCTCACTATTTCCGCAACAAACACTCGTGCAAGCCTCTCCGGCCCCCAAGTGTCCTTAATACTTAGAAAATGACCTGATTTGGTTAGTCGGTCAACAACGACCCAAATCATGTTCATTCCCGTCCGAGTCTTAGGCATACCGGTAATGAAATCCATAGAGATATCCTCCCATTTCCACTCCGGGATAGGAAGTGGTCGTAACAGCCCCGCGGGTCGCTGATGCTCGATCTTAACCTGCTGAAAGGTCAGACACCTCGACACAAACTCATTAACGTCTGTCTTCAAATTACTCCACCAGTAGTTGCTCCTCACATCCTTGTACATTTTACTCGTACCAGGATGTATGGAGTAAGGTGTAGCATGAGCTTCACTCAAGATTTTCTGTCTCAGCTCAATATCACTCGGTACACAAAGTCTGCCGCGAAACCTCAAAACTCCATCATCGTGAACCACAAATACAGGGGCTTTCCCTTTCCTCACATCCTCCCTCAACTGGACCAAAAACGGATCGTCATACTGCTTCGCCCTGATATCATCAGTCAAGGACGAAGTGATCTCTAACGCACATAACTGGCCCTGAACTCTCTGAACCCAAACCTCAATATTCTGACAGATGAAATCTCGCTGGATCCTACTCTGCGGTGTAAGTACTTCTAACATCTGCAAAGCCATCGGTTTTCGGCTCAACGCATCAGCCACTACGTTGGCCTTACCCGGATGGTAAAGTATCTCGAGGTCGTAATCTTTAATTAGCTCTAACCACCTACGCTGCCTCATATTCAACTCTTTCTGGCTGAAGATGTACTTCAGACTCTTGTGATCCGTAAAAATCTTACACGATGACCCATAGAGGTAATGCCTCCAGATCTTTAAGGCGAAAACGACCGCAGCTAACTCCAAATCGTGCGTGGGATAATTTACTTCATAAGGTTTCAATTGGCGGGACGCATAAGCAATCACTCTGTCTCTCTGCATCAAAACACATCCTAGACCAAGGCCCGAAGCATCACTATACACTACGAAATCCTTGTTCCCCTGAGGCAATGCTAAAACGGGTGCGGTAGTCAGACGTCTTTTTAACTCGTCAAAGCTGTCCTGCCTGTCTGCAGTCCACTCGAACTTCTGAGTTTTCTGGAGCAACTGAGTGAGTGGTCTAGCGATCTTAGAAAATCCCTCAACGAATCTGCGGTAATAGCCGGCAAGACCCAGAAAACTCCTCACCTCCTTCACATTCTTAGGCGGCTCCCAAGCCATCACTGCCTCTATCTTCTGCGGATCTACCCGAACTCCCTCTGCTGAAATCACATGCCCGAGGAACGTCACTTCCTCGAGCCAAAACTCACACTTAGAGAACTTCGCGTACAACTGCTCAGTCCTCAAAGTGTCTAATACAATCCGGAGATGTAAGGCGTGCTCCTCCCGATTCCGTGAATAGATAAGAATATCGTCGATAAAAACGACTACGAATTTGTCTAGATACTCAATGAAAACTTTGTTCATCAACTGCATGAACACTGCTGGGGCATTGGTTAGCCCGAAAGGCATAACCACAAACTCGTAATGGCCATATCTCGTCCGAAAGGCAGCTTTCGGAATATCGACGTCCCGAATCCTCAACTGGTAGTAGCCCGATCGCAAATCAATCTTCGAAAAGACTGTCGCCCCTTGAAGCTGATCAAACAAATCGTCAATCCTGGGCAAAGGGTATTTATTTTTGATGGTCAACTTGTTTAATTCTCGAAAATCGATGCATAAACGAAGCGACCCATCCTTCTTCTTAACAAAGAGTACAGGCGCACCCCAAGGCGATGCACTCGGTCGAATATACCCTTTATCTAACAATTCTCCCAACTGATTCTTCAACTCTAACATCTCCGACGGTGCCATACGGTACGGTGCTCGAGAAATAGGGGCTGCATTCGGCTCAAGATCGATAGGAAACTCCACCTCTCGCTGCGGTGGTAACCCCGGCAAGTCGTCTGGGAAAACATCGGGATACTCACCAACAACTGGAATTGACGACATGTCAACTCCACCATCTTCTGCCTTCAGAGCGTAACACCAGTAGCCGACACAACCCTGGTTCAGAAGTTTCATCGCCTTCAAGGCGTTAATCACGCTCCCCGATCTACCCGGCTTACAGCCGACGAGAGTATGCTCGGTGCCATCCTCAGCCACGATCGAGATAGTACGAGTCCGATAGTTCATGATAGCACCGTGACGCTCTAACCAATCATCCCCGAGGATTAAATCCTCACCCTTGAGGTCGATAACAATGAGGTTCGAGGGCCAATCTCGACTCCCGATCCTCACTGGGCAATCCCTAACTTCCCGGTCCCCAACCATACGAACCCCGCTAGGCGTAACCACCACAAACGGTTCACACTCAAACAAGCAGTTAAAGCCAATACGATTCACACAATCCGAAGCAATAAAGGAGTGGGTAGCACCCGAATCAAAAAGCACGGAAACTGGATGAGTAAGGATCTGAGTGGTACCTGACGCCACCGGAATGTCCGCCTCCTCTGTGCGCCTCATCTGGTACAATCGGGGGTGGACTGAACCCGAGCTCGAGGCTGCGCGGCGATCCGGCTGTCCCCGACCTCTACCGCGACCCGAACCCTGCGGAACCTGAATAGCTGGAGTGTTATGATCCCTCTGATCGGTAGTGGTAGTCGGAACTATAGCGGCCCTGGTGGCTCTCTCACAATGAGTCGCCCGATGTCCGGTCTGCCCGCAAGTGTAGCAAGTAACTGGAGGAAAAGGACAATCCTTCATCAAATGCTCATATTGGTTGCAGTTAAAACAAACCCTGCCACCAGAAGCAACGGTCTGAACTGAACGGTTACCCTGAGATCCACCGGCCTGATGGAACGCCCTCTTCCCCAGTATGGGAGCAGAACGAGACCTCGAAAACTGACCACCCTTCCCCGTCGAGAATCCACCGGTAGTCTTCTGCTTCTTAACTTCCGAAACCGACTCTGATTCCGGAACCGCCATCTCGATCGCTAGGGCGCGATCCTGGTATTCCTTCAAAGTGGCACACATGAGCGGTGCCATACTCTGCCTAATATGCGGCTTCATGCGCATATTGAAGTAACGGATTTTATCAGCCTCCGATCTCACTTGATCTCTTACGAACCCCAACTGCTGATTGTAAGAAATTCTGGCCTGAGAAATAGGCACATCCCGAGGTGTAGCGGTGAAGAATTCCACACTCGAGCTCCTTGGGCGGCGGACAATACTGCCTTCCATAGCGACCTTGAATTCCTCCCAAGTAGCTCGACGGTCTCGGGCACAACGGCCTCCCACCATTCCGCAGCCTTCCTTATCCAAGAGGTACTGGGCAATATGTACCCTCCCGTCTTCGTGACAAGCTACGGCATCGAAGGTCTGGACAACCGAAAGAGCCAATTCTCCCAACCGAGGGAGTCGAGGATCCGAGAAACGAGGAGGGTGCATCTTAGTCACCGCTTTGAAGCCACTTACTAGCCTCCTCTTCCGGTGTCGAGGCGGATTCGCGCCCACCACGAGCTATTCGAGTAAGTTGGGCTACCAATCTGCCAAGTACGGCAAGAGCTCTGGCCGGCATTATTACCCGACGGCACTGAGTGAGAGGCTGAGTCCGCAGAGGACTGAGAAAGTGAGCCTTCCTCATTATCAGCACCCCGACCACGGCCTCGTCCGCATCCCCTAGCCGGTCTACCACGACCTCTCAACATACTGAAGGAAAATAAGAAAAGGACAAGATCAGAAAGATTCACAATTCACAAAGTTGGTAACACAAGTCACTATTCCGAACAGCGCAAGAAAACGAATTACAGAGATATAAGAGTTCGAGGAGACTTACAGCCACGGGTCGCACGAAAAGACGGTAGCATGATGATATTAGGCTCAACGACTGACTCTAATGACGCAACTGACAGACCCAAAATTCACCGACAGCCTAGGTATTCAAAACCTAAGCTCCGATACCATAAATGTAACACCCCAATTCACAACTGGGACATTACACGCCGTAGAACCCTCGTGAGGTCTACCAGGCTAACACATGACATATAAACCACAATGTAGTCCCGAATAATGCACTCAAAAGTAAATAAGGCCGTGGCCTCGGCCAAAACATTTTTAACGTAATACATGAACAGAGGTTAAATACCAATTTATTGCCCACGCAGGGGACTTAAACCAAGTTTTAAAATGGACAGTCTAACTTCAATACTCGACCATGCAATGACAAAACATAAAAATGTAGACTCGAGCCACATCATCAAGCCATCCCATTCTTTACGTGCGTGTCTCGTGCCTGCTCCTCAGCCCTCCTGCACTAAATGCATAAGACGCATTTCCCCCATTTAAGGGGTTAGCATTCGAATGGCTAGTGCAAGTACACAATTACACAACATTATATACAAAAACGGTTTTACACAATCATCTCAAACATAAGTCATTTGCCACATATATATTCCGGAATACTACATTGGCAATCACATCGATTTTCAGTCATCACGACATCACAAAATCACAACTGGTATCCCGTGGCCGCACTTTAGTATCGACCCCCAGACATCCCGTCGAACACTCCGGGTGGGATACCACTTCCGCGGCCGTACCCCTTAGTATCGACCCCCAGACATCCCGTCGGACACTCCGGGTGGAAGTTCAATCACGCACGCACCCAAGTCCACTTCCGCGGCCGTACCCCTTAGTATCGACCCCCAGACATCCCGTCGGACACTCCGGGTGGAAGGAACACAACTCACGCACCCAAAAAACACCATTCATCATTCATTTCGAGAATCACAATATACATAACGAAATGTAATACATGTACTTGCCTTGAACACGATGAAACAAGGGAAACAACGAATGAATAGGTTTTGGTCGGAACAATCCTCCCAAATCCGCTCCTAACACAACAACGGTATACAACAAGTCTCAATAATGCGGAAAGGTAAGAATTAATCCTAATTCTACCCGTTGGGACAATTCATCGGACACCAAGAGTGCATAAGGAAATGAAATCGGTCAATGGTATAACAACGGGATTTCATCCCAATCAAAAACAAGAAAACCATGGGTCGCGTGAATACTATCAAAATCTAATAACAACATCGGTTAATTCGAATTAAAACACAAGATCACCACCAAACCCTCCCCATAAGCATACTAGGGTTGAAGGAGTTCTTACCTCTTGAAGATTCAAGCCCTATAATCCGAAGAACACGTGCTAGATCCACAATCCGAGCTACACGATCGAAGGAGGATGAAGAAAATAAAACACTCAAATGATTTGTGAAGGAAAACCCTCCCTCAAGCTCTCTCTCGGTTGTAGGTGAAGAAAAGGGAAAGAAATGAGCTGAAATGCTCAAAAAACGAATTTATAGGGGTTGACTCGTCTGACAGACTCGACCGTGTCCGCCTGACACGGTCGCGGCGCGCAGCTGGCCGGCAGGGACTCGACCGTGTCCTGCTAGACACGGTCGCGGCGCGGAGGGGCCTTCCGATAGTGACCCGTCCGACAGCGACTCGGCATGACTCGACCGTGTCCTGGAACACGGCCAAGGCCCGGGCTCGGTTACGCTTATCCGGAAGAGTTCGACTCGGCCGTGCCAGACGACACGGTCGGGTCCTGAGGCAGAGACTTCGGCATTTCCGGACGAGTACGGCACGGGCCGTGTCGGACGACACGGCCGAGTTCGGTCGGCAGTGATCGGCCAATAACTGAAAAAATGAGCGGGTGAGCTAAAACGACCATAACTCTCTCGTCCGGACTCCAATTGACTCACCATTTGAACCATTGGAAAGCTAATTCGATGCTCTATAATATTGCAAAGATTTAGAATTTTTGGAGTTACCAAAAATTAATGGTGATTTAACAAAGTCAAACTCATAAGTGGAAAGTTCAAACAATGAACAATAATGATACACAACTCGAAGTTTTTCCGAACGGTGAACACGGTGAATGAACATGATTGATGAATGATTATAATTGAGTGAAAATACACTGAGTGAAAATTACAGACTGATAATTACTGAATGAAAATGAATGAATTACAACCGGGTATTACACTCTCCTACTAAAAAGGAGTTTCGTCCCGAAACTCAAGACGAAAATAACTCGGGATATCTAGACTTCATATCAGCTTCCGTTTCCCAGGTGGCTTCTTCCATTCCGTGACGTGACCATTGAACTTTGACCAAAACGATTGGTTTGTTCCTCAGCTGTTTAACTCGACTCTCGAGTATCTTGACCGGTCTTTCTTCAAATGTCCCATCCTGCGCGACTTCGATCTCGCCGAAATCAATGATATGACTGGGATCTGGTATATACCTCCGTAACTGGGATACGTGGAACACGATATGAACATGGCACAATGACGGCGGCAATGCTAATCTGTATGCCAACTCCCCAACTCTTTAGAGGATCTCAAATGGTCCGATATATTTCGGACTCAGCTTTCCCTTCCTTCCGAAATGAAAGATTCCCCGAGTAGGAGAAACCTTCAAAAGTACATGGTCTCCAGTATTGAACTCCAATAGGCGACGGCGTACGTCCGCGTAGGATTTCTGGCGACTCTGGGCGGTCAACAGCCTTTTACGAATCAAGGCTATCTTCTCTCGAGTCTGCATCATCAACTATGGTTCTGTTCCGATCAAGTCTGATGAATCGTCCCAGCATAGGGGCGATCTGCATCTCCTCCCGTATAATGCTTCAAACGGTGCCATCTTAATGGAAGCATGCCAACTATTGTTGTAGGTAAATTCAATCAACGGTAGATGAACTTCCCAATCGTTTGACCAATCTAAGGCACAAGCCCTCAGCATATCTTCCACCGTTTGAATGGTCCTCTCGGATTGTCCGTCAGTCTTCGGGTGATAAGTTGTACTGAAGTTCAATTCGGTCCCCAAGGCCTTATGAACTGCCTTCCAAAAGTGAGACACAAAACGGCCGTCTCGATCAGAAACAATGGTTTTCGGCGTACCATGCAATCGAACTATCTCCGAAATAAATACTCGTGTCAACCTCTCTAGTCTCCACGTATCCTTAATGCCTAGAAAATGAGCTGATTTGGTTAAAAGATCAACTATCACCCAAATCATGTTCATTCCTGTCCTGGTTCTCGACATATTAGTGATAAAATCCATCAATATATCCTCCCACTTCCATTCAGGAATTGGGAGCGGCTTCAACATTCCAGCAGGCCGTTGATGCTAGATCTTAACCTGCTGACAAGTCAAGCATTTAGAAACATAGTCCGCTACATCTTTCTTCATGTTGCCCCACCAGAAAATCTGCTTCAAGTCCTTATACATTTTACTGGTGCCCGGGTGGATAGAATAGGGCGAACTGTGAGCTTCCTTCAATATCATCTGTTTCAGAACATCATCATCGGGAACACATAGTCGGTTCTGAAATCTCAAAACTCCATCATCATGAATTATGAATCCGGGGGCCTTTCCTTTGATCACTTCATCACGTAACCGAATCATCAGAGGATCATCTGCCTGTTTAGATTTGATTCCTTCGGTTAATGATGAAGTTATCTCCATTACGCACAGTTGTCCTTGGACTCTTTGTAACCATACTTCAATTCCTTCACGAATCATCTCTCGTTGAAGGCTAAGTTGGGAGGTCAGCATCTCCAGCATCTGAATAGAAACAGGCTTGCGGCTAAGTGCATCGGCCACTACATTCGCTTTGCCTGGATGATATAAAATCTCCAAGTCATAGTCCTTAATCAGTTCTAACCATCTTCTTTCCCGCATGTTTAATTCTTTCTGACTGAATATGTACTTGAGACTCTTGTGATCCATAAAGATATGACAGTGAGTCCCGTACAGATAATGCCTCCAGATCTTCAAAGCAAAAACCACTGCTGCTAGCTCCAAATCATGTGTTGGGTAATTTACTTCATAAGGTTTTAGCTGTCGTGACGCATAAGCAATCACCTTATCATTCTGCATCAATAAGCACCCGAGTCCTTGGTTCGAAGCATCACTATAAACTATAAATCCTCCAGTTTCCTGTGGAAGTGATAGAATCGGTGCTGTCGTCAATCTCTTCTTTAATTCATCAAAGATAATCTGACACAACTCATTCCACTCAAACTTTTGAGTTTTTTGCAGGAGTCGAGTAAGTGGGCGGGAGATTTTAGAAAACCCTTCCACGAATCGACGATAATATCCAGCAAGTCCTAAGAAACTTCGGACTTCTTTCACGTTCTTTGGAGGCTTCCAATCCATAATTGCTTCGATCTTCTGATGATCTACTCGGACTCCTTTAGCTGACACCACATGGCCGAGGAACATTACTTCCTCTAGCCAGAATTCGCACTTAGAAAGTTTGGCGTACAATTGCTCGTTTCTCAAAAGTTCCAATACAATCCGCAAATGTTGCGCATGTTCTTTCGGGCTCTTAGAATACACCAGAATGTCATCAATGAACACGACCACAAATTTATCCAAAAATTCAATGAACACACGGTTCATCAATTGCATAAATACAGCAGGCGCGTTAGTGAGACCAAACGGCATCACTACAAACTCATAATGTCCGTAGCGAGTTCTGAACGCTGATTTCGGAACATCAGATTCCTTAATCCTCAGCTGATGATATCCTGATCTCAGATCGATTTTAGAAAATACTGTTGCCCCTTGCGGCTGGTCAAACAGATCATCAATCCGTGGCAACGGATACTTGTTTTTAATCATCATCTTGTTCAGCTCTCGATAGTCAATACACAGTCGGAGCGATCCATCCTTCTTTTGGACAAAAAGAACTGGCGCTCCCCAGGGTGAGACGCTTGGATGAATATAGCCCTTATCCAGTAACTCCTCTAGCTGCTTCTTCAGTTCGTACATCTCAGTAGGTGCCATACGATACGGCGCCTTAGAAATTGGTGTAGCTCCGGGTTCCAGCTCAATGGTAAATTCCACATCCCTTCGTGGAGGTAGTCCAGGTAACTCATCAGGAAATACATCTGAAAATTCGTTCACAACAGGAATGGATGAAAGTTCCACAATTTCGTCTTCTTTCTTCATTGCATAACACCAAGCATCTGACAAACTGTTTCAACAATTTGACAGCTTTCATTGCCTTGATCAATTTTCCTGAGCTTCCCGGTTTCCACCCCTCGAACAATATTTCGGAATCATCGTCAGCGATCAGTGAGATATTCCTCCTTCGGTAGTTTACAATTGCTCCATATCGATTAAGCCAATCGTCTCCGAGTATCAGGTCGTCTCCTTGCATTTCTATCACGGTCAGATTTGAGAGCCACTCTCTGCCTCCAAATGATACAGGGAAATTTCTAGTTTCTAGATTTCCGACAATCCTCTCTCCACTCGGTAAACCAACAACAAAAGGTTCACAAGTATGAAAACCGGAAATATTCAAATGATTTACACAAGATAAAGATATAAAAGAATGCGTAGCTCCTGTATCGAATAAAATGCTAACTGGCTGGGAAAGGATCTGGACAGTACCTGATGCGACAGCAGCATCCTGATCGTCTGTCCTCCTCATCTCGTACAGACGTGGGGGAGCAGATCCGGCACTCGATGTCCCCTTTCGGTCCCATTGTCCTCTGCCTCGTCCGCGGCCAAAATTCTGAGGCATCTGAACACTTTGCTGCATCTGTTGGATATTGGCTTCCTTCTGGACTGGCTGTGGTGTACGGGCTCTAAAAGACTTTGCAGCCTCTTCACAAAACACTGACCGATGTCCCTCTCGTCCACAATCAAAACAAGTCACGGCAGGAAGGGGGCAATTCCGTCGATAGTGCCCCGTCTGGGCGCAGTTAAAGCATTTCCTGGTAACATCAGTAATTGTTGATGTCGCTCCGAAGTTCTTTCCGCTCCTAACTGGGTGTGGAGGTTTCTTGAAAGAGTGAAAGGATGACTGGTCCTTACGGGGCCCACTGTTCTT
Organism: Orobanche coerulescens; assembly: GCA_033398695.1. Classification (NCBI taxonomy): domain Eukaryota; kingdom Viridiplantae; phylum Streptophyta; class Magnoliopsida; order Lamiales; family Orobanchaceae; genus Orobanche; species Orobanche coerulescens. The sequence goes on along the minus strand of CM065807.1, from coordinate 177,845,376 downwards.
GTGCTCTGTAAAAGTACCAGAGACTTTCTGTTTCTTGGATTCCGAAAATTTCTCCATAGCTGCTTCCTTGATCTCATACGCCAACGCCTTATCCTGGTATTGACGGAGTGTGGTACATTCAAATCCGGACATGTACCTCTGGATTTCTGGTTTCATCCTCATATCTAAATGAATCATCATTTCTGCATCTGTTCTGACCAAATGTCGAACAAATGCCAGCTGCTGGTTAAACGTCTTAATCGCCTGGGATACTGGCACATCAGAAGGCTGAGCGGAGAAAAACTCCCGAATTTTAGCTTCCCTCACAGGACGAGGGCAATACTGAGCTTCCATCATCAATCTAAACTCTGTCCAATCGGCATCATGGTCTACAGGCAGGATGGCTTCCCACCATTCAGACGCTTCCCCTATCAGAAAATATTGAGCGATAGAGGCTCTCCTATTGCCAGGCGCTAATTCCGGAAAAGATTTTCTCCATTTCTTTCAACCAATGATCCCAGGTGGGAGTCTCAGAAATACCGTCAAATTTGGGTGGTTGCATCTTCGCCACCTCTTGCAGCCACCGATCACCTCGATTTCCCATGTCTGGGATCCCTTGCTGTCTCTCTCCCTGTTGTAGTCCCACTGCCACTTGCATTCGGTCCACGACTTGGGCGAACTGAGTCATCTGGTTCACCACTTGACGAAGGATCTCTGGTACAGCAGGATCTGGTTCATTATTAATAGATTGTTGCGGTTCGCCTGAGCTATGACTGGCCTGGTTAGAAGGCGACGCTTCCCTTTCAACATTTCTTCATCCGCGTCCACGGCCGCGACCACGTCCACGTCCGCCTCTGAACATACTGTAAGCATAAATACTCAATATACAGGAAACAACATCGTTCTAATATTCGAGTATAAAGAGACACAACATGTAAAGAACGAGATAGAGTTTAGGAACTTACAACCACCGTTCGCATGAAGACGTAGGCAGTGCAGTGATGTCATTCATGGCCGGTTACCTCAAAAGACATAAATGACCACTATTTTAACCCAACGGCCAAGATATCCATAATCTTAGCTCCGATACCATATTCTGTAACACCCCCGATATATTCAGGAATATTACAGCGCCGTAAATCCTTTACATAAGGATTTACAAGGCTGAAGAATTGAACAGACATTAAAAGGTACTAACGAATGGAGATAACGGAATTAGGATACAACAGTTCTTACCAAATACTGAAAGTACAATTGTTCAACAGGAACTCAATAATACATCACCAAATTCAAATCCATCACAAATGACTTCGTACTCGAGTACTTATTGAAATAACGCATAAACAACAGATAAATAACCCGGCCGGAACATCACTCTGCACCCTCGTCGTCATGCAGCTCCAGTGGTTGTTTTCCCGCTCTCCTGGATCCTGAACATAGACAAAATGTTCACCCCCGAAGGGGTTAGCACAACGATGCTAGTACAAGTACCACAACATATTATTTCAATGTCACACACAGAATAATAATAATAACGTAAATGATAAACTGTCTAACGAGTCTTCTCCTACGAGAAACTCAAACATAACATATACAACAGATAATCACAACATGATATCATAACATACACATGGTAATTCCGTCGATCCAGCGTTCACTGCCTAGAACCCACGATGATCCCGTCAGACCAACCCGTGGTGTAAAAACCCGTCCGATGATCCAGCGCACGCTAGCATAGATACCCCGATGATCCCGTCGGACCAACACGAGGTGGACATACAATAACGACATACATGCACGACAATATGTATAACAACAATACATAAAACAATTAAGGTACTTGCCTCGATTTGAAGACAAGAATAATACTTCCACGAAAACGAACACTCGAAGGTCGTCCTCCTCAATAAATCACGTAACGAGACCAAACCTTAACAAAAGAAATGATATAGGATTTATCTCACGTCGTACGAATGTTTAACAATCCGATTTACGGCCAAAAGTTCATAAAATGCAATCTCCCTGAACTGCTTAGCGCACGCTAAGTACTATGTGTAGCGTGCGTTAAGTCTGCTCGATAGCGCACGCAAACAACAAAGCCTAGCGTACGCTAACTATGTATGGTCAGTACTTCACTGATCAGTCGACTGACTCGTCTGATGGCCTAGCGTACATTACGTACAAAACGTGGCGTACGCTAACTCATGCTCGATAGCGCACGTTAATCTATATAGCTTAGCGTGCGCTATCTGTGCATGGCAGTTTACTGCTGAGCAGTAAACTGTTCTTGCCATGATCGAAACAATGAAATCTTCTGTGATACTTCATGTTACCTCCATGAAAATCATGTACATACGATTATGAATGATCTTACGGATAACAACAACTTCGGATTCAAGGATATGCATACCATATAAAGCCATATTCCATTTCGACTACAATTCTTCATACGACAATTCGAAAGGCTTAACGGTTGATATCAACACCTTTATATCAATCGATATTATCATGCTGAAGTTGTTAAACGTTCCATCTATACTAGATAAATCTTTCCATGATCAATCCTTTAGATTTGTCCAACAATAATGATGTTAAAGTCAAGTCCAAGATTGCTATGAAGTCATCTATTAGATTCGGATTACCAATGATAGAAGCTTCATTTACATATTCAATGTAATAAGATTCGAATCATGAAGAGCATAATCCAGGTACTTAAGGCTTATTCATCTCAATATTCCAAACATGATGTACTTTAAATAATTCACTTATGAAAATCAATATCTCATTACTATGATCATCCAATTCTTTAGAATCCAACTCTAAGTCTGGAGATAGGTTGAACATACCTTAATATGATGAAAATCACTGAACCGTAAGGTAGAATCCGACTCCGGTTGGTTGTATGCCACTCCAAGGTGTTATTCCACTTCAATGAATACTCCCAAGTGATAACCAATATACAAACACCAACAAGATGAGTTCTAAGTGTGTAGGAGTGTTATTTCGGCTCTCTGAACTCTCAAGGATGAAGAATGGGCGAAAGAAATGAAAGCCAAAACGGTTGTTGTCCTATTTATAATATTCTGCATTTTAACAAGTTAGCGCACGCTACTAAGCTTTCCTTAGCGTGCGCTAATAATGGTTGACTTCAGAATTGTCCGTGTTCGTCCGCGGGAATCTTATCCGGACCCATGTCCCGGCTGGCGCATGTGCTAGCCGTCCCGCTCAATAATTGAGTTCTTAGCGCACGCAACTCCTATCTGCATAGCATGCGCTAATAGTAGCCCGATAGCGTGCGTTAAGATACATTCTTAGCGTGCGCTATCACGAGTTTGCATGAGAAATTTTGCATGCTTCTATACTTATGTACAATGATATCAATGCAAGAAATATCATACTCCAATAATCAAAACCACAAATCCGAATAATACAGGGTTTGAATACAGATGAAATACACCATAATAAATCCGGACATTACACAATAACCCTTCCATATCATCATTTTCAGTTCTTTCTTCAGAGGCATTCACAACTTGATCAAGATATTTTGATCGTTCACCATGATGCACCCAATTAGTATAACCATGCTGAAAACCCTTAACCCTAATATGATAATATACCTCATCTCTGGGATGTGTTCTCGAATTTCTGCAGTCACGGCAGGGACACTTTATCTCTTGCCCAGGCTTCTTGTTTGTGTATGCAAAGTCAAGGAAATTCTCTAAACCCCGCTTAAAAGCATCAACTGAAGTTCTTTATTTTATGTAAATCCACGATTTATCCATCTACCTGTTCAACTTACCCCATCACATAATGATTTTAACAAAATATAATCAAAAAACAGGCATTAAGCATTGCAATGTATTCCAACTAAAAAGCTAATTTATTCAACACAAAATATGTGAAGTAGAAATAGTCAGTACCTTAATCTATCATATTAATAGCAATATAATAGGATGCAACCAGTGCTACAACATTACCGAAGGCAGTCCGTGACATCAAACATAATGGATTTTTTAAATACAATATAAATTCAACAACACACCTCTAACATAATTAAATTCAAATTAAACCATATTCAACAAATAAAAATTGAAACTTTAAGTTACATACCTGACTCAGTCTCTAATCCAATTGTTAGAGTTAGACTATACTGCAAGAGCCGGGGAAAGGCGAGGTTGGACGGCGGTAGGCAGCGACCGAGTCAAAGAATGGTTGCGCGAGCGCCGGAGAAGAAATTATGATTCTTGCAGCCGATTATCTTTTTATGCTGGTGGTGGTGGATGGTTGTTGGAAAAATGGGGGAGATAAAAAAAGTTGCTGGTGAGAAAAATAGAGAAAAACGAAAAAGTTCTTCATAAGAATAAAAAAAGTTGCCTGGTGAGAAAAATAGAGAAAACGAAAAAAAAATATTGCAACGCGCCTAGTGAGAATCGAACCAGGCACCTTGGGGAAATATGTTAGTGCTCCTGCCACCTTGTCCGGTAGTGGCTTCCGCGATAAATTATGCACAAGAAATTATTTTATATGTACCAATAGAGAAAAACGAAAAAAAAAATATTGCACCGCGCCTGGTGAGAATCGAACCAGGCACCCAGGGGAATGTGTTACTGCCCCTGCCACCTTGTCCGGTAGTGGCATCCGCGATAAATTATGCACAAGAAATTGTTTTATATGTACCAATAGAGAAAAACGAAAAAAAAATATTAAAACGCACCTGGTGAGAATCGAACCAGACACCTAGGGGAAATGTGTTAGTGCCCCTGCCACCTTGTCCGGTAGTGGCATCCGCGATATATTATGCACAAGAAATTGTTTTATATGTACCAATAGAGTAAAACAAAAAAAAAATATCGCAACGCGCCTGGTGAGAATCGAACCAGGCACCTAGGGGAAATGTGTTAGTGCCCTTGCCACCTTGTCCAGTAGTGGCATCCGCGATAAATAATGCACAAGAAATTGTTTTATATTGTAACACCCCCAGATCAAACCGGGAATATTACACGCCGCAGACCCTCTCCGTGAGGATCCACCAGGCTAGACATCAACACAACACATTACATTACATACTGACGAATTAAAATAACGAATCAATAGACCGATTTGGTCTTTCGACACTGACTTACAAATAAAAGTACATAAATTCATCCAGACTCATACCCACGCAAGGGTAAGATAATTACCACCACAAACAATAAGACAGCGGAAAAGACAATACAATGGACTCCGACTAACTGAACCCAAAACTGGCCTTCGTGTGATTAGTATCATTCGTCTTTCATCATCCCTCGTGCCGATCTTGTGTCTTGCTCCCGAAAACCTGCATGTACCTGGACACAATACAGATATCCACCCCCCGATTACTCGGGGGTTAGCAAAACTCCACTGTTTCGCTAGTGCAAGTATAAAGTGCAAATACGAGCCATACACAACACATTCCGAGAATATAACGAAAGACTTCAGATATATTTAGTTAAAAATAGTTCAAGTCTTGAAAGCGAAACGAAGCAAGTAAGCATTTTGAAAACATTTCCAAATCTCGGGAGTTTTGAAAACATCAAAAATTGAAAATGTTCTTAATTCCTCGAAAGCCATTTAGGGTCACAGCCCCAAAGTTCATTTTTCAAAATACAAATCCGTTAACAAAACGCGGGGTCCACGACCCAACCATTACGGTCAAAAAACACAGGGTCCACGACCCGATCATCCACTTCAATTCACTTACAAGGACACATTACACATAACACATTATTCTTATGCCATTCTAGCCAAGCACCAAGACTCGATATATAATGTCTCTCGACCCCGAGCGCAAAGCATTGTGATACTCCGGACAATATCACAATTAATCATCAAAACATCAACATCAATATCACCGAAACCACACTTGGTAACCCATGGCCGTACCCATTAGTATCGGCCCCCAGAGGCCCCGTCGGACCGTCCCCAGGTGGGAAACCACTTCCGCGGCCGTACCCATTAGTATCGGCCCCCAGAGGTCCCGTCGAACCGTCCCCAGGTGGAAGAACATCAACACACGCACCCAAGTCCACTTCCGTGGCCGTACCCATTAGTATCGGCCCCCAGAGGCCACACATGCCATCCCCGGGTGGAAGAACAACTCACAGTTTACGAAACCACAACTCTCAAGGGTCAAACACACAAAATATATATAGTCGAGGTACCTTGCTAGAATGGCCATATTATCCAACACGTACTCAGGACCGAGAACTATAACAATTCACAAGGAAGGACAAGATTTCAACAGCACCGAACAACACAACTAATATCACACCAACTCACATATTCATCCATAAACACGTGGCTCCAAGCACATAATTTGACAAAAGAATTACACTTTACATTTACCAACGACATAATCATACGCAATGACATCACAAGAAAGTAAGGTGATTCTATACTCGACACTAGCTCACATATTCAACTAAGCACATTAATTCCCGACACACACGGGTCACCTTTACAAAAAGCATGATGGTAAATATTCCGATTCTTTTGAAAAATGGTTATTAATATTTATTTAGCACATATCGACGATTAACAACCATAATATCCACAAAACACGTAATGTATGGGCAAGATACTTGCCTTGAACACGATGAAACAAGGGAAACAACGAAGGAATAGGTTTTGGTCCGAACAATCCTCCCAAATCCGCTCCTAACACAACAACGGGATACAACAAGTCTCAATAATGCGGAAAGGTAAGAATTAATCCTAATTCTACCCGTTGGGACAATTCATCGGACACCAAGAGTGCATAAGGAAATGAAATCGGTCAATGGTATATCAACGGGATTTCATCCCAATCAAAAACAAGAAAACCACGGGTCGCGTGAATACTATCAAAATCTAATAACAACATCGGTTAATTCGAATTAAAACACAAGATCACCACCAAACCCTCCCCAAAATCATACTAGGGTTGAAGGAGTTCTTACCTCTTGAAGATTCAAGCCCTATAATCCGAAGAACACGTGCTAGATCCACAATCCGAGCTACACGATCGAAGGAGGATGAAGAAAATCAAACACTCAAATGATTTGTGAAGGAAAAACCCTCCCTCAAGCTCTCTCTCGGTTGTAGGTGAAGAAAAGGGAAAGAAATGAGTGAAATGCTCAAAAACGAATTTATAGGGGTTGACTGCTCGACAGACTCGACCGTGTCCGCCTCGACACGGCCGCGGCGCGCACTGTCGGCAGGACTCGACCGTGTCCCGCTAGACACGGTCGCGGCGCAGAGGGGCCTTCCGATAGTGACCCATCCGAAGCCGACTCAAGATGACTCGACCGTGTCCCGAACACGGCCGGCCCGGCGCCGGCTCGCTTATCCTAAGAGTTCGACTCGGTCGTGCCACACGACACGGTCGGGTCCTGAGGCAGAGACTTCGGCATTTCCGGACGAGTACGGCACGGGCCGTGTCGGACGACACGGCCGAGTTCGGTCGGCAGTGATCGGCCAATAACTGAAAAAATGAGCGGGTGAGCTAAAACGGCCATAACTCTCTCGTCCGGACTCCGATTGACTCACCGTTTGAACCATTGGAAAGCTAATTCGATGCTCTATAATATTGCAAAGATTTAGAGTTTTTTTGGAGTTACCAAAAAATAATGGTGATCTAGCAAATTCGAACTCATAAGAGGAAAGTTGAAACAATGAACAATAATGATACACAACTCGAAGTTTTTCCGAACGGTGAACACGGTGAATGAACATGATTGATGAATGATTATAATTGAGTGAAAATACACTGAGTGACAATTACAGACTGATAATTACTGAATGAAAATGAATGAATTACAACCGGGTATTACACGGATGACAAAAAGTCCAGAATTAATCATTCTCAAAATGACGAAACGGTCATGAGCGAGTCGTCAAAACGGACTCCGGCTGAAAAAGAAATTTACCGAAAAATCGGAAATTGCGGATTTTACATTCTACCCTCCTTAAAAGAAGTTTCGTCCTGAAACTTAAAACAAGTAGGGAGAAGCAATATCCCGCCAGGAAAACTCAACGAGATACGCAAGGAAACGCGTAACTTACGCCCATCGGCGAAACGTTACAAGCAACGCAAAGGAATATACGGCGTGAAAACACGCTCCACGACGACCAACACAACGCCGCCGTTAGGGATATAATAAAACCAACAAGTGACAAGCGTCATCAACTGGATAATACAATCAAGTCAATTATCCGAACAAACACAAAACACAACGGACGAAAATCAATACGATTGACCAACCCAACGGTACATCAATCAAAACGCGAGCTAATCGCTGAACAAATACGGAATTCCACCGCCCAAGGGTTGGAAGATCGAAAACGAGACTAATTTTCCGAACTTGAAAAGGTCACAACGATATATAGATCAATTTGGGACAATATCAGAACTCGCTCGAATGACAAAGGTGAGAAACAACACTGTGTCAAGCATCAACGAACACGGTCAGTCGATACGATTGGACGAAACAGAAGAGAAAGAAAGAAAATGCGGGTATTACATCATATCACTTTAAAAGAGGTTTCGTCCAAACCTAAACAACGAGAACGGCTGGAATAGCAACCTTCCCGACCATATCCTCTTGGTCCACATCCGATCTTCATGGGCATTAGCATCGTGGTCACGATCAAGGCCCTCTGCCCATCGGCATACTAAGCGGATTCCCACTCAATACGATTGCACAACTTCGCAAAATATTATACTAAGGTACCAACCCAGCACGACATATCACATGGGGTAACCAATAACAACTCGAAAAGAAAATCCACGAGGTATCCTTTTAAAGGAAATCTTTTGAAAATCCTTGGATTTGTATATCTATTTGAAATAAACTTTAAAAGTACTTTTGGTACCTCGGGTTGTTTCATCAAAACTTGCAAACAACATACTTTAACCGTCTCATTTGAAATCATTTGAAGTCATCATGCCTCTACGTATCATCATCGCCGTTAACAACTAACAAGTTAACCATGCAAGATCATCAAATCATTCTTACATACTCTAACATTTCCGAATCCGAGTTTGAACTTTACATCGAGTGAGATTCCTCATCTTTCACTATATATTTTTGAAAATAAAAATTGCATTGTTTTTTTTGAAATAAAATATTTTTATGGTGTGAAAGATTTTGAAAATCATTCACTCGAATTATTTGAAAATGCAACAATATGTTAAAATCATTTTCGAAAATTCTCCCAACACTTCACAAACATCAACGACGGTAAAATTTTACAAAATGTTCAAGGTACTTTAAAACAACTCTTTCAAATACCGTCGAGGTTTTATTTGAGAATCTTAGGCCGGCTCGCAAATTTCAAACAATTTCCAAAGTTCATACGAAGCCGCCGGCTAATCGCACTTGCACAAACTTATGAAAGTTTTAGAAAAGCGTGTTCGAACACACTCGCAGCAGACATAATTTATCAATTCATCAAACACAATCAAATATCACCTAGCAATACGAAAAGTCTTAACACACATTCACGCACAACAGTTGTTATCACTGGACACCACGTAGAGAATACAACTACAGTGATTGGCCGCAAAGTTAGACCTAACGGCTATAATGCGGTTCCATAGCCTCGCCTGCATCGACTAACGCTCGTTACAACACATATTTAGCGTCGCTACCCATGCCGCATTAGCGCGTTAGCCTTACACTTAGCGTGCGCTAACGGTTCTATTTTAGCAACATGATTGCGAACATATATACGACATCACCGGAATCGAAGGTCACAATTAAACAACAACAATATTCGAATCTCACAAACATCGATTCACATAATTACAACACATCATGAGCAACCATCAAAAGGCAATTGTCATTCAAAATCGAAAGTTAAAAGCAAGGATCACGTCTTGAGTATATTTTGTAGAACTCATTTGAGTTCAAAACTCGTGTTTTGAAAACTTATAGTACAGTGGAAAAGAATTATCAATAATTCGAGTTTTAACTTTCACCTTGTGGTCAACATACGAAAATCAACTTTTTCCTCCTTGGAGGGCATTTTAAAAATTATACGTGAATACAAGAAAGGATTCGAAAACTTAAAATTCCAAGGTTTATACTCTTGTAAGAAAAATGATTTATACAAGGATACATTCAGCAATATCATTCTACATTTTAGCGCAAGACGGGAATCAACAAATATATGTCACTTACTCACGATGCACCTTCAAATATTAACTACATAACACAAAATCACACAGGCTCGTATAGCTCGTGGTACAACCTGTAGTAGGGAGACTTACATCCACAGATCGCACGAAGATGATGGCTGCACCCTGATACTAATCACGGCCGACATTCCAAACGACGTGTCGCGACACGACATCAGTCAGACTCAATCTGACAAGAAAAGACCCAACAATACACGACTGGACCCGACAGCCTAGGTTTCCGCAACCTAAGCTCTGATACCATAAATGTAACACCCCCAGATCAAACCGGGAATATTACACGCCGCAGACCCTCTCCGTGAGGATCCACCAGGCTAGACATCAACACAACACATTACATTACATACTGACGAATTAAAATAACGAATCAATAGACCGATTTGGTCTTTCGACACTGACTTACAAATAAAAGTACATAAATTCATCCAGACTCATACCCACGCAAGGGTAAGATAATTACCACCACAAACAATAAGACAGCGGAAAACACAATACAATGGACTCCGACTAACTGAACCCAAAACTGGCCTTCGTGTGATTAGTATCATTCGTCTTTCATCATCCCTCGTGTCTATCTTGTGTCTTGATCCCGAAAACCTGCATGTACCTGGACACAATACAGATATCCACCCCCCGATTACTCGGGGGTTAGCAAAACTCCACTGTTTCGCTAGTGCAAGTATAAAGTGCAAATACGAGCCATACACAACACATTCCGAGAATATAACGAAAGACTTCCCGAGATATATTTAGTTAAAAATAGTTCAAGTCTTGAAAGCAGAAACGAAGCAAGTAAGCATTTTGAAAACATTTCCAAATCTCGGGAGTTTTGAAAACATCAAAAATTGAAAATGTTCTTAATTCCTCGAAAGCCATTTAGGGTCACAGCCCCAAAGTTCATTTTTCAAAATACAAATCCGTTAACAAAACGCGGGGTCCACGACCCAACCATTACGGTCACAAAACACAGGGTCCACGACCCGATCATCCACTTCAATTCACTTACAAGGACACATTACACATAACACATTATTCTTATGCCATTCTAGCCAAGCACCAAGACTCGATATATAATGTCTCTCGACCCCGAGCGCAAAGCATTGTGATACTCCGGACAATATCACAATTAATCATCAAAACATCAACATCAATATCACCGAAACCACACTTGGTAACCCATGGCCGTACCCATTAGTATCGGCCCCCAGAGGCCCCGTCGGACCGTCCCCAGGTGGGAAACCACTTCCGCGGCCGTACCCATTAGTATCGGCCCCCAGAGGTCCCGTCGAACCATCCCCAGGTGGAAGAACATCAACACACGCACCCAAGTCCACTTCCGTGGCCGTACCCATTAGTATCGGCCCCCAAAGGCCACACATGCCATCCCCGGGTGGAAGAACAACTCACAGTTTACGAAACCACAACTCTCAAGGGTCAAACACACAAAATATATATAGTCGAGGTACCTTGCTAGAATGGCCATATTATCCAACACGTACTCACGACCCAGAACTATAACAATTCACAAGGAAGGACAAGATTTCAACAGCACCGAACAACACAACTAATATCACACCAACTCACATATTCATCCATAAACACGTGGCTCCAAGCACATAATTTGACAAAAGAATTACACTTTACATTTACCAACGACATAATCATACGCAATGACATCACAAGAAAGTAAGGTGATTCTATACTCGACACTAGCTCACATATTCAACTAAGCACATTAATTCCCGACACACACGGGTCACCTTTACAAAAAGCATGATGGTAAATATTCCGATTCTTTTGAAAAATGGTTATTAATATTTATTTAGCACATATCGACGATTAACAACCATAATATCCACAAAACACGTAATGTATGGGCAAGATACTTGCCTTGAACACGATGAAACAAGGGAAACAACGAAGGAATAGGTTTTTTTCCGAACAATCCTCCCAAATCCGCTCCTAACACAACAACGGTATACAACAAGTCTCAATAATGCGGAAAGGTAAGAATTAATCCTAATTCTACCCGTTGGGACAATTCATCGGACACCAAGAGTGCATAAGGAAATGAAATCGGTCAATGGTATAACAACGGGATTTCATCCCAATCAAAAACAAGAAAACCATGGGTCGCGTGAATACTATCAAAATCTAATAACAACATCGGTTAATTCGAATTAAAACACAAGATCACCACCAAACCCTCCCCAAAATCATACTAGGGTTGAAGGAGTTCTTACCTCTTGAAGATTCAAGCCCTATAATCCGAAGAACACGTGCTAGATCCACAATCCGAGCTACACGATCGAAGGAGGATGAAGAAAATCAAACACTCAAATGATTTGTGAAGGAAAAACCCTCCCTCAAGCTCTCTCTCGGTTGTAGGTGAAGAAAAGGGAAAGAAATGAGCTGAAATGCTCAAAAAACGAATTTATAGGGGTTGACTCGTCTGACAGACTCGACCGTGTCCGCCTGACACGGTCGCGGCGCGCACTGTCGGCAGGGACTCGACCGTGTCCCGCTAGACACGGCCGCGGCGCGAGGGGCCTTCCGATAGTGACCCGTCCGACGCCGACTCAAGATGACTCGACCGTGTCCCGGAACACGGCCGCGCCCGGCAATCGGTTACGCTTATCCTAAGAGTTCGACTCGGCCGTTCAGACGGCCGGTCGGTCCCGAGGCGAGACTTCGGCATTTCCGGACGAGTACGGCACGGGCCGTGTTGGACGAAACGGCCGAGTTCGGTCGGCAGTGATCGGCCAATAACTGAAAAAATGAGCGGGTGAGCTAAAACGACCATAACTCTCTCGTCCGGACTCCGATTGACTCACCGTTTGAACCATTGGAAAGCTAATTCGATGCTCTATAATATTGCAAAGATTTAGAGTTTTTTTGGAGTTACCAAAAATTAATGGTGATCTAACAAAGTCGAACTCATAAGAGGAAAGTTGAAACAATGAACAATAATGATACACAACTCGAAGTTTTTCCGAACGGTGAACACGGTGAATGAACATGATTGATGAATGATTATAATTGAGTGAAAATACACTGAGTGACAATTACAGACTGATAATTACTGAATGAAAATGAATGAATTACAACCGGGTATTACACGGATGACAAAAAGTCCAGAATTAATCATTCTCGAAATGACGAAACGGTCATGAGCGAGTCGTCAAAACGGACTCCGACTGAAAAAGAAATTTACCGAAAAATCGGAAATTGCGGATTTTACATATATGTACCAATAGAGAAAAACGAAAAAAAAAACAAGACTGTATAAATGTAAACTTACAAAATAACAAATAATGTATATAACTTCAGTGTAAACTTACATAATAACAAATAAACTACTAATATAATTTGAAGGTCTCGGGTTCGAGTCCTCCGCGACGCAACCTTTAGATTTATGTGATAATTTAATATATAGTAATAATTTGCTTTAAAAAAAATTAAAGAAAAAGGAAACTACTAATAATTTGTCATATTATAGCATAATCTTATATAAATGTTCTTCGACAACAAAAATAATGATTATATAAGTTAATCGGGTCAACCTAGTCGATTTTTACGCTAGCTTTACTTCGTATTGGAAACAAGACTGTATATAACTTCAGTGTAAACTTACATAATAACAAATAAACTACTAATATAATTTGAATGTCTCGGGTTCGAGTCCTCCGCGACGCAACCTTTAAATTTATGTGATAATTAATATATAGTAATAATTTGCTTTAAAAAAAATTAAATAAAAAGGAAACTACTAATAATTTGTCATATGTATAGCATGATCTTATATAAATGTTATTCGACAATAAAAAATAATGATTATATCAGTTAATCGGGCCAACCTAGTCGATTTTCACGCTGGCTTTACTTCGTATTGGAAACAAGATTGTATATAACTTCAGTGTAAACTTACATAATAACAAATAAACTACTAATATAATTTGAATGTCTCGGGTTCGAGTCCTCCGCGACACGACCTTTAAATTTATGTGATAATTTAATATATAGTAATAATTTGCTTCAAAAAAAAAAAATTAAAGAAAAAGGAAACTACTAATAATTTGTCATATGTATAGCATAATCTTATATAAATGTTATTCGACAACAAAAAATAATGATTATATCAGTTAATCGGGTCAACCTAGTCGATTATCACGCTGGATTTACTTCGTATTGGAAACAAGACTGTATATAACTTCAGTGTAAACTTACACAATAACAAATAAACTACTAATATAATTTGAAGTTCTCGGGTTCGAGTCCTCATGACGCAACCTTTAAATTTATGTGATAATTTAATATATAGTAATAATTTGCTTTAAAAAAATTAAAGAAAAAGGAAACTACTAATAATTTGTCATATGTATAGCATGATCTTATATAAATATTATTCGACAACAAAAATAATGATTATATCGCTTAATCGGGTCAACCTAGTCGATTTTCACGCTGGCTTTACTTCGTATTGGAAACAAGATCGTATATAACTTCAGTAAACTTACATAATAACAAATAAACTACTAATATAATTTGAAGGTCTCGGTTCGAGTCCTCCGCGACGCAACCTTTAGATTTATGTGATAATTTAATATATAGTAATAATTTGCTTTAAAAAATTAAAGAAAAAGGAAACTACTAATAATTTGTCATATGTATAGCATAATCTTATATAAATGTTCTTCGACAACAAAAATAATGATTATATAAGTTAATCGGGTCAACCTAGTCGATTTTCACGCTAGATTTACTTCGTATTGGAAACAAGACTGTATATAACTTCAGTGTAAACTTACATAATAACAAATAAACTACTAATATAATTTGAAGGTCTCGGGTTCGAGTCCTCCGCGACGCAACCTTTAAATTTATGTGATAATTTAATATATAGTATTAATTTGCTTTAAAAAAAATTAAAGAAAAAGGAAACTACTAATAATTTGTCATATGTATAGCATGATCTTATATAAATGTTATTCGACAATAAAAAATAATGATTATATCAGTTAATCGGGTCAACCTAGTCGATTTTCACGCTGGCTTTACTTCGTATTGGAAACAAGACTGTATATAACTTCAGTGTAAACTTACATAATAACAAGTATACTACTAATATAATTTGAATGTCTCGGGTTCGAGTCCTCCGCGACACAACCTTTAAATTTATGTGATAATTTAATATATAGTAATAATTTGCTTCAAAAAAAAATTAAAGAAAAAGGAAACTACTAATAATTTGTCATATGTATAGCATAATCTTATATAAATGTTATTCGACAACAAAAATAATGATTATATCGCTTAATCGGGTCAACCTAGTCGATTTTCACGCTGGCTTTACTTCAGATTGGAAACAAGATTGTATATAACTTCAGTGTAAACTTACATAATAACAAATAAACTACTAATATAATTTGAAGGTCTCGTTCGAGTCCTCCGCGACGCAACCTTTAAATTTATGTGATAATTTAATATATAGTAATAATTTGCTTTAAAAAAAATTAAATAAAAAGGAAACTACTAATAATTTGTCATATGTATAGCATGATCTTATATAAATGTTATTCGACAACAAAAAATAATGATAAAATCAGTTAATCGGGTCAACCTAGTCGATTTTCAAGCTGGGCTTTACTTCGTATTGGAAACAAGATCAGTATATAACTTCAGTGTAAACTTACATAATAACAAATAAACTACTAATATAATTTGAAGGTCTCGGGTTCGAGTCCTCCGCGACGCAACCTTTAGATTTATGTGATAATTTAATATATAGTAATAATTTGCTTTAAAAAAAAATTAAAGAAAAAGGAAACTACTAATAATTTGTCATATGTGTAGCATAATCTTATATAAATGTTCTTCGACAACAAAAATAATGATTATATGAGTTAATCGGGTCAACCTAGTCGATTTTCACGCTTGATTTACTTTGTATTGGAAACAAGACTGTATATAACTTCAGTGTAAACTTACATAATAACAAATAAACTACTAATATAATTTGAATGTCTCTGTTCGAGTCCTCATGACGCAACCTCTAAATTTATGTGATAATTTAATATATAGTAATAATTTGCTTTAAAAAAAATTAAAGAAAAAGGAAACTACTAATAATTTGTCATATGTATAGCATGATCTTATATAAATGTTCTTCGACAACAAAAAATAATGATTATATCAGTTAATCGGGTCAACCTAGTCGATTTTCACGCTGGCTTTACTTCGTATTGGAAACAAGACTGTATATAACTTCAGCGTAAACTTACACAATAACAAATAAACTACTAATATAATTTGAAGTTCTCGGGTTCGAGTCCTCCGCGACGCAACCTTTAAATTTATGTGATAATTTAATATATAGTAATAATTTGCTTTAAAAAAAATTAAAGAAAAAGGAAACTACTAATAATTTGTCATATGTATAGCATGATCTTATATAAATATTATTCGACAACAAAAAATAATGATTATATCAGTTAATCGGGTCAACCTAGTCGATTTTCACGCTGGCTTTACTTCGTATTGGAAACAAGACTGTATATAACTTCAGCGTAAACTTACATAATAACAAATAAACTACTAATATAATTTGAAGGTCTCGGGTTCGAGTCCTCCGCGACGCAACCTTTAGATTTATGTGATAATTTAATATATAGTAATAATTTGCTTTAAAAAAAAATTAAAGAAAAAGGAAACTACTAATAATTTGTCATATGTATAGCATAATCTTATATAAATGTTCTTCGACAACAAAAATAATGATTATATAAGTTAATCGGGTCAACCTAGTCGATTATCACGCTGGATTTACTTCGTATTGGAAACAAGACTGTATATAACTTCAGTGTAAACTTACACAATAACAAATAAACTACTAATATAATTTGAAGTTCTCGGGTTCGAGTCCTCCGCGACGCAACCTTTAAATTTATGTGATAATTTAATATATAGTAATAATTTGCTTTAAAAAAAATTAAAGAAAAAGGAAACTACTAATAATTTGTCATATGTATAGCATGATCTTATATAAATGTTATTCGACAATAAAAAATAATGATTATATCAGTTGATCGGGTCAACCTAGTCGATTTTGACGCTGGATTTACTTCGTATTGGAAACAAGACTGTATATAACTTCAGCGTAAACTTACATAATAACAAATAAACTACTAATATAATTTGAAGGTCTCGGGTTCGAGTCCTCCGCGACGCAACCTTTAGATTTATGTGATAATTTAATATATAGTAATAATTTGCTTTAAAAAAAATTAAAGAAAAAGGAAACTACTAATAATTTGTCATATGTATAGCATAATCTTATATAAATGTTCTTCGACAACAAAAATAATGATTATATAAGTTAATCGGGTCAACCTAGTCGATTTTCACGCTAGATTTACTTCGTATTGGAAACAAGACTGTATATAACTTCAGTGTAAACTTACATAATAACAAATAAACTACTAATATAATTTGAAGGTCTCGGTTCGAGTCCTCCACGCAACCTTTAAATTTATGTGATAATTTAATATATAGTATTAATTTGCTTTAAAAAAAATTAAAGAAAAAGGAAACTACTAATAATTTGTCATATGTATAGCATGATCTTATATAAATGTTATTCGACAATAAAAAATAATGATTATATCAGTTAATCGGGTCAACCTAGTCGATTTTCACGCTGGCTTTACTTCGTATTGGAAACAAGACTGTATATAACTTCAGTGTAAACTTACATAATAACAAGTATACTACTAATATAATTTGAATGTCTCGGGTTCGAGTCCTCCGCGACACAACCTTTAAATTTATGTGATAATTTAATATATAGTAATAATTTGCTTCAAAAAAAAATTAAAGAAAAAGGAAACTACTAATAATTTGTCATATGTATAGCATAATCTTATATAAATGTTATTCGACAACAAAAAATAATGATTATATCAGTTAATCGGGTCAACCTAGTCGATTTTCACGCTGGCTTTACTTCGTATTGGAAACAAGATTGTATATAACTTCAGTGTAAACTTACATAATAACAAATAAACTACTAATATAATTTGAAGGTCTCGGGTTCGAGTCCTCCGCGACGCAACCTTTAAATTTATGTGATAATTTAATATATAGTAATAATTTGCTTTAAAAAAAATTAAAGAAAAAGGAAACTACTAATAATTTGTCATATGTATAGCATGATCTTATATAAATGTTATTCGACAACAAAAAATAATGATTATATCAGTTAATCGGGTCAACCTAGTCGATTTTCACGCTGGCTTTACTTCGTATTGGAAACAAGACTGTATATAACTTCAGTGTAAACTTACATAATAACAAATAAACTACTAATATAATTTGAAGGTCTCGGGTTCGAGTCCTCCGCGACGCAACCTTTAGATTTATGTGATAATTTAATATATAGTAATAATTTGCTTTAAAAAAAAAATTAAAGAAAAAGGAAACTACTAATAATTTGTCATATGTGTAGCATAATCTTATATAAATGTTCTTCGACAACAAAAATAATGATTATATGAGTTAATCGGGTCAACCTAGTCGATTTTCACGCTTGATTTACTTTGTATTGGAAACAAGACTGTATATAACTTCAGTGTAAACTTACATAATAACAAATAAACTACTAATATAATTTGAATGTCTCGGGTTCGAGTCCTCCGCGACGCAACCTCTAAATTTATGTGATAATTTAATATATAGTAATAATTTGCTTTAAAAAAAATTAAAGAAAAAGGAAACTACTAATAATTTGTCATATGTATAGCATGATCTTATATAAATGTTCTTCGAACACAAATAATAATGATTATATCGCTTAATCGGATCAACCTAGTCGATTTTCACACGGCTTTACTTCGTATTGGAAACAAGGCGTATATAACTTCAATGTAAACTTATATAATAACAAATAAACTACTAATATAATTTGAATGTCTCTGTTCGAGTCCTCATGTGCGACCTTTAAATTTATGTGATAATTTAATATATAGTAATAATTTGCTTTAAAAAAATTAAAGAGAAAGGAAACTACTAATAATTTGTCATATGTATAGCATGATCTTATATAAATGCTATTCGACAACAAAAACAATGATTATATCGCTTAATCGGGTCAACCTAGTCGATTTTCACGGGCTTTACTTCGTATTGGAAACAAGATCGTATATAACTTCAAGTAAACTTACATAATAACAAATAAACTACTAATATAATTTGAAGGTCTCGGTTTGAGTCCTCATGCGACCTTTAAATTTATGTGATAATTTAATATATAGTAATAATTTGATTTTAAAAAATTAAAGAAAAAGGAAACTACTAATAATTTGTCATATGTATAGCATGATCTTATATAAATGTTATTCGACAACAAAAAACAATGATTATATCAGTTAATCGGGTCAACCTAGTCGATTTTCACGCTGGCTTTACTTCGTATTGGAAACAAGACTGTATATAACTTCAGTGTAAACTTACATAATAACAAATAAACTACTAATATAATTTGAAGTTCTCGGGTTCGAGTCCTCCGCGACGCAACCTTTAAATTTATGTGATAATTTAATATATAGTAATAATTTGCTTTAAAAAAAATTAAAGAAAAAGGAAACTACTAATAATTTGTCATATGTATAGCATGATCTTATATAAATATTATTCGGCAACAAAAAATAATGATTATATCAGTTAATCGGGTCAACCTAGTCGATTTTCACGCAGGCTTTACTTCGTATTGGAAACAACACTGTATATAACTTAAGCGTAAACTTAAAAAATAACAAAAAAACAAATAATATAAAATGAAGGTCTCGGGTTCGAGTCCTCCATGACGCAACCTTTAGATTTATGTGATAATTTAATATATAGTAATAATTTGCTTTAAAAAAAAATTAAAGAAAAAGGAAACTACTAATAATTTGTCATATGTATAGCATAATCTTATATAAATGTTCTTCGACAACAAAAATAATGATTATATAAGTTAATCGGGTCAACCTAGTCGATTTTCACGCTAGATTTACTTTGTATTGGAAACAAGACTGTATATAACTTCAGTGTAAACTTACATAATAACAAATAAACTACTAATATAATTTGAAGGTCTCGGGTTCGAGTCCTCCGCGACGCAACCTTTAAATTTATGTGATAATTTAATATATAGTAATAATTTGCTTTAAAAAAAATTAAAGAAAAAGGAAACTACTAATAATTTGTCATATGTATAGCATGATCTTATATAAATGTTATTCGACAATAAAAAATAACGATTATATCAGTTAATCGGGTCAACCTAGTCGATTTTCACGCTGGATTTACTTCGTATTGGAAACAAGACTGTATATAACTTAAGTGTAAACTTACACAATAACAAATAAACTACTAATATAATTTGAAGTTCTCGGGTTCGAGTCCTCCGCGACGCAACCTTTAAATTTATGTGATAATTTAATATATAGTAATAATTTGCTTTAAAAAAAATTAAAGAAAAAGGAAACTACTAATAATTTGTCATATGTATAGCATGATCTTATATAAATATTATTCGACAACAAAAAATAATGATTATATCAGTTAATCGGGTCAACCTAGTCGATTTTCACGCTGGCTTTACTTCGTATTGGAAACAAGATCAGATATAACTTCAGCGTAAACTTACATAATAACAAATAAACTACTAATATAATTTGAAGGTCTCGGGTTCGAGTCCTCCGCGACGCAACCTTTAGATTTATGTGATAATTTAATATATAGTAATAATTTGCTTTAAAAAAAATTAAAGAAAAAGGAAACTACTAATAATTTGTCATATGTATAGCATAATCTTATATAAATGTTCTTCGACAACAAAAATAATGATTATATAAGTTAATCGGGTCAACCTAGTCGATTTTCACGCTAGATTTACTTCGTATTGGAAACAAGACTGTATATAACTTCAGTGTAAACTTACATAATAACAAATAAACTACTAATATAATTTGAAGGTCTCGGGTTCGAGTCCTCCGCGACGCAACCTTTAAATTTATGTGATAATTTAATATATAGTAATAATTTGCTTTAAAAAAAATTAAAGAAAAAGGAAACTACTAATAATTTGTCATATGTATAGCATGATCTTATATAAATGTTATTCGACAATAAAAAATAATGATTATATCAGTTGATCGGGTCAACCTAGTCGATTTTGACGCTGGATTTACTTCGTATTGGAAACAAGACTGTATATAACTTCAGTGTAAACTTACATAATAACAAATATACTACTAATATAATTTGAATGTCTCGGGTTCGAGTCCTCCGCGACACAACCTTTAAATTTATGTGATAATTTAATATATAGTAATAATTTGGTTCAAAAAAAAATTAAAGAAAAAGGAAACTACTAATAATTTGTCATATGTATAGCATAATCTTATATAAATGTTATTCGACAACAAAAAATAATGATTATATCAGTTAATCGGGTCAACCTAGTCGATTTTCACGCTGGCTTTACTTCGTATTGGAAATAAGATTGTATATAACTTCACTGTAAACTTACATAATAACAAATAAACTACTAATATAATTTGAAGGTCTCGGGTTCGAGTCCTCCGCGACGCAACCTTTAAATTTATGTGATAATTTAATATATAGTAATAATTTGCTTTAAAAAAAATTAAAGAAAAAGGAAACTACTAATAATTTGTCATATGTATAGCATGATCTTATATAAATGTTATTCGACAACAAAAAATAATGATTATATCAGTTAATCGGGTCAACCTAGTCGATTTTCACGCTGGCTTTACTTCGTATTGGAAACAAGACTGTATATAACTTCAGTGTAAACTTACATAATAACAAATAAACTACTAATATAATTTGAAGGTCTCGGGTTCGAGTCCTCCGCGACGCAACCTTTAGATTTATGTGATAATTTAATATATAGTAATAATTTGCTTTAAAAAAAATTAAAGAAAAAGGAAACTACTAATAATTTGTCATATGTATAGCATAATCTTATATAAATGTTCTTCGACAACAAAAATAATGATTATATGAGTTAATCGGGTCAACCTAGTCGATTTTCACGCTTGATTTACTTCGTATTGGAAACAAGACTGTATATAACTTCAGTGTAAACTTACATAATAACAAATAAACTACTAATATAATTTGAATGTCTCGGGTTCGAGTCCTCCACGACGCAACCTTTAAATTTATGTGATAATTTAATATATAGTAATAATTTGCTTTAAAAAAAATTAAAGAAAAAGGAAACTACTAATAATTTGTCATATGTATAGCATGATCTTATATAAATGTTCTTCGACAACAAAAAATAATGATTATATCAGTTAATCGGATCAACCTAGTCGATTTTCACACTGGCTTTACTTCGTATTGGAAACAAGACTGTATATAACTTCAGTGTAAACTTATATAATAACAAATAAACTACTAATATAATTTGAATGTCTCGGGTTCGAGTCCTCATGACGCGACCTTTAAATTTATGTGATAATTTAATATATAGTAATAATTTGCTTTAAAAAAAATTAAAGAGAAAGGAAACTACTAATAATTTGTCATATGTATAGCATGATCTTATATAAATGCTATTCGACAACAAAAAACAATGATTATATCAGTTAATCGGGTCAACCTAGTCGATTTTCACGCTGGCTTTACTTCGTATTGGAAACAAGTGTAACACCCCCAAATCCCATTGGGTTATTACAGTGCCGTGGACCCCACACCAGGTGATCCACCAGGCGAACACGACTAAAATACAACAACCTGTCCAAAATAGGAAATCACAGACCCTACTATGACGTCCGACATACTATTCCGATATGGAATTTCAACGACAAAGATGGGCCTACATGGCCAAAATAAAATACAACAACATACACGAGCCTTGCTCGGATAATACAAAACGACAACGACTGAACAAAATGGGAGTACTCCAACTGTCTGACCAACATGAACACCAAAATATCTCGGGCTAGTATCGCTCGAATGCCTCGTCGCCCTCGTCATGCCCCTGTGTCTCAACTCCCTCCTCGCAAGTACCTAAAACATGAAAACATGTTCCGCCCCACACGGTCGACCATCCAAAGATAATGAATATCAAGTACATGCACAACATGATATGCATCCAAAGGCAGAATAAATAGTACAACAATGGTAGTACGAGATGCTCACAAACCAAAGTAAGAATCGAGCATTCGTGGAATACTATGCCCATGGCATACGATCAATACCTGCTCAATAGGTTAGAACATAAGTGCCCAACGGCGAAACATCAATATAGAACACAACAATACATTACCCGAAGGTAAATCAATCCAACGCTGAAATAAATAAGGATCACAATGCCCGAAGGCTCAAACGGAAATACCGTTACATCACAATGGCCTGAAAGCCCTCAGCCGAAGCTGCCAAAATATCACGATGGCCTGAAAGCCCTCAGCCGAAGCTGCCAAAATATCACGATGGCCTGAAAGCCGAACAGCCCGAAGCTGTAAATCATCACAATACAGATCTCAAAGAAACAAACCTGACTGTCGAACATACCCCTCGGGCGTATGAACGCTCAATCACAACACGTCGAACATATCCAATCAAACATGGTCTATGAACGATCAAAAATTGTACGGCTCAATGATGGACATCACAGTACGCCCGATCCGAAAATGTGTCCGTGCACATGTCCACCCCGTATACGGAATCCAGAAATATACGTGGGACAATGTACCAAATTAGCCTCACGAACTAACGTCTCGTGTGCACGGTCCAATGCGGAAACATCCACGCATGACCATCGCGTGCCTGGCTAAAAATCCTACACAATAACCAATCGGCACGCAGATATGATTCCGGATATGTCACGATACAACATGACAACGAAACTCAAAGGATAACACATCCAATATGGATCATACGACTCACCAAGTGAACGATGACACACGAATAATGAAAGATCGACACGACCAACGATATTCAAAACAACCATCCTGGGATCAAAATCCCTAAGGACCGATTAACACGAGCAACGATCACAACACAACAGTTTGGGAAAATCCTCAACCTTCAACGATCACAAAATTACCGAGTTCACAAGAATAATAGTGTGCTGCCTTGAATCGGTCAACACGGCAATAATAATTCAACGGATGGGAATTATCGTTGATAATCTCAATTCAATACTTCGATTACCGTAGAATGGCCAATCGATAACAATTATACAACGGATGGGAATTATCTTTTTGACAACGGGTGGAAATTATCTTTGATAATCCCAATTCAATATATCGATTACCGTTAGAGCGGACAATCGATAATAATTATACAACGGATGGGAATTATCTTTGATAATCCCAATTAAATATATCGATAACCTTCAGAACGGTTAA
Source organism: Orobanche coerulescens (assembly GCA_033398695.1). Taxonomy (NCBI): domain Eukaryota; kingdom Viridiplantae; phylum Streptophyta; class Magnoliopsida; order Lamiales; family Orobanchaceae; genus Orobanche; species Orobanche coerulescens. The sequence continues at coordinate 177,820,761 of CM065807.1, read as the reverse complement.
CCGATAAAAATTGTACAACGGATGTCTCGGCACCTTTAATCGGTTACCGATAACGAAGATGATAATCGAATACGTCAATGCCGTCAATAGGCCAAAACGACATCAATAGAAAAATACTGATATCAATAACGACGATTCACAAAAAATATCTTGATGGAACATCAATCAATAATAACAATCGATATGTCGATGCCGCGAACCGGCTATCGACAACAATATCTCGAAGAAACATCAATTAACAATAACAATCGATATGTCGATACCGCGAACCGGCTATCGACAACAATATTACCAACAAGTACCGCAATGCCTAAATTGGCCATTTACGAACAACAATAATATTTGGCATAATTTGCCGAAGGGTATCGTATCAAACAATCCCCTGATATCAACAAATCATAAAGAGACCAAGTCTCGAAATGATACACACATTCATACACATACATGATAACATTAATCTCATTGACCAGTACAAGTATAAAACTTGCCTCAAACCGAAGGCGAGAAAGTCCTTCCACGATCAACGTCCTACCACGAATCGATCAACGCGTCCTCCGTCGATCACAAGCACTCGAACAACCTTGAATGAAATACAATTCATTCGATAACACGATATCGATCGATAACGACACAATAGATAATTCCGATTCCAACACGAACACATACTATACTCGTATATATCCGTATACATACGTATATATATAATATATATATATATTACATATATATATATATATACAACTCATATATATATATATAAATACATATACTCAGTGCACACACCCACACATTATATATATATAACAGCTTTCATATACATTATATATATATATATATATACATAAAACACACAACACACACACACACAATCACGCCACTGCACCACACTACTGCACCTAACACACACAACACACACACACACACATATATATATATATATATATATTTATATATATATATATAACTGAAAAACACATAAAACTAACCGGAAGAGTCGATCGGTCAGGTCCGAAAAAAAACTCCCATGCCGGAAATCGGCCGCCGGAAAAATGACCCGCCGGACTTCGTCCAACTCCATCCCGTTTCCGTCTCTGGCCGGTTTTCACCCGACTCCGCCTGCAACTCCTCGCCGGAAGTATGTCAAACCTCCGTTCCGCCGTCCGTTTCGGACAAGAACCACCTCCGGTCGCCGGAATCAACGGAACCGCATCCATGGCCGGAAACCATGAAGACGCCGGACGCCCGAGCTCCGCCTCGCCGGAATAAAAATGTCGGAACAGTTCAGATCGACCGGATTTGCAGCCTTCCGGTTCGGAAATTCCGACCAGGCCGCCGCCGAGCTCCGGTCGTGAGCTGCCTGCCGTCGCCGAACTCTATCTCGCCGGAAAAAACCGAGAAGCCGGCCCGTCCTCAAGCTTCCGCCTTGCCGGAAAAATAAGACGGAGAAGGATGGAGAGAAGAGAGGGAGGACGATGGCAGCAAGAAGAAAGAAAGAAGAAAGAAAAAAAAAAAAAAAAAAAGAGAGAGGGAGAGCTGGCGAGAGAGATGAGAGATGTAGGTGAGGGATGATGATGATGATTGAGGGTGATAGTTTTATATATATATATGTATATATATAATATAGCATGAGGGATAAAAGTGGGAGGGAGGAACGTGAGGGTGATGATAAAAGTTGTCAATATATATATATATATATATATATATATAAAAATGATACCACAAAGATACCCTCGCCCCGAAAGTTGACCACGAGGAAAGTTCCCACCACCTACCACGCATTACGTACGTAACCTCAGGGCGTAACGTACGTAATCGCAACAAATTAGCGTACGTAATGCTACACAGGTAGCGTACGCTATGGCTATAAACTTAGCCAAAATTCCAATCTCGCCAAACAACAACCAAACGACGAAACCAAACCGACGATTTAATAAATATTTCGATCCCGAAATATTTTAATACAATATAAATTGTATCGGTCCAAACAACAACACTTGTACAATTCCAAATGAATACGTACAACCCAACAGTAACACGAAAAAAAAAAAAAAATTACCCCCGGATATTACATACTCCCCCCCTTAAAAAGAGTTTCGTCCCCGAAACTCAGGGTGCACAAGTCGGGGCACGGACTATCCATCAGGATAAGAAAACAACATCTCCAGGAATACTCCTCAATACGAGCAATTCCGCCTAAGCAACTGGGCCGACCCCACGGGTCCCCACGTCTCCTCTGTCTGAACAAGGCGAAAAATCAAGTGATAAAGACACTCAATCAAATGCGAGATTAGCCGAATCATGACTCTCCTGCTAGAGACCAGCCAGGAAGTCGCACCACAAAAGATAGTAACAATACAGACATAGTCCTCGGGACTATATCGAACGCACGCAAGTCCTCACGACTTGATGTCTCGAATCACAATGAACGATTACCCAGATCATCACAAAAATCTCGGGTACAGGACCAAAAGGAAAGAAAATCACATCAAATGACTCAAGTGTCAAGATTCTCAGATACAATGATTACAAGATAGATCAATAATAAACGGTTCACAACCGCAATATTAAAATACAGACCGGGTCAAACATCAATCCGGAAGATAAAGAAAATACAAATCAAGGTTACATCTCAAATGTACCCGAAATCCACATCCTCCAGATCATCGAGTTCCTCGATCCCATCGACTCGAGGAAAACACAAATCTGAACTCGCTACTTCCCCTCGGGTGTCCATACCTCTGGCTCCCGAAGCCCGATATGACCCCTTGGATGAAGTACGGACCACTAGTGGAAAAATACCATTTTATATCGCACTTTCTAGATCGGTTGTAATATAACCGATTTAAAAAGTGATTGGGTTCCATTTTACATCGGTTATTAAGGAACCGATTTAGTATATCACTTTTTAAAATCGGTTATATTAAACCCGATTTAAAACATCAGTCTTTCATATCGGTTACTCAGAAACCGATATAGTATATACATATTTGACATCGGTTAATAAAGAACCGATGTCATATAACAACACATTATAAACGGGATCTGAAGGACATTAACCTTCTCCCCCGTTTATTCCTTTCTCCCTTCACTGCGTCTCCCCCGTTTATTCTTCTCCTTCACATCTCCCCGCGATTTATCTCCTCCCATTCATTAACCTTCTCCCCCGGATACTCCATCTCCTTCACTGTTCAACCGCCACGACTGGAGCTTGCGATTCATCTCCTGAAAAAAAATATTGCGCCGGTTAGCTTCCTTCTAGTCAAATAGGGACGAGCTGCGATTCGATACTAGCCTTCGTCCGGTAAAGCTTCTTGAATATCGGTATGTTTCATATCAATATGGATTTTGGTTTCTCCATTATTATGACATAATATTAGGTTTGAGATTTTTTTTCTCCGTTTTTCATATCACCCCCTTCAAAAAGCCAAGTACCTTCCCGCTTTGCTGATTCCAGGAGCTACGCGGTTTGGTTTGCTTCCAGACTTGCTTTCCTACCTTCATCAGTTACGGATGTAAGACATACTTCCACCTTTTAGGAATATCGTTGCTTTATAGCTCATTATCATGGTGAACAATCATTATCATAGCTCATTATTTTGGTACCACTTTGCAGTATTTCAATCATTTCAGTCTACAGTATTTCAATCATTGGCAAATTTTGTAATATTTGCCTAAAGTATTTCAATCATTTCAGTGTCGAGTTGGATGCTTATTTGAGGATTGAAAAAGCTCAAAACAAAAATCAAATGAGAAGTGCCTAGATGATATGTTAAAAGAGCTCCTAAGTTGAAAGCTACACAGAGGTATGCTATGCGTTCTACATGCTTTTTTCTGTTTGGGAGCAAATCAAATTCTGTTTAAAAGCTCACTTTATGAAGGCTGCTAAACAAACATGCAATAAACATAACGAAATTCTTGGTTTGATTGTTGCTCAAATCTTTGTTTGCTAATGCCTTTGACATTAGTCTTCATGGTCAACTTAGATAGCATTTGTAGTAGGTATTATAAGTGTGGCACGTCATTCTTATGAAAGTTTAGGTTTGAGCACAGTTGGTGTATTTGTTTTCGCCTAGTTTTGGGTTTAGATGTGAGATTCACTCACATTCGTTATACTTAATTGTTTTTGGAGTAATAATTTTACCGGAAACCTTTTACCGAAAGAGACATGTTTTAAACCTTAAACCAAATTTACAAATGTAAAACCATATAGCAAATGTAAGAACAAAGAAGATTTCCCACTATTAAATGACACAAAATTACCAAAATATGAACTTTAGGCATAGTAAAATTGGTTCTAACTTATTAAATGACCAAATTCAAGTTGGTTTATTAATTGTAGGGAGTCTTATGTCTAAGTTCATTGCATGGTTCATCACTTTGCTTTTACCCCACTCAAAACTCTCTACTCATAGTCTTCCACTTATGTATCATCTTTCTCTAGCCTCCCTCCTCGACATTTTTGTTAGAATTTGGGTGTGTGTGAGTGCTAATAATCCTGATATATTCTCTAAGTTGTGTTGAGATCACTTTCAGATTGAAGTATTTCATCCCTATATGCATCGGGTATCACGAAATCCTCAATTGGATAATACAGAGAACTACAATTTGTTTCTAAGGCACGAGAAATCAAAGTAATACACAAAAAGTTGTGTTCTGGAAGAGATCAATTCTGGTGTATATAACCCAACCAAAAGTTAGTTATATTCTGTTAAAAATGGATGGCGGGAAGAGTCACACATGTTGATGAAAAGGTGTGTCATTGTCTGTTAAGACAATCAATAGCAATAATAAAGATATATACATATAACTTGTGGGTACAATGATCAATGATCGATGTGTGATGGAAAATCATCATGAATAAGTCAAAGTGTGTAGACGATATGTTACGATAAAAGTTCAAAAGAAATGAATAAATGTATCGTTATATATATCGTTAAAAATTAACTATAGTTACGCGAATTATATAACATATATATAAGTTAATTTTATCAAGTTTTACATCAAATATATGTACATATATATATAAAACATTCTTATTATTTTTATAAAATATTATTATCCCGTTTGTATGGGACGGATGTTAAATGAATATATTAACAACGGTTGTATGGGACGGATGTTAAATGAATTATCCCGTTTACTTACAACTTATGAGGGAAAATAACCAACAAAGATTGCGAGAAAATAACCCATTGATATTAATGTGTACAAGAGAAAGTAATTTTTAATATTATTAAGATTAGCTTAAATATAAAGTCCATACACTTGAAAGCCTCATCAAAAATTCGCATCGCTAAATATCTTGTTGGATATTGTAAAGTTTTATCAGTGAGATTGTTGGATATTTCTTACCTTGAACCCTCTCATAAACTAATGCCGTGTGAACTCTATTCTCAATTAGGTAATTATGGATCGTAGTTGGATAAATGTTGCACGAACAAGTAATGAATATGAGAATGGTGTGAAAGAATTTTTGGAGTTTGCTAGGAGACATGTTCCAAACAATAATGGGAGGTTTCTTGTCCGTGTGTCAACCGTTTGAATGATAGACGATTATGTGTTGAAGAAATCAGAGAACACGTCCTCTGTGATGGTTTCAACAGAGTTACACACGATGGATATGGCATGGTGAATTTGAAATGCCAAGTGTATCCCGAAATGAAGAGGTTGATGAGAATATGTATGATCGACTAGAAGACATGATCAATGATGTTGGCGGAGGCCTTTGAGCAAGCACATGCATACAAGACATGTGAGACCTTGTCCACGATGCGAGATAAGCCTTTGTACAACAATTGTACAAAGTTTTCACGGTTGTCTGCCGTATTGAAATTGTTCACGTTGAAGGCATCTCATGGGTGGAGTGACAAAAGTTTCACAGAGTTACTTTGTTTGTTAAAACATATGCTTAGGAGGATAATGAATTACTGATTCTAACTATAAGGCGAGAAAATCTTGTGCCCATTGGGCATGGGGTATAAGAAGATTGACGCATGTCCTAATGATTGTATTTTGTACGAAATGAGTACAAAAGTTTTCATGCCATCCCAGATGCGGGACTTCACGCTTCAAAACGACGGTGAAGGCGATGCTAGTTCGATGTTGGTAATAAAACCACCGCAAAGGTGTTATGGTATCTCCCAATAATACCAAGATTCAAACGCTTGTTTGCTAGTGCAAAGGAGGCAAAAACTTGAGATGGCATGAAGACGAGAGGATAATCGATGGGAAGCTCCGACACCCGGGTGATTCGCCTCAATGGAAGAAAATTAATCGCTTGTTTCCTTCATTTGGCAATGAGCCAAGAAACACGAGACCCGGGACTTTGTGCGATGGTATGAACCCATTCGGCAATCTTAGCGGCAAGCACAGTGCATGGCCGGTTCTATTGGCCATTTACAATCTTTCTCCTTTATTGTGTATGAAACGCAAGTACATTATGTTGTCTATGATGATTTCTCGTCCAAAGCAACCAGAAATGATATAGATGTCTACTTGCAAGTTGATTGAAGACTTGAAAATGTTGTGGGAGGAAGGTGTTGATGTATTTGATGCGTATAAAAATGAAACTTTTAAGATGCGTGCAATGGTGTTCGCACAATTAATGACTTCCCCAAAGATATGGAAACTTGTCTGGTTATAGTGTTAAGGGGCATAAAGCATGCCCTATATGTGAAGAAGGCACATGCTACCATCAGCTTGAGCACGGAAGGAAGACCGTATACCTTGGTAGTCGAAGATTTCTCAAGTCGGACCATCCTTATCGTAGATTGAAGAAAGCTTTCAACGGTGAGCAAGAGTTTAAAGCTGCTCCACAAGCATTAAGTTCACAGGAAGTGTATGAGCGAGTGAAAGATATTAATGTGACACTTGGTAAGATGCAAAGTTCGTTGAGAGAAGCTCATGGAAAAGAGATCTATCTTTTTGAGCTTCCGTCTTGAAAGAGATTGAAGTGAAACATTGTATTGATTTTATTCATGATGATAAAAAATTATGTTATAGTCTTACAGGAACACTTCTCAACATACAAGGGAAGACTAAGGATAACATGAATGCGCGAAAGGATATGGTTGATATGCGAATACGAAAGGAGTTAGCTCCAGTACCACGCGGTAAGAGAACTTATCTACCACCAGCTTGTCATACATTATCTAAAAAGGAGAAAAGAAGTTTTTGTGAGTGCTTACGTTGCATAAAAGTTCCTCAAGGTTATTCTTCGAATGTTAAGAGGTTGGTGTCAATGAAGGACCTGAAATTAGTAGGCTTAAAGTCTCATGACCATCATGTGTTGATGCAACAACTTTTACCTGTGGCTATTCGAGGTATACTCCCAAAGAAATTAAGACGTACCATAAGTAGATTGTGTTTCTTCTTCAATGTTATTTGTATGAAGGTGATTGACCCTCGGGTATTGGATGATCTTGAGAATGAAGCTGCAATTATTTTATGTCAGCTTGAAATGTATTTCCCACCTTCCTTTTTCGATATTATGGTACATTTAATCATTCATCTAGTGAGGGAGATACGATTATGTGGACCTGTGCATTTACGATGGATGTATCCATTTGAGCGATACATGAAAATACTTAAGGGGTATGTGAAAAATCATCGTAGGCCGGAAGCCTCTATTGTTGAAAGATATGTTGCAGAAGAGGCTGTTGAATTTTGTAACGAATATTTATCTGAAACGAAATCTGTTGGGATTCCTAAGTCTCGCCACGATGGTAGAGGTCTTGGAAAGGGAACACATGGGGGGAAAATGAAGAGTGTTGATCGTGAAGAGATGCTACGAGCACATCTATACATCCTAACAAACACTCCTGAAGTCCAACCTTACTTAGACGCACATAAGGCACTCATAAAAGAACAAAATCCTCGAAAATCTGAAATGTGGTTGGTGAATGAGCATAACAAGACATTCTTATCTTGGTTCAAGGATCATGTTGCAAATGATCACTCGATTCGGATATAGTTACATGGTTAGTGGTGGACCGAACTTTGATGTCATATGTTGGCGCGGATACGACATAAACGGGTATTCCTTCTACACAAAAGACAAAGATGAGAAGAGTACTATGCGTAATAGTGGAGTTACAATAGTGGCTGAATCAATGCATTTCTCTAGCGCAAAAGATAGAAACCCGTTGTGTGCAAATAGCTCTTATTTTGGAATTATTGAAGATATATGGGAGGTTGACTATATTAAATTTACTGCCTCGTTTTCAAATGTAAATGGGTTGATGGTAATAGCGGTGTGAAGGTAGATGAGTTAGGATTTACATTGCTTGATTTTAGTAAAGTGGGCTACAAAAATGAGCCATTTGTCATGGCATGCCAAGCAAAGCAAGTATTTTTGTCACCGACCCGAGTAACAAGAATTGGTCATTGTCCTTCAAAGTAAAAGGAAAATATTTGGTGATGATACGGATGAAGAAGATATCTCTGAGATCCCTTCATTTTCATCAAGGCTACAGACGTAAATGAAGAAGATGAATTTGATTGTGTTCATGCCGCAAGAAACGATCATCGGGAAGGGATATGGGAGAACACACCAATTTATTAGTTTGTTATTCAGTTTTTTTTTTGGTGTCATTTTTTTTTTGGGATTGGTAATTTACTTTTCGAAGTTTGTTCGTTTGGTTTAAGATTTCTGGAAATCAAGAAATTGAAGTATGTCTTGATTGCAAGTTGTTTGATGTGTTTTTTTAGCCAATATTGATCATTTCCACACTTGAGGCATAGTTTTGCTTATAAATTTTGTTATTTGTGGTTAAATTACCACTTATACACTTTATATGTGATGTTGAGGCATAGTCTCTCTTCATCCCGGTCCTGTGCGTTTGGCCGGGAAGAACCAGGGATTCTGTGCTCGGTCACGTTGGGCTGGGATGAAGAGAGACTACTGTTTGGTTAGGCAACAATTAGGGTTTTATTTGAGGATATTCAGATTTGCCCCCAGAAAGTTCAAGTTTTGCAATTTAATCCCTCAGAATTTTTTAATTTCTGCCATGACGTGTCCAAAATCGTGTCTGATCGGTCAAACAGCTAAAAATTCAAAGACGTATTTTCGCTTGTCGGACAGGCATATCGGTGTATCGTGTCCGTATCCATGTCCAATACTCAAAAAAAAGTGTCTCAGGCAACATAGGTGTTCTTATATCTTGAAAAAGTTTACAATTTTTCTAGTGTTTGGTCTGTCAAATGATTAATGTAGACCGAACATGGCTTTTCACTCCAATCCATCTGTTAACATTCTTCTTAACCCAAAAAAGAAATAAAGGAACTACTCTCGGTAACCATTGCCTTCACCCCAACAAGATTTATTTTATCAACATCGGTTGGTATTTACTTGAAACCATCGAATGCAATGTGTCATGTCACCATCAACCCCAAGAATATTTGTTGCATCAAACATACTAAGCTACTACTCCCATCACAAATGTAGAAACCTCCAATAATCATATTCTATATATATATATATATATATATATATATATATATAACAATACTAAATTTCTTACCGGTGAGAGATTGGAAAGCAGTGAAGATCAAAAGTATCTCTCAAGAAGCTCGATTCCAGAGCAACCAGAAATGGGGGAGAGCTGCTGAGAGATGGCGTGCATAGAGTGCCACAGGCTTGCTAGTCTCAAACTATCATTCGTATCCATTCTTCCTGCTGAACCATAATCCTATATAACACAAAAAAAACACAATCGGAGTCTTTTTCATCCGTTCTTAAAAAGCAAATTGTTGAAATTAAAATAATACATAGCAAGGTTACCTTATAGAAAATGAGGCCACCTGATTTGTTGATGATGTAGAGGCCGTAAATAGCTGCCATGTGGTACTCTGATATTATATAAAGTGTAAGACTTTATAATATTTGATATTATATGTATGGTAGTTGGTTAGTTGAACTCCTAATCGGAGGAATACTAACATTATGTTACTCTTGGACGCTTTAGTGCAGCCGAGTCACCATGATATGGTTCTTTTCAGTATTTTTGTAATATTTCACTTTTTCTTTCACTGCATTTCACTGCATGTGGCTAATTTGTACCTGTATAAGTGATGATAATGCAGGTTATTATATTAGTTTTGTATTGTGGTGCATGACGTCCTGAGTTTGGGGGCATGGCAGGTTTGGTATCAGAGTTGTAGTGATATTCATTGAATCGAGAGCTAGAATATAACTTAGTTTTATGACTCGCATAGAGTTCGCTTTGGGGTTGCGCATAGTACATCGAAAGTAGTAAGATGGAAGCTTCTTTAATAGCTTTACCTTTCCGATTATAACTTTTAAAACTTTGATGAAATTGTATCGATTTTAGTAGTGAGGTTAGGGTTATTGAGGTCAGACGCCTCTTTTTCCTCTCTTCCTCTGCTTCTTCTTCAAACGTTTCAATCGCTTTTATTTGACGCTCCTCTGCGGCTTTTAGTCTTTCTTCCCTTCTCTGGTTAAACTCGGCTACTTCTTTCCTTCTCTGGTAGTCGGCGTCCATCCTTGCAAGCCGGTCTTGTTCTTTCCGTCTCATTTGGCAATCTGTCAACATCAAAATTATGAAGGAATGATCTATAACCGAATGGCTTCAAAAGGCCATACACATTGCATCGATAAAAAATGGATCGATCGAAAGAGATGTATAGTTCAAAGCTACTAACGACAGAGCCATATGTTATGCATCCGAAAAGAACAATTACATTATATATTTGGACCAACTCTCGGAATATGAAATTTGTATTAACCAAATCTCCAAATGAAATAACATGATATGCAATTCCAACCATGGGACGAGACGCAGGTCCTTCACGGGATTAAAAAGTTGAAATTCCTTTCTTGAAATTTGGATTTAAGCATTTGTTTTTTAGACTTATAGAACATCATAAAATATGTTTTATTCAGAATATGCAGACACAAATTTTGTTTTTTTAAGGGTATTACCAACTCACATTTTATAGAATCTAATGCAGTAATGCTACCAGACTAAGCACATTTACACCTCAAATAGCACATATGTCATTCTCCTATGGATGTCTGATCCCAAATAAGTTAAGACAATAAGTTCCCTGTATCCCAAATAATGTATTTTAGGTACATATATAAAATCTAGTTGTTTTGTAATTTCTAGATCAAGTTTACACAACGTGATTCGTTTTTTGTGAAAATTTTCATTGGTGTATTTTTCTTACAAGTGAATGGAGGAATCTAGAGGTGATGATGAAAACACCACGAAAAGAATCAAGCGGAAGGGAACACGAATGAAGAAGCTTACCCTTAAAAGGGGTACCAGTCAGAAGGTAAAGATGGTTTTCGATAATCATTTGGAGCCAATCGGACCCGACAAAGAAAGCGTCGACAACTTTATTAGTTATATCTCTTTCTTAGCACGAAGCAAAATCAACATATTGATTAACGACTGGGATAGTGTGCCCGATACGAATAAGGAACAGATTTGGCAAGCGTTGCTGGTAACATATTTTTCACCAATATGTTGCCATAATATGGTCCCTCTTCATTTTTTTTGCTTATTGTAGTCACGTAGTACCTTTCTTATTGAACACCAACTTGTTTTTATCCATAATTATTGTAGGAGACATTTGACATGCCTGATCAGGATAAATTGAAGGATAAGTGGGTAAAATATGCTGGGACGCGTTGGAGGGCCTTCAAGACTAGCCTGGGCACATATATTTTTGGAGGTCTCCAGGGCATTCTTCCGTACGTGGAAGATTATAAGTTCCTTGATCCGGAAACTTGGGAGGCTTTTGTTAGATCGCGTCAGACTCCAGAGTTTTTGGTAACTTAATTTGTTGAGTTGTCGATGATTGGTGTTTTTTTTATGTTTCTCTTCCGAAAATATAAATGATATACACTTATTTCACTATATTTTATTTTTATATTTATAGGCAAAACGAAAGAAAGCTCAAGATATCCAAGCAAATAATAAGTGTCCACACAGATTATCTCGTGGAGGCTACAAGAATTTAAAGAAAAAAATAATTGATGAGAAATTTAGGGCGAGGAAAGAGGCTTCGTCGGATCTATCTATTGTTCTCTCCCCTCCATCTCCTCCCTCTCGTCATGAGACTTGGAAGAGAGCACGCATTAACCCTGAAGGAAAGTTCGTAAATGAGGATGCTCGTGTTGTTTGTGATAAGATTGTAAGTATTGATTTTACTATATTTAACTAACATAAATATTAAAAAATACTTTAAATATTGAGCACACGACTAAAAAATGCTATATTAAACATTAACCCTCCTACGAAATATTATTTAAATACTTTTCAAAAAATACTTGAACTTTCTTGTAATCCATCACGTACAATGATTGTTTTAATGTTTTCTGCATAGGACTCTTTAGAAGAGCGAAGGTTCAGGGTAGCTTCACACCTAGTGGGAGGAACGACATACTTGCAGTTGCAATAGGAAAGCCGGACACCCTGGTCGTGTAAGAGGTGTTGGGAAGGGAGTTGGCATTAAGGACTATTTCGGTCGGCTACACCAATCTAGAGGTTCAGGAATGGTGTCACGAGAGGAGTTGGATGTCATCATTGAGCAAGTGAAGCAACAAACACAACAAGAATTGCAGAAAGATTGGGAAAAGATGAAGGAACAAATGAAAGCAGAGGTAATGACGATGATAGGCTCACATGGGGAAGGTATACTTAGCTCTCCAGTGATCCGAGCACAAAAGGGAGTTGCGCTCCAGGTCCGATATCAGAAGGTACTCACAACGAAGATAACGACGAGTATGAGTTATATGCGGAGGATCCTCGAAGGCGACTAGTTGCATATGCTCGCATCCACAACTTGGTGTAACACCCCCAGGATATCCGAGGTATATTACAGCGCCGTGAATCCCTATATGGGACCCACCAGGCTGAACAGCATCATACACAACGACTCACAGGAACGATAAAATAACACCACGTCATAAAGACGCAAAACAGAACAATCCACCCGGTTCAACCGGTCAATATAACATCATCATTCAACACAACATAAACACAACAATACAACCTGGACGAACAAGAACTCTTAAGTACTCGAGTACAGTTATTAGTTCGAAAGCCATAAAAGATGAAAAGACAAAAAGACATTAAGACTTCTCCTATGCACAATCATCACGCATGGCCATCATCCGTATACTGGTCCAGCGCCCGCTCGTCCCGATGAACCTGACCTGAAATTCATAAAACGAATTTCCCCAAAACGGGTCCCCAGAGGGGTTAGCAATTACGCTAGTACAAGTAATCAAGGCAAACCAATCGCTTACACATTTCATAGTACATGCGCCAATATCATTTTCTAAAACCAAAACTAGACATGTCCTTTAGGAAATAAACAGTCAAACAATTTGCCGTGGGAACAGGGCTATACCATTGATCCCGCTCCGTGATCCCTAAGGACCCTCCCGAGCTGGCCATATTATAAAACAAACCACGCACACGCATCGCCTTGGGAACAGGGCTATACCATTGATCCCGCTCCGTGATCCCTAAGGACCCTCCCGAGCTGGCTAGCGAAACAAACTCGTGAATCTGTGGCTATACCTTTGGTTTCTCTCCGTGATCCCGTCGGACCCTCCATAGGTTAGCAATCACTCTCAATATACTTTACTATTTCACGTTAAGCATAAAGGTTTCCAAAAATACTTGCCTCTTTTAAATAGATGATAACACGAACGGAGCGGAAGAGTTGAACACGACCGCAAGGGACCGCGGAAATGAACCTAACGATTTGAATAGCACAATCACAACCACTTCTAAACGATTATGGAAATGGAATACTCCCGGAAACCCGCCTACGATTCATGTATATTCGTATACAAACAACAACGAGGGCGGACCACAACCGAACCCTCTCGATTCCGTAAAAATCACGAAATATACCATAAATCCGTAGGGAAACTAAGAATACCAACAAGAATAATCATATTCATCATGAATCCATCAACGAAACGGAAAGAATCGGACAAAACCCCAAAATCCCCAATTATCCAAAAAGGTAGGGTTTCAAGAGATATTACCTTGAGTGATTCAAGTGCTAAGATCCGTAGAACACGCGTTGGATTGGTTGTCCGGGCTTCACGATCAAAAGGAGATGAAGAAAATCAACACTCAAATGATTTGTGAAGGAAGAACTCTCCCTCAAGCTCTCTCTCGGTTGCAGGTGAAGAAAAAGGGGAAAAATAAGCTGAAATGCCGAGAAAACGAATTTATAGGGCGGACAGACTCGACCGTGTCCGACATGACACGGTCGTGGCGCGCAGTCAGCCGGAAGGGACTCGACCGTGCCCACGATCGGCACGGTCGTGTTGCACAGCTGGCCGACACGATCGGCACGATCGGCACGGTCGTGTCTTGCTTGACACGGGCGCGGCGCGGAGGGGACCTACCGATAGTGACCCGTCCGGCGCTCGGCAATGACTCGACCGTGTCCTGGAACACGGTCGGGCCTCAAGCGATCGCTTAGGCTTATCCGGACGAAATGCAGCAGGCCGTGTCGGACGACACGGTCGGGTCCTGAGGCAGTCGCTTCCGGCTTATCCGGACGAGTACGGCACGGGCCGTGTCGGACGACACGGGCGGGTCCGGCGATGTGCCGCCGAAAGTCGAAAAATGAGCGGGTGAACGAAACCGATCATAACTCTCTCGTCCGGACTCCGATTGACTCACCGTTTGAACCATTGGAAAGCTAATTCGATGCTCTATAATATTGCAAGGATTTAGAATTTTTGGAGTTACCAAAAATTAATGGTGATCTAACAAAGTCGAACTCATATGAGGAAAGTTGAAACAATGAACAATAACGAGAATACAGTTCAACAGTTGTGAACGGACATCTTGAAAGATACGAGGTCACTCGACCGAGAAATATACCAAAATGAAAATACAAGGGAATGAAAAATACCGGATATTACATTCTACCCCTCTAAAAATAAGTTTCGTCCCGAAACTTAAGAAACAAACAACTCAGGGTACCTAGCACGCATGCTATCCTCGGTTTCCCAAGTTGCCTCCTCGACACCGTGTCTCGACCACTGCACTTTGACCAAAGGGATGGTCTTATGTCTCAGTCGTTTCTCACGATGCTCCAAAATCTTCAAAGGACGCTCCTCAAAAGTAATATCTTCAGCAATATCAACCTCGCCATAATCGATGACGTGACTAGGATCCGGAACATATTTCCTCAACTGGGAAACATGAAAAATGCTATGAACATGACTCAAGGCTGGAGGTAACGCCAAACGGTACGCTAATTCACCGACTCGCTCGAGAATCTCAAAGGGTCCAATAAATCTCGGGCTGAGCTTTCCTTTCTTCCCAAAACGAAAAACTCCCTTCGTCGGCGACACCTTTAGCAAAACGTGGTCTCCCACCCCGAATTCCAAAGGTCGACGACGAACGTCGGCATATGACTTCGCCGACTGCAGCGATCAACATCCGTTCTCGAATTAACTCTATCTTCCGCCTCGTCTCTAAAACGACATCCGGCTCGGTCGACTAAATCGGACGCCTCATTCCAACAAATCGGCGATCGACATCGTCGCCCATAAAGTGCCTCGTGCGGTGCCATCCGAATTGTGGCGTGCCAACTATTGTTGTACGTGAATTCGATCAATGGCAAATGCTCCTCCCATCACTACTCCAATCGAGGGCACAAGCACGCAACATGTCCTCGAATGTCCGGATAGTGCGTTCCGCCCATCCGATCGGGATGAAAAGAGGTACTCAAACGCAACCGGTACCTAACGCCTTATGCACCGCCCGGAAGTGCGATACAAAGCGGCCGTCACGATCCGAAACAATAGACTTGAGTACCGTGAAGTCTCACGATCTGCGTAATAAACACACGAGCTAACTTCTCCGGCCCCAAGTGTCCTTGATGCCCGAAAATGTGCCGACTTGGTCGGGCGATCAACAATCACCCATACCATATTCATGCCCGACCTCGATCTCGGCAAACTCGTAACGAAATCCATCGATATATCTTCCCATTTCCATTAGGAGCAGAAGTGATCGCAATAACCCAGCCGGTCGCTGATGCTCGATTTTGACCTGCTGGCAAGTCAAACATCTCGCCACAAACTGTGCGACTTCCTCCTTCATATCATTCCACCAGAAGTTCCTCCTCAGGTCCTTGTACATCTTACTCGTACCAGGATGAACGGAATAAGGTGTAGCATGGGCCTCCCGTAAAATACTCGGCCTCAACTCTGAGTCGTTCGGCACACAAAGCCGACTCTGGAATCTCAAAACGCCATCCTCGTGAATCACAAACCCAGGAGACTTTCCTTTAAGAACGTTCTCTCGGATTTGAGTAATCATCGGATCCTCTAATTGCTTCAGTTTAATTTCATCGATCAAAGGCAGCCGAAATTTCTAAGGCACAAAGTTGCCCGGCAGATCCAGCGGCAAAACCTCAACATCTAACCCGATCAAGGCCCGCCGAAGCTCGGGCCGAGGCGTAAGTACCTCAAGCGTTCGCAAGGAAATGGGTTTCGTACTAATGGGGTCGGCCACGACATTCGCATTACCCGGATGATAAAGGATTTCGAGGTCATAATCCTTAATCAACTCTAACCACCTCCTCGCCTCATATTCAACTCTCGTGAGTAAATATGTACTTGAGACTTTTATGATCGGCAAAAATCGACATGCGAGCCGAAAAGATAGTGACGCCAAATCTTGAGTGCAAAGACCACCGCCGCTAACTCCAAATCGTGAGTAGGGTAGTTAAGCTCATACGGCCTCAAGCTGTCTCGACGCATAGGCAATGGTCTTGCCGTCGCATCAATACGCACCCAAGACCACGACCGAAGCATCGCTAAAAGCGGCGAAACCCTCGTTGCCACGTGGCAATGCCAAAACCGGAGCTGAAGTCAAACGCTTCTTGACTCCTCAAAACTCGCCTCTCATCGGTCCAGACGAACTTCTCGGATTTACGGAGCAATCAGTGTAAGTGGTCGAGCTAGTTTTGAGAAACCCTCGGCGAACCTACGGTAGTAGCCACCAAACCCAAGAAACTACGGAACTCCTTCACAGTTGATGTCGATGACCAATCCAACACAGCATCAATTTTCTGCGGATCTACACGAACCCCCTCGGCTGAAATCACGTGACCCAAAAACATCACTTCCTTCAGCCAGAACTCACATTTCGAGAACTTCGCATAGAGTTGCTCGGCCCTCAAAATGTCTAACACTATCCGCAAATGATGGGCATGCTCTTCCTCGTTCCTCGAATAAATAAGAATATCGTCAATGAAGACGACGACACACTTATCCAAATACTCGATAAAGACTTTGTTCATCAACTGCATGAACACCGCCGGCGCGTTAGTTAACCCGAAAGGCATAACTACAAACTCATAATGTCCGTATCTCGTCCGAAAAGCCGTTTTCGGCACGTCGGACTCTCTCACTCGGAGCTGATAGTACCCTGATTTTAAATCAATCTTCGAGAATACCGCAGCTCCCTGCAACTGGTCGAACAAGTCGTCAATTCTCGGCAAAGGATACTTGTTCTTGATGGTCACCTTGTTCAGTTCACGATAGTCGATACACAAACGTAGTGAACCATCCTTCTTACGCACAAACAAGACCGGTGCGCCCCAAGGCGAGGCGCTCGGTCGAACATACCCCGACTCAAGAAGTTCACTCAACTGTTTCTTCAACTCGGCCATCTCTGAAGGTGCCATGCGATACGGCGCCTTCGAAATCGGAGCCGCGCCCGGCTCTAACTCTATAGTAAACTCAACCTCACGATCCGGCGGCAATCCCGGCAACTCGTCAGGAAATACATCGGGGAACTCACTAACGACTGGAATCGATGAAAACTCGACTCCACCATTCTCCGCCTTCAAGGCATAGCACCAATAACCAGTACACCCCTTTCGCAGGAGACTCATCGCCTTCAAGGCGTTAATAACAAGCTTCTGGTTTCTCTTTCGCCCCGCGAAAGAGTGTTCAGTGCCGTCCTCGGCTAACATGGTAATGATCCTCGTGCGGTAGTTCATGATTGCACCATGCCGCTCGAGCCAATCATTCCCGAGAATTAAATCCTCGCCCTCGATACCCACAACAATAAGATTAGAGAGCCAAGCCCTCTCACAAATAATCACAGAACAGTCCCGGACTTCCCGATCACCGACAATTCTATCACCGCTAGGAAGTTTAACGATGAAAGGCTCACAAGGTGACAAGCAGTCGAGACTCAAACGGCGTACACACTCTAGAGAAATGAATGAATGCGTAGCACCCGAATCAAAAAGCACACTGACAGGATGAGAATGGATATGAACGGTACCTGTCGCCACAGTAGCTGCTGGATCATCAGCTCTCCTCATCTCATAGATACGTGGCTAAGCAGAGCCGACACTGGAAACTCCACCCCTAGCGGGCTGACCCCGACCCCTACCTCGGCCGGCACTCGGTGGAGGCGGCGGAGCAAATGAGCCCTGGTTCACACTCGGCTCCATAGGTCTTTGGGTGAGAAGAACGGCACCTTGCCGTCCTGAGCCGATC
Source organism: Orobanche coerulescens (assembly GCA_033398695.1). Classification (NCBI taxonomy): domain Eukaryota; kingdom Viridiplantae; phylum Streptophyta; class Magnoliopsida; order Lamiales; family Orobanchaceae; genus Orobanche; species Orobanche coerulescens. The sequence continues at coordinate 177,802,229 of CM065807.1, read as the reverse complement.
ACAAAGAAGCCTTGTGGCCGACCGACCACAAGTATGACAAGTTAAAGGCGGACGAGGCAGTCCGATTCTTATGACCCGAAAGGCCGCAGCTTAAAGCATGTAAGCTCACGAGCGGGGTTCCTGGCACCCCGAAAGCTCCCGGAGAAACGAGCCGAACCGCCCGTAGAAATATTCGCAGCTCGAGATTTCGGCTGGCCTCCACTCTTGGGACGAGAAAAGTTTCCGACCGACTTCTGCTTCTTGCTCTCACGAGCCAAATCACTCGCCGTCACTGACATATCATAATAAAGGGCTCGACTCGATAATCCTTCGTAGTACGCAGACGAGCCTGACATATAGTCCCGAATGGGCAGCTTCATCCTACTGTAAAAATTGAAAATTTTGTCGATCTCTGCGAAAACTTGGGTCTTAACATAACCCAACTCTTTGTTTAAATCAGCAATAGCTTGGGATACGTGAATATACCGAGGTTTAGCATCGTAGAAAGAATGCACTCGAGCACATCGACCGGCCACGGACAATATTCGGTCTCCATCAACTCTTGAAACTCAGCCCACGAAGCGGCATGGTCTTTGGGCCCAACGGCCTCCCACCGGTCCGTAGCGTCCCGGTGAGAAAATATTGAGCAATAGGGACTTTACGGTCCTCGGGACGATTGGTAGCGGTGAATACTTTGGATATCTCCTTGATCCACCCTTCCCGGCCGATCGGGTCGAAGCTCCCGAACCGGGAGGATGCATCTTGATGACATCCTGAAGCGGCCGATCCGCTCCGCCCGATTAGCATGGGCACGGTTGGGGTTACTGACCACGAGCTATAGCCGCCATCTGGTTAACCATTTGCTGCATTACGGCCGCGATACCAAGATCGGCACGCTACTGAGAAGAAGCATGGCTATGACGGTCGCCGGTACTGCCGGCTCCCGAAGACTGTGACGTGGCCGCCCCACCGGCTGCCCCACGTCCCCGGCCGCGTCCACGACCACGACCGCGACCACGACCTCTTCCAGCATCCATGCTGGAGTTAAACAAGTAGCAAAAGCCATACGAGGGTAAGTACGAGAGAAGAACAATTACAAGTCGAGAATCAAAGGTACGATACAAGGAAATAATGAACAGAGGAAGGAAAACTTACGGACACTGGTAGTACCGGAATCATGGCAGCGTGACGATGATGTGCAAGACCAAACACCACAAGACCCAATAAACCAACAAGCCTAGGTATCCATAAACCTAGAGCTCTGATACCATTTTCTGTAACACCCCCAGGATATCCGAGGTATATTACAGCGCCGTGAATCCCTATATGGGACCCACCAGGCTGAACAGCATCATACACAACGACTCACAGAAACGATAAAATAACACCACGTCATAAAGACGCAAAACAGAACAATCCACCCGGTTCAACCGGTCAATATAACATCATCATCCAACACAACATAAACACAACAATACAATCTGGACGAACAAGAACTCTTAAGTACTCGAGTACAGTTATTAGTTCGAAAGCCATAAAAGATGAAAAGACAAAAAGACATTAAGACTTCTCCTATGCACAATCATCACGCATGGCCATCATCCGTGTACTGGTCCAGCGCCCGCTCGTCCCGATGAACCTGACCTGAAATTCATAAAACGAATTTCCCCAAAACGGGTCCCCAGAGGGGTTAGCAATTACGCTAGTACAAGTAATCAAGGCAAACCAATCGCTTACACATTTCATAGTACATGCGCCAATATCATTTTCTAAAACCAAAACTAGACATGTCCTTTCCGGAAATAAACAGTCAAACAATTTGCCGTAGGAGCAGTGGCTATACCATTGATCCCGCTCCGTGATCCCTAAGGAACCTCCCGAGCTGGCCATATTATAAAACAAACCACGCACACGCATCGCCTTGGGAACATGGCTATACCATTGATCCCGCTCCGTGATCCCTAAGGACCCTCCCGAGCTGGCTAGCGAAACAAACTCGTGAATCCAGGGCTATACCATTGGATTCCCTCCGTGATCCCGTCGGACCCTCCCGAGGTGAGCAATCACACACAATATACATTACTATTTCACGTTAAGCATAAAGGTTTCCAAAAATACTTGCCTCGATTAAATAGATGATAACACGAACGGAACGGAAGAGTTGAACACGACCGCAAGGGACCGGCGGAAATGAACCTAACGATTTGAATAGCACAATCACAACCACTTCTAAACGATTATGGAAATGGAATACTCCCGGAAACCCGCCTACGATTCATGTATATTCGTATACAAACAACAACGAGGGCGGACCACAACCGAACCCTCTCGATTCCGTAAAAATCACGAAATATACCATGAATCCGTAGGGAAACTAAGAATACCAACAAGAATAATCATATTCATCATGAATCCATCAACGAAACGGAAAGAATCGGACAAAACCCCAAAATCCCCAATTATCCAAAAAGGTAGGGTTTCAAGAGATATTACCTTGAGTGATTCAAGTGCTAAGATCCGTAGAACACGCGTTGGATTGGTTGTCCGGGCTTCACGATCAAAAGGAGATGAAGAAAATCAACACTCAAATGATTTGTGAAGGAAGAACTCTCCCTCAAGCTCTCTCTCGGTTGCAGGTGAAGAAAAAGGGGAAAAATAAGCTGAAATGCCGAGAAAACGAATTTATAGGGCGAACAGACTCGACCGTGTCCGACATGACACGGTCGTGGCGCGCAGTCAGCCGGAAGGGACTCGACCGTGCCCACGATCGGCACGGTCGTGTTGCACAGCTGGCTGACACGATCGGCACGATCGGCACGGTCGTGTCTTGCTTGACACGGGCGCGGCGCGGAGGGGACCTACCGATAGTGACCCGTCCGGCGCTCGGCAATGACTCGACCGTGTCCTGCAACACGGTCGGGCCTCTGGGCAGTCGCTTCCGGCTTATCCGGACGAGTACGGCACGGGCCGTGTCGGACGACACGGTCGGGTCCTGAGGCAGTCGCTTCCGGCTTATCCGGACGAGTACGGCACGGGCCGTGTCGGACGACACGGTCGGGTCCGGTCGGCAGTGACCGGCCGAAAGCTGAAAAATGAGCGGGTGAACGAAAACGATCATAACTCTCTCGTCCGGACTCCGATTGACTCACCGTTTGAACCATTGGAAAGCTAATTCGATGCTCTATAATATTGCAAGGATTTAGAATTTTTGGAGTTACCAAAAATTAATGGTGATCTAACAAAGTCGAACTCATATGAGGAAAGTTGAAACAATGAACAATAACGAGAATACAGTTCAACAGTTGACAGAACGGACATACTGAAAGATACACGAGGGTCACTCTGACCGAGAAATATACCAAAAATGAAAATACAAGGGAAAGAAAAATACCAGATATTACACTTGGGGCCAACCATACACCACCGACAAATGAATGGGGATGAGGCTAGGGTGGTGGTGGTACGTGTTGTAGTGGGAGATGCACGAGTGCCATGCCCGACGGATGAGGTCAGTGTTGTGGCGGAAGCGCCGAACCAGTTTATTGCTTGGCCAAGGAGATTGATACAAAATGTTACAAATAAGGTAACACACACACACACACACACATGTACGTTATTAGTGTTTAATATACCTGCTTACGTGCTTTTGGACTCTAGTGCTACACATCAATCATTTAAAACCTTCAAGCATCCAATGTGAAACCAGAAAATCAAAATGAGATACTATTTGTTGTATGAGCGGGAGCGATTAACGTAGGAAAATATAGAAGAACATGAGTCAGATCACAGACAGGGCTTGCATTGTGCAATGACGGAAGTTTATCACAGGTATTCAAATTTAAGAAGTAAAAACATACTCAATAATTGATTCCACAAGCTTGTTTGCCAATATTGATGCACTAGTAAGATCCATTATAGCGGTATTTGCTCTCATTCCTGCTCTCTCTGAAAGGGCCTCGATCGAATTGAGCTCATCTTTTTTCGCTTACGTATCCATGCTTTAACTTCTTACGAAAATCACCGATAGAGCAAGAGTTGCGAGAAAACACAAATGTTTGTCTTTTCTTTCTTTGGACGCTTGCAACGGTGAAAGCGATTCCGTGTATTACGAGTGACTATCACCGATTCTCTACTCATGGGAAGCATGTCAATTATGGATTGCAACTCACGAAAATGACCGATTTCAATCATGCGGTCGACTTCATCCAAAGACAAAAAGCGACAAGGAGTGAAGGCGCAATAACAATATATGAGCCAGTATAATTAATGTTTAATGTGGAAATAAACAAAACCCAAAGAAACCAAAGCCGATTACATATGCGAAGATAAAGTTTCTTTCTTCAAGAATGGCCTTAGTTAACAAAATTTAATTGTTTTGAAGGATACGGAACAAGGTTTTTGTTCACAATAAAGAGATAAAGGATAAATTCTGGTCATACTTTGATATCCCAATAGCCATCAGGAAAAATATAATCAGCTTTAAACAACATTAATGTCGAAAATAAAATATCATATGACAAATAACATATAAAGATGCATATAAATCGCTATTATCAATAAAGATTTTGGTATGCATAAAATTGTACCCATAATCAAGTAATTGGGAAATTTTTGTAATATATACAAAATTTCTAAAATTTGGTAATATATAAAAAATATGGGGCTTTTGAAGTTTGGGGAAATGTTTTGTAATATATACAAAATTTCTAGAAATTGGGGCTGTTTTGTAATATATACAAAATCGGCCTGCTTTGAAGTTTGAAATTACATTTTGAAGTTTAGGGCTGTTTTGTAGAGCCAAATTCTGTTGAAAACAAATCATTCACTTAGTGTAGAAAATAAAGAAAAAGAATTGTCGATCCGTCACTTAAATTGTTATAACATATGCATGGTGGATAATAGAGTTCCCCGAAGTTAAATCTGGAACATTATATCAAACTTTACTTTATTAAAGTTTTCTATTTCTTGTTTCCTTTATATATGTAGGGTATTTCTTTGGCAAAACAAGTGGATCCAAAACCCTTATCCCAACCAGATACTGATGTGCTGAAACTAATGTGGTTTGCCGCGGTTGATATTAAAGAACACATTCATGTAGATATTGAGGCCGAGATAATTGGTGAGAAAAGGGAGTTATTTATTTGTCAACAGGATATCATGGAGTTGTTGCAAAATCAAAAGCTTTGCGTGTCTATCTTGCAATTCTACAATAAGTATGTTATTTATCTTTCAACATATAACGCACTCTTAAATGTAATAATGTATATATTTACTTCTTCAAATGTTTGTCCTGTAGCGAATTTTTAAATTGACAAAAAATTCAATATTATTGTAGGTATCTCCACAACATGTTGAAATTGTTGGGTAGAGACGAGAAATATGGATTGATGTGCCCACTCACCATTCAAAGCACTGGCAATAATAAGCAAGACATAGCAGCATACATTAGGACAAGAATTACAATAGAGATTTTGATTGTTTCCTTGCACCGTACTTTGCCGAGTAAGTAACACTAGTTTAAGTGAAATAGAAAAACTTGAGTTTTCTAGTGCTTCTCAAAAGATTCATTATGTTTATTTTGTTTCTGCTTTACTTTCTCCCTTGCTAAACTCTACTTTTTATTTTTATTTCCATGACTCTTAAAGTACTTGAAATATTGGTCAAGTTCGTTGTATTTGTATCGATTTAGGAACTTATCACATATCGGGAAACAAACAACTAGACAATTATGGTTAGTTTCGACAATATCATCAACAAGACTTGGCGTTTGAATAATTATGTGGATTTATTGCGGGGATCATTGGCAATTGATTGTTCTTTGCGAAGCAGAGAAAGTAAATGCACGGTTACGCTCCCTAGGGAGAAAGCCCAAGAAGGACTTGATCAACAAGATTGAGACGTATGAGTTGAATAAAAATCCCTTTATAGTCTTCTGCCTATTTTGAAATAAATTTTTTATTTATTATGTCATAGAGCGTTTGATGCATATCAAGTTATTAAGGCAAGCACACTTACAAATTAAAGAAGCCCGGATGGGTTTTTCCAAAGGTAAATTTTCAAACATGTTTACTTTCTATACTTATTTAAGTTAAGGCATTAAATGTTTATAATCATAATTGTTCATTTTACTTTTTTTTCAAGTGTCACAAGCAAATTGGAGGTTCGGCATGTGGGTACTTTGTTATGAGGTATATCCGGAGATCATCACATTAGACATCGTCGACTCATTCGAAAAGGTACCTTATTGTGTACAACCCACTGTTTTTATTTTGGTGTATTAAAACGGAATGCTAGTAAGGGTAGTGCAAAGAGTGCATAAATGAAAAAGTATATGTAATACCTTAGGACAATTCTAAGGTACCCGCGATGTACCATTCACTGCATGTGTATTTAATCATTGGATCTGTACAAAAAGAATCCACCACGAATCCAATTGTGAATATATACACACAGGTACCGTAGCCACGGGGTACCATATAGCTTCCCGATACCTTAACATGGTATTTGTAATTTTGAAAAACAATTGGGTTTTTTTATAGTAGGTTTCTGTGAGACTCAATAGACCGGTCTCTGTACCGCTCCCTGAAACTAAATGTTATAATTAAAAAAAAACTAAAAACTGAAAACCCGCTATAAATATTGAAAATATTTATGGATATTTGATCAAATGGTGGCCTCTTGTTAATTTGCGGACATTTGATATGGAAGAGCCTTATTCAAGGATGATATTGATGATGTACGAAGACGTTGGACTCAATATTTTCTGGATTTTACATCTTTATTGAAGTAGTAAGAGAGGTTCCTCTATCCTTGTTATAAGTTGTTATATGATGTTTCCTTTCTTATTATTATCAGTCTTGCGAATATTATTTTTTCTTTGTTTCTTTTCTCTCTCAGTCTCTTTCCCCCTGTCTGTCTCTTTCTCTTTCTTTGTAAGTGTAGCTCTTCTATGAAAGCTTTCCTTTTGAACTTCTGTTTAGATGAGAATTTTGGTTCACAAATGTTAGTTGCAGATGAGAATTAAGGTTGTCAATCACTGACACGAAACAAAAACACTATTGTGATAACATGCTATAAATTGGGCTAGGGACTTAGGGTTGAGGTTGTTGGGTTCGGGTTAGAACTGGGTTCAGCCCCGATAACTTGAATAATAGCCGGATCGATTCTGTGTTGACCCAAACGATTGTTGGTTTGTAAATTTGCATTGTTATGTTATTTTAGGATTAGATGGAGATGTTAGTCTTTGTAATTTCTTTGTCAGCTTCCTACCTCTACATTCTTGTAAAATGTTCACATGTTGTAATTTGACTTATAAATAGATGGGTTATTCGGGTCTAAAAGCGATTAGGTTCAGCCACGATAACTTGAATAATAGCCCCGATTAACCCAGATATCACATTTGTGGTCTGCGTGATTGGAATTCGGGTTGGAAGGTTATAATCTTCTGCGTTTATTGTTTTTCTTTTAGTTTATTTTATCCTTGAACATTTCGAGTATTTTACTGCTTTTCATGATTTGATTCGAGTGATATTGTGGAAGCTATAAAGTAAGACTCCTAGTGGCTTGTAATTGGTATTTCGCTCCAATTTGACAGTGTATTCGATTTTGCAAGAACAAAATTTTAATCTTATTAAGAACTGAGATTCTTGCCTTTTAGCGACTTAGGGTAATTTTTAAAACTTCAAGCAGGGTTTTTCCTGTATGTTGCTGATATGGAACATCTTGGGCAATGTTATGGAGAAATTTTGATTTGTTTGGTTTTCATGTCCTCGGTTGAAAATATGATTTTCTCGATAGGTACACATTTGCACCTGAATGTTGGATAGTGTAATCTGTAGTGATTTATGCGCTCTCTTTGTGGTGGACATGCATCTTCTGAAGCTAGTTGCTCAGTAATTTCTTTATCTGTGTCCATTTCCTTGTGTTCCGTAGTAGACGGATTGTACTTTCTGAAACCGTATGCATATTGGTGAGCAGTTAATCCTTAATAAGTTCTTAAGTATTTGAGTTCAAATGGGGCCTGAATTAGGTGAATGTAGCTTCGACAGAGCCTTTATTTCCATGGAAAATCCGATGTAGGCTTTGAGATGCCATATTGGTTATTGACTTGTGGTGGATCTTTGTTGCTTCGGCAATGTACTTTGCTCATGTCCAGACGCTGGCTGTCGAAGTAAAAGAATTTAAGTTTGTTATTTTTGCATAATAACGCATGCATGGTAGGTTGTTTTGTTTTCCACTAAAGAAATCTGTAATGTGGCTGTGGTTACAGAAAGTAATGTAATTCGAAGAGGCGTTGCGACTTCGCTAGGTTAAATTTCTTTTATATTATGTCTCGTCTCGTGGATAATGAAGAAGGCATCGAAAGCTGGTGAGGAACCTTCATACAAATCTTTCACCATAATGGAAGGATTTGAAGCTAAGGATTATAAATTCATAGTAATAAAGCTATAAAGCTGGTTTGGATAAAAGGACCATTTTACAGTGGATTTCAAATCCTCGGCTAATATTTTGATTGGTTGTGGTCGATTTTTAGATCCATTTTACAGTGGATTTCAAATCCTCGGCTTCATTTGTTTTCGTACTTATCATATAATTTTTATATGTTAACTTGCTTGCCATGGACTGTGCTGTCAGGTTTGAACTTCGTACAATAAAATGCGGAAGGAATCTTCAAGTTTTCATGTCCCAGACATCCCATTTTTCTCAAGTATTCAAGATCTGTGAAGCTTATGAATCCTCGCGAAAAATATTTTGTTGAACTATTTTAGACATTCGAATCTTTAACTAGTATTTACTGATTATGTTTCATTTTAATGTTAGACTTGATTACGAGAATTGTTGGTTTTATTAGAGTCCAAAGTTTATAGCAGTTAAAGCTGCTTGATGTTTGTTTTTGTCAGTTTGAGTTTAGATATTGTGTTTTGTAATGCAGTTCATTATTCAGTTTTGTCAGGTACTCAAAAAAATTGCCACTTTTGTGAACAGGGCTTTTCTAAATCTGCTATTTTTTTTAAAAAAAATATATAATTTTTCTAAATCGGTTAAAGCAAAAACCGATGTAGAATGTATATTCTTTCTAAATCGGTTAAAGCAGTACATGATTTAGAATGTCTGGCATTCTAAATCGGTTAAAGCAGTACCTGATTTAGAATGTCTGGCATTCTAAATCAGTTAAAGCAGTACCCGATTTAGAATGTCTGGCATTCTAAATCGGATTTCTAAATATCCGATTTAGAATGTGACATTCTAAATCGGTTATTTGCACTTACTAAATCGGTTAAATAACCGATGTAAAATGTATTTTCTACATCGGTTAAATAACCGATTTTAAATGTGTAGATTTTTTACATCGGCTGGATCTATAACGGTTCGAGACCCGATTTAAAAGGCCTATTTTAGCCGATTTAAAATGTGTTTTTTCTAGTAGTGGACTGAAGTGACAAAAGCTCTCGAGGCCCGTGAGCTCTCTCGAGACCTACTGGCACTAGAACTCATGCAGTATTCTGAAGGTGTCCCCACCTCCGACACAGAAAATAATTAATAACTGGAACCGTACATCGAGTACTAACATGCCCCGCTGAATTGCAATTAAAACAAATAACAGTCGAACTCGTCGCCTGAGAAGAAAATGCTTTCCCAAGATTTGTCGACTAGAAATGACCTCTTGGACGTCGGAGCTCGATGTCCCTCTGAACGAATCGGCATCCTAGTCCTCTCACCAGAAGAAACTGAAGGATCCTTCTGAGTAAGCTCCTCGATCGAAAGCTCTGCTCCAAGAGCCTTCTCGATGAATTCGCCAAGTGAACTACAATTGTGATTGAACAACTGTATTTTCAACCGAGGGTTCAACCTCTTGTTAAAATACTTGATCTTATCCGCCTTGGTACGGATACAGACGAAGTAAACTGAAGAAGTTATTGAAACTTCTCAGCAATAACAATAACACCCTCGTCCTCGACGGATTCGGGGTTTAAAACCTCCAACAACTTGGCTTCACGAAGTGGAGCCGAATAATACCTCTCTAACATGAGGGTCTTGAACCCGATCCAAACACAATCACGATCGGTGGGTCCTCGAGCACGACTCCGAAAATGATTCGTCAGCCACCAAATTATTGGTACGAGGTTTCGGGTGTCGGCCCACGCTGCAGCCTCTACCCCCTCTGTCACGTCCTCTTTCCAGACCGAAAGAATAACGTTCAATCATGACCACAACACAATTACGCCTCAACGGCCAGAATGCTAGGTAAACGCAAAACACGAGTATACATACTCAACAGATAAACGATCACATCGATCGCACCAATCATAGCCGATACAGAGCCCACACGCTCCAAAGCAAATAATCATAAATCAATCGCACCCGATCGCCACATACAAGTGTCAACAAAACAGGTTTAATCAATGACATAATGAATGTATGCACATAAAAGAGAATAGAGTCCTTACACAAGTCATACGAAGCTTCGAGGTCTTGCGATACTAGTCTTCACTGACGACGACTCGATGAAAGAATGACTCATACAGTCGTCCAACTATCACGACTCACAAAACCCGACTGTCCAGATTGTCATAACTCGACACTTCGCTACTACCGCCTTGGTAGAGCCACATAACACACAAGCCAGCGTATCTCACAACCCAAATCTCTGATACCATCTTCTGTAACACCCCCAAATCCCATTGGGTTATTACAGTGCCGTGGACCCCACACCAGGTGATCCACCAGGCTAACACGACTAAAATACAACAACCTGTCCAAAATAGGAAATCACAGACCCTACTATGACGTCCGACATACTATTCCGATATGGAATTTCAACGACAAAGATGGGCCTACATGGCCAAAATAAAATACAACAACATACACGAGCCTTGCTCGGATAATACAAAACGACAACGACTGAACAAAATGGGAGTACTCCAACTGTCTGACCAACATGAACACCAAAATATCTCGGGCTAGTATCGCTCGAATGCCTCGTCGCCCTCGTCATGCCCCTGTGTCTCAACTCCCTCCTCGCAAGTACCTAAAACATGAAAACATGTTCCGCCCCCACGGGGTCACCCATCCAGTATAATGAATATCAAGTACATGCACAACATGATATGCATCCAAAGGCAGAATAAATAGTACAACAATGGTAGTACGAGATGCTCACAAACCAAAGTAAGAATCGAGCATTCGTGGAATACTATGCCCATGGCATACGATCAATACCTGCTCAATAGGTTAGAACATAAGTGCCCAACGGCGAAACATCAATATAGAACACAACAATACATTACCCGAAGGTAAATCAGTCCAACGCTGAAATAAATAAGGATCACAATGCCCGAAGGCTCAAACGGAAATACTGATACATCACAATGGCCTGAAAGCCCTCAGCCGAAGCTGCCAAAATATCACGATGGCCTGAAAGCCCTCAGCCGAAGCTGCCAAAATATCACGATGGCCTGAAAGCCGAATCAAGTCGTAAATCATCACAATACAGATCTCAAAGAAACAAACCTGACTGTCGAACATACCCCTCGGGCGTATGAACGCTCAATCACAACACGTCGAACATATCCAATCAAACATGGTCTATGAACGATCAAAAATTGTACGGCTCAATGATGGACATCACAGTACGCCCGATCCGAAAATGTGTCCGTGCACATGTCCACCCCGTATACGGAATCCAGAAATACACGTGGGACAATGTACCTAATTAGCCTCACGAACTAACGTCTCGTGTGCACGGTCCAATGCGGAAACATCCACGCATGACCATCGCGTGCCTGGCTAAAAATCCTACACAATAACCAATCGGCACGCAGATATGATTCCGGATATGTCACGATACAACATGACAACGAAACTCAAAGGATAACACATCCAATATGGATCATACGACTCACCAAGTGAACGATGACACACGAATAATGAAAGATCGACACGACCAACGATATTCAAAACAACCATCCTGGGATCAAAATCCCTAAGGACCGATTAACACGAGCAACGATCACAACACAACAGTTTGGGAAAATCCTCAACCTTCAACGATCACAAAATTACCGAGTTCACAAGAATAATAGTGTGCTGCCTTGAATCGGTCAACACGGCAATAATAATTCAACGGATGGGAATTATCGTTGATAATCCCAATTCAATACTTCGATTACCGTAGAATGGCCAATCGATAACAATTATACAACGGATGGGAATTATCTTTTTGACAACGGGTGGAAATTATCTTTGATAATCCCAATTCAATATATCGATTACCGTTAGAGCGGACAATCGATAATAATTATACAACGGATGGGAATTATCTTTGATAATCCCAATTTAATATATCGATAACCTTCAGAACGGTTAACCGATAACAATTGTACAACGGATGTCTCGGCACCTTTAATCGGTTACCGATAACGAAGATGATAATCCAATACGTCAATGCCGTCAATCGGCCAAAACGACATCAATACAAAAATACTGATATCAATAACGACGATTCACAAAAAATATCTTGATGGAACATCAATCAATAATAACAATCGATATGTCGATCCCGCGAACCGGCTATCGACAACAATATCTCGAAGAAACATCAATTAACAATAACAATCGATATGTCGATACCGCGAACCGGCTATCGACAACAATATTACCAACAAGTACCGCAATGCCTAAATTGGCCATTTACGAACAACAATAATATTTGGCATAATTTGCCGAAGGGTATCGTATCAAACAATCCCCTGATATCAACAAATCATAAAGAGACCAAGTCTCGAAATGATACACACATTCATACACATACATGATAACATTAATCTCATTGACCAGTACAAGTATAAAACTTGCCTCAAACCGAAGGCGAGAAAGTCCTTCCACGATCAATGTCCTACCACGAATCGATCAACGCGTCCTCCGTCGATCACAAGCACTCGAACAACCTTGAATGAAATACAATTCATTCGATAACACGATATCGATCGATAACGACACAATAGATAATTCCGATTCCAACACGAACACATACTATACTCGTATATATCCGTATATATATATATATATATAAATACATATACTCACTGCACACACCCACACATTATATATATATAACAGCTTTCATATACATTATATATATATATATATACATAAAACACACAACACACACACACACAATCACGCCACTGCACCACACTACTGCACCTAACACACACAACACACACACACACACATATATATATATATATATATATATATATATATATATATAACTGAAAAACACATAAAACTAACCGGAAGAGTCGATCGGTCAGGTCCGAAAAAAAACTCCCATGCCGGAAATCGGCCGCCGGAAAAATGACCCGCCGGACTTCGTCCAACTCCAGCCCGTTTCCGTCTATGGCCGGTTTTCACCCGACTCCGCCTGCAACTCCTCGCCGGAAGTATGTCAAACCTCCGTTCCGCCGTCCGTTTCGGACAAGAACCACCTCCGGTCGCCGGAATCAACGGAACCGCATCCATGGCCGGAAACCATGAAGACGCCGGACGCCCGAGCTCCGCCTCGCCGGAAGAAAAATGTCGAATGGGCTTGACGACCGGATTTGCAGCCTTCCGGTTCGGAAATTCCGACCAGCCGCCGAGCTCCGGCCGTGAGTCGTCGCCGCCGAACTCTATCTCGCCGGAAAAAACGGAGAAGCCGGCCCGTCCTCAAGCTTCCGCCTTGCCGGAAAAATAAGACGGAGAAGGATGGAGAGAAGAGAGGGAGGACGATGGCAGCAACAAGAAAGAAAGAAGAAAGAAAAAAAAAAAAAAAAAGAAAAGAGAGAGGGAGAGCTGGCGAGAGAGATGAGAGATGTAGGTGAGGGATGATGATGATGATGATTGAGGGTGATAGTTTTATATATATATATATGTATATATATAATATAGCATGAGGGATAAAAGTGGGAGGGAGGAACGTGAGGGTGATGACAAAAGTTGTCAAAATATATATATATATATATATATATATATAAATGATACCACAAAGATACCCTCGCCCCGAAAGTTGACCACGAGGAAAGTTCCCACCACCTACCACGCATTACGTACGTAACCTCAGGGCGTAACGTACGTAATCGCAACAAATTAGCGTACGTAATGCTACACAGGTAGCGTACGCTATGGCTATAAACTTAGCCAAAATTCCAATCTCGCCAAACAACAACCAAACGACGAAACCAAACCGACGACCAGAATAAATATTTCGATCCCGAAATATTTTAATACAATATAAATTGTATCGGTCCAAACAACAACACTTGTACAATTCCAAATGAATACGTACAACCCAACAGTAACACGAAAAAAAAAAAAAAAAAAAATTACCCCCGGATATTACAACAAGACTGTATATAACTTCAGTGTAAACTTACATAATAACAAATAAACTACTAATATAATTTGAAGGTCTCGGGTTTGAGTCCTCCGCGACGCGACCTTTAAATTTATGTGATAATTTAATATCTAGTAATAATTTGATTTTAAAAAAATTAAAGAAAAAGGAAACTACTAATAATTTGTCATATGTATAGCATGATCTTATATAAATGTTATTCGACAACAAAAAATAATGATTATATCAGTTAATCAGGTCAACCTAGTCGATTTTCACGCTGGCTTTACTTCGTATTGGAAACAAGACTGTATATAACTTCAGTGTAAACTTACATAATAACAAATAAACTACTAATATAATTTGAAGTTCTCGGGTTCGAGTCCTCCGCGACGCAACCTTTAAATTTATGTGATAATTTAATATATAGTAATAATTTGCTTTAAAAAAAATTAAAGAAAAAGGAAACTACTAATAATTTGTCATATGTATAGCATGATCTTATATAAATATTATTCGACAACAAAAAATAATGATTATATCAGTTAATCGGGTCAACCTAGTCGATTTTCACGCTGGCTTTACTTCGTATTGGAAACAAGACTGTATATAACTTCAGCGTAAACTTACATAATAACAAATAAACTACTAATATAATTTGAAGGTCTCGGGTTCGAGTCCTCCGCGACGCAACCTTTAGATTTATGTGATAATTTAATATATAGTAATAATTTGCTTTAAAAAAAAATTAAAGAAAAAGGAAACTACTAATAATTTGTCATATGTATAGCATAATCTTATATAAATGTTCTTCGACAACAAAAATAATGATTATATAAGTTAATCGGGTCAACCTAGTCGATTTTCATGCTAGATTTACTTTGTATTGGAAACAAGACTGTATATAACTTCAGTGTAAACTTACATAATAACAAATAAACTACTAATATAATTTGAAGGTCTCGGGTTCGAGTCCTCCGCGACGCAACCTTTAAATTTATGTGATAATTTAATATATAGTAATAATTTGCTTTAAAAAAAATTAAAGAAAAAGGAAACTACTAATAATTTGTCATATGTATAGCATGATCTTATATAAATGTTATTCGACAATAAAAAATAATGATTATATCAGTTAATCGGGTCAACCTAGTCGATTTTCACGCTGGCTTTACTTCGTATTGGAAACAAGACTGTATATAACTTCAGTGTAAACTTACATAATAACAAATATACTACTAATATAATTTGAATGTCTCGGGTTCGAGTCCTCCACGACACAACCTTTAAATTTATGTGATAATTTAATATATAGTAATAATTTGCTTCAAAAAAAAATTAAAGAAAAAGGAAACTACTAATAATTTGTCATATGTATAGCATAATCTTATATATATGTTATTCGACAACAAAAAATAATGATTATATCAGTTAATCGGGTCAACCTAGTCGATTTTTGTAACGCCCCGATTTCGCAAACACATTTATTGTGAACTATAGAAAACACATTCAATATTATTAAATTAATGCCCGAATAATTTATCGTTTAATTCATATTATTTTCATGATCATGCAAATTCATTTGTCATTATAATTTATGTCAAGTCATGTGATTCATGTCGTGTCATTTCTCATTTTATTTCATCGTGTTTCATGTCGTCATTTCTAGGCCCGAGTCAAATTTTAAGCGATATTAATCGTTATCCATAAGATTTCACAATCCATTTTAATTAATTTTAATCTATTCATTTTGGACCGGCCTAAGCCAAACCCATTGTAATATTCAGCCCAAATATTATAAGTCCATCAAGAACAATCCATTAACACTAATCATCTTAATTAACTTTCATCCAAGCCCAAATCCCATTGACCCAAATTTCAACGGTTTCCCACGATCAAAATTAGTGGGAACTCCACTTCTCGACTGGAAGTTAACGGAAGTGGAGTGATGGACATCATGGGGAGGGAGTTATGCATCATGGGGGAGGAAGTTATTCTTTATGGGAAGAATCAATTATCGAATTCCAGTATAAAACCCACAAACAAATATCATCTTTGTTTCTACAACAAATATTCATACACCAGAAATCTCATACACCAAAACTCATTTTTTTTTACAGAAGACTCATCCTCAAATCTACGCAGAAAAATTTACACAAATAACATACCAGAAATTACATTTACAAAGAAACTATAATCCACCGGATAGAGAAATTCTTCACGTTTTGTTCATCCACCGATACAGAGAGGTAAGAACTTTTACATTCTTGGTATTTTATTTTCTTCCTTCTCAAATCCTTCCACCTCGACGCCCCTTTCCTTCCTTCTCACCGAGTGCCGGTTTCGGTTCCTTCCCTGGTTCGGGTGCATAGGTTTCAACTCTTCAACCCATCTTAAATCAAACTCGGTAATTCCAAGCCCCAAACCGCATAACCAGATCCGACTACAACCCAAAACTCGACGATTACCGAACTAGCACATCGGTGGGAAATCGGACAAAGAGAAAGCGGTTCACGCCTAACATACCTTATTCTTCATCTTCTTGTCGCCGCCGTTGAGTTTAGTCGGAGTCATAGACCGCGACCCCATTATTCCTACCACCGGGAGTCCAAAGTGAGATTTGCCGCCTACTCGAGTGCGAAGTTCATGGCGAAGGTATGGCCGCCTCTCGGTCGATGGTCACCGCGGTGTTATCCGCCGACTTTCGTTTGATGGGTGAAGGATTTGGATTTGCAGCGGGTCGTAGGGATTTTGGAGAGAATTGGCAGAGAGAGAGATGAGAAATGATTTCTCATCGTGGAGAAGAACTTTATAACCTCATAATTTCCATTTTAGCCCCAAGTTTCTAATCCCTTTCGGTCTTAGCCCCTAAGTTTTATAATTCTATCAATTGACCCCAGACTACTTATAATTCCTTCATTTCCAGCCCTCCGATAGTTAATTCTTACGGATTAACCCCAATCAGCTTTATAACTCCTTCAATTTCAGTCCTTAAATATTTAATTCCTTCAATTTTACTTCAATCAGCTTTCCAATCATTAAAATTCACCCTTATTTTTCCGAGTCATTAAATACGTAGATTTCTCTAATAATACTAATATTCAATTCAAGTTATGTCTTGTACATTATTTTAATTATAATATTATATTAATAATAAACTATCATTATTTGTAGATAATAACAAGAACTTACGGGCCTAGAATTGTCGAGTCAAGCATCTCATCACATTCAAGTTCAAGAACTGCATTTTATCCAGTGTGGGGATTTATTACGCTTTTGTTTATTTTAATTGCTTTATATATTGTCTCGTATGTGCACGTGAAATCAGTCAGAAGCACTTAAATGTGCAATCGATCGAAGCACTTAAATGTGCAACTATCGAAGCACTTAAATGTGCAATCACGAAGCACTTAAATGTGAAAATCACCAAGCACTTAATTGTGCATAAAGCCTTCTGCCAGCCGACGGCATCGAATTTATCACCATGTTGTTTATACTTGCTAATATATTTAGTAATTAACGTAGACATATTGCGTACTCTCCACACTGAGCGAGTTGGAAGCTCACCCCACTATTTACCCCTTTTCAGGTTGAGGAGCTCGGTGTGGCATGCGCTTGAGAGTGGAATGATCAAGCCTATGACTAGATATTTATTTATTTAATGTTATTTTTCTCAAACCATGTTTTATGAACGATTGTTCCATTTGTTTTATTTTAACGACAAAGTATGTTTTTATTTAATGGTAACTTGGGACTATTACTTGCGATTATTAAGTTCGTCTTTTTAAAATGTATTTCCGCTGCAAAATTTTTATTTATTCTTCTTAAAATTTGAAGAATCATATTTAGAAAAGTGGTCGCTACAATTTTCACGCTGGCTTTACTTCGTATTGGAAACAAGACTGTATATAACTTCAGTGTAAACTTACATAATAACAAATAAACTACTAATATAATTTGAAGGTCTCGGGTTCGAGTCCTCCGCGACGCAACCTTTAAATTTATGTGATAATTTAATATATAGTAATAATTTGCTTTAAAAAAAATTAAAGAAAAAGGAAACTACTAATAATTTGTCATATGTATAGCATGATCTTATATAAATGTTATTCGACAACAAAAAATAATGATTATATCAGTTAATCGGGTCAACCTCGTCGATTTTCACGCTGGCTTTACTTCGTATTGGAAACAAGACTGTATATAACTTCAGCGTAAACTTACATAATAACAAATAAACTACTAATATAATTTGAAGGTCTCGGGTTCGAGTCCTCCGCGACGCAACCTTTAGATTTATGTGACAATTTAATATATAGTAATAATTTGCTTCAAAAAAAAATTAAAGAAAAAGGAAACTACTAATAATTTGTCATATGTATAGCATAATCTTATATAAATGTTATTCGACAACAAAAAATAATGATTATATCAGTTAATCGGGTCAACCTAGTCGATTTTCACGCTGGCTTTACTTCGTATTGGAAACAAGACTGTATATAACTTCAGTGTAAACTTACATAATAACAAATAAACTACTAATATAATTTGAAGGTCTCGGGTTCGAGTCCTCCGCAACGCAACCTTTAAATTTATGTGATAATTTAATATATAGTAATAATTTGCTTTAAAAAAAATTAAAGAAAAAGGAAACTACTAATAATTTGTCATATGTATAGCATGATCTTATATAAATGTTATTCGACAACAAAAAATAATGATTATATCGATTAATCGGGTCAACCTAGTCGATTTTCACGGCTTTACTTCGTATTGGAAACAAGACGTATATAACTTCAAGTAAACTTACATAATAACAAATAAACTACTAATATAATTTGAAGGTCTCGGGTTCGAGTCCTCCGCGACGCAACCTTTAGATTTATGTGATAATTTAATATATAGTAATAATTTGCTTTAAAAAAAAAATTAAAGAAAAAGGAAACTACTAATAATTTGTCATATGTATAGCATAATCTTATATAAATGTTCTTCGACAACAAAAATAATGATTATATGAGTTAATCGGGTCAACCTAGTCGATTTTCACGCTAGATTTACTTCGTATTGGAAACAAGACTGTATATAACTTCAGTGTAAACTTACATAATAACAAATAAACTACTAATATAATTTGAATGTCTCGGGTTCGAGTCCTCCGCGACGCAACCTTTAAATTTATGTGATAATTTAATATATAGTAATAATTTGCTTTAAAAAAAATTAAAGAAAAAGGAAACTACTAATAATTTGTCATATGTATAGCATGATCTTATATAAATGTTCTTCGACAACAAAAAATAATGATTATATCAGTTAATCTGATCAACCTAGTCGATTTTCACACTGGCTTTACTTCGTATTGGAAACAAGACTGTATATAACTTCAGTGTAAACTTATATAATAACAAATAAACTACTAATATAATTTGAATGTCTCGGGTTCGAGTCCTCCGCGACGCGACCTTTAAATTTATGTGATAATTTAATATATAGTAATAATTTGCTTTAAAAAAAATTAAAGAGAAAGGAAACTACTAATAATTTGTCATATGTATAGCATGATCTTATATAAATGCTATTCGACAACAAAAAACAATGATTATATCAGTTAATCGGGTCAACCTAGTCGATTTTCACGCTGGCTTTACTTCGTATTGGAAACAAGACTGTATATAACTTCAGTGTAAACTTACATAATAACAAATAAACTACTAATATAATTTGAAGGTCTCGGGTTTGAGTCCTCCGCGACGCGACCTTTAAATTTATGTGATAATTTAATATATAGTAATAATTTGATTTTAAAAAAATTAAAGAAAAAGGAAACTACTAATAATTTGTCATATGTATAGCATGATCTTATATAAATGTTATTCGACAACAAAAAACAATGATTATATCAGTTAATCGGGTCAACCTAGTCGATTTTCACGCTGGCTTTACTTCGTATTGGAAACAAGACAGTATATAACTTCAGTGTAAACTTACATAATAACAAATAAACTACTAATATAATTTGAAGTTCTCGGGTTCGAGTCCTCCGCGACGCAACCTTTAAATTTATGTGATAATTTAATATATAGTAATAATTTGCTTTAAAAAAAATTAAAGAAAAAGGAAACTACTAATAATTTGTCATATGTATAGCATGATCTTATATAAATATTATTCGACAACAAAAAATAATGATTATATCAGTTAATCGGGTCAACCTAGTCGATTTTCACGCTGGCTTTACTTCGTATTGGAAACAAGACTGTATATAACTTCAGCGTAAACTTACATAATAACAAATAAACTACTAATATAATTTGAAGGTCTCGGGTTCGAGTCCTCCGCGACGCAACCTTTAGATTTATGTGATAATTTAATATATAGTAATAATTTGCTTCAAAAAAAAAATTAAAGAAAAAGGAAACTACTAATAATTTGTCATATGTATAGCATAATCTTATATAAATGTTATTCGACAACAAAAAATAATGATTATATCAGTTAATCGGGTCAACCTGGTCGATTTTCACGCTAGCTTTACTTCAGATTGAAACAATACGTATATAACTTAAGTGTAAACTTACATAATAACAAATAAACTACTAATATAATTTGAAGGTCTCGGGTTCGAGTCCTCCGCGACGCAACCTTTAGATTTATGTGATAATTTAATATATAGTAATAATTTGCTTTAAAAAAAAATTAAAGAAAAAGGAAACTACTAATAATTTGTCATATGTATAGCATAATCTTATATAAATGTTATTCGACAACAAAAAATAATGATTATATCAGTTAATTGGGTCAACCTAGTCGATTTTCACGCTGGCTTTACTTCGTATTGGAAACAAGACTGTATATAACTTCAGTGTAAACTTACATAATAACAAATAAACTACTAATATAATTTGAATGTCTCGGGTTCGAGTCCTCCGCGACGCAACCTTTAAATTTATGTGATAATTTAATATATAGTAATAATTTGCTTTAAAAAAAATTAAAGAAAAAGGAAACTACTAATAATTTGTCATATGTATAGCATGATCTTATATAAATGTTATTCGACAACCAAAAATAATGATTATATAAGTTAATCGAGTCAACCTAGTCGATTTTCACGCTAGCTTTACTTCGTATTGGAAATAAAACTGTATATAACTTCAGTGTAAACTTACATAATAACAAATAAACTACTAATATAATTTGAATGTCTCGGGTTCGAGTCCTCCGCGACGCAACCTTTAGATTTATGTGATAATTTAATATATAGTAATAATTTGCTTTAAAAAAAATTAAAGAAAAAGAAAACTACTAATAATTTGTCATATGTATAGCATGATCTTATATAAATGTTATTCGACAACAAAAAATAATGATTATATCAGTTAATCGGGTCAACCTTGTAATATCCGGATTTATTACGTTGTATTTCATCTGTATTCAACCCTGTATTATTCGGATTTGTGATTTTGATTATTGGAGTATGATATTTCGTGCATTGATATCATTGTATATAAGTATAGAAACATGCAAAATTGCTCAAACAACCTCGTGATAGCGCACGCTAAGAATGTATCTTAACGCGCGCTATCGGGCCATTATTAGCGCACGCTATGCAGGTATGAGTAACGTGCGCTAAGGACTCAATTATTGAGCGGGACAGCTAGCTCATGCGCCAGCGGGACATGGGTCCGGATAAGATTCCCGCTGACGCACCCGGACAAATTTTGAAGTCAACCATTATTAGCGCACGCTAAGGGATGCTTAGTAGCGTGCGCTAACTTGTCAATAATGCCGAATATTATAAATGTGACAACAACCGCTTGGGCTTTCATTTCCTTCGTCTATACTTCATCTTTGAGAGTCCAGAGAGCAATAATCTCCCTTCTAAACACTTAGAACATGTATGAGTGATCATTGAATGATTGAGTATCACTTGTGAGTGATCATTGAAGAGAAGTAACACCTTGGAGGGGCACATAACCAACCGGAGTCGGATTACACCTTGTGGTTCAGTGATTTCGGCATATTAAGGTATGTTCAACCTATCACCAGTCTTAGATTTAGATTTCCAATGGATATGATGATCATGTTAACGAGGTATTGAATTTCATTAGTGAATTATTTCAACAACATCATGTTTAGAAGATTGGGATGTCTACAATTACGATATTATTGTTGGAACCTTGAAGTTGGAATCCTAGTACCTCAAATGATGAGAGAAATATTCGGAAGTTAACAATCCGTATGATTTATGTTATCTTTGTGATCATGATTTGGAAAAGATGTTATAAGAACTTAAAGGAAGAATCATCTTAGGAAATATTCTTTCGTATAAGTCGGAATTGTTAGTTCACCTCAAGATGTAGTCTGAATATGCATAATGATAGTAGCATCTGATACATCAACCGGAGATCACCAACTTTGCATGAGAATTGTAATCAAGATGGATTATGGTGTCATGATGATTATACGTATATTTGCATCTTGAAGTTGATATCATCCTGGAGATCATTCATAAGAGTAAGAACTTCGTATTTATGGAAGTAACATGAATTATCACGAAGGATTTCATTGTTTCGTTCATGGCAAGAACAGTTTACTGCTCAGCAGTAAACTGCCATGCAGTAATAGCGCACGCTATGCTATGCAGTTTAACGTGCGCTATCGAGCACTCGTTAGCGTGCGCTACGTTTGGTATGTAACGTACGCTATACCATCAGACGAGTCAATTGGCTGGTCAGTGAAGTACTTGTAACACCCCAATTCACAAAGGGGACATTACACGCCGTAGAAACCTCGTGAGGTCTACCAGGCTAACACAAGACACATAACCACAATGACAAACCCCAAAAGATGCACTCGAAAGTAAACAGGGCCGTGGCCTCGGCCAAAACATTTCAACGGAATACATGAAACATAATGTAAATATCAATTCATTGCCCACGCAGGGGACTTAAACCAAATTCAGAGGTAGGCAGTTTAACTTCAATACTCGACAAATGCAATGACGAAAATAAAAAGAACTATACAGACTCGAGCCACTATCATCAAGCCATCCCATCCTTCGCGTGCGTGCCCCGTGCCTGCTCCTCAGCTCTTCCGGTACCTGAAATGCATAAGACGCATTTCCCCCATTTAAGGGGTTAGCATTCGAATAGCTAGTGCAAGTACACAATTACACAACATTATATACAAAATACAGTTTATACACAATCGCCCAAAACGTAAGTCATTTGCCACATATATATTCCGGAATACTACGTTGACAATCAAACCGGTTTCCAATCATCACGATATCACAAAATCACAATAGGTATCCCGTGGCCGTACCCCTTAGTATCGACCCCCAGACATCCCGTCGAACACTCCGGGTGGAATACCACTTACGCGGCCGTACCCCTTAGTATCGACCCCCAGACATCCCGTCGGACACTCCGGGTGGAAGTTCAATCACGCACGCACCCAAGTCCACTTCCGCGGCCGTACCCCTTAGTATCGACCCCCAGACATCCCGTCGGACACTCCGGGTGGAAGGAACACAACTCACGCACCCAAAAATCACCATTCATCATTCATTTCGAGAATCACAATATACATAACGAAATGTAATACATGTACTTGCCTTGATTAATACGACGCGAAGGAAACGACGAAGGAACGGTTACGGTCCGAACAATCCTCTCAAATCCGACCCTAACACAATAGTGATATAAAACCAATTTCAACACCGTGAATACGAAGAAAATCATCCTAGTTCTACCCGTTGGGACAATTCATCGGACACCACGCGTGCATAAGGAAAAGAAATCGGTCAACGGTGGATTGACGGGATTTCATCCCAATCAATAACAAGAAAACCAAGGGTTACGATTATACTATCAAAATTAATCATATTCAACAAGAATCCATCAACAAAACGGAAAGAATCGGACAAAACCCCAAAATCCCCAATTATCCAAAAAGGTAGGGTTAAAGGAATCCTTACCTCTTGAAGAATCAAGCATTCAAATCCAAAAACCACGGGTTAGATCCGAAATCCGAGCCACTCGATCGAAAAGGGATGAAGAAATCTACACAAGTAAGTGATAGATGGAGGAACTCTCCCTCTCAAGTCTCTCTCTCTCGCGCACGGTTGAAGAAGGGGGAGGAAATGAATGTTTTACGCTGAAAATAACACATTTATAGTGTAACGCAGCAGGACCTATCGGCCAGCCTATCGGCCGATAGGCCCAACCGATATACATGCAGGCTGCCGGCAGAAGATCCTATCGGCCGCCCCTATCGGCCGAAAGGCTCCTGGAGGTGATCGGCCAAAAACTGAAACGACCATAACTCTCTCGTCCGGACTCCGATTGACTCACCGTTTGAACCATTGGAAAGCTAACTCGATGCTCTATAATATTGCAAAGATTTAGAATTTTTGGAGTTACCAAAAATTAATGGTGATCTAACAAAATCGAACTCATCTGAGGAAAGTTGAAACAATAAACAATAACGAGATTATAGTTCAACGGTTGACAGGAAGGACATACTGAAAGATACACGGGGGTCACTATGACCGAGAAATATACCAAAAATGAAAATACAAGGGAAAGAAAAAAAATACCGGATATTACACTATCTCCCCCTAAAAATAAGTTTCGTCCCGAAACTTACAACACGAATAACTCGGGGTATCTCGACCTCATACTCTCCTCCGTTTCCCACGTGGCTTCCTCGGATCCATGCCTCGACCACTGCACTTTGACCAAGGGAATTGTTTTGTGCCTGAGTTGCTTCACTCGACGCTCTAAGATCTGAATCGGCCTCTCCTCGAAGGTAATGTCGGGCCCCAACTCGATTTCTCCAAAATCAATAATATGGCTAGGGTCCGATACGTACTTCCTAAGCTGGGAAACATGAAATACGTTATGCACGTGGCTCAGGGATGGCGGCAAGCCTAACCGATACGCAAGCTCTCCAACTCTATCTAAAATCTCAAACGGTCCGATATATCTCGGACTAAGTTTACCCTTCCGACCGAAGCGGTAAACTCCCCGTGTCGGCGACACCTTAAGCAAGACGTGATCTCCCACCTCAAACTCCAACGGTCGGCGACGTGTATCGGCATAAGACTTCTGCCGACTCTGGGCCGTCAGCAATCTACCACGAATCAAGGTAACCTTCTCCCTCGTCTCAACTATCATGTCGGGCTCGGTACCGATTAGCTCAGACGTATCATCCCAACACAACGGCGATCTGCACCTCCTACCATACAACGCTTCGAATGGTGCCATTTTGATCGAGGCATGCCAACTATTGTTGTACGTGAACTCGATCAATGGCAAGTGTGTCTCCCAATCATCCTTCCAATCTAAAGCACAGGCTCGCAACATATCCTCTAGCGTCTGTATCGTCCGCTCAGGGTCTGTGCATCGAGGGTGGTAGGATGTACTAAGTCTCAACTCGGTTCCCAAAGCTCTATGAATGGCCTGCCAAAAATGTGATATGAACCGGCCATCGCGATCCGAAACAATACTCTTAGGTGTCCCATGCAACCTCACGATCTCCGAAACAAACACTCGTGCAAGTCTCTCTGGCCCCCAAGTGTCCTTAATACCCAGGAAATGAGCCGATTTGGTTAGCCGATCGACAATGACCCAAATCATGTTCATCCCAGTCCGAGTCTTAGGCATACCGGTAATGAAATCCATAGAAATGTCCTCCCATTTCCACTCCGGAATAGGAAGTGGTCGCAAAAGCCCCGCGGGTCGCTGATGCTCGATCTTAACCTGCTGACAGGTCAGACACCTCGACACAAACTCGCTAACGTCCATCTTCAAATTACTCCACCAGTAGTTACTCCTCACATCCTTGTACATTTTACTCGTACCAGGATGTATGGAGTAAGGCGTGGTATGAGCTTCGCTCAAAATCTTCTGTCTCAACTCAACAACACTCGGTACGCATAGTCTGCCGCGAAATCTCAAAACTCCATCATCGTGAACTACAAATCCAGGGGCTTTCCTTCTTCACATCCTCTCTCAATGGACCAAAAAGCGGATCGTCAAAGCGCTTCGCCTTGATATCATCGGTCAAGGACGAAGCGATCTCAACGCACATAATCGACCACGAACTCTCTCGAACCCAAACCTCGATATCTGACGAATAAAATCCCGCTGGATCCTACTCTGTGGTGTAAGTACCTCCAACATCTGCAACGCCATCGGCTTTCGGCTCAACGCATCGGCCACTACGTTAGCCTTACCCGGATGGTAAAGTATCTCGAGGTCGTAATCTTTAATTAGTTCCAACCACCTACGCTGTCTCATATTCAATTCTTTCTGACTGAAGATATACTTCAAGCTCTTATGGTCCGTAAAAATCTTACATGATGACCCATAGAGGTAGTGCCTCCAGATTTTTAAGGCAAAAACGACCGCAGCTAACTCCAAATCATGCGTGGGGTAATTCACCTCATAAGGTTTCAACTGGCGGGACGCATACGCAATCACTCTGTCTCTCTGCATCAAAACACATCCTAGACCAAGGCCCGAAGCATCACTATACACTACGAAGTCCTCGTTCCCCTGAGGCAACGCTAACACGGGTGCGGTAGTCAAACGTCTCTTTAACTCATCAAAACTGTCCTGCCTGTCTGCAGTCCACTCGAACTTCTGAGTTTTCTGGAGCAACTGAGTGAGTGGTCTAGCGATTTTCGAAAATCCCTCAACGAATCTACGGTAATAGCCGGCAAGACCCAGAAAACTCCTCACCTCCTTCACATTTTTAGGCGGCTCCCAAGCCATCACTGCCTCTATCTTCTGCGGATCTACCCGAACTCCCTCTGCTGAAATCACATGCCCGAGGAACGTAACTTCCTCGAGCCAAAACTCACACTTAGAGAACTTCGCATTAAGCTGCTCAGCCCTCAAAGTGTCTAATACAATCCGAAGATGCAAGGCGTGTTCCTCCCGACTCCGTGAATAGATGAGAATATCGTCAATAAAACGACTACGAATTTGTCCAGATACTCAATAAAAACTTTGTTCATCAAGCGCATGAACAACTGTGGGGCATTAGTTAGCCGAAAGGCATAACCACAAACTCGTAATGGCCATATCTCGTCCGAAAGGCAGCTTTCGGAATATCGACGTCCCGAATCCTCAATTGGTAGTAACCCGATCGTAAATCAATCTTCGAAAAGACTGTCGCTCCCTGAAGCTGATCAAACAAATCGTCAATCCTGGGCAAAGGGTATTTATTTTTGATGGTTAGCTTGTTTAATTCTCGATAGTCGATGCATAAAGCGATCCATCCTTCTTCTTGACAAAAAGTACAGGCGCACCCCAAGGCGATGCGCTCGGTCGAATATACCCTTTATCTAACAACTCTCCCAACTGGTTCTTCAACTCTAGCATCTCCGACGGTGCCATACGATATGGTGCTCGAGAAATAGGGGCCGCATTCGGCTCAAGATCAATAGGAAACTCCACCTCTCGATGTGGTGGTAATCCCGGCAAGTCGTCCGGAAATACATCAGGATACTCGCTAACAACTGGAATCGACGATATGTCAACCCCACCATCTTCCGCCTGCAGGGCGAAACACCAGTAGCCGACGCAACCCTGGTTCAGAAGTTTCATCGCCTTCAAGGCGCTAATCACACTCCCCGATCTACCCGGCTTACAACCGACTAGAGTATGCTCGGTGCCGTCCTCGGCAACTATCGAGATGGTACGAGTCCGATAGTTCATGATAGCACCGTGACGATCTAACCAATCGTCCCCGAGGATCAAATCCTCACCCTTAAGGTCTATAACAATGAGATTCGAGGGCCAATCCCGGCTCCCGATCCTCACTGGGCAATCCCTAACCTCCCGGTCCCCAACCATACGATCTCCACTGGGTGTACCCACTACAAACGGCTCACATTCAAACAAACAGTCAAAACCAATACGACTCACACAATCCGAAGCAATAAAGGAATGGGTAGCACCCGAATCAAAAAGTCTTGGCCGGATGAGTAAGGATCGAGTGGTACTGACGCCACCTGGGCGTCCGTCTCCTCTGTACGCCTCATCGATACAACCGGGGTGAATCAACCCGAACTCGACGCCGTACGGTGATCCGGCTGACCCCGACCCCTACCACGGCCCGAACCTTGCGGAACATGAGTATCTGGAATGCTGTGCTCCCTCTGATCGGCGGTGGTAGTCGGGACTCTAGCAGCCCTGGTGGCCCTCTCACAATGGGCTGCCCGATGCCCAGATCGCCCGCAAGTAAAACAAATAAGCTGGAGGAAAAGGGCAATCCCTCATCAAATGCTCATGTTGGTTGCGGTTAAAACAAACCACCACGAAGCAGAATTTGGGTGAGCGATTACCCACGAGATCCCCGGGGTGAAAGCGGTCTCTTCCGTGTGGAAGGCGAGCGAGACCTCGAAATCGACCACCTTTACCGGCCGAGAACCCGCGGTGGTCTTACGCTTCTTAACTTCCGAAACCGACTCGATTAGGGATGACCATCTCGATCGCGAGCGCGATCGATATTCCTTCAAGGTAGCACACATGAGCGGTGCCATACTCTGCCTGATATGCGGCTTCGTGCGCGTATTGAAGTAACGGATTTTATTAGCCTCCGTCCTCACCTGATCTCTCACAAAACCCAACTGCTGATTGTAGGAAATAATGGCCTGAGAAATCGGCACATCCTGAGGCGTAGCGGTGAAAAACTCCACAGTGCGCTCCTTAGCGGCGGTGGACAATATTCGCTTCCATAGCAGCCACGAACTCCTCCCAAGTGGCCCGACGATCTCTGGGCGCAACGGCTTCCCACCACTCCGCGGCTTCTTTATCCGGAGTCTTGGGCAATATGTACCCTTCTACTTCTTGGGGCAAGCTACGGCATCAAAGGTCTGGACAAGCTGAAGAGCCAATTCTCCCAACCGAGGGAGTCGGAAGATCCGGAGCGAGGAGGGTGCATCCTAGTCACCGTCTCAAGCCATTTACTAGCTTCCTCCTCGGGTGTCGGGGTGGATTAAGCGTCCACCACGAGCTATCTGAGTAAGCCGGGCTACTAACTGCTTGAAATACGGCGGTAGCCAGCGTCGGCGTTATTACCCGACGGCACCGAGTGAGAGGTGAGTCTGCGAAGGGACCGAGAAAGTGAGCCCTCTTCATTATCGGCACCCCGACCACGGCCTCGGCCGCGCCCCTAGGCCGGGTCTACCACGACCTCTCAACATACTGAAGAAAATACGAAAAGAATAAGATCAGAAAGATTCACAATTCACAAGGTTGGTAACACAAGTCACAATTCCGAACTACGCAAGAAAACGAATTACAGAAATATAAGAGTTCAAGGAGACTTACAGCCACGGGTCGCACGAAAAGACGGTAGCGTGATGATATTAGGCTCAACGACTGACTCTAACGACATAACTGACAGACCCAAAATTCACCGACAGCCTAGGTATTCAAAACCTAAGCTCTGATACCATAAATGTAACACCCCAATTCACAAAGGGGACATTACACGCCGTAGAAACCTCGTGAGGTCTACCAGGCTAACACAAGACACATAACCACAATGACAAACCCCAAAAGATGCACTCGAAAGTAAACAGGGCCGTGGCCTCGGCCAAAACATTTCAACGGAATACATGAAACATAATGTAAATATCAATTCATTGCCCACGCAGGGGACTTAAACCAAATTCAGAAGTAGGCAGTTTAACTCCAATACTCGACAAATGCAATGACGAAAATAAAAAGAACAATACAGACTCGAGCCACTATCATCAAGCCATCCCATCCTTCGCGTGCGTGCCCCGTGCCTGCTCCTCAGCTCTTCCGGTACCTGAAATGCATAAGACGCATTTCCCCCATTTAAGGGGTTAGCATTCGAATAGCTAGTGCAAGTACACAATTACACAACATTATATACAAAATACAGTTTATACACAATCGCCCAAAACGTAAGTCATTTGCCACATATATATTCCGGAATACTACGTTGACAATCAAACCGGTTTCCAATCATCACGATATCACAAAATCACAACAGGTATCCCGTGGCCGTACCCCTTAGTATCGACCCCCAGACATCCCGTCGAACACTCCGGGTGGGATACCACTTCCGCGGCCGTACCCCTTAGTATCGACCCCCAGACATCCCGTCGGACACTCCGGGTGGAAGTTCAATCACGCACGCACCCAAGTCCACTTCCGCGGCCGTACCCCTTAGTATCGACCCCAGACATCCCGTCGGACACTCCGGGTGGAAGGAACACAACTCACGCACCCAAAAATCACCATTCATCATTCATTTCGAGAATCACAATATACATAACGAAATGTAATACATGTACTTGCCTTGATTAATACGACGCGAAGGAAACGACGAAGGAACGGTTACGGTCCGAACAATCCTCTCAAATCCGACCCTAACACAATAGTGATATAAAACCAATTTCAACACCGTGAATACGAAGAAAATCATCCTAGTTCTACCCGTTGGGACAATTCATCGGACACCACGCGTGCATAAGGAAAAGAAATCGGTCAACGGTGGATTGACGGGATTTCATCCCAATCAATAACAAGAAAACCAAGGGTTACGATTATACTATCAAAATTAATCATATTCAACAAGAATCCATCAACAAAACGGAAAGAATCGGACAAAACCCCAAAATCCCCAATTATCCAAAAAGGTAGGGTTAAAGGAATCCTTACCTCTTGAAGAATCAAGCATTCAAATCCAAAAACCACGGGTTAGATCCGAAATCCGAGCCACTCGATCGAAAAGGGATGAAGAAATCTACACAAGTAAGTGATAGATGGAGGAACTCTCCCTCTCAAGTCTCTCTCGCGCACGGTTGAAGAAGGGGGAGGAAATGAATGTTTTACGCTGAAAATAACACATTTATAGTGTAACGCAGCAGGACCTATCGGCCATCCTATCGGCCGATAGGCCCAACCGATATACATGCAGGCTGCCGGCAGAAGATCCTATCGGCCGCCCCTATCGGCCGAAAGGCTCCTGGAGGTGATCGGCCAAAAACTGAAACGACCATAACTCTCTCGTCCGGACTCCGATTGACTCACCGTTTGAACCATTGGAAAGCTAACTCGATGCTCTATAATATTGCAAAGATTTAGAATTTTTGGAGTTACCAAAAATTAATGGTGATCTAACAAAATCGAACTCATCTGAGGAAAGTTGAAACAATAAACAATAACGAGATTATAGTTCAACGGTTGACAGGAAGGACATACTGAAAGATACACGGGGGTCACTATGACCGAGAAATATACCAAAAATGAAAATACAAGGGAAAGAAAAAAAATACCGGATATTACAGTACTGACCATGCATCGTTAGCGTGCGCTAGGCTTTGTTGTTTGCGTGCGCTATCGGGCAGACTTAACGCACGCTACACAGAGTACTTAGTGTGCGCTAAGCGGTCAGCGGTGTATTTTATGAATTTTTGGCCATGAATCGAATTGTTAAACATCCATACGACGTGAGATAAATCCTATATTATTTATTTTGTTAAGGTTTGGTCTCGTTACGTGATTGATTGAGGAGGACGATCGTCGAGTGTTCATTTCCGTGGAAGTGTTGTTATTGTCTTCAAATCGAGGCAAGTACCTTAATTGTTTTACGTATTGTTGTTATACATATTGTCGTGCATGTATGTCGTTATTGTATGTCCACCTCGTGTTGGTCCGACGGGATCATCGGGGATCTATGCTAGCGTCTTACTGGATCATCGGACGGGTTTTTCCACCACGGGTTGGTCGACGGGATCATCGTGGGTTCTAGGCGATGAGCTGGATCGATGGAATTACCATGTGTATGTATTGATATCATGTTGTGATTATCGATTGTGTATGTTATGTTTGAGTTTCTCGTAAGAGAAGACTCACGTATTTTGTCGTTTACGTTATTATTATTCTTCGTGAGATATGAATAATATGCTCGTACTTGTACTAGCATCGTTGTGCTAACCCCTTCGGGGTGAACATTTTGTTTGTGTTCGGGATCCAGAGAGCGGGAAACAACCACTTTGGAACCGTATGATGACGAGGGTGCAGAGTGATGTCGACCGGGTTTATTTATCTGTTGTTTATTCGTTATTTCAATAAGTACTCGAGTACGAAGTCGTTTGTGATGATTTGAATTTGGTGATGTATTATTGAGTTCTGTTGAACAATTGTACTATTTCTGTATTTGGTCAGAACTGATGTACTGTAATTCCGTTATTTCCATTCGTCAGTACCCTTTTATACTTGTTCAATTCTTCAGCCTTGTAAATCCTTAGGTAAAGGATTTACGGCGCTGTAATATTCCCGAATATATCGGGGGTGTTACAGAATATGGTATCAGAGCTAAGATTATGGATATCTTGGCCGTTGGGTTAAAATAGGGGTCATTTATGTCTTTTGGGGTAACCGGCCGTGAATGACATCACTGCACTGCCTACGTCTTCATGCGAACAGTGGTTGTAAGTTCCTAAACTCTATCTCGTTCTTTACATATTGTATCTCTTTATACTCGAATATTAGAACGATGTTGTTTCCTGTATATTGAGTATTTATGCTTACAGTATGTTGAGAGGCGGACGTGGACGTGGTCGCGGTCGTGGACGCGGACGAAGAAATGCCGAAAGGGAGGCGTCGCCTTCTAACCAGGCCAGTCATAGCTCCGGCGAGCCGCAGCAATCTATTAATAATGAACCAGATCCTGCTGTACCAGAGATCCTTCGTCAAGTGGTGAACCAGATGACTCAGTTCGCCCAGGTCGTGGACCGAATGCAAGTGGCGGTGGGACTACAGCAGGGAGAGAGACAGCAAGGGATCCCAGATATGGGAAATCGAGGTGACCGGTGGCTGCAAGAAGTGTAACACCCCCAATCCACTCAGGGATATTACACGCCGTAGACCCTCTCCTCGAGGATCTACCAGGCTGATAACTAAAATCAAACATCTAAACATCGCCTTTAAGGCTAAAATGACTCAGTAGACCGACTTGGACTTTCAATAATAACATACAACTCATTCCCAAACACATACCCACGCAGGGGTCAAAATAAAATAAACTCCCGTACAACGGGGAAAAGATACCGCAGCGGAAAAGAAAATACAACTGGACCAATACGACATCAACGGAACCTCGTGTGATTAGTATCGTTCATCTTTCATCATCCTTCGTGCCGACCCTGTGCTATGCTCCAAAACCTGAATGCAAAATAGACATCCACCCCGAATACTGGGGTTAGCAAACTCCACTGTTTTGCTAGTGCAAGTACAAGTGCAAAAATACGAGCCATACAATACAAGTTCTAAGAACAATAATAATCAGGAATCCTCAAGGATCCAAACGTAAAGAAAAGTACTTCCCGAGGCAAGAGTTTGGGTAAACATTTCCAAAACCGAAAGATCGCAAATAAGGGAAACAATTTACAAAACAGTTTAAAATGCCATCGAGAGTTTTAATAGAAAACAATTTAGGATTATAAAATCCTTCTCTTTCCAAAAGATCAATAGGGTCACAGCCCAAATGTTTTTTTTTCGCAAATAGGAAATCACAAACAAGTTACAGGGTCAGAGCCCAACATCACGTGTCCTCAACGGACGTAAAATCAACGAAGCATAATCATGCACGCGCATCGCCTAGGACCGGGACAATACCACCGACGTCCCACCCGTGGCCTCGAAGGACCCTCTCGAGCTGGCTAGCGAAACAAATCACACACATCTCACGGTTGGATCAATCGCTTGTTGCATCCTGGCCACATGATCGCATGCCATGTGCCACCGTAGATTATCTCGAGCTCTCTCGGTTGGATCAATCAGTTGTTGCATCGTTTCCAGATGTTGACGTGCCATGTGTGACCGTAGACCTTCTACCGTATCCACACATACACACAAAGAACAGATCACATCCCCGATGTTCAAACAATTCACCCCCAGCATCAAACACTTAGCAAAACACCACGTCAAACCACAATGCACCGAAATGAAACAATATACGTCCACACGCAAATACCAAGTGCAACATCAACGCCAAACATATCCATAGAGTTCACATAATCATTCTCAAACCACACCATTCATAAAACACACGCGTTTTGAAAGCAAGCCTTTAACAAGGCTAAACCGAATCTTTTGAAAACTCATTTCAAACAATCAAACAACCACATAAAGACGATCACCAATTACCATATTCACAAAACAAGAATAGTATGGACAAGGTACTTGCCTCGAAATCGGCACGCAAGTATTCCGACGAACACGGCTCAACCGGAAAGCTTGAACGCCCGATGTTTTCGAAAGGAAAAGCGACAACGAGCGGAAGGGTTCAACTTGGTTTCTTCGCAAGAAACTCGACCCTAACAACATATAATCCATAAATCAACAATCATACGAGGAAGGATAATCGTAGAACGCCCGAAAACCCCTCTATGACATTTCTGGGACACCTTCAAGGCGTCGGTCAAGAACTCGACTCAAACAACAAATCGATACGATCCAACCATGGAATAACAAGGGAAATGATATAATACATCTAAATAATCATCAATCCATCAAAATCCTAAGTTAAATCGGATTAAACGGACGAAATCGAACAAAATACCCAAAATCCCCAAAATTAGATTTCTAGAAAATCTGACCTGATTCGCTCGATCAAAGGATGTTATAGGACGGATGATTGACGATATGAACCTCCACACTTCATGTATATGTTGTTAAACAACATGGCTACAAGATTGGAACACTCCAAGCTGCGGAGGAAGATAATAAGAAGGTGAAAAATGGCAAGAAAAACGTCTGCAGGGCCTTAAATAGGCTGACAGACTCGACCGTGTCCGACATGACACGGTCGTGGCGCCTGTCGGCGGCGGGGACTCGACCGTGTCCCGCTAGACACGGTCGCGGCGGAGGGGCCTTCCAACGATGACCGTCCGGCGACTCGGCACGACTCGGCCGTGTCCGAACACGGTCGGGCGTGTCGGCGTCTCGAGCTTATCCCGGAAGAGTTCGGCACGGGCCGTGTCGGACGACACGGTCGGGCCACGAGACGAAACTCGGCATTTTCCGGACGAGCACGTCACGGGCCGTGTCGGACGACACGGCCGAAGTTCGCCGGCGGTGATCGGCAATAACGGCGGGTGAGCTAAAGCGACCATAACTCTCTCGTCCAGGACTCCGATTGACTCACCGCTTGAACCATTGGAAAGCTAACTCGATGTTCTATAATATTGCAAAGATTTATAATTTTTGGAGTCACCAAAAATTAATGGTGATCTAACAAAGTCGAACTCATACTTAGAAAAGTCGTTTAGTAATCCCGAATTCAACAAAAGCGACACCGAAACCCGAGCTGAATACGAACCGAAGATACGGTTACGAAGTCTCACAAAGACGAATCTAAGAGCTAGTAGAACACACGATTCCGACCACCCAAGGCTCGAAATTCGACAACGGAAGGTAATTACCCCAAACTTTGGGAAATTACGAAAATGGCCCAACCGCCCGAAAGTCACCATACGACGAATAATCAAACCAAGCTCACAAAACGTATAACAACGTTAAATGAACTTACGAAAAACCCCAAACGACAATTTCAAACGAGATTCGCAAGAACCGAACTCAAGCGCGGAAAAGTCGCTAAAAGCACGGAACTCAACAAAGCGACCAAACGAACTCGGGTGACAAAAGTGCGAATTAAATATTCTCCGAATGACGAAACGGTCATGAGAGAGTCGTCAAAACAGACTCAACCAAAAAGAAATTTACCGAAAATCGAAAATTGCGGATATTACATTCTACCCTCCTTAAAAGAAGTTTCGTCCCGAAACTTAAAACAAGTAGGGGAAGAAATATTCCGCCAGAAAACTCAACGAGACACACAAGAATAGAAAACTCGCGCCCAACGGCGAAACGCTGCAAGAACGCAAAGAGACATACGGCGTGAAAACACGGTCCACACGACCAACACAATGTCGCCGTTAGGGATACAATAAAACCAACAAATGACAAGCGTCATCAAACGGATAATATAGTCAAGTCGATTATCCGAACAATCACAAAACACAACGAACGAAAATCAACACGATTGACCAACCTGACGGTTCATCAATCTAAACGCGGGTCAAACGCTGAACAAATACGGAATTCCATCGCCCAAGGGTTGGAAGATTGAAAACGAGACTAATTTCCCAAACTTAAGGGAATTAGGAAGGAGCCTGAATGCTCAACGATCAAGAAACGAGGACAAAAACCGAACAAACAAACGACCGAACCACAACGGTCGAGACAACAAAAGCGAACAATCATGTTCGAAATACGAAGGATAATAAAATTCAAACAACAACCCCAAGGTTCACATCTCGACTCGAGACAATATATGATCCGGTGAAAACAACAGATGTGCATTCATATAAGATCCACATGAAAGGGAATAGCATTAGAAAAGTCACAACGACAAACGAGTTATTCGAAATAATACCACACTCGTTCGATCAACAAAAGCAAGGAGCAGGACAAGCTCGAAATGTCAACGAACATAAACGAGTCGATGAGTCGAAAATACAAAAGTTCAAGATCCAGTCCACTTCGAATAAAAGAACTAGTAGAACCAAAGATGTTACTTCGAACAAGGTTCACAAGAATCAAACCGAATTTGGAAAGTTACAGCGATAACAGTTGACCCAAAACAAGATCACACCTCGTCCGATCGGTGGAACCGAAATACGAACAAGTTCGGTAAGTATCACGAACACGAGCGAGTCGATAGAATCGAGAAAGAGAAAATGCAGAGTCTAAAAACAACACGGGTACTACATTCGACCTCTTATAAAGAAGGTCGCCCCGCAACTCACAATAAATCAAGGTGACGACACAACAAGCAACCGACGAAACATCCTTCGAAGGCCTCTCAAAGCCGATTCGATGGTATCTGGCTGAAGCACGAACTCCGAAAGTCTCGGTAGCCAATTCACAAAATCAATTCGGTGTCCTCGAGTCCACACTTGAAATGTGTTACCGACGAGAAGGACAATATACACGTGCATGCCCGGCACATGACGGTTGAAACGTCTCGGCTCGGCATACCAAAAATACAAACGCTCGATACAATGGATCAAAACACCGCAAAACAACATACCGGAGATGCCAACTCAAAGATAACATATCAACGCATACAAAAATCACAACAACAACGGCATCATTCGACGATTACAACATCCCGAACGACGGCCAAGACACAATCACAAACATCATGAAACAATCACTCATGTTTATAACGCACAAAAATCCGGCTTTAACAACTCACACTAGTGCGACAACACGCAAATCACCACGAGGCGATAAACAAGAACACCAGTTCACACCTCTCACAGAGGGCTAGTACAACAAATGCTTGGCAATGCCTCGACGTTCATGCCACCAATTCGATCACAATTGGGGTTAACACCGTAACGAAAGTTCGTAAACCATACACGCATTTCCGGTCCGCAAACAGAATGATAGGTTTTAAAAACAAAAACCACCTTTTGAAAACAGTTTGGAAACAACAGTTGATCTTGAGTATCATTTTACAAAAAGTAGTACAAACACCATTATCGAGACTTTGAAAATCATCTTGCGTTTGAACAAAAATGAGGACACCTTTCCTTTAGTGAAAAACTTTCAAAAGTATTCGACCCTTGGGTCTAAGCAATCGCATTTGAAAATATCTAAAAAAAAATATTTTGGTCCTCAACCGAAAATTTTTGAAATGTATTGCGGCATTAGAAAACACCTTGAAAACACCGCAAGAAAATAATTCGCTTTAAAAGTACGTCTCGAATTTCAATTTTCTAAGATACTCAAGGTTTTCAAAATAATTCAATAGGTTAGAATGCCCAAAAGGTCGATGACGGTAGTACTTATCAAAACTCACAAAATCATTTGAAAACACCCAACTACCGTCAAAGCGGTCAAGGCCAACAACTCGGTTAAAGGAATCGATTTTCGAAATAAAATTCATCGGTAAGATACCGAAAGCCATTACAAAGGAACTCACGCAATGGAAAAAAAGAAATACATTCAACATGCACAATCCGGAACTACTCCTCACATGAAAGAAATATGAGAGTCAAATAGTCGCGTATCAAGAAATCAAAATCCATAAGAGGATTCCGTCACTTAGCAAATAAATCATAAAAATAGCTCGTGTCACACGAGGCACAACACGAAGAAGGGAGACTTACAGCCACAGGTCGCACGAAGATGATGATCGCCCCACGATACTAATCACGACCAACAAACTCAGACGACGCGTCGCGACACGACTCAGTCAGATAAAATCCGACGAGACAAAAACTCGATAGACACCACTGACCCGACAGCCTAGGTTTCCACAACCTAAGCTCCGATACCATTTATGTAACACCCCCAATCCACTCAGGGATATTACACGCCGTAGACCCTCTCCTCGAGGATCTACCAGGCTGATAACTAAAATCAAACATCTAAACATCGCCTTTAAGGCTAAAATGACTCAGTAGACCGACTTGGACTTTCAATAATAACATACAACTCATTCCCAAACACATACCCACGCAGGGGTCAAAATAAAATAAACTCCCGTACAACGGGGAAAAGATACCGCAATGAAAAGAAAATACAATCGACCAATACGACATCAACGGAACCTCGTGTGATTAGTATCGTTCATCTTTCATCATCCTTCGTGCCGACCACGTGCTATGCTCCAAAACCTGAATGCAAAAATAGACATCCACCCCGAATACTCGGGGTTAGCAAACTCCACCGTTTTGCTAGTGCAAGTACAAGTGCAAAAATACGAGCCATACAATACAAGTTCTAAGAACAATAATAATCAGGAATCCTCAAGGATCCAAACGTAAAGAAAAGTACTTCCCGAGGCAAGAGTTTGGGTAAACATTTCCAAAACCGAAAGATCGCAAATAAGGGAAACAATTTACAAAACAGTTTAAAATGCCATCGAGAGTTTTAATAGAAAACAATTTAGGATTATAAAATCCTTCTCTTTCCAAAAGATCAATAGGTCACACCCAAATGTTTTGTTTTCGCAAATAGGAAATCACCAACAATTTACGGTGGTCGAGCCCAACATCACGTGTCCTCAACGGACGTAAAATCAACGAAGCATAATCATGCACGCGCATCGCCTAGACCGGGACAATACCACCGACGTCCCACCCGTGGCCTCGAAGGACCCTCTCGAGTGGCTAGCGAAACAAATCACACACATCTCACGGTTGGATCAATCGCTTGTTGCATCCTCGCCACATGATCGCATGCCATGTGCCACCGTAGATTATCTCGAGCTCTCACGGTTGGATCAATCACTTGTTGCATCGACCACATGATCACGTGCCATGTGTCACCGTAGACCTTCAACCGTATCCACACATTCACACAAATAACATATCACATCAAGGATATTCAAACAATTCACCCAGAGCATCAAACACTTAGCAAAACACCACGTCAAACCACAATGCACCGAAATGAAACAATATACGTCCACACGCAAATACCAAGTGCAACATCAACGCCAAACATATCCATAGAGTTCACATAATCA
This sequence comes from Orobanche coerulescens, assembly GCA_033398695.1. NCBI lineage: Eukaryota > Viridiplantae > Streptophyta > Magnoliopsida > Lamiales > Orobanchaceae > Orobanche > Orobanche coerulescens. The sequence goes on along the minus strand of CM065807.1, from coordinate 177,762,265 downwards.
TTCTCAAACCACACCATTCATAAAACACACGCGTTTTGAAAGCAAGCCTTTAACAAGGCTAAACCGAATCTTTTGAAAACTCATTTCAAACAATCAAACAACCACATAAAGACGATCACCAATTACCATATTCACAAAACAAGAATAGTATGGACAAGGTACTTGCCTCGAAATCGGCACGCAAGTATTCCGACGAACACGGCTCAACCGGAAAGCTTGAACGCCCGATGTTTTCGAAAAGGAAAACGACAACGAACGGAAGGGTTCAACTTGGTTTCTTCGCAAGAAACTCGACCCTAACAACATATAATCCATAAATCAACAATCATACGAGGAAGGATAATCGTAGAACGCCCGAAAACCCTCTATGACATTTTACCGGACACCTTCAAGGCGTCGGTCAAGAACTCGACTCAAACAACAAATCGATACGATCCAACCATGGAATAACAAGGGAAATGATATAATACATCTAAATAATCATCAATCCATCAAAATCCTAAGTTAAATCGGATTAAACGGACGAAATCGAACAAAATACCCAAAATCCCCAAAATTAGATTTCTAGAAAATCTGACCTGATTCGCTCGATCAAAGGATGTTATAGGACGGATGATTGACGATATGAACCTCCAAACTTCATGTATATGTTGTTAAACAACATGGCTACAAGATTGGAACACTCCAAGCTGCGGAAGAAGATAATAAGAAGGTGAAAAATGGCAAGAAAAACGTCTGCAGGGCCTTAAATAGGCTGACAGACTCGACCGTGTCCGACATGACACGGTCGTGGCGCGCAATCGGCCGGCAGGGACTCGACCGTGTCCTGCTAGACACGGTCGCGGCGCGGAGGGGCCTTCCGACAGTGACCGTCCGAAAGCGACTTCACGACTCGACCGTGTCCTGGAACACGGTCGGGCGTGTCAGCGATGCCTCGAGCTTATCCGAAGAGTTCGCACGGCCGTGTCGGACGACACGGTCGGGCCCCGAGACAAACTGCATTTTCCGGACGAGCACGTCACGGGCCGTGTCGGACGACACGGCCGAGTTCGGCCGGCAGTGATCGGCCAATAACGAGCGGGTGAGCTAAAACGACCATAACTCTCTCGTCCGGACTCCGATTGACTCACCGTTTGAACCATTGGAAAGCTAACTCGATGTTCTATAATATTGCAAAGATTTATAATTTTTGGAGTCACCAAAAATTAATGGTGATCTAACAAAGTCGAACTCATACTTAGAAAAGTCGTTTAGTAATCCTGAATTCAACAAAACGACACCGAAACCCGAGCCTGAATACGAACCGAAGATACGGTTACGAAGTCTCACAAAGACGAATCTAAGAGCTAGTAGAACACACGATTCCGACCACCCGAAGGCTCGAAATTCGACAACGGAAGGTAATTACCCCAAACTTTGGGAAATTACGAAAATGGCCCAACTGCCCGAAAGTCACCATACGACAACGAATAATCAAACCGAAGCTCACAAAACGTATAACAACGTTAAATGAACTTACGAAAAACCCCAAACGACAATTTCAAACGAGATTCGCAAGAACCGAACTCAAGCGCGGAAAAGTCGCTAAAAAGCACGGAACTCAACAAAGCAGCACCGAAACGAACTCGGGTGACAAAAGTGCAGAATTAAATATTCTCCGAATGACGCAACGGTCATGAGAGAGTCGTCAAAACAGACTCCGACCAAAAAAAGAAATTTACCGAAAATCGAAAATTGCGGATATTACATTCTACCCTCCTTAAAAGAAGTTTCGTCCCGAAACTTAAAACAAGTAGGGGGAAGAAATATTCCGCCAGGAAAACTCAACGAGACACACAAGAATAGAAAACTCGCGCCCAACGGCGAAACGCTGCAAGAACGCAAAGAGACATACGGCGTGAAAACACGGTCCACGACGACCAACACAATGTCGCCGTTAGGGATACAATAAAACCAACAAATGACAAGCGTCATCAAACGGATAATATAGTCAAGTCGATTATCCGAACAATCAGAAAACACAACGAACGAAAATCAACACGATTGACCAACCTGACGGTTCATCAATCTAAACGCGGGTCAAACGCTGAACAAATACGGAATTCCATCGCCCAAGGGTTGGAAGATTGAAAACGAGACTAATTTCCCAAACTTAAGGGAATTAGGAAGGAGCCTGAATGCTCAACGATCAAGAAACGAGGACAAAAACCGAACAAACAAACGACCGAACCACAACGGTCGAGACAACAAAAGCGAACAATCATGTTCGAAATACGAAGGATAATAAAATTCAAACAACAACCCCAAGGTTCACATCTCGACTCGAGACAATATATGATCCGGTGAAAACAACAGGATGTGCATTCATATAAGATCCACATGAAAGGGAATAGCATTAGAAAAGTCACAACGACAAACGAGTTATTCCGAAATAATACCACACTCGTTCGATCAACAAAAGCAAGGAGCAGGACAAGCTCAGAAATGTCAACGAACATAAACGAGTCGACAGAGTCGAAAATACAAAAGTTCAAGATCCAGTCCACTTCGAATAAAAGAACTAGTAGAACCAAAAGATGTTACTTCCGAACAAGGTTCACAAGAATCGAACCGAATTTGGAAAGTTACAGCGATAACCAGATTGACCCAAAACAAGATCACACCTCGTCCGATCAGTGGAACCGAAATACTTAACTAGTTCTTTAAGTATCATCGAAATCGAACGTGTCTATAGAATCGAGAAAGTGAAAATGCAGGAGTCTAAAAACAACACGGGTACTACATTCGACCTCTTATAAAAGAAGGTCGCCCGCAACTCACAACAAATAAATCAAGGTGACGACACAACAAGCAACCGACGAAACATCCTTCGAAGGCCTCTCAAAGCCGATTCCGATGGATCTGAAGCGCGAACTCCGAAAGTCTCGGTAGCCAATTCACAAAATCAATTCGGTGTCCCTCGAGTCCACACTTGAAATGTGTTACCGACGAGAAGGACAATATACACGTGCATGCCCCGGCACATGACGGTTGAAACGTCTCGGCTCGGCATACCAAAAATACAAACGCTCGATACAATGGATCAAAACACCGCAAAACAACATACCGGAGATGCCAACTCAGCATAACATATCAACGCATACAAAAATCACAACAACAACGGCATCATTCGACGATTACAACATCCCGAACGACCAAGACACAATCACAAACATCATGAAACAATCACTCATGTTTATAACGCACAAAAATCCAGGCTTTAACAACTCACACTAGTGCGACAACACGCAAATCACCACGAGGCGATAAACAGTAAACACCAGTTCACACCTCTCACAGAGGGCTAGTACAACAAATGCTTGGCAACGCCTCGACGTTCATGCCACCAATTCGATCACAATTCGGGGTTAACACCGTAACGAAAGTTCGTAAACCATACACGCATTTCCGGTCCGCAAACAGGAATGATAGGTTTTAAAAACAAAAACCACCTTTTGAAAACAGTTTGGAAACAACAGTTGATCTTGAGTATCATTTTACAAAAAGTAGTACAAACACCATTATCGAGACTTTGAAAATCATCTTGCGTTTGAACAAAAATGAGGACACCTTTCCTTTAGTGAAAAACTTTCAAAAGTATTCGACCCTTGGGTCTAAGCAACTGCATTTGAAAATATCTAAAAAAAAATATTTTTGGTCCTCAACCGGAAAATTTTTGAAATGTATTGCGGCATTAGAAAACACCTTGAAAACACCGCAAGAAAATAATTCGCTTTAAAAGTACGTCTCGAATTTCAATTTTCTAAGATACTCAAGGTTTTCAAAAATAATTCAATAGGTTAGAATGCCCAAAAAGGTCGATGACGGTAGTACTTATCAAAACTCACAAAATCATTTGAAAACACCCAACTACCGTCAAAACGGTCAAGGCCAACAACTCGGTTAAAGGAATCGATTTTCGAAATAAAATTCAGTCGGTAAGATACCGAAAGCCATTACAAAGGAACTCACGCAATGGAAAAAAAAGAAATACACCAACATGCACAATCCAGCAACTACTCCTCACATGAAAGAAATATGAGAGTCAAATAGTCGCGTATCAAGAAATCAAAATCCATAAGAGGATTCCGTCACTTAGCAAATAAATCATAAAAATAGCTCGTGTCACACGAGGCACAACACGAAGAAGGGAGACTTACGCCACAGTGTCGCACGAAGATGATGATCGCCCCACGATACTAATCACGACCAACAAACTCGGCACGACGCGTCATGACACGACTACCGATAAAATCCGACGAGACAAAAACTCGATAGACACCATCGACCCGACACCTAGGTTTCCACAACCTAAGCTCCGATACCATTTATGTAACACCCCAATCCACTCGGGGATATTACACGCCGTAGACCCTCTCCTCGAGGATCTACCAGCCGATAACTAAAATCAAACATCTAAACATCGCCTTTAAGGCTAAAATGACTCAAGAGACCGACTTGGACTTTCAATAATAACATACAACTCATTCCCAAACACATACCCACGCAGGGGTCAAAATAAAATAAACTCCCGTACAACGGGAAAAGATACCGCAATGAAAAGAAAATACAATCGACCAATACGACATCAACGGAACCTCGTGTGATTAGTATCATTCATCTTTCATCATCCTTCGTGCCGACCCTGTGCTATGCTCCAAAACCCGAATGCAAAAATAGACATCCACCCCGAATACTCGGGTTAGCAAACTCCACCGTTTTGCTAGTGCAAGTACAAGTGCAAAAATACGAGCCATACAATATAAGTTCTAAGAACAATAATAATCAGGAATCCTCAAGGATCCAAACGTAAAGAAAAGTACTTCCCGAGGCAAGAGTTTGGGTAAACATTTCCAAAACCGAAAGATCGCAAATAAGGGAAACAATTTACAAAACAGTTTAAAATGCCATCGAGAGTTTTAATAGAAAACAATTTAGGATTATAAAATCCTTCTCTTTCCAAAAGATCAATAGGTCACACCCAAATGTTTTGTTTTCGCAAATAGTAAATCACCAACATTTTACTGGGTCAGAGCCCAACATCACGTGTCCTCAACGGACGTAAAATCAACGAAGAATAATCATGCACGCGCATCGCCTAGGACCGGGACAATACCACCGACGTCCCACCCTTGGCCTCGAAGGACCCTCTCGAGCCGCTAGCGAAACAAATCACACACATCTCACGGTTGGATCAATCGCTTGTTGCATCCTCGCCACATGATCGCATGCCATGTGCCACCGTAGATTATCTCGAGCTCTCACGGTTGGATCAATCACTTGTTGCATCCGACCACATGATCACGTGCCATGTGTCACCGTAGACCTTCAACCGTATCCACACATTCACACAAATAACATATCACATCAAGGATATTCAAACAATTCACCCAGAGCATCAAACACTTAGCAAAACACCACGTCAAACCACAATGCACCGAAATGAAACAATATACGTCCACACGCAAATACCAAGTGCAACATCAACGCCAAACATATCCATAGAGTTCACATAATCATTCTCAAACCACACCATTCATAAAACACACGTTTTGAAAGCAAGCCTTTAACAAGGCTAAACCGAATCTTTTGAAAACTCATTTCAAACTATAAAACAACCACATAAAGACGATCACCACTTACCATATTCACAAAACAAGAATAGTATGGTCATTGTACTTGCCTCAAATCGCACGCAAGTATTCCGACGAACACGGCTCAACCGGAAAGCTTCAAACGCCCGATGTTTTCGAAAAGGAAAACGACAACGAACGGAAGGGTTCAACTTGGTTTCTTCGCAAGAAACTCGACCCTAACAACATATAATCCATAAATCAACAATCATACGAGGAAGGATAATCGTAGAACGCCCGAAAACCCCTCTATGACATTTTACCGGACACCTTCAAGGCGTCGGTCAAGAACTCGACTCAAACAACAAATCGATACGATCCAACCATGGAATAACAAGGGAAATGATATAATACATCTAAATAATCATCAATCCATCAAAATCCTAAGTTAAATCGGATTAAACGGACGAAATCGAACAAAATACCCAAAATCCCCAAAATTAGATTTCTAGAAAATCTGACCTGATTCGCTCGATCAAAGGATGTTATAGGACGGATGATTGACGATATGAACCTCCAAACTTCATGTATATGTTGTTAAACAACATGGCTACAAGATTGGAACACTCCAAGCTGCGGAAGAAGATAATAAGAAGGTGAAAAATGGCAAGAAAAACGTCTGCAGGGCCTTAAATAGGCTGACAGACTCGACCGTGTCCGACATGACACGGTCGTGGCGCGCAATCGGCCGGCAGGGACTCGACCGTGTCCTGCTAGACACGGTCGCGGCGCGGAGGGGCCTTCCGACAGTGACCGTCCGAAAGCGACTAAGACGACTCGACCGTGTCCTCGAACACGGTTGGGCGTGTCAGCGATCGTCTCGAGCTTATCCTAAGAGTTCGCACGGGCCGTGTCGTACGACTCGGTCGGGCCCTGAGACAGAAACTTCGCATTTTCCGGACGAGCACGGCACGGCCGTGTCGGACGACACGGCCGAAGTTCGCCGGCGTGATCGCCAATAACGAGCGGGTGAGCTAAAACGACCATAACTCTCTCGTCCGACCATTGACTCACCGTTTGAACCATTGGAAAGCTAACTCGATGTTCTATAATATTGCAAAGATTTATAATTTTGGAGTCACCAAAAATTAATGGTGATCTAACAAAGTCGAACTCATACTTAGAAAAGTCGTTTAGTAATCCTGAATTCAACAAAACGACACCGAAACCCGAGCCTGAATACGAACCGAAGATACGGTTACGAAGTACTCACAAATACGAATCTAAGAGCTAGTAGAACACACGATTCCGACCACCCGAAGGCTCGAAATTCGACAACGGAAGGTAATTACCCCAAACTTTGGGAAATTACGAAAATGGCCCAACTGCCCGAAAGTCACCATACGACAACGAATAATCAAACCGAAGCTCACAAAACGTATAACAACGTTAAATGAACTTACGAAAAACCCCAAACGACAATTTCAAACGAGATTCGCAAGAACCGAACTCAAGCGCGGAAAAGTCGCTAAAAAGCACGGAACTCAACAAAGCAGCACCGAAACGAACTCGGGTGACAAAAGTGCAGAATTAAATATTCTCCGAATGACGAAACGGTCATGAGAGAGTCGTAAAAACAGACTCCGACCAAAAAAAGAAATTTACCGAAAATCGAAAATTGCGGATATTACAAGAAGTGGCGAAGATGCAACCACCCAAATTCGACGGTATTTCTGAGACTCCCACCTGGGATCATTGGTTAAAGGAGCTGGAGAAAATCTTTGCCGGAATCAACTGCCCAGACGACCGGAGAGCCTCTATCGCTCAATATTTTCTGATAGGGGAAGCGTCCGAATGGTGGGAAGCCATACGGCCTGTAGACCATGATGCCGATTGGACAGAGTTTAGATTGATGATGGAAGCTCAGTATTGCCCTCGTCCTGTGAGGGAAGCCAAAGTTCGGGAGTTTTTCTCCGCTCAGCCTTCTGATGTGCCAGTATCCCAAGCGATCAAGACGTTTAACCAGCAGCTGGCATTTGTTCGACATCTGGTCAGAACAGATGCAGAAATGATGATCCATTTCGATATGAGGATGAAACCAGAAGTTCAGAGGTACATGTCCGGATTCGAATGTACCACACTCCGCCAATACCAGGATAAGGCGTTGGTGTAATACCCGGTTGTAATTCAGTCATTATCATTCAGTAATTTCATTTGGTGATTGTCACTCAGTGGATTTTCACTCATTTATAACCATTCATCAATCATGTTCATTCACCCGTGTTCACCGTTCGGAGAAACTTCGAGTTGTGTATCGTTATTGTTCATTATTTCAACTTTCCTCATATGAGTTCGACTTTGTTAGATCACCATTAATTTTTGGTAACTCCAAAAATTCTAAATCTTTGCAATATTATAGAGCATCGAGTTAGCTTTCCAATGGTTCAAACGGTGAGTCAATCGGAGTCCGGACGAGAGAGTTATGGTCGTTTTAGCTCAACCGCTCATTTTTCAAGATTGGCGATCACCGCCGAACGAACTCGGCCGTGTCGTCCGACACGGCCCGTGCCGTACTCGTCCGGAAAGTGCCGAAGTCTCGCCTCAGACCCGACCGTGTCGTGCAGCACGGCCGAGTCGAACTCTTCCGGATAAGCTGACCGATCGCCGGCAACGCCCGACCGTATCCCGTGAGACGGCCGAGTCATGCCGAAGTCGCCGGACGGTTACTGGAAGGCCCTTCGCGCCGCGACCGTGTCAAGGTGACACGGTCGAGTCCTCGCGGCTAGCCGTCGCCGGTATGCGACACGACCGTGCCGATCGGCACGGGCCGTGTCCGGCAGGTAGTCAACCCCTATAAATTGGTTTTGAGCATTTCAGCTCATTTTTTTTCATCTTTTCCACCTTCTTACGAGAGAGATAAGCTTGAGGGAGGGTTTTTACTTCACAAATCATTTGGGTGTTTGATTTTCTTCATCTCCTTTCGATCGTGAAGCCCGGATAATCAATCCAACGCGTGTTCTTCGGATTAAAGTACTTGAATCTTCAAGAGGTAATTCCTTCAACACTTTGGACTTCGATTTTGTGTTGAGTTACGATGTTTTGGACGTTATAATCATGATATATGAAGGGATATGTATATGATTATGAGTTTGTATAAGGATTCATTGGATTATTGAGGAATGATTCAAGAACACCTTGAAAATCGAGTTGGAATTGGGGATTTTCGATTAATTGTCGTTATAATCACGTTTTCGGATATTCATTTCGGATTATTGATCATTTGGAAGATGTTTTGTTAGTTTGAAACACTTCTTGGGGGATTTGATATTGGTATATTGAAGTTTGATTGTAAACAATCGGAGTTTGGATGCAACGTGTTTGTTTTAATGCCTCAATGGACTTAGTTTTATCGTATCGACGTTTTGAGTTCGTTATATTCGTGTTTGATTCGTATATTGAACGAGTTGTTGGATATTGTATAATTCAAGGTTGTTCGAGCGACCGATATCTCAATTAGGACGTTGTTCGTGGAAGGATAATTGTCACCGGTATTGTGTAAGTTAATTCTTACTCGGTTAAAAGGATATTCATCCCTTTTGTTGTTGTTCATTCATAATCATAACTCATTCATCATTATATTAACCGTATTAAAACTTGTTATTGTCAATTAATCACTTCAGTCATAAGGAACGACGGTTCCAATCTTTTCGTTGAACTATCATTCATGTCATTATTACTCTCATCTCGGTGAGTCATTCTTGACTTTGTCAGATTATTATTTATTCATTGATATTCATTACGGTCATTCTCGTTCATATGACCTTCTGGGTTCATATTGCGTGGCCGGGTGTGGCTGTGTGGAATTTTTAGTCGGGCACACGATGGTTATGTATTGGGTTCACCGATACATTAGACCGCACACGGAAAGCGTTACACCGTGAGACTAATTAGGTACACGGACGGGTGTTGTACACTTGCACGAACATTACGGGCGTACTATGATACTCCTCTTCGGCGTAATTCATAACTAAGAATATTTCATAACTTGATTAATCATGATTGTGTATTTTCAACCCTTGAGGATTGTTGTTCTTTGTAATCGACCCGTTTGGGGATTTTGTTTTTCAGGTCATGGCAAGGCAAACGCATGGGAATAGCATGTTGATGTCGAGGAGTCCTAGTGATACTAGTAGGGGGCCCCGATCTTTCAGTTATTCATGTTATTGTCCTTTATTTTCCGCTGCAGACTTTCATTTGAATACTCCGTTTCATTCAGTGTTGTGTATTTTATCTTCATATAAAATACACTAGTATTCGGTATTGTTCTGGTGTGTTGTAACTAAACTCCTCATCGGAGTAATTATTATTGTAATGTAGTTCGGTACTACATTTATCTTGTGTAATTCATTCATTTTCATTTGCCTGATGGGTCCCAGTTGGGGATCTACGGCACTGTAATATCCGCCTAGTTTGGGGTGTTACAGAGTTGGTATCGGAGAGTGGTTTTGAATACTACCCTCCAAGTCATGTCTCATTTGAAATCATCGTCATCGGACTAGTATCATTGGACTTTCGCGTCACATGTGACCTGTGCAGATGCCGAGCCAATCAGACCGAAAGAACTGTAAGACTTCTAACGCCATGGTATAGTTTCTGGCAATAGTCATTCATTCATCATTCATCATTTAACAATCCTCAAACATCATCATTCATTATGATCGGGACGATCATATTAACTCATCAATCACTTAATTCATTTCATTACTCAGTTAATAATCAGGACGATCATGTTAACTCATTAATTACTCAATTCATTTCATTACTCAGTTGTCAATCTGGAAGATCATATTATCAATCTTGTTAAGTTATTCAAGATAATCATTTCAATAATTTCATCAGATAATCATGTAACTTCAGTAAATCATTCATATAATCACTAAGTTAGAGCATGTATACTCATTTTGATCATCTCATGACATAATCATAACGTGCCAATCATGCGGGAAATATAATCATTATGCGACCTTCCTACTTCAGTATGGAGAGAGCTGTCAGGGGATGCACGGGGAGAGGCCGCGGTGCGGACCGAAACCCGAGAAATAATCACTCGCTGCCGGGAAATCGTGCCCAGGACTCGGCTCGATCAGAAGATGTTCGGGTTGATCCACTCACTTTTATGCAGGCCATGATGACCCATGTACAGTTGCTCAATCATCATTGCGCCACTCTGACCGGATTAATCGAGAGAACTCTCCCGTATGAGATGGCTGCTAAGGAAATTGCTGAGCAGCAACCTGCATATGTCAACAGGAAATCAACGAAGCGTAATCTATCCGAAGGCGGTCAGTCAACCTGCAAGAAGCCTCGTGTGAGTCCTATCGTTTCTGAGCGACCTCCTACGGCGCATAATCGTGCGGGATCTCATTCCCGAGCGCGCCGGCCATCACTGTTTCAATTGTGGAACGCCGGGTCATTTCAGCACCGAGTGTCCAAACCGTCTATCACGTGCTATAATTGTGGGAATTTCGGGCATAATGCCCGTTTTGCCGAAGGACTCCAAGTCGGCTCGCGCATCTCAGTTCAAGCAATCGGCCTTTCGTAATCGATCGCTTTGTCAACGTCGTTTAAGACACTGGTAGCAAATAGAGTTGGAGCTCGTATTTATCAGACGGGAGCGTCCGGTTCGGGGGCCGGAAAGTCCCAGATTTATATGATGAGGAGGATCGACGATCCGGTGGCCCGAATGATTTCAGGTATACTCGTAATTTTATTTCAACTTGTGTGTGCCTTTTGATTCTGGTACACCGCATTCATTCATTATCGGAATCATACCTAAGTAAGCTTAGTAACCGCGATTGATTGGTGGACCTAATCGTGGTGAATTTATCTTAGGACGATGTAATTTTCGGTATTAGTTGGTTTGATCGTCTTGATACTATCCTCAGTGTTTGTTAGCATTTGGTCGCTATCTTTCCGTCGTTGGTTGTCGAATGTGTGCTTCAGGGAAGTAATCCCCGTTGTTCCAGTAGAAATTTTATTATGGCGGAAGCAGAGAAATTCCGCAATCGAACTATTCAATCATTCATTATATCATTTTCATCGATTGGCCTTTCTAAGGCAATCGAGTTATTCAATCATTCCTTATATCATTTTCATCGATTGGCCTTTCTAAGGCAATCGAGTTATTCAATCATTCATTATATCATTTTCATCGATTGACCTTTCTAAGGCAATCGAGTTATTCAATCATTCCTTGTATAATTTCCATCGATTGGCCTTTCTAAGGCACTCGAGTTATTCAATCATTCATTGTATCATTTTCATCGGTTGGCCTTTCTAGGGCAATCGAGTTATTCAAACATTCATTGTATCATCTTCATCGATTGGCCTTTCTAAAGCAATCGAGTTGTTCAATCATTATTAGTATCTCTTTTTATCGATTGACCATTCTAGGGCAATCGAAATGTTCAATCATTCATGGTATCATTGTCATCGATTGACGATGTATTTCCAGACGAGTTATCTAGTTGCCTTCACATAGAGTAGGGGAATTCAGGAGTGAGTTGGGCAGTCGTCCCCTTTATCGAAGGCACCGTATCGGATGACCCCGACCAGAATGCAGGAGTTGAAGATTCAACTTGAAGAATAGTTCGAGAAAGGTTATCTCCGACCGATTGCGTCCCCGTGAGGAGCACCAGTGTGATTTGTCAAGGAGAAGGATGGCTCGTCTCGTGTGTGTATTAATTACCAGGAGTTGAACAGGGTGATGATCAAGAGTAGTATCCTTTACCCCGTATTGATGATCTTTTAGGTCAACTTCAGGGAGCTTCAGTATTTTCCAAGATCGACTTAAGATCTGGATATCACCAGTTGCGGATTCGAGAGTCGGATATCGCGAGGACGGCGTTTCGAACACGCTATGGTCATTATGAGTTAGTAATTATGCCGTTCGGGCTAACTAATGCACCTACGGTATTCATGGAGTTAATGAATTGGGTTTTCATCGACTTTTTAGATCAGTTTGTTGTTGTCTTCATCGATGACATTTTGATTTATTCTCATAGCCAAGAGGAACACGAGGTACGTCTTCATCAGGTTCTTGACGTGTTGAGACGAGAACAACCTTATGGAAAGTTTTCCAAATGTGAGTTCTGGAGGTCCGAGGTGACTTTCTCGGACATGTAATTTCATCTGACAGAGTTCGTGTCGACCCTCAGAAGACGGAGACTATCCGAGATTGGCAACCTCCGAAAGATATTAAGTAAATCCGATGTTTCCTCGGAATAGTTGGTCAATTATCCAACCCACGACCTGGAGCTAGCAGTCGTGGTGTTCGCTTTGAAGATTTGGCATCATTATCTTTATGGCGTTACTTGTCAGATATTCACCGATCATAAGAGTTTGAAGTATATATTTACTCAGAGGGAGTTAAATATGCGACAGAGACGGTGGTTGGAATTAATCAAAGATTATGATATCGAGATCCTTTACCACCCGGGGAAGGCGAATGTTGTCGCCGACGCCTTGAGTCGTAAGTCTGTTCAGGAGCAGATGCTTGCTCGTTTAACAATTCAGAAGGAGCTCCAACAGGAAGTCCTTAGACCCGAGATCAAGGTCTGACTTCAGCGAATTCAGGGATAGCTTTGTATGTTAGAGATTTCATCATCTCTTGAGGATGCAATCAGGGAGAATCAGGGTTCAGACGCAGCATTGTTGCGCATTCGTGAGGATGTGGCTCAGGGGAAAACCCCTGGATTCGTGATCCACGAGGATGGACTTTTGAGATTTAAGAACCGGTTGTGCGTACCGGCGAATGACGAGTTGAAAAACTCTATTTTGAGAGAAGCTCATGCTACCCCTTATTCTGTTCATCTGGGGTCCAGCAAGATGTACAAGGACTTGAAACAAAATTACTAGTGGAGTAATATGAAGCGAGAAGTCGCAGAATTTGTTTCGAGATGCTTAACCTGTCAACAAGTCAAGATGGAACCTCAGCGACCGGCGAGTATGCTGATACCGCTCCCTATTCCAGAATGGAAGTGGGAAGACATTTCTATGGAATTCATCAGGAATTGCCGACGAGTCGTCGGGGCATAAATACGATCTGAGTGATCGCGGACTGCTTTACTAATTTAGCTCATTTCCTTGAAATCAAGGATATGTGGAGTCCGAAGAGACTGGCCCAGTTGTTCATCAAGGAGATAGTGAGACTGCACGGTACTCCTAAGAGTATCGTTTCCGATCATGACGGACGATTAGTATCCCATTTTTGGAAATCAGTTCATCGTGCTATGGGAACTCAGCTTAATCTCAGTACTGCCTTTCATCCTCAGTCCGACGGACAATCAGAGAGAACTATTCAGACAATAGAGGACATGTTGAGGGCATGCGTCCTCGATTGGAAGGACGATTGGGAAGCCCAACTACCATTGATCGAGTTCACATATAATAATAGTTGGCATGCTTCCATTAAGATGGCACCTTACGAGGCCTTGTACGGTCGTCGTTGTCGATCTCCCTTGTGTTGGGATGACTTGTCAGAATCAATCGGCACCGAGCCCGATATGCTTATAGCCGTCCGGGAGAAGGTAACTTTGATCAAGAGTCGTATGTTGACAGCTCAGAGTCGACAGAAATCATATGCAGATAATCGTCGTCGACCACTAGAGTTCGAGACGGGTGACCATGTTTTGGTCAAGGTATCCCAGAGTCGAGGTATTTTCCGTTTCGGAAAACGGAGGAAGTTGAGTCCGAAGATTCATTGGACCGTTTGAAATTTTGGATTGAGTAGGCGAGTTAGCTTATCGATTGGCTTTGCCTCCGGCTTTGAGCCGAATTCATAATGTGTTTCACGTCTCTCAGTTGCGGAAGTTTGTTTCCGACCCGAGTCACATACTTCAGTTCGACGAAATCGAGATCGCGGATGATCATTCGTACGAGGAGCGTCCTGTACGGGTGTTGGAGCGGCGAATCAAACAGTTGAGGAACAAGTCGATTCCTTTGGTCTAGATTCAGTGGTCTAGACACGGAGTCGAAAAGGCTACTTGGGAAACCGAGGATAGTATGCGAGAGAGTTATCCCGAGTTGTTTGACCCTTAGTTTCGGGGACGAAACTCTTTTAAGGGGGGGTGTATGTAATACCCGGTTGTAATTCAGTCATTATCATTCAGTAATTTCATTCGGTGATTGTCACTCAGTGGATTTTCACTCATTTATAACCATTCATCAATCATGTTCATTCACCCGTGTTCACCGTTCAGAGAAACTTCGAGTTGTGTATCGTTATTGTTCATTATTTCAACTTTCCTCATATGAGTTCGACTTTGTTAGATCACCATTAATTTTTGGTAACTCCAAAAATTCTAAATCTTTGCAATATTATAGAGCATCGAGTTAGCTTTCCAATGGTTCAAACGGTGAGTCAATCGGAGTCCGGACGAGAGAGTTATGGTCGTTTTAGCTCAACCGCTCATTTTTTAGTATTGGCCGATCACTGCCGAACGAACTCGGCCGTGTCGTACTCGTCCGGAAAGTGCCGAAGTCTCTGCCTCAGGACCCGGCCGTGTCCTCTGGCACGGCCAAGTCGAACTCTTCCGGATAAGCCAGAACCGACTGTCGGCAACGCCCGACCGTGTCCCAGGACACGGTCGAGTCATGCCGAGTCGCTGTCGGACGGGTCACTTTCGGAAGGCCCTCCGCGCCGCGACCGTGTCAAGCAGGACACGGTCGAGTCCCTGTCGGCCAGCTGTCGGCCAGCTGTGCGACACGACCGTGCCGATCGGCACGGGCCGTGTCCGGCAGGGTAGTCAACCCCTATAAATTGGTTTTTTGAGCATTTCAGCTCATTTTTTTCATCTTTTCCACCTTCTTACGAGAGAGATAAGCTTGAGGGAGGGTTTTTACTTCACAAATCATTTGGGTGTTTGATTTTCTTCATCTCCTTTCGATCGTGAAGCCCGAATAATCAATCTAACGCGTGTTCTTCGGATTAAAGTACTTGAATCTTCAAGAGGTAATTCCTTCAACACTTTGGACTTCGATTTTGTGTTGAGTTACGATGTTTTGGACGTTATAATCATGATATATGAAGGGATATGTATATGATTATGAGTTTGTATAAGGATTCATTGGATTATTGAGGACTGATTCAAGAACACCTTGAAAATCGAGTTGGAATTGGGGATTTTCGATTAATTGTCGTTATAATCACGTTTTCGGATATTCATTTCGGATTATTGATCATTTGGAAGATGTTTTGTTAGTTTGAAACACTTCTTGGGGGATTTGATATTGGTATATTGAAGTTTGATTGTAAACAATCGGAGTTTGGACGCAACGTGTTTGTTTTAATGCCTCAATGGACTTAGTTTTATCGTATCGACGTTTTGAGTTCCTTATATTCGTGTTTGATTCGTATATTGAACGAGTTGTTGGATATTGTATAATTCAAGGTTGTTCGAGCGACCGATATCTCAATTAGGACGTTGTTCGTGGAAGGATAATTGTCACCGGTATTGTGTAAGTTAATTCTTACTCGGTTAAAAGGATATTCATCCCTTTTGTTGTTGTTCATTCATAATCATAACCCATTCATCATTATATTAACCGTATTAAAACTTGTTATTGTCAATTAATCACTTCAGTCATAAGGAACGACGGTTCCAATCTTTTCGTTGAACTATCATTCATTTCATTATTACTCTCATCTCGGTGAGTCATTCTTGACTTTGTCAGATTATTATTTATTCATTGATATTCATTACGGTCATTCTCGTTCATATGACCTTCTGGGTTCATATTGCGTGGCCGGGTGTGGCTGTGTGGAATTTTTAGTCGGGCACACGATGGTTATGTATTGGGTTCACCGATACATTAGACCGTGCACACGGGAAAGCGTTACACCGTGAGACTAATTAGGTACACGGTGTAATATCCGTATTTTTCTTTCCCTTGTATTTTCGTTTTTGGTGTATTTCTCGATCGTGGTGACCCTCGTGTACTTTTCAGTGTGTCCTTCCTGTCAAACTGTTGAACTGTATTCTCGTTATTGTGATGCGGAACCGCCGTTTCGGGGTTGCTGTGGATCCGTTTCGTGTTATTAGTCCCTAAATATGGATTCCTATCGTTTTATTCTCTTTCCGGATCATTTTTATCATTTTGGGAACCAAAATGGGGTGTGGGCCGCGGCACAAGGTGCGTGCGCCGCGGCACACAAATTTCTCCAAATGTTGGTCGAGCAATGCATGCCGTGTGCCGCGGCACACCCATCCGTGCCGCGGCACGGCGCCGAGCGATGCCGCGGCACACTGTCGGTGCCGCGGCACACTCGTGTGTCTTCCGCGACCAAAACCCAATCATGCCGTGTGCCGCGGCATACGCGGTATCTTGCACAACGCGAAAACACAGGAGTATTTTCTTGGCACGTGCCGCGGCACACTTTGCATGTCTGCGGCACGAAGCGGTCAATTGTGCAGATTCGTCTTTATTAGACGAAATCGGCCGGCTTTTCCCCATTTGTCATCTGCATCGCGAGAGTAGCGAGAGAGAGGGTATAGAGGGGGGAGAGTTCTTCATCCGGGGGTCGATCTTCATCATTTCTTTTCGGTAGTGAGGCTCGGATAATCAATCTAGCGCGCGTTCTACGGATCTTAGTACTTGAATCTCCTTAAGTAATGTTCTAAAACCCTATTTCGATTAATTTGGGGGTTTTGGGTTTTTCTTCCGATTCGTTCCGTTTTGTTGGTGGATTCATGATGTATACGATTGATATTGTTAGTATCTTTAGTTTCCCTACGGATTCATGGATATTTTGTGGATTTTTACGGAATCGAGAGGGTTTGGTTGTGGTCCGCCCTCGTTGTTATTTTTGGTACGAATATACATGAATCGTAGGCGGGTTTCCGGGTGTATTCCATTTCCATAGTCGTTTAGAAGTGGTTGTGATTGTGCTATTCGAATCGTTAGGTTCATTCTCGTCGGTTCCTCGTGGTTGTGCTTGATCCTTCCGTTCCGTTCGTGTCATCGTCTATTTAATCAAGGCAAGTATCCTTATGAACTTACAATCTTGACATAGTAGTTTTGTATGAGAAATTGTGTGTGTGTGTATGCTCACTACGGGTTAGACTCGACGGGGTCTCGGTAGGGTTCCACGAAGCTGTGGACCGCGAGCTTGCTTTTAACCACTGTGGGTTAGATCCGACGGGGTCTCGGCAGGGATCCACGAAGCTGTGGGTCCGCGGTTAATTGTGGTGCATTTTTACAAATGTGGTTTGATCATTGGCATTTCCGGAAATGAGCGTTTTGGAAACTATGATTTCTTGAATTGCATGCATTACTATATGTGTAAGATGTAAGTCGATCATCTGGTTACTTGTACTAGCGTAATTGCTAACCCCTCTGGGGACCCGTTTTGGGGAAATTCGTTTTATGAATTTGAGTCGGGTTCATCGAGGCAGTATTTGGACCGATACGGATGACGGCCGTGCGTGATGATGGTGCACGAGTGATGTTTTAGTGTCTTTTACCTTTTTGTCTTTTGTGGTTTTGAACTAATAGTTGTACTCGAGTACTTAAGGGGTTCTTGTTCGTTTGAATTGTATTGTTGCTTATCATGTTGTGTTGGATGATGATGTTATATTGACCGGTTGAACCGGGTGGATTGTTCTGTTTTGCGTCTTTATGACGTGGTGTTATTTTATCGTTTCTGTGGGTCGTTGTGTATGATCTTTGTTCAGCTGGTGGGTCCCATATAGGGATTCACGGCGGTAATATACCTCGGATATCACGGGGTGTTACGAGAAAATGGTATCGAGCTCTAGGTTTATGGATACCTAGGCTTGTCGGTTCATTGGGTCTTGTGGTGTTTGGTTTTGCACATCATCGTCACGCCATGATTAGGTACTACCGGTGTCCGTAAGTTTTCCTTCCTCTGTTCATTAATTCCTTGTATCGTACCCTTGATTCTCGATTTGTAATTGTTCTTTTCTTGTCTTGATCCTCGTATGGCTTTTGCTACTTATTTAACTCCAGTATGGATCTTTGGAAGAGGTCGTGGTCGCGGTCGTGGTCGTGGGCCTTGGCCGGGGGCGTGGGCGGCCGGTGGGGCGGCCACGTCACGATCTTGAGCCGCGTGCGGCGACCGTCATAGCCATGCTTCTTCTCGAGGCGTGCCGATCTTGGTATTGCGGCCGTTATGCAGCGAGATGGTGAACCAAATGGCGGCAATAGCTCGAGCGATTCGAACCCGGATCAAGCCCATGCTAATCGGGGCGGAGCGGACCGTTGGCTCCAAGATGTCATCAAGATGCATCCTCCTCAGTTTTCGGGAGCTTCAGACCCGATTGGCTGGGAAGGGTGGATCAAGGAGATGTCTAAGGTCTTCGTTGCCACCAACTGTCCCGAGGACCGTAAAGTCCCTATTGCTCAATATTTTCTCACTGGGGACGCTACGGACTGGTGGGAGGCCGTTGGGCCCAAAGACCATGCTGCTACGTGGGCTGAGTTTCAAGAGTTGATGGAGACTGAATATTGCCCGTGGCCAGTCAGACAGGCTCGGGTACATGCTTTTTATGATGCTCAACCACGGGATATCCCCGTAGCTCAAGCTATTGCTGATTTTAACAAAGAGTTGGGTTATGTGAAGACCCAAGTTGTCGAGGAGAGTGACAAGATTTTCCATTTCTCCAGGCGGATGAAGTTGCCGATTCGGGACTATATGTCGGGGCTCGTATGCACTACATTGAAGGATTATCAGAGTAGGGCCCTTGCTTATGATATGTCGGTGGCGAGTGAGGCGGCCCGCGAGTAAGCGAAGTCCGCTGGGAACTTTTCGGGCCACAAGAGTGGGGGTCAGCAGAGATCCCAATCTGCTAACTTCCCCGCCGGCGGTGGTCCAGCTCGTTCCGCTGGGGGTCCTCGTGGAACTACCAGTGCTCCTTTTCGTGATGTGAAGTGTTTCAATTGTGGTCGTACGGGCCACATCAGTCGTGTTTGTCCGAACCCTTTGCTGACGTGTAATCAGTGTGGCCAGTCGGGTCACAAAGCTGCTTTCTGTGCCGAGAGGGAGAAAATCCTTGGTGCCCGGGCTTCGATTTCAGCGCCTAGGGAACCAAGTGTGAATCAGGGATCGTTTGCTCCTCAATCTCCGCCGAGTGCTAGTCAGGGGAGAGGTCGGGGTCAGCCCTCAAGAGGGGGAGCTTCCAGTGTCGGCTCCGCCCACCCGCGTGTCTATGAGATGCGGAGAGCCGATGATCCAGCGGCTACCGTAGCGACAGGTACCGTTTATATTCTTTCTCATCCTGTCAGTGTGCTTTTCGATTCTGGTGCTACGCATTCGTTCATATCTCTGGATTGTGTGCGCCGTTTGAATCTCGACCGTTTGACGCCTTGCGAGCCCTTCATCGTTAAGCTTCCTAGCGGTGATAGGATCGTTGGTGATCAGGAGGTTCGAGACTGCTCGTGCTTATTTGTGAGAGGACTTGGCCCTCTAATCTTATTGTTGTGAGTATCGAGGGTGAGGATTTGATTCTTGGTGATGATTGGCTCGAGCGGCATGGTGCAATCATGAACTACCGCACGAGAATCATCACCATGTTGGCGATGATGGCAGAGCACTCTTTCGCCGGGCGAAAGAGGGGGAACAACTTCGTTATTAACGCCTTGAAGGCGATGAAACTCTGCGAAAGGGATGTATTGGTTATTGGTGCTATGCCTTGAAGGCGGAGAGTGGTGGAGTCGAGCTTTCGTCGATTCCAATCGTTAACGAATTTCTGATGTTTTCTGACGAGTTACGGGATTGCCACCGGATCGAGAGGTCGAGTTCACTATAGAGTTAGAGCCGGGTGCGGCTCTATTTCAAGGCACCCTATCGCATGGCACCTTCAGAGATGTCCGAGTTGAAGAAGCAGTTGAGTGAGCTTCTTGAATCGGGGTATGTTCGACCGAGTGCCTCACCTTGGGGCGCACCGGTCCTGTTTGTGCGGAAGAAGGATGGTTCACTACGTTTGTGTATCGACTATCGCGAACTAAACAAGGTGACCGTCAAGAACAAGTATCCTTTGCCGAGAATTGATGACTTGTTCGATCGATTGCGAGGCTGCGGTATTCTCGAAAATTGATTTGAAATCGGGATACTATCAGCTCCGGGTGAGAGAGTCCGATGTGCCGAAGACAGCTTTTCGGTCGAGATACGGACATTATGAGTTTGTAGTTATGCCTTTCGGGTTAACTAATGCGCCGGCGGTGTTCATGCAGTTGATGAACAAAATTTTTATCGAGTATTTGGATAAGTGCGTCGTCGTCTTTATGTGATATTCTTATTTATTCGAGGAACGAGGAAGAGCATGCCCATCATTTGCGGATAGTATTAGACATTTTAAGGACCGAGCAACTCTATGCAAAGTTCTCGAAATGTGAGTTCTGGCTGAAAGAAGTGATGTTTTTAGGTCACGTGATTTCAGCCGAGGGGGTTCGTGTGGATCCGCAAAAGATTGAGGCCGTGTTGGATTGGGCACCGCCCAAGAATGTGAAGGAGCTCCGTAGTTTCTTGGGTTTAGCTGGCTACTACCGTAGGTTCGTCGAGGGTTTCTCGAAACTGGCTCGGCCACTTACGCAGTTGCTCCAGAAATCCGAGAGGTTCGTCTGGAATGACGAGAGGCAGTCGAGTTTTGAGGAGCTGAAGAAGCGTTTGACTTCAGCCCCGGTTTTGGCGTTTGATAAGTGGTAATTTTACCACTTATTTCTAGGATTTTATACTAGTTTTTTATCTCGTTTCGTGATTTATGTGCTCGTATTTGGCTTATTTATGATTAGTCGAGCCGTATTACGCGTTTGGGTTGGTTTTAGTGTGTTTGCAGGTTTTTAGAGCCAAAAGGACCCAAAACGAGACAAAGGACCGAGAGTCGAGTCAAACGGACGAAGAAACGGATTTTTGCGCCAAACAGAAGACCCTATCGGCCAGCCTATCGGCCGATAGGGACGTCCGAAAGGAGCTCCTGCCTATCGAGTGAAGAAATCGACGAACCACCTATCGGCCAGCCTATCGGCCGATAGGCCAGGCCGAAAGGCTTCCCAGCGGGCTCTCGTTTTTGGACGGATTTTGACTCTTTTGGATATTATTTATTTCCTAGATTAGGGCTAATCGGGATTTTAACCCCTTAGGCTATATAAACCTGTTTTTAGACCTAGCTTTGATCATCTTGAATCATCTTCCATCAGCCTTTATCACTCTTTTATCACATTAAGCAGATTTTTACACTTTTTAGCAAGATTTATTCCTTTGATTCAAGAACTTTTTGGAGGAGAATTATTATTGAAGACTCGGAGTTCATACGAACGGGGTGTAATCTCTCTTTTCATATTAATAATATGCATTCTCCATCTATTTCTTGCTTGATTTCAATTATGTCTGGCTAATTCATTGATTGATTCTAGGGTTAGTAATTTTAATTGATGTTCACATGATGTTCTTTTGATTACCTTTTGACCTTTCATCCTAGGCTTGTGTTCAAGTTGTGTTAAATCTCATGCTAGATTAAAGGGCCCTTAATTGATGCATGTTAGCTAATTGATTTTGTCCGGAAGGAGTAATTGATTAGTGGAAATACTTGACACACAATATGATTTTATCTTGAGACCTAGCGGAGAAAGATAAATCATAGATAAATAAGTTGGTGCTTTTTAAGTGATTTTAATTCTTTGAGCCCTGGCGGGGAAAAGGGTTTTAATCAACTATCTTTCTAGGTTGCCTTGATCGGAATTCTAGATCGACTGAGTGATTATTTCTAGGATTGAATTAAATTTTGGGGAAAAGGAATCAAGTGAACGAATTGTGTGAACTCAATTAGATGATACTACCCTAGGATCAATTACCTTTCGACTTGTGATTTTATCTTGCTAATTTGCTTTATTTGCTTAATTTAGATATTTCATCTTTTATTTAATTTTTGTTCTTCGATCTTTAAAATTAGATAATTAGAATCAAAACAATTTTTCGGATTCCTAAATAGCAATCAAATTTTGAGTAGAGTTAATTCCTTTATTTTCGACACATCAATTCCCTTGGGTTCGACACCTTGGAAATACTCCGAGGTTTTACAAATTTTAAAATTGATCGGATTTGAAAACCATACTACGCGAATCCAAGCGATCAATTTTTGGCGCCGTTGCCGGGGAGTTGATAGAAAATTTAAGGGAATAATTCGAAAAAGAAGAGATTGTTACTTTAGGTAGTTTACTTTTATTATTAATATTCGATCTCGTTTCCTCACATCTTGTTTTCTTTTCCTTGTAGGCGGTGCATGATCACGAGATCCCAAGGAAAGAACTTATTTCCTTTGGATCCGGAAATCGAGAAGTCTTTGAGGAAGAAGAAGCAAGAAGCGAGAACCGAGACTATTACTATACCTTTCGTTGATACCATGGCCGGCATTGTTGACCAACCACGAGAACTCGCTCGTCCCGAGAAGATCCCTTTGAATGCCCGCTTTCGACCTAAGCTGGACGATTATCAAGAAGGAGGTTGGGGAAAGATTGATGCCAACAACTTCGAGCTTAAGCCGTCCCTCATTGCTACAGTGAAGTCTCAAACATACGGAGGGGGAGTTAATGAAGATCCAAACGCTCACCTTGAGTCGTTTTTGGACATATGTGCCACTATCAAGCAAAACGGAGTGCCTCCGGATGTCATTAAGCTCCGCCTATTCCGATTTTCTTTAGAAGACGATGCACTAGATTGGTACAAGAGCTTAGATCGGAAGGAAATTGGTACTTGGAGAGAGATGACTCGGCTGTTCTTAGCACAATTCTATCCTCCCTCGAAGGTGCAAAAACAAATCAACGATATCTTGCAATTCGAGCAATATGAGGATGAATACTTATACGAGGCATGGATCCGATTTAAGAAGCTACTTCGCAAATGCCCATGACATGGAATTGACAAAGAGGAGATCTATATTCGGTTTTATCGGGGTTTGACGAGGAAGGCTAGAAGAGAGTTGGACTACTCATCGAAAGGGGGATTTCTGGCTAACGATTATGAAGAGGCCAAGAATCTCATTGAGCTAGCGGTCAACAATGATTACGAGGAGGTGACCGATAGGAAGATGACGAGAAGAAGGGTTCCATCCGGTGACGAGGACGCCTACGGTGATTTGAAGGCGAAATTTGAAAAACAACAAAAAGAGCTTGAGATGCTAAAAAAGAAGACTTTGGGAGTCAATGCAGTTTTTGAAGAGCTAAACGAGCCTATTGCAATTGAGGAGGATGTGAATTACTTGCAAGGAGGAAACTTCCGGCAAGGGGGAAATAGGGGAAACTATTATCCGAACAATCGAAACCACCCTAATTTCTCCTATGCCAACCCGAACAATGCTCTCCAGCCACCACCGGGATTTAACGTGAAAAACGGGGTTATTCAAGAGCCGATTGCTAAGACACCAATGGAAGAGATGTTGGAACGATTAGAGGCGAGCCAAAAAGATTTTATCTACAAAGCAGACAAGAGGTTCGGGGCTCTCGAGCATAGTGTGACATCTATTGGAAACTCAGTGATAGCCTTGACAAAGCAGATGTCGATGGTGGAGACCCAAATGAGTCAAATGGCGAACGCCCAAGCCGGATTTCATAAGCCGGGCCATTTTCCGAGCAGCACCGAGACCAACCCGAAGACTCAACAATGCAACGCAATCGAGCTTCGGAGTGGGACAAAGTACAATAATCATGGGGCTGGAGTTAAGGAATCTGGAAACGAGGAGGTATTAGAAACGGGAGCAGAAAACGAGAAAGAAGATGGAATACAGCAGAACCTATCGGCCAGCCTATCGGCCGATAGGCCCACCCGATACCCAGACAGAATGCCGGCAGGGGATCCTATCGACCCCCCTATCGGCCGAAAGGTCCCTGGAGGTTCTAAAGTGAATGATTTTGAGCTAAAAGCTCCATTTCCACAGCGATTGGCCAAGTCGAGACATGATGAAAAGCTTCAACGATTTATCGACATGTTTCAGAAGGTGAATATCAACATTCCACTTCTAGACGCTTTGAGAGACATGCCGGGGTACGTGAAATTCTTGAAAGATGTTGTGGCAAGCAAGAGGAAGTTGGGGAAATTTGAAACAATAAATTTGACAGAGGAGTGTAGCGCTATCATTCAAAACAAGCTCCCGCTCAAGCAGAAGGATCCGGGACGTTTTACTTTGACATGCATCATTGGCGACCAAACGTTCCGTAATGTGTTGTGTGATCATGGGGCAAGCATAAATCTTATGCCTCTATCCATCTTTAAGAGGTTGAAGATTGGGGAGATGAAGCCGACTACCATTTCTCTACTCATGGCGGACCGGTCGATCTCTTATCCGAGGGGAGTTGTGGAGAATGTGTTAGTTAGAGTCCAACACTTAGTCTTCCCGGCCGATTTCGTAGTTCTTGATATGCCCGAGGACGAGAATCAACCACTGATCTTTGGGAGACCATTTCTAGCGACGGGGAGAGCACTTATCGACGTTCAAGAGGGTGATCTTACCTTCCGGGTTAATGACCAAAATCTGAAAATTTCCATCTATGACTCGATGAAGAAGCCCGAGGATGCGCCCGAGGAATGTTATGCAATTGAGTCTATTATGCCGCCCCCGACCGACTTGTTGGAGCATTGCATTTCACAATCCATTTACTCACATTCTGAGGTTGAAGAAATTTACGAGGAATTGCAGTATGTTCGAATGTTGGAGGCGAACGAGTCTCGATCTAATGAGAGAGATGTATGCTATCTTGATGTCAACAAACCCGTTCAAGGGGAGTTGTCGGCGAGACCGAGCGATCGAGGTGCCGAAGTCGAACTTAAGCCTTTGCCGGATCACTTACAATATTGCTTCTTGGGCGAGAACGAGTCCTATCCCGTGATAGTTTCTTCTTCTCTCGGACCTACTAACTTGGAGAAGCTATTACGGGTGCTGCGAAAACACAAAGGGGCGATTGGATGGACGATCTCGGACATTAAGGGAATAAGCCCTTCTATTTATATGCACAGGATTTTGCTAGAAGACGATCATAAGCCGAGGGTGCAGCCGCAACGAAGATTAAATCCGGCAATGCAAGAGGTTGTGAGAAAAGAGGTGCTCAAATTGTTAGATGCCGGGATGATATATGCGATTTCCGATAGTGAGTGGGTGAGTCCTACTCAAGTCGTCTCTAAGAAAGGGGGTATGACCGTGATCAAGGACGAGAAAGATGAATTAATCGCGACAAGGCTAGTCACGGGATGGAGAGTTTGTATCGACTACCGGCTACTTAATGCGGCGACGAGGAAGGATCATTTTCCACTTCCATTTATTGATCAAATGCTAGATCGTTTGGCCGGATACGAGTATTATTGCTTTTTGGACGGGTATTCGGGGTACAATCAAATTGCTATCGCTCCGGAAGACCAGCACAAGACCGCTTTCACGTGCCCTTATGGGGTATTCGCTTACCGGAGGATGCCGTTTGGCTTGTGCAACGCACCCGCAACTTTTCAAAGGTGCATGATGGCCATCTTTCACGGATTGGTCGAGAACATAATGGAGGTCTTTATGGATGATTTTTCAGTTTTTGGTTCATCTTTCGACCATTGCTTGAAAAATTTATCTTTGGTACTTGCCCGGTGTGAGGAGACGAACCTTGTTCTAAATTGGGAGAAATGTCACTTCATGGTGCAAGAGGGAGTAGTGCTGGGGCATAAAGTATCTTCGGAAGGATTGGAGGTTGATCGAGCGAAGGTGGTTGCTATCGAGAAATTACCGCCTCCAACCAATGTTAAATCGATCTGAAGCTTCCTAGGCCATGCGGGGTTCTATAGACGGTTCATTAAGGATTTCTCAAAAATCACGAAGCCGTTATGTTCCTTGCTCGAGAAAGACACAAAATTTGAGTTTGATGATGATTGCTTGAGGGCGTTTGAGACATTGAAACAAGCCTTAATTTCGACGCGGTCTTGATCACTCCGGATTGGGGTGCACCATTCGAGTTGATGTGCGGCGCGAGCGATTGGGCCGTTAGGGCCGTTTTGGGTCGAAAGCGGGATAAGCTTTTCCGGGTAATTTATTATGCGAGTAAGACGATGGATTCAGCCCAAATGAACTACACCACGACGGAAAAAGAGTTGCTAGCTGTGGTCTATGCATTCGACAAATTCCGACCTTACCTAGTGGGCACTCACACTATTGTTCATACCGATCATGCAGCGATTCGCTATCTATTTGCCAAGAAGGATTCGAAGCCGAGATTAGTGAGATGGATACTTCTTCTACAAGATTTCGACATGGAGATCCGGGATAGGAAGGGGTGCGAGAATGTTGTTGCCGATCACCTTTCCCGTCTCGAGAAGCCGGTTGAGGGAGAAGATTCGAGGATCGAAATAAAGGAGAACTTTCCAGACGAGCATATCCTAGCCTTGGCCGACGTTACACCATGGTACGCGGACTATGTTAATTTCCTTGCTATCAAGCATGTTCCAACGGGTCTTTCTTCTCATCAAAGAAAGAAATTCTTCCATGACGTTAAATTCTACTATTGGGAAGACCCTATTCTTTATCGGAGGTGCGCAGACGGGATTATTCGCATGTGTGTTCGACAAAGCGAATGGAAAAGGATAATTGAAGAATGCCATAGTGCACCGAGTGGGGGTCATTTTGCGTGAATCGAACGGCCATGAAGGTGTACCAATGTGGCTTCTATTGGCCTTCTATTCATAAAGATTGCCAAGCTTTTGTGAAACATTGCGATAGATGCCAACGATTGGGGAACATAGCAAAAAGAGACGAGATGCCGCAGCACACTATTATGGAAGTAGAGTTGTTTGACGTATGGGGTATCGATTTTATGGGTCCGTTTGCAAAATCGCGAGGCTATTCGTATATTCTACTTGCGGTCGACTACGTATCGAGATGGGTTGAGGCAATGCCGACGATTACGAACGATTCGAAAGTGGTGATTAAATTCCTTAATAAGAACATTTTGACTCGTTTCGGGACTCCACGAGCTTTGTTGAGTGACGGGGGGAGCCACTTTAATAATAGGTGGTTAGGAACCCTTCTTGCAAAATATGGAGTTAAACATAAGATTACGTCCGCCTATCATCCGCAAGCTAATGGACAAGCCGAGCTCGCCAATCGGGAGATCAAACAAATTTTAGAGAAGACGGTCACGAACAAGAAGGATCAAGCTAAATATCTAGATGATGCACTTTGGGCTTATCGGACAGCGTATAAGACTCCAATTGGAATGTCTCCATACCAGCTCGTCTTTGGGAAATCCTGTCATTTACCGGTAGAGCTGGAAGTTAAAGCGTATTGGGCCACTAGACGGATTAATTTCGAATTTCTTGAGGCTAGTGGATCGAGAAGAGAGAAGCTGGAAATCGACGAATGGAGAAACGAGGCTTTCGAAAATGCAAGGATTTACAAGGAAAGAGCGAAAAGTTTCACGATGATCGCATTCGGAAGAAGGACTTCGTCCCGGGAGACGAAGTGCTCGTTTTTAATTCACGGCTTCGTCTATTTCCGGGGAAGTTGATGTCAAAGTGGACTGGTCCATACACCGTCTTTCAAGTAAATCAAAATGGATCATGTGTCGTGATGACAGAAGATGGGAACAAGTTCATTGTGAATGGACATCGGTTGAAGCACTATTTCAAGCCCTTGCACCACGAAGAGAAGTATGTTACTTACCTCGAAGACCCGGAATGAATGAGGTATCGTCTAGCTAAAGACGTTAAACGTAGCACTTGTTGGGAGGTAACCCAACGTATGTATGTATATTAGTTCGTTTTATTCATTTATTTTCGATTTTTCGTTTGCGTGATTTTTGTAGTTTCTAATTTCGTAGTAGCTTTGTTAGTTTTTGTTAAGTTCTAATCCATGCATGCCGAGTTTTGAATACCTGCAGGTCTTTCATCGCCATATCCAAGCAAAAACGGGACCAAGTATGTGAAGTAGAACGAGCTGAAAAAAATTTTTGGGACAGAAAATCCTATCGGGCGA
The DNA here is from genome assembly GCA_033398695.1 of Orobanche coerulescens. Classification (NCBI taxonomy): domain Eukaryota; kingdom Viridiplantae; phylum Streptophyta; class Magnoliopsida; order Lamiales; family Orobanchaceae; genus Orobanche; species Orobanche coerulescens. The sequence continues at coordinate 177,733,641 of CM065807.1, read as the reverse complement.
GCCTATCGGCCGATAGGCCCGGCCGATAGGCTGAGAAAAATAAACAAATTTTTATTGATTACAAGCAGTGGTCGATAAGTGCGCTATCGACCGATATCCCACCCGATATAAGGTATGTAAGAGACAGAAGCTCCTATCGACCCAGCCTATCGGCCGATAGGCCTGGCCGATAGGAACATACCCGGCCCAGTATCCACTTCGACCCGGTTGATTTAATACCCTTTTAAACACTTCACACCCGATTTTCTCACACACTACACAACTTTCGGCCGATAGAACATAAGAGAAAGGGGCGAATTTTTTCTACTTTTCTTCCTTCAAACTCGATCAAGGTACGTGGCTTTGGCTCTTAATCTTCTTGTTTTTCAATTCTATACATGTTTTGAAGTACTTTGACGGATTCTTTTTGGAGTTTTGATGTAAATCGAATTGGGGGATTAATTGATGAAATTGAACGAATTTTGAAAAAACCCCCAAATTGGAAGAACCCTAATTTTGAAATTGTTGAAATTGGGGTAAATTTGTTGAATTAAATTGTTAATTGGGATTGATGTGAGTTGAATTGTTGATGAATTAGATTGGAATGGAGAGAATTTGCCCTAATATGATCGTAGTGTGTTGTTTTGTTATTCTGGGTTGTGATTTTGATACTTTGAATATGAAAAGGGGGAGACTAAGTTTGGGGGAGGTTGAGTGATTTATTGTTCGTAGTATATGGGATTATTGGATTATCTCGATGTTCGTAGAGTGTGTGTATTATGAGTGCTTATTGGATTTTGATTGGATGTTTGTTTTGTAGGAACTTTGAAATGGGAAAGCAAAGCAAGAAGTCGAATCCGAGTACAATGGAAAGTCTAAGGCGACAACAGAGAAAGAAAAGGCTCACGAAGGTAGTGCCGGCTATTCCGATCCGCTGCGCTCGACCCAAAGAAATTCAAGCTAAGATTGACCGGGCGAGTCTAAAAGAAGGTGGTCGCACCTTATCGGCATGTCACACAAGCATTGCCGATTTACGCATGAGGAGACGGCTCGGGGTATGGGTGTTTACGATGATATTGTGCTACTAGCAAGGCGGTGCGGGTTTGAGCAAATTTTGGGCTAACTACCTCGCTTACCACGTGCTCACCGTGGAGTTTCGTCCACACTTGAGGTTTTTAGAGAGAACGGGACTCCGGCTTCTATTCGCTTCAATCTCGACAACATAGAAAGGGAGCTCTCGGCCGATGAAGTTAATGCCATTATCAACGGGGCCGAGGACGGATCATTCGGCCAGGCGATCATGCCAAAGAAAACTTAGAGCCGTGGTCCAAGATGATTTCCGACGAGGAGGAGACGCTTCTTATTTATAATCCGACATATGCCAAAGCCTCCTCGATCAGAACCCAGTTCTCCGTTATGTCCACCGCCTGTTCACATCGACGATTTTGAGCCGTCACGACTGGGACGTGCTTGTCCACCGATCTTCATCTTTTATGGTCGGCCTTGAACGGTACACGGAAGCACGCGGATGTTTTCTGATTGAGCATATGGAGAAACAAGCCCGGGTGGCCGGGAAGCGAAGAGATTGGTATTGGGGCGTTCGTGACCCTGTGCGGAGCATCTCGGGTGCGCATTAGCGGAGAGCCGGTGTCCCGAGACATCTATTTGGATAAACCGACACCGCAGAGGCAGGAGATGCTTGCCTTCACCGAGGGGTTCGACCGAAATTGCACGGTCGGAACAAAACCGTGTCCCTCTTCCGACTCCCTCTCGACCTTGACTTCGGTGATGGGCGACGCGCCCGATGTATATGCGAGGTGGAGTATGAGCTCCGCGGCTCATGTGGCACTTATCCGACCGTTAGATGCGCCTCGTAAGAGGCAACGGAGGTGACCATTGATGAGCCGTTCTTAGAGGGAGCCGAGGAGGAGATGGATGATATACCCGAGGGGGTAGCCGTGACGAGATTCCCACCGGTGGAGGTACTAGTTTTCGATGAGGGCTCCTGAGTTTGATGCTTTTGAGACGAGATTTTTTTGAGAGAGAGAGAGATGCACGACGAGAGTATGCAAGCGCAAGATAATTATCACTTGGCGAGTATGCGTTCTTTGTGACACCGAGTTTGGTTCTTTGGGAACTCGGTTGGGCAAGGTTGAGACTCGGGTGGAGTCTTGTTGCCACTCGGGTCAATGAGTTGTACGAGCTCGTGGAGACGCGCCGAAGAGGACAGAGTGTAGCGACAAGAGGAGATTGCTTGGAGGGAGCAAGAGAGGAAGAGACAGAAGATAGGTGGGCACAGGAGGACCACTACCACCGAATGCTACATGAGATGTACCACTTTGCTCCTTTCCCGATTCACATGCCCGCTATGATCCGAGCTCGCCGACAAACCCGCCATTTCCGCCACAGTGATCAGGTACTCCATTAACAAAGCCACTACTTTCTCTTTTCAAACTTATTCCTCCTTTGGGATGCGAAATAAGTTTGGGGGGGGGGGGGGGGAAGAAGTGCGGCTTTGTTAATTTCTTTACGTGTGAGTACCGTGTTTGCCTTGTATCTTTATTTGCTTGTGTTGGTGCCCGTTGTGTTTATTTGTGCTTATCATTTTGGTGTTGCATGGTTTTGGCTTTTGGTTGCTTAGTTTTTAGATTTTTTTTTTTTTTTTATTCATTTTCGTTTGGTGTGTTTGCTAGTTTCTATTTTTTATTTTTTTGGTCATAGTAGTTTTTTTTAGATTTCGTGTTTGCGTTTATTTGCTTTTCGTTGTTTGTTTTTAGATAGCCTTGCTTGTCTTTAGTTTTTCCTTATTAGTGAATTTTTCGTGCTTCTAATTGTGTGATACCGATGTTACAACACTGTTTTTCTCTCTGAAGAAACGGTCGAGTTTTAGTCGAGTTGTAGTCAGTTATTTCTGTTTTGCATAGTATTTATTTAGGTCCAAAATTTTTCGTGATTGTAGAGGTCTTGGCAGATAAGAGACGATACATACTTGTTTTAAAATCACCGTCAATACGTTTGGTTACATCTTAGGATAGTGAGTAAATCTTGTTTCGTCGATCGTGTTGGCACTTAGATAGAGTTTAGAGTCGGTCAGTTTTCCCAAAAATTGAGATAATGTTGTTCTATGAAGGGAAGTCTAGTAACCGGGGCATTCGCGCGACCCGTTGTTTACCCTCGCGTAAAACGAAGACTCGATTAGACTAGTGATTTAGATATTTCACATGTGCCAATGATAGGGAACTTAGTAACCGGGGTATTCGCGTGACCCATTGTTTACTCTCGCGTAAAACGGCGACCTTGATTCGGACATGCGGAAATTATATATTCGAGTTGTTTCTCCGTAGACGGAACTTAGTAACTAGAAGCATCCATGTGCCCCATGAGTGTCTTTTACGTCAAACGGTTTCCTAATACATGAGAATGGAAGTTCCACCCTAGGATTACCCCGATGAAACATCCCGAGATCCTAACCTAGTGGTCAACTCGAATTAAATTCGTGAACATATATATAAGGGAATACCGACCGAGGTTTATTTGTTATGAAACTCGTGAAAAATGTGCCACTCACCGTAACGGGACGAACTAGCTTGTTTATTTTAGCCTTTCATATTGACGGTCGATTTGACTCACGTTTTGTTAATCTTTGAGCTGGATTTTCTTCATGAACGAATGATTAGGACTGAACTTGACTACTTTGTGGAATCATTATTCTGAGTGCAGCTCGCTTTTACGACACTCGGATTATTTAGAGAGAATTACAGGGTAGTATTGATTAGGTTGAACACTATGAGTTGCACGATGATTCACGATTTTCTTTTTCTTTTCTTTTTGTTGTTCGGGACGAACTAGGCTTAAGTTTGGGGGGGTTTGATAAGTGGTAATTTTACCACTTATTTCTAGGATTTTATACTAGGTTTTTATCTCGTTTCGTGATTTATGTGCTCGTATTTGGCTTATTTATGATTAGTCGAGCCGTATTACGCGTTTGGGTTGGTTTTAGTGTGTTTGCAGGTTTTTAGAGCCAAAAGGACCCAAAACGAGACAAAGGACCGAGAGTCGAGTCAAACGGACGAAGAAACGGATTTTTGCGCCAAACAGAAGACCCTATCGGCCAGCCTATCGGCCGATAGGGACGTCCGAAAGGAGCTCCTGCCTATCGAGTGAAGAAATCGACGAACCACCTATCGGCCAGCCTATCGGCCGATAGGCCAGCCGAAGGCTTCCCGTGAGCTCTCGTTTTTGGACGGATTTTGACTCTTTTGGATATTATTTATTTCCTAGATTAGGGCTAATCGGGATTTTAACCCCTTAGGCTATATAAACCTGTTTTTAGACCTAGCTTTGATCATCTTGAATCATCTTCCATCAGCCTTTATCACTCTTTTATCACATTAAGCAGATTTTTACACTTTTTAGCAGGATTTATTCCTTTGATTCAAGAACTTTTTGGAGGAGAATTATTATTGAAGACTCGGAGTTCATACGAACGGGGTGTAATCTCTCTTTTCATATTAATAATATGCATTCTCCATCTATTTCTTGCTTGATTTCAATTATGTCTGGCTAATTCATTGATTGATTCTAGGGTTAGTAATTTTAATTGATGTTCACATGATGTTCTTTTGATTACCTTTTGACCTTTCATCCTAGGCTTGTGTTCAAGTTGTGTTAAATCTCATGCTAGATTAAAGGGCCCTTAATTGATGCATGTTAGCTAATTGATTTTGTCCTAAGGAGTAATTGATTAGTGGAAATACTTGACACACAAAAAGATTATATCTTGATACCTAGCGCAGAAAGAAAAAACAAAGATAAATAAGTAGGTGCTTTTTAAGTGATTTTAATTCTTTGAGCCCTGGCGGGGAAAAGGGTTTTAATCAACTATCTTTCTAGGTTGCCTTGATCGGAATTCTAGATCGACTGAGTGATTATTTCTAGGATTGAATTAAATTTTGGGGAAAAGGAATCAAGTGAACGAATTGTGTGAACTCAATTAGATGATACTACCCTAGGATCAATTACCTTTCGACTTGTGATTTTATCTTGCTAATTTGCTTTATTTGCTTAATTTAGATATTTCATCTTTTATTTAATTTTTGTTCTTCGATCTTTAAAATTAGATAATTAGAATCAAAACAATTTTTCGGATTCCTAAATAGCAATCAAATTTTGAGTAGAGTTAATTCCTTTATTTTCGACACACCAATTCACTTGGGTTCGACACCTTGGAAATACTCCGAGGTTTTACAAATTTTAAAATTGATCGGATTTGAAAACCATACTACGCGAATCCAAGCGATCAGCGTTGCCATGTGGTAACGAAGGTTTTGCCGTTTATAGCGATGCTTCGGGCCAGGGTCTTGGGTGCGTATTGATGCAGCACGGCAAGACCATTGCCTATGCGTCGAGACAATTGAGGCCGTATGAATTGAACTACCCTACTCATGATTTGGAGTTAGCGGCAGTCGTTTTTGCGCTCAAGATTTGGCGTCATTATCTTTTCGGCTCTGCATGTCAGATTTTTACCGATCATAAAAGTCTGAAATACATATTTACCAAGAATTGAATATGAGGCGAGAGGAGGTGGTTGGAGTTGATTAAGGATTATGACCTCGAAATCCTTTATCATCCGGGCAAGGCAAACGTCGTGGCGACGCCTTGAGTCGGAAACCGGTTGCGTTGCGACGCTTGAGATCCTTACATCTCGGTGCGAGCTTCGGAGGGCTTTGATCGAGTTAGATGTTGAGGTCTCGTTGCCGGAGCCGTCGGGCAACTTCGTGCTTTAGAGGTTTCGTGCCTTTGATCGATGAAATTAAGTCAAGCGATTAGAGGATCCGATGATTACTCAAATCCGAGAGAACGTTCTTAAAGGAAAGTCTCTGGATTTGTGATTCACGAGGATGGTGTTTTGAGATTCCAGAGTCGGCTTTGTGTGCGAACGACCTGCACTGAGACAGAATATTTTACTGAGGCCCATGCTACACCTTACTCCGTTCATCCTGGTTCGAGTAAGATGTACAAGGACTTGAGGAGGAACTTCGGTGGAATAACATGAAGGATGAGGTCGCACAGTTTGTAGCGAGATGTTTGACTTGTCGCCAGTCAAAATCGAGCATCGGCGGCCGGACTTTTGCGATCACTTCCCGTTCGAATGGAAATGGGAAGATATATCGATGGATTTCATTACGAGTGCCGAGATCAAGTCGGGCATGAATATGGTTTGGGTGATTGTCGATCGTCGACCAAGTCGGCACATTTTCCGCCATCAAGGACACTTGGGGCCCGGAGAAGTTAGCTCGTGTGTTTATCGCGCAAATTGTGAGACTTCATGGTACCCGAAGTCTATTGTTTGGATCGTGACGGCCGTTTGTATCGCACTTCGGCGGTGTGCATAAGGCGTTAGGTACCCGTTTACAATTGAGTACCTCTTTTCATCCCGATCGGATGGACAATCGGACGCACTATCCAGACGTTCGAGGACTTGTTGCGTGCTGTGCTCTCGATTGGAGTAGTGGGGGAGGAACATTTGCCGCCGATCGAATTCACGTACAACAACGGTTGGCACGCGTCGGTCGGATGGCACCATATGAGGCACTTTACGGACGGCGATGTCGATCACCGATCTGTTGGAATGAGGCGTCCGATTTGGTCGGGACCGAGCCGGATGTCGTTTTAGAGACGAGGCGGAAGATAGAGTTAATTCGAGAACGGATGTTGGCCCGAGTCGGCGAAGTCATATGCGATGTCCGTCGTCGACCTTTGGAATTCGAGGTGGGAGACCACGTTTTGCTAAAGGTGTCGCCGACGAAGGGAGTTTTTCGTTTCGGGAAGAAAGGGAAGTTGAGTCCGAGATTTATCGGCCCCTTTGAGATCCTCGAGCGAGTAGGTGGGTTGGCATACCGTTTGGCGTTACCTCCGGTCTTGAGTCATGTTCATAGCGTTTTCCATGTTTCCCAGTTGATGAAATATGTTCCGGATCCGGGTCACGTCATCGATTATGGCGAGATTGATATTGCTGAAGATATTACTTTTGAGGAGCGTCCTTTGAAGATTTTGGAGCATCGTGAGAAACGATTGAGGCATAAGACCATACCTTTGGTCAAGGTGCAGTGGTCGAGACACGGTGTCGAGGAAGCAACTTGGGAAACCGAGGATAGCATGCGTGCTAGGTACCCGGAGTTGTTTGTTTCTTAAGTTTCGGGACGAAACTTATTTTTAGATGGGTAGAATGTAATATCCGTATTTTTCTTTCCCTTGTATTTTCGTTTTTGGTGTATTTCTCGATCGTGGTGACCCTCGTGTACTTTTCAGCGTGTCCTTCCTGTCAAACTGTTGAACTGTATTCTCGTTATTGTGATGCGGAACCGCCGTTTGGGGGTTCTTTGTGGATCCGTTTCGTGTTATTTGTCCCTAAATATGGATTCCTATCGTTTTATTCTCTTTTCGGATCATTTTTATCATTTTGTGAACCAATATGGGTTGTGGGCCGCGGCACAAGGTGCGTGCGCCGCGGCACACAAATTTCTCCAAATGTTGGTCGAGCAATGCATGCAGGTGTGCGCGGCACACCCATCAGTGCCGCGCACGGCGCGAGCAGTGCCGCGGCACACTGTCGGTGCCGCGGCACACTCGTGTGTCTTCCGCGACCAAAACCCAATCAGCGTGTGCCGCGGCACACGCAGTATCTTGCCGCGGCACAACGCGAAAACCTGGGAGTATTTTCTTGGCCTGTGCCGCGGCACAGCCAAAGTGTGTGCCGCGGCACACGAAGCGGTCAATTGTGCAGATTCGTCTTTATTAGACGAAATCGGCCGGCTTTTCCCCATTTGTCATCTGCATCGCGAGAGTAGCGAGAGAGAGGGTATAGAGGGGGGAGAGTTCTTCATCCGGGGGTCGATCTTCGTCATTTCTTTTCGGTAGTGAGGCTCGGATAATCAATCTAGCGCGCGTTCTACGGATCTTAGTACTTGAATCTCCTTAGGTAATGTTCTAAAACCCTATTTCGATTAATTTGGGGGTTTTGGGTTTTTCTTCCGATTCGTTCCGTTTTGTTGGTGGATTCATGATGTATACGATTGATATTGTTAGTATCTTTAGTTTCCCTACGGATTCATGGATATTTTGTGGATTTTTACGGAATCGAGAGGGTTTGGTTGTGGTCCGCCCTCGTTGTTAATTTTGGTACGAATATACATGAATCGTAGGCGGGTTTCCGGGTGTATTCCATTTCCATAGTCGTTTAGAAGTGGTTGTGATTGTGCTATTCGAATCGTTAGGTTCATTCTCGTCGGTTCCTCGTGGTTGTGCTTGATCCTTCCGTTCCGTTCGTGTCATCGTCTATTTAATCAAGGCAAGTATCCTTATGAACTTACAATCTTGACATAGTAGTTTTGTATGAGAAATTGTGTGTGTGTGTATGCTCACTACGGGTTAGACTCGACGGGGTCTCGGTAGGGTTCCACGGCCGTGGACCGCGAGCTTGCTTTTAACCACCGTGGGTTAGATCCGACGGGGTCTCGGCGAGGATCCACGAAGGCGTGGGTCCGCGGTTAATTGTGGTGCATTTTTACAAATGTGGTTTGATCATTGGCATTTAGGAAATGAGCGTTTTGGAAACTATGATTTCTTGAATTGCATGCATTACTATATGTGTAAGATGTAAGTCGATCATCAGTTACTTGTACTAGCGTAATTGCTAACCCCTCTGGGACCCGTTTTGGGAAATTCGTTTTATGAATTTCAGTCGGAGTTCATCGAGACGAGCTGGCTGACCAGACGATTACGGATGACGGCCGTGCGTGATGATGGTGCACGAGTGATGTTTTAGTGTCTTTTACCTTTTTGTCTTTTGTGGTTTTGAACTAATAGTTGTACTCGAGTACTTAAGGGGTTCTTGTTCGTTTGAATTGTATTGTTGCTTATCATGTTGTGTTGGATGATGATGTTATATTGACCGGTTGAACCGGGTGGATTGTTCTGTTTTGCGTCTTTATGACGTGGTGTTATTTTATCGTTTCTGTGGGTCGTTGTGTATGATGCTATTCAGCCTGGTGGGTCCCATATAGGGATTCACGGCGCTGTAATATACCTCGGATATCCTGGGGGTGTTACACACGGACGGGTGTTGTACACTTGCACAGAACATTACGGGCGTACTATGATACTCCTCTTCAGCGTAATTCATAACTAAGAATATTTCATAACTTCAGTTAATCATGATTGTGTATTTTCAACCCTTGAGGATTGTTGTTCTTTGTAACTGACCCCGTTTGGGGATTTTGTTTTTCAGGTCATGGCAAGGCAAACGCACGGGAATAGCATGTTGATGTCGAGGAGTCCTAGTGATACTAGTAGGGGGCCCCGATCTTTCAGTTATTCATGTTATTGTCCTTTATTTTCCGCTGCAGACTTTCATTTGAATACTCCGTTTCATTCAGTGTTGTGTATTTTATCTTCATATAAAATACACTAGTATTCGGTATTGTCCTTGTGTGTTGTAACTAAACTCCTCATCGGAGTAATTATTGTTGTAATGTAGTTCGGTACTGCATTTATCTTGTGTAATTCATTCATTTTCATTTGCCTGGTGGGTCCCAGTTGGGGATCTACGGCACTGTAATATCCGCCTAGTTTGGGGTGTTACAGTTGGCATATGAGATCAAAGAAGCAGTCATGGAGAAATTTGCGGAAACCAAGAAACAGAAAGTCTCTGGTACTTTTACAGAGCACAAGAACAGTGGGGCCCGTAAGGCCCAGTCATCCTTTCACTCTTTCAAGAAACCTCTGCACCCAGCTAGGAGCGGAAAGAACTTCGGAGCGACATCAACTATTACTGATGTTACCAGGAAATGCTTTAACTGCGCCCAGACGGGGCACTATCGACGGAATTGCCCCCTTCCTGCCGTGACTTGTTTTGACTGTGGACGAGAGGGACATCGGGCGGTGTTTTGTGAAGAGGCTGCAAAGTCTTTTAGAGCCCGTACACCACAGGCCCGTCGAAGGAGGCCGGTATTCCACAGACGCGGCAAAGTGTTCATATGCCTCGAAATTTTGGCCGCGGCGGCGAGAGGACAATGGGACCGAAAGGGGACATCGAGTGCGGATCTGCTCCCCACGTGCATGCGAGATGAGGAGGACAGACGATCGGAGATGTCATTGTCGCATCAGTCTTGTCCAGATCCTTTCCCAGCCAGTTAGCGTTTTATTCGATACAGGAGCTACACATTATTTCATATCTTTGTCTTGTGTAAATCGTTTGAATATTTCCGGTTTTCATGCTTGTGAATCTTATGTTGTTAGTTTACCGAGTGGAGAGAGGATTGTCGGAAATTTAGAAACTAGAAATTTCCCTGTATCATTTGGAGGCAGAGAGTGGCTCTCAAATCTGATCATGATAGAAATGCAAGGAGATGACCTGATACTCGGATACGATTGGCTTAATCGGTACGGAGCAATTGTAAACTACCGAAGGAGGAATATCTCATTGGAGTCGACGATGGTTCGAGATTGTTTGAGGGATGGAAACCGGAAGCTCGGGAAAGTTGATCAAGGCGATGAAAGCCGTCAAATTGTCAAACAAGGTCGTACTGCAGTGCGGTGTTACGCAATGAAGAAAGAAGAAGAAATGGTGGAACTTTCATCTATTCTGTTGTGAACGAATTTCCAGATGTATTTCGATGAATTACAGGCTACCTCCACGAAGGGATGTAGAATTTACTATTGAATTGGAACACAGGCGACACCAATTTCTAAGGCGCCGTATCGTATGGCACCTCTTGAGATGTACGAATCAAGAAGCGGTGGAGGAGTTCTTGGACAAGGGCTATATTCAGCCAAGCGTTTCACCACGGGAGCGCCATTCTTTTGTCCGAAAGAAGGATGGATCGCTCCGATCGTGTATTGACTATCGAGAGCCGAACAAGATGACGATTAAGAACAAGTATCCGTTGCCACGGATTGATGATCTGTTTGACCACCGCAAGGGGCAAGATTTTCTAAAATCGATCTGAGATCGTGATACCATCAATCGAGGATTAAGGAGTCGATGTTCAAATCGGCGTTCGAACTCGCTACGGGCATTATGAGTTTGTAGTGATGCCGTTTGGACTCACTAACGCTTTCTTTGTATTTATGCAATTGATGAACAGAGTGTTCATTGAATTTTTGGACAAATTTGTGGTCTTATTTATTGATGACATCCTGGTGTATTCTAAGAGTCCGGAAGAACATGCGCAGCAATTGCGGATAGTATTGGAGCTTTTGAGAAACGAGCAATTGTACGCCAAACTTTCTAAGTGTGAATTTTGGCTAAAGGAAGTAATGTTCCTCGGCCATGTGGTGTCAGCTAGAGGAGTCCGAGTGGATCCTTAGAAGATCGAAGCAATATTGGATTGGAAGCCTCCAAAGGACGTGAAAGAGGTCCGAAGCTTCTTAGGACTTGCTGGATATTATCGTCGATTCGTGGAAGGGTTTTCTAAAATTTCCCGCCCACTTACTCGACTTCTGCAGAAAACACAAAAGTTTGAGTGGAACGAGTCGTGTCAGACTAGTTTTGTTGAGTTAAAGAAGAGATTGACGATGGCACCGATTCTATCCCTTCCGTAGGGAACTGGAGGATTCATAGTTTACAGTGATGCTTTGAACCAAGGACTTGGGTGCGTGTTGATGCAGAATGATAAGGTGATCGCTTATGCATCGCGACAACTGAAACCTTATGAAGTGAATTACCCGACACATGATTTGGAGCTAGCAGCAGTGGTTTTTTCCTTGAAGATCTGGAGGCATTATCTGTACGGGACTCACTGTCAAATCTTTACGGATCATAGGAGTCTCAAGTACATATTTAGTCAGAAAGAGTTGAATATGCGGCAAAGAAGATTGTTGGAACTGATTAAGGACTATGACTTGGAGATTTTATATCATCCAGGCAAAGCGAATGTAGTGGCCGATGCACTTAGCCGCAAGCCTGTCTCTATTAGATCGGAGACGCCGACATCCCAACTTAGCCTTCAACGAGAGATGATTCGTGAAGGAATTGAGGTATGGTTACAAAGAGTCCAAGGACAATCATGCGTGATGGAGATAACTTCATCTTTAACCGAAGAAATCAAATCTAGACAGTAGATGATCCTCGATGGTTCGGTTACATGATGAAGTGATCAAAGGAAAGGCCCCGGATTAATAATTCATGACGATGGAGTTTTGAGATTTCGAGAACCGACTCTGCGTTCCCGATGTTGATGTTAAAGCAGACGATTATGAAGGAAGCTCATAGTTCGCCCTATTCTATCCACCCGGCACCAAGAAATGTATAAGGACTTGAAGCGGAATTTACGGTGGGGCAACATGAAGCAAGACGTAGCGGACTATGTTTCAAATGCTTGACTTGTCGTGAGTTAAGATCGAGCATCAACGGCCTTTGGAATGTTGAAGCCGCTCCCGATTCCTGAATGGAAGTGGGAGGACATATCAATGGACTTTATCACTAATATGCCGAAAACCAGGACAGGAATGAACATGATTTGGGTGATAGTTGATCGTTTAACCAAATCGGCTCATTTTCTAGGCATTAAGGATACGTGGGGACCAGAGAGGTTGGCACGAGTCTTTATTTCGGAGATAGTTCGATTGCATGGTACGCCGAAAACCATTGTTTCTGATCGAGACGGTCGTTTTGTGTCTCACTTTTTGGAAAGCAGTTCATAAGGCCTTGGGGACCGAATTGAACTTCAGTACAGCTTATCACCCGCAGTCTGACGGACAATCTGAGAGAACTATACAAACGGTGGAAGATATGCTAAGGGACTGTGCCTTAGATTGGTCAAACGATTGGGAAGTTCATCTACCGTTGATTGAATTCACTTACAACAATAGTTGGCATGCTTCCATTAAGATGGCACCGTTTGAGGCATTATACGGAAGGAGATGCATATCGCCCTTATGTTGGGACGATTCATCAGACTTGATCGGAACAGAACCAGAGTTGATCGAGCAGACTCGAGAGAAGATAGCCTTGATTCGTGAAAGGTTGTTGGCGCCCCAGTCGCCGAAATCTATGCGGACGTCGCGCCGCCCATTGGAGTTCGATCTTGGAGATCACGTACTTTTGAAGGTTTCTCCTACTCGGGAATCTTTCATTTCGGAAGGAAAGGAAAGGCCGAGTCCGAGATATATCGGGCAATTGAGATCCTCGAGAGAGTTGGGGAGTTGGCATACAGATTAGCATTACCGCCGTCATTGTGCCATGTTCATAACGTGTTCCACGTATCCCGATTGCGGAGATATATACCAGATCCCGACCATATCATTGATTTCGTGAGATCGAAGTCGCACAGATGGGACGTTTGAAGAAAGACGGTCAAGATACTCGAGAGTCGAGTTAAGCACCGAGGAACAAACCAATCGTTTTGGTCAAAGTTCGGTGGTCACGTCACGGAATGGAAGAAGCCACGGGAAACGGAAGTCGATATGAAGTCTAGATATCCCGAGTTATTTTCGTCTTGAGTTTCGGGACGAAACTCCTTTTTAGTAGGAGAGTATGTAATATCCGGATTTATTACGTTGTATTTCATCTGTATTCAACCCTGTATTATTCGGATTGGTGATTTTGATTATTGGAGTATGATATTTCGTGCATTGATATCATTGTATATAAGTATAGAAACATGCAAAATTGCTCAAACAACCTCGTGATAGCGCACGCTAAGAATGTATCTTAACGCGCGCTATCGGTCCATTATTAGCGCACGCTATGCAGGTATGAGTAACGTGCGCTATGTAATACCCGTGATTTTCTTTTTCGGTAATTTTTCGTTTTTGGCATTTTTCTAGTTTCCAGAACTCGCTTGCGACCGTTTTGACATTTTGACAATGTTTTGTTCTTCGTGTTTGGTCATCCGAGTTCGTTTCGGTATCGTTTTGTCGAGTTCCGTGCTTTTTGGCGACTTTTCCGCACTTGAGTTCGATTCTTGCGAATCTCGTCCGAAACTGTTGTTTCGACTTTCTCGTAAGTTCATTTAATGTTATTATTCATGTTGCGAGCTTTGTCTTGGTGTTTCGATCACGTATCGTGATTTTCGGGCGTTTTGGGCCATTTTCGTAATTTCCCAAAGTTTGGGGTAATTACTTTCCGTTGTCGAATTTCGAGCCTTCGGGTGGTCGGAATCGTGTGTTCTCTTAGTGCTCGGATTCGTCTTTGCGAGTACTTCGTAACCGTATCTTGATTCGTACTCGAGTTCGTGTTTGGGTCGTTCGGGCCATCGGAGTTGGCCGGGCGAGTCATGGCGGACATCTTGGCCCGAGCCGAGTTACGGCCGGTAGTGCTCGGCCGTTACGTCGTAAGGCGGTTACGTCGTAAGCCTAGGCCGATTACGCACGTAACGATGCCGGCATTTCGGGCGAGACTTGGTCATGGCGATTTACGTGCGTAAGGGCCCGGCGATTACGTACGTAAGCGTCCGTGATGTCCGCTATTTAAGGCCTGCATCGAGTCATATCCGGCATTTTCCACTTTTCTTCGTTCCTTCCGCGATTTTTCACCATAGATCGATGGTTTTGAGTAGAATCAACTTATAACAACATGTTTTGGAAGTTGGAATCACGGATTAACATCATCTTCCACCCGGATCGAAGGTAAGAACACCTAAACTTTTGGTTTTTGGATGTTCTTGGGGTTTCTTGGTGTTTTGGCCGATTTTCTTTGTTTTGATTCAGATTGCTGATGAAACTTGATTGTAAACTCGTAATCATTCAATACCCTTCAAGTTTTGTGGAACGGATTTGAGTATTTCTTTGAATAATCGATTGAATTGGACTACGCCTTCAAAGTGTCCGATAAAATGCTTCAATGGGTAGAACTTGGGAAGTTCCATACGTTTTCGTAGAATTGTGATTGAATTGATATCGTTATGACTTAGGAACGAATTCTTGTGAAGAACTCGAGTCGGAACCCTCCCGCTCGTTGTCTTCTTCGGGGTCCGAGCTTCCCAGTTGAATCGTGTTCTTCGGAGTGTTCGGTAGCGGTCATTAAGTCGAGCTTTCCCGTTGCTCCGCGTGCGTTGGACTTGAGGCGAGTATCTCGTCTATATTCTTTATACTTTGAGAATGTGATGTGTCGTGAATTTAATGTGGACTCGTTAGTGACGGTATATTTAACCGTAACTTACTTTAAATGAAAATGTGAATTTATGAAAGTAATTACAAACGTAACTTGAGTTTCATGAAGAATGATAACAACTATTTCATGTTATTTTGTGCTTACGGGGGATACTAGAAATGAGTAGTTAACCGAGGAATTGTGGAATCGCGTAATACTTGTATTATTAGCTCGTTAGCCTTTTCTGAATGATGGTGTCTTTGTGAATATTGTGCCTTTGTGGAAGTTATGTTACATTAACTTATATGTTACGTGTTTCGGTTGTAGTGAATATTGTGCCTTTGTTGTTGTTGTGTATCTTAGCGAATTGAGATGTTGTCGGGTAGGGTCCCGTCGAGGCCTCCGGAGGCGCGTGCTTGCGAGTACGGCCGGACGTACGGTGTGACCATAAGGTTATCATTCGGGTAGGTCTGGGGAGGGCTCCGAGAATCGACACTTGCGAGTGCGATGTCATGATAACTTATGGGCGTATTTGAATGATGTTATCCGGGTAGGGTCCGTCGAGGCCTCCGGAGGCGCGTGCTTGCGAGTACGGCCAGATGTTACGATTTGACCATAAGGTTATCTAATCGGGTAGGTCTGGAGAGGGCTCCGAGAATCGTCACTTGCGAGTGCGATGTCAAGATAACTTATGGGTGTGTTCGAGTTTATTCTTGATGACTAATCCGGGTGGGACCCTTCGGGGCCACGGAGACGTTTTGACTGTTGATTTGATATCTCTGAATTGTTTATGTTTGAATCTTGAATCTCGATTATATTGGTGAATATGGTTTTGGTCTTGAGGTTTGAGTTGAGAATAAAATCATTTGTATGATTTTGAAAGAAAACCTTTTGAAAAGGAAAAACATTCATATTTCAGGATTTTACACTGAGACCCCCGAAGTCTCTAAATAATCTCTTACAATGATTTCTGGAGTAATCCCCATGGTTTGTTTTAAAGGAATAAATTTTCAAAAGACTTTAGACTCGGGGATCGTGTTACTACCTTGTCGAAATGTTATTTTCATAACGGTTGTATTCTTGATGTATAATTGTATAGCTTGGTTACTTGCTAGCGATTCCATCGCTAACCCCTCGTTGGGGATTTTGTTATTTATTCCAGGTGTTCTGACTGGAGAGTGAGCAACCACAGGATTGGCTCGGAGGATGATGCAATGCAGCGATACTAGTCACAATTGTAGTCTGTCGTCTGTCAGTGATATGTCGGTTTGAGTTCTTGTCATCCTTGAGGGGATGGACATTTTATGTACTATGTGATCGAGTTGTATTTTAGTTTCATCAGATGTACGGTTATGCTGTGTTTTGAGAGACCTAATCGGTCTACGGTATTATATTTTGGTCAAGTTGACCGCATGTGGGTTTTGATTTGTAGTCTCCCGCCTGGTAGCTCCTTGTGGAAAGGGGTCTACGGCGTGTAATATCCCTGAGTGGATTGGGGGTGTTACATATATGGTATCGGAGCTTAGGTTTGCGAAAACCTAGGCAGTTGGGTCTAGTTGGGTCTTGTCGAGTCGTGTCTTGTCGGAGTCGTGTCTTGTCGTGTCACCCGGGTGAGCGATTGTGAACAAGCGAGATCATTGCGATTCGTTGTGATCAATTGTGGTTCGTTGTGATTAGTATCGTGTTGCGGCCATTATCTCCGTGCGGCTGTGGACGTAAGTCTCCTCCTTTATGTGAGGTACGTATTTCATGTTTTTACGTGTGCGAATTAAATGTGATGTGTGTCCTTATTTACACGGTGTTGTGTAAGGGAGTTGTATTCGATGCTTGTGGCCTTGCGGTATACGGATATGATTTGGACGTATTGATGTTTTGACTTTGAACCGCCGTGTGGGGTGGTATGTTGTGAAATTTGTGAACCTTGATGGGTTTCGAAAGTGTGCGACAGTTGATTCGGTGAAAAGCTCAAATGATAGTCTTGATATATGTTTTAACTTGATGCACCCGAAATGTGTTTGGTTGAATTTATGATTTTGTTTGTCGTTTGAGCGGTGGTTTTTAGTTCGATCGGTTTGTTTGGACTATCGTAATTATTCCGCTGCGGGTAGATTTGAGAATATATTTTGAGGGGCCATAAGGGTCGGAACATTTTTGAGAAAGTTGATTTTGAAAATATTTTTATGGTTCGATTAAACCAGCAGCCCGTATGAATTTTGAAATCGGTCGAGTTTTGACAGAGTTAATCCTGTATTTTCAAATGACACCATCAGACGGTATGAGGAAAAATGTATTTTAATGTATTTCGGGCACTGCAAAATATTACCGTCACCTTCGGTTGAGACCAAAAGAATTTTGAAAAATTTCTGTTATATGTTTGTTATGTTGTTTTGCCCGTCGAAAATTTTTTTTTACAGTACCTTTGCTGTTACAATTCTATAGGTGATCATTTTATGTTGCTCAATCTCTATCGACCTAATCATATGGTCCATCTGTGACGATCGTGAACCCTAACTGCGATATCAGTATTGCACTTAGTTGCTTCACCTGTGTGGATATTATTGACGTATTATATATTGTCACAATTCTTGTTAGCAAGTTATGGGTGTACGCCCAGATACGATGATTTCATAGTTCGGTTTAATTGTGTTGTTTCTTTGACGTTATCCGGATGTGGTAATTCAGAATGTCTTGTACATGGTTTTCAAAACGAGACAGAGATGATAATAGATTCGTAGTTTTGATCAAACTTTTCTTTTCTAAAATTCGCTTCAGCAAATTTTTCAAATTCAGGAATTTTAAAATGCTATCATTTGGACAAGCACCTTGAAAAAAAAAAAAAAATTTGTTTTTAAAATATTACCCATATTCGACCCTGATGATATGTTTGTGGTTTTGACCGTGATAAACTTGGTAAAGGTCGTACATTATGTTAACATGGCTAAGTGAATGATTTATGAATTTGAATTCTGTCGTTGCAGTGATGGTTCATGTATTCGTGTTACAACTCGGAATGAGTATTTTATTGTGTTATTGTTGGTTGCTCTATATTGATTATGTGGTGGTTGTTTTGGTTGTTTTGATCGGTTGCCCATTCAGTATGCCGAGAGGTCGAGGTCGTGGTAACCCTTCGCGCGACCAGGATCGTACTACCGGTAATGGAATTAGTACTGGTGTTGCTACTGTGCTCCAACAAAGTGCGACTGGATGACACATTTAGCTCGGGTGGTTCAGCGTAACCATACTACGAATGAGGATGTTGGATCGACTCGGTGGCTTAGAGAAGTGCTTCAGATCGTCCCCCTCGCTGCGGGATCGGGTGATACTTTGGGCTGGGACGGTTGGCTTATCCAATTGGAGAAGATTTTCAAGGCGATTGGTTGTCCCGAGGAGCGGAGGATTCCTATCGCTCAGTTCCTTCTCGTTGATGACGCCGCTAACTGGTGGGAGGCCGTTGAGCCTCAAGATCATGCTGTTACTTGGGAAGAGTTCAAGAAGTTGATGGAAGCGGAATTTTGCCCGAGGCCGATTCGAGAGCAGAGGATCCGAGATTTTTACCTAGCCGAGCCACAGGATGTACCCGTGTCACAGGCTATTGTCGATTATAGTCGACAGCTCGCCTTTGTGAAGAATCAGGTGAGGACCGAGGAGGACAAGATCCGTCATTTTGATATGGATGAGACCAGAGATTCGACAGTACATGTCGGGTTTCACTTGTGCTACTTTGAGAGAGTATCAGAATCGAGCCATGGCGTACGAGATGGCATCGTTATCTACTGGGCCTTCGCATGAGTCGAAGAGACAGAGGACGTCTGGAGATTTTTCGGACGGTGCAAGAGACGGAAATTCTTCTCATCGAGTTTCGCGTAGTCGTACGGCGAAACCTTCAATTTCTTCGTTCGGTGGAACCAAGAGTTCCAAGTTGTCTTCTTTGACTCCTAGTCAGACTGGGAGGTGCTTTAACTGCAATGTTGTCGGTCATGTGCAAGCTAATTGTCCTTCGCAACGGATTACTTGTTATAATTGTGGACTCGAGGCCACGAGTTGATATTGTGAATTATTCCATGAAGTTTCCCAGAATCGTGTTTCGGCATCGGTATCGGGATCGGTTCGTCGGGACCGTTGAGATTTTTTTCGGTCGTGCTTTGTTGTTTGTGACTTCACCTTTTTTTTTTTTTTTGTTTAAGTTTCGGGACGAAACTTTTTTTTAGAGGGGTAGAATGTAATACCCGTGATTTTCTTTTTCGGTAATTTTTCGTTTTTGGCATTTTTCTAGTTTCCAGAACTCGCTTGCGACCGTTTTGACATTTTGACAATGTTTTGTTCTTCGTGTTTGGTCATCCGAGTTCGTTTCGGTATCGTTTTGTCGAGTTCCGTGCTTTTTGGCGACTTTTCCGCACTTGAGTTCGATTCTTGCGAATCTCGTCCGAAACTGTTGTTTCGACTTTCTCGTAAGTTCATTTAATGTTATTATTCATTTTGCGAGCTTTGTCTTGGTGTTTCGATCACGTATCGTGATTTTCGGGCGTTTTGGGCCATTTTCGTAATTTCCCAAAGTTTGGGGTAATTACTTTCCGTTGTCGAATTTCGAGCCTTCGGGTGGTCGGAATCGTGTGTTCTCTTAGTGCTCGGATTCGTCTTTGCGAGTACTTCGTAACCGTATCTTCGATTCGTACTCAGGTTCGTGTTTGGGGTCGTTCGGGCCATCGGAGTTGGCGGGCGAGTCATGGCCGGACGATCTTGGCCCGAGCCGAGTTACGGCCGGTAGTGCTCGGCCGTTACGTCGTAAGGCGATTCGTCGTAAGCCTCGGCCGGATTACGTGCGTAACGATGCCGGCATTTACGGGCGAGACTTGGTCATGGCGATTACGTACGTAAGGGCCCGGCCGGTTACGTACGTAAGCGTCCGGCAGTGTCCGGCTATTTAAGGCCTGGACCGAGTCATATCCGGCATTTTCCACTTTTCTTCGTTCCTTCCGCGATTTTTCACCATAGATCGATGGTTTTGAGTAGAATCAACTTATAACAACATGTTTTGGAAGTTGGAATCACGGATTAACATCATCTTCCACCCGGATCGAAGGTAAGAACACCTAAACTTTTGGTTTTTGGATGTTCTTGGGGTTTCTTGGTGTTTTGGCCGATTTTCTTTGTTTTGATTCAGATTGCTGATGAAACTTGATTGTAAACTCGTAATCATTCAATACCCTTTAAGTTTTGTGGAACGGATTTGAGTATTTATTTGAATAATCGATTGAATTGGACTACGCCTTCAAAGTGTCCGATAAAATGCTTCAATGGGTAGAACTTGGGAAGTTCCATACGTTTTCGTAGAATTGTGATTGAATTGATATCGTTATGACTTAGGAACGAATTCTTGTGAAGAACTCGAGTCGGAACCCTCCCGTTCGTTGTCTTCTTCGGGGTCCGAGCTTCCCAGTTGAATCGTGTTCTTCGGAGTGTTCGGTAGCGGTCATTAAGTCGAGCTTTCCCGTTGCTCCGCGTGCGTTGGACTTGAGGCGAGTATCTCGTCTATATTCTTTATACTTTGAGAATGTGATGTGTCGTGAATTTAACGTGGACTCGTTAGTGACGGTATATTTAACCGTAACTTACTTTAAATGAAAATGTGAATTTATGAAAGTAATTACAAACGTAACTTGAGTTTCATGAAGAATGATAACAACTATTTCATGTTATTTTGTGCTTACGGGGGATACTAGAAATGAGTAGTTTGTAATACCCGTAATTTTTATCCCCGGAAATTTTCTATTTTTGGCGGAAGTCTATTTTGACGACTTGCTTGGGACCGTTTCGTCATCCTGAGAAATGATTAATTCTATACTTTTTGTCATCCGAGTTCGTTTCGGTATCGTTACATTGGTCTGTGTTCTTTATCGACTTTTTCACGTGGGAGTTCGACTTTGTTAGATCACCATTAATTTTTGGTAACTCCAAAAATTCTGAATCTTTGCAATATTATAGAGCATCGAGTTAGCTTTCCAATGGTTCAAACGGTGAGTCAATCGGAGTCCGGACGAGAGAGTTATGGTCGTTTTAACTCACCGCTCGTTATTGGCGATCACGCCGGCGGACTCGGCCGTGTCGTCCGACACGGCCCGTGCCGTACTCGTCCGGAAATGCCGGAGTTTCGCCGACCAGACTCGGCCGTGTCGTCCGACACGGCCCGTGCCGTACTCTTCCGGATAAGCCTCGAACGATCGCCGACACGCCCGACCGTGTCCCGTGACACGGCCGAAGTCATGCCGATCGGCCGGGCGGGTCGCTGTCGGAAGGCCCTCGGCGCCGCGACCGTGTCAAGCGGGACACGGTCGAGTCCTGTCGGCCAAGCTGGCAACACGACCGTGCCGACCCGCACGGGCCGTGTCCGCAGCGCCAACCCCTATAAAAGGCCCCGCAGACGCTTTTTCGCCATTTTTCACCTTCTTCCTCTCCTCTTCCGCAGCTTGGCGTGTTCTAATCTTGAAGCCATGTTGTTTAACAACATATCCATGGAGTTTTGAGGTTCATATCATCAATCATCCGTCCTATAACATCCTCCGATCTACCGAATCGAGTCGATCTCCTAGAAATCTAATTTTGGGGATTTTGGGTATTTTGTTCGATTTCGTCCGTTTAATCCGATTTAACTTAGGATTGTGAAGGATTGATGATTATTTAGATGTATTGTATCATTTCCCTTGTTATCCCATGGTTGGATCGTATCGATTCGTTGTTTTGGTCGAGTTCTTGACCGACGCCTTGAAGGTGTCCAGTAAAATGTCATAGAGGGGTTCTCGGGCGTTCTACGATTATTCTTCCTCGTATGATCGATGATTTATTGAATTTATGTTGTTCGGGTCGGATTCTTGTGAAGAACTCGAGTTGAAACCCTTCCGCTCGTTGTCTTCCTCGTGGTTCAAACTTCCCGGTCGAACCGTGTTCTTCGGATCTTCGATAACGTTTATTAAGGCAAGTATACATTTATGATTGTACGTTCTCGACTTTGAAAGTATGAAATATTGATGGTATGATTATTTCTAGCCACTCCGGGACGGGCCTATGGTCCTCTCGAGGGTTTCGTAGCCTCTGGTGCGATTCCATGGTTGATATGAACGAACCGTTTCTACGGCATTCATATGAAATAATGTTGGCATGCTTATTTATATCCACTCGGGACGGACCGGAGTCCTCCGAGGGTTTCGTAGCCTCAGTGCGATTCCATGGATAATATGAATTAACCACTCGGGACGGACCGCGGGTCCTCGAGGGTTCCGTAGCCTGCAGTGCGGTTCCACGGTATTCATATATGTATTGATGAGATGCTATGAGATTTAGTTATTAGGAATACTAGTCTTACATTGATGAATTGACGGATATTGATGAATTGACGGATTACATTTACTTTATTGTCGAGAAGTATTATGTTTCATATTGTTATACTTGCACTAGCTATTCGACGGCTAACCCCTTTATGGGGAAATACGTTTCATGTATTTCGAGTTCCAGAGAGCGGACAGACGGTATCGGGTCGGCATGAAGATGATGGGCAAGTGTGATCGTGTCTTGTCTCCGGTTATCTCTTTTGGTTTCCTCCATTCGGTGTTGTTGTCTTGGAATGGATTTTTAAATACTCGAGTATTGTATTTCGCTTTCCTTGATGTTCGGCTGTGTTGCGAAGTATTGATTTGTGCAGTGATGTATATGGTTTCATTGTTTATGGTTTCGAATACCATTTGTATCGTCTTTCTTTCTATTGTATGTAGACCTTATCGGTCAAGTTTATAGTTCCGCGTATGTTTAGCCTTGTGGGTCCCACGGCGGGGCTCACGGCGCTGTAATATACCCTGAATAACTTGGGGGTGTTACATAGTTAACCGAGGAATTGTGGAATCGCGTAATACTTGTATTATTAGCTCGTTAGCCTTTTTCCTGAATGATGGTGTGCTGTGAATATTGTGCCTTTGTGGAAGTTATGTTACATTAACTTATATGTTACGTGTTTCCGGTTGTAGTGAATATTGTGCCTTTGTTGTTGTTGTGTATCTTTGCGAATTGAGATGTTGTCCGGGTAGGGTCCCGTCGAGGCCTCCGGAGGCGCGTGCTTGCGAGTACGGCCAGACGTACGTTGTGACCATAAGGTTATCAATTCGGGTAGGTCTGGGGAGGGCTCCGAGAATCGACACTTGCGAGTGCGATGTCATGATAACTTATGGGCGTATTTGAATGATGTTATCCGGGTAGGGTCCGTCGAGGCCTCCGGAGGCGCGTGCTTGCGAGTACGGCCAGATGTTACGATTTGACCATAAGGTTATCTAATCGGGTAGGTCCGAGAGGGCTCAGGAATCGTCACTTGCGAGTGCGATGTCAAGATAACTTATGGGTGTGTTCGAGTTTATTCTTGATGACTAATCCGGGTGGGACCCTTCGGGGCCACGGCGACGTTTATTTGTTGATTTGATATCTCTGAATTGTTTATGTTTGAATCTTGAATCTCGATTATATTGGTGAATATGGTTTTGGTCTTGAGGTTTGAGTTGAGAATAAAATCATTTGTATGATTTTGAAAGAAAACCTTTTGAAAAGGAAAAACATTCATATTTCAGATTTTACCGAGACCCCGAAGTCTCTAAATAATCTCTTACAATGATTTGGAGTAATCCCCATGGTTTGTTTTAAAGGAATAAATTTTCGAAGACTTTAGACTCGGGGATCGTGTTACTACCTTGTCGAAATGTTATTTTCATAACGGTTGTATTCTTGATGTATAATTGTATAGCTTGGTTACTTGCCGATTCCATCGCTAACCCCTCGTTGGGGATTTTGTTATTTATTCCGTGTGTTCGATCGAGAGTGAGCAACCACGAGATTGGCTCGGAGGATGATGCAATGCAATGATACTAGTCACGGTTGTAGTCTGTCATCGGCTGATATGTCGGTTTGAGTTCTTGTCATCCTTGAGGGGATGGACATTTTATGTACTATGTGATCGAGTTGTATTTTAGTTTCATCAGATGTACGGTTATGCTGTGTTTTGAGAGACCTAATCGGTCTACGGTATTATATTTTGGTCAAGTTGACCGCATGTGGGTTTTGATTTGTAGTCTCCCGCCTGGTAGCTCCTTGTGGAAAGGGGTCTACGGCGTGTAATATCCCTGAGTGGATTGGGGGTGTTACACGCTAAGGACTCAATTATTGAGCGGGACAGCTAGCTCATGCGCCAGCGGGACATGGTTCCGGATAAGATTCCCGCTGACGCACCCGGACAAATTTTGAAGTCAACCATTATTAGCGCACGCTAAGGGATGCTTAGTAGCGTGCGCTAACTTGTCAATAATGCAGAATATTATAAATGGGACAACAACCGCTTGGGCTTTCATTTCCTTCGTCTATACTTCATCTTTGATAGTCCAGAGAGCAATAATCTCCCTTCTAAACACTTAGAACATGTATGAGTGATCATTGAATGATTGAGTATCACTTGTGAGTGATCATTGAAGAGAAGTAACACCTTGGAGGGGCACATAACCAACCGGAGTCGGATTACACCTTGTGGTTCAGTGATTTCGGCATATTAAGGTATGTTCAACCTATCACCAGTCTTAGATTTGGATTTCCAATGGATATGATGATCATGTTAACGAGGTATTGAATTTCATTAGTGAATTATTTCAACAACATCATGTTTAGAAGATTGGGATGTCTACAATTACGATATTATTGTTGGAACCTTGAAGTTGGAATCCTAGTACCTCAAATGATAAGAGAAATATTCGGAAGTTAACAATCCGTATGATTTATGTTATCTTTGTGATCATGATTTGGAAAAGATGTTATAAGAACTTAAAGGAAGAATCATCTTAGGAAATATTCTTTCGTATAAGTCGGAATTGTTAGTTCACCTCAAGATGTAGTCTGAATATGCATAATGATAGTAGCATCTGATACATCAACCGGAGATCACCAACTTTGCATGAGAATTGTAATCAAGATGGATTATGGTGTCATGATGATTATACGTATATTTGCATCTTGAAGTTGATATCATCCTGGAGATCATTCATAAGAGTAAGAACTTGGTATTCATGGAAGTAACATGAATTATCACGAAGGATTTCATTGTTTCGTTCATGGCAAGAACGATTCTTGCTCGGCGATGGCGCCATGCAGTAATAGCGCACGCTATGCTATGCAGTTTAACGTGCGCTATCGAGCACTCGTTAGCGTGCGCTACGTTTGGTATGTAACATACGCTAGACCATCAGACGAGTTAATTGGCTGGTCAGTGAAGTACTGACCATGCATCGTTAGCGTGCGCTAGGCTTTGTTGGTTGCGTGCGCTATCGGGCAGACTTAACGCACGCTACACAGAGTACTTAGTGTGCGCTAAGCAGTTCAGGCAGATTGTATTTTATGAATTTTTGGCCATGAATCGAATTGTTAAACATCCATACGACGTGAGATAAATCCTATATTATTTCTTTTGTTAAGGTTTGGTCTCGTTACGTGATTGATTGAGGAGGACGATCGTCGAGTGTTCATTTCCATGGAAGTGTTGTTATTGTCTTCAAATCGAGGCAAGTACCTTAATTGTTTTACGTATTGTTGTTATACATATTGTCGTGCATGTATGTCGTTATTGTATGTCCACCTCGTGTTGGTCCGACGATCATCGGGGATCTATGCTAGCGTCATACTGGATCATCGGACGGGTTTTTCCACCACGGGTTGGTCTGCGGGATCATCGTGGGTTCTAGGCGATGAACGCTGGATCGATGGAATTACCATGTGTATGTATTGATATCATGTTGTGATTATCGATTGTGTATGTTATGTTTGAGTTTCGTAGGAGAAGACTCATGGTATTTTGTCGTTTACGTTATTAATATTCTTCGTGAGATATGAATAATCTTCATTCGAACTTGTACTAGCATCGTTGTGCTAACCCCTTCGGGGGTGAACATTTTGTTTGTGTTCAGGATCCAGGAGAGCGGGGAAACAACCACTGGAACTGTATGATGACGAGGGTGCAGAGTGATGTCCCGACCGGGTTTATTTATCTGTTGTTTATTCGTTATTTCAATAAGTACTCGAGTACGAAGTCGTTTGTGATGATTTGAATTTTGTGATGTATTATTGAGTTCTGTTGAACAATTGTACTATTTCTGTATTTGGTCGATCGATGTCAGTAATTCCGTTATTTCCATTCGTCAGTACCCTTTTATACTTGTTCAATTCTTCAGCCTTGTAAATCCTTAGGTAAAGGATTTACGGCGCTGTAATATTCCCGAATATATCGGGGGTGTTACAAACCTAGTCGATTTTCACGCTGGCTTTACTTCGTATTGGAAACAAGACTGTATATAACTTCAGTGTAAACTTACATAATAACAAATAAACTACTAATATAATTTGAAGGTCTCGGGTTCGAGTCCTCCGCGACGCAACCTTTAGATTTATGTGATAATTTAATATATAGTAATAATTTGCTTTAAAAAAAAAATAAAGAAAAAGGAAACTACTAATAATTTGTCATATGTATAGCATAATCTTATATAAATGTTCTTCGACAACAAAAATAATGATTATATCAGTTAATCGGGTCAACCTAGTCGATTTTCACGCTGGCTTTACTTCGTATTGGAAACGAGACTGTATATAACTTCAGTGTAAACTTACATAATTGTAACACCCCCAATCCGCTCAGGGATATTACACGCCGTAGACCCTCTCCTCGAAGATCTACCAGGCTGGTAACAACATTTAACATCTCGACAATGCCTCAAGGCTAAATGACTCAGTAGACCGATTTGGTCTTTCAATAAAAATATACAACTCAATTACAACATATACCCACGCAGGGGTCAAAATACAATAAACTCCCGTACAACGGGGAAAAGATACTGCAGCGGAAAAGAAAATACAACTAGACCAATACAACATCAACGGATCCTCGTGTGATTAGTATCGTTCATCTTTCATCATCCTTCGTGCCGACCCTGTGTTATGCTCCAAAACCTGAATGCAAAAATAGACATCCACCCCCCGAATACTCGGGGGTTAGCAAAACTCCACTGCAAATACAAAGTGCAAATACGAGCCATACAATTCACATTCCACGAATAACAATAACCAGGAATCCTCAAAGATCCAAACGAAACGAAAAGTACTTCTCGAGGCAAGGGTTTGAGAAAACCTTTAAAAATCGAAATACCATAAATCAATGGAAATAATTTATAAGACGGTTTAGAATGCCATCGAGAGTTTTAATAGAAAACAATTTAGGGTTATCAAATCCTACTTTTCAAAATCCACAAGACAAAAGGGGTCACCGCCCCAAATCTTTACTTTCCGAAAAATGACATTTACCAACCCGTTGGGATTTTAGCCCCAAATCCATAAAACGACTTTTACAAAACCATTGGGATTTTAGCCCCAAATCTCATCAACTCACAGTACACAAGAACGACCACAAGGTTCGTCTCCCAACATCAAAATCCACAAATAAAGGATTTAAAACAAACAACAAAATACTCTTGTGCCATCCTAGCCAAGTAAGCCAAACGAACAACTTACCTCTTACACACTTAGTCGATGCATGCAATCATGAAAACCGTTCAAAAGCGCTCATTTCCGGAAATGCCATAAATAAGTCACATTTGTAAAATGCACCACAAATAACCGTCGATCCACACCTCCGTGGACCCCTACCGAGACCCCGTCGGATCTAACCCGTAGTGGTTAAAAGCAAAGCTCGTCGATCCACACCTCCGTGGACCCCTACCGAGACCCCGTCGGATCTAACCCGTAGTGAGCATACACACACACACGTTACTCATGCAATACGAACATGCTAAGAATGTAAGTTCATTAAGAATACTCACTAGAGATGGCCATTAACTCGACACCATTATCAAACTCTTCAAAAATAAATAACAAGATTAAATACGGAATACACGATTCCATAACTTAAACAATAAGAGTATCATCATAAAATCCTTCAACGTTCAAAATAACCAAATCATAATCAATTCTCAAAACACCGTTCACAAATCACACTCGTTTTGAAAGAAAGCCTTTAACGAGGCCAAACCGAAATCCTTTGAAACTTCGTTTCAAACAACCAAACAAACACACTAATACGATCAACGATCATCATATCCACAAAATAATAAAAGTATGGGCAAGGTACTTGCCTCGATATCACAATCTCAACGAGACGACGGATAGGACGCGGTCGAATAGCCCCGAACCCCCATACAATATCAAGAACGCGATAGCACCACGAGTATTACGAGAATAACACCACACGAATCATCAATCACCAAACGGAATTCAACATCGGAATCCTCGGACAACTATAAACCTCCGGAAGTAACAATAACACATGGTTACGACGAGAATCAAGGCCAAAACAACGGAAATCCCAACAAACTATCGAAGGGAAACTTATTGGGACATTTAATCGAACACTAAATGTTCAATAATTCCCAAGAACACTCGAATCGTCGATCGAGTTGAACAAACTTGATATATGGATATACAACCCATAGAACATGATTAATAACATCATACTACACCAATCGATGTATCAAAATCGGATTAGAAACGAAATCAAGAACAATTTCTCCAAAAAGTCAACTTGAAGGATAATCAAGAAATATACCTTGATTTGGATGAAGGATTCAAGTAGAGGGCGAAAATCTACAACAAGACTTGAGGTAGATGATCTCTACAAGTTTTGGAGCACTCAAATCGCCCAAGAATCGCCCACAATCGCCTAAGATGAAGGAGGAAGAAGAGAGGAGAAAAAAATGAAGTTTTTCTCTCGCAACCGCTAAAAACGCAGAAAAAGCCCATGTGCCGCGGCACAGACAAGTGTGCCGCGCCCGTGGCCACCAAAACGCCCGGGAATCAGCTTAGTGCCGCGGCAGCCCGAGTGTGCCGCGGCACACGGTATAGCCCCTTCAACACCAAAAAGGCACACCGTGCGATCTTCGCTATTTCGACCATAACTCCTTCGTCTGGACTCCGATTGACTCACCGTTTGAACCATTGGAAAGCTAACTTGATTCTCTATAATGTTGCAAAGATTCAGAATTTTTGGAGTTTCCAAGAATTAATGGTGACTTTACAAAGTCGAACTCCCATGTGAAAAAGTCGATTAAGGATACGGAACTCAACAAAACGACACCGAAACGAACTCGGATGACAAAAAGTGCAGAATTAATCATTCTCGGAATGACGAAACGGTCAGGAGTGAGTTGTCAAAACGAACTTCCGCCGAAAAAAAAAATTACCGAAATTCGAAATTGCGGATATTACATTCTACCCTCCTTAAAAGAAGTTTCGTCCCGAAACTTAAAATAAGTAGGGGGGAGCAATATACCCGCCAGGAAAAATCGACGAGATACACAAAAATAGAAAACTCGCGCCCAACGGCGAAACGCTGAAAGAAATGCAAAGAGACATACGGCGTGAAAACACGCTCCACGACGACCAACACAACGTCGCCGTTAGGGATACAATAAAACCAACAAATGACAAGCGTCATCAAACGGATAATATAGCCAAGTCAATTATCCGACAATCACAAAACACAACGAACGAAAGTCAGTATGATTGGCCAACCCAACGGTACATCAATCGAAACGCGAGCCAATCGCTGAACTAATACGGAATTCCACCGCCCAAGGGTTGGAAGATCGAAAACGAGACTAATTTCCCAAACTTAAGGGAATTAGGAATGAGCCTGAATGCTCAACGATCACGAAATGAGGACAAAAACCGAACAAACAAAGGACCGAACCACAACGGTCGAGACAACAAAAAGCGAACAATCATGTTCGAATCACGAAGAACAATAAAATTCAAACAACAACTCCAAGGTTCACGTCTCGACTCGAGACAATATATGATCCGGTGAAAACAACAACGTATGCATTCACATAAGATCCACATGAAAGTGAATAGAAATTGAAAAGTCACAACGACAAACGAGTTATTCCGAAATGATGCCACACTCGTTCGATAAACAAAAACAAGGGGCAGGACAAGCTCAGAAATGTCAACGAACATAAATGAGTCGACAAAGTAGAATATACAGAAGTTCAAAATCCGATCCCTTCGAATAAAAGGACTAGTAGAACCAAATGATGTTACTCCCGAACAAGGTTCACAAAAATCGAACCGAACTCGAAAAAAAAGTCACATCGATAACCAGATCGGCCCACAACAAGATCACAGCTCGTTCGAACGATGAAACCGAAATACAGAACAAGTTCATAAAGTGTCAACGAACATGAGCGAATCGATAGACTGGAGAAAGAGAAAATACAGAAGTCAAAATAGTACGGGCATTACCTCCGACCTCGTCCACGAAATTCACAAAAACAGGAGCAAGGTAACAAGACATTAAACAACCGACACATAACGGAACGATCACCGATGCACACGGCCATACCAACCCAAGCTCTAACAGCTCGCACATGCGCGACAACGCAGAAATCACCACGAGGCGACAATATTCAACACCAACATCCCACCTCTCACAAGGGGCTAACACAACAAATGTGTGGAAAACGACTCAACGCTCACACCGCCAAATCGGTCATACTAGGGAGCAAACATCAAAATGACAACGCGAACATCACACATACATACCCAGCCCTCAAACGGAAATGGATAGGTTTTAAAAACGAAAACCTCATTTTGAAAATAATTTAGAAGAACACCGATTGATCTTGAGTATCATCTTTCAAAAAAAAAGTACAAACGTGAAACATCGTTATCGAGACATTGGAGAACCATTTCGCATTTGATAAGAATGAAGATACTTTCTCTTAATGAAAACTTTCAAAATATTCGACCCTCGGGTCTAAATAAAAGTGTTTCTAAAACATTGAAAATATCTCAAAACATTTTGGTCCTCGAGGCAGAAAAATTTTGAAATATATTGTGGCACCTGGATGTACCACTAGAAAATAACTCATTTGAAAAAAATATGTCTCGAAATTTATTTCTAAGATACTCAAGTTTTCGAAAATAATTCAATGCCAAAAAGGACGTTGCCAAAAAGGCTAGAATGCCCAAAAATTTCAGGTAGTCACACGGAACATCATAGCGTTGTGGGTCCCGCGTCGGAACCCCAGGCTAAAAACCATTTACAAAAATGCCAAAAAGGCTGATGACGGTAATATTTCAAAAACTCACGAAAGCCATTTACAAAATACTAA
The DNA here is from genome assembly GCA_033398695.1 of Orobanche coerulescens. NCBI lineage: Eukaryota > Viridiplantae > Streptophyta > Magnoliopsida > Lamiales > Orobanchaceae > Orobanche > Orobanche coerulescens. The sequence continues at coordinate 177,702,336 of CM065807.1, read as the reverse complement.
ATACCGTCTAAAGAATTTCGCCAAAGCGATCAAGGCCATAATGCCAAAAACTCGGTTAAGGGAAGCGGTTATCGAAATAAAACTCGGTCGGTAAAATACCGAAAGTCATTACAAAAGAACTCACGCAGCGGATAAAAGAAATACAGTTCAACATGCACAATCCAGCAACACTACTCCTCATAAGAATAAAATATTAGAGTCAAATAACCACATTCAGAACAAAACCACTGGCCCCATTCGGGGCCTCTAAAGACCCTACCGCACTGGCTAGTGAGCAAGTCGAACGTGTATAAGTACAAAGCTTCCACAAGAGAACTTGTAAAACGTGCAAATCGATTCGAAAATCATCAACCACGGACAAAAGCAACAATAAAAAGACATCACAAGCGACGACACTCCTCGTATAAATCAAATACGAGAGTCGACTAAATACATATCGTGAAATCAAAATCCACATAAGGATTCCATCACTTAACAAATAATCATAAAAATAGCTCGTGTCACACGAGGCACAACACAAAGAAGGGAGACTTACTTCCACAGGTCGCACAAAGATGATGATCGCCCCACGATACTAATCACGACCAACAAACTCAAACGACGCGTCGCGACACGACTCAGTCAGATAAAATCCGACGAAACAAGACTCAAACAACACGACTTGACCCGACAGCCTAGGTTTCCTCAACCTAAGCTCTGATACCATTTATGTAACACCCCCAATCCGCTCAGGGATATTATCTACCAGGCTGGTAACAACATTTAACATCTCGACAATGCCTTCAAGGCTAAATGACTCAGTAGACCGATTTGGTCTTTCAATAAAAATATACAACTCAATTACAACATATACCCACGCAGGGGTCAAAATACAATAAACTCCCGTACAACGGGGAAAAGATACTTGCGGGAAAAGAAAATACAACTAGACCAATACAACATCAACGGATCCGCGTGTGATTAGTATGGTTCATCTTTCATCATCCTTCGTGCCGACCACATGTTATGCTCCAAAACCCGAATGCAAAATAGACATCCACCCCGAATACTCGGGGTTAGCAAAACTCCACTGTTTTGCTAGTGCAAATACAAAGTGCAAATACGAGCCATACAATTCACATTCCACGAATAACAATAACCAGGAATCCTCAAAGATCCAAACGAAACGAAAAGTACTTCTCGAGGCAAGGGTTTGAGAAAATCTTTAAAAATCGAAATACCATAAATCAATGGAAATAATTTATAAGACGGTTTAGAATGCCATCGAGAGTTTTAATAGAAAACCATTTAGGGTTATCAAATCCTACTTTTCAAAATCCACAAGACAAAAGGGGTCACCGCCCCAAATCTTTACTTTCCGAAAAATGACATTTACCAACCCGTTGGGATTTTAGCCCCAAATCCATAAAACGACTTTTACAAAACCATTGGGATTTTATCCCCAAATCTCATCAACTCACAGTACACAAGAACGACCACAAGGTTCGTCTCCCAACATCAAAATCCACAAATAAAGGATTTAAAACAAAGAACAAAATACTCTTGTGCCATCCTAGCCAAGTAAGCCAAACGAACAACTTACCTCTTACACACTTAGTCGATGCATGCAATCATGAAAACCGTTCAAAAGCGCTCATTTCCGGAAATGCCATAAATAAGTCACATTTGTAAAATGCACCACAATTAACCGTCGATCCACACCTCCGTGGACCCCTACCGAGACCCCGTCGGATCTAACCCGTAGTGGTTAAAAGCAAAGCTCGTCGATCCACACCTCCGTGGACCCCTACCGAGACCCCGTCGGATCTAACCCGTAGTGAGCATACACACACACACGTTACTCATGCAATACTAACATGCTAAGAATGTAAGTTCATTAAGAATACTCACTAGAGATGGCCATTAACTCGACACCATTATCAAACTCTTCAAAAATAAATAACAAGATTAAATACGGAATACACGATTCCATAACTTAAACAATAGGAGTATCATCATAAAATCCTTCAACGTTCAAAATAACCAAATCATAATCAATTCTCAAAACACCGTTCACAAATCACACTCGTTTTGAAAGAAAGCCTTTAACGAGGCCAAACTGAAATCCTTTGAAACTTCGTTTCAAACAACCAAACAAACACACTAATACGATCACCGATCATCATATCCACAAAATAAGAAAAGTATGGGCAAGGTACTTGCCTCGATATCACAATCGCAACGACACGACGGATAGGACGCGGTCGAATAGCCCCGAACCCCCGAACAATATCAAGAACGCGATAGCACCACGAGTATTACGAGAATAACACCACACGAATCATCAATCACCAAACGGAATTCAACATCGGAATCCTCGGACACCTATAAACCTCCGGAAGTAATAATAACACATGGTTACGACGAGAATCAAGGCCAAAACAACGGAAATCCCAACAAACTATCGAAGGGAAACTCATTGGGACATTTAATCGAACACTAAATGTTCAATAATTCCCAAGAACACTCGAATCGTCGATCGAGTTAAACAAACTTGATATATGGATATACAACCCATAGAACATGATTAATAACATCATACTAAACCAATCGATGTATCAAAATCGGATTAGAAACGAAATCAAGAACAATTTCTCCAAAAAGTCAACTTGAAGGATAATCAAGAAATATACCTTGATTTGGATGAAGGATTCAAGTAGAGGTCGAAAATCTACAACAAGACTTGAGGTAGATGATCTCTACAAATTTTAGATCACTCAAATCGCCCAAGAATCGCCCACAATCGCCTAAGATGAAGGAGGAAGAAGAGAGGAGAAAAAAATGAAGTTTTTCTCCTCGTAAATCTGCTAAAAAATGTAGAAAAATCACATGTGCCGCGGCACAGGACAAGTGTGCCGCGGCCCAGGGCCACCAAAAACGCCCAGGAATCAGCTTAGTGCCGCGGCACAGCCTGAGTGTGCCGCGGCACACGGTATAGCCCCCTTCAACACCAAAAAGGCACACCGTGCAGTCTTCGCTATTTCGACCATAACTCCTTCGTCTGGACTCCGATTGACTCACCGTTTGAACCATTGGAAAGCTAACTTGATTCTCTATAATGTTGCAAAGATTCAGAATTTTTGGAGTTTCCAAGAATTAATGGTGACTTTACAAAGTCGAACTCCCACGTGAAAAAGTCGATTAAGGACACGGAACTCAACAAAACGACACCGAAACGAACTCGGATGACAAAAAGTGCAGAATTAATCATTCTCGGAATGACGAAACGGTCAGGAGTGAGTTGTCAAAACGAACTTCTGCCGAAAAAAGAAAATTACCGAAATTCGAAATTGCGGATATTACAATAATAACAAATGAACTACTAATATAATTTGAATGTCTCGGGTTCGAGTCCTCCGCGACGCAACCATTAAATTTATGTGATAATTTAATATATAGTAATAATTTGCTTCAAAAAAAAATTAAAGAAAAAGGAAACTACTAATAATTTGTCATATGTATAGCATAATCTTATATAAATGTTATTCGACAACAAAAAATAATGATTATATCAGTTAATCGGGTCAACCTGGTCGATTTTCACGCTAGCTTTACTTCGTATTGGAAACAAGACTGTATATAACTTCAGTGTAAACTTACATAATAACAAATAAACTACTAATATAATTTGAAGGTCTCGGGTTCGAGTCCTCCGCGACGCAACCTTTAGATTTATGTGATAATTTAATATATAGTAATAATTTGATTTAAAAAAAAATAAAGAAAAAGGAAACTACTAATAATTTGTCATATGTATAGCATAATCTTATATAAATGTTATTCGACAACAAAAAATAATGATTATATCAGTTAATTGGGTCAACCTAGTCGATTTTCACGCTGGCTTTACTTCGTATTGGAAACAAGACTGTATATAACTTCAGTGTAAACTTAAATAATAACAAATAAACTACTAATATAATTTGAATGTCTCGGGTTCGAGTCCTCCGCGACGCAACCTTTAAATTTATGTGATAATTTAATATATAGTAATAATTTGCTTTAAAAAAAATTAAAGAAAAAGGAAACTACTAATAATTTGTCATATGTATAGCATAATCTTATATAAATGTTCTTCGACAACCAAAAATAATGATTATATAAGTTAATCGAGTCAACCTAGTCGATTTTCACGCTAGCTTTACTTCGTATTGGAAACAAAACTGTATATAACTTCAGTGTAAACTTACATAATAACAAATAAACTACTAATATAATTTGAAGGTCTCGGGTTCGAGTCCTCCGCGACGCAACCTTTAAATTTATGTGATAATTTAATATATAGTAATAATTTGCTTTAAAAAAATTAAAGAAAAAGGAAACTATTAATAATTTGTCATATGTATAGCATAATCTTATATAAATGTTCTTCGACAACAAAAAATAATGATTATATCAGTTAATCGGGTCAACCTAATCGATTTTCACGCTAGCTTTACTTCGTATTGGAAACAAGATTGTATTTAACTTTTTTTCACCGTCACTAATCTCTCCTTTTCTTTTCTAAATAATAATAAAAAAATTTGTAAAGAACTCTAATTCTTTTCTTTTCTTTTCTTTTTTATTATTGCTACAATAATAAAAATAGTAGCAAAGAACTCTAATTCCTTACTTTGAGGAAAAAATCAGATGTATTCTTCTTTCTCCAACCTTCACTAGCGGTCGACAGAAAGAAGCCTATTTTGAGGAAAGAAGCCATGTATGGCATACGACGGATAAAGGAAAATTTTGATTATGGCTGATTCCTTGATTCCTTTTATAATACATCTATAGAAAAGGAAAATTTGCTTATCATATATTTCATTCCCTCTGCGAGAAATCGAGAAATCGCGGGAGAGTAGAAACTCATTCGTAGCCCTAATTTTCCACAATCGTCACGAATCAAACACTACACCATAGATTGCCTATTGCAACCATATTTCTAAAAAATTGTTAAAAACCATTGCAATTGAGAAATCAAATCACATAAATTGCAATGCTTTTGAAAAGCATTGCAATTCCATTGGAAAAATCTAAGAAAGTTTAAAACATGCATTCTATTGCAATACTTTTTTAAAATCGTTGCGGTATCTATTCATTTTGGGGGGAAAATGTGGCGGGCTTGTAAAATATGAGCGGGATTTGTGGAAAAATGTTGGCGGGCTTACAAAAAATAACAAAAGAAAAAAGAAAAGAAAAAACAAAACCCACACGACACACAACACAACCCACACGGCACACAGACACCAAAACAAACACACGAACACAAAAGTCAACTCGTCAAGCTCGAAGAGGGGAAATCAAGCTCGAAGAAGATTAAAGGTTGACAAAGGTAAATCATCGATCCGAAATCCTTTTTGTTTTTTGTAGTTTTGAATCGATTTTGTTACATGCCCAATGCTTCTTCCTTCTTCGTATATTGCTCTATTTTTTTGTTCTTAATTAGGATTTCTATGTTTCTTGTGTAAATTCGAACTATGTAATCGTGTTTGTTTGGGGGTTTATGTTTGTTTGTTTGTTGTAATTGGGGGTTTATTTTTGTTTAATTTAAGTTTTTACTTTGATTCTAATTTTGATCTGTCTCCCTATCTCCGTCTCTATTCAAAGTTTGCTTTTTAATTTATACAAGTCCTGGCAGCTCTGTTTTTTTGTTTGTGTAGAAAATAGGTCTACATTTATGCTCTGTTTTTGTTTATGCTCTTTTTTTTATGCCCTCTTTATATCTTCTGTATTTTCTGTTTTTGCTTCAATGTGCAGATAATAGGTTTGTGAATTTGCAAAGATGACTTGGATTTCACTTCCAAAATATACTAAGGCATACCTTGATGGGGTGACAGATTTTGTTAGAAATGGATTTGATAATTTTGCAGTAGGGAATGAACTCAAATGCCCTTGCAAAAATTGTAGTAATCGTTTCTGGTACTATAGGGAAGATATAGTTGATCATCTTGTATGGCATGGTCTGTAACACCCTCAAAACCGTATGGGAATATTACACGCCGTAGACCCTCTCCTCGAGGATCTACCAGGCTGACAGCTAAAATCAAACATCTAAACATCGCCTTTAAGGCTAAAACGACTCAGTAGACCGACTTGGTCTTTCAATAATAACATACAACTCAATTACAATACATGCCCACGCAGGGGTCGAATACAACACACTCCCGTACAACGGGAAAAGAATATTGTAGCGGAAATAAGATACAACTAAACCGAAGACATCATACGGATCCTCGTGTGATTAGTATCGTTCATCTTTCATCATCCTTCGTACTGACCCTGTGTTATGCTCTAAAACCCGAATGCAAAAATAGACATCCACCCCCCGAATACTCGGGGGTTAGCAAAACTCCACTGTTTTGCTAGTGCAAGTACAAGTGCAAAAATACGAGCCATACAATTCACATTCCACGAATAACAATAACCAGGAATCCTCAAAAATCCAAACGTAACGAAATGTACTTCCCGAGGCAAGAGTTTGGTAAAATATTCTGAAACCGAAAGGTCGCGAAGCAAGGGAAAACTATTTATAAAACAGTTTGAATTGCCATCGAGAGTTTTAATAGGAAACAATTTAGGATTACCGAATCCTTCGCTTTCCAAAAATCAATAGGGTCACAGCCCAAATGTTTTGTTTTCGCCAATAAAACCAACCATAATACACAAGGTTAAAAGCCCACGTCATGCGTCCTCGACGGACATAAAATACACACGCACCCGTGAAGTTTCACTCGTGAATCCAGGTCGAAGCCAATGGAATTCCCTCCGTGGCCCCGTCGAACCCTCCCGAGGTGAGCAAACACATTCACAAAACATAAGCAACCGCACTCGTGAATCCAGGGCTATACCATTGGACTCCCTCCGTGATCCCATCGGACCCTCCCGAGGTGAGCAAAAAACAATCACAAAATATATACACGTAGCGGTGAAGTTTCACTCGTGAATCCAGGTCGAAGCCAATGGATTTCCCTCCGTGGTCCCGTCGAACCCTCCCGAGGTGAGCAAACACATTCACAAAACACAGTACTCACATCGCCTAGGACCGGGTCGAAGCCACAAATCCCACTCCGTGATCCCGTCGGACCCTCCCGAGCTGGCTAGCAAAATACTCAAGCACCACACGTCACCTAGGACCGGGACGAAGCCACGAATCCCACTCGAGGCCTCGAAGGACCCTCCCGAGCTGGCTAGCGAATCAAACTCAAGCACGAGTAACATATCACACCGAGGATATCCAAACAATTCACCCAGAGGCATCAAACACTTAGTAAAACAACACGTCAACCACAATGCACCGAAATGAAATAATATACGTCCACACGCAAATACCAAGTGCATCATCAACACCAAACATGTCCATAAGATTCACATACTCGTTCGAGAAACACACCAATCACAAAACACACACGATTTTGAAAGAGGGCCTTTAACAAGGCTAACCAAATCTTTTTAAAACTCGTTTTAAACAATCAAACAAATATATAAAGACGATCACCAATTATCATATTCACAAAACAAGAATAGTATGGGCAAGGTACTTGCCTCGAAATCACAATCGCAACGAGACGACGGATAGGACGCGGTCGAATAGCCCCAAACCCCCGAACAATATCAAGAACGCGATAGCACCACGAGTATTACGAGAATAACACCACACGAATCATCAATCACCAAACGGAATTCAACATCGGAATCCTCGAACACCTATAAACCTCCGGAAGTAACAATAACACATGGTTACGACGAGAATCAAGGCCAAAACAACGGAAATCCCAACAAACTATCGAAGGGAAACTCATTGGGACATTTAATCTGTAACACCCCCAAGTTATTCAGGGTATATTACAGCGCCGTGAGCCCCGCCGTGGGACCCACAAGGCTAAACATACGCGGAACTATAAACTTGACCGAGAAGGTCTACATACAATGGAAAGAAAGACGATACAAATGGTATTCAAAACCATAACCAATGAAACCATATACATCACTGCACAAATCAATACCTCGGCAACACAGGCCGGAACATCAAGGAAACTGAAATACAATACTCGGGTATTTAAAAATCCATTCCAGTACAACAACACTGAATGGAGGAATCCAAGAAAATAACCGGAGACAAAACACAGTATCACACTTGCCCATCATCTTCATGCCGACCCGGTACCCACCTGTCCGCTCTCCTGGAACCTGAAATACATGAAACGTATTTCCCCCATAAAGGGGTTAGCCGTCGAATAGCTAGTGCAAGTATAACAGTATGAAACATAATACTCCTCGACAATAAAGTAAATGTAATCCGTCAATTCATCAATATCCGTCAATTCATAAATTTAAGACTAGTATTCCGGAATGACTAAAATCTCAAGACGTATGTGAATGCCGTAGAAACGGTTCGTTCATATCATACGCCGTTACATGTAGGAATGCCGTCAAAACGGTTAGTTCATTACATGCCAACATTATTTCATATGAATGCCGTAGAAACGGTTCGTTCATATCAACCATGGAATCGCACCAGAGGCTACGAAACCCTCAGAGGACCATAGGCCCGTCCCGGAGTGGCTAGAAATAATCATACCATCAATATTTCATACTTTCAAAGTCGAGAACGTACAATCATAAATGTATACTTGCCTTTGAGACATCGAGAAATCGAACGGAGGAAAGGTATGAGTTCGGTAGGTCCGAGAACGCGCTTTCGGCACCTAAACGATTCGCAAGGAATATGACAATTAATTATCCATACTCAAATTACACGAAGAGACTCCCGAAACTCGTCTACGATTCAAGAAAATATACGAGTGGATAACTAATGGTTGGGAAATCGCCCAAACTCTCACAAGTCCGAAAACGGCACAATTTAACCCGTAAAATCGGAAGAAAACACTCATACGGTATAGATATTTATCAAAATCTCAAGATTCTCAAGCTTCATTCGGACAAAACGGACGAATCTACGAAAACCCCCAAAATCCAACACAAAATTCAAAGTGTTCTTGAATAATCTTTCAATAATCCGGTGAATACTCAAACATGTCCATAATCACGCATATATCACACCATACACCATGATTTAATCATCCAAAACGTCAATACCCACACAAAATCGAGAAGTCAAGATGTCGAAGAAATTACCTCTTGAATATCCAAGCTCTATGATCCAAGGAACACGCGTTAGATCGATTATCCGGGCTTCCCGATCGAAAGGAGATGAAGAAAATCAAACACTCAAATGATTTGTGAAGGAAATCCCTCCCTCAAGCTCTCTCTCGGTTGTAGGTGAAGAAATGGGGAAGAAATGAGCTGAAATGCTCAAAAAAACAATTATAGGGGTTGACTACCTGCCGACACGGCCGTGCCGATCGGCACGGTCGTGTCGCATGGCCGCGGCGAGGACTCGACATGACTCGACCGTGTCCTCGAACACGGTCGGGCGTGTCAGCGATCGGTCCCTCGCTTATCCGGAAGAGTTCGACTCGGCCGTGCCAAGCGACACGGTCGAGTCACGTGGCGAATACCCGGCATTTCGGACGAGTACGGCACGGGCCGTGTCGGACGACACGGCCGAGTTCGGCCGGCATGATCGCCAATAAGCGAAAAATGAGCGGGGAGCTAAAACGACCATAACTCTCTCGTCCGGACTCCGATTGACTCACCGTTTGAACCATTGGAAAGCTAACTCGATGATCTATAATATTGCAAAGATTAAGAATTTTTGGAGTTTCCAAGTATTTATGGTGATTTAACAAAGTCGAACTCATACGTGGAAAAGTCGCTAAAGAACACGGAATTCAACAGAACGATACCGAAACGAACTCGGATGACAAAAAAAAGTGTAGAATTAATCATTCTCAGGATGACGAAACGGTCCCAAGCAAGTCGTCAAAATAGACTTCCGCCAAAAATAGAAAATTTTCGGGGATCAAAATTACGGGTATTACATTCTACCCTCCTTAAAAGAAGTTTCGTCCCGAAACTTAAAACAGGTTGGGAGAAGAAATATTTCACCAGGAAAAACTCAACGAGATGCACAAGAACCGAAACTTACGCCCAAACGGCGAATCATCAATATAGAACACCACAATACATTACCCGAAGGCAAACCAAACCAATGCCGAAAAAGATACGAATTCACAATGCCCGAAGGCTCCAACGGAAATACCGATACATAACAATGGCCTGAAAGCCGAATGCCCAAAGTCAGAATCATCACAATACAGATCTCAAAGAAGCAAACCTGACTGTCGGACATACCCCTCGGCGTATGAACAACCAGTCGCAAATCGTCGGACATATCCAATACAACATGGACTACGAACGATCAATCAATAAAGCTCAAGAGGGACATCACAGTACGCCCGATCCGGAAATGTGTCCGTGCACATGTCCACCCCGTATACGGAATCCAGAATATATGTGTGACAATGTACCTAATTAGCCTCAAGAACTACGTCTCGTGTGCATGGTCCAATGCGGAAATATCCACGCATGACCATCGAGTGCCTGGCTAAAAATCCTACACATAACCAATCGGCACGCAGACATGATTCCGGATATGCCACGATACAACATGACAACGAAACTCAAGGGATAAAACATCCAATATGGATCATACGACTCACCAAGTGAACGATGACACACGAATAATGAAAGATCGACACGACCAACGATATTCAAAACAACCATCCTGGGATCAGAATTCCCTAAGGACCGATTAACACGAGCAACGATCACAACACAACAGTTCGGGAAATCCTCAACCTTCAACGATCACAAAATTACCGAGTTCACAAGAATAATAGTGTGCTGCCTTGAATCGGTCAACACGACAAAAATAATTCAACGGATGGGAATTATCGTTGATAATTCCAATTCAATACTTCGATTACCGTAGAATGGCCAATCGATAACAATTATACAACAGATGGGAATTATTTTTTTGACAACGGGTGGAAATTATCTTTGATAATCCCAATTCAATATAACGATTACCGTTAGAGCGGACAATCGATAATAATTATACAACGGATGGGAATTATCTTTTTGACAACGGATGAGAATTATCTTTGATAATTCCAATTCAATATATCAATTACCGTTAGAGCGGACAATCGATAATAATTATACAACGGATGGGAATTATCTTTGATAATCCCAATTCAATATATCGATAACCTTCAGAACGGTTAACCGATAACAATTGTACAACGGATGTCTCGGCACCTTTAATCGGTTACCGATAACGAAGATGATAATCGAATACGTCAATGCCTTCAATTGGCCAAAACGACATCAATAGAAAAACACTGATATCAATAACGACGATTCACAAAAATATCTTGATGGAACATCAATCAATAACAACAATCGATACGTCGATGCCGCGAACCGGCTATCGACAACAATATCTCAAAGAAATATCAATCAACAATGACAATCGATATGTCGATACCGCGAACCGGCTATCGACAACAATATTACCAACAAGTATCGTATTGCCTTAAATCGGCCATTTACGAACAACAATCATATTTGGCATAATTTGCCGAATGGTATCGTATCAAACAATCCCTTGATGTCAACAAAATCATAAAGAGACCAAGTCTCGAAATGATACACACATTCATACACATACATGATAACATTAATCTCATTGACCAGTACAAGTATAAAACTTGCCTCGATATCAATACAACGTACTGTTACCAATTCAGTTGTTTTCGTCTTACGAATTCCCTCAGTCTCGACCAAGTTAATCTACGAACCCTTCAACCTTAACCGCAACACAACAGTCATAATTCACGATCAAACATCATACCTTATCATAAAACGAAGGATTGATAATCAACCGGTTCGATGACGACCAATATCAATACCACCAAACCACGAACTCAATCGTTTTACCATATCTCGACTAATCACAGTCTGAACAATCCACTCAGACACTTACAAATCCTGTCCACAATACGAGTCGAAATATGATGATCATATCAGCAACCAATTCGGACCAATAATAAGGGTCTAAATGTTCCAAACTCAATTCTTAAATACGAATTGACAAGGTTCCCTTCTCGTAAATCCATCGTTAAAATTTACTTATGACCGTCATCAATTCGAATCATCTGACTGGTTCAAAACAATAGATAATCATATTAAAAAGGTTATCAAACAATCCAATCATTCGATTTGAATATTTGCTCCATACGTATGGGCTTCCAAATTCAGAGATGAATAATAGTCTCATCAAACTCATAATCACATTCGTATTCCTATACGAATATTATTTCCAACACATAGTTTAGCTCTAGATATGAATATTCCATATTCATTTTCAAAACATCAACACTTCTAAAAAAAATTTCATCACCTCGTATAATTCAAGAGTTCTTCAAGAACATGAAATATCCGAAATCACGTTCAGAACAACATATCCGAGGTATATATCTCCATGTTACCATTTTCTTCATCATGTCATTCATACAATCTCACACTACGCCACAAATGGCCTTCAGCAACGTTTATTTCGATGTTACAAGCAAATGTGTTAGCATAGATGCCTTAAAATTGATCTACGCTAACACTTGTTTTTATTGTTACAGTTGATAGTAACCGGTGTTGCCATAGTATCTTGGGTAACACCAAATTAGGTGTTACCGTTGATCTTTAAAAAAAGCGTTACAAGGGAAGAAAAAAATAGGCGGAAAATAAGGAAAGAACTGTAAAAATTGTAACGACCCGATTTTTCTATATTATTTTATGAATATATTTTTATAATAAGGAAAGCCTGTAAAAATTTAAAGTCGTTACACTAGTAGAATAAACATCAAAGACTTCGGTACGTCTCACTTTTGTAATGTATATTAGTAAAGTAAAAACAAACACTACTGCAAAAACAACATTTACTGACACTTAGTTTCTGACACTTTATCAAAAGTGTCAGTAACTTCAGACATTTGACTCATTTTTTGTTTTCAACATAATTGTGTCATAAGATACTGACACTTAAGTATCAGTAATTTGAGTATCGGAATTTACAGACACTTGAATATCAATAATAAAAAAATTACAATAACCTATAATAATGAATTCATTAATTTTTTTATTTAATTTTATTCGAATATTAATTAGATATCTATACCCTAATTCTTCACTGTTCGTGAGTTCTGGTTTCTTCCCTTTCTTCCCGCAGCCTTGCCCCTTTCTCGAATCCTTTCTTCCTCATCGTACACCTAGTAACCACCATTTATTTTCCTTCATGTTATTGGAGAAACCTGCTTCGGAGAATCTCTAGCCGTGCATCAACACTACCGCGAAGGTCTGCCGTGTTATTAACACTACCGCCGCGCCAAGGACTTCTGTTTGAGCAGCCGCGGTGAGAAAAAAATTGATTCTCAAATTAGGGTTTTACACAGACCTCGGCGTTTTCTCCGTCAAACCTCGTCCTAGATCCCTAACGTTCTCTCAGCTCAGCATCCATGGGGTATGCATGTACATCTTGTTCTGTGTTATTATTGTTATTTGTTGTGAAATCTATTTGTTATTTCATAATCTATCTAATGAATTTCCTGGGATAGAGGGCGGGGTGGCAACTTAATGCCTCTTATGTTTGGAAAGCTGTGGATAAAGTTCCTATTGTTGGATAGTAATAAGGAATGACAAACATTATCTGTGATTGTCTTTGGGGTGGTTGGGGGGGAGGGGGGTTTGGATCTGTTATTCTCTGGAGTAGGTAGTGCACCAATAACACTGGGTTGGGGGAATTTACATACAATAAACCTCAGGTGCTAGGTTGGGGGAATTTACATGTTTCGTTATAAATAATTTCTTAGTTTCTGTAGTTCTCATTGGAATTATTGTTTTATTAAACAAATATGTTTAAAGGTTTCAATTCTTAATGGAATTGTGATGGGAGGAGGAGCTGGTGCTTCTATACATGGTAGATTCCGCATAGCTACGGAGAATGCGGTATTTTATCTTTTCCTCTCTTGGCGGTATATGTATTCCTTTTAAGGGTGGCCTCTATTTTTTATTTTTATTTTCATCCTTGGAAGTCAATGATTTACAAGTATATCAACAATCACTTAGGTGTTCTGATAAGTGCCCTCTTTCTAATATTCTTGCAGCTTTTTGCTATGCAGAAAGCAGCCAGGGCTTTTCCCGGATATAGGTTCTTCATATTTCTTGTCAAGACTTCACAGGTTTTTGGTAATCCTTATTATGTCCTTTCACTTTTTCATATACAATGTTTATGAGTCTTTGTCTTGCCCTACCGTACTACATTTGCGTTTTGTTGTTACCTTACAACAAAGAAAAAGAAAGAGAAGAAGGGAAATGAATTACATTGATGTGCACTTCTTTTTTGTGCCAGGAGAATATGTTGGTCTGACGGGTGCAAGGTTGGATGGTGCCGAAATGCTTGCATGTGGTCTGGCAACTCACTTTGTTCAGTCAAAGGTTTATATATCATCCTCCCGACTTAAGTGAAATGTTGAATCTTTTTCACTGCAACTGTTTGTTACACAATTATCGCATTAACAAAATATTTATTATTTATTGGCTATCCGACGTTTCATTCAGGAGGGCCAGGGACAATTCATTTACAACACATTCTACCTTTTACTGTTTTATCAATGAACCTTAGCCTTGAAATTCCTCTGTTATCATCTTGATAAAACTGTTATTGTTAGTTAACTAGTATGCGAATATTGCAGTTTCATATGAATATATAGACTTTTGCAAGTGATCGAAGTGCTCAGATAAAATGGTACTGCAAATCCAACGATTGATGAAAACGTTTGCCAATTGGGAATTAGTATTTAGTAAACATTGAAATTCTTATGGAGTGCTTTTTCTCACTGGGGGAACTGAGGTCTAAATGATATCTAAACCATCTTGCCTTCATGAATCCAAAAAAGAGATGACATTCTAAACAAAAAATGAAGTGGTGCTATTCCATGAAACTTTTCTTTATACTTTTAACAGTTACTATTCGTGTCGTTACTAAAAGTTATTTTCTCATGGTTCTGTTCCATTCTCTCTTTATTGAGACACTTATGGGTCAGTGATTGTTCAAATAGATTACTATGCATATATATTGTCTAAGCATATTTATGCGAATATGGAAACTGGTGATTACTAATGTGCACTTTTCATGGAAAATATTTTGAAACATATAAGAATGAGCTTCATGAATTACCTTGTCATATGTTCCTTCCGGTTTTGAATGGTACTTTGTCATATTTAATGAATTTCTAAAGTCATATAGTTCTAATTTTGGTACTATGCATATATTATTGTTATTGTTTGTATTTTATGTTTTTGTTAATTATTTGAGGGAAATACTTGATACTTTTATTTGATACTCCGCTTGGTAGTTGGTGGTTTATAACTTTTTTTCACCCCTTTTTTTCACTTTCCTAATAATTGACACAGTTGAAGAAAAAGGTTGAAATTCTAAAGAACGCGAAGGACTATTCTTTCTTATCCGATGATTTGTTCAGGTATGAGGAAGTGTCGTATTTTTATGATTGTTAGCATGAATAGGCTCTTGTGGTTTTGGTGTCCTTTTTCTTATTTCTATTATCTATATATCGCGATTGAGGAGACCACCACCCAAACTTGCAGCTCGTCATACTTCAGTGGACCAAAAGCCAAAGGCAATACCTAAGAGGCAGCTCCATGATGAAGGTTCTGATGGTGAAAATCCTATTAATATGATCAGACAAATGTTTGGGTAAAAATTAGCTCTTTTTTTTTGCTGCATTAACGATTTTATGCCTTCCTTAACGAGAAAAAGAAAAATGGTCGATGCTGCATGTTATGTTCCAGGAATTTCAGTTTTCTTTTTACCCATTCATATTGCCTGTAATATGTATTCTTCGGTATACTAAGCAATTTATGCTACCTTATGTAAATGCTCAGGGAGTCTGCTAGAAAAGGTTTAACATTGATTTTGCAGTTTATCTTACCCTTTACTTTATCATCTCTTCCTTGTGAAATTCAACTATCTCCTTCTTAACATAATGTGACATATTCTCATTCTTCTTACCAGTGAGTGTATATATATAGTCAAGAAGAGTATATTACAGAGCAACCGAAATCGAAGTCTTCAGCATCACCATCCGTTCAAGTTGCTGATCAGTACGTGGCGGACCTAACTACTAAGATCAGGGCTCAACTCGAGAAATGATGAAAATGTTGGCCGAGAAGAATCCAGATTTGAACTTAAAGATTGATGACTCTCAGAAATCAGTCGAGGAGTCCTATGGCGGTGACAATGTCACTCCTTGACTGATCTCATCATTTTATATTATGCTAGCTAAGTGACTCAAGTAGTTTTGTTATATTTGTGGATTGCGATCGTAACTTGTTCTTAGCTATTATGGATTGAATATTAGCAGTCATGTATTTTGGATGATGTTATGGTTGACATTGTTTTAATGGTATTGACTGTTTTATGGTAATATTTATTTTTCAATATAACATTTTGCTTTTTAGCATGAAAAATGATGGTAAAAATCTGCAAAAATGTAGCCATAGACTATAATTTATAATTTTTTCTGTTGGCAAAATATAAAAATTGTGTTGGCAAAGATTAAAATTGTGTTGGCAAAAGTTAGAACTGTTCATATATAAGTGTAGCCATAGTGTTAAAGTTGTTGGTAAAGATGTCAAAATGTTTCACAATTTAATGTTACATTAGACCTCATGAGTGTTGGCATAGGTCTACGGCTACACAAATCTTGGTGTCACTAAAAATATAAAATTGTGGCCTTAAGTCTACAGCAACACAAAATCAAGTGTAGCCAGAGACAATAAAAGTGTTGGCATAGGGGTCTATTGCTACACTTTTTTAACATGTTACCAAAAAAAAGAAAAGTGTTACCTTAGACCCCTATGGTTGCGGCCGTTTTTGTAACACTTTCGAATTTGGTCAAAGTGTAGCCATAGCTTGTTTTTCTACCTTCAGCAACACTTTTTGGACTTTTGAACACAGTTTTTCAGGTGTTGCTGAAACCCATATATGGTGTAGTGTCAAGAATCGCAACAAAACCCTTATCACCATATGAAGAAGATCTCAATGATCATCTCAACATCCGAAATCTCTTATTACAATTCCAATAAATCTCGTATAACATTATCACATGATACCATAATCATAATCAACATATTCAAAGCATATCATTATCTTCCTTCAACATAAACCTCATAGAATATGGATAACACAAGAAATCACTTCAAGAATCAACAATAGTTCCATAACCAAGCTCTAATTCCATGATCCCAAGCTCACAATCATGTTAAAAGTGTTTAGAACACTCTTAAAGGTGAAGAGGGACGAGTTTTGGAGAGAAATATCTCAAAGGATCGTGAGAGAAATGAAAGGCAACACTTCAATATATAAATTGCACTCTCATTACGTACGTAAGTGTCCTTTCTTAACGTACGTAACAACTTTAACGTACGTAATCCAATATCCATAACGTACGTAACCAACTCACTGTCTAATTCCGTGCAGTCCATTACGTACGTAACCCATACCATATAACGTATGTAATATACCAGTTGACTTGCTACAGTACCATGGTTGTGTTACGTATGTAACACGTCCTGTATAATGTACGTAACCATGCCAATCTTACGTACGTAATCTCACCTTATTAACGTACGTAATAATTCCATACTTAGCCAATTTCAACAATTCCTGTCCAAAGTCATGACATACCAAATACGAGCATACGGCAAAATCAATACATATACTCAATTCAATAACATTGTCATACGTTCACAACGTCCTCGAGCATAATTAACCATCCACGATATCCAATATATAAACGAAAAAAAAAATATATATATATATATATCCGAAAAATCGGGGTATTACACTCTACCCCCCTTAAAAATAAGTTTCGTCCTCGAAACTTACAATCACTCGTACAAACAACATTTCAACGGGAATTCAATTTCACCAAGAATTATCGAATAATTCGAACAACATACTTACAAGTCTGCGAAGTCGAAGATCTCCAGTGATACTAGCATGCGACTCCTAAACAAAGTCTCAACATAATATCGATACACACCATTATCGCCATTAGCAACTTAACAAAATCTCAAGGAAGAGTTAACGTCCGTGACCACGGCCACGATTCTTCCTACTTTCAGCCAACAATTCTGAAAGGCACACACGTGCGTAAGTATAATCCGAATCGCACATTCTCGAAGTGACCAATTCCCAAGAATACCAAGCTATAAACGAAACGATTAAGAAAAATACGAGAAGAGTGAGAGGACTTACAAGTACCGGTCGCACTGTGATGATGGCAGAGTAGTGATACTGTGGGCAAATGCCGACTCAATCGACCTAAAAGACCGACAGCCTAGGTATCCATAAACCTAAGCTCTGATACCATATTCTGTAACACCCCCAAGTTATTCAGGGTATATTACAGCGCCGTGAGCCCCGCCGTGGGACCCACAAGGCTAAACATACGCGGAACTATAAACTTGATCGAGAAGGTCTACATACAATGGAAAGAAAGACGATACAAATGGTATTCAAAACCATAACCAATGAAACCATATACATCACTGCACAAATCAATACCTCGGCAACACAGGCCGGAACATCAAGGAAACTGAAATACAATACTCGAGTATTTAAAAATCCATTCCAGTACAACAACACTGAATGGAGGAATCCAAGAAAATAACCGGAGACAAAACACAGTATCACACTTGCCCATCATCTTCATGCCGACCCGGTACCCACCTGTCCGCTCTCTTGGAACCTGAAATACATGAAACGTATTTCCCCCATAAAGGGGTTAGCCGTCGAATAGCTAGTGCAAGTATAACAGTATGAAACATAATACTCCTCGACAATAAAGTAAATGTAATCCGTCAATTCATCAATATCCGTCAATTCATCAATTTAAGACTAGTATTCCGGAATGACTAAAATCTCAAGACGTATGTGAATGCCGTAGAAACGGTTCGTTCATATCATACGCCGTTACATGTAGGAATGCCGTCAAAACGGTTCGTTCATTACATGCCAACATTATTTCATATGAATGCCGTAGAAACGGTTCGTTCATATCAACCATGGAATCGCACCAGAGGCTACGAAACCCTCAGAGGACCATAGGCCCGTCCCGGAGTGGCTAGAAATAATCATACCATCAATATTTCATACTTTCAAAGTCGAGAACGTACAATCATAAATGTATACTTGCCTTTGAGACATCGAGAAATCGAACAGAGGAAAGGTATGAGTTCGGTAGGTCCGAGAACGCGCTTCCGGCACCTAAACGATTCGCAAGGAATATGACAATTAATTATCCATACTCAAATTACACGAAGAGACTCCCGAAACTCGTCTACGATTCAAGAAAATATACGAGTGGATAACTAAAGGTTGGGAAATCGCCCAAGCTCTCACAAGTCCGAAAACGACACAATTTAACCCGTAAAATCGGAAGAAAACACTCATACGGTATAGATATTTATCAAAATATCAAGATTCTCAAGCTTCAATCGGACAAAACGGACGAATCTACGAAAATCCCCAAAATCCAACACAAAATTCAAAGTGTTCTTGAATAATCTTCCAATAATCCGGTGAATACTCAAACATGTCCATAATCACGCATATATCACACCATACACCATGATTTAATCATCCAAAACGTCAATACCCACACAAAATCGAGAAGTCAAGATGTCGAAGAAATTACCTCTTGAATATCCAAGCTCTATGATCCAAGGAACACGCGTTAGATCGATTATCCGGGCTTCCCGATCGAAAGGAGATGAAGAAAATCAAACACTCAAATGATTTGTGAAGGAAATCCCTCACTCAAGCTCTCTCTATCTCGGTTGTAGGTGAAGAAATGGGGAAGAAATGAGCTGAAATGCTAAAAAAAAAACAATTATAGGGGTTGACTACCCTGCCGGACACGGCCCGTGCCGATCGGCACGGTCGTGTCGCACAGCTGGCCGACAGGGACTCGACATGACTCGACCGTGTCCTGGAACACGGTCGGGCGTGTCGGCAGTCGGTTCTGGCTTATCCGGAAGAGTTCGACTCGGCCGTGCCAAACGACACGGTCGAGTCCTGTGGGCAGATACTTCGGCATTTCCGGACGAGTACGGCACGGGCTGTGTCGGACGACACGGCCGAGTTCGGTCGGCAGTGATCGGCCAATAACTGAAAAATGAGCGGGGGAGCTAAAACGACCATAACTCTCTCGTCCGGACTCCGATTGACTCACCGTTTGAACCATTGGAAAGCTAACTCGATGATCTATAATATTGCAAAGATTAAGAATTTTTGGAGTTTCCAAGAATTTATGGTGATTTAACAAAGTCGAACTCATACGTGGAAAAGTCGCTAAAGAACACGGAATTCAACAGAACGATACCGAAACGAACTCGGATGACAAAAAAAAGTGTAGAATTAATCATTCTCAGGATGACGAAACGGTCCCAAGCAAGTCGTCAAAATAGACTTCCGCCAAAAATAGAAAATTTCCGGGGATCAAAATTACGGGTATTACATAATCGAACACTAAATGTTCAATAATTCCCAAGAACACTCGAATCGTCAATCGAGTTAAACAAACTCGATATATGGATATACAACCCATAGAACACGATTAATAACATCATACTACACCAACCGATGTATCAAAATCGGATTAGAAACGAAATCAAGAACAATTTCTCCGAAAAGTCAACTTGAAGGAAAATCAAGAATATACCTTGATTCGACGAAGAACACGGATTAGATGTTGATATCATCAACAAGGATCTTCCAAAACATCTTGGAATTGAGTAGGATCAACCAAGAACACCATTTCCCGTCGCACCCGTCGCCAGTCGCCGAAAGAAGGGAAAAAATCGAGTAGAAATGAAATCTGGCCGAGCCAGGCTATATATAGCCGGCAGAGTTACGGCCGTAACCGGCAGGCCTTACGGCCGTAACTCGGTCCCTTACGGTCGTACTCGGCAGGCCTTACGGCCGTAACCGGCATTCGTCAAAAATCTGCCCAGCACCAGCCGGACACTTACGGTCGTAACTCGCACACATTACGCCCGTAACCGGCCTTCGTCAAAATCCGCCCAGCGCTCGTACGGCCGTACCCGATCACGCTTACGGCCGTAACTCGCACACCTTACGGCCGTAACCGGCACCTTACGGCCGTAACTCGGCAGCCAGCCCTCGCCCGGCCGTGACTCGGCCGTGGCCACTCCGACGGCCCGGACGACCCCGAAACCCAAACCTGAGTAAAAATCGAAGATACGGTTACGAAGTACTCGCAAAGACGAATCCAAGCACTAAGAGAACACACGATTCCGACCATCCGAAGTGTCGGAATTCGACAACGGAAGTAATTACCCCAAACTTTGGGAAATTACAAAAATGGCCCAAAACGTCCGAAAATCACGATACGTGATCGAAACACCGAACCAAAGCTCGCAACATGAATAATAACATTAAATGAACTTGCGAGAAGCTCGAAACAACAGTTTCGACCGAGATTCGCAAGAATCGAACTCAAGTGCGGAAAAGTCGCTAAAAAGCACGGAACTCAACAAAACAACACCAAAACGAACTCGGATGACAAAAAGTGAAGAATTAATCATTCTCGAAATGACGAAATGGTCATTAGCGAGTCGTCAAAACGGACTTCCGCCGAAAAAAAGAAAATTACCGAAATTCGAAATTGCGGATATTACATTCTACCCTCCTTAAAAGAAGTTTCGTCCCGAAACTTAAAATAAGAAGGGAGAAGCAATATCCCGCCAGGAAAACTCAACGATATACACAAGAAACGCGTAACTTACGCCCATCGGCGAAACGTTACAAGCAACGCAAAGGAATATACGGCGTGAAAATACGCTCCACGACGACTAACACAACGTCACCGGTAGAGACATGATAAAATCAACAAGTGACAAACGTCATCAAATAGATAGTACAATCAGATCGATTATCCGAACAATCACAAAACACAACGAACGAAAATCAACACGATTGACCCACCTAACGGTTCATCAATCCAAACGCGAGTCAAACGCTGAACAAATACGGAATTCCACCGCCCAAGGGTTAGAAGATCGAAAACGAGACTAATTTCCCGAACTTAAGAAAGTTAAGAAGGAGTCTGAATGCTCAACAATCACGAAACGAGATCAACAAAAACCGAACAATCAAAGATCGAACCACAAAGATCGAGACAACAAAAATCAAACGATCATGTTCGAATCACGAAGAACAATAAAAATTCAAACAACAACTCCAAGGTTCACATCTCGACTCGAGACAATATATGATCCGGTGAAAACAACAACATATGCATTCACATAAGATCCACATGAGAGGGAATAGAAATTGAAAAGTCACAACGACAAACGAGCTATTCCGAAACAATACCACGCTCGTTCGAATGATGAACCCGAAATACAAAACAAGTTCAGACAGTATCAACGAACACGAGCGAATCGATAGACTGGAGAAAGAGAAAATGAAGAAGTCCAAAAACAATACGGGTGTTACATTCGACCTCTTATAAAAGAAGGTCGTCCCCGCTACTCACAATAACGAAATCAAGGAGACAACACAACAAGCAACCGACAGAAACATCCTTCAGAGGCCTCTCAAAGCCGATTCTGATAACTGCGCTGAAGCGCGAACTCCGAAAGTCTCGGTAGCCAATTAGCAAAACTGAATTTGGTGACCCTCGAGTCCACACTCGAAATGTGTTACTGACGAGAAGGACAAATTGCACGTACATTCCCCCGGCACATCACGGTTGAAACGTCTCGGCTCGGCATACCGAAAATACAAATGCTCGATACAATGGTACAAAACACCGCAAAACAACATACCGGAGATGCCAACTCAGCATAGCATATCAACGCATACAAAAATCACAACAACAACGGCATCGTTCGACGATTACAACATCCCGAACGATAGCCAGCACACAATCACAAACATCATGAAATAATCACCCATGTGTATAACGCACAAAAATCCCAGCTTTAACAACTCACACTAGTGCGACAACACGCAAATCACCACGAGGCGATAAACAGTAACCACCAGTTCACACCTCTCACAGAGGGATAACAAAACATATGCGTGGCGAACGACTCAACGCTCACGCCACCAATTCAATCACAATTCGGGGTTAACACCGTAACGAAAGTTCGAAAACCATACACGCATTTCCGGTCCGCAAACAGGAATGATAGGTTTTAAAAACAAAAACCACATTTTGAAAGCAGTTTGGAAACAACAGTTGATCTTGAGTATCATTTTACAAAAAGTAGTACAAACACCATTATCGAGACTTGAAAATCATCTTGCGTTTGAACAAAAATGAGGACACCTTTCTTTTAGTGAAAAACTTTCAAAAATATTCGACCCTCGGGTCTAAGTAAAAGTGTTTATAAAACTTTGAAAATATCTCAAAACATTTTGGGTCCTCGAGGTAGAAGAATTTTGAAACATATTGTGGCACCTTGGATGTACCACGAGAAAATTCATTTTGAAAGTACGTCTCGAAATTTATTTTCTAAGATACTCAAGTTTTTCAAGGATAATTCAATGGGCTAGAATGCCCAAAAATTTCAGGTAATTGCACGGAACATCATAGCGCTGTGGGTCCCGCATCGGAACCCCAGGCTAAAAACCATTTACAAAACAAAAAAAAAATGCCCAAAAAGGCCGATGACGGTAATATTTCAAAAACTCACAGAAGCCATTTACAAAACGCTAAATACCGTCATAAGAATTTCGCCAAAATGATCAAGGCCATAATGCCAAAAACTCGGTTAAGGGAATCGGTTTTCGAAATAAAACTCCATCGGTAAAATACCGAAAGTCATTACAAAAGAACTCACGCAGCGGATAAAATAAATACAGTCCAACATGCACAATCCAGCAACACTACTCCTCACATGAACGAAATATGAGGGTCAAATAACCACATATCAAGAAATCAAAATCCATAAGAGGATTCCATCACTTAACAAATAATCATAAAATAGCTCGTGACACACGAGGCACAACACAAAGAAGGGAGACTTACATCCACAAGTCGCACGAAGATGATGATCGCCCACGATACTAATCACGACCAACAAACTCAAACGACGCGTCGCGACACAACTCAGTCAGATAAAATCCGACGAAACAAGACTCAAACAACACGACTTGACCCGACAGCCTAGGTTTCCACAACCTAAGCTCCGATACCATTTATGTAACACCCCCAAAACCGTATGGGAATATTACACGCCGTAGACCCTCTCCTCGAGGATCTACCAGGCTGACAGCTAAAATCAAACATCTAAACATCGCCTTTAAGGCTAAAACGACTCAGTAGACCGACTTGGTCTTTCAATAATAACATACAACTCAATTACAATACATGCCCACGCAGGGGTCGAATACAACACACTCCCGTACAACGGGAAAAGAATACTGTAGCGGAAATAAGATACAACTAAATCGAAGACATCATACGGATACTCGTGTGATTAGTATCGTTCATCTTTCATCATCCTTCGTACTGACCCTGTGTTATGCTCCAAAACCTGAATGCAAAAATAGACATCCACCCCCCGAATACTCGGGGGTTAGCAAAACTCCACTGTTTTGCTAGTGCAAGTACAAGTGCAAAAATACGAGCCATACAATTCACATTCCACGAATAACAATAACCAGGAATCCTCAAAAATCCAAACGTAACGAAAAGTACTTCCCGAGGCAAGAGTTTGGTAAAATATTCTGAAACCGAAAGGTCGCGAAGCAAGGGAAAACTATTTATAAAACAGTTTGAATTGCCATCGAGAGTTTTAATAGGAAACAATTTAGGATTACCGAATCCTTCGCTTTCCAAAAATCAACAGGGTCACAGCCCAAATATTTTGTTTTCGCAAATAAATACACAAGGTTAAAAGCCCACGTCATGCGTCCTCGACGGACATAAAATACACACGCACCCGTGAAGTTTCACTCGTGAATCCAGGTCGAAGCCAATGGAATTCCCTCCGTGGCCCCGTCGAACCCTCCCGAGGTGAGCAAACACATTCACAAAACATAAGCAACCGCACTCGTGAATCCAGGGCTATACCATTGGACTCCCTCCGTGATCCCATCGGACCCTCCCGAGGTGAGCGAAAAACAATCACAAAATATATACACGTAGCGGTGAAGTTTCACTCGTGAATCCAGGTCGAAGCCAATGGATTTCCCTCCGTGGTCCCGTCGAACCCTCCCGAGGTGAGCAAACACATTCACAAAACACAGTACTCACATCGCCTAGGACCGGGTCGAAGCCACAAATCCCACTCCGTGATCCCGTCGGACCCTCCCGAGCTGGCTAGCGAAATACTCAAGCACCACACGTCACCTAGGACCGGGACGAAGCCACGAATACCACTCGAGGCCTCGAAGGACCCTCCCGAGCTGGCTAGCGAATCAAACTCAAAAACTTAGTAAAACAACACGTCAACCACAATGCACCGAAATGAAATAATATACGTCCACACGCAAATACCAAGTGCATCATCAACACCAAACATGTCCAAACAATTCACCCAGAGGCATCAAAAACTTAGTAAAACAACACGTCAACCACAATGCACCGAAATGAAATAATATACGTCCACACGCAAATACCAAGTGCATCATCAACACCAAACATGTCCATAAGATTCACATACTCGTTCGAGAAACACACCAATCACAAAACACACACGATTTTGAAAGAGGGCCTTTAACAAGGCTAACCAAATCTTTTGAAAACTCGTTTTAAACAATCAAACAAATATATAAAGACGATCACCAATTATCATATTCACAAAACAAGAATAGTATGGGCAAGGTACTTGCCTCGAAATCACAATCGCAACGAGACGACGGATAGGACGCGGTCGAATAGCCCCGAACCCCCGAACAATATCAAGAACGCGATAGCACCACGAGTATTACGAGAATAACACCACACGAATCATCAATCACCAAACGGAATTCAACATCGGAATCCTCGAACACCTATAAACCTCCTAAGTAACAATAACACATGGTTACGACGAGAATCAAGGCCAAAACAACGGAAATCCCAACAAACTATCGAAGGGAAACTCATTGGGACATTTAATCGAACACTAAATGTTCAATAATTCCCAAGAACACTCGAATCGTCAATCGAGTTAAACAAACTCGATATATGGATATACAACCCATAGAACACGATTAATAACATCATACTACACCAACCGATGTATCAAAATCGGATTAGAAACGAAATCAAGAACAATTTCTCCGAAAAGTCAACTTGAAGGAAAATCAAGAATATACCTTGATTCGACGAAGAACACGGATTAGATGTTGATATAATCAACAAGGATCTTCCAAAACATCTTGTAATTGAGTAGGATCGACCAAGAACACCATTTCCCGTCGCACCCGTCGCCAGTCGCCGAAAGATGGGAATAAATCGAGTAGAAATGAAATCGCCGAGCCAGGCTATATATAGCCGGCAGAGTTACGGCCAGAATCGGCAGCCTTACGGCCGTAACTCGTCCCTTACGGCCGTACTCGCAGCCTTACGGCCGTAACCGCATTCGTCAAAAATCGCCAAAGACTAAATGGACACTTACGGCCGTAATCAGACACATTACGGCCAGAATCGGCCTTCAAAATCCGCCGGGCCAGACGGCCGCATTCGATCACGCTTACGGCCAGAACTCGCACACCTTACGGCCAGAATCGCACCTTACGGCCGTAACTCGCCAAAGCCAGCCCTCGCTCCGGCCGTGACTCGGCCGTGGCCACTCCGACGGCCCGGACGACCCCGAAACCCGAGCCTGAGTAAAAATCGAAGATACGGTTACGAAGTACTCGCAAAGACGAATCCAAGCACTAAGAGAACACACGATTCCGACCATCCGAAGTGTTGGAATTCGACAACGGAAGTAATTACCCCAAACTTTGGGAAATTACAAAAATGGCCCAAAACGTCCGAAAATCACGATACGTGATCGAAACACCGAACCAAAGCTCGCAACATGAATAATAACATTAATTGAACTTGAGAAGCTCAAACAAGCTGACCGAGATTCGCAAGAATCGAACTCAAGTGCGGAAAAGTCGCTAAAAAGCACGGAACTCAACAAAACAACACCAAAACGAACTCGGATGACAAAAAGTGAAGAATTAATCATTCTCGGAATGACGAAATGGTCATTAGCGAGTCGTCAAAACGGACTTCCGCCGAAAAAAAGAAAATTACCGAAATTCAAAATTGCGGATATTACATGGTCCTTGTCCATCGTTTGTTAACTGGATATACGAAGTGTCCACCCCTAAGTTTAGCAAACCTAATGATGATATGGATTTTGATACGGGTATTGGTCTTGGTGATGATTTTGATGAAATGATTCATGATGAAGGTAGAGTTAGAAATGGAATGAATAATATGGCAAAAGATTTTTATAAGCTTGTCGAGGAAGGGAAACAGCCTTTGTATCCCGGGTCTAAAGAATTTACTCAATTAGGTTTTATAGTCAAACTTTACTTGTTAAAGTGCACTCACGGTTTTACCGAATCGGCCTTTAGCGGTATTTTAGAGTTGATAAAGGAGGCCTTTCCTTATGTAAATTTGCCTCCAAGTTTTAGCGCTGCCAAAAGTATGATTAGGGAATTGGGTCTTGATTACCAAAAGATACATGCTTGTCCGAACGATTGCATGTTATATTGGGCTGAAAATAAAAATGAACATAAATGCAAAGTATGTGGAGTGTCAAGGTGGAAATCTGTAGATAATCAAAATAGTGATGCTAGCTTCCAAGAAAACAAGTATAAAGTCCCTGCAAAAGTGATGAGATACTTTCCATTGAAACCTAGGCTCCAACGCCTGTTCTTGAGTAAAGAATATTCTGAACTCATGACATGGCATGTAGTAGGACGAATCAAAGATGGTAAGTTAAGACATCCGGCCGATGCCGAGGCTTGGAAGTCAATGGATGCTAGACATCCAAATTTTGCTTGTGAACCTCGAAATGTTAGGTTAGGTTTAGCGGCTGATGGCTTCAATCCTTACCGATCTATGAATATAAGACACAGCATTTGGCCAGTTGTTCTGGTCAATTATTATCTCCCCCCTTGGTTGATTATGAAACCAGAAAACCTACTTCTTTCAACACTAATCCCTGGACCTGTGTACCCCGGTAATGAAATAGATGTGTATTTGCAGCCACTAATTGCTGAGTTGAAAGAACTTTGGGACGTAGGTATAGATACTTACGATAAATTCTGTGACAATACATTTACATTACGTGCGGGCCTCCTATGGACCATAAATGATTTTCCCGGTTATGGAGTTTTATCGGGTTATAGCACAAAGGGTAAACTAGGTTGTCCAGTATGTCACTATTGTACCTCCTCAATGTATTTGAAGCATAGCCGGAAAGTTTGCTATATGAACCACAGAAAATTCCTCCCCCCTGACCACAAGCATATATTTGACACGAGAAGATTTAATGGTGAAGTCGAAACAGATCTTTGTCCACCTCCATTATCTGGAATGGATATTGAAGAACTATTACGTGGATACAAGAATAATTTCGGGAAGCAAATAAAAAATAAAAAGACTTGATGCCCTTGGAAAAAGAAGTCCATATTCTTTGAATTGCCATATTGGAGTGGTCATTTGCTTAGACATAATCTAGATGTCATGCATATCGAGAAAAATGTTTGTGATAAAATATTAGGGACCTTGTTGAACATTGGTGGCAAAACAAAAGATCATCTAGATGCTCGATTTGATCTGCAAGAAATGGGCATCCGTAAGGTTCTTCATCCTGTAAAATGTGCTGATAACAAACTCTATGAAATATCGGCTGCTACTTTTGACATGACAAAAAAAGAAAAAGAAAACTTTTGCTCAGTGTTGAAGAATGCTAGACTCCCGTACGGATGTGCATCTAATATTAGCCGTTGTGTGCAATTGAGCGAAAGAAAGGTTTTCGGGTATAAAAGTCACGATGCAGATTTCATTCTCCAATATTTACTACAATTTGCTGTGATTAAAACCTTAAAACCAGAGGTGGCAATACCTTTGATTAGGTTGGATTCATTTTTTCGGGGCATATGTGGCAAAGTGATAGATTTGGAGGATGTTTCAAAGTTGCAAGAAGAAATAATAGAAATACTCTGCCAATGTTGTAATATCCGCAATTTCGAATTTCGGTAATTTTCTTTTTTTCGGCGGAAGTCCGTTTTGACGACTCGCTCATGACCATTTCGTCATTTCGAGAATGATTAATTCTTCGCTTTTTGTCATCCGAGTTCGTTTCGGTGTTGTTTTGTTGAGTTCCGTGCTTTTTAGCGACTTTTCCGCACTTGAGCTCGATTCTTGCGAATCTCGTCCGAAACTGTTGTTTCGAATTTCTCGCAAGTTCATTTAATGTTATTATTCATGTTGCGAGCTTTGGTTCGGTGTTTCGATCACGTATCGTGATTTTCGGACGTTTTGGGCCATTTTTGTAATTTCCCAAAGTTTGGGGTAATTATTTCCGTTGTCGAATTCCGACACTTCGGATGGTCGGAATCGTGTGTTCTCTTAGTGCTTGGATTTGTCTTTGCGAGTACTTCGTAACCGTATCTTCGATTTTTACTCAGGTTCGGGTTTCGGGGTCGTCCGGGCCGTCGGAGTGGCCACGGCCGAGTCACGGCCGGAGCAGGGCCTGGCCTGGCCGAGTTACGGCCGTAAGGTGCCGGTTACGGCCGTAAGGTGTCCGAGTTACGGCCGTAAGCTTGATCGGGTACGGCCGTACGAGCACTGGGCGGATTTTGACGAAGGCCGGTTACGGCCGTAAGGTGTGCGAGTTACGGCCGTAATGCCGGTTACGGCCGTAAGGCCTGCCGAGTACGGCCGTAAGGTGTCCGAGTTACGGCCGTAAGGCCTGCCGGTTACGGCCGTAACTCTGCCGGCTATATATAGCCTGGCTCGGCCAGATTTCATTTCCTACCCGATTTTTTTTCCTTCTTTCGGCGATTGGCGACGGGTGCGACGGGAAATGGAGTTCTTGGCCGATTCTAATCATTTCCAAGGCATTTTGGAAGATCCTTGTTGATTATATCAACATCTAATCCGTGTATTTCGTCGAATCAAGGTATATTTCTTGATTTTCCTTCAAGTTGACTTTTCGGAGAATTGTTCTTGATCTCGTTTCTAATCCGATTTTGATACATCGATTGGTGTAGTATGATGTTATTAATCATGTTCTATGGGTTGTATATCCATATATCAAGTTTGTTTAACTCGATCGACGATTCGAGTGTTCTTGGGAATTATTGAACATTTAGTGTTCGATTAAATGTCCCAATGAGTTCCTTTCGATAGTTCGTTGGGATTTCCGTCGTTTTTGCCTTGATTCTTGTCGTAATCATCTTTTGTTGTTCCTTCCGGAGGATTATAGGTGCTCGAGAATTTCCGATGTTGAATCCCGTTTGGTGATTGATGATTCGTGGTGTTATTCTCGTAGTACTCGTGGTACTATTGCGTTCTTGATATTGTTCGGGGGTTCGGGGCTATTCGACCGTATTTCATCCGTCGTCTTGTTGCGATCGTGGTTTCGAGGCAAGTATCTTGCCCATACATTACGTGTTTTGTGGATATTATGGTTGTTAATCGTCGATATGTGCTAAATAAATATTTATAACCATTTTTCAAAAGAATCGGTATATTTACCATCATGCTTTTCGTAAAGGTGAACCGTGTGTGTCGGGAATTAATATGTTTAGTTGGATATGTGTGTTAGTGACGAGTATAGGATCGCCTTACTTTCATGTGACGTCATTATGTATGATTATGGCGTCGGTAAATGTACAGTGTAACTCTCTTGTGAAATTATGTGCTTGGAGTCACGTGTTTATGGATGAATATGTGAGTTTGTGTGATATTAGTTGTGTCGTTCGGTCTTTGTTGAAATCTTGCGCGTCCTTGTGCATTGTATCATTACTTGGTCGTGAGTATATCTTTGGATGAACTGCCATTCTAGTAAGGTACCTCGACTATATATACCGTGATTGACCTTCGAGGCTTGTGGTTTGCAACCGTGATTTTGAACGTGTGTGTGTGTTGTTCCTTCCACCCGGAGTGTCCGACGGGATGTCCGGGGTCGATACTAAGGGGTACGGCCACGGAAGTGGACTTGGGTGCGTGTGTGGATGAACTTCCACCCGGAGTGTCCGACGGGATGTCCGGGGTCGATACTAGGGTACGGCCGCGAAGTGGTTTCACCCGAGTGTCCGACGGGATGTCCGGGGTCGATACTAAGGGGTACGGCCGCGGGTTACCAGTTGTGGTTTTCATCTTGAGGATGACGTTGATGTTTTCGTTAATTGTGATATTGTCCGGAGTATCACAATGCTTTGTGCTTGGGGTCGAGAGACATTATATATCGAGTCTTGGTGCTTGGCTAGAATGGCATGAGAATAATGTGTTATGTGTAATGTGTTCTTTTAAAAGTGAATTGAAGTGGATGATCGGGTCGTCGACCCTGTGTTTTGTGACCGGAATGGTTGGGTCGTGGACCCTGTGTTTTGCTAAACAGATTTGTATTTTGAAAAATGAACTTTGGGGCTGTGACCCTAAATGGCTTTCGAGGAATTAAGAACATTTTCAAATTTTGATGTTTTCAAAACTCCCGAGATTTTGAAATGTTTTCAAAATGCTTACTTGCTTTGTTTCTGCTTTCAAGACTTGAACTATTTTTAACTAAATATATCTCGGGAAGTCTTTCGTTATATTCTCGGAATGTGTTGTGTATGGCTCGTATTTGCACTTTATACTTGCACTAGCGAAACAAAGGAGTTTGCTAACCCCGAGTAATCTGGGGTGGATATCTGTTGTGTCCGTGCACATGCAGTGTTTTCGGGAGCAAGACACAGCATCGGCACGAGTCATGAAGAAAGACGAATTATACAAATCACACGAAGGCCAGTTTTGGGTTCAGTTAGTCGGAGTCCATTGTATTGTCTTTTCCGCTGTCTTATTGTTCGTTGTTGCAAGTATTTTACCCTTGTGTGGGTATGAGTCTGGATGAGTGTATGTATTTTGATTTTCAAGTCAGTGACGAAAGACCAAATCGGTCTATTGGTCCGTTATTTTGATTCGTCGGTATGTAATGTAATGTGTTGTTTTGATGTCTAGCCTGGTGGATCCTCACGGTTTGATCTGGGGGTGTTACATTTATGGTATCAGAGCTTAGGTTGTGGAAACCTAGGCTGTCGGGTCAGTGGTGTCTATTGAGTTTTGTCTTGTCGGATTATGTCTGACTAAGTCGTGTCGCGACGCGTCGTCTGAGTTTGTTGGTCGTGATTAGTATCGTGGGCGATCATCATCTTCGTGCGACCTGTGGCTGTAAGTCTCCCTTCTTTGTGTTGTGCCTCGTGTGACACGAGCTATTTTTATGATTATTTGTTAAGCGACGGAATTCTTTTATGAATTTTGATTTCGTGATATGTGGTTACTTGACTCTAATACTTCGTTCATATGAGGAGTAGTGTTGATGGATTGTGCATGTTTGACTTTATTTCTTTTATCCGCTGCGTGAGTTCCTTTGTAATGATTTTCGGTATTTTACCGACTGAGTTTTATTTCGAAAATTGATTCCATTAACCGAGTTTTTGGCATTATGGCCTTGATCATTTTGGCGAAATTCTTATGACGGTATTTAGTATTTTGTAAATGAATTTTATGAGTTTTTGAAATATTACCATCATCGGCCTTTTTGGCGTTTTTGTGAATGGTTTTTAGCCTGGTGGGTTCCGGCGCGGGACCCACGGCGCTATATTGTTCCTTGTAATTACCTGAAATTTTTGGGCATTCTAGCCCATTGAATTATTTTTGAAAACCTTGAGTGTCTTAGAAAATTAAAATTCGAGACGTACTTTTAAAACGAATTATTTTCTGGCGGTGTTTTCAAGGTGTTTTCTAATGCCGCAATACATTTCAAAAAATTTCCGGTGGAGGACCAAAAATATTTTTGAGATATTTTCAAATGCAGTTGCTTAGACCCAAGGGTCGAATATTTTTGAAAGTTTTTCACTACGAGAAGGTGTCCTCATTTTTGTTCAAACGCAAGATGATTTTCAAAGTCTCGAAAATGATGTTTGTTCAACTTTTTGTAAAATGATACTCAAGATCAATTGGTGTTTCCAAACTGTCTTCAAAGGTGGTTTTTGTTTTTAAAACCTATCATTCCTATTTGCGGACCGGAAATGCGTGTATGGTTTTCGAACTTTCGTTACGGTGTTAACCCCGAATTGTGATCAAATTGGTGGCATGAACGTCGAGGCGTTGCCACGCATTTGTTGTACTAGTCCTCTGTGAGAGGTATGAACTGGTATTTACTGTTTGTCGCGTCGTGGTGATTTGCGTATTGTCGCACGGGTGTGAGCTGTTGAAGCTTGAGTTTGTACGTTTGTGTACATGTGTGATTGTTTCATGATGGTTGAAATTATGTGCTGGTTATCGTTCGGGCCGTCGAGGTCGCCGAACGATACCGTCGTTGCTGTAGTGTTTGTGTGTGTATTACTTTATGATGGTAATCGTTGTATATGGTATGTGTTATGATTCTTTGTTGTGCTGAGTTGGCATCTCCGCTATGTTATTTTGCGACGTTGTGCCCCATTGTATCTAGCATTTGTATTTTCGGTATGCCGAGCCGAGACGTTTCAACCGTGATGTGTCGGGGCATGCACGTGTAAACTGTCCTTCTCGTCGGTAACACATTTCAAGTGTGGACTCGAGGGACACCGAATTCCGTTTTGCGAATTAGCTACCGAGACTTTCGAAGTTCGCGCTTCAAAGATCATCGGAATCGGCTTTGAGAGGCCTTTGAAGGATGTTTCGCGCTGCTTGTTGTGCCGTCACCTTGATTTCATTGTGAGTTGCGGGGCGACCTTCTTTTATAAGAGGTCGAATGTAGTACCCGTGTTGTTTTTAGACTCTGCATTTTCTCTTTCTCGAGTCTATCGACTCGCTCGTGTTCGTTGATACTTTCGAACTTGTTCTCGTATTTCGGTTCGCTGCTCGAACGAGCCGTGATCTTGTTTTGGGTCAACTGTTATCGCTGTGACTTTTCGAGTTCGGTTCGATTCTTGTGAACCTTGTTCGGAAGTGACATCATCGGTTTTACTAGTTCTCTTATTCAAGTGGATCGGATTTGGAACTTCGTATTTTCGACTGTCGACTCGTTTATGTTCATTGACATTTTCTCGAGCTTGTCCCGCCCCTTGCTTTTGTTGATCGAACGAGGGTGGTATTATTTCGAATTACTCGTTAAATCGTTGTGACTTTTCAATTATTATTCCCTTTCCTGTGGATCTTATACGAGTGTGCATCTTGTTGTTTTCACCGGATCATGTTTTGTCTCGAGTCGAGATGTGAACCTCGGAATTGTCGGTTGAACCTTATTGTTCTTCGTGATCCGAACATGATCGTTCGATTTTTGTTGTCTCGATCTTTGTGGTTCGATCGTTTGATTGTTCAGTTTTTGTTGATCTCGTTTCGTGATTGTTGAACATTCAGACTCCTTCGAAATTCCCTTAAGTTCGGGAAGTTAGTCTCGTTTTCAATCTTCCAACCCTTGGGCGGTGGAATTCTGTATTTGTTCAGCGGTTGGCCGCGTTTTGATTGATGTACCGTTGGGTTGGTCAATCCTGTTGATTTTCGTTCGTTGTGTTTTGTGATTGTCTGGATAATCGACTTGATTATACTATCTGTTTGTTGATGCTTGTCACTTGTTGACTTTATTATGTTCCTAACAGCGACATTGTATTGGTCGTCGTGGAGCGTGTTTTCACGCCGTATGTCTCTTTGCGTTTCTTGCAGCGTTTCGCCGTCGGGCGCGAGTTTTCGGTTTTTGCGTATCTCGTCGAGTTTTCCTGGCAGGGTATATTGCTTCCCCCTACTTGTTTTAAGTTTCGGGACGAAACTTCTTTTAAGGAGGGTAGAATGTAATATCCGCAATTTCGAATTTCGGTAATTTTCTTTTTTTTCGGCGGAAGTCCGTTTTGACGACTCGCTCATGACCATTTCGTCATTTCGAGAATGATTAATTCTTCACTTTTTGTCATCCGAGTTCGTTTCGGTGTTGTTTTGTTGAGTTCCGTGCTTTTTAGCGACTTTTCCGCACTTGAGCTCGATTCTTGAGAATCTCGTCCGAAACTGTTGTTTCGAATTTCTCGCAAGTTCATTTAATGTTATTATTCATGTTGCGAGCTTTGGTTCGGTGTTTCGATCACGTATCGTGATTTTCGGACGTTTTGGGCCATTTTTGTAATTTCCCAAAGTTTGGGGTAATTATTTCCGTTGTCGAATTCCGACACTTCGGATGGTCGGAATCGTGTGTTCTCTTAGTGCTTGGGTTTTTCTTTGCGAGTACTTCGTAACCGTATCTTCGATTTTTACTCAGGTTCGGGTTTCGGGGTCGTCCGGGCCGTCGGAGTGGCCACGGCCGAGTCACACGGAAAGGTGGCCTGGCTCGCCGAGTTACGGCCGTAAGGTGCCGATTACGGCCGTAAGGTGTCCGAGTTACGGCCGTAAGCGTGATCGGCACGCCGCACGAGCGCCGGGCGGATTTTGACGAAGGCTTGCTACGCCGTAAGGTGTGCGAGTTACGGCCGTAAGTGTCGGGCCAGGCCGCGATTTTTGACGAATGCGATTCTACGGCCGTAAGGCCTGCCGAGTACGGCCGTAAGGTGTCCGAGTTACGGCCGTAAGGCCCGCCGATTCTGGCCAGAACTCACGGCCATATATAGCCCGGCTCGGCCGATTTCATTTCCTACCCGATTTTTTTCCTTCTTTCGCGATTGGCGGCGGGTGCGACGGGAAATGGAGTTCTTGGCCGATTCTAATCATTTCCAAGGCATTTTGGAAGATCCTTGTTGATTATATCAACATCTAATCCGTGTATTTCGTCGAATCAAGGTATATTTCTTGATTTTCCTTCAAGTTGACTTTTCGGAGAATTGTTCTTGATCTCGTTTCTAATCCGATTTTGATACATCGATTGGTGTAGTATGATGTTATTAATCATGTTCTATGGGTTGAATATCCATATATCAAGTTTGTTTAACTCGATCGACGATTCGAGTGTTCTTGGGAATTATTGAACATTTAGTGTTCGATTAAATGTCCCAATGAGTTCCTTTCGATAGTTCGTTGGGATTTCCGTCGTTTTTGCCTTGATTCTTGTCGTAATCATCTTTTGTTGTTCCTTCCGGAGGATTATAGGTGCTCGAGAATTTCCGATGTTGAATCCCGTTTGGTGATTGATGATTCGTGTGGTGTTATTCTCGTAGTACTCGTGGTACTATTGCGTTCTTGATATTGTTCGGGGGTTCGGGGCTATTCGACCGTATTTCATCCGTCGTCTTGTTGCGATCGTGGTTTCGAGGCAAGTATCTTGCCCATACATTACGTGTTTTGTGGATATTATGGTTGTTAATCGTCGATATGTGCTAAATAAATATTTATAACCATTTTTCAAAAGAATCGGTATATTTACCATCATGCTTTTCGTAAAGGTGAACCGTGTGTGTCGGGAATTAATATGTTTAGTTGGATATGTGTGTTAGTGACGTATAGGATCGCCTTACTTTCATGTGACGTCATTATGTATGATTATGGCGTCGGTAAATGTACAAAGGTAACTCTCTTGTGAAATTATGTGCTTGGAGTCACGTGTTTATGGATGAATATGTGAGTTTGTGTGATATTAGTTGTGTCGTTCGGTCTTTGTAGAAATCTTGCGCGTCCTTGTGCATTGTATCATTACTTGGTCGTGAGTATATCTTTGGATGAACTGCCATTCTAGTAAGGTACCTCGACTATATATACCGTGATTGACCTTCGAGGCTTGTGGTTTGCAACCCTGATTTTTGAACGTGTGTGTGTGTTGTTCCTTCCACCGGAGTGTCCGACGGGATGTCCGGGGTCGATACTAAGGGGTACGGCCACGGAAGTGGACTTGGGTGCGTGTGTGGATGAACTTCCACCCGGAGTGTCCGACGGGATGTCTGGGGGTCGATACTAAGGGGTACGGCCGCGGAAGTGGTTTCCCACCCGGAGTGTCCGACGGGATGTCTGGGGGTCGATACTAAGGGGTACGGCCGCGGGTTACCAGTTGTGGTTTTCATCTTGAGGATGACGTTGATGTTTTCGTTAATTGTGATATTGTCCGGAGTATCACAATGCTTTGTGCTTGGGGTCGAGAGACATTATATATCGAGTCTTGGTGCTTGGCTAGAATGGCATGAGAATAATGTGTTATGTGTAATGTGTTCTTTTAAAAGTGAATTGAAGTGGATGATCGGGTCGTCGACCCTGTGTTTTGTGACCGGAATGGTTGGGTCGTGGACCCCGTGTTTTGTTAAACAGATTTGTATTTTGAAAAATGAACTTTGGGGCTGTGACCCTAAATGGCTTTCGAGGAATTAAGAACATTTTCAAATTTTGATGTTTTCAAAACTCCCGAGATTTTGAAATGTTTTCAAAATGCTTACTTGCTTTGTTTCTGCTTTCAAGACTTGAACTATTTTTAACTAAATATATCTCGGGAAGTCTTTCGTTATATTCTCGGAATGTGTTGTGTATGGCTCGTATTTGCACTTTATACTTGCACTAGCGAAACAGTGGAGTTTTGCTAACCCCCGAGTAATCGGGGTGGATATCTCAGATTGTGTCCGTGTACATGCGTGTTTTCGGGAGCAAGACACAGGATCGGCACGAGGGATGATGAAAGACGAATGATACTAATCACACGAAGGCCAGTTTTGGGTTCAGTTAGTCGGAGTCCATTGTATTGTCTTTTCCGCTGTCTTATTGTTCGTTGTTGCAAGTATTTTACCCTTGTGTGGGTATGAGTCTGGATGAGTGTATGTATTTTGATTTTCAAGTCAGTGACGAAAGACCAAATCGGTCTATTGGTCCGTTATTTTGATTCGTCGGTATGTAATGTAATGTGTTGTTTTGATGTCTAGCCTGGTGGATCCTCACGGAGAGGGTCTGCGGCGTGTAATATTCCCGGTTTGATCTGGGGGTGTTACAAATGTGAGATAATATTTCCACCTGCATTTTTTGACATTATGATTCACTTGCCAATTCACTTATGTAAAGAGGTTGAATTGGGAGGACCAGTACATCTCAGGTGGATGTTTGGAATTGAACGTTATTTGTGTAAATTAAAGTCCTACGTTCGTAATAGAAGTAAACCAGAAGGGTCTATAGCTGAAGGGTACATGGTGGAAGAATGTTTAACCTTTTGTTCTCGATTTTTAAGTGATGTCGGGGAAAAAAAAAAGTAACGCATATAAATCAAAGAATGGATATCCGATTGGGTCCAGGA
The DNA here is from genome assembly GCA_033398695.1 of Orobanche coerulescens. Taxonomy (NCBI): domain Eukaryota; kingdom Viridiplantae; phylum Streptophyta; class Magnoliopsida; order Lamiales; family Orobanchaceae; genus Orobanche; species Orobanche coerulescens. The sequence continues at coordinate 177,663,876 of CM065807.1, read as the reverse complement.
GAAACAAAGATGGAAAGGCTGTTCATTTGGCAGATAAAGTATGGATTAATGCTCATCGATACATACTCTTCAACTGTGGTAACAAGGAAATCGAGAAATTAATTGAGTACGTTCTTTTTCCTAGTTTTTGTAAAAGTGTATAGAGTAGTTTATGTACAAATATGTAGCAATAATATATTTTCCATTAAAAAAAATGCAGGGAGCATCGTATCTTCTATGATAATAATGGAAAGTCGAAGATGTACAAAAGAGAAAGAACACATACCAAAGAATTTCATAATTGGTTAAAGGAGGAGGTTGAAAAAAAAGAGGGATGTTCATTAGAATTATTAAGTCTTGCAAGAGGACCTCACCGAGCAGCGAAGAAGTATACTGGTTATGTAATAAATGGGTTCAGATTCCATACAAAGAAAAGAGATGGCAAGTGCACCACACAAAACAATGTGTCCTGTTTGATGACCCTAACCACCGCTTTGCAAGTTCAAAAGATCAAAATCCAATACTTGGGGATGTTACTTACTATGGAGCTATTGAAGAAATCATTGAAGTTGATTATTGGGGTGCATTGATCGTAGTTTTGTTTAAGTGTTGCTGGTACCAAAAGGATAAAGATTGTTGTGGGCTGACAAGAGTCAATTTTAGTAGAGTGTATCAAAAAGAGGATCCATTTGTTCTAGCTACGCAAGTACAACAAGTTTTCTATATTCAAGATTGTACGGAAAAAATTTAAACTATGTTGTTAAAAAAATGCCACGGGAGGACACTGATGTTGAACAAGGAAATGATGCACTTGAAGAAGTTAGTGGGCCTACTATGCATGATGTGCCGATAAACTTTGGAATGGAGAATCACACAACCGGAGATGTTAGTTGGTTCAGAGATGATGTGCCGATGCGACAAATTTCTGTTGATGATGAGCAAGAAAATGAAGAACTTTTTGAGTGAACTGCTACTTAAATTTTTATTCTAAAAATGTTGTATTTTCTATGTGATGTTACTTGTAGGGTAACTTCTTTTCGTACTTGTAGTGTAATGAGATCTTGGTATTAAATTAAGATGTGTTTGATTCGCTCTTATTTAATTTTCACCTGTGACGATTGGTAATTATTCTTACTTTGTAATCGTTTGCATATTTACTTGTGCACCATTTCATTTTAATCTAATTGCATATTTAATTACTTGTGCTCTATTAGATTGTACTTTGTAATCGTTGGTAATTGTTTCCTTTAACTGTAGTTGTTCCTCGCTAGTAATTTCAATCATGTGCCTTAATTCATTCGTTAACCTTTTTTTATGGTTTAATTTTATTTTTAGGATGGCAGAGTATTTTTTTCTCAGCTTTTACCACAGGGGACAGTTTCTAAAAACTGATTACTTAGGCGGTGCATGCACAAAGATCCCTACCGAGATAAATGCTGATACGTTCTCATTCCCAGCACTTATGGAGTATGTCAAGGATGATGTTGGATACACCGAAATAGGGGGAGTCTATGTCAAGAAAGTAGCAGGGGGCTGGAAAATAGTTAGTAATGATGCTGATGTTACTCAACTTGTACAAGGCTTAACCGATGGTGCCTCTTTAGATATTTATATTGACACCATTGTTGACAAAACAATAGAACCAGTGAAGCAATTGCAGCCTCATGTTATAATAAGACCAAGGACAAGTTTTTTTGAAGGTAAATCATATCTATTTATTTGCTTGCAGCCACAAGTATATGAGTATCAATATTATCTGTGCTTATCATTTATTTTTGTAGGTAAAGATTTGCAATTGAAGCGCAAGTTTGTGACACTACAAGGACTTCGACAAGAGCAAAGAGAAAAGAAAAAATTAGCTAATGATGGAAAGCAGGTGGTTACTAAGAATTCTGGACAGAGAGCCGAGGTTCCACCTATAGCAGGACCTCCAGTTCCACCTATAGTAGGACCTCCAGTTCCACCTATAGCAGGACCTCCGGTTCCACCTACAGGAGCTGCAGGACACAAAAGACAGACTAAGAAAAATATTATGAAAGAGAATGCAAATGTAGAGGCTGGAAATGCTAAGTCTAAAGAAGCAAGTCCAGAGGTACCTTAAATATAAAATTCTTTGCATATGTGATCACTTGTTTGCTGCATTCTTTTTTTTCTAAATTTTTCATTTTTTGTTCTGTTTTACGTTCAGATCGCGGATTTTGAAGAAAGAAGAAGAAGGAGAGCTGAGGAAACTAAAAAGTTCTTGGACCAAACTGGACTCAAGAAAAAGGCAGATGAGCTATTTGCAAAGACCAAAAATAAGAAAACCGTACTTGAAGAGGAATGGGCGACATGTGATAGGGAATATGTTCCGGGTCATGATAGTCTTTCAAATAGTGAAGAGGGTGAAGCCCCTAAGGTACATATCTGATCATTTTTAGGAACTTAAATAAAGTGCTAGATAATATTTTGTGCTATTTTTCATGGATATTGAGCTATTTTATGCTATTTTTGATGTTTATGTAGCAAACCACTAAAGTTCGGGTAGTGAAGGCTGCCATGGTACCATCAACTCGTTCAACCCGTTCACAAACATTACAAAAAGCTGCGAGGACACAGGTATGGTAAATTTATGATCATTAGCATTTTGTCATTTTAAGTGTTAATTTTCCTTATATTATTTTAAATACCAATCAATATTTTTGCAAGGTCATGGTTGAAGAGAATTTACCACCTCCCCCACCATCACCTACTGATTTACAACCATTCCAACAATTAAAAAGGGCAGATAATGATGGAATTGGTACAATGGCTGCATATTTATTATTGCGAAAATCCCAACAGGAGAAGAAGGAAACACATATCAATCATGACCATAATGATGAAGCAGCAGATGGTAATGGTAATGGTGATGACATAGTTGCACTTTCTACAGGTATATATGTTTCTAAACATATATAGTGAAATTACGTATCAAATTTGCATTTATGTATTTGCTTTTCTTCCTTACAGAGAAAACAAAAAGTACGAGGCATAGAGGACCAACGAAAATGAGTGCTGTCTTCACAAGAAAACTAGAAGATAGACCAGTGCTTACCTTAAATCATGAGCTTCAACCTGTGTCTGAAAATAGTAAAATAAGATCTGAGTATAGTAGTTTCTTAGGGGCGCTAGCAAGACAATGTGTGCCACTTGATTATATCAGCTGGCATGAAGTTCCTGATGGACAAAAAAATGGTTGGTGGGAATTTATCAAGGTGAAAACCCCTCAAATGTTTTCTTAAATTTAAGTTGTATGTAATACCCGGTTATAATTCAGTAATTATCATTCAGTATTTATCATTCAGTAATTGATACTCAGTAATTTTCACTCATTATTAATCATTTGTCACTCAGATTCAGTCATGGTATTCATCATTCAGAGTAATTGTATCGTGTATCAATCGTCATTCATCACTAATCGGATTGAAGTTTCGTGCCGTGTTTATCATCATTGTCATTTTCGTTGCGAACTGTGCGTGAGGAGTAGCGCACGCTACGTACTCCTTTTAGCGTACGCTAATTGGGTATAGGTAGCGCACGCTACCACTCAGCTTTAGCGCACGCTAAGGTTGCCACAGGCCGCACTCCAAGGTACTGGACTGCAGGTGAGTTATTTGTAGCGCACGCTACGAGTGGTAAGTAGCGCGCGCTAACGGGTTGTAGTAGCGCACGCTATATATGTGGAGTAGCGCGCGCTAGGGACGGATCAGGTTGAGTCCAGTGGCTACTGGACTGCACTGGATTAATTCATAGCGCACGTTATGTGTTGTTTTTAGCGTACGCAATCGATATTATAGCGCACGCTAAATGATGGTTGTAGCGCACGCTATCGAGGTCAGGTCAGAGGTCAGGCAGTTTATGGATTCCAGTACTGGGCATCAAATCATTCGTTAGCGCACGCTAACTATGAGCATTAACGCACGCTAATGGTATGGCTGTAGCGCACGCTACAAAAAGGTACGTAGCGCGTGTAACGCCCCCAAAACCATTCCGGGATGTTACAGCGCCGTGGGTCCCGCGCCGGAACCCACCAGGCTAAAAACCGTTTACAAAACCAATTCGAAAACACCAAAAGGCCGATGACGGTAATATTTTAAATACTCAAATATTTTCAAAAGCATAATTTTGAAATACCGTCATAAAATACCATTTGAAAATACAAGGCGAAGTGCCAAATCTCGATAGTTCAAAATGTACGTTAAGATGCCGCTTAAACGTACCGATAAAATAGTTTAGGAAAAGACTTTAACGAAATAAACCAAGTTCGTAAAATGCCAAAAGGGCCATTTAAGAATACACACACGCAGCGGATAAAGATACCGAAAAGCTATTTTGAAATATACACATGCAGCGAATAAAAACACAGTTTAAAATACACATTTGCAGCGGAAATAAATAACCGGAAAAGAATACTCAATTCTCCGAAAACAAGCCACAGCCAGTATCACATTGGGAAGCTCATCCCTTCACGACCGCTACTAGCTCGATCTCCAAGTACCTAAAAATAAAGCCCACGACGGGGTCAGCCACAATACTCAATAATGATACCGATCACATCATCATAAATAATTACATACCAATGTAATAATACTGTAAGAATACTACCAACGTAATCTTACCGTTATAACCTTACCAATCCATAATAATCCAATCCTTACCATAATCCACATTTCGCATCCTCGAATGACGAAATGAACTTAACAACAATTATCTGACCGTATCCAAACAATACCAAATATCCTTAAAACACCATCATAACTCATACGCGGAAATAACTGCTCGTACAAATCCGTCCGTCGGATTTGCACCATCAAATCTCAACCTGGATAAACCAATAACATACCACATATCTGTAGATCAACTACCACAAAATGATGAATACAAATCCCGAAGCAACGACATACAGTCCGAATGCTTATACGATCAATAACCAGATCAACCGATAAATCAACTGAGAATATCATCGACATGATAACTCCAATACGACCAATAAAGGATCAACGATAATCGAGAGTACCATTAACATGATAACTCCGACACGATCAACAAAGGATCAACAATAACCGAGAATACCATCAACAAGGTAAACTCCAAATGATCAACAATAATGGATCTCAAGAAATAACTCCGACTGTCGAACATACCCCTCGGGCGTATGAACAACCGATCCAAACCGTCGAACATACCCAACCATAAATGGAGGATGAACGACCAAACAATATGGCTCAAAGATGGAAATCATAGTACGCCCGATCCGGAAATGTGTCCGTGCACAAGCCACCCGGGTATTGATCACATACACGTGTGGTCTTGTACCTAATTAGCCTCACGAACTACGCCTCGTGTGCACGGTTCAATGTGGAAATATCAACACATAACCATCATGTGCCCGGCTAAAAATCCTACACAATAACCAATCGGCACGCAGATATGACTCGGATATGTCACGATGCAACATGACAACGAAACTCAAAGAAACACATATCCAATAAGGATCAAAAGACTCACCGAAGTGAACAACAACAGACTGACAATGAAAAGTCGACACGACTAATCAATATCCAAAACATCAATCCTGGGATCATCATCCCAAATGAATGACCAACACGATCTACGATCTCAATACAATAGTCCTGGGATCAACATCCCTCAACGAATAACCGATACGAAACTCATTATACGAAACCTCAACATATACAACAACTCAACATACTAATTATCTCATAACTGAACAATACATAAGTTACCTCAAAGCCGACGACAATATCCTTTCCACGAACAACATCCCTGAACGAATACACAGTTATACAAATAATCTCAAATAAAGTACCATCCATTCAATACCAAAAACCTTTTATCCCGATACTTATGTCATCACGATAACTATCCTCGATATCCAATATTCTATATCCTTGACCAAAAATAAATCACGTCTTCCTTGAACACAATTAAATCATATACCTTATGATTTAATACAAACCCGAGCACGATATACAACTCATTAACCGACAACTTACCTTTCTAACAACATTGCTATACGAATTATAAATGAAATGAAAACGAAACCATTCATCAAATATTATAAACTGAACAAGTATAAACTTGCCTCGATACCGATACCACGAAGCCGTTACCAAAATCCATTGCCTTCATCCACGAGCTCTTCAGCCCCGAACAAAGCAATATACGAACTCTTCGACCTCAACCGCAACACAACGGTCATAATCCACGATCAAAACATCACAACCTATTGCAATAACCGATTAACACATATTCGATAAAAATCAATAACCGACATACTCAACCAATAAACTCAACGGTTCAACGAAACCTCGATCATATACGTAATACCAAATAATCCAACTCAACCGATACGAACCTATATCCACGATACAAGCCGTAACGCAATGATAACAAATAACAATCAATAACCGATCAACAACGGTTCTACAATATCCCGATTAAATACAAATCCAAACAACCCAAACCAATCAAACACGAACTCAAAACCAAAATACGATTCCACAATCCGAAGATCATATCAATAATCAATTTAAACCAACAAGGGTCTAACATTACCGATTCCAAATTCAATCTTAAATACGGATACAAGTTTCCTCCTTGTAAATTCATAATATAAACCAATTACCGGTTATCATCATCAATCCGGACGATCCGATTAATTCAACATCATAGATAACCATATTCCAAAGGTTTCAAATAATTCCATTATCCGAATTGAACACTTATTCAATAAGTATGAATTTCCAAATTCAAACATGAATAATAATTCTCATCAAACTCGAAATTATATTCGTATTCCTATACGAATATTGTACCAAATACATAACTTAGTTATAAATGTGAATATTCCATATTCATATCCAAAACACCAACACTTTAAAACGTATTCATCAAATCAATGATCAATTCATCTCGACATTAAGGATTTTATAACATATTCGATTCCAACTTCAACTCCAAATACGAAGATCTTTCTTGTTCATACTTGTAAATTCGTAGAAAACAATTTACCGATTATTATTGTGAATAATCACATTCCAAAATTATCCGAAATCCTTCCAAAATCATAACATGTAACTCAAGAGTTCTTTAAGAACACGAATTATCCAAATTCACGTTCATAATCCATAAAACAACATAACCCGATGTTTTCTAACATCTAAACAACCCTTAATCATAATTCAAGGTGTATATAATCATGTCCTTCAACATATACTTCTCATAACATCATGAATCGCAACAAACCACCAAGAACATCGAGAATACTACGATTCCATAATCATAGCAACGTAATCGAATCATTTGATCACCAATTCATTATCTTCCTTTAACAAAATTCCCATAATTACCAAGAATTATCACAACAATATCATTTCCATCACCATTCATACGAAAACGTGTAGAATTTTCCAAGTTCTACTCATTGAGACATTTCATCGAACACTTTGAAGGCATAGTCCAATTCAATCGATTATTCAAAGGAATACTCGAATTCTTTCCACAAAACTTCAAGAACAACGAATAATCTCAAGAATACAACAAGATTCCATCAATAATCTGAGTTAAAACGAATCAAATCGGCCAAGACATCAAGAAACTTCAAAAATATCCAAAACCAAGTGTTTAGGTGTTCTTACCTTCGATCCGGGTGGAAGATGATGTTAATCCATGATTCCAACTTCCAAAACATGTTGCTAGATGATGATATTACTCAAATCCATCCACTTTGATGAAGAAATCGCCAAAAACGAAGAGAAAACATGAAAATGCCCGGATGACTCGGTCCAGGCCTTTAAATAGGCGGACTCGCCGCACGTTACGCACGTAATCGCCATCGCTTACGACGAATCGCCATGGCCTCGCCATCGTCCAATTCGCCGAACCCTTACGTACGAATCGGCACTGCTTACGCATTTAATCGCCCTTACGGCCAGAATCGCCACCGCCTTACGTAATCGCCGGCCCCTAGCCTCCCGAAGTCATCGCGACCGTGATCGGCCACCCCTACGAATCACCGCCGACCATGCTCGGCCATTCCAACGAGTCACGACCGCCATGCTCGGCCATCCAGTCATCTCGCCACGACTCGACCGGCTACTCCGTAACGCACGTAACACTTAATCCGTAGCGCACGTAATACGACGCGTTGACTTGCTACAAGATATACTCGTATTACGACGTAATACACCCCGTATAACGCACGTAACTCCGTCCGTTGACTCACCTGTCCACATCTGCGCCGAAAGCTGCCGACCACGGGCCCCACTGTCCGATTCCTCTTGTTACGTACGTTATGTACACTCTATAACGTACGTAAGCTAACACATTTTACGTACGTAAGCTCCAAGGCTTAACGTACGTAATGGCTTTTATACTTAGCCAAAAATCCAACTGTTCCTGTCCGACATCTCGACGTACAAAATACAAACATACGGCATACTGAATACACATACTGAATCCAAAAATATTCTCATACGGTATACCTGATATCCAAATCTGTTTAACCTTATACAACATATCCTGAATATATCTGTCAATCAAAAACGATAATCACACCAGTATAACTGTCTCGGTTCTCAATTTATTTTATCCATACTGTATAGATACCAAACTATACCGTATATCTCAGATAAAATAACGCGAAAAATTTATACTGAAAATTCGGGTATTACAGCGCGCGCTACCGTGTTCGGACAGTGGGTACTGGACTACCCAAATTACTCGTTAGCGCACGCTACGCACAAGGGCTAGCGCACGCTAACCTGGACCGGCTATAAATTGGACAGTTTAGTCAGACTTCGTCATTTGTCATCTTTTTCTCTTCCTCCCGTCGGTTCTTGGCGATTTGGGCGATTTAGAGAGTGTTCTTCAAGGTGTAATCATCAATCATCATCTTCAAGTCTTTGAGTTGGATTAATCATCACTTCATCATCTCCAAAATACCGAATCAAAGGTATTAATTTCTTGGATCTAGAATTTCGGATTTTTGGGTTTTCCTTCCGATTCCTTCGTGTAAGCTTGGATTATCATTGGAATATGTTAGATATGGATTATCTACCTTGGATAAATATATTCCTATGGATTTAATGGTTATTTTCGGAATTATTTCAAGAACCCTTGGGGTTGACTTCGGTTAATTGGGGATTTTCCGATTGATGTTGTTGTAATCATGAATTATGGATTCCTAATGGATTATTGATATCATTGAAAGTGTTTTGATGGTTTGAAATACTCATCTTGGAGTTGGTTTCGATATATTCGAGTTCGAATATTGTTGTATCGACGTTTGGATCGATTATGATCGTTTTTGCTTGATACGTGTATTGAACGATTGTCGGTACTTATTGCTATTCAAGGTTGTTCGAGCGACCGGCATTTCATTTAGGATGTTGTTCGTGGACAGACATTATTCATCGGTATTGTGCAAGTTAATTCTTACTCGGTTAAAAGGATATTCATTCCTTTTGAGGTTGTTCATTCATAATCGTAATTCATTCATCATTGTATTAACCGTATCAAAACTTGTCATTGTCAAATAATCACCTCAGTCATAAGGAACGACGGTTCCAATCATTTCATTAAGCGGTCATTCATTTCACCGTCATTTAATCTTGGTGAGTCATGATTCATTTTCGTTGTCACTTTTGTCATATTGTGGCATTCCGGGTCACACTGGCGTGCCGGTTGGTATGTGTAGGATTTTCATGTCGGGCACATTATAGTCGTGTGTTGGTTGGTGGCCTCACATTGGACTGTGCACACGAGTTGATGGCTTCGTGAGATCGACAGGTACAAGACCACACGGGTATTCGATCGATACTCGTTGGTGGCTTGTGCACGGACACATTTCCATCCCGGACGTAGTGTGGCGCCATTCCTTTGAGCCGTATCATTTGTTGATTCATATAGCATGTTTGATTGCGTATGTTTCGACAGATATTGTATAATCGCGGATAACTCATGATTGTGTATTTTCAACTCTTGAGGATTGTTGTTCTAGCCGACCCGTTGGGGATACTGCTGTGTCATGGCAAGGCTAAAGCACGGGAGAGCACGGTGACGGCGAGGAGTCCCAGTGATACTAGAAGGGGGCCCCATCTGCTCGACCATTTATTCAGTCATTTATGTTTCCTTTATTTATTCCGCTGCAGACATTCCGTTTGAATACTCAATTTCATTCAGTGTTGTGTATTTTATCGTCACATAAAATACATATGTATTCTATTTTATCCTGGGCGTGTTGTATGAAACTCCTAATCGGAGTAATTGATGTTGTAATGTGGTTCGGTACTACATTTTACCCTGTGTAATTCATCCGTTTTCATTCGCCTGGTGGGTCCCAGTCGGGGGTCCACGGCACTGTAATATCCGCCTAGTTTGGGGTGTTACATTGTACTTGTTCATTTACTAATTCAATTTTCTATTTTACTTGTTATAGACAAAGTATATCATTCCTGAAGAAGGCAAGGATTGGTCACTCAGGACTATGGCTGAGTTGTGGAGGATTCACAAGAGTCGTTTCAAGGTCCGATATTATACCAAATACCACACTGATGAGGATAGGTTAAAAAACAGGCCTCAATCAATTCCATTGGAAAAGTTCAAGGTTTTGCTGAAATATTGGGGTGATGAGAGTGTCCAGATTTAAGGCCGAAAAGAATATAGTAAATCGGAAAAAAGTTCTTTGATACACACACCGGGTCGTACAAGTTTTGGCGCAGATCGGTAACGAAATGGTATGGTAATTAGGGACATTAATAATTGTGCTTCATAATCGGTTTATCTATTTTTATGAAATCGATGACTAACATAATTTATTTTCGGCTCACTCTATTTTTTTATGCTAGAAAAGAAAAATGCAAGCACTAAAACACCCACAAAAGGACAGATTTACCCTAAAACCCGAAAGGGTCATAATACGGAGGTAACACATTAGTTTAAATTCTCCAAATTGTTATCCTACAAAATTATAGTGAACAGTCAAATATAATGAATTCTCAATTTTTATTCTACATTTTGGATACTTGGAATATTGGCGGGGTGAAGGTTCCAATGGAATTGATGCACGTAATGGTGGTGATGAGGGTCGAGAAGAACTAGGGGCAAGACTGAACAGAACTTTGCAGATCATGGACCAAATTGGCTGCTTGGTACGAGAGCTAGGACAAGCAAAAGCAAGAAAGACAAGTCAAAAAATGACAACAAAAATTCTGCACAATCAAGCGCTTAAGAGATGATTTAGCTTCAAATGGAGGACAAAATGAACCAGAAATTGGAAAAGATTCTTGGAAAATTGGGCCGAAAGGTAATCCATCATTGAATATCAATGTAAAAGAATTGTGTGCTACTACTTATGTCGAGGACGGAGATGAGACAGATGCATATGAAGGGGAAGAGGAAGTAGGGCCATGACGACTCATGTTTATATAATGTTTAACAATGAATTTGGTCTATATGTATTATTAAGTTAGATTGTGTCACTTGAACTTGGTTATTTTTGCTTGAACATGGTCATTTTCTTGAACTTAGTTATTTTGTTTGAACTTGGTAATTTTCCTCAACTTGTTTGAGTGATTTCTGTATTGATGTTGGAACAGTAGTACTGCTTGGTTTAATTGATGTTATGATATACCAATTTCTATGGTGTAGTTGTTTATGAAATAAGACCATGCCAGTTTTTTTATTTAGCATTGCAATAGAAGCTTAAACGTTGCCATATATGTCATATTCATTAATAAAATTAGATTGCATTTGATTCTAAATACGTTGCAATTGGGCATATATATGTTGCCTTAGGGTTGCCTGAGTCCATGTATTGCAACAATTAACACAAAAAAATCGTTGCAAAAAAATGTTGCCATAGGTAGTCCAATATATTGCAATGGTGTTAAACCTGTTGCTATAGCCGTTAAATCGTTGCCATATACTATATTTGCAACGATAATATGCCGTTGCAATATGGTACCAAATTTGTTGCCATAAGGGCCCTATGGCAACCAGAGCAAAGTGCACGCTTGATTTTTGCATAATCGTTGCAATAGGGCCTATTGCAATGAATTTAGGGCATATTGCAACGTATTTTACACGTTGCTGTATGCAATCTATGGTGTAGTGAAATCGGCATCGATTTCAACTATTTTTTCTTTTTCTTTTTTCTTTTTCCAAAGACTAATCAAAGAAAAAATCTGTGCAGCTCGGTTGTTTTGTATGGTTAATCTCATACATGAATTTAAGAGTGACAACTTGAAAATATTGTAGTTGTGGTTCCTGCTGTGAAGAAACCACAGCAGGAAAATATTTAGGAAGTAACAATATCATTTCTTTTTCTTGAAAATATTTGTTTGCAGACACCCATGGCTCCTGCTGTGAAGAAACCTCGACGCTCAATCGGGCCAATGCTAGACACCATAGTTCCTGAAACACAGAACCAAGCTAATACCAATAATGGTTCTGACTCAGATGGATCATTTTCCGACAACAATTCACGGACCAATGATACTACCTAAAGCCCATTTGATGATATTGGAAATGAAAACGGTGATGATGAGCCTCATGTTACTGAAGATGATGCCAACAGTCGAGGTAAACTAAACTGTTATGTTTTATTTATCTATTTAAAATAATAAATTTATTATTAAACTCTTAAAAACAAAACTGATTAATAGGTTTAGTGAGAAGAGGACAGGCCAAAGTGGGATACGAATGGGGTACTGGAAAAGTTTTGATTTTAGAATTAGATTCTGAAAATAATGTTGTTGAGAACAATGCAGCTATGTTTTCATCTCAATTGGGTATTCTGGCCAAGGATGGAAACAAGTTACCTCTTTCGTATACGGACCGGAGGGCAGTTCCTAATATACAAAAAGACCTTGTGTGGGCTGAAGTGAAGGTATGTATATTCAAATTTTAATGTTATTTTCAGTATAGTAGATGAACTTGGATAGGTCAAGGTTCATTTCCTCAAAAATAAGGTAGAATCCATCTTATTTATCGAAAGCATTAAGCAACCTGCTTAACAAATCCATGTCAAATGTAATTCATCTTTAACATGCACATATTTTATTATTACATTATACCTACTTAGTGGATGCTCTTACCACTTGAGCTAACCCACTTTGTCTTTGACAAGTAAATCTTCCGTTCACAATGCAAATGAATGTTTTACTTTTTAATTAGTTCGAACATTAGCAAATGAGCCCAACAGTGAGACAGAACAGAAGGTCAAAATTATGTATCTGGCAAATAAAACATTCCAATGCATGCTCTCCATATGACATAGAACAAAATATGTACAAGTCTTCTTATTTAAATGTATGCTTTTATATTTTGCTCGTAGGATATTACTAACTTGACTGATAGCTACAAGAAGAATTGTATGAAGAAACTCGGGAAGCTCTAGAAAGATTGGAAAAACAGACTAAAAGCAAAATTTTATACTCCTCGATATGATAAAAGCAATGTACTATCCAAATGTCCACCAAGAGTGGAAGCTGATCAATTACCATTATTGGTGAACCATTGGAGCTCTAATGGTGCAAAGGTTAGCTAACTTATTTTAAATATATACATATATACATACAGGGGAGATTATAATAGAAACCATCTCCCATATGTTAACTAAGAACCATTATAGATTTTAGTTTTTTTTTTTTTGGATTAAAAGTATATATCCACTCTAATATTAGCCTGTTCACCAATATAGTAAGGCATATCCATCTCAAATTGTTGCAACCAAAAGAGACTTGGCTGGTGGTAGAACTGCAATAGCCCCTCTTTCAGAACCAGAATATTTCTTATAAACCCCCTTCAGTTTCTGCCCACTCGCCGCCATAGAATGAAAACAAACTAGCAGCTTAGCACATTTCATAATCTCTTGTTCTGACTTGGCTAGTAGCTTATTTTATTTTATATCGTGACCTGCATTTTCGACGAGTTTTTATCTATTATTTATCATTATTGGAAGCTTCACGTTATAATATTAACATTTGTTTCTTTGTTAATTGACAGAAGCTTAGTAAAGCCAACAGAAATAGCCGAAAACATGTTCAGCTGCCACCTAGAATGGGAAGAAAAGATATGGCATGTGTTAAAGAAGAGGTAGTATACATGTTTTATTTATTTTTATATAAATCGTCTTATAAATAAATCATTCTATATACTGAGAGAAGTGCCTTCTTCTTTATTTGGTAAAGTTTTTAATGTTACCCCCTTCTTGATTTTTTCTTGTTTCATCGATTTGGTCAGATTCTTGGATATGTTCAGATTTTTTGATATGTTTTGTATGCTGTTTATGTTCAGATTCGTGGATATGTTCAGATTTTTTGATATGTTTTATATGCTGTTTATGTTCAGATTCATGGATATGTTCAGACAGTAAGAAAAAATTTTCTTACTACAGCCTGTTCGGTGTAGTAAAATTCATCGATATGTTTTTGATATGTTTGACAGTAAGAACAATTCAGATTCATTGATATGTTTTTGATATGTTTGACAGTAAGAACACATTCGAGAGATGACTGTAAAATTTTTTCTTACTACAGCATGGTTATCAAATTGTTCAGATTCATTGATATGTTTTTGATATGTTTTGTATGCTGTTTATGTTCAGACAGTATGCTGTTTAAAGTTTTTAATGTTGGGTTTTTGCACTTGGAAAATGGAGTAAAATTCATCTGGTAGTTGATACAGCCTGTTAATACCATTTGATTAGAGCATCCTTTTTTTTCTTTTTTTTTTTTCTTTTTTTGTTCTATTTATCATTATTATTATTATTATTATTATTTATTTATTTATTTATTTGCGAAGAGATATGTTTAAAGTGTATGTACTCCATGTCCTCATCAACATCAGCATGCTTTTATGGGGTAAGGAGGTTTGAATCAGTTTTTCTCTGTACAGCGATATAAGTTGCAAGCAAGTCATGTGAGTACATTGTAAAATCAGTCATGTGACAAAGAATATCGATTTTGTAGTAGTGTACATTCATATTATGTGGTCCCAATGAGGAGATAACAATATTTTTATTGTTTCGGTGTTTGTTGAAAAATCATGTTCGCTCTCGTAGTCACTGATTATAATTATTATTGTCTCAATAGTTTCGTCGGGAGCATGGTAAAGAACCTTCAAAGATAGATTTGTTTATTTGTTCAAGAAACGGCAAAGTTGGAAAACCCCTTGATACTCAAACTGAAGAAAAGATTGTAAGTACTCATATTTTCGCTCTAGGTTGAATAATTTTGATTTTCATTTCATTTATTCTTATTCAATTTTGACATATACTCTTTGCACCTCGTTGGGCTATTGATTTGTATAAGATGGTTTTATTTTGAGTTTTGAGATATAATATTTGTTTTAGGCTAAGTTGAAAGAGTTGAAGAGGAAGTTGCCGGATGAATTGGTGGATGACATTGATGCTAATGATAAGATTTTTGAACAAGTTATTGGAAAAGAAGCGCCTGGATGTTTACGCGGCAACAATGCAGATTTGAAGAATAAAAACTCGATTTTCACTTCTCGAGAAGATTTTAATCGGGATGTCCAAGAAAAATATAGTGAAATAGTCGAAAGCATTGAAAAGAAATTTGAAGAGCAAATTTCAAAATTCAAGGATGAATATTTTTCTCAAATGGAGACGATTCAGTCTAAACTTCACATGTTAGAGGATCAAAATATCATTGTAAGTTCTAATAAATTCAAAATTTTAATTTCATTACTACAGTATCGTTTAATTCATGGTTTTAAATAAAAAATGTTGCAGGCATCAGGGTCGTCTTTTAGTTTTCGGCGCATACAAGCTCCCAATAAAGGGTTATTACTAGGAGCTAATATTTTTGAGAGCACTAATGATGACAATGGAACTGATCTTGAGGTAAATTATCAGTTCTCTGTTAATATTGTACCTTATTTTCCAAATTTAAATAGTATTTTTTGTGATCAATTTTGTTAGAGAGAGAAAGTAACAAATAACTCGGAGAAGGACAATACACGTGAAGATGCTCCATGTACACAGGTATTTTGATAAAACAATATTTTACCAATAATTTAACTTATTTATTTGTACAATATAATAAAAAAAATTATATAAATTACATAGGAGCAAGGAAAAACTGGAAGAAAGAGCAATAGGAGGAAGGAAAAATAGCAATGAAGAGCTTGCAGCTATGGAATTTGCATTCTTGCATAGAGATATTTTTATTTCAATTTGTTTTTTTTTTGAATAATTGATGGTATGCAAGTATGTTGAATAAGTATTTATAATTTCACTTTTGTCGTTTAGAAATTATTTGTTATTATGTGTTGAACTTTATAACTAGTTGAAATATTATTTTTGGTGTATTTTGTGACTTTTTGTTATTTTTTTGTACAATATAGTGCTTTAAAATGACGTAGCATGTGTAGCTAAAATCTACAACATATTAATTGTAATGTCACAAGCCATGTGACGCAAACTAACATGCGTCAACGCGATTAATGACGCGTAGAGTGTTGCAAAATTTATATAACAATTAATTTAGTGATGCAAAAAATATCGTATAAATTGCAATATTAATTAAAAGTGTCACAAAAAGAAAACTTCACATTCATTCTAATGTCGCATGCTAGTGTCACAAATAAGGAGGCGTCATTTCCACTAACGTCGTAAATTTTGACGCAGACTAACATGCAATACTATGACTAATGACATGTAATGTGACGCCAATTTTAGATGGCAAATAATTTAATGTGGCACAAAATGACGTATATGTTGTGACACAAGTAAAAAAGTGTTGTAGAAATAAAACGACACATTCATTCTAATGTCGCAGGCTAGTGTCGCAAATAGAAGCGTCATTTTAACTAATGTCGTGTAATGTGACGCATACTAACATGCAACGCTATGACTAATGACACGTAATGTGACGCTAATTTTATATGGCAAATAATTTAATGTGGCACAAAATGACGTATATGTTGCGACACAAATAAAAAAGTGTTGTAGAAATACAACGACACATTCATTCTCATAGTGTCGCAAATAGAAGCATCATTTTAACTAATGTCGTGTAATGTGACGCATACTAACATGCAACACTATGACTAATGACACGTAATGTGGCGCTAATTTTATACGACAAATAATTTAATGTGGCATAAAATGACGTATATGTTGCGACACAAACGAAAAAGTGTTGTAGAAATAAAATGACACATTCATTCTAATGTCGCATGCTAGTGTCGCAAATAGAAGCGTCATTTTAACTAATGTCGTGTAATGCGACGCATACTAACATGCAACACTATGACTAATGACACGTAATGTGACGCCAATTTTATTACGACAAATAATTTAATGTGGCACAAAATGACGTATATGTTGCGACACAAATGAAAAAGTGTTGTAGAAATAAAACGACACATTCATTCTACTGTCGCAAACAAGGAAGCGTCATGTTAACTAATGTCGTGTAATGTGACGCAAACAAACACGCGTCACCACGACTAATGACGCGTAATGTGTCGCCAATTTTATATGACAATCAATTTAGCGTGGCAAAAATTGTCGTATATGTTGCGACACAACTGAGAAAAAGTGTCATAAAAATGCTACACGGGCTGTTATGACATAATTTACAATGACACAGAAAATGTCGCAAATTAACATTTGCGACATTAAAACAAGTGTTAGCGACACTTTTCCGATGTCGCAAAAAGCCCAGTATCTTGTACTGACTGGCGTTCCCAAAATCATTTTTAAAAAGGTGGTTTTCATTTTTAAAACCTATCAGTCCTGTTTGCGGTCCGGGAATGTATGTATGATGTTAGTATTGTCGTTAGGGTGTTAGCCCTCGAGTTGTGATTGAATTGTGGTGTGAGCGTTGAGTCGTTCGCCACGCATTTATTGTGTTAGCCCTCTGTGAGAGGTGTGATGTTGGTCTTTAATGTTGTCGTTTCATGGTGATTTGCGTCTTATCGCACTTGTGTGAGCTGTTAGAGCTTGAGTTTGCATGATTGTGTACAGTTGTGATTGTTTCATGATGTTTTGTAATTGTGTGCTGGTTATCGTTTGGCCGTTGAAATCGCCGAATGTATGGCATCGTTGCTGTGATTTTGTGTATGTGGGTTGCCTTACGTTGATATGTTGGGCTGAGTTGGCATGTTCTGTATGTTGTTTTGTGATGTTATGTTCCATTGTACCTAGCAGTTGTATATTCGGTATGCCGAGGTGCTTCAACTGTAATGTGCCGGGGCATGTACGTACAAATTGTCCTTCTTTCCAATAACATGTTACAAGTGTGGACTAGAGGGACACAGAATCCAGTCTTGCGAGTTGGTTACCGAGTCTTCCGAGGCACACATCAGCACAGATATCAGGATTGACTCTGAGAGGCCCTTAGAAGATGTTTCTTCGGTTGCTTGTTGTGTTGTTACCTTGCTTCCATTGTTGTGAGTCTCGGGGACGACACTTCTTTTAAAAGAGGTTGAATGTAATACCCTTATTATTTTGACTTCTGCATTTTTTCTCTCTCTCAATTATATCGACTCGCTCGTGTTCGTTGATACTTTCTGAACTTGTTCTGTATTTCGGTTTTTATCGTTCAAATGAGTCGTGATATTGTTTCGGATCGATCTGGTTTTCCGAGTTTGGTTTGATTCGTATGAACCTTGTTCGAAAGTAACATCGTTTAGTTTCTACAAGCTCCTTTAATGTCTTGAGTTGAAGTGCGAACTTCGGAGTCGCTATTCAACTGTTGTTATTCGATCGTTGTAGTTCGATTATTGTTGTTCGATCATTGTTGTTTGATCATTGTTGTTCGTCGTTGTTGATCGACTGTTGTTTCCTGGTCTCGTACCGCGAAGAATTGTCGTTCACCACTAGTTAGTTGTTTCGAGTGTGGCCAGGTGGGTCAATGAGATGTGCACTGCGAGACGGTAGATGAGAGGCTTGGGGATCGAGTTTGTGTCTCTGCTCCAAAAGGACACAGAGATGCCTAGTGTGGTTTTCGAGAATTTCGGCGTGGTCGGAGTTCTTCGTGGTTACCTTTGCGGATTGTTGTGCGTTTAATTCCTATTTTTCGACTGTGCATGTTTTCTTATAATAGGTACCTCATGTTTTGGTGATTGTTCGGATAGTTGACTTAATTGTGTTATATATTTGGTGATACTTGACACTTGTTGGTTTTATTATGTCTCGGCTTGTGACATTGTGATGCTTGTCGTCGAGTGTGATTTCACGTCGTGTGTTTTCTTGCGTTTCTTGTAACGTTTCGCCGTTGGGCGTAAGTTATGTGGTTCTTGTGTATCTCGTTGAGATGTTCCTGGTGGGATGTTGCTCCTCCCTGTTGGAATATTTATTCCAAATATTCATTAATAGTGTTTTGATGATTAAGTTGCTAAACAAATCAAAACAACAAAGAGGCGAAGCAAAACAACGGAGGAGACGAAGATGCAAAAAGCTGAACAAAATGTAAAGCTAGCGCATGCTAGACACAAAGTTTAGCGCACGCTAACAGGTCCTGTCTGCAGATAAGACAAGTTCAAAGCTACCTGAAGTAAAGTTACCTGATGAAGATAGCGCACGCTACACATGAAGACTAACGCACGATATCGAAGGCTTATTACCGTTGTGAAGACATTCAAACACAGAATGACATATGCAATGACTAAATCATAGTGCACGCTAATGATCCATGATCTAGTATTGGCCTGCACACCCTATTCATAAGGTCCATGAACACAGCTGGTGCATTGGTGAGCCCGAAAGGCATCACTACAAACTCTAATGGCCGTAACGTGTGCGAAATGCCGTCTTCTCTGTATCCTCATTCCTCACCCGCATCTGATGATACCCCGATCTCAAATCAATTTTAGAGAACCACGAGGCTCCCTGTAGCTGGTCGAACTAGTCATCGATTCTTGGTAGAGGATATCTATTCTTCACCGTAAGCTTACTCAATTCGCGGACTATATACATCCGTTGGGACCCGACCTTCTTCTTCACAAACAGAATCGGGGCTCCCCACGGTGAACAACTCGGCTTGATGAACTCCTTCTCGAGAAGTTCCTGTAACTGAGTGTACAACTCTTTCATTCCTGATTGAGCCAGGCGATAAGGTGCCTTGGCCATCGGAGCAGCACCCGGAATTAAGTCAATGCAGAACTCCACCTGTCGCTCGGGAGGTATCCCTGGTAAATCGTCGGGAAATACATCTACAAACTCCCATACAACTGGCACATCCCCCACAGTCTTATTTTCTTCATCACCGTGCGTATCTATCACATATGCTAAATACCCCTGGCCACTGTGCTGTAACTACCTCCGCGCTCTCACAGCCGAACATATTGCTGAGGCCCGCCTAGGCGAGTCTCCCTAAACCAGCAGTTCTCCCCCACTTGGGGTTCGAACTTGCACTTGTTTGCGACGACAAACAATTTCAGCATCAAAAGCATTCAACCAATCTATGCCCACAATCACGCACAACTCATGCATAGCAATTGGAATCAAATCTATAGGAAACCTCACCCCAGGGATTTCCAAAGTGCATCCACGATACACGTCCGTAATTGTCAAGGTCTTGTCATCAGCAACCTCAACCACTAGTGGATAACCCAACCTACCTGTGACTCGGCCCAAAAACTCGCTAAAAGTGTGGGATACGAATGAATGAGTAGCCCCGATATCAAACATCACTACAGCAGGCACCGAGTTAACTAAGAATGTACCTGATCATACCGTTTAAACAAAACAATTACATACGATAATCAAATAGTAAAAAAAAAAGGAACAAGTGATGAAATATACCTGTCACCACTTCAGGCATAGCCTGTGCCTCCTCCACTTTCAGCTGGTGCACCCTACTTCGGGCCTCCTCGGGTATAGCCTGACCCACGCTGCCATCAGTAATAAGCAAGGGGGTAGCTATAGGGGCTCTTTGTGCCCCACCCCCGCTAGCAACCCTCGGATTCGGGGAATTTGCCTTCACGTGGCCCGTCTGCTTGCAGTTAAAGCAGACCATCAATGGCGACTTACAATCCCGACTGATATGACTGGACTGCCCAAACTTGTAACATCCATCCATCCACTTCCCACCGGCACCCCTGGGTTTGAACCCACCGTTCCTCGAAATCCTGCGCGAATCTGTGAACTTCGATTTCTTTGGCACAACAGAGATTGGCGTCACCGCCTGTGCTGCCTTTATCTTCTTTGCTTGGGTCTCCAACTCCAGTTCCCTCCTTCGGGCCGCGTCCATCATCGCTGATAAAGAAGCATACTGTGCCGTGCTCACGAATTCCCTAATCTCGGTATGCAACATGTCCTTGTACCGAGACATCTTCATATCCTCCGAGGCATCATACTAAGGACAAAACAATGCCATCTTGGTGAACTTCTTGTTCATCTCCTTCACCGTCTCTGTTGTTTGCGTGAGCTCCAAAAACTCCTTAGCTATCCGCTTCATCTCTACCGGAGGCACGTACTCGGCATGAAAGCTATTGACGAACTCCTCCCAAGTCAGGGTAGTGCGCTCGGCAAGCGTAAATGCCGTGGCACACCAGTACTTCGCCCCGTCGCGAAGTAAGTTCACTGCAAAGCGGACCTTCAGATTATCCGGGCAGCCACTGGTCAGAAAAGCACACTCCATGTCAGATATCCAATGCATACTAACAATCGGATTCGGGTCTCCCTTGAACTCAGGTGGAGAATAGGCAGAGAGATCCCGATACTGGAACTCTCGATTACGGGGCTATCCCCCAGCAGGCGGCAGAATCGCTGCAATTTGTTCCTCCATCAGAACCACCACTTCATTCCGGATGGCAGTGATGATCTCGGGGATCGCTTCCCTAATCGCGTGCGCTACCTCAGATGCAATCATATCTCAAATCTGATCCTCAGTGATCCCCATCTCAGTTCGCGGCTCAAACGTGTTGTTTCTTCTAGTGATGGCCATTCCAGGAAAAAGAATTTACAATGAGTTATTAGCACATAATAACTCATACTAAGTACACTCACACTCAACTCCTGGAATTCCTCGTGACTTTCGTGACTCGAGCATTGATCCTGTGCTTCCAGCAGTAGGAGCTCTACTACTACCGTCCACACCTATCATTACCCGTTCCGAGTTCCATCCCGAAGGGTCCAAGTAGTTTCTCGCCGAAACTATATACGTATGCACTCACTCTTCCTAGTTCCCTAGGAATTCCATTCAAACCACTACCCTTGCTACTACCGAATTCCTACTAATCATAACGAGTGGCCTCGCGAATACCCGATTATATGCAGTGCGAAACAAATAGACATTTGAATACCAGATTCTTTCCTAGAATGGTTGGACTCAAACAAGAGCTGCGCAATAGAACTAAATCAAATATTCTAAGGCTATAAATCTCTTACTGCATACACCCTAGAGGGCATCCACTTAGTAACTTATCATAATTAGCATAAACTCCTAATAGCAAGCAGTACAACATACAGCGTAGTGTCAACAACAGGCAATCTAGCATGCATATCCCATGATCTAGAAAGCAATAAAACACTAAGTATTGTACTTTCCCTTTTGGCTCCAGCCGACTGTACACACTGTGCCCTTGATCACCGTTTCTCAAACGGATTTTTCGTTCCTCTTATTTTCCAAAAACTTTAAAAAAAAAAATTATCGCCGCAAACTTGAGATCAAACACACCAAAATGCATTTGATTTACTTAAGCCGTGCTCCGATACCAAGTTGTAACATTCCAAAAATTTCAAGGAATTTAAAATTTTTAAAGTAACATTTCATTAATAAAACTCCTTTAATAATTCAATCGTTTCATTTGCAAATCCATAATTAATATTCTCCCGAACAATAAACAGCGAAATAAATGTCTAAAATAAAAGGTCGTAAAAGTAATCAGACCTTCACGTGCGCCAGTGTGTACTCGTCACGCCTTGGAGCCACTTGTACCTGAAACAATAACTTATTGGGAAAGGGTAAGCACGAAGCTTAGTGAATTCAACCACCATAGATAACACAGTTATTCCACACTATCCCTATAACAGATAGTTGCACATAAACAAGCATACAGGTCTACGAACAAATCATAAACATGCATTCCTACCCCTACGCCACCTGCGTATAACCTCTTAGCCCCACCGTGATTCTACGCCACCCACGTATACAATCTTCGACCCTGCCGAGTTCCTACGCCACCCGTGTATATAAACGTCGGCCCCCGAGTCCTTACGCCACCTGCGTATACATGACAACGCCACCCGCGTATACATGTCAACAAAGGGCTGACTAGCCACCCCACTATCTAGCCCCACATCATAAATAATTAAGGCTACCACACACGAGCTACATTAATGTAAAACAACTGATATTAAATATAGTGAGAGAACTCACCTAGTAAGCGCGCCCAGTTCACAAATAACAATTTCAAGCTCCCCAGCCAATGTAACACCCCAATTTCACTTTGGGTTATTACACGCCGCAGGACACACATGGGTCCCGCCAGGCTGACGACACATAGGATTAAGCCACAATCCAATACATAATAACCACGACATAACAGTCCAACACAGGATACAAAACACGAGTTAGGCCTCGGACGCGGCCAAAATAGTTTAGTTCAACATCGATCACTGAACGCAAACATTACACGACAAGGTACAACTCAAAACCAACAATAATACAATATATAAAATCGACTCAACATCACAAATACAACGACTGATACGAGCTCTCTAACATCCATTGTGCAGCACATGGGGGCTCCTGTCCCTCAAGAGTACCTGAAATGTACAAAACATTCTACCCCAACGAGGGGTTAGCCACAACCGCTAGTGCAAGTACAGTATTACAATATTTTAATCCACAGGCATTTCCAAATTATTTCAAAATCCAAAACAGTTCAATTCGCGATATTCCGGAATATCAATATCGATCATCAGTAAAAACACTCTGACGATCCTCGCGACCTGGTCCGGCCCTCAAGCCACCAAGTCCTTGTGTGCCCCGTCGAGCAACCCCAGGTGAGGATGTCCACTCAAAGTATCTCTCGTGACCCGGTCCAGCCGCTAAGCCACCAAGTCCCCATGTGACCCCGTCGAGTCAATCCTCGAGTGAGAGTACCCGAGAACAACCTTTCAACTCTCATCATTAACTAAACCATCACAGAAATGCATGCCATAAACTAATGCAATAAAGTACTTGCCTGGACTTTCTTACTCTTAAAGGAACAACAACGAACAAGGCTAAGGTCCGAACTATCTTCCAAATCCCCCTCCTAACAAACATCGAGGCTCAATCATTTACAATGTTGTTGGAAACACTAAAATCCATCCTAAGTTCTACCCATAGGACCATTTCATCGAGCACTAAGGGGGCATAATGGGTTTTGTTCGATTTACAAAAGAAGATTTGGAATCAATCCATAAAACCTTGAGGAAATCATGAAATCATACTTATGCAACTATTTCAACTATAATTCATCATAAATTTGGAGCTAAAATGGTTGGAGAAACGAGATCACCAAAACCCCCAAACTTCCCCAAAGTTAGGATTCTACGAAAGGATTACCTCAATTCCTTGATGAAAATAATGTTGGATTGATAGATTTTGAAGTTGAAAAGATTTGAGTTTCAACCGTGCTCCGCCGAAACAAAGAAGAAAGAAGATGATAAAAATGACAAGTGTTGACCGCAACACAAGTATTTATATAAGTGCACCTTAGCGCGCGCTAATGCTTACCGAATAGCGTGCGCTATCGGCCTAGGCCTGCAGCCCAAACCCTTATGCCCAGCCGAGCTGGTGTGCACCACATCCGACAGCGTGCGCTACTCAATTGAGTTAGCATGCGCTGTACTGCCGAGTTAGCGCGTGCAGCTTCCGCCTTAGCGTGCGCTATCAGGTGTCCAGTCCAAGTCCACAACCTTTCTGCCCTGTTCAGAAACCCTTCTGTCCATCCTGGTAGCGTGCGTTATGACCGACTGGCGTGCGCTACGACCGACGAGTTAGTGTACGCAACGGTCTTCTTAGCGCACGTTACCTGTTGGTCTGGCCAAAGTCCAGACCTCATTGTCCTTACTGTCCGGGCCGCTTAGCGCGCGTTATCACCCAAGAGTTGCGTGCGCTACTTGTTCACCTAACGTGGGCTATTATGTTGCCTTAGCGTGTGCTAGCTCGATCCTTGTCCCAGTCCAGTGCTCTCTGGACTGCCCCATGCTGCCCCGTTAGCGTGTGCAACTTCCTGCAGTAGCGCGCGCTAGCCTACAACCTCCATTGCGTACGCTACCCATATAAATTAGCGTTCACTAATCCTGGGTTGCGGAAGCGATACAAGCGGTTCGACACAACGTTAATGAATATTAGCGGGATACTGCTAAAAACACAACATACAGTCTCAATCTCGAATCAAACACATGATACCAATATTCGAAAAATTACAACCCATACCACAAAGTTCATGAATTTATAATTATGGCCAATAAAAAGGTGCGATTATTACAACCAAGATCACTTCCCAACACCTAAACTAATGTTAAAACGTATTAGCACGAAGTCCGGACCCTAAAAAACGACGCTCACTTAAACTATCACTAAAACAACTTTCCGGTCCAACCAAATAGGTTTAGTCGGGACCTGTTCTGACCTCCTTTAACCAAGAAATACTATAGCATTATTACAAGGACAGAAATTAGTCGGAGTTAGGGTTCCACGGACATATTATACGCCTCCTGGCTATTTTTCTACAATTTACTACGGATTTTACAAAAACAGTTCGCCGAACAGTGAGAAACAGCACCTTTCAGTATAAAATGACCCATTTGACCTATGCTACGTTCCGAACTGAATTTTGCATAAAACAAATAAAAGTTACTAGACTCATAAAGGGAACTTTTGGCACCGGTTTCACCCCAATGCGGGCTACTAAAAAAGGTTATGGCTTACGCAAGACAGTGGCAGATTACTGAGTTTTTACATGAAATGATAAACGGTTTTTCGCTCCGTGATTTAGCGGCGTTGGTGCCCGATCACCGGCGACGAGAAAATAGAAAAGAAGACAAAGGATTAAGGCTTACCTTACAATGAAACCTTACACCCGAACTTGCTCTCTCTATCATGAAAACTCCGACGAACAACGGTGGTGGCGGTGGTTCCCGACGACAACAGCAACGGCGATGGGGAAGAGAGTCGGCTGTGAGTTTAGAGGGGATTAGGGTTTTCAGATTTCTTGGGTGTGCGAAGCAAGGAGACATGAAATAAGAAGGGAGGGGAGTCGGTTCCCTTCATGGGCCGACCCCTGCACACCATTTCTCAAAAACAGCCATTTAGTCCCTAATTTTTCAAATACTCTCCTTACCACCTACAATAGATAAAATTTAACACTTTAAGCCACCTAACATGACTTAAATTACTTTTGTCCTATCCCTCCAATCCCGTTTAACAATATTTAATTAAAGAAAATATTAATCAACATAAACATAATCCATACCGGGACACGGGCTTTACACGCTTGCACTCTTCGTTGAAATCCCATGGCACATCATTTTGCAATAACCTCGTCTTTTGCTGAGCGATTTTTGCAAAATCATTGACTAAGCTGCGATAGAAGCCAGCGTGCCCTAGGAATCCTCGAACTTGCTTGACTGATACAGGGTATGGCATGTTGGCTATAAAATCCACCTTGGCCTTATCAACCTCGATATCTCTCTATGAAATAACATGCCCAAGGACAATGTCCCCTCGACCATGGAGTGACATTTCTCGTAGTTTAAGACTAGGCTCTTCTCGACACAGCTTTGCAAATCCATTTCCAGATTCTTGAGGCAAACTTCGAATGGCATATCATAAACGATAAAATCATCCATGAAGACCTCAATACAATTCTCTAATAAATCTAAGAAAATGCTAATCATGCATCGTTGGAACGTGCCTCGGGCGTTGCACAAGCCGAAGGGCATCCTCTGATAGGCAAAAGTGCTAAAAGGGCACGTGAAGGTGGTTTTGTCCTGGTCACCTTGGGCAACCCATATTGCATGTAACCGGAGTATCCATTCAAGAAACAAAAATACTTGTTTCCAACTAGCCTTTGAAACATCTCATCAATAAAAGGAAAAAGGAAGTGATCCTTACGAGTGACTTGGTTGAGCTTGCGATAGTCAATACATCCTTCAGCCGATCTATAGTCTCGTTGGGATCAACTCGTTCTTCTCGTTCTTTACAAACTGAATGCCTGAATAATTGGGCACGACGTGCACTGGGCTCACCCACTTGCTATCAGAGACTGGGTAGATAATGCCCAAGTCAACAAATCAGTACAAATCAACAAGAGACCAAGTCTCGAAATGATACAATACATTCATACAAATATATGATAACATTAATCTCATTGACCAGTACAAGTATAAAACTTGCCTCAACCGAAGGCGAGCAAGTCTTTTCACGATCAACGTCCTGGCACGAAACGACGAACGGCGCCTACCGATGATCACAGACACTCGAACAACCTTGAATGAAAAACGATTCATTCAATAACACAAAATCAATAGAAAACAACACCAAGGACAAACCCGATTCAACCCCGAATCGGTTAAACTCTACCAACGAATATCATAGTTCTCAACTATGAATTCTAACACCTCCAACACCTCATAATTGACATGATCAAGTGTTGTTAACACTTGTGAAAATAATTCAATAAGAATCACTTAAGAACAACATAAAAACAACATCTCCAAAATGACAATATCACAATCATCATCAAATTGGTTCTCCTACAATGATAATATCATGAACATCATCACAATCACCTCAAGAACATCGTCATTCCAACAAACATGATGTCTAAACAAAAATCCTTCATCATAACCTCATGAATTCGGATTGAACAACAAGATTCACCCAACCATTTCCAAATTATGATAATCACCCCTTAAATTATCATAAATTCTTACTAAAATAGTTATAATCATTCAAGAACACCACCACCAACAATAATCATCTCAAGACTATGTTAATCATATAACAATCTTAACATAATCCTTCCTAGACATGATTAAAAACCTCCAAACAATCTAAAACGTCAAGAACATAATCCAACTCAAGCAATACTATCATGTTCTTCATCAAAAAGTTTATCAAAACCATGAAGAATCATGATATACTCCATTAATCAAACAATACCCGAAGAAAACAACAACAACAACATCATCATCAAACTCGAAAATCACTTGAAGAACAAGAGATTGAGGGAACTTACCAAAGAAGAACAAGAAAAACCCTCCAAGCACCAAAGGAGCATCAACAAGCTTCCAACTTCAAGCTTCAATCCAAGCTAGGATGATCAAGATCGAGTTGGAAGAGGCTAAACATCAATAACAAGTCCGAACGGACGATTCTAGGGAGAGAAAATGTGTTTTGGTTCGCGAGGAAATGAAATACGAAACCAAGATAAATAGACTGACAAGTCCATTACGTACGTTATACGCCCATGCTAACATACGTAAGGGCCTTTACGTACGCTATGTAAAAACATTAACGTACGTAAAGCCAAATCCAGAACTAACTGACCTAAAATACGAAGGCCTTAACGTACGTAAACAAAAGCTTATTACGTACGTTAACAATACATGCATTAAGTATGTAGAGCTCACCTCTTAACGTACGTAAGGGTCCGTTGACTGCAATAGTGAGATCCGATAGGTTCCTACCACCTACCAAGCATTACGTATGTAACCTTACAGGCATAACGTATGTAATGTCAACAAGCTAGCGTACGCAATGCTACATCCGTAGCGTACGTTAAGGCTAGTATAATTAGCCAAAAATCCAAACTCTCCAACCAACATTCAAACGACGAAACCAACCCGACGACAAGTATAAATATTTCGATCCCGAAATATTCTAATACAATATACATTGTATCAGTCCAAAACAACAACACTTGTACAATTCCAAATGAATACTTACAAGTCAACAGTAACACGAGAGAAAAAAAAAATTATCCCCGGATATTACATACTCCCCCCCTTAAAAAGAGTTTCATCCCCGAAACTAAGGGTACACAGCACGGGGTATGAACTATCCATCAGGATCTGAAAACAACATATCCAGGAATACTTCTCACTGCGAATCACTTCGCCTGAGTAAACGGGCCAACCCCACGGGTCCCCGCGTCTCTTTTGCCTGGGCACGGCGAAAACCAAGAGATAAAAACACGAAACCAAGTGCGAGATTAGTCGAATTATGACTCTTCTGCTAGAGACCAGTCAGAAAGTCGTACCAACCGCATCATCCGTAACACCGGCGTACACACCTCGCGGGGGCCGCCCATTGTACATGTCTACAATCATCAGTGTACACTTCCCCGTTCTCGTCGGCATCGGACGTCCATGCAAACACTGACTCACGCCACGCAAAAATAATGACAACACAAACATAGTCCTCGGGACGATATCAATCGCACGTCCAAGTCCCCACAACCTGACGTCTCGAAAAACAATGAATAATTACCCAGATTATCACAAAAATCTCGGGTACAAGACCAAAAAGGAAAGAAAATCACATCAAATGACTCAAGTCTCAAGATCCTCGGATACAATCGTTACAAGATAGATCAACAACAGATGGTTCGCAACCGCAATACTACAATACAGACTGAGTCAAACATCAATCCGAAAAACAAGGAAAATACAAATCAAGGCTACATCTCAAATGTACCCAAAATCAACATCCTCCAGATCATCGAACTCCTCGATCTCATCGACTCGAGGAAGACCCAAATCTGAACTCGCTTCTCCTCCTCGGCTGTCTATACCTCTGGCTCTCGAAGCCTGATAGGACCCCTTGGATGAAGTACGGACTAGAGTAACAAAGTCTCTCGAGGCCTGTGACCTCTCTCGGGACCTATTAGTACTAGAACTCCGGCAGTATTTCTGAAGGTGTCCCTGCCTCCCACACAGAAAACAAGCAATAGACTGCATCGAGCACCGATTACTGCGATGTCCTATTGTATCACAGTTAAAGCAAACAACGGTCGAACCCTTCGCCTGAGAAGAAGATGCTTTCCCAGCATGAAGACGACTAGAAGATGACCTCTTAGACGTCGGAGCCCGATGTCCCTCTGAACGAACCGGCATCATAGTCCTCTCACTGGAAGAAAATGAAGGGTTCTTCCGAGCAAGCTCCTTGATCAAAAGCTCTGCTCCAAGTGCCTTCTCGATGAATTCGCCAAGTGAGTTACAATTATGGTTGAACAACTGCATCCTCAACTGCGGGTTTAGCCTCTTGCTAAAATACTTGATCTTATCTGCCTCAGTACGGATAACAGATGAAGCAAACTGAAGGAGTCCCTGAAACTCCTCAGCAATAACAATAACACCCTCGTCCTTGACGGATTAAGGGTTCAAAACCTTTCACAACTTGGCTTCACGAAGTGGAACAGGATAATACCTCTCTAACATGAGAGTCTTAAACTCACTCCAAGCACAATCACGATCGGTGGGTCTCACAGAAAGCCACCAAGAATAAGCGCCTTTACTCAAATAGTAAGCCGCTACTGCCACTTTACTCCCTTCCAGACACTGAACCATGTCGAAGAGTTTATGAAAATGTTCAAGCCAATGAACAATATCAGCTGGTTCTGAAGAACCCTCAAAGATAGGCGACCTCTGACGAGAGATGTCGCTGATAATCTGACTCACTCTCCCGGACTGTCCATAAAACGGCACCTGGAGTACCTGCTGCTGTGTACCACGAACCATCGAGGTCTGCATGGTTTCTATTATCTGCATCATATGAGTCATCTGGGTCATCATGCCCCTCATAAGCAAGAAAGGGTCAATGTCAGTCTGATCGACTCCTCGAGTATGACGTCCCAAAGGAGAACCGGTCGCATAAGTCACATCTCCGGCCAAATTCTGATCCATCTCGGCATCAGTACGCGTATGAACATGAGGTTCTGGGTTTTGGCCTGCTCTGTGGTTTTTACCCCCTATGTAACGTCCTCGGATTCCCATTTCCATACTGAAAGAATAACGTTCGATCATGAACAAGACTCAAATATGCCTCAACGGCCAATCCAGAACACTAAGTCAATAGCCAAACATGGGTATACATACTAAACCAATAAACAATCACTTCAAACATGCTAATTATAGCCAATACTGAGTCCACACGCTCCAAAATAAATAATCATGAATGAATCGTAACACAAATGTTACATACAGGTTTCAACAAAACATGTATAATCAATGGCATAATGAATGTATGAACATACAAGAGAATCAAGTCCTTACACAAGTCATAAGAAGCTTCGAGGTCTTGCGATACTACTCTTCACTGACGACGACTCGATGAAAGAAAGACTCATACAGCCGCTCAACTATCACGACTCACAAAACCCGACTGTCCAGATTGTCATAACCTGACAGCCCCACTACTACCGCGTCGGTAGAGCCACATAACTCACATACCAGGGTATCTCACAACCCAATTCTATGATACCATCTTCTGTAACACCCCCAAATCCCATTGGGTCATTACAGTGCCATGGACCCCACACCAGGAGATCCACCAGGCTAACACGACCAAAAATACAACTAACTGACCAAAAGGGGAATCACAATCCCTACACTGACATCCAACATAATATTCCGATATGGAATTTCAATGACAACAGTGGGCCTACCTGGCCTAAATAAAATACAACGACATCCACGAGCCTTACTTGGATAATACAAAATGACAATAACTGACAAAACTGGAGTATTCCAACTGTCTCACTGACATGCCCCTGTGTCTCAACTCTCTCCTTGCAAGCACCTAAAACATGAAAACATGTTCCGCCCCCACGGGGTCAGTCATCCAGATAATGAATATCAAATACATGTACAACATGATATGAATCCAAAGGACAGAATGAACAGTATAATAATGGTAATACGAGATGCTCACAAACCAAGGTAAGAATCGATCATTCGTGAAATACTATGCCCACGGCATACGATCAATACCTGCTCCATAGGTTAGAACACAAGTGCCCAACGACGAATCATCAATACAGAACACAACAATGCATCACCCGAAGGTAAACCATGCCAACACTGAAATAGATACGAATCACAATGCCTGAAGGCTCCAACAGAAGTACCGATACATCACAATGGCCTGAAAGTCCCACAACCGAAGTTGTATATCACAATGGCCTGAAATCCGAACAGCCCGAAGCTGTATATCATCACAATACCCTGAATGTCACTCAGTCGATGCTGTCAATCACCACAGTGGCCCGAAGCCAAAACAGCCTGAAGTTGTATCCATAAGGGCCGAAGCCACGGCGCGAAGCCGTATCACAATGAGGGCCGAAGCCACGGCACGAAGCCGTATCACAATGAGATCATCCAATGACCGTGACCTCCTGAATTGCAGGTGCTGGGAAACCAACCGCGAAGGTTCAAGACCCATACTTACCCATAATGAGATCACCCAGTGACCGTGACATACTGAACTGTAGGTGTTGGGAAACCAACCGCGAAGGTTCAAGCCCCAAGTTTATCCATAATGAGATCACTCAGTGACCGTGACCTACTGAACTGTAGGTGTTGGGAAACCAACCACGAAGGTTCAAGCCCCAAGCTTACTCATAATGAGATCACTCAGTGACCGTGACCTACTGAACTATAGGTGTTGGGAAACCAACCGTGAAGGTTCAACCCCCAAGCTTACCCATAATGAGACCACTCAGTGACCGTGACCTACTGAACTGTAGGTGTTGGGAAATCAACTGCGAATGTTCAAGCCCCAAGCTTACCCATCGAGCACTAGCCGAGACTAGCCTCCAAAACATAATTAATCACAACAGTAACGATCCCAATAATAATAGCATGCTGCCTTGAGTCCACCAACACGACAACAATAACTCACGGATGGGCACCATCCACGGCGGTCCCAATTCAAATACCTCGACTGCCTTGGAATGGCCAATCGATCACAACAACTCAACGGATGGAAACTATCCTTGACAGTCCCAATTCAATACATCGATTACCTTAGAATGGTTAATCGATAACCAATGATACAATGGATGGGAATAATCTTCGATAATCCCAATTAAATACATCGATTACCTTAGAACGGTTAATCGACAACAAATGATAGAACGGATGGGAATTATCTTCGATAATCCCAATTCAATACGTCAATTACCTTAGAGCGGTCAATCGATAATGATAACACAACGGATGGGAATTATCTTCGATAATCCCAATTAAATACATTGATTATCTTAGAACAGTTAATCGATAACCAATGATTCAACGGATGGGAATTATCTTCGATAATCCCAATTAAATACATTGATTACCTTAGAACGGTTAACCGACATCCAATGATACAACGGATGGGAATTATCTTTGATAATCCCAATTAAATACCTCGATTACCTTAGAACGGTCAATCGATACACAATGATACGTTTAGAATAGATGTCCCGACGCCTTAAACCGGCCACCGAAACAGAGATGATAAACGAATATATCAAACGCCTTCAATCGACCGATACAACATCATAGCAACAGTTCTAATTCGATAATAACGATTCAACGATGCCTCAGAACCACATTAACATCAACAATAATAATCGATACATCGATACCGCGAACCGGCTATCGACAACATCAGTATCAACAAGAATCTCAATGCCTTAAACCAGCCGTTAACGAATAACAATAACATCTAGCATAATTGCTGAAGGGTATTACATCAAACAATTCCCGAATATCAACAAATCACGAAGAGACTAAGTCTCGAAATGATACAATACATTCATACACATATATGATAACATTAATCTCATTGACCAGTACAAGTATAAAACTTGCATCAAACCGAAGGCGAGCAAGTCTTTCCACGATCAACGTTCTGGCACGAAACGACGAACGGCGCCTACCGATGATCACAAACACTTGAACAACCTTGAATGAAAAACGATTCATTCAATAACACAAAATCAATAGAAAACAACACCAAGGATAAACCCGATTCAACCCCGAATCGGTTAAACTCTACCAACGAATATCATAGTTCTCAACTATGAATTCTAACACCTCCAACACCTCAGAATTGACATGATCAAGTGTTCTTAACACTTGTGAAAAATAATTCAACAAGAATCACTTAAGAACAACATCAAAACAACATCTCCAAAATGACAATATTACTATCATCAACAAATTAGTTCTCCTACAATGATAATATCATGAACATCATCACAATCACCTCAAGAACATCATCATTCCAACAAACATGATGTCTAAACAAAAATCCTTCATCATAACCTCATGAATTCGGATTGAACAACAAGATTCACCCAACCATTTCCAAATTATGATAATCACCCCTTAAATTATCATAAATCCTTACTAAAATGGTTATAATCTTTCAAGAACACCACCAACAACAATAATCATCTCAAGACTATGTTAATCATATAACAATCTTAACATAATCCTTCCTAGACATGATTAAAAACCTCCAAACAATCTAAAACATCAAGAACATAATCCAACACAAGCAATACTATCATGTTCTTCATCAAAAAGTTTATCAAAACCATGAAGAATCATGATATACTCCATTAATCAAACAATACCCGAAGAAAACAACAACAACAACATCATCAAACTCGAAAATCACTTGAAGAACAAGAGATTGAGGGAACTTACCAAAGAAGAACAAGAAAAACCCTCCAAGCACCAAAGGAGCACCAACAAGCTTCCAACTTCAAGCTTCAATCCAAGCTATGATGATCAAGATCGAGTAGGAAGAGGCTAAACATCAATAACAAGTCTGAACGGACGATTCTAGGGAGAGAAAATGTGTTTTGGTTCATGAGGAAATGAAATACGAAACCAAGATAAATAGACTGACAAGTTCATTACGTATGTTATACGCCCATGCTAACATACGTAAGGGCCTTTACGTACGCTATGTAAAAACATTAACGTACGTAAAGCCAAATCCAGAACTAACTCAACTAAATACGAAGGCCTTAATGTACGTAAACAAAAGCTTATTACGTACGTTGACAAGACCTGCATTACGTACGTAGATCTCACCTCTTAACGTACGTAAGGGTCCGTTGACTGCAATAGTGAGATCCGATCGGAAGATGCTCGGGACCCACCGGCCGAAAGTGACTATGAGGAAGGTTCCTATCACCTACCAAGCATTACATACATAACCTTACAGGCATAACGTACGTAATGTCAACAAGCTAGCGCACGCAATGCTACATCCGTAGCGTACGTTAAGGCTATAATAATTAGCCAAAAATCCAAACTCTCCAACCAACATTCAAACGACGAAACCAACCCCACGACAAGTATAAATATTCCGATCCCGAAATATTCCAATACAATATACATTGTATCAGTCCAGAACAACAACACTTGTACAATTCCAAATGAATACGTACAACTCAACAGTAACACGAGAGAAAACAAATTATCCCCGGATATTACAATAGCTTTCACACCGTTATTTGCTAACGTGTAGCTATTTTCACCAACACAATTTTCTTTTTTTTTAGGTGATAGCTTTCACACCGTTGTTTGCTAACGTGTAGCTCTTTTCACCAACACAATTTCCATTTTTTTTTTGAGACAGCAGCTACGCACCAACAATGGTTAGTCCTTTATTTTTCGCAAAATTTTAAGACCCCCAAAATTAGGCAGCTATTGCTCCTCAACCCTTCTCCTTTTCGTCATTTTTTTAGGTGATAGCTTTCACAACGTTATTTGCTAACGTGTAGCTCTTTTCACCAATGACTCCTTTTTTTGGGGAATAGAATTTTTGCAGAAAATCATTTATTAGTTAAGCATGAAAAATCAAAAACTCCACAAATTAAGTAAATTTCAGTTCTATTTTTCATCAACCAACCGAATCTTCTTTTCTCAAGGAAACGAATGACTCAATTTTACATGATAACTACAATGCTTGGAAAGAGAGATTAAGGCTCAAAAATTTTGGAATATACAATTTTTTAACCGGTTTAAAACGATTTTAGAAGCTTGTAAATAGCTAACTTATTGGTGTTATGGCCTGACCTAGAAATCTCAAAAATCAAAATAATATATATATATATATATAAATAAATACTAAAAAAAATTAAGGCGAATAACCAAAATAATCAAAACACACCAAAATACCAACACACCAAAATAATTAAACATATCACCCCCAAACTTGAAAATAAAACTGTCCTCAGTTTAAAAAAAAAAAGCAAGGAGAAAAACATAATATTCCCTATTATGAAACTTGATGCTTGAGCTAACGCCTTTTAGAATCTGCAAGAGAATAAATATACGAGGCAAACAACAAAAGAAAATAAAATATACTCGTAAGTATAACACAATTTTTAAGATGCGCTTCAAGAAAGTCCGAAGAGTCGCCTTACGCTGCCATCAATGCTTTTATAAAAAAAACACAATAAAAATTACAGCAATAAAATAACGATACATAAATCGCGAATAGATGCGCGTCAAGAGTTCAAAAAGAAACTCCTTAAGCTGCCATCATTTAGGTGGATTTTTACACACAACAGAAAGTAAAAATACAAGAGGTCCGACATGGGTTATCAAAGGGAGAGGAATGAATCCACTTTTCGTTTTCTCACGGTAAAATCTTCCATCCAGACAATTTTAGCTAGAAATTTGGATCTGGTTGAGGAACAAATTCAATGAGTTTTTGATTAGTTCTTACGGTGTTGTTGCAACAACTATGATTCGTTTAGCACGCTCGGAAATAAAACCTTTTCATTGAGTAGTCGATGAAAGATAGTAAACCATCAAAGAAACCATTGACATTAAGCAGACCTATTGGTTTTTGATGAACATTTAGCTGGGCTCTGGTAACCACATGAAAAAGTTCCTCAAGAGTGCCAAAACCACCGGGAAGGGTGATAAAGGCGCTAGAATTATTTATCATGTGAGTTATGCGATCTTGCATATTTACAGCTCTAAACTCGTCTCCAATACTTGCCCCGGTGATTTTACTTTCAGCCAGAGGTTTTAGAATTATTCCCAACACTCTTACTCCTTCCATATAGGCAGAAGCAACAGCTCGTCCCATTAATCCTAGACTTCCTCCTCCGTAAACTACATGAATGCATTTTTCTCCTAAGGTACGACCCAAGTTGTGGGCTGCTTGAGTAAAGCATGCCTCTTTTCCATAACTAGCTCCACCAAAAATGCAGACTGTGCTAATTTTTTGTGTGGAAGATGACGATTCCATTTTTGAAAAGAAATTTATTAGAGAGAAAAAGAGAAAAGTACAAGTTTGAGGGATAAATAAAAGAAACAAGCACAATGCTATTTATAGAAGAAAAATGAGGTAAAATTGTTTAACAAGTTTGTGATTGCGTTGATTCCGCTTCAACTACTCAATTGAATAATGAATGCATTTATTGCGTATCACCTTTTTTATTCAGAAAATCTCACCATACGACAAAAATTAAATATACTCACGTGTATGTACAGTAGTTGTGATTGTGGCTCACATCTTCCTCTGATTTTACATTCAGAAACGGCCTAAACGCCTTCTATGAGTCGGGGAGAAGCTTCCCATCCAATTTTCTTACAAATTGGCAAACAGGGTATTTTAATGTCAGATTCCCAAGACGTTGTTCATATTCTGGTTTGAATTTATTCCATAAACATCGAATTCCGTAATGTACGAGTCCACTAGGATGCGTGTCAAGAGAAATTTCGATATTATCTAAATTCTCTTTATTCAGACCATCCTTAATGAACTGAATTTTATCTTCTCTGTTTGTAGATGGAATTCCTAAAGATCGACATTTTAAATTATAGTTCCATCTAGCACATTTATAGCAAACGTCTATCATCTTTGCTCGCCGTTTCTTGACATATGAAATTTTTCCTAGCCCTGGTAAAAATCTAGTAGGTATTTCTGTCAATTCACCTGCTATTCTCACTTTGGCTTCAATTATGAATCTTATGTCGAAAGGTATGCTTTTATTCATAAGCAACCTCATCCTTTCAAGCCTTGTCTTGTACATTTTTAAAATGACATTTTTGCTTAGAAAGGGAAATCTTTTTTCAATTTTATTCAAAGTTTCTTCCATGATAAAAAAATAAAATGAAAATAATTGGAGAAAATATCTACAAATATCAGTTGTTGTGGGAAACTGAAAATTCCGACGTTAATAGTCCCGGAGTACCGTTATCCGCCACTTGACCGGACAAACACAATTGAGTACTAAGTTACAACGTCGAGAAATTATATATATAAAAATATTTTACAATGTAAGATTTCAAAAATAACATTTATACTTCCCCGGCAACGGCATCAAAAACTTGACACGTCTTTAGTGTCACTATCGCAAGAGCACGATATCGTATCAAGTAGTAAGTGGACTTTTTGAGTCCGGTTTATCGATCCCACGAGGAAGTTAGGTTATATATTGAATTATACACTATTTAACTATTTGTTATAGATATTTATAAGATTGAAACACACAATTAAAGAGTTTGGTTTGACAATTGCAAATAAAATGCAATAATAGTTCTAATATTTAAGGTAATGAAAGATTACACTAATAATAGATTAATAAAAGATATAATGAAATATTTGGGATTACAAACTTAGTTCATCATTAGTTATAGAAGATGTATAGGAGAACATAAGATGAATTTACTTATTATGTTGTGTAGATTCGATTTTCCTTAAAAATACGGTTTCTCTTTCGAACTATAAAACACCCCTTATATATTGAATCAATCCACTATATTTCTATATTGATTGGCTTCAATACATAGCATTAGGTTTTATGAACATAAATTAAAGAATAATCTAAGGTCTAGAGGTATATTTCTATCCCCTAGAACAACTTAGACTGAAGATCATTTGATCTAATCAAACATATTTTCTTTCGAAACATATGAAGACCATAAATATCGTCATTTATTGGCCAAATAAATAAAGATTGGTAAAACAATGAAAATCACACACAATAATAAGTAATTCATAATAGATCTTTATACAAACTTAAATAACATGACTAACCTTGTTTATAATTCCAACTTAAGTAACTTAGCCCATGAAGGGTTTAATAAACATAATACAAGCTTGAGTGGTCATTATTAGTTGAAAAAGAGAAAGAATTGATCCTAACTCCCTTAGTAGAAAAAGGAGAAAGAAGCAATAAACTCCCTTAACAACATATTGTATACCACTATTACACAAGTCACTCAAGAACACAAGTGTGTTCTTCACACAAAAAAGAAAATATTACAAAAAGTGGAAAAATATAAGATGAATGATTAATGATGGATCTAACGGGTCTATTTATACACCTAAAGTCATCTAATAGCTCCAAAACTCCAACATTATTATATTAGATCGGATCAATGCCATCCATCCCCTCAATAATAGACCAAAAGTATAAAAAATTAGGCAATGATCAATAATCTGCCAAGAGTTACGGCCGTAACACTGAGGAGTTACGGCCATAATTATGATGACTTAGGGCCGTAACATTGAGGAGTTACGGCCGTAACATGGCTTCGTAAATTTGCATTTTGTGAGTTACGCCCGTACACGCCCGTATGGAGTTTCAGACTTCATTTTCAGCCCAAAATTTCTTAAACTTTGCGTTTTTGCCCCAAATCTTCTTCGGATGATAACTTTTGATATTTAGCTCTGATTTTGAATCCGAAAAGACTGCCGAACTCGTCTCGGAAAACCCTACAACATGAATACATAAAAATTCAACAAAGTGAATATTTTATAAACATGTTATTTCTAGAGTAAATCAGTAATTCAATCCGATTCAGACTAGATTTACATCTTCATCCGATAAAAATAAAATTATTAATAACTAATTAATTAAAAGCAAAAACGAGTAGACTAGCTCAATTATGGGTGAAATATATCGATATAAACCATAGATAAG
This sequence comes from Orobanche coerulescens, assembly GCA_033398695.1. Classification (NCBI taxonomy): domain Eukaryota; kingdom Viridiplantae; phylum Streptophyta; class Magnoliopsida; order Lamiales; family Orobanchaceae; genus Orobanche; species Orobanche coerulescens. The sequence goes on along the minus strand of CM065807.1, from coordinate 177,623,922 downwards.
TGCATAAAACTGACACTTATCACCCCCCACCCCCCGAACGTGACTACCCCTCCCGCGACCGGTCACCTTCCCCACCAGACCAGTTCGCCGCCCTCCCGCGACCTACCTACAGTCGACTGCTTCCGTCTCCTTCCCCCGACCCCTTCTCACCCACGGACCTCCACACGCGACGTAGCACCCCCGACCGCGAATCCAAAGTGGATCGCCCAGACCCGTGAACCACCGCGACCTGCCTCCGTCACTGCCTCCCGTCGATCTGCCCAAGTCGGTTGTCTCCGGTCCGCCCGTCTCCCGCTGTTACTTTGCCCGACACTAGAATCGGGATTCCTTCCTTCTGCCTCCTGCTCGGACTTCAGTCACCGTCTCTGACCCGTCCGCTGCAGTCAGCTCGCTCGACCCGATTGTCCAGTCAGTCCGCGACCCAGATGTAATATCCGCATTTTTCTTCCCCTTGTATTTTTCTTTTTCGGCGTATTTCCCGATAGTAGTGACCCTCGTGTATCTTTCAGTGTATCTTTTCTATTATCTATGGATTTTATCCCCGTTATTGTTGAGCGGAACCGCCGTTTCGGGGTTGCCGTGGGTCCATTCTATGTTATGATACCCGTTGAGATGTTCCGTTGGATCTTTCGTTCACCTTCCGGTGTTTTGAACCGTTCATATTTCATACCTAGCGCACGCTATTTTTTTTCTACATAGCGCGCGCTAGGGGTCCCTTAGTAGCGCACGCTACGTTTATTTAAATAGCGCGCTAGCGTAGCCCCGGGAGTGGCGGTCTTGTTTTCCGGTATACGGACTAGCGTATTAGCGTCGCTACATATGCTAGCGCACGCTAATGTTGAGGGCTAGCGCCGCCGATGATGCCGGTAGCGTGCGCTAGCGTGAGTGTCGATCTTGGAGCCGGTTTACTCACGAACGGTCAGTGCCGGTTAGCGCCACGCTACGCTTGTATGGTAGCGCATGCTAACGGATCGATTAGCGCATGCTACGCTTGTATGGTAGCGCACGCTAACGTATCAGTGGGTTACAGGCGGTTTGCCACCGACTTGGTGATGTCCGGGTAGCGCACGCTATTGGTCGATAAGCGCGCTACCGAGAGGTTATTAGCGCACGCTACGTTTGAGTAGCGCACGCTAACGGCCAAAAGTCGCTCTTGGGTGGACGCTAACTATTTTGGCCTGTAATTTTTCCCCGTTAGCGCACGCTAACCTTGAGGATTAGCGCACGCTAACACTCCCTGGCTATATAAACCATGGAGTTGACCGAGATAATCATAATTTCTCATTTCTTCCTCTCTCCGCGGCGAAGGCGATTCCAAGGCGATTTTCTTGGTGATTTCTTCCTCCAATCGTCTCATCCAACATCTTTCTTGAGTTCTTGGAGTATTATAACAACATCAACACGAATCTTTCATCCGAATCCAAGGTAAATCTCTTAGAACCCTACTTTTCGATAAATTGGGGGTTTTGGGATTTTCTTCCGATCCGTTCCGTTTTGTTGATGGATTCATGATGAATATGATTAATCTTGTTGCTATTCTTAGTTTCCCTACGGATTCATGGTATATTTCGTGATTTTTACGGAATCGAGAGGGTTTGGTTGTGGTCCGCCCTCGTTGTTGTTTATATACGAATATACATGAATCGTAGGCGGGTTTTCGGGTGTATTCCAATTCCATATTCAGTTAGAAACGGTTGTGATTGTATTCTTCGAATCGTTAGGTTCGGTTTCATTGGTTCCTAGCGTTCGTCGGTGACTTTCCTTTCCATTCTTCGCGTCGTCAATAATTCAAGGCAAGTATTTTTGGAAACCTTTATGCTTAACGTGGAATGGTAATGTATTTTGTGTGTGATTTGCTCACCTCGTGTTGGTCCAACGGGATCAAGGAGGGAATCCAAAGGTTTGCGTCCCGGATTCATGAGTTTGTTTAGCTAGCCAGTGCGGGAGGGTCCTTAGAGGCCTCGTGTGGGAATTTATGATATGACTCTGTTCCCAAGGCGATGCATGTGCGTGTTTTGCTTTATAATATAGCCAGTGCGGGAGGGTCCTTAGAGGCCTCGTGCGGGAATTTATGATATGACTCTGTTGTGTCAAGAATTAACACCTTCCGACCGGCGATCGCCTCGGAGGTCGGGCGACCGAGTCACTGCCGATCGGCCAAGGCAGATCTGCCGACCAGCGACCGAGCGGCCAAGGCCTTAACCCCGGACATGCTAGGCCCAGCGGCCAGAAGGTTCGGGGCGAATCCGGTCTTGCGGCGATCGACATCAAAATGATCGCCTCTCGGTACTCGGCGACCGACCCTTGGCAATCGACAAGCGGACGCCCATCACTCGATACTCGGCGACCGACTCCTTGCGATCGACAAGCGGACGACCATCCTTCGGCACCTCCCGATCGACCATTGGTGACCGACCATTGCCGACCCCCAGCGACTGGCCGATGGCGACCTCTGATGATCAGCTAGAGACGACCGCCTCATGTCGGTCAGCACCGATGGCCATCCGGTCGGCGAGGGCCGAACCTTGAGACTGGCACCACGTGCAAAGGCCGAGACAAGATCCGCGAATCACGGGCCATTGACCACAGCCTGGCAGAATCTCTCCACCAGCCGACAAGCCGCCGAAAGCTGTCAGTAGGGCCACTTTGTGACTGGCTCCGGACGCGTGCTGGCTCCTTATTGGACCGCCCAGCTGGCGCCAGCCACTGCATTGGACTTTATACAGACTGCCAGCCACTACCTTGGACTTTAGCCCGACAGCCCAGGAGATCGGCACATTATTATATTGGCCGGCAGGCGATCGGCATATTATAATATTGGCTGGCAGGCGATCGCCCGCCTAAGGACAAGACCCGGCTGTCCCTATATAAACAAGGCACCCTGCACTTGGACACTTCTTCGACTCCCCTCGGATTTCATACAATACAGAAGCAAAATACACACACTTGGCTAATCTCCAACTCTTGGCAACAGCTATCATTCGGTCTTACTTCTCCCGGCCTATCTCATCCAGCAGATTATCGGCGGGGACGAAGAACACCAAGCTTCGCTCAAGAGCCGGATTAACAGAGTCTTTTTACACTCATTGTATTTAGATTTCTCTCATTAATACTTGTATCCACGAATATTTGTATTAATAACATCTCGCGAGAGCATTCAAGCCCGGGCCTAACAAACCCGGAAAATCTTGTATTATTTATCTACTCTCGGAAGTGCTCCCTTGATTGTTGTTTGTTGTCCGTCTTCCAGTGGTATTAATCTTCGGATAAATATTTTGGGCAACAACAATTGGCGCTAGAGGAAGGGGATCCAACCTCGAATTTTTATACCTCTGTCCCGAAGAACACTCACTGTTCTCGGGCGGATACTGAAGTGACACTCACGCACTTCAAAGAAATCCTTCGAGAAATCATGTCTTAGCCTCCGCGTCGAAGAAATCCGGCGACCGGCCGGACCCCGTTCCGTCCCGGTCGAGCCGCGGCCGATGGTGGAAGGCGGCCGCCGGTCGAGACGCTCGACCCGTCCGGGGCGACGGCCCGAGCTCTCGCTCGATCGGTTCGAACCAATGAGCGGATCGAAGAGGCCATAGCCGTCCTTCGGGAGCGACGGAGTGCTCTCGACGCGCCTCCTGCTATCACCCCCTCGGTCTCCGCCGGAAGTCAGCGAAGCTCAAGGCACTCTGCGGCGAGCGATCGCCAGAGGCTCTCGCCCGCAAGAGGCGCTCGCGGCCGGGGCACATCTGTCTTCGATCGCACAGGCAGTGACCCGACCTGGCGACCAGGGCAGTCCGGCCCCAGCTACGAGACGACGGAGTTTGAGTCCGTCACCAGGAGCTCGGCCTACCCGGCTCCCACAAGGCGATCCAGCCGCCTGGCTCCCGCTCGTCAAATTCCCGAGGTCGGCAGCAGCGGAGTCCGAAGGTCGGTACACGATCGCCTCGGCCCCCGCTCCCAAAGCCGATCCGCAAGCAGCCGAGCCGCGGCGATTGCCGCATTGCAACGTCAGCTCGACGACGTGAAGGCGCTCCTGCAATCCGGGGCAGGCGCCATGAAGACGATCGCCGAGCCGTGCGAGCCGCTCGCGATCGACATTGAGCTCGCCCCCGTGCAGCACAAGATCGTTCCTCCTCAGACACCCGTGTACCAGGGGCGATCGGACCCCCAAACACACCTGCGCAAGTTCAACATCTACATGACCGGGTGTGGGGCATCAGACGCGACCCGGTGCCGAATGTTCCCTCTGACACTGGACGACCTCGCCCACCGGTGGTACACCTCATTGCCACCTCGGTCCATTGGCTCCTTTAACGAGCTGGCGCACGTCTTCACGGAACACTTCGCCACCAGGGTCGCCCGGCCAGAAGGTCGCCATTGCATGATGCAAATCAGGCAGGGAGAAGAAGAGTCCGACTCGGACTACATCGACCGGGTAGACGTGATCATCCTCAACGGCGAGCCCGTAAGCGATGAGACCGCCCTCTACGCGGTCCTAGGAGGTTTTCAGGGCTTCTCGCCTATGTTCAGGCATCTCACGAAGACCCTACCGACGACCTACGCAGCCTTCTGGGCTAGAGCCGCAGATTTCCTGTCCAGGCAAAGGCTTCTTCTTAGCCTAGGAGTAGATCGATCGGCGCCCGTACAACGACCTCCAGTCTCCCAGCCCGATCGCTACTACCCAGCAGAGCCGGAGGACTCGATCCCCGCCTACAGTCCGTTTTAAATAAGGGACTAACTCCCGCCGATCGCCAATATCGACCTACGAATAAAGCGATCGGCTGCCGAGTGACGATCGCCAGCCTTCCGGCCCGATCGCCGATCATCACGCTACATCATCAGCAACCCGGTGGACACGATCGCCATCTACAGTCCAGCATATAACATGACGGACTAAGGCATAAGATCGCCTCCACCGCAAATCTTAAAGCCATGGCCCTGGCAGTCGATGGAACCGGCTGCTTCGGCCATGCAAGGTCCCTTTCGGCCGAGATCGCCCGCCCTTCGTTTAAATACGAGGCTGGCGTAGTCTGAGGGCTCTCCAACATTAATCAGTGGACACATGCCACAACCCCGTCTCAACGTACACCGTCGAGGTCGGCCATCTCCATGGCTGGCCGAGGTGGAAGCAGAGCTAACAAGCCGCGGGCGTGGAGTTGATTCATCCGTGACGCCCGCGCAAGGACTCCTCTAGACCGAGACCGCACGCCCTTCGTTTAAATACGAGGCGGCGCGGCTATGAGAGGACCCTCATAATAAAGTGAGTCACGAGACACTCAATATCTTCGCGCACCAAGACACGGTCATGGAGTCGGTCCATCGATCTCCGCGACTGTGCACGATTCCTCAAACAAAGCGAAACCACCAAGTTTCCATGGGATCGGCCAATGTTGTTTTTGCAGGTACAAGACCGAAAGATAGCTAAGCCAATCGACCATGATAGCCCAAGTCCGAGTCCTAAGTCAGCTCAGATCGCCCGTCCTCATCCATACACGATCGCCAGCAAGAACCACCTCGCCCCATGTCTTCAACATAGGAACAAGCTGGGGGGCAATTGTTGTGTCAAGAATTAACACCTTCCGACCGGCGATCGCCTCGGAGGTCGGGCGACCAAGTCACTGCCGATCGGCCAAGGCAGATCTGCCGACCAGCGACCAGGCGACCGAGCCTTAACCCAGCGGACATGCTAGACTGGCCAACCGAAGGTCCCAGGACGAATCCCGGTGCCGAGCGATCGACATCAAAATGATCGCCTCTCGGTACTCGGAGACCGACCCTTGGCGATCGACAAGCGGACGCCCATCACTCGATACTCGGCGACCGACTCCTTGCGATCGACAAGCGGACGACCATCCTTCGGCACCTGCCGATCGACCATTGGTGACCGACCATTGCCGACCCCCAGCGACTGGCCGATGGCGACCTCTGATGATCAGCTAGAGACGACCGCCTCATGTCGGTCAGCACCGATGGCCATCCGGTCGGCGAGGTCCGAACCTTGAGACTGGCACCACGTGCAAAGGCCGAGACAAGATCCGCGAATCATGGTCCATTGACCACAGCCTGGCAGAATCTCTCCACCAGCCGACAAGCCGCCGAAAGCTGTCAGTAGGGCCACTTTGTGACTGGCTCCGGACGCGTGCTGGCTCCTTATTGGACCGCCCAGCTGGCGCCAGCCACTGCATTGGACTTTATACGGACTGCCAGCCACTACCTTGGACTTTAGCCGGACAGCCCAGGAGATCGGCACATTATTATATTGGCCGGCAGGCGATCGGCATATTATAATATTGGCCGGCAGGCGATCGCCCGCCTAAGGACAAGACCCGGCTGTCCCTATATAAACAAGGCACCCTGCACTTGGACACTTCTTCGACTCCCCTCGGATTTCATAAAATACAGAAGCAAAATACACACACTTGGCTAATCTCCAACTCTTGGCAACAGCTATCATTCGGTCTTACTTCTCCCGGCCTATCTCATCCAGCAGATTATCGGCGGGGACGAAGAACACCAAGCTTCGCTCAAGAGCCGGATTAACAGAGTCTTTCTACACTCATTGTATTTAAATTTCTCTCATTAATACTTGTATCCACGAATATTTGTATTAATAACATCTCGCGAGAGCATTCAAGCCCGGGCCTAACAAACCCGGCAAATCTTGTATTATTTATCTACTCTCGGATGTGCTCCCGCAATTGTTGTTTGTTGTCCGTCTTCCAGCAGTATTAATCTTCGGATAAATATTTTGGGCAACAACAGACTCTGTTCCCAAGGCAAATTGTTTGACTGTTTATTTCCGGAAAGGACATGTCTAGTTTTGGTTTTTGAAATGATATTAGTGCATGTACTATGAAATGTGTTAGCGATTGGTTTGCCTTGATTACTTGTACTAGCGTAATTGCTAACCCCTTTGGGGACCCGTTTCGGGGAAATTCTTGTTATGGATTTCAGGTTATGATTATCCGGACGAGCGGGCACCAGGACAGTACGAGGATGTTGGCCAGGGTCGTTGACATGTGCATTTGGGTCTACTTATTTCCTTTGTCCATTTCGATATGGTTGTTCCCACAGTTTTAAACTTATAGATTGTACTCGCGAGTACTTAGGCTTTTCGTTCCAAACTCCGTATTGTATTGCTTTAAATTGTCACGTTGTTGGTTGATGCTTATTTCGCCGGTTGCTCCGGGCGTATCTTTATATGTCATATTATTTAATTGTGTATCCTCGCTAACCAAGATGGTTAGTCGAGTGGAGTTTTCCTATTGTAGCCTGGTGGGCCCCATGTAGGGGTCTACGGCGCTGTAACATATTCCGAATATCTCGGGGTGTTACAGAAAATGGTATCGGAGAACTAGGTTTATGGATACCTAGGCTTGTCGGTTATTTGGGTCTAGTCGTGTTTTGTTTTGCACATTGTCACACCGCTGCTGGCATCTCAGTACTTCCAGTGCTCGTAAGTTTCCTTACCCGATTGTTTGCTTTCACATACTGTATTCCGTTTCTTGAACCGTGGTTATTCTCCCTCTTTTGTTTATCATCGTAGTTGTTTTTTTTTCTTTTTCCTTCCTTACTCATCCTCGACATGCTCCTGTTATCTTTTAACACCAGTATGGATGCCGGAGGAAACCGTGGTCGTGGTCGTGGTCGTGGCCGTGGACGCGGCCGAGGACGTGGGGCAGCCGGTGGGGCAGCCACGTCGCACTCTTCAGGAGCCGCGATCGGCGGCGACCGTCACGATCATGCTTCTTCTCGGGAGCGCGCCGATCTTGGTATTGCGGGCATCATGCGGCAAATGGTTAACCGAGATGGCGGCTATAGCACAGTGGTTCGAACCACGATCGAGGCCCATGCTAATCGGGGTGGAGCGGATCGGCAGCTTCGAGGATGTCATCAAGATGCATCCTCCTCGGTTCGGGAGCTTCGGACCCGATCGGGCATTAAGGGTGGATCAAGGAGATATCCAAAGTCTTCTTGCTACTAATTGCCCCGAGGACCGTAAGGTCCCTATTGCTCAATACTTTCTCACGGGAGATGCTACAGTTGGTGGGAGGCCGTTGGTCCCAAAGATCACGTTGCTTCGTGGGCCGAATTCCGAGGAGTTGATGGAGACCGAATATTGTCGTGGCCGGTCGGACGAGGCTCGAGTGCATGCTTTCTATGATGCTCAACCACGGGATATCCCGTATCTCAAGCCATTGCCGACTTTAACAAGGAGTTGGGTTATGTGAAGACCCAGTTGTCGCCGAGCGACAAAATTTTCCATTTTCCGGGAGGATGAAGGCCCATTCGGGACTATATGTGCAGGCTCGTCTGTACTACCTTGAAGGATTATCGAGTCGAGCTCTTGCTTATGATATGTCGGTGACGGCTAGCGATTTGGCTCGTGAGAGCAAGAAGCGAGTCGGTCGGAAATTTTACGGTCCCAAGAGTGGAGGCCGGCGAAATCTCAAGTGCAAATATTTCAACGGCGGTTCGGCTCGTTTCTCTGCAGGAGCTTTCGGGTGCCGCCGAACCTCCGCTCGTGAACCCACATGTTTTAAGCGTGGTGTGCGGGGCCATAGGAGCCAGCGGTGTTCTCGTTCGAAGTTTACTTGTCACACTTGTGGGCCAATTTGGGCCACAAGGCCCCTTTTTGTGAGCGGGTCAAACAGCTTCGCGGCGCCCGTTCTTCCCAACCAGTGCCGTTGGAGCCGAGTGTGAACCAGGGCTCATTTGCTCCGCCGCCTCCACCGAGTGCCGGCCGAGGTAGGGGTCGGGAGTCACTGCTAGGGGTGTAGCTTCCGGTGTCGGCTCTGCTCGGCCGCGTATCTATGAGATGAGGAGGGCCGATGATCCAGCAGCTCTTGTGGCGGCAGTACCGTTCACATTCATTTCCATCCTGTCGGTGTGCTTTTCGATTCGGGTGCTACGCATTCATTCATTTCTCTAGAGTGTGTACGCCGTTTGAGTCTCATTGTTTATCACCTTGCGAGCCTTTCATCGTTAAACTTCCTAGCGGTGATAGAATTGTCGGTGATCGAGAGGTCCGAGGCGCTCTGTGTTTATTTGTGAGAGAGCTTGGCTCTCTAATCTTATTGTCGTTAATATTGAGGGTGAGGATTTGATTCTCGGGGATGATTGGCTCGAGCGGCATGGTGCAATCATGAACTACCGCACGAGGATCATCACCATGTTAGCCGAGGATGGCACGAGCACTCCTTCGCGGGGCGAAGGAGGAAATCGAGTCGTCATTAATGCCTTGAAGGCGATGAGTCTCCTGCGAAAGGGGTGTACTGGTTATTGGTGCTACGCCTTGAAGGCGGAGAATGGTGGAGTCGAGCTTTCGTCGATTCCAGTCGTTAGTGAGTTTCCTGATGTATTTCCTGACGAGTTGCCGGGGCTGCCACCGGATCGTGAGGTTGAGTTTGTTATAGAATTAGAGCCGGGCGCGGCTCCGATTTCAAATGCGCCGTATCGCATGGCACCTTCAGAGATGTTAGAGTTGAAGAAGCAGTTGAGTGAGCTTCTTGAGTCGGGGTATGTTTGACCGAGTGCCTCGCCTTGGGGCGCACCGGTCCTGTTTGTGCGGAAGAAGGATGGTTCACTACGTTTGTGTATCGACTATCGCGAACTAAACAATGTGACCATCAAGAACAAGTATCCTTTGCCGAGAATCGATGACTTGTTTGACCAGTTGCAGGGAGCTGCGGTATTCTCGAAGATTGATTTGAAATCGGGGTACTATCAGCTCCGGGTGAGAGAGTCCGACGTCTGCAGCGGCTTTTCGGACGAGATACGGACATTACGAGTTTGTAGTTATGCCTTTCGGGTTAACTAATGCACCGGCGGTGTTCATGCAATTGATGAACAAAGTCTTTATCGAGTATTTGGATAAGTGTGTCATCGTCTTCATTGACGATATTCTTATCTATTCGAGGAATGAGGAAGAGCATGCCCATCATCTGCGGATAGTGTTAGACATTTTGAGGACCGAGCAACTCTATGCGAAGTTCTCGAAATGTGAGTTAGCTAAAGGAAGTGATGTTTTGGGTCACGTGATTTCGGTAGGGAGTCCGTGTGGATCCGCAGAAAATTGTGCGATGTTGGATTGGGCATCGCCCACAAATGTGAAGGAGGTCCGTAGTTTCTTGGGTTTGGTGGCTACTACCGTAGGTTCGTGAGGGTTTCTCAAAACTAGCTCGGCCACTTACACGCTTGCTCCATAAATCCAGAAGTTAAATGTCTGACCAATGAGAGGCAATCGAGTTTCGAGGAGCTGAAGAAGCGTTTGACTTCAGCCCCGGTTTTGGCGTTGCCATGTGGCAACGAGGGATTCGCCGTTTATAGCGATGCTTCGGGTCAGGGTCTTGGGTGCGTATTGATGCAGCACGGCAAGACCATTGCCTATGCGTCGAGACAGTTGAGACCGTATGAGCTTAACTACCCTACTCATGATTTAGAATTAGCGGCGGTTGTCTTTGCACTCAAGATTTGGCGTCACTATCTTTTCGGCTCTGCATGTCAGATTTTCACCGATCATAAAAGTCTGAAATACATATTTACTCAGCGGGAGTTGAATATGAGGCAGAGGAGATGGTTAGAGCTGATTAAGGATTACGACCTCGAAATCCTTTATCATCCGGGCAAGGCAAACGTCGTGGCCGATGCCTTGAGTCGGAAACCGATTGCGTTGCGAACGCTTGAGGTCCTTACGCCCCAGTCTGAGCTTCGGCGGGCTCTGATCGAGTTAGATGTTGAAGTTTTGTTGCACAGGTGTCGGGCAACTTTGTGCTCTAGAGATTTCGTCGTCTTTGATCGATGAAATTAAGTCAAGCAATTAGAGGATCCGATGATTACTCAAATCCGAGAGAACGTTCTTAAGGGAAAGTCTCACAGGTTTGTGATTCACGAGGATGGTGTTTTGAGATTCAGTCGGCTTTGTGTGCCGAGCGATCCGGAGTTGCGGCAGTATTTTGCATGAGGCCCATTCCACACCCTATTCCGTTCATCTTGGTTCGAGTAAGATGTACAAGGACACGAGGAGGAACTTCTGGTGGAATGATATGAAGGAGGAGGTCGCACGGTTTGTGGCGAGATGTTTGACTTGCCAGCAGTCAAAATCGAACATCGGCGACCACTGGGCTATTGCGATCACTTCCCATTCCGAATGGAAATGGGAAGATATATCGATGGATTTTGTTACGAGTTTGCCGAGATCGAGGTCGGGCATGAATATGGTATGGGTGGTTGTTGATCGTCTGACCAAGTCGGCACATTTTCTGGGCATCAAGGACACTTGGGGCCCGGAGAAATTGGCTCGTGTGTTTATCGCGCAGATTGTGAGACTTCACGGTACTCCGAAGTCTATTGTTTCGGATCGTGATGGCCGTTTTGTATCGCACTTTTGGCAGGCGGTGCATAAGGCGTTAGGTACCCGTTTGCATTTGAGTACCTCTTTTCATCCCCAGTCAGATGGACAGTCGGAACGCACTATCCAAACATTCGAGGACATGTTGCGTGCTTGTACCCTCGATTGGAGTAGCGATTGGGAGGAGCACTTGCCATTGATCGAATTCACGTACAACAATAGTTGGCACGCGTCGATTCGGATGGCACCGTATGAGGCACTTTATGGGCGACGATGTCGATCGCCGATTTGTTGGAATGAGGCGTCCGATTTGGTCGGGACCGAACCGGATGTCGTTTTAGAGACGAGACGGAAAATAGAATTAATTCGAGAACGGATGTTGACTGCCCAGAGTCGACAGAAGTCATATGCCGATGTCCGTCGTCGACCTTTAGAATTCAAGGTGGGAGACCACGTTTTGCTGAAGGTGTCGCCGACGAGAGGAGTTTTCCGTTTCGGGAAGAAGGGGAAGTTGAGTCCGAGATTTATTGGACCCTTCGAGATTCTCGAACGAGTCGGTGGGTTAGCATACCGTTTGGCGTTACCCCCGGCCCTGATTCTTGTTCAAAATGTCTTTCATGTTTCCCAGCTGAGGAAATATGTCCCGGATCCTAGTCACATCATCGACTATGGGGAGATTGACGTTGCCGAGGATATTACTTTTGAGGAGCATCCTTTGAAGATTTTAGAGCATCGGGAGAAACGACTGAGACATAAGACCATCCCTTTGGTCAAGGTGCAGTGGTCGAGACACGGTGTCGAGGAGGCAACTTGGGAAACCGAGGAGAGCATGCGTGCTAGGTACCCTGAGTTGTTTGTTTCTTAAGTTTCGGGACGAAACTTGTTTTTAGAGGGGTAGAATGTAATATCCGCATTTTTCTTCCCCTTGTATTTTTCTTTTTCGGCGTATTTCCCGATAGTAGTGACCCTCGTGTATCTTTCAGTGTATCTTTTCTATTATCTATGGATTTTATCCCCGTTATTGTTGAGCGGAACCGCCGTTTCGGGGTTGCCGTGGGTCCATTCTATGTTATGATACCCGTTGAGATGTTCCGTTGGATGTTTCGTTCACCTTCCGGTGTTTTGAACCGTTCATATTTCATACCTAGCGCACGCTATTTTTTCTGCATAGCGCGCGCTAGGGGTCCCTTAGTAGCGCACGCTACGTTTGTTTCGTAGCGCGCGCTAGCGAGTAGCCCTGGGAGTGGCAGTGCTTTTTTTCCATCCTTCTGGACTAGCGTATTAGCGTACGCTACATATGCTAGCGCACGCTAATGTTGAGGGGCTAGCGCACGCTGATGATGCCCGGTAGCGTGCGCTAGCGTGAGTGTCGATCTTGGGCCGATTTACTCACGAACGGTCAGGTGCCAGTTAGCGCACGCTACGCTTGTATGGTAGCGCACGCTAACAGATCAGTTAGCGCACGCTACGCTTGTATGGTAGCGCACGCTAACGTATCAGGTGGGTTCTGGGCAGTTTGCCACTGGACTTGACTGATGTCCGGGTAGCGCACGCTATTGGTCGATAGCGCGCGCTACCGAGAGGTTATTAGCGCACGCTACGTTTCGAGTAGCGCACGCTAACGGCCAAAAGTCTGGCTACTGGACTGGACGCTAACTATTTTGGCCTGTAATTTTTCCCCGTTAGCGCACGCTAACCTTGAGGATTAGCGCACGCTAACACTCCCTGGCTATATAAACCAGGGAGTTGACCGAGATAATCATAATTTCTCATTTCTTCCTCTCTCCGCGGCGAAGGCGATTCCAAGGCGATTTTCTTGGCGATTTCTTCCTCCAATCGTCTCATCCAACATCTTTCTTGAGTTCTTGGAGTATTATAACAACATCAACACGAATCTTTCATCCTAATCCAAGGTAAATCTCTTAGAACCCTACTTTTCGATAAATTGGGGGTTTTGGGATTTTCTTCCGATCCGTTCCGTTTTGTTGATGGATTCATGATGAATATGATTAATCTTGTTGGTATTCTTAGTTTCCCTACGGATTCATGGTATATTTTGTGATTTTTACGGAATCGAGAGGGTTTGGTTGTGGTCCGCCCTCGTTGTTGTTTATATACGAATATACATGAATCGTAGGCGGGTTTTCGGGTGTATTCCAATTCCGTATTCATTTAGAAACGGTTGTGATTGTATTCTTCGAATCGTTAGGTTCGGTTTCATTGGTTCCTAGCGTTCGTCGGTGACTTTCCTTTCCGTTCTTCGCGTCGTCAATAATTCAAGGTAAGTATTTTTGGAAACCTTTATGCTTAACGTGGAATGGTAATGTATTTTGTGTGTGATTTGCTCACCTCGTGTTGGTCCGACGGGATCAAGGAGGGAATCCAAAGGTTTGCGTCCCGGATTCATGAGTTTGTTTAGCTAGCCAGTGCGGGAGGGTCCTTAGAGGCCTCGTGCGGGAATTTATGATATGACTCTGTTCCCAAGGCGATGCATGTGCGTGTTTTGCTTTATAATATAGCCAGTGCGGGAGGGTCCTTAGAGGCCTCGTGCGGGAATTTATGATATGACTCTGTTCCCAAGGCAAATTGTTTGACTGTTTATTTCCGGAAATGACATGTCTAGTTTTGTTTTTTGAAATGATATTGGTGCATGTACTATGAAATGTGTAAGCGATTGGTTTGCCTTGATTACTTGTACTAGCGTAATTGCTAACCCCTTTGGGGACCCGTTTCGGGGAAATTCTTGTTATGGATTTCAGGTTATGATTATCCGGACGAGCGGGCACCAGGACAGTACGAGGATGTTGGCCAGGGTCGTTGACATGTGCATTTGGGTCTACTTATTTCCTTTGTCCATTTCGATATGGTTGTTCCCACAGTTTTAAACTTATAGATTGTACTCGCGAGTACTTAGGCTTTTCGTTCCAAACTCCGTATTGTATTGCTTTAAATTGTCACGTTGTTGGTTGATGCTTATTTCGCCGGTTGCTCCAGGCGTATCTTTATATGTCATATTATTTAATTGTGTATCCTCGCTAACCAAGATGGTTAGTCGAGTGGAGTTTTCCTATTGTAGCCTGGTGGGCCCCATGTAGGGGTCTACGGCGCTGTAACATATTCCGAATATCTCGGGGTGTTACACCAGACCCAGAAGGCCAGACCCGATTCAATTATTGACCTGACCCGGTTTCTGAACCCGACCCGCCCAGACCCACTCGGCAGTCTCGTTTTTTTTAGTCCATTTTTTTGCCCCTATGCACGAAGTAAAGTACAAAATACGGACCCTACTATCTGTAATGTGCAATTTTTAGACTTTTATATATCCTTGATTGGATATTTATACTCTGTAATTTATTTATACTTAATTAAACCAAAAGCATGATGCATTAATAATTTTAATTAAATTAAAGCGAATTGCTTATAGCAACTTCAATTAAATTAAATTTACGTTGAATTAATAATTATTGCGGCATAAGACACCTCTTTGACTGCATATATACATGTATAGATATATTCTTAGGATTACCTGTCTATATCTATAAATATACATATATTTACATACATAAATAGATATGGCATGCAAATGAGGCCTCATCATTGGTAGAGTTTAGAGGACTTATATCTCCTGTCTACACTTAACTCGAACTATGACAAAGTAATTTCATTGGTCACCTTCAATAGCATCGAAAGTAATTTATTGACCATATATTGGTTCTGAAAAATAATAACCCTCCACATAATTGAAAATTTTATCATGGAAAGTACTCATGATATACTGTGAAAACTCATTTTCCTTTTTTTATTTTCTCAAGATAGCTGATCCAACTCATCCTGAATTTGACATCTTGGACTCAGAAGGACTTGAGTACCATAGATGGGTTTCTGACGTAGGGACCACTTTTCTCGCTAAGGACTATAGTGCTACTATCTTTGAAAAAGCAGGTGAAGTACCGTCTGACAAAACCAAAGCTAGTGCATTAATGTTCCATAGGCGACATATCGACCCCAACCTAAGATGGGAATATCTACAATTGAAATCCCCGAAAGAACTGTGGGATGCCCTTAAGGGTCGTTTTGGGAGTATCCACAATACCTTGCTCCCAGAGTTGACCGTGCAGTGGAATGAAATCCGCTTGCTTGATTATAAACGGATCAACGATTTCAACAAAGATATGCTCCGTCTGAAGACACGCCTTAATTTCTGTGCAAAGAATATCACAGAAGATGATATGATTCAGAAAACACTTTCCACTTTTCCTACTTCTGCTCTTACACTAGTGAACTAGTATAGGCTGGAGTATGACAACAAACGCATCACTACCTTCAATAAGCTTATCAACCTAGTGCAAGTGGCTGAGAGGCATAATGAAGTGTTAGTGAGCAACAATGCCATGCCTGTTGGGACAAAGAAAATTCCCGAGGCCAATTATGTGAAAGGTGTAAAGAACCCCAATGTACAGGGGACTGGTCATGGCAACCCCAAACCACAACGTGGAATAGGGCGTAGTGGTCGAGGATGTGGTCGAGGACGTGGAGGTTCTTCCAATTGGTGCTGCTAGATCTACTAGCCAAGAAAATTATAAAGCGCCTACCCCTCCTGTCGCTCCCAAAGTCAGAGTTGGCGATGAACCGTGCTATCGATGTGGAGATGCTGGACATTAGTACAAGAACTGCCATGCAAGCAAGCAAGTTGCAGCACATTACAAGAAACATATAGAGTCCAAAGAATGGGAGGCTCACTATATGGATGAAGATGCTCTCGACGAGTCCCCCGATGTCAATTTCACAGTCACCGATAATCGCGCTGAGCCATGCGTGCCACAGTCATTAGAGGCACCCCTTTATGGCTGAATGTCATCATTATGTTTACTTTCTCATTTACATTTGGCATTGTTACCTCAGGACGATTTTATCGATGTTTTATTTCCAGTAATGGTGTGATGAAACTTTGTTTTTCTAGAACAAGATATTATTATTGCTTACGTTATATTCTTAGCTTTATTTCAAAGAAATGAATATTGCTTGCGTGTTTATGGTTCGAAATTTCACTCTCTTCTAAGGAATAAATCGAGTAGAACTTGAATGTTCTTAGAATAAGGCTTCTATTCATCGAATAAGTCACCTGCCAAACCTCGGTAACTACGATGATTGGGTCCTCCCAACTCATCAAAGGGTGAGGTAATGCTCAATTTTTGATGCCTAAATGGCACTTAATTACAAGTTACCGATACTCTGTATGCACCTAGAGCCCTTCGAACCTTACTTAGCTTCAACAATATACGTAGCAATGGTTTCCAGATTGAAACCCACTGTAAGAATGCAATAGAGTTTCATTTTAATGAATGTGGACATAAACGCATTTTAGAATAACTCATGAGTCAATCTAGTGGACTGTACCTCACTACTATTAGGTTTCTTTTTTTAAATCCTATGTTGTCACAAACAATATACTTTGGGACATAGACTCATATAAGCTTTGGCACGATAGACTAGGTCATCCTGGTCGAAGTATAATGATATACTAAAGAACTTGTGCGTACATCATTACTTTTCGAGCGAAAATGTGGCAACAACTCAACATAAAGAACAATGTTGACGTTAATCGTGTTATGTGATCCAAAGAACCAGATGCATATCAAATGCCCACCACTTAGTGTTGCAAAGCCTGCTCTTTAGCCAAAGTAGGAGCGAGACCTTCCTACATAAAGAAACAAAAGCAAGCATTCCATTCTTACGCTGAATATAAGGAGATATTTGTGGATCCATCCACCTAATATGCGGACCATTTATGTATTTATGATTTTTGATGGATTCTCCGACATGTTGGTCATATGTCGCTTTTCTGTCCACTCAAACTGCTGCAGAACTTCCAAAATTATTTATAAGCACTCACCTCCCTTATTACATCTAAAGGACTCGATGATGTTGGAGAGTTCACATCAAAAAGTACTTGATGTTTATTGCATAATAGAGATTAATGAATAGTATCTCATCCCATGTGCATATGCAAATGGTCTCACATAAACCACCATCGAAAGAATATGTATGGTGATTATGTCATTAGTTATGCACACCAATTAACATATTTTTGTTGGTATTTGGTGCCTAAAACGACGGCCCAGCGGAAGCGGTAAAATGAAAATTAATTCGATCTGAATCCCTACGAGGATCGATCGAGCTACGCATATACGAATATAAAATAAACAAAGGAAGATTCGAAATCATACCCTTGTCGTCCGTTGATTATATGGATTTCCTTCTCTTGAGCTATTCCCCAAACGATCCAAAATGCTCCAAGCCCTTGGATGATCCAACGCCGAAAAACCGCGTCTCTACTTGTCACGCGTCGAAGAAACGAATGGAATGACAACACTCGATTAACCTCTAAGGTTACGGCTAGAATCATGTGATGCAACTTACATTATAACACTCTAAGTTTTTAAATATATATTTCTCAATTTTATCTCTTGATGTTTCTCTAAGAACAAATCAAGAAGAAAAGGAAGAAAAGTGGAGACTATAAAAGGCAACTCTTTTTCTCTCACTGCCTCCAGCTATTCACGTATGGAATGGGGGCTTAGGAATTGGGAGCAAGTCTTCCTTTTATTCTTCCAACCTTATCTCCTCAAATCACCTTTACCATATAATAAGAGATACCATATGTCTTAAAGTCATTTGTCTTCCATTATAAAATGGAGACAAAGACCAAGAGGGGTTAGGTGAAGGGGGGGGGGGGGGGCAGTCATCTAGAAGGGGAATATGAGTTTGGGCCGTTTCAGACTCCCGTGAGTCCAAATAGATAAACTCTGATTCCATTCCTATGTATTTATATTAATTAATTAATCCAATTAATTAATCATATCAAATACATAACAACATAATTAATTTCTCCAAGAAATAATTATAGTTATGAATTAAATTAATCACACAGTAATTTATTTAATTCATTTGGCCGTAAATTAATTTATCCAATAAATAAATTTAGACATCCAATGTCCCAATTAATTAGATATCCAATATCTAATATTCATAATGAGAGAATAATCTCGATTCATTCCGTCGTCAATCCTATTGTGTGACTCAGTAGGTTTGTCTCAGTCAGCAATGGGAGGAACCAAAGAGTAGTAGCACCACCTAGCCAGCCTGGCGGCCTACACTGTACCCCAACCGAGAACGAATGATTGGTATCTTCAAGAACCATTCAGTCGTGAATACCATTATACGTATAAACCCTTCTTTTAAATGTCCCGATCAAGTTATAGGGTCACGGTCAGTCAAACCCTATCTGTACTTGACGCTATACATATGTTAATGCAAATCGAGATCATGGAGCTCTCGTGTATCCAATACAACTAGCTCCAATGCTTTGGCCAAAGACTTATGATCTCATATGCCAATAACCGCATAAGACAATTAACCCGCTCACTAACGGGAGAAACAATTCTATCTTGGTATTCAGTAGGACCTGCTACTTCCCCGTCAAGATGCACGTCGAGTTTGACCCCCACCTCCCAGTTTATAGGGTCGAACTACTCTAATGAAAATCTTGACGTCACAAGCACATCCCTACTAAATCCTCAAGTCGAAGGTTGACGAATACCTATCACAACCTTTCGATTCCGTCATTGACTATCCCGGAGTGAAATCCGTGTGACGAATCGAGGGTGAGTCGGTTCGAGTATACTAATCCAATTAGCATACCTATAACGTGTGCTCCCACTAACCATTAGCGTTTGATAGGAACTCTCTATGTCAAAGAACACGTCATACAAGACTTCACATAAACTTAATGCCCAGTCAAGTTTCATAGACTTGCGAACGATTAAGTATTTGAGCTATCAACCTTTCCAGTGCCGACCTCCTTATCCAATAAGGAGGGGATCGTTTTGCTCTCAAATACATAGACTAGTTTCTATACATATATTTACGAGTTAGGAACGCCAGTAACTACCAGTAAATAAAGAAACATTCATTGCCTTATATAAATGATTTACATAATTACAAGTACAATGCCCTCACTCAACATCCTCCGAGTGGCATTCGAGGGCTTATTCCTAACAATCTCCCACTTGCACTAAATGCCACACACTATGGTATCTAATACCCATATTCTCCAGATGACGCTCCAAGATAGTCTGAGAAAGTGGCTTGGTCATTGGATCAGCGACGTTGTCGGCTGAGTCTACTTTGTGCAGCATAATGTATCCCTTGAAAACAAATTCTCTTACGAGATGATACTTTCTTTCAATATGTTTGGTGCTGTTGTGAAACCTCGGCTCCTTGGCCTGCGCTACAGCTCCGTCGTTGTCGCAGCATGCTGGAACAGCAAATTTCAAGACATGGTATCACTTGAAGTTCTCCCAGAAACTTCTTAATCCAGAACCCTTTCTTGGAAGCCTCCGAGGCTGCTTGATACTCAGCCTGACAGATGGAATCAGCAGCCGTGCTTTGCTTGGCGCTATGCCAAGATACTGCTCCTCCATTAAAAGTAAATATGTAGCCAGAAGTAGACATCGAGTCTGTAATATCCGCATTTTTCTTTCCCTTGTATTTTCATTTTTGGTGTATTTCTCGATCGTAGTGACCCTCGTGTACCTTTCAGTGTATCCTTCCTGTCAACTATTGAACTGTATTCTCGTTATTGTTGTGCGGAACCGCCGTTTCGGGGTTGCCGTGGATCCATTTCGTGTTATTGGTTCCCAAATATTGATTCCTATCATTTTTATTCTCTTTCCGGATCATTTTTATCATTTTGGGACCCAAAGGGGGTGTGGGCTGCGGCACAAGGTGTGTGCGCCGCGGCACACACATTTCTCCAGTTGTTGGTCGAGCGGACTGTACCGTGTGCCGCGGAACACCCATCCGGTGCCGCGGCACATTGCCGAGTCAGTGCCGCGGCACACCCGTCCGGTGCCGCGGCACACTCGTGTGACATCTGCGATCAAAACCCGACTGTACCGGGTGCCGCGGAACACGCAGGCCGTGCCGCGGCACACTGCCGAACCCTGGGAGCAATTTTTTGGCCTGTGCCGCGGCACATTTCGGCTGTGCCGCGGCACACTTCGGCTGTGCCGCGGCACACCATGCGGTCAACTGTATAATCTCGTTCTTATTAGACGAGATCGGCCATTTCCTTCATTTCTTCACCTGCGCGCAAGAGAGAGAGGACTAAGGGGGAGAACTTCTCAAGCATTCATCAATTGGGGGTTGATTTTCATCATTCTCCTTCGGTTGTGAAGCCCGGATAATCAATCTAACGTGTGTTCTACGGATCTTAGTACTTGAATCTCCAAAGGTAATATCTCTTAGAACCCTATTTTCGAATAATTTGGGGGTTTTGGGATTTTTCTTCCGATTCGTTCCGTTTTGTTGGTGGATTCATGATGAATACGATTAATATTGTTAGTATCTTTAGTTTTCCTATGGATTCATGGATATTTTGTGGGTTTTTACAGAATCGAGAGGGTTTGGTTGTGGTCCGCCCTCGTTGTTATTTTTGGTACGAATATACATGAATCGTAGGTGGGTTTCCGGGTGTATTCCATTTCCGTATTCGTCTAGAGTTGGTTGTGATTGTGTTATTCGAATCGTTAGGTTCATTTCCGCCGGTTCCTCGCGGTCATGTTCGATTCTTCCTTTCCGTTCGTATACCCTTATGAACTTACAATCTTAATGTATTAGTATTGCATGAGAATTGTGTGCGTGTGTATGCTCACTATGGGTTAGACCCGACGGGGTCTCGGTAGGGGTCCACGGAGGGGTGGATCCGCGAGCTTGCTTTTAACCACTATGGGTTAGATCCGACGGGGTCTCGGTAGGGGTCCACAGAGGGGTGGATCCACGGTTAATTGTGGTGCATTTTTACAAATGTGATTTGATTATGGCATTTCCGGAAATGAGTGATTTGGAACTATGTTTTCTTGTATTGCATGCATTACTATATGTGTAAGATGTAAGTCGTTCATTTGGTTACTTGTACTAGCATAATTTGTAACCCCTCTGGGGACCCGTTTTGGGGAAATTCGTTTTATGAATTTCAGGTCAGGTTCATCGAGACGAACGTGTGCTGGACCAGTATGTGGATGATGGCCGTGCGTGATGATTGTGCACGAGTGGTGTCTTATTGCTTCTATCTTTTTACCTTTTGTGGTCTTTAAACTAATAGAAGTACTCGAGTACTTAAGAACTTTTACTCGTCGGGATTGTATTGTTGTTTATTATGTTTGTGTCGGATTATGGTGTTATGTTAGACCGGTTGAACCGGGTGGATTATTTTGTTGGGCGTCTTTATGATGAGGTATTTATCTGTTGTTTCTGTGAGTCGATGAGTATGATGGTTGATCAGCCTGGTGGGTCCCATATAGGGATTCACGGCGCTGTTACAGAAATCCTGGGGGTGTTACAGAAAATGGTATCAGAGCACTAGATTTATGGATACCTAGGCTTATCGGTTTATTGGGTCTTGTTGTGTTTTGTTTTGCACATCATCATCACGCTGCCATGATTCCGGTACTACCAGTGCCCGTAAGTTTTCCTTCCTCTGTTCCTTATACACTCGTATCGTACTTTTGATTCTCGATTTGTGATTGTTCTTTTCTTGTACTTACCATCGTATGGCTTTTGCTACTTATTTAACTCCAGTATGGATGCTGGAAGAGGTCGTGGTCGTGGTCGCGGTCGTGGTCGTGGACGCGGCCGGGGACGTGGGGCAGCCGGTGGGGCGGCCACGTCACGATCTTCGAGCCGGCGATCGGCGACCGTCACAGTCATGCTTCTTCTCAGGAGCGCGCCGACCTTGGTATTGCGGCTGTTATGCAGCAAATGGTGAATCAAATGGCGGCGATAGCTCAGGCGGTTCAGAACCCGGATCCGGCCCATGCTAATCGGGGCGGAGCGGATCGTTGGCTTCAGGATGTCATCAAAATGCACCCTCCTCAGTTTTCGGGAGCTTCAGACCCGATCGGCTGGGAGTGGTGGATCAAGGAGATATCTAAGGTCTTCATTGCCACTAACTGTCCCGAGGACCGTAAAGTTCCTATTGCTCAATACTTTCTCACAGGGGACGCTACGGATTGGTGGGAGGGCATTGGGCCCAAAGACCATGTGGCTTCGTGGGCCGAATTTCAGGAATTGATGGAGACCGAATATTGCCCGTGGCCGGTCAGACAGGCTCGAGTGCATGCCTTCTATGATGCTCAACCACGGGATATCCCCGTATCCCAAGCTATTGCCGATTTTAATAAGGAGTTGGGTTATGTGAAGACCCAAGTTGTCGAAGAGAGCGACAAAATTTTCCATTTTTCCAGGAGGATGAAATTGTCTATTCGGGATTATATGTCAGGGCTCGTCTGTACTACCTTGAAAGATTACCAGAGTAGGGCCCTTGCTTACGATATGTCTGTGACGGCGAGTGAGGCGGCCCGCGAGAGCAAGAAACAGAAGTCCGCCGGGAATTTTTCGGGCCACAAAGGTGGGGGTCAGCAGAAATTCCAGTCTGCTAACTTTTCCGCTGGGGGTGGCCCAGCTCGATCTACTGGTTTTCCCCGTAGGGCTACCAGTGCCCCTTCTCGAGAGGTGAAGTGTTTTAACTGTGGCCAGCCAGGCCACATCAGTCGTAATTGTCCGAGTCCTTTGCTGACATGTAATCAGTGTGGCCAGCCGGGCCACAAGGCGGCTTTCTGTGCTGGGAGGGAGAGAATCGTGGGTGCCCGGACTTCCATTCCAGCGCCTAGGGAACCGAGTGTGAATCAAGGATCGTTTGCTTCTCAATCTCCGCCGAGTGCTAGTCGAGGGAAAGGACGGGGTCAGCCCGCTAAGGGGGGAGCTTCCAGTGTCGGCTCAGCCCACCCGCGTGTCTATGAGATGCGGAGAGCCGACGACCCAGCGGCTACCGTGGCGACAGGTACCGTTCATTTTCTTTCTCATCCTGTCAATGTGCTTTTCGATTCTGGTGCTACGCATTTGTTCATATCTCTGGATTGTGTGCGCCGTTTGAGTCTCGACTGTCTGACGCCTTGTGAGCCCTTCATCGTTAAGCTTCCTAGCGATGATAGGATCGTTGGTGATCAGGAGGTTCGAGACTGTTCTGTGTTTATTTGTGAGAGGGCTTGGCCCTCTAATCTTATTGTTGTGGGTATTGAGGGTGAGGACTTAATTCTCGAGGATGATTGGCTCGAGCGGCATGGTGCAATCATGAACTACCGCACGAGAATTATCACTATGCTAGCCGAGGACGGCACCGAGCACTCTTTCGCCGGGCGAAAGAGGGGGAACCAGAAATTCGTTATTAACGCCTTGAAGGCGATGAGACTCCTGCGAAAGGGGTGTACTAGCTATTGGTGCTACGCCTTGAAGGCGGAGAGTGGTGGAGTCGAGCTTTCGTCGATTCCAATCGTTAATGAGTTTTCTGATGTATTTCCTGACAAGTTACCGGGATTGCCACCGGATCGTGAGGTCGAGTTCGCTATAGAGTTAGAGCCGGGTGCGGCTCCTATTTCGAAGGCGCCCGATCGCATGGCACCTTCAGAGATGTCCGAGTTGAAGAAGCAGTTGAGTGAGCTTCTTGAGTCGGGGTATGTTCGACCGAGCGCCTCGCCTTGGGGCGCACCGGTCCTGTTTGTGCGGAAGAAGGATGGTTCACTACGTTTGTGTATCGACTATCGCGAACTAAAAAAGGTGACCATCAAAAACAAGTATCCTTTGCCGAGAATTGACGACTTGTTCGACCGGGCCAGGTGGAGTCATGTATTCTCGAAGATTGATTTGAAATCGGGGTACTATCAGCTCTGGGTGAAAGAGTCCGATGTGCCGAAGACAGCTTTTCGGACGAGATACGGACATTATGAGTTCGTAGTTATGCCTTTCGGGTTAACTAATGCGCCGGCGGTGTTCATGCAGTTGATGAACAAAGTCTTTGTGGAGTATTTAGATAAGTGTGTCGTCGTCTTGATTGACGATATTCTTATTTATTCGAGGAACGAGGAAGAGCATGCCCATCATTTGCGGATAGTGTTAGACATTTTGAGGGCCGAGCAACTCTACGCGAAGTTCTCGAAATGTGAGTTCTGGCTGAAGGAAGTGATGTTTTTGGGTCACGTGATTTCAGCCGAGGGAGTTCGAGTGGATCCGCAGAAGATTGAGGCAGTGTTGGACTGGGCGCCGCACACTAGTGTGAAGGAGGTCCGTAGTTTCTTGGGTTTGGCTGGCTACTACCGTAGGTTCGTCGAGGGTTTCTCAAAACTAGCTCGGCCACTTACACAGTTACTCCAGAAATCCGAGAAGTTCGTCTGGAATGACGAGAGGCAGTCCAGTTTTGAGGAGCTGAAGAAGCGTTTGACTTCAGCTCCGGTTTTGGCATTGCCATGTGGCAACGAGGGATTCGCCGTTTATAGCGATGCTTCGGGTCAGGGTCTTCGGTGCGTATTAATGCAGCACGGCAAGACCATTGCCTTTGCGTCGAGACAGTTGAGGCCGTATGAGCATAACTACCCCACTCATGATTTGGAGTTAGCGGCAGTTGTTTTTGCGCTCAAGATTTGGCGTCACTATCTTTTCGGCTCTACATGTCATATTTTTACCGATCATAAGAGCATGAAATACATATTTACTCAGCGGGAGTTGAATATGAGGCAGAGGAGGTGGTTAGAGCTGATTAAGGATTATGACCTCGAAATCCTTTATCATCCGGGCAAGGCGAACGTCGTGGCCGATGCCTTGAGTCGGAAACTGATTGCGTTGCGAACGCTTGAGGTCCTTACGTCTCAGTCTGAGCTTCGGCGGGCTTTGATCGAGTTAGATGTTGAGATTTTGTTGCCTGGAGCTGTCGGGCAACTTTGTGCTTTAGAGATTTCGTCATCTTTAATCGATGAAATTAAACTGAAGCAGTTAGAGGATCCGATGATTACTCAAATCCGAGAGAACGTTCGTAAAGGAAAGTCTCCAGGATTTGTGATTCACGAGGATGGTATTTTGAGATTCCAGAGTCGGCTTTGTGTGCCGAACGACTCAGAGTTGAGACAGAGTATTTTGCGGGAGGCCCATGCTACACCTTACTCCGTTCATCCTGGTTCGAGTAAGATGTACAAGGACTTGAGAAGAAGCTTCTGGTGGAATGATATGAAGAAGGAGGTCGCATAGTTTGTAGCGAGATGTTTGACTTGTCAGCAGGTCAAAATCGAGCATCAGCAACCGGCTGGGTTGTTGCAGTCGCTTCCCATTCCGGAATGGAAATGGGAAGATATATCGATGGATTTCATTACGAGTTTGTCGAGATCGAGGTCGGGCATGAATATGGTATGGGTGATTGTTGATCGTCTGACCAAGTCGGCACACTTTATGGGCATCAAGGACACTTGGGGCCCGGAGAAGTTAGCTCGTGTGTTTATCGCGCAGATTGTGAGGCTTCACGGTACTCCGAAGTCTATTGTTTCGGATCGTGATGGCCGTTTTGTATCGCACTTTTGGCAGGCGGTGCATAAGGCGTTGGGTACTCGTTTGCATCTGAGTACCTCTTTTCATCCCCAGTCTGATGGACAGTCGGAGTGCACTATCCAGACATTTGAGGATATGTTGCGTGCTTGTGCTCTCGATTGGAGCAATGACTGGGAGGAGCATTTACCATTGATCGAATTCACATACAACAACAGTTGGCACGCGTCGATTCGGATGGCACCGTATGATGCACTTTATGGGCGGCGATGTCGATCACCGATTTTATGGAATGAGACGTCCGATTTGGTCGGGACCGAGCTGGATGTCGTTTTAGAGACGAGACGGAAGATAGAATTAATTTGGGAACGAATGTTGACTGCCCAGAGTCGACAGAAGTCGTGTGCCTACGTCCGTCGTCGACTTTTGGAATTCGAGGTGGGGGACCACGTTCTGCTAAAGGTGTCGCCGACGAAGGGAGTTTTTCGTTTCGGGAAGAAAGGAAAGTTGAGTCCGAGATTTATTGGACCCTTTGAGATCCTCAAGCGAGTCGGTGGGTTGGCATACCGTTTGGCGTTACCTCCGGCCTTGAGTCATGTTCATAGCGTTTTTCATGTTTCCCAGCTGAGGAAATATGTTCGGGATTCTAGTCACGTCATCGATTATGGCGAGATTGATGTTGCTGAAGATATTACTTTTGAGGAGCGTCCTTTGAAGATTTTGGAGCATCGTGAGAAACGACTGAGGCATAAGACCATCCCGTTGGTCAAAGTCCAGTGGTCGAGACACGGTGTCGAGGAGGCAACTTGGGAAACTGAAGATAGCATGCGTGCTAGGTACCCTGAGTTGTTTGTTTCTTAAGTTTCGGGACGAAACTTATTTTTAGAGGGGTAGAATGTAATATCCGCATTTTTCTTTCCCTTGTATTTTCATTTTTGGTGTATTTCTCGATCGTAGTGACCCTCGTGTACCTTTCAGTGTATCCTTCCTGTCAACTGTTGAACTGTATTCTCGTTATTGTTGTGCGGAACCGCCGTTTCGGGGTTGCCATGAATCCATTTCGTGTTATTGGTTCCCAAATATTGATTCCTATCGTTTTTATTCTCTTTCCGGATCATTTTTATCTTTTTGGGACCCAAAGGGGGTGTGGGTCGCGACACAAGGTGTGTGCGCCGCGGCACACACATTTCTCCAGTTGTTGGTCGAGCGGACTGTACCGTGTGCCGCGGCACATTGCCGAGTCAGTGCCGCGGCACACCCGTCCGGTGCCGCGGCACACTCGTGTGACATCTGCGACCAAAACCCGACTGTACCAGGTGCCGCGGCACACGCAGGCCATGCCGCGGCACACTGCCGAACCCTGGGAGCAATTTTTTGGCCTGTGCCGCAGCACACTTCGGCTGTGCCGCGGCACACCATGCAGTCAACTGTATAATCTCATTCTTATTAGACGAGATCGGCCATTTCCTTCATTTCTTCACCTGCGCGCGAGAGAGAGAGGACTAAGGGGGAGAACTTCTCAAGCATTCATCAATTGGGGGTTGATTTTCATCATTCTCCTTCGGTTGTGAGGCCCGGATAATCAATCTAACGTGTGTTCTACGGATCTTAGTACTTGAATCTCCAAAGGTAATATCTCTAAGAACCCTATTTTCGAATAATTTGGGGGTTTTGGGATTTTTCTTCCGATTCGTTCTGTTTTGTTGGTGGATTCATGATGAATACGATTAATATTGTTAGTATCTTTAGTTTTCCTATGGATTCATGGATATTTTGTGGGTTTTTACGGAATCGAGAGGGTTTGGTTGTGGTCCGCCCTCGTTGTTATTTTTGGTGCGAATATACATGAATCGTAGGCGGGTTTCCGGGTGTATTCCATTTCCGTATTCGTCTAGAGTTGGTTGTGATTGTGTTATTCGAATCGTTAGGTTCCGCCGGTTCCTCGCGGTCGTGTTCGATTCTTCCTTTCCGTTCGTATCACCGTCTATTAACCGAGGCAAGTACCCTTATGAACTTACAATCTTAATGTATTAGTATTGCATGAGAATTGTGTGCGTATGTATGCTCACTATGGGTTAGACCCAACGGGGTCTCGGTAGGGGTCCACGGAGGGGTGGATCCGCGAGCTTGCTTTTAACCACTATGGGTTAGATCCGACGGGGTCTTGGTAGGGGTCCACGGAGGGGTGGATCCACGGTTAATTGTGGTGCATTTTTACAAATGTGATTTGATTATGGCATTTCCGGAAATGAGTGATTTGGAACTATGTTTTCTTATATTGTATGCATTACTATATGTGTAAGATGTAAGTCGTTAATTTGGTTACTTGTACTAGCGTAATTGCTAACCCCTCTGGGGACCCGTTTTGGGGAAATTCGTTTTATGAATTTCAGGTCAGGTTCATCGAGACGAACGGGTGCTGGACCAGTATGCGGATGATGGCCGTGCGTGATGATTGTGCACGAGTGGTGTCTTATTGCTTATATCTTTTTACCTTTTGTGGTCTTTAAACTAATAGAAGTACGCGAGTACTTAAGAACTTTTACTCGTCGGGATTGTATTGTTGTTTATTATGTTTGTGTCGGATTATGGTGTTATGTTAGACCGGTTGAACCGGGTGGATTATTTTGTTGGGCGTCTTTATGACGAGGTATTTATCTGTTGTTTCTGTGAGTCGATGAGTATGATGCTTGATCAGCCTGGTGGGTCCCATATAGGGATTCACGGCGCTGTAATATACCTTGGATATCCTGGGGGTGTTACAGAGTCGTCCTTCAGTCCTTGGAAGTCCGAATCAGTGAATCCCACCACATCCAATTCTCCACCGCCATACATCAGAACCATATCTCTAGTCCTTCTCAAGTACTTGAGAACGTTCTTTACGGCAGTCCAATGTTCCCTACCTGGGTTTTCCTGAAACCTACTCACCACGCTTACAGCATGCGCAATGTCAGGTCTCGTACACAACATAGCATACATAAGGCTACGCACGGCCGAAGCATATGGTATATTACTCATTTCCTTTCGTTGTTCCTCACTCTGAGGACACATCTTCAAGGAGAGGTTTATCTATATAGAGGGCTTGGTAAAGACCTATTGTTCTCTTCGCTCTATCTCGGTAGAGTCGAATACCAAGAATATAGGTGTAACACCCCAAACTAGGCGGATATTACAGTGCCGTGGACCCCCGACTAGGACCCACCAGGCAAATGAAAACTGATGAATTAAATAATATAATTGTAGTACCGAACCACATTATATTACCAAATACTCCGATGAGGAGCTTAAGTACAATACACCAGGACAATACAAAATACTAGTATATTTTATATGAAGATAAAATACAGTCTCGACTCTCAATCGAAGATGAATGACGATCGGTAACTGATACACGGTTACAAAATGCCAACGATGAATATAAATGAATGAATCATGAATGATGAGTGATTATTAATGAGTGACCATTACAAATTGATAATTACTGAATGATAATGAATGAATTACAACCGGGTATTACATACTCCCCCCTTAAAAAGAGTTTCGTCCTCGAAACTAAGGGTCAAACAACTGGGGATAACTCTCCCGCATACTATCCTCGGTTTCCCAAGTAGCCTCTTCGACTCCGTGTCTAAACTACTGAATCTTAACCAAAGGAATCGTCTTGTTCCTTAACTGTTTGATTCGCCGCTCTAAAACTCGTATAGGACGCTCCTCATACGAATGATCATCCGTGATCTCGATTTCGTCGAATTGAAGTATGTGACTCGAGTCGGCAACATACTTCCATAACTGAGAGACGTGAAACACATTATGAATTCGGCTCAATGACGGAGGTAAAGCCAATCGATAAGCCAGACTGCCTATTCGATCCAAAATCTCAAACAGTCCGACGAATCTCGGACTCAACTTCCCCCATTTTCCGAATCGGAAAATACCTCGACTCGGGGATACCTTGACCCACACGTGGTCACCTGTCTCGAACTCTAGTGATCGACGACGATTATCTGCATATGATTTCTGTCGACTCTGAGTGGTTAACAAACGACTCCTGATCAAAGCTACCTTCTCACGGGCAGCTATAAGCATATCGGGCTCGGCGCCGATTGATTCTGATAAGTCATCCCAACACAAAGGAGATCGACAACGACGACCGTACAAGGCCTCGTAAGGTGCCATCTTAGTCGAAGCATGCCAAATATTATTGTACGTGAACTCAATCAACGGTAGTTGGGATTCCCACTCATCTTTCCAATCGAGAACACATGCCCTCAGCATGTCATCCAAAGTCTGAATAGTCCTCTCTGATTGTCCGTCAGACTGAGGATGAAAAGCTGTGCTGAGATTAAGCTGAGTTCCCATAGCACGATGAACTGATTTCCAAAAATGAGACACGAACCGTCCGTCACGATCGGAAACGATACTTTTAGGAGTACCGTGCAGTCTCACTATCTCTTTGATGAACAACTGAGCAAGTCTCTCGGGACCCCACGTATCTTTAATCTCAAGGAAATGAGCCGATTTAGTTAAGCGGTCCACAATCACCCAGATTATATTCATGCCACGATGACTCGTCGGCAAACTCGTGATGAAGTCCATAGAAATATCTTCCCACTTCCACTCTGGAATAGGGAGCGGTTTCAACATACCTGCCGGTCGCTGATATTGTATCTTGACTTGCTGATAGATCAAACATCTCGAAACAAATTCCGTGACTTCTCGCTTCATATTACTCCACCAGTAATTTTGCTTCAAGTCTTTGTACATCTTGGTAGACCCCGGATGAATGGAGTAAGAGGTAGCATAAGGTTCTCTCAAAATCGAGTTTTTCAACTCGTCATTCACCGGTACGCATAACCGATTCTTGAATCGCAATAGTCCATCCTTGTGGACCACAAATCAAGGGGCTTTGCCCTGAGCCACATCCTCACGGATGCGCAACAATGATGGGTCTGAACCCTGATTCGCTCTGATTGCCTCCTCAAGTGGCGATGAAATCTCTAACATGCAAAGTTGCCCTTGCACTCGCTGAAGCCAGACCTCAATCTCGGGCCTAAGAAATTCCTGCTGAAGCTCCTTCTCAACTATAAAACGAGCAAGCATTTGCTCCTGAACGGACTTATGACTCAACGCATCGGCAACCACGTTTGCCTTACTCGGGTGGTACAGGATCTCGATATCATAATCTTTTATTAGTTCCAACCACCGCCTCTGTCACATATTTAACTCATTCTGGGTAAATATATACTTCAAACTCTTATGATCGGTGAATATCTGACAGGTGACGCTATAAAGGTAATGACGCCAAATTTTCAACGCGAAAATCACGGCTGCTAGCTCCATGTCATGGGTCGGATAATTAACCTCATAAGATCTCAATTGTCGTGAAGCATAGGCAATAACCTTCCCATTCTGCATTAATACACATCTGAGACCGTGTCCGGATGCGTCACTATAAACCACGAATCCATCCATCCCTTGTGGTAAGGAAAGGACAGGTGCTGAAATTAACCGGCTCTTGAGTTCCTCAAAACTCCACTGACACGCGTCGGACCACGCGTATTTCTTATCCTTTCGCAAAAGGTTCATCATTGGTTGAGCGATTTTAGAAAATCCTTCCACAAACCGCCGATAATAACCGGCTAATCCGAGAAAACTTCGGATTTCCTTAACAATCTTCGGAGGTAACCAATCTCGGATAGCCTCCGTCTTTTGAGGATCAACATGCACACCATCTGATGAAATTACATGCCCAAGAAACGTCACTTCGGACATCTAGAACTCACATTTGGAAAACTTTCCATAAAGTTGCTCTCGTCTCAACACGTCGAGAACCTGATGAAGGTGAACCTCGTGCTCCTCTCGGTCACGAGAATAAATCAAATTGTCATCAATGAAGACAACCACAAACTGATACAAAAAGTCGAGGAAAACCCGATTCATTAACTCCATGAATACCGCAAGTGCATAGTTAACCCAAACGGCATTACCACAAACTCATAATGACCATAGCATGTACGAAACGTTGTCCTTGCGATATCCGACACTCGAATTCGTAACTGATGATATCCAGAACTCAAGTCGATCTTGGAAAATACTGATGCTCCCTGAAGTTGATCTAATAGATCATCAATACGGGGTAGAGGATACTTATTCTTGATCATCACCCTGTTCAACTCCAGATAGTCAATACACAAGCGAAATGAACCATCCTTCTTCTTGACAAACAACACTGGTGCTCCCCACGGGGACACACTCGGTCGAATATAACCTTTCTCGAACAACTCCTCAAGTTGATTCTTTAATTCCTGCATTTCAGTCGGGGCCATCCGGTACGGTGCCTTCGATATCGGGGACGTACCGGGCTCCAACTCAATCATGAATTCCACATCTCTCTGTGGAGGCAAACCAGGTAATTTGTCTGGAAATACATCGGCATATTCTCTCACTACCGGAATATCTGTCAACATTATTGGTGATTTCTTGGTTTTGGTCATATAGCACCAATAACCAACACACCCCTGACCGAGTAATTTCACTGCCCTCACCAAATTAATGACCTTACCAGAACAGCCGAGATTACCCCCTGGAAAACAAATTCGACCCCATCGTCTGAAATGATAGTGACCATACGCTTACGGACACTAATGATGGCATCGTGACGATCTATCCAATCGATACCCAAAATGACGTCGTCTCTCGATAAATCTACCACGATTAGGTCTGCTATCCATACATGGCCATGAAGCTAAATTGGACAATTCTGAATCTCACGATTTCCGATAATTCTTCTATCGTCAGGTAGACCAATGACATAGGGCTCACAACTAGTAGCACTACCCAGACGTAGTCTAATCAAACATGATTCGGAAATGAATGAATGCGATGCACCAGTATCAGAAAGGGTACACACAGGTTGAGATAGAATATCGAGTGTATCTAAGATCATCCGGGCCTCCGGATCGTCGGTCTTCTTCATCTCATAAATTCAGGGCTTGCTAGTCCCAGCACCGGACGCTCCCATCTGATGACTATAGGCTCCTCCTTTATTCGCCCCTGTCATCTTGAACGACGCAGACTGAGTGGCCTGATTGTGAACAGCTGACTGCTTCGGGGCCTGAGATGACGTCGGAGTAGGTTTGGAGTCCCTTTGGCAAAAACGGGCCTTATGCCCAGCAATCCCACAGTTATGACATGTAATAGTCTGCCTCGGACACTTGGTGCTGACATGACCAAGTTCCCTACAGTTGAAAAAGGTGATGGCCAAACTGGCCGCTCGGGACTGCGATTCCGCCAGTCTGGGTGCCACAGGAGGTCGCTCAAAGAAAGTAGAGCCCACACGAGGCTTCTTGAAGGTTGTCTGACCGCCTTCAGACTGATAATGATTCTTTGACTTCTTGCTAGCAGATGAAGGTTGCCGCTTAGAAATCTCCTTAGCAGTAAGCTCATAAGTAAGAGCTTTCTCAATTAATTCGGCCAGAGTGGCGCAATTATGATTAAGTAACTGCATCCGCATGTGGGGTTTCAGCCGCTTGCTGAAATACTTAATCTTATCCGCCTCAGAGTGAATGATAGATGAGTCGAAAAGAAGAAGTTCCTGGAATTTCTCAGCGATTGTGAGAACATCATCTTCCGTTGAGGGGTTGGGAGTGAGTAATTCTGATAACTTGGCCTCTCTGCGTGGGGCCATATAGTACCTCTCCATCATGAGAGTCTTGAATTGATCCCAAGTACATGATCCGTCGGTGGGTTTCAATGATAACCACCATAAATAAGCACTCTTACCCAGATAGTAAGCCGCAACTGAAACTTTGTGTCCTTTGGGACACTCTACCATAGAAAATAACTTCTCGAAATATTCGAGCCAGTGAACAATATCCGCCGGTTCAGATGAACCCTCAAAAGTAGGTGGCCTTTGGCGAGAGAAGTCACTAATGATACTGCTCAAACTCCTCTCTTGCCTCTGAGGTGGCGGCGGAGGAGCCTGTTGATTTTGAGTAGCTCAGTTATGCATCGTCTCCATTAGTTGTGCCATCTGAGTCATTTGGGCCATCATGCCCTGCATAAAAGCGAGTGGGTCAACCCAAACACCTTCTGACTGAGATGTGTCCCGGGTACGACTCCCTGATAGTGAATGATTACGTCCAGGTGAATGAGTGGCAGCGTCACTGCTCGATGAATTAACATTATTCCTAGCATTCGCACGTGTATTCACACGACCTCTCGGGTTTCGGCCCGCATCATGGCCTCGTCCCCCGCGTCCTCTGCCTGCTCTCTCCATACTGAAATATGAAAGTCACATGATAATTATATCTCTCGCATGAAATGATGAAAATGAGCATATGCGCTCTCACATAGTGATTACATGAGTGATTAACTGAGGTGACATGATTATCTGATGATATTCTTGAAATGATTATCTTGAACAAGTTAACAAGATTAATGATATGATCTTCAAGATCAACAACTAAGTAATGAAATGAACTGAGTGATTAATCAGTTAACATGAACAACCTGATCAAAATGAAAATTATGTTTGAGGATTGTTAACTGATGAATTATGAATGAATGATTATTGCCAGAAATTATACCATGGAATTAGAAGTCTTACAGTTCTTGGTCTCAGGGGCTCTACATTTGCACAGGTCACACGTGACGCGAAAGTCCAATGATACTAGTCCGATGACGATGATTTCAAATGAGACATGACTCGGAAGGTAGTACTCAAAACCACGATCCGATACCAACTCCGTAACACCCCAAACTAGGCGGATATTACAGTGTCGTGGACCCCCGACTGGGACCCACCAGGCGAATGAAAACTGATGAATTAAATAATATAATTGTAGTACCGAACCACATTATATTACCAAATACTCCGATGAGGTGCTTAAGTACAATACACCAGGACAATACAGAATACTAGTATATTTTATATGAAGATAAAATACACCACCCTAAATAAATAAACATCCCAAATGGAATTTTGTAGCGGAAATACAAATGAAGAAAAACAAGAATGACTGAAGAGACTGGGGGCCCCTACTAGTATCACTGGGACTCCTCGCCGTCAATGTGCTTTTCCCGTGCTTTTGCCTTGCCATGACCTGAAAACAATATCCCCAACGGGGTCAGTTACACAGAACAACAATCCTTAAGGGTTGAATATACACAATCATGATCTATCTCAATTATGAAATATCCTTAGTTATGAATTTAAGCTGAAGAGGAGCATCATAGTACGCCCGTAATGTTCTGTGCAAGTGTACAAGACGAGTGCCTGGACACAGCAGTCCTTGTACCTAATTAGTCTCACGGAGGTAAGCGTTACCATGTGCACAGTCCAATGTATTGGTGAACCCAACACATGACTATCGTGTGTGTAATATCCGGATTTGTTATTGTGTATTTCATCTGTATTCGAATCCTGTATGATTCGGATTGTGACCTCGATAATTGGAGTATGATATTTCTCACATTGTATCCTTATACATAAGTATAACATCATGCAAATTTCTCATGCAGTTTTAGGGAGACAAGTCTAGTGGGAATCCGAAGGCTCAGTCTGGTTCAAGAGTCTTCGGGGGTCAGTCTTCGTCATTTGGGCGAGGAAACGGTTCTAAGTCTGCCCCTACTGGTGCCGTTCGTGGTCCTACGTGCTTCAACTGTAGTCGTCTGGGCCACATGATGAGTGAGTGTGATAGGCCTCTGATTCAGTGTCTTGCGTGTGGTCAGATGGGTCATCGTGCTAAGTTTTGTACGGATGCAGCTCGGGCTCCAGTTACTCAGATATCAGCCCCAGCTGCGGGAGAGCCGAGTGTGAATCAGGCACCGACAGTTCCTCAGCCGCAGCAGAGTTTTGGTAGAGGTCGAGGACGAGGGCAGCCTTCTAGAGGGGGAGCTTCTAGTGCGGGGTCTGTTCCGCCCCGAGTATATGAGATGAGACGAGCAGGATACCCAGACGCGACGGTGGCTATAGGTACCGTTCACATCCTTGACCATCTTGTTTCCGTACTATTCGATTCTGGTGCTACGCATTCTTTCATATCCATGGATTGTGTGCGTCGCCTGCATATTGATTGCCTAGTTGCGTGTGAACCATTTGTTGTTAAATTGCCTAGTGGGGATAGCATCATGGGGGATCGTGAGATTAGAGATTTTCCAGTGAGTATCGCGGGGAGGGTTTGGCCTTCTAACCTGATTGCGGTAGATATTAGAGATGAGGATTTGATTCTTGGTGAGGATTGGATAGACCTTCATGGGGCAATCATGAATTATAGAATGAGAACCGTTTCTATGTTATCCTCTGACGGTACCGAGCATTCTTTTGTGGAGCGTAAGCGGAGTAGCCAGAGACTCCTGATCAGCGCCTTAAGGGCAGTGAGACTTCTTCGAGGAGGTTGCACGGGTTATTGGTGTTACGCTTTGAGATCGGAAGAAGGGGGAGTCGAGATCTCATCTATTCCGGTAGTGTGTGAGTATCCTGATTTCTTTCCAGATGAGTTGCCGAATTGCTGCCGGACCGAGAAGTTGAGTTTACCGTCGAATTAGAGCCAGGTGTAGCACCGATTTATAAGATGCCATATCGTATGGCGCTTGCCGAGATGCTGGATTTGAAGAAACAATTGGGGGAATTGCTAGACATGGGGTATATTCGACCGAGCGCTTCACCTTGGGGCGCACCGGTCCTATTTGTAAAGAAGAAGTATGGGTCACTTCGTTTGTATATTGACTATCGAGAGTTGAGCAAAGTGACCATCAAAAACAAGTATCCGCTCTCGAGGATTGATGACTTGTTTGATCAGTTGCAAGGGGCAACCATGTTTTCGAAGATTGATTTGAGATCGGGGTATTATCAGCTCCGAGTGAAGGATACCGATATTCCAAAGACGGCCTTTCGGACGAGATACGGTCACTACGAGTTTGTGGTTATGCCTTTTGGGCTAACCAACGCACCAGCCGTGTTCATGCAGCTTATGAACAAAGTCTTAATCGAGTATGTCAATAAGTGTGTAGTTGTGTTTATTGACGATATCCTAATTTACTAGAGGAGTGAGGAGGAGCATGCCCGCCATTTGCATATCGTGTTAGATATTTTGAGAACTCAACATCTTTTTGCGAAGTTCTTAAAGTGTGAGTTTTGGTTACGGGAGGTTATGTTTCTCGACCATATGATCTCGGCCGAGGGTGTTCGTGTGGACCCACATAAGGTAGAGGTAGTGTTGGATTGGGCGCCGCCCAAGAACGTGAAAGAGGTCCGCAGTTTTCTGGGATTAGCCGGTTACTACCGTAGATTCGTCGAGGGGTTCTCTAAGCTCGCTCGACCGCTGAATCAGTTGTTACAGAAGTCAAAGAAGTTTGTGTGGACCGATGAGAGGCAGAATAGTTTTGAGGAGTTGGAGAAGCGGTTGACGACCGCTCCTGTTTTGGCTTTAACGAGTGGTAATGAGGGTTTCTTAGTTTTTAGTGATGCTTCGGGCCAAGGGCTCGGATGTGTACTTATGCAGCACGGGAGGACGATTGCCTATGCTTCCCGTCAGTTGAAACCGTACGAGTTGAATTACCCTACGCATGATCTTGAGTTGGCCGCATTTGTATTTGCGCTGAAGATCTGGCATTATTACTTGTATGGCTCGTCGTGTCAGATTTTCACCGATAACAAGAGCCTGAAGTACATTTTCACGCAGAAAGAGCTTAATATGAGACAGCGGAGATGGTTGGAGTTGATTAAGGATTACGACCTCGAGATCCTTTATCATCCGGGCAAGGCTAATGTGGTAGCACATGCCTTGAGCTGGAAATCGGTATCGCTTCGGGCGCTTGAGTTACTTACGGCTCAGCCAGAGCTTCACCAGGAATTGATGAGGTTGAGTGTTGAGATTGTATGGCCAGAGAGTTCCGGACAGTTGCGTACTCTTGAGATTTCTTCATCTCTGGTCGATAACATTAAATCGGGACAGTTGGAGGACCCGATGTTTAGTCAGCTTCGAGAGACTGTAGGAAGGGGGAAAGCCCCGGGATTCGTTATTCATGAAGACGGTGTGTTGAGATTCCAAGGTCGGTTGTGTGTTCCGAACGACTCGGAATTGAGGCAGAGTATTATACGAGAGGCTCAGGCGTCACCTTACTCGGTCCATCCGGGCTCGAGTAAAATGTATAAAGATTTGAGGAAAAATTTCTGGTGGAACGACATGAAGAATGAGGTAGTTTAGTTTGTGGCTAAGTGTTTGACTTGTCAGCAAGTCAAGATTGAGCATCAGCGGCCAGCCGGGTTGCTGAAACCACTTCCCGTCCCGGACTGGAAGTGGGAGGATATCTCTATGGATTTTGTCACGGGTTTACTGAGGACGAAGACTGGTATGAATATGGTGTGGGTGATTGTAGACCGACTGACTAAGTCGGCGCATTTTCTGGGCATCAACGACACTTGGGGTCCAGAAAAATTGGCTCGTATTTTTATCGCGCAGATAGTGAGACTTCATGGTAGGCCGAAGACCATTATTTCGGACAGAGACGGCCGGTTTGTATCGCAGTTCTGGCAGGCGGTACATAAGGCTTTGGGAACACATTTGCGTTTGAGTACATCTTTCCACCCTCAGACCGATGGGCAGTCCGAGCGTGTTATTCAGACGTTCGAGGATATGTTGCGCGCGTGTGCGTTAGACTGGAGTAGTGACTGGGAGGAGCATCTGGCTTTGATTGAGTTTACGTATAATAATAGTTGGCACGCGTCGATCAAGATGGCACCGTATGAGGCGCTTTATAGCCGACGTTTTCGATCACCGATATGATGGGATGAGATGTACGATCTAGTTGGCACCGAGCAGGACCTTGTGTTAGAGACGAGGGAGAAAGTTGAGTTAATTAGAAAGAGAATGTTGGCTGCTCAGAGTCGACAAAAGTCTTATGCGGATGTTAGGCGTCGACCTTTGGAGTTTGAGGTGGGAGATCATGTTCTGTTGAGAGTGTCTCCGACGAAGGGAGTTTTCCATTTTGGGAAAAAAGGGAAGCTCAGCCCGAGATTTATTGGGTCTTTCGAGATATTGGAGAGAGTCGGCGAGTTGGCATACCGTTTGGCTCTGCATCCATCGCTAAGTCATGTTCATAGCATATTTCACGTTTTCCAGTTGAGGAAGTACGTTCTGGACCCGTCCCACATTATTGATTTTGGAGACGTGGAGATCGAGAAAGATGTTACGTTTGAGGAGAGGCCCGTCAAGATTTTGGGGCGTCGAGACAAGCAGTTAAAGCACAAAACCATTCCCTTGGTTAAGGTGCAATGGTCGAGGCACGGAGTAGAAGAAGCGATGTGGGAGTTAGAGGAGGATATGCGTTCGAGGCACCCCGAATTTTTTGATTCTTAAGTTTCGAGACGAAACTTTATTTTAGAGGGGGAGAATGTAATATCCGTAACTTTCCATTTTTAGCAGTTTCCATTTTCGGTGTATGTCTATTTTTATCGACTCGCTTAAAACCGTTTCGACATTGTGAATCTACTTTATTCTTGGAGTTTTTCCATTTGGATGAGTTTTGATGATGTTTTCACGTGATTTCATTTTATGATATGTTTTGTCGTATGATCATTCGATTCTCGTAAAACTCGTTCGTTTTCGTTGTTTCTTGGTCTGTGCAAGTTCGTATGGTTGAGTTGGTCATGTTGAGACTTTCGGTTTGTAAATCCGACGTCGTATTGTGATTTTCAGGCACTTGGGCCACTTTTGTAATTTCCTATAAGTTTAGGGAATTTCATTTCCGTTGTTGGTCGGAATTATATTTTCTTTCAGCGTTAGCACTATCGTCTCGTATATTTCGTGTTTATATTCTGGATGTTTTCGTAGCCATGTCGGGCTAGATGTTATCTTTTGGTTCTTGCACTCGAGCAGGCCACACGAGTTGTCGATTGTGTTTGGCGCTCGTGCGGAGCCGAATGCCAGGCATGGGACACCACCCAATGCTCGCAAGTAACTCCCAGGGACACACGAGCAGGAAGCACGAGCTAGTGCTCATGAGCTGCGCTCGTGCATAAGGTCAGCAGTTGGGCAATGGCCTGGGGCACGACCGGACGCACGAGCGCTTGGTTGTGCGTGGTGGTCGTGCGTCTCTCAGGTATTTAAGGGGACAGTCGCGTTTTTCAGCGTCATTTTTCATCTTTTCTTCAACTTCTACGAGGGTTAGGCGACTTGGACGATTTGGAGGCTGAAGTTTGGATCGTGTATCATCATCCATCCAAGATTTTGAGTTCTAACACAAAGTTATCATCATTTAATCCACCTTCTTCACTCCGGTTCAAGGTATCTTCGTCTAGAACCCTAAATTGTCAATTTTGGGGGTTTTTCCGAGTTTAGCTTATTAGACTCGAATTATTCTAGTATGTTATGATATTCCTTATTGATTGTTGTTATCTGACGGGTTCCAACCCATTTTACCTAGTTAAACTCGTGAATTATCGATTTGGGGAGGTTTTGCGTAAACCCTCGCCCGTATCGATTGGTCGTCTATTATCGTAGTTGGTAATCGGGGTTATGGGTGTATTCCAATCGATTATTGTTGTCCGTTGGGACTGAACCATGTTGAACCTTCGTCTAGGAACCGTTGTTTTCCACCCGCGCCGTTCGTAGGCGTGTTTCATTTCCGAATCTTCAAGAATGTCTCAAAGGCAAGTACTTTACATTTGTTTACATGTTCTAGTATTTGAATTGTGGCTGCATCGTGGTTGTTGTGGATGGATATGTGTATGTTCACCTCGGGACAGTCCGACGGGGCCTCTAGGGATACGTATTGCCGTGACTGTGCGTATCGCTAACTGTGGTTAGCCACCCAGGGATGTCCGATGGGGCTCTGCGGGGTACGTTGGCCGTGAGTCTCGTACCAACGGTTAACTTTGAATTGTGATTTGTTGGAGATAATGTGTTTTATGATTGTACATTGTAAATATTCCGGAATATAAAATGTTTTCTAAAATGATTTTTGGCGCATATATTCATCTGATTAGAATGTTGTTCAAATGGATTGTACTTGCACTAGCAGTTGTCGCTAACCTCTTAAATGGGGGAAATACTTTTTGTATTTCAGGTACTGGTCTTGGAGACAAGCGAGCACTCGAGCCGTATGAGGATGATGGGCAAGCATGATACTGTCCAGTAGTTGATTATTGGTGTTTTTCTTCTGTCGGTTATTATCGATGTCTTGTTTTGGGATTTTTGTATTATAAAATTGGTTTAAGTACTTGAGTACTTCCTTTTTAAGATTGTTAATGTTGTATTCCCGTTTTGAGAAATGGAATTGATGTCAGATTTTATTCGTCGGATTGTAGTCTTTTATTTGAATGGTCGTTTTGTTGATGATTGTATGTCCTTGTCGGATGTCCTTTTGGTACGTTAGCCTGGTGGAGTCCACAGTGTGGGGTCTACGACACTGTAATATTCCCTAATCGTCTTGGGGGTGTTACAGGAAGATTATTTGTCTCGTCCCGAAAGTTCCTATCAAATCCGTCGGTACACTCAAATCTTTTGAAGAATACGACGATGCCGATTGGAAAAATGACCATCTAAATTGTCAGGACACCCAACTTTTATTTTGTGCCTTAAATCCCGAAGAGGTCAATAGAATCTCGTCGTGTGAAAGTGCAAAAGAAATATGAAAAATTCTCAAAATCACACATGAAGGGACAACTCAAGTCAAGGAGACGAAGATCAATATGCTTCTCCATGACTACGAGTTATTCATGATGAAAGGTGACGAGTCCATCACCAACATGCTCGACCGATTTTCAGTCATCACAAATGGAATAGCTTCATTCGGTAAACCATTATCTAGTAGTGAAAAAGTTAAGAAAATTTTACGATCACTACCTAGCGAATGGGACGGCACCGTGACTGCTATTATGGAATCCAAAGATCTCAATACTCTTGATTTTAGCGCCCTCGTTGGTTCGCTAATTAATTATGAGATCGTGTTAAAATCACAAAGTGTCAAGCCAAATCCGAAGGAACGATCTTTAGCCATGAAGGCTGAGATATCAAGAAAGAAAGAAGAAACCCCGGTAGAGGAAAGCGACGAAGAAGCGGCATATTATGCCAAGAATATTAATAAATTCCAAACTCTATTAATCCGGAGGAAGAAGGATATATCTCGAGCGAAATGAAGAAATTCGACAACTCTTGTCGACTATGTGGAAAACCCGGCCACTTCGCTAAGCATTGCTGTGCCAAACCCAAGAAGGAGGTCCTCGTAGCAAAATGGAGCGATGACGACGAAGATGATGATTTTATTAATCAAAATAATCTCGCTCTCATGGCCCGGAGTTCGTTCGACGACAGCGAGGTCGAAAGCCAAGTTAGTACATCCTCCCGTGATGAACTTTTTGATGCATTTGAATTACTTCATGCGGATTTTCAAAATGCATTATCGGAAATCAAAACCCTTAAGTCTAAAATTAAATCTTTGGAAATTGAAAATTCCAAAATTATTGAACAGGGAAAATTTGTTGAAATCGATCAATCAAAATGTATTGAAAATGAAAATATTTTGAAGAATGATCTCGCTAAAATCCAAACCGAGCTTAAATCTTTGACAAAGAAATTCTCATGCGGAAACGAGAAGTTTGAACAAATGCTTGGTGTTTAAAAATTTACTTTGAATAAAGAGGGGTTGGGATTCACACATCGTTCTAAAAATGAATCCTTAAATTTCAAAATACACCGATGTGAAAAATATTTAAAACTTGGGCATCATATTTCAAATTGCAAAAGCCCAAGATGGACGATTAAAATTAATAATATTTGGGTTCCTAAAGGAACAATCGTTTCAAGTATCGTTCATATCTCGAAACAAAAACCAACTATCGGTTGGGTCCCCAAAAATTAATTTTTTACAATTGATATTGTACTCGGGGGGAGTTTAATTTTTTAAAAGGGGAGATATTATTTTCAGGGGGAGTTTTACCATATTAATGCATATTTCATGTCATGTATTTTATTATATTCATTGGTATCGCATTTTATTATGTTATTATTTTACTACACTTTTTGATGAAAACAAAAAGGGGGAGAAGAATGGAGAAAGGAGAAAAATGGATTTATCTAAAAGGGGGAAAAATCGAAGTTGAGTCGAAAAGATGAAAACTGAAAACGAGAAGTCGAAAAATGACAGAAAAAGAAAAATGAGGAGACGTCGAAAAGATGATGAAAATTTGAAAAGTCTAAAAGAAAAAGAAAAGGAAAGAAGGAGAAAGAAGAAGTCGAAAAAGAAATGGGAGAAGAAACTAACGAAACGGACAAAGTCGAAAACTTTGGTCTGTACACATATACATATATTTGTATTTTTTGCAGGAAAATCCAATTGACAAAGTGTTGTTTTGTAATCATCAAAAAGGGGGAGATTGTTGGAACATTTTGTTCATACATAATTAATAATGTTTTGATGATTAA
Source organism: Orobanche coerulescens (assembly GCA_033398695.1). NCBI lineage: Eukaryota > Viridiplantae > Streptophyta > Magnoliopsida > Lamiales > Orobanchaceae > Orobanche > Orobanche coerulescens. The sequence goes on along the minus strand of CM065807.1, from coordinate 177,580,725 downwards.
AGTTGCTAAACAAAACAAAACAACGAAGAGGCGAAGCTAGCAATCGAAGAAAACGAAGTGCCAAAAACTGTTCTGAGCATGCATAACATACGTAACTAACTAAGGTTAACGTACATAAAATGGCGAGAGTAACGTACGTAAGTCTCTGGGCTTAGCATACGTAACCAAGGGTTTCAGAATTCAAACCAGAAAGACATTGGACGAGTCGAAGTCAAAAAGGCGGCAACGGACATATGACGTACTATTAACGTACGTAATGAGAAGTATGATAACGTACGTAAGGAAAGAAATGAATGTTATTGGAATGAATCTAGGAGTAGCTAACGTACGTAAAAATGTTTGGTTAGCATACGTAAACAAGCTTACGTACGTAATGAGAAGCATATAGCGTACGTAATGAAGGTCCTGGCAGCTAACGGCTAGTTTGATCAAGAAGCCTATAAATACCATGTCTATGGTATTGATTGAGAACAACAACTTCAAGCATACGAGATAATCATATGATATTCATATTAATATTATTGTTGTTCTAATATTGAGCATACATTGAGTGATTGAGTGTTATACACAAAATCATACACGAGTGGTAAAAGAAAAGATACGATTGGATTCGGTGTTATTAGGATCAAGGATCTAGCATTATTAGAATCGCAATCGATATCTTCATGAGGTTTATGTTGTACCGATAGAAAGCTAGAGAGGTTGATTCCTTGTCCTACGAAAAGGAAAACGGTTTAACATGGACCGACATAAAGACAAGTACAAGTGGTTTATCATGGACCAATAGAAGACGTGATTGTAAACGGTTATCCCTCGACCGATAGAAGAGAGGTGCAGAGGTTTTTATCTTGAACCTATAGAAAAAGATACCGAGAGAGGACGTAGGCTCGTTTATAGCCGAACCTCTATAAATCCGTGCGTCATTTAATTTCCGCAATTTTATCTACGCTTTCGCAACACGGCGCAAATATCCGATCTTGTACCCAACATTTTGCAGCTCAAAAAGTATCAGCTCACAACACATATCACATATTATGAGCAATGATAGAAATAACTCTCTTTCGGTAATTTAGAATAGCTCCATAACGGTTGAGCCAATCGTCTACGAGAATTAAATCGTCACCGTAGAGGTCAACTACAATAAGATTCGATAACCAATATCTCGCTCCTATAGACACTGGAAAATCCCTAGCTTCTAGGGTTCCCACAATTTTCTCTCCGCTCGACAAACCCACAACATAAGGTTCACAATTATATAAACACGAGATTTTCAAACGATTAACACAGTTCAAAGATATAAAAGAATGCGTAGCTCCTGAATCGAACAAGACACTAACTAGTTGCAAAAGGATCTGAATCGTACCTGATGCAACAGCTGTGTTTTGATCATCCTTCTTCATCTCGTAAATACGCGGAGGAACGGACCCAGCGCTGGATGCCTCTCTTTTCCCAACATTCTGCTGTGGGAAACCGCTTTGCTGCGTCTGGTTTGCACTAGTGTCCTTCGGAACCGGTACAGGAGTGCGAGTGCCAAAAGATCTAGTCGCATTCCCACAAAATGTTGCGCGATGTCCTTCCTGTCCACACTCGAAACAGGTCACAAGAAAGTGCGAAATACCACGTCGAATATGCCCCGCTTTGCCACGCTTATAACATTTCTTCCTGCGTCTAAAACGGTTGGTGCCGCCTAACTTCTTTCCTCCTCGAGAAGGATGCGGAGGCCTCCTGGATGAATGAAAAGAGGACTGGCCCCTGCGAGGCCCACTACTCTTATTCTCCGAGAAGTTGCCAGCCACTTTCTGCTTCTTTGCTTCCGTCGATTTCTTTACTGCTGCCTCCTTCATATCATAGGCCAACGCCTTGTCCTGATATTGTCGCAAAGTGGTACATTCAAATCCGGACATATATTGCTGAATTTCCGGCTTCATTCGCATGTCAAAATGGAAAATCCTCTCCGCCTCGGTCCTGACCAAGTGGCGCACATAAGTCAGCTGGTGATTAAAAGTCTTAATCCGTCACAGATGCTTCTGAACTTTGTGGTGAGAAAAACTCCCGAACTCGGGCCTCTCTAACTGGGCGAGGACAATATTGCGCTTCCATCATTAATTTGAATTCCGTCCAGTCAACATTATGCTCCTCCGGTCGAATGGCCTCCCACCAGTCGAAAGCCTCCCCTGTCAGAAGATACTGGGTGACCGGAACCTTTCTGTCGTTGGGACAGTTAATCCCCACAAAAATCTTTTCTAATTCCTTCAGCCAGTGATCCCAAGAAAGCGTCTCAACAGAACCGTCAAATTTCGGAGGATGCAATTTGATCACCTCAGTAAGCCATTTATATCCTCGATTATCCACGTTATGCTGCTATCCCATCGCCGTCTGCATGCGATCCACAACTTGAGCAAACTGGTTTATCTGGGCAACCACCTGCTGAAGCACTCCCGGCACGTTAGGATCTGCATTATTATTTCCTGATCCCTGTTGTCCCCCGGAATGGGAATCCGTTTGGCTAGCGGTTATTTCTGAGGTAGACACCGAATCTTCTTGTCTCGCGTTTCCACGTCCGCATCCACGACCGCGTCTGCATCCACGACCTCCTCTCAACATCCTGTAAACACAAATACTCAATATCCAGGGCAAACTTTCTAAAAGTACATCCATCAATGTTCACAAAATATGAATTAAATAAAACGGTAATATTTGAGATTTAGGAAACTTACAACCACGGTCCACACGACGATGCTGGCTCAGCAGTGATGTTACGAACGACCAATAATCAAATAACGTAAACAGACCCAACTAACTCGACTGCCAAGATATCCATGAATCTTAGCTCCGATACCATATTCTATAACACCCCGAGATATTCGGAATAATTACAGCGCCGTAAACCCTTTAAGTGAGGATTTACAAGGCTAATTTAAAAGAAATGTAAATATAATCCAATCGTACAACTGAAGTTCAAAATACAGATTTGATTCAACTGATCAAATGAGTTAACTTATACAACCATATCGAAATGATATTATTAAGACAGACGTACTCGAGTACTAAATGAACCAAGAAGACAAATCACAATAACAATAACCATCAACCACATCACTGAGCCATTTCATCGTCCTGTCGGTACTGTGGTTGCTTCCCCGCTCCTCGGCTACCTGAACATCAAAACAATGTCCACCCCCGAAGGGGTTAGCAAAACAATGCTAGTACAAGTATCATAATACATAAATCATTAGTGCATCATAAAACATGCAAAACGTACTTTCGTCACCGGAATCCAACGATGCGAATCCTCACGATTCCATCAACACAGTACAGGGTAATCCAGCGATCCAGCGCCCTTGGTATAGATCCCCATGATGATCCCGTCGGACCAACGCATGGTGGAAAACCCATCAAGCGATCCAGCTTCTCAAAGATAGATCCCCATAATGATCCCGCGGACCAACGCATGGTGGACATTCAATCCAAATACTTCTCAAGATAGATCCTCATGATCCCCTGATCATTTATAACATAAATCAATCAATTATGCATACATATATGCATTTCAATATGTTCATCAATACGAACAATTAACAACGAATACCACGAGAAATTACAGAAATACATCTCATATTCGACAACATGAACAAAACCATAAGCATGATCAAAGTTTCAATATAAATCGAACTCGACATATGATACTTGCCTCGAAAATGGCAAGAATGGAAATACTCCAACAAATGACACGCGTCCGTATGCAATCGCCCCTCGATCTTCCCCTATGCAAGGCTCGGACCTAAGAAATAATAAAGAATTTCTCTCAAGTCGTACGAACGTCTAATAATCCGGTTTACGACCGCAAGCTCTAAAAATGAATTTCGCTGAACTACTTTGCGCGCGCACGACTATACGTAACGTCGTTAAGCCCGCCTTAACGCACGCAAATGACCGTGTTTAGCGTGCGCTAGCCGTAATCGATTTTCTTCTCAATGTACCGATCGCCCGCTCGATGATATAACGTACGTTACGTATCCAACATAGCGCACATTACTCGTTCCCGATAGCGCACGTTAATATATACATCTTAGCGTGCGCTAATCGTGCATGGCAGTCACTACTAGTAAAACTTGAGCTAAAGGTGATGAAAACTCATGATATCCTCAGTGTTAATACATGCCAACTCCGTGCATATCATGCTCATACGGTTTATGAAAGATCTTTATGGATTAAATGACTACGAGACACAAGGATATGTATCATCATTACTACACCATAATTCATCTTGATCTTCAAGAAAATATTCTAAGTTCCGTTCATTCCAAGTCCCAAAACATATGATTCCTTACGTAAAACATACGAACTAGGTAATCTTCATATACTGGTCATGATCGGTTTTGAAGATACATAATATGCTTAGGAGTCCACATACTAAAAAGGTTCAATGGATCATATGATGAATAAGTGCCGAAATGTCGAAAATATCCTTCTAACAAATGATGTTCGACTATTAACGAATCTAACTGACTAGATAAACATGATCAAACGTCCTTTAGAACACTACTAATATTAGTGAAGAATCACCTACCTTAAAGTAGTGAAGAACAAGGAGGAAATCGAAGCAATCCAACGTCGAAGGCTTGAACACCAATCCTCAATGATCTACCTGTAATATCCGCAATTTCGGATTTCCGGTAATTTTCATTTTCCGGCGGAGGTCCGTTTCGACGACTCGCTTTTGACCGTTTCGTCATTCTGAAAATATTTAATTCTGCACTTTTTGTCATCCGAGTTCGTTTCGGTGCTGCTTTGTTGAGTTCGGTGCTTTTTAGCGACTTTTCCGCGCTTGAGTTCGGTTCTTGCGAATCTCGCTCAAACCGTTTGGGGTTTTTCGTAAGTTCATTTAACGTTGTTATACGTGTTGTGAGCTTCGGTTTGATTATTCGTTGTCGTATGGTGATTTTCGGGCATTTGGGCCATTTTCGTAATTTCCCAAAGTTTGGGGTAATTACCTTCCGTTGTCGAAATTCGAGCCTTCGGGTGGTCGGAATCGTGTGTTCTACTAGCTCTTAGATTCGTCTTTGTGAGTACTTCGTAACCGTTTCTTCGATTCGTTGTGTTCGGTTTCTGTCGTTTTGTTGAATTGGGATTACTAAACGAATTTTATAATTATGTGTTCTACTTTGTTAGATCACAATTAATTTTTGTTAACTCAAAAATTCTGAATCTTGCAATATTATAAAGCATCGAGTTAGCTTTCCAATGGTTCAAACGGTGAGTCAATCGAGTCCTGGACGAGAGAGTTATGGTCGCTTTAGCTCACCCGCCGTTATTGGCGATCATCACGGCCGAACTTCGGCCGTGTCGTCCGACACGGCCCGTGCTGCATTTCGTCCGGATAAGCCGGTTTTCGTCTCAGACCCGACCGTGTCGTCCGACACGGCCCGCGGCTGCATTTCGTCCGAATGCCGGACCGATCGCTGACACGCCCGACCGTGTTCCGTGACACGGCCGAGTCGTGCCGAGTCAGCCGTCGGACGGGTCACTATCGGGCGACGCGACCGTGTCTAGCGGGACACGGCCGAGTCACCGCCGCCGTGGTCGGCTATTTAAGGGCCTCGACCGAGTCATCCGCCATTTTCACCCTTTTTCTTCGTTTCTTCGCGTTTCTTCAATAATGGATGGATTTGGATGGATATGACATAGAGCAACATGGTTTGGAAGTTCTAATCATTGATTAACATCATCTTCCACCCGGATCAAGGTAAGAACACCTAAACTTTTGGTTTTGGATGTTCTTGAGGTTTCTTGGTGTTTTGGCCGATTTGCTTCGTTTTGATCCATATTATTGTTAGAACTTGATTGTAAACTCGTAATCATTCAATACCCTTGAAGTTTTGTGGATCGGATTTGAGTATTTCTTTGAATAATCGATTAAATGGACTACGCCTCAAAGTGTCCGATAAAATGCTTCAATGGGTAGAACTTGGGAAGTTCCATACGTTTTCGTAGATTTGTGATTGAATTGATATCGTTGTGACTTAGGAACGAATTCTTGTGAAGAACTCGAGTCGGAACCCTTCCGTTCGTTGCCTTCTTTGGGGTCCGAGCTTCCCGGTCGAACCGTGTTCTTCGGAGCGTTCGGTAGCGGTTATTAAGGCAAGTATCTTACTATACGACTTGTATCTTGCGACTAGTAATCACGTATGAGATTTATGATGATTTTGCGTGCCTTCGTAAATATGTTCCGTTTGAGTTGGTTGTATTTTCCGAAATTTGAAGGCTTTGTGATAATAGTGTTATATTGGTATACGTGTTAGGCGTTGTGCCATTTGTGCAGGATTGCGATGTACATATGAGATGGTTGTACACGTGGTTGTGCAATGTATTGTGTACCGAATGTGTGTTATGTTGGTTAAATGTCGTTGATTGATGATAGTTGTTGCGAGTGTTGAGGTTGTGTTATGTGCGTGCAATGTATGATTTTGTGGTGATCAAGGTGATTGATTAATTATGCTCATTGTTGTATGTAATACGAATGTGATGTCTTTGAACGCTAAGTTCACTCGTGCGGGTTCGACGGGGCCTACGAGGATTCATGGCACAGTCCATGGGATCGGAACTTAGTGTGTGGTGCCGAGGTCCAATCGTGCGGGTCTGACGAGGCCTACGATGATTCATGGCACAGTCCATCGATCAGACACAAGACGCCCAACCGCAAGGGTTCGACGGAACCTACGGTGACACGTGACACGGAGTTCACGGGTCGGGACTGCTTGTTGTGATTGTTGTGTTTGCACAATCCGTGTGGGTTGTTGAACCTTCGGAGACTCGTGGCAAGCGATCACGGAGTCATGAGCATGATTGATTGTTGTGATTGTTGTGTTTGCTCGATCCGTGTGGGTTGTTGAACCTACGGAGACTCGTGGCAAGCGATCACGAGTCATGAGCATGATTGATTGTTGTGATTGTTGTGATTGGTTAAGTCCGTGCGGGTTGTTGAACCTACGGAGACACGTGATGGGGATCACGGTGTCACGAACTATGTTTTGTAAATCAAACTTTTGTAAGAAAGTTTTAAGAAAAGAATGTTGGGCCGAGCCCCATGAGATTTATGGAAATGTTTTCGTCAGTAAATTGTTGTAATACAATTTTGAGATTTGGGTTAAGACCCTAAGATTTTCGAAAGGTTTTGAAATTCTAAAATTTCCGAGGTGATAATTTTATTTTCGAATGCTTCATAGCTTATCTTTCCTTGTGAAAACCTCCGGGAGATTTTGATACTTGATTGTCATATTTGATCCACGATTATTACTTGCTTGTTATATTTCGTATGATTTGATAATTGCACTAGTAAAACAAAGGAGTTTTACTAACCCCGAGTAATCGGGGTGGATGTCTGCTTTCGTCGGTACATGCAGATTCGGGAGCAACACAGGATTGGCACAAGAGGATGACGAGTGCGATACTAATCATGATTCGAGAGTTGTTTTGATTTTTGTTGTGTTGTCGAGTTGATTTCGCCTTCCACCGTATTGTATTTCACCCTGTGTGGGTAATGTTATTTAAGCCGCTTTGTCGATTGGGTTATGTGACCTCATCTGCCTGTATTCACGTGTAAGTGACCATATCGGTCTGTATCATTTTATTGTTTGACCCTGGCTGGGCAAGCATTTGGTTGTTTATGGATGTTTAGCCTGGTAGATCCTTGTGGAAAGGGTCTACGGCGTGTAATATTCCCTTATGGTTTTGGGGGTGTTACATTTATGGTATCAGAGCTTTGGGTTTGCGAAAACCTAGGCTGTCGGGTCGTTTCAAGTCGTGTTTTGTCGAGTAATGTGTTGTCTTGTCGTTCGAGTCGTCAGGTGACAAGTTGAGTTGTGCGTGGTCACAACGTGTCGGTTATGTTGTCGGACGAGATTAGTATCGTGGGCGACTGTCACCTCCGTGCGACCTGTGGATGTAAGTCTCCTCCTTTATGCGTAACACCTGTATCTCGATTTTATCTTAGTGAGTTAATTGCGGTGTATAATTTTATTTACAGATTGTGTAATGTAGTTGTGTTTAATACTTGTGGCACATGGTATGTGTATAGAATCGGGCACGTTATTATTTTATCTTTGAACCACCGGGTGGGGTGGTATGTTGTGAAGGTTGTAAACCTCGATGGGTTTGAAAGGTACCAACGGTAGAGTTTGTGAGAAACTCCGATGAATGATTTTGTGTGTTTAAACTTGATACCACGAGATGCATTTGATTGAATTGGCGACCACGGTTGCCATTTGAGTATGTGGTCTTAAATTGACTTTTGGAATGTTGTAATTTATGTTCGCTATGGGTAACTTTAAGAATATTTTCAAGGACTTTACATTTGAGAATTTTTGTAGAAATCGATTTTTGGAAAATATTTTGGTGGTTCGGTCAAACCACGGTTTATACGGATTTTTAAAATTTGTAAATTTTGACAAATGGGCCGTGTATTTTCAAATGACACCATCAGACGGTATTTGAAAAATGTGTTTAGGAGTACTTCGGACATTGTAAAATATCGCCGTCGTTTTGTTTATGAACTAAAGGATTTTGGGAAATCTTTATTTTGCAGAACAATTTTTGGTTTTCGGAATTTGAAACTTCTTATGTCCATGTGTTGGGGCTAAATGGTTGTGATAAGTTTGTAGTATTGTTGTGCTCGCCGGAGAATGTTTTAGTGTTTTCTAAATATTGAGATACATGGTTTTGATTAAATGACCGAGGTATTAAACGAAGTGCTTTCAAAATTTCACCCCAGAAAAATCTTTCGAACTCGCAAAATTTTTTTTTTATATTATCATTCGAGCAAATACCTCGATAAACTTATTTTTTTTAATATTACCGGTGTTGGACCACAATGGTATGCTTAATGTTTTAACCATGTATGCTGTAGTATAGGTCGTTCATCGTTGTCAATGTGAACGTGTGAATATTGCATTGTGCTGCTGATTGTGGGCTTATGTCGATTATGTGAGGTTTGTTTTATCTTGTTATTCTGATTGGTTGTCCGTTCAGTATGCTAAGGGGTCGAGGTCGAGGCCGTGGCCGTGGTCGTGGTCGTGGTCGTAATCGAGAGCAGGAGAGGGCGACTCCCTCCTTGCCGAGTACCAATCACCAAGATGCATCGTGACATTCGACTAGCGTTAATATTGACGTTAGCGCCGCCACCATCCTTCGTCCGTGGTTGACCGCTTAGTGCGGATGAATCAGCCGTACGTCGGGATGAGAATCCAAATAGCGATAACGGAACTAGTAAGTGGTTACGAGATGTGATGAAGATGCAAATCGCCCGATTTGTGGGTTCGTCGACTTGTTAGGTTGGGAAAACCGGCTCTTCCACTGGGATGTAATATTTGATGCCGTAGCTTGTCCGATGATAGGAGGGTACCCATTGCTCAAGACCTACTCGACAAAGAAGCCGCAGACCGGTGGCACGCCGTAGTGCCTCGCAGAACGTACACCAACAAGGGCTGAGTTTAAGACCGCCATGGAGGCAGTAGTATTGCCCTGCTACTGTTCGTGAACGCAGGATCGTTGAGTTTTTCTCGGCCACACCCCAGGATGTGTCGATATCCCAGGCGATAGTCGATTTTAATCGACAGCTGGATTATGTTCGTGATCAAGTGAGAAGTGAAGCGGACAAGGTCCGATACTTCAATATGCGCATGAAACCCCATATCCGTGAGAGTATGGCTCCGCTCATGTGTACCACCTTGAAAGATTATCAGGATCGAGCTCTAGCCATCGAGATGGCTGTTTCCATGTCAGAGGGTAGCTCAGGAGGTAAGAGGCAGAAGACCTCGAGTAACTTTTCAAGAGGCCAGAGAAGTGAGATCCGTGAGCCTGTTGCTTCACAGTTTCCTTCTGGGAGCACTCCTCGTTCGGTTGACCAGTCTAAGAATCCTACTCACGAGCCGAGTAAGACAAGCGACGTGAAGTTATGTTTCAATTGTAGCCGTGTGGGCCATACTCGTAAGAATTGTCGCCGCCGCAAGTTAACTGCTTCAAATGTGGACACGTGGGACATCAGCGGTACACCGCGAGACCGTCGTTGAGATGTTCGGAAGCACGGATCCCGCCTACGCGTGGAGAGCTCAGTGGTGCCCAGTAGCATAGTTGCGTGTTGTATTTGTGTTGTAATTCGAGTAGAGATTGATATTTGTTGCGTGAACTTTTTGGTTTTGTTGTAGTCTACCCTGATGTTTTATTTTAAGTTTCGGGACGAAACTTATTTTAAGGAGGGTAGAATGTAATATCCGCAATTTCGGATTTCCGGTAATTTTCATTTTCCGGCGGAGGTCCGTTTCGACGACTCGCTTTTGACCGTTTCGTCATTCTGAAAATATTTAATTCTGCACTTTTTGTCATCCGAGTTCGTTTCGGTGCTGCTTTGTTGAGTTCGGTGCTTTTTAGCGACTTTTCCGCGCTTGAGTTCGGTTCTTGCGAATCTCGTTCGAAACTGTCGTTTGGGGTTTTTCGTAAGTTCATTTAACGTTGTTATACGTGTTGTGAGCTTCGGTTTGATTATTCGTTGTCGTATGGTGATTTTCGGGCATTTGGGCCATTTTCGTAATTTCCCAAAGTTTGGGGTAATTACCTTCCGTTGTCGAAATTCGAGCCTTCGGGTGGTCGGAATTGTGTGTTCTACTAGCTCTTAGATTCGTCTTTGTGAGTACTTCGTAACCGTTTCTTCGGTTCGTTTTCAGGTTCGGGTTTCGGTGTCGTTTTGTTGAATTCAGGATTACTAAACGACTTTTCTAAGTATGAGTTCGACTTTGTTAGATCACAATTAATTTTTGGTAACTCCAAAAATTCTGAATCTTTGCAATATTATAAAGCATCGAGTTAGCTTTCCAATGGTTCAAACGGTGAGTCAATCGGAGTCCGGACGAGAGAGTTATGGTCGTTTTAGCTCACCCGCTCGTTATTGGCCGATCACTGCCGGCCGAACTCGGCCGTGTCGTCCGACACGGCCCGTGCTGCATTTCGTCCGGATAAGCCGAAGTTTCGTCTCAGACTCCGACCGTGTCGTCCGACACGGCCTGCCGTGCATTTCGTCCGAATGCCGGACCGATCGCTGACACGCCCGACCGTGTTCCAGACACGGCCGAGTCGCGGCCGAGTCAGCCGGACGGGTCACTATCGGGCGACGCGACCGTGTCTAGCGGGACACGGCCGAGTCACCGCCGCCGTGGTCGGCTATTTAAGGGCCTGGACCGAGTCATCCGGCCATTTTCACCCTTTTTCTTCGTTTCTTCGCGTTTCTTCGTCAATAATGGATGGATTTGGATGGATATGACATAGAGCAACATGTTTTGGAAGTTCTAATCATTGATTAACATCATCTTCCACCCGGATCGAAGGTAAGAACACCTAAACTTTTGGTTTTTGGATGTTCTTGAGGTTTCTTGGTGTTTTGGCCGATTTGCTTCGTTTTGATCCATATTATTGTTAGAACTTGATTGTAAACTCGTAATCATTCAATACCCTTGAAGTTTTGTGGATCGGATTTGAGTATTTCTTTGAATAATCGATTAAATTGGACTACGCCTCAAAGTGTCCGATAAAATGCTTCAATGGGTAGAACTTGGGAAGTTCCATACGTTTCGTAGATTTGTGATTGAATTGATAACGTTGTGACACACGAACGACTTCTCGAGAAGAACTCGAGTCGGAACCCTTCCGCTCGCCTTCTTTGGGGTCCGAGCTTCCCGGACGAACCGTGTTCTTCGGAGCGTTCGGTAGCGGTTATTAAGGCAAGTATCTTACTATACGACTTGTATCTTGCGACTAGTAATCACGTATGAGATTTATGATGATTTTGCGTGCCTTCGTAAATATGTTCCGTTTGAGTTGGTTGTATTTTCCTAAATTTGAAGGCTTTGTGATAATAGTGTTATATTGGTATACGTGTTAGGCGTTGTGCCATTTGTGCAGGATTGCGATGTACATATGAGATGGTTGTACACGTGGTTGTGCAATGTATTGTGTACCGAATGTGTGTTATGTTGGTTAAATTTCGTTGATTGATGATAGTTGTTGCGAGTGTTGAGGTTGTGTTATGTGCGTGCAATGTATGATTTTGTGGTGATCAAGGTGATTGATTAATTATGCTCATTGTTGTATGTAATACGAATGTGATGTGCTGGAACGCTAAGTTCACTCGTGCGGGTTCGACGGGGCCTACGAGGATTCATGGCACAGGTCCATGGGATCGGAACTTAGTGTGTGGTGCTGAGGTCCAATCGTGCGGGTCTGACGAGGCCTACGATGATTCATGGCACAGGTCCATCGAATCAGTACACAGTACGTCCAACCGTGCGGGTTCGACGGAACCTACGGTGACACGTGACACAGGTTCACGGGGTCGGGACTGTTTGTTGTGATTGTTGTGTTTGCTCAATCCGTGTGGGTTGTTGAACCTACGGAGACTCGTGCAAGCGATCACGGAGTCATGAGCATGATTGATTGTTGTGATTGTTGTGTTTGCTCGATCCGTGTGGGTTGTTGAACCTACGGAGACTCGTGGCAAGCGATCACGGAGTCATGAGCATGATTGATTGTTGTTATTGTTGTGATTGGTTAAGTCCGTGCGGGTTGTTGAACCTACGGAGACACGTGACAGGGGATCACGGTGTCACGAACTATGTTTTGTAAATCAAACTTTTTGTAAGAAAGTTTTAAGAAAAGAATGTTGGGCCGAGCCCCATGAGATTTATGGAAATGTTTTCGCATCAGAATTGTTGTAATACAATTTTGAGATTTGGGTTAAGACCCTTAGATTTTCGAAAGGTTTTGAAATTCTAAAATTTCCGAGGTGATAATTTTATTTTCGAATGCTTCATAGCTTATCTTACCTTGAGAAAACCTCCCTGGGAGATTTTGATACTTGATTGTCATATTTGATCCACGATTATTACTTGCTTGTTATATTTCGTATGATTTGATAATTTCACAATTAAAACAGTGGAGTTTACTAACCCCCGAGTAATCGGGGTGGATGTCTGCTTAAGGCCCGTGTACATGCAGTTCGGGGAGCATCACAGGATTGGCACAAGAGGATGACGAGCTGCGATACTAATCATGAGTCGAGAGTTGTTTTGATTTTTGTTGTGTTGTCAGAGTTGATTTCAGTCTTCCGCTGTATTGTATTTCGACCCCTGTGTGGGTAATGTTATTTAAGTCAGTTTTGTCGATTGGGTTATGTGACCTCATCGGTCTGTGTATTCACGTGTAAGTGACCATATCGGTCTGTATCATTTTATTGTTTGACCCTGGCTGGGCAAGCATTTGGTTGTTTATGGATGTTTAGCCTGGTAGATCCTTGTGGAAAGGGTCTACGGCGTGTAATATTCCCTTATGGTTTTGGGGGTGTTACACTACCATCTTCAGAACGAGATAGGATGCTGATATGAAGTGTTTAGGATGTAGAGAGTAATACTCTAAGTATAAGGATTCGGATGTGGGAAGAGAAAAGACTGAAAATACGAAAAGGATGTTGTCCTATTTATAGAAAATGGTTATTAGCGCGCGCTAGTCCATACTCGTAGCGTGCGCTAACGGCTTACTGACTTCACTGTACTCAGCACTTAGCGTGCGCTATTCTCATATCAGTAGCGTGCACTAAGGCGTTGACTTGGCTTTTCCCGAAAGCCGTCCAGGTTCATCCCGACACAATCCGACCAAGATCCCCGGCCTGATCTCACCTACCACATGTCTCAATCATATTGACCACGTATAGCGTGCGCTAAGGTTCCTTTGTAGCGTGCGCTATGGATCTATGTTAGCGTACGCTACACATAGACGATAGCGTGCGCTACATGCGCAGAATCACAATTTTTAAATCACATTCATGAAATCATACGCTCAACAACACCGGACTATGAGATACGGAGAATAATACTCAGATTAAAGTGCAACAATTACAATATCACAAGTCCCAAATACATATCAGAAATCTCGGGTATTACATCCTTCCTCCCTAAAAAGAAGTTTCGTCCCGAAACTTAAGATGAAAACAACTCTGGATATCTAGCCTTCATACTGTCCTCTGTTTCCCAAGTGGCCTCTTCAGCTCCATGTCGTGACCATTGTACTTTAACCAAGTGTATTGGTTTATTCCTCAATTGTTTGATCCGACTCTCAAGTATCTTGATTGGTCTCTCTTCGAAGGTGCCATCATTAGCTATCTCGATCTCGTCGAAATCAATGACGTGACTGGGGTCCAGTACATACTTCCGCAATTGGGATACGTGAAACATATTGTGAACGTGACTCAGCGATGGTGGTAAAGCAAACCTGTATGCTAAATCCCCAACTCTCTCTAGGACCTCAAATGGCCCGATATATCTCGGACTTAGCTTACCTCTCCTCCCAAAATGGAAAATCCCTCGTGTAGGAGACACCTTCAATAGTACATGGTCCCCGACGTCGAACTCTAGAGGGCGACGACGTACGTCTGCATAAGACTTCTGTCGACTCTGGGCAGTCAACAGTCTTTCGCGAATCAAAGCTATCTTCTCTTGAGTCTGAACTATCAACTCCGATTCTGTCCCGATCAAGTCCGAAGAATCATCCCAGCACAGGGGTGATCGACATCTTCTTTCGTACAAAGCTTCAAATGGTGCCATCTTAATAGAAGCATGCCAACTATTATTGTAGGTGAATTCAATAAATGGCAAATGAACTTCCCAATCAGTTGACCAATCCAAAGCACAGGCTCTAAGCATGTCTTCTACTGTTTGTATAGTCCTGTCGGACTAACCCTCCATTTGGGGATGATAAGCCGTGCTAAAGTTGAGCTCAGTCCCCAAAGCCCTGTGAACTGCCTTCCAGAAGTGCGACACGAAGCGACCATCTCGATCCGAAATAATGGTCTTCGGCGTCCCATGCAATCTGACTATCTCCGCAATAAATACTCGCGCCAATCTCTCGGGTCCCCATGTATCTTTAATTCCTAGGAAATGAGCCGACTTGGTTAGTCGATCAACTATAACCCAAATCATGTTCATTCCCGATGTAGTCCTTGGCATACTGGTGATGAAATCCATCGAGATATCCTCCCACTTCCACTCAGGGATCGGAAGCGGCTTTAACATTCTGGCAGGTCGCTGATGTTCAATCTTAACCTGTTAACAAGTCAAACACTTCGAAACATACTCTTCTACGTCCTTCTTCATATTCCCCCACTAGAAGTTTTGTTTAAGATCTTTGTACATTTTACTGCTGCCCGGGTGAATAGAATAGGGCGCGCTGTGAGCTTCCTTCAGAATTGTCCGTCTCAAATCATCATCATTGGGAACGCAAAATCGACTCTGAAATCTCAGAACTCCATCATCTTGTATCACGAATCCTGGAGCCTTTCCTTTCTTTACTTCGTCACATAACCGAAGGATCAGAGAATCGTTCAACTGCTTAGATTTGATCTCCTCGACTAGTGATGAATTCAGTTCCATCACATATAGTTGCCCTTGGATTCATGGTGCCCATACTTCAATCCCTTCGCGGATCAGTTCCCGCTGAATGCTGGTTTGGGAAGTAAGTGCTTCCAACACTCGAAGAGAAACAGGTTTATGGCTCAAAGCATGGGCTACTACGTTTGCTTTCCCCGGATGATAGAGAATCTCCAAGTCGTAATCCTTGATCAATTCCAGCCACCTTCTCTGCCTCATGTTTAATTCTTTCTGACTGAAAATGTACTTGAGGCTCTTATGATCTGTAAAGATCTGGCAACGAGTGCCGTACAAATAATGTCGCCAAATTTTCAAGGCAAAGACCACAACTGCTAGCTCCAGATCATGAGTCGGGTAATTAACCTCATACGGTTTCAATTGCCGAGAAGCATAGGCAATCAACTTATCCTTTTGCATCAACACACATCCTGCACTCGATTTGAAGCGTCGCTGTATACCCTGAATCCATCAGTTCCATCTGGTAACGCTAATATAGGTGCTGTTGTCAGTCTCTTCTTAAGTTCATCAAAACCAGTCTGGCATTTCTCATCCCACGTAAACTTTTGAGTTTTCTGCAACAGCTGAGTGAGCGGACGAGAAATTTTGGAAAATCCCTCTACAAAGCGGCGATAATATCCAGCAAGTCCTAGGAAACTCCGGACTTCTTTCACGTTACTAGGAACTTCCCATTCCAAGATTGCTTCGACTTTCTTCGGGTCCACCTGAACTCCGTCAGCTGATATCACATGCCCAAGGAAAGTTACTTCCCTAAGCCAGAACTCGGATTTGGAAAGCTTTGCATACAGCTGTTACTTCCTCAAGGTGCTCAAAACCACACGCAAATGTTCGGCATGCTCCTCTGCGTCCTTCGAATATATCAAGATGTCATCAATGAAGAAGACCACAAATTTATCTAAGTATTCTAAGAATACCCGATTCATCAATTGCATGAATACCGCAGGAGCATTGGTATGTCCAAATAGCATCACTACAAATTCATAATGCCCGTACCGGGACCTGAAAGCAGACTTCGGTACATCCGATTCCTTAATTCTCAACTGATGGTATCCTTATCGCAAGTCAATCTTCGAAAATACCCTTGCCCCTTGCAGCTAATCAAACAATTCGTCGATCTGAGGTATAGGATACTTATTCTTGATCATCATCTTGTTGAGCTCCATGTAATCAATACACAGTCGGAGGGATCCGTCTTTCTTCCGGACAAAGAGAACGGGGGCTCCCCAAGGAGAAACGCTAGGTTGAATATAACCCTTCTGTGACAATTCCTCCAGTTGCTTCTTGAGTTCATACATCTCGGTTGGCGCCATGCGGTATGGTGCTCTGGAAATAGGAGCAGCTCCAGGCTCTAATTCGATAGTGAATTCCACCTCTCTCTGCGGAGGTAACCCAGGTAGTTCGTCAGGAAATACGTCGTAGAATTCATTCACAACTGGAATCGATGAGAGCTCTATTCCTTCCTCTTTCCTCATGGCATAGCACCAAAGTCCATGACATCCCTGCTTCAGTAATTTCACGGCTTTCATTGCTTTGATCAATTTTCCCGAGCTTCCCGGTCTCCATCCTCGGAATAAGTGTTCAGATCCGTCATCAGCAATGATAGAAATAACTCTCTTTCGGTAATTTAGAATAGCTCCATAACGGTTGAGCCAATCGTCTACGAGAATTAAATCGTCACCGTATAGGTCAACTACAATAAGATTCGATAACCATTCTCTCCCTCCTATAGACACTGGAAAATCCCTAGCTTCTAGGGTTCCCACAATTTTCTCTCCGCTCGACAAACCCACAACATAAGGTTCACAATTATATAAACACGAGATTTTCAAACGATTAACACAGTTCAAAGATATAAAAGAATGCGTAGCTCCTGAATCGAACAAGACACTAACTGGTTGCAAAAGGATCTGAATCGTGCACGATGCAATTTGTGTTTTGATCATCCTTCTTCATCTCATAAATACGCGGAGGAACGGACCCAGCGCTGGATGCCTCTCTTTTCCCAACATTCTGCTGCGGGAAACCGCTCTGCTGCGTCTGGTTTACACTAGTGTCCTTCGGAACCGGTACAGGAGTGCGAGTGCCAAAAGATCTAGTCGCATTCCGACAAAATGTTGCGCGATGGTCTTCCTGTCCACACTCGAAACAGGTCACAGCAGGCGCGAAATAGTCACATCGAATATGCCCCGCTTTGCCACAGTTATAACATTTCTTCCCTGCGTCTGAAACGGTTGGTGCTGCCCGGAACTTCTTTCCTCCCCGAGAAGGATGCGGAGGCCTCCTCGATGAATGAAAAGAGGATTGGCCCCTGCGAGGCCCACAACTCTTATTCTCCGAGAAGTTGCCAGCCACTTTCTGCTTCTTTGCTTCCATCGATTTCTCTACTGCTGCCTCCTTCATATCATAGGCCAACGCCTTGTCCTGATACTGTCGCAAAGTGGTACATTCAAATCCGGACATATATTGCTGAATTTCCGGCTTCATTCGCATGTCAAAATGGAAAATCCTCTCCGCCTCGGTCCTGACCAAGTGGCGCACATAAGTCAGCTGGTGATTAAAAGTCTTAATCCGTCACAGATGCTTCTGAACTTTGTGGTGAGAAAAACTCCCGAACTCGGGCCTCTCTAACTGGGCGAGGACAATACTGCGCTTCCATCATTAATTTGAATTCCGTCCAGTCAACATTATGCTCCTCCGGTCGAATGGCCTCCCACCAGTCGAAAGCCTCCCCTGTCAGAAGATACTGGGCGACCGGAACCTTTCTGTCGTTGGGACAGTTAATCCCCGCAAAAATCTTTTCTAATTCCTTCAGCCAGTGATCCCAAGAAAGCGTCTCAGCAGAACCGTCAAATTTCGGAGGATGCAATTTGATCACCTCAGTAAGCCATTTATCTCCTCGATTATCCACGTTATGCTGCTGTCCCATCGCCGTCTGCATGCGATCCACAACTTGAGCAAACTGGTTTATATGGGCAACCACCTGCTGAAGAACTCCCGGCACGTTAGGATCTGCATTATTATTTCCTGATCCCTGTTGTCCCCCGGAATGGGAATCCGTTCGGCTAGCGGTTATTTCTGAGGTAGACACCGAATCTTCTTGTCTCGCGTTTCCACGTCCGCGTCCACGACCGCGTCCGCATCCACGACCTCCTCTCAACAGACTGTAAACACAAATACTCAATATCCAGGGCAAACTTTCTAAAAGTACATCCATCAATGTTCACAAAACATGAATTAAATAAAACGGTAATATTTGAGATTTAGGAAACTTACAACCACGGTCCACACGACGATGCTGGCTCAGCAGTGATGTTACGAACGACCAATAATCAAATAACGTAAACAGACCCAACTAACCCGACTGCCAAGATATCCATGAATCTTAGCTGCGATACCATATTCTGTAACACCGCGAGATATTCGGAATAATTACAGCGCCATAAACCCTTTAAGTAAGGATTTACAAGGCTAATTTAAAAGAAATGTAAATATAATCCAATCGTACAACTGAAGTTCAAAATACAGATTTGATTCAACTGATCAAATGAGTTAACTTAGACAACCATATCGAAATGACATTATTAAGACAGACGTACTCGAGTACTAAATGAACCAAGAAGACAAATCACAATAACAATAACCATCAACCACATCACTGAGCCATTTCATCGTCCTGTCGGTACTGTGGTTGCTTCCCCGCTCCTCGGCTACCTGAACATCAAAACAATGTCCACCCCCGAAGGGGTTAGCAAAACAATGCTAGTACAAGTATCATAATACATAAATCATCAGTGCATCATAAAACATGCAAAACGGACTTCCGTCACCGGAATCCAACGATGCGAATCCTCACGATTCCATCAACACAGTACAGGGTAATCCAGCGATCCAGCGCCCTTGGTATAGATCCCCATGATGATCCCGTCGGACCAACGCATGGTGGAAAACCCATCCAGCGATCCAGCGCCCTCAGCATAGATCCCCATAATGATCCCGTCGGACCAACGCATGGTGGACATTCGATCCAGCGCCCTCAGCATAGATCCTCATGATCCCCTCGGATCATTTATACCATAAATCAATCAATTATGCATACATATATGCATTTCAATATGTACATCAATACGAACAATTAACAACGAATACCACGAGAAATTACAGAAATACATCTCATATTCGACAACATGAACAAACCATAAGCATGATCAAAGTTTCAATATAAATCGAACTCGACATATGATACTTGCCTCGAAAATGGCAAGAATGGAAATACTCCAACAAATGACACGCGTCCGTATGCAATCGCCCCTCGATCTTCCCCTATGCAAGGCTCGGACCTAAGAAATAATAAAGAATTTCTCTCAAGTCGTACGAACGTCTAATAATCCGGTTTACGACCGCAAGCTCTAAAAATGAATTCTGCCTGAACTACTTTGCGCGCGCTACGTACTATACGTAACGTGCGTTAAGCTCCCGCCTTAACGTACACAAATGACTGTGTTTAGCGTGCTAGCCGTGGTAATCGAGTCTTCTCTACGAGCGACTCTTTTTGCTGATGATATAACGTACGTTACGTATCCAACGTAGCGCACATTACTCTTTCCCGATAGCGCACGTTAATATATACATCTTAGCGTGCGCTAATCGTGCATGGCAGTCACTACTGGGTAAAACTTGAGCTAAAGGTGATGAAAACACATGATATCCTCAGTGTTAATACATGCCAACTCCGTGCATATCATGCTCATATGGTTTATGAAAGATCTTTATGGATTAAATGACTACGAGACACAAGGATACGTATCATCATTACTACACCATAATTCATCTTGATCTTCAAGAAAATATTCTAAGTTCCGTTCATTCCAAGTCCCAAAACATATGATTCCTTACGTAAAACATACGAACTAGGTAATCTTCATATACTGGTCATGATCGGTTTTGAAGATACATAATATGCTTAGGAGTCCACATACTAAAAAGGTTCAATAGATCATATGATGAATAAGTGGCGAAATGTCGAAAATATCCTTCTAACAAATGATGTTCGACTATTAACGAATCTAACTGACTAGATAAACATGATCAAACATCCTTTAGAACACTACTATTATTAGTGAAGAATCACCTACCTTAAAGTAGTGAAGAACAAGGAGGAAATCGAAGCAATCCAACGTCGAAGGCTTGAACACCAATCCTCAATGATCTACAATCTTCAACACGAGCTAGGATGCTGATATGAAGTGTTTAGGATGTAGAGAGTAATACTCTAAGTATAAGGATTCGGATGTGGGAAGAGAAAAGACTGAAAATACGAAAAGGATGCTGTCCTATTTATAGAAAATGGTTATTAGCGCGCGCTAGTCCATACTCGTAGCGTGCGCTAACGGCTTACTGACTTCACTGTACTCAGCACTTAGCGTGCGCTATTCTCATATCAGTAGCATGCGCTAAGGCGTTGACTTGGCTTTTCCCGAAAGCCATCCAGGTTCATCCCGACACAATCCGACCAAGATCCCCGGCCTGATCTCACCTACCACACGTCTCAATCATATTGACCACGTATAGCGTGCGCTAAGGTTCCTTTGTAGCGTGCGCTATGGATCCATGTTAGCGTACGCTACACATAGACGATAGCGTGTGCTACATGCGCAGAATCACAATTTTTAAATCAAATTCATGAAATCATACGCTCAACAACACCGGACTATGAGATACGGAGAATAATACTCAGATTAAAGTGCAACAATTACAATATCACAAGTCCCAAATACATATCATAAATCTCGGGAATTACACTGAGGGAGTCAGAAGATCCGGAGAAACGAGGAGGGTGCATCTTAGTCACCGTCTGAAGCCACTTACTAGCTTCTTCTTCAGGTGTCGGGGGCGGATTCTGTTGTCCACCCTGAGCAATCTGATCAAGTTGGGCTACTAACTGCTGAAGTACGGCAGTAGACCCGGCATCGGCATTATTACCCGATGTAATATCTGTAGTTTTATTTTCCCGGTATTTTCATTTTTTGGTGTATTTCTCGCTTGTAGCGCCCCTCGTGTATTTTTCAGTGTATTCCTTCCGACATCTTTTGATCTGATTCTCGTAATTGTTATATGGAACCGCCATTTCGTGGTTGTCGTGGATCCATTCTATGTTATTATGCATTTTGAGATATTTCGTTTGATGTTTCGTTCATATTCCGGTGTTTTGGACCATTTATATTCCGTACCTAGCGCGCGCTAATTTTTCTGCATAGCGCACGCTAGAGGTCCCTTAATAGCGCACGCTAGCGAGCTAGCCCTGGGAGTGGCAGTTCTGTTTCCAGCCCTCTGGACTAGCGGATTTGCGTATGCTACATTGTCTAGCGCACGCTATTGTCAGGGGACTAGCGCACGCTAAGATGTCCGGTAGCGAGCGCTAGCGTGACTGTCCAGTACTGGACAGTTTGCTACTGGACTCGGTGAGGTGCCCAGGTAACGCATGCTATGTTTGGCCAGTAGCGCGCGCTAACGGGGTGAGGTGAGTTCTGGGTAGTTCGTTTATGGACTCAGCTGATGTCCAGGTAGCGTACGCTATGGCCGATAGCGCGCGCTACCGAGAGGCTATTAGCGCATGCTACGTTTCGGGTAGCGCACGCTAACGGCCCAGTAATCTGGTTACTGGACTGGGACGTTAACTTTTGGACTGGAGTTTTGTCCCGTTAGCGCACGCTAACTTCTGAGCGTTAGCGCGCGCTAACACTCCCTGGCTATATAAACCAGGGAGTTGACCCAGATGAACGTATTAATTTCATTTCTTCTCCTCCCCGCGGATTAGAGCTCCTTTGGCGATTTTGGGCGATTTCTTGGCGATTTCTCCCTCCAAACATCTCAACCATAAACTTCCTTGAGTTCTTGGTGTATAATAAAAACATCAACACGAATCTTTCATCCTAATCCAAGGTAAATATCTTAGAACCCTACTTTTGGGTAAATTGGGGGTTTTGGGATTTTCGTCCGATTCGTTCCGTTTTGTTGGTTAATCCATGATGAATATGATTAATATTGTTGATATCATTAGTTTTCCTATGGATTCATGGTATATTTTCATGGTTTTGCGAAATCGAGAGGGTTTTGTTGTGGTCCGCCCTCGTTGTTATTTTTGTACGAATATACATGAATCGTAGGCGGGTTTTCGGGTGTATTCCATTTCCATATTCATCTAGAGTTGGTTGTGATTATGTTCTTCGAATCGTTAGGTTCGGTTCCGATTGGTTCATAGCGTTTGTCGGTGATTTTCCTTTCCGTTCGTTGCGTCATCAATTATTCAAGGCAAGTATTTTTTGGAAACCTTTACGCTTAACGTGAAATGGTAATGTATATTGTGTGTGATTTGCTCACCTCGGGAAGGCCCGACGGGATCACGGAGTGAGTCCAATGGTTTGTGCCATGGATTCATGAGTTTGTTTAGCTAGCCAGCTCGGGAGGGTCCTTAGAGGTCTCGAGTGGGATTCGTGGCTTCGTCCCGGTCCTAGGAGATGCATGTGCGTGATTTGTTTTATGATATGGCCAGCTCGAGAGGGTCCTTAGAGGCCTCGAGTGGGATTTGTGGCTTCGTCCCGGTCCTAGGTAAATGTAATTGAATGTTTGTTTCCGGAAAAGACATGTCTAGTTTTGGTTTTTGAAATGATTTGGTGCATTGTACTATGAAACGTGTAAGCGAATGGTTTGCCTTGATTACTTGTACTAGAGTAATTGCTAACCCCTTTGGGGACCCGTTTTGGGGAAATTCCTGCTATGGATTTCAGGTTATGTTATGCCGGACGAGCGGGCGCTGGGACAGTACGAGGATGTTGGCCAGGGTCGTTGACATTTGCATTTGGGTCATCTTATTTATTTTGTCTACTTCGATTTGGTTGTTTCCCATATTTATAAACTTATAGATTGTACTCGCGAGTACTTAGGCTTTTCACTTCGAACTTCATTTTGTATTAACTCATATTACTATATTATCGGTTGATGTTTATTATGCCGGTTGCTCTGGGCGTATCTTTATATGTTGCATTATTTAAATGTGTGTCCTTGCTAACTGAGATGGTTAGTCGAGTGGTGTTTTTCTTGTTTTAGCCTGGTGGGTCCCATGTAGAGGTCCACGGCGCTGTAATATACTCCGAATATCTCGGGGGTGTTACACCCGACGACACTGAGTGAGAGGCTGAGTCCGCAGAGGACTGAGAAATTGAGCCCTCTTCATTATTAGCACCCTGACCACGGCCTCGGCCGCGTCCCCTAGCTGGTCTACCACGACCTCTCAACATACTGAAGAAAATATAAAAAGAACAAGATCAGAAAGATTCACAATCTAGAAGGTTGGTATCACAATTCTCAATTCCGAACAATGCAAGAAAACGAATTCAAGAAGTATAAGAGTTCGAGGAGACTTACAGCGACGGGTCGCACGAAAAGACGGTAGCATGATGATATTAGGCTCAACGACTGACTCTAATGACGCAACTGACAGACCCAATATTAACCAACAGCCTAGGCATTCAAAACCTATGGCTCCGATACCATAAATTTAACACCCCAAATCACAAATGGGACATTACACGCTGTAGAACATTCATGAGGTCTACCAGACTAACACATAACACACCAACTGAATATGAAATCCCATAAGACACAATCATCAAGTAAAAATAGGGTTCTGGCCTCGGCCAAAACATTTTAATCCAGTAACGAAAAATGTAACTACAGTAAATCCATTGCACACGCAGGGGACTCTAACCAATGAAGAAAAATAAAACGGACTCGAGCCTCATCATCATGCCAATCCATCCTTTGCGTGTGCATCCCGTGCCAGCTCCTCAGCTCGACCAGTACCTGAAATGCATAAGACGCATTTCCTCCATTTAAGGGGTTAGCATTCGAATAGCTAGTACAAGTACACAATTACACAACATTATATACATACGTGATTCAACACAAACAAACCATTCGGAAAATCTTTGGAAAATTAATATTCCGGAATATCACATTTACATCAAAACAGTATATCATCAAGTTTTTCACATCACAAATATCCACGCTTGGTAACTCGCGACCGTACCCATTAGTATCGGCCCCCAGAGATCCCGTCGAACCGTCCCCAGGTGAGAAACCACTTCCGCGGCCGTACCCATTAGTATCGGCCTCCAGAGGTCCCGTCGAACCGTCCCCAGGTGGAAGAACATCAACACAAGCACCCAAGTCCACTTCCGTGGCCGTACCCATTAGTATCGGACCCCAGAGGCCCCATGCCATCCCTGGGTGGAAGAGTAACCATCATAATCATTCAATAATCCAGTTTACATCATTCGCATCAAAATCGTACGCACATAATGAAATATAATACATGTACTTGCCTTGGATGAAACGATGCGAAGAAAAAGGCGAAAGGAAAGGTTTCAGTCCGAACAATCTTCACAAATCCGATCCTAACAACAATAGAGACTCAATCAACTACAATTCCATTGAGAAATCACAAATTAATCAACGTTCTACCCTAAGGGACAATACGTCGAACACTATGAAGGCATAAGGTTCAAATTCGATCAACGAAGGGAAAAACTTGGGAATTGATCCGCTAAAGTTCTAGGAAAACATAACACCATGATTACCCAACTATAATTCATCAACAATCGAAGCAAAAATGAAAGGAAAAACGAATAATAGCCAAGAACCCTAAAATTAGGTATAATGTTCAATTACCTCAATTCAACGATGGAATGGTGGAAGGAAGATGATTGATTAGTGCTAGAATGTCCATTTCCGAGTTATAAGATGATGGAATGCAATATCCGGATGAAATCGCCTAAGATCGTGATGAAGGAGTGGAGAGCTGAGAGGAAAAGAGAAAAAATGGGGTTAAAACCCGTGTCTGTCCTATTTATATTGGACAGAACACGGTGCAACAAACGGCCCAAATGGCGCCGTGTTCAGCGCCGTATTGCAGGTCAGCGGGTGAACCCTGTGCGACACGGCGTACAGACACGGCGCAAAATGCCGCGGGTCTTGCGCCATTTCGCAAGACAGTGAGCACAACTGGGCAACACGGCGCACAGACACGGCGCAGAATGCCATGGGTCTTGCGCCGTTTTGCACAGGTCAGGCCAGACAGCCTCTAGACACAAGACGACGCTACTAAACTGAAAGAGACGATAAACCAAAACATGATATGCCAACCCAACGGTCCGAGAAAATTACATGCAATGAGAAACAATATCCAATAACCCAAAACGGTCCGAGGTATATCACCAAAATCGAACAAGGAACAAATTCCCTAAACTTATAGGAAATTACGAAACGGCCCAAACGTCCGAAAATCATGATACAATGTCGGATTAACAATCCGAAACTCACAACATGCGTAACCCAACCAAACGAACATGTGGGAACAGAGAAATAGTGAAATCGAACGAGTTTTACGAGAATCGAATACACATGTGATAAAATATAACTCAAGATGAAAATACGCAAAAACATCACCGAAACTCGCCCAAATGGAAAAACTCAAAGAACAATTTAGATTCAGAATCCCAAAACAGTGACAAGCGAGTTGTCCGAAACGAACATACACCAAAAACAGAAATTACCAAAAATAAAAAGTAAGGATATTACATGACCCAGCCGCCCTACGTAAGCACGCACGTCACGCTGCCGTTTCAATGTCAGCAGCCCTGGCCGAGCCACGTGCGTGGGCCCCTGCCGAGTCACTATCGACAGCCCTGGGCGAGCCACGTGCGTGGGCCCCTGCCGAGTCACTATCGGCGGCCCTGGGAGAGCCACCTGCGTGGGCCCCTATCGAGTCACTCTCGGCAGCCCTAGATGAGCCACGTGCATGGGCCCCTGCTGAAAGCTTCCTGACGCCTGCCGACCACTGACGCACGTAGTGACGCACGATGCTCGGCAGTTGGCAGTCTCCATTAAATCGATCATAACTTTTTTCTTCGGACTCCGATTGACTCGACGTTTGAACCGTTGGAAAGCTAGCTCAATTCTATATAATGTTGTTAATTTTAAGAATTTTAAAACATCCAAAAAATCCGTGGTGATTTTTCAAAGTTGATACTTGTCCACGATACTTCCCAGAAAATATCCAATACATGTTTTAAAATTTATTATGTAGTAAAACTATAATAATTCATCAAGATGTAACTTTTATAGATAATTTCACTAACTATTGGAATATAATAGTAGTTACATACTCTCCCTCTAAAAATTAAGTTTCGTCTGAAACTTGGAAGGAGGTTATCATCATTAAGTCATTCTCGAGTACATTTCCCAATCTTCGCTGAAAAATCCTATCGGAGACTACGACGTTGCGCACCGCCGGGTTCTATCGTCGATTTTCCGATGATTAATGGATAATGCTATTCGATTCCTTTAAAATATCAAGTACAACATCAATAGGGAGCTCATCAATTATCACATAAATAGATATGTCTGAACTCGTCCTCATCATCTTCATCAGAGTCTGCACGTAATTCATTTGTACCTACATTTATGAATCCACGTTCTTCACCATGTAGCCGAACCACTCGACCGTCTACAACATTATTAAGTAGTATTGTGGAGGATGGTGGAATATTAGTTGTATCCAGCTCTTGGTATGCCTCATTATCATCCTTATCGACTGCTTGTCCAAGTGTAGCCGCACTATTTATATTTCTCGTAGCCACATGATTTACGATCTTCCATGCTCCTTTTTTTACCAAGTCATCGAGGTAGTAAACTGGTTTAGTAGATGTTTGGTAAGTATCAGTTTTATACACTTATCCATGGTTTGTATCGATAAATTTCACCCATAATTGAGCTAGTCTACTCGTTTTTTTGCGTTTAATTAATTAATTTTTAATAATTTTATTTTTATCAGATGATGATGTAAACCTAGTCTTAATCGGATTGAATTACTGATTTTCTCAATAAATAACATGTTTATAAAATATTCTCTTTGTTGAGTTTTTATGTATTCATGTTGTAGGGCTTTTCGAGACGAGTTTGGTACCAGTTATCTACTCCGACACAGAGACAGACTCAAGTAGTGATTCTGACTACGAACCTTAGAAGGGCATATCATTTGTAAAAGTTCCTTAAATATTAATTGTTGTGTGCCGCTCGAACGAATCGAAAAAGTGATATTATTACCTGATTTTTTTTATTTTGTTATATATTCATTGTTCCATTTATAATAAAACAAGTACAAAATATATAAACTATTAATATTATATAAAAAACAAGTATAAATTTATAAAATATTATTATAAATACTTTATAAGTTATTATACAGATATATAATTATGTCTAAATATTTATAAGATATATTTATAATTAAATTCAAATATATATAAAAAATATTATTATATGAAAACATGTCTAAATATATAAAATATTATGACATAAAAACTATATAAATATATAGTAATATTATATATATATACATATATTTATAATTAAATTCAAATATGTAAAATATTATATTATATAAAAGAGATATATAAATATAAAAACTGGGTTAAAATGTTTGAATGATAAACATGACCCAGTGGCAAAATGCCATATCAATTACATAAATGGCCCGGGTTCGAACCCTGGTAGCCACTGGGTCATGTTTTTTTTTGGGGGGGGATTAAGAATAGCCGACGATCAATGCCGTCGGCTAAAGTGTTTGGACTTTAGCCGACGACAGCCATCGGCTAAAATATTGATATTTTTAATTTTTATTAAATATATTTATAATTAAATTTAAATATGTAGATTTTTTTTCGGGATTTAGTTTATCCGACGGCGGTTGTCCGCTAAAGTGACAAGACCCGTGTCAGTTGACACTGCCCGTGTCGTTGTGTTCTACATTACAAAAAGTTTCTGGAAAGCTAACCCGACCGTGTCGATCGACACGGTCGATTTGGGTTGGCCGCTTTTTCTATTTTGGCCGACGACCGCTGTAATATCCGCATTTTTCTTCTTTTTCCGATATTCCCGTTTTGGTGTATTTTTATTTTTGGTAGCTCGCTTGTAACCATGTCGACATTTTGAATTTATGTTATTCTTGGAGTTTCTCCATCTGGGATGATCTTGGTGATGTTTTGATATTATTCCGTTTTATGTCATGTATTATGGCATGGACGTTCGATTCTCGTGGAACTCGTTCGCTTTTGTAATTTCTTTGGTTTCACGAGTTCGTATAGTTGAGTTGTTCGCGTTGGGAGTTTCGGTTTGTTAATCCGACGTCGTATCGCGGATTTTGAATGTTTGGGCCATTTCGTAATTTCTCTAAGTTACGGGGTGGTTTCCATCCCTGTCTGTTCCGAACCCTCGAGTAGTCGGAATCACGTTTCACTTTATATCTTTTGTCGTTGGCTTGAATTTGTCGGAAGTATATCAGTTGGTAGCAGATACGTCTCGTTACTTCCCGGTCATTTCCTCGTCGAGAAGTGATTCAGATTTCTGCTTGCTGTCTCAGGCTATGTTACGGCCGTAAGCCGTATTGTTACGGCCGTAATGCTCGAGAGTTACGGCCATAAGTTTCCCTTATACGGCCCTAATATGAGTTCGTTTTCTGCACTGGAATCCAGTGGGGGGGTTACGGGCGTAACACGCTAGAGTTACGGCCGTGAGAATTGTTACGGCCGTAACCTCATCTTGATACGGCCGTATGTCAGCTTCGTCAGATTGCCCAGTTTCATTCCTGGGAACAGTTACGGCCGTAAGGCAGGAGAGTTACGTCCGTAATGTTCCTATGTTATGGCCGTATGTTATGGATGTTACGGCCGTAACACCGGCCAATATATAAACTGACAGCAGCCGTATTTTTCCTCATTTCTCACTTCTCTCACTTCTCTTCGCGACGGGAACGACCTGGAGAGCTAGGTTTCGCCCGATTTCAGCCCAAACACCATTGTAGAAGTATATTCAAGCTTCGTATCATCGACATATCACTAATCATTCGTTGTTCATCGTCAAATCAAGGTAAAATCTCTTAGAACCCTACTTTTGGATAATTTGGGGGTTTTGGGATTTTCTTCCGATTCGTTCCGTTTTGTTGTTGGATTCAAGATGAATATGATTCATCTTGTTAATATAATTAGTTTTCCAACGGATTCATGATATATTTTCATAGTTTTGCAAAATCGGGAGGGTTTGGTTGTGGTCCGCCCTCGTTATTATTTTTATTCGAATATACATGAATCGTAGGCGGGTTTTTGAATGTTTTCCAATTCCGTATTCGTTTAGAATTGGTTGTGATTGTGTTACTCGAATCGTTAGGTTCATTTCCGCCGGTTCCTCGCGGTCGTGTTCGATTCTTCCTTTCCGTTCGTATCACCGTCTATTAACCGAGGCAAGTACCCTTATGAACTTACTTTCTTGACATAATAATAATGTGTGAGAAATGGTGTGTGTGTGTGTGTATGCTCACTACGGGTTAGATCCGACGGGGTCTCGGTAGGGGTCCACAGAGACGTGGATCGACGAGCTTGCTTTTAACCACTACGGGTTAGATCCGACGGGGTCTCGGTAGGGGTCCATAGAGACGTGGATCGACGGTTAATTGTGGTGCGTTTTACAAATGTGGTTGATTATTGGCATTTCCGGAAATGAGTGTTTTGGAACTACGTTTTCTTAATTGCCTGCATTACTATGTGTTTAAGATGTAAGTCGTTCAGTTGGTTACTTGTACTAGCGTAATTGCTAACCCCTCTGGGGACCCATTTTGGGGAAATTTGTTGTATGAATTTCAGGTCAGGTTCATCGAGACGAGCGGGCGCTGGACCAGTATGCGGATGATGGCCGTGCGTGATGATTGTGCACGAGTGTTGTCTTATTGTTTTCTATCTTTTTACCTTTTGTGGTCTTTGAACTAATAGAAGTACTCAAGTACTTAAGAACTTTTACTCATCGGGATTGTATTGTTGGTTATTATGTTTGTGTCGGATTATGGTGTTATGTTATACCGGTTGAACCGGGTGGATTATTTTGTTGGGCGTCTTTATGACGAGGTATTTTTCTGTTGTTTCTGTGAGTCTATGAGTATGATGATTGTTCAGCCTGGTGGATCCCATATAGGGATTCACGGCACTGTAATATACCTCGGATATCCTGGGGGTGTTACAACCGCCGTCAGCTAAAGTACTCAACAGTTTAGCCGACGACGACCTTTGTCGTCGGCTAAAGTGACCTTATATATAAAAAAAACGCGACTCTCCGTCCATTTTTTCCTTTCTTCCCCAGCACATCCGCCACCCCCAATTTTTTTTTCATTCCTTCCCCAACTGGAACCCTTCCGACCGCCTCCCTCGTCTGACCGCCTCCCTCGTTCGACCGTCCCTCATCCAAATCGTCCCATCCGTCCGCCTCCCTCGTCCGACCGTCCCGTCCGACCATCCCGTCCGTCCGCCTCCCTCATCCGACCATCTACCTCCAGCTCGTTCTTCGCCGCCTTCCGTCGTCCGCCGTAGTTATTTTGATTTCTGTTTTTTTTTTTCATTTTTTCACTTTTGATTTTCTGTTTTTTTTTTTCTCGGATGTTTTTATTTGCTGGTTTTGGTTATCGGGGCTGGTATTGCTTATGTTGTTAACGTCTGGGATAAATGATTCAAGTAGTTACTACAATCGGTTGTCATTTTTTTCTTCGGTTATCCATGTATTCAATTATTGTAAATTAGTGATGTGTTCTTTATTCCCTGAGGTTATGCTTGAAATGATACTCATTTTGGAATGATTAGTTATTGTTGTTTTTGGTTCAGTGGAAGTTGCATTTATTCGATGGAGCATTAGTTATCGATTAGTTATCCTTGATGATGTCAACCGACTGATTTTTTCAAAAGGCAAGGCCTTGTTATAATTTCGTTACCTGTGAATTTTGCCGGCCATAATTGCTCATTAGTACTTATTACTTCAAAATGATCTTTAGGGTTCATAATGTTTTATGATGTAAAAATAATTGATTTCTGTTTTCGAATTTGTATAGGTTAAATGGATAAAATTAAGAGACTAGCGTGTGGTAAGAAAAAATCGAAGACTCCGGAGTCGGGAGATAGTTCCGCAGCTTCCAACCGTGTGGATCCTGTCGGTAAATATTTGGATCAGAGTAGCTCTCGCATACATGGACTAGTAGAGAATAGTGGACTGAAGTTTAAGGATGGGAACTTATATCCGGCGGATGACGCACATACTATTGTGAGGCGCTTATCGTATCAGACTCCCAGATCGCGGACGACCCCCACTACTGTCGAGACGAGTCAGCTTCGTATGCCTCCTATACACCGCATTCCCTCCCCTCCTACTACACCTGGGAGCGGTCGATCTACACCGAGCACGTCATCTGAGGTGCTTCCGGTCCGCCGTTGACTCTATTTATGCCCCCTATGGTACCTTCGATTCTAGGGGTAGATGATGAAGGAGTCCGCCGGCAATATAGCTTGGTTAACCGGACGGAGGCGTATGTGTTCGAGGCGTGGCCTGAGAAAATGATTTGGCGGATATGTCGGATATCTAAGACGAAATTGTACGCGTCGCTTGCGGAGCTTGAGAATGGGGAGGGTCGTACCGAAGACGAACCAAAAAAGAAGAAGAATACTCGTGGCCCATCGAAGGGCCTAGCACTTGACACATATATTTCCAAAAATGGCCGTCACAAGATAGCAGTTGATGAAAAGTATCGACGACCCATTTTGGCTTCAGATGCTTGTACGGCATATTGTCGTAATGTTGGGTTTGTCATATGCGATAGAGTTCCGGTACTGTGGGCTGAGTGGAAGGATGTCCCACAAAGTGTGAAGGATGCATTGAACAATGCTATGCCGGTAATATCTCAATTCCGAAAGCTACTTTGTATATTTAAATTCTAAAAAAAATTGTAATATATATTATATGCTAATTGTAGGTTTGGTTTGAGGTTCCTTCTTTCCTACTACATACTTGGTGTGATGAGGTGCAAACAACC
Organism: Orobanche coerulescens; assembly: GCA_033398695.1. Classification (NCBI taxonomy): domain Eukaryota; kingdom Viridiplantae; phylum Streptophyta; class Magnoliopsida; order Lamiales; family Orobanchaceae; genus Orobanche; species Orobanche coerulescens. The sequence continues at coordinate 177,548,286 of CM065807.1, read as the reverse complement.
AAGTAAGTAATTTTCACAATACGTAGTTGAGTAATTACTCGAGAAATTTTTGCATCATTTTAGTTATTGTTACAAATATGTATTTGTCAAATATTTTAATAATTTATTTATTAATACAAAATAATTTGTAATTTAAAATTCACAACATGTATAAATAGAAGGTAATTTGATTGATAAATTTAAACATGGTAAACATTCTAATTTACTTGTAACTATGAGTATTATAACATACACTTTTAGAATTACATAAAATATTATAATATTAATTATACATAAAAATAATAAAACTAACACATTAACATTATATAATCATACACAAACAACAAATATAAAATCACATGTAATATAATCACTAAACATAAATCTTAACATTCAACTGTATACACACAACAGATTATTTATGAATAACACAATAAACAAATAACATTATGGATTAGAATAAAATAATAAAACAAAATCAGAGTAAATAAATAGATAAAATTTACAAAATACTTTACAAATATAATTGACTAATGTTTGATTATAATTTATAAATATTTGTTATAGGTACAAATCTTGGAAAAATGAGCTACACATATTTTGGTCAGCTTGGGGTAATTCCCGCGAGGCTACTCCTGATGAGTTCAAGTATCGGGAGTACGAGTGGAGGTGGCTATGCACACATTTTAGCGACCCGGACTATATTGTATGTAATCAAGCTCTAAATATTGTCGTAATGCTATTGTTGTTTAAAGATATGTAACATATATGAAACTTACCTGTGGTAATTTTTCTCCTTGTTAAATGAAAATTACATGTTTCTATTTGTAGGCGAGCAGTTCAACCAACACTGTAAACCGTAAGGGTTTGACGGAGCACCACAGCTTAGGTTCGCGGTCGTTAGCGAGAGTTTCGCACGAGGCCACTTCTGATGAAAATGTGGCGAATGCCTTTGTCTACGTGACTCAGAAGGCATATCCTAACTATCCGGATAGACTTGTAAGTTGTAAATGTATCCTAACCATTTTAATACTGCTATCAGTCTTTACCACTGAACTTTATTAATATTCAGTTACTTTTTTTGTTCCCACTTAATTAGGAGAGAGTGATTGAGGAGTCTGAGAGGATGTTGATAGAGATGGCGATGGAGGAGCATCCGGATTTGGACAAGACTGGTCTCGAGTTAGCATGCCGAGAGATTGATCAGGCCGATCCCTACATTAGGGCAAGGGTGTGGGCTAACATTGTAACACCCCCAAAACCAACCGGGAATATTACACGCCGTGGGCCCCACGCCGGAACCCACCAGGCTAAAAAAACCAATTACAAGAACGACAAGAAGGCTGATGACGGTAGTATTATATATCAAAACTCACAAAATCATTTGAAAACACCAACTACCGTCAAAACGATCAAGGCCAAAAACTCGGTTAAGGGAATCGGTTTTCGAAATCAAACTCAATTGGTATAAAGCCGAAAGCCATTTGAAAGAACTCACGCAGCGGATAGAAATACAGTTCAAGATATATATACATCAATAATGATATACACAAACAAAATACACGATTCCCCAACAATATGCCATAGCCAGTATCGTCCGGAATCCTCGCCTCACGACCGCTACCATCAAAGTCGTCAATACCTGAAAAATAAGTCCCACAATGGGGTCAGCAAATAATGCTCGACAAATAACCGCAAGTACATAAACATAAATATTCACATTCCATGCATCATGACATAATAACCTCAACGATAACCTTACCACTTCCGGTAATCCAACGATTCTCGTCAAAATCCCAATATCACAATAATACCATAAAAATCGCAGTATCACAACAATACCGTATAATACCTCAATACCGAATACTTTCTCGTACATAATCCTCTATGTACGATTACCATAAAACATATCTCTATCCGGACTTCCTTCCGGAATGCATACCACAGATCAAGAATATCCAAAATGACATCAACAATATCCGAATACTACAATCTTCCCAAGATTGTCCAAGTATCTCAACAATCATCAACTGTGCATTCTAATCCTTTTAGAACATCACTGAACATTCGTCAATATGCAATACAACATAAAATACTTATGAAATGTAAATGGAATTACTCATCAAAACATTACAACCGAACAAGTAAACACTTGCCTGGATACCAACACAAAACCAACACCGAACTCATCGCCCTCGTCTATGAGCTCTTCAGCCCCGACATGACGGAATCTACGGCCTTTCACCGCGGCAAGACGATTATACCTATTGGTTAATCAACCTAGAACAATAATCATATCAATAATCGAACCAACTTGGTAACAATGATCATAACATATTCAATCCGGAATTCAACCTCATATCAAGATTCATCTCATCTAAATCAACCACTATCATCACTATGATTTAGAATACCATCTTAAATCGGTTAAACGAATTATCAAATCATCATAGTCATCATCGGGCCTCAAGAACATCAAGAACTCTATGATTCCATAATCATAATCAATATATACAAGGCATATCATCATATTCCTTCGACATACACCTCATATACCCTCAAGAATCGCAATAACAACATCATAATCATCTTCATACGAATCATTCATCAACTATAACATCAAAATTCCGAAATGAAGAGGAGAAATATCCAACATACCTCATAGAATATGGATAACACAAGAAATCACTTCAAGAATCAACAATAGTTCCATAACCAAGTTCTAATTCCATGATTCCAAGCTCACAATCATGTTAGAAGTGTTTAGAACACTCTTAGAAGTGAAGATCGATGAGTTTTGGAGAGAAATACCTCAAAGGATCGTGAGATAAATGAAAGACAACAGTTCAATATATAAACTGCACTCTCATTATGTATGTAAGTGTCCTTTCTTAATGTACGTAACAACTTTAACGTACGTAATCCAAAATCCATAGCGTACGTAACAAACTCACTGTCTCATTCCGTGAAGTCCATTACGTATGTACCCCATACCATATAACGTACGTAGTATACCAATTGACTTGCTACAGTACAATGGTCATGTTACGTACATAACATGTCCTGTATAACGTACGTAACATGTACGTTGACTCACCTGTCAACATCCTCGCCGAAAGTTGCCGACACTGGGTCCCACCTGCCGACCATGACTCGGTCTTGTCTGATGCCCTCGTTATGTACGTAATACCTTAGCTTTAACGTACATAACCATGCCAATCTTACGTACGTAAGCTCATATTGTTAACGTACGTAACAATTCCATACTTAGCCAATTTCAGTAATTCCTGTCCAATGTCACAGCATACCAAATACGAACATATGGCAAAAATCAATACATATACTCAATTCAATAATATTATCAAACGTTCACAACGTCCTCGAGCATAATTAACCATCCACGACATCCAATATATAAACGAAAAATATGTCCGAAAAATCGGGGTATTACACTCTACCCACCTTAAAATAAGTTTCGTCCTCGAAACTTGCAATCACACGCACAAACAACATTTCAACGGAAAATCCAAAATCAGCGAGATAACCAAGAATTATCGAATAATCCGAACAACATACTTACAGGTCAGTGAAGACGAAGATCTCCCGTGATACTAGCATATGACACCATTTCAAAAATCTCGACACAACAAGAATGCCAAAACAGGAATAATCACAATTTGAAAACGATTGGTCTCCGCCAAGACCACAACAAGTTTAGAGCACTATCGAGTTTTGTGGGATCTGTGACGCTGTGTCTCCTCACCTAAAGCGCATGAGCCGCTCCTTGTCACATGCACGTATCACCGGCGTTCCACTCCACATCGAAAGCCGCACATTGCACGTGCCTCGCACCGGCATTCACTTCCCGATTGGAGCCGCACATTGCACATGACAACAACACCGACGTTCACTCCCTGCCTCGTCGGTCTCGGAAACACTAACAATCCCCAAACCCACACATCACCACGACAGTACTCAAAAATCACACAGAACCAAAACAATACAGTTCAAAATAGCCAGAAATCCAGTCACACAAAAATCACGCAACTACCACACTGGTAGAGCCACATAACACACATGCCCGGTTATCACAAAACCATGGGCTCCGATACCATATTTGTAACACCCCCAAAACCAACCGGGAATAGTACACGCCGTGGGCCCCACGCCGGAACCCACCAGGCTAAACAACCTTTTACAAGAACGACAAGAAGGCCGATGACGGTAGTATTATATATCAAAACTCACAAAATCATTTGAAAACACCAACTACCATCAAAACGATCAAGGCCAAAAACTCTGTTAAGGGAATCAGTTTTCGAAATCAAACTCAGTTGGCATAAAGCCGAAAGCCATTTGAAAGAACTCATGCAGCGGATAGATATACAGTTCAAGATAAATATACATCAATAATGATATACACAAACAAAATACACGATTCCCCAACAATATGCCATAGCCAGTATCGTCCGGAATCCTCGCCTCACGACCGCTACCATCAAAGTCCTCAATACCTGAAAAACAAGTCCCACAATGGGGTCAGCAATAATGCTCGACAAATAACCGCAAGTACATAAACATAAATATTCACATGCCATGCATCATGAGAATAATAACCTCAACGATAACCTTACCACTTCCGGTAATCCAACGATTCTCGTCAAAATCCCAATATCACGATAATACCATAAAAATCCCAGTATCACAACAATACCGTATAATACCTCAATACCGAATACTTTCTCGTACATAATCCTCTATGTACGATTACCATAAAACATACCTCTATCCGGATTTCCTTCCGGAATGCATACCACAGACCAAGAATATCCAAAATGACATCAACAATATCCGAATACTACAATCTTCCCAAGATTGTCCAAGTATCTCAATAATAATCAACTGTGCATTCTAATCCTTTTAGAACATCACTGAACATTCGTCAATATGCAATACAACATAAAATACTTTTGAAATGTAAATGGAATTACTCATCAAAACATTACAACCGAACAAGTAAACACTTGCCTGGATACCAACATGACAAAACCAACACCGAACTCATCGCCCTCGTCTATGAGCTCTTCAGCCCCGACTGGACGGAATCTATGGCCTTTCACCGCGGAAAGACGATTATACCTATTGGTTAATCAACCTAGAACAATAATCATATCAATTATCGAACCAACTTGGTAACAATGATCATAACATATTCAATCCGGAATTCAACCTCATATCAAGATTCATCTCATCTAAATCAACCACTATCATCACTATGATTTAGAATACCATATTAAATCGGTTAAACGAATTATCAAATTATCATAGTCATCATCGGGCCTCAAGAACATCAAGAACTCTATGAGTCCATAATCATATTCAATATATACAAGGCATATCATCATCTTCCTTCGACATACACCTCATATGCCCTCAAGAATCGCAATAACAACATCATAATCATCTTCATACGAATCATTCATCAACTATAACATAAAAATTCCGAAATGAAAAGGAGAAATATCCAACATACCTCATAGAATATGGATAACACAAGAAATCACTTCAAGAATAAACAATAGTTCCATAACCAAGCTCTAATTCCATGATTCCAAGCTCACAATCATGTTAGAAATGTTTAGAACACTCTTAGAAGTGAAGAGCGACGAGTTTTGGAGAGAAATACCTCAAAGGATCGTGAGAGAAATGAAAGACAACACTTCAATATATAAACTGCACTCTCATTACGTACGTAAGTGTCCTTTCTTAACGTACGTAACAACTTTAACGTACGTAATCCAAAATCCATACCGTACATAACAAACTCACTGTCTCATTCCGTGAAGTCCATTACGTACGTACCCCATACCATATAACGTACGTAGTATACCAGTTGACTTGCTACGGTACAATGGTCGTGTTACGTACGTAACACGTCCTGTATAACGTACGTAACACGTACGTTGACTCACCTGTCAACATCCTCTGCCGAAAGTTGCCGACACTGGGTCCCACCTGCCGACCATGACTTGGTCTTGTCCGATGCCCTCGTTACGTTCGTAATACCTTAGCTTTAACGTACGTAACCATGCCAATCTTACGTACGTAAGCTCACATTGTTAACGTACGTAACAATTCCATACTTAGCTAATTTCAGCAATTCCTGTCCAATGTCACGGCATACCAAACACGAACATACGGCAAAAATCAATACATATACTGAATTCAATAATATTATCAAACATTCACAACATCCTCGAGCATAATTAACCATCCACGATATCCAATATATAAACGAAAAATATATCCGAAAAATTTGGGTATTACAAACATTTACCCTCCTAAAGGGAGTCATCACCAGACGCCGATGATGGGAGTTGAAGGCACCAGATTATTCAAAGGGGCGACACTCAGAAGGCCTATTTGGAGGAGCAATTGAGGATCGAGAGGGAGCTCCGAGCTAAGGAGCAAAAGAAGTCTCAAGACGAGTTCCAGAAATTCCAAGAGGAACAAAGGAAGATTCAACAATGTAATACCCGGTTGTAATTCATTCATTTCCATTCAGTATTATTCAGTCAGTAATTATCACTCAGTAATTTTCACTCATTATTAATCACTCATCATTCATGATTCATTTATTTGCGTTCACTGTTGGCATGTTGTAACCGTATATCAGTTACCGATCGTCATTTCATCTCCGTTTATAGATCGAGATGGGAGTATTATCATTTTCATCGTGATTGGTAGTCTTGTGCTGGAAGTATCATCTTTGGCACGTGTTGGACTTGTTCACTTTCACAAACGTATGGTATGTCGGATCATTCATCAATCGTAGCGAGAAATTGGAGTTATCGGATTTTCACCTTGTCCAGCAACGAGTTACGGCCATAAGGATTGTCGGATACGGCCGTAACAGGCGTTCGTTGATTTCAAGCCATTTTGGACGAACGGGACTTACGGCCATAAGTTTGCGGCATATGGCCGTAAGTTAAGCCGGTACGACCGTAAGGCTTGGCCGGTTACGGCCGTACGTGTCGAGCAGGGTGCCCAGGCGTTTTTGGCCGAAGGCGAGTTACGGTCGTAAGATGGGCAGGATACGACCATAATGAGTGTTCGTGTTTTTCAGGATGTGTCGGACGAGAGGGACTTACGGCCATAAGGGTTGCGGCATACGGCCGTAATACGAGGAAGGTACGGCCGTAAGGCTTGGCCGGATACGGCCATACGTTGCAGGCAGGGTGCCTGATCAGTTTCGACGAAGGGGGCTTACGCCCGTAAGTTAGGCCGGATACGCCCGTATTGGGCGAGTTACGCCCGTAAGTCAGGTGCGGATATGGTCGTAAGGCTGTGGACAGGTGTTTGGATGAAGCCGAGTTACGGCCGTACGAGTTGGCTGGTTACGGCCGTAAGGCCGTTGACCTGGGATGTTACGGCCGTAAGAAGGCCGAGTTACGGCCGTAACTTCCGGCAGTTTATAAGGACTTGGCCGGGACTTTTTCATCATTTTCACCTTTTCTTCATCCTCCTTCCGAGAGAGAGGGTTTGTGGGAGGAATTTTCATCATCAATCACTTGAGTGTTTGATTTTCATCATCTTCATTTGTTTGGGAAGCTTGGATACTCGATTTAACTCGTGTTCATCGGATCGAAGTGGTTGGATCTTCAAGAGGTAATTTCTTCAACATCTTGGATTTCGATTTTGTATTGAGATATGATGTTTTGGACGTTAAAATCATGTTGTATGAAGTGAAGTACGCATGGTTATGGATATGTATGATTATTCTATGGATTATTGAAGGATTATTCAAGAACACTTTGAATATTGAGTTGGATTTGGGGGTTTTCGATTAATTGTTGTTGTAATCACGAATTTGGATATTCATTTTGGATTATTGATCATATTGGAAATGTTTTGTTGGTTTGAAACACTTCTTGGGGATTTGATATTGTTATAATTGAGGTTTGGTTGTTAACAATCGAAGATTGGCCACAACGTGTTCGATATAATGCCCCAATGAACTTAGTTTAGTCGTATCGACGTTCTGAGTTAATTATAATCGTGTTTGATTCATATATTGAGCGGATTATTGGTAATTGTGTTATTCAAGGTTGTTCGAGCGACCAACAACTCATTTAGGACGTTGTTCGTGGAAGGACATTCTTCATCGGTGTTGAGTAAGTTAATTCTTACTCGGTTAAAAGGATATTCATTCCTTTTGTTGTTGTTCATTCATAATCATAACTCATTCATCATTGTGTTAACCGTATTGACATTTGTAATTATCGAATAATCACTTCATTAATGAGGAACGACGGTTCCAATCATTTCATTGAGCTATCATTCACTTCACTATTATTTTCATCTCGGTGAGTCATTCTTGACCTTGTCGGATTATTATTCATTGATATTCATTTTGGTGATTCTCGTTCATATGACCTTCTGGGTTCATATTGCGTGGCCGGGTGCGGATGTGTGGAATTTTTAGTCGAGCACGCGATGGTCATGTATTGGGATCGATACATTGGACTGTGCACACGGTAACGATTACCTCCATGAGACTAATTAGGTACAAGGACGGGTGTGTCCGGTCATTCATCTTGTACACTTGCACAGAACATTATGGGCGTACTATGATACTCCTCTTCAGCTTAATTCATAACTAAGGATATTTCATAAGTAAAGATATATCATGATTGTGTATTTTCAACCCTTGAGGATTGTTGTTCTGTGTAACTGACCCCGTTGGGGGATATTGTTTTCAGGTCACGTCAAGGTAAATGCACGGGAAGAGCATGTTGACGGCGAGGAGTCCCAGTGATACTAGTAGGGGGCCCCGATCCTTTCAGTCATTCATGTTGTTGTCACTCATTTTCCACTGCAGATTTTCATTTGGATACTCCGTTTCATTCAGTGTTGTGTATTTTATCTTCATATAAAATATACTAGTATTCGGTATTGTCCTGGTGTTTTGTACTTGAACTCCTTATCGGAGTATTTGGTAATATAATGTGGTTCGGTACTACAATTATATTATTTAATTCATCAGTTTTCATTCGCCTGGTGGGTCCCATTCGGGGATCCACGACACTGTAATATATGCCTAATTTGGGGTGTTACAGAGTTGGTATTGGAGCGTGGTTTTGAATACTACCTTCCGAGTTATGTCTCATTTGAAATCATCGTCATCAGACTAGTATCATTGGGCTTTCGCGTCACGTGTGACCTATGCAAATGCCGAGCCAATCAGAACAAGAACTGTAATATTTCTAATGCCATGGTATAATTTCTGGAAATAAGAATCATTCATTCATCATTCATTAGTCAACAATCCTCAACATCATTCATTTTGATCAGGACGATCATGTTAACTCATTAATCACTCAGTTCATTTCACAGTTCAGTTGTTGATCTTGAGGATCATATCATTAATCTTGTTAACTTGTTCAAGATAATCATTTCGAGAATTTCATCAGATAATCATCTCACCTCAGTTAATCATTCATGTAATCACTGTGCTAGAGCGCGTATGCTCATTTTCATCATTTCATGACGTAATCATAATGTGGTATTCATGCGAGAGATATAATCATCATGTGACTTTCCTACTTCAGTATGGAGAGAGCAGGCAGAAGACGCTGAGGACAAGGCCGTGGTGCGGGCCGAGTCCCGAGAGCTCGCGTTAATACACGTGCGAACGCGAGGAATAATGCTAACTCATCAAGCAGCGATGCTGCCACTCATTCACCTGGGCATGATCATTCACTATCGGGGAGTCGTACCCGAAACACAGCTCAGTCAGAAGGTGTTCGGATTGACCCACTCACTTTTATGCAGGGCATGATGGCCCAAATGACTCAGATGACACAACTGATGGAGACGATGCATAACTCAGCTAATCAAAATCAACAGGCTCCTCCGCCGCCACCTCAGAGGCAAGAGAGGAGTGTGGGCAGTATCATCGGCGACATCTCTCGCCAAAGGCAACCCACATTTGAGGGCTCATCTGAGCCGGCAGATATTGTTCATTGGCTCGAGCATTTCGAGAAGTTATTTGCTATGGTAGAGTGTCCCGAAGGACACAAACTTTCTGTTGCGGCTTACTACCTGGGTAGAGCGCTCATTCTTGGTGGTTGTCGTTTAAGCCCACCGACGGATCATGTACTTGGGATCAATTCAGGACTCTCATGATGGAGAGGTATTATCTAGCCCCACTCAGGGAGGCCAAGCTATCAGAATTACTCACTCCCGACCCCTCAGCGGACGAGGATGTTCTCGCCATTGCTGAGAAATTTCAGGAACTTCATCCGTTTGCCTCATCTATCATTCACTCAGAGGCAGATAAGATTAAGTATTTCAGCAAGAGCCTGAAACCCTGTATGCGGATGCAGTTACTTAATCATAATTGCACCACTCTGGCGGAATTCATTGAGAAGGATCTTACTTATGAGCTCACTGCTAAGGAGATTGCTAAGCAGCAACCTTCATCTGCTAGCAAGAAATCGAAGAATCGTAATCAGTCTGAAGGCGGTCAGACAATCTTCAAGAAGCCTCATGCGGCACTACTTTCTCGGAGCAACCTCCTGTGGCGCCCAGACCGGCGGAATCGCATTCCCGAGCGGCCAGTTCGGCCATCAACTGTTTTAACTGTGGGGATCTTGGTCATGTCAGCACCAAGTGCCCGAGGCAGACTGTCAAGTGTCATAACTGTGGGATTGCTGGGCATAAGGCCCGTTTTTGCCGAAGGGACTCCAAACCTACTCCGGCGTCATCTAAGGCCCCGAAGCAGTCAGTTTTTCATAATCAAGCCACTCAGTCTGCGTCGTTCAAGACGACAAGAGCGAATAAAGGTGGAGCCTTTAGTCATCAGATGGGAGCGTCCGATGCCGGGACTAGCAAGCCCCATATTTATGAGATGAAGAATACCGATGATCCAGAGGCCCGGATGATCTCAGGTACACTCGATATTCTATCTCAACCTGTGTGTACCCCTTCATTCATTCATTTCCGAGTCATGTTTGAGTATACTACGTCTGGGTAGTACTACTTGTTGTGAGCCTTATGTCATTGGTCTACCTGATGGTAGAAGAATTATCGGGAATCGTGAGATTCAGAATTGTCCTATTCAGCTTCATGGCCGTGTATGGCTAGCAGACCTTATTGTGGTAGATTTGCCAAGAGATGATGTCATCTTGGGTATTGATTGGATTGATCGTCACGATGCCATCATTAGTGTCCGTAAGCGTATGGTCACTATCATTTCAGACGATGGGGTCGAATGTGTTTTTCAGGGGAGTAATCCTAGTTGTTTCGAGAGAGTCATCAACTTGATGAAAGCAGTGAAATTACTCAGTCAGGGGTGTATTGGTTATTGGTGCTATATGACCAAAACCGAGAAATCACCAATAATGTTGACGTATATTCCGGTAGTGAGGGAATATGCCGATGTATTTCCAGACGAGTTACCTGGTTTGCCTCCACAGAGAGATGTGGAATTCATGATTGAGTTAGAGCCTGGTACGTCTCCAATATCGAATGCACCGTACCGGATGGCCCCGACCGAGATGTAGGAGTTGAAGAATCAACTTGAAGAATTGTTCGAGAAAGGTTATATCCGACCAAGTGCGTCTCCGTGGGGAGCACCAGTGTTGTTTGTCAAGAAGAAGGATGGTTCATTTTGCTTGTGTATTGATTATCGGGAGTTGAACAGGGTGACGATCAAGAATAAGTATCCTCTACCCCGTATTGATGATCTCTTAGATCAACTTCATGGAGCTTCAATGTTTTCCAAGATCGACCTAAGATCTGGATATCGTCAGTTGCAAATTCGAGAGTTGGATATCGCAAGGACAGCGTTTCGTACACACTATGGTCATTATGAGTTCGTGGTAATGCCGTTCGGGTTAACTAATGCACCTGCGGTATTCATGGAGTTAATGAATCGGGTTTTCATCAATTTTTTGGATCAGTTTGTTTTTGTCTTCATCAATGACATTTTGATTTATTCTCGTGACCGAGAGGAGCATGATGTTCACCTTAATCAGGTTCTCGACGTGTTGAGACGAGAACAACTTTATGGAAAGTTTTCCAAATGTGAGTTCTGGATGTCCGAAGTGATGTTTCTCAGGCATGTAATTTCATCAGATGGAGTGCGTGTTGATCCTCAGAAGACGGAGGCTTTCCAAGATTGGTTACCTCCGAAGAATGTTAAGGAAATCCGAAGCTTTCTCAGATTAGCCGGTTATTATCGGCGGTTTGTGGAGGGATTTTCTAAAATTGCTCAACCTTTGACGAACCTTTTGCGAAAGGATAAGAAATACACGTGGTCCGACGCGTGTCAGCAGAGTTTTGAGGAACTCAAGAGCCGGTTAATTTCAGCACCTGAACTTTCCTTGCCACACGGGATAGAAGGATTTGTAGTTTATAGTGACGCATCCGGACACGGTCTCGGATGTGTATTAATGCAGAATGGGAAGGTTATTGAATATGCTTCACGGCAATTGAGACCTTACGAGGTTAATTATCCGACCCATGACCTGGAGTTAGCAGCCGTGGTTTTCGCGTTGAAGATTTGGCGTCATTACCTTTATGGCGTCACCTGTCAGATATTCACCGATCATAAGAGTTTGAAGTATATATTTACTCAGAAGGAGTTAAATATGCGACAGAGGCGGTGGTTGGAACTAATCAAAGATTATGATATCGAGATCCTGTACCACCCGGGTAAGGCAAATGTGGTTGCCGATGCCTTGAGTCGTAAGTCCGTTCAGGAGCAAATTCTTGCTCGTTTAACTTTCAGACGGAGCTTCAGCAGGAATTCCTTAGACCCGAGATCGAGGTCTGGCTTCAGCGAGTGCAAGGGCAACTTTGCATGTTAGAGATTCCATCGCCACTTGAGGAGGCAATCAGAGAGAATTAGGGTTCAGACCCATCATTGTTGCGCATCCGTGAGGATGTGGCTTAGGGGAAAGCCCCTGGATTTGTGGTCCACGAGGATGGACTTTTGTGATTTAAGAATCAGTTGTATGTACCGGCGAATGACGAGTTGAAAAACTCGATTTTGAGAGAAGCTCATGCTACCCCTTATTCCGTTCATCCGGGGTCTAGCAAGATGTACAAGGACTTGAAACAAAATTACTTGTGGAGTAATATGAAACGAGAAGTCGCATAATTTGTTTCGAGATGCTTAACCTGTCAGCAAGTCAAGATTGAACATCAGCGACTGGCAAGTATGCTCAGATCTCTCCCTATTCCAAAGTGGAAGTGGGAAGACATTTTGATGGATTTCATCACGAGTTTGCCGACGAGTCGTCGTGGCATGAATACAATCTGGGTAATTGTGGACCGTTTGACTAAGTCAGCTCATTTCATTGAGATTAAGGATACGTGGGGTCCCGAGAGACTGGACCAGTTGTTCATCAAAGAGATAGTGAGATTGCATGGTACTCCTAAAAGTATCGTTTCTAATCGTGACGGACGATTTGTGTCTCATTTTTGGAAATCAGTTCATCGTGCTATGGGAACTCAGCTTAATCTCAGCACCGCTTTTCATCCTCAATCCGACGGGCAATCAGAGAGGACTATTCATGTAATATCCGTAACTTTCTATTTTTAGCAGTTTCCATTTTTGGTGCATGTCTATTTTTATCGACTCGCTTGTAACTATTTTGACATTCTGAATGTACTTTTTTCTTGGAGTTTTCCATTTAGACGAGTTTTGGTGATGTTTTCACGTAATTTCATTTTATGACATATTTTGCCATATGAACGTTCGATTCTCGTAAAATTCGTTTGTTTCCATTGTTTCTTGGTTTGACCAAGTTTGTATGGTTGAGTTGGTCATGTTGAGACTTTCGGTTTGTAAATCCGACGTCATTTCGTGATTTGCGGGCACTTGGGCCATTTTCGTAATTTCCTATAAGGTTAGGGGACTTCATATTCGTTGTCGTATTTCGGATTCCCGGGTAGTCGGATTGATGTTTTCCTGTGATGGTTAGACTCGTCATCGAATATTCTTCGTAGTCGTATTTTTTGTTCGATAGCAGGTCTGAGTTTCGGGGTCGTCTGGAATCGTTTGGACAACAGCTGCCAGAACTGCTGTCCAGTAGGGTGTTACGGCCGTAACGCCCAGAAGTTACCGCCGTAAGTTGGCCATGTTACGGCCGTAAGTAACCCCCTGTTACGGCCATAATAGCCCGCTGTTTTAAAACAGCGGGCATAGTTCAACACCTCATTTTCTATCTCTTTCTTTCGTTTTCTTCACGGGGCGACTCCAGAGGGCGATTCCACCGGTATTTCTCGGAGAATTCTTCGTATCCCATAACCGTAGATTCGTGCTAACATATTACCATCAGCGTAATCATCCTCCATTGTCCGAATCCGAGGTATTTTCTTCAGGAACCCTAAACTTATCTAATTTGGGGGTTTTCCGGGGTTTTCGTGATTGATTCCGAATTGTTCATGTATGTTACGAAATTCCTTACCAATTGTTGTTATTGAGTGATTCTCAATCCGTTTTCCTCGAATTAATCCGTGAATTGTTGATATGGGGAGATTTTGCGTAAACCCTCGCCCGTATCGATTGATCGTTCATTATTGTAGTTTGTAATCGGGGTTATGGGTGTATTCCAATCGATTATTGTTGTCCGTTGGGACTGAACTATGTTGATCCTTCGTTTAGGAACCATCGTTGTCCACCCGGACCATTCGTAGTCATATTTCACTTCTGTTTCTTCAAGAATGTCTCAAAGGCAAGTACTTTACATTTGTTTACATGTTCTAATATTTGAATTATGGCTGTATCGCGGTTGTTGTGGATGGATATGTGTATGTTCACCTAGGGACGGTCCGAGGGGGCCTCTAGGGATACGTATTGCCGTGTGTGTGCGTATCATGAACTGTGGTTAGCCACCCAGGTATGTCTGATGGGGCTCTGCTGGGTACGGTGGCCGTGAGTCTCGTACCAAGGTTAACTTTGAATTATGATTGTTGGAGATAATATGTTTTGTTACTGTACATAGTAAATATTCCGGAATATAAAATATTTTCTAAAATGATCTTTGGCGCATAAATTCATCTGATTAGAATGTAGTTCAAATGGATTGTACTTGCACTAGCAGTTGTCGCTAACCCCTTAAATGGGGGAAATACTTTTTGTATTTCAGGTATCGATCGTGGGGACAAGCGAGCACTCGAGCTGTATGAGGATGATGGGCAAGCATGATACTGTTCAGTGGTTGATTATCGGTGTTCTGTTCTGTCGGTTATTATTGATGTCTTATTTTGGGATTTCTGTATTATAAAATTGGTTTAAGTACTCGAGTACTTTCTTTTTTTTTTAAATTATTAATGATGTATTCCCGTTTTGGGAAATGGATTTGATTTCAGATTTTATTCGTCGGATTGTAGTCTTTTATTTGAATCATCATTTTATTGATGATTGTTTGTCGTTGTCGAATGTCTTGTTGGTACGTTAGCCTGGTGGATTCCACAGTGTGGGGTCTACGGCACTGGAATATGCCCTGAATGTCTTGGGGGTGTTACAGAATATGGTATCGGAGCTTAGGTTTATGGATACCTAGGCTGTCGGTTATTTAGGTCTGGTCGAGTGTCATTTTTGAATAGTATCGCTGCCATGCCATCATCTCAGTATGCCGATGCTCGTAAGTTTTCCTAACTTGACTAGTTGCGTTGTTCTGTTCTATTCCTTCTTGGTATCTTGTTGTGTTTTGCGTTTGAATTGTACTCACCCGCTACTTCTTCAGAATTCCTACTGGTAGAGGACGCGGACGCGGTCGCGGACGCGGTAGGGGACGTGGCACAGCCGGTGGGGTGTGTTAGGAGTATGCCCTCGAATGCCACTCAGAGGTTGTTGAGTGAGGGCATTGTACTTGTAATTATGTAAACCATTTATATAAGGCAAATGAATGTTTCTTTATTTACTGGTAGTTACTGGCATTCCTAACTCGTAAATAAACATATAGAAACTAGTCCGTGTATTTGAGAGCAAAACGTTCCACTCCTTATTGGATAAGGGAGTCGGCACTGGAAAGGTTATAGCTCAAATACTTAATCGTTCGCAAGTCGATGAAACTTGACTGGGCGTTAAGTTTATGTGAAGACTTGTATGACGTGTTCTTTGACATGGAGAGTGCCTGTCGAACACTAATGGTTAGTGGGAGCACACGTTATAGGTATGCTAATTGGATTAGTATACTCGAACCGACTCACCCTCGATTCGTCACATGGATTTCACTCCGGGACAGTCAATGACGGAATCGAAAGGTTGTGATAGGTATTCGTGAACCTTAGACTTGAGGATTTAGTAGGGATGTGCTTGTGACGTCAAGATTTTCATTAGAGTAGTTCGACCCTGTAAACCGGAAGGCGGGGGTCAACCTCGACGTGCATCTTGACGGGCAAGTAGCAGGTCCTACCAATACCAAGATAGAATTCTTTCTCCCGTTAGTGAGCGGGTTATATGTCCTATGCGGTTATTGGCATGAGATCATAAGTCTTTGGCCAAAGGATTGGAGCTAGTTGTTTTAGATACACGACAGCTCGATGATCTCGATTTGCATTAACGCATGCATAGCGTCAAGTACAGATAGGGTTTGACTGACCGTGACCCTATAACTTGATCGGGATATTTGAAAGAAGGGTTTATACGTATACTGGTATTCACTACAGAATGGTTTTTGAATGATCCCAATCATTCGTTCTAGATTAAGTGCAGTGTAGGCCACCGGTGGCTAGGTGGTGCTACTACTCTTTGGTTCCTCCCATTCTTTGTCGAGACGGACCTCACGAGTCGCGCATTAGGATTGACAACGGAATGAATCGAGCTAATTATCTCATTATGAATATTAGATATTGGATATCTAATTTTAGAACATTGGATGTTTAAATCGATTTATTGGATAAATTGATTTACGGCCTAATGAATTAAATAAATTCTTGGGTGATTAATTTAATTCATGAATATAATTATTTCTTGGAGAAATTAATTATGTTATTTTGTATTTGATATGTTTAATTAATTGGATTAATTAAACGACATAAATACATCGGAACGGAATAGGAGTTTATCTGTTTGGACTCACGGGAGTCCGAAACGAACCGAACTCGACCGTTTTCTAGCATAGGCCAACCCCCCACTTATTACCATGTGTGTGTATTGACTTGTCCCCATCATGGTTTTGGAATCTCATGTGATTGAGGGGACAATTATCATATACATTATATGGGGAATCAAATCATGATATATGTATTTGTTTTCATGTGGGTTGAATAAGAATATATACAAGACTTTGATCTCTCATCCTTACAATACTTCTTGGCATTTACGTATCATTGAGTTTGAGAGAGAGAGAGAAAATTGTTTTCTCTTTAGTCATCTTCTTCTTCAACCTTGTTCTTGTTTTTCTTAGAGAAAAATATCAAGACATAAAGAGAGAGTAAGATTAAAACACTTAGAGTGTAGTAATCTTTACATATATAGCTTCATCACCTAGCTCTAGCCGTATCCTCGGAGGATAGCAAGGTGTTGTCATTCCGTTCTTTTCTCCGGCGTGGCAAGTAGAGACGCGGTGCTTTCGGCGTTGGATCGTTCAAGAGCTTGGGAATAGCTCAAGAGAAGGTTACCATTTAATCAACGGACTTGAGGGTTAGTTTTTACAACTCTTGCTTTTCGTTTATATATTCGTATATACGTAGCTCGATCGATCATCGTAGGGATTCGGATCGAATTAATTTTCGTTTTCACCATTTGGCCTTCGTTTTAGGCACCGAATCCCAATAGTGGTATCGGAGCGTAGGTCTTGCGATCGTATATACGATATTGGCATTTGGAATGCTTGATTAGATGGTGAATGATTTGGAATCATTTTAGTCATAATCGTGGTATATATTTTTACGTTCGTTGTAGTTATATTTTTCGTAAGTTTATGTCTAAATATAAATCTTAATTTCTTAGAAATATGATTTATATTGAAGATATGAATGTTGAAAAATATTGATATTGGATATCCGGTCGAAAATCGAGCTCAATCGTCGTCGGACGACTTTTCGGACAAAGGGCGTGAAGCTGCCAGGTGACTCGGCCGTGTCCGTGACACGGGCCGTGTCGAGCCCCAAAGCCATCGCCAGTGGACCCGACCGTGTCGAGACACGGGCCGTGCCCGGCCGGAAGCTGCCGATCGTGATCGCCATGCCAGCATGTCTGCCGGCATGCCAGCATGACTCGGCCATGGCAGCCAATTTCGCCCGGCTCGATTTTTTCATGTATTCTTGAAAATTAATCTCCCGCATGTTAAATTGGATTTAATATGATTAAAATGATTTATGGTATTTCATTTTATAAGGGAAATTTGATTAGTTGGAATATTTATGGTCGATCAATTATTTTGAACGTTATCATATTACCGATTGTGTGGATCGATTGGATCGGTTCGAATTGTTGATTGGATCAATGTATCTCTACGCTTTCCATTTATATAGTATTTATTGGATGAATGCTTTTTGAATGGGGATGTGGTTCGTGGACTTAGATTTGAATCGTTCGTTTTATTCGATTGGGTTGTAAAGGCCGTTTTGAGCCTATTTATTTTACTAGAAATGTTTGTATCTAGGATGCAATTTTCAATGTAAAATTTATATGTAATGACGAAGACCGGAGGAAGATCCATTTCGAGAAGACGAAGATTCAAGACGAAGACTTGTAATTAGATTACGGAGTTTTTGTTTTCTAGGAACGGTCCATGAACCACATGTTGGTAGCAACTAGGTTGTGAATGGTTGTTTCATATTGTATGAATGCCAAAAATGCGCTAATATGATTAATGTGCAAAGTGTAACGTTAATCGCGAAAATTCTCCCACTATAAATAATTAAGTTTATAAGGTTTCAAGGTTTTCCTTCCCTCCATCGAGTTTTCGGGAAATTGAAATCCAAACCGGATGTGCTATGCTTCCGAGTTATCGGGGTAGTCGTTCGGGGAGGACGGATAAATTACCGGGAGTGCATTGGATGCCTTCGGTTGGAGCAAATTTTATCCCTAGAAACCTGATAGGTTGCCGGATAAGATTCAATTGTGAAACTGATTTGCGTCGATGGTATAAACTTAACTTGTTCACGAACCATAGAAATCGTATAGGTTGAGGGGAGTGAACAAGGGGAAAAAGAAGATCGAATCATCCATTAGATGGGTTGGTGTTGGACACCACTTTATAAAAATTAATAGACTAGAAACCTGTTCGGTTGCCCTCTATTAAGATTTATAAAGAACTCGATCACCACTATGAAGTAGAGCGACGATACTTCCGGATTTCACATGGGAGTGTGTTATTCCGATAAAAATAGTGGGAGCTGGGTAACAAGAATAGAAAAGACCTTAATTCTATACTCAGAACATAATTGAACGATGTTGTGTCACGATTTATTCATCCCGACAGGCGATCGACTATAAAGCCGAGCGACCGAGTCAACTCCAGTCAAACCCTGACTAGCTCGCCAAGTCGAAGATATCAAACCACCATCAGGCACCTAGCGATCGACTCCCAGGGCGATCGCCCTTTGGCAGCTGGCGATCTGCTCCACTAACCGGCTAAAGGCAATCGACCTGCGCCCCGAGCAGAGACGATCGCCCATCAAAACCATCAAGGACTGGATCTCAGGAAAGCACCCACGTGCAGATCCATAAAAGGCGCTGACAAGATCTTTTGCTAACTGACAAGATCTTTGACTAGAGCCTGTCACCTACCCCACCTACCGGCATGTGCGCGAAAGTTGTCGATAGGGCCGCATGTGACTAACTCAGACGCGTGTAAGCTCTCCATTGGACCGAGTAGTTGACTTCCAACAACTCCTGCAGACTTTGAGGGACAGCCCATGTGCTAAAAGACGATCGCCCGATTATTATATTGCAGTAAAGGCGATCGCCCGGCGTATCCAAGCCCTATAAATAGAGAACCTCTTCCTACTGGAAAAAGGTTCACATTTTCACGTAACAAAAAGCTCTCAGTTCTCAACTCTCAGTTCAGAACTCATTTGAACCAACAGCTCGGAATTCACTCTACGATTCCCGATTCACGAATATACAGATCCGAATTCATTCTGACTTACGCTCAGAGCCCATTCTCTCACATTCCGATACATCCGCGGAAATACTGAAGAACACACACATATCATCAAGCTCCCGGCTACCTCACCGGAATCCTTCTCAGGACTTCTCTCTCCAAATCTCTCGTCCAGAAGACGATCGGCAGAAGCAGCAAGTCTCCGCTAGACGGATTCCAAGGGATTCACAAGCCCAAAAGCCCAAACATCCGGCTATATACTCGCCGTGAGAGGCGGTCGATCTCTCACCGCCGCGACTGTTCTTCACCTTTGTTACAAGAACTCACAGAGCATCAAATCTGGTTCTTCCGGCAATCTACACGCTCACTAGCTAAGATAACAAGGAACTTTACACTCATTGTAATTGTTTTCTTACATTAGTACTTGTATCCCCGAATATCGGTATTAATAATATCTCGCGAGAGCATTCAAGCCCGGGACTAACAACCCCGGCAAATCTTGTGTTATCCATTTTCCCACGGAAGTGTTCTCGCATTTGTTTGCTATCCCATCCATTCCAGCAATATCTATCTCCGGATAATATTTTGGGTAGCAACAATTGGCGCTAGAAGAAGGGGAATCTAACCCTCATATTTTTATCTCTACCGTCCCGAAGAACACTCACTGTTCTCGGGGCAGATACTTGAAGTGACACTCACTGCACTTCAAAGAAAACCTTCAGAATCATGACATCCGCCGGTCCATCGAAGAAAGCTGTTCTCCGAACCGCCGGACACCATTTCCCGGCTCAGTCCGAACCCCAGCCGACGACAGGGGGAAGCCGCGGCAACGCGAGACTCTCGATCCCGCATCCGAGAGATGGCCCCAACCTCTCACTCGATCAGTTCCAAACCGAGGAACAGATCGAGGAGGCTATGGCCATCCTGGAGGAGCGACGGAGAGCATGCGCGCCGCCCGCGATAACTCCCTCGATCATCCGTCGCATGGGAAAACGGAAATTCAAGGGGCTACTAAACGAGCGATCGTCAAAAAGCCCCGATTCGCGAGGAAAGGCTCTCGCACGACCGGACGGATCCATATTCGATCGCTTGGGACGCGACCCATCCTGCAACCGGCACTGCTTTCCAACCTTGAGAAGACGGAATCCGAATCCGTCACCAGGAGTTCGGCCTACTCACTTCACAGCCGAACGCATGTCAGCCATCTGACTCCCGCCCCGATCGCCAGGGACTCAGTACTCAATCGCCTCGGCTCCCGCTCCGACCGCCGAGCCGCTAGCATCGAGCCACGGCGATGGCCGCCATGCAACGTCAGCTCGATGAGATGAGAGCACTCTTGACACCGGGCAGGCACCAAGAAGAAGATCGCCGGCCGACCGAGCCACTCGCGGTCCACATCGAGCTTGCCCCCATACAACCAACGATCGCTCCTCCTAAAACACCTCTCGTATAAGGGAGATCGGACCCAGAACCCACCCGAGTAAATTCCGAATTTACATGACTGGGTGTGGGGCATCCGATGCAACCAAGTGCCGGATCTTCCGTGACATTGGGCGAGCCGCCCATAAGTGGTACGTCTCACTACCACCACGATCGGTCACCTCTTTTAAGAAATCACGGATGACTTCGCCATACTTCGCCAAAGAAGGTCGCCAGACTGAAGGACCCCGCATGATAAAAATCAAGCGGGGAAGGACGAAATCGACGCAGATTACATCGACCGGGTAGACGAAATCATCCTCACCGGCGAACCCGTCGGTGATGAGCTCGCTCTCTACTCGGTCATGGGGATTCCGCGGTCACTCTCCCATGTTCAGCATCTCTCCAAGGATATTCCCCAACTTACACGATCTTCCGCGCTAAAGCTGCCAACTTCCTGGCCAGGCAAAGGCTACTCACCCTCCGCTTAGACGAGGAAACGCCACCTCTTGCCCAGAAGATAGCGATCGCCAAAGCAAAGAAGGCGATCGCCAAGACACCCGGAGATCTCCAGGCTTTCGAGGACATGGAAGCCCATCTACTCCATACGTTCAACAGAACTCCGGCACATATTTTCTATGCCATCAGGGGGCACGAAGAGCTAAAAAAGCCTAAGGCGATAAGGGACCACGGTCACCTGGACAACAATCAATATTGTGCCTACCACAAAAGTCTCGGCCACAGCACCAACAATTGCCGCGACCTCCTCAAACAGCTCTGGAGATTGTTTGAGGAGGGCAAGTTGGACAGCTTATTGGTTTAGCCGAAGCCCCCGCCTATCTCCATAGACGATCGTCCGAGTCAAACACAAAACAGGCTGGGAAGCTCATACGAGCCGACCCCTGGATCAACCTCGGCGATCGTCTCTATATGCTTCAATCAAGAGAAGGAGACCACGGAAGTCACCCCGATCTCCCTCCTTATTTAAGAAACCGGAGGACTCGATCGCCATCTGCAGTTCACCGTCTAACACGATGGACTAAGGCACGAGATCGCCTCCCCCGCACAACGTACACCGTCGAAGGTCGGCATCTACATGACGATCCAAGGTGGAAGAGTGCAGCCATGGTCCTGGTGGTCGGTAATTCCGACTGCTTAGGCCACGCAAGGTCCCTTTTGGCCAAGATCGCCCGTCCTTCGTTTAAATACGAGGCCGGCGTAGTCTGAGGGCCCTCCAAAACAGATCAGTGGACACGATCGCTCGCCCTCAAAGGTTCATCATCTAACATGGTGAACCCGGACAATGCGACGTGCCACAACCCCGTCTCAACGTACACCGTCGAGGTCGGCCATCTCCATGGCTGGCCGAGGTGGAAGCAGAGCTAACAAGCCGCGGGCGCGGAGTTGATTCATCCGACGCTGCCCCGCGCAAGGACTCCCCTAGACCGAGACCGCACGCCCTTCGTTTAAATACGAGGCGAGGCGCAGCCTAACGGGGGACCCTCATAATAAAGTGAGTCACGAGACACTCAATGTCTTCGCGCATCAAGACATGATCAAGGAGTCGGTCCATCGAACTCCGCGATCGTGCACGGTTCCTCAAGACGAACGACCGTCCCCAAGGATTCGACAAACTTGAAGACCGCTCACTCAAGGAATTATTTTCATCCCCTTACTTCCACTAAGTGAATAAAAACAAGGGGGAAGAAGAGTGCGGACTACCTACACGACGATCGTCGCTATTCAACCACATACGGAGATCGTCATTTTTTCAGATGTAGTGCAGCGATCGAACTTGTTGTAAAAAGTTGTCTTATGAGTTTATCAATTCACTTGGAAACTACCCTCGCAACGATCTCTCCTCACACATTTGTACAAAGTCAAACAAAGACTTAAAAATAACCATTCATTCAAAAGTTAAGTCAGAAAGACAAACGCTCATTTCATTACTTAAAAGAATAGAGTGCACGGTCGCCCGAAGGCCTAAGTGCTACAAAAAGCAAACTACAAAGAAAGTAAGCTAAAAACATCAAAGGAAGCCCCCGCCGGCCTTTCGCCATCGCATTCGGCGCGGTTCCTCGTCCTCCGAGCATCGGGATGAGCAAGACTGCGGAGACGGAAACCACCAAATCCACGCCGATGTCCGCCAGGTCCAAGATCGGCAAGGAGAAAGCCGAATTGAGAGGATGCTCCAATGCATATGACTTGAACTTCTCGGCAAGAGGACCGACCTCCAAGCCTCCCTTCTTAGCCGCTCGGATCGAGTCGGCGAACGCCAAGTAATAGGCGAACTCCGACATACTCCAAATTTTGGAAGGGATCGGCCTTGGTCGCCTCGACCTCTCCTCTCGGCTCGGCCATCGCCTGCTGCGATCCACAGGAGCTCGGCCTCCTCGCAGCAACCTTCTCTTTCGCCTCCGCCACTCGCTCATCAGCCGAGCGATCGTCACCTTCCGCGATCGGCCTCCTCAAGAACATTCCTCGCCCGGACGGCACTCTGCATCTGGTCCCGAAACCGGTCGACCGCCATTCGAATTTCTCGGTCTCCTTCTTCTCCGGCTCAAGCTCAAGGCTCGCCCGCTTGGCCGCCTCCAAGGAGTCCCTCTCCATCGCCGCAATCTTGTCGGCAAACTCGGCGTTCTCTTTCCGAGCCGCCTCAAGATCCTCCTGAAGGCGAATAGTGGAGGGCCGCCTCAAACTCCTGAGCACTGGACGGCCATGGTCGCCGTCAAGAGAAAGGGCGACAACGGATCCATCGAACTCGGCGACCGCAGCGGCGATCGCATCCGCATCGATTGTCCACGCCTTCGGCAAGGCGTATGTACTTGCTCACATAGGGAGGAATGTCGCAGAATGGCGAGGAGATCGACCCGTAAAATCCACGACCATCGGTGGACAAGACGGGTCTTTGCGACGGATCCCGCACCAAAACACCAAGGTTAATACAACTCCTACGCAGATGTAATTGTCAACACGTAAATGCTATCTACCTCTCGGCCTTCTCGGGATCCCGACCGAAAACGGTTTCCCTCGAGGAGTTTCCGCATCCGCGATCGCCGCCTCCCGCAGAAAAGCCGCAGAGGGCGGCTCGCGCTCCGGAGCAACGATGGTGATCGGAGGCGCGGCGATCGGCACTTCATCGCCGGGCAGAAACGAAGTTTCTTGCGGCCTCGGCCTCTTGCGATTCGCCCGAAGCCCCTCCTCCGGAATTTCCTCCTCAACCTCGACCTGCTCTACGCGAGGCTCCGGCTCCGCACGAGGCACCGCCTCTGGAACTATAGGCAATGCGACGGGTGGAACCCGAGTCGACCTCTTCGACTTGAGACGGCCTAGGACTCCTGGGTTCGACATAGCGATCTCCTCCGGAGGCTCCAAAAAGCGAGGGAAACGAACCTCTGCAGTTAAAGACGATCGACTAACGGTCAGACACTATCTTCAAAAAAGGCGATCGCCTAGATATTGAAGATCGCATCAAGTCATACCTGGCACCGCGAGATGTCTCGGGAAGCGAAATAGTCGAGCCGACAACCAGCGACTCTCCTTGTTGATCCGAGTGGCGTCTAGGTCGTCGTCCGACAAGCTCCTAATTCGCTCCCAAACAACGAGGAAGTCGAAAGGCAGCTCCTCGATCGCCGGGATATGAAAGCCTGCAAAACAGAAATCAAATTAGATCAGTCCAACACGCATCCAAGCGAAGGGAGAGTCTAAACCCTTACCGGGATTCCTCTCCCGAAATTCAGTGGGGATCTCGGTTCGCTGTGGGATTGTCGCCGCCGAAGCTCTCCACTTGCAGCGACCTGCAACCACTTCGCCTCGATCGCCCGTATCTTGTTCGAACTCCATGAATCACCCGGCCAGATCGGCCTTGGATGTGGTAACCGCCGACCAACCCTCTATGTGCCGCTTAAACAAATAGTTCATCTCCAACGGCGACGGAGAGGCAGTACAGCGGTGACCGCCAAAAAGGGTGAGAGTGCATATGATTTGGAGCCGGGCGTTGGCGTCGGGCGAAGTGGCGCCACATTCCAAGCGGCCAACAGATGGGAGACCGCAAAGGACAGAGGGAAGCGCAGCCCGGCCTCCATAACGGCCTCACTCACTGCGACCATACCCATCGGAGGCTGGTCGGCTCGTTCATTCTCCGCGGGCGCGAACATGTCCACATCTGAAGGAACATGGAATCTTGTCCTCCAGACGGCCGGATCTCTCCGGACGCCGAGCTCCGTATTTGGCCGAGCGACCATAACGATCGCTGCGCGGCACGATACTGCGACCGCTTGGGGAGCACGTAGGGATAAGCGACCGAATATCCCCGGAAATCGAATCGCGGAGTTGGACCGGCCAATCTATCCATTATTTCAGCAAAGGCCCTATAGGCCCGTCCAAAATCACTATGTTGCTCCCAGTAAGCCCTGATCGCCAGATCTCTCTCGATCTGCGATCGTCTCTCCTCAGCAGCCGACTCCCTAGAAACATCGGCCTCGTTGAACAAAGCCTCAACTTCAGCCGGGTCGATTCCGGCTCGAATGGCTTCAGCCGCCGTCTCCAGGTGGAAGGCGGAAGAAGTTTCTCCCCAGGCTGCCGATGTCCCGGCGGCAGAACTAGTTTCCGCTCCAAACGACGATGAGGTTCCGGCCATTTTCAGAGTTAGAAAAGAAGAAAAGGTTTTTTCTTACCCTAAAGTGAAATCGATCGACGATCGGCGCTTAGATCTTCAAAAAATTCGGCAGCAGGACCTTCTTTCTCCAATGTGTACGCGTGAGTGAGACTGCAGCCCCGCGCCCCCTTTTATAGGAGAAAGCAGGGACCCGATTGCAATAAAGGGAAACCTCAGGGGTCGGATCTCAAACGGCGCACCAGTTGACCCCTCGAGACCCGCGTACGCGTCTTTTCGAGGACGCGTCAGCCGAGGAGTCATTAATGACCGTTGGCGTCCTCCAATAGGAGCCCGACACGTGCGAGGAGACTTTTCAACGCCCGTTGTTTTTTCCCGCGCAGTTCAGCGGCCAACCAGGTCGTCCAAATCCAGAGTATATCAGCTCAAAGACGATCGCCAGTTCAATAAAACACTTAGTCGCTCGTTAAAAATTCAGCGATCGCCAAGAAAGCCACCTCACCCCACGTTTCCAACGTATGAGCGAGCTGGGGGGCAATTGTTGTGTCACGATTTATTCATCCCGACAGGCGATCGACTATAAAGCCGAGCGACCGAGTCAACTCCAGTCAAACCCTGACTAGCTCGCCAAGTCGAAGATATCAAACCACCATCAGGCACCTAGCGATCGACTCCCAGGGCGATCGCCCTTTGGCAGCTGGCGATCTGCTCCACTAACCGGCTAAAGGCAATCGACCTGCGCCCCGAGCAGAGACGATCGCCCATCAAAACCATCAAGGACTGGATCTCAGGAAAGCACCCACGTGCATATCCATAAAAGGCGCTGACAAGATCTTTTGCTAACTGACAAGATCTTTGACTAGAGCCTGTCACCTACCCCACCTACCGGCATGTGCGCCGAAAGTTGTCAGTAGGGCCGCATGTGACTAACTCAGGACGCGTGTAAGCTCTCCATTGGACCGAGTAGTTGACTTCCAACAACTCCTGCAGACTTTGAGGGGACAGGCCCATGTGCTAAAAGACGATCGCCCGATTATTATATTGCAGTAAAGGCGATCGCCCGGCGTATCCAAGCCCTATAAATAGAGAACCTCTTCCTACTGGAAAAAGGTTCACATTTTCACGTAACAAAAAGCTCTCAGTTCTCAACTCTCAGTTCAGAACTCATTTGAACCAACAGCTCGGAATTCACTCTACAGTTCCCAGTTCACTGAATATACAGATCCGAATTCATTCTGACTTACGCTCAGAGCCCATTCTCTCACATTCCGATACATCCGCGGAAATACTGAAGAACACACACATATCATCAAGCTCCCGGCTACCTCACCGGAATCCTTCTCAGGACTTCTCTCTCCAAATCTCTCGTCCAGAAGACGATCGGCAGAAGCAGCAAGTCTCCGCTAGACGGATTCCAAGGGATTCACAAGCCCAAAAGCCCAAACATCCGGCTATATACTCGCCGTGAGAGGCGGTCGATCTCTCACCGCCGCGACTGTTCTTCACCTTTGTTACAAGAACTCACAGAGCATCAAATCTGGTTCTTCCGGCAATCTACACGCTCACTAGCTAAGATAACAAGGAACTTTACACTCATTGTAATTGTTTTCTTACATTAGTACTTGTATCCCCGAATATTGGTATTAATAATATCTCGCGAGAGCATTCAAGCCCGGGACTAACAACCCCGGCAAATCTTGTGTTATCCATTTTCCCACGGAAGTGTTCTCGCATTTGTTTGCTATCCCATCCATTCCAGCAATATCTATCTCCGGATAATATTTTGGGTAGCAACAAACGAGTCACTAATTAATCTGTTATACTTAATGCAGACAAATCTCAATATGACAATGAATCCACTCGCAATTCTACTCGAAACGAACACCTTAATGGGACCTAACTTTGTGGATTGGCTACGCAATCTGATGATTGTCCTCAGTATAGAGGCACTGGGATACGTCTTGGAGACGGACATTCCGGCGCCTCCTGTGCGGACCCGAGCCAATCAGGAAGAGATTGAAAACCACGAAAAGTGGGTTAAGGATGACGTGAAAGTCCGTGCTTATATGATGGCTTCCATGTCTAATGAGCTTCAGAGAGCTCATGAGAAAATGACTTCGCTAGGCGCATTCTATCTCACTTAACCGAGCTTTATGGTGAGCACAGCAGAATCGCTAGATATGAGATATCCAAGCAACTGCTCGGTGCAAGGATGAAGGAAGGTGAGAAGGTTGGGGAACACGTCCTCAAAATGATATCCATGATCGAGAGATTGGAGGCTCTTGATTTTAAAATGGATACTTCTCCAAACCGACCTTATCCTACGCCTCCCCGATTCCTTCTCACGGCTTTGTTATGAACTTCAACCGCAATGAGATTGCATGTAACTTAGCCGGGCTAATGAACAAATTGGTGACCGCTCGCCTCTCGGATGAAGACCTCATGGATGAAGGAGTCTCGCACTTGTGATTTCTTCTCGACTTCTAAGTCTAAGAATAAGAAGAAAAAGACCAAGAAGCGGACTGGACCACAAGCTAAGGACCTTAAGGGTAAGGGCAAGGCCCCGAAGGTTCCAAAGAACAAGAAGAAGAAGGATGCTTGTCTCAAGTGCGGTGAGCTGGGCCACTGGGCTAGAGACTGTCCGATTCTTCATGGCACTTCGTGCATGTAACTTTTAGTTTTGGAAACAAATTGTTCTCGCATCGTATTTTCTACTTCCTGGATACTGGATTCTGGTGCTAGTTCTCATATTTGTACCGTGAATCAGGATCTGGAACAAAGTAGGAAGCTTGGATCTGGAGAAGTTATGATCACAGTCGGAAGCGGGCATAGTGTCGAGGCGACCGACATAGGATCACTTCTTTTGGGTTTAGAATCCGGTTTTGTTTTGACTTTAGAAGATGTACTTGTTTTGCCCAAGGGGCACAAAACATTGTATCCATTCCGGTCATGGACCGAAAAGGCTTTTCATTTTTCATTGGTGATGGTTCGCAAAATTTATTTTAGAAATAAACTAGTGGGTACTGCTACATTGTTGAATGGATTGTATCATCTAAATCTCAAAGAACAAAGTAGTTGTGAATACTATGACTAGAAAACGTGGTAGGGATGAAACCAACCAAGTTTTGAAATGGCATCTTAGACTTGGTCATGTTGGTCAGACCAAGGTTTACAAGATGGAAAACGATGGACTTATGGGTCCATTGGGATCGGATCCCTTTCCTACTTGTGAATCTTGCCTTAAAGGCAAAATGACTAAGTCCCCCTTCACAGGACTTTTGAAAGAGCCGCCGATAAACTAGGATTAATCCATACCGACGTTTGTGGTGCTTTGAAGCGACGTGACGGATATCAATATTTCATTACGATTACAGATGATCATACTAGGTATGGTTATGTATACCTAATGAAACATAAATCCGAGGCCTTTGAGAAATTCCAGGAATTCAAGGCCCTAGTCGAGAAACAAACTGGTAATCATATCAAAGCACTTCGGTCGGACCGAGGTGGCGAGTATATGAGTACGGAGTTTGACGAGTTCCTTAAGGAACATGGAATAGTTTCACAACTAACACCTCCAGTACTCCTCGGTTAAATGGTGTGTCGTAAAGAAGGAACCGGACCACGTTGAACATGGTCCGTTCCATGCTAGGCTATCTTGACTTGCCGATTTACTCCGTGGGGGTATGCACTGATCGCCGCGTATATCTTGAACAGATGTCTTTCCAAATCCGTTCCTAAAACTCCACATGAGATGTGGGAAGGAAGGAAACCAAGTCTTAATCATATTAGGATTTGGGGATGTCCCGCTTATGTCAAGAAGACTAAGGTGGAAAAGTTGGAAGCTAGGTCTCATAAGGGACGTTTCATTGGATTCCGTCTGGGACGATGGGATATCTATTCTACATGCCCGAAGATCGAAGGATCATTGTTGCTTTACAAGCACACTTCTGGAAGATGAGTTCATTCAGAAGGCGGAGCGGGTAGAAGTATTTCTTTAGAAGAATACAATGAAACTCCTCGGGAGACACACTGCAAGAAACTGGAACCAAACTTTCAAACACAAGTACAACCACCTCGTAGGTCTAGTAGGGTGTCTCATTTACTCGAGAGGTATGGGCTTGTGCACTTGGAGGAGCCGGGTCTCCATGAGGTTCCAAGTGATAGCCAAGAGACCGACCCGACGACCTATGACCAAGCGATGGTGGATGTAGACTCCGCGAAATGGCGTGAAGCTATGGAAGCCGAGATAGACTCGATGCATGTAAATCAGTCCGGACTCTAGTAGACCGCCCCAAGGGCATAGTGCCCATTGGGAATAAGTGGATCTACAAGAGAAAGACCGATGGTGATGGCAAGGTTGACGCTTATAAGGCCGGGCTTGTGGCAAAGGGTTATACCCAAAAGGAAGGGATCGATTACCACGATACCTTCTCGCCCGTAGCCATGATCAAGTCTATTCGCATGATGCTTGCTATAGCCGCCTACCACGATTATGAGATATGGCAAATGGACGTAAAGACGGCTTTCCTTAATGGATTCCTCGAGGAGGAAATCTATATGGAGCACCTAAAGGCTTTGTGTCCGAAGTCGATATTCGAAAGTGTGCAAGCTTCAGCGTTCCATTTATGGATCAAGCAATCGTCGCGTAGTTGGAACCTTCGTTTTGACGAGGCGGTCAAAGAGTTTGACTTCGTGCAAAATGAAGAGGAACCTTGTGTATACAAGAAGGTTAGTGGGAGCAAGATCGCATTCTTAGTACTATATGTAGATGACATTCTACTAATAGGAAATGATGTGGGAATGCTCGCCTACGTGAAAGCTTGGCTTTCGAGTAATTTCTCCATGAAAGACTTGGGAGAAGCAACCTATATTCTTGGTATTCGGCTCTACCGGGATAGAGCGAAGAGAACAATAGGCCTTTCCCAAGCCCTCTATATAGATAAGATCTTAAAGCGATTTAAGATTGATGATTCTAAAAGAGGGTTCCTACCGATGCAACATGGAATAAAACTCACCTTGAAGATGTGTCCTCAAAGTGAGGAACAACGCAAGGAAATGAGTAATATACCATATGCTTCGGCCGTGGGTAGCCTTATGTATGCTATGTTGTGTACAAGACCTGACATCGCGCATGCTGTAAGCGTGGTGAGTAGGTTTCAGGCAAACCCAGGTAGGGAACATTGATCGCCAGAAAGATCGTTCTCAAGTACTTAAGATGGACTAGAGATATGGTTCTAAGTTATGGCGGTGGAGAATTGGATGTGGTGGGATTCACTGATTCGGACTTCCAAGGACTGAAGGACGACTCGATGTCCACTTCTGGCTACATAGTTACTCTTAATGGAGGAGCAGTATCTTGGCGTAGTGCCAAGCAAAGCGCGACTGCTGATTCCACCTGTCAGGCTGAGTATCAAGCAGCCTCGGAGGCTTCCAAGGAAGGGTTCTGGATTAAGAATTTTCTAGGAGAACTTCAAATGATACCATGAGCTGAGCTGCCTGTTACGCTGTACTGCGACAACGACGGAGCAGTAGCACAGTCCAAGGAGACGACGTTTCACAACAGCACCAAACAAATTTATAGGAAGTATCATCTCGAAAGAGAATTTGTTCGCAAGGGATACATTGTCCAGCACACAGAAGACTCGGCCGACAACGTCGCCGATCCACTGACCAAGACACTATCTCAGACTAGCTTGGAGCGTCATCTGGAGAACATGGGTATTAGATACCATAGTGTGTGGCATTGAGTGCAAGTGGGAGATTGTTAGGAGTATGCCCTCGAATGCCACTCAGAGGTTGTTGAGTGAGGGCATTGTACTTGTAATTATGTAAACCATTTATATAAGGCAAATGAATGTTTCTTTATTTACCGGTAGTTACCGCATTCCTAACTCGTAAATAAACATATAGAAACTAGTCCGTGTATTTGAGAGCAAAACGTTCCACTCCTTATTGGATAAGGAGTCGCACCGGAAAGGTTATAGCTCAAATACTTAATCGCTCGCAAGTCGATGAAACTTGGTAGGCGTTAAGTTTATGTGAAGACTTGTATGACGTGTTCTTTGACATGGAGAGTGCTGTCGAACACTAATGGTTAGTGGGAGCACACGTTATAGGTATGCTAATTGGATTAGTATACTCGAACCGACTCACCCTCGATTCGTCACATGGATTTCACTCCGGGACAGTCAATGACGGAATCGAAAGGTTGTGATAGGTATTCGTGAACCTTAGACTTGAGGATTTAGTAGGGATGTGCTTGTGACGTCAAGATTTTCATTAGAGTAGTTCGACCTCGTAAACCTAAGGCGGGGTCAACTCGACGTGCATCTTGACGGCAAGTAGCAGTCCTACTGAATACCTAGATTGAAGTCTTTCTCCCGTTAGTGAGCGGGTTATATGTCCTATGCGGTTATTGGCAGATGAGATCATAAGTCTTTGGCCAAAGCATTGGAGCTAGTTGTATTAGATACACGACAGCTCGATGATCTCGATTTGCATTAACGCATGCATAGCGTCAAGTACAGATAGGGTTTGACTGACCGTGACCCTATAACTTGATCGGGATATTTGAAAGAAGGGTTTATACGTATACTGGTATTCACTACAGAATGGTTTTTGAATGATCCCAATCATTCGTTCTCAGTTGGGGTACAGTGTAGGCCACCAGGCTGGCTAGGTGGTGCTACTACTCTTTGGTTCCTCCCATTGCTGACTGAGACGGACCTACCGAGTCGCGCATTAGGATTGACAACGGAATGAATCGAGCTAATTATCTCATTATGAATATTAGATATTGGATATCTAATTTTAGAACATTGGATGTTTAAATCGATTTATTGGATAAATTGATTTACGGCCTAATGAATTAAATAAATTACTGGGTGATTAATTTAATTCATGAATATAATTATTTCTTGGAGAAATTAATTATGTTATTTTGTATTTGATATGTTTAATTAATTGTATTAATTAAACGACATAAATACATCGGAACGGAATAGGAGTTTATCTGTTTGGACTCACGGGAGTCCGAAACGAACCGAACTCGACCGTTTTCTAGCATAGGCCAACCCCCCACTTATTACCATGTGTGTGTATTGACTTGTCCCCATCATGGTTTTGGAATCTCATGTGATTGAGGGGACAAGTATCATATACATTATATGGGGAATCAAATCATGATATATGTATTTGTTTTCATGTGGGTTGAATAAGAATATATACAAGACTTTGATCTCTCATCCTTACAATACTTCTTGGCATTTACGTATCATTGAGTTTGAGAGAGAGAGAGAAAATTGTTTTCTCTTTAGTCATCTTCTTCTTCAACCTTGTTCTTGTTTTTCTTAGAGAAAAATATCAAGACATAAAGAGAGAGTAAGATTAAAACACTTAGAGTGTAGTAATCTTTACATATATAGCTTCATCACCTAGCTCTAGCCGTATCCTCGGAGGATAGCAAGGTGTTGTCATTCCGTTCGTTTCTCCGGCGCGTGGCAAGTAGAGACGCGGTGCTTTCGGCGTTGGATCGTTCAAGAGCTTGGGGAATAGCTCAAGAGAAGGTTACCATTTAATCAACGGACTTCGAGGGTTAGTTTTTTACAACTCTTGCTTTTCGTTTATATATTCGTATATACGTAGCTCGATCGATCATCGTAGGGATTCGGATCGAATTAATTTTCGTTTTACCGCTTCCGCTGGGCCTTCGTTTTAGGCACCGAATCCCAATAGGGTGGCCATGTCCGATCACTCGAGAACCGATTCGGCTATGCCTTCCTTGTCGAACAGTGTCCCGCTTAGTTCCGGGGGTCAGCAGGACTAGTCTGCTAGCTCCGGAAACGCACATGAGAATGTTGGAGTGGCCAACATTTTGCAGCAGGTAGCGAACCAGATGACGCTACTGACTCAGGCCGTTTTGGTCGGCCAGGCTAATGCTAACCCGGTTCCGCCTACTGGATCCAGAAATGACAAGTTACTTCACGACGTGATTCGTATGCATCCTCCGCAGTTTGATGGTGCTTCCGACCTTTTCGGTTGGGAGAATTGGCTATTCGAGATGGAGAAAGTATTTGAGGCTGCTAACTGTTCTGAGGAGAGGAAAGTACCCATTGCTCAGTACTTCCTCGCCAAGGAAGCAGCAACATGGTGGCAAGCGGTGAAACCGCGTGACCGGGCAGCTACGTGGGCAGAGTTTTGGGATATGATGGAAGATGAATTCTGTCCATGGCCAGTGAAAGAGGGGAGGATCCCAGCCTTCTTTGAGGCTAAGCCCCAAGATGCTCCTATTTTTGAAGCTATCAAAGACTACAATCAACAGCTGCATTATGTGAGAAACCAAGTCTGAGATGAGCTTGATAAGATCTGCCACTTTGATATGCGGATGAAACCGAGGGTGCGCCATTACATGTCTGGTCTGGGGTGCACAACTTTGAAAGAGTATCAGAATAAGGGGATGGCTTACGAGATGTCGTTTTCTGTGACAGAGACGGCAACCGAAGGAAAGAAGCAGAAGACCTCCGTTCAGTTTTCGGGAGGCAAGTCTGGAGGATATCCGAAGGCTCAGTCTGGTTCGCGAGTCTTCAAGAGTCAGTCGCCGTTAGTTGGGCGACGAAACGGTTCTAGGTCTGCTCCTACTGGTTCTGTTCGTGGTCCTACGTGCTTCAACTGTAGTCGTCCGGGCCACATGATGAGTAAGTGTGATAGGCCTCCGATTTAGTGTCTTGCATATGGTCGGATGGGTCATCGTGCTAAGTTTTGTACGGATGCAGCTCGGGCTCTAGTTACTCAGATATTGGCTCCAGATGCGGGAGAGCCGAGCGTGAATCAGGCACCAATAGTTCCTTAGCCGCAGCAGAGTTTTGGTAGAGGTCGAGGATGTGGACAGCCTTCTAGAGGGGGAGCTTCTAGTGCGGGGTCTGTTCCGCCCCGTGTGTATGATATGAGACGAGCGGGAGACCCAGACGCGACGGTGGCTACAGGTACCATTCACATCCTTGACCATCCTGTTTCCGTACTATTCGATTCTGGTGCTATGCATTCTTTTATATCTATGGATTGTGTGCATCGTCTGCATATTGATTGCCTACTTGCGTGTGAACCATTTATTGTTAAATTGCCTAGTGGGGATAGCATCGTGGGGGATCGTAGGGTGAACATTGTCGCCGACTCCTTGAGTCGTAAGTCCGTTTAGGAGCAGATGCTTGCTCGATTAACAGTGCAGAAGGAACTTCAGCAGGAATTCCTGAGACCCGAGATCGAGGTCTAGTTACAGCGAGTACAAGGGCAACTTTGTACGTTGGATATTTCATCGCCACTTGAGGAGGCGATCAAGGTGAATCAGGGTTCGGACTCATTTTTGTTACGCATTCGAGATGATGTGGCTCAGGGGAAAGTCCCTGGATTTGTGGTCCACGAGGATGGACTTTTGCGATTTAAGATCGGTTGTGTGTACTGGCGAATGACGAGTTGAAAAACTCGATTTTGAGAGAAGCTCATGCTACCCCTTATTCCGATCATCCGGGGTCTAGCAAGATGTATAAAGACTTGAAACAAAATTACTGGTGGAGTAATATGAAGAGAGAAGTCACGGAATTTGTTTCGAGATGTTTGACCTGTCAGCAAGTCAAGATAGAACATCACCGACCGGCGAGTATGCTGAAACCTCTCCCTATTCCAGAGTGGAAATGGGAAGATATTTCAATGGACTTCATCACGAGTTTTCCGACGAGTCGTCATGGCATGAATACAATCTGGGTGATTGTGGACCGCTTAACTAAATCAGCTCATTTCCTTGAGGTTATGGATATGTGGGGTCCCGAGAGACTTGCCTAGTTGTTTATCAAAGATATAGTGAGACTACACGGTACTGCTAAAAGTATCATTTCCGATCGTGACGGACGATTCGTGTCTCATTTTTGGAAATTAGTTCATCGTGCTATGGGAACTCAGCTTAATCTTAGTACAACTTTTCATCCTCAGCCCGACGGACAATCGGAGAGGACTATTCAGACCTTGGAGGACATGTTGAGGGCATGTGTTCTCGATTGGAAAGATGATTGGGAAGCCCAACTACCGTTGATCGAGTTCACGTACAATAATAGTCGGCATGCTTTGATTAAGATAGCACCTTACGAGGCCTTGTACGGTCGTCATTGTCGATCTCCTTTGTGTTGGGATGACTTATCAGAATCAATCGGCACTGAGCCCGATATGCTTATAGCCGCCCGTGAGAAGGTAGCCTTAGTCAGGAGTCATTCGTTTACCGCTCAGAGTCGACAGAAATCTTATGCAGATAATCGTCGTCGACCATTAGAGTTCGAGATAGGTGACCATGTTTTGGTCAAGGTATCCCCGAGTCGAGGTATCTTCCATTTTGGGAAGAGGGGAAAGTTGAGTCCGCGATTCATTGGACCGTTTGAAATTTTGGATCAAGTAGGCGAGCTAGCTTATCGATTGGCCTTACCTCCGGCGTTGAGCCGAATTTATAATGTGTTTCACGTATCTCAGTTACGGAAGTATATTGCCGACCCGAGCCACATACTTCAGTTTGATGAAATCGAGATCGCCGATGATCATTCATATGAGGAGCGTCCTATACGAGTATTAGAGCGGCGAATCAAACAGTTGAGGAACAAGACGATTCCTTTGGTAAAGATCCAGTGGTCTAGACACGGAGTCGAAGAGGCTACTTGGGAAACCAAAGATAGTATGCGGGAGAGTTGTCCCGAGTTGTTTGACCCTTAGTTTCGAGGACGAAACTCTTTTTAAAGGGGGAGTATGTAATACCCGGTTGTAATTCAGTCATTTTTATTCAATAATTATCAATCAGTAATTGTCACTCACTAATTTTCATTCATTAATAATCACTCATCATTCATACACATTCAATTGTGTTCACCGTTCGGCGTAATAATTGTGTTACTCGTGCTTTTGCCCCCGTACTTCTCGAATTCTGTGATTTTTGTACTTAGTGCATCGTTATAGGCTGAACTGCTTGTCGAGCAGGGCCGCACGAGCAGGCCGCACGAGCATCTGGTCGTGCGCGGCGCTCGTGTGTTGCGGCTGGACTGGGCAGGATACCCAGCGGCCGACTCAGTGCCGCACGAGCAGGCCACACGAGCAATTGCTCGTGCGCGGCACTCGTGTGTTGCGGCTGTACTGGGCAGGAGGCCCAATAAAAAATTTTCCTTAAGGAAAGTGCTTTTAATGCACGAGCAGGCCACACGAGTTACTGCTCGTGCGCTAAGAACAGTAGCCGATAGAAGCCTCACGCACGACCGGACGCATGGACACTTGGTCATGCGGGTTGGTCGTGCGTCCCTGTGACCTATATAAGTGGACCGACGGGTTTTTCCTCATTTTCACCATTTCTTCATCCTAGTTCCGAGAGAGAGGTTTGTGGGAGAAATTTTTCATCATCAATCACTTGAGTACTCGATTTTCATCATCTTCATTCGGTTGTGAAGCTCGGATTGTCGATATAACGCGTGTTCATCGAATCAAAGTACTTGGATCTTCATAGGTAATATTCTTCAAACATCTTGGATTTCGATTTTGTGTTGAGATAGGATGTTTTGGAAGTTATAATCATGTTGTATGAAGAGATGTACGTATGATTACGAGTGTGTATGAATATTCATTGGATTATTGAAAGGTTATTCAAGAACACTTTGAATATTTTTTTCGAACCAAAGTATACTTCTTATTATCCAAAAACAAGTTCGTACAAACCGATCCGAAGATCCAGGTATATATCAAAAATCACAAAAAACATCCAAAGATGCCATCTCTCAAAAACCGAGACATACACAAAAACTCTCTAACTTTCTATACAATCTAGCTCGTATCCCACAAGTATGTATAATTTGTTGCACTATCCTCAAATAAATGCGTCCGTCTTGAAACGTAACCATGTTTCTCAAAACCCAAATGGAGTACACTGTTTCGGCTACCACCATTTTCAGCATGCATACCCTGTTGCTTTTACCCTTGGTAGCCACACAAAGCCAAGCTTTCTCCTCAACCCATCCTTTAGGATTCCTAACAATCCTAATCTTCGCAAGCACTTGTTGCCAAACTCGACTGTAGGTCACAAGTCGTTCAGGAATAAGTCTAGAGGGGGGGTGAATAGACTTATTCAAATTCTTAAACTCTTTTTCTCAAAGAGTAAGTTTCTTCAGCTGATAGATATACAAATGACTTAGAGTCGTTTGTTCTCAATACGTGCGGAAGTCAGCTGATGACGAAAATAAAACAACTAATGAAACACTTAACAATGAATGCAGCAGTTAGAGTATGATGCTATAATGTAGTAAAATACGCAAGCAATTATAGTGGTCTCAGAGGTGGGGTAATCCTCTACTAATCCACTTTTCTCCAAACCAGTTGGAGATGAATTCACTATAATTTTCAACCAGTGATAAATATTACAGTGATTCAACCAAACTACAACAGCTTCCAACCAGTGGAAATCCGTGCCGTTGTAACACACTTGACTTCCTTGCACCTCTTGATCCTCAATCCTTGGATGCCGTTAGAGTCTCGAACTTCAACCAGTGAAGTACCCCAAACTCAGGATTTAAGACACGAGTTTTTGTCTTCTCCAACTAAGAGCTTCTTCAAGTATGAACTTTTTAGAGCTGCTCTTTTCACGATGCTTTATTTCATTTTAGATTGCTTGAATGCTTTGATCGCTTGAAAGTATGTTCGCACCGGTAGTTGCTCAACTTCAAATCTTCGGATATATATAGGTGTTGATCCTTGAGCATTTCTTCATAGCCGTAGCAAATCTGTAACAAATCAGTCCGTTGGAGGGAGACTTCTTTGTTTATTCTTTTCTGAACGTTGCAAGGCTGGATTCCCATATTTTAATCTATCTTCCGACTGTTGTGAAGACTCTGCATGTGAGGCGCCAAATCTTTTGAATATAATACGATTAAAGTCTTCAATGTGGGTCTGGATGAATTATTTAATTCATATCCTTTGCGGGAATCTCACCAATTTGTCTCTTCACGTTGCATGTGACTTTCCGTAATACTTGACTTTTAAATGCATGCTGACGTGGACTTGGAGTACTTGGCTGATCTCGAGTAGGCTGATGTCAGATAACTTCTCTGCAGTTCTGGACCTCTCTGATGTTCCATGTTTGGGAATCGCCTGATCAGATGACTTGTCTGAGGTATCTTGACTACAGTCTGGTCAAACATCCCTGATGATTTTTGTAGACCAGATCTTCTCTGATATGACCCGGCTGTACCGCTCTGATGAACTTAGCTGTTCTTTAGCACTTAACCGATTTTTAGCCTAACTTATTTTTGGCCTATAGAAGATACTCATTTGGTTCTTCTTTACAATTTTCCAAGTTTTATACTTAACATAATTTGGCCTATGGAAGATACTCATTTGGTTCTTCCTTACATTTTGCCAAGTAATAAGTATTTGAATTTATATTAATGACATCATCAAAATCTAACAAGTATTCCTAACAAATTCCCCCTATTTTGATGATGGCAAAACTTTAAGGAAATATTCAAATGAACAAGTATGCACTTGAGTGCAAGACACAAACTAAAATCAGTCTAATTTTTGAGACAACTGGAAATTGTCATTCAAAAGACTGTTATAAAATTTTCTGACTTGATTATGTTTGAAATTTATAAGAAAATTTTACAAGTACAGAAATAAAATCATTACAAGTACAAAATAAAAGGAAAGTCATCTGCCTCTGCCTCTGCCTCTTCGAATAGGTTGTTTGGCAGGCCTGGAAGGTTTAGCTCCGATTGGTCTTGTTTTGACAGGTGCAAGACCATACTTCCTCTTTACAACAAGAGCTGCAAAGTCTTGCTCTTCTTGTGATGAAAACTTATTCTCAAGACACAACTTCTTGATTTTTCTCTGGAGTGCAAGTTCATCCAAAGCATTTCCTTACACCAAGGTGGGAGGTACTTTGGCACAGAACGTAGGGATCATGGGATAAACCTTGTGTGCCTCGGAATGTTTCTTCAGAATAGTCCAGAGTTGTGGATGAGCTTCTTCTATGAAGTTGATGAAGATCTGTTGTGGGGTGAGATTATCATCCTGGAGTATTTCCCAACTGTAGTAGTCTCTAATGAATTTTTTCCTTGCAGATCCCCACATGGGTAGAGCTTCTTTTGGTATAAATTCTTCAACGTACCACAACTCCTTGCCTTCCCACTCTAGAGTAGGCTCAAATCCTCCTCTAGTCCTCCTCTTCTTGCTTGCAGGATGATCAGCCTGTTCTTCTGGTTCAGCTCCTCCCTTCCTTTTAGCGGAGGATGTCCCAGCAGTGATCATCTGGACATCCTGTCTCTTCTTCGTTCTAAGATCCTCTCTTATCTCTCCTTGAATGCTGCCTTCCCCCTGTATTCTATCTTCCCCCTTTTTGCCAGCATCAACTATTGTGGTCAGCTGCTGCTCCATCATGTGCATCCAGTCAGACATGCCAAATGGCATTCTGTTATTTGTAGGGGGAGGAGGTTGAGGGACTTCCCGCTGCAGCAATGTATCAATCTTGGCATTGATGGATTGGAGGTCAGGAGTGACTTGAGATGCAAGAAACTCTCCAATAGTATCCTTCACTATTTCTCTTATCAGCTCAGTCATCGCAGGTGAGATCTGCGATGGTGGAGAGTGCTTGCCTGAGCCTTCTGCGAATGATACACTAGACTGTAGGCTCCTATCTGCAGCTGGCACTCCAGATGGGGTCCAGGCTGGTATACCGGGCAGGCGCCCCAGCCTTGTCTGCAGCCTTTACTTCTGGCTCTTTCTCCGGCTCTTTTTCTTTCTCCTCTTCTTCCTTTTCTTGTTCATCAACATTCTCTTTTGCTTTTTCAGCTCCCTGATCTCCTCCTTCATCCTCATCATCATCATCATCATCATTATCATCATCATTTTTCTCATCCTTTTTATTTTCTCCATCATTCTCATCTTCTTCTTCATTATTCTCATCATCCTCCTTTCCTTTATCATCCTCCTGATCTACCTCTTCCCTTTCTTCTTGTCCTTCATCTACTAATCCCTCTATTTTCTCAATTCCTTCCTCTGTTTGTTTTTCAACTAAAATATTTTTTCCTTCTCTTCTCTCTTCCTGCTCCTCTTCTTCGTCATCTATAACAATAACCTCCTCTTCTTCTCCATTCACTTATTCAATCCTTATTTATGTTTCTTCTTCCTCCTCATCTTCTTTGCCAAAAGATCCATCGAAGATACTGTACATTATAGAAATGATGAATTGGTCCATGTTGGTTTTGAAATTTGACATGAACCAATTCTCCTGGAGGATCAAAACTATGTCTGATACTTTACAAAAGTGTATTAGTACATCCTCTGTGGTTTGGGGATATTCCCAACCACTGGTTTAAATATAAGTTTGAAGTTTAGCAAATGAAAGTGATTTGAAAAATTTCCACTCTTCAAAAATATTAACAAAATAGTGTTTTAAAGCTTGTGGTTTAACAAGCTGTAATTGTTCAATGGACAGGTTGAAAACATTGTTGTCCAGCAGGTTAAAGGTGTAGTTTGCTTCAGGGATTGAGATGATTAAAAACCTGCTTCTTCCTCCTCTGTAATGTATGCTGGAGTGAGGACAGGGAAGATCTGAGTTTCCAGGCTGCCTGGAGTAGGCTGGTCTTCCAGGTGGGTAGGCGACCTGGCTGCAGGACTGGCATAATGATCTGGATGCTCCTCCTGGCTGAACTGCAGTCGCCTGGCCTCTTGGGAGAGGGTTCTGGAGATGACTGCATGATGGATGGCTCTCCAGGGGCTGGTCCCCTTCTTTTGAACTGGATGGCAATCAGTGTGTTGTCTAACTCGGAGTCTGACTTGGCTGCAGTCGGGTTGACGTCTGCAGGTTGGTCAGACTCGTCTGCTGAGGGTCTGGGGTAGGTCCTTGTATCAGGCAAATCCTTTAATATTTGGGCTGCTCTTCTATTGCCTCCCAACTTCCTCATGGTCTCTTGGTCCAGAT
This sequence comes from Orobanche coerulescens, assembly GCA_033398695.1. Taxonomy (NCBI): domain Eukaryota; kingdom Viridiplantae; phylum Streptophyta; class Magnoliopsida; order Lamiales; family Orobanchaceae; genus Orobanche; species Orobanche coerulescens. The sequence goes on along the minus strand of CM065807.1, from coordinate 177,506,210 downwards.
GACCAAGTTTCTTGTTGATGTGGAAGGGGTCAGTACTTCCCTTCGCCACACCCATTTTCTCAAGGATCCAACTCAGATGCGTTCCAAATGCCAGCTTGGATCTGAATCTCTTTTCATCAGCAAGCCATTCGGCTTTGTTGACCTCGCGAACAAATTGTCTGAAGATGTAATCAGCCCAATCAATCTGCTCGTCCTGAATGAGTGCTCCCAGCACTGTGAATTTCACCGACGATAGTTGGTCGTAACTACCGGCTATACCTATAATAATCTTGTTGGTAATATCCAACATATACCGATACTCCTTTTTAATCTCGCTCCTTTTAGCAGTGAGTTTCAGCTTCGTCGGCTGGTCAATCGCCTTAATCTTTAGCCAAACGTCGGCTGCTGTCTGCTTGAGAGCTTCGACGGCTATGCCATGGTGCCTCATACCAAAAACCTTCCGAATTGTCTCCGGCGAGATGTCGACTTGAATTCCGCCGATAGTGCTCCTGATTCCTTCTTCAATCACACGGGCTTCTCGGTAGAAAGCGATGATGTCCTCCTTGTATAGATGTCTAGGATTGATATCCAGAAATGGGTAGATCCCATTCAGTTTCATCGAGCGAATCAGGTCTAGGACGTCGTAGTTATCCAGATTTGCTTCCAAAAGACCTTCGAAATCAACGACCAGAGAAAAGATAATCTGGTCTTTGACCGCCTTCATGTTAACGCCTTCGGAATAAGATTCCATTTATGCAAATAAGAAATTTTCAGTGTATTTGGAGTTCAAGAGATTTTTGCTCTGTAAATCTAGGGTTTGGTAAGCGTAAAGGTAAAGTGAAGGGTTTTCCGTCCTTTTAAAGAAGATGAAAAGACGTTGGATTAAATTATTATTTCTTTTGAATCGGTGGTTCGCCTTTTGAGATTCTATTTAAATTTCAAATTTGAGATTCTATTTAAATGCCACTTGCGAACCAAAAATTGGTATAATATTATTATATATATATATATATATATATAGCATACAATAATAAAATATTCAGAAGTCGGTTGAGTTTAGAAAACTTAGTTGGTTTGACTGTTGACTGTTGACTGCTCTGCATCAGGTGAGTTGACTCCTTGGATTTCTCGCCTGAGATTTTGATCAGCTAGGTTCCTTTGTCCGTCCTTCGTCCTTTTCTCTGCATCAGCTAGGATTTGATTCCTCTAATCAGCTGGGTCCGTCCTTCCTCTGATATGCTTCAGCTTTCTTTTTCTTCAGTACTAGATTCCCAATCTAGAAGACCAAGTTCTCTGCTCAGCTCCAAAAACCTTTCTTCTGGCAAAGGTTTGGTGAATATGTCAGCTATCTAGTAGTCTGTGCTGACTCTTTCAACTCTAACTCCCTTGTTAAGCACGTGGTCTCTGATGAAGTGGTGCTTAACATCAATGTGCTTGGTCCTCGAATGCAAAACCGGATTGTTGGTTATTGCAATAGCACTATTGTTGTCACACCAGATAGGGACTTCATTGGCAATGATGTTATAATCCCTCAGCTGTTGTCTGATCCATAAGATCTGGGCACAACAACTACATGCAGCTAGGGATTCTGACTCTGTGATGGAGATAGAGTTAGAAATCTGCTTCATGCTAAAACCATGATATCAGTCTAGTTCCTAGGAATTGGGACGTTCCACTAGTGCTTTTCCTATTAATTTTGCATCCTGCGAAATCTGCATCTGAATATCCTGACAGCTCGAAGTTATCATCCTTAGGATACCATAGTCCAATGTTGACTGTAGACATAAGGTATTTCATTATCCTCTTTGCTGCATCTAGGTGCGACTGCTTAGGCTTAGATTGGAATCGCGCACAAACTCCTACAGCATAGGATATGTCTGGCCTGCTTGCAGTGAGGTATAGCAATGATCCAATGAGTCCTCTGTAGTGGGTTGAGTCCACTGATATGCCTCCCTCATCTGCATCTAGGTGAGTACTTGTGCTCATAGGAATTCTTGCTGGTTTGGCTGATTTCATTCCAAATCTCTTGATTAGATCTTTGGTATACTTAGCTTGATTGATGAAAATTCCATTTTCCATCTGTTTAACTTGTAATCCGAGAAAGAAGTTAAGCTTTCCCATCATACTCATCTCAAATTCTCCTTGCATGAGGTTAGAGAATTTCTCACATAGCTCTGGATTGGTTGAGCCGAATATGATGTCATCCACATATATCTGTACTATCAATATGTGGCCTTCGTGCTCCACTCTGAATAGGGTCTTGTCCACCTTTCCTTTGCAAAAACCATTCTTCTCAAGAAACACAGACAGTGTTTCATACTATGCTCTTGGTGTTTGCTTAAGTCCATAGAGAGCTTTCAACATCTTGTAGACTTTGTCTCCTTTGACAAAACCTGTGGGTTGCTCTACATAGACTTCTTCTTCTAGGATGCCATTTGGAAAAGCACTCTTTACATCCATCTGATAGACTTCAAAATCTTTGAATGCAGCATATGCGAGGAATAGTCTGATGGCCTCTAATATTGCAACAAGTGCATAGGTTTCATCAAAATCTATTCCTTCACATTGTGCATAACCTTTTGCAACAAGTCTGGCTTTATTCCTAACAACAGCTCCGTCTTCATCACTCTTCTTTTTGTACACCCATTTGGTGCCAATAACCTTCTTATGATCTGGTCTGTCTGTTAGTTCCCAAACTTTGTTCCTTTCCATCTGCTCCAGTTCCTCTTGCATGGCATTGATCCATGAATAATCCTCCAAGGCTTGCTCTGTTGTCTTGGGTTCTATCTGTGACATGAAGCATGAGAACATAGCCATTCCTGCAGGTAGAGTTGACTGTCTTGTCTTAACTCCATCAGTCAGCTTCCCGATGATCTGCTGAATTGGGTCGTCTTTGAGCCACTTGGGGATATCGTCTTCTTTTGGGTCTGTTCCCCTGTTGAATTGCTCTGGTGGATTTATGCATCAGCTGGGTTCTGGTCTCCTTGGTCTGCAGCTGGATCAGCTACCGTCTTGTCATCTGCTGGTTGGGTCTGATCTGCAGATGAGTCTTTATCAGCTACAACTGGGTCGTCATTAGCGGCAACTGGATCAGATAGATTTTGTGATCCTGTCTGATCTGCAGTTGGGTCTTCAACAGCTACAGTTGGATCTTCAGGCTGGTCTGCAGGTGAGTCCACCATTCCAGTGTCATGTACAATGACTTCTTCAAGGGTTGCTGATTTGAGCTTGTTCTCAATTAGCTCAACTTGCTTCCTGTACTCCACAGAAGATTCGTCAAATACAACATGGGGTGTTTCCTCCACAACTAAGGTTCTTTTGTTAAATACTCCATATGCCTTGCTTCTTTGTGAGTATCCCATAAAGAGACCATCATCAGTTTTAGCATCAAAGGCATTTAGTTGTGTTTTACCATTGTTGTGGATGAAACACTTGAAACCAAAAACGTGAATGTAAGCAACAGTAGAAGTTCTATTATTCCAAACCTCATAGGGAGTTTTGCCATGTCTCCCTACTATCATACTCCTGTTCTGAGTATGGCAAGCTGTGTTGACAGCTTCCGCCCAGAACCTCTTGGGCAGGTCTGCTTCTGCAATCAAGGACCTGGCTGCATCTTTCAGGGTTCTATTTCTTCTTTCAGCAACGCCATTCTGCTGGGCAGTCCTGGCTGCAGAGAGCTCATGCTGGATCCCATTCTGATCGCTGTAATCAGTGATCGCCTTGTTGAGAAACTCTCCTCCTCTATCTGATCTGATCTTGATGTTGGATAGGGATTTCTCATTCTGGATCCTCCTCAGCAGCTCAGGTAGCTTGGTCAAGGTTTCACTTTTCTTATAGAGGAAGATGATCCAAGTGTACCTTGAATAATCATCTACTACAACAAGTGCATGCTTTCGGCCACTTAGAGTCCTTGGCTTGTAGGACCAAATAGATCCATATGGAGTAGATCTAAGATCCTTGTTGTAAGGGTTGTATGCTGGACTGGCTTGAATGATGCTCTCGTCTGCTCTCCTTTCTAACATGCATCACAAAGCGCTTTCTTCTTGAATGCTTCATCTAGAAGTCCTCTGACCAGCTTCTGAGAACTAATCTTGTTGATGGCTTTGTAGTTCAGGTGACATAATCTTTTATGCTATAGCCATCCATTCTCAGCTACTGTCTTAGATAGGAAACAGGAGTTAGGTGTTCCTGTGTTCCAATCTATCATGTAGACATCTCTCCTTCTGAATCCTTGTAGCTTCACCTCACCAGATAAGATATCTATCACCATGCATTTCCAGATGGTGAAGACTACTAGATTCTTCTCATTGCAAAATTGGCTTATGCTCAGGAGATTATACTTGAGCCCTTTGACATAGTGAACTTTGGATATCACAATATTTCCTCGGTGCAGCTCTCCAAAGCCCTTTGTTTGTCCTCTAGAGCTATCTCCAAAGGTTACATCAAGACCTTTTTCTTTGGTGTATTTAGACAGCATCTTCTTGTTCCCGGTCATGTGCCTTGAGCATCCAGAATCTACAAACCATTCTTCACCTCCAAAGTTTGAGTTTGTGGAGATGTGGTTGTAGTCCTTCCACCTTTTCTGCAATCAGACAAGTAGAGATTTAGGTACCCAAATCTGTGTGGGTCCTCTAGGGTTAGCTGGTTTCCTGGAGAATTGATTTCTCCTTGGATTGTGAAAATTGTTATTATTATTACCCTTATAAGGTGTGTAAGGTCGAGGTCTGAGTCTCCTGTTGGGATTGTATACTGGATATTCCTCCAAATATTGGTAGTGTGGGCCATTTCTAAACCTTGGATGAGACCATTTATTAAATATTTCAGGTCTCCACACTTGTTCATTTTGGAAATTAGGATAACCTTGAGGTTTCCATCTGCCCCTCCCATTTTGAAATCTGTTTTTAGGGAGTTGTTGATAATGGTGGGCATGTTGTCTGGGCTGCTGCTTCAGCCTGGGCCATTACCCAGTCACTTGTCTAGGTGGCTGCCTTGTGTACCCTGGCTGCAGCCTAGACTTGTGACTTGGCTGTTGCCTATTTTTAGATATCGGTTTGTATGTAGGCTCAGCAGTCGAGACAATTATTTCTCCCTTGATAAAAGTGGTTTTAGAACTAGAGGGAGTGTGAGGATCATATCCAAGGCCTGATCTGGAGAATAGTGGCCTTTTATTAGTACACAATTCTTCCAGAGATGAAGACGCCTTCAGGGAGGTTATTTCCTGCGCCTGAGTCTTATTTGCCTGAGTCAGCTTAGTAAATTTGGCTTTCAAATGAGCAAGTGCAGCTGATTTTTCATTAAGTAAAACAGTTAGTCAATTTATCTCAGTTGTATTGACATCAGCCTGGTTTTGTAAGTTAGCTGCATTTATCTCAACTGTATTCAGTTCTAGGCTGAGTTTTTCAAAATCATTTTTCAGCTGCCTATTCTCATCTTGCAGCGGAGTCTTCTCGGCTGATACAGATAGGTGTGCAGATTTAAGTGTCTCAAAATCTTTAAATATCTGATTAACAGATTCGTGCAGATCCATATCTTGTGACATGGCTGAACTATTATTTGAACCAGAGGGTTTTGATGTTACCTCTTCATCAGCTAGGTTGGCCATCAGACAGTCATACTCTTCATCATCATCTGAGAAGAATCCGCTGCTTGATTCTACATGCTCTTGATCTTCTCCGATGAGGGCCTTCCTTCTGTCTTCTTTTCTGCCCACCTCCTTCTTGCTCTCATCCTTCTTAAGATCAGGACAGTCAATTTGGATGTGTCCTGTCTTGTGACAATTGTAGCACTCCACCTTCCAGCTTCCGGCTTTCTGGTTCCTTCTGGGATTCTCCTTATAATATTTCTTGTATTTGGAGTAGTTTTTCTGGAAGTTGCTGAACCTTTGCATTATGAACGCCATTTCTTCCTCAAAATCTAATGGATTTGGAGGCTTTACATCAGATAAGCTCTTGGCGAGGGACTCGGCTGCAAAGGCTATTCCCTTCTCTGCAGGCTCAGTTGAGGATGAACTTGGAAGCTCGAACTCATAAGCCTTCAGATCAGAGAACAGCTCTTGGATCTTTATCTTATTGAGGTCCTTGGATTCTCTCATGGCCACTGCCTTCATGCTCCATTCAGGATTGCGAGATCTTAGAACCTTTAGTGCCATTTCCCTGTTGCCATAAGATTTGCCGAGGGAGTTGATCTCATTGATAATCTCAGTGAATCTTGTGTCCACTTGGTCTATAGATTCGCCATTCTTCATTTTGAAGTTGTTAAATTTTTTAATCGAAATTGACAACTTGTTTTCTTTGATCAGCTATGTTCCTTCACACATTAGGGCTAATGTGTCCCAGATTTCTTTGGCATTCTTGCAATTCTTGATCTTGACCATGGTGGATTTGTCAAGAGTTTGATATTGCACATCTATGGCCCGGTTATCAAGATTGGCCAGCTTTATTTCTTCGGGAGTCAGCTCTGTCCTCTTCTTTGGGATCTTCTCTGGCTTCCCTGCTGCGATCTCCTCTGGAGTGTTGTCCTTCTCGAAGATGAATGGACCGTCCTCTATGATGCACCACATGTCATCATGGATTGAAGATAAGTGTGCCTGCATCCTTATCTTCCAAAGATCATACTCGTCAACTGAAAACACAGGTAGTCGAGAATGCATGTGTTCCATTATAAAATGAGAGTAACGATATATCTCAGGTATAGATCTGGTTCGTGAAATAAATGAACCAACCTCTCTGATACCACTTGTAGGTCACAAGTCATCCAGGAATAAGTCTAGAGGGGGGGGGTTGAATAGACTTATTCAAACTCTTAAACTCTTTTTCTCAAAGAGTAAGTTTCTTCAGCTGATAGATATACAAATGACTTAGAGTCGTTTGTTCTCAATACGTGCGGAAGTCAGCTGATGACGAAAATAAAATAACTAATGAAACACTTAACAATGAATGCAGCAGTTAGAGTATGATGCTATAAAGTAGTAAAATATGTAGGCAATTATAGTGGTCTCAGAGGTGGGGTAATCCTCTACTAATCCACTTTTCTGCAAACCAGTTGGAGATGAATTCACTATAATTTTTAACCAGTGATAAATATTACAGTGATTCAACCAAACTACAACAACTTCCAACCTGTGGAAATCCGTGCTGTAGTAACACACTTGACTGCCTTGCACCTCTTGATCCTCAATCCTTGGATGCCTTTACAGTCTCGAACTTCAACCAGTGAAGTACACCGAACTCAGGATTTAAGACACGAGTTTTTGTCTTCTCCAACTAAGAGCTTCTGCAAGTATGAACTTTTAAGAGCTGCTCTTTTCATGATGCTTTATTTCGTTTTAGATTACTTGAATGCTTTGATCGCTTGAAAGTATGTTCGCACTGGTAGTTGCTCAAATTCAAATCTTCAGATATATATAAGTGTTGATCCTTGAGCATTTCTTCATAGTCGTTGCAAATCTGTAACAAATCAGTCCGTTGGAGGGAGACTTCTTTGTTTATTCTTTCCTGAACGTTGTAAGGCTGGATTCCCATATTTTAATCTATCTTCCGACCATTGTGAAGACTCCGCATGTGGGGCGCCGAATCTTTTGAATATAATACGATTAAAGTCTTCAAGGTGGGTCTGGATGAATTATTTAATTCATATCCTTTGCGGGAATCTCTCCAATTTGTCTCTTCACGTTGCATGTGACTTTCCGTAATACTTGACTTTTAAACACATGCTGACGTGGACTTGGAGTACTTGGCTGATCTCGAGTAGGCTGATGTAAGATAACTTCTCGAGGAGCCTAACTTATTTTTGGCCTATAGAAGATACTCATTTGGTTCTTCTTTACAATTTGCCAAGTTTCACACTTAACATAATTTGGCCTATGGAAGATACTCATTTGGTTATTCCTTACATTTTGCCAAGTAATAAGTATTTGAATTTATATTAATGACATCATCAAAATCTAACAAGTATTCCTAACATCGACAAGATAATGGACAATCAAAAAATAGATAGTCAAGAGTTTCTTCATGGAAGCAAAAACTACACATACCATCACTTTCGACACCATATCTAATAGCTCTATCTCTAGTCATCAATCTATCATGCAAAGTCATCCAAAGTATAAAACAAGCCCTAGGTCTTGCTTTGTACCCATAAAGAATTTTTCTCCAAGCAATCTTTACCTTATTACCTCGAAGATCATTGTAGAACCTCCTCGTAGGGAACTTACCTCCACTCGGCCAGCCCCCTACTTTCAGCAGCGCCTCTCTTTGTTTCAACATGCCTTTCAAAATCCAGGAGCAATTACTTTTAGGAAGGTAGCTCATCACATCAGTCGATCGAATGTAATAGGCATGAACCCATCGCACCCAAAGCTTATCGGCTTTTTCACATAAATTCCACAAAAGTTTCATCATAGTAGCTTTATTCCATTCAACAAGATAAGTAATATTCAGCCCCCCGGCACTTTTTGGATCGCATACCGTATCCCAAGCAATGGGAGCACGCTTTGTAGTCTCTTCTTTTCCACTCCATAGAAAAGATCGACAAATAGACTCAATATGCTTCAAAACTTTCTTTGGTATTGGGAAAACTTGCATCCAATAACTAGCAATGGCAAATAGCACACTCCTTACAAGTTGTACACGCCCCGCATAACTAAGAAGTTTAGCCACCCACGATTTCACCCTTCCAACAATTCTATCAATAAGAGGCTTGCAAGCATGAATAGAAAGCTTCCTAGTAGTTAAAGGCACCCCCAAATATTTAAAAGGCATCTCCCCTTTTACAAACCCCGTTATCTTGAGAATTTCTTCTTGTTCTTGCGGACACACACCACCAAAATGAATTCGACACTTAGCTCGATTAGCCTTCAAACCCGTAGCCTTCGAAAACTCTTCAAATTGCCCCATGAGTAAATGGATAGAACCTAAGTCCCCTCTGCAAAATAAGAGTAAGTCATCGGCAAAGCAAATATTTATCAAGCCAACCTTCTCACATCTTGGATGGAAATTGAAGTTTGGGTTCAAGCAAAGCTTTTGCATCTTCCTATGCATATAATCCATCACCAACACGAAGAGAAGAGGAGATATTGGATCTCCTTGTCGAATTCCCCTCTTAGCACAAAGGATGCGACTAGGCACACCATTAATGTTGTACCTATAAGAGACTGTCCGAACACAAATCATAACCCACACAACAAACATCCTAGGAAAATTCATCTCAAGCGTAATCCCCTCAAGTGCATCCCAATCAACTGTATTATAAGATTTCTGAAGATCCATTTGCACCATACATCGAGGGGACACCCCTTTCTTAGCATAACCACGAACCAGCTCATGTGCTATAAGAATGTTATCATGAATCACTTTTCCCGGCACAAAGGCAGACTAACTATCATAAACCACCACACTAGCAACTTTACTCAATCTCAAAGTAAGAATCTTAGAGATAATTTTGTAAAGTGTTGAGCAACAGGAAATCGGTCTCATTTCCTTCATAGTCTTAGCACTTTTTGTTTTGGGAATAATGGTAACAAGAGTGCAATTCAAAGCTTTATAAAGTCTATTATGAATGAAAAAGTCTTGAACCGCACATACCACATCCGCTTTCACTATAGACCAACAAGCTTTGAAAAATTTAGCATTATACCCATCCACTCTGGGAGCCCTATTATCCCCAATCCCCTTAAGAGCTTGAAATACTTCATCTTCTTCCATATCCGCAACAAGTCCATGCCAAAGATTAGTATCCAATTGCTTCCCCAATCTCAATGCCTCCACATCTAATCCAACATGATAATCCTCCTTAGAACCAACAAGTTGAGAGTAGAAACGAATGACTTCATCTTCAATTTCCTCCTCCTTCGTAACTAGCTGTCCACTTTCAGTTTCTAATTGAGTTAACCCAACTTGGGAATTCATTGTTTTTAGCATAGAATGGAAATAAAGATTGTTTCCATCCCCAAGTTTAATCCAGTCCACCTTAGATTTTTGTTGGAGTATCTTTTCCTCCATTTCCCGAAGATAAAGAAGCTGCTCGACACTATTTTTCTCTTCAGCCAGCAAAACAGGGCATTGGCGTTGTTCCTGACAACAGACCGGATGATTCCACCACGTCGCGCTTGTTCAATCTGTCTATCTATGTCTCCAAATCTTCTATTTAAACCTCTAAGTACTGGTTGTAACAAGTGTAACTTTCTCCAAATATAATACATGGGTTGCCCCACCACCTCTTGTCTCCAAACACCTTGTACAATATTCAAGAAATTCGGGGGTTTTCGATTAGATGTCGATATAATCTCGAATTGTGTATTCATTATGGATTATTGAGTGTGTTGAAGATGTTTCGATGGATTGAATCACTCCTTGGAGGTCTGGTATGGTTATAAGGGAGGTTTATTGTAAACAATCAAAGATTGGTTACAACGTGTTCGATATAATGCCCCAATGAACTTGGTTTAGTCCTATCGACATTTTGAGTTCGTTTGATTCGTGTTTTATTCATGTGTTGGTAATTGTGTTATTCAAGGTTGTTCGAGCGACCGACATTTTATTTAGGACATTTGTTCGTGGAAGGACATTGTTCACCGGTGTTGAGTAAGTTAATTCTTACTCGGTTAAAAGGATATTCATTCCTTTTGTTGTTGTTCATTCATAATCATAATTCATTCATAATGTATTAATCGTATTGAGACTTGTAATTTTCAATTAATCACTTCATTCACAAGGAACGACGCTTCCAATCATTTCATTAAGCTATCATTCGTTTCACTATCATTTCATCTCGGTGAGTCATTCTTGACTTTGTCGGATTGTTATTCATTATTATTCTTCATGGTCATTCTTGTTCATATGACCTTCTGGGTTCATATTGCGTGGCCGGGTGTGGATGTGTGGGATTTTTAGTCGGGCACGTGATGGTCATGTGTTGGGTTCACCGACACATTGGACTGTGCACACAGTAATATACCTCCGTGAGACTAATGGGTGTATCCGGACATCCATCTTGTGCACGTGCACATTCCATTACGGGTGTACTATGTGTTGGGATTCGGTGCCTAAAACGAAGGCCCAGCGGAAGCGTTAAAACGAAAATTAATTCGATCCGAATCCCTACAAGGATCGATCGAGCTACGTATATATGAATATCAAAAACGAATTCACAAGAGATATAGAAACTCACCCTTGTAGTCCGTTGATTAGATGGATAACCTTCTCTTGAGCTATTCCCCACGCTTTGCTTGATCTCTACGAATCTATTCCGCTTCAAGCCCTTGAACGATCCAACGCCGAAAGCACCACGTCTCTACTTGCCACGTGCCGGAGAAACGACCGGAACGACGATCACCTTGCTATCCTCCGAGGATACGGCTACAGCTAAGTGATCAAGCTATATATGTAAAGATTACTACTCTCTAAGTGTTTTAATCTTACTCTCTCTTAATGTCTTGATATTTTTCTCTAAGAAAAACAAGAACAAAGTTGAAGAAGATGACTTGGAGAAAAACCTTTTTCTCTCTCTTTTCTCTGACAACTCATGTAGGAATCAAGTCTTTTTGAGTGATTGTCATCATTTTCATTTATTCAACTCCCCACCACTTGCAACAACTCATGCATGTGGGAATCTAACCCCACCATATCAATCATAATCCATTAAAGAATGGAACAAGAGTCCACAAGGAAGGTGGGTGGAATGTGGGAGGCGGCCCATGCTAGGAATCGGACGAGTTCGGTTCGTTTCGGACTCCCGAGGGTCTAAATAGATAAACTCCGATTCCTTATCGATGTATTTATATCGATTAATTAATCCAATTAATTAAACATATAAAATACGAAATAATATAATTAATTTCTCCAAGAAATAATTATATACATGAATTGAATTAATCACTCAGTAATTTATTTAATTCATTAGGCCGTAAATCAATTTATCCAATAAATTGATTTAAACATCCAATGTTCCAAAATTAGATATCCAATATCTAATATTCATAATAAGAGAATTAGCTTTATTCATTCCGTCGTCAATCCTATTGCGCGACTCGGTAGGTCCGTCTCAGTCAGCAATGGGAGGAACCAAGGAGTAGTAGCACCACCTAGCCATCCTGGCGGCCTACACTGTACCCCAACTAAGAACTAATGATTGGGATCATTAAGAACCATCCTGTCGTGAATACCAGTAACCGTATAAACCCGTCTTTCAAATGTCCCGATCAAGTTATAGGGTCACGGTCAGTCAAACCCTATCTGTACTTGACGCTATGCATGCGTTAATGCAAATCGAGATCATCGAGCTGTCGTGTATCTAATACAACTAGATCCAATGCTTTGGACAAAGACTTATGATCTCATCTGCCAATAACCGCATAGGACATATAACCCGCTCACTAACGGGAGAAAGTATTCTATCTTGGTATTCAGTAGGACCTGCTACTTGCCCGTTAAGATGCACGTCGAGGTTTACCCCCGCCTTCCGGTTTATAGGGTCGAACTACTCTAATGAAAATCTTGACGTCACAAGCACATCCCTACTAAATCCTCAAGTCGAAGGTTCACGAATACCTATCACAACCTTTCGGTTCCGTCATTGACTGTCCCGGAGTGAAATCCGTGTGACGAATCGAGGGTGAGTCGGTTCGAGTATACTAATCTAATTAGCATACCTATAACGTGTGCTCCCACTAACCATTAGTGTTCGACATGCACTCTCCTTGTCAAAGAACACGTCATACAAGTCTTCACATAAACTTAACGCCCAGTCAAGTTTCATCAACTTGCGAATGATTAAGTATTTGAGCCATAAACCTTTACAGTGCCGACCCCTTATCCAATAAGGAGTGGAACATTTTGCTCTTAAATACACGAACTAGTTTCTACATGTATATTTATGAGTTAGGAATGCTAGTAACTACCAGTAAATAAAGAAACATCCATTTCCTTATATTGATGATTTACATAATAACAAGTACAATGCCCCCACTCAACATCCTCTGAGTGGCATTCGAGGGCATACTCCCAAAACTATGATGCCTCTCTTCATCTTCATTTCATAATTAATATATATCATGATTGTGTTTATTCAACTCTTGAGGATTGTTGTTCTGTGTAACTGACCCCATTGGGGGATATTGTTTTCAGGTCATGGCAAGGGTAAGGCACGAGAAGAGAACATTTACAGCGAGGAATCCCAGTGATACTAGTTGGGGGGCCCAGTCCTTTCGTTCACCGTGTTTTCTTTATTTTATTTCCGCTGTAGATTTCCGTTTGGATATTGAGTTCATTCAGTGTTGTATATTTTATCTCCATATAAAATATACCTGTATTCGGTATTATCCTGGGTGTGTTGTAATGAAACTCCTCATCGGAGTAATTATTGATATACTGTGGTTCGGTACTACAATTATATCACTTAATTCATTAATTTTTATTCGCCTGGTGGGTCCCAGTCGGGGGTCCACGGCACTGTAATATCCGCCTAGTTTGGGGTGTTACACTGGTACCCGACTCCAGCGAACCTTGTTCATCCTGACGTTCCGAAGGATGGGGAGTCCGTTTCGGAAGCTGACGAAGGGTCGCGGGCCGATCCGGAGGTTAAAGGTGAAGGCCAGGCAGGGGCCTGAGGCTCTTCGTTCTTACTGTTTTAGCTTTTTGCCTTGTAATTTTGTAGCTTTTCTTTGTAGTACTTAGGCCTTCGGGCGACTGTGTATGTACTCTTATACTTCAAGTAATGAAATGAATGTTTGTTTCTTCGATTTATCACTTGAATGATTGCTTTTATGAGTCTTTGCATGACTTTGTACAAATGTGTGAGGAGAGATTGTTGCGTGTATAGCTCCAAGTGAATTGATAAACTCAAATAGATAACTTTTACAACGAATTCGATCGCTCCACAAACATCTGAAAAATGCCGATCTCCGTATGTAATTGAATAGGGACGATCGTCGTATATATAGCTCCGCACTTCCCCTTGTTTTTGTTCGTTTAGTGAAAGTAAGGAGACGAAAATAAATCGTTGAGTGAGCGGTCTTCAATTTTGTCGAATCCTCAAGGAAGGCCGTCCATCTCGGTCTTGAGTAACCGTGCACGATCGCGGAGTTCAATGGACCAATCTCCACGACCGTGTCTCGTGCGCGAGCGACATTCCGTCTGATGGCTAAGTTCTCACGACTCACTTAATTGGTAGGGTCCTCCGTAGGCTGCGCCTCGCCTCGTATTTAAACGAAGGGCGTGCGGTCTTGGTCTGGAGGATTCCTTGCGCGGGGCGTCGTCGGATTAATCAACTCCACGTCCGCGGCTTGTTAGCTCTTTTCTACCGCGGGCTGCCATTAAGATGGCGACCCTCGACGGTATACGTTGAGACGGGGGGAGGGACGCGTCGCATTGTCCATGAAGGATCCACCATGTTTAAGTGATGGACCTTCGTGTAATATCCGTAATATTTCTATTTTTAGCAGTTTCCATTTTTGGTGTATGTCTATTTTTATCGACTCTCTTGTAACCGTTTCGACATTGTGAATCTATTTTGTTCTTGGAGTTTTTCCATTTGGACGAGTTTTGATGATGTTTTCACGTAATTTCATTTTATGACATGTTTTGCCGTATGAACGTTTGATTCTTGTAAAACTCGTTCGTTTTCGTTTTTTCTTGGTTTGTTCAAGTTCGAATGGTTGAGTTGGTCATGTGGAGACTTTCGGTTTGTAAATCCGACGTCGTTTCGTGATTTTCGGGCACTTGGGCCATTTTTGTAATTTCCTAATAGTTTAGGGAATCTTAGTTTCGTTGTCGCATTACGGACCCTCCGGTGGTCGGAATTGTATTTTATTTCAGCGCTTAGCTCCGTCGTCTTGTAGGCTTCGCATCTATGTTCCTGGATTCTGGTCTCGTCGTACGTTTCGTGTTTTATACCCTCGACAGCAGCTTACTGCTAGTGTGACATCAGTAGTGCTGAACTGCTGTGTAGGTAGCGCACGCTACCCTGTTCCCTTGCGTGCGCTACCAATAAACAGTTAGCGTACGCTAACCACCTATTGTTAGCGTACGCTAACGAATGGTGGCAGTAGCCACTGGACTGTCACGGCCCCGTTAGCGCATGCTACATATGGCAGTTAGCGTGCGCTAACTTCACATTATATAAGCCCAGCGGGCAGTTTTCAGAGCAGCAGTTTTATTATTTTCCCTTCCTTTCTTCGACGTGCGACCTCAGAGGCGATTTCCATCGGTCCTGATCGGCGTTCTATTCACATTCCATCACCGTAGAGTCGTGCTAACATATTATCATCAGCATAATCGTCATCCATCATCCGAAAGCAAGGTATTTTCGTCTAGAACCCTAACTCGTCAAATTTGGGGTTTTTACGGGTTTTGCTAATTGGAACCGAATTATCCCTGTATGTTATGATATTCTTCACCGATTGTGATTATTGAATGATTCAAAATCCAATTTCCTTGATTTTAATCCGCGAATTATCAATACGGAGAGATTTTGCGTAAACCCTCGCCCGTATCAATTGTTCGTCTATTGTCGTATATTGTAACCGGGGTTATGGGTGTATTCCAATAGAGTATTGTTGTCCGTTGGGACTGAACTGTGTTGATCCTTCGTTTAGGAACCGTCGTTTTCCACCCGGACCGTTCGTAGTCGTGTTTCATCTCCGTTTCTTCAAGAATGTCTCAAAGGCAAGTACTTTACATTTGTTTACATGTTCTAGTATTTGAATTATGGCTATATGTGGTTGTTGTGGGAAGATATGTGTATGTTCACCTAGGGACGGTCCGACGGGGCCTCTAGGGATACGTATTGCCGTGTGTGTGCGTATCACGAACTGTGGTTAGCCACCTAGGGATGTCCGACGGGGCTCTACGGGGTACAGTGGCCGTGAGTCTCGTGCCAACGGTTAACTTTGAATTATGATTTGTTGGAGATGATGTGTTTTGTGTTTGTACATCATAAGTATTCCGGAATATAAATCGTTTTCAAAAAAGATTTTTGGGGCATTATTCATCTGATTAGAATGTAGTTCAAATGGATTGTACTTGCACTAGCAGTTGTCGCTAACCCCTTAAATGGGGGAAATACTTTTTGTATTTCAGGTATCGATCGTGGGGACAAACGAGCACTCGAGCCGTATGAGGATGATGGGCAAGCATGATACTGATCAGTAGTCATTTATTGGTGTTCATTTCAGTCGACTACTTTTGATGTCTTGTGTCGGGACTTTTGTGTTATAAAATTGGTTTAAGTACTCGAGTACTTCTTTTACAAAATTATTAACGTTGTGTTCCTGTTTTGGGAAATGGATTGATGTTGGATTTAATTGTCGGATTGTAATCTTATTTGAATTGTCGTATTATTGGTGATTGTTGTCGTTGTCGAATGTCTTGTTTGGTACGTTAGCCTGGTGGATTCCACAGTGTGGGGACCACGGCACTGTAATATACCCTGAATGTCTTGGGGTGTTACGAATATGGTATCGAGCTTAGGTTTATGGATACCTAGGCCGGTTATTCGGGTCTAGTTAAGTGTCGTTTTTGGGACAAGATCACCGTTATGCCATCATCTCGAAGACGGTGCTCGTAAGTTTTCCTAACTTGACTCGTTTCACCGCTCGTTTCTATTCTGTCTTAATATCTTTGCGTTTTGCGTTTGAATTGTACTTACCCGTTGCTTCTTCGTAATTCCTGCCGGTAGAGGACGCGACGCGTCGCAGACGCGTAGGGGACGTGGCGCACCGGGTGGGGCGGCCATGTCCGATCACTGGGAACCGATTCGGCGATGCCTTCCTTGTCGAACAGTGTTCCCCTAGTTCTCGAGGTCGGCGGACCCGATCTGCTAGCTCCTAATGCTCATGAGAATGTTGGAGTGGCTAACATTTTACCAGGTAGCGAACCGGATGACGCCATCGACTCGAGCCGTTCGCCGGCCATGCTAATGTCAACCCGGTTCCGCCTACTGGGTCCGGCAATGATAAGCTACTTCAGGACCTGATTCGTATGCGTCCTCTGCAGTTTGATGGTGCTTCCGACCCTTCTGGTTGGGAGAATTGGCTGTTCGAGATGGAGAAAGTGTTTGAGGCTGCTAATTGCCCCGAGGAGAGGAAAGTACCCATTGCTCAGTACTTCCTCGCCAAGGAGGCAGCGACGTGGTGGCAAGCGGTGAAACCGCGTGACCGGGCAGCTACGTGGGCATAGTTCCGGGATCTAATGGAAGACGAATTCTGTCCGTGG
Organism: Orobanche coerulescens; assembly: GCA_033398695.1. Classification (NCBI taxonomy): domain Eukaryota; kingdom Viridiplantae; phylum Streptophyta; class Magnoliopsida; order Lamiales; family Orobanchaceae; genus Orobanche; species Orobanche coerulescens. The sequence goes on along the minus strand of CM065807.1, from coordinate 177,489,024 downwards.
CCAGTGAAAGAGGGGAGGATCCGAGCCTTCTTTGAGGCTAAGCCCCAAGATGTACCTATATCTCAAGCCATCAAGGACTACAATCAACAGTTACATTATGTGAGAAACCAAGTCCGCGATGAGCTTGATAAGATCCGCCACTTTGACATGCGGATGAAACCGAGGGTGCGCCACTACATGTCTGGTCTGGGGTGCACGACTTTGAAGGAATATCAGAATAAAGCGATGGCTTACGAGATGTCGTTTTCCGCGACAGAGACGGCAGTTGAAGGAAAGAAGCAGAAGACCTCCGCCGGGCGGGAGGCAAGTCAGGAGGGTACCCGAAGGCCCAGTCTGGTTCGCGAGTCTTCGGGAGTCAGTCGCCATCAGTTGGTCGAGGAAACGGTTCTAGGTCTGTTCCTGCTGGTTCCGTTCGTGGTCCTACGTGCGTCAACTGCAGTCGTCCGGGCCACATGATGAGTGAGTGTGATAGGCCTCCGATTCAGTGTCTTGCTTGTGGTCGTATGGGTCATCGTGCTAAGTTTTGTACGGATGCAGCTCGGGCTCCAGTTACTCAGATATCAGCCCCAGCCGCGGGAGAGCCGAGTGTGAATCAGGCACCGACAGTTCCTCAGCCGCAGCAGAGTTTTGGTAGAGGTCGAGGTCGTGGTCAGCCTTCTAGAGGGGGAGCTTCTAGTGCGGGGTCTGTTCCGCCCCGTGTGTACGAGATGAGACGAGCAGGAGATCCTGACGCGACGGTGGCCACAGGTACCGTCCACATCCTTAATCATCCTGTTTCCGTATTGTTCGATTCTGGTGCTACACATTCTTTTATATCTATGGATTGTGTGCGTCGTCTGCATGTTGATTGCCTTTTTGCTTGTGAGCCTTTTGTTGTTAAACTTCCTAGTGGGGATAACATCGTGGGGGATCGTGAGGTTAGAGATTTTCCAGTGAGTATCGCGGGGAGGGTTTGGCCTTCTAATCTGATTGCGGTAGATATTAGAGATGAGGATTTGATTCTGGGTGAGGATTGGCTGGACCGTCATGGGGCGATCATGAATTATAGAACGAGGACGGTTTCGATGTTAGCCTCTGACGGTACCGAGCATTCTTTTGTGGGGCGTAAGCGGAGTAGTCAGAGATTACTAATCAGCGCCTTAAAGGCGGTGAGACTTCTTCGAGGAGGTTGCACAGGTTATTGGTGTTACGCTTTGAGATCGGAAGAAGGGGGAGTCGAGCTCTCATCTATTCCGGTAGTGTGTGAGTATCCTGATGTCTTTCCACACGAGTTGCCGGGTTTACCTCCGGACCGAGAAGTTGAGTTTACCGTCGATTTAGAGCCGGGTGCAGCACCGATCTCTAAGACGCCATACCGTATGGCGCCCGCCGAGATGCTGGAGCTGAAGAAACAGTTGGGAGAGTTGCTAGACATGGGATATATTCGACCGAGCGCTTCGCCTTGGGGCGCACCGGTCCTATTCGTAAAGAAGAAGGATGGGTCACTTCGTTTGTGTATCGACTACCGAGAGTTGAACAAAGTGACCATCAAAAACAAGTATCCGCTCCCGAGGATTGATGATTTGTTTGATCAGTTGCAAGGGGCAACTGTATTTTCGAAGATTGATTTGAGATCGAGGTATTATCACCTCCGAGTGAAGGATACCGACATTCCGAAGACGGCCTTTCGGACGAGATACGGTCACTACGAGTTTGTGGTTATGCCTTTTGGGCTAACCAACGCACCAGCCGTGTTCATGCAGCTCATGAACAAAGTCTTTATCGAGTACCTCGATAAGTGTGTAGTCGTTTTTATCGACGACATCCTGATTTACTCGAGGAGCGAGGAGGAGCACGCCCGTCATTTGCATATTGTGTTAGATATTTTGAGAACTCAGCATCTTTTTTCGAAGTTCTCAAAGTGCGAGTTTTGGTTACGGGAGGTTATGTTTCTCGGTCATGTGATCTCGGCCGAGGGTGTTCGTGTGGACCCACATAAGGTAGAGGCAGTGTTGGATTGGGCGCCGCCCAAGAACGTGAAGGAGGTCCGCAGTTTTCTAGGATTAGCCGGGTATTACCGCAGATTCGTCGAGGGGTTCTCTAAGCTCGCTCGACCGCTGACTCAGTTGTTACAGAAGTCGGAGAAGTTTGTGTGGACCGATGAGAGGCAGAATAGTTTTGAGGAGTTGAAGAAGCTGTTGACGACCGCTCCCGTGTTGGCTTTACCGAGTGGTAATGATGGTTTCTCCGTTTATAGTGATGCTTCGGGCCAAGGGCTCGGATGCGTACTTATGCAGCACGGGAGGACGATTGCCTATGCTTCCCGTCAGTTGAAACCGTATGAATTGAATTACCCTACGCATGATCCTGAGTTGGCCGCAGTTGTGTTTGCGTTGAAAATCTGGCGTCATTACTTGTATGGCTCGTCATGTCGGATTTTCACCGATCACAAGAGCCTGAAGTACATTTTCACGCAGAAGGAACTTAATATGAGACAGAGGAGATGGTTGTAATTGATTAAGGATTACGATCTCGAGATCCTTTATCATCCGGGCAAGGCTAATGTGGTAGCAGATGCCTTAAGCCGGAAATCGATATCGCTTCGGGCGCTTGAGTTACTCACGGCCCAGTCGGGACTTCAGCGAGAGTTTATGAGGTTGAGCATTGAGATTGTACTGCCAGGGAGTTCCGGGCAGTTACGTACTCTTGAGATTTCTTCATCTCTGGTCGAGGACATTAAGTCGGGACAGTTAGAGGATCCGATGTTTATTTAGCTTCGAGAGAGTGTAGGAAAGGGGAAAGCCCCGGGATTCGTTATTTATGAGGATGGTGTGTTGAGATTCCGAGGTCGGTTGTGTGTTCCGAACGACTCGGAATTGAGACAGAGCATTATGCGAGAGGCTCATGCGTCACCATACTCAGTCCATCCGGGCTCGAGTAAAATGTATAAAGATCTGAGGAAGAATTTCTGGTGGAACGATATGAAGAAGGAGGTAGTTCAGTTTGTAGCTAAGTGTTTGACTTGTCCGCAAGTCAAGATTGAGCATCGTGACCGGCCAGTTATTGAAACCACTTCCGCTCGGAATGGAAGTGGGAGGACATCTCTATGGATTTTGTCACGAGTTTACCGAGGACGAAGACTGGTATGAATATGGTATGGGTGATTGTAGACCGACTGACTAAGTCGGCACATTTTCTGGGCATCAAGGATACTTGGGGTCCAGAAAAGTTGGCTCGTATTTTTATCACTCAGATAGTGAGGCTTCATGGTACGCCGAGGACCATTATTTCAGACAGAGATGGCTGATTTGTATCGCATTTTTGGCAGGCAGTGCATAAGGCATTGGGGACTCAGCTACGTTTGAGCACTTCGTTCCATCCCCAGACCGATGGGCAGTCCGAACGTACCATTCAGACGTTCGAGGATTTGTTGCGCACGTGTGCGTTAGACTGGAGTAGTAACTGGGAGGATCATTTGGCCTTGATTGAGTTTACTTATAATAATAGCTGGCACGCATCGATTAAGATGGCACCGTATGAGGCACTGTATGGCCGACGTTGCCGATCACCGATATGTTGGGATGAGCCGTCCGATTTGGTTGGCACCAAGCCGGACCTTGTGTTGGAGACGAGGGAGAAAGTCGAATTGATTAGAAACAGGATGTTGGCTGCTCAGAGTCGACAAAAGTCTTACGCGGATGTTAGGCGTAGACCTTTGGAGTTTGAGGTGGGAGATCATGTTCTGTTGAGAGTGTCTCCGACGAGGGGAGTTTTCCGTTTTGGGAAGAAGGGGAAACTCAGCCCGAGATATATTGGACCTTTCGAGGTATTGGAGAGAGTCGGTGAGTTAGCGTACCGTTTGGCTTTACCTACGTCGCTGAGTCATGTACATAGAGTATTTCACGTTTCCCAGTTGAGGAAGTACGTTCCGGAACCATCCCACATTATTGACTTTGGGGACGTGGAGATCGAGAAGGATGTTACATTTGAAGAGAGGCCCGTCAGAATTTTGGAGCGTCGTGACAAACAGTTAAGGCACAAAACCATTCCTTTGGTTAAGGTGCAATGGTCGAGACACGGAGTAGAAGAAGCGACGTGGGATCTAGAGGAGGATATGCGTTCGAGATACCCCGAGCTTTTTTATTCTTAAGTTTCGGGACGAAACTTTATTTTAGAGGGGGAGAATGTAATATCCGTAATATTTCTATTTTTAGCAGTTTCCATTTTTGGTGTATGTCTATTTTTATCGACTCGCTTGTAACCGTTTCGACATTGTGAATCTATTTTGTTCTTGGAGTTTTTCCATTTGGACGAGTTTTGATGATGTTTTCACGTAATTTCATTTTATGACATGTTTTGCCGTATGAACGTTCGATTCTTGTAAAACTCGTTCGTTTTCATTGTTTCTTGGTTTGTACAAGTTCGTATGGTTGAGTTGGTCATGTGGAGAGTTTAGGTTTGTAAATCCGACGTCGTTTCGTGATTTTCGGGCACTTGGGCCATTTTTGTAATTTCCTAATAGTTTAGGGAATCCTAGTTTCGTTGTCGCATTACGGACCCTCCGGTGGTCGGAATTGTATTTTATTTCAGAGCTTAGCTCCGTCGTCTTGTAGGCTTCGCATCTATGTTCCTGGATTCTGGTCTCGTCGTACGTTTCGTGTTTTATACCTCGGCAGCCTTCTTCACTGGTGTCACATCAGCCATCTTAAGCCGCATGTAGGTAGTGCACGCTACCCTGTTCCGTTGCGTGCGCTACCAATAAACAGTTAGCGTACGCTAACCACCTATTGTTAGCGTACGCTAACGAATGGTGGCAGTAGCCACTGGACTGTCACGGCCCCGTTAGCGCACGCTACATATGGCAGTTAGCGTGCGCTAACTTCACAGTATATAAGCCCGGTATGCGATTTTGAGCAAAGCTTTATTCTTTTCCCTTCGTTTCTTCGACGTGCGACCTCAGAGGCGATTTCCATCGGTCCTGATCGGCGTTCTATTCACATTCCATCACCGTAGAGTCGTGCTAACATATTATCATCAGCATAATCGTCATCCATCATCCGAAATCAAGGTATTTTCGTCTAGAACCCTAACTCGTCAAATTTGGGGGGTTTTCCGGGTTTTTCTAATTGGAACCGAATTATCCCAGTATGTTATGATATTCTTCACCGATTGTGATTATTGAATGATTCAAAATCTAATTTCCTTGATTTTAATCCGTGAATTATCAATACGGGAGATTTTGCATAAACCCTCGCCCGTATCAATTGTTCGTCTATTGTCGTATATTGTAACCGGGGTTATGGGTGTATTCCAATAGAGTATTGTTGTCCGTTGGGACTGAACTGTGTTGATCCTTCGTTTAGGAACCGTCGTTTTCCACCCGGACCGTTCGTAGTCGTGTTTCATCTCCGTTTCTTCAAGAATGTCTCAAAGGCAAGTACTTTACATTTGTTTACATGTTCTAGTATTTGAATTATGGCTATATGTGGTTGTTGTGGGAAGATATGTGTATGTTCACCTAGGGACGGTCCGACAGGGCCTCTAGGGATACGTATTGCCGTGTGTGTGCGTATCACGAACTGTGGTTAGCCACCCAGGGATGTCCGACGGGGCTCTGCGGGGTACGGTGGCCGTGAGTCTCGTGCCAACGGTTAACTTTGAATTATGATTTGTTGGAGATGATGTGTTTTGTGTTTGTACATCATAAGTATTCCGGAATATAAAACGTTTTCAAAAATGATTTTTGGCGCATTATTCATCTGATTAGAATGTAGTTCAAATGGATTGTACTTGCACTAGCAGTTGTCGCTAACCCCTTAAATGGGGGAAATACTTTTTGTATTTCAGGTATCGATCGTGGGGAAAAACGAGCACTCGAGCCGTATGAGGATTATGGGCAAGCATGATACTGATCAGTAATCATTTATTGGTGTTCATTTCAGTCCACTACTTTTGATGTCTTGTGTCGGGACTTTTGTGTTATAAAAATTGGTTTAAGTACTCGAGTACATCTTTTACAAAATTATTAACGTTGTGTTCCTGTTTTGGGAAATGGATTGATGTTGGATTTAATTGTCGGATTGTAATCTTATTTGAATTGTTGTATTATTGGTGATTGTTGTCGTTGTCGAATGTCTTGTTTGGTACGTTAGCCTGGTGGATTCCACAGTGTGGGGACCACGGCACTGTAATATACCCTGAATGTCTTGGGGGTGTTACACTTTGAAGGCGGGCGAACATGTCCACAGATCTATTTTGGATGGCCCTCAGACTACGCTGGCCTCATATTTAAACGAAGGGCGGGGGATCGTGGCCCAAAGGGACCTTGCACGGGCACAAAGAACGGTTCCATCGTCCTCCACGCCCATATCGACACTCTTCTACCTCAGACCATCAAGTCAGATGACGATCCTCGACGGTATAAGTTGTGTAAGGGGAGGAGATCGCCTGCCTAAGTTCTTCATGTAGATGACGAACTTTAGAGGGCGAGCGAGTAATCCTCTGATTTGTTTGGTGAGTCCTTCGGCTACGCCCGTCTCGTATATAAACGAAGGGCGAGCGATCGAAGCCCAAAGGAACCTTGCATGTACGGATTGTCGGTTTCATTGATTTTCGCGACCATGGCGGCACTTGTAATATCCGGATTTATAATTGTGTATTTCATCTGTATTCGAACCTTGTACTATTCGGATTTGTGATCTCGATAATTGGAGTATGATATTTCTCACATTGATATCTTTGTACATAAGTATATCGTCATGCAAAATTTCTCATGCGAACTCGTGATAGCGCATGCTAAGAATGTAGCTTAACGCGCGCTATCGGCTACAACTAGCGCACGCTACGAATGTAGGATTTGCGTGCGCTAGGCAGTCAATTATTGAGCTAGGCGGCTAGCACATGCGCCAGGCGGGACATGGGTCCGGATAAGATTCTCGCGGACGAACCTGTATAGATTTGGAGTCAACACTTATTAACGTGCGCTAAGAAATGTAGGTAGCGTGCGCTAATCAGCTAATGTGCAGAAACTTTATTTAAAGGACAACACTCCATTTCTACTTATTTTCCTTCATTGTTCTTCGTTCCTTGGAAGTCCAGAGAGCTTTTACTACTCCTTAAACACATACAAATCCGCCTTACTTGATCATTAAATATTAAAGAGGGCTTATACCTGATCATTGAAGAAGAATTCACTTTGAAGTGACACTCAAGCAACTGGAGCTGGATTCTACCTTTTTGGATCAGTGATTTCTTCATTAAAGGTATGTTAATTCTATCTCCAACTTTAGATTCGTGTTATGAAGAATAAGATGATCATGCTAGCAAGATATTGAGTTCCATTGGTGAATTATTCAACAAATATCATGTTTAGAAGATTGGAATAATTATACTTATGATATTGTCATTGGAACCTTGTAGTTGGAATCCTAGTACGTCAAATGATGAGAGGAACATTCTGAAGTTGGTTATCCGTATGACTTATGTTGTCTTATTGATCATAAAATTGGAGGTGATATCACTTTTGGTTATAAGGACTTAAGGAAAGAATCATCTTAGGAAGTATCCTTTGGTATTAGTTGGAATTGTTAGTTCACCTTCAAGATGAAGTCTGAATGTGAATAATGATAATAGAATCTAGTGCACCAACCGGAGATCACCGAAATTTGCATGAGAATCATAATCAAGTTCGAATATAAGAGTTGTTATGATATTCTTTTCCTTGAAACTCAAAGATGATTGGATCTATAAGATCATTCATAAGTTTATGAACATGACATGTAGTCGGGTAACACACACTAATCACTGAGGAATTCATAAGTTTCATCACTGTTAGAACAAGTCTGGTGCCTAACAGTGAACTGCCATGTATGTTTAGCGTGCGCTAAGCTATGTGAATTAACGTACGCTAACGGGCATATTTAGCGTACGCTACGATTGAAACTTAGCGTGTGTTAAGTCATCGGGCGAGTCAGTCGGATGATCAGTGAGGTACTGACCGTGCATGGTTAGCGTACGCTAGGCTGTGTGTAATTGCGTGCGCTAACGAGTAGCCTTAACGTACGCTACATAGGATGCGTAGCGTGCGTTAAGCAAACTAGACAGATTTCTTTTAAGAACTTCCGACTGTATTTTAGATTGTTAGATGTTCGTTCGACGTGAGATGAATTCTATATTATTCCTTTTGTTAAGGTTTAAGCTTGCTACGTGATTGATCGAAGGAGCGACCTTCGAGTATTTTGTTTTTCGTGGAAGTATTGTTCTTGTCATCGAATCGAGGCAAATACTCTAATTAGAATTATTTATATTATGAAAGTTATATTGTGATTGTATTGTGTATTATTGTGTTGTGATTAAATGTCCACCATGCGTTGATCCGACGGGAATCATCATGGGAATCTATAGCTGTGTGCGCTAGATTGTTGGACAGGTAGTTCCACCATGCGTTGATCCGACGGGATCATCATGGGAATCTATAGCTGTGTGCGCTGGATCGTTGGAATTCCATCAGTATGTTGAGATTGTTATGATGTGATATGTGTTGTTGTTATTTCTCGTTGGAGAAACTTGTTATGATATAATTATTGATTATATCACTGTTGTATGATTATTGTACTTGTACTAGCATCGTTGTGCTAACCCCTTCGGGGGTGAACATTTGTTTATGTTCAGGATCCAGGAGAGCAGGGAAACAACCACTGGAGTTGCATGACGACGAGGGTGCAGAGTGATGTTCCGTCCGGGTTTAATTGTCTGTTGTTTGTAACGTTTTAATAAGTACTCGAGTACGTAGTCATTTATGATGATTTGGATTTGGTAATGTATTAACACTTTTCCATTGAACATTCGTATTTTAAGTATTTGGTCAGAACTGTTGTATCTTAATTCCGTTATTTTCATACGTTGGTACCTGTTAATGTCTTTTTAAATTATTCAGCCTTGTAAATCCTTATGGATTTACAGCGCTGTAATATTCCTGAATATATTGGGGGTGTTACAAAATATGGTATCGGAGCTAAGATTATGGATATCTTGGCCATTGGGTGAAAATAGGGGTCGTATATGTCTTTTGAGGTAACCGGCCGCGAATAACATCACTGTACTGCCTACGTCTTCATGCGAACGGTGGTTGTAAGTTCCTAAACTCTATCTCGTTCTTTACATGTTGTATTTCTTTAGATTTGAACATTAGAACGATATTGTTTCCTGTATATTGAGTATTTATGCTTACAGTATGTTGAGAGGTGGTCGTGGACATGGTCGCGGACGTGGACGCGGACAAAGGAATGCCGAAAGAGAAGCTTCGCCTTCTAATCAGGCTAGCCACAGTTCAGACGAGCTACAGAGATCTATTAACAATGAACCAGAACCTGCTGTGCCCGAAATCCTTCGTCAGGTGGTGAACCAGATAACTCAGTTCGCCCAGGTTGTGGACCGGATGCAGGTGGCGGTGGGATTACAGCAGGGAGAGAGACAGCAAGGGATCCCAGACCTGGGAAATCGAGGTGACTGATGGCTGCAGGAGGTGGCAAAAATACAACCACCCAAATTCGACGGCTTTTCTGAGACTCCCACATGGGACCATTGGTTGAAAGAATTGGAGAAAATTTTTGCTGGAATTAAATGTCCCAGATGACTGGAGAGCTTCTATTGCTCAGTACTTTCTGATAGGGGAAGCATCCGAGTGGTGGGAAGCCATCCGGCTTGCAGATCATGATGCTGACTGGACAGAAATTAAATTGATGATGGAAGTTCGGGAGTTTTTCTCCGCACAGCCGTCAGACGAACCTGTATCCCAGACCATTAAGACGTTTAACCAGCAGCTAGCATTTGTTCGGCATCTGGTCAGAACAGATGTAGAAATTATGATCCATTTTGATATGAGGAAGAAACCAGAAATCCAGAGTTACATGTTCGGTTTTGAATGTACCACTCTCCGTCAATAACAGGATAAGGCGTTGGCGTACGAAATCAAGGAAGCAGTAATGGAGAAGTTTATGAAGTCCAAGAAGCAGAAAGTCTCTGGTACTTTTACAGAGCACAAGAGTAGCGCCCCCCGCAAGGCCCAGTCATCTTTTCATTCTTTCAAGAAACCTCCGCACCCATCTAAGAGCGGAAAGAATTTTGGAAAAATGTCAGCCACGACGGATACAGCTAGGAGGTGCTTTAACTGTGGTCGCCCAGGCAACCTTTGGCGTGATTGTTTACGCACTCCAGTCACGTGTTTAGATTGCAGACAGGAAGGGCATCGTGCGACATTTTGCAAGGATGCCACCAAATTCAATGGAACCAGTACATCACAGCCAGTTCAGAAGAAATCTTGTATCCAACATATGCAACAAAGTGTTCAGATGCCTCAGAATTTTGGCCGCAGACGAGGCAGGGGACAATGGGACCGAAAGGGTACATTGAGTGCCGGATCTGTTCCCTCACGTCTGTACGAGATGAGGAGGACAGACGATCAGGATGTTGCTGTCGCATGAGGTACTGTTCAGATCCTTTCCCAGCCAGTTAGCGTTTTATTTGATACAGGAGCTACGCATTCATTTATATCCTCAGCTTATGTAAATCGTTTGAATATTTCTGGTTTTCATTACTGTGAGCCTTATGTTGTTGGTTTACCGAGTAGAGAGAGGACTGCTGGAAACTTAGAAACTAGAGATTTCCCTGTATCATTTGGAGGCAGAGAGTGGCTCTCAAATCTGATTGTGATAGAAATGCAAGGAGACGACCTGATACTCAGAGATGATTGGCTTAAATGTGGAACTTTCATCCATTCCTGTTGTGAACGAATTTCAAGATATATTTCCTGACGAGTTACTTAGACTACCTCCACGAAGGGATGTAGAATTCACCATTGAGCTGGAACCCGGAGCTACACCAATTTTCTAATGCGTCGTATCGTATGGCACCTACTGAGATGTATGAACTGAAAAAGCAGCTGGAGGAGTTACTGGACAAAGGCTATATCCAGCCAAGCGTTTCGCCTTGGGGAGCGCCAGTTCTTTTTGTCCGGAAGAAGGATAGATTGCTTTGACTGTGTATTGACTATCGAGAGCTGAACAAGATGACGATTAAGAATAAGTATCCATTGCCACGGATTGATGATTTGTTTGACCAGTTACAAGGAGAAACAGTATTTTCTAAAATTGATCTGAGATCAGGATATCATCGGCTAAGAATTAAGGAATCTGATGTTCCGAAGTCAGCATTCAGAACTCGCTACGGACATTATGAGTTTGTAGTGATGCAGTTTGGTCTCACTAATGCACCTGCTGTATTCATGCAATTGATGAACCGAGTGTCCATCGAATACTTGGATAAATTTGTGGTCGTGTTCGTTGATGACATTCTGGTGTATTCTAAAAGCCTGAAAGAGCTTGCAGAGCATTTACGAATTGTGCTAGACCTGTTAAGAAATGAGCAATTGTACGCCAAACATTCTAAGTGTGATTCTGGCTAAAGGAAGTAATGTTCCTCAGCTGATGGAGTCCGGGTAGATCCTCAGAAGATCGAAGCAGTTATGGATTGGAAGCCTCCAAAGAACGTGAAGAGAAGTCCGGAGTTTCTTAGGACTTGCTAGATACTATCGTCGGTTCGTGGAAGGGTTTTCCAAAATTTCCCGCCCACTTATTCGAATACTGCAGAAGACACAAAAGTTTGAGTGGAACGAGTTGTGCCAGAATAGAGTTGATGAATTGAAGAGGAGATTGACGACAGCACCGATTTTAACACTTCCACAGGGAACTGGAGAATTTATAGTTTACAGTGATGCTTCGAACCAAGGACTCGTATGCGTATTGATGCAGAATGATAAGGTGATCGCTTATGCATCACGACAGCTGAAACCTGATGAAGTGAATTACCCAACGCATGATTTGGAACTAGCGGCAGTAGTTTTTGCTTTGAAAATCTAGAGACATTACCTGTACGGGACTCATTGTAACATCTTTACGGATCACAAGAGTCTCAAATACATCTTCAATCAGAAAGAGTTGGACATGAGGCAAAGAAGATGGTTAGAGCTGATTAAGGACTACGACTTGGAGATTTTGTATCATCCAGGCAAAGCAAATGTAGTGGCAGATGCACTTAGCCGCAAGCTGTTTCTATTCAGATGCTGGAGACTCTGACCTTCCAACTTAGCCTTCAACGAGAGATGATTCGAGAAGGAATTGAAGTATGGTTACAAAGAGTCCAAGGACAATTGTGCGTGATGGAAATAACTTCATCATTAATCAAAGAAATCAAATCTATGCAGACAGATGATCCTCTGATGATTCGGTTACATGATGAAGTGATCAAGGGGAAGGCCCCCGGATTCGTAATTCATGATGATGGAGTTTTGAGATTTCAGAACCGACACTGCATTCCCAATGTCGATGTTAAGAAACAGATGATTATGAAGGAAGCTCACAGCTCGCCCTATTCTATCCACCCAGGCACCAGTAAGATGTATAAGGACTTGAAGCAGAACTTCTGGTGGGGCAACATGAAGAAAGATGTAACGGACTATGTTTCTGTAACACCCATAGAATACATCCGGAAATGTTACACGCCGTAGGCCCTTCTCACAAAGATCTACCAGGCTAAACTCTACTAGACTACACAATGATTGACCGACCGGGGTCAATCTAAATACAACGCAGACCGACAAGGTGATTAAAAAAATCAGAAACTAATGAACTTTACATCTCAATGACAAAAATAAACTTTCGCACAAAAAAGGGATGACAACTCCATTTAATAAATGCAAAACCTTCACCGGTGCAAGGGTGAATACTCAACCAAATGGGAAAATACCGACCAAGGTGGAATAAAAGAGAAAGACTCTGACTCTTGTGTGATTAGCATCGTCGTCTTCCATCTCCTTCTAAGCCAATCCTGTGACTGCTCCCGAGCTGCCAAAACCTGAGCGCATAACAGGCACCCACCCCCCGAAAAATTGGGGGTTAGCAAACTGGAATTTTGCTAGTGCAAGTACATAATATACAAGATATACGAACAATAACAACACAAAACTCAACAGCCGCGAAGCCTTAACACAGACCATACATTCCCATAGTCAACACAGAACAGCATTCGCAGACACAAGGTGAAAGATAATCACATAGTCATATTCTCTTTAAGGAACATAACACCAAAGAAAACTTTAAACAAACCCAAGGAGTCAAAAGATTTAGTTTAAAGATCCATTTTTATAAAAGGAAAAGTATTTTGATAAGATAGCTTGAAAACATTATTAATGACTCGGGCCGTCTTGGGGTTTTGAAAATCAAATGGGAATACTATTAGAAAATACTTCAAAAGGCTCTCGGGTCTTCGACCCAGCATGTGGAAAACAATTTGCAAGAAAACCATTACAACGTTATTCGGGGTCCTCGATCCAATTGATAAGACATTAGCACAAGCGAATCATTACAACATCTCATGGGGTTCTCGGCCCAATCCAAATAATATCATCACGAGATCAAATCTCAACATCCCACGGGGTCCTCGACCCAATACACAGAATAATCATCACAGTACAATCAAAGGCATAGCCTCTCATTCGACAAATCCTGCTCAAGACCCCTGATTAGTTAACCCTCGGAGATCTCGTCAAATATCCTTGGTTAATTAACACTGATACCAACATTTAAAACAAGTTGGAACGAACATCAGAAACACGAATCGCGGTCTACATCAAGACCAACATTTTAAAGCGAGTTGCAAGGATTTAAATTACAAAAATCATTTGGTAACGGGGTCTTAGCTATCACTCAAATATCCATTACCAATAAGCATGCCAGGCGCCTCCCTTGCACACCTGTGTACTGGCGTTCACTCCACTATATTGGCCGCCCATTGCACATGTCACCGCGCCGGCGTTCACTCCCACAGGAGCCGCCCCTTGCTCGCGCATTAAGTAACACTGGTGTTCACCAATCATATGGAGCCGCTCATTGCAGCGTACACCAGGCTGGAGTACACGCCCCGCCCTTAGAGGCACTCGGATATGACGTCTCTCATAACAAGTATTCACGTTGTTACAAATACCAAGCACACAGTCAACCGTTGCAACAATTATCAAATCAGTTCATCAATTTATATAATTTATTCGTCAGTACGTAACTACGCAAAATAAACAATAACTCGCACGTTATTCATCAAGACTTAATACATTAAGCCTTCAACACTACCAATCAACACTACATATATATCCTTATATCTTAACTCAACCGAAAATACAAACATTACCATATTACCTCTATAAATATTATTCGTACTTTAGCCTAAGTTGAGTACGTCGACTAACATTGGTATTAATCACCCAACATTTATCTCGATATGTATATTTATATACATATACATATATCTATACATATATCCACACACATACACAAATATATATATATATATACATATATATATATATATAAAATATATATATATATATATATATATATGTATATACAGATATTCATAACATGATTCATACACTTCAGCAACAATGATTTCACGTAATTATAATTCGTATATCAAGGTACTTGCCTTGGTAATCTCTCGCGAATACTATGGAAATACAGTTGATTGGAACAATCCGAAACTCTAACAGAAACGACGACCGGAAAGGCTCAACACTGGATTATCGTAGGAAATTCGTCCTTAATATCCTATCATTAAATAAACAATTAATCACCCAAGGAAGAGTATAGAAATATGACCGAATCCTAACTATACTCTTCATAATGTACGTTACACACCTACGTAACGTACGTTACGTTTGCACGTTAGCGCACGTAAACTACAAAGATTAACGCACGCTAAGAATGCATTTGATAGTTCTTCTCAGTTCAGACGGCTGTCTTGCATGAGGGTATAACGTACGTAATGCATAGAGATTAACATACGTTATATTCACACATATATACTCATGTGAATCAGAATAATCATATGGTGTTGATGTTTACGAATTCCAGGTTAATCATCCTATCATAAGACTTACTCCAATCTCGATTATAAATCCTCAAAGGTAGTTCGGAAAATCTGAGGTTGTTATCACCATTAAGTCTATGATTATTATGGAAACACCATACAATACGGTTTATTAATCTCAGAAAACTTCCCTTACTTGTTCATCATAACAAGATTCGAACTATAATGTTCTTAACTCGGGTAACTAAAGCATGAACATTCCAACTTCCAAAAATATGATGTTCGGATAAAAATCATCTATGGAGCTTAATAATCCTGGTAGTATGTTCATAACATCCTTAAGAACACAAATTCAAGGTTGAGATAGCATTAACATACCTTAATATGAAGGGAACGCAGAGACAAGAGGTAGCATCCAACTCCTATTGCTTGAATGCCAATCCAAGATGTTTCTTAACTTAAATGATCGAGTCTATGTAACTTATAGGTGTTTTAGATGGCTGGAGACTCTCCATAAATGAAGGAAAACGAAGTACAAGTGAAAGGGACGAAGTGAAATGAAATGGGGTGTTGTCCATATATATATAATATCTTGAGCTTTACGTACGTTAGCCTTAGCTATTTACATACGTAATCGACTTAGCGCATGCTACCATTCATTCTTAGCGTACGCTATCGTTCAATGGTAGCTTACTATCTCATTCTGCACTCCCTTATGTACGTTACACCCCATGCATTACGTACGTAAGCTACACACATTAGCGTACGCTAGTTACAAACCTTAGCGTACGTTAACACCTGTTGACCCCAAAACTGTCCAGGTTCATCCACGGGAATCTTTCTGAGCCCACCACCAGCCGTCCATGTGCTAGCCAGCATGTTCAATCATTGACCTCCTTACGTACGCTACGTCTAGCTCGTAGCCTATGCTATCTCTAGCTCGTAATATACGTTACGCTTACCTTTTAGCGTGCATTACGACGTAGTTGCATGTGAAGGATTAAAAGTTGATATTATAATGCATGAGGATGCGAATACAGAAACGATCATACTTCGATTATTGTTAGCACAAATTCAGGTAATATAGGGTTCAAATACAGATGAAAATACCCCACAACTTATCCGGATATTACATACTATCCCTATTAAAAGAAGTTTCGTCCCGAAACTTAAAGTAGAGTGGAGAAGTAAAAGCTCCTAGAATTAAGGAAAATCACAAACGGCTCAGGCGTACTGAAATCGCGTGTCGAGCTCGACCAACCGTATTCAAGTTCATAACACATTGGAAATGTTAACTGCACGAGTGGGAACAAATAGTTTCGAACAAAATTTTGCAAGGATTACGTTTAGATGTGGATAGACCACAATAATTCACGGAGTCTAACAAATCGGTTTTGAAATTCGTTCGAATGACGGTAGGTTCAGTAGAACATGGTAGTTTAAAATTGTCAAGAGGATCACAGATGAATCACCAACAATGAAAGTCTCCCAACACCGAAAATACTAAGAAGAGTATAGGTAATACGTGCCCCCATACTAAGAAGACATTTCAGCCCCGAAACTTAAAACAGCAGGAGTTGGAAACGAAAAGCAGTTAAAATGAAAAACGATCAAAGTCACGATTGTTGGAAACAGCAATGACTAGAACATAGTACAAAATCTTCATTTGCCTATGTTAGGCTCTTCATCAGGAGACATAAGGTTTCGGGACATTCTCCGGCCACTTGCTCTGCTCACCAACAGAGTAGCATTCTTTGCCAATTCAGAAATTATCTCACAATGTTTCTCCCGATGGCCTTCACACCCGCACCATTAACAAGTCAAGAGTGGGGAGGGACAGTTTACACAGATATGTCCCGTACAGTTGCAGTTGAAGCACACTCTCTTCTTACCGGGAGTCACCGATGCTGGCTTGGGATTCCCAATGCTCATTCCCGACTGCGAAGACGACGCATTCGAACGACATGGGGGTTTGAGAACCTTAGTCTCTTCACCGCCCAAAAATTTTCCAGATGTTCTCGGTCTCTTTTCTCCGCTCGTTGTCTCGGTCACTGAGGAGGTTTCATAGGATATCGTCTGATCTTGATATTCCTTCACCGTAACATGAATCGTCATCGTACGAACCACATCATAGTTTCCGCTTCCATTATCACGTCTACGTCTGCCAAGGCTCGTCATGCTAATGCAGATAGTACCGTTTATTATTATCACATAGTCGGTTGTATGGTATACCATAATTATCAACGCAAGGTTTAATTAGCATCCTTAGAATAACGGTAATATCGTAAAGCCCGAAATTTTCTGAAGTCAATTTCCAGTCCTTCGTCTAGGACGATCATTATGCGTATGCTTTTAATGAAAAAAATTTTGAAACAAAAGCCGAGTTACGTTGTGGTCAAAACTTGTAAATACTGTCCTTTATTGTGGTCAAAACTTGTAAACACATGTCGTCGATTCCAGTTGTCAGCGAGTACCCCGACGTATTTCCAGATGACTTGCCGGGATTACCACCACAGCGAGAGATTGAGTTTTCTATTGATCTTGAGCCGAATGCGGATCCCGTTTCTTGAGCGCCATACCGTATGGCACCGTAAGAGTTGTTAGAATTGAAGAATCAGTTGGGGGAATTGTTAGATAAAGGGTATATTCGACCGAGCGCATCGCCTTGGGGTGCGCCCGTATTTTTTGTTAAGAAGAAGGATGGATCGCTTCGTTTATGCATCAACTACCGAGAATTAAACAAGTTGACCATCAAAAATAGGTACCCTTTACCCAGGATCGACGACTTGTTTGATCAGCTTTAGGGATCGACAGTCTTTTCGAAGATTGATTTACGATCGGGCTACTACAAGTTGAGGATTCGGGACAGCGATATACCGAAAGCTGTCTTTTGGATGAGATATGGCCGTTACGAGTTTGTGGTTATGCCTTTCGGGCTAACCAATGCCCTAGCAGTTTTCATGTAGTTGATGAACAAAGTTTTTATCGAGTATCTAGACAAATTCGTAGTCGTCTTTATCGACGACATCCTTATCTATTCTCGCAGTCGAGAGAAGCATACTTTACATCTCCGAATTTTGTTGGATACTTTGATAACTGAGCAGTTGTACGTGAAGTTCTCTAAGTGGGAGTTTTGGCTCAAGTAAGTGATGTTCCTCAGGCACGTGATCTCAGCGGAGGGAGTTTGGGTAGATCTACAGATGATAGAGGCGGTGATGGCATGGGAACCGCCCAAGAATGTGAAGGAAGTGAGGAGTTTTCTGGGACTTTCAGGCTATTATCGTAGGTTCGTTGAGGGTATTTCTAAGATCGCTAGACCGCTCACTCAGTTACTCTAGAAAACTCAGAAGTTCGAGTGGACCGAAGACAGACAGGATAGTTTTGATGAGTTGAAGAGACGATTGACTACCGCACCCGTTTTAGCATTGCCTCAGGGGAACGAGGATTTCGTGGTGTATAGTGATGATTCAGGCCTTGGGCTCGGATGTGTTTTGATGCAGAGAGACAGGGTGATTGCTTATGCATCCCGCCAGTTGAAACCTTATGAGGTAAATTATCCCACGCACGATTTGGAGTTAGTTGCGGTCGTTTTCGTCTTAAAGATATGGAGGCATTGTCTCTATGGGTCGTCGTGTAAGATTTCTACGGATCACAAAAGTCTGAAGTATATCTTCAGTCAGAAAGAGTTGAATATGAGGCAGCGTAGGTGGTTGGAGCTAATTAAAGATTACGACCTCGAGATACTTTATCATCCGAGTAAGGCTAACGTAGTGGCTGATGCGTTGAGCCGGAAACCGATGGCGTTACAGATGTTAGAGGTACTTACACCACAGAGCAGGATCCAACGGGATTTGATTTGTCAGAATATCAAGGTTTGGGTTCAGAGGGTTCAAGGTCAGTTGTGTGCGTTAGAGATCACTTCGTCCTTGACTGGTGATATCAAGGCTAAACAGTATGATGATCCATTTTTGGTCCAGTTGAGGGAGGATGTGAGGAAGGGGAAAGCCCCTGGATTTGTGATTCCGGATGACGGGGTTTTGAAATTTCGCGGCAGACTATGTGTACTGAATAACATTGAGTTGAGGCAGAAGATTTTGAGCGAGGCTCATACCACGCCTTCCTCCATACATCCTGGTACGAGTAAAATGTACAAGGATGTGAGGAGTAACTACTGGTGGAGCAATTTGAAGACGGACGTTAGCGATTTTGTGGCAAAGTGTTTGACCTGTCAGCAGGTTAAGATTGAGCATCAGCGACCCGCGGGGTTGCTACGACCACTTCCCATTCCGGAATGGAAGTGGGAAGACATCTCTATGGATTTCATTACCGGGATGCCTATGACTCAGACTGGAATGAACATGATTTGGGTTATTGTCGATCGACTAACCAAATCAGCGCATTTCCTAGGTATTAAGGACACTTGGGGGCTGGAGAGGCTGGCACGAGTATTTATTGCAGAGATGGTGAGATTGCATGGAACTCCTAGGAGTATTGTTTCAGATCGAGATGGCCGGTTTGTATCACATTTTTGGCAGGCTGTTCATCGAGCTTTGGGGACTGAGTTGAGACTCAGTACGTCTTACCACCCTCAGACTGACGGATAGTCAGTGCGGACGATCCAGACGCTGGAGGATATGTTGAGAGCCTGCGCCTTAGATTGGAAGGATGATTGGGAGTCGCACTTTCCGTTGATCGAGTTCACGTACAATAATAGTTGGCACGCCTCGATCAAAATGGCACCATTTGAGGCATTGTATGGGAGGAGGTGCAGATCGCCGTTGTGTTGGGACGATGCGTCCGAGCTGATTGGTACTGAGCCCCATATGGTAGTTGAGACGAGAAAGAAGAGTGCTCTGATTCGCGATAGATTGTTGACGGCCCAGAGTCGGCAGAAGTCTAATGCCGATACGCGTCGCCGGCCATTGGAGTTTGAGGTGGGAGATCATGTCTTGCTTAAGGTGTCGCCGATATGGGGAGTTTACCGTTTCGGTCAGAAAGGTAAACCTAGTCCGAGATATATTTGACCGTTCGTGATTTTAGAGAGAGTTGGAGAGCTTGCCTATCAGTTAGGCTTGATGCCGTACCTGAGTCACGTGCATAATGTATTTCATGTCTCCCAGCTTAGGAAGTACGTACCGGACCCTAGCCATATTATTGAATTTGGAGAGATTGAGTTGGGACCCGGCATTACCATCGAGGAGAGGCCGATTCAGATTTTAGAGCGTTGGGTGAAGCAACCTAGGCACAAAACCATTCCTTTGGTTAAAGTTCAATGGTCGAGGCATGGATCTGAGGAAGTCACGTGGGAGACGGAAGAGAGTATGAAGTGGAGATACCCCTAGTTATTCGCATTGTAAGTTTCGGGACGAAACTTATTTTTAGGGGGAGAGAATGTAATATCCGTACTTTCTATTTTTGGTAATTTCTATTTTTGGTGTATGTTCATTTCGGACGACTCGCTTATTACTAGTTTGGAATTCTAAATCTATTTTGTTCTTTGAGTTTTTCCATCCGGACGAGTTTTGAAGATATTTTTACGTATTTTCATCTTGAATTATACTTTGTTGTATGTATGTTCGATTCTCGTAAAACTCGTTCGATTTCATTATTCCTTTGTTTCTATGAGTTCGTTTGGTTGAGTTGCTCATGTTGTAAGTTTCGGATTGCTAATCCGACGTCGTATCATGAATTTTCGGATGTTTCGGCCATTTTGTATTTCCTAGAAGTTTAGGGTGTTTTTATCCTGCTTGTCGTATTTTGGATTCCTCGGTAGTTGGAAGTGTACTTTCTTTCAAAACTCAGCTTCGTTGTTATAGATACCTCATGTTTACACTTCTGATTCTATCCTTGTGTTGCTTTTCATCGTTGTATCACCTGCGCAGAATTAAGTGTTTAGCGGCGTGGGACTGCTGCATGCATAACGTACGTTATGCATGCTCCCTTACGTGTGTTATAGAGGCATCATAACGTACATTATACCTTATTGGTAACGTACGTTATGGTTTTCACAATAGAGTGCAGATTGTTTGTTACGTACGTTAACCTGTGAGTGGTTACGTACGTAAACATTATAACATACGTTAACAACTCGTGTTAACGTACGTAACACACTGTCAGGCGTTTTAAATACTGACTTAACCTCAGTCGCGTTATTTCATTCCTTCTCATCCCTTTGTGCATGACGTGAGTTTCCTCAAGCGATTCGGAGCGATTTACCCAGAGCAATCCGTAGAGTTCCTCTCGAGATTGATTATTGTGTACCAAGGGAGGTTAATCATCATCATAATCATCATTCTCTGTCCGAATTGAGGTATACATCGTTTAACCCTAGTTTTTTTGGGGATTTCGGGATTTTTGACATAATTTTTCCTTTTAATCCATTTTAGCTCCGTCGAATTGTTGGATTACGACTGTGTAGTCGTAATCCCTTGTTTCCATTATAGTCTAACGAATTTAACCTCGTAGTTTCTCCATTGTAAGATTAAAACCATCTAGGACTTCGTAGTGACCTACAAATTGTTCCAACGGGTAGAATTAGGATTAATTCTTACCTTTCCGCAATATTAAGACTTGTTTGTATACCGTTATTGTGTTAGGGATGGATTTGGGAGGATTCTTCGGACCGAAACCTATTCCTTCGTCGTTTCTGTAACACCCCCAAACCATTCGGGAATATTACAGCGCCGCAGACCCTCTCCGCGAGGATCTACCAGGCTAAATACAAAACAATGCATCACTTCACATGCCGACATGGCTACGTAAAGGACCGTTAGACCGATTAGGTCTTATATCACAACACACACAACATTACATACATGATACTTGCCCAGAACACATACCCACGCAGGGGCTAGAATACAATAACACTCCCATAAATCGGGGTAACAACACATCGGAGGGATAACCAACATGACTCTACCAAATACTCTACAATTGGTCTTCACGTGATTAGTATCTTCGTCTCCCATCATCCTTCGTATCGATCCTGTGATTCGCTCCCGCCTACTGCAAGTACCGGACGCAATGAGACATCCACCCCGAATACTCGGGGTTAGCAAACTCCTTTGTTTTGCTAGTGCAAGTATAAATAGAAGTACAAGCCATACACAACGTGCTTCAAGAATATAATAATCTTGAATATATTTTCCGAGATAATTCACTTAATCAAAACAGTTTGATTTATAAAAAGGGTAGGAAATAATACCATGTATCTCTTACAAAACATTTTATAATCTCGGGAGTTTGAAAACATTTGGAAATAATGAATTCTCAAGTCTTTCGAAAACACTTGGGGGCACGGCCCAAAATCGTCTTTCCAAAATACGATTCCAATAATAAAACGCGGTTTCACAACCCAATTCACAACACACGGGGTCCAAGACCCAAATCATAAGCCACAGGGTCCACGACCCGAATCACATAACACATGTTCCTAAGGATTATTCGCGTACCGTGCTAACGAGCCACGAACCTCAGATGCTCCCGTAGAACATACCCGAGTGAATAACCCAATAGGAAACCATACCAAATCACATGTCCTCGTGACAACAGTCATGGAACCATTCCATACCACAACCATAAGTTATCCAGGCATCGGGCTAACAATCCACGAACCTCGGAGTCCCCGCAAGACATACCCGATGATAACCCCACAAGTTATCTCGGCATCGGGCTAGCAAGCCCCGAACCTCGGAGTCCCCGCAAGACATACCCGGATTGGATAACCCTACGGTCACGCCCGACCCATACTAGCAAGTATGGATCCCGGAGATTCAACAATCCTACCCGGAGGCACATCACTATCAACGATCACATAACAATGAGCAGAATATCAATCCAAGCAACACTTAAACATCACAACCTCCTTTCAAAGGAGTATCAACTAATATCACACCCAATACGTTCTTACCGAACAAATACACATAACAATACGTAATCCCCGGCAAAGGATTACAGTCTATTAAACTCACTCAAAGTGGTCATATCATCTTTTCAACATACAAAACCAACACACATATCCGAGAACACATATATTCACGAAGTACACGAATTATCGTTGAAAGACAACATTTATCGAGAACATACCAATCCCTTTTACGTTCATTAAACATTGGGTTTCGTATATAATCATTTATCAATAATTACGCCTACGAAACATGAAACATATGGACAAGATACTTGCCTCGATATCACGAGCAACGAAGCAGCGAACGGGCACGATCGGGCAACCTTCGAACCTCCAAAACGATCAAGACTTGACATTACGAATACTACGAAAATAGCATCACCACGAATCAATAACACTAATCGAAATCCAAAGCGATCCTAAAAGCGACAAGAATCTAAGTATTCGCAAAGAAATCAAGAATCGTTGATCCGAGCGATAAAAATCGATGAACGGTTAACAAAATCTGAAGATTACGGTGAAGACAACCAAAAATACACAACCGATCGGATGAGATCGGTTAAGAATCACAAATCCAAGGAAAAACCCCAAATTTAAGAAACTAGGGTTCTAAGAAGAGATTACCTTGATCTGGACCAAGAAGACGATTAGATGTTGTTAAACATCTACAAAGCCGCTCAGAGATGATGCTAGAAGAAGAAGATCGGTCCTAATCGCCTCTGGATCTCACTCCCGTCGGAAGGGATGAAGAAAAGTGGAAAATGACGACTTAACTTTGTCGGTATTTATCTTTGGGCCGATTATTAGCGCGCTAAACACCTGCATTAGCGTGCGCTAACGGGTCAACGCTCGAGAGAAACCGCCTATAACACGATTAGCGTGCGCTAGCTAAAAGCCGTAGCGTGCGCTAACGGGTCAAAACCGATCCGGTAGCCTGGGACGTAACCGCACTTTGCCGGGTAGCGTGCGCTAGAAAGAAGAGAGAGCGTGCGCTAAGCGGCCGATAGCGTGCGCTAGCTATCGGCCTTAGCGTGCGCTAACAAAGCTCGATCCCGATCCGGTAGCTCTTTGGGCGCCTCTGATCGCCGATTAGCGTGCGCTACACATTCAGTAGCGTGCGCTAACCACCACGCACTAGCGTGCGCTATGCCTCAAGCATTAGCGTGCGTTACACCACCAAAACTCAAAAACTCACATAGTGATCCGAAATGCCTCCAAACACATGCCCCAATAATGCACGACCAAAATATGGCACAAAATTCCAACGATGAGGACAATGACAATCCGATAAAACCCAGAAAACCCATCGAATCCGGAATAAAGATCTCGGGTATTACATTCTACCCCTCTTAAAAGAAGTTTCGTCCCCGAAACTTGAAACATAAAACGAATAACGCAAAACAATTCCAGATGGCACAAGATATCCGTTATCGACAAGGTGAAACGAATCACATGCAGCACGTGTCTGCTACCATGCATGTCGCTACGTCAGAAATATAACAGAACGCGACGAACAAAATCAATATGGTTGACCAGTCCGAACAGTACGCCAATCACAATGCGATCTAATCGCTGAATAAATACGAAATTCCACAACACGAGGATTGGGAGGTCGAAAATGAAGCAAATTTCCCGAACTTAAGGAAATCACGAAGGAGTCCGAACGCTCAACAATTACGAAACGAGATCAACAAAAACTGAACCATCAAACGATTGAGTTACAACGATCGAGACAACAACAGTCGATCAATCATGTTCGAATCACGACGAACAATAATACTCAAACAACAACCCCAAAGTTCACATCTCGACTCGAGACAATATACGATCCGGTGAAGACAACAAGATGTGTATTCACATAAGATCCACAGAAAAGGAATAGCAATTGGAAAGTCATAGCGACAAGCGGTTTATTCGAAACAATACTACAACTCGTTTGATCAACCAAAAGCACAAGACAGACAAGTTCGAAAATATCAACGAACATAAACGATTCGACAGAGTCGAAAATCTGATTCAAAATCCGATTCACTTCAAATAAAAGAAGTTAATCTCCTAATATCAAAACAACAAAACGAGGGAAATAACATAACAAACAATCGATAGGATAAGCCACTCAGGGGCTTCTCGGAGTCGATCCAGATGTCGGTGCTCAAGCCCGTGCCCCGGAAGGCTCGGTAACCATCTCGCAAAACTGAACTCGGTGTCCCTCGAGTCCACACCTGTAACACGTTACTGGCGGAGAAGGACAATGTGCACGAACATGTCCCGCCACATTACAGTTAAAACATCTCCTGGCTTTACCAGGAGTCAGAACAGAAGACTTGGAACTCTTAGTTCCACGCATCGAGCGATGGAGCTTCACAGCGGAAAGGCTACGACATTGAAAACTAGAAATACCAACTCCTGCACCGTCCACACGGTCATCGGACTTCCTCTGCTTCTTCGACTCGGGCACACGCTCCGACGATAACGAAGCTAGTTCACGGGCTAATGCTCGATCTTGATAGTCCCTCAACGAGGTGCAATTGAATCCCGACATATACACGCGAATATCCGGCTTCATCCGTCTGTCAAAGTGAAGGATTCTCTCTTCCTCGGTTCTCACCCGGTCTCGCACATAACTGAGTTGTTTGCTATAATCGATGATAGCTTGCGACACCGATATATCTTGCGGTTACGCCAAGTAGAATTCGCGAATCCTCTGCTCTCTAATCGGTTTCGCACGTAACTCGGCTTCCATAAATGCTTGGAACTCCGCCCACGTGACATCACGATCACGAGGTTTAACGACTTCCCACCAATTAGCGGCATCTTTGTCGAGAAGGTACGAGCGATAGGTACCTTTCGCTCTTCGGGACATCCGACACCTCGAAAATCTTTCCCAACCGGAAAATCCAACCATCCCACCCAACGCATCCGCAGCACCGTCGAATCGAGGGGATTCATACGAACTACCTCGCGAAGCCATTGATTTACACCAACGTTCGACTCGCGTCAATGCTACGTTGAACCACCGGTCAACTGAGTCATCCGAGTCGCTACTTGTTGCAATATAGTAGCAACACCCAAACTAAAATCATTCTCAACGACATTCCCTCGATTCTGCATCTGATCCCCGTGGCCATCAACACCACGGTTACGACCACGACCTCTGCCCCTCGGCATACTAACAAACAACAACCTATGGTAACGAAAGATCATAACACATAGCAAGATATTCACATCTCTGTCTTTAATCTAACATCATTAAATCATATACATATTACCATTTAATCCCAGCTAGAGCACAATATACAAACTATTATACCAAAAATCTTCATTTATAATGCCGTTGTTATGCGATTTATAAATGCAATGAAATTGAAATCATCCATTATATCAAAATCATTTTCTGTACGTTTTCCGCGCCGGATCCTACCAAGTTGAAAACCATTTTCAAAAACGTTCCAAAATGCCAAAAAGGCCGATGACGGTAATACTTTCCAAATACTCCCCAAAAGTCATTTTCCAAATACCAAATACCATCATCAAATACCATTTGGAATTACAAGGCGTAGAGGCGAAAATTTAATAGTTTCAAAATATATGTTAAGTCACCCGACAAAAGAGTTAGGAAAAAGGGTCAACGAAATAATTCAAATTTACAAACCCGAAAGGTCATTTTGAAACACACACTATTTGGTAAAAGTACCCAAAAGTCATTTTGGACTTTACACACGCAGCGGACAAGAACACAGTTCAAATTACACATAACCATACACAACAATTGTTATTCATGGACAACACACATAGAGTACGGTCTCAAACAGTCAGTCTAACAATCGCAAAAGTTAGACTTATGGCGAATGCAATTTCGGGCTTCGATCGAGACCATTTAGTATATGATTTAACGAGACTTAGCGTGCGCTAGCCATATTACGTTAGCACGCGTTAGCTATTCCAATCCAAAGACACATCCATAAACATATACCAAGTAATATCAAAAGTCGAAGGTTACAAGTAATCAACAACATACTAATCCAAACGCCAACAATTTACATCCTCACTACATATCTTTTAACCGAAAAGTTGAAGGCAAAAGTCACATCTCAAGTAAACTTTTGGTAGACCTCGTTTAAGCATTTAAAAATCGAACTTTGAAAATTTTCAATGCAAGATGAAAATAAAATATATGTAGTTGAATCCTCAAAATCTTCGTTCTCGAGGTCATCATACGAAAATCAAATCATTTTTCCTCCTCGAATGATGTTTTTAAATAGAATTTACGTGACTTCCCCAAAACATTTGAAGTTTAAAATACCACATTGATAAACTTTTATTGAGTAACTAGTCCAAAACATCATCCCTGTAAAAACGATTTCACACAAAGATGTATACATATATACATGCACACCGGTACTACTCTTTATTCCAACACAATACGAGAATCCAACAAGTATGGAGTAAGTATTCACGAGGCACAATTAAACTCCACATAATAACACAGAATCACATAAACTCGTATAACACGAGATACAATAAAATAGGGAGACTTACATCCACAGATCGCACGAAGATGATGGTTGCACCTCGATACTAATCACGACCGACAACTCAGACGACGCGTCGCGACACCACTCAGTCAGACCAAATCTGACAAGACAAGACCCGACAACACACAACTCAACCCGACAGCCTAGGTTTCCTCAACCTAAGCTCCGATACCATATTCTGTAACACCCCCAAACCATTCGGGAATATTACAGCGCCGCAGACCCTCTCCGCGAGGATCTATCAGGCTAAATACAAAACAATGCATCACTTCACATGCCGACATGGCTACGTAAAGGACCGTTAGACCGATTAGGTCTTATATCACAACACACACAACATTATGTTGTGTCAAGATTTAACACCTTCCGACCGGCGATCGCCTCCGAGGCGGCGGCCAGACTTCTTGCCCGAGCGGCCAAGGCGGTCTGGCGGCGGCGACGACCGAGCCTCAACCCAGCGTGCCAACTAAATCGGCCAAATGAAGGTCCCAGGACAAGTCCCGGTGCCGAGCGATCGACCTCAGATACGATCATCACTCGGCACTCGGCGACCAACTCCTGGCGATCGACTAGCGGACGATCCTCTCTGGGCATCTGCCGATCGACCTTTGGTGACCGACCTCCCGGGGCATCTGCCGATCGACCGCATCATGACGATCTCCACCGATGACCATCCAGTCGGCAAAGACCAAGTCTCAAACTGGCCCCACGTGCAGATCCACAAAAGGCGCTGACAAACCTGTCTCCTACCTCACCTACCAGCATGGCCCAGACCTGCGAAAGGAGTTGGCGGACAAGACATGTGACTACAGCCTGTCGCCTATTCTGACAAAGTCCGCCGAAAGTAGCTAAGTGGGACCTCCTGTGACAGTGCTTCCGGACGCGTGCTGGATCCTCATTGGACCGCACGGCTGGCCACCAGCTGTAGCTTTGGACTTTTGGCACGCAGCCCACGTGCCCTTTAGGACGATCGCCCCGTAACATTAAATGCCGAAAGGCGATCGCCCGCTAGGGGACAGGGCCCCTCAGCCTCTATATATACAAGGCAGCATGCACTTGTAAATGGACCGAGATTCTGACTCTCTAAACACTCTGAAACTTCACAATTCAAGCACTCAATACAGAAACAATACTTGCACTTGGGTAACATCCAACTCTTGGCAACAGCTTTCTTTCGGTCTTACTTCTCCCGGCCTTTTCTCCCCGAGCAGATTACCGGCGGGACGAAGAACACCTAGCTTCGCTCAAGAGCCGGATCAACAGAGTCTTTTTACACTCATTGTATTTAGATTTCTCTCATTAATACTTGTATCCACGAATATTTGTATTAATAACATCTCGCGAGAGCATTCAAGCCCGGGCCTAACAAACTCGGCAAATCTTGTTTTATTTATCTTCTCTCGGAAGTGCTCCCGCACTTGTTTGTTGTCCGTCTTCCAGCAGTATTAATCTTCGGATAAATATTTTGGGCAACAACAATTGGCGCTAGAAGGAGGGCATCCAACCCTCGAATTTTTACACCTACCGTCCCGAAGAACACTCACTGTTCTCGGGGCAGATATTTGAAGTGACACTCACTGCACTTCAAAAGAAATCCTTCAGAAATCATGTCTTCCGCATCCGCGTCGAAGAAAGCCGCTGGTCAGCCGGCCAGACCCCCTGTTCCGTCCCAGTCCGAGCCGCAACCGATGGTGGAAGGTAGCCGCCGCGGCCGGAGGCGCTCGACCACGTCCCGGGAAGGCGGCCCGAGCCTCTCGCTCGATCGGTTCCGAACCAAGGAACAGATCGAAGGGGCCCTGGCCGTCCTACAGGAGCGACGGAGTGCTCTCGACGCGCCTCCAGCTACCGCCCCCCCGGTCTCTCGCCGGAGATCAGCGGAAGCTCAAGGCACTGCGGCCGAGCAATCGCCAGAGGCTCCGTCCGCAGGAAGAGGCGCTCGCGGCCGGGCACCTCTGTCTTCGATCGCACAGGCGGTGACCCGACACAGCTCTGCGGGCGGTCGGCCCGGCTACGAGGCAGCGGAGTTTGAGTCCGTCACCGGGAGCTCGACCTACCCGACTCCCGGAAGGCGGCTGGCCGTCGGCTCCCCCTCACCCGGGTGCAGGTCGGCGGCGGCGAGCCGGAGATCGGTACACGATCGCCTCGGCTCCTGCTCCCAAAGCCGATCGGCAAGCGACCAAGCCACGGCGATGGCTGCAATGCAACGTCAAGTCGACGACATGAAGGCGCTCCTGGAATCCGGGGCAGGCGCCAAGAAGACGATCGCCGAGCCGAGCGAGCCGCTCGCGATCGACATCGAGCTCGCCCCGTGCGGCATAGGATCGCTCCCCGCAAACACCCATGTACGTGGGCGATCGGACCCCAAGTGCACTGAGGAAGTTCAACATCTACATGATCGGTGTGGGGCATCGACGCGACCGGATGCCGAATGTTCCCTCCGACGCCGGACCTCGCCCACCGGTGGTACACTTCATTGCCACCTCGGTCCATTGGCTCCTTTAACGAGCTGGCGCACGGTTTCACTGAGTACTTCGCCACCAGGGTCGTCCGGCCCGAAGGTCCCCTTCGCATGATGCAAATCAAGCAGGGAGAAGAAGAGTCCGACTCGGACTACATTGACCGGGTAGACGTAATCATCCTCAATGGCGAGCCCATAAGCGATGAGACCGCCCTCTACGCGGTCCTAGGAGGTTTTCAGGGTTTTTCGCCTATGTTCAGGCATCTTACGAAGACCCAACCTACGACCTTTGCAGCCTTCCGGGCTAGAGCCGCAGATTTTCTGGCCAGGCAAAGGTTTCTTCTTAGCCTGTGAGCAGAGCGATCGGCACCCGGACGACGATCTCCCGCCCGATCGCCAATATCGACCTACGAATAAGTGATCGGCAGCCGAGCAACGATCGACAGTCTTCCAGCCCGATCGCCGATCATCACGCTACACCATCCGCAGTTCGGAGGACACGATCGCCACCTACAGTCCAGCATATAACATGACGAACTAAGGCATAAGATCGCCTCCACCGCACATCATAAAGCCATGGCCCTGTCAGTCGATGGAACCGGCTGCTTCGGCCATGCAAGGTCCCTTTCGGCCGAGATCGCCCGCCCTTCGTTTAAATACGAGGCCGGCGTAGTCGGAGGGCTCTCCAAAATTAATCAGTGGACTCATTCCACAACCCCGTCTCAACGTACACCGTCGAGGTCGGCCATCTCCATGGCTGGCCGAGGTGGAAGCAGAGCTAACAAGCCGCGGGCGTGGAGTTGATTCATCCGACGCTGCCCCGCGCAAGGACTCCTCTCTAGGCGAGACCGCACGCCTTTCGTTTAAAAACAAGGCGGCGCGGCTAACAGAGGACCCTCATAATAAAGTGAGTCACGAGGCACTCATTGTCTTCGCGCACCAAGACACGGTCATGGGGTCGGTCCATCGATCTCCGCGACTGTGCACGATTCCTCAAGCAAGCGAAACCACCAAGTTTCCATGGGGGATCGGCCAATGTTGTTTTTTGCAGGTACAAGACCGAAAGATAGCTAAACCAATCGACTATGTTAGCCCAAGTCCGAGTCCTAAGTCAGCTCAGCAAGGTCGCCCGTCCTCATCCAGACGCGATCGCCAGCAAGAACCACCTCGCCCCATGTCTTCAACATAGGAGCAAGCTGGGGGGCAATTGTTGTGTCAAGATTTAACACCTTCCGACCGGCGATCGCCTCCGAGGCCGAGCGACCGACTTACTGCCGAGCGGCCAAGGCAGATCTGCCGAGCAGCGACCAGGCGACCGAGCCTCAACCCAGCGTGCCAACTAAATCGGCCAAATGAAGGTCCCAGGACAAGTCCCGGTGCCGAGCGATCGACCTCAGATACGATCATCACTCGGCACTCGGCGACCGACTCCTGGCGATCGACTAGCGGACGATCCTCTCTGGGCATCTGCCGATCGACCTTTGGTGACCGACCTCCCGGGGCATCTGCCGATCGACCGCATCATGACGATCTCCACCGATGACCATCCAGTCGGCAAAGACCAAGTCTCAAACTGGCCCCACGTGCAGATCCACAAAAGGCGCTGACAAACCTGTCTCCTACCTCACCTACCAGCATGGCCCAGACCTGCGAAAGGAGTTGGCGGACAAGACATGTGACTACAGCCTGTCGCCTATTCTGACAAAGTCCGCCGAAAGTAGCTAAGTGGGACCTCCTGTGACAAGTGCTTAGGACGCGTCTTTGGATCCTCATTGGACCGCACGGTAGCCACCACCGTAGCTTTGGACTTTTGGCGGGCGGCCCACGTGCCCTTTAGGACGATCGCCCATAACATTAAATGCCGAAAGGCGATCGCCCGCTAGGGGACAAGGCCCCTCAGCCTCTATATATACAAGGCAGCATGCACTTGTAAATGGACCGAGATTCTGACTCTCTAAACACTCTGAAACTTCACAATTCAAGCACTCAATACAGAAACAATACTTGCACTTGGCTAACATCCAACTCTTGGCAACAGCTTTCTTTCGGTCTTACTTCTCCCAGCCTTTTCTCCCAGAAGCGATTACGGCGGGACGAAGAACACCTAGCTTCGCTCAAGAGCCGGATCAACAGAGTCTTTTTACACTCATTGTATTTAGATTTCTCTCATTAATACTTGTATCCACGAATATTTGTATTAATAACATCTCGCGAGAGCATTCAAGCCCGGGCCTAACAAACCCGGCAAATCTTGTTTTATTTATCTTCTCTCGGAAGTCCTCCCGCACTTGTTTGTTGTCCGTCTTCCAGCAGTATTAATCTTCGGATAAATATTTTGGGCAACAACACATTACATACATGATACTTGCCCAGAACACATACCCACGCAGGGGCTAGAATACAATAACACTCCCATAAATCGGGGTAACAACACATCGGAGGGATAACCAACATGACTCTACCAAATACTCTACAATTGGTCTTCACGTGATTAGTATCTTCGTCTCCCATCATCCTTCGCATCGATCCTGTGATTCGCTCCCCAGCTACCTGCAAGTACCTGGACGCAATACAGACATCCACCCCCCGAATACTCGGGGGTTAGCAAAACTCCACTGTTTTGCTAGTGCAAGTATAAAACAGAAGTACAAGCCATACACAACGTGCTTCAAGAATATAATAATCTTGAATATATTTTCCGAGATAATTCACTTAATCAAAACAGTTTGATTTATAAAAAGGGTAGGAAATAATACCATGTATCTCTTATAAAACATTTTATAATCTCGGGAGTTTGAAAACATTTGGAAATAATGAATTCTCAAGTCTTTCGAAAACACTTGGGGGCACGGCCCAAAATCGTCTTTCCAAAATACGATTCCAATAATAAAACGCGGTTTCACAACCCAATTCACAACACACGGGGTCCAAGACCCAAATCATAAGCCACAGGGTCCACGACCCGAATCACATAACACATGTTCCTAAGGATTATTCGCGTACCGTGCTAACAAGCCACGAACCTCAGATGCTCCCGTAGAACATACCCGAGTGAATAACCCAATAGGAAACCATACCAAATCACATGTCCTCGTGACAACAGTCATGGAACCATTCCATACCACAACCATAAGTTATCCAGGCATCGGGCTAACAAGCCACGAACCTCGGAGTCCCCGCAAGACATACCCGATGATAACCCCACAAGTTATCTCGGCATCGGGCTAGCAAGCCCCGAACCTCGGAGTCCCCGCAAGACATACCCGGATTGGATAACCCTACGGTCACGCCCGACCCATACTAGCAAGTATGGATCCCGGAGATTCAACAATCCTACCCGGAGGCACATCACTATCAACGATCACATAACAATGAGCAGAATATCAATCCAAGCAACACTTAAACATCACAACCTCCTTTCAAAGGAGTATCAACTAATATCACACCCAATACGTTCTTACCGAACAAATACACATAACAATACGTAATCCCCGGCAAAGGATTACAGTCTATTAAACTCACTCAAAGTGGTCATATCATCTTTTCAACATACAAAACCAACACACATATCCCGAGAACACATATATTCACGAAGTACACGAATTATCGTTGAAAGACAACATTTATCGAGAACATACCAATCCCTTTTTACGTTCATTAAACATTGGGTTTCGTATATAATCATTTATCAATAATTACGCCTACGAAACATGAAACATATGGACAAGATACTTGCCTCGATATCACGAGCAAGCGAACGACGAGCAGACGATTGGGCAACCTTCGAACCTCCAAAAACGATCAAGACTTCGACAGCCCACGAATACTACGAAAATAGCATCACCACGAATCAATAACACTAATCGAAATCCGAAACGATCCTAGAAACGACAAGAATCTAAGTATTCGCAAAGAAATCAAGAATCGTTGATCCGGGCGATAAAAATCGATGAACGGTTAACAAAATCTGAAGATTACGGTGAAGACAACCAAAAATACACAACCGATCGGATGAGATCGGTTAAGAATCACAAATCCAAGGAAAAAACCCAAATTTAAGAAACTAGGGTTCTAAGAAGAGATTACCTTGATCTGGACCAAGAAGACGATTAGATGTTGTTAAACATCTACAAAGCCGCTCAGAGATGAAACTAGAAGAAGAAGATCGGTCCTAATCGCCTCTGTATCTCACTCCCGTCGGAAGGGATGAAGAAAAGTGGAAAATGATGACTTAACGCTGTCCGGTATTTATCTTTGGGCGATTATTAGCACGCGCTAAACACCCTGCATTAGCGTGCGCTAACGGGGTCAACGCTCCAGAGAAACCGCCTATAACACAGTTAGCGTGCGCTAGCCAAAAGCCGTAGCGTGCGCTAACGGGTCACAAAACCAGTCCAGTAGCCCCTAGACAGAACCGCACCTGCCGGGTAGCGTGCGCTAGAAAGAAGAGAGAGCGTGCGCTAAGCAGTCGATAGCGTGCGCTAGCTATCGGCCTTAGCGTGCGCTAACAAAGCTCGATCCCGATCCGGTAGCTACCGGGCGCCTCTGATCGCCGATTAGCGTGCGCTACACATTCAGTAGCGTGCGCTAACCACCACGCAGTAGCGTGCGCTATGCCTCAAGCATTAGCGTGCGTTACACCACCAAAACTCAAAAACTCACATAGTGATCCGAAATGCCTCCAAACACATGCCCCAATAATGCACGACCAAAATATGGCACAAAATTCCAACGATGAGGACAATGACAATCCGATAAAACCCAGAAAACCCATCGAATCCGGAATAAAGATCTCGGGTATTACAGTTTCCGTCGCGTCGTGTTAACCAAGGCAAGTACATGTATTACATTTCGTTATGTATGTTATGTTTTCGAAATGAATGGTAAATTGTGGTTTTTGGGTGCGTGAGTTGCGTTCCTTCCACTCGGAGCGTTCGGCGGGATGTCTGGGGGTCGATACTAAGGGGTACGGCCGCGGAAGTGGACTTGGGTGCGTGTGTGGTTGAACTTCCACCAGGAGTGTCCGACGGGATGTCTGGGGGTCGATACTAAGGGGTACGGCCACGGAAGTGGTATCGTACCCGGAGCGTTCGACGGGATGTCTGGGGGTCAATACTAAGGGGTACGGCCATGGGATACCAGTTGTGATTTTGTGATATCGTGATGATTAAAAATTGATTCGATTGCCAATGTAGTATTCCGGAATATTTACGGCAAATGATTTCTGATTGAGATGATTGGGTAAAAATCGTATTTGTATATAATGTTGTGTAATTGTGTACTTGCACTAGCGATTCGAATGCTAACCCCTTAAATGGGGGAAATGCGTTTTATGCATTTCGGGTACCGGGAGAGCTGAGGAGAAGGCACGGGACATGCACGCAAAGGATGGGTTGGCATAATTATGAGGCTCGAGTTTTAATCATGTTGGGTCATTTATATTGTTGAGTATCGGGATTTGAATGGTTTTATTGTATTCGGTTAAAGTCCCCTGCATGGGCAATGACATGGTATTGACTTACACTTTCACGTACTTCTATTAAAACGTTTTGGCCGAGGCCTCGACCCCATTTTTTTCATTAATGACTGTGTCCTTTGGATTTTTCTTGTACTGAATATGTGTCGTGTGTTAGCCTGGTAGACCTCCCGAGGGTTCTACGACGTGTAATGTCCCATTTGAGAATTGGGGTGTTACAATAGTTAAGTATGATGTTAAAACAGTATATCACACAATACTTTTATAGTGGTTTCAGAGGTGGGGTAATCCTCTACTAGTCTAGTTCTCTCCAAGCCAGCTGGAGATAAATTCACTATAACTTTCAACTAGTGAAATTAATGTTACAATGAATTCTGTTACAACAGCTTCCAACCAGTGGAAACCCGTGGCCATTGCAACTCCTTCCCTTGGTTTCTTAACACCTCTGGATCGAAAAATTGTGGATGCTGCAACAACTCGCAAGCTTCCTATCACCTTCCAATCAAGAACCCCTGGATCTTTTTACAACCTCTCACTTTCAAGAACCTTGGTTCAAGAAAGTACCCCTTACTCAAACATTAAGACAATAGTGTTATGTTCTCCAACTTTAAGAGCTTCTCAGTATTAGATTTAAGATCTTGCTCTTCATGATGGTATATATTTGCTTTGTGTTTGTTTCGATTGCTTTGATTGCTTGTAAGTATTGTTCACATCGTACTTCAGCTCAATCTTTGTTCAAATATTTATAGTACGATCTTGAGATTTTCATAACCATTGCATCTTGTAACAAATATGTCCGCTGGAGAGGGGACTTCATTGTTTAACTTTTCATCTCCTGCAAGGCTTTGTCTCTTTCTTTAAATCTGATCGTTTGAATGTATGTTCCCGTTGTGCTGCTTTTCTTGATTACTATAATTAGAAAGTCTTCAAGGCACGTATCTCAATGGTTATTCTATTCCGTAAATTATGGGAATCAATCACTTTGTATCCTTGGATTTCATGTCTGCATGTGTTTTTCCGTTTGTTGACTTTTCAACCTTTGCTGACGTGGACAATTGATATCAAAAACCTGGGTAATATTTCGTATGTGATAAAACTCATCTGATATTTCCTTGGTCAAACCTGGATGATATGTTGGTCAAACCTGGCTGATGTTTTGCCTGGACAAAAGCTGACTGATATCCGGTATTTGAAAGTTGGCTGTTGTTCTATTGGTCAACCTCAACTGATATTATGCTTTGACCAAGACTCGGCTGATATTTTGGCAATTATGTACTTAGCCAAAATTGTCTTCTGAGATATTCAGCTGTACTTCTGACTTGGTCAAACCCGACTGATATTTTCCTTTGATCGAAACTCGACTGATATTTTGTCGGTCAAACCTGGCTGCTATCTTGTGTTGACCAAAACCTCGGCTGATAATGTGCCGGTTCTATACTTGGCCTAATTTTTACTTGATCAACATGATCAATACTTAGCCTAATATTTTAAAGGCCTATAGAAGATACTCATTTGGTTCTTCTTTAAAATGCCAACTACATACACTTGAAGTCATCTTGAAATAGTTATGACATCATCAAAATCTTAAAATGATATTCCTAACAGTAAATTCACAGGACCAACAATCATAAGATAATTTTAGTTTTCTGTAATTTCCAATGGCTACCAAAGCTGATTCTACCACGCTGTTGCTGCCACTGCCACTGCCAAAGCTGCTGCCGACGTTCATGTTGCACCTACTATTGCAGTGCAGGACTCAGAAACCTAAGAAATTCTTCGGTGTTGATTTTGAGTGATGGCAGGAAAAAGATGTTGTTATATCTCACTACCTTGGGGCTTGCCATTTACCTCAAAGATGATCCTCCAGTGGTCGATGAGACTGAAATTGATCGTACTAAGCATTTTGCTTATGATCAGTGGTGCAATGGCGAATTCATGTGCCATAATATTATTTTGAATGGGATAGTTGATTCTCTGTACAATGTGCAACGTCAAATCAAGACCTCCAAAGAGTTCTGAAATTCTTTGGAGAAGAAATACAAAATTGATGATGCTGGAACCAAGAAGTTCATGATCGAATGTTTCCTGGACTTTCAGATGACTGACTTCAAAACCTTTATAAAAAAATTCCAATAATTTTAATTGATTGTGCATGAAATTAGTGCCGAGAGAATGATTATACGTGAACCATTTTTTGTGGGGAAGGTAATTAAAAGTTGCCTCCTAGTTTGAAGAACTTTAAAAATTACCTAAACACAAATGAAAGAAAATGAGTTTAGATGACTTGGTTGTTAGACTCAGAATTCAGGAAGACAACGGGAAGTCTGATTCTCAATTCAATAAAGGCCCGATGAATACCAAAGAGAACTTGCTTGAACATGGATCCTTTGGCAAAAAGAGGAAACCGAGCCATGTTCAATACAAAGGGAAAAAGCCTCTTAAGAAAAAGACATTTACTGGAAATTGCCACATTGTGGCAAGCCAGACCACAAGGCAAAGGATTATTGATTGCCAATTAATTCAAATGGTTAGTAAAACAACAACAATTGAGTTGCTAATGTGTTTGAACATGGCAATATTGACAGTTGTCAGCTATGATTGAGGAGCTGGATGAAGAGGTCTCTTCTATGGTGATTGAAACCAATATGGTGGAAAATCACTGCTCCTGGTATGTTGATGTTCGGGCTACTCATCAGTTTGTTCTGATAAGGGCATGTTATCTTCCTACACTTTTATTGATGGTAGCAAGATGCATATGGCAACCTACGCGTCTTCTGTGATTGCAGGAGTGAGGGACGTGGTCATAAAGTTGACCTTCAGAATGGAGCTACTGCTTAAGGATGTGGTGCCTGTTCGAGATATCCGGAAGAATTTAGTTTCACAATCTCTACTAGTTAATTATGGTTTTAGACTAGTTTTTAGTTTGATAAATTTATTATGAGTAAGTTTGGAATGATCCTTGTTCGAGGTTATCTTGACAGGTGATTATTCAAAAAAGATGTGATGCCTGTAAGCCGTGATGGCAAGAATAAAAATAATAATAATAGAAATGTTCCTTCTTCTGTTTACATGATCGAGTGTTCTGATTTATGGCAGTTTATACTGGGAATGTTGGTCTAAAATAGATTAAAATACTAATTAATCTAGAATTGATTCCTAAAGTTCATGTTGAACTTAACAAGAAATTCGAAGTATGTGTTGAAGCAAAAATGGCTAAATTGCCTTTTCTTTCGTTGGAAAAGAATACTACTCCTCTAGAATTAATTCTCATTTATTTGTGTAACTTAAAATTTGTGCAAACTAGAGGAGGTAAAATTACTTCGTCACTTTTATAGATGATTGTATAAGATATTGCTATGTATTTCTTTCGAGAAGCAAAGATGGAGCAATCGAGGACTTTAAAATGTATAAAAGTGGGGCTGAACATCAACTGAGTTGTAAAATTAAAGGAGTCCGAAGTGACCGAGGCAGTGAGTATGTAGCACCATTTGAACAATTATGCGTTGATTGACGCATAATTTATCAAATGACTGCTCCTTATGATCCTCAGTCAAACAGAGTTGTTGAATGAAAAAATCGAACCCTGAAAAAATGATGAATGCTTTATTAATAAGTTCAAGGTTGCCATAGAACTAGAGATGTTAAACGGGTCTGGGCCTGGTGGGCCGGACCATTTAACCCGCCAAAAAAATAAGTTTAGGGCTGTCAATTCCTAGCCCATTTAAATTTGGGTTTATTTGGCCTGGATCGGTTAACCCGCGGTTTAAACAGGCGGGGTGCCCGGGCTAGCGGGCTGGCCCGTGTGCCAGACTAAATAAAACATAAATTGGTATTTAGATACCATATTAATATGTTTTACACACACACACACACACACACACACACACACACACACACACACATATATATATATAATATTAATATTATATATAGTAAATATTATATATGAGGATATTACATCTAACTACCTTATTAGATGGCCTATTTACAGTTTAGTCCCTATTGTTTCATAAATTACAGCGAATGACAAAAATCTGGCTTGGTGTTGACTTCTATTAAAAAGACAAAAATGCTCCTCTATTTACTTGAATAAAATATTTCTTTTAAAATATATTTCAAATTAAACAAATAACCTAGTTTTGTATTAGAATAATAACTATTGTTCATTTTTCATAAAAGTAATTAAAAAATAATAAAAGTCTATAAAAACTATAAAAACTATAAGAAAATTTCTAGAAAAATTAAAAATCTGAAAAAATGGA
Organism: Orobanche coerulescens; assembly: GCA_033398695.1. Taxonomy (NCBI): domain Eukaryota; kingdom Viridiplantae; phylum Streptophyta; class Magnoliopsida; order Lamiales; family Orobanchaceae; genus Orobanche; species Orobanche coerulescens. Next base: position 177,449,492 of record CM065807.1, on the reverse strand, counting down.
ACTCTTATTTTTTTAAGGAAAAAAATATCTGTAATATTAATATTAAAAGCGGTAAGTTCTTATTTAAAATTCATAAATAAAAAAATTTAAAAAAAGGATTTTGGAACTTATTTGTAAACTGTTTTAATAAAAAAATAGGAATATTATTCTACATAAAGAAATAAAAAGTTGAATAATTTTTTAAATATAGATTTATTAAAACCTGCTAGTTGTATTTTTCACTGTTATGTTCTTAAAAGAAATCTAAAAATCTAAAACAAAGACAGATTGAGGTTTAACTAAAAATCTACAATATTATAGCCAAAAAATCTTATTTCTATTTTTGAATTTTGAGTTTTTCTAGTAAATGGAAATTTATTTTTTATTTAAAATAATATTGGAAATTTTAATAAAAATGGAAAATCCAAGAAAATAAATATTTAAATACCTGAAAAATTATTAAAAGCAAAAAAAATCCGAAAATAAAATAAAAATAAAACATTTTTTATCTTATTTTTGCATAATAAAAATAAAAGGTTGTAATGTTTATTTTTTAAAATAAAAAACATATCTATTTTTTTATTGTAAAAAATATTTGGATATTTTTTAATCGTAATATAATTAGTATAAAATTAGAACAAAAAATAAAATCAAAAAATATATAAAATCCGAAAATAAGATCAACAAGAGATTGATATAAGTGGGTAAAAACGAAAAGGAAAAATAAAAAAGGCATATCTGAAATATCAATACTCTCTCTCATGTGACATCATCTGAAAGTTTGACTTTTGTCCTTCGTTGTAAATATAGTTTCTGTACAGAGCAAAGTTTGTCCTTCATTGTAATATCTGAAATAATAGGGACTAAAGTGTAATTAGGTCATCTAAAATTTTAGTCAGATGTAAATCGCCCTATTATATATAATATACATGGTTAGTGTATTAATATATGTTTATATTATATATATAATATATTAATATTATATATATAATACGTATTAATATTATATATAATTTATATTGTTATTGTATCTATTAATATATATATATATATATATATATATATATATTAGTGTATTTATATACTACTGCCTATAAAAAATTAGACCTTTTTAACTCTGGAGCCCGATTAGCCCGAAGCCCGTTAGGGTTAGGGCCGGAAATTGTCGACCCATATAAATCTGGGCTTTTTCTACCCGGACCGTTAAGCCTGCTAGGGCAAGCTTGTTTAACATCTCTACACATAACATTTGGGGGGAGCTATTCTTACAGCTAACCACATTATGAATAAAGTGCCACGATTAGGAAAAGGTAAAACTTTGTATGAGTTATGAAAAGGAGCAAAACTTCTTTCAAATAGTCAAAGTGTGGGGTTCTTTGGCAAAGATTGAAGTACCTGAAGCGAAACAAGTAAGAATTGTTCTAAAGACAGCCGATTCCATATTCATAGGTTAAACAATAGTGCATATCATTTTTTGATTCATAAATTTGAAACTCCTGATATGCGTGAGGGAACTGTCATTGAGTCTAGAAATGCCATTTTTTTTAAAATATTTATCCTTGCAAAGAGAGGATTGTGACAAGCTTAAACAAAAAAAAAACTCTTGAAAATGCAAGTAGTTCAAATTCTATGAATGAAGAGCCAAACCAGAGTAAAATAGCTCGAAAGGCTAAGTCATTTGCTTCTGATTTTGTGTATTATGCAACTGGTGGATTCAAAGACGATACAGGAATCTTATGCTAGTCCTAAAGCTTATATAAGAATCTTATGCTAGTGAAATCGATTATATCATGGAATATTATACATGGGAGATGGTTGATCTCCCACCAGGATGCGAGCCTTTAGGATGTAAATGGATCCTAAAGAGGAAATATAAAGATGATTGGTCAATAGACAAGTTTTAGGCCCGGCTTGTTGCTAAAGGGTGTAAACAGAAAGAAGGTTATGATTTCTTTGACAAATATTCACTAGTAACTAGAATAGCTTCTATCCGAGTGCTTATTGCTATTGCTACATTACAAAATCATGAGATTCATCAAATTGATGTGAAAACTGTGTTCTTTAATGGTGCATTAGAAGAAGAAAATATATGGGACAACCTGAAGATTTTATTGTGCCTGGTCAGGAAAAGAAAGTGTGTAAACTTTTATAGTCACTATATGGACTAAAATAAGCTCCTAAATAATGGCATATGAAGTTTGACACAACTATGTTGGCAAATGGATTCAAGATTAATGAATATGATAAATGTATGTATATTAAAGGCATAACTGAATCATTTATCCTAGTTTGTCTATAAGTACATGATATGTTGATCATGCGTAGAGATGTTAAAAGGGCCGTCAGCCCACTGGTTGGCCCATTTAAACTAAAAAAAAGAGGATTAGATCCTAATTATTTTTGCCCATTTAAATTCGAGTTTATTTGCCCGGACCGTTTAGCCTGTAGCCCTTTTGGGCGAGCCCGTAGGTTAACTGAATTAACTTGCTAGCCCATTAACTATCAATACAGATAAAATCTTAATATTTTATATTTATTTTTATTACCCCTTACAATAAAATATAAAATTAATTTTATTCATTTCTATTGAATATATATTGATCAATCATTATTTTTATTTTTAAACTTTAGTAGTATACTAAATTTTATATATTTGTTGTTGTTTTAAAAATATTGATTTATTTTTTTTGTTTGTTTATATAATGTCTACTTTTATTATTATAATACTAATTTTATAATATATATAATTTGGATTACTTAAGAGGTTATAAATTTGGTAATGCAATATAGTTAAAATTATATGCAACTATTTTTATAACATAATATATACTTTAATTTCAAATGCTAGTTTTAAAAGTTGAGTATATTTATATTTAAAATGTTAGATAAAAATATATAATTTTAAACTCTAATCTAAATCCTAATTGGCCCATTTAGCCCGAGGCCCGTTAGGGTTGGGGTTAGGTCCATATATTGCCAACCATTTATATTTAGACTTTTGTGCCGAATCGTTTTGCCCGAAGCCCGCTAGGGCCAGCCGAAACCGCTAGGGTTAGCCAGTTTAACATCTATAATCGTGGGCAGTAGCAATGAAATAATCGTGAAGTACATGGGTTTAGCTGATTTACTTCTTGAATTTAAAATTAGCAGAATTAGAAGGTATTTTCTTGTCACAATCTCATTGCGTTGAGAAAATGCTCAATAAATTCAATGCTTTTGACGACCCACATGTTAAAACACCTATTGATATCAATATTCACTTAAGTAAGAATAAAAGTGATCCAATGACTCAAGTTGAATATTCAAGAGTAAGCGGAATCCTAAAGTACATTACGAATTGTACAAGGCCGGACTTGGCATTTCTTGTGAACATGTTGAGCAGGTTCACGAGTAACCCGAGAAAGAGCAACGAAATGAATTGACTAGGGTTTTAAGATACTTAAAGTACACCCTAAGTTATGAGCTATTTTATAGTAATTATCATGTAGTGTTGGAAGGCTATACTGATGCTAATTGGACTTCAGACATGAAAGTCTCTAACTCTACAAGTGGGTATGTATTTACTATTAAGGGTGGAGATGTGCCTTGAAAATCAAGCAAGTGAACTTGTATAACCCGATCCACTATTGAATCGGAGTTTATAGCTCTAGATAAAGCTGGAGAATAGGCTAAATGGCTCCATAACTCTCTTGGGGATATTCCATGCTGAAAAAATCATGTGTCCAATGTTATGATCCATTGCATAGCCAAGTAGCGATTGGAAGAGTACGTGACCTTATGTATAATGGTAAATCTCGATACATTCATCGGAGATATAACACCGTGCAACAATTGATCAAAGATTGAGTTATATATATTGACTATGTGAGGTCAAAATGTTGATTTGGTAGATCCCCTCACAAAGGGTCTGAGTAGAGATCAAATTCATAAACTGCTATAGGGAATGGGATTAAAATCCACTTCTTGAAAGAACGATAATAATGGTAACTCAACCTTGAGACTGAAGATCCCAGAAATCTGGTTCAAAAACAAAGATATGAAAGTTTTATTGAAAGCATTTATAACAAATCCATTCATATAGAGCAGTATTAGTGTTGAGTCATGTGATTGTGGTGAGAGAAAGTATGTGGACTTTTAATAGTTCCTTATCCAAGAAAATAAAAAGTATTGCATGGTACTTTATAAAAAGGGACCACCTTTCTAAGTGTGAGGATGGGTCTCCTCGAATAAATACTTAAAACACCAAGATATTTTCCACGGCCAAAATGGAGACAACTATGAGCATGGAAGATGTTGATACATTGTTGTGTAAATGTCGTTGAATCAGTATACACCGAGAAGGATTAGTTCAAGACATTGTGTCCACTAGGCTACCGATATGCCGATGATATTTTACTAAGGAAGGTTCAAAGCCACAAACTATCTTTCCCAATGCATGTTTCATGAAAACTGGGTATGTGAGTTTCCATTCATGCATGCATGCATTCATGTATTTCCACTCATATGGGGTATTATTGGAAATGAGTTTTGTCTCAATTTGGACCAATTTAATGATAATAGATATTTAATTCTTGGGAAGTAAATATTAAATTGTGAATCTACGCTTCAAAGAAACAAAGATAGGATTTTATTTTTCTCAAAATTAATTTCCAGTGAGGAATAAATGACTAAAATTGGTCATTTAATTGAAATGGTAAAGAGTCATAGAGGGGATATGAGAGGTCAGTCTATGGTAAATTAGAACCTTCTTGCTTTGGTCAAAGACAAAATATCAGCCAGGTTTAACTAAATGAAAAGTACAGCTGAACATCATTGAAGGCAATTTTGGCTAAGTATAAAAACGGTCAAACATCAGCTGGATGTGGTCAAAGGAGAATATCAGCTAAGGTTGACCAAATAGACATCAATCGAGTTTCGATCATAGTAAAATATCAGCCAGGTTTGACCAATAAAGAATATCAACCAAGTTTTATCCAAGGCAGAATATCAGCCAAGTTTTGAACATCAACTATATCCAAGTCAGCAAACGTTGAAAGTCAACAAAGATGGCAAATCACATGCAGGCGTAAAAGTCAAGGAGATAAAATGATTGATTCCCAGAATTTTAAGAAATACAATATTTATTGAGATTCGCACCCTGAAGTTTTGCCAAATATAATAATCAAAGAAAGACGGCATAAAAATCCTTATCTTCAAACGATAGAATTTGAAGAAATAGCCAAAGTCGTGCAAGAGGAGAAAAGGTAAACAATAAAGTCCACTCTCCAACATACGGACTTGTTCCAAGATGCAACGACTATGAAGAGCTTAAGAATCTTACTATAAATATTTGAAGAACACTTGAGCAGAAATACGATGTGAACTATACTTATAAGTAATCAAAGAAAACGAAAGCAAAATACATCTATAGCAGCGTGAAGAGCAAGATCATCATGTATAATATACATAGAAGCTCTTAAGTTGTAGAATACAAACTCTTTTATGTTAAAAGTTTGAGTATGGGGTACTTTCTTCAACGAGGTTCTTGAGAGTAAGAGGTTGTACTGCATCCACAGGTTCTTTATTGGAAGGTGATATGCAACTTGCAAGTTGTTGAGACATCTAAGGGTTTTCGATAGAGAGGTGTTAGGCAACCAAGGTAAGGAGTTACAACAGCAATGGATTTTCACTGGTTGAAAGGTGGTGTAACTAAATTCACTGTAACACAATTTCACTGGTTGAAAGCTACAGTGAACTTATCTCCAACTGGTTTGGAGAGAAGTGGACTAGTACTGGATTACCTCACGACTGAAATCACTATAAGTGCTGTGTGATTTATTGTTTTTGTCATCATACTTAACTATTGTATTCATCCTAACTGTTGCATTAAAAGTTAGTTGTCTTCCGCAAAACTATTTTGCAGCTAATAAATCTTAAATGCATTAATCAGTCGAGTTAATTTAGCTGCACTAAATCTCAGCCGAGAGTTTTCAAATAGTTATTTAGCAAAAGATTTTATAAGTATATTCACCCCCCCTCTAGACTTATACCTGGCATACTTGGGACCTACAAGTGGTATCTGAGAGGTATGTTCAATTTCGCCGAACCAGATCCATTTATTCGAGTATAAATATTTTAAATCTCTCATTATGGAACACATGCAACACATGCACTCTAGACTACCTGTTTTCTCTGTTGATGAATATGATATTTGGAAGATAAGAATGCAGGCACATTTATCATCCATACTTGACGACCTGTGGTGTATAATAGAAGATAGACCATTCACATTCCTGAAGGATAATTTAAATGAAGAAATTGCAGCTGGGAAACCTCAGATTACCAAGAAAAGAACAGAGTTGACCACCGAAGAAAGAAAGCTGGCCAACTTTGACAACCGGTTAAGAGATATTTTGTATCAAACCCTTGATAAAGCTACCATGGTGAAGATTAAAAACTGCAAGAACGCCAAGGAGATATGGGACACATTAGTTGTAATGTGTGAAGGAACTAGGCTGATCAAGGAAAACAAATTGTCAATAGATACTTAAAATTTTGACAATTTCAAAATAAAGAATGGAGAGAGCATAGACAAATTGCACCAGATTCACTGAAATCATAAATGAAACCAACTCATTTGGTAAAACTTATGGCAATCGAGAGATGGCACTAAAAGTTCTAAGGTCTCTCACCCCAGAATTGAGCTGCCCTGCTCATCATCCAGTGATCCAGCAGAAAAAGGAATTGCCTTTGCAGCCGAGTCCCCTACAAAGAACCTAGCGGAAGTCAATCCTACAAGTCCTATAAACTTTGAGGAAGAAATATATAATGCAAAGATTCAGTAATTTCAGAAAGAATTACTCGAAGTACAAGAAGAACTACTGTAATATCCGGATTTATTATTGTGTATTTCATCTGTATTTGAACCCTGTATTATTCGGAACTGTGATCTCGATAATTGGATTATGATATTTCTCACATTTGTATCCTTGTACATAAGTATGACAACATGCTAAATTTCTCATGCAAACTCGTGATAGCGCACGCTATGAATGTAGCTTAACGTGCGTTATCGGGCTACAACTAGCGCACGCTACGAATGAAGAATTGCATACGCTAGGTAGTTAATTATTGAGCTAGACGGCTAGCACATGCGCCAGTCGGATGTGGGTCCGGATAAGATTCCCGCGGACGGAACTGGACAGTTTTGGAGTCAACTCTTATTTAGTGTGCGCTAAGGGAAGTATGATAGCATGCGCTAATCAACTAATGTGCAGAAACTTTATTTAAGGGACAACACTCCATTTCTTCTTATTCCCTTCACTCGTCCTTATTACTTAATAGTCCAGAGAGCCTATTATCCTCCTTAAACACACTTAGAACACATCTACTTGATCATTGGAGATTGAATGTCACTTGTGATTGATCGTTGAAGTGGGGAAACACCTTGGATTGGCATACAAACAACCGCAGCTGGATTCTATCTTTTTGACTCGGTGTTATCTTCATATTAAGGTATGTTAATTCTTTCTCTAGACATAGATTCATGTTATGAAGAGTTAGATGAATCATGCTATCAAGTTATCGAGTTTCATTAATGAATTATCCAACAAACATCATGTTTAGAGTGGGAATGATTATGCTTATAATATCGTCGTTGAAACCTCGTAGTTGGAATTTTTAGTTCAGGTTCAAAATGAAGTCTGAATATGATAATGATAATGGAATATAGTGCATCAACCTGCGATCACCAAACTTCGCATGAGAAAGATAATCGAGTTTGAATATAAGAGTTCTGATGATATTCATTTCCTTGGAATTTAAAGATGTTTGAATCCGTAAGATTATTCATAAGTTTATGATCATGACATGTAGACGGATAATGTATGTTAATCACTGAGGAGTTTGTAAATTTCATCACCGTTAGAACGGTCTGCTGCCCAGCAGTGAAACTGCCATGCACGCTTAGCGTACGCTAAGCTATGTGAATTAACGTGCGCTATCGGGAATGTTTAGCGTACGCTACGCTTGGAACTTAGCGTGCATTATATCATCAGACGAGTCAATTGACTGATCAGTGAGGTACTGACTGTGCATGGTTAGCGTACGCTAGGCTGCATATAATTGCGTGCGCTAACGAGTAGCCTTAACGTACGCTACATAGGATACATAGCGCGCGTTAAGCAAGCCACACAGATTTCATTTTAAGAATTTCCGACCGTAATTTGGATTGTTAAATTTTCGTTCGACTAGAGATGAATTCTATATTATTTCTTTTGTTAAGGTTCGAGCTTAGCAACGTTATTGTTCGAAGGGAACAACCTTCGAGTATTTTGATATTCATGGAAGTTTTATTCTTGTCATCGAACCGAGGCAAGTACTCTAATTAGAATTGCTTATATTATGACAAGTTATATTGCGATAGTATTGTGTATATATGTTGTGATTAAATGTCGACCATGCCTTGATCCGACGGGAATCATCATGGGAATCTATAGCTGTGTGCGCTGGATTGTTGGACAGGTAGTTCCACCATGCATTGGTCCGACGGGATCATCATGGGAATCTATAGCTGTGTGCGCTTGATCGTTGAAATACCATTATTATGTTGAGACTGTTGTGATGTGATAGTTGTTGTTGTTATTTCTCGTTGGAGAAACTTGTTATGTTGATTGTTTATTACATCACTGCTATATGATTATTGTACTTGTACTAGCATTGTTGTGCTAACCCCTTCGGGGGTGAACATTTGTATATGTTCAGGATCCAGGAGAGCAGGGAAACAACCACTGAAGCTGCATGACGACAAGGGTGCAGAGTGATGTTCCGTACGGGTTTATTGTCTGTTGTTGGTTATTTTAATTAGTACTCGAGTACGTCATAATTTGTGATGTTTGGATTTCAGTGGTGTATTAATATTCTCCTTTTGGATGTCTGTATTTTCGGTATTGAACCATAAACTATCGTAATGTATTTTCAGTGATTTCATAATTTGGTATCTGTCTGTGTCTTTTCATTTATTTAGCCTTGTAAATTCTTATGTAAAGGATTTACGGCGCTGTAATATTCCTGAATATATCGGGGGTGTTACAGATTATGGTATCAGAGCTAAGATTATGGATATATTGGCCATTGGGTTAAAATAAGGGTCGTATACGTCTTTTGAGATAACCGATCGTGAATAACATCACTGTACTGCATACGTCTTCGTGCGAACGGTGGTTGTAAGTTCCTAAACTCTATCTCGTCCTTTACATGTTGTATCTCTTTATACGTGAACATTAGAACGATATTGTTTCCTATATATTGAGTATATATACTTTCAGTATGTTGAGAGGTAGACATGGACGTGGTCGCGGACGCGGATGAAGGAATGCCGAAAGAGAAGCTTCGCCTTCTAATCAGGCCAGCCACAGCTCAGGCGAGCCACAGAGATCTATTAATAATGAACCGGAACCTGCTGTGCCCGAAATTCTTCGTCAAGTGGTGAACCAGTTGACTCGGTTCGCCCAGGTCGTGGACCGAATGCAGGTGGTGGTGGGATTACAACAGGGAGATATACAGCAAGGGATCCCAGACATGGGAAATCGAGGTGACCGATGGCTGCAAGAGGTGGCGAAGATGCAACCACCCAAATTCAACAGCTTTTATGAGACTCCCACATGGGACCATTGGTTGAAGGAATTGGAGAAGATCTTTGCCGAAATAAATTGCCCAGACGACCGGATAACTTCTATTGCTCAGTACTTTCTGATAGGGGAAGCATCCGAGTGGTGGGAAGCCATCCGTCCTACAGATCATGATGCTGACTAGACAGAATTTAAATTGATGATGGAAGCTCAGTACTGCCCTCATCCTGTGAGGGAAGCCAAAGTTCGGGAGTTTTTCTCCGCTCAGACGTCAAACGAACCTGTATCCCAGACAATTAAGATGTTTAACCAGCAGTTGGCATTCGTTTGACATCTGGTCAGAACAGATGCAAAAATGATGATCCATTTTGATATGAGAATGAAACCAGAAATCCAGAGGTACATGTCCATTTTTTAATGTACCACTCTCCGTCAATACCAGGATAAGGCGTTGGAGTATAAGATCAAGGAAGCAGCAATGGAGAAGTTTGCGGAATCCAAGAAGCAGAAAGTCTCTAGTACTTTAACAGAGCACAAGAGCAGCGGGCCCTGCAAGGCCCAGTCATCCTTTCACCCTCTCAAGAAACCTCCGCACCCATCTAATAGCGGAAAGAATTTCGGAACAATGTCAGCCACGACGGATACAGCTAGGAGGTGCTTTAACTGTGGTCGCCCAGGCCACCTTTGGCGTGATTGTTTGCGCACTCCAGTTACATGTTTTGATTGCGGACAGGAAGGGCACCGTGCGACGTTTTGAAAGGATGCTACCAAGTTCAATAGAACCCGTACATCACAGCCAGTTCAGAAGGAAGCTAGTATCCAACAGACGCAGCAAAGTGTTCTGATGCCTCAGAATATTGGTCGCGGACGACGCAGAGGACAGTGGGACCGAAAAGTTACATCGAGTGCCAGATCTGTTCCCCCACGTCTGTACGAGATGAGGAGAACAGACGATCAGGATGTTGCTGTCACATGAGGTACTGTTCAGATCCTTTCCCAGCCAGTTAGCGTTTTATTCGATACAGGAGCTACACATTCATTTATATCCTTATCTTGTGTAAATCGTTTGAATATTTCTGGTTTTCATAATTGTGAACCTTATGTTGTTGGTTTACCGAGTGCATAGAGAATTGTTGGAAACTTAGAAACTAGAGATTTCCCTGTATCATTTGGAGGCAGAGAGTAGCTCTCAAACCTGATTGTGATAGAAATACAAGGAGACGACCTGATACTCGGAGACGATTGGCTTAGTCGATATGGAGCTATTGTAAACTACTGATGGAGGAATATCTCGCTAATCGCTGACGATGGTTCCGAAATACTGTTTGAAGGATGGAAAACAGGAATCTCAGGAAAGTTGATCAAGGCGATGAAAGCTGTCAAATTGTTGAAACAGGGCTGTACCGGATACTGGTGCTATGCAATAAAGAGATAAGACGAAATTGTGAAAATTTCATCCATTCCTGCTGTGAACGAATTTCCAGATGTATTTCCTGACGAGTTACCTGGACTACCTCCACGACGGGATGTAGAATTCACCATTGAGCTGGAACCCGGAGCTACACCAATTTCTAAGGCGCCGTATCGTATGGCACCTACTGAGATGTATGAACTGAAAAAGCAGCTGGAGGAGTTACTGGACAAAGGATATATCCAGCTAAGCGTTTCGCCCTGGGGAGCGCCAGTTCTTTTTGTCTGGAAGAAGGATGGATCACTTCGACTGTGTATTGACTATCGAGAGCTGAACAAAATGACGATTAAGAACAAGTATCCATTGCCATGGATTGATGATTTGTTTGATCAGTTGCAAGGAGCAACAGTATTTTATAAAATCGATATGAGATCAGCATACCATCAACTAAGGATTAAGGAATCTGATGTTCCGAAATCAGCATTCAGAACTCGTTACGGACATTATGAGTTTGTAGTGATGCCGTTTGGTCTCACTAATGCACCTGCTGTATTCATGCAATTGATGAACCGAGTGTTCATCGAATATTTGGATAAATTTATGGTCGTGTTCATTGATGACATTCTGGTGTATTCTAAGAGCCCGGAAGAGCATGCACAACATTTGCGGATTGTAGTAGAACTTTTGAGAAGCGAGCACTTGTACGCCAAACTTTCTAAGTGTGAATTCTTGCTAAAGGAAGTAATGTTGCTCGGCCATGTGGTATCAGCTGAAGGAGGCCGAGTAAATCCTCAGAAGATTGAAGCGGTTATGGATTGGAAGCCTCCAAAGAACGTGAAAGAAGTCCGGAGTTTCTTAGGACTTGCTGGGTATTATCATCGGTTCGTGGAAGGGTTTTCCAAAATTTCCCGCCCAGTTACTCGACTACTGCAGAAAACACAAAAGTTTGAGTGGAACGAGTTGTGTCAGAATAGCTTTGATGAATTGAAGAAGAGATTGACGACAGCACTAATTTTAACACTTCCACAGGGAACTGGAGGATTCATAATATACAATGATGCTTCGAACCAAGGACTCGGATGTGTATTGATACAAAATGATAAGGTGATCGCTTATGCATCACGACAGCTGAAACCTTTTGAAGTGAATTACCCAACGCATGATTTGGAGCTAGCAGTAGTAGTTTTTGTTTTGAAAATCTGGAGGCATTACCTGTTCGGGACTCACTGTCAGATATTTACGGATCACAAGAGTCTCAAATATATCTTCAGTCATAAAGAGTTGAACATGCGGCAAAGGAGATGGCTGGACTTATTAAGTATTATGACTTGGAGATTCTTTATCATCCAGGCAAAGCAAATGTATTGGCCGATGCACTTAGCCGCAAGCCTGTTTCTATCCAGATGCTGGAGACTCTGACCTCCCAGCTCAGCATTCAACGAGAGATGATTCGAGAAGGAATTGAAGTGTGGTTACAAAGAGTCCAAGGACATCTGTGCGTGATGGAATTAACTTCATCATTAACCGAAGAAATCAAATCTATGCAGACATATGATCCTCTGATGATTCGGTTACGTGATGAAGTGATCAAAGGAAAGGCCCCCGGATTCGTAATTCATGATGATGGAGTTTTGAGATTTCAGAACCGACTCTTCGTTCCTGATGTCAATGTTCTGAAACAGACGATTATGAAGGAAGCTCACAGCTCGCCATATTCTATCCACCTGGGCACCAGTAAGATGTACAAGGACTTGAAGCAAAATTTCTGGTGGGGCAACATGAAGAAAGATGTAGCGGACTATGTTTCGAAATGCTTGACTTGTCAGTAGGTTAAGATCAAGCATCAACGACCTGCTGGAATGTTGAAGCCACTCCCGATTCCTGAATGGAAGTGGGAGGATATATCGATGGACTTTATTACTAGTATGCCGAGAACCAAGACAGGAATGAACATGATTTGGGTGATAGTTGATCGTTTAACCAAATCAGCTCATTTTCTAGGCATTAAGGACACGTGGGACCAGAGAGGTTGGCACGAGTATTTATTTCAGAGATAGTCCGATTTCATGGTACGCCGAAGACCATCATTTCTGACCGAGACGGTCTCTTTGTATCACATTTTTGGAAAGCAGTTCATAAGGCCTTGGGGACCGAATTGAACTTCAGTACAGCTTATCACCCACAGACTGACGGACAATCCGAGAGGACTATTCAAATGGTGGAAGATATGTAGAAGGCTTGTGCCTTAGATTGGTCAACTGATTGGGAAGTTCATCTACCGTTGATTAAATTTGCATACAACAATAGTTGGCATGCTTCCATTAAGATGGCACCATTTGAGGCCTTAAACGGGAGAAGATGCAGATCGCCCTTATGTTGGTATGATTCATCAGACTTGATCGGGACAGAACCAGAGTTGATCGTGCAGACACGAGAGAAGATAGACTTAATTCGGGAAAGGTTGTTGACCGCCCAGAGTCGACAGAAATCTTATGCAGACGTATGCCGTCGCCCATTGGAGTTCAGTACTGGAGACCACGTACTTTTAAAAGTTTCTCCTACTCGGGGAATCTTTCGTTTTGGAAGGAAGGGAAAGCTGAGTCCGAGATATATCGGACCATTCGAGATCCTTGAGATAATTGGAGAGTTGGCATACAGATTGGCATTACCGCCTGTTGTGTCGAGAATTATACTCTTCGACCGGCGATCGCCTCGGAGATTGGGCGATGTAGCCATTGCCGAGCAGCCGAGGCAGAACTGCCGAGCAGCAACCAGGCAACCAAGCCTTACCCCAGCAGACAAGATGTATCGGCCAACCGAAGGTTCCAAGACAAGTCCCGGTGCCGAGCGATCGACATCAAATACGATTGTCTCTCGGTACTTGGCGACCGACTCCTGGCGACCGACTAGCGGACGATCATCTCCCGGCACTTGCCGACCGACCCTTGGTGACCGCCCGATGCCGACCCTCAGTGACCAGCTAGAGATGACCGCATCATGCCGATAGTCATACAGTCGGCAAAGGCCGAGCCTCTGGACTGAGCCCACGTGCAGAGCCGAGACAAGATCCGCAATTCACGGATCATTGACCACAGCCTGTCAGCATCTTTCCACCAGCCGACAGGCCCTCCGAAAGTTGTCAGTAGGACCGCATGTGACAGTGACCCCGGATGCGTGCTAGCTCCTCATTGGACCGCACAGCTGGCTGCCAACATCTACCTTGGACTTTAGGCCGACAGCCCATGTGATCGCCCCATTATAATATTGGCCGGCAGACGATAGCCGCATTATTATAATGGCCGAAAGGCGATCGCCCGCCAGAAGACAAGGCACCGCTGCCCCTATATATACAAGGCTCCCTGCTCTTGGACTTCTCTCGGATTCCCCTCGGATTTTTCCTCACTGAACAAGAATTCTCTGCATTCCCACGAGATTTCACCCAGCACTTGGCTATCTCCTACTCTTGGCAACAGCTATCATCTGGTTCTTTCTTCTCTCAGCCTCTCTCATTCAGCAGACGATCGGCAGGGACGAAGAACACCGAGCTTCGCTCAAGAGCTGGATTAACAGAGTCTTTTTACACTCATTGTATTTAGATTTCTCACATTAATACTTGTATCCACGAATATTTGTATTAATAACATCTCGCGAGAGCATTCAAGCCCGAGCCTAACAAACCCGGCAAATCTTGTGTTTATTCATCTTCTCTCGGAAGTGCTCCCGCAAATTGTTGTTTGTTGTCCATTTCCAGCAGTATTTAATCTTCGGATAAATATTTTGGGCAACAACAATTGGCGCTAGAAGGAGGGCATCTAACCCTCAAATTTTCATTCCTACCGTCCCGAAGAACACTCACTGTTCTCTGGGCATATACTTGAAGTGACACTCACTGCACTTCAAAGAAATCTTTCATAAATCATGTCTTCCGCCTCCGCGTCGAAGAAAGCCGCTGGCCAGCCGTCCAGACGCCTCATTCCGTCCCAGTCCGAGCCACACCCGATGGTGGAAGGTAGCCGCCGCGGTCAGAGACGCTCGATCCCGTCCCTGGACGGCGGCCCAAGCCTCTCGCTCGATCAGTTCCGTACCAAGGAAAATATCGAAGAGGCCATGGCCGTCCTTCAGGAGCGACGGAGTGCTCTCGACGCGCCTTTCGCTGTCACCCCTCGACCATACGCCGGAAGTCCGAGCGGAAGCTCAAGGCGTTACTGGCCGAGCGATCGCCAGAAGGCTCTCGTCCGCAAGAAGAGGCGCTCGCGCCTGTGGCACCTCTGCTGATCGCACGGGCGGTGACTGTCTTGGCGACCGGGGCAGTCCGGCCCCAGCTACGAGACGACGGAGTTTGAGTCCATCACCAGGAGCTCGGCCTACCCGACTCCCAGAAGGCAGCCCAGCCGTCTGGCTCCCCCTCGCCAAATAGCCGAAGTCGGCAGCAGCGGAGTCCGGAGATCAGTACACGATCGCCTCGGCTCCCGCTCCCAAAGCCGATCCGCATAAGACCGAGCCACGGTGAAGGCCACAATGCAACGTCAGATCGACGACATGAAGGCGCTTCTGGAATCCAGGGCAGGCGCCATGAAGACGATCGCCGAGCCAAGCGAGCTGCTCGTGATCGACATCGAGCTCGCCCCCGTGCAGCACAAGATCGCTCCCCCGCAAACACCTTTGTACGAGGGGAGATCAGACCCCCAAATGCACCTGAGCAAGTTCAACGTCTACATGACCGGGTGTGGGGCATCAGACGCGACCAGGTGCCGAATGTTCCCAATGACGCTGGACGACCTCGCCTACAGGTGGTACACCTTATTGCCACCTCGGTCCATTGGCTCCTTTAACCAGCTGGCGCACGTCTTCACAGAGTACTTCGCCACCAGGGTCGCTCGGCCGGAAGGTCCCCTTCGCATCATGCTAATCAAGCAGGGAGAAGAAGAGTCCGACTCGGACTACATCGACCGAGTAGACGAGATCATCCTCAACGGCGAGCCCGTAAGCGATGAGATCGCCCTCCACTCGGTCCTAGCAGGATTCAATGGCTTTTCGCCTATGTTCAGGCATCTTACGAAGAGCCAACCCACGACCTACGCGGCCTTCCGGGCTAGAGCCGCAGATTTTCTGGCCAGGCAAAGGTTTCTTCTTAGCCTATGAGCAGCGCGATCGGCGCCCGAACAACGATCTCCCGCCCGATCACCGATATCGACATATGAATAATGCGATCGGCAGCCGAGCGACGATCACCAATTTTCCAGCCCGATCGCCGATCATCATGCTACATCAGCAACTCGGAGGACACGATCGCCATCTACAGTTCACCATCCAACATGATGGACTAAGGCACGAGATCGCCTCCACCGCACATCATAAAGCTATGGTCCTGGTAGTCGATGGAATCGGCTGCTTCGGCCATGCAAGGTCCCTTTCGGCCGAGATCTCCCGCCCTTCGTTTAAATACGAGGCCGGCGTAGTCTGAGGGCTCTCCAAAATTAATCAGTGGACACGATCGCCCGCCCTCAAGGATCATCATCTACCTTGGTGAACCCGGACAAAGCGACACGTGCCACTACCCCCATCTCAACGTACACCGTCGAGGTTCGCCATCTCCATGGCGGGCCGAGGTGGAAGCAGAGCTACCAAGCCGTGGAGGTGGAGTTGAATCATCCGACGCTGCCCCGCGCAAGGACTCCTCTAGACCGAGAACACACGCCCTTCGTTTAAATACGAGGCGAGGCGCAGCCTAACAGATGACCCTCATAATAAAGTGAGTCACGAGACACTCAATGTCTTCGCGCACCAAGACACGGTCATGGGGTCGGTCCATCGAACTCCGCGACTGTGCATGGTTCCTCAGCGACGAAACAACCAAGTTTCTATGAGGGATCGGCCAATGTTGTTTTTTGCAGGTATAAGACCGAAAGATAGCTAGACAATCGACCATGATAGCCCAAGTCCGAATCCAAAGTCGGCTCAACAGTTCGCCCGTCCTCATCTTACACGATCGCCAGCAAGAACCACCTCGCCCCGTGTCTTCAACATCGGAGCAAGCTGGGGGGTAATTGTTTTGTCGAGAATTATACTCTTCGACCGGCGATCGCCTCGGAGATCGGGCGACCTAGCCATTGCCGAGCAGCCGAGGCAGAACTGCCGACCAGCGACCAGGCGACCAAGCCTTAGCCCAGCAGACAAGATGTATCGGCCAACTGAAGGTCCCAGGACAAGTCCCGGTGCCGAGCGATCGACATCAAATACGATCGTCTCTCGGTACTTGGCAACCGACTCCTGGCAACCGACTAGCAGACGATCATCTCCCGGCACTTGCCGACCGACCCTTGGTGACCGACCGATGCCGACCCTCAGTGACCAGCTAGAGACGACCGCATCATGCCGAAAGTCATCCAGTCGGCAAAGGCCGAGCCTCTGGACTGAGCCCACGTGCAGAGCCGAGACAAGATCCGCAATTCACGGATCATTGACCATAGCCTGTCAGCATCTTTCCACTAGCCGACAGGCCCGCCGAAAGTTGTCAGTAGGACCGCATGTGACAGTGACCCCGGACGCGTGCTAGCTCCTCATTGGACCGCACAGCTGGCTGCCAGCATCTACCTTGGACTTTAGGCCGACAGCCCGTGTGATCGCCCCATTATAATATTGGCCGGCAGACGATCGCCCCATTATTATAATGGCCGAAAGGCGATCGCCCGCCAGAAGACAAGGCACCGCTGCCCCTATATATACAAGGCTCCCTGCACTTGGACTTCTCTCGGATTCCCCTCGGATTTTTCCTCACTGAACAAGCATTCTCTGCATTCACACGAGATTTCACCCAGCACTTGGCTATCTCCTACTCTTGGCAACAGCTATCATTCGGTTCTTTCTTCTCTCGGCCTCTCTCATTCAGCAGACGATCGGCAGGGACGAAGAACACCGAGCTTCGCTCAATAACTAGATTAACAGAGTCTTTTTACACTCATTGTATTTAGATTTATCACATTAATACTTGTATCCACGAATATTTGTATTAATAACATCTCGCGAGAGCATTCAAGCCCGGACCTAACAAACCCGGCAAATCTTGTGTTTATTCATCTTCTCTCGGAATTGCTGCCGCAAATTGTTGTTTGTTGTCCGTTTCCAGCAGTATTTAATCTTCGGATAAATATTTTGAGCAACAACACCACCGTCATTGAGCCATGTTCATAATGTGTTCCACATATCCCAATTGCGGAGATATATACCAGATCCTAGTCATGTCATTGATTTCGGCAAAATCGAAGTCGCTCAAGATGGAACATTTGAAGAAAGACCAGTCAAGATACTCGAGAGTCGAGTTAAGCAGTTGAGAAACAAACCAATCGTTTTGGTCAAAGTTCAGTGGTCACGCCACGAGGTGGAAGAATCCACTTGGGAAACGGAAGATAGCATGAAGTCCAGTTATCCAGAGTTATTTTCTTCTTGAGTTTGGGGACGAAACTCCTTTTTAGTAGGAGAGTATGTAATATCTGGATTTATTATTGTGTATTTCATCTGTATTTGAAGCTTGTATTATTTGAAATTGTGATCTCGATAATTGGAGTATGATATTTCTCACATTTGTATCCTTGTACATAAGTATAACAACATGCTAAATTTCTCATGCAAACTCGTGATAGCGCACGCTAAGAATGTAGCTTAACGTGCGTTATCGGGCTACAACTAGCGCACACTACGAATGAAGAATTGCGTACGCTAGGCAGTCAATTATTGAGCTAGACGGGCACATACGCCAGCCGGATGTGGGTCCGGATAAGATTCCCGCAAACGGAACTGGATAATTTTGGAGTCAACTCTTATTTAGCGTGCGCTAAGGGAAGTATGATAGCGTGCGCTAATCAACTAATGTGCATAAACTTTATTTAAGGGACAGCACCCCATTTCTTCTTGTTCCCTTCACTTGTCCTCATTACTTGATAGTCCAGAGAGCCTATTATCCTCCTTAAACACACTTAGAACGCATCTACTTGATCATTGGAGGTTGAATGTCAGTTGTGATTGATCATAAAAGTGGGGAAACACCTTGGATTGTCATATAAACAACCGGTGCTGGATTCTACCTTTTTGACTCGGTGTTATCTTCATATTAAGGTATGTTAATTCTTTCTCCAGCCTTAGATTCGTGTTTTGAAGAGTTAGATAAATCATGTTATCAAGATATTGAGTTTCCTTAATGAATTATCCAACAAACATCATGATTAAAGTGGGAATGATTATGCTTATAATATCGTCGTTGAAACCTCGTAGTTGGAATTGTTAGTTCACCTTCAAGATGAAGTCTGAATATGATAATGATAATGGAATCTAGTGCATCAACCTGAGATCACCAAACTTCGCATGAGAATGATAATCGAGTTTCAATATAAGAGTTGTGATGATATTCATTTCCTTGGAATTCAAAGATGTTTGAATCCGTAAGATTATTCATAAGTTTATGATCATGACATTTAGACGGATAACGTACGTTTATCACTGAGGAGTTTATAAACTTCATCACCGTTAGAATGGTCTGCTGCCCAGCAGTGAAACTTCCATGCACGCTTAGCGTACGCTAAGCTATGTGAATTAACGTGCGCTATTGGCATGTTTAGCGTACGCTATGCTTGGAACTTAGCCTGCGTTATATCATCAGACGAGTCAATCGACTGATCATTGAGGTACTGACCGTGCATGGTTAGCATATGCTAGGCTGCATATAATTGCATGCACTAACGAGTTGCCTTAACGTATGCTACATAGGATACGTAGCATGCGTTAAGCAAGCCAGAAAAATTTCATTTTAAGAATTTCCGACCGTAATTTGGATTGTTAAATGTTCGTTCGACTAGAGATGAATTCTATGTTATTTCTTTTGTTAATATTCGAGCTTAGCAACATGATTGATCGAAGGGGACGACCTTCGAGTATTTCGATATTCGTGGAAGTTTTATTCTTGTCATCGAACCGAGGCAAGTACTCTAATTAGAATTGCTTATATTATGACAAGTTATATTGCGATTGTATTGTGTATATGTGTTGTGATTAAATGTCCACCATGCGTTGATCCGACGGGAATCATCATGGGAATCTATAGCTGTGTACGCTGGATCGTTGGACAGGTAGTTCCACCATGCGTTGGTCCGACGGGATCATCATGGGAATCTATAGCTATGTGCACTGGATCGTTGGAATACCATCAGTATGTTGAGACTGTTGTGATGTGATAGTTGTTGTTGTTATTTCTCGTTGGAGAAACTAGTTATGTATATTGTTAATTACATCACTGCTATATGATTATTGTACTTGTACTAGCATCGTTGTGCTAACACCTTCGGGGGTGAACATTTTTATATGTTCAGGATCCAGGAGAGCGGGGAAACAACCACTGGAGCTGCATGACGACGAGGGTGCAGAGTGATGTTCCGGCTAGGTTTATTGTCTGTTGTTGGTTATTTTAATAAGTACTCGAGTACGTCATAATTTGTGATGTTTGGATTTCAGTGGTGTATTAATATTCTTCTTTTGGATGTCTATATTTTCGGTATTGACCCAGAAACTGTCGTAATGTATTTTCAGTGATTTCATAATTTGGTATCTGTCATTGTCTTTTCATTTATTTAACCATGTAAATTCTTATGTAAAGGATTTACGGCGCTGTAATATTCCTGAATATATCGGGGGTGTAACAACTACAAGGAGAATCCCAGGAGAAATCAAAAAACTGGAAAATGAAAAGTGGAATGCTATAACAGACATAAGACAGGACACTGTTGGCCACAAAGTATACATTAAATAGATTTGAAGGTAAAAATATAATAAGTTGTACGATCTTCGAGGCTAATTGCATAGCAGAAGTTTGATAGTAAGTTGCAGTAAATACAGCAACTGGGTATTCTCCTATTTGCTTGATGCGTAAAGGGTTTTTACAATGTACACTATAAATCATAGTAATGAATGAAAACAGTAAGGACGGAAAGTAAACAACACACAGAATTAAGTGTTTTGAGGTAAACCCCTCCACATCCACTAGTAGTTCCACACAGGAGTAAAGCATTTATTAAAATCACTACATACACAACTATGTGACTTTACTTAAACATGTCTCCGTATCGTTCACGCCAATTTATACAGGGACTTCAACTTTGGCCGTTCACACAGATTGGCTTCAAGTTCTTTCGACTCGCTTGTTTTCACATAAATCGAATCTTCATATTCAATTCTATTCTTCCCACACAGGTCGGAATACACAAGGACTTAGTACACACAGGGCTAAGGTTGATCTCAATGGTAAAAAATGGTAGAATGATTCCAAACAGCAGCTATATCTTTTACGAGCATTCGGTGTATGCTGTGCTGTTTGCGTTGAGGACTTAGTATATTTTTTTGCTTGAATACTGTTGTATGCTCATGAAATATACTGATTTTTAATAGCTATATTGTCAGAGATATCTTTCAGATGTATGCTCGAGAGTAAGTTCGTAAGTCAGCAATGTCCTCTTGATTGGGCTATTTATAACCTTAGAAATAGATCCGTTATAAATGTAGTTGTTAGTAAAATTGTGATTTGTTCCTTTAATATTTTATGATGGGTGAGATGTTGACGTATCTGATTGGCGGCTGCTGAATGTTTGACTTAAAGGTGTAATACCCGAGATCTTCATTTCAGTTTCATTGAGTTTTTTTGTGGGTTATCGGATTGGCGTTGTCCATGTCTTTGGAATGTTGTGCCATGTTTGGGTGTGTCATGAGTTGACACGTGTTTGATTCCGTTTCAGATCGTTGCATTAGTTTTTGACTCATTGTGGTGTAGCGCACGCTATCGTTTGTGGTGTAGCGCGCGCTACTGTGTCATTGTTAGCGCATGCTACCGGGTGTGTAGCGTACGCTAACTGGCAGTCCAGAGGTAGTCGATGAGCTACTGGACAGGGACTGGAGTCTAGTTAGTGCATGTTAAGGTTGGTAGTTAGCGCACGCAATTGTCCTTTCTAGCGCACGCTACCTGGTAGGTGCAGATCCGTCCAGGAGCCACTGGACTGGATTCGTGACTCGTTAGCGCACGCTATGAATATTGGCTAGTGCACGCTAATAGTGTTGCGGGCAGAATGTTATGGAGCATTGACCCCGTTAGCACGCGCTAATGCAGTGTGTTTACCACACACTAATAACTGTCTAGTATAAATACTGGACATCAGCCTTTATTTCATCATTTCTCACCCTTCTTCATCTGTTGCCATCTGAAGCGAGTTCTTGGAGCGATTTTGGGTGATCTTCATCATCAAGCTTCAACTTGGAGTGGATTTGTGCATGTTCAACATCACCTAGTCATCTTCTATGCTCGAATCAAGGTATTCTCTTTTTAGAACCCTATTTGAGAAATATTTGGGGGTTGCCCTTTGTTTCGTGATTCTTACCCGATCTCATTTGATCGATTGTGTATTCTAGTTGTCTTGGCCGTGACCTTTAGGTTGGTAACTCGTTTATTGATTTTATATCACTCGAAACTTGGCTCTTGATTTCTTGGATAAACTGTTAGATCCTTGTTGTTCTTAGTGTCATTTTGGATTTCGATTAGTGTTTTTAATTCGTGATGGTACTGTTCTCATAGTATTCGTGGGGCTGTCGAGATTTTTGGTCATTTTTGGAAGTTCGAGGGTTGCTCAACCTCAGCCGTTCGTTGTTCGGTACTCGTAGTTTCGAGGCAAGTATGTTGCCTATACCCTTCATGTTTCATAGACGTAATGGTTGATAATTAATTGTATGTGTGCGATCCCAATGTTTTAATGATCTTTAAAAAGGATCGGTATATTCTCAATAAAAGGGCTTTCTTCAAAGATAGCGCATATGCTTCAAGTATGTTGCCCATACCCTTCATGTTTTGTAGACATAATAGTTGATAATTAATTGTATGTGTGCGATCTGAATGTTTTAATGATCTTTAAAAGGGATCGGTATATTCTCAGTAAAAGGGTTTTCTTCAAAGATAGCATGTATGCTTCGTGAATAAATGTGTTTTCAGAATATGTGAGTATGTGTCGTATGTGGGAAGATGTTATAATAATATTTCATGAATATAATAAACCGTAATCACTTGTCGAGGATTGTGTATTGATATGTATACTTGTTCGGCGAATATGTGACGTTGTGTGGTATTAGTTATTACTCCTTTGTCAGGAGGTTGTGGTGCTTAGTGTTGTTTGACATTGTTATTCGCTTGTTATTGTGTGTGATTGTTGTAAGTGATGTGCCACCAGATACGATTGTTGAATCTCCGGGATCCGTCCTTGCTAGTACGGGTCGGGCGTGATCGTAGGGTTATCCAATCGGGTATGTCTTGCGGAGACTCCGAGGTTCGTGGCTTGCTATCCCGATGTCAGGATAACTTGTGGGGTTATCCAATCAGGGTATGTCTTGCGGGGCTCTGAGGCTTGTAGCTTGTTACTGCGATGCCGGGATAACTTATGGTTGTGGTTTGGTTGTGTGATGTACGTGTCATGAGTTGTCCAATCGGGTATGTCTCGTGGAGGCTCCGAGGTTCGTAGCTTACTAGTGCGATGCCGGGATAACTATGAACGTAAGTATGGTTATGGTCACATGACTGTTGTCACGGTGACATATGATTTGATATGGTTTACCATTGGGTTATCCACTCGGGTATGTTCTGTGGGAGCATCTGAGATCTGTGGCTTGTTAGCACGGGACGCGAATAATCCTTGGGAATATGTTTTTGTGGATAATTGGGTCGTGGACTCTGAGGTTTGTGATCGGAATAGTATATTGGGTCGGGGACCCCGCGTTTTATTATTGGAATTGTACTTTTGGAATATGATTGTTGGGCTATGTCCCAGGTGTTTTCGGTAAATGAAAATCCCAAATGTTTTCAAAACTCCCGAGATTTCATCCACACCCTTCATTATTTGAATTATTTTATGTATGGGTCGTATTTGCATTTTATACTTGCACTAGCAAAACCGTTGAGTTTTGCTAACCCCCGAGTATTTGGAGCTGGATGTCTGTATTGTGTCCAGGTACTTGCCGGTTGCTGGGGAGCGAATCATAGGATCAATACGAAGGATGATGTAAGACGACGATACTAATCACATGAAGACCAGTCGTTGAGTATTTTGGTAGAGTCTTGTTGTTTACCTCCCCGTTGTGTTGTTCTCCCATTTTATGGGAATGCTTATGTATGCCAACCCCTGCATGGGTATGAGTTGTGAGAAACGTTATGTACGTTGATGTGTGTGTTGTGGCAAAAGACCAAATCGGTCTAATGGTTCGTTATTAGCCATGTTGGCACGTGTTGTGTTATTGTGTTTTCTGTATTTAGCCTGGTAGATCCTCACGGAGAGGGTCTGCGGCGCTGTAATATTCCCAATTGGTTTGGGAGTGTTACAGAATATGGTATCGGATCTTAGGTTGCGGAAACCTAGGTTGTCGGGTCGATTTGTGTGTAAGTCGAGTCTTATCTTATCATATTTTGTCTGACTGAGTCGTGTCGCGCATTGTCTGGGATGTCGGTCGTGATTAGTATCAAGGTGCAACCCTCATCTTCACGCGATCTCTGAATGTAAGTATCCCTATCATGTTGTGTCTCGTGTTTTGTGAGCTTGTGTGATTTTTGATATGATGTGGAGTCTAAATGTGAGTTGTGCATACGTACTCCATACTTGTTGATTCCCGTAATGTGCTGGAATGGAGAGTAGTGCCGGTGTATATGTATATATGTATATATGTATCTCTGTATAAATCATTTTTACAAGGGCAATGGTTTTGGTGTGACTACGTAAGAAAAGGTTTATCAACATGATATTTTAAAGCCTTAAATGTTTTGGGAAGTCACGCAAATTTCATTTTAAAACATCCTTCAAGAGAGAAAAAAGTTTGATTTCCGTATGATGACCTTGAGACCGAAAATTTTGAGAATTCAAACTACTTATATTTTATTTCCATTTTACATTGCAAGTTTTCAAAATTTTGATTTTAAAAACTCAAATGAGGTCTAACAAAAATTTACTTGAAACGTGACTTCCGCTTTTAACTTTTCGGTTATGAATTTCGGTTAAAAAGGAATGTGGTAGTAATATCATTGTTATTTCGACTATAATGCTCAGAGTTGTTGTTAAAGTGGTGTTGTGAACGCGAGTTGTTCGGTATGCACTCGTCGAGATAGTTTTCTTGACCGAGAGGTGGAAATTCGGTTTTGGATGTTAATAAACTTCTGATGGTTATTTGTGTGATGTTATAGTTATGCGAACCGTTGGTGTTTGGATTTGTACGCTGATGTTTATTTGTAACTTCCGGTCTAGTACCGTTGGAAGGTGAGTATGAATGTGTTGCGAAACTTGCACAGTTAGCGTAAGTAATTACTGACACTTAAATAGTGTCAGTAATTATTTTTACTGACATTAAATTAGTGTCAGTATATGTTCAGATTTGTGAAAAAAAATCTATTTTTATCTCAATTTTATTTTTATCCTAACTACATTTTTTTGTTTAATTACATTAAAAAATACCATAAATCAAAATTGTCAAACAAACAATTCACTTATAAAACATTCCAAATGCATTGTTAAATTGAATACAACATCAGTCGATGACGTTTTAGTCTCGAAAAAAAGAGCAGAGAATACAAAACTCAAAATCTTATTAAACTACTACTACAACGAAATCAAAGCACTACAGAATCTTAGTAAAAGAGCACAGCAATACAGCACTACAACTCAGAATCTAAGAATTCACATTAGCACAGCAGTACAGCAGTAAAAGAGGACAACACTATAGCAACATTAGAACAGTGCCACAGCAGCAGCAACATTCATCCCCTATGACGAAACCAGAATACTATAAATATATAGTAGCAACATCATTCTGTTTGTTTGAATACAAGGCAGCTAGAATTCACTCTTAACATTCTTATAAATACATTACCAGACCTGCCCATAACCCACACACTTTCAGCCATCAGAATACTAAGACCAAGCATTTCAGCCATCAGGATACTAAGAGAATACTACCAAACATCTCTTTTATTTCGCAAGAAAAAAATGTAGATAAAGAAAATTAAACTACTAAGAAAACACTTCAACCAAGTTTCAACAATTAATTTTAACCATACAAAACATATCTAACAACTTCAGACATCAGCATCATGAATTTGTCCCACCTACATGTTCAACAACTTCAAGTTTTTCCCACCTGTACAAATGTAAATAATCAATTAACATACTATATATAACTAATGATCAATAGATATTCAGAAGAATGTTGTATATAAATTACTCCTATTAAAATTACCTCATGATTGTAAGTTGTAATTAACTGTTGGGAGTATGCCCTCGAATGACACACAGAGGATGTTGAGTGAGGGCAATGTACTTGTTATTATGTAAATCATTAATATAAGGTAATGGATGTCTCTTTATTTACTGGTAGTTACTGGCATTCCTAACTCGTAAATACACATATAGAAACTAGTTCGTGTATTTGAGAGCAAAAACGTTCCACTCCTTATTGCATAATAGGGTTGGCACTGGAAAGGTTTATAGCTCAAATACTTAATCGTTCGCAAGTCGATGAAACTTGACTGGGCGTTAAGTTTATGTGAAGACTTGTATGACGTGTTCTTTGACAAGGAGAGTGCCTGTCGAACACTAATGGTTAGTGGGAGCACACGTTATAGGTATGCTAATTGGATTAGTATACTCGAACCGACTCACCCTTGATTCGTCACACGGATTTCACTCTGGGACAGTCAATGATGTATTCGAAAGATTGTGATAGGTAATTGTGAACCTTCGACTTCAGGATTTAGTAGGGATGTGCTTGTGACGTCAAGATTTTCATTAGAGTGGTTCGACACTATAAACCGAGAGGTGGGGGTCAACCTCGACATGCGTCTTGACGAGAAAGTAGCAGGTCCTACTGAATACTAAGATAGAATTCTTTCTCCCGTTAGTGAGCGGGTTATATGTCCTATGCGGTTATTGGCAGATAAGATCATAAGTCTTTCGCCAAAGCATTAGAGCTATCTCGATGATCTCGATTTTCATTAACGTATGCATAACATCAAGTACATATAGGGTTTGACTGACCGTGACCCTATATATTGATCGGGATATTTGAAAGAAAGGTTTATACATATACTGGTATTCACGACAGAATGGTTCTTGAATGATCCCATCGTTCGTTTTCAGTTGGGGTACAGTGTAGTCCGGCAGGCTGGCTAGGTGGTGCTATTACTCTTTGGTTCTTCCCATTGGTGACTGAGACGGACCTACGAGTCGCGCAATAGGATTGACGATGGAATGAACCGAGCTTGTCATCTCATTATGAATAATAGATATTGAATATCTAAATTGGGACATTGGATGTCTGAATCGATTTATTGGATAAATTGATTTACGGACAAATGAATTAAATATATTACTGGGTGATTAATTTAATTCATGAATTTAATTATTTCATGGAGAAATTAATTATGTTATTATGTATTTGAAATGATTAGTTAATTGGGTTAATTAATCGATATAAATACATTAGAATGGAATCGGAGTTTATCTGTTTGGACTCACGGGAGTCCGAAACGAACGGAACTCGTCCGATTCCTTCTAGAGGCCGTCCCACTTTTGATCTCTTACCTTTAGTCATAGTCTTGCTTTGGTGGGTGAAGACTAATGACATTGGAGATTTGATATCTCTTAAATTAAGGAAGAGTTGATTTTGTGGGATTTGTAAGAAGAATATAATGAAGACTACTTCTCACTCTTGACAACTCCATTCCAGCCGTGAGTTTGAGTTTGAGAGAGAGAAAAGAGTTTCTCAAAGTGTTCTTCAACATTCTTCTTCATCTTCATATATTTTCTTGGAGAAAATTATAGTGAGATAGAGAGATCAACGATTAAACACTTAGAGTGTTGTAATTTTGATTAGAAAAGTTTCTAAAACCTTGTTCTAGCCGTATCCTTGGAGGATAACGAGGTTTAGACATTTCGGTCGTTTCTCCGGCGCGTGACAAGTAGAGACGTTGTCTTTTTGGCATTGGATCATTCAAGTGCTTGGAGCGCATTGGATCATAGGGATTGTAAAACCCCCTAAATTTGACAACTTATCACATGTACAATGTATCAAATCATGATGTAATTTAATAATAGTTATTTTATTTCATGATATTACCTTCATCTATTTTATTTTATTTCACTCTTTAACTTTGTAATTTACTTAATAAACCAAATAATAAAAATTAAAATAGTGTGTTGATTCACCTATTGGGCTAATTGCCAACACCTAACTACATGAGGACTCACTAATGGACTCAACCCAACTTATTAAAAATCATAAGACTTGAAGTTACACTTCAAAGCCCAACCCAGCTAATTAAATCCTTTACCCTTTTAATTATACTCTTAATTTAACAAAAAAAAAATAATAATAATAATATATGTATATATACATACAATGGGTGGCCAAAATGGAGTGGAAAGGTGTAGCTCTAGATTCTTAACTAATCACATGCAAGACTTGCATGAAATATCTTGACACATGTAACAAGTCTTCTATACATTTCACTTCCCAACCCTTCTTATCCCAATTTTAAATACTTACACCTTAACCTAACCCTCATTTTTCACCTCCTACACAACCAAAAAATCTTCAATTTGAGAGTCTAAGAGAGAGAGGGCCGAACCAATAGGAAGAAGAAGGAGGAGGAAGAAAATTTTCAACAAGAAATAGGTAATCTCATCCCTAATAACTATTTCCATAAATCCTTATGAAATCCTCCATAATATAACCTCAATCTTAATACATGCAAACATAATTCTCACCTTGGGGTGCATGTGGATCGGCCAAACCATATAGTAGTAGAGGAGAAGATGTTTTCCAACTTTCAAGACTTAGAACCGACGAAATCCGACAAGATCAAGGTGGGTGAAAATTCTTATAAACTTTAAAGTAGAAATCTATTCTTTTTCTTGTGATGCATGTGTTAAATCTGAAGTATTTCAAGATTCTTTTGATATGATCTATGTTAAAATCTTCATGTTATAATTTCATGTTATGATTTTATGTATAACTATGTGAAATTCGTTTTTCTTAAACATAATCATCAAATATTATGAAAAATATGAAAGTATGTACTAATCTGAAATTCTTGTATAAATGCATGTTTTTAAAGATGAATGTTATAGTTATAACAACATGCAATATGATTTATCGAATTTAAACGACAACCGATTTGGTAGTCGGGTGCCGATTTTGTGATAACTTGAAAGTTATATGTTTTCTTCTAAATGTTGTTGAAACCCTACCAAAATCTGAAATCTTGTGTTATATGATTATGTTATGATATATGGATAATATATTTGCGGCCAAAACGGGACTTGAAATGAGTAAACGGAGCTTCGGGCATAAATTGTAATTTCTCAAAGTTTGAGGACTAAACTGAAAATTTCGAAAATACAACATTCTGGACCTTGGACAGTACGTATTATAACACGTATAGGCTGTCCATAAAGTTTCAAGCGATTCGGAGATCGATATCTAACTTAATAGTCCAAATCGCAAATTTTAAATAATTTCGGGGCCAAAACGCAAAAATTCCAAACTTCTGTACCAGGTCCGAAATTTTCTGGAATTTTTACAAATCTGTAATTCCAGGTTCATCACGAGTCATTTCGTAAAATTTTGTTAAATTCCGAGCTAAATTCATAGCTCTATATGCCTCGGAACGATTACCTTGAGTTTTGGGGCAATATCTCATGAAATTTTATTACCATTCGATTTCGTTTCATACTCCAACGCTTAGATTTGAACCTAAGGGTAAAAATGTCCTTTCAAACTATTTACGAAACTCTCGTTTCGTTTCGTCGAACCTATCCAGTTAATATATCTGATCTGAACTCATCAGACCGTTAATAAATTATTGAGAATATTTTCGAGTTTATATACAAGTCCTATTCCGCATTACCGGGCCACAAATAAAATTAACCATATTCCATACTTAATCAAAGACGCTATTAACCTCACTGACCGAACATTTATGTGATACTTGTGAAATGCGTCAAATTGATAAATGTGACTGTCCAGGAACTAAGTGCTATACAAACAAAGTGCCACGGATGGGTCCGCCTCTAACCCTATCGGAACAAAGTGCCACATCGACGGACGGGGGCCACCTCTTGAGTCCATATGAAACAGAGTGCCGACCTAAAATCCGGGGGCCACCTCTTGAGCTGTAGGAGCCACCTCTAGAGTCCCAAATCATGTCAGGAATGGTTAGACCGAGTCTTGGATCGAGCAGCGCGGCTGCGGTTCATGAACAAGGCTACCGTTGTTTCCTATTCCCATAACCGAGGAACGGAGTGTTCCGAGGGACCTGGGTCGTAGACTTGGGGTATAATCGCGATTATGGTGTGATCCGGGTATTGACCCACAGCTAAGGACATACCGAGCCCAGATAATAGATAAGGAAGCACACGCTAAGTGTGAGAGCGAAGGCTCAGCATCTTGGGGCGACGGTCCAAATCTTGGGACGATGGTCCAAATCTAGGGGCGACGACCTATCTTGCTAGGAGTAATAAGGAGAGTCTAGAATTCAAAGTCTACATTGGCAGGATGCAAAACTGAATTGACTGATTGACTGATTGACTGACTGCTTGAGTTGATATCCGTCCATGGGGACAGGATTATAATATTACAACTACACAATGATTATTGTTTATAAAATTTCGACATAATTTTAATTGTTCTTATTTTTTTTATAATTGATAAAACCATGCATCACTTAAAAATTTTTCAAAGGAAAGAGCCATATTCGCACACGATCACCCACTCATTGAGACCTTTTGTCTCACCCCACCGTTTTTCCTTTTAAACCAGAGAATGAGCAAACAGCAGAAGATGAAGAAGGCTTCGAGGAAGAGGCCGAATAGAAGATTGCCTTCAAGATCCAGGGCTTCTGTTCTTAGAATTTATGTTGTTATCCCAACTTGTAATAGTTATTTATGCTTCGTACTTAATTCGCTTGGTATTTTTCTGCTGCAAACTTATGAACAGTGTAATTTCGATTATTAGCTTTGTCACAGCAAATCTTAGTACATCGGGCTAAGATGGTTGTTTGAAATGTTATCCAATCTTTATTTTGCTTCCGCTATTTATTATCGCATTTTGATTGATTGATCGACCGATGCGTCGCGTCCTCGTCCTTCCCGATGTTGGGGGCATGACAGGAGTGGTATCGGAGCCCACTTTGTGAGAAGGACACTTACAACGGGCTAACCAGGATAGGATTCTTCGGACTTAGACGTGAATTCCACCTAGGACGAAGTGAACCATAGGATTGAGACCTAATGTAGATTTCTCGAGTCAATTCTCATTAAATATCTCTTTCGACTTATCGCTATTCACTTGGAATATGCATAGTCAAATTCGAAATTCCTAAGTCATTGGCCAAAGTACTTTATTAAGTATCCACGGCATTTCCCCAACTGGATCAATCCTTCTGTTGAACTCTTGAAACGGATATAGTTTGTTTCACTTATCCATTTTCTCAAAGTTCTGTCACTATTCATTCAAAATTGATGAAATTCCTTTAAACTCTACTAAACTCCATTACTTCTTAAAATGGAGTATTATTATCCTTGGTCTCTAGTATTGTATAAGCATATTTATTGGATCATTAAGTTCACTACCTTAATGATTATTCATGCTTAATAGAGCCTTATAGGGTATTAGATTTTCCGAGATACTGAGTTAGTTTCATTTTATTAGTTTTATGTACCCCTCTGGCGAGAAAGATTTAACCAAGGAAAATCAGAATACTCCTAACTCGACATGAATGTTCAGGCGAATAAGCCAAATTTAACCAGACTGAACTATTAGTGTTTAATCGTACACTTAATTCTGCATAGCAACATAAATCACTGAAAACTCCACATAGAATCGCTAATCCTCACACATTCCCTAACTGATAATAGACGGCTGACCAGATGCGGGCATCCACGTGTGTACCGTGATAAACTCTTAAAACCGTTAGCATTTCATAGGTTACTAATTCCTCAAAAACATCTTCATAAAATGACATCCTCGCATGAATCGTGAAGAGCAGCATCAACGCGATGATCGCTCACGCTCTCCTCTACGAGGAGGAATTGAGAACGATGCCATGGCCCAAGCCCTCACTCAACTAACGAACTTCCTACAACAACAGACTGCTAACAACGGGAACCACAATGAAACTCATGATCGTAACCTGGAAAGATTCTTGCATTTCAACCCGCCGACCTTTGACGGGGAACCCGACGATATCAAAGCTGAACTCTGGCTGGAGAGAATGGAGGGAATTTTCAACTCCCTTCAGTATACTGATGAACAACGAATTTCACTAGCTACATTCCGACTCGAGGCCGCATCTTATGACTGGTGGAGGAATGTCAACGAGCACTGGACGAGAGAAAACTGTGTCAGAACATGGGCTAACTTCCTGACCGACTTCCGAACTCAATACGTGTTAGCAGCAGCCAGAGAGGCTAGACGAGACGAGTTCTATCACTTGAAGCAAGGAACCATGACAGTCGCTCAATATGAAGCCCAGTTTAACAGATTGTCTAAATACGCACCGGATTGGTTACAACTGAGGAGGACAAGCTATATAAGTTCACTAGAGGACTGAGGCAGTCACTTCAACAGAGCCTTCTAACTGTTCAGCTGACGACACTTACCCAAGCAGTGGAAGCCGCTACCCGGATCGAGATCGGAACTGCGAGGTTAGCTCAACAACAAATCTGTTTCTCCAACAACGCCAAGAGGCCTGATACGCGACCAACATCCACGCCACCACAGAAGTTTAAGAGGATGGGAACTCAAGGAAGCTCGAGTGGAACGAAGGCACTAGTTCTCAACAAAGCAACATCGTCTTGCACTCACTGTGGTAGGAAAGGGCATAAGTCAGAGTTATGTTAGAGAAAGCTCGGAAAGTGCCTACGTTGCGGCAGCCCAGATCATCAAATTCGAGAGTGCCCAGATATGAACACCCCGGCAATCAAACCATTTATTGCATCCAAACTAGGAAACAACAAAGGAAAAGCCCCAGCTCGAGTGTTCGTATTAACTGGTCAGGAGGCACCAGAGAACAACGATGTGGTGGAAGGTACACTCCTGATATCTAATCAACTTGCACGAACACTTATAGATCCAGGATCATCCCACTCGTTTGTTGCACAGCATTTTTCTAAGAAACTTTATAGGCCGTTAGAATCTTTATCTTTATCCCTAGAAGTATCTACCCCGCTGGGAGTTAGTCAGCTAGCAGATAAAGTCCATTCTACGTGTGATGTGATCATCAGTGGTAACTGTTACTCTGCCGATTTAGTAGTACTTCCAATATTAGAATATGACGTCATCCTAGGAATGGATTGGCTATCTAAGCACTATGCACAATTGGATTGTCATTCTAAGATAGTTAGGTTTTGCGAACCTAACAAGCCAATCGTGGAATTGATTGGAGACGCTAGAGTCAACCTAACACCTATAATATCAGCTATCAAAGCTAGTAAGGCAGATGCCAAAGGGGCGACCAGATTTTTAGCCTTCATCATGAACAAACCTATGAGTAAGTCGGGCATAGAAACTATACGTGTGGTATCCAAATACCCTGACGTATTTCCCGAAGAATTGACCTCCCTACCACCTGATAGAGAAGTTGAATTCAATATCGAAATCATGCCTCGGAAGGCACCCATTGCAAAGGCACCATACCGAATGGCACCACTGGAGCTGCAAGAGTTGAAGGTCCAACTGCAGAAGTTACTCGACGTAGGTTTTGTACAACCCAGTGTATCACCTTGGGGAGCTCCAGTATTATTTGTCAAAAAGAAGGACGGAACATTGAGGCTTTGCATAGATTACCGTGAACTCAACAGCGTGACAGTTAAAAATAAGTATCCTCTCCCGAGGATAGATGACTTGTTTGAACAACTCCAAGGAGCTACGGTGTATTCCAAGTTCAATCTTCAACAAGGATACTACCAGTTAAAGATTAAGAATGAAGATGTTCCTAAAACTGCATTCCAAACTAGATACGGACACTACGAGTTCGTAGTGATGCCGTTTGGACTCACCAATGATCCTGCGGCATTTATGGATTTAATGCACATAGTATTTCAACCATACCTCGACCAATTCGTAGTAATTTTCATCGATGACATACTCGTGTACTCTAAGTCGGAAAAAGATCACAAGAGGAATCTTAGACTAGTGTTGGATACACTAAGGCAGCACAAGTTGTACGCCAAGTACAGCAAGTGTGAATTTTGGTTGAGGGAAGTGGCATTTCTAGGCCACATTATTTCTGGAGAAGCGATTACAGTTGATCCATCTAAGGTAGAAACTATTATGGATTGGAAGAGGCCAGAAAATGTGACTGAGATCAGAAGTTTTCATGGACTTGCGGGCTACTACCATAAATTCATCAAAGACTTCTCGAAGATAGCGGGACCCCTCACCCGGCTAACCCAAAAACAAGTAAAATTTGAATGGACGGATAAATGCGAGTCAAGTTTCCAGGAACTCAAGAAGAGACTTACCACCGCACCTATACTGACACTTCCAGAAGGAACCCAAGGATTTGTCATATATAGTGACGCCTCAAAGGATGGCCTCGGCGCCGTACTGATGCAGAATGGTAAAGTCATTGCATATGCTTCCAGGCAACTCAAGATGCACGAGAAGAATTATCCAACGCACGACCTCGAACTTGCTGCAATAGTATTCGCCTTAAAGAAATGGCGACATCATTTATATGGCGTTGAATTCATCGTGTTTACGGATCATAAAAGTCTCAAGTACCTATTTTCTCAAAAGGAACTTAATCTCCGACAGAGAAGATGGCTAGAGCTTTTAGAAGATTACCATTGTGAAATACAACACCACCCAGTGAAAGAGAATGTCGTGGCCGATGCCCTAAGTAAAAATGCTAGAGTGGCCCGACTCATGGTTCGAGAATGGCAAGCTCTCAAGGAGCTGAGCTACCTAAAACCCATTCATGAAGGTACTCGTTTAAGTTGCGCCAACCTCACAGTTAAATAGAATCTATTGGACGATATTCGATTAGCCCAAGAGAGAGATCTAAAACTTTAAGAGCTTAAGGACAAGATTGCTAAGGGCGAGAAACCCGAGTTTACAATTACTGAGGATGGAATTGTAAGGTTTAAGGGACGATTATGCATACCTCACAACGGGGAACTCAAAAGACAGATTCTCGAGGAAGCTAATTACTCAAGATATACGATACACCCAGGAGGTAACAAGATGTACCGAGACTTGAAGAAACACTTTTGGTGGGTGAACATTAAGAACCAAGTGGCAGAATTCGTGGCACGATGCCTCACATGTCAGAGAGTCAAAGCTGAGCATCAGCGACCCTCAGGACTACTACAGCCACTAGAAGTCCCTGAATGGAAATGGGAAATGGTAACCATGGATTTTATCACGGATTTACCGACCACAAGAGGAGGTTATAAGACTATATGGGTGATCGTCGACAGACTGACGAAATCATCACATTTTGTGCCGGTTAAAAAGGACGATAGTTTGCAAAAGCTGGCTAGGACCTATATTAGAGAAATCGTTCTACTCCATGGAGTGCCAACAGACATAGTATCAGACAGAGATCCTAGATTCGTATCTCGTTTTTGGAAAGTCTTTCATAAGGAATTAGGAACTTCCTTAAGCTTCAGCACAAGTGCGCATCCCCAGACCGACGGGCAATCTAAACGAACCATTCAAACCCTTGAAGATATGTTGCGAGCTTGCGTACTGGACTTTCAAGTAAATTGGGATCACCACCTGCCATTAGCGGAGTTTGCATACAACAACAGTTTCCAAGCGACAATCGGAATGGCACCTTATGAAGCGTTGTATGGGAGGAAGTGTCGATCCCCGCTCCATTGGGAAATCCATGACCAGTGGATGCCGAAGACTCAACGAACAGAACCTTCAGCAATGAGCACAGATTTGGTGAAGGAAGTCGTAGATAAAGTACGATTAATCAAGGATAGGATCCGCACAGCGCAAAGCAGACAGAAGAGTTACGCCGATCAACGTCGGAAGGATCTAGAAATTGAAATAGGAGATCAAGTCTTCCTGAGGTTAACACCACAGAAAGGTTTGATAGTGTCAAGAAAAGGAGGAAAGCTGAGACCCCGATATGTAGGACTATTCAAAATCACAGAAAGGATTGGACGATTAACGTACCGATTGGAACTACCACCCAATCTGTCTGGAATGCACGACGTTTTCCATGTTTCGAGATTAAAGAAGTATCATCCAGACCCAACGCACATTCTTACTTCTGACATTCCGCCGATCAAGGATAACTTGTCTTATGAAGAGAAGCCAATCAAGATTCTCGACCGGCAAGTACGCGAATTGAGGAAGAAGCGAATTCCGTTGGTTAAAATCGTCTGGTCGAATCACAACAGAGAGGAAGATGCGACGTGGGAGGCTGAGGAAGAAATGAATAAATCTTACCCCGAGTTGTTTAAGTAGGAATTTGGGGACCAAATTCTTTTAAGGAGGGGAGGATGTAAAACCCCCTAAATTTGATAACTTATCACATGTAGAATGTATCAAATAATAATGTAATTTAATAATAGTTATTTTATGTCATGATATAACCTACATCTATTTTATTTTATTTCACTCTTTAACTTTGTAATTTACTTAATAAACCAAATAATAAAAATTAAAATAGTGTGTTGATTCACCTATTGGGCAAATTGCCAAAACCTAACTACATGAGGACTCACTAATGGACTCAACCCAACTTATTAAAAATCATAAGACTTGAAGTTACACTTCAAAGCCCAACCCAACTAATTAAATCCTTTACCCTTTTAATTATACTCTTAATTTAAAAAAAAAATATATGTATATATACATACATTGGGCGGACAAAATGGAGTGGAAAGGTGTAGCTCTAGATTCTTCACTCATCACATACAAGACTTGCATGAAACATCTTGACACATGTAACAAGTCTTCTATACATTTCACTTCCCAACCCTCCTTATCCCAACTTTAAATACTTACACTTAACCTAACCCTAAGTTTTCACCTCCTACACAACCAAAAAATCTTCAATTTGAGAGTCTAAGAGAGAGAGGGCCGAACCAATAGGAAGAAGAAGGAGGAGGAAGAAAATTTTCAACAAGAAATAGGTAATCTCATCCCTTTTAACTATTTCTATAAATCCTTATGAAATCCTCCATAATCTAACCTCAATCTTAATACATGCAAACATAATTCTCACCTTGGGTGTGCATGTGGATCGGCCAAACCGTGTAGTAGTAGAGAAGAAGTCGTTTTCCAACTTTCAAGACTTAGAACCGACGAAATCCGACAAGATCAAGGTGGGTGAAAATTCTTTTAAACTTTAAAGTAGAAATCTATTCTTTTTCTTGTGATGCATGTGTTAAATCTGAAGTATTTCTAGATTCTTTTGATATGATCTATTTTAAAATCTTCATGTTATAATTTCATGTTATGATTTTATGTATAACTATGTGAAATTCGTTTTTCTTAAACATAATCATCAAATATTATGAAAAATATGAAAGTATGTACTAATCTGAAATTCTTGTATAAAAGAATGTTTTTAAAGATGAATGTTATAGTTATAACAACCTGCAATATGATTTATCGAATTTAAACGACAATCGATTTGGTAGTCGGGTGCCGATTTTGTGATAACTTGAAAGTTATATGTTTTCTTCTAAATGTTGTTGAAACCCTACCAAAATCTGAAATCTTATGTTATATGATTATGTTATGATATATGGATAATTTATTTGCGGCCAAAATGGGACTTGAAATGAGTAAACGGAGCTTTGGGCATAAATTGTAATTTCTCAAAGTTTGAGGACTAAACTGAAAATTTCGAAAATACAACATTTTGGACCTTGGAAAGTATGTATTATACCACGTATAAGCTGTCCATACAGTTTCAAGCAATTCGGAGATCGATATCTAAACTTAATAGTCCAAATCGCAAATTTTAAATAATTTCGGGGCCAAAACGCAAAAATTCCAAACTTCTTACCAGGTCCGAAATTTTCTGGAATTTTTACAAATCAGTAATTCCAGGTTCATCACGAGTCATCTCGTAAAATTTCATTAAATTCCGTGCTAAATTCATAGCTCTATATGCCTCGGAACGATTACCTTGAGTTTTGGGGCAATATCGTAATTTCTGGAAAATTCAGTCCCGAAACTGGAAATTTTCGAATTTTCATTAAATCTGGAGTCGAGGAATTATTTTGGCTTCCTCATGAAATTTTATTACCATCCGATTTCGTTTCATACTCCAACGCTTAGATTTGAACCTAAGGGTAAAAACGTCCTTTCAAACTATTTACAAAACTCTCGTTTCGTTTCGTCGAACCTACCCAGTTAATATATCTGATCTGAACTCATCAGACCGTTAATAAATTATTGAGAATATTTTTGAGTTTATATACAAGTCCTATTCCGCATTATCGGGCCACAAATAAAATTAACCATATTCCATACTTAATCAAAGACGCTATTAACCTCACAGACCGAACATTTACGTGATACTTGTGAAACGCGTCAAATTAATAAATGTGATTGTCCGGGAACTAAGTGCTATATAAACAAAGTGCCACGGACGGGTCCGCCTATAACCCTATCGGAACAAAGTGCCACGTCGACGGACGGGGGCCACCTCTTGAGCTGTAGGAGCCACCTCTAGAGTGCCAAATCATGTCAGGGACGGTTAGACCGAGTCTTGGATCGAGCAGCGCAGCTGCGGTTCATGAACAAGGCTACCGTTGTTTCCTATTCCCATAACCGAGGAACGGAGTGTTCCGAGGGACCTGGGTCGTAGACTAGGGGTATAATCGCGATTATGGTGTGATCCGGGTATTGACCCACAGCTAAGGACATACCGAGCCCAGATAAGAGATAAGGAAGCACACGCTACGTGTGAGAGCGAAGGCTCAACATCTTGGGGCGACGGTCCAAATCTTGGGATGACGGTCCAAATCTTGGGGTGACGGCCTATCTTGCTAGGAGTAATAAGGAGAGTCTAGAATCCAAAGTCCACATCGGCAGGATTCGAAACTTAATTGACTGATTGACTGATTGACTGACTGCTTGACTTGATATCCGTTCATGGGGACAGGATTATAATATTACAACTACATAATGATTATTGTTTATAAAATTTCGACATAATTGTAATTGTTCTTATTTTTTTTATAATTGATAAAACCATGCATCACTTAAAAATTTTTCAAAGGAAAGAGCCACACTCGCGCACGATCACCCACTCATTGAGACATTTTGTCTCACCCCACCGTTTTTCCTTTTAAACCAGAGAATGAGCAAACAGCAGAAGATGAAGAAGGCTTCGAGGAAGAGGCCGAATAGAAGATTGCCTTCAAGATCTAGGGCTTGTGTTCTTAGAATTTATGTTATTATCCCAACTTGTAATAGTTAGTTATGCTTCGTACTTAATTCGCTTGGTATTTTTCCGCTGCAAACTTATGAACAGTGTAATTTCGATTATCAGCTTTGTCACAGCGAATCTTAGTACATCGGGCTAAGATGGTTGTTTGAAATGTAATCCAATATTTATTTTGCTTCCGCTATTTATTATCGCATTTTGATTGATTGATCAACCGATGCGTCGCGCCCTCGTGCTTCCCGATGTTGGGGGCGTGACAGGGATATTCAACTAAAGCTTGGGGAATAGCTCAAGAGAAGGAATCCATGTAATCAACAGACTACAAGGGTAAGTTCTCGAATCTCTTGTGTTTCATTTAATATTCGTATATACATAGCTCGATCGATCCTCGTATGGATTCAGATCGAATTAATTTTCGTTTTATAACTTCCGCTGGGCTTTCGTTTTAGGCACCGAATCCCAATAGTGGTATGAGAGTGTAGGTCTTGCGATCGTATATATGATATTGGCATTTGGAATGCTTGATTAGATAGTGAATAATTTGCAATCATTTATAGTCATAATCGTGGTATATGTTATATTTATAGTTATATTTTTCGTAAGTTTATGTCTAAATAGAAATTTTTAATTTCTAGGAAATGTGATTTATATTGAAGATACGAATATTGGAAAATATAGATATTGGATATCCGGTCGAAAAAGCCCCGAATTGCCATTGGACGGTCCGGGAGTGGACCAGAAGAAGGGGGCCGCGACCCAGGGCTCAGGGGGCCACGGCCCAGGGCTCAGGGGGCCGCGGCCCAGGGCTGTTGCAGCCTATATGGCACTTCCTGTACTGGGGTCCGCAGCCCAGGACTCAGGGGGTCGCGGCCCAGGGCTGCTGGGCAGCCCAACTTGCTGCCCGATGGTTTTTCGGGCGCGGTGCAGCCCCCTTTGGACCCGTTTCGGGCTCGTTTTCTTCGTGTATTCCTTAAAATTGATTTCCCACATTTTAAATTTGATTTAATTTGATTAAAATGATATATGGTATTTCATTTTATAAGGAGAAATTGATTTATTGGAATACTTGTGATCGACCGAATTATTTTGAACGTTTTCATATTACCAATTGTGTGAATCGATTGGATCGGTTCGTATTGTTGATCGGATCAATGAATCTCTACGCTTTCCATTTATATAGTATTTAGTGGATGAATACTTTTGAATGGGAATGTGTTTCGTGGACTTAGTTTTGAATCATTTGTTTTATTCGATTGGTTTGTAAAGGCCATTTTGAACCTATTTATTTTACTAGAAATATTTGTATCTAGAATGCAATTTTCAATGTAAAATTTATATGTAATGACGAAGACGGGAGAAGATCCATTTTGAGAAGACGAAGATTTAAGACGAAGACTTGTAATTAGATTACAGAGTTTTTTGTTTTCTAGGAACGGTCCATGAACCACATGTTGGTAGCAACTAGGTTGTGAATGGTTGTTCATATTGTATGAATGCAACAAACGCGCTTAAATGAATTAATGTGCAAAGTGTGACATTAATCGCGAAAATTCTCCCACGACAAATTATTAAGTTTATAAGGTTTCAAGATTTTCCTTCCCTCCATCGAGCTTTCGGGAAATTGAAATCCAAACTGGATGTGCTATGCTTCCGAGTTATCGGGGTAGTCATTCGGGGAGGATGGATAAATTACCAGGAGCACATTAGATGCCTTCGGTTGGAGCAAATTTTATCCCTAGAAACCTGATAGGTTGCCGGATAAGATTCAATTGTGAAACCGATTTGCGTCGACGGTATAAACTTAACTTGTTCACGAACCATAGAAATTGTATAGGTTGAGGGGAGTGAACAAGGGGAAAAAGAAGCTCGAGTCATCCATTATATGGGTTGGTGTTGGACACCACTTATGAAAATTAATAGACTAGAAACCTGTTCGGTTGCCCTCTATTAAGATTTATAAAGAACTCGATCACCACTATGAAGTAGAGCGACGATACTTCCGGATTTCACATAGGAGTGTGTTATTCCGATAAAAATAGTGGGAGATAGGTAACAAGAATAGAAAAGACCTTGATTTTATACTCAGATCATAATTAAACGAGTCACTAATTAATCTGTCGTACTTAATGTAGACATAACTCTCAATATGACAATGAACCCACTCACAATTCTACTCGAAAAGAACACCTTGAACGGACCTAACTTTGTGGATTGGTTTCGCAATCTGATGATAGTCCTCCGTATAGAGGCACTGGGATACATCTTGGAGACGGACCTTCCGGCGCCTCCAGTGCGGACAAGAGCCAATCAGGAAGAGATTGAAAACCACGAAAAGTGGGTTAAGGATGACGTGAAAGTCCGTGCATATATGATGGCTTCCATGTCTAATGAGCTTCAGAGAGCTCATGAGAAAATGACTTCTGCTAGGCAGATTTTATCTCACTTAACCGTGCTTTATGGTGAGCACAGTCGAACAGCTAGATATGAGATATCCAAGCAACTGTTCGGTGCAAGGATGAAGGAAGATGAGAAGGTTGGGGACCACGTCCTCAAAATGATATCCATGATCAAGAGATTGGAGGCTCTTGAGTTTAAGATGGATACTTCTCCTCAAACCGACCTTATCCTAAAGTCTCTCCCTAATTCCTTCTCACATTTTGTTATGAATTTCAACTGCAATGAGATTGCATGTAACTTAGCTGGGCTAATGAACAAACTAGTGACCGCTCAGTCTCAGATGAAGACTCCGCGGATGAAGGAGTCTGCCCTTGTGATTTCTTCTGGATCTCGGAGGTCTAAGAACAAGAAGAAAAAGACCAAGAAGCGTACGGGACCACAAGTCGAGTATCTTAAGGGTAAGGTCAAGGCCTCGATGGTTCCGAAGAGCAAGAAGAAGGACACTTGTCTCAAGTGCGGTGAGCTAGGCAACTGGGCAGGAGACTGTTCGATTCTTCATGGCGCTTCAGGTACATAACTTTTAGTTTTGGAAACAAATTATTCTGCTACTGTATTTTCTACTTCCTGGATACTGGATTCTAGTGCTAGTTCTCATATTTGTACCGTGAATCAAGATTTGGAACAAAGTAGGAAGCTTGGAGTTGGAGAAGCTATGATCACAGTCGGAAGCGGGCATAGTCTCGAGGCAACCGACATAGGATCACTTCTTTTGGGTTTTGAATCCAGCTTTGTTTTGACTTTAGAAGATGTACTTGTTTTTCTCAAGGGGCATAAAAACATTGTATCTATTCCGGTTATGGACCAAAAAGGCTTTTCATTTTTCATTCGTGATGGTTCCTGCAAAATTTATTTCAGAAATAAACTAGTGGGTACTACTATATTGTTAAATGGATTGTATCATCAAAACATCAACAACAAAGTAGTTGTAATTACTATGACTAGAAAACGTGGTAGGGATGAAACCAATCAAGTTTTGAAATGGCATCTTAGACTTGGTCATGTTGGTCAGACCAAGGTTTACAACATGGAAAAAGATGGACTTATGGGTCCATTAGGATCGGATCCTTTTCCTACTTGTGAATCTTGCCTTAAAGGAAAAATGATTAAATCTCCCTTCACAGGGACTTTTGAAAAATCCACTGATAAACTGGGATTAATCCACACCGGCGTATGTGGTGCTTTGGAAGCAGCACGTGATGGATATCAATATTTTATTACGTTTACAGACGATCATACTAGATATGGTTATGTATACTCAATGAAACATAAATCCAAGGCCTTTGAGAAATTCCAGGAATTTAAGGCCCTAGTCGAGAAACAAACTGGAAATCATATCAAAGCACTTCAGTTGGACCGAGGTGGCGAGGATTTGAGTACGGAGTTTGACAAGTTCCTGAAGGAACATGGAATAGTATCACAACTAACACCTCCAGGCACCCCTCAATTAAATGGTGTGTCAGAAAGAAGGAACCAGACCTTGTTGGACATGGTCCATTCCATGCTGGGCTATACTGACTTATCGATTTACCTGGGTATACACTTTGACTGCTGCATATATCTTGAACATATGTCCTTCCAAATCCATTCCTAAAACTCTACATGAGATGTGGGAGGGCAGGAAACCAAGTCTTAATCATATTAGGATTTGGGGATGTCTCGCCTATGTTAAGAAGACTGAAGTGGACAAAATGGAAGCGAGGTCCGTGAGGAGACGTTTCATCGGATTCCCATCTGAGGCGATGGGTTATCTATTCTACATGCCTAAAGATCGAAAGATTGTTGTTGCTTTGCATGCACACTTCCTGAAAGATGAGTTACTTCAGGAAGGCGGATCAGGTAGAATTATTTCTTTGGAAGAATACAATGAAACTCCTCAAGAGACACCTGTGCAAGAAAATGGAACCGAACCTTCTGAAACACAAGTACAGCCACCTCGTAGGTCTAGTAGGGTGTCTCATTTACCTGAGAGGTATGGACTTGTACACTTGGAGGAGTTGGGTCTCCATGAGGTTCCGAGTGATAGCCAAGAGACCGACCCAATGACCTATGACCAAGCAATGGTGGATGTAGACTCCGTGATATGGACTGTAGCAGTCTTCACGTAGTTGAGATCTTCGTTTTGACGAGGCAGTCAAAAGTTTGACTTCGTGCAAAATGAAGAGGAACCTTGTGTATACAAGAGGATTAGTGGGAGCAAGATCGCATTCTTAGTACTATATGTAGATGACATTCTACTAATAGGAAATGATGTGGGAATGCTCAGTTCTGTGAAAGCTTGGCTTTTGAGTAATTCCTTCATGAAAGACTTG
The DNA here is from genome assembly GCA_033398695.1 of Orobanche coerulescens. Taxonomy (NCBI): domain Eukaryota; kingdom Viridiplantae; phylum Streptophyta; class Magnoliopsida; order Lamiales; family Orobanchaceae; genus Orobanche; species Orobanche coerulescens. The sequence continues at coordinate 177,405,245 of CM065807.1, read as the reverse complement.
GGAGAAGAAACCTATATTCTTGGGATTCGACTCTACTGGGATAGATCGAAGAGAATGATAAGTTTTTTCCCAAGCCCTCTATATAGATAAAATCTTAAAGCGATTTAAGATGGATTATTCTAAAAGAGGGTTCCTATCGATGCGACATGGAATAAAACTCACCTTGAAGATATGTCCTCATAGTGAGGAACAATGAAAAGAAATGAATAATATACCACATGCTTTGAATTTGGGTAGCCTTATATATACTTTATTGTGTACGAGACCTGACATTGCACATGCTGGGAGCGTGGTAAGTAGGTTTTGGGCTAACCCAGTTAGGGAACATTAGACTACCGTAAAAGAACATTCTCAAGTACTTTAGAAGGACCAGAGATCTTGTTCTTAAATACGGCGGTGGAGAACTGAATGTAATGGGATTCACTGTATTGGACTTCCAAGGACAGAAAGACGATTCTATGTCTACTTCTGGCTACATTTACTCTTAATGGAGGAGCAGTATCATGGCATAGTGCCAAGTATAGCGCGACTGCTGGTTCCACCTGTTAGGCTGAGTATAAAGCGGCCTCGGAGGCATCCAAAGGAAGGGTTAAGAAGTTACTGGATAAACTTCACGTGACACCATGTGATGCATTTCCTATTTCGTGTTTATACAATAATAATAGAGTGCTAGCACAGGCCTGGGAGCCGAGGTTTCATAATGGTACAAAACATATTGAGAGAGAGTATCATCTCGTAAGAGAATTTGTTCGCAAAAAGATACATTGTGCTACATAAAGTAGAGTCAGCCGACTACATCGCTGATCCACTGACCAAGCCACTTTCTCAGATTAGCTTGGAGCGTCATCCGAAAAACATGGGTATTAGATACTATAGTTGTAATATACGTACTTTCTATTTTTGGTAATTTCTATTTTCGGGGTATGTTCGTTTCGGACGACTCGCTTGTTACTGTTTTGGAATTCGGAACCTATTTTGTTCTTGGAGTTTTTCCGTTTGGATGAGTTTCGAGGATGTTTTTACGTAACTTTATCATGAATTATATCTTGTCGCATGTACGTTCGATTCTCGTAAAACTCATTCGTTTTCATTGTTTACTAGTTTGCATAAGTTCGTATGGTGGAGTTAGTCGTGTTGAGACTTTCGGTTTGTTAATCCGACGTCGTATCATGATTTTTGGGCAGTTGGGCTATTTTTGTAATTTCCTATAAGTTTAGGGAATTTCACTTTCTTTGTCGCATTACGGACTCTCCGGTGGTCGGAATTGTATTTTGTTTCACCGCTTAGCTCTGTCATCTTGAATATTCCGTCACTGTGTTTCTGGATTCTGGCCTTGCTTTACATTTCGATTTTTGTACTGTCTGCAGCAGTGTACTGATCTGAGCAGTACTGAACTGCTGCGTGAGTAGCGCATGCTACTCCTTTATTCCTTGTGTGCGCTATTGTTGTGTGGTTAGCGTATGCTAACTTGTAGTTTGTAGCATGCGCTAACGATTTTAGCGTACTGGGCAGTGGGGGTTCTGAATTCATATCCTGTACACTGATCATCAGGTAGCGTATGGTAAGGCTTCAGTAGCGTACGCTATCGGGTAGTATTTAGCGCGCGCTAAATATGTCTAGCGCACGCTAACGACGCCGCGCTGCTTCTGGACTGATTGCGATCCCCGTTAGCGCGCGCTATGTATTGATGGTTAGCGTGCGCTAACAATGTATTATTTAAATAGGACAGCAACAGCCTAACTTCGTCATTTTCCATCCTTACTTCTTATCTTCGGCTTTGGGCGATTACAGACGAGGGTTAGGGGCGATTTCGACCAAATATCATCATCCACTAACATCCTTGCATTCCTTGCGCGAATTCTTCAAGTTCTTAATATCTCCCGCCACCCGAATCAAGGTAAGAATCCCTGAAACCCTTATTTTGAGATTTTGGGGAAATTTTGGGGATTTCTTGTGATTTGACTCTTTTAATCCGAATTATCATGGATTATTGCTAGACTTCAATCTTATACTTGTAATCCTTCGTTTTTCTTGAGGATTTGTGGTTTGAAACTCCGATTTTTCCATTGTTTGTCACTAATACTCGACGATACCCTAGTAATGTTCGACGAATTGTTCCAGCGGGAAGAACTAGGATGTATTCCTACATTTTCGTAGTATTGAGATTGATTATATATCGTTATTGTGTTAAGATCGGATTTGTGAAGATTATTCGGGCCAAAACCTTTCAGTTCACCGTTTTCCTTCACGTCGTGTTAATCAAGGCAAGTACATGTATTACATTTCGTTATGTGTGTACGGTGTTGATGCGAATGATGTAAAATGTGTTATTGCATGGGTGTGTTATCATTCTTCCACCCGGGGATGGCATGTGTGGCCTCTAGGGGCCGATACTAATGGGTACGGCCACGGAAGTGGACTTGGGTACGTGTGTTGATGTTCTTCCATCCGAGGATGGTTCGACGGGACCTATGGGGGCCGATACTAATGGGTACGGCCAGGGAAGTGGTTTCTCACCCGGGGACGGTCCGACGGGGCCTCTGGGGGTCGATACTAAAGGGTACGGCCGTGGAATGCCAAGCGTGGATAGTTGTGATGTGGAAAACTTGTGGATGTACTCTTTTTGGTGTTATCGTGATATTCTGGAATATTGATTTCAAACATTTTCTCTCAAATGAATTGCTTGTGTCGAATCTTGTATGTATATAATGTAGTGTAATTGTTTACTTGCACTAGCTATTCGAATACTAACCCATTAAATGGGGGAAATGCGTCTTATACATTTCAGGTACCGGAAGAGCTGAGGAGCAGGCACGGGATATGCACGCAAATGATGGATTGGCATGATTATGAGGACCGAGGCTGATAGGATCCGCTATTTCAATATGCGCATGAAGCCGCATATCAGTCAGAGTATGGCACCGCTCATATGTGCCACCTTGAAGGAGTATCAGGATCACGCCCTAGCGATGGAGATGGTTGTTCTGGAATCAGAGTCGGTTTCCGAGGCTAAGAAGCAGAAATCTACCGGCAGTTTTTCGGCCAAAAAAGGGGGATGGTTTTCGAGGTCGCAGTCTACGCGGGTGTCTGGGAAGAGATCATTTTATCAGGCTAGAGGATCTCAGAGTAACCGTTCGGTCCAGTCTCCTACACCTGGTGGTAGAGTTTGTTTTAATTGCAGTCAGCACGAGCATGTGAGGAAAGATTGTCCGTTTCCGTTGGTTACTTGCTTTACTTGTGGACAGACCGAACATCGAGCAGTTCATTGTGAGAGGGCTTCTAGGACTGCCAAGGCTCCGATTGCCACTGCCATTCAGCAGGAGCACAATATTGATCAGAAGACTCGAGTTACTCATGTTCCTCAGAGTTCGGGCCGTGGTAGGGGCCGGGGTTAGCCGGACCGCCGAGCTGCATCTAGTTCGGGCTCAGTCCACCCTCGGTTATATCAGATGAGGCGCACGGAGGAGGCAGACATTCCAGTGGTGTCAGGTACCACTCAGATCCTTTCTCATCCAGTTTCGATGCTTTTCGATTCGGGTGCTACTCATTCTTTTATTGCTTCGGATTATGTGTGTCGTATTGGTATTGACTGCTTGTATGAGTGCGAACCGTTCGTAGTGGGTACGACTAGTGGGGATCGTATGGTTGGGGAACGGGAAGTTAGGGATTGTTCAGTGAGGATCGGGAGCCGAGATTGGCCCTCGAATCTCATTGTTATAGACCTTAAGGGTGAGGATTTGATCCTCGGGGACGACTTGTTGGATCTTCACGGTGCTATCATGAACTATCGGACTCGTACCATCTCGATAGTTGACGAGGACGGCACCGAGCATACTCTCATCGGTTGTAAACCGGGTAGATCGGGAAGTGTGATTAGCGCCTTAAAGGCGATGAAACTTCTGAATCAGGGTTGTGTCGGCTATTGGTGTTACTCTCTACAGGCAGAGGATGGAGGAGTCGACATGTCGTCTATTCCAGTTGTCAGCGAGTACACCGACGTATTTTCAGATGACTTACCGGGATTACCACCACAAAGAGAGGTCGAGTTTCCTATTGATCTTGAGCCGAATGCGGCTCCCGTTTCTCGAGCGCCATACCGTATGGCACCATCGGAGGTGTTAGAATTGAAGAAACAGTTGGGGGAGTTGTTAGATAAAGGGTATATTGGACCGAGCGCATCGCCTTGGGGTGCGCCCGTACTTTTTGTTAAAAAAAAGGATGGATCGCTTCGTTTATGCATCGACTACTGAGAGTTAAATAAGTGGACCATCAAAAACAAGTACCCTTTGCCCAGGATTGATGACTTGTTCGATCAGCTTCAGGGAACGACAGTCTTTTCGAAGATTGATTTACGATCGGACTACTACCAGTTGAGGATTCGGGACAACGATATACCGAAAGCTGCCATTCGGACGAGATATGGCCATTACGATGCCTTTCGGGATAACCAACGCCCCAGCAGTGTTCATGCAGTTAATGAACAAAGTTTTTATCGAGTATCTGGACAAATTCGTAATTGTCTTTATCGACGACATCCTTATCTATTCCCGGAGTTGAGAGGAGCATGTTTTACATCTCCGGATTATGTTGGACACTTTGAGAACTGAGCAGTTGTACGCGAAGTTCTCTAAGTGTGAGTTTTGGCTCAAGGAAGTGATGTTCCTCGGGCACGTGATTCCAGCGGAGGGACTTCGCGTAGATCCACAGAAGAGAGGTGGTGATGGCTTGGGAACCGCCCAAGAATGTGAAGGAAGTGAGAAGTTTTCTGGGACTTGCAGGTTATTATCGTAGATTCATTGAGGGGTTTTCTAAGATCGCTAGACCGCTCACTCAGTTACTCCAGAAAACTCAGAAGTTCGAGTGGACCGCAGATAGATAGGATAGTTTTGACGAATTAAAGAGACGATTGACTACCGCACCCATTTTAGCATTGCCTCAAGGTAACGAAGATTTCGTGGTGTATAGTGATGCCTCGGGCCTCGGTCTCAGATGTGTTTTGATGCAGAGAGATAGAGTGATTACTTATGCATCCCGCCAGTTGAAACTTTATGAGGTAAATTACCCCACGCACAATTTGGAGTTAGCTGCGGTCATTTTCGCCTTAAAGATCTGGAGGCATTATCTCTATGGGTTATCGTGTAAGATTTTTACGGATAACAAGAGTTTGAAGTATATCTTCAGTCAGAAAGAGTTCAATATGAGACAGCATAGGTGGTTGGAGTTAATTAAAGATTACAACCTCGAGATACTTTATGATCTGGGTAAGGCTAACGTAGTGGCTGATGCGTTGAACCGGAAACCGATGGCGTTACAGATGTTACAGGTACTTACACCACAGAGCAGGATCCAGCGGAATTTGATTTTTTAGAATATCGAGGTTTGGGTTCAGAGAGTTCAGGGTCAGTTATGGTCGTTGGAGATCACTTCGTCCTTGACTGATGATATCAAGGCGAAACAGTATGATGATCCATTTTTGGTCCAGTTGAGGGAGGATGTGAGGAAGGGGAAAGCCCCTGGGTTTCTGATTCAGGATGACGAAGTTTTGAGATTCCGTGGCAGATTATGTGTACCGAATGACATTGAGTTGAGGCAGAAGATTTTGAGTGAGGCTCATACTACGCCTTACTCCATACATCCTGGTACGAGCAAAATGTACAAGGACGTGAGAAGTAACTACTGGTGGAGCAATTTAAAGACAGACGTTAGTGAGTTTGGGATGAAGTGTTTGACCTGTCAGCAGGTTAAGATTGAGCATCAGCTGCCTGCGGGGTTGCTACGACCACTTCCCATTCTGGAATGGAAGTGGGAAGACATCTCTATAGATTTCATTACCGGGATGCCTAGGAATCGGACTGGAATGAACATGATTTGGGTTATTGTCGATCGACTAACCAAATCAGGTCATTTCCTGGGTATTAAGGATACTTATAGGGCGGATAGGTTGGCACGAGTATTTATTGCAGAGATCGTGAGATTGGATGGGACTCCTAGGAGTATTGTTTCGGATCGAGATGGCCGGTTTGTATCACATTTTTGGCAGGCTGTTCATCGAGCTTTGGGGACTGAGTTGAGACTTAGTACATCTTACCACCCTTAGACTGACGGGCAGTCAGAGCGGACAATCCAAACGCTGGAGGATATGTTGAGAGCCTGTGCCTTAGATTGGAAGGATGATTGGGAGTCGCAGTTGCCATTGATCGAGTTCACGTACAACAATAGTTGGCACGTCTCGATCAAAATGGCACCATTTGAGGCATTGTATGGGAGGAGGTGCATATCGCCGTTGCGTTGGGATGATGCGTCCGAGCTTATTGGTACCGAGCCCGATATGGTAGTTGAGACGAGAGAGAAGATTGCTCTGATTCGCGATAGGTTGGTGACGGCCCAGAGTCGGCAGAAGTCTTATGCCGATACGCATCGCCGATTGTTGGAGTTTGAAGTGGAGATCATGTCTTGCTTAAGGTGTCGCTGACACGTGGAGTTTACCGCTTCGGTCGGAAGGGTAAACTTAGTCCGAGATATATTGGACCATTCGAGATTTTAGAGAAAGTTGGAGAACTTGCATATCGGTTAGGCTTGCCGCCGTCCTTGAGTCACGTACATAACATATTTCATGTTTCCCAGCTTAGGATGTACGTACCGGACCCTAGCCATATTATTGATTTTGGAGAGATCGAGCTGGGACCCGACATTACCATCGAGGAGAGGCCGATTCAGATTTTAGAGCGTCGGGTGAAGCAACTTCGGCACAAAACCATTCCTTTGGTTAAAGTTTAATGGTCGAGGCATGGATCCGAGCAAGCCACGTGAGAGACGGAAGAGAGTATGCAGTCGAGATACCCCGAGTTATTCGCGTTGTAAGTTTCGGGACGAAAGTTATTTTTAGGGGGAGAGAATGTTATATCCGTACTTTCTAGTTTTGGTAATTTCTATTTTGGGGTATGTTCGTTTCAGACGACTCGCTTGTTACTGTTTTGGAATTCTGAACTTATTTTGTTCTTGGAGTTTTTCCGTTTGGATGAGTTTCGAAGATGTTTTTACGTAATTTTATCTTGAATTATATCTTGTCGCATGTACATTTGATTCTCGTAAAACTCATTCGTTTTCGTTGTTTCCTGGTTTGCATAAGTTCGTATGGTTGAGTTAGTCGTGTTGAGACTTTCGGTTTGTTAATCCGACATCGTATCGTGATTTTCAGGCACTCGGGCCATTTTTGTAATTTCCTATAAGTTTAGGGAATTTCACTTTCTTTGTCACATTACGGACTCTCCGGTGGTCGGAATTGTATTTTCTTTCAACGCTTAGATCTGTCGTCTTGAATATTCCGTGATTGTGTTTCTGGATTCTGGCCTTGCTTTACATTTCGATTTTAAATCGTTTTGCGATGTGCGTCTGAGCGATCTTGAACTGCTGCGTGAGTAGTGCACGCTACTCCTTTATTCCTTACGTGCGCTATCGTTGTGTGGTTAGCGTACGCTAACTTGGAGTTTGTAGCGTGCGCTAACGATTTCAGCGTACTGGGCAGTGGGGGTTCTGAATTCATATCCTGTACACTGATCATCAGGTAGCGTGCGCTAAGGTTTCAGTAGCGTACGCTATCGGGTAGTATTTAGCGCGCGCTAAACATGTCTAGCGCACGCTAACGATGCCGGGCTGCTTCTGGACTGCTTGCGATCCCCGTTTGCGCGCGCTATGTATTGATGGTTAGCGTGCGCTAGCAATGTATTATTTAAATAGGACAGCAACAACCCAACTTCGTTATTTTTCATCCTTACTTCTTCTTTTTGGCTTTAGGCAATTCCAGACGAGGGTTAGGGTCGATTTTGACCAAATATCATCATCCACTAACATCCTTGCATTACTTGCGCGAATTCTTCAAGTTCTTAACATCTCGCGCCACCCGAATCAAGGTAAGAATCCCTGAAACCCTTAGTTTGAGATTTTGGGGAAATTTTGGGGATTTCTAGTGATTTGACTCTTTTAATCTGAATTATCATGGATTATTGCTAGAATTCAATCGTATACTTGTAATCCTTCGTTTTTCTTGAGGATTTGTGGTTTTAAACTCCGATTTTTCCATTGTTTGTCACTAATACTTGACGATACCCTAGTAATGTTCGATGAATTGTTCCAGCGTGTAGAACTAGGATGTATTCCTACGTTTTTGCAGTATTGAGATTGGTTGTATATCATTATTGTGTTAGGATCGGATTTGTGAAGATTATTCGGGCCAAAACCTTTCCGTTCACCGTTTTCCTTCACGTCGTGTTAATCAAGGCAAGTACATGTATTACATTTCGTTATGTGTGTACGGTTTTGATGTGAATGATGTAAAATGTGTTATAGCATGGGTGTGTTATCGTTCTTCCACCTGGGGATGGCATGTGTGGCCTCTGGGGGCTGATACTAATGGGTACGGCCACGGAAGTGGACTTGGGTACGTGTGTTGATGTTCTTCCACCCGGGGATGGCTCGACGGGACCTTTGGGGGCCGATACTAATGGGTATGTCCGCGGAAGTGGTTTCTCACCCGGGGACTGTCTGACGGGGCCTCTGGGGGTCGATAGTAATGGGTACGGCCGTGGGATACCAAGCGTGGATAGTTGTGATGTGGAAAACTTGTGGATGTACTCCTTTTGGTGTTATCGTGATATTCTGGAATATTGGTTTCAAATATTTTCTCTCAAATGAATTGCTTGTGTCGAATCTTGTATGTATATAATGTAGTGTAATTGTGTACTTGCACTATCTATTCGAATGCTAACCCCTTAAATGGGGGAAATACGTCTTATGCATTTCAGGTACCCGAAGAGCTGAGGAGCAGGCACGGGATATGCACGCAAAGGATGGATTAGCATGATTATGAGGCTCGAGTCTTTATTTATGTTCGGTTGTTTATATTGTTTGAGTATTGGAATTTGTCTGGTTTTATTGTGTTCGGTTAAAGTCTCCTGCGTGTGCAATGATATGGTATCGACTTATATTTCCTCGTACGTCTATTAAAATGTTTTGGCCGAGGCCACAACCCCATTTTTACATTGATGATTGTGTCTTTGGGGATTTTCTTGTACGGAATGTGTGTCATGTGTTAACCTGGTAGACCTCATGAGGGTTCTACGGCGTGTAATGACCAATTTGTGAATTGGGGTGTTACAATAGTGTGTGGCATTGAGTGCAAGTGGGAGATTGCTGGGAGTATGCCCTCGAATGCTACTCATAGGATGTTGAGTGAGGGCATTGTACTTGTTATTATGTAAATCATTAATATAAGGCAATGCATGTTTCTTTATTTACTGGTAGTTACTGGCATTCCTAACTCGTAAATATACATATAGAAACTAGTCCATGTATTTGAGAGCAAAAATTTTCCACTCCTTATTGGATAAGGAGGTTGGCACTGGAAAGGTTTATAGCTCAAACACTTAATCGTTCGCAAGTCGATGAAACTTGATTGGGTGTTAAGTTTATGTGAAGACTTGTATGATGTGTTCTTTGACAAGGAGAGTGCATGTCGAACACTAATGGTTAGTGGGAGCACACGTTATAGGTATGCTAATTAGATTAGTATACTCGAACCGACTCACCCTCGATTCGTCACACGGATTTCACTCCGGGACAGTCAATGACGGAATTGAAAAGTTGTGATAGGTATTCGTGAACCTTCGACTTCAGGATTTAGTAGGGATGTGCTTGTGACGTCAAGATTTTCATTAGAGTAGTTCGACCCTATAAATCGGGAGGTGGGGGTCAACATCGATGTGCATCTTGACGAGCAAGTAGCAGGTCCTACTGAATACCAAGATAGAATTCTTTCTCCCGTTAGTGAGCGGGTTATATGTCCTATGCGGTTATTGGTAGATGAGATCATAAGTCTTTGGCCAAAGCATTGGAGGTATCTGTATTAGATACATAAGAGCTCGATGATCTCGATTTGCCTTATCGCATGCATAGCGTCAAGTACATATAGGGTTTGACTGACCGTTGTAATATCCACAAATTCGATTTCCGGTAATTTTCTTTTTTTTTGGCGAGAGTCCATTTTGACAACTTGCTTGGGACCGTTTAATCATTCTGAGAATGATTAATTCTGCACTTTTTATCATCCGAGTTCATTTCGGTGTTGTTTTATTGAGTTCCATGTTTCTTAGCGGTTTTTCCGCACTTGAGTTCGACTCTTGCGAATCTCGTACGAAACTGTTGTTTTGAGTTTCTCGTAAGTTTATTTAATGTTATTATCCATGTTTCGAGCTTTGGTTTGGTGTTTCGTTGTCGTATTGTGATTTTTCAGACGTTTGGGCCGTTTTCGTAATTTCCCAAAGTTTGGGGTAATTACTTCCGTTGTCGAATTCCGACACTTCAGGTGGTCGGAATCGTGTGTTCTCTTAACTCTTAGATTCGTCTTTGCGAGTAATTCATAATCGTATCTTCGGTTTATATTCAGGTTCATGTTTCGGGGTTGTCCGGGCCGTCGGAGTGGCCACGGACGAGTCACGGCCGGAGCAGGGCCTGGCGTGGCCGAGTTACGGCCGTAAGGTGCCGGTTACGGACGTACATGCTCGGCAGACATGGATGGACGAATGCCGATTACGGCCGTAAGGGCTGTCAGTTACGGCCGTACGGGTGCCAGGCAGTGTTCGGACGAATGTCGGTCGCAGCCATAAGGACCTGCCGGGTACGGCCGTAAGTGCCGAGTTACGGCTGTAATTGCTGAGTTACGGCCGTAAGGCCCTGTCGGTTACAGTCTTAAGCGATCGGCAGGCGTTGGGTGGATTTTTACGAATGCCGGTTACGGCCGTAACCCTGTCGGCTATATATAGCCTGGGCTCGGCCAGACCTTTATTTTTCACCCTTTTTCTCATTTCTTGCGACGGCTGGCGACGGGGGTTCGGGAACTCGAGTTCTTCACCAATTCTAATCAATTCCAAGGCGTTTTGGAATATTCTTGTTGATTATATCTTCATCCAATCCGTGTTCTTCATCCGAATCAAGGTATTTTGGATTGAACCCTTGTTTTTGAAGATTTTGGGGATTTCCTTTTGATTTCGATTCCAATCCATTTTTGATAAATTAATTGTTGTATAAACGTTGTTTTGAATATGTTCTACGGATTGGATACTCGTATCTTTGATTCGTTCGACCCGAGGGGTGATTTCTTTGTTCTTGGAGGGTCTCGAACATTTCATGTTCGATTAAATGTTCGAATGAGTTCCCTTTGATAGTATGTTGGTATTTCCCTTGTTTTCGGCCTTGATTCTCGTCGTAATCATGTTTTATTGTTCCTTACGGAGGATTATAGGTGCTCGATGATTCTGATGTTGATTTCCGTTGGTGATTGATGATTCGTGTGGTGTTTTCCCGTAGTAATTTCGGTGCTATCGCATTCTTGATAGTGTTCGGGAGTTCGAGGCTATTTGACCGCATTTCCATCCTTCGTCTTATTGCGATTGTGGTTTCGAGGCAAGTATCTTGTCCATACATTTCTTGTTTTGTGGATATGATAATTACTGATCGTCTCTATGTGTTTGTTTGATCGTTTGATTGAACTTTCAAAAGATTCGGCTAGCCTCGTTAAAGGCTCACTTTCAAAACGCGTGTGTTCTGTAAATTGTGTGGGTTTTAATTGACTACGTGAATCCTTTGGATATGTTTGGTGTTGATGTTGCGCTTGATAATGCGTGTGTACGTATATTGCTTCTTTCCGTCGCGTTATGGTTGACGTGGTGTTTTGCTAAGTGTTTGATGCCTCTGGGTGAATTGTTTGGATATCCTTGGTGTGATATGTTATTTGTGCATGATTGCTTCGCTCACCTCGGGAGGGTCCGACGGGGCCACGGAGGGAGTCCAATGGGAGAGCCATGGATTCACGAGTGGTGAATGTATTTTACTCACCTTGGGTAGGTTCGATGGGGCCTCGAAGGGAGTCCAATGGGTGAGCCCTGGATTCACGAGTAAAAACTTCACGAGTGGTGTGTATGTTTGGTGAATGTATTTGCTCACATCGGGAGGGTTCGACGGGGCCACGGAGGGAGTCCAATGGGAGAGCACTGGATTCACGAGTAAAACTTCACGAGTTGGTATTGATTTTATGTCCGTCGAGGACATGTGACGTGGGTTTTAACCCTGTGAATTTGTTATCGGTTTTCTATTTGCGAAAACAAAACCTTTCGACTGTGACCCTGTTTATTTTTTGGAAAGAGAAGGATTTGATAATCCTAAGTTGTTTTCTATTAAAACTCTCGATGGCATTTTAAATCATTTTATAAATTGTTTCCCTTGACTTGGGATTTTTCGATTTTGGAATGCTTTACCTAAACTCTTGCCTCGGGAAGTATTTTCGTTATGTTTAAATCTTTGAGGATTCCTGTTTATTGTTGTTCGTAGAATGTGGATTGTATGACTCGTATTTTGCACTTTGTATTTGTACTAGCAAAATAGTGGAGTTTTGCTAACCCCCGAGTATTCGGGGGGTGGATGTCTGTTTTTGCATTCAGGTTTGGAATCATAACACAAGGTCGACACGAAGGATGATGAAAGATGATCGATACTAATCACACGAGGACCCGTACACTGTCGTATTGGTTTAGTTATATTTTATTTCCGCTGCAGTATTCTTTCCCCATTGTACGGGAGTTTGTTGTATTCGACCCCTACGTGGGCATGTATTGTGTTTGAGTTGTATATATTTATGGAAAGACCAAATCGGTCTACTGAGTCATTTTAGCCTTAAAGGCATTTTTGAGTTGTTCGATGTATTTTCCAGCCTGGTAGATCCTTGAGGAAGGGTTCTACGGCGTGTAATATCCCTGAGCGGATTGGGGGTGTTATATAAATGGTATCGGAGCTTAGGTTGTGGAAACCTAGGCTGTCGGGTTTAGTGGTGTCTGTTGAGTTTTGTCTCGTCGGATTTTGTCTGACTGAGTCCTGTCGCGACGCGTCGTTTGAGTCTGTTGGTCGTGATTAGTATCGTGGAGCGATCATCATCTTCGTGCGACCTGCGGATGTAAGTCTCCCTTCTTTGTGTTGTGCCTCGTGTGACCTGAGCTGCTTGTATGATTATATCGTTGATTGATTGAATCCTTCTGTGGATTTTGATTCTGTGATATGTGTTGACTCAAAATGTATTTTGATTATTATTACATTCAAAACATTTAATTAGATCAATCTCGGCTCGATAATATTTTGAAGGAGCTAAATAAAGCTAGCGCACGCTACTCATCATATAGTAGCGCACGCTATCGGGATATTCATATACAGTCCAGACAAGTCAGCTGCAGCCATGTGAAGACGCCTGATCGATAGCGCACGCAAGCTATTCAATGTTAGCGCACGCTAAGTAACTACAGTTAGCGCACGCTATACAGTAAAAATAACGCACGCTATCGTATTATTCCAGAGGTCAGTAAAGATTGGAAAGAAATCAGAAATGGATGTTGCGCACGCTACTCATATCATATTACGTACGCTAAAGCAAGGATATAGCGCACGTTACTGCTCAGCTCTAGCGCACGCTACCAATATTACGGTCTGTAGTCCAGTAGCTACTGGACTCAATTCGTTAAGGCCTTTACGTACGCTACACAAGGTAACGTACGTTAATGAAAGAAATAAGTAGCGCACGCTAAAAGGAGTCAGAATATTACCGTTTGAATTTCTACCATTGGAAGGCAAGAGTCAACGCAGATCCGGAAAATCTGGAAAAGTTGGATTTAATTAATGCTAGCGCACGCTATGCATACTTGCTAGCGCACGCTAATTGTAAATCTAGCCGTTGGATAAAGAGTCGTTGGAGAAACAATCGGACGTTGTCAAAGTCAAGATCTAAGACTAGTTGACCAGACGTTAACGCACGCTACCATTACATTACTAGCGCACGCTAGACATGGTATTTTACCGTTGCAACAGTCTTTGTGACCGTTCAGAGATTTCAAGTCAAAAACCGATAGTGCACGCTACAAGGCACTATTAGCGCACACTAATAGTATGTTTTTCAGCAGTTGAAGGATGGATCTCACCTATAAATACCCGAAGGACTTGGGTATCAAACACACAAATTCAAGCATTCAAGCATACAAGCATACAAGCAATCAAAGCATACTTGAGCTCAGTTTTATATCTTTTATTGCATTTCTAAGTTGTGAGAAAAGAAAGATACAAGAGTGATTTTCATTGTAATATCTACTATCCTTTGTATTCTTTCATTTGATTGTAAGTGTTGCATCACTTACACTTGAGCGTAAAAGAAACGAATCAAGAGTCACTAATCCGGTGTTATTAGGATCTTTGATCCGGCATTGTTAGGATTATACTCCCATATTCGTATAGTGAGGATTATCTAGTTCCTATAGAACACTAGATAAACAAACATTTATATTGAGGGAAAGGTTGAGCTTGGACCGATAGAAGACAAGCGATTGTAACGGTTGTGAACTCGGACCGATAGAAGACGAGTTAAGATTGTGGTTTTTCTTAAGCCAATAGAAAAATAAAGTCGGAGAGAGGACGTAGGCAAGTTGCCGAACCTCTATAAATTCGTGAGTCTTTAAATTCCGCACTATTTTCTATTTACTCGCAAGAAATTTCGGTATTCCGCATCACCACTATTCAACCCCCCTTCTAGTGGTGAATTTATCTCTTCAGTTGGTATAGGAGCGGGTCTCTTTTTAAATGTTTAACCACCTAAGAGAAAAAGATCCGCAAATGGCACTTCTTGTCCAAATTGAAGGAAATGCTCTCAACCGTCCTCCTTTCTTCGACGGTTCCAATTTCATGACGTGGAAAAAGAAGATGGCGATCTTCGTTCAAGCCTACGATATCGAAATCTGGAAAGTTATTGCTCTTGGTCCTAAACTTGCTAAGAAAGAGGATGGATCGTTGAAAAAGATCGAAGAATTCAACGATGAGGATTGGAGAAACACGCATGTCAACTCACGAGCTACTCAACTTCTCTATTGCGCTCTTAATCCCGAAGAACTCAATAGGATATCGTCCTATGAAAGTGCAAAAGAAATTTGGGAAATTCTCGAAGTCACTCATGAGGGAACCACCCAAGTCAAGGAGACCAAAATTAATATGTTACTCCATGACTACGAATTATTTTCCATGAAAGACGAGGAAACGATCACAAATATGTTGGATCGATTTTCGGCTATAACAAATGGTCTTGCATCTTTCGGAAAGCCTATATCGAGCAGCGACAAAGCTAAGAAAATTCTTCGATCGTTGCCACGAGAATGGGATGCCACGGTCACCGCGATCATGGAGTCCAAGGATCTCAACAAGCTCGAATTTAGAGCCCTCATCGGGTCACTCATCAATTATGAGATCGTTCTCAAGTCTAGTGGCACAAAACCAAAGCCTCGGGAAAGAGTAGTCGCATTCAATGTTGATAGCGACGTTGAGGAAGATGTTGCCGAAGATGAAGACGACGAGGAACTCGCTCTCTATGCCAAAAACTTTAGAAGGTACAAAAACCTAATTCAAAAGAGGCGAAGTTTTCTTGGTCGGGATGGCAAACCGGAGCAAAAGAAGAGTGGCTATACTCCCATCAAGAAGTTCAACAATAATTGTCGGAAATGTGGTCAAGCCAGTCATTATGCCAAAGAATGCCGAGGATCCTCTTCAAAACCTCAAATGGAAAGATTCAAAAAGAAGGAGGTCCTAATCGCCTCTTGGAGTGATGACGAGGAGGAGATTGAAAGATCTCTAGACGCAAATCTTGCATTCATGGCCCTCGACTCTGAAAGTAATATCGAGGTTAGCTCTAAACTCAATGATGACGAATATGACTCTTTTGATTTTTGTGATTCACAAGAAGTTCATCATGATGATGAGTTGTTGAGTGCGTTTGAATCATTAAATACGGAGTATGACGAGATGGTTAAATTAAATATATCTTTAAAGAGAAAAATAAAATCTCTAGAACTCGAAAACTCCTCTCTTCAAAACAAGGGCAAAACTATTGAGATCGACCATACATCATGTCTTGAAAAAGAAAATGTTTTGAAAATCGAGTTAACAAAAACTCAAAAGGAGCTAAAATATATTTTGAACAAATTTACTCTCGGAAATGAGAAATTCGAAAGGCTCCTATCTATTCAAAAATCGCCCTTGCTCAAACACGGTCTTGGTTTCGATCCTTTTAAACGGGAACAATCCCTTATCAACCTTGACAAAATAAAGAAAACCGAAACCGAGAACTCAAAAGATTCGTTCAAACGAGTTCACAATGTTAATGCTCATTCAAAGTTAAGAACTATCAAAGTTAAGCAAATATGGGTTCCTAAAGGGACAATTGTTCCGAATGCTATAAGCATAGTTAACTTTGGAGGACCCAAACGGGCTTGGGTACCGAAACAACCGAGAAATTCTACTTTTGTAGGTACCGGCACCAAGGAAAAACAAGTGGTACATTGATAGCGGATGCTCAAGGCACATGTGCGGCTCCGAGGACTTATTTGAAGACCTCGAATATCAAGATCAAGGACATGTGACCTTTGGAGATAATCAAAAGGGAAAAATCAAAGGAATCGGCAAAGTCGGTAAGGAACCTTCCCCTTCTATCAACAAAGTACTATTTGTTGAAGGTTTGCATCATAACCTCCTTAGCATTTCACAACTTTGTGATGAAGGTTTTAAAATTCTATTTGAGCAAACGCATTGCACGGCATTTAGAAATAATAAAATTGCATTCATTGGTTTGATATGTGGAAACATCTATATTGTTGATCTTAATGATAAGAGTTCATTCAATGAAAAATGTCTTATTACCTTGGATGACAATGCATATTTATGGCATCGAAAATTGGGGCATACTTCTTTACCTATTATTTCTATTTTATCTAGACACGACCTTGTTCGTGGATTGCCCAAACTCAAGTTTGATAGAAAACATTTGTGTGAATCATGCATAAAAGGGAAACATACTCGAGAATCGTTTAAACCAAAATTCGAGGTTTCCACTAGTCGAGTTCTTGAACTCGTGCATATGGATTTGATTGGACCATCTAGACATGTTAGTTTAAATGGTAAACTTTACACTTTGGTTATTGTTGATGATTTCTCTCGATTTACTTGGGTTAGATTTTTAGCACATAAAGATGATGCATTTTCCGAGTTTTCTAAATGGTGTCGTTTGGTATCAAATGAGAAAAATCTCTCCATAATTTCTATTCTCACCGATCACGGAGGTGAATTTGATTGCACCCCGTTTGAAATTTTATGTGATAAATACGGTATTAATCACAATTTTTCGGCTCCTAGAACGCCTCAACAAAATGGAGTTGTTGAAAGGAAAAACCGATCTTTGGAAGAAATGTCGAGGACAATGCTTAATGAATACTCTCTTCCACGATACTTTTGGGCCGAAGCAATTTTACGGCATGCTATGTGATTAACCGAGTTCACGTCCGTAGAACTCATCTTAAAACCCCGTATGAATTATGGAAGGGCAAAAAGCCCAATATTGCTTATTTTCATCCTTTTGGTTGCAATGTATTTATTTTGAACAATGGCAAGGATAACTTGGGCAAGTTTGATGCCAAATCCGACTCCGGAATATTTCTTGGCTATTGTACTAATAGTAAAGCATATCGTGTTTATAATATTAGAACAAATAAAGTTGAAGAGTCCATACATGTTAAATTCAATGATATGATCTCACCCCCGAGAAAGGTAGAATATTTTGATGATGCAGGTACCTTTCCGGATCCCTCACCCGAAGTGAAGAAAATTTCGGAAATCGAAACGAACACAATCGTTGATTTACCGAAAGATTGGAGGCACATCAAAGACCATACGAAGGATCTCGTGATCGGAATCATTGAAGACGGTGTTCAAACCCGAAGGAGAACCACCGAATTTATGGCTCATTGTGCTTTTGTATCCGAAATAGTTCCCAAGAATATATCCGAAGCTCTCGATGATGAAAGTTGGGTGATGGCAATGCAAGAGGAGCTTGTGCAATTCAAGCACAATAATGTATGGAATTTAGTTCCCGCGCCTAAAGATAAAACAATTATCGGAACTAAATGGGTGCATAAAATCAAGAGTGACGAAGACGGCTATCCTATTCGAAATAAATCTCGTTTGGTCGCTCAAGGATATAATCAAGAAGAAGGTCTTGATTACGAAGAAAGTTTTGCTCCCGTGGCTCGACTCGAAGCCATTCGCTTGCTTTGTGCATTTGCCGCTCATAAGGAGATTAAACTATTTCAAATAGATGTGAAAAGTGCATTCTTGAATGGTTTCATTCAAGAAGAAGTCTACGTCAAGCAACCTCCCGGTTTTGAAGACCATCATTTTCCGGATCATGTCTACAAGCTCAACAAGGCACTCTACGGGTTGAAGCAAGCACCCCGAGCATGGTATGATCGTTTAAGTCAATTTTTTATTGCAAATGACTATAAAAGTGGCAAAATCGATAATACCTTGTTTGTTAAAATACTAAATGATGATATACTTGTTTGCCAAATTTACGTTGATGACATTGTATTTGGAGCTACTAATGAATCCTTGTGCCAAGATTTTTCTAATCTTATGAAAAGAGAATTCGAAATGAGTATGATGGGAGAATTAACGTTCTTCCTCGGGCTTCAAATCAAACAATGCGAAGATGGAATTTTTATCCATCAAATGAAGTACTCAAACGATCTCCTCAAGAAATTCAATATGGAAAATAGCAAGGTGATATCTACGCCAATGTCGTCATCATTAAAGCTTGAGAAAGATGAAAATGGCAAATCCGTAGATCAAAAATTATATCGAGGTATGATCGGATCTTTGCTATATTTGACTGCATCTAGGCCAGATATAATATTTGCTACATGTCTATATGCTCGATTCCAAGCTAATCCCAAGGAATCACATTTAATTGCTTGTAAACGCATTTTTCGCTACTTGAAAGGAACTATTGGACTAGGTCTATGGTATCCTTCTTGCTTGGATTTTAATTTAATTGCCTATAGTGATGCCGATTTCTGCGGATGCAAAATTGACAAAAAGAGTACTAGTGGTACATGTCATTTTGTTGGATCTTGCTTAATATCTTGGGGAAGTAAAAGGCAAACCAGCGTAGCATTGTCTACAGCTGAGGCCGAATATGTCACTGCAGGGAGCGCCTGTGCTCAAGTGCTATGGATTAAAAATCAACTCCGCGACTACGACATACATTTTGAAAATACCCCTATCCTATGTGATAACACTAGTGCAATTAATTTGAGCAAAAATCCTGTGTTGCACAGTAGAACCAAACATATAGATATTAGACATCATTTTTTACGTGATCATGTTCAGAAAAAAGACATTTGTTTAATTTTTGTCGGGACGAAGGATCAACTTGCTGACATTTTTACAAAACCTCTTCCCGAAGAATCATTTAACTCCATTCGTTTACAACTTGGCATGGGACATGTAGACAACTTTTGAAATAAGCTTACTACTCAAAACATCAAAATCCTTGATTCGGATCACTCGCTAGCGCGCGCTAGCTTCATTTTCTTAACGCGCGCTAAACACTTCCTTCGATAGCGTACGCTAAACCCTACTTTCTTGCGTACGCTAATTAAAATTTTTCGAATTCCATTCTAGCTACTGGACAGTCCAGTAAGCTTTTCATTTCTTACCTAACGTACGCTAATTCTACAATCCTAGCGTACGCTAACTAAAAGTTCGCTGACTATATATATTTCCGTACGACCCTAGAACACATCACACTTCTAACGTACGCAATCGATAGAAAAACTTCCCTCTTGCAAAAACCCTAGACGCACATCCGATCCAAATTCTGCGAGCTTCTCCCTCAAAAACTTCGATTCTCTTCGTTTTTCCTTCATAATGTCAAGCAAGAATCAAAAGGCCATGGAGAAGAACTATAAACGCCCTCGCAACAACGACTTTGACAGCAATCGATTCGTCTCCTTCATTGCGTCGAAAATTTTCTTCGATATTCTTCCACAGGAAAGTTTGACCGATTGCTACTACTTCAACTTTAGCAGCCTTGAACGGGTCAAGGTAAGCATTCGCGATTTCTTTGAGGCTTTGGGTATTGCACGTTTTGTTGAGTGCAAAGAGATTGTGTACCCTGAGTGTGTTCGTCAATTTTATGCGAATTTGCATCTTGGTGATAGTGGTGATAATGGAGGTTTCGTGCTCGAAAGCCTCGTGAACGGAACTATGGTGAAGGTTTCTTCGGAAATTCTTCACGAGTTGTTTGGGTTATCGAAAGACGGGTTTGATTGTTGTGGGAAAAACATTGTCGAGGAATCTACGGTGTCCGAGAGAGAGATTGGTGATTTTCCGTGTTCGAAAACGGTCATCTAAGTCACGGATGACGTTTTCGAGAACAATGATTTCGGTATACACATTCGCTTGTTGTTGGCCGCTTTAACAAAATGTTTAATGCCAAAAGTCAACACCCAACACAAGTTAGTCGGTGTTGATAAGAATGTCGTGTATAGGGTGCTGAAGGATGAAAGAGTGGATTTCACTGGGATTGTGATAAGCTGGATGAAAGCTAAAGGGGAGTCTTTTCGGTCGAAAAACTATATGTCGAGAACCAGGAAATCTGGACTTCCATTTGGTTCAATTCTTACGGTGATTTTTCGAAATTTTCGTGTTGACTTGTCTAATGAGGCACACGTTCCGGTGTCTCAGGGACACGAGATAAGTGACATAACCCTCAAGGCCATGCATTATGTCGAGACTTTAAATCGAGGCTGGGTATTGTTTTTATATCTCCGGGATGATGACCAAGTGCCGAAGGGGGCACGGATGCCTACACCGACCGAGCAAGTCACGCACCGAGGACCCTACACGCTTAAGGAGCTGCAATCCAAGTCTTTTGTTCGTCATCCGAAGACGAAAGGAAAACGCCCAATGAGAGATGTTGTTTCGGAGGAAGAGGAAAGCGACCTTTGTGCTCGGATGCGGGGCATCGAGACCTCTCAGGCTGAGATTCGAGAGGATGTTCGGGCTCTACGTTCGGAAGTCCGGGAAGTGCGCGGGTTGATATCCGAGTTCATCCGTTTCACACACCCTTCGTTCCCTTTCCCCTCGTCTTCTTCCGACCCTTAGATTTGAGGATTTTTGATGTTTGGATGTAGAATCTTGTTGTTCGAACAATCTATATGTTTCATGTCATGAAAACTCGTTGTATTACTTGCATTTTATCTTAATAAAATTCGCATTTCACTTCATTTGGCATTTGTTGTTTACAAGTATTGTTGTTTACACTTTGAATAATGGCATTTTCATTGATATTTGTTATAATGCAACAATTCAGGGGGAGTTCCTTTTCGTTTATGTCAAAAAGGGGGAGAATACTCCAAAAACCAAAATATATTAATATATCGAACAAGTTTACCTTGATTCGAATCATTTAAAAATGTTTTTGCAAGTATTAATTAAATGTTTTGACATCATCAAAAAGGGGGAGATTGTTGACTCAAAATGTATTTTGATGATTATTACATTCAAAACATTTAATTAGATCAATCTCGGCTCGATAATATTTTGAAGGAGCTAAATAAAGCTAGCGCACGCTACTCATCATATAGTAACGCACGCTATCGGGATATTCATATACAGTCCAGACAAGTCAGCTGCAGCCATGTGAAGACGCCTGATCGATAGCGCACGCAAGCTATTCAATGTTAGCGTACGCTAAGTAACTACAGTTAGCGCACGCTATACAGTAAAAATAACGCACGCTATCGTATTATTCCAGAGGTCAGTAAAGATTGGAAGGAAATCAGAAATGGATGTTGCGCACGCTACTCATATCATATTACGTACGCTAAAGCAAGGATACAGCGCACGTTACTGCTCAGCTCTAGCGCACGCTACCAATATTACGGTCTGTAGTCTAGTAGCTACTGGACTCAATTCGTTAAGGCCTTTACGTACGCTACACAAGGTAACGTACGTTAATGAAAGAAATAAGTAGCGCACGCTAAAAGGAGTCAGCATATTACCGTTTGAATTTCTACCGTTGGAAGGCAAGAGTCAACGCAGATCCGGAAAATCTGGAAAAGTTGGATTTAATTAATGCTAGCGCACGCTATGCATACTTGCTAGCGCACGCTAATCGTAAATCTAGCCGTTAGATAAAGAGTCGTTGGAGAAACAATCGGACATTGTCAAAGTCAAGATCGCAGACTAGTTGACCAGACGTTAACGCACGCTACCATTACATTACTAGCGCACGCTAGACATGGTATTTTACCGTTGCAACAGTCTTTGTGACCGTTCAGAGATTTCAAGTCAAAAACCGATAGCGCACGCTACAAGGCACTATTAGCGCACGCTAATAGTATGTTTTTCAGCAGTTGAAGGATGGATCTCACCTATAAATACCCGAAGGACTTGGGTATCAAACACACAACTTCAAGCATTCAAGCATACAAGCATACAAGCAATCAAAGCATACTTGAGCTCAGTTTTATATCTTTTATTGCATTTCAGGTTGTGAGAAAAGAAAGATACAAGAGTGATTTTCATTGTAATATCTACTATCCTTTGTATTCTTTCATTTGATTGTAAGTGTTGCATCACTTACACTTGAGCGTAAAAGAAACGAATCAAGAGTCACTAATCCGGTGTTATTAGGATCTTCGATCCGGCATTGTTAGGATTATACTCCCATATTCGTATAGTGAGGATTATCTAGTTCCTATAGAACACTAGATAAACAAACATTTATATTGAGGGAAAGGTTGAGCTTGGACCGATAGAAGACAAGCGATTGTAACGGTTGTGAACTCGGACCGATAGAAGACGAGTTAAGATTGTGGTTTTTCTTAAGCCCATAGAAAAAGAAAGTCGGAGAGAGGACGTAGGCAAGTTGCCGAACCTCTATAAATTCTTGAGTCTTTAAATTCCGCACTATTTTCTATTTACTCGCAAGAAATTTCGGTATTCCGCATCACCACTATTCAACCCCCCTTCTAGTGGTGAATTTATCTCTTCAATATGTGGGTATTCGACTCTAATATTTTATTTATATGAGGAGCGGTGTCGCTGCTAATGTATTTTTGAACTGTATTTTATCTGCTGCGTGAGTTCTTTCAAATTGACTTTCAATATTTTGCAAACTGAGTTCTAATTCGTAAAACTGATTCCCAAAATCGAGTTTTGGCACTTTGGCCTTGAATGTCTTATGATGGTTTGATAAAGGATTTTGTGAGTTTTGGGCATTCTGGCCTATTGTATTTTTGAACAAGCATGTATTTTCTTATAATCTAAGCCTAACACTTTCATAGTTTTATTAGCCTCATAAACTGAATTAGGCAAATCATTATTAATGGGCAAAATATCAGCAAGGATATCTAACAAAGCTGAAAACCTTTTATCAGACGACCCATAATTCCCTTTAACACTATAGAGACTCATAAAATCGATAAGATTTGAATACTTTGAACCCAGATATAAAGGATTTTCAGCATCATCAAGCATGTCTTTTAAAGTACTAGGGTCTTTATCATAATGCTCATAAACATCTTGGACCATGTCAACTACATTATTATAATCTTGACATCTAAATCTTTCACTACGTGGAGGGTCTTGATACTTTGTGGAGGTAGAAGTGTCAACTTCCCCATGCTTAGTACACATGACATATGACTCAAGAAAACCCTTCTGAAACAAACGAAGCTTCACCAGTTCAGGCTTATGAAACTCCATATTGCAACAACAGGTGCAAGGACATCGGATTGACATTCGTTTTTCAGCATTCAACATCGCAAATTCTAAGAAATCAGCAACACCAATTTTATACTCTAAAGACCTTCTATCACAAGATATCCAAGTTTTGTCCATTTCAAATACCTTTACCTATGCATATAAAATATTCAGTGCCAGGTTGCATACAAAACGTTTCGAAATAAATGAAGCTTTTCCCAGTTAAAGCTTATCAAACTCCATATTGTAATATAATGTGCAAGGACATCTCTAACTCAATATGTCTACTAAATATTATATCATAATGCGCAAAGATAAGATCAAGTTAATCTACCTCAAACATTCACTAAACAACCTAGATGTCATGTAAAACTAGAATAGGTGATTAACAAACATCTATTTGTACATTTAAATCTGAGAGAAAAAACAGATTTATAACAAAATCCTACACTGGTAATAAATCTGAACATTCTCTTGTTATAAATCTTGTGAACATTCTCCTATCTGAACATTCTTTTGTTATAAATCTGTTTTTTTTCTCTTTGTACAAAATCAGTGGTACAGAGAAAGTAAACAAAATCCTACACTCGTAATGAGTGATAAAAACAGATTTTCATGCATTGATAAGCACAAACACAGTGAGGGTGATTGAAAAAATAAAAACAAAATCAGAAGGACAAAAGGAGAACAGGAGCAATTGAAAGTGTTTGTGTTGTTGTTCCACAGAAATTGCCCAGCCACAACTTGAAATGTCAAATATGGACTCAGATATTCTATTCAATACACTAAAAGCATAAGGAAGATGGATGGCAAACCAAAAATTCAAGAAGCGATGTGCCGTGATATCAAATTTTGGATTATTCCACCACCTCTCACCGCGGCTGCTCAAACAAACGTCCTTGGCACGGCAGTAGTGTTAACACACGGCAGAGCTTCGCGGTAGTGTTGACGCATGGCTAGAGATTCTCCGAAGCAGGTTTCTCTAATAACATAAAGGAAAATACATGGTGGTTACTAGGTGTACGATGACCGATGGCGGTGGAGTGGCTACTAGAATCCGAACCGACAAGGAAGAAAGGATTCGTGAAAGGGGAGAGGCTGCGGGAAGAAACGGAAGAAAGCAGAACTCACGAACAGTGAATAATTGGGGTATAGCTAATTAATATTCGAATAAAATTAAATAAAAAAATAATAAATTCATTGTTATAGGTTATTGTACTCCCTCCGTCCCAGAGCATTCTGCACAGCTGACTGGGCGCGGAGATTAAGAAAATGCACTTTTTGAAGAGTTGACCAATTTAAAAGAAAGGTATAAAAGGTAACTCATGTGTAAGTGAAGTAAAAGTTTGTTAATTGAGTTGAAAAGTAATGGCAATTGTGTAAATAATTGTGTATAGTGAGGTGTTAAAAGCAAAAAACAAAAAATGAGTTAAATTTCTGAAGTTACAAACACTTTTGATAAAGTGTCAGAAACTAAGTGTCAGTAAATGTTGTTTTTATAATAGTAGAATCTGTAGAAGATCTCTTTCTGTATGGGTGAGCTATATGGAGTTTCCTAACAGCTTCCATACTCAGCAAAATTCTGACTTCTGAAGACTTCATTGCTGTACGTTGGCGATTATCAAAACCGGAATCTTTATCCTAACAATTTCCCCCTTTTTGATAATGCCAAAACTTCCTCTAGATACAGAGAGGCTGTCATCAAGTCTTCTACTCGAAAGATCTGATCTTCATAACCTAGTCTAGAAATTTGAACTGCGAGACGTGAGAAAAGCGGTGTTATCTGCATTCAAAGAGTAAGGCGTGGGAGGGGAAAAACACTCATGGGCAAGTTCTAAAATTAAAATCCTACATGACTAAGTGTATTACAACTTAACTTACGATTGGCACGTAGGCACAATCTTACAGAGTGAAATCTAGATTGTATACAACTTAATATATGAACTGTCTGCAAATAAGTTCTTACAGCTTGTGAATTAACAAGTTTGTACTTGTTGAAATATAATAGTGCTTCATAATCAAAATAGTAAAAACAGTAAGAGTAGATTACGAGCTGTAATCTTTCAAGAAATCAAATTTTATTGATGATGGGAAAATTACAAGTCTTGAAAGATAGAAATAGAAAAATACATACTGCATCGGTAAGCATACAGTTGAAAGAAATATAGCTTAAAACTAACAGAGGCTAGTTCGTATACTGAGAATGCCTCCAAGGCCTCCGGTCGGGATCATTTTCAGTTCCACTCCACCAGTTTATTAAGGAGTCATTGCCTCGATCCCTATAGATACTTCGTATTTCATGGGATTGATCGTAGGCAAGGATCCAGTCTCCCGGATGGGTGACCCATTCACTCCTTTGGTGCTTGGATTTCATCTTCAGCTGTAGGGGGAGCTTTCCTTCTGCTAATAGCCTTGAGAATTCAATGGCGGCATCCTCCAGAGTCTTAAACTTGCTGAAGATGGTAGAATCCCTGATGATAGTACAAAAGTATCTCATCAGTTCATTTTACTTCCAGTCATTCAGATCATCCGCTGAAGGCTGTCGGTCTGTTGGCAGCCAAAACCTCAGAAGGCTTATGCACAATACTATTCCATAGGAAGTTGGCATCTTGGAACTCAGTTCGAGATATAGTCGCCCTGTATCCTCTTGCATCTTGACCAGACCCAGGTCCATCCAGTCATCCGATAGCAGTCGCAATACTTTCTTCCAGCGCAGCCTCTATCTCTCTCTCTCTTTTTCCTTCCTCCATTTTTCGTGTAGCCTCTCTGGAATCTTCCACCTTTTTGGCATCATTAAGATCTGACACCTTGCTGTGAGTTTCCTGAAGGAGCTTCATAGATTCACCCTGTTGGGTATTGAGATTGTTGACACTGTCAACTAGTCTCCCAACCACTATAGACAAATCATCGATCTTGTGATCATGATCAGTTAGTTTGGAGCCAGTATACTCAAGGGCAGCAACCGTCTTAGCCTCGGAAACACGGAGCTTCTCTTATTATTGCCTTAGGATCCACTTATGATGCTGTGTGAGTTGGTTCAACGCTTTCCACAATGCTGTTGGCATCAGGCGGAACGCGTCTTCCACATCATAAATCGCAGATTTCAGCTTAGGGAGCTAGTCCTGTGCAGTTTTGCACATCCAGTCGAGTTCTTTGCCAGCATCATATAAGGCATTGAAGTCGTCCTACATAAATACTATTTGTCGACCGATGGCTTGTAGTTGCTCAATACGGGATTCAGTTTACGGAGATCCAGGGTGCGCAATCTTCGATCTTCAGGTTCTCCAAGCTGTCGAATAACCACATGATGATGGGGTCTCCGTAGTCTGTCTTCAGGCAAAAGACCATCATCAGAATTGGATTTGAAACTAATAGAGATAGGAGATGCAGGGGATTCAGGAGCAAGGGCTCTAGAAGGATATGCAGCAGGTTCAGTCTGGGAGACAGAACGACTGATTCCTCCTCTATGGGTTGAGTTTCTGTAGTCGGAACACCAGGAGGGTCTAAATCCTCACTAAGTATACTGGATACAGCTTGGAAAGTAGTTTAAACAATAAGCTGTACTGATTTTAAATCTGGGTGCGTAGCGGAAGTCTTAAATACAGTAAGTTGTTGTGGATACAGCAACTCGATGTGCAGTGTATACTTAAATAATCACAGTTAATGAAAACAAGTAAGGCAGAAGGTAAATAACACAGTATTTAAAGTGGTTCGAGGTAAACCCCTCTACGTACACTAGTCCTCCACACAAGAGTAAAAAGTTTATTATAATTACTGCATACACAACTACATAATTATAACAACACACAATCAATATATCGTTCACACAGATTGATATAAAGATCTTAGCTTCAACCGTTCACACAGAGTGGTTTGAGCTAATGCTTGACTGCCTTCTTCATACACAGTTCTGAAGCTTCATCTTCTTCGATGCAATTCCTTCACACACAATTCTGGAGTAGCAACGATTACTCAGTCCACACAGGGCTGATCTGGGTTTGTTCAAAGGATAGAACAGGGTATGAACAACAACTTTGAATTTCTGAGCTTCTAGCTGATGAAGTGTTGTTCAAGTTGTTGAGCACTGTATATCTCTTAGATCTGAGTTGCAGTAAGCTTCTGGAGATATGTTTTGCTCTGATGTATATAATAATAACTTTGTCACTTGGTAACTGATATTCAATGCCTTGATGAGATATATATATATATATATATTCTTCTGAAATATATCCGTTGAGATAAATCCGTTGAGCAAGATTCCGCTCCAACGGGATGAAAAGCACGATCCGGATTTTGCGGGATTTAAAGATCTGTTGACTTACAGTATTTAAAAACTTTGTCTTTGAGTATTTAAATACTTTTATATCAACTGGACTTGACTTCTAGTGGGAACTGAAGATTCCTTCTTTGTCCTGTTGAGAGCTGTATGGAAGATCTCTGTATTGACAATTCGAGACATCTTCCATACTTAGTCTTTATAAGACTTCTTTACTGTACTGAAAGATTCCACTATATGTTGGATCTGTGACAGGTCTTCGATACAGGTTGACACTTCAACTTTTCGATACAGTTTCCTTACTGTATTGAGGATTGGCATATTATCAAAACCTCTTATCATCACTATTCGATACAGGGATTGATTATCCTGACTGTTTCGATACCGGATATTGTTATCCCAACAATTTCGATACAGGGTATTTTTTATCCCAACAATTTCGATACAGGGTATTTGTTATCCCAACAATTTCCCCCTTTTTGACAATTTGCCAATACTTAAAATTTTTCAAGTCTTCTTGATGATGCCAAAACCTTCTTCATGAAGCGAATGTCTTTCTTGATGACTTCTGGCAGATTTCTTGGTCTTCTGTCAAATGATCTGGCTTTCAGTAACTTAGACTAATTTATGAACTGCTCGCAGGCGAGTTCGATATAGCTAAGAATTTTTACAACTTAATCTTATGATTGGCGCGTAGGCACAATCTTATAATGTATTCGAGATGCATACAACTGAAATTATGAATTGTTCGTAGACAAGTTCATACATCTTAATTTTCAAACAAGTTTCTATACTTGTGATTGTTATCTCAACAATTTAAGTTATGCAATCATACATTAACATAGTAGATTATGAGTTGTAATCTTTCAAGACAAGCAAACATTTGTATTGATATTCAAAAATAGAGTACAAGGATTGTTGTTTAGAAACAAAAATTACAAACAAAAAATACAAAAAAACAATATAAGGATTTCAGCTTCTATAATCAGAATGTCTCCATGGCCTCTTCTCTGGATCATGCTCGGTTCCACGCCACCAGTGCTGTAGGGAATCGTTGCCTCAATCTAGGTAGATTGCTCTACCATCGTAGGATCTGTCGAAGGCAAGAATCCAGTCTTCTGGATGGGTGATTCGATCTCCTCTTCTATGCTTGGATTTCCTTTCGATTTGGAGAGGAATCTTTCATTCTTCTAACATCTTCGTGAATTTGTCTGTAGCCTCCGATAATGTCTTATAACCTTTGAAGATGGCAGATTCCCTGACGAGTTTAACAAAATATCTCATCAGTTCATTTTTCCTCCATTGCTTCACCTCTTCGGTAGTGGGATGGCGGTTGGTTGGCAGGCGAATTTCAGAAGGTCTTTGGATTAAGCTTTGCCAGGGGACATTGGGGTCATGAAACTCAGGTCGGGAACCTGAAATCCTAAAACTTTGTGCGGTAGGGGCGAGTTTATTCAGCTCGGCAGTAATGCTGTCTTGAGCAGCATTAAATTCCCTTTCGTGCTGAAGCCTTGTTCTCCTTGGTGCTTCTTTCGCTTCTTCCCCCTTTTTGGCATCATCAAGACGTTCTAAGATCTCCAGTCCGGCATCTTGTTTCATCTCAATGTTTGTCATTCTCTCGACAAGGGTGGAGAGCACCTGTGACATATCTTTAATACTTTTGTCGTGGGCTCGAAGCTGGGAAGTTGTTTCAATCATGGCGGATGCTGTCTTGGCCTCAGATATGCGCATTTTGGATGCCTCTTCTCTCAGGAGTTGCTCTTGTTTTTCTTGCAAATTCTTCAGTGCTTGCTTGAAGACTTCTGGCAAAACAGTGAAGGCTTCGACTACGCGAGAGACTTCATGGTAGACTTCAATAGATGGCTTTCAATCAATTCTTTGCAGTAGAGATTGTCCCATTGGATCAGGGCATCAACTTCTGTCGAGTCAGTCACTTCCAATACAAATCTTTCTTCATGGCTCCAGTCGCTCCAATTGTCTAAGGTGTCATATGGAGCTAGCCGGTATCTTTTCCATTTAAGGAATCTTTCATAAGCATGATCAATCTGCACAGAGAGAAGGGTTTTGTAGATAACGGTGTCCGGGGAGGGACTGCGTACAACGTCTGAGTCCGCTGTAGCAAGGGGTTCCTCTACAGGTGTGGGATCCTGTAGGGAATAGGGATTTCTTAAAGGGGATGTTGCCCCGAAGGAAGGTGGATCCTGTACGGGTGTGGAATGCCGCATAGGAGAGGTAGCTGTTGGCTCCAAAGGGGCAGCTGACTCGCTAGAGTCTTCTAAGTTAGCAGATTTCCGATCATCCGTCTTAGCCGCCAAAGGCTCAGGATCTACTGTTGATACAGTAGCGTGCACCTCTTCCACAGGGTTTGGGCCCTGGGTAGTTGTTCAGTGGGTTGCGCCACGGTAGAAACTTCCTCGGAGGTTTTGGTGGATTTAGCTTTAGAAAGCCTCCTTAGCTTCCTTTTCGGCTTCTCAGCAGCAGTGGGTATCTTGCTGTGAGATCTCTTCCTTTTTCTTGAAGACTCCACATTTTGGGACTTCATAGAAACATCCCTTGGATCTTCAGACACGGGCATACATTGGACGGATGGATGGTTGCAAACCAGAGTGCTCTGGTTAAACGCCGAAGGCTTGACGCCTCCTAAGTAGATCCGGGAGCTGTTTTTCTTCACATCTGCGGATTGTGAAAGACCGCATTTTGTCAAAATGTGGTTTAAAATTAAACCAAATGACTTCTTTTGAGTGACAGGCTTGGATACTTCTTCCTGCAAGCGCTTCAAAATAATCTGGCACCAATTGACCTTTTCACAGGTCAAAATCGCAACCATCATCCTAAATGTCAGATTTGTGCACATTTCAAATGCACCAATGCGATTTTCGATGATTCTGCAACAAAAACCGTGCAAGTACACGTATGGAAAACAAAAAGTCTTCTTGTGACAGGTGCTGTGAACCACGTCAACTGAAGCTGAGCCAGTGAACATCCCATAGTACTTGGTTATCAGCTCTTGAGACCCAAAAGTCTCAAGTTCTTCCATGGTCAGGCCATCAGCAGGTAGCCTGTAAATGTTCTGTAGAAGATCTCGATCAATGCAGATCTCCACTCCTTGAATGATAGCGTTGATGTCAGCAACGTGGCCTCCCTGGGCTAGTGACAAAAAGCGAACGGCAGCGTTGAGGTAAAAGTCCTCAACCAAGTGAACATCGTATTTCTTGGCGGTTTGACTCCCAAGGCGGTAGAGACCTTGCTGACGGAGTCTGGTGATGATGAACTCCATTGGTTCGACATCATTTGTTTCAGAGAGAATATGCTCGATCACGACATATCTTGAGAAGATCCATCCATCGATGATGTTCGAGGATTTCTTGAGAGAGGGAGAAGATGTCTGAGCAGCCATTGGTGATTCTCAAGAAAATATGAAAGAGATTAAGAGAAATTTGCAGTAAAACGCAGAAAAACTTGTAGACTGTATTTGCTTGAGTGCTCTTAAATTGCAGAAAGCGTAAAGAGTCTCAAATGGCAGTATCAGTCCTTTTATAGTGGGCGACGAAGTAGCGTTTACAAAGTACAAATGGTCAGATTTTAAGGGATGGGAGCCGGTTTTTAAAAAGAACGGTCACGATGAATTGAGTGTAACTGGTACACTTATCCATGGAATATTAAAATATAAGCGGGTCCCACTTCTGACATTTGTTGTTACCCTAAATGCCTATAACGGCGGTTTTGAAATATTAAACAATTTGAAAACATCGCGGCTTTTGAGATTCAGTTGTCCAGATGTCGTATAAGGCATTTAATGTAAATGACGTTTGACATGAAAATAGGGCACGTGGACAAAAATTATTTTTTTAAAAAAGAAATGATATAATATAATATATATATATATATATATATATATTGAATCGAAATCTTATAGTAAGTGATGTATCCGCGACGATACAACATTCCCCTTAAAAGGTACATATAGGTTTTAATTCCATACAGCAACTTTTGGATTAATGCTGTATTCATGGGTCATACTGTATTCCCCCTTAATTATTGCACACGTCAGCTGGAGGATGATTCATCTGTCTTTGTTTTCTACAGTGCTGTATTGAAGGCTCTGAGTGTACAGATAATTAATGGTGGATATTGTATTCTTGGGTCTTACAGAATTCCTCCTCAATTGTTGAGTAAAAACAGTAAATTACTTACAGGGTGTCGGGCTGTAGCATTCCCAATTCTTGTCTAAGCATGTTGAATCTTGCTGTGTCGATAGGCTTGGTGAAGATGTCGGCCAACTGAATATCTGTATGAACTTTTTCGAGCCGAACATCCTTGTTCTCGACATGATTCCTTATGAAATGATGCTTCATATTGATATGCTTAGTGCGCGAGTGCAATACATGATTGTGCGTGATTGCAATTGCACTCGTGCTATCACATATGATCGGCGTATCTCTAGCTTCAATCCCATAATATGACAAATGTTGCTGCATCCAAAGGATCTGCATACAGCAACTACCAGCAGCATAGTATTCTTATTCAGCCGTGGAAAGTGAGTTAGCCAATTGCTTCTTACTGAACCAAGAAACGAGTCTATAGGTCTAATAAAGTGACAAGTTCCACTTGTACTCTTCCTATCTAGCTTGCAGCCTCCGAGATCCGAGTCGCTGTATCCAACTAAATCGAATCCGCCTTCTTTAGGATACCATTATCCTACATCGACTGTTCCTTTAATGTACTTCAGGATTCGTTTAGCTGTATTGAAGTGTGATTCCTTAGGTGCTACTTGATATCTCGCACACACTCCTACAGCAAACTGGATATCGGGTCTGCTAGCCGTTAGGTACAGGAGCGAGCCAATAAGCTTCCTGTAGAGTGATTGGTCAACCGGCTTTCCGGTTTCATCAGCACTAATTTGCACGGAAGTGCTCATGGGGGTTGACGATGATTTGGAAGTGTTCATTCCAAATTTATTGAGAAGCTCGTTGCTGTATTTTTCCTAGTTGATGAAAATACTTGTAGGCAACTGCTTTACCTGCAAACCTAGGAAATAACTAATTTCTCCCATCATACTCATTTCAAATTTACTTTGCATGAGATGAGAGAACCTTTGACACAAAGCAAGGTTAGTTGAACCAAAAATTATATCATCTATATAAATTTCCACCATTAGAAGGTCATCACCTTCCTGTATTTTGAACAAGGTCTTGTCCACAGCACCTTTCTCAAATCCATTTTCGGTTATATACTGGGACAGGGTCTCATACCATGCTCTAGGGGCTTGCTTAATTCCATACAGTGCCTTCCTTAGCCTGTATACTAGGTCGATGCCGTCTGTGTTGGCAAACCCTGGTGGTTGTTCAACATAAACTTCTTCGGAAAGCTCTCCATTTAGGAATGCACTTTTGACGTCCATTTGGTATACAATAAAGCTCTTATGGGTGGCAAAGGCTAAAAATATCCTAATGGCTTCTAGTCTGGCTAAAGGGGCAAAAGTTTCATCATAGTCTATGCCTTGTTCCTGTCTATAGCCTTGTGCGACTAGCCTTGATTTGTTCCTTATGATTAGTCCATTTCGATCCTTCTTGTTTCGAAATACCCATTTAGTTCCTATAACTGATTGATGCATAGGTCTGGGTACAAGATACCATACATTGTTTCTTTCGAAACCGTTAAGCTCTTCTTCCATAGATGTTATCCAATGAGAATTATTAAGAGCGTCTATTGTCGAAACAGGTTCGGTCTGGGCTAAGAATACAACAATAGTGCACATGTTGAGTCTTCTAAGCTCATAATGAGATTTCCATTCAGGGAATGGTGATGTCTCAGTATCTAATTCTTCTTCTGCACAAAGTACATTTCCTTGTGTACTCTGTATTCTCCTACGGGTAGAAACACCAGCATCTATGTTTCCAATGATCAGCTCTTGAGGATGATCTCTCAACCATCTTCGGTCGGGTTCTAATTCAGGGTCCCGTACTGTATCGAGAGTTTCTGGAGATACATCTTCAGCTTATACAGCGTCAGCTTCATCCACGTCGATTCTTACAGCTGCGGGGTTGATTTCTAGGTCAACAATAGGTTTTATGGGAGTGAGAGGATCTAAGATAGAGAGATGTTGGATGTTCTGAGTAACATCTTGTATTCCTGTAGGGTCATGGTGAGGTTCGTCGAACACTACATGAACTGATTCCTCGATCGTCAGCTTCCTTTTATTAAAGATCCTGTAAGCTTTGCTGACGGAGGAGTATCCACAAATATTCCTTCATCTGATTTCTCATCAAAGGTTCTAAGTTGATCCTTCCCATTATTCAACACATAACACCTGCATCCAAAAATGTGAAAATATAAAACTAACGGAGTTTTGTTGTTCCATACCTCATATGCTGTTTTGTTGTGGTGCTTGTTGACGATACAGCGGTTTTGAGTGTAGCATGCTGTATTGGTTGCTTCACCCCAGAAACGTTGTGGCAACTTGCTTGCGGCAATAATTGTCCTTGTTGCTTCTTTCAGCGTCCTATTCTTTTGCTCGGCAACACCATTTTGTTGAGGTGTACGGGCAGCTGAGTATTCGTGATGTATCCCATTTTCCGAACAGTACTGCTCTATAAAGTGGTTAGTAAATTCTGTACCTCTGTTGGAACGAATGGACACGATACTCAATGCCTTTTCATTTTGCAGCTTTCTCAGGAGCTCGGGCAGCTTTGATGTTGTTTCCTTCTTCTTGCTTAGGAAAATTGTCCAAGCATACCTGGAGTAATCATCAACAACAAGACAGTATTTCTTACCTCCCAAACTTACTGGGTCTACAGGACCGTAGAGATCCATATGTAGCATCTCCAACACTCTTTGGGTTGAAAGGTAGGATTTGCTCTTTAGGGTTGACTTGATTTGCTTGCCTTTCTGACATGGTCCACAGACACTGTCCTTTTTGAATGACATGTTTGGCAATCCTCTTACCATTACCTATCTTGAGAGCTTGTTGATCGTCTTGAAGTTGACGTGAGACATTCTCTTGTGCCATAACCAGCTTAGATCTGCAGTGCCTTTGGCAACAAAGCATGGAATTTGAGGAGCTCATAGGCTTCCAGTCAGTAATATACATGTTACCTGATCTGCTTCCTGTAAGCACAACTTCTTTGGTCATGATGTTCTTGACTCTACAATGATCTATATAGAATTTCACCGAGAACTGTTTATCACAGAACTGGCTAATACTAAGTAGATTGTACTGTAAGCCTTCAACATATGCAACATCGGTGACTTTGAATTTTCCTACAAGTAGGTTTCCTTTCCCTATTGTTCTTCCTTTAGATTTATCACCGAAATGAACTTTTGGACCGCGACCTTCTACGAAATCTGATAGCTTGCTTCTATCTCTGGTCATGTGCCGAGAGCTCCACTATCAAAGTACCAGGTGTCCTCCTCTAGGATGTCCTGTATGCAGAGAGATTAAGTAGATTTAGGTCCCCTTTGATTGTTGGGTCCATGAGTGTTAGTGCCTTTAGGTACCCAAATTTTCCTGACAGCAATTGATTTACTGTAGGTCATATTCGGTACAGTGTTGCGATATCTACGTGGGGCATATCCATAGTCGCTATAACCATGATAATTATTATGCATGTAAAATTCAGTACGAGTGCCGTCTTGGAGGTGGAGCCATTTTCTTTGGCCTAACAGCTTGCCTTCTGGGTCTCCAGTTGGATTCCCGATGCTGTTGTTGATACTGTGCGAACACCTGCTGTCTCGATAAATAAAGGGGCTCATGTATCCAATACCTCAGCGTGTTGTACTGATAGTACTGCCGTGCGGGCCTTTGGTATTTGGATACAGCCTTCCTTCTGAACGGCTGTTGACGCAGTTGATATGCTCGAGGAGCATGCTGTTGAGTGCGCCTTTCAGGTCTGAATGGCTGGTGATTCCGCTGTCTGGAGTATGATTGAGGTGGCGGAATGGCAGCTGTAATACCACCAGCATTACATGCTTTTTCACTTTGGGCGCTCACGTCCATTTCTTTTTGATAAATAAATGTACTCCTTTGCGATAAAACATATTTTGTTACTGTATTGTTCGCATCTGTTATTCGTGTATTGTGATGGTGTGATGATTGATGAACTTTCAATATCATACCTTGATGTCGTTAGGTAATTATCGGTGCGAATATGACGGTGGCCATCTTGTTCCCCGAGAGATTTCCTGACGATATGGAGAGCGAGTCGTGTCATAAGAAATCAATGTGATAATAATTTAGCAAACAAAACTGGTCCTTACGTACGTTATCCTCCAAGTCATTACGTATGCTATATCCGAGTCATTACGTACGTTAAAGATCGGCCCCTACGTACGTAACGTAGGTCTTCGGTCTTCGGACAGGAATCTTCGTCAGGTAGTACGCATGCCGACCAACTTTCAGCGTGATTGCGACAGGCAAGTCAACGAAGTGTTACGTACGTTAACCCTCTTTAGTTACGCACGTAACGATGTGTGTAAATTAGTCCAGCGAGTTCCTTACGTACGTTACTACTTTTTCATAACGTACATAAAGTCCCTTACGTACGTAAACCGTCAGGCATAACGTACGTAAGGGCAATCTGAGTTTATAAAAGAACACTTTGCCTTTCATTTCTTGCGTCCCAAAAATCATTCTTCTTTCATATACACTACTCTCCACCATACTTGAACCAATTCTAACCTCCCTATTCAAGTGTTATCCTATTAGAGTGCGTTAATCAAGCTTCGAGGAAGGTTTTGAAGGTGTTATCCTCTCGTTCACCTTCGTCCACCATCGTTATTCATCATCTTTTGTCAGTAAAGGTAAGTTTATCCAACCTTGAACTCATTTCAGTGTTGTTTAGTAAGTTATAGTAAATTTCGGATGCCTTGGGTAGCTTAGAACCCTCAGTAATAATCGGACCGGTTTATAACTATCACAATTGTTAATCGATATCCATCAAAGCTAAATTGGAATGAATAATAGTAGAACTCATAATCATATTGCTAATCACCAAATTCTCGAAATCATCCTTGAAGGATTTCATGTATAACCGTATTATCATGTTGAATAAAACCGTTAATAAATCCTTGATGAACTTACCAACAATTTCTAGTCGAATAGATACCGAAACATGTTAAGATGATGGATTAATCGTTCTAGACTTACATATTATGACAAACGGTGAAATCTCGGTGGTTGTTGGTTATAATTTATGTAGGAATGTTGTGTAGAACACTATTGTCCAGCGGAAGGGTAACTTATAAAGAATGTTGCCGAACCTAAGAATTTAATGGCACGCATTGTGGTTAAAAAAAACAGAGAATTTCCATTCCGACATCATAAGCAACTAGGGTAGGGTTCTAACAGGCGGGAGGGGGAGAAACGTCGTTGATCATCATTGTTATCATAAGATGTTAATTGACAAACATGTAATAGGTCGGACTTCCGAGTGTGATGGTTCAAGCCGTTGCCTTATCAAGAAATAACTCTCGTCGGATTTGAGGCAAGTGAATCTTGCTCAGACTTTACGTTTTATAATTTCAAAACATAGTAAGTGTTACTATATGTGGAATGGTGCTCTTTCGATTATCTTGTCCGGAGTATTCCTGAGTAGATACTACCGTGACCCTTGGCCGCGGCCTTGGGAGTTTTCTTGTAGAACCGTGTTGCGGGATAAAACCTGAGTGGTACCCACGTCCGGAGTATTCCTGTGTAGATACTTCCGTGACCCTTGGTTGCGACCTTGGGAGTCTATGTGCTGATAAAAGGGATAACATTGAACATTCGGTGATAACTTTGTTCCTTGAAATTATCAGATTTTATCTTTGAGTTTGGTTTGGATTTTCTGACCTAGGCTACTGGCACAACATGTCGTGCCAGGTAAATTTGTTGAATTTTTGCAGGACACCCCCGAAGGTTACGCCGTGCATGAGTCTTTGGAAGAAGGCCTGTTAATTTCTTAAATCAATTTGAACATTCCACGTTGTGTAATAACCGTATGTACGGACACTATTTTCTTTGTACTTTGGGTTGTACGAATACTTTCTTAATTACTTCCGCATATTACCAGTTGAATAAAATATTTTAGAAAATATTTTCAAAAACTTGCCTTGTGGGTCCCTCATGGGATCTACGGCACTGTGGCGCCCCAGTTTATTTTGGGGGCATTCCAGAAAATGGTATCAGAGCCAACACTCACGTGGAAAGTTTTACCAAAATATTTTGAAAACATTTTGCCATCAAAAATCCAACACTTCTGGCGGCCGTAACTCCTCGAGGGATGTCGAGGTAAAATACACGTAAATTCTTGAGAATCAAGTATGATGTTAGGATTCAGTAAGAATTCAAAGAATGTTTGCATTAAACTAACCTGTTAGATCGAACGAACATCACCAATGGCACGTCGTGGAGCTAGAAGAAATGTAAATGATACACAGGGTTCCGCTATGAACCAGCAGGGAGACAGGAACACCGGTGAAACTAATCCAGCTGGAAATCAACCACCGCCTGTTAATCAGAACGAACAGGAGGCGGAAAACCGGAACAATGGGGGATTTGATCCAGCCTTCGTTCAGACTCTCGCCCAGGCCATTGCTATGGGAATCACTCAGGTCAACCGGGCGGAACAAGTACCAGTCATTAACATAGAAGAGAACACCAGGAAGGACCGTTGGCTGGGAGAAATGCTGAAGGCCAGACCGCCATTATTCGACGGGTCAGGGGATAAGCACGTGGACGATTGGATCTCGAAGATGGAGACTGCGTTCGAGGTGATCGGCTGCCCAGGGGACCAAAAAGTACCACTGGGGATCAACCAGCTCCGTGACACCGCAGCCCGATGGTGGAGGACCTATAAGCTAGAGGATAGAATAGTTGGATGGCCCGAGTTTTCCAAACTATTGAGAGATGAGTACTGTCCCCGATCAGTTCAAACTGCACGAGCGCGGAGCTTCTTTACCGTAGGACCTCAGAATTTGCCAGTACCAGAAATCATTCGAGCGTACAGGACCGATCTAAGCTATGTCGGACAGATGGTTCCATCCGAAGACCAGCGAATTTGTCACCTTGCTCAACGGTTGCCGGAGGATGTTCAACGTTACGCGGCGGGGTTTCACTGCACCAATTTTAGGGCATATGAGGATGTGGTCACAGCATACGCCGGTACGGTTGTCAGTTCGGATGTCGGGCATAACCAAAAGAAGCAGAAGACAACAAATCAGTCCGGGAGCACCAGCAGAGTGAACTTGGGAATTGGGTTCCCCTCCAAATCAACAACTTCGTCCCAACAGAAAGGAACATCTGACGGGTCTTCTCGCCATAGCTGTTTCAATTGTGGCATAGGAGGGCATACCATGAGTCAGTGTCGTAAAGCGTCGACAAAGTGTTTTTCGTGCGGAAGGGGTGGGCACATGTCTCGCTACTGCTCACGGATCAAACCTACACCAAACCCAGCTCCTCAGAGTCAGCAAGGCTCGGTACAGACATCCAGAGCATCTGCCATGTCCGACTACCGATCTCCACCTCACCAAGCTCCTCTACACGGTGCCAGAAGAGGACGTGGTCACGGGGAAGGCACTGCACCCTCCTTGGGGACACTGCCGTCCCGCGTGTTCGTGTACTGTTTGATACTAGAGCAACCCACTCGTTTATATCCGTGGAATGTGTTAACCGTTTGCATCTCCCTTGTGTACCTTGTGAGTCCTTTACTGTTAAACAACCCGAGGGTAGCAGGGTAGAGGGTAACTTGGAAATTCGAAACTGTCCGATTCGTATCAATAATCTGGGCTGGACAGCCAATCTCATGGTCTTTCCACTCCAAAAGGAAGATGTGATTTTGGGTATGGACTGGATGACGATGCACAAGATGGTATTGGATACCTATCACCTGACAGTTTCCATTACGACCCATGACGGTGCCACTCACACAATTAGAGGCCGAGAGCACTTCAGTACTAAAGGGACTCAGTCTCCTTTCAGCAGTAGCATATCATGATGATCGAGGAACGTATTATTGGTGTTATATTCTTCAGGAGGACACGTCACAACTGTCGGTTGCCAACATTCATGCAGTCAACGAATTTCCGGACGTATTCCCCGATGAACTACCTGGATTGCCACCACGAAGGGAGGTCGATCTCTTAATTGAACTTGAGACAGGAACAACTCCTATCTCCAAGGCACCATACAGGATGGCACCAGCCGAAATGAAGGAACTAAAGTCACAACTCGAATAATTGCTAAGGAAGGGGCTCATTCGTCCAAGTACTTCGCCATGGGGTGCGCCAGTTCTTTTTGTGAAGAAAAAGGACAACTCTGTGCGCCTGTGTATCGATTACAGGGAACTTAATAAGGTCACTATTAAGAACCGTTACCCACTTCCGAGGATTGATGATTTACTGGACCAACTGCAACGAGCGACTGTGTTTTTAAAGATCGACTTACATTTGAGATATCACCAATTGAGAATTCGAGAGGAGGATATTCCTAAGACCACATTTCGATCGAGATATAGACACTATGAGTACATGGTGGTGTCATTTGGCTTGACTAATGCTCCATACATTTTTATGGAATTGATGAATAGGGTTCTGACAGAGTTTCTCGATAAGTGTGTGGTGGTTTTTATTGACGACATTTTAATTTATTCCCGGAGCCGATGGGAGCATGAGGAACACTTGCGGCAGGTGTTGAGCGTTTTAAGGCAACATCAACTGTATGCTAAACTTTCTAAATGCGAGTTCTGGATGACAGAGGTAACCTTTCTGGGACGTGATTTCAGCAGAAGGCGTTAAAGTAGACCCCCAGAAGATCAAGACAGTTATGAGTTGGGAACCACCTAGAAACGTCAAATAGGTGAGGAGTTTCCTGGGGTTGGTAGGATATTATCGACGGTTTATTTTAGATAGAGACATTAGATATGTGTCCCGCTTCTGGAAGGCTGTCCACCAGGCCATGGGTACTCGACTGCATTTCAGTACTGCCTATCACCCTCAAACGGATGGATAAACAGAACGCACCATACAAACCCTGGAAGATATGTTGAGAGCATGTGTACTCGATTGGGGCAAGGACTAGGCTAAACACCTCTGCTTAGCGGAATTTTCGTACAACAACAGCTGGCATGCAAGCATAGGTATGGCCCCCTTTGAGGCCTTGTATGGTAGGAGGTGCAAGTCTCCCCTATGTTGGGACGATGCATCCGATGTCGTCGCCACCGAGTTGGATCTAATCCAGGAATCTATTAAGAAGATATCCATTGTTCGAAAACACATGTTGGCAGCGCAGAGCCGCCAAAAGTCTTATGCTACGGACCGGCAGCGACCGTTGGAATTTATGGTTTGGGATCATGTTTGGGTTAAAATATCACCAATGCGGGGCATTCGATGCTTCGGCCAGAAGGGCAAACTAAGCCCGAGATTTATTGGACCGTTCGAAATACTGGACCGAGTCGGTAGACTCGCTTATCAGCTAGCATTACCACCATCGTTAGACGGAGTGCATAATGTCTTCCACATCTCCCAACTGAGAAAGTACGTGTACGACCCCAGCCACAAGTTCAACTTCGAGGAAGTAGAGATTTCCAATTATGCTACCTTTAGGGAAGTTCCAACAGCGATTTTGGATCGACGCGTAAAGATACTAAGGAACAAGGACATACCCCTTGTTAAAGTTCAGTGGTCGCACCACGGCACGGAAGAAGCGACTTGGGAGACCGAGGCGAGCATGAGAGAGAATCATCCCGAGTTATTTTCTTAGTTTCGGGACGAAACTATTTTAAGTGGGGTGGTATGTAATACCACCAGTATTACATGCTTTTTCACTTTGGGTGCTCACGTCCATTTCTTTTATTTGATAAATAAATGTACTCCTTTGCGATAAAACATATTTTGTATAATATGGTTGTACTGTATTGTTCGCATCTGTTATTCGTGTATTGCGATGGTGTGATGATTGACGAACTTTCAATGACATACCTTGATGTCATTAGGTAATTATCGGTGCGAATATGACGGTGGCCAACGTCTTGTTCCCCGAGAGAATTCCTGACGATATGGAGAGGGAGTCGTGTCATAAGAAATTAATGTGATAATAATTTAGTAAAAAAAACTGGTCCTTACGTACGTTATCCTCCGAGTCATTACGTACGCTATATCCGAGTCAACGTACGTTAAAGATCGGCCCTTACGTACGTAACGTCGGTCTTCGGTCTTCGGACAGGAATCTTCGTCAGGTAGTACGCATGCCGACCAACTTTCGGCATGATTGCGACAGGCAAGTCAACGAAGTGTTACGTACGTTAACCCGCTTTTGTTACGCACGTAACGATGTGTGTAAATTAGTCCAGCGAGTTCCTTACATACGTTACTACTTTTTCATAACGTACGTAAAGTCCCTTATGTACGTAAATCGTCAGGCATAACGTACGTAAGGGCAATCTGAGTTTATAAAAGAACACTTTGCCTTTCATTTCTTCCATCCCAAAAATGATTCTTCTTTCATATACACTGCTCTACACCATTCTTGAACCAATTCTAACCTCCCAATTCAAGTGCTATCCTATTAGAGTGCGTTAATCAAGCTTCGGGGAAGGTTTTGAAGTTGTTATCCTCTCGTTCTCCTTCGTCCACCGTCGTTCTTCATCATCTTTTGTCAGTAAAGGTAAGTTTATCCAAGCTTGAACTCATTTCAGTGTTGTTTAGTAAGTTATAGTAAATTTTGGATGCCTTGGGTAGCTTAGAACCCTCAGTAATAATCGGACCGGTATATAACTATCACAATTGTTAATCGATATCCATCAAAGCTAGAAATTGGAATGAATAATAGTAGAACTCATAATCATATTGCTAATCACCAAATTCTCGGAATCATCCTTGAAGGATTTCATGTATAACCGTATTATCATGTTGAATAAAACCGTTAATAAATACTTGATGAACTTACCAACAATTTCTAGTCGAATAGATACTGAAACATGTTAAGATGATGGATTAATCGTTCTAGACTTACATATTATGACAAACAATGAAATCTCGGTGGTTGTTGGTTATAATTAACGTAGGAATGTTGTGTTAGAACACTATTGTTCAGCGGAAGGATAACTTATAAAGAATGTTG
This sequence comes from Orobanche coerulescens, assembly GCA_033398695.1. Taxonomy (NCBI): domain Eukaryota; kingdom Viridiplantae; phylum Streptophyta; class Magnoliopsida; order Lamiales; family Orobanchaceae; genus Orobanche; species Orobanche coerulescens. Next base: position 177,362,202 of record CM065807.1, on the reverse strand, counting down.
CCGAACCTAAGAATTTAATGGCACGCATTGTGGTTAAAAAAAAACAGAGAATTTCGATTCCGACATCATAAGCAACTAGGGTAGGGTTCTAACAGGTGGGAGGGGGAGAAACGTCGTTGATCATCATTGTTATCATAAGATGTTAATCGACAAACATGTAATAGGTCGGACTTTCGAGTGTGATCGTTCAAGCCGTTTCCTTGTCAAGAAATAACTCTCGTCGGATTTGAGGCAAGTGAATCTTGCTCAGACTTTGCGTTTTATAATTTCAAAACATAGTAAGTGTTACTATATGTGGAATGGTGCTCTTTCGATTATCTTGTCCGGAGTATTCCTGAGTAGATACTACCATGACCCTTGGCCGCGGCCTTGGGAGTTTTCTTGTAGAACCGTGTTGCGGGATAAAACTTGAATGGTACCCACGTCCGGAGTATTCATGTGTAGATACTTCCGTGACCCTTGGTTGTGACCTTGGGAGTTTATGTGCTGATAAAAGGGATAACATTGAACATTCGGTGATAACTTTGTTCCTTGAAATTATCAGATTTTATCTTTGAGTTTGGTTTGGATTTTCTGACCTAGGCTACTTACAGGACATGTCGTGCCAGGTAAATTTGTTGAATTTTTGCAGGACACCCCCGAAGGTTACGGCCAGGCATGAGCTGTGCTGGAAGAAGGCCTGTTAATTTCTTAAATCAATTTGAACATTCCACGTTGTGTAATAACCGTATGTACGGACACTATTTTCTTTGTACTTTGGGTTGTACGGATACTTTCTTAATTACTTCCGCATATTACCAGTTGAATAAAATATTTTTGAAAATATTTTCAAAAACTTGTCTTGTGGGTCCCTCATGGGATCTACGGCACTGTGGCGCCCCGGTTTATTTTGGGGGCGTTACAGCAGCCTTTGCTGTTCGCTGTGCAACAGGTTCCTTCACAGGCCTCGAAGTTTCTTTCGATACAGGAATGGGTTCCACACTCTTGACAAACACTGTACTAGTTTTCCCTTTGTTTGAACATTGTAATATCCGCAAATTTGATTTCGGGTAATTTTCTTTTTTTGGCGGAAGTTCATTTTGTCAACTCTCTTGGGACTGTTTCATCATTCTGAGAATGATTAATTCTGCACTTTTCGACATCCGAGTTTGTTTCGGTGCTTTTTTGCTGAGTTCCGTGCTTTTTAGCGACTTTTCCGCAGTTGAGTTCGATTCTTGCGAATCTCATTCAAGCTAACATTTGAGTTCCCGTAAGTCCGTTTAACTTTATTAGACGTGTTATGAACTTCGGTTTGGTTATTTGATCACGTATCGTGATTTTCGGGCGTTTTGGGCCATTTTGTAATTTACCCTAAGTTATGGGTATCTGTATCTGTATTTGTTGTCTCGACCCTTTTCTTGGTCGCGTATGATTAATTATTGCATTATATTTTCATTTCGGGTCGTTCATGTTGTCCGCGAACTTTTCGTCGTGTTTGTTCCGTACGTTTTCGGAAATCGAGTCGTCGGGTCGTGGCGGCTGGGCAGCTGGCCGGACAGGTGCGGCACTGTCGGAAGTGCTGAGCACTGGCAGAACAGGCATGGCAGGAACCGGCATAGCGCACGCTACGGCCGGAAGTCTGCGCGCGCTAGCTCGGTAGGTATAGCGCACGCTAGCTTGGTCGACCAACGCACGCTATCGGACCGGACAGTGGGGTTTCTGGGGTTTTGGACTCGTGAAGGATCAGCAGGTAGCGCAAGCTACGCCGAGCGTAGCGCACGCTAGTCCGCAGGCGTAGCGCACGCTGTCGTCCGGGTAGCGTACGTTACCTGGCCGGGCAGTTCAGTCAAGAGGGTTCTGGACAGATCGGCTAGCGCACGCTAGCGCCCGCGCAGCGCGCGCTATCGCGGTCGGGCAGGCAGGATCCGGCCGGCAGATTAAATCTTAAGTACTAGGCCATGCGGGCCCCGGCTGAAGGTTCTCGGCCGAGGCTGCCCGTTAGCGCGCGCTAGTCCGGAAGGTGTAGCACACTAGGCCGTGCCTGTATAAATGACAGAGTGGTCATATTTTCACCCGTTTTTCATTTCCATCTTTTCCTCTCCGCGGCTGGAGGCTTGGCGATCCAGGAGACATGTTGTCAAGCAACTAATCCATGAAGATTGGGAGTTCATATCATCGATTAATCCCTCCATAACCTCCTTTGATCCAGCTAATCAAGGTGAGACTTCCTAGAACCCTATTTTGGGAAAATTTGGGGTTTTTGCGTTTTTGTCCGATTCGTTCCATGTTGTTGATTAATCCACGATGGGTATGATTAATCGTAGTATTATTCATGTTTTTAACATCATTTAATCCATGGTTTTTCGTTGAATCAAGGTATATTTCTTGATTTCCTTCTAATCGACTTTTTGGGGGATTTGTTCTTGATTTCGTTTTCCATACGTTTTTGATGGATCGATTGTTGTTAAATGATGTTGTTAAATATATCCTAGGTATTGTATATCCATATTTCGGTTTGGAATTCTGTTTTCATGTTTTGACGGGATGAATCGTGTTCTTGGCCGTTTTGGGGAAAACCCTTGAACTTTCGTCGTTTGTTCCTTGAATTCAGCGGCTTTGGGTCATACTTTGGAATTCATTTTCGTTGTTATTGTTGTCCTTCGTAGTTTATTGTTGCGGGTTGTCATTCGGTGGAGTCGGCGAGTTCGTAGTCGGTTCGTGCCAACCAACTTCGATCGATTCTCCGCGTCGTGGTTTTGACGCAAGTATTTTACTATACGAATTGTGTCTTGTGAATAGGGACATCGTGTTATGGTTGTGATGCATTGGTTTACTTTCGTGAATATTCTTCGTATGAATTGATTATTATGAATGATTGATGGTAGCGATAATACCATCACCTAGTTAACATCGTGAAATTGTGTTAGATGTGCATATCATCTAAGTTGTGCCGCGCGTGATTGTTCATTGTCGAGTTGTTGTGATGATCATGATATTTGTGTTGTTTTGATTTACATACTTGATTTTACATTTCGGTGTAATGTGGAATGGCTTGACATTTGATGATTATGAGTTCTGTCATGTCGATGTGTGTGTGTGTGTGTTCCAGGTAGGGTCTGACGAGGCCTCTGGAGTTCGGTACATGATGTGTACGAACAAGGTGTGTGATCCAGGTAGGGTCTGATGAGACCTCTGGAGTTCGGTACATGATGTGTACGAGCGATGGTTGTGGTCGGGTAGGGTCCGTTGAGGCCTCCGGAGTTCGGTACATGATGTGTACGAACAGCGTGTGTGGTCCGGGTAAGGTCCGTCGAGGCCTCCGGAGTTCGGTACATGATGTGTACGAACAATGACCGTGTAGCAGTGATTGTTTGGGTAACATTTTAAATATGGGTCTCGGACTCATAATGATATATTATCTAGTGTGCTTTGAAACTAGAATCGGGCTAAGGCCCTAATGTTTACAAATAGGTTTTGTGAATTGGGACTCGAGGTCCAAAAGAATTTCAGCTTTAAAAATCCCCGAGATGATGTGTTCCTTTTCAAATATCTCTTGCTTGAGTTCGAAATTCTTAAACTTCTCGGGAATATTTTGATAATTGATTTCCGTATTAAATTCGTAGTTGCTATTTACTTGTTGCATTTCGTATCGTTTTATACTTGCACTAGTAAAACAGTGGAGTTTTACTAAGCCCCGAGTAATCGGGGGGCGGATGTCTGTTTTGCATCTAGGTACATACAGGTTCAGGGGAGTAGTCACAGAATTGGCACTTAGTCCGTCCTGTTGATGGAGTTGTGTGACCTCATCGGTCTGTGTATTCATGAGTAAGTGACCTTAACGGTCTGTATTATTATATTGTTTGACCATGGCCGGGCAAGCACTTGGTCGTTTTGTAAGGTATAGCCTGGTAGATCCTCGTAAAAAAGGGGTCTACGGCGTGTAATATTCCCATATAGTTTTGGGGGTGTTACATTTATGGTATCAGAGCTTAGGTTGCGGAAACCTAGGCTGTTGGGTCGAGTGAAGTCGTGATTTGTCGAGTAATGTGTTGTCTTGTCGTTCGAGTCGTTAGGTGACAAGTTGAGTTGTGCGTAGTCACAACGTGTCGGTTATGTTTTCGGACGAGATTAGTATCGTGGGCGACCGTCACCTCCGTGCGACCTGTGGATGTAAGTCTCCTCTTTTATGCGTAATATCTATGTATCTCGATTTTATCTTAGTGAGTTAATTGCGGTGCATAATTTTATTTACACAGTATTGTGTAATATAGTTGTGTTTAATACTCGTGGCACATAGTATGTGTATAGAACTGGACACGTTATTGTTTTATCTTTGAACCACCGGGTGGAGTGGTATGTTGTGAAAGTTGTAAACCTTGATTGGTTTCGAAAATGTACCGGCGGTAGAGTTTGTGAGAAACCCCGATGAATGATTTTGCTGTGTGTTTGAACTTGATACCACGAGATACATTTGATTGAATTGGCGACCCTGGTTGCCATTTGAGTATGTGGTCTTAAATTCGACTGTTTTTGGAATGTTGTAATTCTTGTCCGCTATGGCTAAGTTTGAGAATGTCTTGGGAATTTGACGTTAAAAGACCCTGTTTGCCAATTTGTAAGAAAATTGGATGGGAAGCTTCTCCCCGACTCATAGAAGGCGTTTAGGCCGTTTCTGAACGTAAAATCAGAGGAAGATGTGAGCCACAATCACAACTACTGTACATACGCGTAAGTATCTTTTATTTTTGTCGTGTGGTGAGATTTTCTGAATAAAAAATGTGATACGCGATAAAAGATTTTATTATTCTATTGAGTAGTTGAAGCACAATCAAACGCAATCACAAACTTGTTAAGCAAGTTTTTACCTTCTTTTTCTTCTATAAATAAACTTTCTACTGGTTTCTTTCATTCATCCCTCAAACTTGCATTTTTCTCTGTTTCTATCTAAAATTTTTTTTTTCTTTTCAAAAATGGAGTCATCATCTTCAACAAAAAAATTTAACACAGTATGCATTTTTGGTGGAGCTAATTCTGGAAAAGAGGCATGCTTTACTGAAGCAGCCCACAACTTGGGTCGTACCTTAGGAGAAAAAATGCATTCATGTAGTTTACGGAGGAGGAAGTCTAGGATTAATGGGACGAGCTGCTGCTTCTGCCTATATGGAAGGAGTAAGAGTGTTGGGAATAATCTCAAAACCTCTGGCTGAAAGTAAAATCACCGGGTCAACTATTGGAGATGAGTTTAGATCTGTGAATATGCAAGATCGCATAACTCACATGATAAATAATTCTGGCGCCTTTATCGCCCTTCCCGGTGGTTTTGGCACCCTTGAGAAACTTTTTCAAGTGGTTACCAGAGCCCAGCTAAATGTTCATCAAAAACCAATAGGTGTGCTTAATGTCAATGGTTTCTTTGATGGTTTACTGTCTTTCATCGACTACTCTGCTGAAAAGGGTTTTATTTCCGAGCGTGCAAAACGAATCATAGTCGTTGCAACAACACCAGAAGAACTAATCAAAAAACTCAATGAATTTGTTCCTCAACCAGATCCAGCTCTAGCTAAAATTGTCCGGGTAGAAGATTTTACCGTGAGAAAACGAAAAGTGGATTCATTCCTCTCCCTTTGATAACCCATGTCGGACCTCTTGTATTTTTACTTTCTGTCGTGTGTAATAATCGTACTAAATGATGGCAGCTTAAGGAGTTTCTTCTGGATCTCTTGACGCGCATCTATTCGCGATTTATGTATTTTTATTTCATTACTGTAATGTTTATTTCGTGTTTTGCTTTTATAAAAACTTTGATGGCAGCGTAAGGCGACTCTTCGGACTTTCTTGATGCGCATCTTAAAAATTGTGTTATACTTACGAGTATATTTTATTTTCTTTTGTTGTGTGCCTCGTATATTTATTCTCTTGCAGATTCTAAAAGGCGTTAGCTCAAACATCAACTTTCTTAACAGGGAGTATTCTGCTTTTCTGCATTGATTTTTATGTTTTTTATTTTTAAACTGAGGACAGTTTTATTTTCAAGTTTGGGGGTGGTTTGTTTAATTATTTTGGTGTGTTTTGATTGATTTCATTTTTGGTGTGTTTTGATTGATTTGGTTATTTGCCTTAATTTATATATATATATATATATATATATATATATAGTATTTTGATTTTTGAGATTTCTAGATCTGGCCATAAACACCAATAATTAGCTATATACAAACTTCTAAAATCGTTTTAACCGGTAAAAAAATTGTATATTCCAAAAATTTTTGAGCCTTAATCTCTCTTTCCAAGCCTTGTAATTATCATATAAAATCGAGTCATTCGTTACCTTGAGAAAAGAAGAATCAATTGGTTGATGAAAAATAAAGCCAAATTTACTTAATTTGTGGAGTTTTGATTTTTCATGCTTAACTAAAAATGATTTTCTCAAAATTCTATTCCCTAAAAAAAAAATGGAGTCATTGGTGAAAAGAGCTACACGTTAGCAAATAACGGTGTGAAAGCTATCACCTAAAAAATATAAATGACAAAAAAGAGAAGTGTTGAGCGACAGCAATTTGCTAATTTTGGAAGTCTTAAATTTTGCGAAAAATAAAGGACTAACCATTGTTGGTGCGTAGCTGCCATCTCAGAAAAATTGGTGAAAAGAGCTACACGTTAGCAAATAACGGTGTGAAAGCTATCACCTTTTTACGAGAAAAAAAAATAATGAGATAGAAATTGTGTTAGTAAAAAGAGCTACACGTTAGCAAATAATGGTGTGAAACCTATCACTAAAAAGGATGTAGTTTATGAGCAGATTTGAATTAATTAGCGGCTGGATTTCAATACACTCAATTTTGTGAAAATCACAATATTTGATGACGCCAATGAAATTCTTCTTCATATTGAGTCGAAAAATAAACGAGTGATCGAGAGCGACCATTAAAGGGAGTCGTGTGTATCACGAGTGGGAAAGTAATAATCAGCCTTTTGGGGGGGAAACCTTGATTTTGGAATTACAAAATAAAAACCGTGTTTTAACTTCAAAAACATTAGTAGATTTATTTTGAATATTGATTCATTTCTATCTACTGTATAAAGCTGGTTGTTGTTTATTAATGGCATTTTGATCTCCTTTTCTCTTTTTATATTTTAATTTATGTGTGTATTAATTTTCTTATTTTTTTTATTATTTTTATTTTTATTTTTGGAGTGTGAATAATAAAGAGTCTTGCTCGGGACTAGCAAGAATTCAAGTTTGGGGGTGTGATAAGTGTCAGTTTTGTACACTTATTCATGGTTTGTATCGATAAAATTCACCCATAATTGAGCTAGTCTACTCGTTTTTTGCTTTTAATTTATTAGTTTTAATAATTTTATTTCTATCGGATGATGATCGGATTAAATAACTGAATTACTCAAGAAACAACATGTTTAATAAATATTCTCTTTATTGAATTTTGATATATTCATGTTGTAGGGCTTTCCGAGACGAATTCGGCAGTCTTTCCGGATTCAAAATCAGAGTTATATATCAAAAGTTATCATCCGAAGAAGATCTGGGGCAAAAACGCAAAGTCTGAGAAATTCTGGGCCGAAAACATAACTATCCAAGCTTCAAATGAGCAAATTTACGAAGCCACGTTACGGCCGTAACATTCAGGAGTTACGGCCGTAAGTCACCCTAGTTACGGCCGTAACTCCTGAATGTTACGGCTGTAACTCTTGACAGATTACTATGATTTGTCTAATTTTTTATACTTTTTGTGTATTATTGAGGGGATGGCTGGCATTGATTCGATCTAATGTAATAATGCTGGAGTTTTGGAGCTATTAGATGACTTTAGGTGTATAAATAGACCCCTTAGATCCGTCATCATTCATCATTCACCTTATAATTTTCCATTTTTTGTAAACTTTTCTTTTTGTGTGAAGAACACACTTGCGTTCTTGAGTGATCTTTGTAAGTGTGGTATAACATATGTTGTTCAGAGAGTTTATTGTTTCTATCTCCTTTATCTATTAAGGGAGTTAGGATCAATTCTTTCTCTTGATTCAACTAATAATGACCACACAAGCTTGTAATATGTGTAATAAACCCTTCATGGGCTAAGTAATCTTTAGTTGGGATTATAAACGAGGTTAGTCATGTTATTTATGTTTGTATAAAAGATCTATTGTGAATTACTTATTATTGTGTGTGATTTTCATTGTTTTAACAATCTTTATTTATTTGGCCAATTAATGAAGATATTTATGGTCTTCATATGTTTCGAAAGAAAATATGTTTGATTAGATCAAATGATTTTCACTCTAAGTTGTTCTAGGGGATAGAAATATACCCCTAGTCCTTAGATGATTCTTTGAGTTATTTTCATAAATCCTAATGCTATGTATTGAAGCCAATCAACATAGATATATAGTGGATTGATTCAATATGTAAGGGACGTTTTATAGTTCGAAAGAGAAACCGTCTTTTTAAGGAAAATCGAATCTACACAACATAATAAGTAAATTCATCTTATGATCTCCAATACATCTTTTATAACTAATGACGAACTAAGTTTGTAATCCCAACTATTTCATTTTATCGATAATCAATCTATTATTATTGCTATCTTTTTATTTCCTTATAACATTAGAACTATTATTCTAATTTCTTTGCAATTATTAAACCAAACTCTTTAAATTGTGTGTTTCACTCATCTTAGTATCTATAAAAATAGACTAATAGTGTATAATTCAAATTATAACAAAACTTCCTTGTGGGATCGATAAACCAGACTCAAAAAGTCCACTTTACTACTTGATACGATATCGTGCACTTGCGATAGTTACACTAAAAGCGTGTCATGGTGCGGTCAAACTACGGTCTATATGGATTTTTAAAATTTGTTAAATTTTGACAAATGGGCCGAGTATTTTCAAATGACACAATCAGACGGTATTTGAAAAATGTGTTTTGAAGTACTTCAGACATTGTAAAATATTACCGTCGTTTTGGTTATGAACTAAAGGATTTTGGAAAATTTTTATTTTGCAGAACGATTTTGGATTTTCGGAATTTTGAACTTCATATGTCCACGTGTTAGGGCTAAGTGGTTGTGATAAGTTTGTGGTGTTGTTGTGCTCGCCGGAGAATATTTCAGTGTTTTCTAAATGTTGAGATACATGGTTTTGATTGAACGACCGAGGTATTAAAAGTGTTTTCAAAAAAATTTCACTTCACCAAATTTTTCAAACTTGAGAATTTTAAAATTTTATCATTTGAATAATACCCCGGAAATATTTTATTTTGTTGCTAGTGTGTGGTCCCTACGATATGTGTGTGGTTTTGACCGTGTTTGATTTGATAAAAATCCAAACATCTCTGTTAATATGACTGTGTGAATTATTTTTGAATGAAGTTCTAAAATTACAGTGTTAGTTCGTGCACTTGTGTAATGACTTGGGGTTGATGTTATATCGTGCTGCTATTTATCGTCCTATGTTGATGTTTTGATGTTTATTTGGTTGTGTTATTCTGATTGATCATCCGTTCAGTATGCCGAGAGGTCGAGGCCGAGGACGTGGTCGTAGGGTTGACATTGGCGCCGCCACGATCCTTCGTCAGGTGGCTGACCAGTTGGCGCATGTGAATCAGACCGTACACCGTGATGGGATTCCGGATGAGGATAACGGAGCTAGTAAGTGGTTACGAGTTGTGATGAGAATGCACCTGCCCTGTTTCGTAGGTTCTTTGGACTCGTTAGGCTGGGAGGACTGGCTCTTCCAGTTGGACAGGACATTTGATGTTGTAGTTTGCCCCGATGAGAGAAGAGTACCCATCGCCCAATACCTGCTTGATAGGGAAGCGGCACACTGGTGGGAGGCCGTAGCACCTAGTGATCGTACAGCTACTTGGGCCGAATTCAAGACTGCTATGGAGGCCGAGTATTGTCCGCCGCCTGTTAAGGAACGTAGAATTGTTGAGTTCTTCTTGGCTACACCCCAGGATGTGTCTATATCTCAAGCAATAGTCGATTACAATCGACAGCTGCGTTACGTTCAAGATCAAGTGCGAAGTGAGACAGATAAGGTTCGTTACTTTGATATGCGTATGAAACCTCAGGTTCGGCAGTGTATGGCCCCTTTTAGGTGTACAACTCTGAAGGACTATCAAGATCGAGCCTTAGCATTTGAAATGGATATAATGTCTACGGAGTCCGTATCAGTAGCGAAGAAGCAGAAGATCTCGGTTGACGCATCGAGAAGTAAGGGAATTGGGATTCCCACGCCTCAACCCTCGTATCAGCCGAGTATGGGACCTTCTCGGTCAGCTAGAGAATCCAAAGGACCCAAGCCGGTGTCTTTGAGTTCTGGTAATGCTCCTAGGTGTTTCAACTGTAACGTTCTAGGCCATGAACGCGCGCATTGTAAGAAACCGCCAGTGACTTGTTATAATTGTGGAAACGAGGGGCATCGAGTTCAGTACTGCGAGATTGTTGCCGAGATGATAAGGGACCGGAGTACCATTCCTACTTTCGGAGCTCACAGTGATGTCCAGTGATAGTGTTTTTGGTACTAGTTGCGCGGATTGTTTCTCGTGTAGAGAGGTATCTTGTGACGTTTTTACGTTTGGAACTTGTTAAACGATATTCTGTTTTGAATAAGTTCCCGTATAGTTGTTGAACATACACAGGCGTGACAGTGGACCGCGAGGTCATGAACATGGTATTTTATTATGTGTTGTTATATTTTGTTTCATATCACTGTGATAACCTTAATTTAAGTTTCGGGACGAAACTTATTTTTTTTTGTATGATAGGATGTAATATCCAGTATTCTCGTTTTCTGTTATCTTGAATTGTTTGTGTTTTGACGTCGGACATTTTCTTGTTGATGAGCAACGAAGTGATTTCTATCATGATATTCTATTTTTTTCTTTCACATAGCCGTTCTAGTCGGGTGCGGCTTGTTGTCGCGTGCGTTTCTTTGATTTAATGTGTGCATGTGATATGACGTAAATTGCTCGTTATTGTTTCAAATCATAGGCAGTGGCGTTGTGTTAGTCGTCGCGGAGCGTGTTTTCACGCCGTATATTCCTTTGTGTTGCTTGTAACGTTTTGCCGTTGGGCGTAGGTTACGCGTTTCTTGTGTATCTCATTGAGTTTTTCTGGCGGGATGCTGCTTCTCCATACTTGTTTTAAGTTTCGGAACGAAACTTCTTTTAAGGAGGGTAGTATGTAATATCCACAAATTTGATTTCCGGTAATTTTCTTTTTTGGCAGAAGTTCGTTTTGACGACTCACTTGGGACCGTTTCATCATTCTGCAAATGATTAATTCTGCACTTTTCGACATCCGAGTTTGTTTCGGTGCTGTTTTGCTGAGTTCCGTGCTTTTTAGCGACTTTTCTGCAGTTGAGTTCGATTCTTGCAATCTCGTTCGAAACTGCTGTTTCGAGTTTCTCGTAAGTCCGTTTAACTTTATTAGACGTGTTATGAACTTTGGTTTGGTTATTCGATCACGTATCTTGATTTTCGGGCGTTTTGGGCCATTTTGTAATTTACCATAAGTTATGGGTATCTGTATCTGTATTTGTTGTCTCGAACCTTTTCTTGGTCGCGTATGATTAATTATTGCATTATATTTTCATTTCGGGTCGTTGATGTTGTCCGCAAACTTTTTGTCGTGTTCGTTCCGTACGTTTTTGGAAATCGAGTCGTCAGGTCGTGGCGGCTGGGCAGCTGGCCGGACAGGTGTGGCACTGTCGGAAGTGCTGAGCACTGGCCGAGCAGGCACAACAGGAACCGGCGTAGCGCACGCTACGGCCGGAAGTCTGCTCGCGCTAGCTCGGCAGGTATAGCGCACGCTAGCTTGGCCGACCAACGCACGCTATCGGACCGGACAGTGGGGTTTCTGGTGTTCTGGACTCGGGAAGGATCGGCATGTAGCGCACGCTACGCCGAGCGTAGCGCGTGCTAGTCGGCAGGTGTAGGGCACGCTGTCGGCCGGCTAGCGTTAATCGTCTGGCGATTCGATCAGAGGTTCTCGACAGATCGGCTAGCGCACGCTAGCGCCAGCCAGCGCTTATCATGGCCTGACAGCGAGATCCAATGGCATTAAATATTCAGTACTAGGCCAAGCGGGCCTCGTGTCACGCTTTGGCTTTGTAAGCTTCTAGAAGGGTCGAGATTCTTCTCCAGACTTCTCGTGTTTATTTGATAGATGTTGTAACATTCCGGAAGCCCTCCGGAATGATCATAGAAAGGATTAGAAAGATGTAGATTGTCTTGTAATCTCTTGTATGTTCTAGATACTTGTAGATTATTGTACATTCTAGAAGATGTAGATGGAGACATATATAAGGAGCTCCAAGTCCCTCATTTGTATCATCATCCAAGTTTGAGCAATAAAAGTTCCTTTCAAAAGAGCAGTTTCTCTCTCTAACTTTCTCTCTCTAAAATACTTCAATCTTCCGCACTTAACCGGCAAGGGTTGGGAAAGCCTGCCTTAGTGGCCGAAGGACTGAGTTGCTAAGGGGCGCACGGCATAACTTGACGGACTAAAGTTTGCCTGTGACACGTGGTATCGGAGCCCGGTTTGTTGGTAAAGTGAGAGAATAAGCGGAAACAGCAGCATGGTCGAAGGGAAAAATGCTGGCGATGATGGTCGCAAGACCAAGAAAGGTGGTAGGGACAAGTCCAGGGATCTTGCATCCTCCATGGAAGCAACGATGACCAAGATCGAGGTGGCTGTTGGAGAAACCATCGAACGGATGGATGTCCTTGAAGAAAATGCCAGCGAAATTGTGGACAAGGTGTTGCTTGCTCTCAACGAGTTGAAGTCTACACTTCTTGGCGAAGTCGCCAAATTGCGGGAGGAGCTGACCGCACGGTTGGAAAAGACCGAGGAGGATTGTGCATTGTGCAAGGCAGCTGTGGCAGGTGGCACCATGGCAAGGGAGACGCCGCGCATTCGGGCACCAGAACCTCCAAAGTATTCGGGTAAGCGTAATGTTAAAGAACTTGATAATTTCTTTTGGTCTCTCGAAACCTATATGGATGCAGTACGTATAAAGGATGACGAGGACAAGATCAAGTCGGCGATCTTGTACCTAAGTGATGATGCTGCCTTATGGTGGAGACGGCGCCATCAAGATATTGCACGAGGGACGTGTTGGATAGATACTTGGGAAGAATTCAAGACGGACTTGAAAAAGCAGTTCTATCCGGAGAATGCCGAGAGTCTGGCCATGAAGAAGCTGCGTGGCCTGAAGCAATCGGGGAGTGTGAAAGATTATGTCAATGAGTTCTCCTCACTCATGTTGGAACTTCCCGAAATGTCGGACAAGGATCGATTGTTCTATTTCTTGGACGGGTTGCAGTCCTGGGCAGCCCTTGAGCTGAGAAGGCAGAAGGTCCAAGATCTATCGGAAGCAATTGCTGCGGCCGAGAAAATTTTGGAATTCCGAAAAGACTTCACGCAGCGAAAGGACAAGAATGGAGGCAAGGAAAAAGGTGGGGGAGACAGGCCTCACAAGACGGGATATAAGCCAACCTTCAAAGGGAAATAAAAGACCCATGAAGTCAAGAAGAGAGAGTGCTTCTTATGCGGGGGTCCACACTTCATCCAGGAGTGCCCGAAGAAGAAAGCACTTAATGCCATAATAAGCCAACAGGAGGAACGGGCCGAAGAAATGCAGATCGGGTCGATGCAACTCCTCAATGCAATGAAGGCGAAGGAAGAAACCGTGATGGTACCCAAGGCGGAAAAGGTCAGGAATGGTCTCATGTATGTTGAGGCAAAGATAAATAAGGGAGTCACAAAGGCCTTAGTAGACACGGGAGCCACTCACAACTTCTTAGCTGAGGACGAGGCGGTCCGATTGGGTGTAAGAGTTACTAAGGAAATGGGATGGATGAAAACAATGAACACACCATCAAGACCCATAATTGGCGTGGCTAAGCAAGTCCCGGTCCAACTGGCGGATTGGCAGGGCAAGGTGGACTTAACGATGGTCCGGATGGATGATTACCGGATGGTACTGGGCATGGAATTCATGGAAAGGATTAAGACGGTAACCATCCAGGATGCCCAAATTCTGAGTATCACTCTGAACAAGGTAACACTCGATATTCCATTATTACGTGGAAAGCTCGAGTACCATATGTTGTCGGCTATGCAGGTATCAAAAGGATGTAAGAAGGGGCAAGAGACGTACCTTGTTGCCCTAAAGATAGACGACCCAATTATTGGCAAGGAAGTCCCTACGGAAATTGAAGAAGTGCTGACCAAATTTAAGGATGTGATGCCTCCCGAGTTGCCCAAAAAGTTACCACCGAGGCGGGAGGTGGATCACGAGATTGAGCTGGAACAGGGGGCGAAGCCTCCTGCAATGGGGCCGTACCGGATGGCTCCGCCAGAGTTGGAAGAGCTGTGAAGGCAACTAAAAGATTTACTTGATGCCGGCTACATTCGTCCTTCCAAAGCTCCTTATGGTGCTCCGGTGTTATTCCAGAAGAAACAAGATGGTAGCTTGCGGATGTGCATTGACTACCAGGCGCTTAACAAGGTTACTATAAAGAACAAATACCCAATACCTTTGGTGGCTGACCTATTCGACCGCTTGGGGAAGGCAAAGTGGTTCTCAAAACTAGACTTGCGGTCGGGGTATTAGCAATTACGTATTGCAGAAGGAGATGAGCCAAAGACCACCTGCGTAATGAGGTATGATTCATTTGAGTTCTTGATTATGCCCTTTGGCTTGACAAATGCACCTGCGACTTTCTGCACTCTCATGAATAAGATATTTCACCCATTCTTGGACAAGTTTGTTGTTGTGTCTCTGGATGACATAGTAATATACAGCTAGTCCTTGAATGAACATGCTGAACATCTATGGAAAGTGTTCCGAGTCCTGAGGGAGAACGAATTATACGTAAAACTGGAGAAACATGCGTTCGCCCAAACGGAGGTAATGTTCTTGGGGCACAAGGTGAAAGAAGGAATGATCTTAATGGACACAAAGAAGGTGCAGGCCATTGCCGAGTGGGAGCCTCCTCAGAATGTCTCCGAGCTTCGGTCGTTCTTAGGCTTGGTAAACTACTATCGGTGATTCATTGATGGATATTCGGTGAGGGCAACGCCATTAACTAACTTACTCAAGAAGAAGGTTGCGTGGGAATGGATGGATGAGTGCCAAGCATCCTTCGAGGATCTGAAGGTGGCAGTCATGAATGACCCAGTGTTGAAACTTCCGAACTACACAAAGCCTTTTGAGTTACACTCGGATGCCTCCGACTATGCCATTGGAGGAGTTTTAATACAGGATGGGCATCCTGTTGCATACGAGTCCCGAAAGCTAAATGAGACGGAATGGCGGTACCCAGTCCATGACAAGGAAATGACGGCGATAATCCATTGTCTTCGTACATGGAGACATTACTTGCTCGGGAATCACTTCGTGATCAAGACGGACAATGTGGCGACTAGCTATTTCCAAAACCATAAGAAGATCACCCCGAAGCAAGTAAGGTGGCAAGACTTCTTGGCTGAATTCGACTATACTATGGAGTATAAGCCAGGAAAAACAAACGTTGTTGCGGATGCCCTAAGTCGGAAGGCCTCACTGGCATCTATCACCCAAGTGCAGTGTGACCTTGCCGACCGGATAAGAGACGGAATTGCCCAAGACCCCTTGGCCAAAAATCTGGTGGAACTGGCAAATGAGGGCAAGACAAGGAAGTTCTGGCAAGAGAATGGCCTACTTTTTACTGTTGGAGATAGGTTGTATGTGCCTCGGTGGGACAACCTTAGAAGGGAAGTGCTGAAAGAGTGTCATGAGTCGAAATGGGTGGGACACCCAGGTACTCTTCCTACTAAAGCGCTGGTTGAACAGTCATTTTATTGGCCTAACCTGCAGGATGACGTGAACGCCTACGTAAAGACCTGCTTGGTCTGCCAACAAGACAAGGTTGAACAAAGTAAACTGGCAGGACTACTAGAGCCATTACCTATTGCCAAACGTCCGTGGGATAGTGTTACGATGGACTTCATATCGGCACTACCAAGGTCGGAAGGATGCGGGTCTATCATGGTGATAATTGATCGGTTCTCCAAGTATGGGACATTCATACTGGTAGCAAAGGACTGCAAGGCCGAGGAAGCTGCTCGACTATTCTTAAAACATGTGGTGAAGTATTGGGAAGTTCCTCGGAGTATCATAAGCGACCGAGACCTGCGATTTACAGGAAAGTTTTGGAGGGAGCTGTTCAAGTTGATGGGGTCAAACCTCCACTTCTCGACAAGCTTTCACCCCCAAATGGATGGCCAAACTGAACGAGTAAATCATTTGCTGGAGATTTATCTCCGACACTTTGTAAGTGCCAACCAGTCCGACTGGGATCGTTTACTTGATATTACACAATTCTCTTACAACTTGCAGCGGAACGAGTCCACCCAACGAAGTCCATTTGAACTAGTGATGGGGCAACAACCAACGACACCCCAGGAACTAGTTCGGAAATACGAAGGTGCGAGTCCGGCAGCGTACAAACTTGCTAAAGGCTAGAACGAGGAACATGACATAGCAAGGGCGTATCTGATAAAGGCTGCCAAACGAATGAAGAAGTGGGCGGACGACAAGTGCCGTCCGAGGGAATTTCAAGTAGGAGACCAAGTGTTGGTCCGAATGATCGGAAGGAACGTGAAGGCGATCCGTCAAGTACACAAAGGCTTGACACAGCGATATGAAGGACCCTTTGAGGTAGTGAAGAAGGTCGAAACGCGATCCTATCGTCTCAATCTTCCTAATGACTTCAAAATTCATCCGGTCTTCCATGTGAGTCTTTTGAAACCATATTACAAGGATGAGGAAGACCCAACTCAAAATAAGTCAGATCGAGCCCCGCCTGCCCACACGATGTCCTTTGAGAAGGAAATCGAAGAAATGTTGGCATATCTACAAGTTGGAAAACGGGGAACACCGCGCTGGATGGAGTACTTAGTGCGCTGAAGAGGTTTACCAGACAGCGAAGCTTCGTGGGAAAAGGAGCAAGACTTGTGGCAATTCAAAACTAAAATTGAAGCATACAAGGAAAAACCTTGACGGGGACGTCAAGATTCAGGTGGGGGAGAGTTGTCACGTTTTGGATTTGGAAGCTTCTAGAAGGGTCGAGATTCTTCTTCAGACTTCTCGTGTTTACATGATAGATGTTGTAACATTCCGGAAGCCCTACGGAATGATCATAGAAAGGATTAGAAGCATGTAGATTGTCTTGTAATCTCTTGTATGTTCTAGATACTTGTAGATTATTGTACATTCTAGAAGATGTAGATGGAGACCTATATAAGGAGCTCCAAGCCCCTCATTTGTATCATCATCCAAGTTTGAGCAATAAAAGTTCCTTTCAAAAGAGCAGTTTCTCTCTCTAACTTTATCTCTCTAAAATACTTCAATCTTCCGCACTTAACCGGCAAGGGTTGGGAAAGCCTGCCTTAGTGGCCAAAGGACTGAGTTGCTAAGGGGCGCACGGCATAACTCGACGGACTGAAGTTTGCCCGTGACACCCGGCTGAAGGTTCTCGGCCGAGGCTGCCCATTAGCGCGCGCTAGTCCGGAAGGTGTAGCGCACGCTAGGTCGTGCCTGTATAAATATGACAGAGTAGTCATATTTTCACCCGTTTTTCATTTCCATCTTTTCCTCTCCGCGACTGGAGGCTTGGCGATCCAGGAGACATGTTGTCAAGCAACTAATCCACGAAGATTGGGAGTTCATATCATCGATTAATCCCTCCATAACCTCATTTGATCCAGCGAATCAAGGCGAGACTTCCTAGAACCCTATTTGGGGAAAATTTGGGGTTTTTGCGTTTTTGTCCGATTCGTTCCATGTTGTTGATTAATCCACGATGGGTATGATTAATCTTAGTATTATTCATGTTTTTAACATCATTTAATCCATGGTTTTTCGTCGAATCAAGGTATATTTCTTGATTTCCTTCTGATCGACTTTTTGGGGGATTTGTTCTTGATTTCGTTTTCCATACGTTTTTGATGGATCGATTGTTGTTAAATGATGTTGTTAAATATATCCTAGGGATTGTATATCCATATTTCGGTTTGGAATTCCATTTTCATGTTTTGACGGTACGAATCGTGTTCTTGGCCGTTTTGGGGAAAACCCTTGAACTTTCGTCGTTTGTTCCTTGAATTCAGCGGCTTTGGGTCATACTTTGGAGTTCATTTTCGTTGCTATTGTTGTACTTCGTAGTTTATTGTTGCGGGTTGTCATTCGGTGGAGTCGGCGAGTTCGTAGTCGGGTCGTGCCAACCAACTTCGATCGATTCTCCGCGTCGTGGTTTTGAGGCAAGTATTTTACTATACGAATTGTGTCTTGTGAATAGGGACGTCGTGTTATGGTTGTGATGCATTGGTTTACTTTCGTGAATATGCTTCATATGAATTGATTATTATGAATGATTGATGGTAGCGATAATACCATCACCTAGTTAACATCGTGGAATTGTGTTGGATGTGCAAATAATCTAAGTTGTGCCGGGCGTGATTGTTCATTGTCGAGTTGTTGTGATGATCATGATAGTTGTGTTGTTTTGGTTTACATACTTGATTGTACATTTCGGTGTAATGTGGAATGGCTTGACATTTGATGATTATGAGTTGTGTCGTGTCGATGTGTGTGTGTGTGTTCCAGGTAGGGTCTGACGAGGCCTCTGGAGTTCGGTACATGATGTGTACAAACAAGGTGTGTGATCCAGGTAGGGTCTGACGAGACCTATGGAGTTCGGTACATGATGTGTACGAGCGATGTTTGTGGCCGGGTAGGGTCCGTTGAGGCCTCCGGAGTTCGGTACATGATGTGTACGAACAGCGTGTGTGGTCCGGGTAAGGTCCGTCGAGGCCTCTGGAGTTCGGTACATGATGTGTACAAACAATGACCGTGTAGTAGTGATTGTTTGGGTAACATTTTAAATATGGGTCTCGGACTCATAATGATATATTATCTAGTGTGCTTTGAAACGTGAATTGGGCTAAGGCCCTAATGTTT
Organism: Orobanche coerulescens; assembly: GCA_033398695.1. NCBI lineage: Eukaryota > Viridiplantae > Streptophyta > Magnoliopsida > Lamiales > Orobanchaceae > Orobanche > Orobanche coerulescens. The sequence continues at coordinate 177,343,191 of CM065807.1, read as the reverse complement.
ACGAATAGGTTTTGTGAATTGGGACTCGAGGTCCATAAGAATTTCTGCTTTAAAAATCCCCGAGATAATGTGTTCCTTTTCAAATATCTCTTGCTTGAGTTCGAAATTCTAAAACTTCTCGGGAAGATTTTGATAATTGATTTCCGTATTAAATTCGTAGTTGTTATTTACTTGTTGCATTTCGTATCGTTTTATACTTACACTAGTAAAACAGTGGAGTTTTACTAACCCCCGAGTAATCAGGGGGTGGATGTCTATTTTGCATCCAGGTACATACAGGTTCAGGGGAGCAGTCACAGGATTGGCACAAGAGGATGACGAGCTGCGATACTAATCAAGAGTCGAGAGTTGGTAGAGTTTGGTTGTATTGTTAGAGTTGATTTCAGTCTTCCGCTGTATTGTGTTTCGACCCCTGTGTGGGTAATGTTGTTTTAGTCAGTCCTGTTGATGGAGTTATGTGACCTCATCGGTCTGTGTATTCATGAGTAAGTGACCTTAATGGTCTGTATTATTATATTGTTTGACCCTGGTCGGGCAAGCACTTCGTCGTTTTGTAAGGTATAGCCTGGTAGATCCTCGTAAAAAGGGGTCTACGGCGTGTAATATTCCCATATGGTTTTGGGGGTGTTACAAACATGAGCTGTATCCTAAGCCACTTTTATCATGAGCATGTTACCCGGTGCTTAGAATTTCTTCCATTCTTTTGGACGATTTCTCGAACGATTTCAGAATAGTCTCAAGTTCATCTTCTCGTTTTTTGAGAGTTTTGACTTTGGATTAAAGTAGAACCAAATTATTTGTCTTGCTCTAGTTGTGAGTTTTAATCTCACTTAGTTCATGAGCAAGTTGATGATTGCTCTCCATGAGTTTTTCAAAATCGACTTTGCTGGTTTCACAATCAATAGACATATTTTAATAATTTATTTTTAGCAAGTCATTTTCATCTTTCAGCGCTAGGTTAGACAGTTGGAGCTGTGTATTCTCATTTTTCAATGTTTCATGGGCCTTTTGAATGTTTTTAAACTCATTCATCATGTTTTCAAAAGTATGAGATGCATTTAATGGAATAGCTGAGGTTGAGCTTACCTCATCATCGTTGTGTTCACCTTCCAGAATGTCCTTGGCCATAAAGCACATATATGCTTTATCATCAAACTCATCGTCAGATGAATCACTTTTAGTGACCACCTCACTACTAGAAATATACACTTTAATGACATTAATTTTATGACGTTTTGAGATAAACGTCATTGTAGGGGGCTTCCATGACGTTTAGGACAACAAACGTCATGGATCTAAAATATGGAGCAACTTTATGACGTTTTACCAACGTCATGCTTGATTCAAATTTTCATGACGTTTTATTTGTGTCATCAATTGCATGGCACTATTCCTATTAGTTATCAATAATGTTTTAGAAACGTCATGATATCGTTATATCATGACGTTTTACAACTGTTATGTAATAAGTTTCAATGACAATTTTCAACTGTCATGAAATACTATTTGGGTGATGACAGTTTATTTTCGTCATGAAAAAAATTGAGCAAAACAATTGATAAAATGAATCTTAAATGAATTGAACCAACATAGAGATCAACCCATACTAATTAAAAAAAAAGAAAAAATAGCACACAAAAGAATATAAAAAAGGCTGTAATTATATAAAATTTGAATACTCAATTTAAAAAAAAAATCTAAACCCCATTTTCAGTTTCAAATGCAGTAATAAAATACTACTACTACAACAAAAGTAGCCCACAAAAAATATACATTTATTACCTCAATTCATCATTTATTATATAAAAAAAACTAGTATATAATATTGGAATTAATTTTAGGGCAAAGAGTTTTCTCCGCCTTCAACCTCCTTCCCAACAAAGAAATCGAGAAGCCTAAACTCCGGTAGTTCAAGTGTGTTCTACCCTCTTTCTTCTTCAATTACCGTAAATCATTCTCCAAAATTGACATCAACCACGCTAAAAGAGTTTTATCCCCAAAATTGACATCAGCCTAAACCGCCGTTTCATCTTCATACTTTCATTCAACTTTCAAACACACACACACACGACTCGATCCACTTTCCCGAGCAGGTAATACCAACTTGATACAATTAGTCCAGTCGATCCATTTCTCCCCCGGGCGTCGCGAGCTGCTGTCGAAAGTAGCAGGAGCAGCCTAGCAGAGTAGGTATTTTAGATTTTCAGTGTATTTTTTAGTTTCAGTTTTAATTTTTTTAGTTCCCTCCAGTAAGAAATGGTGTTTAGGGTTTTCAGTTTCAATTTTTGTCCTCCCGTTCATGATTTGGTATATGGTGTGAGGGGTAGTACAGGTACAACATATAGATTTGATGAATTTGTTGAAAGCTACAATTTTTCAGTTTTCTTCCGTTTCAATATACTAAATTTTTTTAGTTTCAATTTCTTGCTTTTCTTTTTCCGTTATGCTTTTTTTGTTTGATGTTTATGTAAAAAGTCAACTTCTGTAGAACAAAAGATTTGAATTTTAGGGAAAAATATACAGAAAATGTTGAAAAAATAGGTACAGCCCGACCCGACCCGATTCATGCCCGACCCGACCGACTCGACGAGCTACTCGAATGACCCGAGTGTACTCGAGCATGTCGAACTCGGCATCTTTCTGCGCTACTCGACTCAACTCGGGGTAACTCGAACCGAATTTAGAAAATGAAAACCCCGACTCGAGTTCGGGCGTACTCGACTGGAGTCTTGCCCGTTTGCAGCCCTAATATCTACATATTTAACTGTAATAAAGTATTGTCTTAGCAGGTCTATTTTTTATTGTAAGCTATCTCCTTTTTATTTCTGAACTGTATTAGATCACTTATATATAGAGTTTACAGATTTAAATTAGATAATGATTCTTATTTTTTATTCATTTTCTGCAGATTGTTGACGAATAATCATGATATATGCTTCCCTTTTACCAATTGGAGCATTCAACTAAAGAGAGGGGTAAGTAAAACATTCTATCTAAGGCCTTTCATTCAAATGCACATTTAAGTGTATATAAAGCAGATCCCAAGAAAATAGATTTCATATTGATACGAACCGGGGCTGAAGGGCTGAATTATTATTAAAATATCAAAAGAACGAAAATAAAGAACAAGATAGTGCCTACTTTCGAGATGTAGGTGACCTCCCAATGTCTAATACATATAAAAGGAAACTACTAATAACAGAAACAACTTAATTAAATCAGCCCCCCCACTTATAATCTTCGCCTAAAAGTGCTGGATCGTATCAATACTCCCCGCCAAAACAAACACCTTGTCCTCAAGGTGTGGCTTTAAAATTTCCTTTTAATCGATCTTTGTTCTGGGATCCCATCGTTTGACTTGAAGTTCTGGTGCAGCCTCCTCATCACTTCCATCACTTTCATCAACCAGCATCACTTGTAAAGTCTGACTTGGGCACCAGTGACCTGGGGCGAATTTCTTATCACAATGATAACATAATCCTTTAGCTTTCTTGGCTTGTAGTTCCGAATCCGTTAATCTTCTAAAGTTCTCTCCCTTCAAAGTGGTTTGCTCTATTGTTGAATGGTGTGACCCACCTCCCAATAAGACATTGTAACAAGTCTTGTTCTCATCAATAAAAATTGACAGCTTCATGGCATGATTAAGCCCTTCTGGTTGCATCACACGAACGGATGCACAAAGCTCAGGTTTGAGTCCATTAATAAATGTGCCCTGCAAAACCGGTTCCAGAATTCCAACAAGTTGACATGCCAATCTTTCGAATAAAGCCACATAATCCCTAGCAGTGCCGTCTTGAGTGATGCCTAAAAATTGTTCACAGAGTTTCCCCTCATAAGATTGTTGAAAACGTTCCAATAATCGTCTTTTTAACCCTTCCCAAGACCTAAACGGAGCCCTTCCCTCACTCCAACGATACCATGATAAGGCCGGACCCTCCATACACAAGACCGCAACCCACAAGTGATCCATCTCCTGGATTTTTTGGATGTCAAAATACCGTTCCATACGATATATACATCCATGAGCATCTTCACCCTCGAATATCGGCATCTTTAACTTCCTGAAGCGAAAATCAGCCCCAAACGATCCCCTTTTAGATCCCCCTGTGTAATGATTTTCTATCCCATTCGATCCGGATCCTACTTCAAATACGCTGCTGTTTTTATCCCGAAACACAACACCCTCCACTTTCTTTTTCGAGTTGAATGTCTCATTTAAATTTCGGTTGTTCATGAGAAACCCGAGATCATCATATTGTGGACCAGGATTCTTTTTCTCATTCTCAGGTTGGATCTTACTTGTGCTAGTGGTCAAAGCTGCCAAAGCCTTCAGCACATCATCCAATCACTTTGTATTCGCTTCTTGCATCACCTTGCTTTCTTGTTGTATTGCAGCGAACTTGTCATTGATTTCAGCAAACCTGGTATTGATTTCAGTACGGAACTGGGCGAACTCAGTTTCCAGACCCTCGATCTTCTTGTTAGCCATTAAAACTTTTTTTTTTTTAAGATGAACAGTACCTTGATGAACCGTACTTCGATTAACAGTACCTCTGGAAGAAAATAAAGTTGGTCCAGAATCTTGCTCTGATACCAATTGATACGAACCGGGGCTGAATTAGTATTAAAATATCAAAAGAACGAAAATAAAGAACAAGACAGTGCCTACTTTCGAGATGTAGGTGACCTCCCAATGTCTAATGACGACTCCAAATTCTGCATACCCTAAACCTGTAACCCTAATGCCCTATAAATAATACTCTCTATACTTACCATAATACTTTAGCTTAGCTAATAAGCTAATACATATAAAAGGAAACTACTAATAACAGAAACAACTTAATTAAATCAGCCCCTCTACTTATTATCTTCGCCTAAAAGTGCTGGATCGTATCACATATATATGTTTCATGAAAAAAACTTAATCTTTTAGGGGTTAAAACAACTATGAAAATGTGTCTCTTGATTGCGAAAACAGCAAGGCCGCCTTTGAAAAACTCATGTAAAGTAATCATCAACTTGCCAAAGATCTAAATGAGGCAAAGTCTCATAATGAGTGCAAGACAAATGATTATGCCTTACTCGATGCTAAAGTAAAAACTCTCGAGAAACGAAAAAGAGAACTAGAGACCATCCTGAAATCATTTTATAAATCTAGTAGATGGTTGAAAGAAATTCTAAGCACTACGCAGCATGCCCACAATAAACGTGGATTAGGATATGACTCGTTCTCGCATAAAAGAAAGTCTAGTATGGTGTTTCTCAAGGGAGTGGAACCCATCCCTGTACCCAAATAGACCCCAAGTCCTGCAAAGGTTACAACTACCCCTCCTCGTACAATGAAGGTTGCGATTCTACCCCAAAGTTCATATCATAGACAGCGGAAACCTCAGCCTCGTAAACCCGTAAGACGTGATCAACGGTATGCTCCCCAAGCATATCATCAGCGCCAACAGCCATTCATTACTGTGGTTTATAGTATACATTGTAAAAACACTATACGCATCAAGCAAACAGGAGAATACCCAGTTGTTGTATTTACAGCAACTTACTATCAGACTTCCGCTACACAATTAACTTCAAAAATCATACACCTTATTGTATTTTTACCTTCTGAGCTGTTTATAATATACTTTGTGGCCAACAAGTAGTATCAGAGCGCTTGATTCGAAAAAGAACTAGTCGATTTTTAACTGAATCATATATATAAAATCACTAGCTTTTGAAAACTTTGTTTTATAATTTCATTATCCTATGTATAAGATGGACTCATCTATGATAAATATGGTTCTTATTTTTTCCATTAACGAATTTGATGACTGGAGAATTAGGATGGAAGCTCATCTTGCAGCCATGCACGAAGAAATGATTTATGTCATCCAGGAAGGACCTATCAAGATTTTGAAGGTCAACACAGCCCCAAGAATCGAAGGGCAACCCTATGCTGAGATGCTCGAGAAAGAGCGCGATCAGTGGATGACTGATGAGCGAAGCGTGCTAACCTGGAAAACATCGTCAAGAATGCCCTATTTGTCACTCTCGACAAAGGCCCATCTCCAAGGTAAAGAGCTGTCAAATAGCCAAACAAATCTGGGAGAAACTCAAGCTTATTTGCAAGGGTACTGAGCTCTCAAAAGAAAACAAAATTTCTAAACATACATAGCAGTTTGAGTCTTTCGAAATGAAACCTACATAAACATTTGAGGAGCTTGACCATAGATTCGCTGGCATTGTCGGTGAACTTGAAGCATTGGGTAATGTGTATACCCAAATGGAGAAGAATTTAAAAATCTTTAGATCAATCCCTGCCCGATGGGACATTAAGACCACATCTACGCGTGTGTCTTGTAATCTTAACGATATATCTACTTTTGATCTCTTCTTTGACCTCAAAGCTTTTGAGTATGATATTCACAGGAGAGAGAAGGCAGAAGAGTCACCTGCCAAGACTACAACACAAGATACTGTATCTGGCAAGAGACATAGTTCAACACCCAGCACATCCAAATCCACACACAAAGCAGAAGACAGTGACAGCGACATTCTGTCGCAAGATGAAATGCCCTGCTCATGCACAAGTTCAAAAAGTTCATCAAATAGTCTGGAGAGACTCCCTACAGGCCCAAGACTTTCCACAAGGTAAGCTCTAAGTCCCCTTCAGTTGGTGATTATAACTTATGCTATAACTGTAGGAAACCAGGACATTATGTACATAAGTGTCCACATCCAAAAGTGCAAAAGTTGCTAGAAGCTGAGCAACAAAAAAAGGATGAGAAAAGATGTGCCTAGAGAAACAAGCTCAAGGCCCTGATTGGTGAATCAGAAGCCTTGCCCGTGTCGAACAAGAACGAGGAGTGCCTACGGGCAATCACTCACAGTGACTCTGACGATGAAATCGAGGAGAAAGCATATATGTGCTTTATGTCCAATGAAATACAGGACAATGATGACAGTGATGATGAAGTAAGTTCAAATTAAACTATTCCTGTAAATACATTGCATACATTTGAAAATATGACGAATGAATTCAAAAATATTCGAAAAGCCCATGGGACACTCAAACGAGAAAACAAACAGCTCGAAATTTCAAACTTGGAGCTGAAAGATGAAAATGACTTGCTGAAAAACAACTATGAAAATGTGTCTCTTGATTGTGAAAACAGCAAGGCCCCCTTTGAAAAACTCATGTAAAGTAATCATCAACTTGCCAAAGATCTAAATGAGGCAAAGTCTCATAATGAGTGCAAGACAAATGATTATGCCTTACTCGATGCTAAAGTAAAAACTCTCGAGAAACGAAAAAGAGAACTAGAGACCATCCTGAAATCATTTTATAAATCTAGTAGATGGTTGAAAGAAATTCTAAGCACTACGCAGCATGCCCACAATAAACGTGGATTAGGATATGACTCGTTCTCGCATAAAAGAAAGTCTAGTATGGTGTTTCTCAAGGGAGTGGAACCCATCCCTGTACCCAAATAGACCCCAAGTCCTGCAAAGGTTACAACTACCCCTCCTCGTACAATGAAGGTTGCGATTCTACCCCCAAGTTCATATTATAGACAGCGGAAACCTCAGCCTCGTAAACCCGTAAGACGTGATCAACAGTATGCTCCCCAAGCATATCATCAGCGCCAACAGCCATTCATTACTGTGGTTTATAGTATACATTGTAAAAACACTATACGCATAAAGCAAACAGGAGAATACCCAGTTGTATTTACAGCAACTTACTATCAGACTTCCGCTACACAATTAACTTCAAAAATCATACACCTTATTGTATTTTTACCTTCTGAGCTGTTTATTATATACTTTGTGGCCAACAAGTAGTATCAGAGCGCTTGATTCGAAAAAGAACTAGTCGATTTTTAACTGAATCATATCCATAAAATCACTAGCTTTTGAAAACTTTGTTTTATAATTTCATTATCCTATGTATAAGATGGACTCATCTATGATAAATATGGTTCTTATTTTTTCCATTAACGAATTTGATGACTGGAGAATTAGGATGGAAGCTCATCTTGCAGCCATGCACGAAGAAATGATTTATGTCATCCAGGAAGGACCTATCAAGATTTTGAAGGTCAACACAGCCCCAAGAATCGAAGGGCAGCCCTATGCTGAGATGCTCGAGAAAGAGCGCGATCAGTGGATGACTGATGAGCGAAGCGTGCTAACCTGGAAAACATCGTCAAGAATGCCCTATTTGTCACTCTCGACAAAGGCCCATCTCCAAGGTAAAGAGCTGTCAAATAGCCAAACAAATCTGGGAGAAACTCAAGCTTATTTGCAAGGGTACTGAGCTCTCAAAAGAAAACAAAATTTCTAAACATACACAGCAGTTTGAGTCTTTCGAAATGAAACCTACATAAACGTTTGAGGAGCTTGACCATAGATTCGCTGGCATTGTCGGTGAACTTGAAGCATTGGGTAAAGTGTATACCCAAATAGAGAAGAATTTAAAAATCTTTAGATCAATCCCTGCCCGATGGGACATTAAGACCACATCTACGCGTGTGTCTTGTAATCTTAACGATATATCTACTTTTGATCTCTTCTCTGACCTCAAAGCTTTTGAGTATGATATTCGCAGGAGAGAGAAGGAAGAAGAGTCACCTGCCAAGACTACAACACAAGATACTGTATCTGGCAAGAGACATAGTTGAACACCCAGCACATCCAAATCCACACACAAAGCAGCAGACAGTGACAACGACATTCTGTCGCAAGATGAAATGCCCTGCTCGTGCACAAGTTCAAAAAGTTCAACAAATAGTCTGGAAATACTCCCTACAGGCCCAAGACTTTCCACAAGGTAAGCTCTAAGTCCCCTTCAGTTGGTGATTATAACTTATGCTATAACTGTAGGAAACCAGGACATTATGTAAATAAGTGTCCACATCCAATAGTGCAAAAGTTGCTAGAAGCTGAGCAACAAAAAAAGGATGAGAAAAGATGTGCCTAGAGAAACAAGCTCAAGGCCCTGATTGGTGAATCAGAAGCCTTGCCCGTGTCGAACAAGAATGAGGAGTGCCTACGGGCAATCACTGACAGTGACTCTGATGATGAAATCGAGGAGAAAGCATATATGTGCTTTATGGCCAATGAAATACAGGACGATGATGACAGTGATGATGAAGTAAGTTCAAATTAAACTATTCCTATAAATACATTGCATACATTTGAAAATATGACGAATGAATTCAAAAATATTCGAAAAGCTCATGGGACACTCAAACGAGAAAACATACAGCTCGAAATTTCAAACTTGGAGCTGAAAGATGAAAATGACTTGCTGAAAAACAACTATGAAAATGTGTCTCTTGATTGCGAAAACAGCAAGGCCGCCTTTGAAAAACTCATGGAAAGTAATCATTAACTTGCCAAAGATCTAAATGAGGCAAAGTCTCATAATGAGTGCAAGACAAATGATTATGCCTTACTCGATTCTAAAGTAAAAACTCTCGAGAAACGAAAAAGAGAACTATAGACCATCCTGAAATCATTTTATAAATCTAGTAGATGGATGAAAGAAATTCTAAGCACTACGCAGCATGCCCACGATAAACGTGGCTTATGATATGACTCGTTCTCGCATAAAGAAAAGTCTAGTATGGTGTTTCTCAAGGGAGTGGAACCCATCCCTGTACCCAAATAGACCCAAGTCCTGCAAAGGTTACAACTACCCCTCCTCGTACAATGAAGGTTGCGATTCTACCCCCAAGTTCATATCATAGACAGCGGAAACCTCAGCCTCGTAAACCCGTAAGACGTGATCAACAGTATGCTCCCCAAGCATATCATCAGCGCCAACAGCCATTCATTACTGTGATTTATAGTATACATTGTAAAAACACTATACGCATCAAACAAACAGGAGAATACCCAGTTGTATTTACAGCAACTTACTATCAGACTTCCGCTACACAATTAACTTCAAAAACCATACACCTTATTGTATTTTTACCTTCTGAGCTGTTTATTATATACTTTGTGGCCAACAAGTAGTATCAGAGCGGTTGATTCGAAAAAGAACTAGTCGATTTTTAACTGAATCATATCCATAAAATCACTAGCTTTTGAAAACTTTGTTTTATAATTTCATTATCCTATGTATAAGATGGACTCATCTATGATAAATAAGGTTCTTATTTTTTCCATTAACGAATTTGATGACTGGAGAATTAGGATGGAAGCTCATCTTGCAGCCATGCGCGAAGAAATGATTTATGTCATCCAGGAAAGAACTATCAAGATTTTGAAGGTCAACACAGCCCCAAGAATGGAAGGGCAACCCTATGCTGAGATGCTCGAGAAAGAGCGCGATCAGTGGATGACTGATGAGCGAAGCGTGCTAACCTGGAAAACATCGTCAAGAATGCCCTATTTGTTACTCTCGACAAAGGCCCATCTCCAATGTAAAGAGCTGTCAAATAGCCAAACAAATCTGGGAGAAACTCAAGCTTATTTGCAAGGGTATTGAGCTCTCAAAAGAAAACAAAATTTCTAAACATACACAGCAGTTTGAGTCTTTCGAAATGAAACCTACATAAACGTTTGAGGAGCTTGACCATAGATTCACTGGCATTGTCGGTGAACTTGAAGCATTGGGTAAAGTGTATACCCAAATGGAGAAGAATTTAAAAATCTTTAGATCAATCCCTCCCCGATGGGACATTAAGACCACATCTACGCATGTGTCTTGTAATCTTAACGATATATCTACTTTTGATCTCTTCTCTGACCTCAAAGCTTTTGAGTATGATATTCGCAGGAGAGAGAAGGCAGAAGAGTCACCTGCCAAGACTACAACACAAGATACTGTATCTGGCAAGAGACGTAGTTCAACACCCAGCACATCCAAATCCACACACAAAGCAGCAGACAGTGACAACGACATTCTGTCGCAAGATGAAATGCCCTGCTCATGCACAAGTTCAAAAAGTTCATCAAATAATCTGGAAAGACTCCCTACAGGCCCAAGACTTTCCACAAGGTAAGCTCTAAGTCCCCTTCAGTTGGTGATTATAACTTATGCTATAACTGTAGGAAACCAGGACATTATGTAAATAAGTGTCCACATCCAAAAGTGCAAAAGTTGCTAGAAGCTGAGCAACAAAAAAAGGATGATAAAAGATGTGCCTAGAGAAACAAGCTCAAGGCCCTGATTGGTGAATCAGAAGCCTTGCCCATGTCGAACAAGAACGAGGAGTGCCTACGGGCAATCACTGACAGTGACTCTAACGATGAAATCGAGGAGAAAGCATATATGTGCTTTATGTCCAATGAAATACAGGACAATGATGACAGTGATGATGAAGTAAGTTCAAATTAAACTATTCCTATAAATACATTGCATACATTTGAAAATATGACCAATGAATTCAAAAATATTCGAAAAGCCCATGGGACACTCAAACGAGAAAACATACAGCTCGAAATTTCAAACTTGGAGCTGAAAGATGAAAATGACTTGCTGAAAAACAACTATGAAAATGTGTCTCTTGATTGCGAAAACAGCAAGGCCGCCTTTGAAAAACTCATGGAAAGTAATCATCAACTTGCCAAAGATCTAAATGAGGCAAAGTCTCATAATGAGTGCAAGACAAATGATTATGCCTTACTCGATGCTAAAGTAAAAACTCTCTAGAAACGAAAAAGAGAACTAGAGACCATCCTGAAATCATTTTAGAAATCTAGTAGATAGATGAAAGAAATTCTAAGCACTATGCAGCATGCCCACGATAAACGTGGCTTAGGATATGACTCGTTCTCGCATAAAGGAAAGTCTAGTATGGTGTTTCTCAAGGGAGTGGAACCCATCACTGTACCCAAATAGACCCCAAGTCCTGCAAAGGTTACAACTACCCCTCCTCGTACAATGAAGGTTGCGATTCTGCCCCCAAGTTCATATCATAGACCGCGGAAACCTCAGCCTCGTAAACCCGTAAGACGTGATCAACAGTATGCTCCCCAAGCATATCATCAGCGCCAACAACCATTCATAAAGAAGGCTGTATCCAAGTATCAAAGGCACGCACGGCAGTACTATCAACAGTGCACCTAGATATTCGATACAAGAGCCCTGCTATCCATCTAGAAAGTAGGTATGGGAATCCAACTGGATACCTAGAAGGCAAGTTGTAAGGCCAAAGAAAATGGTTCCCCTCTAAGACGTCAATCGTACTGGAATAATAACCCTAGATTTTACATGCATAATAATCAAGGTTACAGTGACTACGTGCCTGCCCCACGTAGACATCGCAAGACTAGACCAAAAGTAACCTAGAGCAAACCAATTGCGGTCAGGAAAATTTGGATACCTAAAGGCACTAACATACAGGGACCCAACAATCGAGGGGACCTAAATCTACTTAAATTTTTTGCTTACAGGATATCAAAGAAAAGGACATCTGGTATTTTGACAGCGGATGTCCTCGATACATGACAGGAGACATCAGCAAGCTGTCAGATTATGTAGAAGGTCGTAGTCCAAAAGTGCGCTTCGGTGACAAATACAAAGGAAGAACAATAGGGAATGGAACCCTGCTTGTATGAAAGTTCAAAGTCACTGACGTAGCCTATGTTAAAGGCTTACAGTGCAATCTACTTAGTATTAGATAGTTCTGTGACAAACAGTTCTCCATCAAATTCCATATAGATTACTGTAGGGTGAAGGACATTAAGACCAAGAAAATCGTCCTCACAGGAAGCAGATCAGGAAATATGTATATTGCTGACTGAAAGCCTACGAGCTCTACTATTCCATGTTTTGTTGCCAAAGGCACTGCAGATCAAAGCTGCCTATGGCACAAGAGGATGTCTCATATCAACTTTAAGACGATAACAAACTCGCTAGAAGGAAATGGTTTGAGGTTTACCCGATGTGTCATTTCATAAAGACAACGTCTGTGGACCCTGTTTGAAAGGCAAATAAGTCAAAACCACCCTGAAAAGCAAGTCATACCTATACACCCACATGGTACTGGATTTCTTCTATATAGACCTCTATGGACCTGTAGACCCTGTAAGTTTGGGAGGTAAGAAATTTTGTCTTGTTATTGTTGATGATTTTTCTAGGTATGCTTGGACAATCTTTCTTAGCAAAAGATACCATGACGAAGTTGCCAGAGCACCTCAGGAAGCTACATAATGAGAAAGGGTTGAATATCGTGTCCATTCATTCCGACAGACGCACTGAATTCAAAAATCGCTTTATAGAGCGATACTACTCGGACAATGGAATACAACACGAATACTCAGCAGCCCGAACCCCTCAACAAAATGGCATAGCCGAGCGAAAGAATAGGATACTCAAAAAAGTAACAAGAACCATGATAACCGCAAGCAAGTTGCCACATCGGTAATGGGGAGAAGCAACAAATACAACATGCTACACACAAAATCGGTGTATCATCAACAAGCATCACAACGAAACAACCTATGAGGTATGGAACAATAAAACTCCATTGGTTTCATACTTTCACATTTTTGGATGCAGGTGTTACGTTCTGAACAACGGGAAAGATCAACTCAAGACCTTCGATGAAAAGTGGGATGAATGGATATTCGTAGGATATTCCTCTGTCAGCAAAGCTTTCAGGATATTTAATAAAAAGAAGCTAATAATAGAGGAATCCTTCCATTAGTATTCGATGAACCCCATTATGATCCTACAGGAGTATACGGCATAACCCACAATATCCGAACACTCTCCATTGATGACCCTCGAACTTCAATAGAGCCTTTCGTGCACTTAGAAATTATCCCGCTGCTCTGAGATCAGAAGTCGTCGAAGCTGATGCTATACAAGCTGAAGCCGAGACTCAAGCACCACAAGATATAGCACCAGACGCCGAATTAGATCCTGACAGGAGATGGCTGAGAGATCATCCCCCGGAGTTGATTATAGGAGATATTGATGCTGGTGTAACCACTCGCAGAAGAATACAGAGTACACAAGGAGCTCTACTGTGTGCGCAAGAAGAGACCGATTCTGAGAAATCTCCATTTCTTATATGGATATTTTTCAATGGGAACTTAGGAAACTAGCGATGTGCACTCTAGCTGTATTCTTAGCCCAATCCGAACCTGTTTCGACAAATGAAGCTCTGAATAATTCACACTGGATAACTTATATGGAAGAAGAGCTAAATGGTTTTGAACGAAACAATGTATGGTATCTAGTACCCAGACCAGATCATCAAGCTATAATTGGAACCAAATGGGTATTTAGAAACAAAAAGGATAAAAATGGGCTTATTATACGAAACAAATCCCGACTAGTCACTCAAGGCTACAGACAGGAAGAAGGCATGGACTGTGATGAAACATTTGCCTCTGTATCCAGACTATAATCCATCAGGATATTCCTAGCATTTGCCTCCTATAAGAGCCTTATAGTGTATCAAATGCACGAGAGTGCATTCCTAAATGGAGATCTCGCCGAAGAACTCTATGTTGCACAACTACCAGGGTTCGTCAACACTAAAGGCGGAGACCTAGTATACAGACTACGAAAAGCTCTTTATGGACTTAACCAAGCACCTAGAGCTTGGTATGAAAACCTATCCCAGTACCTAATCAATAATGGATTTGAGAAAGGTGCAGTAGACAAGACCCTCTTTAAGATACATGAAGGTTATGACCTTTTAATCGTGCAAATATATGTCGATGATATTATATTTGGTTCAACTAACCTTGATTTAGGTCAAAGGTTCTCTCATTTCATGCAAAGTAAATTTGAAATGAGTATGATGGGAGAACTTAGTTATTTTCTAGGACTGTAGGTCAAGCAATTGCCTACAGAAATATTCATCAACCAGGAAAAGTGCAGCAAGGAGCTACTCAACAGATTAGGGATGAACAACTCCAAATCCTCATCCACCCCCATGAGCACTTCCACGCAAATTAGTGCTTACTAAGCTGGAACAATCAATGTAGGATTATGGTATCCTAAGGAAGGAGGATTCGATTTGGTAGGCTAGAGCGACTCGGATCTTGAAGGCTGTAAGTTGGATAGGAAGATTACAAGCGGTACCTGTCACATTCTTGGACCTAGACTTGTGTCATGGTTCAGTAAGAAGCAATTGGCCAACTCGCTTTCTATAGATGAATCGGAATATTATGCCGCTGGAATTTGCTGTATGCAGATTCTCTAGATGCAACAACGGTTACAAGATTATGGAATCAGCGCCAGAGAGACGCCAATCATATGCGATAGCACGAGTGAAATTGCAATCATGCACAATCCTGTATTGCACTCACGAACTAAGCATATTGATATGAAGCATCACTTCATTAGGAATAATGTTGGGAATAAGGATGTTTGGATCGATAAGATTCATACAGACATTTAGTTAGCCGGCATATTTACAAAACCTCCCAGCACAACCAGATTCTGCATGCTTCGCCAAGAATTGGGAATGCTATAGCCTGACCCCCTGTAAGTTTTTACATTTTACTCATCAATTGAGGGGGAATGCTGTAAGACCTAAGAGTACAGTATCCACTTTGATTAATTGTACACTCATAACAAATCAAATCTTACTGTAGGAAAAAGAAGGCATAAAACCTTCCTACAACCGACATGTGCATTAATTAAGGGGGAATATAGTACAACCCACGAATACAGTATTAATCCAAAAATTGCTGTAAGAATTGAATCATGTATGTACTTTTTAAGGGGGAACGCTTTATTTTTGCGGAAACAGCACATACACTATAGGATATCAGTTAATATTATAATAATATCTTAATATAGTTTAATGTGAGAAAACTTTTCAATCCACGTGCTTTGTCTGAATTTAAAATGTTTTATCCTTTAATGGTTTTAAAGACACCTAGACTTTACTGCTTCAAATACCGTAATTATAAATTTCAAACTGCCGTTTCGTGCAATAGTGGAAGACGAACTGTCAGAAGCGGGACCGGTTCATTTCGAAACTGATGGATTAGATGTGCAAGTTACCCCTGAATCCATCTTGTATGTTCTTTAAAAGATGTTCCCATCCTTTAAATCCGACCGTTCACTACTTAACCTAATCTTCCCTGCCCCTATAAAAGGATAATACTTTACTCCCATAAACTCTTTACGCTTTCAGCAAATTAAACGAGTCTTAAGCAAACAGTCTACATGCTTCCTGCATGTTTTCTGCATTTTTCTGTGATTACTTCCCTGTTACTTCACACATTTTTTCTTGAAACATGTCGACTTAGAATCGATCTTGAAGGAGAAGACAATGTTAGCATGGAAATGGTTGTTTCCAGAGTGAAACAACAAGGGCTGTATCGCCTTGGAAGCCACCATGCTGATTCTTATGACGAGCAATCTATGGAGGAGTTCTACATGGATGCCTCTTTCAAATATTCATCTTAGAGTAAAGGAGGTGAGATTTCTGACATAATCGGGACTGTCCAAGGGATCGAAGTCCCACTGAACAAAGAGCTATTGGAGAAGATCTATAAGTTGTCGTCTGATGGCCTGAAGATGGAGGAGTTGGAGACCTTCAGGCCTGAAACCCTTCTGTCGGAATACTGGAAACTGTTCACTGGCGATGAAATGGTTACCAACATCTACCCCTCATGCCACAAGAAAATTTTCACCTTACCTTACGTCTACCTGCATGATTTTTGCTGCTGGGTTGTTGAGAATCAGACCGGTGCGTCTGAGATGTGCACCAACCTGCGATTCAGAATGACGGTCGCCATCATGTCTGGAGAAAAGATGAATTGGTGCCAGATAGTTTTGGACATGAATTCGGGATGAGGCTTCTAAGACAGAAACTGCCAAGAAGTCATTTGGCCTCATCCTAAATCATATTCTCACTCGTTCCGGAGTGAAGTAATCTGCTGATGCCAAGAATATTGGCACTGGAAAGTGTATTGGTGGTAACCGACCCACCGTCTTCAACAAATCACCACTTATTGCCACAACATGCACATTTCAAGTGACCCTAGGGACGTCACTTCGAAGATCTCGGGCGATGGGAAGAAGAGGAGGAGAAGCATTCCCGACAACAGTTCGCCTCAAGTTGTCAAGAAGAAAAGAAAGAAGACCGAGAAGTCTTTTAAGACTGAGCCTACAGTGACTTCAACGGTCATTGTAGAAGTCCCATCTGTTCCTGTCGCTGAAACAATCCCACAGGGCGCAACCCTATGGAAGAAATAGTTGCTGCTGGTATAGCAGATCCTGAGCTTGTGGTGACTATGATGGATGATCAATTGTTTGACAAGCTGTAAGATTCTGGAGAATCGGCTGCCCTTTCGGAGCCGAAAGCCGCTACAGGGCACCCACCCCTGTCGGAGTCCCTCTCCCCACAGGGTACCAACCCCTGTTCGAGATCCCTCTCCACAACAGGCTCCCATACATGTTGAGGATCCCAACGGATAGTAGAGCCCGCTAATATACGAAGTCCCTCCTCCATCATTATAACTAATAACACTCTCCTCCAGGTTCAAATTGAGGAAGCCTTTGAGCGTTTCAAGGTCTGGAAATCCTACAAGGTCGCCCCTTACGACACCCTGTACAACTGGGAAGACTGGAAGGACAAAGAGTTATTCACTTTGGAGGTCACGGACACCCAAAATGTCTAAGTCCTGATCCGCTGGGATGATAACTTTTGCTTTGAGGTCTTCTCCGATTGCTTCACGACCAAAAAAGACTAGGCTAAAAGGGAAGTCACAGTCCGATGACAAAGCTCCATCCCCCAACCACCACTCCGACCCTGACTCGAACAATGATGATGCCCTATAGACAGGTCTATGGATCAGCCGAAAAGAGGCCAGGGAAGGGGAAATGGCAAAAATTCAATACTAATAAGGCCAATGGACTTCTTATAAACAACAATCCCCACCCCCATAGCAAACAGCTCAAGAACACCAATAGGAGGAATCCCTCCCTCTTCTCATCATCGAAGAGCTAATTTGCTCCCGTACAGGACGCCCAACCTGTCGCCCAAATTGAAGATGCCTCCCGCGCCATCCACAAAGAGGAATTAGTCCCTCTTTCAGAATAGGCGGAAGCTGATAGTCGGCTGGAGGATGCTGGGATAACAAATACCCTGTATCGAAATTGTTGGGATAACAAATACCCTGTATCGAAATTGTTGGGATTACAATATTCGATATTGAAACAGTCAGGATAATCAATCCATGTATCAAATAGTGATGATAAGAGGTTTTGACAATATGCCAATCCTCAATACAGTAAGGAAATTGTATCGAAAAGTTGAATTGTCAACCTGTATCGAAGACCTGTCACAAATCCAGCATATAGTGGAACCTTTCAGTACAGCAAAGAAGTCTTATAAAGACTAAGTGTGGAAGCTGTCTCGAATTGTCAATACAGTGATCTTCCATACAGCTCTCAACAGGACAAAGAAGGAATCTTCAGTTCCCACAAGAAGTCAAGTCCCATTGATATAGAAGTATTTAAATACTCAAATACAAAGAATTTAAATACTGTAAGTCAACAGATCTTCAAATCCCGAAAAATCCGGATCGTGCTTTTCATCCCGTTGGAATGGAATCTTGCTCAATGGATTTATCTCAATGGATATATTTCAGAAGACTATATATATCTCATCAAGGCGTTGAAGATCAGTTACCAAGTGACAAAGTTATTATTATATACATCAGAGCAAAACATATCTCCAGAAGCTTACTGCAACTCATATCTAAGAGATATACAGTGCTCAATAACTTGAACAACACTTCATCAGCTAGAAGCTCAGAAAGTCAAAGCTGTTGTTCATATCCTGTTCTATCCTTTGAACAAACCCAGATCGGCCCTGTGTGGACTGAGTAATCGTTGCTACTCCAGAACTGTGAAGGAATTGCATCGAAGAAGACGAAGCTTCAGAACTGTGTGTGAAGAAGCCAGTCAAGCATTAGCTCAAACCAATCTGTGTGAACGGTTGAAGCTAAGATCTTTATATCAATCTGTGTGAACGATATATTGATTGTGTGTTATTATAATTACATAGTTGTGTATGCACTAATTATAATAAACTTTTTACTCCTGTGAGGAGGACCAGTAGACTTAGAGGGGTTTACCTCGAACCACTTTAAATACTGTGTTATTTACCTTCTGCCTTACTTGTTTTAATTAACTGTGATTATTTAAGTATACACTGCACATCGAGTTGCTGTATCCACAACAACTTACTGTATTTAAGACTTCCGCTATGCACTCGGATTTAAAATCAGTACAACTTATTGTTTAAACTACTTTCCAAGATGTATGCAGTATACTTAGTGGCCAACAAGTGGTATCGGAGTGGTTGATTCTAAAAAGAATCAATCGTATTTTTAACCGAATCAGATCCAAAATCACTTACTCTTTAAACAGTCTTTTTCATTTTTTTATTCTCACATGGATACATCTATGATCAACAAAGTGCCTATGTTCTCTATTAACGAATTTGATGATTGGAGAATTAGGATGGAGGGTCATCGTGCAGCAAAGAACGAAGAGATAATTTTTATTATACAGGATGGCCCCATTAAGATCATGAAGGTAAACACGGCCACAAGGATTGAAGGCCAAGCCCATGCTGAGATGCTCGAGAAGGAACACGAGCAATGGACCACAAATGAAAGAAAGCGAGCCAACCTCGACAATGTGGCTAAGAACGCGTTATTTGTCACTCTTGACAAAGGCACGTTCTCAAAGGCAAAGAGCTGTAAAATAGCCAAGTAAATCTGGGATAAACTCAAGTTGATTTGTGAGGGAACTGAGCTCTCAAAAGAAAACAAAATTTCAAAACTGACTCAGCAATTTGAATCTTTTGAAATGAAACCAACTGAGACACTTGAGGAACTTGACCTCAGATTCACTGGTATTGTTGGTGAACTTGAAGCTTTGGGCAAAATTTATACCCAAAAGGAGAAGAATTTAAAAAGTTTCAGATCTCTCCCTGCCCGATGGGACATTAAGACCACAACTATGCATGTATCCTGCAATCTTAATGAAATATCTACTTTTGATCTCTTCTATGACCTCAAAGCTTTTGAGTATGATATTGAAAGAAGAGAGAAAGCTGAAGAATCTCCTTCAAAGGTTACAACACAAGCCGCTGTATCGAATCATCGACACAGCATGCCCAGCTCGTCGAAGCTTAGTCACAAGAATGCTGACAGTGACGACGACATCCTGTCTCAAGATGAAATGGCGCTTCTCATGCACAAGTTCAAAAAGTTCATCAAGCAGTCTGGAAAGACTCCCTATAGGCCCAAACTTGTCCACAAGGTAAGTACCAAAACTTCATCCGGTGATGCTAACCTGTGCTATAATTGCAGGAAACCAGGGCATTATGCAAATAAATGTCCTCATCCCAAAGTTCAAAGGTTGTCGGAAGCCGAGCAACAAGAGAGAGATGAAAGAAGACGTGCTTGGAAAAACAAGCTCAAGGCCATGATTGGAGAATCAGAAGCCTCCCCCACACCATCCAAATTAGAAGAATGTCTTCACACTACTACAGAATACCTTTCAATGACGTTGAGAAAACGTCATAAAATGGTTTTCATAATGTTTTATTCCCGTCATCTACACTGTCGTCTATACTGGTGTCATGGAAAGTGTTTGATCAATGACGTTTAAAAAATGTCGTATATACCTTTTAATGACAGTCATGTGGCGTCATAAATATATGATGCATGACGTCCGTAAATTGTCATGAAATATTTTCAATAACGCTTGTATTTCGTCATTACATGTCGCTATTATAATGTTAATGAAACGTCATTGAATGTTTAGTATGACAGTTTTCAATTGTCATCTATTTATTATTTCATGACAGTTATATATCATCATCAATTGTGGGATCAATGACGTTGGGAAACTGTCGTTATAAACATTTAAATGACAGTATATAATCGTCATAAATATATAAAGTATGACGTTTCGAAACTGTCATAAAATGTTTTCAATGACGCTTGTATTTTGTCATTCTAAGTTGCTATTACCATGTTTAAAAGGCGTCATAAAGTGTTTTTATGACGTTTTCGAACATTGATTATAATGCTTTTAATGACACTTTTCTGTAGTCATATATGTTTTGATGATGGCTTTCTAACATCATGCTAACATATTCAATGTCATTTGGTTACTGTCATAAAACAAAAACAAATCTGAATTTTTTTTTTTACAATTTCCTGAATTTTATTTATATTTAAAACTAGTATAGAATAAATTCATCATCACATATGAAGTCAACATCCGAACTACCAAATTAAGAACGGACAATAACAACTACCAAACTAAGTACATCCAACCAATCTAAATAGACCTTAAGTTATTGGAACAAGCCAATAACAACCAAATACAAAGCTCTACACTTGCACTGTTAACAAAAGAAATGCAACAACATCCATATCATACACGCACTATCACATGAGTTTATAAGCAGAAGAGAACATAAGTTTATAGATACTCAAGTGTGAGGGATAATGTATTTGATTGGCCACATAATGGTGCTTCCAACTGCATCTTCCGTGGAAGAAAATTCGGGCTGGGAACGATAGAATTCAGCTCTAGGATTGACTGCTTCCTCAATGTCGACTCTGTAACAGTCAGGTCCAAGCTTGTATCCATGCACTTTTCTTGTTGGATCCACTGCTGATATTTTGCCTCTAGCCACAATTTCATCTATGCCCTCCCAATCAAGTAACATGCAGCGCTGAGATACGCCAAGGGTGCTCCCTTGTACCGACTACAACAACCAAAAACACCATCACAACTCAAATGGTGCCCCCTTTCAAACAAAATGAGATATAACATCTAGAAAATAATTAAAGGGGGATATAACCAAAACTTATCTCAAGTAAATTTACATTTGAAAATAAAACAAATTTGCACTTTGTCAAGAAAGAGTCTGACACACCAAGGAATGCATCCAAACACCAACAAATGCCCCCTACTAAATATAGTAACCTAATGATTTATGAAGTATATGAAATGCGAAAATATCTTGTTGATAACAAAGTAGAAAATATAAGTTTCTACAACTACGTAAGTTTTAATGAGAAAAGGCTAGCAGTATTCTAGAATTTCAGAATCAATACATATTCCATCAACATCAACATCGTAGCTAAAATCCATGACCCATAGTTTTTGCAATAGAGACAAAAGTTAGATTAAAAACTAATGGACTTTATAGGATAATCAGCGCTTCAGAAACATTAAAAATCTCAAAAAGTAAAAACTGTAATAAAAAAGGAAGAGAAAGTAAAAATAAAAGTAAAGATCATCCGAAGGATCAACTTATAGATTCAACCACAATGAGAACAACATAGAAAACTCTCCTCACAGTCGTTTTTTCTACCGAGAAACAAGTAGCAGCAAGTAGAATTCTGAGGCTTCGTACTACATCGTAAAGTTGTCGCCATCTTCGATCTCAATGTCTCAAGCATGAACGGCTGAAACCAGTTGGTATGATTTGAGAAGAGATCATCTAAGGAAGATCAGAGTACTATAGAACAAGAGCTGGAACATGACACTAGAGATTTTTTAACTCTTAAATTTATATGTGATACTACCAGGTGAACATCAACATGCCTTCTTCTAACTACTCACAACGGACAGTTGACATAAAGTTCAATATAAGGAAAGATTTCTCGAACATCAAAGTGCTTCCTGAACATGCAGCGCTGAGATACGCCAAGGGTGCTCCCTTGTACCGACTACAACAACCAAAATCACAGTCACACAGGCCTTAATATGTTTATAAACTAACCCCAAGTTATACACAACAAAACTTACTTTATTCATAAGAAATTTCAAGGAAATACTACCAAAGCAAAATAGACCTTAGTCATAGCAATACACTATCTTTCCATACATAGCAAAACAGATCTCAGATATAATTATAAACTTACCTTAGAATTTCCAGTCATAGGGCTATGGTTAATTCTTTCTTCACCATTATCAGGTACATCCTAAATTGTAAATACATACGCAAGTATTTATAGATTAACAACTAATTAAGTTTTCAATGATCTGGATTAATGCACCAGTAATTTAGTAACTTACTTGTGCTTTATCAGGACTGCTTGTGCGCTTACTTCCACAATCACCTCTACAACCATGCCCACTGCTCCCAGGAATAGTAGCACTTTGACTCTTTCAAAACATTAACAAATGATTTCATCATAGATGAACCAAAAAATAAAAATCGAGGATCAGGGGAGTTATAAGTCCATAAACTTGGCATAAGAGATTGTTTCATGAATCTTGCACAAAACTCAAGCATATTTATTTTTTCAAGAATAACAGTGACAATTTTGGTGATTTTGTGATTCGTATGAGGGCTAAACAGATGAAACTACCTTTTTCACTTAAATCTATTAAAACGAGTTCATGCTTTAAATTATTACATCATTTGGGGAAGCTATAAACATGCTTGTTTTTTGGGTGTGCACTGTTTTCTCTCCATAGTTGATGATTTTAGTTGTGATGTACGAGTATTTTTTTATGATAATTAAATTTGAAGTCACCAGTTGACTAGTTTTTGTAACTTTACGATACTCCTCACTTCCTGGATCCCAATTTAACCAGCTCTTATCCATACTAAAACTAGAATTATCTAATACACCTAAACATTGAAAAATTCAAACAAATTTTAATCTGGTAATTAACATAAAATTCAATAGTGAATAATATTGTTCATAAATAATTCCAACATATGCATAATTATATTTGAAGTATATATCACAAGATAAAAAGAAAATTGAAGGAAAATGTCTAAATTTTTAGCAACAAGCATAACATATATGAAAAGAAAGATGCACCAGATTCCACAAGCCAAATTTTTGAAAATAATCTTTTTGTAGAATGAACATTTCCCTGTGTTAATAAAACACCTCACAATCAACTCAAATCCAGTATCAAACAATAACCAATACTCAATCCATCTCCAACCTTCTTCTATTCTATGGATATACAACTAAACAAGACACAAATAAACAACTTTCATCTTTTGACCAACTTGAACTCGATCCTAGGATCGATGTCGAGGCTTGGCTCGAAACTGATCCTTGGCTCGATGTCGTCCGTCAATTGATGAGAGACGGCGTCCCCTGAGTCGGGTTGGCACGAAGTGTTAGGCTCGTCGGTCTCCATGGGTTGATCGTCGGTCGCTTCAATGTTACATAGAGTATGGGAAGAATTGAAAAAATTAACAACATAGGAGTAACTCAAACATCTCTTTGCCATTAGCTGATCTCCTTTTACAGTACCGACCGTCCTATCGGCAGTGGGGAATTTGATACAGTAAAAGAAAGATGAGGCGACCGCCTCAAAGGTTTCTAAAAAGGGGCGACCTAGGAACCCATTATAGATGCTGGGCCTATCTATGATTACAAAGCTTAGGTTCCTAGTAATCCTAACCTTGGGATCATAAAAGCATACTAGCTCGACGGAGAGCTTGATCCTCCCGTAGGCTTGGACAGTGTTGTCGCCGAACCCTTGGAGCACGGTGTCGAAAGGCTTGATGAATTTGATTAGGTTGCCGAGTTGGTCTAGGGCGGATTTGAATATGATGTTGCAAAAACTCCCATTGTCGACCAACACGCGATCGACCGTCTTCCCAAGGATGCACGCGGAGATTACTAGTGCATCTTCTTTGGGACATTGCACTCCCTCCCTGTCCTTGTTAGAAAAGGTGATGAGTGCGTCTCTAGAGATGGTCGGCTCCGGAGGCACTACAACATGGACTTCGGCGAAAGCCCTCAGCTCGGCTTTTCGCTTCCTGTTTGACAGGGTGGAAACCGGGGAAAGGCCCCCGAGGCTCCCACCTCCTGCTTGGAGCATGTTGATCCGACCGCCAGGGTTGATCGGAGGGACCGACTCATCAGAGTACTCCGGCTCATGCTCGATCCTGGCGATCGGATTGGGTGGAATTCTCTCGCTCGGTCGGCGGTCGCGCCCTCCGGCTCTTTCCGTCTGGTTACGGCTTGGTGATCAAATTGTCCGGTTGCCTTCCTCAAACAAATCGCGAGCCGCCCGAGGAGGTCGCGGCATTGGCTAGTGTTGTGGCCGGGACTCTTATGATAGGCACAGAATTTGCTACGGTCTAGGTGACCGTGGTCCCTTATTGGCTTTGGCTTGGAAAGCTATTCGCGACCCTTGATCGCGTTGAAGATGTGGGCCGGAGATAAGTTGAGGTTGTGAAGAAGGTGGACCTCTACATCCTCGAAAGCTTTGAACTCGCCAGGCGGCTTGGCGACCGCCTTTCTGGGCTTGGCGACCGTCTTCTTCTGGACATGGGAAGGTGCTTTTCCTTCTCCGGACTGTCCCTCGTCCAAGCGGAGTGAGAGCATCCGCTGCCTGGCCAGATAATCGGCGCTCTGACGCGGAACGCTGTATAGGTCGGAGGCAAATCCTTTGTGAGGTGCCTGAACATGGGCGAGCGTCCGTGGAATCCGTTCAGGACTGCGTGGTGAGCGATCTCGTCACTGACGGGCTCACCGGTGAGGACTATCTCGTCAACCCGGTCGATATAATCCTCATCCGATTCATCCTTCCCCTGCCTGATTTTCATCATGCGGTGGGGACCTTCCGGGCGAGCGACTTTGGCGGCGAAGTATGACGTGAAGTCGTTCGCCAGCTTCTCAAAGCAATTGATTGAGCGAGATGGTAGCGAGATGTACCACCTGTGGGCGAGATCGCCCAGAGTTAACGGGAACATACGACATTTCGTCGCATCTGAAGCTCCGCATCCAGTCATGTAGATCCGGAATTTGCTTAAGTGGGTTCCCGGATCCGTTCTCCCCTCATATAGAGGTGTTTGTGGGGGATTGATCGTTGATTGGACTGGGGCGATCTCGATCTGGACCGCGAGTGGCTCATTTAGCCCAGCGATCGGTCTCCTGGCATTTGCCCCAATTTCTAGGAGCGTCTTCATCTCGTCGAGCTGGCGTTGCATAGCGGCGATCGCCGTTGTTCGATCGCTCGCCGATTGGCTCTCAGAATGCGAACCAAGGCGATCGTGTACTGATCCCCTAGCTCCGTGGTGAATGACGATCTCCCTGCCAGAGGGTTCTCTTCTTGGGCGAGCAGGGGCTCGTTGACCGGTCTGTCTCTTGGGAGTCGGATACGCCGAACTCCTGGTAAAGGATTCAGATACCGATGTCTCCCGGCTGGGGCCTGAGTGCCCGGGTCGCCATGAGGGATCGCTCCCTAGGCGGCTGAAGACGGAATCGTCCCGCCTTACGAGAGCCTTCCCCTGCGGCTCGGGGCTTTCTGTCGATTTCTCAACATAGACCCCCTTGAGCTTCCGTTTGCTCGCCCGGCGGCTAGCTGACGGGGTGATGGTGGGCGTATCGTGGGCCCTCTCTGCCTGAGGATGGCTATAGCCTCCTCAATCTGTTCCGATGTTTGGAACTGATCGAGTGAGAGGCTAGAACCGTCCCTCGGGGGCGGGAGTGAAAGCCTAGCGTCGCCACGATCGCCTTCCGCCGTGGGCTGGGATTCGGTCCTCGCCGGAATAAGATTTCCGGCAGATCTCAGGGCAGCCCTCTTGGAGGTTGTTGCTGATGTCATTTTCTGAAGGTTTTTCTATTGAAGAACAGTGAGTGTTTCTTCAAGTATATGTCCGGAGAACAGTGAGTGTTCTTCGAGACGGTAGGAATAAAAATGAAGGTTTAGATCCCCTTCTTCTAGCGCCAATTGTTGTTACCCAAAATATTATCCGGAGATAGTATTGCTGGAATGATCGAGTAACAAACAAAATGCGAGAACACTTCCGTGAGAAAATAGATAACACAAGATTTGCCGGGGTTGTTAATCCCGGGCTTGAATGCTCTCGCGAGATGTTATTAATAAATATACTGTCGAGTACAAATATTAATGTTAGAATCTAATACAATGAGTGTAAAGATTTCTAGTTATCTAGGCTTTAGAGCGCGTAGATTGCCGGAAGAACCAGATAGATGAATCTGTGAGTTCTTGCTTGGGATATATGATGAATGTGTTAGTGTTTGCCAAAGGAGCCTTTTATTCTCTCTTTGGTGTGTGTTTTTGCACTTAATTCGCAGTGTAATCCGTCCGTTTGGCTGCAACAGTGAGTCCTCTATTTATAGGGGACAAGGTAGTTGGGATCCCTCAGGCGATCGCGGGCGATCGCCGTTTTCTATATTAAAATAAACGGCCGATCGTCCCGTCACGTGGGCCTGTTCCCTTGAGGTCCGAGGTTGCAGTTGGAGGCCAGCTGGGTGAAGCAATGGGAAGCCAGCACGCGTCGCGAGTCGCTGTCCGAGGAGGGTCCACTTCGTACCTTTCGGCGGCCTTGTCGGTAGGTGCGGTAGGTGACAGGCTGGGGTCAATGATCCTTTTTGTTGGTATCCTATGAAGATCCGCGGGTGGGCCATCGTCCAAGATTCGGTCTTCGACGACTTTGACGGATGCTGGATCCCCACATGGCATGAGACGATCGCCTCTGATCCGTTAGACAAAGACGATCGCCAGGTATCAAAAGACGATCGCTGGTTACCAAAAGACGATCGCTGCATTATGCCGAACTCTAGGCGTTCGTCCGGAGTTTGGCTTCTATGGTTGACTTTTCAGGGAGGTCGCCGATCGCCTATCGTGGCGAATTAATCGTCGCACAACAAAGTACAAAATGCAAATACGAGCCATATAATTCACATTCCACGAATAACAATAACCAGGAATCCTAAAATATCCAAACATAACGAAAAGTACTTCCCGAGGCAAGAGTTTGGGTAAAACATTCTAAAACCAAAAGATCGCAAATCGAGAGGATAATTGACAAAACCTTTTAAAAATGCCCTCGGGAGTTTTCAACATAAACCATTTAGGATTATCAAATCCTTCTCTTTCCAAAATCAACAGGGGTCACAGCCCAACAGTTTTGTTTTCGCAAATAAAAAACCACTAACAATTCACAGGGTTAGAACCCACATCATGTGTCCTCGACGGATATACAATCAACACAACATAATCACGCACAAGTATCGCCTAGGACTGGGACGAAGCCACAAATCCCACCCGAGGCCTCTAAGGACCCTCTCGAGCTGGCTAGCGAAACACATTCACAAATCATAAACACACCAGCGTGAACACTTGTCACGGCATCTCACGGTTAGATCAATCACTTGTTGTCTCCTGACCATATGATCACATGCCATATGTCACCGTAGGTATTCTTTGGCGCTCACGGTTGGATCAATCACTTGTTGCATCCTGACCACATGATCGCATGCCATGTGTCACCATAGTTTTTATTAGGCTCTCACGGTTGGATCAATCGCTTGTTGCATCCTGGCCACATGATCGCATGCCATGTGCCACCGTAGGCCCCGCCCACATCCATACATTCACACACAACACAATACAACACAGATATTCAAACAATTCACCTAGAGGCATCAAACACTTAGCAAAACATCATGTCAAACCACAATGCACCGAAATGAAACAATATACGTACACACGCAGCACCAAGTGCAACATCAACACCAAACATATCCATAGGATTCGCATAGTCATTCACAAACCACACCATTCACAAACCACACGCGTTCTGAAAGCAAGCCTTTAACAAGGCTAAACCGAATCCTTTGAAAGTTCAATTCTAATGACCAAACAAACACATTTAGACGATCACTAATTATCATATCCACAAAACAAGAATTATATGGACAAGGTACTTGCCTCGAAATCGGCACGCAAGTATTCTGACGAACACGGCTCAACCGGAAGGGTTCGACGTGGTTTCTTCGCAAGAAACTCAACCCTAACATCATATAATCAATAAATAAACGATCATACATGGAAGAATAATCGTAGATCGTCCGAAAACCCCTCTAAGACATTCTACCAGACACCTTCAAGGCATCGATCAAGAACTCGACCAAAACAACGAATCGATACGATCCAACCATGGAATAACAAGGGAAATGATATAATACATCTAAATAATTATCAATCCATCATAATCCTAAGTTAAATCGGATTAAACGAACGAAATCAACCAAAATACCCAAATTTCCCAAAACTAGATTTCTAGAAAATCTGACCTGTTTCGCTCGATCAAGGGATGTTATAGGATGGATGATTGATGATATGAACTCCAAGACTTCATGGATTTGTTGTATGACAACATATCTCCACGCCCAAGGAGTCTACATCCGCGGAAGAGGAAGAACGAAGTGAGAAAAATGGTGAAAAAAACGTCTGCTGGCCTTAAATAGGCTGACTGCCGGTCACATAACGTACGTACTCGGCCATGGCTTACGGCCGTAACCGGCCATGGCCGAACAAACTACCCCAAATCTGCCGGCCCGTTACGTAAGTTACCGACCAGGGCCTTACGTATGTAACCGGCCATTGCGGCCGTAACTGCCAGGCCATAGCGGCCGTTACTCGGCCAGGTCCTGCCAGCCGGGACTCGGTCGATCCGACGGTCCGAAAAAAATCCCGAAACTCAGACCTAAATGGAAACCGAAAACACGGTTATGAAGTACTCGCAAAGACGAATTCGAGCACTAAAAGAACACACGATTCCGACCACCCGAAGGCTCGAAATTTGACAATGGAAAGTAATTACCCCAAACTTTGAAAAATTACGAAAATGGCCCGAAACATCCGAAATACATGATACACGATCGAAACACCAATCCGGAGCTCTCAACATGAATAATAACATTAAATGAACTTATGAAAAACTCGAAACAACAGTCTCGGACGAGATTCACAAGAATCGAAGTCAAGTGCGGAAAAACCGCTTAAGAACACGAACCTCAACAAAACGATACCGAAACGAACTCGGACGTCAAAAAGTGTAGAAATAAATATTATCAAACTGACGAAATGGTCACGAGCGAGTCGTCAAAATGGGCTCCCACCGAAAAAAAAGAAAATCACCGAAATCCAAAATTGCGGGTATTACAATTCTCTCACTGAAAGACCGTTGATTTCTCATAGTCAACATAGCACTCCATCGTTGTTACAAGAACTCACAGAGCATCTTCAGCACTCAAGAGCTAAGACAACTAGGGTCACTCATTGTAATTGTACTCTAACATTAATATTTGTACTCTCAAGTATTCATATTAATAATATCTCGCGAGAGGATTCAAGCCCGGGACTAACAACCCCGGAAAATTTTGTGTTATTTACTTCCCCACGGACGTGCTCTCGCATTTTGTTTGTTACTCGACCATTCCAGCATATCATCTCCAGATAATATTTTGGTTAACAACAATTGGCGCTAGAGGAAGGGGATCTACCTTCATTTTTATTCCAAACGTTTCGAAGAACACTCACTGTTCTCCGGAGCATATGCTTGAAGAAACACTCACTGTTCTTCAAAGAAAAACCTTCAGATTCATGACGTCTGCCACCACATCAAAGAGATCCACTCTCCGATCCGCCGGATGCCTTATTCCGGCTCAATCCGAGCCCCAACCCACGGCGGAGGGTAGCTGCGGCGGCGGGAGACTCTCGATCCCGCCCCCGAGGGATGGCCCTAGCCTCTCGCTCGATTAGTTCTAAACAGCGGAACAGATCGAGGAGGCCATGGCCATCCTACGGGAACGACGGAGAGCATGCGGTACGCCCGTAATTACCCCATCAGCCATCCGCCGCGCGGGCAAATAGAAGCTCAAGGGGTTACTCGTCCAGCAATCGTCAGGAAGCCCTGATTCACGAGCAGAAGCACTCGCTAGGCGGGATGGTTCCGTTTTCATCCGCCTAGGAAGCGACCCATCATGGCGACCGGGGCATTCTGGCCCCAGCCATGAGACTACAAAAAGTGCGAAAATATAAGATGAATGATGAATGATGATGGATCTAAGTGGTCTATTTATACACCTAAAGTCATTTAATAGCTCCAAAACTCCAGCATTATTACAATATATCGGATCAATGCCAGCCATCCCCTCAATAATAGACCAAAAGTATAAAAAATTAGGCAATGATCAATAATCTGCCGAGAGTTACGGCCGTAACATTGAGGAGTTACGGCCGTAACTATGCTGACTTACGGCCGTAACATTGAAGAGTTATGGCCGTAACATGGCTACGACTTTTTGATTTGTGAATTACGCCCGTACTTTATGATGTTACGCCCGTATGGAGTTTCAGACTTCATTTTCAGCCCAGAATTTCTTAGACTTTGTGTTTTTGCCCCAAATCTTCTTCGGATGATAACTTTTGATATATATAGCTCTGATTTTGAATCCGGAAAGACTGCCGAACACGTCTCGGAAAGCCCTACAACATGAATACATAAAAATTCAACAAAGAGAATATTTTATAAACATGTTATTTCTTGAGTAAATTAGTAATTCAATCCGATTAAGACTAGATTTACATCTTTATCCGATAAAAATAAAATTATTAAAACTAATTAATTAAAAGCAAAAACGAGTAGACTAGCTCAATTATGGGTGAAATTTATCGATACAAACCATAGATAAGTGTATAAAACTGACACTTATCACGGAGCCAGGAGATCGGTACACGATTGCCTCGGCTCCCGCTCCGAGATCCAAACCACTAGCGACCAAGCTACGGCGATGGCCGCAATGCAACGCCAGCTCGATGGCATGAAGGCACTCCTAGAAACTGGGGCAGGCACCAAGAGAATGATCGCCGAGCCGAGTGAGCCGCTCGCGGTCCAGATCGAGCTCGCCCCCATGCAGCCAAGGATCACTCCTCCTAAAACACCTTTGTACGAGGGGAGATCGGACCCCGAGACTCACCTGAGCAAGTTCCGGATCTACATGACCGGATGCGGGGCATTACACGCGACCAGGTGCCGAATGTTCCCATTAACATTGGGCGAACTGGCCCATAGGTGGTACATCTAATTGCCACCGCGATCACTTAGTTCCTTTGAACAACTGGTGAACGACTTCATAACGTACTTCGCCGCCAAGGTGGCTCGACCAGAAGGTCCCCACCGCATGATGAAAATCAGGCAGGGGGAAGGCGAGATCGACGCAGACTACATCGACCGGGTGGATGAGATAATCCTCAACGGCGTGCCCGTAAGGGACGAGATCGCCCTCTACTCGGTCCTAGGGGGATTCAATGGTCTTTCTCCCATATTCAGGCACCTTACGAAGGACATCCCCCCGACCTATGCAATCTTCCACGCCAAGGCCGCAGACTTTTAGGCGAGGCAGAGGTTGCTCGCTCTTCGCCAAGGCGAGGGGGCAGAGACGGCGATAGCCAAGTCCAACAAGGTGGTCGCCAAGCCACCCGGTGATTTCAGGACCTTCGAGGATGTGGAAGCCCATCTCTACCACAACCTCAATCTATCTCCGGCTCATATTTTCTACGCCATCCAGGTGCGCGAGCGGCTAAGCAAGCCAAAGGCGGTAAGGGACCACGGTCATCTGGACCTCAACAAATTTTGTGCTTACCACAAGAGTCCCGGCCACAACACCGATCAATGTCGCGACCTCCTCATACAACTCTGGAGATTGTTCGAGGAGGGCAAGCTGGATAGTTTAGTAACTTAGCCGGAGCCCTGGGTGGAAAGGATCAAAGTGCCGCGATCGGCGTCAGAACGACGATCGCCAGTCTCCTAGTCCGATCGCCAGAATCAAACACGGCGAGCCATAGGATTCATACGAGTCGATCCTCCCGATCAACCCTGGTGGCTAGATCTTTATGCTTCAATCAAGAGATGGAAACTTCGGTGGCCTTTCCCCAGTTTCCACCATGTCAAACGAAAGGCTACTGCTCAAGCAACATCTCCAAAAATGGAGGACTCGCTCGCCATCTAAAGTTCATCATCTAACATGATGGACCTAGGCACGTGATCGCCTCCCTCGGCACTACGTATACCGTCGAGGATCACCATCTAACATGACGATCCGAGGTAGAAGAGTGCAGCCATGGTCCTGGAAGTCGATAGAACCGACAGATTCGTCCATGCAAGGTTCCTTTGGGCTGCGATCGCTCGCCCTTCGTTTAAATACGAGGCGGGTATAGCCGAAGGACCCTCCAAACAAATCTTTGGACACGCTCGCCAACCCTCAAAGGTTCATCATCTAACATGGTGGACCCGGAAAATGCGACGCGTCCCTACCCCCGTCACAATGTATACCGTCGATGATTGCCATCTAACATGACGATCCGATGTAGAAAAGTGCTAACAAGCCGCGGACGTGGAGTCGATTAATCCGATGATGCCCCGCGCAAGGACTCCTCCAGACCAAGACCGCTCGCCCTTCGTTTAAATACGAGGCGGGTGCAGCGTAACGGAAGACCCTCACAATAAAGTGAGTCGCGAGACAAACCTACAAATGGAATGTCCCTCACGCACAAGACACGGTCATGGAGGTCGGTCCATCGAACTCCGCGACCGTGCACGGTTCCTCTAGGTTGAAGCAATCGGCTTTCCACGAGGGATCTGCAAAATTGAAGATCACAAGAACAAGACTGAAGATAGCTCACCAAACGATCAGGTCGCCCAAATCCGAGAACGAAGTTCGCTCAACGGATCGCCCGTCTTTATCCTAAACGACCGCCAGTGGAACCACCTCACCCCATATCTTCAACATCGGAGCAAGCTGGGGGGCAATTGTTGTGTCGAGATTTATACATCTCAACAGGCGATCGACACAAAGACCGGGCGACCGAACTAGAGTCAAATAGACCAAGGCAGACTTGCCGATCGGGGGACCCAGCGCCGAGCGATCGACTGCCAAGGCGATCGTCTCCCGGCAACTAGCGATCGTCCCAAGTGCCCGATCATGGACAACTGCCTCATGCCACGTAAAGCTAACATCCGTCAAGTCTGCGAAGGCCGGATCTCGGGACAGAGGCCCACGTGCAGATCTGGAAAAGGCGCCGCAGGATAAGGCCCTTTGACCCCAGCCTGTCACCATCTTCTCACCTACCGACAGACCCGCTGAAAGGTCCAAGGTGGGAGCTCCCGAGACAGCAACGAGAGACGCGTGTTGTCTTATCATTGGTTCACACAGCTGGCTGCCAGCAGCAGCCGCAGACTTTAAGGCAATCAGCCTATGTGCTAAAGACGATCGCCCCCTTATTGTAATACAAGAA
Organism: Orobanche coerulescens; assembly: GCA_033398695.1. NCBI lineage: Eukaryota > Viridiplantae > Streptophyta > Magnoliopsida > Lamiales > Orobanchaceae > Orobanche > Orobanche coerulescens. The sequence continues at coordinate 177,309,140 of CM065807.1, read as the reverse complement.
AGGCAATCGCCCGTCAGGATGAAGACATCCCAACTCCTCCTATAAATAGAAGGCTTCCTGCACTTGGAAAAAGGTCTGATTTTCTCTCGGCTTTTCACTCTCAGAACCTCTTAACCAGAAGATGGTCGGCAGAGACGAGAACTCCCTACAGTTCAGAGAACTCCAGATTCAAAGGTTCACAAGTACAGAAACTACTTCATACGAGAGTTCAGCTAATTCTCTCAGTGAGAGACCGTTGATTTCTCATAGTCAACAGAGCACTCCATCGTTGTTACACGAACTCACCGAGCATCAACTCTGGTTCTTTCGGTAATCTTCAGCACTCAAGAGCTAAGATAACTAGGGTCTTTACACTCATTGTAATTGTACTCTAACATTAATATTTGTACTCTCAAGTATTCGTATTAATAATATCTCACGAGAGCATTCAAGCCCGGGACTAACAACCCCAACAAATCTTGTGTTATTTACTTCCCCACAGACGTGCTCTCACATTTTGTTTGTTACTCGACCATTCCAGCATATCATCTCTGGATAATATTTTGGGTAACAACATACTAGGACCATTCATTCATGACTTTTAGTCCTATAGATCTAGCATGGTCAACATGATTTCCTTGTGAGAGAGGCTTGGTAAGTGGATCTGCAACATTCCCTTTCGTTGCTACTTTGCATATTGTAATATCTCCTCGTCTCACGATTTATCTGACTATGTGATATTTTCTGAGAATGTGTTTGGAATTATTATGGGACCTAGGCTCTTTAGCTTGTGAAATAGCACCATTATTGTCACAATAATGGGACCCTGGATGGCCGGTACCACTCCTAGTTTAGTAACGAACTTCTTGATCTATACGGATTCCTTAGATGCATCCGAAGCTGCCAGGTACTCAGCTTCTGTTAAAGAATCAGCAACCGTGCTTTGCTTGGAACTCTTCCAACTCACAATACCTCCATTCAATACAAACACATAACCAGTTTGCAATTTGAAATTGTCTTTATCGGTTTCGAAACTTGCATCGGCGTAACCATTTAAAGCCGGCTCATTTCCCACCCCTCTATAAATTAGGAAAGCATCATTAGTTCTTCTTAAGTACTATAGGATAGTTTTCACTGCTATGTAGTGACTTTCACCTGGATTTTATTTGTATCGACTTGTCATGCTAAGGGCAAACAATACATCTGGTCGTGTATAAATCATGACATATATGATCGATCCAATGGCCGAAGCATATGTAATCTTGCTTATACGGGCTCGCTCATCACGAGTCGAAGGACTCTGAGTCGTACTCAGGTGGATTCCATGTGACATTGGCAAGAGTCCTCTCTTGGAGTCTTGCATATGGAACCTCTTCAATATTTTGTTAGTGTACGTACATTGACTCATACCAATCATTCTCTTTGGTCTATCTCTATAGATTTTTCTCTCAAGAATGTAAGTAGCTTCTCCTAAGTCTTTCATTGAGAAACAACTTCCCAACCAAGTCTTGGCTGTCTGCAAGGTGGGTATGTCATTTCCAATGAGTAATATGTCATCTACATATCAGACTAAGAAAACAACTATGCTCCCACGTTCCTTCTTGTACACACATGGTTCATCTTAATTTTGAATGAACTCAAACTCTTAGACAATTTAATCAAAATGAAGATTCCAGCTCCGAGAAGCCTGCTTCAACCCAAAAATGGATCTTTGAAGCTTGCAAACCTTTTTAGAATTTTTTGGATGAGCAAAACCCTCAGGATGTGTCATGTACACATCCCAGAGTAAGTTTCCATTAAGGAATGCTGTTTGGACATCCATTTGCCATATTTCATAATCATAGTATGTGGCAATGGCAAATAAAATTCTAATTGATTTAGGCATGACTATTGGCGAAAAAGTCCTATCACAGTCAACACCCTGAATCTGTCTATAATCTTTTGCCACTAGTCTAGCTTTATAGGCTTGCAGATTATCGTTTATGTCTTTCTTCTTTTTGTAGACCCATTTGCACCCAATAGTTTTAACACCGTCAGGTGGATCTATCAAGTCCCAAACTTGATTATCATATATGGACTGCATCTCTGGCTTCATGGCTTCTAGCCATTCTCGAACTCTGGTCCTGAAGCAGCTTTTATATAGATACGAGGCTCATCATCTATGATCGATGCGTCATCATCCTCTATTACGAGATACCCATATCTCTCAGGTTCATGTCACATCCTATCAGATCTGCGAGGGACTTGTGTACTTTGAACTGGCTCTTCAACTGATTGTTGAGCCTGTTCAGTTTCCATAGGTGAAGCGATGTCTTCTTGTGGTTCTCGAGTTTCCTCGAGAATTACTCTTCTCCCACTGTCTCTTTTGGATTCCCTTTCTAAGAATACAGCACTTCGAGCAAAAAACACTTTGTTCTCTACGGGCTTATAAAAGTAATATCCTTTAGTTTCCTTAGGATATCCCACAAATAAATTGTAACGCCCTGGATTTCTTAATTAAAAAGCACGTTACACAGCTTAATTTTTCCTTAAAAATTTTATATAAATTCGGAGTATTTGCGGAAGCATTTTAGTCAGTAAATCTTCAATAAAAGTCATTTATTCAAACATCAGTACAGTTTTACAAAAATATGGGAAATCAAATATTCGGACCTAGTCCGTTGAAATTATATTCGCTGAAGAACATCAAGTGTTTCGCAAAAATAATAACAATTACGGCGACAACATATTTTATTATTTAGAATTTCATCATGTTGGGAGTATGTATTCATCTTCTTCTTGTCTCGTTCGTCGATTCCTTAGCCTGAAAAACATAAACGACGAGGTGTGAGTACGCGAGCATACTTAGTGAGATTAAACCCTTATAAATCGTCAAAATCATGTTGTGTAATGCACATAAAACATTCTTATCTGTGTGAGACTCATCTCGTATTTCTTTCATTCTTTCGACTCCTCTCGGGTCGTCATGTTACACGACACAACAATGACTGTAACATATTAAAACAGTATAACCTCACCTCGTTTGCAGAAATCTTGAAATATCTTCCTTTGAATTTGGCTCGGTTGTCCTTCTTCGATCCCGGATACGCTGCTCCTAGCACTTGAAAATACTTTTTCATATTTCTGGCTATAAATTCTTGATGTAAAATCTGAAATCTCTTTGGGGACTTTTATCAAACACCTTTGAAAAACTGTCAGATTTGAGCTTTCTGTTTGATCGGGATTTTTGAGGCCTTTATAATTTTTGAAATGGAAATATGTTACGGTCGTTTTAAAGTAGAGGTTCACAGCTTCAAAATGATATATTATTTGTTGTAACATACTTATGTATATATGTATTTATAGGAGTCCCAAGTCGGTGGAAAATCAACCATATCGGACAACTGGAAGCCTTATCCGGACATCTGGCCGAGAAGCTTCTGTCGGTCGTGACTGACCTTATCCAGACAGCTGGACATCCTTATTCGGATAGTGTCCGAGAAGCCTCTGTCGGTCGTGACCGGCAGCTGTCGGTAGGCGTATCCGGCGGTGACTGGCAGATGTCCGTCAACTTGGCTCGGCCGGTTCGACCCCTTCCTGATGTCCAAATTCGATTTTCCGACCTGTTCCAGACTCGTCGGAGTTAAATCTTCGATATACTGGGAACGGATTTTCAATAATAAATAAAATAATTTAATATTATTTTTGCAATATAAGTGTTCTGTGATGAAAATTTTAACGTATCAAATCGTCGGAACTTTTCGAAATCACTTTCATAAATTCTAAAAATGATCTTTATAATTTATTTTGAAATCTTTTCCTTTTAAGTCCTTCATTTTATGCTAGGAATGTATCGGTCCAAGTATCGGACAACCTGTAAATATTAAAAAATCAAAATCCATGATCGTTAGCATTTAAATAAGTATTGGGGCGTTACAATCCTCCCCCCTTTAAAAATTTCGTCCTCGAAATTGAGCTTCGTAAAGAACTTTGAAAATCTGTATCAAACTTTGTATGAGTATTTTCATCAATAACTTTAAAAATATTGTGCCAGCAAAAACATCACTTTGAAACCTTTCTTTGAAATCATATTTTGTCCCTTTCGGATAACATTTAAACTTTCACATATCCTTTCAAATCTTTTGCCGACACAATCATTCTGCACTCATACCAAAAATTTTAAGTTTTCATAAAAGAGTGAATACTTGAAAACATTACCCCGGAGTCGACGTTGGGCAGCAGCGATGAACCACATATTCTCCCGAAAATATAATCATGTCGTAATTATTCGTTATACATTTAAAAATAAGAAAGTTTTGAAATATCTTGTTTTGTATAAGTAAATATTTTTTTTAAACCTCCTTAATTGTATAGTCCCATACCTATACAGTCTTGGAATACCTCTCGTTCTGGTGAGAATTCGGTTCAGTCATGTCCCTCTCCGCCTAGAAGCCTTGTCAAGACCCGCTCGTTGTCCGTGCCCTTTTTCTTATTGCACCGGCGATCACTCCCCTTTCCCGGAGCCGCTCATTGTCCGTGCCCTTTTTTATTGCACCGGCGATCACTCCCCACCCTCGTCGGCCCCGGGTGTCACATGTTCACCAACTTCTGCTTGGTTCAGAACATACCTTTAACTCATAAAATTTTCATAGAATTTAACATCTTATTAATTTTCTCTGTGTTAAACTATTGATTGGCCATTACCGATACTTATTGAACTCAAGTGACTATCTTTTATTTGTAAAGAAAAATTTGGACATAATATTATCAAACTACTCCTCCCTAGGTACTACGAGCAGAGGAAGTGAGATTCCTACAAGAAGTATCTCACTTCAACTATCTCAAGAACAGAAGATGTCTGGCCTAAATAGAAGTGCAAAGCAGAACTCACCCAAAAGCAAGGATTAACTCTACCAGAAGTACAAGTACCCGAACAAATTATTCATGTTAGTGAATAATTATCTTCGAAATTAGCACAAACAAAATGAAACCAATATGTAATGCAAACTAACGTAGGGTACAGAAAAATGTAAAACAATGGAATAAAGCTAGTAAATGCTTACCTCAGCGCGTTTTAACCCTGCGGCGACCAGAAAATCCGAGAAGACAGCCGCGGAAATAGAGTGGCCAACGGTGGGGGTAGCTCGGAGATGGTCGCTCAAGCCACGTCCAGCGAAAAATGGCGAAGGCCAATCGTCCGGCGAGATGGTCGCCTCTCCCCAACCTGCTTCTACGTCTCTCCTCGGGTATGTTGAACTGGCCTTGTGGCTACATGGCGAGCTGCTTGAGACTATTTACGGAGTAGAAGGAATAGGTGTGGCGACGGCAAAAAATCGAGATGCCGGGCGGACAACAGCGACGGGAGTAGAAGGAATAGGTGTGGCGGCGACAAAAAATCGAGATGCCGGCGGTGGCGACGGCAAAAAATCGAGATGCCGGGCGGACAACAGCGACGAGCGACTATTTACGGAGTAGAGGTGTGGCGACGGCAAAAAATCGAGATGCCGGGCGGACAACAGCGATGGGAAGGGCGGACAACGACGACGAAGGAAGAGTATAGGGTACAAACTACAACCGCTGAACTATTCGTTTTGGGTAGAGAGGCGGAGGAAGAAAGAAAAATAAAACACTGAACTATTCTTAATGATAAAACAACAGCGGTTGTTAAGCAACAACCGCTGTTAAATGTATTGTTAACAATGTTTAACAGCGGTTATCAATAAAACCGCTGTTAACTATATTTTTTTTTTGAAAAGAATTAACAGCGGTTATTGTATAAACCGCTATTAATTGTCACTTTTAACTGAAAATTTGACATCGGTTTTCCTTAACAACCGATGTTAAATTGCATGTTCATTTTTTTTTAATTTTTCGGGATAAATTTAACATCGGTTATTATAAAACCGCTGTTAAGTTGCTATTTTAACATCGATTATTTTAATAACCGCTTTTAATTTATTGCACACTATTTACAAGAATGCCACCGCGTCATTTTAACAGCGGTTTTCGAACAACCGCTGTTAAAAGGGCGTTGTTAAAGGCTAGTTTTGTAGTAGTGATAGCATGACCATAATCCTAACGTGATTTTCACGAGCCAACATGAAAATCACAAAGGTCAATCTAAAGGGTGAAATTGGTCTTCATTGATCTTCCAACTCCTTGGAATGTCATACGTGATCAATTCGCCTTTCGAGTCCGTCCTTCGTCTACTTCTTGTCTTCATTACATTAGTAAAAAATACTACACTAGTAAAATTAAATTACAAGAGGGAAAACGAGACGCAGACCGTGAATTATAACAATAAATTTAAGACGACTCGCAGGCCGTAAAAACCAATTAATATTAAACGACATGCAGGCCGTAAAAACAACCTGAAATTAAATTGAAACATCCAATCACATTGGTCAATTTATGGTCATGCCATAGACCAAACATATACTAAAATTAATCATCACATAATCAACTAATCATACTATTAATATTAATTTTCAAATAATTAATTAAACATAATATTAATATGCCTGACTATCGGTATAAGAATAATAGGCGATCAGAATCAATGAACTGGATCAGTAGCCCAGATGGCCTAGCGCCCTTCACCCGCACATGTCCGCGCGGGTTCAAAACCCTCTGGCTGCAAAAAAACCGTTTTTTAATAAAACCAGGAGGTTAAAAGAAGTATCAGTGAATTAATTTCAAAAGAAAAGTGCTGGCCAAGATGGGCAGGGCGGGAGCCGGAGGTCTTAATCGTCGCGGGATCGAATCTCTCCAAGCGCGACTATATTTTGCTTATTTTATGATTAAGAACATAATTTATATATTCGAAGCATATAAAATATGTACTAGTACTATATAAACAATTAAATTACTGCAAGTTGGCTCTGATACCAGTGTCGGGTATTTCATGCATCAAATACATAAATCAAGAGTAAAACGCAGTGGAAGAATTAATATAAAAACTCAATTTAGGATCTCATGCAGTAATTTAATTGCTATATAAAAGGGTTAACCGAATTACCTTAATCCGATGAACAGATCTAGATCCCGACTAGAGGTAGAAGAATAGTGCTGGCCAAGATGGGCAGGGCGGGAGCCGAGGGTCTTAATCGTCTCCGGATCGAATCTCTCCAAGCGCGACTATATTTTGCTTATTTTTCGCAGCCTGCGGGACCTGGTCCGACCCGGACACGAACCTGCCCGAATTACTTTGCTATTCCAGAACAGTTTTAGACAGCAATTTATGCGAAAATACAGTCCAGAAAATTGATTTTAAATGATCCGATTCAATCAAATTAAATAAAAAAAAAATATTTGTAAAATCTCTATTTCACAAGTATGATTAAGAACATAATTTATATATTCGAAGCATATAAAATATGTACTAGTACTATATAAACAATTAAATTACTGCAAGTTGGCTCCGATACCACTGTCGGTATTTCATGCATCAAATACATAAATGAAGAGTAAAACGCAGTGGAAGAATTAATATAAAAACTCAATTTAGGATCTCATGCAGTAATTTAATTGCTATATAAAAGGGCTAACCGAATTACCTTAATTCGATGAACAGATCTAGATCCTGACTAGAGGTAGAAGAATATCTTCTTCCTGTTTGGGTGATCCACACACGAACAATTCCACAAGGCGGATTGCTAGATCCTTACGAATAATATTGATAATAGTACAACATAAATTCCTTACTCGAAGGATTGTACTATTGATCAAGATCAACTAAGGGAAGAAGTTCAGATGACCGACTTCGTTCTCTTACAGTAGGAGGTGGAGGCCGATTTTTCTCTTCTTCTTGAGGGGGACGATTTTTAGGTGTATTTCTTATGACAATTCCTTGTCACGGATCTCTTATTTATACTAAGTAATCCCTAGAGTCAAGACTCTAGTATTTGCTTAGTTACCCCTCAACTTATTAAATAATACAATATATATAATATCCAATATTATATTACTTATTATTTAATCTTTTCAGAAATATAATATCCAATATTATATTTTTTATTCCCAGTTGATATATTAAATAATATAATAAATAATATCCAATATTATATATTATTTATTATTAATCCATACAATATCTAATAATATATATATTTATTTATTTATTCCTGCTTGTCTAAAATTGTCGTACGTGCGACCTAAATTCTTATATTATGTTGGCAATTATTTAATAGCTTATTAAATAATAAATCATAAGGGCCTCTAGCAAGACATTATGATTACCCAAATAATATAAGTTAATAGTCCAGTAAACTTTTTAACATGTCAAATCTCTTTGTCATGCGATATCATATTTGAACTAAGTCATGGAGTCTGTAATACTTATTTATGTTCAAATGCTTTCTCGATCTTAAGTAGACTGATTGAATCAAATGATTCTTCATTTGAGCATGGCCATGCATTTCATTCAGTCCTACTTAACGAGGGGCCTAGCATATATCTTTCTCCCAAAAGAGAGGGATAAATTCCCATCTTGATTATTCATTGCCCTCTACATGACTCCCACTAATCTCGATCGCTAACCTTTATTATCACCATATTTCAGATGACGTTGGATTATGTCAAGGCATAATAGTTATCATGTTGGACTCTATGATAATCTCAGGTTCAAGCATTTATTGACATACTATTATATTGAGATTCACTTATGACATTTCCATGCAGTGATCTCAATGCGGGTCGGTCCAGTATTGGTTCTCCAACCAATACCCATAAGATTGATCTGTACCATATGCATAATCATTCGATGATTATCAATCAAACTTATATTAGAATATCAACCACTTGAGTCTATACTCAACATGATTAGACCAGGGACATTTGAATAATCTTATTATTCGTGAATACGTATTATTCGATTATTATAATATTAAAACATGCACACATTATAAAAATCAGCGAGAAATAAATGATATCAAATAACTTTATTTAAATGTGAGGCACGTCGAATGTCCTAGGGCACTATTCCCAACAGGCGCCACCAGAGCTTGTCACTAAAAGGTCTCGCCATCTCCGAGAGGCTCCGAATCCCGAGGCCCCCCTCAGAGACCGGGCAACAAATTTGCTGCCACCAGACCTAATACGTCTTCCTCATATGACCGACAACACCTCAGAAGTATCTCTCAATGATTTTCTCAATCTCCCGAATAATGTTTTGGGGTGTATCCATCACCTGGAGAAAGTGAAGAGGAATTGTATAGAGAGTGCTGTTAATAAAAGCAGGTGACCCCCAAAAGCAATTTGTCGGTGGACCATCCAGAGTTCCGATCCAACATTATTTGCTTCACCCAGCAAAGAGCTCCGGTCTCATAAAGCCTTTGTAAAGGGGTGCACCGAGTTAGGTGATGGGGATATCACCCTGGTGGAAGCCAGTGAGATATTAAATCTCTGATGCCACCGAGGCGCATGCTTAGGAGCAAGAATAAAGGTGTTGGAATATAAAATGCAGCGGAAGCGATATCGAATGTATGAATAAATTAGGTTTTATAAACTAACCAATATAAACAGCAGATCTATTTAGGTTTGTCAATTAATTAATTAAACAGATTAATTAACAATCTAAAAGATATATTTATGTAGTATAATTGATAATCGATACCTTTGAAGCGAAGTGGTAGAAAATCCCTTTCGATTAAACTCCTCCTCGTACTCCTACTTGATCTTCCTGTATTTCTACCTCCAGATATTTTAGAGTATATCCCGCCTTAGATCCAGATATCGTGTGGGCAATAATCTATCGGATCAAACTTGGACAGCAAAGGGGTGCCATGGCCGAACCACTATTTTCCTCACGGATATCTCGATTTTTCTCTCTATTTTTCTTGATGATATTTTAGAAAAATTTTGTGATTACCAAATTATGGAATCAGTGACACAAGTCGAGATCCACAATTAAAACACACAATGTAATATCCGACAGAAATTCTTACTTGCTGTTGTACTATTCGGATAATTTAATACTGTTGTACTCTTGTTGCATTTGTGTATGGTTATTGTAATATATCATAAATAAACATAATAATAATGATCACTCGCATTATGTTCGAATTTTCAGTGTTATAGAGATAAGTGCTTATTGAACTATTAAAAACCTGAGCCTAACGTACGTTAATCGTTAGGCATAGCGTACGTTACTTTGAGGCCTTTACGTACGTAAAGGTACATTACGTACGTAACGGTCTGCAATCGTATCCGATCCCAACTTTCGGCGTGTGGGGCGGGTAGGATTTGAATATCTGATCTTTTGGAGCCAATCTAGTTGACCTATCTTACGTCGTAATGCTACGATAGGTAACGTGCGTAACGGTTCGTATTTCAGTCCAAGAGCCTCTGGACTTATCTTACGACGTAATACTTTCCTTATAGCGTCGTAAAGCACTTAACGACGTTATCCTCTTGTGATAACGTCATGTAACTTGTCTTTGTTATAAAAAGAGAGCTTGTGTCTTTCATTTTGCACGACCAAACTCTGAATTTTCACCTAGATAATCATCCTCCTGCACCCCTAGATCAAATTACCTTCTTCCAATTTGTGGTTGAGCTTTACATTTCGATTTTGGAGCTTGTTGTTGGGAACTTGGAGACATTCTTGAAGCTTATATTGTGTTCTTGTGGTTTGGTGTATTGTTCTTCATTTCTGAAGGTATGTTCTACGATTTAACCCTATAATCTCATAGTTATAATGATAGTGATTAAGTATAATCCACCTAGTGATGAATTAATCAAGCTAAAGCTAAACATGTTCATAGTTAGACTTCCAGCAAACTTAATGATGAATATGATAGTTAAGGGTTTGTAAGGTTGTGTTTTTAGTATCTTCAAAGATGATGATCATGTTTAGTTAAACCAAACTCTTACTTCTGGACTAATAACACCAATAGACTATTAATAATCTTTGTTTCATTATGATGTAAATAACCTCTTAGAATAATTACCATAAAATGTTTTGAGAACCCTTGTTGATCATTAGAAGTTTGAAATAACCTTCTTGAACCTAAGCTAAGTGAATCCAGAGGATAAATGCTTGAACCTCCAAGTTAATTAAAAGATTATAAAGAAGGTGTTGAACTTGTAGTGGTCTTCATAATCATAATATGGAATTGCAACTACTTAACTCAACATAAGTAGTTGATGGAAGTGCAGATTTTCTTTTTGATGTCCTTGATGAGTTTAAGGAGTAGGAAATTATTGTTAACACATCTTAATCCGACAAACAGTTGGTAAACATCTTGTAATCAATTGTAAGACTAGAATGGCATTGAATAGGATTCTTGGAGTAAACCCTCAACATCTTAATAAGTTGAACTACTCAAATGAGAATTAGGATGTTGTCTCGTTGAAGTTTGGTATAGATGATTATATGAACGTATTATTAAGTGAAATATACTTCATTCAAGGTTGATTGTCCGAGTAACCGATTTTGAATCGAGGGCCGGCTGTTCGTTCGACAAAAAAGGACTTTACTCGCCTCCGTATTGAGGCAAGTTATCTTGCTTGGTTATAATGATGTGTGGATTCTTATGATGATTATGCATTTCGTGTATATAAAACACTTATGAAATTGTGTCTTGTGATCTGATGTTGCTCTTAATGATGTCCCGTTTTTCATCGTGGGATTGTATTCCCAAGTTCGTTACTTTTGGTCCCTTGATATTGTTGATCTTGTTGTCATCTCAGTGAGTCCTCGATCCTTATTCGGATTTTGTGAAATTCTTGAATTCGTTGTCATGTTGCATCGTGACATATCCGGAGTCATATCTACGTTCCGATTGGATATTGTGTAGGATTTTTAGCCGGGCACATATATAGTCATGCGTGAATATTTTTTCCGTGTAAGGTTGTGCACACGAGACGTAGTTCGTTGAGGCTAATTAGGTACATTGTCCCGCGTATATCCTGGATTCCGTATACGGGGTGGACATGTGCACTGACACATATTCGGATCGGGCGTACTGTGATGTCCCTCTTGAGCCGTACTATCTTAGTCGCTCACACCCATTTTTTTATACGTGGATGTGTTCGACGTTTTGCGACTGAGCGTTCATACGCCCGAGGGGTATGTTCGTTAGTCGGGGCGCTATTATTGAAATCTCATATGCGTGAATTGTATACTATCTTGAGAATCATTTATCATGTATATCTGACCCTGTGTTGGGCGAAATACTTGTGTTGTATTTTAGGTCGAGGAAAAGGCAAGGCACGGGAAGATCAAGGTGATGACGAAGGGTTCGAAGGATACTAGTTCGGGGGCCCCAAGTCTTTCGTGTTCGTACCGTGTAATGTTATCTTTTCGCTTTATTTTAAGTTTGAACAAATGTATTGTTATTTTAAGGTATAATTCATCTCCATATGGATTATACTTATGTTTTGGATCCTGTGTGTAATAAGGACGTAGGCCATACTGTTGTAAACTCCGGATCGGAGTAAGTACCTTGTTTTGTGGTTCGGCATCACATGTTTTGCGTATTTAATCTGTACTTTGGGTATCGCCTGGTGGATCCTAGTGTGGGGTCCACGGCACTGTAATGGCCGACTTATCGGGGTATTACAGAAGATGGTATCAGAGAGGAAAATTTTTTTACTAGAGGTCGTTTTCTTTCTTTTTGAGTCTTTGTGTATTGAACTAGTATCAAGAGACCTTCGTGTCACGTGTGACCCGTGCGAGCGCCTGATCCTACGAGCCAAATGCGGTACGTACTTTATGAACCATGAATAAATTCTTGACATGATATTGATCTCTGAATAGATCTCCTTGTTGATCTTGGTATTTTAAGGGTTTGTGGCAGGAATTATCTGATTGATGATTCAAATAAAATTCTGGATTGATTATATGATTGAAATCATTTGACTCAAATATCGATCTGATATTCTGTGTGACTTTCGTAGTAACGATAATTCATTACAAACTGCTTTCTTGAATATGTAATTTCTTACTGCCATTAACTTAGCATGAATTCTGATTTGTATTATGAACTGTACTTATGATTATCATCTCAAAATTGATTCTTTCAGTATGGAAAGAAATTTGAGAGGCCGTGGAAGAGGGGGACGAGGACGCGGAAGGGGCCGAATCCCGATACCACGAGCCAACAGACGTGCAAACGCAGAGCATAGTTCCGCAGGCAGTGATTCGCCTTCTAGGGACCAATCGCACCACAATGGACACGAGGATGCTCGTGTCGATCCTTACACTGTAATGCAGGGCATGATGGCTCAGATGACCCAAATGGGTCAGTTAATGGAAGCAATGCAGAGAGCTGCTACCGACCAGCATCAGGGGCCACCTCCTGTACATGGCGGGCCGGTGAATCGGACCATCAGCGACATCTCGCGCCAACGACCCCCGATTTTTGAAGGTTCCTCTGAGCCGGCTGATATCGTGCATTGGATCGAACACTTCGAGAAGTTGTTCGATATGGTAGACTCGATGAGAATCGCGTCTCCGTAGCAGCTTACTACTTGGGCAAGGGCGCCCACACTTGGTGGCTTTCGGTGAGGCCAGCTGATGGCGTATGCACTTGGGAAGAATTTAAAAATCTCATGCTAGATCGTTACTATCCAGGTCCTCTCCGCGAGGCCAAATTATCAGAATTGCTGAATCCGGAGCCGTCCAAAGATGATGACGTACTATCTATCGCCGAGAAATTTCAGGCACTCCTCCCTTTTGCTGCGATGATTGTCCACACGGAATCTGATAAGATTAAATACTTTCTCAAAAGGCTTAAACCCCGAATGAGAATGCAGCTGTTGAACCATCATTGTGTGACCCTACCGGAGTTCATCGAGAAAGCTCTGGAGTACGAATTGACCGTGAAGGAAATTTCCAAGAAGCAACCGCAGCCTAACAACAAGAAATTCAGGAACCAGAACCAGTCAGACAGCAACCGGGGAACATTTAAGAGACCCCAACCAGTGCCAAATCCTTCTGAACGGCAACCTACGGCATCGAAGCCAACCGGATCGCAACCTCGAGCGGTCGGCTATCATTGTATGCTATAATTGTGGAGACCAGGCACATCAATTCGAAATGTCCTAGCCAGCCGTGTCATGCCATACATGTGCGAAGAACGGACATCGTGCTCGTTATTGTAGGAGTGGACTAGGACGTATTCCGCAGACATCTCATGCTCCAAGACAATCTTGATTCGGGACCAGTACCTCCATCCGCTTCTTATCGGACTAAGGCAAACAAAGGGATGGGACGTGGAAATCAAGCGGTACATCAGTACGGGCCGCAAAACCTAGAGTTTACGAGATGAAGAGGGTGAAGATCCCGGCTTGACATGATTGCAGTACTCTCGAGATCCAATCTCGGCTATCTGTGTCCTTTTTGATCGGTGCTTCACACTCCTTTTTATCCACTTCTTGTTTGAGTCGTTTGCAATTAGAGCATGTTATCAATTGTGAACCTTATATAATTGGTCTACCCGATGGTAGAAGAATTGTTGGGAATCGTGAAGTTCAGTGCCTTTCGATTCGAATGAACGACCGTGAGTGGTTGTCAAATTTAATCGTGGTCGATTTACCTAAAGATGATGTGATCTTGGGAATCGATTGGATGGACCGTCATGATGCCATAATTAGTGTCCGCAAGCGAACAGTGACCGTCACATCGACGATGGTGTTGAGTGTACCTTCCAGGTGATAATCCCGGCCGTTCCGGAGAATCATCAGCTATGAAAACGGTGAAACCGCTTAATCAAGGATGTATTGGCTATTGGTGTTACATGACCAAAACAATGGATCGACCAGTTGAATTGATCGATATCCCGGTAGTCCGAGACTACCCGGGCGTATTTCGGATGAGTTGCCGTGCTTACCTCCACATCGTGATGTAGAGTTCAATATTGAGTTAGAGCACAGTACGTCCCGCTTTCAAAAGCACCGTATCGTATGGCTCCGACCGAGATGCGGGAGTGAAGAGCCAACTTGAGGATTTGACCGAGAAAGGCTACATCGGACCTAGCGCGTCCCTTGGGGAGAACCGAGACTATTTGTACGGAAGAAGGACGGATCCCTACGTGCATTGTATTGATTATCGTGAGCTGAGCAGGTAACCATTAAGAACAAATACCCATTGCGCGTATTGACGATTTATTGGATCAGCTTCAAGGGGCTGCTGTGTTTTCTAAGATAGACCTGAGGTCTGGTTACCATCAGTTGAGGATTAGAGAGTCTGACATTTCAAAGACAGCATTCCGTACTCGTTATGGGAATTATGAGGTTGTGGTGATGCCTTTTGGGTAGACGAATGCCGCGGTATTCATGGGTGATGAATCGAGTGTTTATTAATTATCTGGATCGCTTTGTAGTCGTTTTTATTGACGACATCCTGATCTATTCTCGTGACCATGAAGAGCACGAGCGTCATCTCCATCTAGTTCTCGAGGCGTTAAGGCGGGAGCAGCTTTATGGAAAATTTTCTAAATTTGAGTTCGGATGCGTGAAGTTATCTTTCTCGGACATGTGATATCAGGTGATGGGGTCCGAGTAGACCCACGTACGAAGCTATCCGAGATTGGTTACCATCAAAGAACGTTAAGGAAGTACGCAGTTTCTTGGGACTAGCAGGCTATTACGCGGTTCGTAGAGGGTTTTCGCACTGCCCAACCAATGACCAATTTGTTGAGAAAGGATAAGAAGTATTTATGGTCAGAGGCATGTCAGCGGAGCTTTGATGAACTTAAGGGTCGGTTGATTTCGGCGCCTATTTTAGTCCTACCAAAAGGAACGGAAGGTTTTGTAGTGTATAGTGACGCATCTAAACAGGGCCTTGGATGTGTACTAATGCAGAACGGGAATGTGATCTCCTATGCATCGAGACAGCTACGACCTTACGAAGTCAACTATCCCACCCATGATTTAGAACTCGCAGTTGTGGTGTTTGCTTTAAAGATGCGCGTCATTATCTCGTATGGAGTTACAGCCGATTTTTACGGATCACAAGAGCTTGAAATACATTTTTACTCAGAAGGAGTTAAACATGAGGCAGAGAAGGTGGCTAGAACTCATCAAAGACTATGATATCGAGATCCTTTATCATCCGGGCAAAGCAAATGTAGTTGCTGACGCTTTGAGTCGTAAAACCGTACAGGAGCAGATGCTTGCCCGCCTAACAACTCAGACGGTATTGCAGTTAGAATTGATGAGGCCGGAAATTGAAGTCTGGTTACAGCATATTCAAGGGCAACTCTGTACACTTGAGATTTCATCGTCCCTTGAGGATATAATTATATCGAAGCAAGTTACGGACCCATTCTTATCTCGAATTCGCGATGAAGTAACCCAAGGGAAAGCTCCTGGCTTTGTAATACACGAGGATAGATTAATACGTTTCAGAAACCGAGTTTGTGTACCGCTGATGATGAGTTAAGGAGTTCTATCCTGATAGAAGCCCATGCTAGCCCGTACTCTATCCACCCGGGATCTAGCAAAATGTATAAGGATTTGAAGCAGAACTATTGGTGGGGAAATATGAAACGTGAGGTTGCCGAATTTGTTTCGAGATGTTTAACCTGTCGTGAGTTAAAATTGAGCACCAATGACCGAGAATCTTTGAAACCGCTCCCGATTCCCGAGTGGAAATGGGAGGACATATCAATGGATTTTATTACTAGATTGCCGACGAGTCGCCGAGGAATGAATACGATTTGGGTGATTGTGGATCGTTTAACCAAATCAGCCCACTTTCTGGAGATTAAGGATACTTGGGGACCCGAGAGATTGGCCCAACTATTTATTAAGGAAATTGTGAGATTGCACGGTACCCCCAAGGGTATTGTATCAGACCGTGACGGGCGATTCATGTCACACTTCTGGAAAGCAGTTCATCGTGCGATGGGTACGCATTTGAACTTCAGCACAGCATTTCACCCGCAGACGGATGGCCAGACTGAGAGAACTATCCAAACTTTAGAGGATATGCTGAGGGCATGCGTTCTCGATTGGAAGGATGATTGGGAGGCCCAGCTACCCTTGGTGGAATTCACTTATAATAATAGTTGGCACGCTTCGATTCAGATGGCACCGTATGAGGCATTATATGGCCGTCGCTGTAGGTCCCCTTTGTGCTGGGACGAACTATCAGAATCTATGGGTACGGAACCCGACATGTTGCTAGCAGCCCGTGAGAAGATCGCTCTGATCAGGAGTCGTTTGTTGACGGCTCAAAGCCGACAGAAGTCCTACGCAGACAACCGCCGGCGGCCGCTTGAGTTCGAGGTCGGCGACCATGTACTAATGAAGGTGTCACCTACCCGAGGAGTCTTTCATTTTGGAAAACGAGGCAAGATGAGCCCGAGGTATATCGGGCCGTTTGAGGTTTTGGAACGAGTAGGCGATTTGGCTTATCGCTTGGCTTTACCACCAGCCCTGAGCCGGATCCATAACGTATTCCATGTCTCCCAGCTAAGGAAATACGTTGCTGATCCGAGTCATGTACATCAGTTCGATGAGATCGACTTAGCGGAGGATCATTCGTATGAGGAACGCCCCGTACGAATACTTGAGAGGAGGATCAAACAACTGCGTAATAAGACGATTCCCCTACTGAAGGTTCAGTGGTCACGACACGGGGTCGAGGAAGCCACGTGGGAGACGGAGCACAGCATTCAAGAGAGGTATCCCGAATTGCTTACCCCTTAGTTTCGAGGACGAAACCCCTTTTAAGGGGGGGAGTATGTAATATCCGACAGAAATTCTTACTTGCTGTTGTACTATTCGGATAATTTAATATTGTTGTACTCTTGTTGCATTTGTGTATGGTTATTGTAATATATCATAAATAAACATAATAATAATGATCACTCGCATTATGTTCGAATTTTCAGTGTTATAGAGATAAGTGCTTATTGAACTATTAAAAACCTGAGCCTAACGTACGTTAATCGTTAGGCATAGCGTACGTTACTTTGAGGCCTTTACGTACGTAAAGGGGGTACATTACGTGCGTAACCCGGTCAATCGTATCCGATCCCAACTTTCGGCGTGTGGGGCCGGGTAGGATTTGAATATCTGATATTTTGTAGCCAATCTAGTTGACCTAACTTACTTACGAAATGCAACGATAGGTAAAGTACGTAACGAAGTTCGTATTTCATCCAAGAGCCTCTGGACTTATCTTACGTCGTAATACTTTCCTTATAGCGTACGTAAAGCACTTAACGTACGTTATCCTCTTGTGATAACGTACGTAACGAACTGTGCTGTTATAAAAAGAGAGCTTGTGTCTTTCATTTTGCACGACCAAACTCTGAATTTTTACCTAGATAATCATCCTCCTGCACCCCTAGATCAAATTACCTTCTTCCAATTTGTGGTTGAGCTTTACATTTCGATTTTGGAGCTTGTTGTTGGGAACTTGGAGACATTCTTGAAGCTTATATTGTGTTCTTGTGGTTTGGTGTATTGTTCTTCATTTCTGAAGGTATGTTCTACGATTTAACCCTATAATCTCATAGTTATAATGATAGTGATTAAGTATAATCCACCTAGTGATGATTTAATCAAGCTAAAGCTAAACATGTTCATATTTAGACTTCCAAAGAAACTTAATGATGAATATGATAGTTAAGGGTTTGTAAGGTTGTGTTTTTAGTATCTTCAAAGATGATGATCATGTTTAGTTAAACCAAACTCTTACTTCTGGACTAATAACACCAATAGACTATTAATAATCTTTGTTTCATTATGATGTAAATAACCTCTTAGAATAATTACCATAAAATGTTTTGAGAACCCTTGTTGATCATTAGAAGTTTGGAATAACCTTCTTGAACCTAAGCTAAGTGAATCCAGAGGATAAATGCTTGAACCTCCAAGTTAATTAAAAGATTATAAAGAAGGTGTTGAACTTGTAGTGGTCTTCATAATCATAATATGGAATTGCAACTACTTAACTCAACATAAGTAGTTGATGGAAGTGCAGATTTTCTTTTTGATGTCCTTGATGAGTTTAAGGAGTAGGAAATTATTGTTAACACATCTTAATCCAACAAACAGTTGGTAAACATCTTGTAATCAATTGTAAGATTAGAATGGCATTGAATAGGATTCTTGGAGTAAACCCTCAACATCTTAATAAGTTGAACTACTCAAATGAGAATTAGGATGTTGTCTCGTTGAAGTATGGTATAGATGATTATATGAACGTATTATTAAGTGAAATGTACTTCATTCAAGGTTGATTGTCCGAGTAACCGATTTTGAATCGAGGGCCGGCTGTTCGTTCGACAAAGAAGGACTTTACTCGCCTCCGTATTGAGGCAAGTTATCTTGCTTGGTTATAATGATGTGTGGATTCTTATGATGATTATGCATTTCGTGTATATAAAACACTTATGAACTTGTGTCTTGTGATCTGATGTTGCTCTTAATGATGTCCCGTTTTTCATCGTGGGATTGTATTCCCAAGTTCGTTACTTTTGGTCCCTTGATATTGTTGATCTTGTTGTCATCTCGGTGAGTCCTCGATCCTTATTCGGATTTTGTGAAATTCTTGAATTCGTTGTCATGTTGCATCGTGACATATCCGGAGTCATATCTACGTTCCGATTGGATATTGTGTAGGATTTTTAGCCGGGCACATATATAGTCATGCGTGAATATTTTTTCCGTGTAAGGCTGTGCACACGAGACGTAGTTCGTTGAGGCTAATTAGGTACATTGTCCCGCGTATATCCTGGATTCCGTATACGGGGTGGACATGTGCACTGACACATATTCGGATCGGGCGTACTGTGATGTCCCTCTTGAGCCGTACTATCTTAGTCGCTCACAGTCCATTTTTTTTATACGTGGATGTGTTCGACGTTTTGCGACTGAGCGTTCATACGCCCGAGGGGTATGTTCGTTAGTCGGGGCGCTATTCTTGAAATCTCATATGCGTGAATTGTATACTATCTTGAGAATCATTTATCATGTATATCTGACCCTGTGTTGGGCGAAATACTTGTGTTGTATTTTAGGTCGAGGAAAAGGCAAGGCACGGGAAGATCAAGGTGATGACGAAGGGTTCGAAGGATACTAGTTGGGGCCCCAAGTCTTTCGTGTTCGTACTGTAATGTTATCTTTTCGCTTTATTTTAAGTTTGAACAAATGTATTGTTATTTTAAGGTATAATTCATCTCCATATGGATTATACTTATGTTTTGGATCTGTGTGTAATAAGGCCGTAGGCCATATCTGTAAACTCGGATCGGAGTAAGTACCTTGTTTTGTGGTTCGGCATCACATGTTTTGCGTATTTAATCTGTACTTTGGGTATCGCCTGGTGGATCCTAGTGTGGGGTCCACGGCACTGTAATGGCCGACTTATCGGGGTATTACACACAAAAAATCGAAATTCTTGTTCCATAGCTTGTAAAAATCGGCCACCCCATTAGTCCTATTTATTGGTGTTATGGGCTACTCTAGGGACCTTAAGGAGGATAAGGTAAGGACTCCTAATAGATTTCATCTTACCATATTAGGACTCTTCCTAATATAATGAATCTATTAATATCAACTTATTCCACTAAAAACTTGATATTACATTTGTAATATCCGGAATTTCTACTACCATTGTTTAATATTATTTTATCCGAGTTATATTGTACAGCGTGGAATCTGTACAGTATAGATAAAATAAAAGAAGGACTGAGATGTCAGTATCGGTATAATTGTCGTACTTGGTCAACAATTGTATTTGAGGATATAGTGCGTCATGTATACGTATCCGATATGTCGAGACGTTGGACAAGAATAGCTGAAAATGGCTAAGTGTAACATTATTAGCGCACGCTAATAATCATGAGTAGCGCACGCTATCGTGCAGGTTTAGCGCACGCTATGGATATAAGATAGCGCACGCTAGTGAAGAACATCTCAGAGGGAATCTACGTGTGGACCAGGCCACTTTCGGCGCACGTCCTGATAAGTCAACGGATGTTTGTAATATAGTACTAGCGCACGCTAAACCCTAAAGGTTAGCGCACGCTAATGGAAAATTGGACAAAAAAGAATCTTATCCTCGTCAGCACTTTCAGCGTGTGGACCAGTCTTCGGAGCATACTGACAAATGAGTCAACTATGAGTAGCGCACGCTACGGTTGAAGGCTTGCGTACGCTAAGACAGTGTAAGTTACGTACGCTAATGCATGGGCATTACGTACGTAAGCTCATGTACGAAGCCAGACATTAGTCTCTGGACTGCGATAGAGCACACTAACAAAGGTCAGTTAGCGCACGCTAAGGCTGGTAAGGCTGTTGCGCACGCTAAATATGAGATGTTAGCGCACGCTAGTAATGCAGTCTATATAAGGGACAAACGCGTATTATGAAGCATTTCGTCCATTCTTTCACCTTCAGTCGATAGAGAGAGCTTTGGGAGGTTCTTGAGGTTCCCAAACACGGTGAGGTGGTGATCTTTAACAAGATTAAGATAGAAATCATGGATTAAAGCTTTGTTCTTGAAATCATTGGTGATTCTTGGAAATAGATTCAACCTTGGAAATCAATCCATTCCTTCATAAAGGTAATCACTCTTCATCTTTAGAGTTCATTTTGGATTGAATGTTGATGTTCTTGAGTTGATGATTATTACATAAATAAGTTGACAAGCATGATTATGAGATGGATTACCGGAGTATGATGATATTAATATGATTCTTGTGGTTTAAATTGTGTTGTTCGTTTTCTTGAGATAAGTGGATTAATCCTTCTCCTCAGTTTCGTATGTTGATGTTATTATCGATGATTACTCTCTGTAATAGAAGATTAAGGAAGTGTTGTTACGTTCTTGATGTTTCATGTATTGATATTAAGGAAGATGATATATGGATATAGAACTTGGATCATAAGTTGGATGATTGTTTATATGTGAAAGGATATTGGATTTCGTTATTTTGATAGCTGTGAACATGATTCAGAATCACTTAGTGTTCTTGAAATCGCCATAAGTTGATCGGTATCTGAAAAACATTCATCTGTACAGCATTAGCGCACGCTACGTTTACTGCCTAGCGCGCGCTAACGGGAGCAACTTAGCGCACGCTACGTTAGGTGATTAATGTGCGCTAAGTAGGCAGACAATGCAGTATTTTTGTGTTGTGGTTGTGAATTCGTGCTGGTTTGAGTTGGATTGATCGGACTAGTGTTTAATCGAGATATTGATGAGCCCTTGGGTTTGTGATTTGGTTTTATCGATTGTTGATTGTTATCGAACTTGTTGTTTATCGATTATTGTAATAGGTTGAGATTATTGATCGGTGTTTATAACCGTATGTTGCGGTCGTGTTCGTGAATGTTCGTGAATTGCATTGATTGGGACCAAGGAACTTGTAGATGATGGCAATGAATTTGGTAACAGCTTTCTCGTCGTTGTATCGGTATCGAGGTAAGTTATTACTTGCTCAGTTTATAGTATTTAATGAATGGTTTCCGTTTCATTCGGGTATAATTCGTATAGCAATGTTTATAATCGTAATGACAGGAGATTTGGGATTTTAAATCGTATTCGAGTTTTGGAAATCTAAATCATAATGTATATGATTTACTTTTGTTATTGGTATACTTGTATATCGAGGATATATTGTGATAAAGATGAAGATATGAATTATCTGCAATTCGTGATAGTTTGGACCGTCGAGTATTGAGGATAATGGTTCGTGATGGTTTAGACATTGAGATCGTTCTCGAAGGACTCGGGGCAAGTACTCTAATCATTTTTATCATTTGTGTCGATCACGTCATGATACATTCGTGTATCGTTGTTTTCATGCATTTGTGCATTGTTGTTGTCATGTATTGTGTACTGTTGTTTTATGCAGTTGTGCATCGTTTTCATATGTCCACCTCGTGTTGGTCCGACGGGTTCATCGGGGGATCTATGCTAGCGCGCGCTGGATCATCGGACAGGTTTTTCCACCACGGTTGGTCTGACGGGGTCATCGTGGGATCTAGGCAGTGAACGCTGGATCATCGGATTGCCATGTATTGTTGTTGTGCATTTGTATATTATGGGCTTGCCATAAGTATACATTGTCGTTATTGTTGTGATCATATTGACGTTGTCAGGTGAGTATGCATTTGTAGGTCTTGTGTTAGGACCATGTCCATATGTTGTGTTGATCTGATCTCGGATTAAACTGACGTAATGGTAATGGTATTTCGTATCTTGAGGTATGTTCCGTATTTTCTTGAAACTTGTCTTTGATGGACAATCAATTATCGTATTGGAATTGTCGACGTTATCCGATGGATTGAATTGGCCAGAGTTGGTATAATTTCCGTATCGCGAGTTATGATAATGTTTTGAGAACCTTGGGTATTGTTGAGACACCGTACAGATATTTCGATATTATCTTATTGTGTTGTTAAGGATACGAATCGTGGATTTTCGTAAAGTTACGACAGTAAGATTACATTGGTCGTATTCTTACTTAGTATTTCCATTGATATGTAATTATTGACGTGATGTGATGGTTATCATTGTTGGATATTATGGCTGACCCCGTCGTGGGATTTCTTTTTAGGTTCTTGGATTATCAAGCTTGTAGCGGTCGTGGAGAAATGAACTTCTCGGAGGATATTGGCAAGGGCATGTATTTGTGTATTGAGTTTCTGTTCAGTTGTTGTATTCCGCTGCTAGAGTATTTTAATTGTTTGTCTTTATCCGCTGCGTGAGTATTTTTAAATGGCCTGTTGGGATCCGGTAACTTAAGTTACTTTGGCAATCATTTTCTAATTTTGTTCTGTCGGTGCGTGTAAGCGATAGCTTAACATATGTTTTTAAACTGTTGAGTTTTGGCATCTTGGGCCTTGTGGTTTCAAATGAGATTTTTACGACGGTTTTGTTAAACGGGTTTTCTAAAGTCTTCGAATGTTTTAAATAGATAATACCGTCGTTAGCCTCTTAGACATTTGTAAATGTTTGCGAAAATTTCCTTCAGCCTTGTGGGTTCCATCTCGGCGCCCACGGCGCTGTAATATTCCTAGATGGCTCTGGGGGTGTTACAGAATATGGTATCAGAGCTTAGGTTGTAAAAACCTACGCAGTCGGGTCGAGTTGGGTCGTGCTTTTGTCGTGTCATTCGAGTTCTCGATTGACAAATATTAGAGCCGTGAGTTTTTGTTGTTCACTCGGGCTTGTGCGTTATGTGATTTACCAGTGTGGTACTGGGGCTGTTGTAACTTTTCCAAATGGTATTAACGTGTTTCTTCAGATAGAGCTGTATTGTGTTCTCGAGTTGAACTGAGTTTGCAAAATGTGTGTTTTGTAAATGTCTGTGTCGAGTATTTTCTTGAGTCGAGACATGTGCCAGTATCACGGGGAATCATCGGATTCACGATCTGTAAGTAATTGGATTTTTAAATTTCATCGAGATTTGTTGCCGTTCTAAGTTAATATGCTTTGAGATTCAGCAGAATATTATGCATTACAGTATAAGGTGACAGAGTTGGGACAGGATTGATGATCTTGAGAAGTTATGATTTTGGAAATCAATATGTCGGTTAAATTTTGGAAACAGAGTTGTGCATTTGGGAGAAATGTTGAGGATGGTTGAGGAGAACATGTAGTCATGTTAGAACATTTTGAGATACATGAACTGTTTTTGAGCATTTGAAAATGATACTTTTCAAAATGAATTTTCTACGGATGTTTTACGGAAAATGATTTTTGGGTCGAGACCCAATCGATTTTGAAATGGTTTTATAACTCAGGACTTGGGGTTCGAAAAAGGGTTTTCTACTTTTTAAACTTCTTCTAATGCGGAACGAGATACGGGCTGAGACCCTAATGTTTCAAAATGATTTTTCATGGTTTCTGAAAACTCTCGAGATTTGTAAAACACTCTACCAATTGTTTACCTATTTTATTACTACCTTCTGAGGTTTTGATTTACTTGTTCAAATGAAACTTCTCGGGAAGTCTTTCGCTGTGTTGATTTGTTTCAATATTTTGTCATAGCATATTTGAGGTAGTCCAGGATGGGTTAATGGTTGACATTGCGAGTCATATGTGGAAAAAGAGTTTTTGGATCGGAGTTTATATATTGAGATTTTGGAACTCTATCGTGTGATTTTTCGATGGAATATCAGTGAATATTGGTGACGAGCCGAATTGGTATACAGGAGTATGGATGTGGTCAATCATTTACATAATTTCATTTTATTTAATCATGCGTATTCGAAAAGAATTATTATCGAATACTTGGCATTAGCAAGCCAATTTAACTTTTTGAAAATTTATTTCGTGGTCTTACGAAAATTTATGTTTTGAGTTTTGAAATTTTTGAAGGAACTTTTGAAAATTTGTCTTTTTGACGAGATATATGATTTTAAACTGATTTTGAAAATGTGATTGATATACATACGCATTTACTGCATAATGCATATCATGGTGAAGTTCTGAGTGTGACTCACGAACTGGATAAGACGTCAGTATGGAACGATGAATAAAGATTTGAACTTCAGTATGGTAGTTGGTTATCCAGGGATGATCATTTGATTGATCGGATAAGAAGAATGTGCTGCGTGATGTAGAATTCATGCACAGGATGTAATTTTGGAACTTCGGGTATTGTGAAACTGGGACGTATGCGCTACCATAATGTTTTTGAATGGTTTCTTTGTAAGTGTAGATTTGGGGATGGTGCCCCCATGCTGGTTGTTTTGGATATTAAGTGGTCGTTCCCACTCCATGTATGATTGGGTATGTTCATCGATTTGCGATTGGTTCTTCGTATGCCGAGGGGAATGTTCACCAGTCAGTTGTGTTTTGTTGAGATTCACTGTATGTGATTTGTTTAATGTTTTGAGAATTTTTTTCTTTCGTATATCGGTTTCTGTAGTTCTGTGTTCATCATGTTGGAGCTTACCATGTGAGGGTATTCTCGGATATCGCTAATCGTTCGTTGGTAATATGGGAGTTTATCATGTTGATGATATTCTCGATTGCGTTTTGACCTTTGGATTGGTTGTATTAGAGTTTATCATGTCGATGATATTCTCGGTTAATTTATTGGTTGATCATTGTTGGTGATCATATGAGCATTCAGATTTTGTGTCGATGTTTCAGAACTTATGTCGTTTTGGGCAGTTGTTTCACAGATGTATCGTGTATTATTGATTTATATCCGAATTGGGATTTGATTGTGCAATCAGGCAGACAGGATTTGACACGAATAGATTATTTCATCCGAAGATGATATATTTTGTTGAGACTCAAGGAATTGTGATTGTAAGCGTATTGAGACTATACAGTGAGGTCACTTGCTAGTATCTCAAGAGATCGTCGACTTGGCGCATATATAAGTGTACTGTTTTGGTTATTCGTTAATGATGATCGATCGTTATTGTGATGGTTTGGGAATATTTTTGTTGAACGGTTTGTTGGTTTTTCTATAACGGCTTGTAAGTTTCGAAGACGAAACTTATTTTAAGTGGTGTAGTATGTAATATCCGGAATTTCTACTACCGTTGTTTAATATTATTTTATCCGAGTTATATTGTACAGCGTGGAATCTGTACAGTATAGATAAAATAAAAGAAGGACTGAGATGTCAGTATCGGTATAATTGTCGTACTTGGTCGACAATTGTATTTGAGGATATAGTGCGTCATGTATACGTATCCGATATGTCGAGACGTTGGACAAGAATAGCTGAAAATGGTTAAGTGTAACATTATTAGGGCACACTAATAATCATGAGTAGCGCACGCTATCATGCAGGTTTAGCGCACGCTACGGATATAAGATAACGCACGCTAGTGAAGAACAGCTCAGAGGGAATCTACGTGTGGACCAGGCCACTTTCGGCGCACGTTCTGATAAGTCAACGGATGTTTGTAATGTAGTACTAGCGCACGCTAAACCCTAAAGTTAGCACACGCTAATGGAAAATTGGACAAAATGGAATCTTATCCTCGTCAGCACTTTCGGCGTGTGGACCAGTCTTTGGAGCATACTAACAAACGAGTCAACTATGAGTAGCGCACGCTACGGTTGAAGGCTTGCGTACGCTAAGACAGTGTAAGTTACTTACGCTAATGCATGGGCATTACATACGTAAGCTCATGTACGAATCCAGACATTAGTCTCTGGACTGCAATAGCGCATAGCTAACAAAGGTCAGTTAGCGCACGCTAAGGCTGTTAAGGCTGTTGCGCACGTTAAATACGAGATGTTAGCGCACGATAGTAATGCAGTCTATATAAGGGACAGAAGGGTATTATGAAGCATTTCGTCCATTCTTTCACCTTCAGTCGATAGAGAGAGCTTTGGGAGGTTCTTGAGGTTCCCAAACACGGTGAGGTGGTGATCTTTAACAAGATTAAGATAGAAATCATGGATTAAATCTTTGTTCTTGAAATCATTGGTGATTCTTGGAAATGGATTCAACCTTGGAAATCAATCCATTCCTTCATAAAGGTAATCACTCTTCATCTTTAGACTTCGTTTTGGATTGAATGTTGATGTTCTTGAGTTGATGATTATTACATAAACAAGTTGACAAGCATGATTATGATATGGATTACCAGAGTATGATGATATTAATATGATTCTTGTGGTTTAAATTGTGTTGTTCGTTTTCTTGAGATAAGTGGATTAATCCTTCTCCTCAGTTTCGGATGTTGATGTTATTGTCGATGATTACTCTCTGTAATGGAAGATTAAGGAAGTGTTGTCACGTTCTTGATGTTTCATGTATTGATATTAAGGAAGATGATATATGGATATAGAACTTGGATTATAAGTTGGATGAGTGTTTATATGTTAAAGGATATCGGATTTCGTTGTTATGATAGCTTTGAACATGATTCAGAATCACTTATTGTTCTTGAAATTGCCATAAGTTGATCGGTATCTGAAAAACATGCATCTGTACAGCATTAGCGCACGCTACGTTTACTGCCTAGCGTGCGCTAACGGGAGCAACTTAGCGCACGCTACGTTAGGTGATTAACGTGCGCTAAGTAGGCAGACAGTGCAGTATTTTCGTGTTGTGGATGTGAATTCGTGCTGGTTTGGGTTGGATTGACCGGACTAGTTTTTAATCGAGATATTGATGAGCCCTTGGGTTTGTGATTTGGTTTTATCGATTGTTGATTGTTATCGAACTTGTTGTTTATCGATTATTGTAATAGGTTGAGATTATTGATCGGTGTTTATAACCGTATGTTGCGGTCGTGTTCGAGAATATTCGTGAATTGCATTGATTGGGACCAAGGAACTTGTAGATGACGGCAATGAATTTGGTAACAGCTTTCTCATCGTTGTATCGGTATCGAGGTAACTTATTACTTGCTCAGTTTATAGTATTTAATGAATGGTTTCCATTTCATTCGGGTATAATTCGTATAGCAATGTTTATAATCGTAATCACAGGAGATTTGGGATTTTAAATCGTATTCGAGTTTTGGGAATCTAAATCATAATGTATATGATTTACTTTTATTAATGGTATACTTGTATATCGAGGATATATTGTGATAAAGACGAAGATATGAATTATCTGCAATCCGTGATACTTTGGACCGTCGAGTATTGAGGATAATGGTTCGTGATGGTTTAGACATTGATATCTTTCTCGAAGGACTCGGGGCAAGTACTCTAATCATTTTTATCATTTGTGTCGATCATGTCGTGATATATTCATGTATCGTTGTTTTCATGCATTTGTGCATTGTTGTTGTCGTGTATTGTGTACTGTTGTTGTTGTGCAGTTGTGCATCATTGTCATATGTTCACCTCGTGTTGGTCCGATGGGATCGTCGGGGGATCTATGCTAGCGCGCGTTGGATCATCGGACAGGTTTTTCCACCACGGTTGGTCTGACGGGGTCATCGTGGGATCTAGGTAGTGAACGCTGGATCATCGGATTGCCATGTATTGTTGTTGTGCATATGTATATTATGGGCTTGCCATAAGTATACATTGTCGTTATTGTTGTGATCATATTGACGTTGTCAGGTGAGTATGCATTTGTAGGTCTTGTGTTAGGACCATGTACGTATGTTGTGTTGATCTGATCTCGGATTAGACTGACGTAATGGTAATGGTATTTCGTATCTTGAGGTATGTTCCGTATTTCCTTGATACTTGTCTTTGATGGACAATCGATTATCGTATTAGAATTGTCGACGTTATTCGATGGATTGAATTGTCCAGAGTTGGTATAAATTCCATATCGCGAGTTATGATAATGTTTTGAGAACCTTGGGTATTGTTGAGAAACCGCACAAATATTTTGATATTATCTTATTGTGTTGTTAAGGATACGAATCGTGGATTTTCGTAAAGTTACGACAGTAAGATTACATTGGTCGTATTCTTACTTAGTATTTCCATTGATATGTAATTATTGACGTGATGTGATGGTTATCATTGTTGGATATTATGGCTGACCCCGTCGTGTGCTTTCTTTTTAGGTTCTTGGATTATCAAGCTTGTAGTGGTCGTGGAGAGATGAACTTCCCGGAGGATACTGGCAAGGGCATGTATTTGTGTATTGAGTTTCTGTTCAGTTGTTGTATTCCGCTGCTAGAGTATTTTAATTGTTTGTCTTTATCCGCTGCGTGAGTATTTTTAAATGGCCTGTTGGGATCCGGTAACTTAAGTTACTTTGGCAATCATTTTCTAATTTTGTTCTATCGGTGCGTGTAAGCGATAGCTTAACGTATGTTTTTAAATTGTTGAGTTTTGGCATCTTGGGCCTTGTGGTTTCAAATGAGATTTTTACGACGGTTTTGTTAAACGGGTTTTGTAAAGTCTTCGAATGTTTTAAATAGATAATACCGTCGTTAGCCTCTTGGACGTTTGTAAATGTTTGCGAAAATTTCCTTCAGCCTTGTGGGTTCCATCTCGGGGCTCACGGCACTGTAATATTCCTAGATGGCTCTAGAGATGTTACAACATTTCCTACCAAAATCTCAAATTACGAAATTGGGCTACTTTTTGAGTTAATATTTCCCGTGTTTAAGATATCACATGTCCATTAATTACATTAAGTTACTGACAACTTTTAATTAATCAATATATTGTACATGAGTATACCACTCGACCTTTATTATTATATCGGAAAATTAATTCCACCTGTAGGGTTTAATATATTAATCCTTTCGAGTGCCTAAATGGACATGATCAACCCGACTGGTCGGGACACGATTTCTAGCTATAATATTAATTATCATATAGATAATAATATTTCCAAAAATATCGAGCATATTGAGTCAATCATTTTGGCTCCCACCCATGATAAATCAAAGCAATAAATATTAAATATATATAATTAAATATTAATCACTAGAATTAAGAAATAATAATTTTCCGAGATGTACGTTCTTCTTATAGTCAGTACATAAGAATCTATCTCACCTCGATCCTGTTCAACATATCGAATACGCTAATATATGCTAATGGTCAAGACCAACCAATCTCAAGCATATACTACAACCTCTCACATAATGGTCTAATGTTATATAGATTTTGAACTAATTATTACTATATAAGGAACCGATAATGTGATCTTCTGTCTGACACGACACAACACATTATCTACAATATAAAGTAATTAGACAACATTTTCATAACCATAGCATGAATAAATATGCAAAACATGTGATTTAAATAAATTATATATTCTCATAGATAAAGACCGTGAAATTAAATAATACAAGAATAAAGTATGCTTTGATGTATACAACCCTAACAAAAGGTGCTCTTCTGAATACTAACCATCTGTCATGAGTGTCACGCCCCCAACATCGGGTAGGACGAGGGCGCGACGTACCCGTCGATCAATCAAATAAAGTGTAGCAATAAATAGCGGAAGCTAAATAATGATTGGATAAAATTTTCAATCAACGATCTTAACCCGATGTTCTAAGATTCATTGTAACAAAAGTTGATAATCAAATTACAGTGATCATAAGTTTGCAGCGGAAAAATAACAGACAATTCAAAGTACGAAACATAGTAAATTATTACAAGTTGAGATAAAAACAGAAATTCTAAGTCTAGGCGGCGGTCTTCTAATCGGTCTCTTCCACAAAGCCTTCCTCGTCTTCTGTTGGTTGCTCATTCTATGGTTTAAAAGGGAAAATGGTGGGGTGTGACAAAAGGTCTCAGTGAGTGGGTGATCGTGTGAGAGTGTGGCTTTCTTTCCTTTGAAAATTTTAAGTGATGCATGACTTTGTCAAGTTATAAGAAAAGTGAAAAAGGTTTCAAAGATATGTTGCGATTTATCGAAAGATAATCGTTTAGTAGTGAAATAATATAATCCCGTCCCCGTGGACAGATGTCAAGTCAATCAATCAGTCAATCAGCTGACAAGTCAATCTAGCTTTGAATCATGTCAATGTGGACTTTGGATTCTAGGCTCTCCTTATTACTCCTAGCAGTATAGGCCGTCGCCCCAAGATTTAGACCGTCGCCCCAGTAGCTGATCCTTCTCTCTCACACTTAGCATGTGCTTTCTTATCTCTTATCTGGGCTCGGTATGTCCTTAGCTGTGGGTAAATACCCGGATCACACCATAATCGCGATTATACCCCAAGTTCTACGATCCAGGTCCCTCGGAACACTCTGTTCCTCGGTTATGGAAATAGGCAACAATGACAGCCTTGTTCATGAACCACAGCCACGCTGCTCGATCCAAGCCTCAATCTAACTCCCGACTCGATTTGGGACTCTAGAGGTGGCTCCTACAGTTCAAGAGGTGGCCCTCGGATTTTAGGTCAGCTCTCTGTTTCGTATGGGTTCAAGAGGTGGCCCCCATCCGTCGACGTGACACTTTGTCCCAAATAGAGTTAGAGGGCGGACCCGTCCGTGGCACTTTGTTTGTATAGCACTTAGTTCCCGTACAGTCACAATTATCAGTTAGTTTCATATCACGAGTAACACTTAAACATTCGATCAGTGAGACTAATTGCGTCTTTTGATTAAGCATGAAATATGGTTACTTATAATTGTGGCACGGTAATACGGGATATGACTTGTATATTAATTTAAAAATATTCTCAATATTTCATCAACGGTTTTAAATGTTTCAAGTTAGGTGTATTGGGTTGGTACGTTCGATGAAAAGAAGTCGTGAATTTTTCTAAAGTTGGTCGAAACGACGTTTATACCTTTAGTTTGAGCCTAAGTATTTTGGAGATATGAAATGAACTCGGATGGTCGTAAAAATTTATAAGAAGGTTAAAGATACTATTTCAATTTCAGATTTAAGAAGAGATTCGGAATTTCCAGTTTCGGGACTGAAATTTTTAGAAATTACGAAATTACCCCAAAACTTAACAAAATTGCTCCGAGGCCTTTAGAGCTACGAATTTAGCTCGGAATTTAACGAATTCTTTCGATACGGATCATGATGAACCTGGAATACCATATTTATGAAAAAGTCCAGAAAAGTCGGACTTGGTCTAGAATTTTTGATTTCTTGCATTTTGACCCCGGAATTGTTTTAAAATTGCAAATTTAACTAATAAGCTTAGATATCGAACTCCGATTCACATGAAACTTAGCGGACGGCCTATATGTGATAAAATATATTCTATTCAGGGTCCAGAATAGTTTATTCTAGAAACTTTTAGTTTAGTCACAACCTTTTACAAATTACAATTTACACCCCTAAAAATCCGTTTAGCCACAAATAAGTTATCCACATACCCTAACCTAATCATATAATATATACTTCCAGATTTTGGTAGGGTTTAAACAAGATTTCGATACAATATTCAATTTTTCACATAATCGAAATCCGACTACCAAATCGGTTATCGTTTAAATCCAACAAATCGTATTGCATGTTAATATAACCATAACATATGGTGATTTCAATAATTTTTCAACATCATACTTGAATAAATTTCAGATTTACATGCATCATAAGTAAGAAAAGATTATTACTTAAAGGTTTAAAAGAGTTTCACCCACCTTGGCTCTTGTTGGAACTAGTCGGTTCTAGGTCTCGAACGTTGAAAGACGATCTCCCCTCCCACACTACCCGGTTGGGCCGAATCAATATGCACCAAGGATATATATTATTTTTTGCATGAGAGGGTTTAAGTTACTATATGAAGATTTTATTAAGTACATATTATAGAAGAGATTAGAGGGAGTAAGATTACCTATTTTACTTGAGTTTTTGATGAACTATTTCTTCCTCCTTCAAATTCGGCCCTCTCTCTTCTTCTTCAAGTGCAGATTTGTTTTTTGTGTTGATGTGTAAAGTGATGCTAGGCAATTAGTGTGGGCATTTGTATTGTGTAAGTAGAGCTTGGGGAAATGTATATGTAGTGAAGACTAGAGACATATTGTCTAAGGTGTGTTAAGAGGGTCTCTTACATGGGGGAACATGAAGACTCTAGAAAATATACCTCTCCTCTTTTTCTTCCCCATTTGGCCGCCCAAATGTATATAATATATATATATATATATATATGTATTATTATTTTTTTGTTAATTTAAATGTATAGCTATAATTGTAATAGTTGGTGATTTAATTAGTTGAGTTGGGCTATAAATTATAAATTTAAGTCTTAGGAATTTTATTGAGTTGTGTTTGAGTCCATTGGTGAGTTTTATATAATTAGGTATTAACACATAGTCCATTAGGTGAATCAATATTCTATTTTAATTTTATTATTTGGCTTATAAATATAATTTACGAAATTAATGAGTGGAATAACATAAAATTAGACGTAGATTATATCATGCCATAAAACAAATGTTATTAAAGTACATCATGATTTAGTACATTGTACAGGTGGTAAGTTATCGAATTTAGGGGGTTTTACAATGAGGCCACATAGTAGTGATCTAGGAGACGCATAAGATCCAAGAGACCATCATCAGCAGCCCATGTGAATATAATGATGTCATCAGCATAGAAGAGATGCAAAACGGGAAAAGGCCGTCTGGTAGTCCTATACCTCATCAAGGGATGATCCCGAATGAAGCAATCTAAGTAAGGCGATAAGTAATCAGCAGCAAGAATGAAAAGCGGCAGAGAAATAGGGTCGCTCTTACACAAACTCCGGATAGAGGCAAAATAACCAGCCATGCCGCCATTCACCAAAATGGAAAATGTATAGCTCTTGACATAATGACGGATAAAAATAATCTGTCTAGCCGGGAATCCAGTCCTCACCAAGACCTCAAGAAGAAAATGCCAGTGAACCCTATCATATTCCTTAGCCATATCAACCTTCAACACAAGATTTAGGACACCCTTCACATTTGCAACGAGAGGTCATGGATAAGTTCCTGGGCCAAGAAGATATTATTAGTAATAACCCGCCTTTGAACGTGACCACTCTAGTTGGAAGAGATAATAAGAGGTAGGACAAAGCTAGCCGAGTGTTAAGGATTTTCGTGATTATCTTGTTGGTCACATTACACAGGCTAATGGGCTGGTAATCTGACCAACCGCTCGAAACAGGCTTATTCGGGATCAAAACAACAGTAGTCGCAGTGACAGTCGAAGGCATGGGATTGTAGGTAACAAGTCATTAGGAATACGTCTAGGGGGTGAATAGACTTATTAAACTCTTTTCCTGAATCTCAGGTGAGTAATTCAGCTAATATTATATGCAGCTAACAAAACTTAGCTGTAGATGAGTAATGCGGAAGCACAGCTGATGAGAATGCAGGTGACTAATGTCGACTGCAGGTGACTTTATTTCAGTAAAACTAGGTTTTGCGGAAGACAGTATATTTATAAATGGAACAATGAATATGAATGCAACAGATAAGTATGATGTTTCAGAGGTGGGGTAATCCTCTACTAGTCCACTTTTCTCCAAACCAGTTGGAGGTGAATTCACTATAGCTTTCAACTAATGATAAATGTTACAATGATTCAACCAGTTACAACAACTTCCAACCAGTGGAAACCTGTGGCCGTTGCAACTCTCTTTGAATGCCTAGCACCTCCTGATTGAAAACCCCTGGATACCTAGACAACTCACAAGCTTTCTATCACCTTCCAATCAAGAACCCGTGGATGCCTTATCAGTCTCAAAACTTCTGAAAACCTCGTTCACAGTAGTACCCCGTACTTAAACTTTAAAGACACGAGTGTTGTCTTCTCCAACTCAAGAGCTTCTCAGTATATGAACTTTGGAAACTGACTCTTCACGATGCTATAATTCGCTTTGATAGTTTTAGATTTGAGTGCTTTTGTTCGCTTGTAAATGTTGTTCGCATCGTACTTTGCTCATTCTGATCTTTAGATATTTATAGTACGAATCTTGAGCTTCTTCATAGTTGTTGTATCTCTTGTAACAAATTCGTCCGTTAGAGAGTGAACTTCTTTGTTTATTCGTTCATCTATTTCCACTGCTTGTCTCTTTCTTCAAATCTGGTCGTTTGAAGAATCTTCCCGTTGTGCCGCTTTTCTTGATTACTATATACGTAAAGTCTTCTGGGCTCAAATCTTTAGGAATAAATTATTCCTTAACTTTCGGGAATCACTCACTTTGTCTCCTTGAATTTATGTTCGCATGTCTTGCTGTTATTGTTGACTTTTCAATGCTTTACTGACGTGGACTGAGCTTCTTCTCTGATACTCAAACTTGGCTTGCAGATATTAGTTTGGTCAACCTCCTCTGATATTCTGTTTGACCGAAGACCTCGACTGATAAGTAACTTGTCTGTGGTCAAACCTCAGCTGATATTTCTTTTGACCGGATCTTGCCTGGTAACTTTCTGATGATATCTCATATGTAGTCAAACCTCAGCTGATGTTTTGTGTTGACCAGACCTTCTCTGAAATATGTTGTCTGCAGTCAAACTTATCTGATTTACTCTGTTGACTAGAACTCTCCAGATATGTCGCCTGATCATATCTCGTCTGTGGTCAACCTTCTCTGATCTGTTGAGTTGACCAAAAACTCGGCTGAAGTTATCTCGTCTGATGAATACTTTTCTAAACCTCGGCTGCTACAGTGTTTTGGTCAAACTTCTCTGTTATTACAGTTGACCAAAACTCACCTGATAATGAACTCGCCTGAAGACTTATCTGATGTTTTGGCAGTTCTATACTTAGCCGATTTTCTACTGATTAACTTTTGACCAAACTTAGCCTATTTAATGGATTATAGAAGATACTCATTTGGTTCTTCTTTATAATGCCAAGTACTTAGTGCATACATTTGAGTAAATCACAAATACAGAGATTACATCATAAAAATTTAACAAGTATTCCTAGCGATTTCCCCCTATTTTGATGATTGCAAAACTTAAGCATTCAAATGTAAACAAGTCTGCACAAAGGTAAAGTGCAAGACAAAAATCAAACTCAGTTTGTTTGAGACAATTAGAGATTGTCATTCAAGTTGACTGTTATAAACTTTCAGAGTTATTACATTACAGTCCTTGAATGAAGAAAACAAGCAAAAATGAAAATTACAAGTACCAAAAAAAATTTACAAGTAAACTGAAAAAATTACAAGTAATTTCACAAAGAAAATTCATCCGCCTCTTCCTATGGTCCTTGATGGAGGGAGTGTCTTCAAAGGTTTTGCTCCTATGAGTCTTTTAGTAACTGGAACTAACCCATACTTCTTCCTCACTATATCTGAGGCAAACTGCTGTTCTTTTGGAGATGAGAAATTGTTTTCAATGCATACCTTTTGATTTCTTCCTGAAGAGCAATCTCATCTAGAGTAGGTGCTTATTGAGGTCTGAAGTTTGGGATAATGGGGTATGAATTGAATTCCCTCCCAGCATACGTCTTCAAAATCTCCCAAAGGTTGGGATAATTCATCTCCATGAAGTTTATGAAAATTTCTTGTGGGGAACAGTCTTTGTCTTGAAGTATCTCCCAAAGATAGTACTTCTCTATGAACTTTTTCCTTGATTTTCCCCACACTGGTTATGCTTCAACAGGTAAGAATTCTTCAACATATTGAAGCTCTTTACCTTCCCATTGAAGCCTCACTACTGGATCATGTCTAGTTCTTTTCCTTTTAGCTGCAGGTGGGTCTGTTGGTGCAGCTAACTCTTTTTTTTCCAGGCTTGAGCTTCCTGCCCGAATCAGTGGGAGGTCTTGTTGTCATTTTGTTCTTGCTTTTTTCTCTTCCCCTTATTCATATCTTCCCCCTTTTTACAAGAATCAATGATTTTTGCTAGTTGTTCCTCCACCCTCAGCATTAAATCTGACATGCCAACAGGCATTCTTGGATTTTTGGGTTGTGGAGAGAGTTCCTTTCCGTTGAGGAGAGTATCCATTTTTTCATTTAGGGACACCAGCTCATGTTTGACTTCTGTTGTCAGGATCTCAGCAACTGTTTCTTTAACAATACCTCTTATCAGCTCAGTGAGGTTTGAAGGCAGCTGATACAGAGGTACCTCTGCATGAACAATATTCTCTCCTGATTCATCTTTTGCAGTTGGCCTCTGAGCAATAGTTTTATCAGATGAGACTTGCCTATCAGCTGGTGCTTGATCAGATGGGGTTTTTTCAGGGGTTCTGATTTCTCAGAGTCATCTGCAGGTGACTTTGACTTCCTCGGTGCAGATGACTTCTTTTGATAACGACTTTTCCCATCCTGTTCCCCTTGATCCCTTTGTTCCTTTGATTTCCCAGCTTCTGAGGGTTTAGCTGAGCTGAAGGCCTAATCAGGTGACTTATGATCATGGTCCTCATCATCATCTTCTTTTCTATCTTCTGCCTTCTCTACCTTTTCCTCCTCTTCTTTCTCCTCAACTTCTTCTTCCTTCTCAACTTCTTCCTTCTCCTCTAACTTCTATTCTTCTTTTCAACTCCTTCTTTTTTTTTCAGCTTCAACGATAATTCCTTTTTCTTTCTCTCCTGCATCTTCCTCACCCAGGGTCTGTCCATGTGCCATACCTTCCATGATATGAAGGATGAACTGGTCCATGTTATGTTTAAAATGAGAGATGAACCAGTTCTCTTCTAGTAATAATTTCACATCTGTCTCCTGACAGAAGTGCATTGTAAGTTGTTCTGTGGCAATTGGACGATGCCAGGTACATTTTTCAATGTATACTCTTAGATGAGAGAAGCTAAGGGTCTTCAATTCCTTCCATTCATCATAGATATTGATAAATGAAAATTTTAGACCCTATTATCTTACAAACTGTAATTAGTCTTTGGTAAGATTCCGGGGTTTGTTCTCCGTGAGGTTGAAACATCATCCAGCTTCTGGTACCTTAATATATTCTTTGGCCTCTTCTTCCTCAGTTATGCTTGGGAGAGTTAAGAGAGGGATTATTTTTGCCACCAGCTTTGACTGATCCGGCTGTTCTACAGTTGGTGCAGGTGTAGCTGAAACTACAATATGCATTTCTTCTTCTTCTTTAGAAGAGTAGTCCACCAGACCTTTATGTCTCTTGGGGGACTGATCAGGTAAGGATTTGATATGGACAACTTCCTCTGGTTTATGTGACATTCTTTTGAATATCTTGGACAAAGGTAAGTTGTCAGAGTCAGAGTCATTTGCAGGTGCCACTTCAGGTGCAGGTGACTTTTGTAAAATCTCAGCTGCAGAGGGAGCTGACGTCATCTCCTCTGCAATAATCTCAGGTGGGTTTTGAGTAGCTGCATCAGATTGGACCTCGTCTGAGTCCAAAGGTCCTCTGTATGAAGAAGTTTCGCTTGTCATTTTCTCATATTTCAACTGCTTTTAGTTTCTTATCTTCGAGCTTCTTCAATGTATCTTGGTCCAGGTGACCAAGTCATTTGCTAGCCTGAAATGTATTCACTTTTCCTTTAGCTTTCCCAAGGAACTCCAAATCCTACTAATTTAAGTTCCATAAGCCAATTTCTGTACAATCTTGTTATTCTCTGAATCCCAATTCACTTTGTTCACCTCTCGGACTAACTGTCTGTAAATGTAAACAGGCCAGTTAATCTTTTGCGGTTGAGTCAAGGCTCCCGTAACAATATACTTTGATGATGATAATTGATCAAAGCTTCCGGCCATCCCTATGACTATCTTATTGGTTCTGTCCATAATATACTTGTATTCCATACTGAGATCTCCCTTTTTGGCAGTGAGTTTGACTTTCATTGGCTGCTCTGGTAATTTGATCTTATACCAAATATCACTTGGATTTTGGTTAAGGGATTTGACAGCAATGCCTCGATTCTCCATATTAAATGTGTCGGCGACCATCTATTTGGTGATAGTGATTGCTTCGCTAGAGATTGAACTTTCAATCTCATACTGTGTAGCCTGCGCCTCCTTGAATAAGCAGATGACGGCTTCCATGAAAAGTTGGGTGGGATTAATATCCAGCAAGTAATAAATACCGTACTTCTTCATCACTGATATCAGGTGCGCAGTAAACCTACAAAATCGATTATGATGCTGAAGATTATTTGATCTTTCACCATCTTCACGTTAATGCCCTTGAAATAAGTAGTTGAGTCCATTTCTGCAAAAAAAAATAGTGTTTATGATTTAGTGTAGTGAATATACTAGGGTTCTTTGCTTTTTCAGAGAAATTAGGGTTTTTAGAGGTTGAAGACGATAAGGTTTTGTGAAATGATTTCAGCCATCTTAAGTACCCAGTTGAAAAGACCCTTTTTGAATTTATTAATTAAATAAGCAAGCGGCGGTTCGAATTTTAATAAATAAAGAATGGCGGTTGGAGTTGATTAGACATCGTTGAGGTAGCATGATCATGTATTTTTATCCACGTGTGAATAAAGAATATAATTTAAATAATCACATGTCGGTCAAGGGATGAGAAACTTAGCTGGTTGACCTTTTGAATTCTGATGCAGCTATGATTTCAATTTCTGCTCTGATCAGGGGACATTTCTTGTCGGTGCTTCTGATCAGCTAGTTTTCCTTCGTCTGTCCTTATCTGATTCTGCATCAGGTGAGGTATGTTGCCTGTAGTTGGTATCAGCTAGCTTTCCCTTGTATGTGCTTTGGATCCTCGTTTGGTCTGATATGGTGGCTTCTCGACTGGTCTTCGGATCAGATGACTTTTCTTTGTTTGGTCTGATCAGATGACTTTTCTTCGTATGTTCTGATCAGATGACTTTTTCTTCGTCTCTCGTCTGCTTCAGGGCAGATGACCTTTTTTCATTTATTTTTCAACTAAGTACTAGATTCCAAATCTAGTAATCCAAGATCCTTGCTGAGTTCCAGAAACCTTTCTTCTGGTAAAGGCTTAGTGATTATGTCAGCAATTTGATACTATGTGCTGACCCTTTCCAATCTTACTCTTTTGTTAAGCACATGATCTCTGATGAAGTGATGTTTGACATCTATGTACTGTTGGAGTTCGGTGATAAAAACGAGATACGCAGCAAAAAATAAACCGGTCCAACTGGATAAAACCAAACTCCAAAACGGATCGATCAAGCATCGTATAAACGAATATAAAATTGAAGAAGATAAATTAAGAGATCATACCCTTGTAGACCTTGGATGACATCTTCCTGATTCCGAGCACAACACGAATCCAATCAAACGAGCCTTTGGAAATTCCCGAGCACTGAAAGCACCGTGCCTCTACGTATCACGCGTCGGAAGATGATCGGAATATATTTCTATCAATTTATACTCTAAGTATATGGCTAGAAATTGATAGAATTAGCTTATATATATTTTTATAAATACTCTAAGTATTTTATAAAACTTGTTTTCTCTCAAAAACACTTAAAACTTAAGTGTAAGAAAATGAAATGAAAACTCTCTATTTTTCCTCTCACTACTCATGGCCAAAATCATCATTTCATCAAGTGGAGGTTGAAGTCTTAAATACAAAACAAATCACACCATCCACCAAAATAATGATTCCATGATTAATTATTAATACACCAAGTGTTAAATATTCCACAAACATGAAATTATTCTTTTCAAAGTAAAAAGAATAATTCTCATGTGATGGGATCATGGGGGGGGGGGCATATTGAATTATTAGTGATTTAGTTCGTTTTGGTCCGTGAAAACGGACTCTCGTGTATCTAATCCGATAGATAAATTTTGGTACGTTTCATTATTAATACAATTAATTAATCTAATTAATTAATTTTATTAAAAATAATTTCTCTAAGAAATAATATGAATAAATTAATTACCCAGTAATTTATTTAATTCACGAAACCGATTTAATTTATCAAATAA
The DNA here is from genome assembly GCA_033398695.1 of Orobanche coerulescens. Taxonomy (NCBI): domain Eukaryota; kingdom Viridiplantae; phylum Streptophyta; class Magnoliopsida; order Lamiales; family Orobanchaceae; genus Orobanche; species Orobanche coerulescens. The sequence goes on along the minus strand of CM065807.1, from coordinate 177,268,073 downwards.
ATTAAATTAGACATCCAATGTCCAATATTAACCAAGAGATAATAAGCTAAATATAATCCGTCATCAATTCCTTTGTCGCGACTCTGTAGGTTCGTCTTAGTTAGCATTGGGAGGATCCAATGAGTGGTAGTACTACTTAGCCAGTCTCGTGGCCCACACCGTAACCCAACTGAGAATGAATGATAGAATCATTCCAAAAACCATTATATCGTGAATACCGTATACGTATAAACCCTTCAATCATATGTCCCGGTCAAGTATTAGGGTCACGGTAAAGTCAAACCCTATTGTATCTTGACTCTATGCATTTGTTAATACAAATTTAGATCATCGAGCTCTCATGTATCAAATACAACTAGCTCTAACTGCTTTGGCCAAAGACTTATGATCCCATTTTCCATTAACCGCATAGAACATTTACCTGCTCACTAACAGGAGAAAGAATCCTATCTTGGTATTCAGTAGAGACTGCTACTTGCCCACTAAGTTGCATTTCGAGGTTGACCACACCAACCGGCGATTGGATCGAACTACTCTAATGACTAACTTAATGTCACAAGCACATCTCCGACTGAAATCTCAAGTCAAAGGTCCACGTATACCTATCACAATCTTTCGATTCAATCATTGACAATCCCTGAGTGATTTCCATGTGACCGAATCGAGTTGAGTCGTGTTCGAGTATACTAATCTCATTAGCATACCTATAACGTGTGCTCCCACTAACTGTTAGTGAAGACAGGCACTCTACATGTCAAAGTACACATTATACAAGTCTTGTCTAAACTTACTGCCCAGTTAAGTTTTATCGACTTGCGAACTAGTTAAGCATTCGAGCTTTAAACACTTCTAGTGCCTTTCTCCTTATCTCCATAAGGAGTAGAATGTTCTCTCTCAAATGCAAGGACTATTATTCTATATACCAAATCACAATGCCAGTGATATACAATAATATAGAAATAATAATTGCCTTATTAAATATAATATTCATAATTACAATACAATTGATCTCACTCTATCATCCTCCGAGTGGCATTTTAGGGCATATTCCTAACAATCTCCCACTTGCACTCAATGCCACAAACTATGGTATCTAATACCCATACTCTCCAGATGTCTCTCTAAGACCTTCTGAGATAGTGGCTTGGTAAGCGGATCAGCAACGTTATTTGCTGTGTCTACTCTCTGCAGTATAACATTCCCATATCGAACCATTTGTCTAACAAAATGATATTTTCTCGCAATATGTTTGGTGTTGTGGTGAGCCCTAGGCTCTTTAGCCTGTGCAACAGCTCCGTCGTTGTCACAAAACAGTGTCACGGGCTTCTCTGTGTTAGGAACCACTTGAAGTTCCTCAGTGAACTTCTTTATCCAAAAAGCTTCTTTAGCAGCCTCCATGGCTGCCTGATATTCGGCTTGACATGTAGAGATAGCAGTCGAACTTTGCTTGGCACTTCTCCAAGAAACTGCCCCACCATTCAGAGTAAAGATATACCCTAATGTGGACATCTGAGCATCCATGTCCCCTGAAAAATCTGAGTCTGTATAACCCATAACTCTGAGTTCTCCTCCGCCGTATATAAGAATCAAGTCTTTAGTCCTTCTTAGGTACTTAAGAATGTTCTTTACAGCAGTCCAATGTTCCTGCCCTGGATTTTACTGAAACCGACTTACTACGCTCACAGCATAGGCAATGTCCGGTCTAGTGCAAATCATTGCATACATAAGGCTACCTACTGCCGAAGCATAAGGTACTTTGCTCATTTCCTTTCTATCTTCCTCACTTTGAGGACACATCTCTAAGGAAAGTTTTTCACCATGTTGCATAGGTAGAAACCCTCTTTTAGAATCTTCCATCCTAAATCGCTTCAGGATCTTTTCTATGTAGAGGGCTTGGGAAAGACCTAACATTATTTTCGCTCTATCCCGATAGAGACGAATACCCAGAATATAGGTAGCTTCTCCCAAGTCTTTCATTGAGAACTCTTTAAAAAGCCAAGCTTTCACAGAACTGAGCATTCCTACGTCGTTTCCGATAAGTAGAATGTCATCTACGTATAGTATTAAGAACGCAATTTTGCTCCCACTAACCTTCTTGTAAATATAGGGCTCCTCTTCATTTTGAACAAAATCAAACTCTTTGATTGTCTCGTTAAAACAAAGATTCCAACTCCGTGATGCTTGCTTCAGTCCATAAATGGCACGCTGAAGTTTGCATACTTTATGAATATTGGTTTGAGATATGAATCCCTTAGGCTGTTCCATGTAAATATTCTCCTCGAGGAATACATTTAGGGATGCCGCTTTCACATCCATTTGCCAAATTTCATAATCTAAGTGGGCTGCTATGGCAAGCATCATGCGAACAGACTTAATCATAGCTACATGTGAGAAGGTCTCAAAGTAATCGATTCCTTCTCTTTGGGAATAACTCTTTTCCACAAGCCTGGCCTTATAGGTATCAACCTTGCCATCTCCATCAGTCTTTCTTTTATAGATCCATTTGTTTCCAATAGGCACTATGCCTTTAGGATGATCTACTAAAGTCCAGACCTGATTAGCATGCATTGAGTCTATCTCAGCTTCCATAGCTTCTTGCCACTTGGCGGAGTCAACATCTACCATCGCTTGGTCGTATGTAGAAGGATCATTCTCTTGACTACTTTCTATCATCTCATGGACACCCAGTTCTTCTTGATGCATATAGCCATACCTCTCAGGTAATTAAGAAATTCTACAAGACTTGCGAGGTTGTGTTTGTATTTCAGAAGGTTCGGTTCTAATATCTTGCATAGGTGTCTCATTTGGTGTTTCTTTTATTTCTTCCAAAGAAATATTTCTACCTGCCCCTCCTTCCTGAATAAACTGATCTTCAGGAAGTGTGCTTGTATAGCAACGATGATCCTATGATCTTCATGCATGTAGAATAGATATCCCATGGAATCCCCTGGATATCCTATTAAATGACCTTTCACAGACCTAGATTCCAATTTCTCTACTTTAGTCTTTTTGGCATAAGCAGGGCATCCCCAAATCCTAATCTAATTAAGACTTGGTTTCCTACCTCTCCACATCTCATGTGGAGTCTTAGGAATGGATTTGGAAGGACATCTATTCAAGATATGCACAGCAGTAAGGAGCACATAACCCCACAGATAAATCGGTAGATCAGTATAGTTAAGCATGGAGCGAACCATGTCCAACAAGGTTCGGTTCCTTCTTTATGATACACCATTTAATTGTGGAGTAGCTGGAGGAGTGAATTGTGACACTATTCCTAGTTCTTTTAAGAACTCATCAAATTCAGTACTCATGTACTCACCACCATGATCTGACCGAAGAGTCTTAACATGGTTACTTGTTTGATTTTCAACTAGGGCTTTAAATTCCTTGAATTTATCAAAAGCTTCTGACTTATGTTTCATTAAGTACACGAATCCATACCTGGTATGGTGATCAGTGAATGTAATGAAATACTGAAAGCCATCTCAAGCCATTTCAAAAGGGCCACAAACGTCGGTATGGATCAATCCAAGTCTTTCAGTAGCTCTTTCAAAAGTCCCTGCGAAGGGTAACATAGTCATTTTGCCTTGAAGGCAAGATTCACAAGTTGGATAGGGATCTGATCCCAATGGACCTGTAAGCCCATCTTTCTCCATTTTATGAACCTTGGTCTGACCGATATGACCAAGTCTAAGATGCCACTTAAGTGCTTGGTTCGTTTCATCCCTACCACGCTTCCTAGTTATAGTGTTCACAATTGTTTTATTCTTTATATTTAAATGGTATAAACCATTTAATAATGTAGTAGTACCAACCAATTTATTTCCAAAATAAATACGACAGGACCCATCTCCAATAAAGAAGTGAAATCTCTTTCGATCCACGACCGAAATTGATACAATATTTTTGTGCCCCTTGGGCAAAACAAGTACATCATCTAAAGTAAGAATAAAACCAGATTCTAAATCCAACATAAGGGATCCAATATCAGAAGCCTCGACACTATGCCCACTTTTGACGGTGACCATCACCTCCCCTGAATCCAGCTTCGTACTTCGTTCCAGATCCTGATTCATTGTGCAAATGTGAGAACTCGCACCGGAATCAAGTATGCAAGAAGTAGAATATACAATTACAGAACAATTTGTTTCTAAAACCAGTAGTTCCGTAAAGGCGCATTACGATCAATCTTTGGACAGTACCTCTTCCAGTGGCCTAGCTCACCGCAATTGAGGCATACATCCATTTTCTTGGCTCCCTTGCTCTTTTGAACCATTGGGGCCTCGCCCTTTCCCTTGTCGATCTTGGCTATTGGACCTAACTACTTCTTGTTCTTTTTCTTCTTATTCTTGGACTTCCAAGTCCCAGAAGAAATCACAAGTGCAGCTTCCTTTCCCCTTGTCTTCATCTGAGAATGGCCAGTCGTCAGTTTGTTCATTAGCCCAGCTAAGTTACATGCAATATCATTGTAGTTGAAGTTCATGACAAATTATGAAAAGGAGTCAGGAAGTGACTGCAGGATAAGGTCAGTTAGGAGAGATGCATGCATCTGAAAATCAAGAGCTTCCAATCTCTCAATCATCGAGATCATCTTGAGGACATGGTCCCCAACTCTCTCTCCTTCCTTCATCCTGGCGCCGAATAATTGCTTTGATATCTCACATCTAGCAGTTTGGCTATGCTTTCCATAGAGCTCAGACAGGTGCGCTATGATGGCTCTCGAAGACATCATCATTTCATAGGAATGTTGAAGCTCATTGGTTATTGAGCCTAACATGTACCCTCGCACTCTTATGCCGTCTTTTACCCATTTCTCATGGGCATCGACATCTTCCTGATTGGCTTGAGTTCTTGCAGGAGCAGCTGGGATGTCCGCCTCCAAGACGTATCCCAACATTTCCATAGTTAGGACAATCCTCAAGTTCCGAAGCCAGTCCACATAGTTCGGACCAATCAGGACGTTCTTTTCAAGTAGTATAGCGAGTGGGTTGATTGTCATATTGAGAGTTTTGTTAACTGCATAGAATAATTTAAGATTCGTTAGTGATTGTTTAATTATGATCCGAGTAAAGAATTTAAGGACTTTCTTTATTCATAACTCGGCTCCCACTATTTTATCGGCATTTACACACTCCCATGTGTAATTCGGAAGTCTTGGGGGACTTCATAGTGGTGATCTATTTCTTTACAAAGTTTAATAGAGGGCAACCCATACGGTTTCTATTCTATTATTCTTTATAAAGTGGTGTCTAACACCAACCCATAGAATGGATGATTCGATCTTCTTTTGCCCCTAGTTCACTTGCCCTCAACCCATTCGGTTTCTATTACTCGTTGAACTATCTAAGTTTAAACCGTAAACTCCTATTAGTCTGAAAATTGAATCTTACCCGACAACCCATATGGTTTATAGGGTTTTGATTTGTCACAACCAAAGGCATCTAATGCACTCTAGGAATTTATCAACTTTCCCCAAAAATATTACCCCGACATACTCGGAAGAATAATATTCCGGTTTAGATTTCAATTTTCCATGCGTTTGACGGAGGGTAGGAAACCTCGTAACCTTTATAACTTAGTATTTGTAAGTGGGAGTATTAACGCGATTATATGTTACACTTTGAACATTAATCCGTTTATAAGCGCGGTTTGTCGTTTTTTTGTTTGTCATACAATATGAAAACATACACAACTTAAAACTAACAACATGCAGTTCATGGACCGTTCCTAGAACAAAAACATCGTAATCTAATTACATGTCTTCGGTCATGAATCTTCGTCTTCTCGAGCGGATCTTCCTCCGGTCTTCGTCATTACATATAAATTTTACATTTGAAAAATTGCATCCTATACAAATTTTCTATTAAAATAAATAGGCTCAAAACGGCCTTTACAACCCAATTGAACAAAACAAACGATTCAAAACTAGGTCCATGAATAACATCCCCATTCAAAATTAATGCAACAATTACATTAAAATAAATGGCAATAATGATTAATCTAAAATTGATCTAATCAACAAAAATTAATCGAACAATTAGAATTAATCCAATTAATTCACTTAACCGTTAATTTTAATTTACTCCGGACAAAATAAATATTTCATTAAATTAATTCCCTTAAAATAAAATTACCATAATTATATTTTAGTCAAATTAAATCTTATTTAATTTATGGAAAATTAATTTACCGAACGAAATATAAAACGGAGTCAGAAAACACAAGGATCGGGCCAAGCTCATGGCTTGTAGGGGGTCACTGTACCACCTGAAATTTCACCTGACCAATGACCAAATTTGAGTTGCCGGGTCCGGCCAATTTTCTGGCTCATTTTTTTTCGTCCCGAATCCAAAAATAATATTCTTTTTTTAATTTTTATATTACACAATTAAATCAGTTTTTCAAAAGAAAATAGATTTATATTGTAACATAAAATCATGAAAAATAATTTTTAGATGAACAATTAAACATCAACAATTAATACAATTATGATTCTAAATCATAAAAAATAAACAAGCATTCCAAATGCAAATATCGAATATACAATCGCATAGACCTTGCTCTGATACCACCATTGGAGTTCGGTGATAAAAACGAGATACGTAGCACAAAATAAACTGGTTCAACCGGATAAAACCAAACTCCAAAACGGATCGATCAAGCATCGTATAAACGAATATAAAATTGACGAATATAAATTAAGAGATCATACCCTTGTAGACCTTTGATGATATCTTCCTGATTCCGAGCACAACACGAATCCAATCAAACGAGCCTTTAGAAATTCCCAAGCACCGAAAGCACCGTGCCTCTACGTATCACGTGTCGGAAGATGATTGGAAAATATTTCTATCAATTTATACTCTAAGTATACGGCTAGAAATTGATAGAATTAGCTTATATATAATTTTATAAATACCCTAAGTATTTTATAAAACTTGTTTTTTCTCAAAAACACTTAAAACTTAAGTGTATGAAAATGAAATGAAAACTCTCTATGTACTTTGTTCTTGAATGTACGACTGTATTGTTGGTTATAGCAATTGCGCTATTGTTGTCATACCATATAAGAATTTCATTTGCAATGATATTGTAATCCCTTAGCTATTTTCTTATCCATAGAATTTGAGCACAATATCTACCTGCAACTAGGTATTCCGACTTAGTTGTGGATATTGAGTTGGATACCTGTTTCTTACTGAACCATGATATAAGCCTAGTTCCAAGGAACTGACATGTTCCACTGGTGCTTTTTCTGTCGATCTTGCATCATGCAAATTCTGCATCTGAATATCCTGAAAGTTCAAAGTTGTCATCCTTTGGATACCGTAAACCAACATTGATTGTGGAATTAAGGTATCTGATTATCTTTTTGGCTGCTTCCTGGTGAGACTGCTTCGGCTTGGACTGAAATCTTGCACACACTCCTACTGCATATGAAATATCAGGTCTGCTTGCAGTGAGGTATAGAAGTGATCCAGTTAGTCCTCTGTAGTGTGTTGGGTCCACTAGAATGCCCTCTTCATCTGCATCAATGTGTATGGAGGTGCTCATGGGTACTTTTAATGGTTTGGCTGAGTCCATGCCAAATCTTTTGATTAATTCCCTTATCTACTTTTCTTGGTTGATGAGAATTCCATTGTCAACTTATTTGACTTGCAAACCAAGAAATAAATTTAGCTTGCCCATCATACTCATCTCAAATTCTCCTTACATGAGATTTGAGAACTTCTCACATAGCTCAGGGTTGGTTGAGCCAAATATAATATCATCCACACATATTTGAACAAGTAATATGTGGTTTTCATGTTCAATTCTAAAGAGCGTCTTGTCCACCTTTCCTTTGCTAAATCTATTTTTCTCCAGAAATAAAGATAGAGTCTCATATCATACTCTTGGTTCCTTCTTGAGTCCATATAGAGCTTTCAGAAGTTTGTATAATTTGTCTCCTTTGACAAATCTAGTGGGTTGCTCCACATAGACTTTTTCTTCTAGTACTTTGTTGAGAAATGCACTTTTCACGTCCATTTGGTAGACTTCAACATCCTCGAATGCTGCATATGCAAGGAATAGTCTGATAGCCTCCAGTCTTGCTACAGACGCATATGTTTCATCAAAATCTATTCCTTCACAATGAGCATATCCTTTTGAAACTAATCTGGCTTTATTCCTAACAACGGCGCCATCTTCATCAACATTTGTTTTTGTACACCCATTTGGTACTTATGACTTTCTTATGATCTGGTCTGTCTGTTAGTTGCCAGACATTGTTTCTCTCCATTTGGTTTAGCTCCTCTTGCATTGTAATTACCCATGTGTAATCCTCTAGTGCTTGATATGTTGTCTTGGGTTCCATATGAGACATGAAACATGAGAACATTGCCATTTTTGCTGGTTCTGTAGATTGCCTGGTTTTGACTCCATTAGTTAAGTTTCCAATGATTTGTTGAATGGGATGATCTTTGAGCCATTTAGGGATATCATCTTCCGAGTTTGTTCCCCCTCTTGAGTTGCTTTGATGGACTTCATCTCTCTCTACATCAGCTTGATTTTGGCCTTCTTGAACTGCATCTGGTTCTACTACAGTTTTGTCAGCTACCGATGGGGAACCTGTCTGCTCTGCAGTTGGAACTGGTACAATTAGAGATCCTATCTGATCTGCAGTTGGGTCTCCTGTCTAATCTGTTGTTGGGTCTCATGTCTGATCTGCAGTTGGGTATTCAGCTGAGTCCATCATTCCTGTGTCTTGGATGATAAATTCTTCCAGGGAGGTGGATTTGAGCTTTTTCTCAATTGATTTCACCTGTTTTCTGTACTCAACAGTAGATTCATCAAACACAACATGTGGTGTTTCTTCCACAACTAATGTTCTTTTGTTAAAAACTTTGTATGCCTTGCTTATTTGTGAGTATCCCATAAAGAGACCATCATCAGTTTTAGCATCAAAGGCATTCAGTTGGGTTTTACTATTGTTCTGGATGAAGCATTTACAATCAATGATATGAAAGTAAGCAACAATTGTTGTTCTCCCATTCCAAACCTTATAGGGAGTTTTGCCATGTCTCCCTACTATCATACTCCTACTCTGAGTATGGCATGCTATGTTGACAGCTTCAGCCTAGAACCTCTTGGGCAGGTCAGCTTGTGCAATCATTGATATGGCTGCTTCCTTGAGGGTTCTGTTTCTTCTTTTAGCTACACCATTTTGCTGTGGTGTTCTTGCGGCAGAGACTTCATGATGGATTCCATTTTGATCACTATATTCAGTGAATGCCTTATTGAGAATGTAGGTCACAAGTCGTCCAGGAACAAGTCTAGAGGGGGGGTGAATAGACTTGTTGAAACTCTTAAACTCTTTTTTAAGAAGAGTGAGTTTCTTCAGCTGATAGGTAAACAAATGACTTGGAGTCGTTTTTTCTTTAATATATGCGGAAGTCAGCTGATGATGAATAGAAAGCAACTAATGAAACACTTAACAATGAATGCAGTAGTTAAAGTATGATGCAGTAAAATAGTAAAGAACACAGGCAATTATAGTGGTCTCAGAGGTGGGGTAATCCTCTACTAATCCACTTTTCTCCAAACCAGTTGGAGATGAATTCACTATAATTCTCAACCAGTGATAAATATTACAGTGATTCAAACAAAACTACAACAGCTTCCAACCAGTGGAAATTCGTGCCGTTGTACCACACTTGACTGCCTTGCACCTCTTGATCCTCGATCCTTGGATGCCTTTACAGTCTCTTAACTTCAACCAGTGAAGTACCCCGAACTCAGGATTATAGACAAGAGTTTTTGTCTTCTCCAACTAAGATCTTCTTTATGTATGAACTTTTAGAACCGCTCTTTTCTCGATGCTGTATTTCGCTTTTTGATAGCTTGAATTCTTTGATCGCTTGAAAGTATGTTAGCACCGGTTATTGTTATCGTAAGGTATTTTCTCAGCTTCAAATCTTCGGATATATATAGGTCGCGATCTCTGAGCTTTTCCTTATAGCCGTTGCAAATCTTTTGAACAAATCCGTCCGTTGGAGAGGTAGACTTCATTGTTTTCTTTCTGAATGTTGCAAGGCTGGATTCCCATATTTTAATCTATCTTCCGTCCGTTGTGAAGAATCTGCATGTGATGCGCTGAATCTTTTGAATATAAAACGATTAAAGTCTTCAAGGTGGGTCTGGATGATTTATTTAAATCATATCTCTTGCGGGAATCTCTCCAATTTGTCTCTTCACATTGCATGTGACTTTCCGTAATACTTGACTTTTCAACGCATGCTGACGTGGACTTAGAGTACTTGGCTGATCTCGACTAGGCTAATGTGCAATTAACTTCTCTGATGTTTACTGTTTGGAACTTGTCTGATTAGGTGACTTGTCTGAGGTACCTTGGCTGCAGTCTGGTCAAACATCCCTGATGATTTTTGATGACCAGAACTACTCTGACTTGACTCGGCTGATCCTCTCTAATGGACTTAGCTGTACTTTAGTACTTAGCCGATTTTTAGCCTAACTTATTTTTGGCTTATAGAAGATACTCATTTGGTTCTTCTTTACATTTTGCCAAGTTTTATACTTAACATTATTTGGCCTATGGAAGATACTCATTTGGTTCTTCCTTACATTTTTGCCAAGTAATAAACATTTGAATTTATACTAATGACATCATCAAAATCTAACAAGTATTCCTAACAAATTCCCCCTATTTTGATGATGGCAAAACTTTAAACAAGTTATCAAATGCACAAGTCTGCACTTTAGTGCAAGACACACACTAAAGTCAGTCTAATTTTTGAGACAACTGGGAATTGTCACTCAAAAAGACTGTTATCAAAATATTTTTCTGTTGATTACAAGTACATGGCTGAATTTTACAAGAAAATTTTCAAGTACATAAATCATTACAAGTACAAAGTAAGTGAAAGTCATATGCCTCTTCCTCTGCCTCTTCGAATAGGCTGTTTGGCAAGTCTAAAGGGTTTACCTCCGATTGGTCTTGACAAGAGCTGCAAAGTCTTGTTCTTGTTGGGATGAAAATTTATTCTCAAGACATAACTTCTTGATTTTTCACTGAAGCACAAGTTCATCCAACGCACCTCCTCTCTCCAAAGTAGGAGGATCTTTGGCACTGAATGGAGGGATCATGGGATAAGCACTTAGTTTCTCAGCATGTTTCTTCAGAATAGCCCAGAGTTGCGAATGAGCTTCTTCCATGAAATTTATGAAGATCTGTTATGGGGAGAGATTATCATCCTGGAGTATTTCCCAGATGTAGTAGTCTCTGATGAATTTCTTTTTTTGCAGATCCCCACATGGGTAAAGCTTCATATGGTACAAAATCCTCCACAAACCACAACTCCTTTCCTTCCCACTCTAGAGTAGGCTCAAAACCTCCTCTAGTCCTCCTCTTCTTGCCTTCAGGCTGGTCAGCCTGTTCTTCTGGATCTGCTCCTCCCTTCCTCTTGGTTGAGGATGTCCCAGCAGTGATCATCTGGACATCCTGCCTTTTCTTCGATCTAAACTCCTTCCTTATCTCTTCTTGATCATTTCCTTCCCCCTGAATTATATCTTCCCCCTTTTTGCCAGCATCAACTAAGGTAGTCAATTGCTGCTCTATTCTGCTCATCTAGTCAGACATGCCAAATGGCATTCTGTTGTTGGTAGGGGGAGGCGGCTGAGGTACTTCCCTCTGCAGCAAAGTGTCAATCTTTGCAGTGATGGTTTGGAAACAGGAGTGACCTGAGATGCCAGCAGCTCTCCAATCGTATCTTTCACTATCTGCCTGATCAGCTCAGTCATGGCAGGTGAGATCTGAGCTGTTGGAGAGTGCTCGCCTGAGCCTTCTGCAATTGAACCACCAGACTGCAGGCTCCTATCTGCAGCTGGTACTCCAGATGGGGTCTTCTCTGGGGTGCCTGATCTGGAGTCCTCATCTAACTCTGCGTCTAGGCTGGTTTACCGGGCAGGTGCCCCAGTCCTATCTGTGGCCTCTTGTGTCGGCTCTGGCTCCGGCTCCTTTTCTCCTTATGCCTTCTCTTGCTCTTTCTCCTGCTCTTCCTCCTTTTCTTCTTCAATATTTTCTTTTTCAGCTCCTTTATCTCCTCCTTCATCATCATCCTCCTCATCATCATTATTGTCATCTTTCCCATCTCTTTCTCCTTCATTCTCATCATCCTTTTCACCTTCATCATTATCCTACTCTCCTTCATCCTGTTCTACTTCTTCTCCTTCTTCTTCTTCTTCATTCAACTCTTCTGTTTTCTCAACTTCCTCAGGTTGATTTTCAACTAAAATCTTTTCTTCTTTTCTTCTCTCTTCCTGCTCTTCTTCTTCATCGTCTAAAACAACAACTTCTTCATCTCCATCTACCTCTTCAATCCTAATTTCTTTCTCTTCTTCCTCCTCCTCCTCTTCTCCGAAGGAACCATCAAAAATACTAAGCATAATGGAATGGATGAATTGGTCCATGTTGGTTTTAAAATGAGTCATGAACCAATTATCCTGGAGGATCAACACTAAGTCTGATTCTTTACAAAAATGAATCAGTACCTCCTCTGTGGCTTGGGGATATTCCCAACCACTAGTTGCAATATAAGCTTGAAGATCAGTAAATGACAGGGTTTTGAAAAACTTCCACTCTTGAAAAATATTGACAAAAGAGTGTTTTAATGCTTGTGGCTTAACAAGCTGTAATTGTTCAATGGATAGGTTGAAAATATTGTTTTCTAGCAGGTTAAATGTATAATTGGCTTCAGGAATTAAGATTATTAGACCTGCTTTTTCTTCCTCAGGAATGTAAGCTGGAGTGAGGACAACCATAATCTGAGTCTCCAGGCTACCTGGGGCAGGCTGGTCTTCCAGGTGAGTTGGTGTCCTGGCTGTGGGACTGGCATAGTGATCTGACTGCTTCTCCTCACTAAACTGCAGTCTCCTGGGCCTCTTGGGAGAGGGTTCTCGGGATGATTGCATGATCGATGGTTCTCCAGGGGCTGGTCCCCTTATCTTGAATCGGACAGCTATGGGAGTGTTGTCGGACTCGGAGTCTGACTCGACTGCAGTTGGGTTGTCGGCTGCAGGTCGGTCCGACTCACCTGACGAATAATATCTCCGGTAAGTCCTTGTGTCAGGTAGCTCCTTCAACATCTGGGCTGCTCTCCTTGTGCCTCCCAATTTTCTCAACGTTTCTTGGTCCAGATGACCAAGTTTTTTGTTAGGGTGGAAGGGGTCAGTGCTTCCCTTCGCCATACCTGTCTCTTCCAGCATCCAACTCAGCTGCGTTCCAAACGCCAGCTTTGTTTTAAATCTCTTCTCATCATAAAGCCATTCGGCTTTGTTGACTTCTTGAACGAGTTGCCTAAATATGTAATCTGCCCAATCAATTTCCTCATCTTGAATTAGTGCTCCCAGCACCATGAACTTCGCCGATGACAGTTGATCATAACTGGTGGCCATCCCCATGATGATTTTGTTGGTTATATCAAACGCAAAACGATAAACCTTTTTAATCTCACTCCTTTTAGCAGTGAGTTTCAGCTTTTTCGGCTGAATCTCCGTCTTGATCTTCTTCCAGGTTTCGGCAGCAGACTGTTTGAGTGCCTCGACGGCTATGCCGCGGTGCTTCATACCGAAAACTGTTGGAATATTTATTCCACACATTATTTAATTTATGTTTTGATGATTAAAGTTGCTAAACTACAAAACAACATCGAGGCGAAGCAAAACGGCGAAGCAGACGAAGACGCAAAAATTGCAATCTGGACTGCATTAGCGCACGCTAAGGGACATATGTTAGCGCACGCTAACGAGGAGTCAACTGCATTCCAGCCTAGTATCGAAGTAAGCTGCAGTGAAGTCAGCAGATGGATAGCGCACGCTACACTCTATTATTAGCGCTACCCTCTATTATTAACGCACGCTATCGAGCCATGTTACTGTTGTGGAGATATTCAAATATAGAATGACGTATGCAATGAAGTCATCATTAGCGCACGCTACACAGTTTGATTAGCGCACGCTAAGATGTTTGAATCTAGTCAATCCGAACGTTGGGAAAAGCAGGTCAAAGTCAGCATATCAAACGGTCACTTTGACAATCCATGCAACGGATATATTGGATTAGCGCACGCTACAAAGGAAGTGGTAGCGCACGCTAACTGTTAAGGCGAGCTACCGGTGAAATATAAAGTTATTAACTCACGCTACATTATAGCATTTAAGCACGCTAGATAAAAAATGTGCGATTGCTCACGCTAAGAATGATGGATAGCGCACGCTAGCTAGTCAATTGGCAGAACGGCTAGTAAGGAGGAAGAAGGCTATAAATACCAAGGAGTTGGTATTATTCCATACAACAACATTGAGCAAAGCATACATACGTGTTATATCATTGTAAACATTATAGTTGTTGTTCTTGAGCTTAATTAAGAGTGATTGAGTGTTATACACAAGATCATACACGAGCGATAAAAGAAAAGATACGATTTGATTCGGTGTTATTAGGATCAAGGATCCGGAATTGTTAGAATCACAATCGCTATCTTAGTGAGGTTTATCTAGTACCGATAGAAAGCTAGAGTGGTTGATTCCTTATCCAATAGAAAAGGAAAAACGGTTTTACTCGGACCGATAGAAGACGAGCACATAGCAGTAATCCTCGACCGATAGAAGAGAGGCGTAGAGGTTTTGATCTTAAGCCTAAGGAAAAAGATACATCGAGAGAGGACGTAGGCTTCGTTAATAGCCGAACCTCTATAAATCCTCGTGTCCTTTATTTTCCGCAATTTATTTTCGCTTCCGCATAAAACGGCGCAAATATCCGATTTGGTACCCAACAATTGGTATCGGAGCGGTACTCCTATACGCGGCTTAACATCCGAGGAGAAAAGATCCAATGGCATTTCAAATGGGTCCCGTCGAAGGCCTTGCTCTCAACCGACCACCATTTTTTGATGGCTCAAACTTCATGACGTGGAAGAAGAAGATGTCTATATTCATCCGAGCATATGACATCGAGCTTTGGAAGGTGATTTGTCTTGGTCCAAAAATTCCAACAAATTCCAACGGTACGCTCAAAACCTTCGAAGAATATGACGATTCCGATTGGAAAAACGACCACTACAATTGTAAGGCAACTCAACTTCTCTATTGTGCCTTAAATCCTAAGAACACAACCGGATATCATCGTGTGATAGTGCCAAAGAAATCTGGAAAATGCTTGAGGTAACACACGAAGGTACGTCTCAAGTCAAGGAGACGAAGATAAACATGCTCCTTCACGATTATGAATTATTTCAAATGAAGGACGACGAATCCATCTCGATTATGCTTGACCGATTTTCGGTTATCACAAATGGATTAGCATGTTACGGAAAACCACTATCGAGTAGTGAGAAAGTAAAGAAAATTCTCCGATCACTACCTCGAGAATGGGACGGTACGGTTACGGCTATAATGGAATCCAAAGATTTAAATACTCTCGATTTTAGTGCTCTCGTTGGTTCTCTTATCAACTACGAGATTGTTCTAAAATCTCGAAATGCCAAACCGAAACCGAAGGAGAGGTCGATAGCCTTCAAGGCTAAAATGTCGAAAAAGAAAGAAGAAACCCCGGTGGACGAAAGCGACGAAGAAATGGCATATTATGCCAAAAATATTAATAAGTTCCAACACTTATTAAACCGGAGAAAGAAGGACATTCAAGCGGGCGAACCTAAGAAATTCGACAACACTTGTCGATTATGTGGCAAACCAGGCCATTTTGCTAAAAACTGTCGAGTAAAGCAAAAGGAGGTTCTAATCGCAACATGGAGCGACGAAGATCCCGATGAAGATTTTCTTGACCAAAATAATCTCGCACTCATGGCCCGGAGTTCATTCGACGACAGCGACGTCGAAAGTCAAGTAAGTAATTCTTACGACGAACTTTTTGAAGCATTCGAATTATTACATACGGATTATCAAAATGCTTTAAATGAAATTAAGTCCCTCAAGTCTAAATATAAAAGTTTGGAAATTGAAAATTCCAAAATACTTGAAAAAGGGAAATTTGTCGAAATTGATCATTCGAAATGCCTTGAAAATGAAAATATTTTGAAAAATGATCTTTTAAAAGTTCAAGATGAACTAAAAATTTTGACAAAGAAATTTTCGTGCGGCAACGATAAATTTGAACAAATGTTATGTGTTCAAAAATATACTTTAAATAAAGAGGGGTTAGGATTCAAACCACGTTTCAAAAACGAATCCGTAAATTTCATTATACCCCATTGCGAAAAGTGTTTAAAAATCGGGCATCATATTTCTAATTGCAAAAGCCCAAGACGGACGATAAAAATTAAAAAGATTTGGGTTCCTAAAGGAACAAACGTTTCAAACATCGTCTATGTTTCAAAAGAAAAACCAACTATCGGTTGGATCCCCAAAAATAAATTTTGACAAATGATATTTTACAAAGGGGGAGAAGGAAATAATATTTTCAGGGGGAGCTTATACCCTTATTAATGCATAAATTGGTATCATGCATATTTATATTTCATTTGGTATCCTTTATATTTTTTTTCTACTTTTTGATGAAGACAAAAAGGGGGAGAAAGATATGAATTGAGATAAAAAAGGAGAAGGAGATGAATTGAGATAAAAATAAAAAAATCGAAGAAGTTGAAAAGCAAAGAAAAGCATACAATTAGGGGGAGTTGAAAAATGAAAAACGACGGAGTTGAAAATTAAGGGAGATACTGAAAAGAGAAGAGAATTGGAGAAACTAACGAAACGATCAAAGTCGAAAACTTTGATTCGTAGAAATATACATATATTAATTTTTACAGATTATCCAATTCATATGTTGTTTTGTAATCATCAAAAAGGGGGAGATTGTTGGAATATTTATTCCACACATTATTTAATTTATGTTTTGATGATTAAAGTTGCTAAACTACAAAACAACATCGAGGCGAAGCAAAACGGCGAAGGCATTTAAGACGCAAAAATTGCAATCTGGACTGCATTAGCGCACGCTAAGGGACATATGTTAGCGCACGCTAACGAGGAGTCAACTGCATTCCAGCCTAGTATCGAAGTAAGCTGCAGTGAAGTCAGCAGATGGATAGCGCACGCTACACTCTATTATTAGCGCACGCTACCCTCTATTATTAACGCACACTATCGAGCCATGTTACTGTTGTGGAGATATTCAAATATAGAATGACGTATGCAATGAAGTCATCATTAGCGCACGCTACACAGTTTGATTAGCGCACGCTAAGATGTTTGAATCTAGTCAATCCGAACGTTGGGAAAAGCAGGTCAAAGTCAGCATATCAAACGGTCACTTTGACAATCCATGCAACGGATATATTGGATTAGCGCACGCTACAAAGGAAGTGGTAGCACACGCTAATCATAAGGCGTAGCTACCGGTGAAATATAAAGTGATTAACGCACGCTACATGAAAGCCTTTACGCACGCTAGAGCAAAAATGTGCGATAGCGCACGCTAAGAAGGAAGGCTAGCGCACGCTAGCTAGTCAACTGGTAGCAACGGCTAGTAAGGAGGAAGAAGGCTATAAATACCAAGGAGTTGGTATTATTCCATACAACAACATTGAGCAAAGCATACATACGTGTTATATCATTGTAAACATTATAGTTGTTGTTCTTGAGCTTAATTAAGAGTGATTGAGTGTTATACACAAGATCATACACGAGCGATAAAAAGAAAAGATACGATTTGATTCGGTGTTATTAGGATCAAGGATCCGGCATTGTTAGAATCACAATCGCTATCTTAGTGAGGTTTATCTAGTACCGATAGAAAGCTAGAGTGGTTGATTCCTTATCCAATAGAAAAGGAAAAACGGTTTTACTCGGACCGATAGAAGACAGGCACATAACGGTAATCCCTCGACCGATAGAAGAGAGGCGTAGAGGTTTTGATCTTAAGCCTAAGGAAAAAGATACATCGAGAGAGGACGTAGGCTTCGTTAATAGCCGAACCTCTATAAATCCTCGTGTCCTTTATTTTCCGCAATTTATTTTCGCTTCCGCATAAAACGGCGCAAATATCCGATTTGGTACCCAACAAAAACTATACGAACCGACTCTCGCGATATGTCGACTTGTCTTCCACCAACTGTGCTCCGAATTCCATCTTGAATCAAACAGGCTTCGCGATAGAATGCGATAACATCCTCCTTGTACAAATGTTGAGGGTTGATGTCCAGGAATGGGTAGATCCCATTGAGCTTCATCGAGCGGATTAGGTTAAGCATGTCGTAATCTTCCAGATTTGCTTCCAATAATCCTTCGAAATCAACGACCAGCGAGAAAATAATCTGGTCCTTGACCGATTTCATGTTGACGCCTTCGAAGTACGATTCCATTTCTGCAAATAAAGGATTTTTAGTGTATTTGGAGTTCAAGAATTTGTTGCTCTGTAAAATTTTTTGCTCTGTAGATCTAGGGTAAGCGTAAAAGGTAAAGTGAAGGGGTTTCTTTCCTTATAAAGAAGATGAAAAGATGTATGGATTAAATTATTATATATTTGAAATGGTGGTACACCTTTTGAGATTCTTTTGAATTTCAAATTTGAATCGGTGGTCCATTTTAAAATTTGACGGTTGGTTTAGATTGGCCACCGTAGAGGTCGATTTAATAAGCGATTGACACGTGTATTTAAAATGCCACTTGTGAATCGAACATTAATATATTTAAATGCCATTTGTGAACCAAAATTAATATAGTAATATTATAAATATGGCAGATAATAATTAAATATTCAGAGGTCGGTTGAGTTTAGAAACTTAGCTGGTCTGACTTGTTGACTGTTGACCGCTCTGCATCAGGTGAGTTGACTCCATTGTCTTCTCGCCTGATATTCTGATCAGCTAGGTTCCTTTGTCCATCCTTCGTCCTCTTGTCTGCATCGGCTAGATCTGATTTCCTTAATCAGCTGGGTCCGTCCTTCCTCTGAAATGCTTCATCTTGCTTCAGTACTAGATTCCAAATCTAGTAACCCAAGATCTCTGCTCAGCTCCAAAAATCTTTCCTCTGATAAAGGTTTGGTAAAGATGTCAGCTATCTGATAGTCTGTGCTGACTCTTTCAACTCTAACTCTTTTGTTAAGCACATGGTCTCTGATGAAGTGGTGCTTAACATCAATGTGCTTCGTCCTTGAATGCAAAACCGGATTGTTGGTTATTGCAATAGCACTATTGTTGTCACACCAGATAGGGACTTCATTGGCAATGATATTATAATCCCTTAGCTGCTGTCTAATCCATAAGATCTGTGCACAACAGCTACCTGCAGCTAGGTATTCTGACTCTGTGGTGGAGATAGAGTTAGAAACCTGCTTTTTTCTAAACCAGGATATCAGTCTGGTTCCTAGGAATTGGCACGTTCCACTAGTGCTCTTCCTGTTGATTTTGCAACCTGCGAAATCTGCATCTGAATATCCTGACAGCTCGAAGTTATCATCCTTGGGATACCATAGTCCAACATTGATTGTAGACTTAAGGTATTTTATTATCCTCTTGGCTGCATCTAGGTGTGATTGCTTCGGCTTGGACTGGAATCGTGCACAAACTCCTACGGCATAGGATATGTCTCGCCTGCTTGCAGTGAGGTACAGAAGAGATCCAATGAGTCCTCTGTAGTGGGTTGAGTCTACTGATAAGCCTGCCTCGTATGCATCCAGGTGAGTACTTGTGCTCATAGGAATTCTTGCTGGCTTGGCTGATTCCATTCCATATCTCTTGATCAGATCTTTGGTATACTTAGCTTGGTTGATGAAAATTCCTTTTTCCATCTGCTTGACTTGTAGTCCGAGAAAGAAGTTAAGCTTTCCCATCATACTCATCTCAAATTCTCCTTGAATGAGATTAGAGAATTTCTCGCATAACTCTGGATTGGTTGATCCGAATATGATGTCATCCACATATATCTGGACTATTAATATGTGGCCTTCGTGCTCCACTCTGAATAGGGTATTGTCCACCTTCCCTTTGCAAAAACCATTTTTCTCAAGAAACACAGACAATGTTTCATACCATGCTCTAGGTGCTTGCTTAAGTCCATAGAGAGCCTTCAACAGCTTGTAGACTTTGTCTCCTTTGACAAAACCTGGGGGTTGCTCTACATAGACTTCTTCTTCTAGGATTCCATTTAAAAACGCACTCTTTACATCCATCTGATATACTTCAAAATCTCTGAATGCAGCATATGCGAGGAATAGTCTGATGGGCTCTAATCTTGCAACAGGTGCATAGGTTTCATCAAAATCTATTCCCTCACACTGTGCATAACCGTTTGCTACAAGTCTGGCTTTATTCCTAGAAACAGCTCCGTCTTCATCACTCTTGTTTTTGTACACCCACTTGGTGCCAATAACCTTCTTGTGATCAGGTCTGTCTGTTAGTTCCCAAACTTTGTTTCTTTCCATCAGCTCCAGTTCTTCTTGCATGGCATTTATCCAAGAGTAATCTTCTAAGGCTTGTTCTGTCGTTTTAGGTTCTATCTGTGACATAAAGCATGAGAACATAGCCATTCCTGCCGGTAGGGTTGACTATCTTGTCTTAACTCCATCAGTCAGCTTCCCTATGATTTGCTGGATTAGGTGATCTTTGAGCCACTTGGGGATGTCGTCTTCTTCTGGGTCTGTTCCCCCTGTTGGATTGTTCGGGTGGATTTTTGCATCAGCTGGGTTCTGGTCTCCTTGGTCTGCAGCTGGATCAGCTACCGTCTTGTCATCTGCAGGTTGGTTTTGATCTGCAGATGATTCTTTGTCAGCTACAGCTGGGTCTTCATCATCGGCAACTGGATCAGATAAGTTCGGTGATCCTGTCTGATCTGCAGTTGGGTCTTCAGCAGCTGCAGTTGGATCATCAGGCTGGTCTGCAAGTGAGTCCACCATTCCAGTGTCATGTATAATGACTTCTTCAAGGGTCGCTGATTTGAGCTTGTTCTCAATTAGCTCAACTTGCTTCCTGTACTCAACAGTAGATTCATCAAAAACAACATGGGGTGTTTCCTCCACAACTAAGGTTCTTTTGTTAAATACTCTATATGCCTTGCTTCTTTGTGAGTATCCCATGAAGAGACCATCATCAGTTTTAGCATCAAAGGCATTTAGTTGTGTTTTACCGTTGTTGTGGATGAAACACTTACAACCAAAAATGTGAAAGTAAGCAACAATAGGAGTTCTATTATTCCAAACCTCATAGGGAGTTTTGCCATGTCTCCCTACTATCATACTCCTGTTCTGTGTATGGCAAGCTGTGTTGACAGCTTCAGCCCAGAACCTCTTGGGCAGGTCCGCTTCTGCAATCATGGACCTTGCTGCTTCCTTCAGGGTTCTGTTTCTTCTTTCAGCAACGCCATTCTGCTGGGGGGTCCTGGCTGCAGAGAGCTCATGCTGGATCCCATTCTGATCATTGTAATCAGTTATCGCCTTGTTGAGAAACTCTCCTCCTCTATCTGATCTGATCTTGATGATGGATCGAGATTTCTCATTCTGGATCCTTCTCAGCAGCTCAGGTAGCTTGGTCAGGGTTTCACTTTTCTTATACAAGAAGATAATCCAAGTGTACGTTGAGATCATCTACTACAACAAGTGCATGCTTTCGGCCGCTCAGAGTCCTTGGCTTGATAGGACCAAATAGATCCATGTGGAGTAGATCTAAGATCCTTGTTGTGAGAGTTGTAGGCTTGACTAGCTTGAATGATGCTCTGGTCTGCTTTCCTTTCTGATAGTGTGGGCCATTTCTAAATCTTGGCTGAGACCATTTATTAAATCTTTGAGGTCTCCACACTTGTTCATTTTGGAAATTGGGATAACCTTGAGGTTTCCATTTGCCCCTCCCATTTTGAAATCTGTTTTTAGGGAGTTGTTGGTAATAGTGGGCATGTTGTCTGGGCTGCTGCTTCTGCCTGGGCCATTGCCTAGTCGCCTGTCTAGGTGGCTGCCTTGTGTAACCTGACTGCAGCCTAGACACGTGACTTGGTTGTTGCCTGTTTTTAAATATCGGTTTATATGTGTTGTTGGAAAATCCCTCACAATATGCCGCAAGTGCACGGTGTCAACAAGTAATAAAGTGATAAGTAGAGTATCGTTCCCACAAGGACTGATTTCACTAAGTACCAAAATATAGTCAACTCACAATTTTATTTGAAGAACAATTATACGGAATTTATACCTAAACTAATTGCAGAAAATAAATAATAGTACTAATAATAATAATAATAATAATAATAATAATAATAATACTAAATAGGGCGTAGGATTATGATTTTCACCTCAAACAATCAGGAATGATATTTATTCAATCCAATTCACCGTTATTCAATTGATTATAAGCCAGGAATTCCTAAATTATTCTAAAGCCTTTCCCAAGGTCGATAGAAAATACTACGAATTATTAACTCGATATATCCCTATTCGAATTAGATAATTAATAGCTAAAACATTTCAAGAATTCCCACAATAAATTGGCTTCACAATTCCCATGAGTATATCCCTATCTCACGAAAATTATGATTCGTCTCACAAGAACTATGCCTAAATTTCATCTCCCGAATCCATAAAGATATTCAAAACAAATTAACTGTTGGCCAGACAATTAAAAAGCATTAAGAACAGTAAGAAGAACCCAATTCAATAGAATAACGAGTAAATCGAAATAATAATAAATAATCAAACCGTCATGAAATCGGCTACAATCAAAATCCTACTCGAATAGATCTAGGAACTAAGATGCAGAAAAATCGTAGGGATCCGTGGTCTTGCCGTCGCCCACAAATCTCCTCCTTGTGTTCTTTGCCCTTGCTCTAATCCACCTCCGAATTCCTTCTGATCGATCCCCCCGATCTTCTTCAGCCATATGATGCTTATTTATAATCGTCCTCAGCCTCCAAAACGCGTATGTGTGATTAGGTCGAGAACAGGCTCCAAAACGGCACAAACCCGTGCGGAGTACACCAAAACCGCCCCGTGTGCCGCGGCTCACTTAAGTTGTGCCGCGGCTCACGGGGCACAGATTAAAACCTGGGTGCTGTTTTTCCTTCCTGTGCCGCGGCTCAGCTTGTCTATGCCACGGCTCAGAGTACAGTTTGCCTGGGCGCTTCCAGGCCATCTTCCTGTGCCGTGGCTCACATGGTTTGTGCCGCGGCTCATGACCAAAAACTGTTGTTTTCGCCCGTTTTTTATTGTTTCGGCTTCCGGGCTCCGATTTCCTGCAAAACATATAAGAATAGTGCATTAAAAGCTCATTTATGCTGAATTAGGCTCAAGATGGATATAAAATAATGATATAAAAGCGCATAAAAATTTGCCTAACATATACCCCCAAACTTGAGCCTTTGCTTGTCCTCAAGCAAAAAATTATCAATCTTAAACAAAATGGGTCGTGAATAATCATGCAAGTCCATAGTGCTCAACTTAATCAATACTACACTGAAAATCTCAAAGAATAGTACAAGTATCGTAATAGCGAGTCACATCCAGGACACTGATTCCACTAAGTAACCAATTTCAGTCCTAATCAATCGTTAATGAAGAAAAATAAGCTCAAAGATTAACAAGCGTGAATTTAACCGACCGTCAATATGAAGGGTTAGATTAAACAAGCCAATTCGCCTTGATCCACAGTCTAGAGGCAAAATTCAAGAGTTTCATTATTAAAATTACTCCTAGGACAGCATTCCCTTATGTATGATCAATAATATGATTCGAGTTAACCACTAGGTTCGGATCTCGGGATGTTTCATCGGGATAATCCTAGGGTGGAATTCCATTCTCATGCATTGCGGAACCGTTTGACGTAAAAGACACTCATGGGGCACATGGATGCTTCTAGTTACTAAGTTCCCCTCCACAGCGGAGAAACAACTCGAATAGCTATTTCCGCATGTCAAGGTTGCTGTTTTACGCGAGAGTAAACAACGGGTCACGTGAATACCCCCGGTTACTACGCTTCCCATCATCGGTAATACGATATTTCTAAATTATTAATCTATTCAGGGTCGTCGTTTTACGCGAGAGTAAACAACGGGTCACGTGAATACCCCCGGTTACTAAACTTCCCATCATAGAACAATTAATATCTCGAATTTTTCTTGGGAAAAATTGTCCGACTCTAAACTCAATTTAACTGCCCACAAGACTTATGTTACTGGACGATTAGCTACGCGAAAAGTTTAACCAAACGTATAAACGGTGATTTGAAAACACGTACGTCTCCTTTCTTATATGCTAAAATTTCTACAAAAACGATAAAATTTCGGACCTAAATGAATACTCAACAGAAACAGATATCGCTGACTACAACTCGACCAAGAGTCAACCGTTTCTTCCAAGAGACATCAGTATCGTAACATCAGTTTTACACACGTAAGCACGAAAAATTCACGAAAAGTAACGCACTGATGAAATCACAATTTATAACAAAGAAAAAATAAGAAATTAATGCATGCTTCAATCTATTCCACTACACCTACATTCATCAACAATAAAACTCATGTGAAAATAAAAGAGATAAGGAAAAGTGAAACTTATTCCAAATGTCTTCTTGAAAGCCAACACATGTCTGAGTGGAATCGTCTGCCCAACATCACGAGGGACCCCCAAACTTAGTCTCTAGTCATGAAATAACAATAGACATTAAATCCTAGAAAGACTAGAATATGAAGAATAATAAGTTATTGGGGTTATAAAGAAATATTAGAGAAATAAGGGCCAACAAGAATACACGAATCCAACCGAAATAACAAAACAAAGAAAAATTAAAACCGAAAAATCAAATAACAACAACTAACTAGAAAGCAAGTAAAAATGACGGGTTGCCTCCCATCAAGCGCTCTATTTTACGTCTTGAGCACAACGTGGCAAAAAGAGTTTAACGTGGCTTTTTTCTAGGGAGATTGCCAAATGCCCCCTTCTTGCAATCTATAAGCCTCTTATTCCATAAGGGAGACTTTGGTTCATGCCCGGTTGCCGAAAACAATGAGTAAGAATAATTATGCGGGCAACCAAAAAATGATGGAAGAATATAATAATGATAAGGCATGAAAAAAAAAGCAGAGTTCGAATGGGTAAATAATAAAGATTTATCATGAACAACCTCATTAGAACTCGAAGAATCAGCCTCAACAAAATCAGAAGTAATGGGGTCAATCTCTCCCATTATGGATTTAGGAAAGATTATGCGCGGCACCGTTAATAAAATTTTTGGCACAAAAGTGTTCATCTTATTAGTCGAAGTTTGATGACAATTTAATGAAATTTCTTTGGAAACATCATCAATGATAACTTCTTCTATAGGCTCATCACACTTTATGTAATTATCGGGTGCTGGGGGATCGACCCTAAATGTTAGCATGTCTTTCTTCTCAACCTCCCCCTCAACTTCACTACTAAATATATGAGCTGGAATACAACCACAGTGAATCTCAAGACCACGACGTGCACATTCTAGATCAAAAAGAGTACTATCAGGATTTTTGAGAACGTCTACACATTGTTCAAGCATGGTCTTTTATTTTGGGGGAGGGGGCTGACTGACCCTATTTGGCAAATTATTAAGAACATCGAAATGTATGAAATGCCAAGGGCCACGATACTCAAAGGAAAACATAATAAAAATAAAGAGACTAAAGAAAAAAAAACTTCAAATTAAAATTAGAGTCGCTTGGTATTGATATTAGCGAAAAATCAGTTTCCCGGCAACGGCGCCAAAAACTTGTTGTTGGAAAATCCCTCACAATATGCCGCAAGTGCACGGCGTCAACAAGTAATAAAGTGATAAGTAGAGTATCGTTCCCACGAGGACTGATTTCACTAAGTACCAAAATATAGTCAACTCACAATTTTATTTGAAGAACAATTATACGGAATTTATACCTAAACTAATTGCAGAAAATAAATAATAGTACTACTACTACTAATAATAATAATACTAAATAGGGCGTAGGATTATGATTTTCACGTCAAACAATCAGGAATGATATTTATTCAATCCAATTCACCGTTATTCAATTGATTGTAAGCCAGGAATTCCTAAATTATTCTAAAGCCTTTCCCAAGGTCGATAGAAAATACTACGAATTATTAACTTGATATATCCCTATTCGAATTAGATAATTAATAGCTAAAAAAGTTCAAGAATTCCCACAATAAATATGCTTCACAATTCCCATGAGTATATTCCTATCTCACGAAAATTATGATTCGTCTCACAAGAACTATGCCTAAATTTTATCTCCCGAATCCATAAAGACATTCAAAACAAATTAACTGTTGGCCAGACAATTAAAAAGCATTAAGAACAGTAAGAAGAACCCAATTCAATAGAATAACGAGTAAATCAAAATAATAATAAATAATCAAACCGTTATGAAATCGGCTACAATCAAAATCCTACTCGAATAGATCTATGAACTAAGATGCAGAAAAACCGTAGGGATCCGTGGTCTTGTAGTCGCCCACAAATCTCCTCCTTGTGTTCTTTGCCCTTGCTCTAATCCACCTCCGAATTCCTTCTGATCGATCCCCCCCATCTTCTTCAGCCATATGATGCTTATTTATAGTCGTCCTCAGCCTCCAAAACGCGTCCGTGTGATTAGGTCGAGAATAGGCTCCAAAACGGCACAAACCCGTGCGGAGTACACCAAAACCGCCCCGTGTGCCGCGGCTCACTTAAGCTGTGCCGCGGCTCACAGGGCACAGATTAAAACCTGGGTGCTGTTTTTCCTTCCTGTGCCGCGGCTCAGCTTATCTCGTGCGGCTCGAGTCTGATTTGCACTGGCGCTTCCAGGCCATCTTCCCGTGCCGCGGCTCACATGGTTTGTGCCGCGGCTCATGACCAAAAACTGCTGTTTTCGCCCGTTTTTTATCGTTTCGGTTTCCGGACTCCGATTTCCTGCAAAACATATAAGAATAGTGCATTAAAAGCTCATTTATGCTGAATTAGGCTCAAGATGGATATAAAATAATGATATAAAAGCGCATAAAAATATGCCTAACAAATACCCCCAAACTTGAGCCTTTGCTTGTCCTCAAGCAAAAAATTATCAATCTTAAACAAAATGGGTCGTGAATAATCATGCAAGTCCATAGTGCTCAACTTAATCAATACTACCCTGAAAATCTCAAAGAATAGTACAAGTATCGTAATAGCGAGTCAGATCCAGGACACTGATTCCACTAAGTAACCAATTTCAGTCCTAATCAATCGTTAATGAAGAAAACTAAGCTCAAAGATTAACAAGCGTGAATTTAACCGACCGTCAATATGAAGGGTTAGATTAAACACGCCAATTCGCCCAGTCCCACAGTCTAGAGGCAAAATTCAAGAGTTTCATTATTAAAATTACTCCTAGGACAGCATTCCCTTATGTATGATTAATAATATGATTCGAGTTAACCACTAGGTTCGGATATCGGGATGTTTCATCGGGATAATCCTAGGGTGGAATTCCATTCTCATGCATTGGGGAACCCTTTGACATAAAAGACACTCATGGGCACATGGATGCTTCTAGTTACTAACTTCCCCTCCACAGCGGAGAAACAACTCGAATAGCGATTTCCGCATGTCAAGGTTGCTGTTTTACGCGAGAGTAAACAACGGGTCACGTGAATACCCCCGGTTACTAGGCTTCCCATCATCGGTAATATGATATTTCTAAATTATTAATCTATTCAGGGTCATCGTTTTACGCGAGAGTAAACAACGGGTCACGTGAATACCCCCGGTTACTAAACTTCCCATCATAGAACAATTAATATCTCGAATTTTTCTTGGGAAAAACTTGTCCGACTCTAAACTCAATTTAAGTGCCCACAAGACTTATGTTACTGGACGATTAGCTACGCGAAAAGTTTAACCAAACGTATAAACGGTGATTTGAAAACACATACGTCTCCTTTCTTATCTGCTAAAATTTCTACAAAAACGATAAAATTTCGGACCTAAATAAATACTCAACAGAAACAGATATCGCTGACTACAACTCGACCAAGAGTCAACCGTTTCTTCCAAGAGACATCAGTATCGTAACATCAGTTTTACACACGTAAGAACAAAAAATTCACGAAAAGTAATGCACTGTTGAAATCACAATTTATAACCAAGAAAAAATAAGAAATTAACGCATGCTTCAATCTATTCCACTACACCTACATTCATCAACAATAAAACTCATGTGAAAATAAAAGAGATAAGGAAAAGTGAAACTTATTCCAAATGTCTTCTTGAAAGCCAACACATGTCTGAGTGGAATCGTCTGCCCAACATCACGAGGGACCCCCAAACTTAGTCTCTAGTCATGAAATAATAATAGACATTAAATCCTAGAAAGACTAGAATATGAAGAATAATAAGTCATTGGGGTTATAAAGAAATATTAGAGAAATAAGGGCCAACAAGAATACACGAATCCAACCGAAATAACAAAACAAAGAAAAATTAAAACCGAAAAATCAAATAACAACAACTAACTAGAAAGCAAGTAAAAATGA
This sequence comes from Orobanche coerulescens, assembly GCA_033398695.1. NCBI lineage: Eukaryota > Viridiplantae > Streptophyta > Magnoliopsida > Lamiales > Orobanchaceae > Orobanche > Orobanche coerulescens. The sequence continues at coordinate 177,239,560 of CM065807.1, read as the reverse complement.
CGGGTTGCCTCCCATCAAGCGCTCTATTTTACGTCTTGAGCACGACGTGGCAAAAAGAGTTTAACGTGGCTTTTTTCTAGGGAGATTGCCAAATGCCCCCTTCTTGCAATCTATAAGCCTCTTATTCCATAAGGGAGGCTTTGGTTCATGCCCGGTTGCCGAAAACAATGAGTAAGAATAATTATGCGGGCAACCAAAAAATGATGGAAGAATATAATAATGATAAAGCATGAAAAAAAAGCAGAGTTCGAATGGGTAAATAATAAAGACTTATCATGAACAACCTCATTAGAACTCGAAGAATTAGCCTCAACAAAATCAGAAGTAATGGGGTCAATCTCTCCCATTATGGATTTAGGAAAGATTATGCGCGGCACCGTTAATAAAATTTTTGGCACAAAAGTGTTCATCTTATTAGTCGAAGTTTGATGACAATTTAATGAAATTTCTTTGGAAACATCATTAATGATAACTTCTTCTATAGGCTCATCACACTTTATGTAATTATCGGGTGCTGGGGGATCGACCCTAAAACTTAGCATGTCTTTCTTCTCAACCTCCCCCTCAACTTCACTACTAAATATATGAGCTGGAATACAACCATAGTGAATCTCAAGACCACGACGTGCACATTCTAGCTCAGAAAGAGTACTATCAGGATTTTTGAGAACGTCTACACATTGTTCAAGCATGGTCTTTTGTTTTGGGGGAGGGGGCTGACTGACCCTATTTGGCAAATTATTAAGAACATCGAAATTTATGAAATGCCAAGGGCCATGATACTAAAAGGAAAACATAATAAAAATAAAAAGACTAAAGAAAAAAAACTTCAAATTAAAATTAGAGTCGCTTGGTATTGATATTAGCGAAAAATCAGTTTCCCGGCAACGACGCCAAAAACTTGTTGTTGGAAAATCCCTCACAATATGCCGCAAGTGCACGGTGTCAACAAGTAATAAAGTGATAAGTAGAGTATCGTTCCCACGAGGACTGATTTCACTAAGTACCAAAATATAGTCAACTCACAATTTTATTTGAAGAACAATTATACGGAATTTATACCTAAACTAATTGCAGAAAATAAATAATAGTACTACTACTAATAATAATAATAATACTAAATAGGGCGTAGGATTATGATTTTCACCTCAAACAATCAGGAATGATATTTATTCAATCCAATTCACCGTTATTCAATTGATTGTAAGCCAGGAATTCCTAAATTATTCTAAAGCCTTTCCCAAGGTCGATAGAAAATACTACGAGTTATTAACTCGATATATACCTATTCGAATTAGATAATTAATAGCTAAAATAGTTCAAGAATTCCCACAATAAATAGGCTTCACAATTCCCATGAGTATATTCCTATCTCACGAAAATTATGATTCGTCTCACAAGAACTATGCCTAAATTTTATCTCCCGAATCCATAAAGACATTCAAAACAAATTAACTGTTGGCCAGACAATTAAAAAGCATTAAGAACAGTAAGAAGAACCTAATTCAATAGAATAACGAGTAAATCAAAATAATAATAAATAATCAAACCGTTATGAAATCGGCTACAATCAAAATCCTACTCGAATAGATCTAGGAACTAAGATGTAGAAAAACCGTAGGGATCCGTGGTCTTGTCGTCGCCCACAAATCTCCTCCTTGTGTTCTTTGCCCTTGCTCTAATCCACCTCCGAATTCCTTCTGATCGATCCCCCCCATCTTCTTCAGCCATATGATGCTTATTTATAGTCGTCCTCAGCCTCCAAAACGCGTCCGTGTGATTAGGTCGAGAATAGGCTCCAAAACGGCACAAACCCGTGCGGAGTACACCAAAACCGCCCCGTGTGCCGCGGCTCACTTAAGCTGTGCCACGGCTCACGGGGCACAGATTAAAACCTGGGTGCTGTTTTTCCTTCCTGTGCCGCGGCTCAGCTTGTCTGTGCCGCGGCTCAGAGTACAGTTTGCCTGGGCGCTTCCAGGCCATCTTCCTGTGCCGCGGCTCACATGGTTTGTGCCGCGGCTCATGACCAAAAACTGCTGTTTTCGTCTTTTTTTCATCGTTTCGGTTTCTGGACTCTGATTTCCTGCAAAACATATAAGAATAGTGCATTAAAAGCTCATTTATGCTGAATTAGGCTCAAGATGGATATAAAATAATGATATTAAAGCGCATAAAAATATGCCTAACAATATGTAGGCTCAGCAGTCTAGACAATTGTTTCTCCCTTGATAAACTTTCTTTTAGAACTAGAGGGAGTGTGAGGATCATATCCAAGGCCTGATTTGGAATATAATGACCTTTTATTGGTACACAATTCTTCCAGAGTTGAAGACGCCTTCAGGGAGGTTATTTCCTGCGCCTGAGTCTTATTTATCTGAGTCAGCTTAGTAAACTCGGCTTTGGCATGAGCAAGTGCAGCTGATTTTTCTTTAAGTAAGACAGTTAGTCAGTTTATCTCAGCTGTATTAACATCAGCCTGGTTTTTAAAGTCATTTGATTATCTCAACCTTATTCGATTCTAGGTGAGTTTTTGAAATCATTTTTGTTTGCCTATTCTCATCTTGCATTGAGTCTTCTCTCTTGTCTGATTTGGTGTGCGATTTGATGTTTCAAAATCTTTAAATAACTGATTTACCGATTCGTTCACATCCATATCTTGTGACATGGCTGAACTATTATTTAAACCAGAGGGTTTAGAAGTTACCTCTTCATCAGCTAGATTGGCCATCAGGCAGTCATACTCTTCATCATCATCAGAAAAGAATCCGCTGCTTGATTCTACATGCTCCTGGTCTTCTCCGATGAGGGCCTTTCTTCTATCTTCTTTTCTGCCCATCTCCTTCTTGCTCTCATCCTTCTTGAGCTCAGGACAGTCTATTTGGATGTGTCCTGTCTTGTGATAATTATAGCACTCCACCTTCCAGCTCCCAGCTTTCTGGTTCCTTCTGGGATTCTCCTTATAATTTTTCTTGTATTTGGAGTAGTTCTTTCTAAAGTTGCTGAACCTTTGCATTATAAACGCCATTTCTTCCTCAAAATCTAATGGATTTGGAGGCTTTACATCAGATAGGCTCTTGGCGGGGGACTCGGCTGCAAAGGCTATTCCCTTCTCTGCAGGCTCAGTTGAGGATGAACTTGGAAGCTCGAACTCATAAGCCTTCAGATCAGAGAACAACTCTTGAATTTTTATTTTATTTAGGTCCTTGGACTCTCTCATGGCCACGGCCTTCATGCTCCATTCGGGATTGAGAGATCTGAGAACCTTCAGTGCCATTTCCCTGTTGCCATAGGTTTTGCCGAGGGAGTTGATTTCATTGATAATCTTAGTGAACCTTGTGTCCACTTGATCTATGGATTCGCCGTTCTTCATTTTGAAATTGTCAAACTTTTGAATAGCGATTGACAATTTATTTTCTTTGATTAGCTCTGTTCCCTCACACATTAAAGCTAATATGTCCCAGATTTCCTTGGCATTCTTGCAGTTCTTTATCTTGACCATGATGGATTTGTCAAGAGTTTGATATAACACATCTCTGGCCCGGTTATCAAGATTGGCCAGCTTTCTTTCTTCGGGAGTCAGCTCTGTCCTCTTCTTTGGAATCTTCTCTGGCTTCCCTGCTGCAATCTCTTCTGCAGTGTTGTCCTTCTCGAAGATGAATGGACCGTCCTCGATGATGCACCACATGTCATCATGGATCGAATATAAGTGTGCCTGCATCCTTATCTTCCAAAGATCATACTCGTCAACTGAAAACACAGAGAGTCTAGAATGCATGTGTTCCATTATAAACTGAGAGTAAAGATATATCTCTGATATAGATCTGGTTCGTGAAATAGATGAACCAACTTCTCTGATACCACTTGTAGGTCACAAGTCATCCAGGAACAATTCTAGAGGGGGGGTGAATAGACTTGTTGAAACTCTTAAACTCTTTTTTACGAAGAGTGAGTTTCTTCAGCTGATAGGTAAACAAATGACTTGGAGTCGTTTGTTCTTTAATATATGCGGAAGTCAGCTGATGACGAATAGAAAGCAACTAATGAAACACTTAATAATGAATGCAGCAGTTAAAGTGTGATGCAGTAAAACAGTAAAGAACGGAGGCAATTATAGTGGTCTCAGAGGTGGGGTAATCCTCTACTAATCCACTTTTCTCCAAACCAGTTGGAGATGAATTCACTATAATTCTCAACCAGTGATAAATATTACAGTGATTCAAACAAAACTACAACAGCTTCCAACCAGTGGAAATCCGTGCCGTTGTACCACACTTGACTGCCTTGCACCTCTTTATCCTCGATCCTTGGATGCCTTTACAGTCTCCTAACTTCAACCAGTGAAGTACCCCGAACTCAGGATTATAGACAAGAGTTTTTGTCTTCTCCAACTAAGAGCTTCTTTAAGTATGAACTTTTAGAACCGCTCTTTTCTCGATGCTGTATTTCGCTTTTTGATAGCTTGAATGCTTTGATCACTTGAAAGTATGTTAACACCGGTTATTGTTATCGTAAGGTATTTTCTCAGCTTCAAATCTTCGGATATATATAGGTCGCGATCTCTGAGCTTTTCCTTATAGCCGTTGCAAATCATTTGAACAAATCCATCCGTTGGAGAGGTAGACTTCATTGTTTTATTTCTGAACGTTGCAAGGCTGGATTCCCATATTTTAATCTATCTTCCGACCGTTGTGAAGACTCTGCATGTGATGCGCCGAATATTTTGAATATAAAACGTTTAAAGTCTTCAAGGTGGGTCTGGATGATTTATTTAAATCATATCTATTGCGGGAATCTCTCCAATTTGTCTCTTCACGTTGCATGTGACTTTCCGTAATACTTGACTTTTCAACGCATGCTGACGTGGACTTGGAGTACTTGGCTGATCTCGACTAGGTTGATGTGCAGTTAACTTCTCTGCAGTCTGGACCTCTCTGATGTTCACTGTTTGGAACTTGTCTGATCAGGTGACTTGTCTGAGGTACCTTGGCTGCAGTCTGGTCAAACATCCCTGATGATTTTTGATGACCAGAACTACTCTGACTTGACTCGGCTGATCCTCTCTGATGGACTTAGCTGTACTTTAGTACTTAGCCGATTTTTAGCCCAACTTATTTTTGGCCTATAGAAGATACTCATTTGGTTCTTCTTTACATTTTGCCAAGTTTTATACTTAACATTATTTAGCATATGGAAGATACTCATTTGGTTCTTCCTTACATTTTTGCCAAGTAATAAACATTTGAATTTATACTGATGACATCATCAAAATCTAACAAGTATTCCTAACAGAGAAATTATACTCCTCTGTCTGATCTGATCTTTATAATTAAGAGGGATTTCTTATTCTGAATTTTCCTCAGCAGTTCAGGTAGCTTTGTTAATGTTTCACTCTTTCTATAGAGAAAAAAAACCCATGTATATCTGTAGTAGTCATCTACTACTACTAAGGCATGCTTCCTTACATTCAATGTCCTTGTCTTGATGGGGCCAAAGAGATCCATATGAAGTAGATCAAAAATTCTGGTGGTGAGACTGGTAGGCTAAACTGATTTGAAGGTTGCTCTTGTTTGCTTTCCCTTCTGACATGCATCACAGAGGTCTTGTTTCATGAATACTCCTTATGGAAGTCCTCTGACCAACTTTTGAAAGCTGATTTTGTTGATGGCCTTGAAATTCAGGTGACATAATCTTTTGTGCCATAACCATCCATTCTCAGCAGTTGTTTTTGATAGAAAACAGGTGTTTGGAGTGTCTGTATTCCAATCTATCATGTAAGCATCTATTCTTATGAATCCTTGTAGTTTCTCTTCTCCGGATAGGATATCAATCACCATGAACTTCCAAATAGTGAAAACTACTAGGTTCTTTTCATCATAAAATTGACTTATGCTAAATTGGTTGTATTTGAGCCCTTTGACATACTGCACTCTTGATATCACTATGCTTCCTCTGTGCAGCTCCTTATATCCTTTGGTTGGCCTCGAGAACTGTCTCCAAAAGTTACATAAGGACCTTTTTCTTTGATGTAGTTTGTCAGCACATTCCTGTTTCCTGTCATGTGCCTTGAGCATCCTGAATCCACAAACCATTCTTCACCTCTCATTATTGAGCTTGAGGTGACATGGTGGTAGTCCTTACACCTTTTCTGCAATCAGACAAGAAGAGATTTAGGTACCCAAATTTGATTGGGTCCTTTGGGGTTAGTGGGCTTCCTGGAGAATTGATTTCTCCTGGTATTCTGAAAATGTTGATTATTTCTATGGGGTGCATAGTGTCTTGATCCATATCTCAGTTTAGGATTGTATACTGGATATGCCTCAAAATGTTTCTGGGCTGGTGTAATACCCGTACTTTTATTGACTGTTTGACCTTGCCGTTTTTCATATTTTGTCGCTCTGTAAACTCTTGGTGATGTTGTCAATATTGTTATAGAGTTTCGTATCTTGTTGGATCACAATCGTGTTGTTTAGACCTTGTAGAAGTGTTCTGGGTCAGAGAAATAGCGCACGCTAGGCCTAGGCTAACGCATGCTAATTCTGCTTGAGTAGCACACACTAGCTTTGAGCCGTAGCGCGCGCTAAGGGACCAGTCAGGTCAGAACCAGTAACTCATACTGCTTTCTGGACTGGCAGTTAACGCGCGCTAGGAGTTCGTTAACGCATGCTATTAGTGGTCAATAGCGTGCGCTAACATCCATCCGTAGCGCACGCTAACGGGCTGGTTGGCAGAGGCAGTGAGATTGTTAGGTTTTCCGGCCTATCAAGTAACGTACGCTAGTCTTCGGATAGTGCACGCTATAAGAGCTGCGTAGTGCACGCTAAGCCATAGCGGTATCGCACGCTAAGAATCGAGCAGGGCAGAGGACAGTAGGTTCTAGACTCCAGTTTCTGGACACCATTTTTGGCTAGCGCATGCTAAGATAAGGCGATTAGCACAGGCTAACGGGGCCGGCAGAATCCACTGGACTACCTGGTGACCTCGCTAGCGCACGCTAATAATCGAGGCGTAGCGTGCGCTAGACTGGGAGAGTATATATTGGACAGTTGACTGCCATTTCTTCATTTTTCATTCTCTTCACTCATTTTCGACGGGAGAATCTCGGGAGAGGCGATTTTGGGCGATTAGAAACGATCCATCTTCAAACATCAACGTCTTTGGTTGGAGAACAAGGATTACACAACATCTAATCCAATCTATCGTCCAAATCAAGGTAAAAATCTTTAGAACCCTATTCTTTGGGAATTTTGGGGGTTTTCCTAGATTCGTCCGATTTATCCATTTTGAAGCTTGAGAACCTTGAAATTATGATGTATCTATCCAGTATACATGCCTTTCCTACAATTTTACGGATTGGTTTGTGCCGTGTTCGGACTTGTGAGGGTTTGGGTGATTTTCCAACATCTAGTTGTTTACCCTTGTATTTTCGGGAATCGTAAATGGGTTTCAGGAGTTTCTTCGTGAATTATGAGTATGGATTATTGATTATCATATCCCTTACGAATCGTTTAGGTTCCGGAAGCACGTTCTTGGACCTACCGAACTCATACTCATTTTCGTTCAATTTCTCGATGTCTCAAAGGCAAGTATATATATATGATTATACGTTCTCGACTTTGAAAGTAAGATATATGAATAGCATGATTGTTTATATCCACTCTGGGGCGGTCCGACAGGTCCCCTGAGGGTTTTGTAGCCTTTGGTGCGATTCCACGGATAATTTGGGTTAACCACTCTTGTAACACCCCAATCCACTCAGGGATATTACACGCCGTAGACCCCTTTCCACAAGGAGCTACCAGGCGGGAGACTACAAATAAAAACCCACATGCGGTCAACTTGACCAAAACATAATACCGTAGACCGATTAGGTCTCTCAAAACACAACATAACCGTACATCTGATGAAACTAAAATACAACTCGATCACATAGTACATAAAATGTCCATCCCCTCAAGGATGACAAGAACTCAAACTGACATATCACTGACAGACGACATACTACAACTGTGACTAGTATCGCTGCATTGCATCATCCTCCGAGCCAATCCTATGGTTGCTCACTCTCCAGTCAGAACACCTGGAATAGATAACAAAATCCCCAACAAGGGGTTACCGATGGAATCGCTAGCAAGTAACCGAGCTATACAATTATACATCAAGAATACAACCGTTATGAAAATAACATTTCGACAAGGTAGTAACATGATCCCCGAGTCTAAAGTCTTTTGAAAATTTATTCCTTTAAAACAAACCATGGGGATTACTCCAAAAATCACTGTAAGAGATTATTTAGAGACTTTGGGGGTCTCAGTGTAAAATCCTGAAATATGAATGTTTTTCCTTTGCAAAAGGTTTTCTTTCAAAATCATACAAATGATTTTATTCTCAACTCAAACCTCAAGACCAAAACCATATTCACCAATATAATCGGGGTTCAAGATTCAAACATAAACAATTCAGAGATATCAAATCAACAGTCAAAACGTCTCTGTGGCCCCGAAGGGTCCCACCCAGATTAGCTCATCAAGAATAAACTCAAACACACCCATAAGTTATCTTGACATCGCACTCGCAAGTGACGATTCTCGGAGCCCTCTCCAGACTTACCCGATTAGATAACCTTATGGTCAAATCGTAACATCTGGCCGTACTCGCAAGCATGCCCCTCCGGAGGCCTCGATGGACCCTACCCGGATAACATCATTCAAGTACGCCCATAAGTTATCATGACATCGCACTCGCAAGTTCCGATTCTCGTAGCCCTCCCCAGACCTACCCGAATTGATAACCTTATGGTCACAACATACGTCTGGCCGTACTCGCAAGCACGCGCCTCCGGAGGCCTCGATGGGACCCCTACCCGGATAACATCTCAACTCTCTACTATACACAATAACAAAGGTATAATATTCACCATAACCACAACCATGTAACACATAGGTTAACGCATCATAACTTCAACAAGGGCGCAACATTCACAGCACACCATCATTCAGGAAAAAGACCAACGAGAAAATAATACAAGTATTACGAGATTCCATAATTCTTCGGTTAACTACTCATTTCTAGTATTTATTTTAAGCACAAAATAACATGATGAGGTAGTTATCATTCTTCTTGAAACTAAAGTTTACGTTCGTAATTACCTTCATAAAATCACATCTTCATTTAAAGTAAGTTACGGTTAAATATACCGTCACTAACGAGTCCACGTTAAATTCACGACACATCACATTCTCAAAGTATAAAGAATATAGACGGTATACTCTCCTCAAGTCCAACGCACGCGGAGCAATGGGAAAGCTCGACTTAATGACCGCTACCGAACACTCCGAAGAACACGATTCAACCGGGAAGCTTGGACCCCGAAGAAGACAACAAACGGGACGGTTTCGACTCGAGTTCTTCACAAGGATTTCGTCCCTAAGTCATCCCAATGATAAATCAACAATCATACGATGGATAATAATCATTCAATGCCCAATTCCCCCCTCTAAGACCTTTTGTCGGACACCTTCAAGGCGTCGACTAAGAACTCGACCAAAACAACGAATCGATGCGATCCAACCATGGAATAACAAGGGAAATAATATAATACATCTAAATAATCATGAATCCATCACATTACTAAGTTAAATCGGATTAAACAGATGAAAACAACCAAAATACCCAAATTCCCCAAAACTAGGTTTCTAGAAAATCTGACCTGATTAGCTCGATCAAAGGATGTTATAGGACTGACAATTGATGATATGAACTCCAAGACTTCATGGATTTAACACCTGAAAACATCCCTCCATGATTATCAAAGCTCCAGCCGCGGAAGAGGATTAAACGAGTGAGAAAATGGCTGAAGAAAACGTGTGCTGGCCATAAATAGGCCGACTGCCGGCCACAAAACGTACGTAATCGGCCATGGCTTACGGCCGTAACCGTCCATGGCCGAACCAACTGCCCCAAAACTGCCGGCCCATTACGTACGTTACCGGCCATGGCCTTACATACGTAACCGGCCCTTACGGCCGTAACTGCTGGGCCATAGCGGCCGTTACTCGGCCAGGTCCTGCCAGCCGGGACTCGGTCGATCCGACGGTCCGAAAAATTCCGAAACTCATACCTGAACGTAAACCGAAAACACGGTTATGAAGTACTCATAAAGACGAATCCGAACACTAAGAGAACACATGATTCCGACCACCCGAAGGTTCGAAATTCGACAACGGAAAGTAATTACCCCAAATTTTGTGAAATTTCGAAAATGGCCCAAAACGTCCGAAAATCACGATACGTGATCGAATAACCAAACCAAAGCTCGCAACATGAAAAATAACATTAAATGAACTTACAAGAAACTCAAAACAACAGTTTCGAACGAGATTCGCAAGAATCGAACTCAAGTGCGGAAAAGCCGCTTAAGAACACGGAACTCAACAAAACAATACCGAAACGAACTCGGATAACCAAACACGAAGAACAAAACATTATCAAAATGTCAAAACGGTCGCAAGAGAGTTCTGGAAACTAGAAAAATGCCAAAAATGAAAAATTACCGAAAAAGAAAATCATGGGTATTACAACTGTGGGGCGGGCCGATGGGTCCCCTGAGGGTTCCATAGCCTCTGGTGCGGTTCCACGGTTGACCATATATGTATTTATGTGATGCTATGAGATTTAGTTATTCCGGAATACTAGTCTTGAATTGATGAATTGACGGTTATCTTTACTTTATTGTCGAGGAGTATTGTGTTTCATACTTGATATACTTGCACTAGCTATTCGACGGCTAACCCCTTTATGGGGGAAATACTTTTTATGTATTTCAGGTTCCAGGAGAGCGGATAGGCAGGTATCGGGTCGGCATGAAGATGATGGGCAAGCGTGATACTGTGTCTTATCTTCGGTTATGTTTTATGTTCCTCCATTCAGTGTTGTTGTACTGGAATGGTTATTGAATACTCGAGTATTGTTTGTTTCCAGTCTTCCTTGATGTTCCGGCCTGTGTTGCCGAGGTTTTGATTTTGTACTGTAATGTATTTGGATACATTGGACATGGTTTGAATACCCTTTGTATCGTCTTTCATTCCATTGTATTAAGACCTTCTCGGTTAAGTTTTATAGTTCCGTGTATGATTAGCCTTGTGGGTCCCACAGAGGGGTTCACGGCGCTGTAATATACCCTGAATAACTTGGGGGTGTTACAGAATATGGTATCAGAGCTTAGGTCTATGGATACCTAGGCTGTCGGTCTTTGGGTCGATTGAGTCGTCATTTGTCCACAGTATCACTACTCTACCATCATCACAGTGCGACCGGTACTTGTAAGACCTCTTACTCTTCTGGTGTTTCCTTATTCGTTTTGCTTCTATATTTGGTATTTTTGAGAATCGATCACTTCGATGACGTGCGATTGAATTGTACTTACGTGCATTGTGTGTTCTTCAGTATGTCAGCTGGTAGGGGCTGTGTCCGTGGTCGTGGCCATGGACGTGGACGAGGACGTGGCGCAGCCATTTCCCTAAGTTCTATTGCGGGGTCAACCAACCCCAGGTTATCGAACTCGGTGCATCCGAACACCTAAAGGCAGCACGACCAGTCGACTGGCCAGAGGACCAGTGCGGACGTTGGAGTTGCGAATTTACTTCAACAATTGGCTAACCAGATGACCATTTTAGCCCAAACCATTCAGCTGAATAATCCGAATCCGAACGCGGATGCCTTGCTTCAGAATGTAATCCGTATGCACCCTCCACATTTTGGCGGTGCCACAGACCCGTTAGGTTGGGAAGATTGGCTAGCGGAGTTGGAGAAAATTTTTGAAGCGGTTGATTGCCCCGAAGTGAGGAAAGTACCGATTGCTCAGTATTTTCTCACCAAGGAGGCCGCTACATGGGGCGAATTCATCAAGCCACAGGATCGTCTTGCCATGTGAAATGAATTAAAAGAGCTTTTGGAGGCCGAGTTTTGTCCTTGGACGGTGCGAGAGGACCGAATTCAAGCATTGTTCGAGGCTAAACCGCAGAATATTCCCGTTTCGCAAGCAATTGTAGAGTACAACCAACATTTGATCCACGTGAAGGATCAAGTGCAAAACGAGCGTGATAAGATCAGTTATTTTGATATTCAGATGAATATGGACTTACGGCGGTACATGGCCGGATTTGCTTGCACCACACTGAAGGAATATCAGGACAAAGCTTTAGCCCATGATATGTTAAGCCCTGACAATGATACCACTAAAGAATCGAAGAAGCAGAAGTTCGCGGGAAATTTTTCTGGCTCTAACAGTGGCAACTTCCAGAGGTCACAGACGACTAACCGTTCTGCCGGATAGTCATCACGTTCTGCTAAAGGAAAGAGGGGTTTCCGTTCTGCTCCGGGCACCACAAATCGCACGGTGACTTGCTATAATTATGGTCGTCTAGGCCACGTTAATTTAGAATGCAATTTTCCGCCGTTGAAGTGTCACACTTGCGGACAGATGGGACATAGAGCGGCTTATTGTTCCGAACCAAATCAGACTTTGGACACTCGGGCTTCTGCCCCAGCACCACTTGACCAAGTCGTTAATCAGCGACAATCTTTTGGTCAATCTCAGCAGAATTATGGTAGGGCCGGGGACGGGGTCAGAACGCTGGAGGGGGAAACTCTAGCGTCGGTTCAGTACAACCACGAGTCTATGAGATGTATTGAATAGACGAACCCGACGCGGCGGTGGCTTCAGGTACCATTCATATTTTATTTCATCTAGTCCGTGTGCTTTTTGATACAGGTGCTACACATTCTTTTATTTCCTTAGAGTGTGTACGCCGTTTGAATATAACTTGTATGACTGCTTGCGATCCCTTCATTGTGAAACTACCTAGCGGGGATAGAATTGTGGGAAACCGGGAGATTAAAGATTTTCCGGTGATTATATCCGGTATGGAATGGTTATCGAATCTGATTGTAGTTGATATGGTAGGCGAGGACGTGATCCTCGGCGAGGATTGGCTTGATAGTCACCAAGCGATTATGAATTACCGTACTAAGGTTATCACCATGATGACTAAAGATGGATCCGAGTACTCATTTTTGGGATGTAAGTTGGGTCAATCCAAGTTACTTATCAGCGCCATGAAGGCCGTAAAACTTTTGAATAAAGGTTGTACGGGCTATTGGTGTTATGCCTTGAAAACGGAAGGGAACGAAGTCGACTTCTCTTCGATTCCGATTGTTAATGAGTATCCCGATGTTTTTTCCGACGATCTCCTGGGATTACTGCCAGATCGAGAGATAGAATTTTCTGTAGACTTAGAGCCAGATGTTGCTCCGATTTCTAAGGCACCTTATCGAATGGCACCTTCCGAGATGCAAGAATTAAAGAATCAGTTGGGAGAACTTCTGGAAAGAGGGTACATCAGACTGAGCGCTTCACCTTGGGGCACGCCTATTCTTTTTGTGAGGAAGAAGGATGGTTCACTAAGTTTGTGCATCGACTACCGTGAGCTGAACAAAGTAACCATCAAGAATAAGTACCCTTTGCCTTGTATAGACGATTTATTTGATCAGTTGCAGGGGGCTGCAGTTTTCTCGAAAATTGATTTAAGATCAGGGTACTATCAACTCAGGGTGAGAGAGTCCAACGTTCCGAAGACGCCATTTCGGATGAGATATGGGCATTATGAATTTGTAGTTATGCCTTTTGGGTTAACTACTGTACCGGCAGTATTCATGCAGTTAATGAATAAGATTTTCATCGAGTATCTCGATAGGTGTGCGGTCGTCTTTATTGACGACATTTTGATCTATTCTCGAGATAAAGAAGAATATGCCCGACACTTGCGTTTGGTACTAGATATTTTGAGAACCGAGCACCTCTATGCAAAATTCTCAAAATGTGAGTTCTGGTTGGAGGAAGTTATGTTTCTCGGCCATGTGATTTCGGCCGAAGGGGTTCGTGTAGACCCGCAGAAGATTGAGGCAGTGCTAGATTGGGCACCGCCTACAAATGTTAAGGAAGTTCGTAGCTTTTTGGGCCTTGCTGGGTATTACTGTAGGTTTGTCGAGGGATTCTCGAAACTTACTCGGCCGCTTACGAAATTACTCCAAAAAACGGAAAAGTTTGTTTGGACGACGGAGAGACAATAGAGCTTCGATGAGCTGAAGAGACGTTTGACTTCAGCGTCGATTTTAGCTTTACCACATGGTAATGATGGCTTTGCGGTTTATAGTGACGCTTCGGGTCAAGCTTTTAGCTGTGTGCTTATGCAGCATGATAAGACGATAGCTTTTACGTCATGACAATTAAAGCCGTATGAGATGAATTATCCTACTCACGATTTGGAGTTGGCCGCAATTGTCTTCAAACTTAAGATTTGGCGGCATTACTTGTGTGGTTCTCCGTGTCGGATTTATACCGATCACAAGAGCCTGAAGTATATTTTCAGTCAGAAAGAGTTGAATATGAGACAGAGAAGTTGGTTAGAGTTGATAAAGGATTACGATTTGGAAATTCTTTACCACCCCGGAAAAGCCAATGTCGTCGCGGATGCTTTGAGCCGCAAATCGGCATCTCTTCAAATGCTTGAGGTTTTTACATCTTAGACGAAGATTCGTTAGGATTTAATCGAGCAAGGGATAGAAGTTTGGCTTCAACGAGTACAAGGACAGTTGTGTACTCTCGAAATTACTTCGTCCTTGGTTGACGACATCAAAAGGAAACAGTGGAGTGACCCGATGATCTCTCAACTGAAGGAAGATGTAATTAAAGGAAAAGCTCCTGGCATTATGGTTCACGAGGATAGTATTCTGAGATTTTAGGGCAGGCTTTGTGTTCCGAATGATTTAGAGTTGAGGTAGAGAATTCTCCTTGAAGCCCATGCTACGCCTTACTCAATCCACCCCGGAATAAGTAAGATGTATAAGGACTTGAAACTAAATTTTTGGTGGAACAACATGAAGAAGGATGTCGCGGAATTTGTGCTACGGTGCTTTACGTGTCAACAAGTTAAGATCAAACATCAACGACCAGCGGGGTTGTTGAAGCCGCTTCCCATTCCTGAGTGGAAGTGGGAAGACATCTCTTGAATTTCATCACTGGATGCTGAGAACTAGGGCCGGGATGAATATGATTTGGGTAATCGTCGATCTGTTGACCAAGTCTGCACACTTCTTGGGTAATAAGGATACTTGGGGACCGGATAGATTGGCTCAAACTTTTATAGCTGAGATCGTAAGATTGCACGGTGCTCCCAAGACCATTATTTCTGATTGAGAAGGTCGTTTCGTATCGCATTTTTGGCAGGCCGTTCATCAGGCTTTGGGTACTGAGTTGAGATTGAGCACGACCTTTCATCCTCAGTCCAACGGTCAGACAGAGAGGACGATTCAGACATTGGAGGATATGTTGCGAGCTTGTGCCTTAGACTGGAGTAATGATTGGGAGCTTCACTTACCGTTGATCGAGTTTGCCTTCAATAATAGTTGGCATGCGTCGATCAAAATGTCACCATTTGAGGCACTTTATGGTAGGCGATGTAGGTCGCCATTATGTTGGGACGAGGCTTCGGAGCTAATTGGAATGGAACCGGATATGTTGATGGAGACTAAGGAAAAGATTTCTATTATCCAGAATCGATTGCTGACTTCCCAGAGCCGTCAGAAATCATATGGTGATACTCGTCGTCAACCCTTGGAGTTCGAAGTGGGGGATCATGTCTTACTCAAGGTGTCGCCGACCAGAGGGGTTTTCCGCTTCGGGAAAAAAAAGGAAACTTAGTACGAGGTATATCGTACCTTTCGAGATCTTGGACAGGGTTGGATATTTAGCTTATCGCTTGGCGTTGCCTCCAGCTTTAAGTCACGTCCATAGTGTTTTTCATGTGTCTCAGTTGAGAAATTACGTGCCGGATCCGAGCCACGTTATCGACTACAGTGAGATTGACGTAGCCGAGGATATTACCTTTCCGGAGAGACCCGTGAAGATCCTTGAGCGTCGTGAGAAACAACTTCGGCATAAGACCATTCCACTGGTTAAAGTGCAATGGTCGAGAGATGGAGTCGAGGAGGCGACTTGGGAAACAGAAGAGAAGATGCAGTCTGAGTACCCCGAACTTTTTATTTCTTAAGTTTCGGGACGAAACTTCTTTTTAGAGGGGGAGAATGTAATACCCATACCTTTAGTGACTGTCTGACCTTGCCATTTTTCTTATTTCGTCACTCTGTAAACTCTTGGTGATGTTGTCGATATTGTTATAGAGTTTCGTATCTTGTTGGATCACAATCGTGTTGTTTAGACCTTGCGAAAGTGTTCTGGGTCAGAGAAATAGCGCACGTTAGGCCTAGGCTAATGCACGCTAATTCTGCTTGAGTAGCGCACGCTAGCTTTGAGCCGTAGCGCGCGCTAAGGGACCAGTCAGGTCAGAACCAGTAACTCATACTACTTTCTGGACTGGCAGTTAACACGCGCTAGGAGTTCGTTAACGTACGCTATTAGTGGTCAATAGCGCGCGCTAACATCCATCCGTAGCACACGCTAATGGGCTGGTTGGCAGAGGTAGTGAGGTTGTCAGGTTTTCTGGACTATCAAGTAACATACTCTAGTCTTCGGATAGCGCACGCTATAAGAGCTGCGTAGCGCACGCTAAGCCATAACGGTAGGGCACGCTAAGACTCGAGCAGGGCAGAGGACATTAGGTTCTGGACTCCAGTTTTTGGACACCATTTTTGGCTAGCGCACGCTAAGATAAGGCGATTAGCGCATGCTAACGGGGCCAGCAGAAGCCATTGGACTACCCGGTGACCTAGCTAGCACATGCTAATAATCGAGGCGTTGCGTGCGCTAGACTGGGCGAGTATATATTGAACAGTTGACTTCCATTTCGTCATTTTTCATTCTCTTCACTCATTTTCGACGGGTGAAGCTCGGGAGAGGCGATTTTGGGCGATTGGAAGAGAACCCTCTTCAAACATCAACATCTTTGGTTTGACAACAAGTATTACACAACATCTAATCAATTCTATCGTCCAAATCAAGGTAAAAAATCCTTAGAACTCTATTTTTTGGGAATTTTGGGGTTTTTCCTAGATTCGTCTGATTTATCCATTTTGAAGCTTGAGAACCTTGAAATTATGATGTATCTATCCCGTATACATGCCTTTCCTATGATTTTACGGATTGGTTTATGCCGTGTTCGGACTTGTGAGGGTTTGGGTGATTTTCCAACCTCTAGTTGTTTACCCTTGTATTTTAGTGAATCGTAAACGAGTTTCGGGAGTTTCTTCGTGAATTATGAGTATGGATTATTGATTATCATATCCCATACGAATCGTTTAGGTGCCGGAAGTGCGTCCTTGGACCTACCGAACTCATACTCTTTTCCGTTCAATTTCTCGATGTCTCAAAGGCAAGTATATATTTATGATTGTACGTTCTCGACTTTGAAAGTAAGATATATGAATGGCATGATTTTTTATATCCACTCTGGGGCGGGCCGACATGTCCCCTGAGGGTTTCGTAGCCTTTGGTGCGATTGCACGAAAAATTTGGGTTAACCACTCTGGGGCGGGCTGACGGGTCCCCTGAGGGTTCCGTAGCCTCTGGTGCGGTTCCACGGTTGATCATGTATGTATTGATGTGATGCTATGAAATTTAGTTATTCCGGAATACTAGTCTTAAATTGATGAATTGACAGTTACCTTTACTTTATTGTCGAGGAGTATTGTGTTTCATACTTGATACTTGCACTAGCTATTCGACGGCTAACCCCTTTATGGGGGAAATAATTTATATGTATTTCAGGTTCCAGGAGAGCGGATAGGCAGGTAATGGGTCGGCATGAAGATGATGGGCAAGCGTGATACTGTATCTTATCTCCGGTTATGTTTTGTGTTCCACCATTCAGTGTTGTTGTACTGGAATGGTTATTGAATACTCGAGTATTGTTTGTTTTCAGTCTTCCTTGATGTTCCGGCCTGTGTTGCCGAGGTTTTGATTTTGTACTGTAATGTATTTAGATACATTGGAAATGGTTTGAATACTCTTTGTATCATCTTTCATTCCATTGTATTTGGACCTTCTCGGTCAAGTTTTATAGTTCCGCATATGATTAGCCTTGTGGGTCCCACGGAAGGGTTCACATCGCTGTAATATACCCTGAATAACTTGGGGGTGTTACAGCTGGGCCATTCCTAAATCGTGGCTGAGACCATTTATTAAAGCTTTGGGGTCTCCACACCTGTTCTTTTTGAAAATTTAGAGAACCTTTTCCATTTACCTCTCCCATTTTGAAATCTATTTCTGGGGAGTCTTTGGTAATAATTAGAATAATATTTTGACCGCTACTTTTGCTTGGCCATTGACTAGTCTCCTGTATAGGTGGCTGCCTTGTAAACCTTGGCTGATGCTTAAACTTTTGACTGGGATGCTGCCTATTTTGAAGTACAGGTTTGTTTATAGGCTCAGTAGTCTGGACATAAGTTTCTCCCTTGATGGAGTGTTGGGGTCATATCTAAGGCCTGATCTTAAATAGAGTGGCCTCTCATTTATACACAAACCATCAAGAGTTATAGATGCTTTCAGAGATCTTATCTCTTTAGCTTGTGCACTGTTTAGCTGTTTCAACTTGAAAAGCTCAGTTTTGATATGAGAAAGTGTAACTGACTTTTCACTATTTAAAACAATTAGCTGGTGAACCTCAGTTGTGGTATTTTCAGTTGAGTTTTTCAAAGTGTTTCAGCTTGTTTTTCAAACTCAGCTATAATGTTTTTAAATTTTGCTGATTCTTGGCTGAGTTTGTCAAAAGCATTGTTCAACTGGACTTTCTCATTCTTCAGCTGTGCATTCTCATTTGTAACAGTCAGGTGAGCTGATTTTAAGGTTTCAGAATCTTTTAGCAACTGATTTACAGATTCGTGAATATCCATATCTCCAGACATGTCAGAGCTGAAACCTTCTGTAGTTTGAGGTTTAGATGTTACCTCTTCATCATCTAGATTAGCCATCAAGCAGTTGTAATCATCATCATTCGAGAAAAATCCACTGCTTTGCTCAACTCTCTCCTGATCTTCACCAATGAGAGCTTTCCTCTTGTCTTCTATTCTGCCCAAGTCCTTATTGCTTTCATCCTAATTGAGTTCAGGGCAGTCAAACTGGATGTGCCCTGTTTTGTGGCAGTTGTAGCATTCCACTTTCCAATTTTCAACTCTTTGATTTTTCATTGGGTTCTCTTTGAAGTGCATCTTGTACTTTGAATAGTTTTTTTCGAAATTGCTGAACCTCTGCATGATGAATGCCATCTCTTCTTCAAAACTCAGAGGGTTGGGGGACTAACTTCAGTTTGACTCGTTGTAGGTGATTTTGCTGCAAATGCTATTCCTTTCTCAGCTGGCTCATTAGATGATGAGCATGACAACTCAAACTCGAATGCTTTGAGGTCTGAGAAAATTTCTTGGATCTTTATCTTGTTAAGATCCTTAGATTCCCTTATAGCAATGGCCTTCATGCTCCATTCAGGTGTGAGAGATCTTAGAACCTTCAAAGCAGTCTCTCGGTTTCCATATATCTTTCCAAGATAATTTATTTCATTTATGATCTCTATGAATCTTCCATCCACCTGATTAATTGTTTCTCCACTTTTCATCATGAAGTTGTCAAACTTATGAGTAGCAATTGACAACTTATTCTCCTTGATCAGCTCGGTTCCTTCACACATTACAACTAATGCGTCCCATATTTCCTTAGCATTCTTTCAGTTTTTGATTTTAACCATGGTTGCTTTGTCAAGGGTCTGATATAATACATCTCTGCCCCGGTTGTCAAGATTGGCCAGCTTCCTTTCTTCAGGTGATATTTCAGTTCTCTTCTTGGGAATCTTCTATGGCTTACCAGCTGTAATTCCTTCTAGTGTTTTGTCCTTCAAAAATATGAAGGGACCATCTTCTATGATACACCACATGTCATTGTGGATAGATGAATGATGTTCTTGCATTCTTATTTTCCAGAGGTCATATTCATCAACATAAAATACAGGTAATCTAGAGTGCATGTGATGCATGTGTTCCATTATAAATGAGAGATTTATATATGCTCAGATATATGGATCTGGTTTTGTGAAATTAAACCAACCTCTCCGATATCACTTGTAGGTCACAAGTCGTTAGGAATAAGTCTAGAAGGGGTGAATAGACTTATCAAACTCTTTTCCTGAATCTCAGGTGTGTAACTCAGCTGATATTACATGCAACTAACAAACTTAGCTGCAGATGAGTAATGCGGAAGCACAGCTGATGACAATGCAGGTGACTAATGTCGACTGCAGGTGACTTTATGTCAACTGTAAAACTAAGTTTTGTGGAAGACAGTTGACTGCTAAATGGAACAATGAATATTAATGCAGCAGATAAGTATGATGTAATGCAGCAAACGCAAGCACTTATAGTGGTTTCAGAGGTGGGGTAATCCTCCACTAGTCCACTTTTCTCCAAACCAGTTGGAGATGAATTCACTATAACTTTCAACCAGTGATAAACGTTACGATGATTCAACCAGTTACAATAGCTTCCAACCAGTTAAAACCCGTGGCCGTTGCAACTCCCTTTGACTGCCTAACACCTCCTAATTAAAAATCCTTGGATGTCTCAACAACTCGCAAGCTGCCTATCACCTTCCAATCAAGAACCCGTGGATGCCTTATCAGTTTCAAAACTTCTGAAAACTTCATTAATAGAAGTACCCCGTACTCAAACTTTAAAGACACGAGTGTTGTCTTCTCCAACTCAAGTCCGTTGGAGAGTAGACTTCTTTGTGTATTCGTTCATCCCTTTCCATGGCTTGTCTCTTTCTTCAAATCTGGCCATTTGAAGAATCTTCCCGTTGTGCCTTTTTTCTTGATTACTATATTCGGAAAGTCTTCAAGGCGTAAATCTTTAGGAATAAATTATTCTTTGACTTTCGGGAATCACTCACTTTGTCTCCTTGAATTTACGTCCACATGTCTTGCTGTTATTGTTGACTTTTCAATCAATACTTTGCTGACGTGGACTGTACTTCTTCTCTGATACTCAAACTTGGCTTGCAGATATTAGTTTGGTCAACCTCCTCTTATATTCTTTTTGACCGGAAACCTCGACTGATAAGAAACTTGTCTGTGGTCAAACCTTAGCTGATATTTCCTTTGACCCAATCTTGCCTGATAACTTTCTGATTATATCTCATCTGTAGTTAAACCTCAGGTGATGTTTTGTATTGACCAGACCTTCTCTGAAAATATGTTGTCTGTGGTCAAACTTCTCTGATATACTCTGTTGACCAGAACTCGCCTGATATGTCGCTTGATTATATCTCGTATGTGGTCAACCTTCTCTGATATATTGAGTTGACCAAAAACTCGGCTGAAGTTATCTCATCTAATGATTATTTGTCTGAACCTCGGCTGCTACAGTGTTTTGGTCAAACTTCTCTATTATTACAGTTGACCAAAACTCACCTGATAATGAACTCGCCTGAAGACTTATCTGATATGGCAGTTTTATACTTAGCCGATTTTCTACTAATTAACTTTTGATCAAACTTAGCCTATTTAATGGCTTATAGAAGATACTCATTCGGTTCTTCTTTACAATGTCAAGCACTTAGTGCATACATTTGAGTAAATTACAAATACATGGATGACATCATTAAAATCTAACAACTATTCCTAACAGGGATGACCCTAAAAAAAATCAAGAACCGCTCCCTCGACGTCACTATGGACGAACTCCAAATAGTATTGAAAGAAAAGAGAAGAAAAACTAGTAGGCCCCGTAGTGTTGTGAGGATCGATATCGAAAATAGCAGCACGAATCTCCTGAGGAGATGGCGGGGGCACAGAGACTGTCAGAATCAAAAAAAGGGGCGATAGAAGAGAAGTACGTGTCATTCGAAGGAGCCATATCATCACGACCACATGAAAGCAGAGTCTTAAATAAATCTACATCGGATGAACAGAAGTCAAGCTCCTAAGACAGGTCCTACTGAAATCCACAATGCTTCTGCTTCGCATAATCCAGGAGAAATCGGGTGTTTTGCTCGCCCTCACAGACCCACCGAACTGCGGCTTTTTGTTTCCAGAAATCTTCCTCCATCCAGAGACAGAGTTGGTACTCAGCACGACAACGGTGTTGGAAATAAAACTCAGTAGAAGCAAAGTTGATAATATTTGAATAAAGCGTTTTATGCATCTACGAGCACAAAATATATATAGGGATGCTAATTAATTAACTACTAGGATTAATAAGCAATTTAAATACTATTTATTATTGATTAAATAATATCATTGGTAAATTCAATATCCTAATCTAGACCAAAATATCATAGGATATTTACCTCTTGAAGCGTAGTGGTTGCTATTTTGATTTCTTACTCAAAACCTTCTAGAGTATGATCCCGCCTTAATCCGGAAGTTGCGTGGGCAAAGAGCTACCGAATCTTGCTTGACACCTTGAAGTGGATCGTTTGAAACTTTTACTTCTCACAACTCTCGATTTTTCTTTTTCCTTAAGTAATTACGATTGATAGCAAGAATTGAAGTGTTATCTCAATTGTGGAAGTAAAGACATAAGTCAAGATCCATAATTAAACACTTAGAAGAAAAAATCAAAACCCTTGTGTTATGAAGATGATGTCACGGCCAAACTATCCCATATGTCCTATTTATAGGCTTTGGACTACTTTAGGGATTTTAAGGAGGATTAAGGTTAAGACTCCTAGTGTGACTCAACTTTCCATATTAAGCCTTCCTACTATGGTTGAGTTCACCAATATCAATTCAATACACTAAAGAATTAAAATTGCACTTCCAATCCAAATCCCAATCTCGAAATCGGGCTCCTTATTTAAATATCCAATGTCCATTAATTAATTTAAGCTACTGACAGCTTTAATTAATTAATGAGTAGTACCACTCGAACCTTATTATTATATCAGAATTAAATCCACTTGCAGGGTTTAATGTGATAATCATTATCGAGCCCCTCAAGGGGACATCATTAACCCGCATGTGTCGGGACATGATTTCTAATTATAATAATAATTGTCATATAAATAATATTACTGCCCAAGACACGAAGCATATTGAGTGAGTAAATGTGACTCTCACCCATGGTAAATCAAAGCAATAAATATTATAAATATACAATTAAATATTACTCCCCCCGTCCGCCAAAAAGTGCCACATTTTGACTTTTTTGGTCAAAATTTACAAACTTTGATCTTAAATTACGATCAATATATAAAAAATCTATAGTCATATAAGTTATATTTTGAAAATACACATCAAGATAAATCTATCAAATACTTGCATCATTATATTTTTCGTTATATATGGATCGTAATTTATGGTCAGAGTTTATAAATTTTGGCCGTAAAAAGTCAAAACGTGGAACTTTTTGGCAGACGGAGGGAGTATATACTTAGCATTAAGAAATAATAATTATCCGAGATTTACATTCTTCTTACAGTCAGTAGAGAAGACATTATCTCACTATGATCCAGTTCAACGTTTGCAAATACGCTAATGCATGCTAATAGTCAAGACTAACTAATCTCAAGCATGCATTACAACCTTTCATATAATTTGTCTAGTAATTATAGAGGTTGTGAACTATTATATTATTTTATAAGGCACCGATAATGTGATCTTCCATGTGCGACCAACACACCATATTATCTAGAATATAAAATAAACAGACAATATATTTACATAACCATAACCTGAATAAATTTGCAAAATATGTGATTAAATCTAATTAATATTATCATAGGTAGTTATAGAGAAATAAGGTAATACAAGCATAAAGTATGCTTTGCAGTATACAACCCTAACAGTTTCCCACTTATACTCAAAGCATGCTTTTAAATGTACTACTCTATTATATAGTCTATCATATCTCCCACTTATACTCAAAGCAATGCTTCCATATACTGTAATCCCATTCCTTTCACATGTCCTTCAAAATCTCTTGAGTGTAAGCCTTTCGTGAAAGAGTCAGCAAGATTATCTTCCGATGCAACCCTAGATACAACTACGTCTCCTTCCTTTACGAAGTGTCGTATGATATGGTACTTGCGGTTGATAAGTTTACTTGTCGTATGGGCTCATGATTCCCTCGAATTTGCAACTGCACCAGTATTATCACAGTAAATTACAATACCCTTTTCAAAATTGGGAATCACATCTAAGTCCTACAGGATGTACTTGATCCATACCGCCTCTTTGGCTGCCTCAAAGGCTACCACGTACTCGGCTTCCATGGTGGAGTCCGAGATGTATTTATGCTTCACACTCCTCCAACTAATGGCTCCACCTCCCAGAGTAAACACAAAACCTCAAGTAGACTTGGGACTTTTCTTTGTCTGGTGAAAAATCTGAGTCAGTATAACCCTATGGACATAGGTTATTTGAGTGATATACTAGCATGTACTCCTTAGTCCTTCTCAAGTACTTGAGCATATGCTTGACAACAATCCAGTGTCCTGGTCCAGGGTTTGACCGATATCTAGCAATGATGCCTACGACATGATAGATATTTGGTCTAGTACAAAGCATAGCATACATGAGGCTTCCCATGGTTGATGCATAAGGGACTAGATTCATGCCATATATCTCCTTTTGTGTCTTGGGACACATATCCTTATATATTGAATTCCATGTCTGTAAGGTGTAAAACCTTTCTTAGAATTCTCCATGCTAAATCGCTTTAACACTGTATCGATATAGGATTCCTGGGATTAGCACAACATCATTTTCCTCCGATCACGAAATATCCTGGTCCCAAGGATGTGCCAAGCTTATCCCAAATCCTTCATATATAAATGCTCAGACAACCAAACCCATAGGTCCGACAACTCCTTCACGTTGTTTCAAATCAGGAGGATAGCATCTATGTACAGTAAAAGAAACAACACCACCTTTCCATCACATTTCTATACACACAACTGTCATTCAGACATTGAACGAATCCCTATGACTGGCCTCATCAAATCAAGTGTCCCAAAATCTAGATGTTTGCTTAGGTCCACATATGGATCTCTTAATCTTGCACACTAAGGGCAATTATCCTTCGTTTATGAATCTCTCTGGTTGGCGTATGTAGAACTCCTTGTCTAGACTTCCATTCAAAAATAGTTTCTTGATATCCATTTGCCAAATCTCCAGTTCCAAATGCACATCTATAGCTAAAACAATCTTAATTGACTTAAGCATGGCTACCGGCGAAAATGTTTCATCATAATCGATGCCCTCCTTTTGAGTGTAACCTTTCGCTACAAGCCTCACTTTGAAGGTTTCAACCTTCTCGGTACCTCCTTTCTTTCACTTATTAACCCACTTACTCCCAATGTCTTGTATTCTATCAGGTAGTTCTACTAGCTTCCGCACTTGATTGGAATCTATAGATCCCATTTCTGATTCCATTGCTATTTTCTAGGAGTCAGCATCTTTATCTTAGATTGCCTCTTTGTATCTAATTCATCTTCGCCCGGTATTGAGTCCGAGAACTTTTCCATGCCTATGAATCATTCAGGTTGACGAACAACCCTCCTACTATGATGATGCAAATCCCGAGTTGATTTAAAAGTCTCAAAAGTGATACGTGGTGCAGTGTTTGTTGGTGCTTGCACGACTGGTATAGACGGATTCTCGCCCCTCAACTCTTATAAAATTATTTCGCTCATGGTCTTATGACTAATCACATAATCTTCCTCCAGGAATCAGGCATTGGTGCTAACAATGACCCTCTGATCCTGGGGACTGTAGAACAAGCCATTCTTTATTCCCTTAGGGTATCCTACAAACACTCGTACCTCTATACGAGATACCAACTTATCAGCATCCTTATTGGAGTACCCCAAATCTGAACATGTCCTGGACTGAGATTTCGCCCACTCCACAGTTCTTTGGGTGTTTTTGAAACTGATTTCGAAGGCACCAGGTGTAATATGTACACTGCTGTTTCCAAAGTGTAGCTCCAGAACGAAATAGGTAAATATAAGTAACTCGTCATTGACCTAACCATTTCTAAAAGAGTTATGTTCCTTCTCTCAGCAACATCATTTTATTGTGGAGTTCCCGATGTAGTGCGCTGGAAAGTGATTTCCTCATTTGCCAAGAAATCTTAAAACTCTCCACTAAGGTATTCGCCACCACGATCAGATCGTAGTGACGCAATACTCTTCCCATGATGATTCTCCATTTCAGCCTTGAAATCTCTGAACTTGTCAAAGACTTCAAACTTGCATCGCATCAAATAGATATATCCATATCTCGAATATGCATCTATAAATGTTATGAGGTATCGAAAAAACCCCTAGACTGGATGTTGACTGGACCACATATATCCGTATGAACTAATTCTAACACGTTCTGAGCATGGTTTCCTTGGTTTTAAAAACCCATTTTTGGTCATTTTGCCTTCCAGATAGGATTTGCAAATTGGAAATGACTCAACTTGGAGGCCATCCAATTGGACATCATCTACAAATCTTTGAATTCTTCTAAGGTTTACATGATCTAACCGTAAATTCCACAGATATGTGTGGTTTATGCTTGATATTGCTTTTCTCTTTTTCGGTTTAGACAGAGAGCTAAGAGATTTATGTTTATACGTTGGAGTTTGTGCAATATTAATGACATATAGTCCATCAGTATAGATACCTTTGTAAACGTATTCACTATTTCTTCTAATAATAGCATCACCATCAAAATAAACTGAATAACCATAACAACTCAATCTAGAAACTGAAATTAAATTCATTCTAAAATCAGGTAATAGTATTACATTATTAAGGACTAATATCTTATCACTGATCTTTAACTGCACGACTCACACTGCTACAACCATAAGCCTGGAATAGTCGCCCTAGTTGATAGTTATCTCGCCCGCACTAAGTTGCTTAGTTACCTGAAAACCATGCGAATTAAAGCAAACATGATCAATGGAGCCTGAATATACTAACCACGAAGTGGTAGAACAAGCTGCCAGACACATTTTGACTACTAGTATACGAGACATATCTTTCCTAAGAGCAAGGCAGTCCACTTTGAAATGTCCTTTCTGACAGCACTTGTAGCACTTTCTCTTTGGATTTTTGTTCGCCTCAGGCTGAGCAGCCTTTGTTTTTACCTTGAAAGTTGCCACTTGCATCTCGATCACTTGTTTCTTCTGCTTCTTCCCCCACTTGGGTTTAGAAGTTGAAACACCAGTTGCCGCCAGAACTTGATACCCTAGTCTGAAGAGTCCTTCTGCAGCTTGAAGTTCTGTAAGCAATTCCGCCAAAGCATATTCCCTATGATTCATGTTGTAGTTTAGGCGGAATTGCTTAGAACTTCTAGGTAAGCTGCCTATGATTATTTCGACCTCCGTTTCTGCATCGATGGTAGCCCCTAAGATATCAAGTTTGTTTAGATGATAAATATTTAGAACATGATACCTTACCGGGGTTCCTTCAGGTATTTGGATCGTCATCAATACCCTCATTGCATTTTACCTATCCGCCCGGTTCTGACGACCAAACCTCTCGCCGAGATTTTTCATCATTTCTGCGGCCGTGCTAATACTCTAATGTTGATGCTGCAATACATTTGCTAAAGAAGTCAAGATGTAACAGTGAGCCATTTCAGCAGATTTATTCCATTTGAGGTATTCGTTCACCTCATCGGGTGTTGCATCCACATATGGTTCTAATAAGTATTCTTTACGTTAGAACAAACTTGTGTTCTTCGGCATTCAGGACAATATTAAGATTACGTTTCCAATCAGCAAAGTCAATGCCATCAAATTTGTTTTTTTGAGAATTACAGCAAGTGGATTGAAAGCCATCTGCGACAAAATTAAAACATCCATGACATAATTCATAGCAAAATATATTAAAAAAACCTCAAAACACAATATATATGCTAGCAACCAACACCTCAAAAAATATGCACATGTAAGCCACGATCATGTGGACATTAACACACATTTTTTAAGTAGAGTTATACGTCTTTAATTTTACTGTCTAGTCAATTTACATTATGACAAGTAAATTAATAGTTGGTTCCTCTTGGCCATGTATTAATTAACATAGACTCTGATGGGGAGCTTATTAATTAATACGACTAAGTGAACACTACAATTTAACAACCTTAAAATATTATATTTTAAATAATAGCCCTACAGATGGAAAGGTTCTATCATAAAAATAATATTTACTTTTTGTTATTATTTGAAATTTAAAAACAGTGAACCTATAATTAGCGCATTCGATATGGAGGAAGACCCTAATGCCAACACGCATGCTAATTAGTTCATAATTTAAATTAATTATGGAGGCCAATTTGAATTTATTCTAAAAAATCAATTTAATCACTTAGTTATTTTATCCTTAAGGTTTTAAATTTCTCGTCCTAACAAGCAAGAAAACATATCACACATAGTTCATACATGTCATACATCCAAAATAGTAAAAAATCAAAATAAATACAAGGATAATAAAATTATCCAATTATCACGAGCTTCATCCCCGAATTGAATCCGAAAAAACCTTCGACTCGATATCTCCCAGTGGATCAAGCACCTTGTCACTCCTCCCCGACCGGGCTGTAGATTTCCAAAATTAAAATTTTCACTCTTATCCAAAATTAATTACATAATAAAATTTAATTTTAAAATTTCGACACTCCGACGGACGCAACGAACAGCGGTGCAACGGACCGGACCAAAAAGATGGACGAACCGACCCAAATCGGGGAACTAGCCTGGAACAGACCGCCTGCGGCCTCGGCAGGCAGCTTGGCGCTGCTCAACAGGCATCCATGTGTTGCTCGGCAGTGGTTGCATGCTGCTGCCCGGCCACCACTGTCTAGCAGTCTGGGTGTCCCGGTTCTGCTCTATTTCTTCGTGATTTTGTCTTCTCCGAATTTGATTATAATCTCATAACAAATAAAATACAGTGAATTCTAGTAAAATTACACAAAAATACAGACCCTAGATCAACCCGTGGATTTCCTCACGGGAAAAACCATTACATGCCTCAAAACCGGGCAAAACCAAATATTGTATAAATAATAAAAAAATAACCATTCATATAACCATGATAAATGGATCATATTCTCTGCAAGAAAACATCTAGCAACATATTCCAACATCAAATTACATGAATATTTAAAATGTTATCAATTAATCAGCAAAATTAATTAAAATAGCAAAAGCCTAAAACTCTGGCTCCGACACCAATTGTTGGAAATAAAACACAGTGGAAGGGAACTTGGCAGTATTTGAATAAAGCATTTTACATATACACGAGCACAAAATCTATCTTGGCATGCTAATTAATTAACTACTAAGATTAATGAACAATTTAAATAATATTGTTGGTAAATTCACTATCCTAAGATAGATCAAAAGATCATAAGATATTTACCTCTTCAAGCATAATGGTTGCTACTTTAATTTCTTCCTCAAAACCTTGTAGAGTATGATCCCGCCTTAATATGGATGTTGTGTGGGCAACGAGCTACCGAATCTTGCTTGACACCTTGAGGTGGATTGGCTGAAACTTTTACTTCTGACAACCCTCGATTTTTATTTTTCTTCAAGTAATTCCGATTGATAGCAAGAATTAAAGTGTTATCTCAATATTGGAATCAAAGACACAAATCAAGATCCACAATTAAATACTTAGAATAAAATATTGAAACCATTGTGTTATGAAGATGATACCGCGGTCAAACCCTCTCATATGTCCTATTTATAGAATTTGGACTACCCTAGGGATCTTAAGGAGGATTAGGGTTAAGACTCCTAGTGTAACTCAACTTTCCATATTAAGCCCTTCCTAATATGGTTGAGTTCACCGATATCAATTCAATCCACTAAAGAATTAATATTGCACTTCCAACCCAAATCCCATTTTATGAAATAGGGCTCCTTATTTAAATATATTATCTCCCATGTAAATGTCGAATGTCCATTAATTAATTTAAATTACGGACACCTTTAATTAATTAATTTCTTATCCAAGAATAGTACCACTCGAACCTTATTATTATATCGGAATTAAATCCACCTGCAAGGTTTAATATGATAATCATCAAGGGGACATCATCAACCCGCACGTGTCAAGACACGATTTCTAGTTATAATAATAATTGTCATATAAATATGACTATTGCCCAATATACGAAGCATATTGAGTCAATCACTGTGACTCCTCCATGTTAAACCAAACCAATAAATATTATAAATAAACAATTAAATATTATATACTTAGAATTAAGAAATAATAACTATCCGAGATTTACGTTCTTTTTATAGTCAGTACAGAAGACACTATCTCACTACAATCCAGTTTAACGTATGCAAATACGCTAATGAATGCTAATAGTCAAGACCAGCTAATCTCAAGCATACATTACACAACCTTTCATATAATTTGTCTAGTAATTATATAGGTTGTGAACTCTGATATTATTTTCTAAGGCACCGACAGTACGATCTTCCATTTGACACCAACACACCACATTATCTACAATATAAAATAAATAGACAGTACATTTGCATAACAATAACGTGAATAAATATGCTAAACATGTGATTAAATGTAATTAATATTCTCATACGTAGTTATAGAGAAATAAGATAATACAAGCATAAAAGCTGCTTTGTAGTATACAACCCTAACAAATTGTGCATTACGGTTCTATTTTATAGAGTACTATCTGGATCATACAAATGCTCTGCATCATCTGCAGCCCTCAAAGCTTCATCCAACTTCTGATGAAGATTATCAACACAGCCCAGTTCCACTGTTTCAGCCTCCGCTTAACCCTAAAGAGCTTTGCTTTCAAGTTATACATGCCAGAAAGCCCCGTCGGAGTAAGCCAGACATCCCAAAAGTACCGAAGAAAAACCAAGCAAATATGGATAAAAATCAAATTTTGCATTGGGTCCCACAGGCTCCAGAATGCCAATAAAATAAAATATATATGTTCGGTGGAGATTTCAAATACGTCATTGTCATCCTATGTTAGCCAGACCGCGTACGTTCCATGTGAGCATGGGAATCGACATAACTAACCGACCATCTCCGTGGTGTGCCCTGCCGAGCAGATGTTCCCCCTTGTAAGGGCGATACGGATCGCACATTATTGGGAGGGATAATCCAAGAGTAGCTGCTCATCCACGAGTATACGTCGAAGAATCACTAGCAGCTCTACCTTTGGTCATCACATTGGGGGCAGTGGTGGATGAGGTAAGTCTTCTGTTGACCGAAGCCTAGGTGCCTTAGGAAGAGGCACCATGGCTGAGGAAGTAAAACTAGAAACATAAGTCTGAAACTACATGCGATTAAGAACACATGCAGTGTAACACGCCGTAGAACCTTCATCAAGGTCTACCAGGCTAAAACATTCTCACACTCTACATTCATCATATAAATGTTAGGAATACTTGTTAGATTTTGATGATGTCATTAATATAAATTCAAATGTTTATTACTTGGCAAAAATGTAAGGAAGAACCAAATGAGTATCTTCCATAGGCCAAAAAATGTTAAGTATAAAAACTTGGCAAAATGTAAAGAAGAACCAAATAAGTATCTTCTATAGGCCAAAATTAAGTTAGGCTAAAAATCGGCTAAGTACTAAAGATCGGCTCAGTTCATCAGAGAGGTACATCCGAGTCAAAGTCAGAGTAGTTCTGGTCAACAAAAATCATCAGAGATGTTTGACCAGACTGCAGTCAAGATACCTCAGACAAGTCATCTGATCAGACAAGTCCTAAACAGTGAACATCAGAGAGGTCCAGACTGCAGAGAAGTTAACTACACATCATCCTAGTCGAGATCAGCCAAGTACTCCAAAGTCCACGTCAGCATGCGTTGAAAACTCAAATATTACAGAAAGTCACATGCAACGTGAAGAGATAAATTGGAGAGATTCCCACAAAAGATATGAATTAAATAATTCATCCAAACCCACCTTGAAGACTTTAATCGTATTATATTCAAAAGGTTCGGCGCATCACATGCAGAGTCTTCACGACGGTCGGAAGATAGATTAAAATATGGGAATCCAGCCTTGCAACGTTCAGAAAAGAATAAACAAAGAAGTCTCCCTCCAACGGACTGATTTGTTATAGATTTGCAACGGCTATGAAGAAATGCTCAAGGATCAACACCTATATATATCCGAAGATTTGAAGTTGAGCATTTACCGATGCGAACATACTTTCAAGCGATCAAAGCATTCTAGCAATCTAAAAGCAAAATACAGCATCGTGAAAAGAGTGGTTCTAAAAAGTTCATACTTGAAGAAGCTCTTAGTTGGAGAAGACAAAAAAACTCGTGTCTTAAATCCTGAGTTTGGGGTACTTCACTGGTTGAAGTTCGAGACTGTAAAGGAATCCAAGGATCAAGGATCAAGAGGTGCAAGGCAGTCAAGTGTGTTACAACGGCACGAATTTCCACTGGTTGGAAGCTGTTGTAGTTTGGTTGAATCACTGTAATATTTATCACTGGTTGAGAATTATAGTGAATTCATCTCCAACTGGTTTGGAGAAAAGTGGATTAGTAGAGGATTACCCCACCTCTGAGACCACTATAATTGCCTGCGTACTTTACTATTTTATAGCATCATATTTTAACTGCTACATTCATTGTTAAGTGTTTCATTAGTTGTTCTGTATTCGTCATCAGCTGACTTCCGCACGTATTAAGAACAAACGACTCCAACTCATTTGTTTATATCAGCTGAAGAAACTTACTCTTTGAGAAAAAGAGTTTAAGAGTTTCAATAAGTCTATTCACCCCCCCCCCCCCCTCTAGACTTATTGCTGGAAGACTTGTGACCTACAAGTGGTATCAGAGAGGTTGGTTCATTTATTTCACGAACCAGATCTATATCAGAGATATATCCTTACTCTCATTTTAAAATGGAACACATGCACTCTAGACTACCTGTGTTTTCAGTTGACGAGTATGATCTTTGGAAGATAAGGATGCAGGCACACTTATCTTCAATCCATGATGACATGTGGTGCATCATAGAGGATGGTCCATTCATTTTCGAGAAGGACAACACTGCAGAGGAGATTGCAGCAGGGAAGCCATAAAAGATCCCAAAGAAGAGGACAGAGCTGACTCCCGAAAGCTGGCCAATCTTGATAACCGGGCCAGAGATGTTCTATATCAAACTCTTGACAAATCCACCATGGTCAAGATCAAGAATTGCAAGAATGCCAAAGAAATCTGGGATACATTAGCCCTAATGTGTGGAGGAACAGAGCTGATCAAGGAAAACAAGTTGTCAATTGCTATACAAAAATTTGACAACTTCAAAATGAAGAATGGCGAATCCATAGACCAAGTGGACACAAGGTTCACTGAGATTATCAATGAAATCAACTCCCTCAGCAAATCTTATGGTAATAGGGAGATGGCGCTGAAGGTTCTAAGATCTCTCAATCCTGAATGGAGCATGAAGGTAGTAGCCATGAGAGAATCCATGGACC
Organism: Orobanche coerulescens; assembly: GCA_033398695.1. Taxonomy (NCBI): domain Eukaryota; kingdom Viridiplantae; phylum Streptophyta; class Magnoliopsida; order Lamiales; family Orobanchaceae; genus Orobanche; species Orobanche coerulescens. The sequence goes on along the minus strand of CM065807.1, from coordinate 177,206,056 downwards.
TCAATAAGATAAAGATCCAAGAACTGTTCTCTGATCTGAAGGCTTATGAGTTCGAGCTTCCAAGTTCATCCTCAACTGAGCCTGCAGAGAAGGGAATAGCCTTTGCAGCCGAATCCCCCGCCAAGAGCTTATCTGATGTAAAGCCTACAAATCCATTAGATTTTGAGGAAGAAATGGCGTTCATTATGCAACGGTTCAGCAACTTCCGGAAAAACTACTCCAAATACAAGAAAAATTATAAGGAGAATCCCAGAAGGAACCAGAAAGCCGGAAGCTAGAAGGTGGAGTGCTACAATTGTCACAAGACAGGACACATCCAAATCGACTGTCCTGATCTCAAGAAGGACGAGAGCAAGAAGGAGGTAGGCAAAAAAGAAGACAGAAGGAAGGCCCTCATCGGAGAAGATCAGGAGCATGTAGAATCAAGCAGCGGATTCTTTTCTGATGATGATGAAGAATATGACTGCCTGATGGCCAACATAGCTGATGAAGAGGTAACATCAAAACCCTCTAGTTCAAATAATAGTTCAGCCATGTCACAAGATATGGATCTGCATGAATCTGTAAATCATCTATTCAAAGATTTTGAGACACTTAAATCTGCACACCTAGTGTATCAGCCGAGAAGACTCAGCTTCAAGATGAGAATAGGCAGCTGAAAAATGATTTTGAAAAACTCAGCCTAGAACTGAATAAGGTTGAGTTAACTGCAGCTGACTTTAAAAACCAGGCTGATGTTAATACATCTGAGATAAATCGACTAACTATTTTACTTAAAGAAAAATCAGCTGCACTTGCTCATGTCAAAGCTAAATTTACTAAGCTGACTCAGGCAAATAAGACTCAGGCGCAGGAAATAACTTCCCTGAAGGCATCTTCAACCCTGGAAGAATTGTGTACCAATAAAAGGCCACTATATTCCAGATCAGGCCTTGGATATGATCCTCACACTCCCTCTAGTTCTAAAACCACTTTCGTCAAGGGAGAAACAATTGTCTCGACTGCTGAGCCTACATATAAACCGATATTTAAAAATAGGCAACAACCAAGTCACAAGTCTAGGCTGCAGCTAGGTTACACAAGGCAGCCACCTAGACAAGCGACTAGGCAATGGCCCAGGCAGAAGCAGCAACCCAGACAACGTGCCCACTATTATCAACAACTCCCTAAAAAAAGATTTCAAAATGGGAGGGGCAGATGGAAACCTCAAGGTTATCCTAATTTCCAAAATGAACAAGTGTGGAGACCTCAAAGATTTAACAAATGGTCTCAGCCAAGATTTAGAAATGGCCCACACTATCAATATTTTGAGGAATATCCGGTATACAATCCCAACAGGAGATTCAGACCTCGATCTTACACACCTTATAAGGGTTATAATGATAACAACTTTCACAATCCAAGGAGAAATCAATTCTCCAGGAAACCAGCTAACCCGAGAGGACCCACACAGATCTGGGTACCTAAATCTGTGCTTGTTTGATTGCAGAAAAGGTGGAAGGACTACAACCACATCTCCACAAATTCAAACTTTGGAGGTTAAGAATGGTTTGTAGATTCTGGATGCTCAAGGCACATGACCGGGAACAAGAAGATGCTATTCAAATACACCAAAGAAAGAGGTCCTGATGTAACCATTGGAGATAGCTCTAGAGGACAAACAAAGGGCTTTGGAGAGCTGCACCGAGGAAATATTGTGATATCCAAAGTTCATTATGTCAAAGGGCTCAAGTACAATCTCTTGAGCATAAGCCAGTTTTGCGATGAGAAGAATCTAGTTGTCTTCACCATCTGGAAATGCTTGGTGATAGATATCCTATCTGGCGAAGTGAAACTACAAGGATTCAGAAGGAGAGATGTCTACATGATAGATTGGAACACAGGAACACCTAACTCCTGTTTTCTATCCAAGACAGTAGCTGAAAACGGATGGCTGTGGCACAAAAGACTATGTCACCTGAACTTCAAAGCCATCAACAAGATTAGTTCTCAGAAGCTGGTCAGAGGACTTCCAGATGAAGCATTCAAGAAGGAAGCGCTTTGTGATGCCTGTAAGAAAGGAAAGTAGACCAGAGCATCATTCAAGCCAGTCCAGCCTACAACTCTCACAACAAGGATATTAGATCTACTCCAATTGGATCTATTGTAACACCCCCAATTTATTCGAGGTGTATTACAGCGCCGTAGACCCCTCCATGGGACCCACCAGGCTACAATAGGAAAACTTCACTCGACTAACCATCTTGGTTAACGAGGATACACAATTAAGTAATATGACATATAAAGATACACCCGGGGCAACCGGTAAAATAAGCATCAACCAACAACGTGACAATTTTAAAGTAATACAATGCGGAGTTTGAAACGAAAGGCCTAAGTACTCGCGAGTACAATCTATAAGTTTAAAACTATGGAAACAACCATATCGAAATGGACAAAGGAAATGAATGGACCCAAATGCACATGTCAACGACCCTGGCCAACATCCTCGTCTTGTCCTGGTGCTCGCTCGTCCGATAATCATAACACGAAATCCATAACAAGAATTTCCCGACAACGGGTCCCCAAAGGGGTTAGCAATTACGCTAGTACAAGTATTCAAGGCAAACCAATCGCTTACACATTTCATAGTACATGCACCAATAATCATTTGAAAACCAAAACAAGACATGTCTTTTAGGAAACAACAGTCAAATAATTTGCCTTGGGAACGAGTAATATCATAGATTCCCGCACGAGGCCTCTAAGGACCCTCCCTTCTGGCTACATTACAAAATAAAACACGCACATGCATCGCCTTGGGAACAGTAATATCATAGATTCCCGCACGAGGCCTCTAAGGACCCTCCCGCCGGCTAGCTAAACAAACTCGTGAAATCCGGGCGGCGGCATAGATTTCCCTCCTTGACCCGTCAGCCAACACGAGGTGAGTTACACACAAGTAATATACATCACCATTTCATGTTAAGCTTAAAGGTTTCCAAAAATACTTGCCTCGAATTATTGACGACGTGAAGAACGGAAAGGAAGGTCACCGACAACCGCTAGGAACCAACGGAACCGAACCTAACGATTTGAAGAATACAATCACAACCGTTTCTAAATGAATACGGAATTGGAATACACCGAAAACCCGCCTACGATTCATGTATATTCGTATAAAAACAACAACGAGGCGGACCTCAACCAAACCCTTACGATTACAAAGTTACTACGAAATATAACATGAATCCGTAGGAAACCAACAAAACTAACGAGATTAATCATGTACATCATGAATTAATCTAACATACGACGAATCGGACGAAACATGAAAACCCCTTCAATTTACCCAAAACAAGGTTTTTAGGAGTTTACCTTGAATAATGATGAAGAACACGATTAGAGGTTGATAATATACACCAAAAACTCGAAGAAGATGATGGCTCGGAGTTACAAAGCTTCAAATCGCGGAAATACCAAGAAGGTCGCCTAGGAGTCGGATGGGAAGGAGAGGGATGAAGAATGACCGAAATCGGTCAACTCCTGGGTTTATAACCCCGAGGCCTCGTTACGTCGTTAGCCACCACCGCTAACGTCGTAAGGCGTATTACGTCGTAAGCCATAAGGGCCTTACGTACGTAACCAAAAAGCGAGAATCGCTGGACCGAAATACACTAGGCGTTACGTGCGTAATCGAAAAGGGTGTTACGTACGTAACCAAAAAGGCGAAGTGCATGCCGATTTACACTAGGGCGTTACGTACGTAACCAAAAAGGGTGTTACGTCGTAACATTCCTTCTTGTGGAGTACGAGCCGGGAATGAAAGAGGGAGGTAGAAAAGAATCGAAATACAACGATGAACAATTCACGATGGTACGGACGCAAGGGGCACAAACGCAGCGAACTTAAGTACCGAAGGCAAAACATATTCCCGACTACTCAAAGGTTGAGAAAACAACATCAACGTAAATTTCCCAAACTTTTGGGAAATTTACAAAACGATCCAAACATGTGAAATGTACGAAACATGGTGAAACACCAACAAAACTCACAACGCCCACAATAACATGAGATCGATCTTGGCAACCCCAAACGGCGGTTCCGAGCAGCGATTATGATAACACTCCAAATAGCGGCGAAACAACATGAAACACCGACTCGAGTAAAGCGAGTCGAAACAAGCTCGGCGACAAAAGTTCAATATTAAATATCCTCAAAATGTTAATACGGTTACAAGCGAGTTGCTAGAAGCGAAAATGCACCAAGATGAGAATAATAAGAGAAGGGAAAAATGCGGATATTACATTCTACCCCTCTAAAAACAAGTTTCGTCCGAAACTTAAGAAATAAACAACTCGGGATACTTAGCACGCATGCTATCCTCGGTTTCCCAAGTCGCCTCCTCGACACCATGTCTCGACCTTGCACTTTGACCAAAGGAATGGTTTTATGCCTCGTCGCTTCTCACGGTGCTCCAAAATCTTCAAAGGACGCTCCTCAAAAGTAATATCCTCGGCAACGTCAATCTCCCCATAGTCGATGATGTGACTAGGATCCTAACATATTTCCTCGGTGGGAAACATGAAAACGCTATGAACATGACTCGGGTAACGCCAACGGTATGATAACCCACCGAATCGCAAAAGGAACTCGAATGGTCCAATAAAACTAGCAATCAACTTCCCCAACTTACCGAAACGGAAAACTACTATCGTCGGTGAAACCTTGACAAAGCGTGGTCTCCCACCTCGAATTCTAAAGGTCGGCAGCGGACATCGGCATATGACTTCATCGACTCAGGCGATCAACATCCGTTCTCGAATTAATTCTATCTTCCGTCTCGTCTCTAAAACGACATCCGGTTCGGTCCCGACCAAATCGGACGCCTCATTCCAACAAATCGGCGATCGACATCGTCGCCCATAAAGTGCCTCATACGGTGCCATCCGAATAGACGCGTGCCAACTATTGTTGTACGTGAATTCGATCAATGGCAAGTGCTCCTCCCAGTCGCTACTCCAATCGAGGGCACAAGCACGCAACATGTCCTCGAATGTTTGGATAGTGCGCTCCGACTGTCCATCTGACTGGGGGTGAAAAGAGGTACTCAAATGCAAACGGGTACCTAACGCCTTATGCACCGCCTGCCAATGGCCATCACGATCCGAAACAATAGACTTCGGAGTACCGTGAAGTCTCACAATCTGCGCGATAAACACACGAGCCAATTTCTCCGGGCCCCAAGTGTCCTTGATGCCCAGAAAATGTGCCGACTTGGTTAAACGATCAACAACCACCCATACCATATTCATGCCCGACCTCGATCTCGGCAAACTCGTAACAAAATCCATCGATATATCTTCCCATTTCCATTCTGGAATGGGAAGTGACTGCAATAATCCAGCCGGTCGCTGATGTTCGATTTTGACCTGCTGGCAAGTCAAACATCTCGCCACAAACTGTGCGACCTCCTCCTTCATATCATTCCACCAGAAATTTCTTCTCAGGTCCTTGTACATCTTACTCGAACCAGGATGAACGGAATAGGGTGTGGAATGGGCCTCACGCAAAATACTCAGTCGCAACTCTGGATCGTTCGGCACACAAAGCCGACTTTGGAATCTCAAAACACCATCCTCGTGAATCACAAACCCAGGAGACTTTCCCTTAAGAACGTTCTCTCGGATTTGAGCAATCATCGGATCCTCTAATTGCTTCAGCTTAACCTCATCGATCAAAGGCGATGAAATCTCTAAAGCACAAAGTTGCCCGGCGACTCCAGGCAACAAAACCTCAACATCTAACCCGATCAAAGCCCTCCGAAGCTCAGCCGAGGCGTAAGGACCTCAAGCGTTACGCAGAAATCGGTTTCCGACTCAAGGCGTCGGCCACGACGTTTGCCTTGCCGGATGATAAAGGATTTCAAGATCGTAATCCTTAATCGGCTCTAACCACCTCCTCCGCCTCATATTCAACTCCCATTGAGTAAATATGTATTTCGAGCTCTTATGATCGGTAAAAATCGACATGCAGAGCCGAAAAGATAGTGACGCGGATCTTGGCGCGAACACAACGGCCGCTAACTCCAAATCATGGGTAGGGTAGTTCGGCTCATACGGCCGCAAGCTGTCTCGACAGCGTAAGCAATGGTCTTGCCGTCTTTGCATCAATACGCACCCAAGACCACGACCGAAGCATCGCTATAAGCGGCAAATCCTCGTTGCCACATGGCAACGCCAAAACCGGAGCTGAAGTCAAACGCTTCTTCGGTTCCTCAAAACTCGACTGTCTCTCGACATTCCAAAGCGAACTTCTCGGTTTGGAGCAAGCGTGTAAGTGGCGAGCTAGTTTTGAGAAACCCTCGGCGAACCTACGGTAGTAGCGGCCAAACCCAAGAAACTACGGACCTCCTTTACATTAGTAGGCGGTGCCCAATCCAACACCGCTCAATTTTCTGCGGATCCACACGGACTCCCTTGAAATCACATGACCCAAAAACATCACTTCCTTCAGAACTCACATTTCGAGAACTTCGCATAGAGTTGCTCGGTCCTCAAAATGTCTAACACTATTCGCGAGATGATGGGCATGCTCCTCCTCATTCCTCGAATAGATAAGAATATCGTCAATGAAGACGACGACACACTTATCCAAATACTCGATAAAGACTTTGTTCATCAACTGCATGAACACCGCCGGCGCATTAGTTAACCCGAAAGGCATAACTACAAACTCATAATGTCCGTATCTCGTCCGAAAAGCCGTTTTCGGCACGTCGGACTCCCTCACCCGGAGCTGATAGTACCCCGATCTCAAATCAATCTTTGAGAATACCGCCGCTCCACATGGGTCGAACAAGTCGTCAATCCTCGGCAAAGGATACTTGTTCTTGATGGTCACCTTGTTCAGTTCACGATAGTCGATACACAAACGTAGTGAACCATCCTTCTTCCGCACAAACAGGACCGGTGCGCCCCAAGGCGAGGCACTTGGTCGAACATACCCCGACTCAAGAAGCTCACTCAACTGCTTCTTCAACTCGGACATCTCTGAAGGTGCCATGCGATAGGGCGCCTTCGAAATAGGAGCCGCGCCCGGCTCTAAATCTATAGCAAACTCAACCTCACGATCCGGTGGCAAACCCGGTAATTCGTCAGGAAATACATCAGGAAACTCATTAACGACTGAATCGACGAAAGCTCGACTCCACCATCCTCCGCCTTCAAGGCGTAACACCAATATCCAGTACACCCCTTTCGCAGGAGACTCATCGCCTTCAAGGCATTAATGACGAATTTCTGGTTTCCCCTCTTTCGCCCCGCGAAAGAGTGCTCGGTGCCGTCCTCGGCTAACATAGTGATGATTCTCGTGCGGTAGTTCATGATTGCGCCATGCCGCTCGAGCCAATCATCCCCGAGAATCAAATCCTCACCCTTGATATTAACGACAATAAGATTAGAGAGCCAAGCTCTCTCACAAATAAACACAGAGCAGTCTCGGACCTCTCGATCACCGACAGTTCTATCACCGCTAGGAAGTTTAACGATGAAAGGCTCGCAAGGTGACAAACAGTCGAGACTTAAACGGCGTACACACTCTAGAGAAATGAATGAATGCGTAGCACCCGAATCGAAAAGCACACTGACAGGATGGAAATGAATGTGAAGCAGTACTGCCGCCACGATGATCTTTGGATCGGCCCTCCTCATCTCATAGATACGTGGTTGAACAGGCCGACCTTTGGAAGCTCCACCCTAGCGGGCTGACCCCGACCCTTACCTCGGCCGGCACTCGGTGGAGGCGGCGGAGCAAATGAGCCACAGTTCACGCTTGGCTCTAACAGTGCGATTAGGAAGAACGGGCGCCACGAAGCTGCTTGATCTGCTCACAATAAAGGGCCTTGTGGCCCAGCTGTCCACAAGTGTGACAAGTAAACTTCGGACGAGAACACTGCCGGTTCCTATGGCCCTGCACACCACAGTTAAAACATGTGGGTTCACGAGCGGAGTTTCCGGCGGCACCCCGAAAGCTCCCAGAAAAGCGAGCCGAACCGCCGTTGAAATATTTGCGGCTTGAGATTTCTGGCCTCCACTCTTGGGACCAGAAAAATTTCCGACCGACTTCTGCTTCTTGCTCTCACGAGCCAAATCGCTAGCCGTCACCGACATATCATAAGCAAGGGCTCGACTCTGATAATCCTTCAAGGTAGTACAGACGAGCCCAGACATATAGTCCCGGATGGGCAGCTTCATCCTCCTGGAAAAATGGAAAATTTTGTCGCTTTCTGCGACAACTTGGGTCTTCACATAACCCAACTCCTTGTTGAAATCAGCAATAGCTTGGGATACGGGAATATCCCGAGGTTGAGCATCGAAGAAAGCATGCACTCGAGCTTTGTCGGCCGGCGCCAGGCGTGCTCGGTTTCCATCAACTCCTGAAACTCGGCCCACGAAGCAACATGATCTTTGGGACTAACGGCCTCCCACCAATCTGTAGCATCTCCCGTGAGAAAGTATTGAGCAATAGGGACCTTACGGTCCTCGGGACAATTGGTAGCAGTGAAGACCTTGGATATCTCCTTGATCCACCCTTCCCAGCCGATCGGGTGCAAGCTCCCGAGAACTGAGGAGGATGCATCTTGATGACATCCTGGAGCCAGCGATCCGCTCCGCCCCGATTAGCGTGGGCCTGATCGGGGTTCTGGACCACTTGAGCTATAGCCGCCATCTGGTTAACCATTTGCTGCATTACAGCAGCAATACCAAGATCGGCGCGCTCCTGAGAAGAAGCATGACTGTGACGGTCGCCGGTACTGCCGGCTCCTGAAGAGTGCGACGTGGCTGCCCCACCGGCTGTCCCACGTCCTCGGCCGCGTCCACGGCCACGACCACGACCATGACCACGGTTTCCTCCGGCATCCATACTGGTGTTAAAAGATAGCAGGAACATATCGAGGATGAGTAAGGAAAACTACGATGATGAGCAAAAGAGGGAGAATAACCACGGTTCAAGAAACGAAATACAGTATGTGAAAGCAAACAATCGGGTAAGGAAACTTACGAGCACCTGGAAATCTTGAGATGCGGCGACGGTGTGACAATGTGCAAAACAAAACACGACTAGACCCAAGTAACCGACAAGCCTAGGTATCCATAAACCTAGAGCTCTGATACCATTTTCTGTAACACCCCCAATTTATTCGAGGTGTATTACAGCGCCGTAGACCCCTCCATGGGACCCACCAGGCTACAATAGGAAAACTTCACTCGACTAACCATCTTGGTTAACGAGGATACACAATTAAGTAATATGACATATAAAGATACACCAGGGCAACAGCCAGTAAAATAAGCATCAACCAACAACGTGACAATTTTAAAGTAATACAATGCGGAGTTTGAAGCAGAAGGCCTAAGTACTCATGAGTACAATCTATAAGTTTAAAACTATGGAAACAACCATATCGAAATGGACAAAGGAAATGAATGGACCCGAATGCACATGTCAACGACCACGGCCAACATCCTCGTCGTCACGGTGCTCGCTCGTCCAGATAATCATAACACGAAATCCATAACAAGAATTTCCCGACAACGGGTCCCCAAAGGGTTAGCAATTACGCTAGTACAAGTATTCAAGGCAAACCAATCGCTTACACATTTCATAGTACATGCACCAATAATCATTTGAAAACCAAAACAAGACATGTCTTTTAGGAAACAAAGCAGTCAAATAATTTGCCTTGGGAACAGAGTAATATCATAGATTCCCTTACGAGGCCTCTAAGGACCCTCCCATGGCTACATTACAAAATAAAACACGCACATGCATCGCCTTGGGAACAGAGTAATATCATAGATTCCCACGAGGCCTCTAAGGACCCTCCCATGGCAGCTAGCTAAACAAACTCGTGAAATCCGGGCGGCAGCATAGATTTCCCTCCTTGACCCCGTCGGGCCAACACGAGGTGAGTTACACACAAGTAATATACATCACCATTTCATGTTAAGCTTAAAGGTTTCCAAAAATACTTGCCTCGAATTATTGACGACGTGAAGAACGGAAAGGAAGGTCACCGACAACCGCTAGGAACCAACGGAACCGAACCTAACGATTTGAAGAATACAATCACAACCGTTTCTAAATGAATACGGAATTGGAATACACCCGAAAACCCGCCTACGATTCATGTATATTCGTATAAAAACAACAACGAGGGCGGACCTCAACCAAACCCTTACGATTACAAAGTTACTACGAAATATAACATGAATCCGTAGGGAAACCAACAAAACTAACGAGATTAATCATGTACATCATGAATTAATCTAACATACGGAACGAATCGGACGAAACATGAAAACCCCTTCAATTTACCCAAAACAAGGTTTTTAGTAGTTTACCTTGAATAATGATGAAGAACACGATTAGAGGTTGATAATATACACCAAAAACTCGAAGAAGATGATGGCTCGGAGTTACAAAGCTTCAAATCGCCGGAAATACCAAGAAGGTCGCCTAGGAGTCGGATGGGAAGGAGAGGGATGAAGAATGACCGAAATCGGTCAACTCCTGGGTTTATAACCCCGGGCCTCGTTACGTCGTTAGCCACCACCGCTAACGTCGTAAGTTGTATTACGTCGTAAGCCATAAGGGCCTTACGTGCGTAACCAAAAGCGAGAATCGCTGGACGAAATACACTAGGGCGTTACGCGTAATCGAAAAGGGTGTTACGTACGTAACCAAAAAGGCGAAGTGCATGCATTTACACTAGGGCGTTACGTGCGTAACCAAAAAGGGTGTTACGTCGTAACATTCCTTCTTTGTGGAGTACAGGCCGAGGAATGAAAGAGGGAGGTACCGAAAGAATCGAAATACAACGATGAACAATTCACGATGAAGTACGGACGCAAGGGGCACAAAGCAGCGAACTTAAGTACCGAAGGAAAACATATTCCCGACTACTCAAAGGTTCGAAAACAACATCAAACGTAAATTTCCCAAACTTTTGGGAAATTTACAAAACGATCCAAACATGTGAAATGTACGAAACATGGTCGAAACACCAACAAAACTCACAACGCCCACAATAACATGAGATCGATCTTCGGCAACCCCAAAACGGCGGTTCCGAACGACGATTATGATAACACTCCAAATAGCGACGGAAACAACATGAAACACCGACTCGAGTAAAACGAGTCCGAAACAAGCTCGAGCGACAAAAGTTCAATATTAAATATCCTCAAAATGTTAATACGGTTACAAACGAGTTGCTAGAAACGAAAATGCACCAAGATGAGAATAATAAGAGAAGGGAAAAATGCGGATATTACATCTATTTGGTCCTATCAAGCCAAGGACTCTAAGCGGCCGAAAGCATGCACTTATTGTAGTAGATGATTATTCAAGGTACACTTGGATTATCTTCTTGTATAAGAAAAGTGAAACCTTGACTAAGTTACCTGAGCTGATGAAAAGGATCCAGAATAAGAAATCTCTATCCATCATCAAGATCAGATCAGATAGAGGAGGAGAGTTTCTCAACAAGGCGATCACAGATTACAGCGATCAGAATGGGATCCAGCATGATCTCTCTGCAGCCAGGACTTCCCAGCAGAATGGCGTTGCTGAAAGAAGCAGAACCACGAAGAGCAGCAAGGTCCATGATTGCAGAAGCGGACCTGCCCAAGAGGTTCTGGGCTGAAGCTGTCAACACAGCTTGCCATACTCAGAACAGGAGTATGATAGTAGGGAGACATGGAAAAACTCCCTATGAGGTTTGGAATAATAGAACTCCTACTGTTGCTTACTTTCACATTTTTGGCTGTAAGTGTTTCATCCACGACAACGGTAAAACACAACTAAATGCCTTTGATGCTAAAACTGATGATGGTCTCTTTGTGGGATACTCACAAAGAAGCAAGGCATACAGAGTATTTAATAAAATAACCTTAGTTGTGGAGGAAACACCCCATGTTGTTTTTTATGAATCTACTGTTGAGTACAAGAAGCAAGTTGAGCTAATTGAGAACAAGCTCAAATCAGCAACCCTTGAAGAAGTCATTGTACATGACACTGGAATGGTGGACTCACCTGCAGATCAGCCTGATGACCCAACTGTAGCTGCTGAAGACCCAACTGCAGATCAGACAGGATCACCAAATCTATCTGATCCAGTTGCCGCTGATGAAGACCCAGCTGTAGCTGATAAAGACTCATCTGCAGATCACACCCAACCTGCAGATGACAAGACGGTAGCTGATCCAGCTGCAGACCAAGGAGACCAGAACCCAGCTGATGCAGAAATCTACCCGAGCAATTCAACAGGGGGAACAGACCCAGAAGAAGACGATATCCCCAAGTGGCTCAAAGACCATCCAATCCAACAAATCATCGGGAAGCTGACTGACGGAGTTAAGACAAGACAGTCAACTCTACCCGCAGGAATGGCTATGTTCTCATGCTTCATGTCACAGATAGAACCTAAAACAAAAGAACAAGCCTTAGAAGATTATTCTTGGATAAATGCCATGCAAGAAGAACTGGAGCAAATGGAAAGGAACAAAGTTTGGGAACTAACAGACAGACCAGATCACAAGAAGGTTATTGGCACCAAATGGGTGTACAAAAACAAGAGTGATGAAGACGGAACTATTGTTAGGAATAAAGCCAGACTTGTTGCAAAAGGCTATGCACAGTGTGAAGGAATAGATTTTGATGAAACCTATGCACCTGTTGCAAGATTAGAGGCCATCAGACTATTCCTTGCATATGTTGCATTCAAACATTTTGAAGTCTATGAGATGGATGTAAAGAGTGCTTTTCTAAATGGCATCCTAGAAGAAGAAGTCTATGTAGAGCAACCCCCAGGTTTTGTCAAAGGAGACAAAGTCTACAAGCTGTTGAAGGCTTTCTATGGACTTAAGCAAGCACCAAGGGCTTGGTATGAAACATTGTCTGTGTTTCTTGAGAAGAATGGTTTTTGCAAAGGAAAGGTGTACAAGACCCTCTTCAGAGTGGAGCATGAAGGCCACATATTAATAGTCCAGATATATGTGGATGACATCATATTCGGCTCAACCAATCCAGAGCTATGTGAGAAATTCTCCAACCTCATGCAAGGAGAATTTGAGATGAGTATGATGGGAAAGCTTAATTCTTCCTCGGACTACAAGTTAAGCAGATGGAAAATGGAATTTTCATCAACCAAGCCAAGTATACCAAAGATCTGATCAAGAGATTTGGAATGGAATCAGCCAAACCAGCAAGAATTCCTATGAGCACAAGTACTCACCTAGATGCAGATGAGGGAGGCATATTAGTAGACTCAACCCACTACAGAGGACTCATTGGATCATTGCTTTACCTCACTACAAGCCGCCCTGACATATCCTATGCCGTAGGAGTTTGTGCACGATTCCAATCTAAATCGAAGCAGTCACATCTAGATGCAGCAAAGAGGATAATTAAGTACCTTAAGTCTACAGTCAATGTTGGACTATGGTATCCCAAGAATGATAACTTCGAGCTGTCAGGATATTCAGATGCAGATTTCGCAGGATGAAAAATCAATAGGAAAAGCACTAGTGGAACGTGCCAATTCCTAGGAACCAGACTGATATCCTGGTTTAGCAAGAAGTGGGTTTCTAACTCTATCTCCATCACAGAGTCAGAATACCTAGCTGCAGGTAGCTGTTGTGCACAGATCTTATGGATCAGACAACAGCTGAGGGATTATAATATCATTGCCAATGAAGTCCCTATCTGGTGTGACAACAATAGTGCTATTGCAATAACCAACAATCCGGTTCTGCATTCGAGGACCAAGCACATTGATGTTAAGCACCACATCATCAGAGACCATGTGCTTAACAAGAGAGTTAGAGTTGAGAGAGTCAGCACAGACTACCAAATAGTTGACATCTTTACCAAACCTTTGCCAGAAGAAAGGTTTTTGGAGCTGAGAAGAGATCTTGGATTACTAGATTGGGAATCTAATACAGAAGCAAGCTGAAGCATCTCAGAGGAAGGACGGACCCAGCTGATTAAAGGAATCAGATCCTAGCTGATGCAGGCAAAAGGACGAAGGACGGACAAAGAAACCTAGGCGATCGTAATCTCGGGCGAAGTCCATGGAGTCAACTCACGATGCGGGCGATCAACGATCGATAATAGTCAAACCAGCTAAGTTTTCTAAACTCAACTGATCTCTGAATATTTTATTATTATCTGCCATATGTATAATGATATTATATTAATTTTGGTTCACAAGTGGCATTTTAAATACACGTGGCGATCAATTGATAAATCGACCTCCACGTTGGCCAATTGAAACCAACCGTCAAATTTTAAAATCTAAACCTGGACCACCGTTTCGAATTTGAAATTTAAATAGAATCTCAAAAGGCGTACCACCGTTTCAAAATAAATAATAATTTAATCCAACGTCTTTTCATCTCCTTTATAAGGAAGAAAACTCTTCACTTTACCTTTACGCTTACCAAACCCTAGATTTACAGAGCAAAAAAAAAATTCTCTGAACTTCAAATACACTAAAAATCCTTTGTTTGCAGAAATGGAATCGTACTTCGAAGGCGTTAACATGAAGGCGGTCAAGGACCAGATTATCTTCTCCCTGTTCGTTGATTTCGAAGGCCTGTTGGAAGCAAATCTGGAGAATTACGACGTGCTTGACCTAATCTGATCGATGAAGCTAAATGGGATCTACCCATTCCTGGATATCAGCCCTCAACATTTGTACAAGGAGGATGTTATCGCGTTCTATCGCGAAGCCCATTTGATTCAGGCAGGAATTCGGAGCACAGTTGGCAGAAGACAAATCGCATATCGCCGGAGTCGATTCGTACAGTTTTCGATATGAAACACCGTGGCTTAGCTGTCGAAGCCCTCAAGCAGAAAGCAGCCGACACCTGGTTGAAAATAAAGGTGGACAATAAGCCGGAGAAGTTGAAACTCACCGCCAAAAGAAGCGAGATTAAGAAGGTCTATCGATATGTGTTGGATATAACCAACAAAATCATTATGGGTATGGCCGGCAGTTACGACCAACTGTCGTCGGCGAAGTTCATGGTGCTGGGAGCACTGATTCAAGACGAGGCAATTGATTGGGCTGACTATATTTTTAGGCATCTTGTTCGAGAAGTCAAAGCCGAATGGCTTTCTGATGAAAAGAGATTCAGATCCAAGCTGGCGTTTGGAACGCAGCTGAGTTGGATCCTTGAAAAGACAGGTGTGGCGAAGGGAAGTACTGACCCCTTCCACACCAACAAGAGACTTGGTCATCTAGACCAAGAATCTTTGAGGAAGTTAGGGAACAACAGAAGAGCAGCTCAGATGTTGAAAGATCTGTCTGACTCAAGGACCTACCCCAGATACGATTTATCAGACGAGTCGGACAAGCCTGCAGATGACAACCCCCCTGCAGCCAAGTCGGACTCAGAGTCAGACAACACTCCCATAGCTGTCCGATTCAAGAGAAGGGGATCAGCCCCTGAAGAGCCATCCATCATGCATTCATCTCCAGAAACCTCCCCCAAGAGGCCCAGGCGACTGCAGTTTAGTCAGGAGGAGCAGTCAGATCATCATGCCAGTCCTGCAGCCAGGTGACCTACTCACTGAAGACCCGGCTGCTCGAGCGGCACTGAAACTCAGATCGTGGTCATCCTCACTCCGGATACATTCCTGAGGAGGAAGAAGCAGATTTAATCATCTCAATCCCTGAAGCCAATTACACATTTAACCTGCTGGACAACAATGTTTTCAACCTGTCCATTGAACAATTACAGCTTGTTAAACCACAAGCCTTAAAACACTCTTTCTTTAACATTTTTGAAGAGTGGAAGTTTTTCAAAACACTGTCATTTACGGAACTTCAGTCTTATATTGAAACCAGTGGTTGGGAATATCCCCAAGCCATAGAGAAAGTACTGATTCATTTTTGTAAAGAATCAGACATAGTTTTAATCCTCCAGGAGAATTGGTTCATGTCTCATTTTAAAACCAACATGGACCAATTCATCCATTCTATTATGTATAGTATTTTTGATGGTTCATTTGGAAAAGAAGATTAGAATTGAAGAAGTAAATGGAGAAGAAGATGAGGAAGTTATTGTTTTAGACGACGAAGAAGAAGAGCAGAAATAGAGAAAAGAAGAAGAAAACATTTTAGTTGAAAAACAGTAAGAAGAAGTGGAGAAAACAGAGGAGTTGATTGATGAAGAAGAAGAAGAAGGGGAAGAGGTAGAACAGGAAGATAATGAAGGAGAGAAGGATGATGATGAAGGTGAAAAAGATGATGAGAATGAAGGAGAAAAAGATGGGAAAGAGGATGATGATAATAATGATAATGATGATGAAGGAGGAGATCAAGGAGCTGAGAAAGAAAAAGAAAAAGATGAAGAAGACAAAGAAGAAAGAGGAGAAGGAAAAGGAGCCAGAGAAAGAGCCAGAAGTAGAGGCTGCAGACAGGGCTGGGGCGCCTGCCCGGTATACCAGCCTAGACGCCGACTTGGCTGAGGACTCCAGATCAGGGACACCAGAAAAGACCCCATCTGGAGTACCAGCTGCAGATAGGAGCTTGCAGTCTAGTGGTTCATTTGCAGAAGGCTCAGGCGAGCACTCTCCACCATCGCAGATCTCACCTGTGATGACTGAGCTGATTCGTCAAATAGTAAAGGATACCATTGGAGAGATGCTTGCATCTCAGGTCACTCCTGACCTCCAACCCATCAATGCCAAGATTGACACTTTGCTGCAGAGGGAAGTACCTCAGCCTCCTCCCCCTACGAACAACAGAATGCCATTTGGCATGTCTGACTGGATGTGCAGGATAGAGCAGCAGTTGACTACTTTAGTTGATGCTGGCAAAAAGGGGGAAGATAGGCTACAGGGGGAAGGTAGTATTCAAGGAGAGATAAGGGAGGAGTTTAGATCGAAGAAGAGGCAGGATGTCCAGATGATCACACCTGGGACATCCTCAGCCAAAAGGAAGGGAGGAGCAGAATCAGAAGAACAGGCTGAACAGACTACAGGTAAGAAGAGGAGGACTAGAGGAGGTTTTGAGCCTACTCTAGAGTGGGAAGGTAAGGAGTTGTAGTTTGTTGAAGATTTTGTACCCTATGAAGCTCTACCCAGGTGGGGATCTGCAAGGAAAAAATTCATCAGAGACTACTACATCTGGGAAATACTCCAGGATGATAATCTCACCCCACAGCAGATCTTCATCAATTTCATGGAAGAAGCCCACCCACAACTCTGGACTATTCTAAAGAAACATGCTGAGGCACATAATGCTTATCCCATGATCCCCCCATTCAGTGCCAAAGATCCTCCTACTTTGGAGAAAGGTAGTGCGTTGGATGAACTTGCGCTCCAGAGGAAAATCAAGAAACTGTGTATTGAGAACAAGTTTTCATCACAAGAAGAGCAAGACTTTGCAGCTCTTGTTGTAAAGAGGAAGTATGGTCTTGCACCTGTCAAGACAAGACCAATCGGAGCTAAACCGTCCAGGCCTGCCAAACAGCCTATTCAAAGAGGCAGAGGAAGAGGCAGATGACTTTCTCTTATTTTGTACTTGTAATGATTTTATTTCTGTACTTGTAATGTTTTCTTGTAAAATCTCAAACATAATCAAGTCAGAAAATTTTATAACAGTCTTTTGAATGACAATTTCCAGTTGTCTCAAAAATTAGACTGATTTTAGTTTGCATCTTGCACTCAAGTGCAGACTTGTTCATTTGAATATTTCTTTAAGTTTTGCCATCATCAAAATAGGGGGAATTTGTTAGGAATACTTGTTAGATTTTGATGATGTCATTAATATAAATTCAAATATTTATTACTTGGCAAAAATGTAAGGAAGAACCAAATGAGTATCTTCCATAGGCCAAAAAATGTTAAGTATAAAAACTTGGCAAAATGTAAAGAAGAACCAAATAAGTATCTTCTATAGGCCAAAAATAAGTTAGGCTAAAAATCGGCTAAGTACTAAAGATCAGCTGATTTCATCAGAGAGGTACAGCAGAGTCAAAGTCAGAGTAGTTCTGGTCAACAAAAATCATCAGGGATGTTGGACCAGACTGCAGTCAAGATACCTCAGACAAGTCATCTGATCAGACAAGTCCTAAACAGTGAACATCAGAGAGGTCCAGACTACAGAGAAGTTAACTACACATCAGCCTAGTCGAGATCAGCCAAGTACTCCAAAGTCCATGTCAGCATGCGTTGAAAAGTCAAATATTACGGAAAGTCACATGCAACGTGAAGAGACAAATTGGAAAGATTCCCGCAAAAGATATGAATTTAATAATTTATCCAGACCCACCTTGAAGACTTTAATCGTATTATATTCAAAAGGTTCGGCGCATCACATGCAGAGTCTTCACAACGGTCGGAAGATAGATTAAAATATGGGAATCCAACCTTGCAACGTTCAGAAAAGAATAAACAAAGAAGTCTCCCTCCAACGGACTGATTTGTTACAGATTTGCAACGGCTATGAAGAAATGCTCAAGGATCAACACCTATATATATCCGAAGATTTGAAGTTGAGCATTTACCGGTGCGAACATACTTTCAAGCGATCAAAGCATTCAGCAATCTAAAAGCAAAATACAGCATCGTGAAAAGAGCGGTTCTAAAAATTTCATACTTGAAGAAGCTCTTAGTTGGAGAAGACAAAAAAACTCGTGTCTTAAATCCTGAGTTCAGGGTACTTCACTGGTTGAAGTTCGAGACTGTAAAGGCATCCAAGGATCGAGGATCAAGAGGTGCAAGGCAGTCAAGTGTGTTACAACGGCACGAATTTCCACTGGTTGGAAGCTTTTGTAGTTTGGTTGAATCACTGTAATATTTATCACTAGTTGAGAATTATAGTGAATTTATCTCCAACTGGTTTGGAGAAAAGTGGATTAGTAGAGGATTACCCCACCTCTGAGACCACTATAATTGCCTGCGTACTTTACTGTTTTATAGAATCATATTTTAACTGCTGCATTCATTGTTAAGTGTTTCATTAGTTGTTCTGTATTCGTCATCACCTGACTTCTGCACGTATTAAGAACAAACGACTCCAAGTCATTTGTTTATATCAGCTGAAGAAACTTACTCTTTGAGAAAAAGAGTTTAAGAGTTTCAATAAGTCTATTCACCCCCCCCCCCCATCTAGACTTATTCCTGGAAGACGTGACCTACAATAAAGACGCAATATTTAATAACGTAAATTAGGTCGTGGCCTCGGCCAAAATATTTTAATTTTAACATAGTATGATATAATCTAAGATGAATCCATTGCCCATGCCGGGGACTTCAACAAATAACTTTAAGACAAGAATGTTTACTCAATCGACTGCGACAGACAACTTGAGCATAATAAAATAAATACCGCAAATTTAAGCATCATAACATCATGCTTGACCATCCTTTGCATGCGTCTCCCGTGATGGCTCCTCGAATCGTCCGATACCTGAAATGCATGAAACACATTTCCCCCATTTAAGGGGTTAGCATTTGAATGGCTAGTGCAATTATACAATTACATAACATCATATACAAACATAATTTAACACTACTATTCCATTTGCAACAAATTTGAGAAGACATTATTCCGGAATAACAAGTTTCATTTAACATCATCATCATAATAATTGCAACAGCACATATCATCGCAAAGACAATCGCACTTGGTAACCCGCGACTGTGCCCCTTATCATCGACCCCCAGAGGTCCCATCGAACCGTACCCAGGTGAGAAACCAGTTCCGCAGACGTACCCCTTAGCATCGACCCCAAGAAGTTAAGTCAAACGTCCTAGGTGGAAGAACCACAACACACACACATTTTTATAAATCATCATTCATGTCAAATTCGCATCATATATAACATAATATAATACATGTACTTGTCTCGGTTATTACGACGAGAATAAATGGTGAATGGAAAGGACTCCAGTCTGAACTCCCTCCAAGAATACGTTCCTAACACATAACGCTATAAAATCAACCATAGCAACTCGAAAACGTAAGGAATCACCCTAAGTTCTATCCTTGGAACAATTTATCGGACATTATGAGGGCATAATCGGCTACACTTGACCAACGATGGGAATATCGAAATTTATTCTGCAAAAATTCTGGGAATACAAAGGATTACGAGTATACGATCATAAGCTAACTACGATCTAATCTAATTCGGACTAGGAAAACAAAATCACAGCAAAATCCCCCAAAATCCCAAAAACTAGGGTTCTAGGAATTTACCTCAATTTGGACGGTGAAAGATGATTAGATGTTGATAAATCCACACAATGAACTCCAAAATATTGATGAGTGATGATATCTAACCGAGATTTATCTCACGCTCGTATAAGATCGCCAAAATCGCCAGAAGGAAGAGATGAGAGTGAAAAATGACGAAAATTGACCATGATGTCCTATTTATACTGACAGGGCTTAGCGTGCACTAAGGGAAGGCTTAACTTATGCTAATCTGGATAAAATGCAGTCCAGAAGCTTCTATATGTACCGTTAGCATGCGCTAACGTTTGTCGTATCAAGACACTACCCTTATCTCATATACTCACAATGTCATCTAGACCCGCTAAATCTTCCTCATGTTTGATATAGAAGGCCAAGGATGCAAAATACGAGTGTTGTCCAGTAGGGACAATGCCTTTTGGGATGAGACCATCTCTTGTGGTCCTTTTTTAGTGACCACCTGCCATTTGGTAGTTTCTTTGGGCTGAGGCGCCCTCTGAATTGGTGGCATGGGGTGGCCTTAGGGGACTTAAGAGCTGCTTGCTGCTGGTTATCCTGAATAGTAGAAGCAGGGAGTTTCTTAGACTGAGGTGTGGGTGGTCTTTCTTTGTTGCCCGCAATGTAGCAACTAGAAGGCTCGTGCCCAACGTGAGAGCATGGAAAATAAAATGAAGGAATTCTCTCATAAATAACACGCTGCATAAGAATGTAATCCTCAAGCTCATTATCGATTTCCGACACTCTCCATACGAGGAGATCTATCTCAATACAAACTCGTGCCACCGACAAACGGGAATGCGTGGCAGTAGGGCATCTATTGTAATACCCGTACTTTCTATTTCTATATTTTTCGATTCTAGCGACTCATTTGTGTTTATTGACACATTTTTGACATATTTTGTTCAGCACTTTTCATCATTAGAGCGAGTTTGATATTGCTTTGGGTTAATCGACATAATATTTTGACTTTTCCATATTTAGATTCGACTTTGTAAAATCACCATCAATTATTGAAAACTCCAAAAATTCTGAAACTTTCTAGAATGATAGAAAATCAAGTTAGCTTTCTAATGGTTCAAAACGATGAGTCAATCCGAGTTCAGATGAGAAAGTTATGGTCATATTAGTGAAAGCTATCTAATCCGTTCCAAGACGCACGCCTGTTCTGCCCATGTAACTCGACCGCGTCAAATCCGACACGGCCGGTTGGTCTGGCAGCAGCATAAAACGTGAAGAATGAGGTTTTTTAACCCATTTCTTCATTCTTTCTCTTCCTTTGAGCGGTTTGGGCGATTCCAAGGCGAAATTTTGTCGAGAGTTTGTAATCATCAAGGTTTTGGTGTGGATTAACAACATCTAATCCTTATTCTTCGTCGGATCAAGGTATATTCTTGATTTCCCTAAAGTTGAACTTTTGGGGAGTTTTGTTCTTGATTTCAATTCTAGTCCGATTTTGAAGAATAGGTTGGTGTTATATGATATTATTAATCATGCTCTATGGATTGTATCCATATTTTGAGTTGGTTTAACTCGATTGGAGATTTGAGTGTTCTTGGGAAATATTGAACATTTAATGTTTGATTAAATGTTCCAATGAGTTTTCCTTTGATAGTTTAAGGTGATCTCCATTTTTATTTGTCTGGATCCCCATTGTTATTGCGTTTTCGTTGTTTCTTCCAGAAGTTGTAGGTAATCGGAGTTTCAGATTGAGCTGTGTGTTGGGATTCGGTGCCTAAAACGAAGGCCCAGCGGAAGCGGTAAAACGAAAATTAATTCGATCTGAATCCCTACGATGATCGATCGAGCTACGTATATACGAATATATAAACGAAAAGCAAGAGTTGTAAAAACTAACCCTCGAAGTCCGTTGATTAAATGGTAACCTTCTCTTGAGCTATTCCCCAAGCTCTTGAACGATCCAACGCCGAAAGCACCGCGTCTCTACTTGCCACGCGCCGGAGAAACGAACGGAATGACAACACCTTGCTATCCTCCGAGGATACGGCTAGAGCTAGGTGATGAAGCTATATATGTAAAGATTACTACACTCTAAGTGTTTTAATCTTACTCTCTCTTTATGTCTTGATATTTTCCTCTAAGAAAAACAAGAACAAGGTTGAAGAAGAAGATGACTAAAGAGAAAACAATTTTCTCTCTCTCTCTCAAACTCAATGATACGTAAATGCCAAGAAGTATTGTGAGGATGAGAGATCAAAGTCTTGTATATATTCTTATTCAACCCACATGAATACAAATACATATATCATGATTTGATTCCCCATATAATGTATATGATACTTGTCCCCTCAATCACATGAGATTCCAAAACCATGATGGGGACAAGTCAATACACACACATGGTAATAAGTGGGGGTTGGCCCATGCTAGAAAGCGGTCGAGTTCGGTTCGTTTCGGACTCCGTGAGTCCAAACAGATAAACTCCTATTCCGTTAGATGTATTTATGTCGTTTAATTAATCCAATTAATTAAACATATCAAATACAAAATAACATAATTAATTTCTCCAAGAAATAATTATATTCATGAATTAAATTAATCACCCAGTAATTTATTTAATTCATTAGGCCGTAAATCAATTTATCCAATAAATCGATTTAAACAGCCAATGTTCCAAAATTAGATATCCAATATCTAATATTCATAATGAGATAATTAGCTCGATTCATTCCGTTGTCAATCCTAATGCGCGACTCGGTAGGTCCCTCTCAGTCAGCAATGGGAGGAACCAAAGAGTAGTAGCACCACCTAGCGGCTGGTGGCTACACTGCATACCCGACCGAGAACGAATGATTGGGATCATTCAAGAACCATTCTCGTGAATACCGGTATACATATAAACCCTTCTTTCAAATGTCGATCAAGTTATAGGGTCACGGTCGATCAAACCATATACATGCTTGACGCTATGCATGCGTTAATGCAAATCGAGATCATCGAGTCATCGTGTATCTAATACAACTAGCTCCAATGCTTTGGCCAAAGACTTATGATCTCATTTGCCAATAACCGCATAGGACATATAACCCGCTCACTAACGGGAGAAAGAATTCTATCTTGGTATTCGGTAGGACTGCTACTTGCCCGTCAAGATGCACGTCGAGGTTGACCCCGCCTTAGGTTTACGGTCGAACTACTCTAATGAAAATCTTGACGTCACAAGCACATCCCTACTAAATCCTCAAGTCGAAGGTTCACGAATACCTATCACAACCTTTCGATTCCGTCATTGTGATCCGGAGTGAAATCCATGTGACGAATCGAGGGTGAGTCGGTTCGAGTATACTAATCCAATTAGCATACCTATAACGTGTGCTCCCACTAACCATTAGTGTTCGACGGGCACTCTCCATGTCAAAGAACACGTCATACAAGTCTTCACATAAACTTAACGCCTACCAAGTTTCATCGACTTGCGACGATTAAGTATTTGAGCTATAACCTTTCCGGTGCCGACCCCCTTATCCAATAAGGAGTGGAACGTTTTGCTCTCAAATACATGGACTAGTTTCTATATGTTTATTTACGAGTTAGGAATGCGGTAACTACCGGTAAATAAAGAAACATTCATTTGCCTTATATAAATGGTTTACATAATTACAAGTACAATGCCCTCACTCAACAACCTCTGAGTGGCATTCGAGGGCATACTCCTAACAATCTCCCACTTGCACTCAATGCCACACACTATGGTATCTAATACCCATGTTCTCCGGATGACGCTCCAAGCTAGTCCGAGATAGTGGCTTGGTCGAGTGGATCGGCGACGTTGTCGGCCGAGTCTACTCTATGCGGACAATGTATCCCTTGCGAACAAATTCTCTTACGAGATGATACTTCCTCTCAATATGTTTGGTCTTTGTTGTGAAACCTCGGCTCCTTGGCACATGCTCTGACTCCGTCGTTGTCGCGATGCAGTGAGCAGGCGGCTCGGACATGGTATCATTTGAAGTTCTCCTAGAAACTTCTTAATCCAGAACCCTTCCTTGGAAGCCTCAGAAGCTTGATACTCGGCTGACAGTGGAATCGGCGGTCGCGCTTGCTTGGCACTACGCCAAGAATCGCTCCTCCATTAAGAGTAAATATGTAGGCAGTGGACATCGAGTCGTCGCCCGGTCCTTGGAAGTCCGAATCGGTGAATCCCACCACATCGATTCTCCACCGCCATACATTAGAACCATATCTCTAGTCCTTCTTAAGTACTTGAGAACGTTCTTTCTGGCGATCAATGTTCCCTACACAGGTTTGCACGAAACCTACTCACCACGCTTACGGCATGCGCGATGTCGGTCTTGTACACAACATAGCATACATAAGGCTACCCACGGCCGAAGCATATGGTATATTACTCATTTCCTTTCGTTGTTCCTCACTTTGAGGACACATCTTCAAGGTGAGTTTTATTCCATGTCGCATCGGTAGGAACCCTCTTTTAGAATCATCCATCTTAAATCGCTTTAAGATCTTATCTATATAGAGGGCTTGGGAAAGGCCTATTGTTCTCTTCGCTCTATCCCGGTGAGTCGAATACCAAGAATATAGGTTGCTTCTCCCAAGTCTTTCATGGAGAAATTACTCGAAAGCCAAGCTTTCACGAGGCGAGCATTCCCACATCATTTCCTATTAGTAGAATGTCATCTACATATAGTACTAAGAATGCGATCTTGCTCCCACTAACCTTCTTGTATACACAAGGTTCCTCTTCATTTTGCACGAATTCAAACTCTTTGACCGCCTCGTCAAAACGAAGGTTCCAACTACGCGACGCTTGCTTCATCCATAAATGGAACGCTGGAGCTTGCACACTTTCTCGAATATCGACTTCGGACACAAAGCCTTTAGGCTGCTCCATATAGATTTCCTCCTCGAGGAATCCATTAAGGAAAGCCGTCTTTACGTCCATTTGCCATATCTCATAATCGTGGTAGGCAGCTATAGCAAGCATCATGCGAATAGACTTGATCATGGCTACGGGCGAGAAGGTATCGTGGTAATCGATCCCTTCCTTTTGGGTATAACCCTTTGCCACAAGCCTAGCCTTATAGGCGTCAACCTTGCCATCACCATCAGTCTTTCTCTTGTAGATCCACTTGTTCCCAATAGGCACTATGCCCTTGGGGCGGTCTACTAGAGTCCAGACCTGATTGACATGCATCGAGTCTATCTCGGCTTCCATAGCTTCACGCCATTTCGCGGAGTCTACATCCCCCCGCGCGTGGTCCCAGGTTCGTGGGTCGGCCTCGGGGCAATCACTAGGAACCACACGGGGACCCAGCCCCACCAAGTGCACCAGCCCATACCACTCACGTAAATGAGACACCCTACTAGACCTACGAGGTGGTTGTACTTGTGTTTGAAAGTTCGGTTCAGTTTCTTGCAGTGTCTCTCGAGGTGTTTCATTGTATTCTTCTAAAGAAATACTTCTACCGCTCCGCCTTCTGAATGAACTCATCTTCCAGAAGTGTGCTTGTAAAGCAACAATGATCCTTCGATCTTCGGGCATGTAGAATAGATATCCCATCGTCCCAGACGGGAATCCAATGAAACGTCCTTCAGACCTAGCTTCCAACTTTTCCACCTTAGTCTTCTTGACATAGGCGGGACATCCCCAAATCCTAATATGATTAAGACTTGGTTTCCTTCCTTCCCACATCTCATGTGGAGTTTTAGGAAACGGATTTAGAAGGACATCTGTTCAAGATATACGGCGATCAGTGCATACCCCATAGGTAAATCGGCAAGTCAGTATAGCCCGGCATGGAACGGACCATGTTCAACGTGGTCGGTTCCTTCTTTCGACACACCATTTAACCGAGGAGTACTGGAGGTGTTAGTTGTGAAACTATTCCATGTTCCTTAAGGAACTCGTCAAACTCCGTACTCATATACTCGCCACCTCGGTCCGAACGAAGTGCTTTGATATGATTACCAGTTTGTTTCTCGACTAGGGCCTTGAATTCTGGAATTTCTCAAAGGCCTCGGATTTATGTTTCATTAAGTATACATAACCATACCTAGTATGATCATCTGTAAAAGTAATGAAATATTGATATCCGTCACGTCCGCTTCCAAAGCACCACATACATCGGTATGGATTAATCCCGATTTATCGGCGGCTCTTTGAAATGTCCCTGTGAAGGGGACTTAGTCATTTTGCCTTTAAGGCAAGATTCACAAGTAGGAAAAGGATCCGATCCCAATGGACCCATAAGTCCATCTTTTCCATCTTGTAAACCTTGGTCCGACCAACATGACCAAGTCTAAGATGCCATTTCAAAACTTGATTGGTTTCATCCCTACCGCGTTTTCTAGTTATAGTATTCACAACTACTTTGTTCTTTGAGATTTAGATGATACAATCCATTCAACAATGTAGCAGTACCCACTAGTTTATTTCTAAAATAAATTTTGCAGGAACCATCACCAATGAAAAATGAAAAGCCTTTTCGGTCCATGACCGAATGGATACAATGTTTTTGTGCCCCTTGGGCAAAACAAGTACATCTTCTAAAGTCAAAACAAAGCCGGATTCTAAACCCAAAAGAAGTGATCCTATGTCGGTCGCCTCGACACTATGCCCGCTTCCGACCGTGATCATAACTTCTCGGCTCCAAGCTTCCTACTTTGTTCCAGATCCGATTCACGGTACAAATATGAGAACTAGCACGAGAATCCAAGATATCAGAAGTAGAAAATACGATGAGTGAACAATTTGTTTCCAAAACTAAAAGTTACAGCACAAGTGCCATGAAGAATCGGGACAGTCTCTAGCCCGGTGGCCCGGCTCACCGCACTTGAGACAAGCATCCTTCTTCTTCTTGTTCTTTGGAACCATCGGGGCCTTGCCCTTACCCTTAAGGTCCTTAGCATGTGGTCCGATCGCTTCTTGGTCTTTTTCTTCTTATTATTAGACTTAGAAGTCGTAAGAAATCACAAGAGCAGACTCCTTTATCCGCGGAGTCTTCATCCGAGACCGAGCAATCACAAGTTTGTTCATTAGCCCGGCTAAATTACATGCAATCTCATTGCGGTTGAAGTTCATAACAAAGCGTGAGAAGGAATCGGAGAGAGGCGTAGGATAAGGTCGGTTTGGAGAGAAGTATCCATTTTAAAATCAAGAGCCTCCAATCTCTCGATCATGGATATCATTTTGAGGACGTGTTCCCCAACCTTCTCACCTTCCTTCATCCTTGCACCGAGCGATTGCTTGGATATCTCATATCTAGCAGTTCTACTATGCTCACCATAAAGCTCGGTTAAGTGAGATAAAATCGCCTAGCGAAGTCATTTTCTCATGAGCTCTCGAAGCTCATTAGACATGGAAGCCATCATATAAGCACGGACTTTCACGTCATCCTTAACCCACTTTTCGTGGTTTTCAATCTCTTCCCGATTGGCTCGGGTCCGCACAGAGGCGCCGGAATGTCCGTCTCAAGACGTATCCCAGTGCCTCTATCGAGGACAATCATCGATTGCGGAGCCAATCCACAAAGTTAGGTCCCATTAAGGTGTTCTTTTCGAGTAGAATTGCGAGTGGATTCATTGTCATATTGAGATTTGTCTCGCATTAAGTATAACAGTTAATTAGTGACTCATTCAATTATGTTCGAGTATAGAATTTAAGGTCTTTTCTATTCTTGTTACCCGGCTCCCACTATTTTTATCGGAATAACACACTCCCATGTGAAATCCTAAGTATCGTCGCTCTACTTCATAGTGGTGATCGAGTTCTTTATAAATTTTAATAGAGGGCAACCGAATGGTTTCTAGTCTATTAATTTTCATAAAGTGGTGTCCAACACCAACCCATCTAATGGATGATTCGATCTTCTTTTTCCCCTTGTTCACTCCCTCAACCTATACGGTTTCTATGGTTCGTGAACAAGTTAAGTTTATACCATCGACGCAAATCGGTTTCACAATTGAATCTTATCCGCAACCTATCGTTTCTAGGGATAAAATTTGCTCCAACCGAAGGCATCAATGCGCTCGGTAATTTATCCGTCCTCCCGAACGACTACCCCGATAACTCGGAAGCATAGCACATCCGGTTTGGATTTCAATTTCGAAAACTCGATGGAGGGAAGGAAAACCTTGAAACCTTATAAACTTAATTATTTGTTGTGGGAGAATTATCGCGATTAACGTTACACTTTGCACATTAATCGCTTAAGCGCGTTTGTGGCATTCATACAATATGAAACAACCAATCACAACCTAGTTGCTACCAACATGTGGTTCATGGACCGTTCCTAGAAAACAAAAACTCCGTAATCTAATTACAAGTCTTCGTCTTGAATCTTCGTCTTCTCGAAATGGATCTTCCTCCGGTCTTCGTCATTACATATAAATTTTACATTGAAAATTGCATCCTAGATACAAATTTTTCTAGTAAAATAAATAGGCTCAAAACGGCCTTTACAACCCAATCGAATAAAACGAACGATTCAAAAACTAAGTCCACGAACCACATCCCCATTCAAAAGCATTCATTCAATAAATACTAAATAAATGGAAAGCGTAGAGATACATTGATCCAATCAACAATACGAACCGATCCAATCGATTCACACAATCGGTAATATAATAACGCTCAAAATAATTGATGACCATAAATATTCCAATTAATCAAATTTCCCTTATAAAATGAAATACCATAAATCATTTTAATCATATTAAATACAATTTAACATGCGGAGATTAATTTTCAAGAATACACGGAAAAATCGAGCCGGGCGAAAATGGCTGCCATGGCGAGTCATCACGGCACTCTTCCGGCCCGGCCTGGCATGGCCGAAGTCACGCTCGGCGGCTCTACGGCCAGCACGGCCCGTGTCTCGACACGGTCGGGTTGCCACAGCGGTCTGAAAGGCTGACACGGCCGTGTCACGGCACGGCCGAGTCACCACAGCGACTTCACGCCTTTGTCCGAAAAGTCGTCAAACGACGATTCTGAGCTCGATTTTTGACCGGATATCAATATCAATATTTTTCAACATTCATATCTTCAATATAAATCATATTTCCAAGAAATTAAGATTTATATTTAGACATAAACTTACGAAAAATATAACTACAACGAACGTAAAAATATATACCACGATTATGACTAAAATGATTCCAAATCATTCACCATCTAATCAAGCATTCCAAATGCCAATATCGTATAAACTATCGCTAGACCTACGCTCGATACCACTGTTGGGATTCGGTGCCTAAAAGCGAGCCCAGTAGGCGGTAAAACGAAATTAATTCGATCCGAATCACTACGATGATCGATCGAGCTTCGTTTATGCGTATATATAAACGAAAAGAAAGAGTTGTAAAAAACTAACCCTCGAAGTCCGTTGATTAAATGGTAACCTTCTCTTGAGCTATTCCCCAAGCTCTTGAACGATCCAACGCCGAAAGCACCGCGTCTCTACTTGCCACGCGCCGGAGAAACGAACGGAATGAC
This sequence comes from Orobanche coerulescens, assembly GCA_033398695.1. NCBI lineage: Eukaryota > Viridiplantae > Streptophyta > Magnoliopsida > Lamiales > Orobanchaceae > Orobanche > Orobanche coerulescens. Next base: position 177,176,324 of record CM065807.1, on the reverse strand, counting down.
AACACCTTGCTATCCTCCGAGGATACGGCTAGAGCTAGGTGATGAAGCTATATATGTAAAGATTACTACACTCTAAGTGTTTTAATCTTACTCTCTCTTTATGTCTTGATATTTTTCTCTAAGAAAAACAAGAACAAGGTTGAAGAAGAAGATGACTAAAGAGAAAACAATTTTCTCTCTCTCTCTCAAACTCAATGATACGTAAATGCCAAGAAGTATTGTGAGGATGAGAGATCAAAGTCTTGTATATATTCTTATTCAACCCACATGAATACAAATACATATATCATGATTTGATTCCCATATAATGTATATGATACTTGTCCCCTCAATCACATGAGATTCCAAAACCATGATGGGGACAAGTCAATACACACACATGGTAATAAGTGGGGGTTGGCCCATGCTAGAAAAGCAGTCGAGTTCGGTTCGTTTCGGACTCCGTGAGTCAAACAGATAAACTCCTATTCCGTTCCGATGTATTTATGTCGTTTAATTAATCCAATTAATTAAACATATCAAATACAAAATAACATAATTAATTTCTCCAAGAAATAATTATATTCATGAATTAAATTAATCACCCAAGAATTTATTTAATTCATTAGGCGTAAATCAATTTATCCAATAAATCGATTTAAACATCCAATGTTCCAAAATTAGATATCCAATATCTAATATTCATAATGAGATAATTAGCTCGATTCATTCCGTTGTCAATCCTAATGCGCGACTCGGTAGGTCCGTCTCGATCGAGAATGGGAGGAACCAAAGAGTAGTAGCACCACCTAGCCACTGGTGGCCTACACTGTACTCGGCGAGAACGAATGATTGGGATCATTCAAGAACCATTCGCCGTGAATACCGTATACATATAAACCCTTCTTTCAAATGTCCCGATCAAGTTATAGGGTCACGGTCGATCAAACCATATACATGCTTGACGCTATGCATGCGTTAATGCAAATCGAGATCATCGAGCTGTCGTGTATCTAATACAACTAGCTCCAATGCTTTGGCCAAAGACTTATGATCTCATTTGCCAATAACCGCATAGGACATATAACCCGCTCACTAACGGGAGAAAGAATTCTATCTTGGTATTCATAGGACTGCTACTTGCCGTCAAGATGCACGTCGAGGTTGACCCCCGCCTTAGGTTTACGTGGTCGAACTACTCTAATGAAAATCTTGACGTCACAAGCACATCCCTACTAAATCCTCAAGTCGAAGGTTCACGAATACCTATCACAACCTTTCGATTCCGTCATTGTGATCCGGAGTGAAATCCATGTGACGAATCGAGGTGAGTCGGTTCGAGTATACTAATCCAATTAGCATACCTATAACGTGTGCTCCCACTAACCATTAGTGTTCGAGGCACTCTCCATGTCAAAGAACACGTCATACAAGTCTTCACATAAACTTAACGCCTACCAAGTTTCATCGACTTGCGAACGATTAAGTATTTGAGCTATAACCTTTCCAGTGCCGACCCCCTTATCCAATAAGGAGTGGAACGTTTTGCTCTCAAATACATGGACTAGTTTCTATATGTTTATTTACGAGTTAGGAATGCCAGTAACTACCAGTAAATAAAGAAACATTCATTTGCCTTATATAAATGGTTTACATAATTACAAGTACAATGCCCTCACTCAACAACCTCTGAGTGGCATTCGAGGGCATACTCCTAACACTGTGTTCGTCTGAGTGATCGGTATCGGTTATTGAGGCAAGTATCTTGCTTATACAACTTGTGTCTTGTGATTAGAAATCGTGTGTTGTATTTTGATGATTGGTTTACCTTTGTAAACATGGTTCGTGTGAATTGGTTATGAGTTACCCGTTATAAAGGATTGGTGATGACTATGTTATTTGGGAATATGTATTGTGTGTTGTGTTTTGTGTGCAGGATTGTGATAATCGTGTTGGCTTGGTTGTACACATGGCTGTGCAATGTATTGTGTATTGATCATGAGTTATGTTGGTTGTTTGTCATTGATGATGATGATTTGTGTGTTGAGATTGTGTTGTGTGCGCATGCTGCGTGATTTTGTGGTGATCAATGTGATTGGTTACTGTGTATAGATTTGGTGAAATGTGAATGTAATTGTGAAGATATGTGTTGTTATGCTAACTTCACTCGTGTGGGTTCAACGGGGCCTACGAGGATTCAGGGCAGTTGATCATGGGATCGGAACTTAGTATGTGGTGCTGAGGTCCAGTCGTGCGGGTCTGACGAGGTCTACAATGACACATGGCGGTCGATCATGGGGTCAGGGCACAGTACGTCCAACCGTGTGGGTTCGACTAGATGTGATTGTTTTGTTTGGCATAGTCCATGTAGGTTGATGAACGTACGGAGCCACGTGACAAGGGATCACGAGTGTTATGATTGTTGTGTTTGAAACGTGACAAGAGTTCACGGTGTTTTGATGGTTTTGTTTGGTATAGTCCATGCGGGTTGATGAACCTAAGGAGCCACGTGACAAGGGATCACGAGTGTTATGATTATTGTGTTTGGTATACGTGACAAGAGTTCACGAGTGTCTTGACTGATTGTTGAGCGTGTTTTGATGTAAAGGATTTTGACAAACTTGGGACATGAGTTCCTAAAGGATTTTGACAAACTTAAGACATGAGTTCCTAAAGGATTTTGACAAACTTAGGACATGAGTTCCTAAAGGATTTTGACAAACTTGGGACATGAGTTCCTAAAGGATTTTGACAAACTTAGGACATGAGTTCCTAAAGGATATTGACAAACTTAGGACATGAGTTCCTAAAGGATTTTGATAGACTTAGGACATGAGTTCCTAAAGGATTTTAACAAACCTAGGACATGACTTCCTAAAAGATTTTGACAAACTTAGGACATGACTTCCTAAAGGATTTTGACAAACTTAGGACATGAGTTCCTAAAGGATTTTGACAAACTTGGGACATGAGTTCCTAAAGGATTTTGACAAACTTAGGACATGAGTTCCTAAAAGGTATTGACAAACTTAGGACATGAGTTCCTAAAGGATTTTGATAGACTTAGGACATGAGTTCCTAAAGGATTTTAACAAACCTAGGACATGACTTCATAAAGGATTTTGACAAACTTAGGACATGACTTCCTAAAGGATTTTGACAAACTTAGGACATGAGTTCCTAAAGGATTTTGACAAACTTAGGAACTTAGGACATAAGTTCCTAAGGGATTTTGACAAATTAAGGACACGAGTTCCTAAAGGATTTTGACAAACTTAGGACATGAGTTCGTATTGAATTTTGACAAACTTAGGGCATGAAATCCTAAGGATTTGCGCTTTCTAAAATTACCGAGATGACCGTTCATTTTACAAAGATTCCACTTGTGTTGGTTTCTATATTATTAAAACTTCTAGGGAATATGTGATTGGTTGAGATGTAATTGATTGAGTTGTGATTAGTTGTGTTGCGATTGGTTGGGTTGTGGTTGTATGACTTGTGACTGATAATTACTTGCTACATTTTGTATGACTTTGATACTTTCACTAGTAAAACAGTGGAGTTTTGCTAATCCTTGATTAATCGGGGGTGGATATCTGTATTGTGTCCAGGTATATGCAGGTGCATGGGAGCAGTCACAGGAGCGGCACAAAAAGATGATGGGCTGCGATACTAATAAAGAGATATGAAATTCAGTTGTTGTTGTTGTGTCGTTATATTATTTCTCAGTCTTTCGCTGTGTTGTATCGTTTTGTATTTTGAACCCCTGCGTGGGTTTGAGTTGTAAGAAATTATTTCAGTTGATTTAGTTGTGTGTCGCTGTTGGTCCGAGTTGTTATCCTGTTTGACCCCAGCCGGTCGAACAATTGGTCGTTTCATTATGTTTAGCCTGGTAAATCCTTGTAAGAAGGGCTTATAGCGTGTAATTGTCCTGGTTGTATTCTGGGGGTGTTACATCCATATATATATATATATAGGCGTGCTAATAGATTTGGATATCGTGTAAAGTGCACATGGGTGAGATAATGTATCGGGACAGTCGGTTGAAGGATCCAAATAGGGGATAACGAAGTCTCAGTCTTAATCGTGAACTTCGAGGTCCACTTAAAAACACATAGTGGACATCCTCCAACTGACCAACTCGATCCAAGCCAAATACGCCTATAATCATCATCATTGTCAAACTTAACATCTATGTGGCAATAATTAACCCAACTTATGCTACATTTGCCCCATAACTTCATAGTATTCAATCCGGGAGTAACATCACGAGGGAAGGGGATAACATGTGAGAATTTAAAAATATAAGTGTGCTCCCATGATCCAGCGAGAGTGTTCAATAGAAAAAGACACACGTAATTTAAAGTAGATAATGACCCAAGTGGACATCCCTTAGCTCCGTCAAAATTAAGGACTTTAATCCAAATAAATTTCCAATCACTAAACCGGGCTGCACATTCGAACCGAGTGGATTTTTCATAACTTGGGAGTAACTGGCGGGTCGGCTAGTAGAAACCGGGTCAGGTTGTGGTTTTTGGTATCGGGTTGGGTTAAGGCGGATGAGTCATTGGTCGGGGTTGCAGTCGTGTGTGTAATGGGGTTAGGTTGGGGTATGTTTAGTGCAGGTGTAGGCTGGGATAAGGCTGGATTAGTTGTGGGTTGTATATCGGATTGGGTTGATTGAATTGGGTTAGGGTTATCGACTGATTAGTAGAAAATATTGCATGATTATATGTACTAATTGCATAATTATATTATATTTATTTTAGCACAAATTGATGGTTTACTACATATTTGATTGATGAAGGTAATTTACTTCACTAATGGAATTTAATTATTATTTCAGGAATTTATTATATTGTCGAAGTCGGAATAACTATCAGGATAATAAAATAAATCCAGTCCAAAGAGAAAGAGGTCGATCGAATTAAGAACTCCACCTATTAGGAAAAAGAAGAAGAAATCGCCAACAATCTTTATCCATTGAAACTCTTTGCTGAAAAGGGACGTAGCTCAGCTCAACGGAGAAGTTTAGGAGAGGAAAATATCTGAAAGGCGTTTAGACTGAGGGAAAAAGGGGAGGTCCTCAACTACATCTCACGACATTAATAAATCCTCATCATACTAGCTCATAAATTGGGACGTGAAGAATAAAGAGAAAAAAAGAAACCAATCGCCTTTTTCTATTGTAAGGCACTGGTCCCGAGCAAGCATAGAAACAAGGCACAGCAAATTGGAAGGACACTACTACGGCCGAGAGCAGTAAATCAGATTTGAATTTTCTGAATTTTTATTCTATGCCTATTAATTATTTCTTTCTTTAATCTAGCCACCGGGTCCGGCTAAATTCTTTATTCCGGTTCTTAGGAATGTTTAAACTCGCATCTATATTATTTATGTTTTAATCCCGTAGCATATTCTTGACTTATTTCGCTTGAATTATATTTGTGTTATTGAGCAGATTTATTTATGCTATAATTCACTTTGATTAGTTTAGCCAACTTAATTGAGGTTTTTATATCTATTGCTAATCTAGGGTTATAATACGTAATCTAGGCTAATCTAGATCACAAGTAGCAACAATTGATTTTTATCAGTTGTGTAGCACAAAATCAAGATCCATTGGGTCGAGCTTGTGAACTCAATATCTTGTCTATTTCCATCGTTTGGTTACTAATACATCGAACGAACAAGATTTGAAGAGCTTGCTTTAAATCCTTCATTTAGATAGGTTTAATTGAAGAGCTTGTTTTGATTAAAGAAACTTAAGAAACGATTGGAGTTAACATAGCTTGTTGTTGACTTCGGAGTGGGAGTTCATTAGGAATTAAGGAAATATAAAGTGCTGCATTAATTCATAATTAAATTAGAACGGGGAATAACGGAACTAAGAACTGGATATCAGTCACAATCATTTTCTTTAATAATTATTACTTCCTCCTTTTATTTGCCTACTTGTTATTTTATTTTAATCTTGTTTATTTTAAATCAACCAAACCCCCTCTTTATTATATCTAATATTATTGTTTAGTACTATTATTTATTTAGTATTACTATATAGTATAACTGAGTCAAGGACTTTTTATAAATATCTAATTTTGACGCGTCTCGACAACACGGTCAAAATTTTGGCGCCGTTGCCGGGTAACAGTGCGAAATTAATTTTATTTTCTGAGTTGAATTTTTAATTTTTTTTATTTTTTTTCTGAGCAGCAGTTTGTTCTAATTTTTCTTAGAAAGTAGGTTTTTAATAGCAGTTTTTTATTATTATTTCGAGCAGTTTTAAACCTTTGGGTCACCCGAGGTCGATTTTGAAAATTCAGAAAATTGCCAGTTGTGCACTAATCCGCTTTGTTTAAGTTTTGCATGATTACAAGGTCACGTGGATATAGAAACTTGTAGTATTCTCCATAAATTATCAAATGAGATCGAGTTTTCAGGCGAAAAACAAAAGAAAGCAGAGAAACGAAGGACATCATCTCGAACATGTCCACCAATTCATAGAATTTTGGTTATCGTGACAATCCCGTGAAAATGGTGAAGGAGGTACATGACTCTCTTAGTGTGGATAAGTTGACCAAATTAACCTCCTTTGTCATAAAACTTGCTTTAGAAAATTCGCAGGTCATACCGTGCCGAATTTGCCAAACCACGGAGCACACCACCGAGGACTGCAAGGTACTATTGGATGAGATCGAGGCACATGCCAATGGGTTCGGTACTGAAATTTTTTACGAAAGGAAATATGATCCATACACCAAGACATATAATCCAGGATGGAGAGATCATCCCAATTGTTAGTGGAAATCGCAGCAAGAGGTGCCTCTGCAGAATAAGGGCCAATTTTACAAATAGCCGTCGGAAAATTTGAGTCCCTCACTCGAAGAGAGGATGAAGACCCTCACTTAGAACACGATGCAGTTGCAGCAGGATATGAGTCGATTTCAGCACGACACTCATTCGAGCATTAAAACGTGAAGAATGAGTTTTTTTAACCCATTTCTTCATTCTTTCTCTTCCTTTGAGCGGTTTGGGCGATTCCAAGGCGAAATTTTGTCGAGAGTTTGTAATCATCAAGGTTTTGGTGTGGATTAACAACATCTAATCCTTATTCTTCGTCGGATCAAGGTATATTCTTGATTTCCCTAAAGTTGAACTTTTGGGAAGTTTTGTTCTTGATTTCAATTCTAGTCCGATTTTGAAGAATAGGTTGGTGTTATATGATATTATTAATCATGCTCTATGGATTGTATCCATATTTTGAGTTGGTTTAACTCGATTGGAGATTTGAGTGTTCTTGGGAAATATTGAACATTTAATGTTTGATTAAATGTTCCAATGAGTTTTCCTTTGATAGTTTAAGGTGATCTCCATTTTTATTTGTCTGGAGCCCCATTGTGATTGCGTTTTCGTTGTTTCTTCCAGAAGTTGTAGGTAATCGGAGTTTCAGATTGAGCTGTGTTCGTCTGAGTGATCGGTATCGGTTATTGAGGCAAGTATCTTGCTTATACAACTTGTGTCTTATGATTAGAAATCGTGTGTTGTATTTTGATGATTGGTTTACCTTTGTAAACATGGTTCGTGTGAATTGGTTATGAGTTACCCGTTATAAAGGATTGGTGATGACTATGTTATTTGGGAATATGTATTGTGTGTTGTGTTTTGTGTGCAGGATTGTGGTAATCGTGTTGGCTTGGTTGTACACATGGCTGTGCAATGTATTGTGTATTGATCATGAGTTATGTTGGTTGTTTGTCATTGATGATGATGATTTGTGTGTTGAGATTGTGTTGTGTGCGCATGCTGCGTGATTTTGTGGTGATCAATGTGATTGGTTACTGTGTATAGATTTGGTGAAATGTGAATGTAATTATGAAGATATGTGTTGTTATGCTAACTTCACTCGTGTGGGTTCAACGGGGCCTACGAGGATTTAGGGCAGTTGATCATGGGATCGGAACTTAGTATGTGGTGCTGAGGTCCAGTCGTGCGGGTCTGACGAGGTCTACAATGACACATGGCGGTCGATCATGGGGTCAGGGCACAGTACGTCCAACCGTGTGGGTTCGACTAGATGTGATTGTTTTGTTTGGCATAGTCCGTGTAGGTTGATGAACGTACGGAGCCACGTGACAAGGGATCACGAGTGTTATGATTGTTGTGTTTGAAACGTGACAAGAGTTCACGGTGTTTTGATGGTTTTGTTTGGTATAGTCCATGCGGGTTGATGAACCTAAGGAGCCACGTGACAAGGGATCACGAGTGTTATGATTATTGTGTTTGGTATACGTGACATGAGTTCACGAGTGTCTTGACTGATTGTTGAGCGTGTTTTGATGTAAAGGATTTTGACAAACTTGGGACATGAGTTCCTAAAGGATTTTGACAAACTTAAGACATGAGTTCCTAAAGGATTTTGACAAACTTAGGACATGAGTTCCTAAAGGATTTTGACAAACTTAGGACATGAGTTCCTAAAGGATTTTGACAAACTTGGGACATGAGTTCCTAAAGGATTTTGACAAACTTAGGACATGAGTTCCTAAAGGATATTGACAAACTTAGGACATGAGTTCCTAAAGGATTTTGATAGACTTAGGACATGAGTTCCTAAAGGATTTTAACAAACCTAGGACATGACTTCCTAAAAGATTTTGACAAACTTAGGACATGACTTCCTAAAGGATTTTGACAAACTTAGGACATGAGTTCCTAAAGGATTTTGACAAACTTAGGAACTTAGGACATAAGTTCCTAAGGGATTTTGACAAATTAAGGACACGAGTTCCTAAAGGATTTTGACAAACTTAGGACATGAGTTCCTATTGAATTTTGACAAACTTAGGGCATGAAATCCTAAGGATTTGCGCTTTCTAAAATTACCGAGATGACCGTTCATTTTACAAAGATTCCACTTGTGTTGGTTTCTATATTATTAAAACTTCTAGGGAATATGTGATTGGTTGAGATGTAATTGATTGAGTTGTGATTAGTTGTGTTGCGATTGGTTGGGTTGTGGTTGTATGACTTGTGACTGATAATTACTTGCTACATTTTGTATGACTTTGATACTTTCACTAGTAAAACAGTGGAGTTTTGCTAATCCTTGATTAATCGGGGGTGGATATCTCAGATTGTGTCAGTATATGCAGTGCATGGGGCGATCACGGGAGCGGCACAAAAAGATGATGGGCTGCGATACTAATAAAGAGATATGAAATTCAGTTGTTGTTGTGTCGTTATATTATTTCTCAGTCTTTCGCTGTGTTGTATCGTTTTGTATTTTGAACCCCTGCGTGGGTTTGAGTTGTAAGAAATTATTTCAGTTGATTTAGTTGTGTGTCGCTGTTGGTCCGAGTTGTTATCCTGTTTGACCCCAGCCGATCGAACAATTGGTCATTTCATTATGTTTAGCCTGGTAAATCCTTGTAAGAAGGGCTTATAGCGTGTAATTGTCCTGGTTGTATTCTGGGGGTGTTACATCCATATATATATATATATATAGGCGTGCTAATAGATTTGGATATCGTGTAAAGTGCACATGGGTGAGATAATGTATCGGGACAGTCGGTTGAAGGATCCAAATAGGGGATAACGAAGTCTCAGTCTTAATCGTGAACTTTGAGGTCCACTTAAAAACACATAGTGGACATCCTCCAACTGACCAACTCGATCCAAGCCAAATACGCCTATAATCATCATCATTGTCAAACTTAACATCTATGTGGCAATAATTAACCCAACTTATGCTACATTTGCCCCATAACTTCATAGTATTCAATCCGGGAGTAACATCACGAGGGAAGGGGATAACATGTGAGAATTTAAAAATATAAGTGTGCTCCCATGATCCAGCGAGAGTGTTCAATAGAAAAAGACACACGTAATTTAAAGTAGATAATGACCCAAGTGGACATCCCTTAGCTCCGTCAAAATTAAGGACTTTAATCCAAATAAATTTCCAATCACTAAACCGGGCTGCACATTCGAACCGAGTGGATTTTTCATAACTTGGGAGTAACTGCGGGTCGGCTAGTAGAAACCGGGTCAGGTTGTGGTTTTTGGTATCGGGTTGGGTTAAGGCGGATGAGTCATTGGTCGGGGTTGCAGTCGTGTGTGTAATGGGGTTAGGTTGGGGTATGTTTAGTGCAGGTGTAGGCTGGGATAAGGCTGGATTAGTTGTGGGTTGTATATCGGATTGGGTTGATTTAATTGGGTTAGGGTTATCGACTGATTAGTAGAAAATATTACATGATTATATGTACTAATTGCATAATTATATTATATTTATTTTAGCACAAATTGATGGTTTACTACATATTTGATTGATGAAGGTAATTTACTTCACTAATAGAATTTAATTATTATTTCAGGAATTTATTATATTGTCGAAGTCGGAATAACTATCAGGATAATAAAATAAATCCAGTCCAAAGAGAAAGAGGTCGATCGAATTAAGAACTCCACCTATTAGGAAAAAGAAGAAGAAATCGCCAAGAATCTTTATCCATTGAAACTCTTTGCTGAAAAGGGACGTAGCTCAGCTCAACGGAGAAGTTTAGGAGAGGAAAATATCTGAAAGGCGTTTAGACTGAGGGAAAAAGGGGAGGTCCTCAACTACATCTCACGACATTAATAAATCCTCATCATACTAGCTCATAAATTGGGACGTGAAGAATAAAGAGAAAAAAAGAAACCAATCGCCTTTTTCTATTGTAAGGCACTGGTCCCGAGCAAGCATAGAAACAAGGCACAGCAAATTGGAAGGACACTACGGCCGAGAGCAGTAAATCAGATTTGAATTTTCTGAATTTTTATTCTATGCCTATTAATTATTTCTTTCTTTAATCTAGCCACCGGGTTCGGCTAAATTCTTTATTCCGGTTCTTAGGAATGTTTAAACTCGAATCTATATTATTTATGTTTTAATCCCGTAGCATATTCTTGACTTATTTCGCTTGAATTATATTTGTGTTATTGAGCAGATTTATTTATGCTATAATTCACTTTGATTAGTTTAGCCAAATTAATTGAGGTTTTTATATCTATTGCTAATCTAGGGTTATAATACGTAATCTAGGCTAATCTAGATCACAAGTAGCAACAATTGATTTTTATCAGTTGTGTAGCACAAAATCAAGATCCATTGGGTCGAGCTTGTGAACTCAATATCTTGTCTATTTCCATCGTTTGGTTACTAATACATCGAACGAACAAGATTTGAAGAGCTTGCTTTAAATCCTTCATTTAGATAGGTTTAATTGAAGAGCTTGTTTTGATTAAAGAAACTTAAGAAACGATTGGAGTTAACATAGCTTGTTGTTGACTTCGGAGTGGGAGTTCATTAGGAATTAAGGAAATATAAAGTGCTGCATTAATTCATAATTAAATTAGAACGGGGAATAACGGAACTAAGAACTGGATATCAGTCACAATCATTTTCTTTAATAATTATTACTTCCTCCTTTTATTTGCCTACTTGTTATTTTATTTTAATCTTGTTTATTTTAAATCAACCAAACCCCCTCTTTATTATATCTAATATTATTGTTTAGTACTATTATTTATTTAGTATTACTATATAGTATAACTGAGTCAAGGACTTTTTATAATTATCTAATTTTGACGCGTCTCGACAACACGGTCAAAATTTTGGCGCTTAGAATGTGATCTGAAATTAATTTTATTTTACGAGTTGATTTTTAATTTTTTTATTTTTTTAAGCGTGATTTGTTCTAATTTTTCTTAGAAAGTAGGTTTTTAATAGCAGTTTTTTATTATTATTTCGAGCAGTTTTTCGACACTGGGTCACCCAGTGTCAGTTTTGAAAATTCAGAAAATTGCCAGTTGTGCACTAATCCGCTTTGTTTAAGTTTTGCATGATTACAAGGTCACGTGGATATAGAAACTTGTAGTATTCTCCATAAATTATCAAATGAGATCGAGTTTTCAGGCGAAAAACAAAAGAAAGCAGAGAAACGAAGGACATCATCTCGAACATGGCCACCAATTCATAGAATTTTGGTTATCGTGACAATCCCGTGAAAATGGTGAAGGAGGTACATGACTCACTTAGTGTGGATAAGTTGACCAAATTAACCTCCTTTGTCAGAAAACTTGCTTTAGAAAATTCGCAGGTCATACCGTGCCGAATTTGCCAAACCACGGAGCACACCACCGAGGACTGCAAGGTACTATTGGATGAGATCGAGGCACATGCCAATGGGTTCGGTACTGAAATTTTTTACGAAAGGAAATATGATCCATACACCAAGACATATAATCCAGGATGGAGAGATCATCCCAATTATTAGTGGAAATCGCAGCAAGAGGTGCCTCTGCAGAATAAGGGCCAATTTTACAAATAGCCGTCGGAAAATTTGAGTCCCTCACTCGATGAGAGGATGAAGACCCTCACTTAGAACACGATGCAGTTGCAGCAGGATATGAGTCGATTTCAGCACGACACTCAGTCGAGCATTAAAAATATTGAAAATGAAATTAGTGAACTTGCTACCTCAGTGACTCGATTAGAGAGCCAGAACAGTGGGAAACTACCCTCCCAATCAGAGGTAAATCCTAGGAATGTGAGTGCCATCACCTTGAGAAGTGGTAAATAGCTGGAGAACCCCCAGAAACCTGAGAAAAATCTGAACGATAAAGGAGAGAAACGGAAATCTACCATCCAAACCGACACTGGATCACCCAGTGTCATACAGTCATATTTTTATGTAATTTCCTCAGTTTCTAATCTTGATTATCTGGATCGAATATTTCTCCCTTAAATGGCGAAAGAGGAGATACAAGAAGATAAGCAAAATCAATATTTATATGTTTCTCATAAAGTGGAAATCCATATACCATCCAGCAATGCAATTAAGCGAATTTCGAGGGACGAGGTTGAAGAAGTACTCTTGATTGACGAGATCAATAATACATATGTGCTCTATGAGTTCAAACCAAGACTGAACTGTAACACCCCCATATCGAACCGGGAATATTACACGCCGCAGACCCTCTCCGTGAGGATCCACCAGGCTAGACATCAAAACAACACATTACATTACATACCGACGAATCAAAATAACGAACCAATAGACCGATTTGGTCTTTCGACACTGACTTACAAATAAAAATACATAAACTCATCCAGACTCATACCCACGCAAGGGTAAAATAATTACCACAACGAGCAATAAGACAGCGGAAAAGACAATACAACGGACTCCGACTAACTGAACCCAAAACTGGCCTTCGTGTAATTAGTATCATTCGTCTTTCATCATCCCTCGTACCGATCCTGTCTTGCTCCCGAAAACCTGCGTGTACCTGGACACAATACAGATATCCACCCCCCGATTACTCGGGGGTTAGCAAAACTCCACTGTTTCGCTAGTGCAAGTATAAAGTGCAAATACGAGCCATACACCACACATTCCGAGAATACAACGAAAGACTTCCCGAGATATGTTTAGTTAAAAATAGTTCAAGTCTTGAAAGCAGAAACGAAGCAAGTAAGCATTTTGAAAACATTTCCAAATCGCGGGAGTTTTGAAAACATCAGAAATTGAAAAGTTCTAAATTCCTCGAAAGCCATTTAGGGTCACAGCCCCAAAGTTCATTTTTCAAAATACAAATCCGTTTAACAAAACACGGGGTTCACGACCCAACCATTCCGGTCACAAAACATAGGGTCCACGACCCGATCATCCACTTCAATTCACTTACAAGGACACATTACACATAACACATTATTCTTATGCCATTCTAGCCAAGCACCAAGACTCGATATATAATGTCTCTCGACCCCGAGCACAAAGCATTGTGATACTCCGAACAATATCACAAATAACGAAACATCAACCTCATCCTCAAGATGAAAACTTCACCTGGTAACCCGCGACCGTACCCCTTAGTATCGGCCCCCAGACGCCCCGTCGAACGCTCCGGGTAGGAAACCACTTCCGCGGCCGTACCCCTTAGTATCGACCCCCAGACATCCCGTCGGACACTCCGGGTGGAAGTTCATCCACACACGCACCCAAGTCCACTTCCGTGGCCGTACCCCTTATTATTGACCCCCAGACATCCCGTCGGACACTCCGGGTGGAAGGAACAACACACACACACACGTTCCAAAATCACAGTTGCAAACCACAAGCCTCGAAGGTCAATCACAGTATATATAGTCGAGGTACCTTACTAGAATGGCCAGTTCATCCAACATATACTCACGACCAAGTAACGATACGACTCATGTTAGAATTCCAACGATGCAGCTAGTACCAATAACATAGCAACGAGGGAAAATACCTTTCCAACCACGCCGAACGACACAATATCACAGGATCATCAATAGGCATATGTTCCACACATACCTCAAGGAAAGTTAAACTATAAATCTACAATGTCATAATCACACAAAACGATACCCTACACATACTTAGACAAGCACATTTAACAACGAAATCATGCGAGTCATCTTTTAAGGAAGTATTGGAAAGTATATCGATTCCTTTGAAAGTTAATTATAGACATTCGTAAATCACGTATCGTAAATTACCAACTAATATATCCACAAAACATGTAATGTATGGGCAAGATACTTGCCTCGATAATCGATACCGGGCACTCCTACAATCACGGCTCAGTCGGGACACCTCGAACACCTACGATTCCCCGGCGAAGGAAAAGAACACACCCACGATCGAGAAGCTTGAAGAAAATGACAAATGGAAGGGTTCCGACTCGAGTTCTTCACAAGAATTCGACCCTAACAACATATAATCAATAAATCATCGATCATACGAGGAAGAATAATCGTAGAACGCCCGAAAACCCCTCTATGACATTTTACCAGACACCTTCAAGGCGTCGATCAAGAACTCGACCAAAACAATGAATCGATATGATCCAACCATGGAATAACAAGGGAAACGATACAATACATCTAAATAACCATCAATCCATCACAATCCTAAGTTAAATCGGATTAAACGGACGAAATCGAACAAAATACCCAAAATCCCCAAAAATTAGATTTCTAGAAAATCTGACCTGATTCGGTAGATCGGAGGATGTTATAGGATGGATGATTGATGATATGAACTCCAAGACTTCATGGATTGATTGTCCAACAACATTTTTCCATGATTCTTACACCTCAAGCCGCGGAAGACAAGGAGGAGAATGAGAAAAATGGATGAAAAACACGCTGCCAGGACTTAAATAGGTTGACTGCACAGTGTGCCGCGGCCCAGTCGAAGTGTGCCGCGGCACAGGGCCAAAATTGCCCCCAGTGATCAGCAGACCGCTCTGTGTGCCGCGGCCCAGCCGCAGTGTGCCGCGGCACAGGGCCAAAATTGCGCCCAGTGACTCGGCAGTGTGCTGCGGCCCTGCCGGCATGTGCCGCGGCTCATAGTACAGACGGGTCGGCCAGGACAATTGCAACACGAGTGTGCCGCGGACCGGACGGGTGTGCCGAGGTAGTGGCTCGGCAGTGTGCCGCGGCTCACGGTACAGGCTGCTCGGCCAAAATTGGAAAATGAGTGTCTGAGCTATTTCGACCATAACTCTCTCATCCGGACTCCGATTGACTCACCGTTTGAACCATTGGGAAGCTAACTTGATGCTCTATCACGTTGTAAAGTTTCAGAATTTTTGACTACAAAATCGCCGGTGGTGATCTTACAAAGTCGACCAAATGCACAAAACGACACTCCTCGACAAAACAATAATTATGCAACATGCAACGAAACACTAACGGACAACACCAACGATCCAAATCGAAAACGAACACATAAAAAAGCAAGACATACTATTTGCTCGACTTATGCAATGATGAGTCGTACCCGACGAACACCACAACACGGTACATCGTGCCGTACCCAACATAGGGGAAAATCTCAAGAAATTGCCAACAGAACAAAATGAACGGCGCAATCCACAAGAATTCAAAAATAACCGGAACTGAGAATCTCGGGTATTACATTCTACCCTCCTTAAAAAAAGTTTTGTCCTGAAACTTAAAACATGAAACAATCCAGGCAGAGCAACTCTAGATGACACATGATTCCGATAACTTGAAGATCGGGAAAGATGATACGAAGGGAACCACCCCAAAACTTTGGGAAATTACAAAATGGCCCAAACGCCTGAAACATCACGATAAGAAAACGTATAACCAAACCGAACTTCAGAAAATGTCTAACAAGGTTAAACAGACTTACGGGGAAAATACGAACAACAATTTCGAACGAGATTCGCAAGAATCAATCTCAAATGCGGAAAAGTCGCCAAAAAGCATGGAACTCAGCAAAACGACACCGAGACGAACTCAGATGTTTGAAAGATCAAATACTGAAATAATTTCCCAACACTTATGGAAATTTCGAAGTGGCCCAGATGTTCAATAATCACGATTATGAGAGCAAACAATAATGATTGGACAACGACGAACGAATAGTAATGATCGAACAACAACGATCAACTCTGAAGTTCACGCCTTAATCAAGACATTAATAAACTTGCAGGAACCACAAGGTGTTAATTTCGCACACGGTTCACAGGAAATTGATCCGAACTTTGGAAAGATCACAACGATATATAGATCAATTTGGGACAATATCAGAACTCGCTCGAATGACAAAGGTGAGAAACAACACCAGGTCAGAAGCATCAACGAACACAGTCGAGTCGATACGGTTGGACAAAACAGAAGAGAAAGAAAGAAAAATGTGGGTATTACATCATATCACCTTTAAAAGAGGTTTTGTCCCGAAACCTAAACAACGAGAATGAAGTGCTGGAATAGCAACCTTCCCGACCATATCCTCTTGGTCCACATCCGATCTTCATGGCCATTAGTATCGTGGTCACGACTGTGTCCTCTGCCCATCGGCATACTAAGCGGATTCTCACTCAATACGATTTCACAACTTCGCAAAATATTATACTAAAGTACCAACTCAGCACGACATATCACATAAGGTAACCAATAACAACTCGAAAAGAAAATCCACGAGGTATCCTTTTAAAGGAAATCTTTTGAAAATCCTTGGATTTGTATGCTATTTAAAATAAACTTTAAAGGTACTTTTGGTACCTCAGGTTGTTTCATCAAAACTTGGAAACAACATACTTTAACCGTCTCATTTGAAATCATTTGAAGTCATCATGCCTCTACGTATCATCATCACCGTTAACAACTAACAAGTTAACCATGCAAGATCATCAAATCATTCTTACATACTCTAACATTTCCAAATCCGAGTTTGAACTTTACATCGAGTGAGATTTTTTATCTTTCACTATATATTTTTGAAAATAAAAATCGCATTGGTTTTTGAAATAAAATATTTTCATGGTGTGAACGATTTTTGAAAATCATTCACTCTAATTATTTGAAAATACAACAATACGTTAAAATCATTTTCGAAAATTCTCCCAACACTTCACAAACATCAACGACGGTAATATTTTACAAAATGTTCAAGGTACTTTAAAACAACTCTTTCAAATACCGTCGATGTTTTATTTGAGAATCTTAGGCCGGCTCGCAAATTTCAAATAATTTCCAAAGTTCATACGAAGCCGCCGGCTAATCGCACTGTCAAAGTAGTTTCAAAAATTGGTTTTTTTCCACGACTTGCACAAACTTATGAATGTTTTAGAAAAGCGTGTTCGAACACACTCGCAGCAGACATAATTTATCAATTTGCCGAACCCAATCAATTATCACTTAGCGCAACGAAAAAATCATAACGCACATTCATACAAAACAATTGTCATTACTTGACAACACACATAGAATACAGTCCCGGGTGATTGACTGCTAAGGTTAGGCCTAACGGCTAAAAGAAATGTAGTTCCCTAGCCTCTGTCCCGACTGACTAACGCGCGCTACAACACATATTTAGCGTGCGCTACCCATGCTGCATTAGCGCGCGCTAGCCTTACACTTAGCGTGCGCTAATGGTTCTATTTTAGCAACATGATTGCGAACATATATACGACATTACTGGAATCGAAGGTCACAAATAAATAACAACAATATTCGAATCTCAAAGCCACCGATTCACATAATTACAACACATCATGAGCAACCATCAAAAGGCAATTGTCATTCAAAACAGAAAAGTTAAAAGCATGGGTCACGTCTTGAGTATATTTTGTAGAACTCATTTGAGTTCAAAACTCGTGTTTTGAAAACTTATAGTACACAGTGGAAAAGAATTATCAATAATTCGGGTTTTTAGAACTTTCAGCCTTGAGGTCAACATACGAAAATCAACTTTTTCCTCCCTTGGAGGACATTTTAAAAATTTTACGTGACTCCCCGAAAAGATTCTAAAACTTAAAATTCCAAGGTTTATACTCTTGCAAGAAAAACGGTTTATACAAAGATACATTCAGCAATATCATTCTACATTTTAGCGCAAGACGGGAATCAACAAATATATGTCACTTACTCACGATGCACCTTCAAATACTAACTACATAACACAGAATCACACAGGCTCGTATAGCTCGTGGTACAACCTGTAGTAGGGAGACTTACATCCACAGATCGCACGAAGATGATGGCTGCACCCTGATACTAATCACGGCCGACATTCCAAACGACGCGTCGCGACACGACATCAGTCAGACTCAATCTGACAAGACAAGACCCAACAATACACGACTGGGCCCGACAACCTAGGTTCCGCAACCTAAGCTCTGATACCATAAATGTAACACCCCCAGATCGAACCGGGAATATTACACACCGCAGACCCTCTCCGTGAGGATCCACCAGGCTAGACATCAAAACAACACATTACATTACATACCGACGAATCAAACTAACGAACCAATAGACCGATTTGGTCTTTCGACACTGACTTACAAATAAAAATACATAAACTCATCCAGACTCATACCCACGCAAGGGTAAAATAATTACCACAACGAACAATAAGACAGCGAAAAAGACAATACAATGGACTCCGACTAAATGAATCCAAAACTGGCATATCATTCGTCTTTCATCATCCCTCGTACCGATCCTGTCTTGCTCCCGAAAACCTGCGTGTACCTGGACACAATACAGATATCCACCCCCCGATTACTCGGGGGTTAGCAAAACTCCACTATTTCGCTAGTGCAAGTATAAAGTGCAAATACGAGCCATACACCACACATTCTGAGAATACAATGAAAGACTTCCCGAGATATGTTTAGTTAAAAATAGTTCAAGTCTTGAAAGCAGAAACGAAGCAAGTAAGCATTTTGAAAACATTTCCAAATCTCGGGAGTTTTGAAAACATCAGAAATTGAAAAGTTCTAAATTCCTCGAAAGCCATTTAGGGTCACAGCCCCAAAGTTCATTTTCCAAAATACAAATCCGTTTAACAAAACACGGGGTTCACGACCCAACCATTCCGGTCACAAAACATAGGGTCCACGACCCGATCATCCACTTCAATTCACTTACAAGGACACATTACACATAACTCATTATTCTTATGCCATTATAGCCAAGCACCAAGACTCGATATATAATGTCTCTCGACCCCGAGCACAAAGCATTGTGATACTCTGGACAATATCACAAATAACGAAAACATCAACATCATCCTCAAGATGAAAACTTCACCTGGTAACCCGCGACCGTACCCCTTAGTATCGGCCCCCAGACGCCCCGTCGAACGCTCCGGGTGGGAAACCACTTCCGCGGCCGTACCCCTTAGTATCGACCCCCAGACATCCCGTCGGACACTCCGGGTGGAAGTTCATCCACACACGCACCCAAGTCCACTTACGTGGCCGTACCCCTTAGCATCGACCCCCAGACATCCCGTCGGACACTCCGGGTGGAAGGAACAACACACACACACATTCCAAAATCACAGTTGCAAACCACAAGCCTCGAAGGTCAATCACAGTATATATAGTCGAGGTACCTTACTAGAATGGCCAGTTCATCCAACATATACTCACGACCAAGTAACGATACGACTCATGTTAGAATTCCAACAATGAAGCTAGTACCAATAACATAGCAACGAGGGAAAATACCTTTCCAACCAAGCCGAACGACACAATGTCACAGGATCATCAATAGGCATATGTTCCACACATACCTCAAGGAAAGTTAAACTATAAATCTACAATGTCATAATCACACAAAACGATACCCTACACATACTTAGACAAGCACATTTAACAACGAAATCATACGAGTCATCTTTTAAGGAAGTATTGGAAAGTATATCGATTCATTTGAAAGTTAAATATAGACATTCGTAAATCACGTATTGTAAATTACCAACTAATATATCCACAAAACACGCAATGTATGGGCAAGATACTTGCCTCGATAATCGATACCGGGCACTCCTACAATCACGGCTCAGTCGGGACACCTCGAACACCTACGATTCCCCGGCGAAGGAAAAGAACACATCCACGATCGAGAAGCTTGAAGAAAAGGACGAACGGAAGGGTTCCGACTCGAGTTCTTCACAATAATTCGACTCTAACAACATATAATCAATAAATCATCGATCATACGAGGAAAAATAATCATAGAACGCCTGAAAACCCCTTTATGACATTTTACCGGACACCTTCAAGGCGTCGATCAAGAACTCAACCAAAACAATGAATCGATACGATCCAACCATGGAATAACAAGGGAAACGATACAATACATCTAAATAACCATCAATCCATCACAATCCTAAGTTAAATCGGATTAAACGGACGAAATCGAACAAAATACCCAAAATCCCCAAAAATTAGATTTCTAGAAAATCTTACCTGATTCGGTAGATCGGAGGATGTTATAGGATGAATGATTGATGATATGAACTCCAAGACTTCATGGATTGATTGTCCAACAACATTTTTCCATGATTCTTGTAATATCCGGAAATTTAAAATTGGAATTTTAATGGTATTAATTTTTTTAATTGATTCATTTCATTTTTATTCTGATTAGCTAGCTAATTGAAATATCGAGCGGAGATATTAGACTAATATAGTGACGAGTTAGTCTTGGTGTTATACGACACAGTGTATTAATTGGATAATCGAGCCACGAGAATAAATAATAGAGGTGGATTTAATAATAGAGAAAATTGTGGGCTAAGATTCTAATTTACCAAAGGCAATTATAACTCCTTAATCCTTAATCATGATTTATTTTATTTTTTTTTTAAATAAAATAAAAAGGTCCACCCTCTTTCACCATCTTATTGTATCGTTATCTTTTTTTCTTTCCTTATCTCTTATATTTTTCCTTCCCACCTAATCCCCAAAAACCAAGAGAAGAAATTGGCTCTCGTTGACCCGCGGGATGAGGACGACTCCCAAGTTTCTTTGCCTTCAATGTCGGATTGGGATTTTGGAAGAGGAATAGAGGCTTGTGCGATTTCAACCATGGGTTTTAGGAGAGAGCTCGAGGTCATGGCTATGGCCGCCTTGTGATCGGCGATGTGGCGTAAGAATGGTGAATGGCGGGTTGTTCATGACTCGGGTTCTCGGGTTGGAGCCCTACGTGAAGGGTTGTGATCCCGGTCGGGTTGTGCCGGTGTTATGGATCTATGTAGGCTGGATGTGGAGCTAATCGCGGCTGGAGTTATTGTTCTCCGATGAGCCACCGACGAGAATAGCAGCATGCGCGTCCGCTCGGGGAGGAACTCCGACGGGTTGGTTCGATTTTCAGTGGTCCTGAGTTGATTTCCGGCGAGGCATCCAATGTGAGACGTTTGGTTCTGCCGATTTCTAGGGCTAGAGGTTGGGCTTGGGTCCGAGGCTACTGTATGTGTATAATTGTGTGTGTGTGTGTGAGTGTCCTGTGTGTGTGTGTATATATATATATATATATATATATATATAAGTGTGTAGTATGTGTTGTGTGTGTATGATATGTATGTATATTATATGTATATATGTGTGCTGGTGTGTGTGTGTGTATATGCTGGTGTGTAGTATGTGGTGTGTGTATGGTATGTATGTATATTATATGTATGTATGTGTGCTGGGGTGTGTGTGTGTATGGTGGTGTGTAGCATGTGTTGTGTGAATGTATTGTATGTATATATTTTATGTACTCCATATATGTGTGCTGGTGTGTGTGTGATATATATATATATATATGTGTGTGTGTGTGTGTGTGTGTAATTATGGTGTCCGAGTGTGTTGTATTGGAATTATGGATGGATAGATGAGGTAGACATAGAGGAAGATTTTGATAAATTAGTCTACGAGCAGATTCGTATATTGGACCTACAGAATGAGTTCGTGTTCAGAGCAATCGTTCAAGGAGTTTTAATTCCCATCAATAATTAAATCAGGATATGGATCCGGTTGAGTATCGTTGGCCATTTGACCCGATTGATAAATTAAAGGGAGCTAATGAGGTAATATATCGTCTAATTAATTACCTTGTAATTATAAGATATTAAATTGAACCCTTATATTAAATTGTCTATTATGTATTTATAATAAAGGTTGGGATTCCAATGAATCGATCGGGTGAGCCGTGTTCGTCAGACCTTTCGGCATCAATTATCGAGGCAAGTATTCTTGTCTATACAATTTATATCGTGTGAATTGAGGTTGCATATGTAATTATGTTGGTTTGTGCATTTTTGTTGATTGTGCCTTATGTGAATTATCGTAGTTGTTATGTGGTTATGTGAAACTAGTGTTGGTTTATTGCTTGTCATAGGGATATGTCAATAGAGACGTAGTGTCGGGTAGATAGTACACATAGACATGTGCTATAATATTTTGGTGATTACCGGGTTGTGTGGGTTAAGTTGTTTGTTATGAGTTGGGTTAGTCGTAATGGTTGATCAGTTGTTATGTCGTTGATGTGTGGAGATGCGTTTAGGATTGTTAGGTTGTAATATAGCTAGGTCGGTGTAGCTATGTGTCGGATAATTGGCCATTTCTAGCAAGTGCCTTGATTATATATATATTGTGATTGACCTTCGAGGCTTGTGGTATGCAACTGTGATTTTGGAACGTGTGTGTGTGTTGTTCCTTCCACCCGGAGTGTTCGACGGGATGTCTGGGGGTCGATACTAAGGGGTACGGCCACATAAGTGAACTTGGGTGCGTGCGTTGCTGACCTTCCACCCGGAGCGTTCGACGAGATGTCTGGGGGCCGATACTAAGGGGTACGGCCACGAAAGTGAACTTGGGTGCGTGCGTTGCTGACCTTCCACCCGGAGCGTTCGACGGGATGTCTGGGGGCCGATACTAAGGGGTACGACCGTGGAAGTGGTTTCCCACTCGGAGCGTTCGATGGGATGTCTGGGGGTCGATACTAAGGGGTACGGCCACGGGTTACCAAGTATGGCTTCGTGATATTGGTGATGTTTTTCGATATTTGTGATATGTTCGGAATATCACAACGTTTTGGTTCTCGATGTTGATGTACATTATGTATCGAATCTTGGTACTTTGCTAGAATGGCACTAGGATTTATGTTGTAAGTGTTTAACTCCTTGACTGTGAGGTTTGGGTGTTGGATAACGAACTTGTTATTGTTTTCGTGTACTGTGGTTGAGGAAATCATGGGATGAGATCCCAACGGTTGTGTTAAGATTGTTTTTGCGGAAAATGACTTTGGGTCGAGACCCATTTGTTTCGAAATAATTTCGGAATTTAAGACGTGAGGTCCAGAAGAATTTACTATTTATGAAATTATTTGTTTCACAAAGAGATTTGGGCCGAGACCCCATTGTTTTCTAATAAGGCTTTATAATCTTGAACTTGAAGTTCCAAAGAACTTTCTGTCGTTTTCCAAAACTCTCGAGTTTTTATATATCTCATCTTCAAAGACTTGAGTTGTACCTTAAATATTGAAAACCACTCGGGAACTTCTTTCACTTCTTTCACTACTTTATTGTATTATAACCGATATTGGCGTGATATATTTTGTATAGAATGAATTACTTGTACTAGCCATTCAAATGCTAACCCCTTAAATGGGGGAAATGCGTATCATGCATTTCAGGTGTGCTTAGTGTAACACCCCCAAAACCGTATGGGAATATTACACGCCGTAGACCCTTTCCACAAGGATCTACCATGCTAAACATCCATAAACAACCAAATGCTTGCCCGGCCAGGGTCAAACAATATAATAATGCAGACCGTTAAGGTCACTTACACATAAACACACACAGACCGATGAGGTCACACAACTCTATCAATAGAGCTAACTAACAACATTACCCACACAGGGGTCGAAACACAATACAGCGGAAGACTGAATCAATTCTAACAATACAACCAAACTCTACCAAATCTCGACTCTTGATTAGTATCCCAGCTCGTCATCCCCTTGTGCCAATCCTGTGACTGCTCCCCTGAACTTGCATGTACCTGGACGCAGAACAGACATCCACCCCCCGATTACTCGGGGGTTAGTAAAACTCCACTGTTTTACTAGTGCAAGTATAAAACGATATGAAATGCAACAAGTAAATAGAAACTACGAATTTAATACAGAAATCAATTATCAAAATGTTCCCGAGAAGTTTTAGAATTTCGAACTCAAGTAAGAGATATTTGAAAAGGAACACATCATCTCGGGGATTATTAAAGCAGAAATTCTTTTGGACCTCGAGTACCAATTTACAAAACCTTTTCGTAAACATTAGGGCCTTGGCCCGATTCTCGATTCAAAACACACTAGATAAGATATCATTATGAGTCTGAGACCCATATTTAAAATGTTACCCAAACAAGCACTATAACACGATCATTGTCCGTACACATCATGTACCGAACTCTGGAGGCCTCAACGGACCTTACCCGGACCGCACACACTGTTCGTACCCATCATGTACCGAACTCCGGAGGCCTCAATGGACCTTACCCGGACCGCACACACTGTTCTTACACATCATGTACCGAACTCCGGAGGCCTCAACGGACCCTACCCGGCCACAAACATCATTCGTACACATCATCTACCGAACTCCAGAGGCCTCGTCAGACCCTACCTGGATCACACACCTTGTCCGTACACGTCATGTACTGGACTCCAAAGGCCTCGTCAGGCCCTACCTGGATCACACACTTTGTTCGTACACATCATGTACCGAACTCCAGAGGCCTCGTCAGACCCTACCTGGAACACACACACATCGACACGACACAATTCATAATCATGAAATGTCAAGCCATTCCACATTACACCGAGGTGCATAATCAAGTATGTAAACCAAGACAACACACATCATAATAATCACAATCAACTCAACAATGACCAACCACACCCGGCACAAACTTAGATGATTTGCACATCCAACACAATTCCAAGATGTTAACTAAGTGAATGTATCATCGTTACCGTCAATCGTTCATAAAAATTCAATTCATACAAAACATATACACGAAAGCAAACCAATGTATCACAACAATAATATGATGTCCCTATTCACAAGACACAATTCGTATAGTAAAATACTTGCCTTAATAATCGCTACCGAATACTCCGAAGAACACGGTTCGACCGGGAATCTCGGACCCCAAAGAAGGCGACGAACGGGAAGGGTTACGACTCGAGTTCTTTACAAGAATTCGTTCCTAAGTCACAACGATATCAATTCAATCACAATTCTACGAAAACATATGGAACTTCCCAAGTTCTACCCATTGAAGCATTTTATCGGACACTTTGAAGGCGTAATCCAATTCAATCGATTATTCAAAGAAATACTCAAATTCGTTCCACAAAACTCCAAGGGTATTGAATGATTACGATTTTACAATCAAGTTTCATCAACAATCTGAATCAAAACAAAGCAAATCGGCCAAAACACCAAGAAACCCCAAGAACATCCAAAAACCAAAAGTTTAGGTGTTCTTACCTTCGATCCGGGAGGAAGATGATGTTAATCCATGATTCCAACTTCCAAAATATGTTGTTATAAGTTGATTCTACTCAAAACCATCGATCTATGGTGAAAAATTGCGGAAGGAACGAAGAAAAGTGGAAAATGCCGGATATGACTCGGTCCAGGCCTTAAATAGCCGACCCTGGCCGACCGCTTACGTACGTAATCGGCCAAGGCCTACGTACGTAATCGGCCAAGGCCGAACTCTCTGTACTGATTCTGCCGGACATGTTACGTACGTAACCGGAAGGCTGTTACGTATGTAACAGGCCTTACGGCCATTACTGCCGGGCCATTACGGCCGTTACTCGGCCAGGTCTGGCCAGCCACGCCTCGGTCGATCCGACGGTCCGAAAAAATCCCGAAACTCAGACCTGAACGTAAACCGAAAACACGATTACGAAGTACTCGCAAAGACAAATCCGAACATTAAGAGAACACCGATTCCGACCACCCGAGGGCTCGAAATTCGACAACGGAAGTAATTACCCCAAACTTTGGGAAATTACGAAAATGGCCCAAAACGTCCGAAATACACGATACACGATCGAAACACCAAACCAAAGCTTACATCATGAACAATAACGTTAAATGAACTTACTAGAAACTCGAAACAACAGTTTTGGACGAGATCCGTGAGAATCGAGCTCAAGTGCGGAAAAGTCGTTTAAGAACACGGAACTCAACAAAACGATACCGAAACGAACTCGGATGACAAAAAGTGCAGAATAAAATATTCCCAAAATGACTAAACGGTCATAAGCGAGTCGTCGAAACAGACCTCCGCCGGAAAAATGAAAATTATCGGAAATCGAAATTGCGAATATTACACTTAGTTCGTTGGAGCAACCACAGGGACGGCATGGAAGAAGACGATCCGCGATACTAATCAAGAGTTAAGAGTCCAGTCTGATGTCGTTGTATTGTTGTGTTATTTTAAGTCTTCCGCTGTATTGTGTTTTGACCCCTACGTGGGTATGTACAATAATGAGTTTATCTTTGGGCTGATTTAATCTTGAGACCTCATCGGTCAGTGTAATTAATATTTGACCTTATCGGTCTGTGTTAGTAAGTTGTTTGACCTCGGCCGGTCAAACATTGTTCGTATCGTGGTGGTTAGCCTGGTAGATCCTTATGGAAAAAGGGTCTACAGCGTGTAATATTCTCGGTGGTTTTTGGGGGTGTTACATTTATGGTATCAGAGCTTAGGTTGTGGAAACCTAGGCTGTCGGGTCGAGTCGAGTCATGTTTTTTCGAGTCTTGCTTTGTTGCATCGTCCGAGTTGTCAGTTAACAAGTCGACTTGTGCGTTGTCAGATCATGTCGTTTGTGTTGTCCAAGATTAGTATCGTGCGCGACCGTCATCTTCGCGCGACCTGTGGATGTAAGTCTCCCCCTTTATATATTATATTTTGTATTTTGTATTACATAATTTTGTTTGCAAGTAAGAGGTAATATAGAAATCGTATTTGATACTTGTGGTATATTACGTGTGTAACAATTGAGATATACTGGTAGATTGAGTTTTGATCGGTACAATGTGTTGTGGAAGCTTCTGCACATTGATGTGTTCCAGGAGGCATATTGACGACAGAGATTGTCAGGGACACAAACAGATAGTTTCGATGTATGCCTGAATTTAAGATTATGTTCATGAGTGGTATCGGTTAGTATAATGATTTGATTACCAGATGATCACGTGTTTGGGAACTGGATATGTTTGATTAACTGTTGTTGATTGCTACAAATGTGTTCATATTGATAACTGTGTTGGTTGCGCATGTATTTGAAATGTTTCTAAAATTTCATAGACACGGTTATGTTGTGAAAAATCAGATCTTCTAAAACATTTTACTAGTACGGTTAAACGGCGGTTAGTGTGAATTTTTGAAAATTTTCTGAACTTTTGGACAAGTCGGCCGTATATTTTCAAATAAGAGAGTTGATTAATTCTTTCTTGCTACCTCAATGTACTCTCATCATTAGTTATATCCGCTGCACGTGTATTTTTAAATGACTTACAGGTATTTTGCAATCTGTGTTAAATTGAAAAATTATCATAACTATTTTATTGGTACCTGTATGCGGTGACTTAACATATGTTTTGAAATTGTTGACTTTTACAATTCGGGCTTTGCATTTTCAAATGAGATTTTTATGACGGCACTTAGAAAATGGATATTTAGAGAGTATTTAAATTATTGAAAAATATTACTGTTGCCTTTTGGCGTACTTGCAAATGATTTTTTTTTTTGATTCCATAAACTTAGATATGCTTGTGAAAAAAATTGAATTCTAAAAATATTTTGTCAATATGCATAAGTAGCGACTTAGCGTATACATTATTTTTAATTATAAACCTTTTGAGTTTTGACAAAGTGATCGTGCACTTTCATAGAAGCCTACCGTCGGGTACGAAGGATATATTTTGAAGAACTTTCGATATTTTATTAAATATCACCGTCTTGTCATATTTGAAAGAATTTTTTTAATGGTTTTAGCCTATTGCTGTTAATTTCAAATAGCTCGAGTATACGATTTTAAAATCTTTCACACCATACAATTTTTATATTTTAAACCAAAATATGATTTTTATTTCAAAAATTTATAGATAGTAAAAGATGGAGAATCTTACATGGCTTAAACTTTAGACTCGGATTTGGAGTAATTTTCTGAGTAGAGTCAGTCAGCGCACACTAATTTTGTGCCCAATTGTTGTGATGCGTGGTTTCGGTTGGTTTTGTAGCCAGTGTAATATTGTTTTGACATGATTTCTCTTGACGGTGACGTTTTAATGAATTGTACATCTCCGGATCATAGTTTTGCAAATGATTTCAGAAACAAACAATTTCGACATTTTTATTTCTTTTTTTCGGCATGTATAAATATTTTAAGTGGGATAGGTGTCCCTAAGTATTTTGTTGGTATGATGAACGACAAGTCGGCCTGATGACTCTCACTTACGAGGTGATCTCTCTCGAGTGCCGTTTTATATATCGAGGACTATGTACGTATGAATCGATCGAATCATGAGATACCCATATTGTTGAACGGCTCGTATGCATAATTGGAGTGACGTTACAGTGAGTTTGGCGATGACATGGCAAGTTTCGGGGACGAAACTTATTTTAAGTGGGATAGTATGTAATATCCGGAAATTTAAAATTGGAATTTTAATGGTATTAATTTTTTTAATTGATTCATTTCATTTTTATTCCGATTAGCTAGCTAATTGAAATATCGAGCGGAGATATTAGACTAATATAGTGACGAGTTAGTCTTGATGTTATACGACACAGTGTATTAATTGGATAATCAAGCCACGAGAATAAATAATAGAGGTGGATTTAATAATAGAGAAAATTGTGGGCTAAGATTCTAATTTACCAAAGGCAATTATAACTCCTTAATCCTTAATCATGATTTATTTTATTTTTTTTAAATAAAATAAAAAGGTCCACCCTCTTTCACCATCTTATTGTATCGTTATCTTTTTTTCTTTCCTTATCTCTTATATTTTTCCTTCCCACCTAATCCCCAAAAACCAAGAGAAGAAATTGGCTCTCGTTGACCCGCGGGATGAGGACGACTCCCAAGTGTCTTTGCCTTCAATGTCGGATCGGGATTTTGGAAGAGGAATAGGGGCTTGTGCGATTTCAACCGTGGGTTTTAGGAGAGAGCTCGAGGTCATGGCTATGGCCGCCTTGTGATCGGCGATGTGGCGTAAGAATGGTGGATGGCGGGTTGTTCATGACTCGGGTTCTCGGGTTGGAGCCCTACGTGAAGGGTTGTGATCCTGGTCGGGTTGTGCCGGTGTTATAGATCTATGTGGGCTGGATGTGGAGCTAATCGCGGCTGGAGTTATTGTTCTCCGATGAGCCACCGAAAGAATAGCAGCATGCGCGTCCGCTCGGGGAGGAACTCCGACGGGTTGGTTCGATTTTCAGCGGTCCTGAGTTGATTTCCGGCGAGGCATCCAATGTGAGACGTTGGGTTTTGCCGATTTCTAGGGCTAGAGGTTGGGCTTGGGTCCGAGGCTACTGTATGTGTATAATTGTGTGTGTGTGTGTGAGTGTCCTGTGTGTGTATATATATATATATATATAAGTGTGTAGTATGTGTTGTGTGTGTATGATATGTATGTATATTATATGTATGTATGTGTGCTGGTGTGTGTGTGTATATGCTGGTGTGTAGTATGTGGTGTGTGTATGGTATGTATGTATATTATATGTATGTATGTGTGCTGGGGTGTGTGTGTGTATGGTGGTGTGTAGCATGTGTTGTGTGAATGTATTGTATGTATATATTTTATGTACTCCATATATGTGTGCTGGTGTGTGTGATATATATATATATATATATATATGTAATTATGGTGTCCGAGTGTGTTGTATTGGAATTATGGATGGGATAGATGAAGTAGACATAGAGGAAGGTTTTGATAAATTAGTCTACGAGCAGATTCGTATATTGGACCTACAGAATGAGTTCGTGTTCAGAGCAATCGTTCAAGGAGTTTTAATTCCCATCAATAATTAAATCAGGATATGGATTCCGGTTGAGTATCGTTGGCCATTTGACCCGATTGATAAATTAAAGGGAGCAAATGAGGTAATATATCGTCTAATTAATTACCTTGTAATTATAAGATATTAAATTGAACCCTTATATTAAATTGTCTATTATGTATTTACAATAAAGGTTGGGATTCCAATGAATCGATCGGGTGAGCCGTGTTCGTCAGACCTTTCGGTATCAATTATCGAGGCAAGTATTCTTGTCTATACAATATTATATCGTATGAATTGAGGTTGCATATGTAATTATATTGGTTTGTGCATTTTTGTTGATTGTGCCTTATGTGAATTATCGTAGTTGTTATGTGGTTATGTGAAACTAGTGTTGGTTTATTGCTTGTCTTAGGGATATGTCAATAGAGACGTAGTGTCGGGTAGATAGTACACATAGACATGTGCTATAATATTTTGGTGATTACCGGGTTGTGTGGGTTAAGTTGTTTGTTATGAGTTGGGTTAGTCGTAATGGTTGATCGGTTGTTATGTCGTTGATGTGTGGAGATGCATTTAGGATTGTTAGGTTGTAATATAGCTAGGTCGGTGTAGCTATGTGTCGGATAATTGGCCATTTCTAGCAAGTGCCTTGATTATATATATTGTGATTGACCTTCGAGGCTTGTGGTATGCAACTGTGATTTTGGAACGTGTGTGTGTGTTGTTCCTTCCACCCGGAGTGTTCGACGGAATGTCTGTGGGTCGATACTAAGGGGTACGGCCACGGAAGTGAACTTGGGTGCGTGCGTTGCTGACCTTCCACCCGGAGCGTTCGACGGGATGTCTGGGGGCCGATACTAAGGGGTACGGCCACGGAAGTGAACTTGGGTGCGTGCGTTGCTGACCTTCCACCCGGAGCGTTCGACGGGATGTCTGGGGGCCGATACTAAGGGGTACGGCCGCGGAAGTGGTTTCACACTCGGAGCGTTTGACGGGACGTCTGGGGGTCGATACTAAGGGGTACGGCCACGGGTTGCCAAGTATGGCTTCGTGATATTGGTGATGTTTTTCGATATTTGTGATATGTTCGGAATATCACAACATTTTGGTTCTCGATGTTGATGTACATTATGTATCGAATCTTGGTACTTTGCTAGAATGGCACTAGGATTTATGTTGTAAGTGTTTAACTCCTTGACTGTGAGGTTTGGGTGTTGGATAACGAACTTGTTATTGTTTTCGTGTACTGTGGTTGAGAAAATCATGGGATGAGATCCCAACGGTTGTGTTAAGATTGTTTTTGCGGAAAATGACTTTGGGTCGAGACCCATTTGTTTCGAAATAATTTCGGAATTTAGGACGTGAGGTCCAGAAGAATTTACTATTTATGAAATTATTTGTTTCACAAAGAGATTTGGGCCGAGACCCCATTGTTTTCGAATAAGGCTTTATAATCTTGAACTTGAAGTTCCAAAGAACTTTCTGTCGTTTTCCAAAACTCTCGAGTTTTTATATATCTCATCTTCAAAGACTTGAGTTGTACCTTAAATATTGAAAACCACTCGGGAACTTCTTTCACTTCTTTCACTACTGTTATTGTATTATAACCGATATTGGCGTGATATATTTTGTATAGACTGAATTACTTGTACTAGCCATTCAAATGCTAACCCCTTAAATGGGGGAAATGCGTATCATGCATTTCAGGTATGCTTAGTTCGTTGGAGCAACCACAGGGACGGCATGGAAGAAGACGATCCGCGATACTAATCAAGAGTTAAGAGTCCAATCTGATGTCGTTGTATTGTTGTGTTATTTTAAGTCTTCCGCTGTATTGTATTTTGACCCGTACGTGGGTATGTACAATAATGAGTTTATCTTTGGGCTGATTTAATCTTGAGACCTCATCGGTCAGTGTAATTAATATTTGACCTTATCGGTCTGTGTTAGTAAGTTATTTGACCTCGACCGGTCAAACATTGTTCGTATCGTGGTGGTTAGCCTGGTAGATCCTTATGGAAAAAGGGTCTACGGCGTGTAATATTCTCGGTGGTTTTTGGGGGTGTTACAATTCTTACACCTCAAGCCGCGGAAGACAAGGAGGAGAATGAGAAAAATGGATGAAAAACACGCTGCCAGGCCTTAAATAGGTGGATCGCACAAGTGTCGCAGCACAGGCCAAAATTGCCCCGGTGATTGGCGGAACCGCTCAGGTGCCGCGGCCCGGCCCTTGATGTGCCGCGGCACAGGGCCAAAATTGCGCCCAGTGACTCGGCAGTGTGCCGTGGCCCTGCCGGCATGTGCCGCGGCTCATAGTACAGACGGGTTGGGCAGGACAATTGCAACACGAGTGTGTCGCGGCCCGGACGGGTGTGCCGCGGCAGTGACTCCGCAGTGTGCCGCGGCCCTGCCGGCCTGTGCCGCGACTCACGGTACAGGCTGCTCGGCCAAAATTGGAAAATGAGTGTCTGAGCTATTTCGACCATAACTCCCTCGTCCGAACTCCGATTGACTCACCGTTTGAACCATTGGGAATCTAACTTGATGCTCTATCTTGTAAAGCTTCAGAATTTTTGGACTATAAAATCGCCGGTGGTGATCTTACAAAGTCGACCAAATGCACAAAACGACACTCCTCGACAAAACAATAATTATGCAACATGCAACGAAACACTAACGGACAACACCAATGATCCAAATCAAAAACGAACACATAACAAAGCAAGACATACTATTAGCTCGACTTATGCAATGATGAGTCGTACCCGATGAACACCACAACGCGGTACATCGTGCTGTACCCAACATAGGGAAAAATCTCAAGAAATCGCCAACAAAACAAAATGAACGGCGCAATCGACAAGAATTCAAAAATAACCGGAACCGAGAATCTCGGGTATTACATGAACTATCCTCTATTGCATGGTCCCTATATATTTATAAAGAGTATGTGTAATATCCGTGTATTTTAGTATTCGTGTGTGTGTTGTTTCAGACGTATTTAGTTGAGAATTTATTCGTAATTTCCATGTTGAATTATGGTTATTTGGAACCGTGTGTTTTGATGATCGGAATTGGAATGTCTATGGTTGGTAATTGTCGAGTTTTGTGATTTCCAGAGTATATTTGTCTTGGCCGGAATGTCGAAGTGGTGACTCGAGAGTTATGGCTGTAAGATATGAATGTATTACCAAAAGGGTGTTAATAGACTATGAGTAGATATTTCCGAGTTGTGATTTGCACAAGGGCTGACTTCGATCGATCACCATAAATTCCCAAAAAATCTAAAAATTCTAAACTTTTGCAGCATTGTATAGAATTGAGTTAGATTTCCAATGGTTCAAGCGGTGAGTCAATCGGAGTCCGGACGAAGGAGTTATGGTCAAAATAGTGGACCCTGGTGCAGTGACACGGCCGTGTCATTTGACGGGGGCGTGTCGAGCTATTACAGTTAAGCAAAAACGTTATGGATGGGTGACATGACCCCTGACTCGACCGTGTCAATTTTTTGGGCATTCTAGCACCTTCCCTTCATCCTCCACCTAGAATCCTTCATCTTAAACTCCAAAATCAAGCCATAAACATGTTCCAAACACTATAGAATCAAGATATCAAGTTCATTATTGAAGAATTATCCATCTCTTGGTTGAATTAAGGTATGTGGTTGAAGTTCTTCAAGTTATTTCAAAGAATTTTGGGGTTTGTTGGGAATTCTTGATTCAAGTTCATTTTGGCTTTGGATTATGTTAGATTATGATGTTGTAATCATGTTCCTTCGTTTTTCCCTCAAAGTTTATGGATTAAATTTCGAGTTTTTAATCCATTCTTGGGTTCGACCTTTGTCGCCTCCGTAGTGTTTGATTAAATGTCTCTAAGGGTAGAACTTAGGGTGAATCCTTCCATTTCCATGGTGTTGTGTTTTGATTCGGTATCTCGATGTGTTAGGGTTGAATTGTTGAAGGAAGTTCGAACCGTACGTCCACCTGTTCGTTGTTTCCCGTGTCGTTCGAATTGAGGCAAGTACTTTGATTGTGTTTAATGTACTTCGTGTGAATATGTAAAAATGTGATTTGTGCCAATTGTTGATCGAGTGTGTGTGAGCCGAGTAAAACTAGTGAGGGTACCCTGGGGTCCGGTAGGCTGCATTTCCCTATAGATCACTCGGTTGGGCTATATAACCAGAGAGAGCCTGACGAGGTCTCTTGGGGTGCGTATCTTGCGAGATGCGGGGCCAGTATAGCTCGAGAGGTTGTTTTGTGATGATGATTGTGATGTGGTATTTCGGAATATCTGCGATGGCACTGTGATTTCTGTGGTTTTTTTGTTGATTATTCACTTGTTGTACATATTCTAGTATCATTGTACTTGCACCGGATTCTTGCTGACCCCTTCTGGGGTGGATATACTTTTGTGTATTCAGGTACAGGTCCAGTCGGAGGACTAGCACAGGGCGGACACGAGCTTGGTGGGCAGCATTGATATCGTGCATCATTTTAAGTTGGTGGTCGTATGGTCATGGTCAAAGTCGTGTTTTGGTTTTGTACTCGTGCGGGTACTGTCTATGTTGTATGTTGTGTCAGATTTGATGGTTAATGATGTTGTTGTATTCCCGTTGGGAGTGGTTGTGTTTTATGATCCTACGGGACGATTTGTTATTTGGTATTGTGGTGTACAACTTATCGAGTTGAATTTGGTATCTTTTAACGGATGAATGTCCTAGTTTTGTTATCGTTTAATGTATTTTGTGTTGGTCTTAGCCTGGTAGATTCTCTAAAAAGAATCTACGGCGCTGTAATATCTCTGTATATCACGGGGGTGTTACAGAATGTGGTATCAGAGCTTAGGTTTATGGATACCTAGGCT
Source organism: Orobanche coerulescens (assembly GCA_033398695.1). NCBI lineage: Eukaryota > Viridiplantae > Streptophyta > Magnoliopsida > Lamiales > Orobanchaceae > Orobanche > Orobanche coerulescens. Next base: position 177,141,062 of record CM065807.1, on the reverse strand, counting down.
GTTGGTGTTTTGGGTCTGTTAAAGTTGAGTCGGTCTTTTGTTCATGATATCACTGGTTTGCTGCCACCTCGTGCTGTCTGTGCTGGGAGTCCCCTCGGAGGTTAGTTATTTCTTCTTTTCGGGAATAATTGTTGATGTGATTGGATAATCTGTTGTTGTAATCTTTCATTTCCTCAATCTTCCCTTGTTGTTCAATTTGGATGAATAACTTGTAATCTGAGACAGCTGTATTCGCATAATGGATGAAGTAGACCGACAGATATATTTGAGGATATCGGGTATCAGATCGTCCTAATTTTAATATCAGGAATATCATATGAGAGCATTACTGGGATGAGGACACTATTGGGACGACAGACAGGAGCAGTTATAAGAGGTTATTACGGAAGCCATAATTTGCGCTAAGTCGAGGATCTAGCGTATCTTAAGACGTCAGGTGTAGCATGTGCTATATGTCATGCATAACGTACGCTATTGGAGATATTGGTCAGGGTTCAGGAAATGGCCGACAAGTGGGTCCCGTGGTCGTCAACATCCGGTATAGGAGTGGTTAAGGCAAGTCAATATTGGAGCTAACGTACGCTATGGATTGCATATAAATGGGTGAGTTACTGTAGCAAGTCAACGACTATATTACGAACGCTAAGGCATGGGCTTTGCATACGTAAGCCATTGAATGAATTAAAAGCAATAATCCTTGGACGGTTATTGCCTACGCTATCAAGGCCAGAACGCATACGTGAGGCATTGATCGCGAACGCTGGTGTTACATGTTGTACGTAAGGAAAGCAGACAGTGACCTCTGGATTAGTGTTATGTACCCTAACAAGGTCAGATAACGTACGTAAGGAGTGTTACGTGTGCTAGGTTGTTCATATAACGTACGTAGTGACTAGAATTTATAAATATGTGGGATCTCCATCACCCTAGTATTTTGAGAAGTTCAACCTCGCCTTTTAATTCTTCAATCCTTCGAAATTGATTTGCCTCTCCTGAATCGATTAAGGACTGGAGAGCATGGATTGGAGCAGGATATATAGAGTTAAAGTTGATTCTTGAGATGTTCATTGGTGTTGAACATTTTCTTGAGGTATGTCGAACCATTCTATACTTTAATTTTGTTGATCCTGATGTTGTTATTGATGATTACATCTTGTAATGGTACATTTTAGAAGTGCGGTGATGAATTTGAATATTTCACAGAAATCTGTGTTGAGGAAATGATGATATATGTATCTTGGATTATGTTGTTTTATTATGAGAATGATTATGGAATTGTGGTGTCCTTCATACATATCACCCTAAGAAGGAATATGTTAAAAGATATAAATGGTTTTGGATATAGTCTTGGATTTGATATTTAGAAATTAATAGTATATTGATTATAGTGGTGGATTTCAGATGTTCTTGATGAAACACAAATCATGATATGAGGTTGAAACTAGAGTGATTGTGGTTAATCTTGGTATATGATTATTCATAATATTGAATTATTCGGATAGTTTGAATTTTTTGAGGGTATCGGTATCAGCGTTTTCCGATGGATTTACGAATATGAACAAAAAGGATCATGGTTAAATTCGTATTTTAGGTCAAAGTTGGAAGTGAGAATGTTGACACACATATTATTAGTTTGAATTGATTATTGGTATGACTATCGGATTTCAGACTTATGTTGTTAAAATGAGTTCATGATTGATCGAAGTATTGTTGAACCATTGGGTTTGTTGGTTAGTTATACCGGTTGTTGATTATTATCGAACGGGCTGTTAATCGATTATGACATTAGATTGTGATAGTTGATCGATGACTATAACCATTTTGTTGAAATTGAGAGTGAAGAACTCGTGGATTGCCTTGGTCGGGATGGAGAGGCTCGTAGAGGAACACAATGGGTTTGGTAACGGATTCGTTGCATCGTCGTCGAGGCAAGTTTATGCTCGTTCAGTTCATAATACTTAATGAATGGTTTCAGTTTCATTTCATTTATGATTCATATAACAGTGATATTGTGAATGTGAAATTACCGGGATAGTGGTTTATATATTGTGCTTTGCTTTGTATTAAATCATAATGTATATGATTTAAATGTGTTTGATGAAGTCGGAAATTTGAGTCATCTTTAGTTGGTGATATGGAATGTTGGATATCGAAGATAGTTATCGTGTCGACAATGATGTCGGGACGATGGTTTATGGATGTTGATGGACTGTACCTCATTCGAGATTATTCGAATAAGTTGTATATTCGTTCAGGGATGTTGTTCGTGGAAAGAATATTGTCTTAGGCTTTGAGGTAATTTAAGTATTGTTCAGCTATGAAGATAATTATTATGTTAGGTTGTTATATATATATTGTACGTTGAGGATTCGTATATTGAGATTCGTATTGGTTGTTCGTTGAGGGATGTTGATCCCAGGACTATGGTTGGTATTAATGGTTGTGTCAATTGTTCCGTTGAGAGATGTTGATCCCATAATTGTTGTCTGAGATTGTTGATCGTATGGATTATCCTTTGGGGATTGTGATCCCAGGATGTTTGTTTTGGATATGGTCGGTCGTGTCGATCTTTCATTGTCTGTATGTCTTTGTTCACTTCGGTGAGTCTTTTGATCCTTATTGGATATGTGATTCTTTGAGTTTCGTTGTCATGTTGCATCGTGACACATCTGGAGTCATATCTGCATTCCGATTGGTTATTGTGTAGGATTTTTAGCTGGGCACACTATGGTTATGTGTTGATATTTCCACATTGAACCATGCACATGAGACGTAGTTCGTGAGGCTAATTAGGTACATGTCCCACGTATATCCTAGATTCCGTATACGGGGTGGACATGTGCACGGACACGTTTCCGGATCGGGCGTACTATGACTTCTATCTTTGAGCCATATTGTTTGGTCATTCATCCTCCATTTATGGTTGGGTATGTTCTACGGTTTGCGGCTGGATGTTCATACGCCCGAGGGGTATGTTCAACACCTGGTGTCATTTTTTTGAGATCCTTTATTGTTGATCGTTTGGAGTTTACCTTGTTGATGGTATTCTCGGTTATTGTTTATCCTTGTTGATCATGTTGGAGTTTACCTCGTTGATGGTATTCTCGGTTATTGTTGATCTTTGTTGATCATTTGGAGATTACCTTGTCGATGGTATTCTCGGTTATTTTTTGGTCCTTTGTTGATCATTTAGAGTTTACCTTGTTTATGGTATTCTCTGTTATTGGAGTTATCATGTCGATGATATTCTCGGTTGATGTATTGGTTGATCATTGTTATTGATCGTATGAGCATTCGGACTGTACGTCGATGTTTCGGGATTTATATTCATTGTTTGTGGCAGTTGATCTACGGATATGTTGTATGTTATTGGTTTACCCAAATTGAGATTTGATTATGTAATCCGACAGATAGGATTTGGCACGGATGCATTATTCTACACTTGTAAGTTATGATGATGTTTTGAGAATTCAAGGTATTGTTTGAATACAGTGCAGACAGTAGTATTTGAGTTCATTCGTCAATTGAGAGTGTAAGATGTGGATTGTGAGGAGGATTGAATTGTTGTGGCTTTCCATGAGTTGGTAATATTATGATGGTACTCGGAGATGGAGCTAGTTGTAGTCGTGAAGAGGTGAGCTTTCCGGGTAATACTAGTTATGACATTTAATGGGGAATCGAGTATTGTTGCTGAATGATTATTTTCCGCTGCAAATGTATTTCTAACTGTTTCTTATAACCGTTGCATGAGTATTTGTAAATGTCCCTTTTGATATTTTGCAACTCAAGTTATTTCATAAAATCATTTTCTAAACATATGTCAATACGTATGACGGTGGTTTGACATACTCATGAATTTGTTGGGTTCTGGCATTTTGGTTTTGTACTTTCAAATGATATTTTACGGCAGTTTTTCATAAATAAATTCAGTAAAGTCTTTCGAATGTTTTTGAAGGATATTGCCGTCAATTGTCTTTTGACATGCTTTAAACGATTTCGAAAACAATTTTTTTGCCTTATGGGTTCCGGCGTGGGGGTCTACGATGCTGTAGTATTCCCTGATAATTTTGGGAGTGATACAGAAACTGGTATGTTGGTATTGTGTTGAGACTTCATATAGGAGTCGTATGTTAGTATCACGGGAGAACCTCAACTTCACGTACCCGTAAGTATATAGCTTTGGTTAGTCGCTTGTGATAACGATTGATTATTTTTGTGATGAGGTTGGAAATTTTCGGTTGAGATGTTGGTTGAAAAAAGATTGCAAGTTTCGGGACGAAACTTATTTTTAGGGGGTAAGGGTGTAATATCCGTGTATTTTAGTATTCGTGTGTGTGTTGTTTCGGACGTATTTAGCTGAGAATTTATTCGTAATTTCCGTGTTGAATTATGGTTATTTGGAACCGTGTGTTTTGATGATCGGAATGGAATGTTTATGGTTGGTAATTGTCGAGTTTTGTGATTTACAGAGTATATTTGTCTTGGCCGGAATGTCTAAGTGGTGACTCGAGAGTTATGGCCCTAAGATATGAATGTATTACCAAAAGGGTGTTAATAGAATAAGAGTAGATATTTCCGAATTGTGATTTACACAAGGGCTGACTTCGATCGATCACCATAAATTCCACAAAAATCCAAACATTCTAAACTTTGCAACATTGTAGAGAATTGAGTTAGATTTCCAATGATTCAAACGGTGAGTCAATCGGAGTCCGGACGAAGGAGTTATGGTCAAAATAGCGGACCCTAGTGCAGTGACAAGGCCGTGTCATTTGACGCGGGCGTGTCGAGCTATTACGGTTAAGCAAAAACGTTCTGGATGGGTGACACGACCCCTGACTCGACCGTGTCATTTGACACGACCGAAAGTATAGAAATGCTGAAAAACCCATTTCGGGAGCTATATATAGCCTTTGGTCGATTTTTTGGGCATTCTAGCACCTTCCCTTCATCCTCCACCTAGAATCCTTCATCTTAAACTCCAAAATCAAGCCATAAACATGTTCCAAACACTATAGAATCAAGATATCAAGTTCATTATTGAAGAATTATCCATCTCTTGGTTGAATTAAGGTATGTGGTTGAAGTTCTTCAAGTTATTTCAAAGAATTTTGGGGTTTGTTGGGAATTCTTGATTCAAGTTCGTTTTGGCTTTGGATTATGTTAGATTATGATGTTGTAATCATGTTCCTTCGTTTTCCCTCAAAGTTTATGGATTAAATTCCGAGTTTTTAATTCGTTCTTGGGTTCGACCTTTGTCGCCTCCGTAGTGTTCGATTAAATGTCTCTAAGGGTAGAACTTAGGGTGAATCCTTCCGTTTCCATGGTGTTGTGTTTTGATTTGGTATCTCGATGTGTTAGGGTTGAATTGTTGAATGAAGTTCGAACCGTACGTCCATCCGTTCGTTGTTTACTGTGTCATTTGTTAGGCGTATTTTTATACGCTTATTTATCATTATTTTGTATTATTTTGGCAAGTGAATTTACATAAATGAGCTTTTAATGCCTTATTCTTGTATGTCTGACAGGAGATTGGAGTCCGGAAGCTAAAACGAGGCAAAACGGGTGAAAACGGCGATTTTTGGCCTGGGGCCGCGGCCCACGAAGAGGACCAGCGGGCACCAGACTAAGCTGTACTCTGTGCCGCGGCACAGACCAGGTGAGCCGCGGCCCAGAAGAAATAAACAACGCCCAGGTTTTTAATCTGCACCCCGTGAGCCGCGGCACAGATTAAGTGAGCCGCGGCACACAGGGCGGTTTTGGTGTACTCCGCGCGGGTTTGGGCCGTTTTGAAGCCAGTTCTCCACCTAATCACACGGACGCGATTTGGAGGCTGCTGGGAGCTATAAATAAGGGTTTAAGGCCATAATTAATCATCTTTGGATCTTGGGAAATCTTGGAGGAGGAATATCGCAAAAGAGGAAGATAAGCAGAAGACATCAAGAGTAGAGGGCGGAAGCCAGAAAAACGGAGGAATCCGAGCTCTTCATCTGCGTTTGATTTTCATGCTTTCATTCATTATTTCTGTATTTTTATCTTTTAGCATGTCAGGCTAAAACCCTGTTCTAGGATTTTGATGAAACCTAAGTTTTGACGGATTTGCTTTAGATTATCTATATAATTCCCTTTTCTATTCAGTTTTCCCAATCGATTTTAATGCTTTCAATTGTCTGGCCAATAATTGGATTATTTTAATTACCTTACTCGAATCGGGAGAGGAGAGTTGGTGAGGAACTATTGGTGAGAACCGTTTTATCTTGTGAGATAGGAATATACTCATAGGAACTACGTGGCCTTGAGAGGATTTTGTGCTTTTTGCCTATTGACGAATTAATTCACCTAGGGATAGAGTGCGTTATTCGCCTTTAGAAAAATCTATTGACCTCGGGAGAGGCGGTAGAGTATATTAGCAATCTTCGCCTTCAATAAATTGGGGAAATCATTAACTTCAGATAATCGAGAGTAAATTCGGATAAACCAAGGTGAATTCAGAATCCTAGACTTATTCACTATTTGATTTTCCTTCTTCAAGCGATCGTTTCTACTGTCAGCTCTTTTATTGGTTTTATTTAATTATTAATTGCAAATCAAATTTCGACTGTTCAAATAAAATTAGAATACATAAAAATCGGTACTTAGTGATTCAGTCCTCGTGGGAACGATACTCACTCATCACTTTATTACTTGTCAACGATAACGGGCACTTGCGTTAACGAAATATCGCAACAAGTTTTTGGCGCCGTTAACGAAATATTTGTTAGGCGTATTTTTATACGCTTATTTATCACTATTTTGTATTATTTTAGCGAGTGAATTTACATAAATGAGCTTTTAATGCCTTATTCTTGTATGTCTGACAGGAGATTGGAGTCCGGAAGCTAAAACGAGGCAAAACGAGCGAAAACGGCGATTTTTGGCCTGGGGCCGCGGCACACGAAGAGGACCAGCGGGCACCAGAGTAAGTCAGATGTGGCCGCGCACGCACCTGTGAGCCGCGCCGAAGGAATAAACAGCGCCCAGGTTTTTAATCTGCGCCCCGTGAGCCGCGGCACAGATTAAGTGAGATGCGGCACACGGGGCGGTTTTGGTGTACTCCGCGCGGGTTTGGGCCGTTTTGAATCCAGTTCTCGACCTAATCACACGGACGCGATTTGGAGGCTGCTGTGAGCTATAAATAAGGGTTTAAGGCCATAATTAATCATCTTTGGATCTTGGGAAATCTTGGAGGAGGAATATCGCAAAAGAGGAAGATAAGCAGAAGACATCAAGAGTAGAGGGCGGAAGCCAGAAAAACGGAGGAATCCGAGCTCTTCATCTGCGTTTGATTTTCATGCTTTCATTCATTATTTCTGTATTTTTATCATTTAGCATGTCAGGCTAAAACCCTGTTCTAGGATTTTGATGAAACCTAAGTTTTGACGGATTTGCTTTAGATTATCTATATAATCCCTTTTCTATTGAGTTTTCCCAATCGATTTTAATGCTTTCAATTGTGTGGCCAATAATTGGATTGTTTTAATTACCTTCCTCGAATCGGGAGAGGAGAGTTGGTGAGGAACTATTGGTGAGAACCGTTTTATCTTGTGAGATAGGAATATACTCATAGGAACTACGTGGCCTTGAGAGGATTTTGTGCTTTTTGCCTATTGACGAATTAATTCACCTAGGGATAGAGTGCATTATTCGCCTTTAGAAAAATCTATTGACCTCGGGAGAGGCGGTAGAGTATATTAGCAATCTTCGCCTTCAATAAATTTGGGAAATTATTAACTTCAGATAATCGAGAGTAAATTCGGATAAACCAAGGTGAATTCAGAATCCTAGACTTATTCACTATTTGATTTTCCTTCTTCAAGCGATCGTTTCTACTATCAGCTCTTTTATTGGTTTTATTTAATTATTAATTGCAAATCAAATTTCGACTGTTCAAATAAAATTAGAATACATAAAAATCGGTACATAGTGATTCAGTCCTCGTGGGAACGATACTCACTCATCACTTTATTACTTGTCAACGATAACGTGCACTTGCGTTAACGAAATATCGCAACAAGTTTTTGGCGCCGTTTCCGGGGACTGATTTTTTACTAATATCGATTTCAGTATTTCTAGTCTTAGTTGGAACATTTTTTTTTTGTGTTATTTTATTTATTTGTTTGTTTTTCCTTTAAGGATTGTTCGGTTAGTGCATGAGAAAATTCGGTAACAAAGGCCTACTACCTTTGGATACCGAACTCGAGCGCACTCTTCGGAGAAACAAAAAGGAGAAACGAGAGCTACCGACGAAAGTTACTATGGCCGATAATATGGGAAATCACGAAGCGGAAAACCCCATGGTGCAAGCTCAACCGGCACTAGCACTTCGAGACTATGCTATGGCGTAAATCAACGCGAACTTTTCAGGGATTCGGCATCCCACCATCTAGGCGAACAATTTCGAAATCAAGCCTACAAGATGGTACAATCGAGCCAGTTTTGTGGTCTGCCGAACGATGACCCCAACACACACATTGCGTCTTTTCTCGAGATTTATGACACGTTCAAGAACAACAGTGTCACCGATGATGCCATCCGTCTAAGGCTTTTCCCTTTCTCTTTGAGGGATAAAGTAAAATTTTGGTTGAACTCTTTACTGCCGGGCTCGATCACGACATGGGCGGAATTAGCACAAGCCTTCCTTGCTAAATTCTTCCCACCTTCGAAGATGGCGAGGCTGAGAAACGAGATCACTACTTTTGGTCAATATGATATGGAATCGCTCCACGAAGCTTGGGAGTGATACAAAGATTTGCTAAGGAGATGCCCGCATCACGGCTTACCGGATTGGCTCCAAATTCAGATGTTCTATAATGGATTAAGTGCCTCTACACGCACTCTAGTGGATGCAGCCGCTGGAGGAGCCTTAATGGAAAAAACTATGGCCGAGGCACACTCTTTGTTGGAAGCTATGGCTGCAAATGCATATCAATGGCCGGCCGAACGAGTTCACCTGAAGCGAGTAATAGAAATATCCAATAATGATCCGATCTCTACACTTTCAGCTCAAGTCGCCGCTCTAACTCAGCAACTTCAGGCACTTTCGCATGCTCCTTCCCCCGTTACCATTGAATCTTGTAATTGGTGTAACGGATCTCACCCTAGCATGGAATGTCAAGTTGGAAACCCTTTCGAGAAGCCCCCAATTGAACAAGCTCAATTTGTAGGAAACGGGAATCGACAAAACAATCCGTACTCCAACACGTATAATCCGGGATGGCGTAATCATCCTAACTTCTCATGGAGAAACGGACAGAACTCGAACCAGCCTCCGTTCGCTCAACACCAACAACAACCTCCTCCTGCTCCAAAATGTTTCTCTAGAGGAAGCAATTGCGAAATTGGCAGCGAATACGAGTCAGTTCATGACCCGTACGGAAGCAACATTGCAAAACCATTCCGCTTCCATTCGCAACTTGGAAGTCCAACTGGGCCAGATAGCAAATGTATTAACAGCCCGCCCGGAAGGTACCTTGCCAAGTACCACTGAAACGAATCCCAGAGCGAGTGTCAATGCCATTGGTTTGAGAAGTGGGAAGAAATTGTGCGAGCAGCCTGAGCAGAGCGGAAAGAGAAGTGAGGAGGAGGAGTTGAAAAATTCAGCGACGGAAGATTCACAAGATTGGAGACCCTCGATACTATTTCCGGACAATCCAAAGGCATATGTACCACCCATCCCGTTTCCGCAGCGATTACATCAGAAAAAGGTGGAGAAGCAATTCTCAAAGTTCCTCGACGTCTTCAAGAAGTTGCATATTAAAATCCCATTCGTCGATACCTTGGAGCAAATGCCGAGTTACGCAAAATTCATGAAAGAAATTTTGTCAAAAAAAAGAAAACTCGAGGAGTTTGAGACAGTCGCATTGACGGAGGAGTGCAGCGCTATTCTTCAGAAGAAGCTTCTGCCAAAATTGAAAGATCCGGGAAGTTTTAATATACCTTGCACGATGGGAAATCTGAATTTTGAAAGGGCATTGTGAGATCTCGGTGCTAGTGTTAATCTCATGCCTCTGTCTATTTTCAAGAAGCTTGGAATTGGAGAGGCAAAACCAATGACTGTCTCTTTACAATTAGCTGATAGATCCATTAAGTATTCGAGGGGAATAATTGAGGACGTTTTAGTAAAGGATGATAAGTTCATCTTTCCGTCCGACTTCATTGTGCTTGACATGGAGGAAGACCACGACATCCCAATTATCTTGGGAAGACCGTTTTTGGCAACCGGCCGAACTTTAATTGACGTGGAAAAAGGGGAACTAACTCTAAGGGTTCAAGACGAGCATGTCACCTTTTAAGTATTTAAATCTTTTCCATGTCCGGGTGGTGTTGAGAAGAGCTCGCAAATTGAAAGTGTGGATGCCATTGCGAGAGACACACACCGGAAGAATCGTCGGTCGAAAAAGTCAGTATCTGTTTCAGCTGCCCCAACGCCTAATAAAGAGCAAGTCGCGTGTATTAGGCATTTGAATATGTCGCCATCCGTTCAGCCACCATCGGACAAGTCTCATTCTATCCTAATTTCATTCGTGAAAGAGGAAAATAAGCCAGAAGTCAAACGGGCGCCTATTCATGTGGAGAATGGGTGCTTCGGAATGTTGTTTGTGTCAAAACCTTTTCGCAAATAACATTGGGTAACCGAACCGAAAATCGGATCGTTAATGACCAATGGTCAAAAATTTAAAACACATATTAACGGTTTGATGAACGGAGCGGAGTCCAAATGGAGTTTGCGAAAAGCGAATTGATTTCCAATAGGTCCGGCTGAAGACTATAAACTTAGCGCTACTCGGGAGGCAACCCGAGTTTTAGTAGTAGATTTTTCTGTTTCAGTATTTTCTTGCATTTTTGAATATTTATTTTTTATCATTTTTGCTTTGATTTGCTGATCCCTCTCGTTCTTGACGTGTTCCTTTTAAAATTCTGTGCAGAAAAAGTCCTAGGGGAGAAATTTATGCCTGAGCCGCGGCACAAGGCTTGTGAGCCGCGGCACACACAAATCGAACCAGAAGCCAAAACATTCTATACTATGTGCCGCGGCACAACTTTACTGAGCCGCGGCACACATGACTCCTGAGCCGCGGCACGTTGCTGCTGAGCCGCGGCACACAAGATGCACCAGACATGCCCAGGACGCTGTACTCTGTGCCGCGGCATAGACCAAGTGAGCCGCGACACAATAACACTACTGAGCTGCGGCACACGACGAAATGAAACAGCAGGTAAAAGAGGCTGTACTCTGAGCCGCAGCACACTTAATCTGTGCCGCGGCACACCGTTCGGAATTTGAACAGGCCAGGTAGCCATATAACACGCATTCGGCCGACCCCCAGGTACATTTCCTTCCCCTCTTCCCCTGCTCAAGCGATCGGCCAAGAAATTTTCTTCTTCTTCTTGCTTTCTTCTTGCATCTCTCAAAGCTAATCAAGGTAATTCTCAATCCTTTGTATTAATTGCTTCATGATTTGCGAAATGAGATGTTGTTATGCATGAAATATTGATTATGTTGTTAGTTTTCAAAGTCTTATTAAGATTGGGGAATATGAAGTTTTGATCGATTTTTAATGATTATTTTTGATTATGAATGAATTGAATATGTCGTTTGTCATGACGAATGATTCGTGATGTTGTTTGTGGGGATTGAATGAAGCCTTAGTCATATTTGTTCTTCAATTAAAACGACGCACTCAAGGTATTTGATAAAATGCTTGAATGAAAAATTTTCTTTGTTAAGTCAATGTTTTTAAGCTATGTGCAACGAATTCGTTTCTGGATTTACAGCAACCCCAACCCTTACGTCAATGTTAAACGTTAAAGCTTAAATTTTATTTCTCTCTCACGGCGGTGCTAGCTCGTTAAATTATTGATTAATGTTTAGATATCCTTAGCCGAGTAATGTTGTTGTCATTATGGTTTAAGTAAGAAAACTCCGGTGATTAATGTTTCAGGAACTCGCTATGGCTAGAACCAAGAAGCTCAGCAAAAGGGCCAGGACTCAGTCGTCCCCTACACGAGGGGAAACTTCTCATAGTCGAGCCGAGTCGGAGGCACACCAATTCTCTGACCCGGAGATCCATAAAATCTTCAACGAGAAGATTCGCCCTCGAACTCTGATCCCGGAGAGGGGATTCACCCTATCCCTCCAGGACGGGGATCTTCTGACCATGATCGATGAGATGGGGTGGGCCCGTTTTGCTGCACCTCCTGAGCCGGCGGTGATATCTATTGTGCAGGAGTTTTATGCGAGCGCCTTGTTGAAGCACTTTCGGGAGGGGCAGATGTTACAGCAGTTAGACACTCGGACTCAGGTCGTAGTCCGAGGCATTACAGTTGATTTTTCTGTAGCTGCTATTTGGAGGTTATTTGAGCTGCCGGTGGTTGATGAGACGGCTTATGCGCGAGTTATGGATAGCCTCACGAAGGAGGCTCTGCGCGAGACTCTTACACAGCCCGACTCTGACTGGGAGCGGCGCGCACCGGCCTCTTCCACCTTCTACGTTAAGAGCTCGCGCCTCAGCCGGTTCGGGCGTGCTTGGATGTATTTTATCTGCACTTGTATAGACCCCACCTCGCAGATCCGCACTGTTTTTCTCTCTCGAGCCCGTACATTATATGCTATCACCTCCGGGCTGCGATTCGATGTGGCTCCTCTCCTGGTCCGATCTATCTTCCAGTGTATTCAGGGAGGGGCCAAGACGGGGCTTAAGCACCCCTCACTTATTTGCGCTCTGTGCCGGCAGTCGGGGATGATGTGGTCGGACGACGATCTGATGCTAGCTCCCCAGGGCCCGATCGACCATCGCATCATTTCACATTTCGACCAATGGGGAGGAGCGCCACGACATGCTCGGGGGTGAAGATTTCTTCTAGATGAGGCCCACGAGGGGTCCCCCGAGCCTCTTTTGCTGACACAGGAGCAGGCAGATGCCGGCCCGCCGCCCGACAGAGAGCACTTGCAGGCCATGTTCGACGGGCTGAGAGAGGAGATGAGGAGAGAGAGAGAGAGGAGATGAGGAGACAGAGAGCTTTATGGCTGAGATGAGAGAGGAGAGGCGGACGGAGAGGGAGAGCATCATTGCTGCCGTCCGAGATGAGATACGAGAGCAGGCCCGCCAGGCCAACTGTCGTGAGTTGAGGCATCTGGCAGCGAGAGATGCCTACCACCAGGAGCACCTTGCTGCATGGACGGCCCACATTATGCACCCGGACGAGCCATTCATTCCACCTGTTCGGCCAGCCACACCACCTTCCTCGCCGGACGATGCCGGCACCAGTTCGTGAGCAGACAGGAGGGGAGTACTTGACCTTTCACTTTTATTGCATATTATATTTCGTCCATTGAGGTCAATGTACGTCCTAAGTTTGGGGGGGGGGGGTTACTTTCTGTTGATATACTTATTGGTGTACTTATTCATTGCACTTTTCATTATTTTTTTTTGTTATTTTTGTTGTTGCTAGCCTTGCTTGTTGTGATTTTACTCTTATTCGTGAATTTTTCGTGCTCCTTTTTTGTGTGAAACTGATGTTACATTACTGATTTCTCTCTGAAGAAACGGTTGAGTTTTAGTCGAGTTGTAGTCAATGATATCTATTTTTGCTTAGTCTTCATTTAGGTCCGAAATTTTTTCCTTTTTTTAGAAATCTTAGCAGATAAGAAAGGAGACATACGTGTTTTCAAATCGCTGCCTATACGTTTGGTTACATTTTTCGGTTAGCTAGTCGTCCAGTAACATTAGTCGTGTTGGCACCTAATGTGAGTTTAGAGTCGGACAGTTTTTCCCAAAAGTTGTGATATTATTTGTTCTATGATGGGAAGTCTAGTAACCAGGGGTATTCACGTGACCCATTGTTTACTCTCGCGTAAAACGACGACCTTAATTAGACTAGTGGTTTAGAGATTTCGCATGTGCCGATGATGGGGAGCCTAGTAACTGGGGGTATTCGCGTGAACCGCTGTTTACTCTCGCGTAAAACAGCGACCTTGAATCGAACATGCGGGAATAGCTATTCGAGTTGTTTCTCCGATGTGGAGGGGAACTTAGTAACTAGAAGCACCCATGTGCCCCATGAGTGTCTTTTACGTCAAACGGTTCCCCAATACATGAGAATGGAATTCCACCCTAGGATTTTCCCGATGAAACATCCCGAGATCCGAACCTAGCAGTCAACTCGAATCATCTTATTGAGCACATATAAGGGAACACTGTCCGAGGGTTATTTTCTATGAAACTCTTGGAATTTTTGCCACTAGACTGTGGAACTGGGCGAGTTAGCTTGTTTATTTTAACCCTTCATATTGGCGGTCGATTAAATTCATGTTTGTTAATCTTTGAGCTTGATTTTCTTCATTCACGATTGAAGCAAGTTCTCGACCTAATCACACGGACGCGATTTAGAGGCTGCTGGGAGCTATAAATAAGGGTTTAAGGCCATAATTAATCATCTTTGCATATTGGGAAATCTTGGAGGAGGAATATCGCAAAAGAGGAAGATAAGCAGAAGACATCAAGAGCAGAGGGCGGAAGCCAGAAAAATGGAGGAATCCGAGCTCTTCATCTGTGTTTGATTTTCATGCTTTCATTCATTATTTCTGTATTTTTATCTTTTAGCATGTCAGGCTAAAACCCTGTTCTAAGATTTTGATGAAACCTTAGTTTTGATGAATTTGCTTTAGATTATCTATATAATTCCCTTTTCTATTGAGTTTTCCCAATCGATTTTAATGCTTTCAATTGTCTGGCCAATAATTGGATTGTTTTAATTACCTTACTCGAATCGGGAGAGGAGAGTTGGTGAGGAACTATTGGTGAAAATCATTTTATCTTGTGAGATAGGAATATACTCATAGGAACTACGTGGCCTTGAGAGGATTTTGTGCTTTTTGCCTATTGACGAATTAATTCACCTAGGGATAGAGTGCGTTATTCGCCTTTAGAAAAATCTATTGACCTCGGGAGAGGCGGTAGAGTATATTAGCAATCTTCGCCTTCAATAAATTGGGGAAATCATTAACTTCAGATAATCGAGAGTTAATTCGGATAAACCAAGGTGAATTCAGAATCCTAGACTTATTCACTATTTGATTTTCCTTGTTCAAGCGATCGTTTCTACTGTCAGCTCTTTTATTGGTTTTATTTAATTATTAATTGCAACTCAAATTTCGAATGTTCAAATAAAATTAGAATACATAAAAATCGGTACTTAGTGATTCAGTCCTCGTGGGAACGATACTCACTCATCACTTTATTACTTGTCAACGATAACGTGCACTTGCGTTAACGAAATATCGCAACATCATTCGAATTGAGGCAAGTACTTTGATTGTGTTTAATGTACTTCATGTGAATATGTAAAAATGTGATTTGTGCCAATTGTTGATCGAGTGTGTGTGAGCCGAGTAAAACCAGTGAGGGTCCCATGGGGTCCGGTAGCCTGCGTTTCCCTACAGATCACTCGGTTGGGCTATATAACCAGAGAGAGCCTGGCGAGGTCTCTTGGGGTGCGTATCTTGCGAGATGCAGGGCCAGTATAGCTCGGGAGGTTGTTTTGTGATGATGATTGTGATGTGGTATTCTGGAATATCTGCGATGGCACTATGATTTCTGTGGTTTTTTGTTGATTATTCACTTGTTGTACATATTCTAGAATCATTGTACTTGCACCGGCTTCTTGCTGACCCCTTCTAGGGTGGATATACTTTTGTGTATTCAGGTACAGGTCCAGTCGGAGGACTAGCACAGGGCGGACACGAGCTTGGTGGGCAGCATTGATATCGTGCATCATTTTAAGTTGGTGGTCGTATGGTCATGGTCAAAGTCGTGTTTTGGTTTTGTACTCGCGCGGGTACTGTCTATGTTGTATGTTGTGTTATATTTGATGGTTAATGATGTTGTTGTATTCCCGTTGGGAGTGGTTGTGTTTTATAATCCTAGGGGACGATTTGTTATTTGGTATTGTGGTGTACAACTTATCGAGTTGAATTTGGTTTCTTTTAACGGATGAATGTCCTAGTTTTGTTATCGTTTAATGTATTTTGTGTTGGTCTTAGCCTGGTAGATTCTCTAAAAAGAATCTACGGCGCTGTAATATCTCTGTATATCACGGGGGTGTTTCAGTACAAGTGTAATTAGAATCCCTTGCACTAATGGGTTGAACTGGTGCAAAAGAACAAAAATAATGGTGAATGTACTTGCTTTAAGAGCTATACCAAAACCTCCTTGGTGCATTCGTTAAGAAGGAAAGTCCTAGTCGAGACAACAATTGAAAATAAAGGCGCTAGCTCGGAGGCAACCCAATGTTTATTTATTTTTATTTTTATTTTTAGTTGTAGAACCAAAAAAATTCTCATTTTTTTCTTCTTCTTTTTCTTTTTGTTTTTCATTTGTAACAGATGGTCTTGGATATGGTTGGTCAATAATGGACTTTGAATCAAGTTTGGGGAGGTCGATTATTATGTAGAGAAATAACACTAGGAGACCCACTGCCGCAAATCCGTCCCAGTGAGAATTTACAAGAAATCCTACTTTCCCTCCAAGACTAACACACCGCACTAGCCCGGTGAACTCTTGTCCTTTACCATACTTGATTTTTGCCTTACTTTTTATATTTTTCATATTGTCACTCAATTATTTCCCCGTATTTTGATTTTAGTTTGTAATAATTGTCCTTTAGTTAATTGCGAATAGTTGGTGAAAAGCATAATAGTATTTAGTATCATTTGCTCATCTGGAATATTGGTTGGAATTTACTCAATGTGTGGTTCGTAGTTTTACCTTTCTATGCAAATTGTTTGGTTTTATGTTAGCTGTAATATCCAGGGGTAATTTTTTTTTCTTTCCCATTTCACTGTTGAGTTGTACATATTCATTTGGAATTGTACAAATGCCATTGTATTGTATCATTCGTGTTTGTTGAGGTGCGTTGGATTGTAGTTCGTTCCTTCCGGTTGAGAGTTGGTGGAACAACTTGGTTGTCCACTTTATTGAGCTAACGTATGTTAGCTTGTGCACTTAACGTATGTTAGTCTTTAGGCATTAGGTACGTTATGATGTTCATGTTACGAACGTAATGAGTGGTAGGTGGAGGGAACCTTCCTCAGACTCGACTTTCGGATGGTGGGTCCCGGGCATCTTTGATCCGATCTTACTATTGCAGTCAACGGATCCTTACGTACGTTAAGTGGTGAGCTCTACGTACGAAATCCATGTAGCTTGCTAACGTACGTAGATGGTTTTTGTTTACGTACGTTAAGGTTTTCGTATTTTTGGTCAGTTGGTTCTGGAGTTAGCATTACATACGTTAATGTTTTGGCATAGCGTACGTAATGGCCCTTACGTACGTTAACCTTGGTGTATAATGTACGCAATGTGTTTGTCAGATTATATAACTTGGTTTCGTATTTCATTTCTTCACGAACCAAAATCATTTTTCTCTTCCTAGAATCGTCCTTCTAGACTTGTTCTTGATGTTTAGCCTCTTCCAACATGATTTTGATCATCCTAGCTTGGATTGAAGCTTGAAGTTGGAAGCTTGTTGGTGCTCTTTTGGTGTTTGGAGAGTTCTTCTTGTTCTTCATTGGTAAGTTCTCCTAATCTCTTGTTCTTCAAGTGATTTCCAGACATGATGATGTTGTTGTTTTCCTCGTATAGTTGGTGTTGGAGTATATCATCATTCTTGATGAGTTTTTATAACTTGTGATGAAGAACATGATGATTTTGTCTTGAGGAGGGGTTGTTCTTGATTATTTAGAATGTTTGGAGGTTATAATCATGTCTAGGAAGGATTATGTTAAGATTGATATATGATTAACATAGTCTTGATATGATTGTTGTTGTTGTTTGTGTTTTTGGAGGGATTATAACCATTTTAGTAAGGAATTATGATGAATTATGTAATGATTATCATAATCTTACAATGGTTTATTTAATCTTGTCGTTTAATCCGAATTCTTGATGAATTGATGATGGATTATTGTTTACACATCATGTTTGTTGGGTTGATGATGTTCTTGAGGTGATAGTGATAATAATGATGATATTTTCATTGTAGGAGGATCAATTTGATGTTGTTCTTAAGTGATTCTTGTTGAATTGTTTTCACAAGTGTTAAGAACATTTGATCATATCGATCATTGAGGTGTTGGAGGATGTTAGAATTCATAGTTGAGAACTATGGTATTCGTTTGTGGAGTTTAATCGATTCATGATCGAAACGGTTTGTCCTTGGTGTTGTTTTCCATTGATTTTGTGTTATTGAATGAATTGTATTTCATTCAAGGTTGTTCGTGTTGGAACATTTTGTTCCATACATAAATTAAAAGTGTTTTGATGATTAATGTTGATAAGCAAAACAAAACAACGAAGAGACGAAGCCAAGCATCGAAGAAAACGAAGTGCAAAAAGCTGGAAAAACACAAAGCTAACGTACGTAATATGTGATCATTAACGTACGTAATGTCAAAGTCAGCAAAGCATACAACGGATAAATGACGTCAGCAGTGACGTAGTGATAACGTACGTAACGAAGGAAATGATAACGTACGTAATCAAAATGACGAAACTCCCTGGACTGTTTTGTGAAGATGCTAATCTACGTAACCAGGCAGGGTTAACGTACGTAAACGATGCTTACGTACGTAATGGGAAGTATATAGCGTACGTAATGAAGGTCCTGGCAGCTAACGGCTAGTTTGATCATGAAGCCTATAAATACCATGTCTATGGTATTGATTGAATACAACAACTTCAAGCATACAAGACAATCATCTGAGATTCATATTGATATTATTGTTGTTGTAATATTGAGCTTACATTGAGTGATTGAGTGTTTATACACAAAATCATACACGAGTGGTAAAAGAAAAGATACGATTGGATTCGGTGTTATTAGGATCAAGGATCCGGCATTATTAGAATCGCAATTGCTATCTTCGTGAGGTTTATCTAGTAGCCATAGAAAGCTAGAGAGGTTGATTCCTTGTCCTAAGAAAAGGAAAACGGTTTAACTTGGACCGACGCAAAGACAAGTACGAGTGGTTTATCACGGACCAATAGAAGACGTGATTGTAAACGGTTATACCTTGACCGATAGAACAGAGGCATAGAGGTTGCTATCTTTAACCTATTGAAAAAGATAAAGAGAGGACGTAGGCTCGTTTATAGCCGAACCTCTATAAATCCTCGTGTCCTTTTATTTTCCGCACTTATATTTACGCTTCCGCAAACGGCGCAAATATCTGACCCCGTACCCAACAATTGGTATCGGAGCGGTACTCCAAGACACGGCTTAACATCCGAGGAGTAAAAGATCCAATGGCGTTTAAATTTGCTCCAGTCGAAGGCCTTGCTCTCAACCGACCACCATTCTTCGATTGCTCAAATTATTTGACATGGAAGAAAAAGATGTCGATCTTTATTCGTGCCTACGATATAGAGATTTGGAAGATTATTTGCCTTGGCCCAAAAGTTCCTATCAAATCTGACGGTACGCTCAAATCTTTCGAAGAATACGACGATGCCGATTGGAAAAATGACCATCTAAATTGTAAGGCTACTCAACTCTTATTTTGTGCCCTATATCCGGAAGAAGTCAATCGAATCTCATCGTGTGAGAGTGCGAAGGAAATATGGAAATTTCTAGAAATCACACACGAAGGGACGACTCAAGTCAAGGAGACGAAAATCAATATGCTTCTCCATGACTACGAGTTATTCATGATGAAAGGTGACGAGTCCATCACCAATATGCTCGACCGATTCTTGGTCATCACAAATGGACTTGCGTCATTCGGAAAACAATTATCTAGTAGTGAAAAAGTTAAGAAAATTTTACGATCACTACCTAGCGAGTGGGACGGCACCGTGACCGCAATTATGGAATCCAAAGATCTCAACACGCTCGATTTTAGCGCCCTCGTTGGTTCGCTAATTAATTATGAGATCGTGTTAAAATCACGAAGTGTCAAGTCAAAGCCAAAGGAATGATCATTAGCCATGAAGGCTAAGATATCGAGGAAGAAAGAAGAAATCCCGATGGAAGAAAGCGACGAAGAAGCGGCATATTATGCCAAGAATATTAATAAATTCCAACATTATTAAACCAGAGGAAGAAGGATATCTCGAACGAAACAAAGAAATTCGACAACTCTTGTCGAATATGTGGAAAACTAGGCCATTTCGCTAAGCATTGTCGTGCCAAACCCAAGAAGGAGGTCCTCGTGGCTACTTGGAGCGATGAAGACGAAGATGATGAATTCATCAATCAAAATAATCTCGCTCTCATGGCCCGAAGTTCGTTCGACGACAGCGACGTCGAAAGCCAAGTAAGTACATCCTCCTGTGATGAACTTTTTGATGCATTTGAATTATTGTATATGGATTTTCAAAACGCTTTATCCGAAATAAAATCCCTTAAGTCTAAAATTAAATCTTTGGAAATTGAAAATTCCAAAATTATTGAAAAGGGAAAGTTTGTTGAAATCGATCATTCGAAATGCTTTGAAAATGAGAATATTTCGAAGAATGATCTTTTAAAAGTTCAAGATGAACTAAAATCTTTGACAAGAAAATTCTCGTGCGGCAACGATAAATTTGAACAAATGTTATGTGTTCAAAAATATACTTTAAATAAAGAGGGGTTAGGATTCAAACCAAGTTCGAAAAATGAATCCGTTAATTTTAAAATACCCCATTGCGAAAAGTGTTTGAAAATCGGGCATCACATTTCAAATTGCAAAAGCCCTCGCCGGATGATAAAAATTAAGAAAATTTGAGTTCCTAAAGGAATAAATATTTCAAATATTGTTTATGTCTCGAAACAAAAACCAACTATAGGTTGGATCCCCAAAAATTGATTTTTGTATTTTACTCAGGGGGAGTATATTTTTTTAAGAGGAGATATTATTCTCAGGGGGAGTTTTTACCCTTTATGCAAATATTCATAAATTGTATCATGCATTTTTTATATTTTGGTATTATTTATTTCAATTTTTTTACTTTTTGATGAAAACAAAAAGGGGGAGAGAAAGGAGGAAAATGGGATTTACCCTGAAAGAGGGAGAAACGAAGGAATTGAAAAATGAAGAGGAGAAGTCGAACAAAATGACAGAACAAGAAAAATGAGGAGACGTCGAAAAGATGATGAAAATTTGAAAAGTTGAAAAGAAAAAGAATAGGAAAGAAGGAGAAAAAAGAAGTCGAAAAAGAAATGGGAGAAGAAACTAACGAAACGGACAAAGTCGAAAATTTTGGTCTGTACACATATACATATATTTATATTTTTTTGCAGAAAAATCCCATTGACGAAGTGTTGTTTTGTAATCATCAAAAAGGGGGAGATTGTTGGAACATTTTGTTCCATACATAAATTAAAAGTGTTTTGATGATTAATGTTGATAAGCAAAACAAAACAACGAAGAGACGAAGCCAAGCATCGAAGAAAACGAAGTGCAAAAAGCTGGAAAAACACAAAGCTAACGTACGTAATATGTGATCATTAACGTACGTAATGTAAGCAGCTTAACGTACGTAATGGATGAGAGATAACGTACGTAATGTATCTCAAACCAAGTGAACGTTGGAGAATTTAAAGTCAGCAAAGCATACAACGGATATATGACGTCAGCAGTGACGTAGTGATAACGTACGTAACGAAGGAAATGATAACGTACATAATCAAAATGTCGAAACTCCCTGGACTGTTTTGTGAAGATGCTAACGTACGTAACTAGGCAGGGTTAACGTACGTAAACGATGCTTACGTACGTAATGGGAAGTATATAGCGTACGTAATGAAGGTCCTGGCAGCTAACGGCTAGTTTGATCATGAAGCCTATAAATACCATGTCTATGGTATTGATTGAATACAACAACTTCAAGCATACAAGACAATCATCTTAGATTCATATTGATATTATTGTTGTTGTAATATTGAGCTTACATTGAGTGATTGAGTGTTTATACACAAAATCATACACGAGTGGTAAAAGAAAAGATACGATTGGATTCGGTGTTATTAGGATCAAGGATCCGGCATTATTAGAATCGCAATTGCTATCTTCGTGAGGTTTATCTAGTACCCATAGAAAGCTAGAGAGGTTGATTCCTTGTCCTAAGAAAAGGAAAACAGTGTAACTTGGACCGACGCAAAGACAAGTACGAGTGGTTTATCACGGACCAATAGAAGACGTGATTGTAAATGGTTATACCTCGACCGATAGAAGAGAGGCGTATAGGTTGCTATCTTTAACCTATTGAAAAAGATAAGGAGAGGACGTAGGGTCGTTTATAGCCGAACCTCTATAAATCCTCGTGTCCTTTTATTTTCCGCACATATATTTACGCTTCCGCAAACGGCGCAAATATCCGACCCCGTACCCAAAAGTTCGAGTGCTTATGATCATCGGAGGACGCGGTTTGTCGTTTCGTGGAAGGACTTTCTCGCCTTCGGTTTGAGGCAAGTTTTATACTTGTACTGGTCAATGAGATTAATGTTATCATGTATGTGTATGAATGTGTGTATCATTTCGAGACTTGGTCTCTCTATGATTTCGTTGATATTTGGGGATTATTTGATACAATACCCATCGACAATTATGCTAGATGTTATTGTTATTCGTTAACAGCCTGTTTAAGGCATCGAAACTCTTGTTGTTATTGTTGTTGTTGATAGCCGGTCTGCGGTATCGATGTATCGATTATTATTATTGACATTGATGTCAGTCTAAGACATCATTGGGATTGTTGTTATTGAATTGGTATTGTTTCTATTGTATTGGCCGATTGAAGGCATTTGACGTATCCGATTTTCATCTCTATTTTCGGTGGTCGGTTTAAGACACCGGGACATCTATTCTAATTGAGTTGTGGTTATCGATTGGTCGTTCTAAGACAATCGACGTATTGAATTGGGATTATCGAAGATGATTTCCATCCGTTGAGGCGTCGTTATTGATTTACCATTCTAAGATAATCTATGTATTGAATTGGGACTGTCGAAAACATTTCCCATCCGTTGAGTCATCGTCATCGATTTACCGTTCTAAGGTAATCGAGGTGTTGAATTGGGACTGTCAAGGATAGTTTCCATCCATTGAGTTGTTGTGATCGATTGGGCATTCCAAGGCAGTCGAGGTATTGGAATTGGGACCGCCGAGGATGGTTCCCATCCGTGAGTTATTGTTGTCGTGTTGGCCGACTCAAGGCAGCACACTATTATTCTTATAATTCGGTAATCTTGGGATCGTTGCTGTTTGTGATTAATTGTTTCTTGGAGGCTAGTCTCAGCTAGTGCTCGATGGATAAGTTTGGGGCTTGAACATTTGCGGTTGCTTTCCCAACACCTACAGTTCAGTAAGTCACGGTCATTGGATGGCCTCATTGTGATACGGCTTCATGCCGTGGCTTCGGCCCTAATTGTGATACAGCTTCATGCCGTGGCTTCGGCCCTCATTATGATACGACTTAGTGCCGTGTCTTCGGCCCTCATTATGATACGGCTTCATGCCGTGGCTTCGGCCCTCATTATGATACGGCTTCGTGCCGTGGCTTCGACCCTCATTATGATACGGCTTCGTGCCGTGGCTTCTGCCCTCAGATGATATAGCTTCGGGTTGTTTGGCTTCGGGCCATTGGGATGATTGGCAGCTTTGGCTGAGTGGTTTTTCAGACCATTGTGATATTGTGGCAGCTTCGGCTAAGTGGCTTTCAGGCCATTGTGATGTATTGGTATTTCCGTTTGAGCCTTCGGGCATTGTGATTCGTATTTATTACAGTTCTGGTTTGGTTTATCTTTGGGTAATTCATGGTTGTGTTCTGTATTGATGAGTCGTCGTTGGGTACTTGTGTTCTAACATGTTGAGCAGGTACCGATCGTCTGCCGTGGGCATAGTGTTTCTCGAATGCTCGATTCTTACATTGGTTTGTGAGCATCTCGTATTACCATTGTTGTGCCATTTTATTCTGCCTTTGGATGCATATCATGTTGTACATGTATTTGATGTTCATTATCTGGATGACTGACTCCGTGGGGGCGGAACATGTTTACATATTTTAGGTGCTTGCGAGAAGAGAGTTGAGACAAGGGGCATGACGATGGCGACAAGGCATTCGAGCGATACTAGTCAGAGATGTTTTGGTGTTCATGTCAGTCTGAAAGTTTGGAGTACTCCAATTTTGTTCAGTTGTTGTCATTTTGTATTATCCGAGCGAGGCTCGTAAGTGTTGTTGTGTTTTTATTTTGGCCCTGTAGGCCCACTTTTGTCATTGAAATTCCATATCGGAATATTATGTCGGATGTCATAGTAGGGACTGAGATTCCCCTTTTGGTCAGTTTGTTGTTTTTTTGGTCGTGTTCACCTGGTGAATCTCCTGGTGTGGGGTCCACGGCACTGTAATGACCCAATGGGATTTGGGGGTGTTACATTATCTTTCAATAGGATATTTCTGTGAATTAGAGACAAATTGCAACACTATTAGAAAATCTAGGAAGGAAGAATATTATTAAGATTTCACTTATGATTTGTACTTGGTCATATACCCTCTTCTTAAAATTTTGTTGGTCATTGAATTTTTTTTGGGGCTACCGCATGCAATGAGGCTAGTTGAAAAAAAGGAGACATGTTGAGCAGCAACAACTACCCAATTTTAGGGGTCCTAAAATATTGTGAAAAAATAACAACGAAAAAAAAGGACTATCCCATTGTTGGTGCGTAGCTGCCGTCTCACATGAAAATGTGTTGGTGAAAAAAGCTACACGTTAGCAAATAACGGTGTGAAAGCTATCACCTAAAAAAAAGGTGTTGCTGAAAAGAGATACACGCTAGCAAATAACGGTGTGAAAGCTATCACCTACGAAAGATGATGAAGCTTGTGGATGGTGCGCTCGTGTAAGTTCCTACCGATAAACAACCAATTGAAATAATAAGTTTGGGGAGATGATTAAAGTCCTTATCATAAGTTGGGAATTTTTTTTTGCCATTCTTTTCTTCTTGGAACTGTTTAATAGAGTTGTATTTTTATGTGTGACAGTTCTATGTAATTTTCATTAGTTGCATATGCAAAGCGTGTTTTTAATTATGTAGAAGAGGCGATTCTTACACCACTATTTGAGTTAACGAAGGTTGAAAGTTTCAGGGCATGCAAATCATATTTCTACTTGTGTTATCTCTTCAATCCAGCTCATTCTAAATTGCTTGAGGACAAGCAATATTTCAATTTTGTGGAGAGGAACTTTTATTTTAAGCGACTACTTCAGCGGATTTTGAGTTGCTGGCTGAAAATTAAGTTAGTATTGAGTTACTTTCACGAGCTAAAAAACTTTTACAATTTTTTTTTCAAAATTTTTCGATATTTTTATGCCTGAGGACAAGCATTGGTTTAAGTTTAGGGAGATTTGATCGGTAGAAAATATTGCATAATTATATGTGTTAATTGCATAATAATATTATATTTATTTTTGCATAAATTGATGGTTTCTACATATTTGATTGATAAAGGTAATTTACTTCACTAATGAAATTTAATTATTATTTCAGAAATTTATTATAATTTCGATGTCGGAATAATTATCGGGACAATAAAATAAATGCAGTCCAAAGAGAAAGAGGTGGATCGAAATAAGAACTCTACACCTATTAGGAAAAAGAAGAAGAAATCGACCAAGAATATTTATCCATTGAAACTCTTTGCTGAAGTTATAAAAGGCACATGGACCGAGGGAAAAAGGGGAGGTCCTCAACTACATCTCACGCAATTAATAAGGCTCGTTTTTTATCGAATGAATCAATCAATCGAATCAATTGAATCGAATCAATCGAATGGATTCGAACTAAATCGAATCGAATCGAATCAATCGAATCAATCGACTAATTGAATCGAATCGAATCAAATATATATTAAGGGTAAATAATAATAATTATAGTAATAATAGTAATAAAAATAAAAATACTAAATATAATAAAATAATAATAAAAATAATAACATAATAAAATATAAATAATAAGTTGAAATCTATTATATAAGGGTAAATTATAATAATATTAATGATATTAATAACCATAACGATAATAACTATAATAATAATATCAATAATAATAACACTAATAATAATGGTAAATAATAATAATAGTAATCAACAGCAACAACGATAATAATAAATATTAATAATAATAATAGTATATATTATTAGTAATAATAAGAATAATAATAATTAAGATTAATAATAATAATAATAACACTGACAATAATGGTAAATAATAATAGTAATCAACAACAACAACGATAATGGTAAATATTATTAGTAATAATAACAATAATAATAATAATAATAATAATAATAATAAGAAGAAGAAGAAGAAGAATCGAATCGAATGGCCAGATCGAATCAATCGCCCATCGAATCAGATGGACTGAATCGAATGAATCGAAAATCGAAAAATAAGTCCAAAAGAACAGGGCCTAAATACTCATCATTCTATCTCATAAATTGGGACGTGAAGAAGAAAGAGAAAAAAAGAAACCAGCAGCCTTTTTCTTTTTTTTTTCCCCTTTTTTTTTTGATGACCCAGTTGATTCGCGTGGTCGTAGTTACTCATCTTCCCTACCACTGCATGGTTAAATCGCGGGATGTCGCCGATGGCAGGGTCAGTCGTGATAACTCATGCAAGGTCAAACCGAAAAGAGTAATGCCTCACCGAGAATCGAACCACATGCTTTCGCCAAGATTTTATGTCCCTCCTTTCGCTATCGAAATACGTGCCTAAATCCCCACGGGTCCCGAGCAAGCATAGAAACAAGGCACAGTCAATTGGAAGGACACCACGGCCGAGAGCAGTAAATCAGATTTGAATTTTCCAAATTTTTATTCTATGTCTATTAATTATTTCGTTCTTTGTTTAGCCACCATGTCCGGCTAAATTTTTTATTCCAATTCTTATGGATGTTTAAACCTGTATCTATATTATTTATGTTTTAATCCCGTAGAATATTCATGATTTATTTCCCTTGAATTGTCTTTGTGTTATTGAGTAGATTTATTTATGCTATAATTCACTTTGATTAGTTTGGCCAACTTAATTGAGGTTTTCATATCTATTGCTAATCTAGGGTTATAATACGTAATTATTATAATTCTAGATCACAAGTAGCAACAATTGATTTTTATTAGTTGTGTAAAATAAAATCAAGATCCCTTGGGTCGAAACTTGTGATCTCAATATCTTGTCTATTTCCATCATTTTGGTTCTTAATGTATCAACGAACAAGATTTGAAAATCTTGTTTTGAATCCTTCGTTTAGATAGGTTCAATCAAGATCCTGCTTTGATGAGATAACCTTAGAAAGCGATTGGAGTTAACGAGCATTTGTTGAGCCGGAGTAGGAGTTCATTAGGAATTAAGGAAAGATGAAGTGCTGCATTAATTCATAAATTAAATTAGAACGGGGAATAATGGAACTAAGAACTAGATATCAATCACAATCGTTTTCCTTATAATTTTTACTTACTCCTTTTATTTGCCTACTTGTTATTTTATTTTAATCTTGTTTACTTTAAATCAACCAAACCCCCCTCTTTATTATATATAATATTATTATTTTTTAGTATTATTATTTATTTAGTATTACTATTTTTATTTTCAAAAAAAATAATAATATTCAACTCTCTAAGTACAATTAATTCATATGTTCTCTGTGGGTTCGACCCTTACTTACCAATACTATTATTTAGTATAAGTGAGTCAAGGACTTTTTATAAATATCTAATTTCGACGAGTCTCGACAGCGCGGTCATCGACAACAGGCTTGAGGGGGTGGGCTGGGGTAAGAGAAGGTTGGGCTGCCTGCTTACTGGTTTGGGTAGTATTATTTTTGCTGGGGATAATATTGGAGTGGGTTGGAGGAAGGGGATTATAAGTCAGCACGTTATTATTATTGTTATGGCCGAAAGTTCGAGTTGTGGGCTTGGGATTTATAATCAGCGTGGTGCATTTAATAGTCGGGCCAGTTTGCTGAGTAACATGCCCATTTGAATTATTGAGCTGGTTAGAGTGGTGGTTGGGGAGAAAGTGGTTAATGTGCGTATGCCTCGCATGTTTGTGTGTGCTTGTTAAGAAAACTTTTTGGTACATTTAGATGAGTTGGTGGGAGTATTCGGATGATCAATTTATTGTTTTGGGGCGATTAATGGGCACATTGGTGAGGGGGTGAATGGTTACCATAGTGCACATGGGGGTTTCGGCTTCGGAGTTAGGAATGCAGGAGGTTCCGCGCTGTTGGAGTTTGCCATTGCGCATGAGTTGTTAATTGCTAACTCTGTTTTTCAGAAGAGAGCTGATCACCTCATCACCTTCGGTAGTGGGGGGCACAACACGAAAATTGACTACCTTCTTTTGCGCAGTCGTGATGCTAGGGCGTGCGTGGACTGCAAGGTGTTCCGGAGCGAGGCTTGTGCTTCGCAACACCGGCTGCTGGCTATGGATTTATCCATGGGAGGTCGTGTTGTTAGCAGGGCTAGAGAAAGTAGACCTAAGATTCTCTGGAAGGATCTGAAGGGTGAGAAGGCGGCTGAATTCAGGGAGTCTCTGACCCGCGAAGGAGGTTTTTTACGGGGGGTAATCCTAACCATATGTGGACCAGCATGGCTAATGCTATTAGGAGTGTAGGCGTGAACGTGGTAGGGGTTTCTTCGGGCAGGTCTAGTGGACCTAGAGAGGCATGGTGGTGGAATGGGGAGGTTCAAAATAAAGTTAAGGTTAAACAAGCGCTATTTAAGGAGCTTTTGTCGGTTAGTGCTGGGGAGGAGAGATTCTTGAAGATTGTAGCTTACAAGGTGGCGAAAAGAGAGGCTAAGAAGGCAGTGACTAAGGCTATAGGCGAGGCATACGAGGAGATGTACAAGCGCCTAGACACCAAAGAAGGAGCGAATGCTATTTTTAAACTAGCGAAAGCTAGGGAAAGATGGCGGCGCAACCTGGTTCCCGTTAAGTATATTAAGGATTATTTGGGTCAAGTGTTAGTGAACAATGTGGCTATTAAGGAGAGGTGGAATAGGTATTTTTTGAACTTTTCAATGAGTCTTGGGGTAGCGACTCGGTGGTGCAAGGAGTTAGTCTATCTTCTGCTCGTTTGTTAAGTTTCTGTGAGAGCATCAGCAATGAGAAAGTAAAGGGTGCCTTAATGAAGATGGGTAGAGCTAAGGCTGTAGGCCCGGATCAGATCCCTATTGAGGTGTGGCTTTGTGTGGGGGAAGTTGGAGTTCAGTGGCTAGCAGAGCTATTTAACATCCTCCTCAGAGATTCTAAGATGCCGACAGAGTGGAGGCGTAGTATTGTGGAGCCATTTTTCAAGAACAAAGGCGATGCTTAGAGTTGTAGTAACTATCGGGGTATTAAACTCCTCAGTCATACTATGAAACTGTGGAAAAGAGCGGTGGAATGTAGGGTTAGAAGAGAAGTTAGATCTCAGAGAACTAATTTGGATTCATGCTGGGGAGGTCCACGACGGAGGCCATTCATCTCATCGGACGCCTTATGGATAAGTTTAGAGAGCGGCATAAGGACCTCCATATGGTGTTAATTGATCTAGAGAAGGCTTATGATAGCATTATGTGTGATGTTATTTGGAGGAGCCTAGAAGAGAGGAGGGTGCCATCGTCGTACGTTAGGGCGATCCAAGACATGTACTCCCAAGCTAGGACTTGCGTTAGGACCACAGTTGGTGACACCCAGTATTTCTCAGTTGAGATAGGGCTACACCAAGGGCCGGCGCTATGCCCTCTTCTCTTCGCTCTAATCCTTGACGTCATTTCGTGGGGGATTCAAGATGGCGTCCCATGGTGCATGCTTTTTGCTGACGACATTGTGTTAGTGGTGGAGTCGAGGAGGGAGGTGAACTCGAAGTTGGAGTTATGGAGGTTTAAGTTAGAATTCCAGGGTTTGCGTGTGACCCGGTCTAAGACCGAGTATCTCTGGTGTAATTTTAGTCGTGAGACCAACGAGGGAGAAGTAGAAGTAATGATTATTGACCAGATCGTACCCCGTATGGATAAGTTCAAGTATTTGGGTTCGATCATTCAGAAGGAAGGTGAGTGTGTTGATGATGTCACTCATCGTATCAAGGCGGGGTGGCTAAGGTGGAGAGCAGCGACAGGGGTCCTGTGCGGCAAGAAAACACCTCTAAAGTTGAAGGGCAAATTTTATAGAGCGACAATCAGACCTGCTATGTTGTATGCCTCCGAATGCTGGGCGATGAAGAAGTCACTTGAGAGCATGTTGGAAGCGGCTGAAATGAGAATGTTACGTTGGTCGTGTGGTCGCACAATGTTAGATAGAATCCCGAAGGGGGTTTTCAAAAACACACTAGAAGTGGCGCCTATTTCAGCAAAAGTTACTGAAGGGAGATTGAGATGGTTTGGCCACGTCCGCAGGAGGCAGGCCTCAGCTCCGGTGAGGAGGGTCGAGAGTTTATTGGTTGTAGGGGGAGAAGGATAGGCAGACCGAGGAGGACGTGGGAGGAGCAGCTGAGATTAGATTTGAAGGCCGTAAACTTATCCGAGACCATGACTGTTGATATGTGATCTTGGAGACGTCAGATCAGAGTTGTGGATTCTTTTCGAGGGAGCAATTCTGTAGTAGAGAGCCTCAGGGTTCGGTTGTCTTGGTTAACGTTGACCTAGAACATTACATTATTTATTATTATTGTATATTTTATCTTATTCACTTTTGCGTGTTGTTTTTCTGGCATGGAGCTGTGCACAGTGAACCTCTCTTCTGTTAGAGCAGTGTTCAGTGTAGTAGTCAAAGTCCCCTTAGGTAAGTCTCATGTGAATTAAGCCATTGGCTCAGGTATGGTTTTGAGCTTTTCCGAATCATGTGCTTCTCTGTATTTATCACTCAATATTTTGCTGTGCACTAAGCTGGGGGTCTTCACGAAAATAGCCTCCCTATCGTAAAAAGTAAGGGCATGCTCTGCGTACAACTTACCATCCCCAGACCCTGCTTTGAGTGGGATATACTGGGAATATTTGGTTTGGTTTGGTCCTAGTTACCCGAGGGGCCCAATTCATAAATAGGCCCTAATAAGGACGGGTTACCTGAGTGGAGGATCATCTCCTTCTTGTGGGGGTTCTGTGCTAGCAACTCCTCGAATATCGGTAGTGCAGAGGAGGATGGAGCTTCGTCGAGTGTCAGAAAATTAGAGTGATGTTTGCAATGATTGTAGATTTAGGTTTACCCTTGCTAACCAGAGATGAGGCGGAACTCTTGTTTAACAGAGGGGGAAGAAATATGACCACGGCTGACTTCTCTGGCATGTTTTATGGTATGCTAGGATCTCGAGTAGGGGGATGAGACTGAGATGTGGGTGCATATTTCTTCTCGGCCATCCGAGATGCCCTTTTATGTCGAGTCATGCTGACGTGAAGCCCTACTCGCCGGACGGGAAGAAAACGGCAACGGGCATATATAAAGTATATGGTTGTGCGTGGTTCGTTTCAGTGATTATGAGTATGTGGTCAGGTCGATGTTCAGACGTCAGAGCCGGTCAGGAAGTGAGGCAACGTTAGAGGTGATTTTCACATAAAGTGTGTAAAGACAGCGACCGTCATAGACTAGCTTGCCAGTGCTGGTTGTGGTTGAAAAATATATGGAGGAGGTTGTGGGAGAAAGACGAGTTGAGTGGTGGTGGTGGTTGCAGTCGGAGAAGATGGCCGAAGGGGGTCGCAGTTGGAGAATGGCGTGAGGCATGTGTGTGGGGAGTAGAATCACCTGGCACCAGAGCGATTAGGCGCGCGCGAGATAATTGGTTTAGAAATCCACTTGCTTTATTATAACGAGTCAACAATTTCAATAAACATATGTTCCACCTTAAGATGCATCTTATTTTGTTTTGTGGAAAAAAACTCAGAGAAGACGACATGATCCAGAAGAAGCTTTTCAATTTTCCTACTTAGGTGCTTATACTAAAAAATCAGTATATGCTGGAGTGCAATTTTGCCAGGCCTGCCGGGACAAAGCAAATTTCCGAAGCTAGTAATGGCAAAGTGAAATGTGGAAGAACCCAGATGAATAGGGGACTGAACGTGCCAATCCCAAACCAGAAGGAATGAACTCGCATGGTGGAAATGGATGTGGAGCCGTATATGCGGTCATGGTCATAGAGGCACTTCCTATCTTCCAATGTAGCTAGAAGAGACGATGCTCCTGAGCCCCAAGAAATGAATTGGTTCCTAATGTAAGATTGCTGCCATAGGTATACGAACTGCCATGCAAGCAAATATTTCACAGATAGCTAGAACAGATATTGAGATTTTGATGAATAGGAGACTCACTATATAGAGGAAGATGACCATGACATGATCCCCCAATGTCACTTTCACATTTACTAATGTCAGTATTGCCCCATACGTGCCGAAGTCATTAGACACCCCCATCTATGACTAATTTTATCATTAGATGTTTTAATATTTGTTAATAGGGCGATTTATATCTGACTACCTTTTTAGATGGACTAATTACAGTTTAGACCCTATTGTTTCAGATATTACAATGAAGGACAATCTTTGCTCTGTCCAACTATATTTATAACGAAGGACAAAAGTCAAACTTTCAGATGATATCACAGGAGAGAGTATTGATATTCCGGCTTTGCCCTTTTATTTTCCTTTTTGTTTTTATCCATTTATTTTTGGCCTCACGTGGGCGGCACATGCAGGACATCATTGTATTATATATATATATATATATATATAATACTTTTGGACTTCAGTGTAATAAATTTCCAAACTTTCTAGAAAAAAATATTTTTTCCAAAAAAAAAATATTTTGTGGAAACATATATTATTTTTCGAAAAATAAAAAAAATATTTTCTCGGGAAAAAAATTATCTTTTCAAAAAACAAATTCTGGGGAAGAAGATGAATAGGGGCACGACCGAGTCATATTTTTATACTCCAGATGGACACGGGCCGTGTCAAATGACACGGCCGTGTCATACCTGCCAGTTTTTCTCAAAAACTTTCTGTCCATCAGACCCGACCATGTCAATCGACACGGTCCGTGTCGCACCTACGCAGAAAATGAAAAGCAACTGCCACCCAAACCCGACTGTATCAGATGACACGGCCCGTGCCGTGCATGCCCAGAAAGTGAAAAACGCCTGTATGCCAAACCCGACCATGTCAAATGACACGACCCGTGTCACACTTGGCCAGAAAATGAAAAAAACATCTGCCCGCCTGATCCGACCTTGCCAAATGACACGGCCCATGCCAAACTAGCCTGGAAAGTGCGCTTCTAGTCTCCGGATCATTTTCCTACAAATTGGACACCTACAGTTGAACCGGTCAGTTACTCATCAAGTAAAAATAAAAATAAAGTGCGAATAAGAACAAAATAAACTAACAAGAACCATTGGGTTGCCTCCCAATTAGCACTAAATTTAACGTCTTCAGTCGGACGCCTGTAACAGGAAGTTCTATGGCTCGATTAAAGTGATCACGGACACGACTTCGTTTTGATTTTGATGATGGTAGTGTTTGACTCGTTGTCTGTTAACTTTAAATAGCTCACCATATCTACTCATGAGCTCGACCACTCTGGGTGGAAGTACTTTCTTGATCACTAATGGCCCTGACCATCTTGATTTTAATTTTCTGGGAAACAAGTTTAATCTTAAATTATAGAGAAGTACTTGTTGTCCTGGCACAAATTCACGTTTTACAATCATCTTGTCGTGCCATCTTTTAGATCTCTCTCTGTAGATTCGACACTTTTCGTAGCATTCTTCCAACTCGTTCATCTCTAA
Source organism: Orobanche coerulescens (assembly GCA_033398695.1). Classification (NCBI taxonomy): domain Eukaryota; kingdom Viridiplantae; phylum Streptophyta; class Magnoliopsida; order Lamiales; family Orobanchaceae; genus Orobanche; species Orobanche coerulescens. The sequence continues at coordinate 177,107,232 of CM065807.1, read as the reverse complement.
CAATCTTTTCTTTTCGGCGGCCTCAAAATCCAGATTTATTCTTTTTTCCGCCCACATCGCCTTATGCTCCAACTCTAGAGGTAGGTGACATGATTTCCCTAATATGAGTTGATAGGGAGATGTTCCCAAAGGTGTTTTGCAGGCCGTGCGATAAGCCCAAAGTGCATCGTCAAGCTTGGACGACCAATTTTTCCAAGATGTACCCACCGTCTTTACCAGGATTAATTTAATTTCTTTGTTAGCCGCTTCGACTTGTCCATTTGCTTGTGGATGATAGGCCAATGATTTATTTGATCGGACCCCATATTTTTGAAGGAGTTTATCCATGATTTTGTTGACAAAGTGTGATCCCCCATCACTGATTAACGCTCTTGGGATTCCAAACCGGCAAAAAATGTTCTTATTTAAAAACTTCATCACCACTTGTGCGTCATTTGTTGGGGAAGAAATTGCCTCGACCCATAGAGATACATACTCGACTGCTAGCATAATATACTTATTCCCAAATAATAAGGAAAATGGCCCCATGAAGTCAATGCCCCAGACGTCAAAAAGTTCAACCTCAATTACGTTGGTCATGGGCATCTCATGATGCCTTGAAATATTCCCCACTCATTGGCATCTATCGCATTGTTGAATGAAGAGATAGCAATCTTTGTATAACGCAGGCCAATAAAATCCGCTTTGCAACACCTTTGCAGCAGTCTGTGTTGCTCTGAAATGTCCTCCAGTTGGTGAAGAATGGCATTATTGAAGAATTTCCTCCCATTCCTCTTGCGGCACACACCTCCTTACTATCATGTCGGCACATCTTTTAAAAAGTAGTGGATCATCCCACATATAGAACTTGATATCATAGAGGAATTTCTTCTTTTGATAATGAGATAAGTCTGGGGGTAGCACACCTGCAATCAAAAAATTAACAATGTCAGCAAACCATGGAAATTTAGCTTCTACCATAAAAAGCCGCTAGTCCGGAAACTCTTCTTTAATCCTTTCAATTTCGGGCTCCTCCTCCTTCTGGTATCAAGGCGAGATAAGTGGTCAGCCACCACATCCTCACAACCCTTCCTATCTCGAACTTCCACGTCAAACTCTTGCAAAAGAAGAATCCATTGACTCAAGCGAGGTTTGGAATCATTCTTTTCGAATAAGTACTTGATAGTTGCGTGGTCCGTATGTACTATCGTCTTTGTCCCAATCAAGTATGATCAGAACTTATCAAAATCAAATACCACGGAAAGCATTTCTTTCTTCGTTGTTGTGTAATTTTGCTGGGCTCCGTCTAATGTTTTGCTTGCATGGTAAATAGCCCGAAAGAGTTTTTCATGACGTTGTCCGAACACAGCTCCGACCGCATAATCACTTGCATCACACATGATCTCAAAAGGTTGAGACCAATCCGTTAATACGAGGATAGGAGCACTCACTAATGTCTTCTTTAGAGTTTCAAATGCCTGCAAACACTTGTTAGAAAGAATGAAAGCAGTATCTTTTTCTAACAATTTACTCAAAGGTTTAGTGGTTTTTGAAAAATCTTTTATCAACCTCCTATAAAAACCAGCGTGACCAAGAAAACTTCTAATAGCCTTTTCATTATTCGGTGGGGGAAGTTTCTCAATGGCGACAATTTCACTCTGTCAACCTCTAAACCAGCGGCGGACACTCTAAGGCCTAGGACAATCCCTTCTTGCACCATAAAGTGAAATTTCTCCCAATTTAGTATCTTCACAATGCTGCAAAACTAAAGTGAGATTATGCAAGCAATGATCAAATGAATTTCCAAACACCGAAAAATCATCCATGAATACTTCCATTATATTTTCGATCAAACCATGGAATATAGCCATCATGCAACGCTGAAAAGTGGCTGGGGCATTACATAAGCCAAATGACATCCTACGATAAGCATAAATTCCATAAGGAAATGTAAAATCCGTTTTTTCTTGATCTTCCGGCGTAATGTAAATTTGATTATATACTGAATAGCCATCAAGAAAACAGAAATATTCATGCCCCGCCAGTCTATCAAGCATTTGGAGTTTATCATGTTGATGATATTCTCGATTGTGTTTTAACCTATGGTCGGTCATATTGGAATTTATCATGTCGATACTAAATTCGGTTGACTTATTGGTTGATCATTGTTGGTGATCATCTGAGCATTCGGATTTTGTGTCGGTGTCTCGGGATTCGTGTTGTTTTGGGCAGTTGTTTCACAGATATATCGGATATTATTCGTTTTATCGGAATTGGAACTTGATCATGTGATCAGGCAAACAGGATTTGTCATGGATAGATTATTTAATCTGACGATGATATAATTTTGTTGAGACTCATGGAATTTTGATTGTAAGCGTATTAAGTCACTCGCTAATATCTCAGGAGATCGTCGACTTTGCGCAGTTGTAAGTATGCGATTTTGGTGATTCAGTAATAATGATGATTGATCGTTGTCGTATTGATTTCGGGATATTTTGTTGAACGGTTTGTTTGTCTTTGTAACGAATTGCAAGTTTCGAGGACGAAACTTATTTTAAGTGGGGTAGAATGTAATATCCTGAAATTCTACTGCGATTGTTTAATGTTATTTTATCCGAGCTATATTGTACAGGATGGAATCTGTGGCGTATGGATAAAATAATAGAAAGACTGAGGCAACTGTACTTGTATAATTGTTGTATTTGGTAGACAATTACAATTGAGGATATCGTGTATCAGGTCATCACACTTTTGATATGAGGTATATTGTATGAGAATACTATTTGATTCAGTATATATATTCAGTAAGTGTATATGTGTTTTCGGTATGTCGAGACAGGCGGTAACAGTTGAAATTGACTAAGTATAGAATACTTAGCGTACGCTAATGTTGAATACTTACGTACGCTAAATCACAAGAGTTACGTACGTTATGGCCGGGACATTACGTACGTAATATGGGAATCAGACGACTGAGTCATGGTCGGCAGGTGGGACCCTGTGTCGGCAGCTTTCGGAGGAGGATGTGGACAGCGAGTCAACCTTGGCCATTACGTACGTTATGCATGGCGTATTACGTACGTAATGTGTGTGGTACTGTAGCAAGTCAACGTACATGTTACATACGTTATGAAGAAAACATTACGTACGTAAGCATGTTAACAAAGCGATTGATTAGTTCTGGGATGATGATTGCGTACGCTATGTGGGACGAGTAGCGTACGCTAAAGTGCATTACGTACGTTAGTGATGAAGGATAACGTACGTAATGAGTTATGCAGTTTAATATAATGAAGTTTGTCTTTCATTTCACTTCAGCTTTCCTTTTCATTTTTCGACTTTGCGCAGTGAGATAGAGAGAGATGTTGGCCTTTCTAAGTCGATTTTGAGCTTGAGGACTTGGACTTGAGGCTTGGATATGGAGCTATGGATGATTCTTGAAGTGTTTTCTAGTGTTTTTCATCTTCTAAGAGGTATGTTGGATAATCCTCCTTTTCATTTCGGATTCTTGATGTTGTTATTGATAAATGATTCGTATGAAGAGGATTAAGATGTTGTTTCGATTCTTGAGGTTATATGAATTATATGTTGAAGGAAGATGGTGATATGATGGTTTATACCTTGAATATGTTGATTATGATTATGAAATCATGGAGTTCTTGATGTTCTTGGTATTATTATCCGTATTTGATCCGTATGATGATGATTAGGGAGTTGTTGTTACAATCCTTGAGGTTATGTAGAGTGTATATTGAAGAATACGATGATTCATGACTTGGATTACGAATTGGAAGATTATCTTCATGTTAAAGGATATCGAGTTATGTTGTTTTAACGGTTATGAACATGAGTTCGAATCCCTTAGTGTTCTTGAGGAACTTTTGATAGGTTATTAATTGTTATCGGATATGTGTTATTTGATTACTTCGATAGGTTGAGATTATTGATCGGTGATTAGAACCGTATGTTGCTGTCGTGTTCGAGTACGTTCGTGAATTGCGTTGGTCAGGGCCGAGGAGCTCGTAGACGAAGACAATGAGATTGGTAGTGGCTTCAGCATCATCGTATCGGTATCGAGGCAAGTTATTACTTGCTCAGTTATAATGTTTAATGAATGGGTTCAGTTTCATTTCGTTTATAATGCATATAACAATGATTATTACTACAAATTCTGGAGATTTGTATTATGTGTTGTCTTTCCGATTCTTGGAGTTAAATCATAAGGTTTATGATTCATTTTGGATTATTGGAATTTTGGGTATCGAGGATACATTATGGTAAAGACGAGGATATGAGTATCCGCAGTCCATGGTACGTTTGGGTTGCCGAGCATTGCGGATAATCTTCGGTGGTGATTTGGCATCGAGATTGCTTCCGAAGGACTCGGGTCAAGTATTCAGGATTGATTTGGTTTAGTGTCGATGATGTTGATCATGCAGGTTGTCATTCATGTTGCTGAACATGAGGTCGTCCTAGTTGTGTCATCATAGTGTCGTTCATGTTTTGATTCATATGTTGTTCATGTTGATGAACATATTGATTTGCATATGTGTATGCATAATTGCATTGTTATGTTGTAAATGATCTGAAGGGATCATGAGGATCTATGCTGAGGGCGCTGGATCGGATGTCCACCATGCGTTGGTTCGACGGGATCATCATGGGGATCTATGCTGAGGGCACTGGATCGTTGGACAGGTTTTCCATCATGCGTTGGTTCGACGGGATCATCATGGGGATCTATGCTGAGGGCGCTGGATCGTTGGATTACCAGTATTATGTTGATGGAATCTTGTGAATTCTCATCATTGATTTTATCATGTGTTGTTGTTCATATGTGTATTGTTGGTTATCCTCCTTATGATGATCTGATAGGATTATCAAGGGGATCTTTGCTGAGGGCGCTGGATCGTCGGATTTCCATTGAGTATACATCATTGTTATTGTTGTGAGCATATTGACGTGGTCATATGAGTATGCATTTGTAGGTCTTGTGTTAGGACCGTGTCCGTATTGCATTGATCTGATCTCGAATTAGACTGATATGATTGTCGTGTCACTTCATATTACGAGGTATGTTCCGTATTTCCTTTGGTATTTGTCTTTGATGGACAATCGGTTATCATCTTGGGATTTGATGATGTTATTCGATGGATCGTATTGGTCAGAATTGGTAAATTTCCGTATTGTGAGTTGGTGATGATAGTTTGAGAATCTTGCATATTGTTTGAGGTAAAATACAGATATTAGGTTCGAGTTTATTGGTTAATCAAGTACGAGATGTGAAATGTGATAATGGTTATTCTGATGAGAATTACTTGAGTAAGTAAAGTTATGGTGGTAAGATTACGTTGATCGTATTCTTATGTTGTATTCTCATTGGTATGTAATTATTAATGTGATCTGACGGTTATCATTGTTGGATATTATGGCTTACCCCGTCGTGGGATTTCTCTTTAGGTTCTTGGAGTATCGAGCTTGTAGCGGTCGTGAAGAGATGAGCTTCCCGGAGGATACTGGCTAGGACATGTTTTGTGCATTGAGTTTCTTGATTGGTTCTTGTATTCCGCTGCTAGAGTATCTTTATGGTTGGTCTTTTTCCGCTGCGTGAGTATTTTGAAATGCTCTTTTGGTATCTGGTAACTGAGGTTACTTTGGAAATCGTTTTCTAAAGTTTTGAGTGTCGGCTGTTTGGCCTTGCGATTTCAAATGAGTTTTTACGACGGTTTTTGATAAATGGATTTTATAAGTCTTTGTGAATTTTTAAAGATAGTACCGTCGTTGGCCTCTTGGACATTTGTAAATGTTTGCGAAAAATTCTTTTAGCCTTGTGGGTTCCATCTCGAGGCCCACGGCGCTGTAATATTTCCGGTTAAATCTGGGGGTGTTACATTGATGATGTTAATCAACACTAAGATTGAAGAACAACGAACGCAAGTGTTAAAAAGAAAATACGATTCCGACTACCCGAAGGTTCGGAATACGACAACAGAAGTAATCACCCCCAAACTTTGGAAAATTACAAAACGGCCCAAAACATCCGCAAATCACAATATGACATTAAGCAACCAAACCGAAGCTCACAACACGCATAACAAAGCTCAACGGATCTATAGGAACACAAAACCGTAGTTTCGAACCACCATCACACGAAATGAACCAAATAGCGGAAAAAGTCGCTCAAAACACGGATTTGGATAAAACAGCCCCGGAACAAACTCGGATGACCAAACACGCAGAACAAAACATTATCAAAATGTCAAAACGCTCGCAAGCGAGTTTCTGGAAACCAAAAATGCCAAAAATGAGAAATTATCGAAAAAGAAAGTCACGGGTATTACGTTCATAGTCTTAATAATCAGTATGTTATACTTGATTAATTTAACATTATATGAAATAATCATCACTAGCATCATCATCACTATGGAATTAACATAAGTTTAGACAACCAACCTCTTTAAAGTGAAGAACAACTCTAATAACTTCAAGAACACACTTCAATGATCAATCTCCTAGGCTCCAACCAAAGTTATGAAGCTCCAAGACAAGATGGGAGGGGATAAAATCGACTTAGGAAGGCATAGGGACGATTTCTAGGAGGATATTCGAGTTTGGTTTGTGCAAAAATGAAAGACAAGACATGTCTTTATAGTCTGCAATTGCCATAACGTACGCTACCAGCAAAGGTTAACGTACGTTAGAACCATTTATGTACACTAATACATGAGTGTTGCGTACATAATGATCCTCCAGAATCTACTGCCTCAACACACACACACACACACTCTTACGTACGTTGCCAAAAATGACATACATAAGCTCACCAACATTACGTATGCTATAACATCACCATTACGTACATAATGTAGGTCACAAGTCGTCCAGGAACAAGTCTAGAGGGGGGTGAATAGACTTGTTGAAACTCTTAAACTCTTTTTCTCAAAGAGTGAGTTTCTTCAGCTGATAGGTAAACAAATGACTTGGAGTCGTTTGTTCTTTAATATATGCGAAAGTCAGCTGATGACGAACATAAAGCAACTAATGAAACACTTAACAATGAATGCAACAGTTAAAATATGATGCTATAAAACAGTAAATAACGCAGGCAGTTATAGTGTTCTCAGAGGTGGGGTAATCCTCTACTAATCCACTTTTCTCCAAACCAGTTGGAGATGAATTCACTATAATTCTCAACCAGTGATAAATCTTACAGTGATTCATCAAAACTACAACAACTTCCAACCAGTGGAAATTCGTGTCGTTGTACCACACTAGACTGCCTTGCACCTCTTGATCCTCGATCCTCGGATGCCTTTACAGTCTCTAACTTCAACCAGTGAAGTACCCCGAACTCAGGATTATAGACAAGAGTTTTTGTCTTCTCCAACTAAGAGCTTCTTCAAGTATGAACTTTTAGAACCGCTCTTTTCACGATGCTGTATTTCGCTTTTTGATAGCTTGAATGCTTTGATCGCTTGAAAGTATGTTCGCACCGGTTAATTGTTGTTTTCTTGCTCATATTCAAATCTTCGGATATATATAGGTCACGATCTCTGAGCTTTTTCTTCATAGCCGTTGCAAATCTGTAACAAATCAGTCCGTTGGAGGGAGACTTCTTTGTTTATTCTTTTCTGAATGTTGCAAGGCTAGATTCCCATATTTTAATCTATCTTCCGACCGTTGTGAAGACTTCTGCATGTGATGCGCCGAATCTTTTGAATATAAAACGATTAAAGTCTTCAAGGTGGGTCTGAATAGCTTATTTAATTCAAATCTTTTGCGGGAATCACTCCAATTTGTCTCTTCACGTTGCATGTGACTTTCCGTAATACTTGACTTTTCAACGCATGCTAACGTGGACTTGGAGTACTTGGCTGATCTCGACTCGGCTGATGAGCAGTTAACTTCTCTGCAGTCTGGACCTCTCTGATGTTCACTGTTTATGACTTTACTGATCAGGTGACTTGTATGAGGTACCTTGGCTGCAGTCTGGTCAAACATCCCTGATAATTTTTGTTGACCAGAACTACCCTGACTTGACTCGGCTGATCCTCTCTGATGGACTTAGCTGTACTTTACTACTTAGACGATTTTTAGCCAGACTTATTTTTGGCCTATAGAAGATACTCATTTGGTTCTTCTTTACATTTTGCCAAGTTTTATACTTAACATATTTGGCCTATGGAAGATACTCATTTGGTTCTTCCTTACATTTTTGCCAAGTAATAAACATTTGAATTTATACTGATGACATCATCAAAATCTAACAAGTATTCCTAACAAATTCCCCCTATTTTGATGATGGCAAAACTTTAAACAAGTAATCAAATGATCTAATCTGCACTTAAGTGCAAGACACAAACTAAAGTCAGTCTAATTTTTGAGACAACTGGGAATTGTCATTCAAAAAGACTGTTATCGAATTAATTTTACAAGAAAATTTTCAAGTACATAAATCATTACAAGTACAAAATAAGTGAAAGTCATCTGCCTCTTCCTCTACCTCTTCGAATAGGCTGTTTGGCAGGTTTGAAGGGTTTAGCTCCGATTGGTCTTGTCTTGACAGGGGCAAGACCATACTTCCTCTGCACAACAAGAGCTGCGAAGTCTTGCTCTTCTTGGGATGAAAACTTGTTCTCAAGACATAGCTTCTTGATTTTCCTCTGAAGCACAAGTTCATCCAACGCACCTCCTCTTTCCAAAGTAGGAGGATCTTTGGCACTGAATGGAGAGATCATGGGATAAGCATTTAGTTCCTCTGCATGTTTCTTCAGAATAGCCCAGAGTTGCGGATGAGCTTCTTCCATGAAGTTTATGAAGATCTGCTGTGGGGAGAGGTTATCATCCTGGAGTATTTCCCAGATGTAGTAGTCTCTGGTGAATTTCTTTCTTGCAGATCCCCACATGTCCAGAGCTTCATATGGAACAAAATCCTCCACAAACCACAACTCCTTTCCTTCCCACTCTAGAGTAGGCTCAAAACCTCCTCTAGTCCTCCTCTTCTTGCCTTCAGGATGGTTAGCCTGTTCTTCTGGTTCTGTTCCTCCTTTCATTTTGGCTGAGGATGTCCCAGCAGTGATCATCTGGACATCCTGCCTCTTCTTTGATCTGAGCTCCTTCCTTATCTCTTATTTAGCATTTCCTTCCACCTGAATTCTATCTTCCCCCTTTTTGCCAGCATCAACTAAGGTAGTCAATTGCTGCTCTATTCTGCTCATCCAGTCAGACATGCCAAATGGCATTCTGTTGTTGGTAGGGGGAGGAGGCTGAGGAACTTCTCTCTGCAGCAAAGTGTCAATCTTTGCATTGATGGTTTGGAGGTCAAGAGTGACCTGAGATGCCAGCAACTCTCCAATCGTATCCTTCAGTATCTGCGTGATCAGCTCAGCCACGACAAGTGAGATCTGAGCTGGTGGAGAGTGCTCGCCTGATCCTTCTGCAATTGAACCACTGGACTGCAAGCTCCTATCTGCAGCTGGTACTCCAGATGGGGTTTTCTCTGGGGTCCCTGATCTGGAGTCCTCAGCCAGCTCTGCATCTAGGCTCGTATACCGGGCAGGTGCACCAGTCCTATCTGCAGCCTCTTGTGTCGGCTCTGGCTCCGGCTCCCTTTCTCCTTCTTCCTTCTCTTGCTCTTCCTCCTTTTCTTCTTCAATATTTTCTTTTTCTTTCTCTTCATCCTTTTCTTTCTCTTTTTCAGCTCCTTGGTCTCCTCCTTCATCTTTATCATCATCCTCGTCATCATCATTGTCATCATCTTTCCCATCTTTTTCTCCTTCATCCTCATCATCCTTTTCACCTTCATCATTATCCTCCTCTCCTTCATCCTGTTCTACTTCTTCTCCTCCTTCTTCTTCTTCTTCATTCAACTCTTCTGTTTTCTCAACTTCCTCAGGTTGATTTTCAACTAAAATCTTTTCTTCTTTTCTTCTCTCTTCCTGCTCGTCTTCTTCATCGTCTAAAACAACAACTTCTCCTTCTCCATCTACCTCTTCAATCCTTATTTCTTTCTCTTCTTCCTCCTCCTCCTCTTCTCCAACGGAACCATCAAAAATACTAAGCATAATGGAATGGATGAATTGGTCCATGTTGGTTTTAATATGAGTCATGAACCAATTATCCTGGAGGATCAACACTAAGTCTGATTCTTTACAATAATGAATCAGTACCTCCTCTGTGGCTTGGGGATATCTCCAACCACTAGCCTCAATATAAGCCTGAAAATCTGTAAATGACAGGGATTTGAAAAACTTCCACTCTTCGAAAATATTGAAAAAAGAGTGTTTTAATGCTTGTGGCTTAACAAGCTGTAATTGTTCGATGGATAGGTTGAAAATATTGTTTTCTAGCAGGTTAAATGTGTAATTGGCTTCAGGTATTGAAATGATTAGACCTACTTCTTCTTCTTCTTCTGGAATGTAAGCTGGGGTGAGGACAGCCACAATCTGAGTCTCGAGGGTGCCTAGGGCAGGCTGGTCTTCCAGGTGAGTAGGTGACCTGGCTGTAGGGCTGGCATGAAGATCTGACTGCTCTTCCTCACTAAACTGCAGTCGCCTGGGCCTCTTGGGAGAGGGTTCTGGTGATGACTGCATGATAGAAGGTCCTTCAGGGGCTGGTCCCCTTCTCTTAAATCGGACAGCTATGGGAGTGTTATCTGACTCGGAGTCTGACTCGACTGCAGTTGGGTTGTCGGCTACAGGTCGGCCCGACTTGTCTGACGAATAATATCTCGGGTAGGTCCTTGTGTCAGGCAGCTCCTTCAGCATCTGAGCTGCTCTCCTTGTGCCTCCCAATTTTCTCAGCGTTTCTTGGTCCAGATGACCAAGTCTTTTGTTGGGGTGGAAAGGGTCAGTGCTTCCCTTTGCCATACCTGTCTTTTCCAACAACCAACTCAGCTGCGTTCCAAACGCCAGCTTGGTTTTAAATTTCTTTTCATCAGAAAGCCATTCAGCTTTGTTGACTTCTTGAACGAGTTGCCTAAATATGTAATCCGCCCAATCAATTTCCTCATATTGAATTAGTGCTCCCAGCACCGTGAACTTCGCCGACGACAGTTGGTCGTAACTGCCGGCCATCCTCATGATGATTTTGTTGGTTATGTCCAACGAAAAACGATAAACCTTTTTAATCTCACTCCGTTTAGCGGTGAGTTTCAGCTTTTCCGGCAGATTCACCACCTTAATCTTCTTCCAGGTTTCGGCGGCTGACTGTTTGAGAGCTACGACAGCTATACCGCGGTGTTTCATACCAAACACTGTGCGAATCGACTCACGCTATATGTCGACTTGTCTTCCGCCAACTGTGCTCCGAATTCCATCCTTAATCAAATAGGCTTCGCGGTAGAACGCGATAACATCTTCCTTGTACAAATGTTGAGGGTTGATGTCCAGGAATGGGTAGATCCCATTGAGCTTCATCGTGCGGATTAGGTCAAGCACGTCGTAATTCTCGGTTGCTTCAAATAAGCCTTGAAATCGGCGACCAGGGAGAAGATAATCTGGTCCTTGACCGTCTTCAGGTTGACGCCTTTGAAGTACGATTCCATCTCTGCAAATAAAGGATCTTTTAGTGTATTTGGAGTTCAAGAATTTTTTGCTCTGTAAATTTTTGCTCTATAGATCTAGGGTAAGCGTAAAAGGTAAAGGGAAGGGGTTTCTTTCCTTATAAAGAAGATGAAAAGACGTATGGATTAAATTATTATATATTTGAAATGGTGGTACGCCTTTTGAGATTCTTTTAAATTTCAAATTTGAATCGGTGGTCCATTTTAAAATTTGACGGTTGGTTTTGATTGGCCACCGTGGAGGTCGATTTAATAAGCGATTGCCACGTGTATTTAAAATGCCACTTGTGAATCGAACATTAATATATTTAAATGCCATTTGTGAACCAAAATTAATATAATAATATTATACATATGGCAGATAATAATTAAATATTCAGAGGTCGGATGAGTTTAGAAAACTTAGCTGGTCTGACTTGTTGACTGTTGACCGCTCTACATCAGGTGAGTTGACTTCATGGACTTCTCGCGTGATATTCTGATCAGCTAGGTTCCTTTGTCCGTCCTTCGTCTTCTTGTCTGCATCAGCTAGGATCTGATTTCCTTAATCAGCTGGGTCCGTCCTTCCTCTGAGATGCTTTAGCTTGCTTCTGTACTAGATTCCTAATCTAGTAATCCAAGATCTCTGCTCAGCTCCAAAACCCTTTCTTCTGGCAAAGGTTTGGTAAAGATGTCAGCTATCTGGTAGTCTGTGCTGACCCTTTCAACTCTAACTCTTTTGTTAAGCACATGGTCTCTGATGAAGTGGTGCTTAACATCAATGTGCTTCGTCCTTGAATGCAAAACCGGATTGTTGGTTATTGCAATAGCACTATTGTTGTCACACCAGATAGGAACTTCATTGGCAATGATATTATAATCCCTTAGCTGTTGTCTGATCCATAAAATCTGAGCACAACAGCTACCTGTAGCTAAGTATTCTGACTCTGTGGTGGAGATAGAGTTAGAAACCTGCTTCTTGCTAAACCAGGATATCAGTCTGGTTCCTAGGAATTGGCACGTTCCACTAGTGCTTTTCCTATTGATTTTGCAACCTGCGAAATCTGCATCTGAATATCCTGACAGCTCGAAGTTATCATCCTTGGGATACCATAGTCCAACATTGATTGTAGAGTTAAGCTATTTTATTATCCTCTTGGCTGCAACTAGGTGTGATTGCTTCGACTTGGACTGGAATCGCGCACAAACTCCTACGGCATAGGATATGTCTGGCCTGCTTGCAGTGAGGTACATAAGTGATCCAATGAGTCCTTTGTAGTGAGTTGAGTCCACTGATATGCCTGCCTCGTCTGCATCCAGGTGAGTACTTGTGCTCATAGGAATTCTTGCTGGCTTGGCTGATTCCATTCCATATCTCTTAATCAGATCTTTGTTATACTTAGCTTGGTTGATGAAAATTCCTTTTTCCATCTGCTTAACTTGTAGTCCGAGAAAGAAGTTAACCTTTCCCATCATACTCATCTCAAATTCTCCTTGCATGAGGTTGGAGAATTTCTCGCATAACTCTGGATTGGTTGAACCGAATATGATGTCATCCACATATATCTGAACTTTTAATATGTGGCCTTCGTGATCCACTCTGAATAGGGTCTTGTCCACCTTCCCTTTGCAAAAACCATTCTTCTCAAGAAACACAGACAATGTTTCATACCACGCTCTTGGTGCTCGCTTAAGTCCATAGAGAGCCTTCAACAGATTGCAGACTTTGTCTCCTTTGACAAAACCTGGAGGTTGCTCTACATAGACTTCTTCTTCTAAGATGCCATTTAGAAAAGCACTCTTTACATCCATTTGATAGACTTCAAAATCTTTGAATGCAGCATATGCGAGGAATAGTCTGATGGCCTCTGATCTTGCAACGGGTGCATAGGTTTCATCAAAATCTATTCCTTCACACTGTGCATATCCCTTTCCTACAAGTCTGGCCTTATTCCTAACTACAGTTCCGTCTTCATCACTCTTATTTTTGTACACCCATTTGGTGCCAATAACCTTCTTGTGATTAGGTCTGTCTGTTAGCTCGCAAACTTTGTTTCTTTCCATCTGCTCCAGTTCCTCTTGCATGGCATTTATCCAAGAATAATCTTCCAAAGCTTGTTCTGTTGTTTTAGGTTCTATCTGTGACATAAAGCATGAGAACATAGCCATTCCTGCGGGTAGAGTTGACTGTCTCGTTTTAACTCCATCAGTCAGCTTCCTTATAATTTGCTGGATTGGGTGATTTTTGAGCCATTTGGGGATATCGTCTTCTTCTGGGTCTCCCCCTGTTGGATTGCTCTGGTGGATTTCTGCATCAGCTGGGTTCTGGTCTGCAACTGGATCAGCTACCGTCTTGTCATCTGCAGGTTGGGTCTTATCTGCAGGTGAGTCTTTATCAGCTACAGCTGGGTCTTCATCAGCGGCAACTGTATCAGATAGGTTTGGTGATCCTGTCTGATCTGCAGTTGGGTCTTCAGCAGCTACAGTTGGATCTTCAGGCTGGTCTGCAAGTGAGTCCACCATTCCAGTGTCATGTACAATGACTTCTTCAAGGGTTGCTCTTTTGAGCTTGTTCTCAATTAACTCAACTTGCTTCCTGTACTCAACAGTAGATTCATAAAAAACAACATGGGGTGTTTCCTCCACAACTAAGGTTCTTTTGTTAAATACTCTATATGCCTTGCTTCTTTGTGAGTATCCCATAAAGAGACCGTCATCAGTTTTAGCATCAAAGGCATTTAGTTATGTTTTACCATTGTTGTGGATGAAACACTTACAACCAAAAACGTGAAAGTAAGCAACAATAGGAGTTCTATTATTCCAAACCTCATAGGGAGTTTTGCCATGTCTCCCTACTATCATACTCTGTGCAGGTGTGGCAAGTGTGTTGTGACTTCAGCCCGAGAACCTCTTAAGGCAGTCATACGCAATAATGGACCTTCTTTGCTTCTTCGAGTTCTGTTTCTTCTTTCGGCAACGCCATTACGCTAGGGAGTCACGGCTCTAGAGCTCATCTTTGGATCACATTACGATCATTTATGTCAGTGATCGCCTTGTTGAGAAACTCTCCTCCTCTATCTGATCTGATCTTGATGATGGATAGGGATTTCTCATTCTGGATCCTTCTCAGCAGCTCAGGTAGCTTGGTCAAGGTTTCACTCTTCTTATATAAGAAGATAATCCAGGTGTACCTTGAATAATCATCTACTATGACAAGTGCATGCTTTCGGTCGCTCAAAGTCCTTGGCTTGATAGGACCAAATAGATCCATGTGGAGTAGATCTAAGATCCTTGTTGTGAGAGTTGTAGGCTGGACTGGCTTGAATGATGCTCAGGTCTGCTTTCCTTTCTGACATGCATCACAAAGCGCTTCCTTCTTGAATGCTTCATTTGGAAGTCCTCTGACCAGCTTCTGAGAACTAATATTGTTGATGGCTTTGAAGTTCAGGTGACATAATCTTTTGTGCCACATCCATCCATTCTCAGCTAATGTCTTGGATAGAAAATAGGAGTTAGGTGTTCCTGTGTTCCAATCTATCATGTAGACATCTCTCCTTCTGAAACCTTGGAGCTTCACTTCTCCAGATAGGATATCTATCACCACATATTTCCAGATGGTGAAGACTACTAGGTTCTTCTCGTCACAAAACTGGCTTATGCTCAGGAGGTTGTACTTGAGACCTTTGACATAATGAACTTTGGATATCACAATATTTCCTCGATGCAGCTCTCCAAAGCCCTTTGTTTGTCTTCTAGAGCTATCTCCAAAGGTTACATCAGGACCTCTTTCTTTGGTGTATTTGGACAGAATCTTCTTGTTCCCGGTCATGTGCCTCGAGCATCCAGAATCTACAAACCATTCTTCACCTCCAAAGATTGAATTTGTGGAGATGTGGTTGTAGTCCTTCCACCTTTTCTGCAATCAGACAAGCAGAGATTTAGGTACCCAAATCTGTGTGGGTCCTTTGGGGTTAGCTGGTTTCCTGGAGAATTTATTTCTCCTTGGATTGTGAGAGTTGTTATTATACCCTCATAAGGTGTGTAAGGTCGAGGTCTGAATCTCCTGTTGGGATTATGTACTGGATGTTCCTCAAAATATTGATAGTGTGGGCCATTTCTAAATCTTGGCTGAGACTATTTATTAAACCTTTGAGGTCTCCACACTTGTTCATTTTGGAAATTAGGATAACCTTGAGGTTTCCATCTGCCCCTCCTATTTTGAAATCTGTTTTTACGGAGTTGTTGATAATAGTGGGCATGTTATGCAGGCCTTTGCTTTTGCACAGGCCATTGCCTAGTCGCTGTCTAGGTGGTGCCTTGTGTAACCCGATTGCGGCTAGACATGTGACTTGTTATTGCCTATTTTTAAATATCGGTTTATACGTAGGCTCGTGATCGAGACAATTGTTTCTCTCTTGATAAACTTTCTTTTAGAACTAGAGGAGCGTGAGGATCATATCGAGGCTGATTTGGTATATAATGAACTTTTATTGGTACACAATTCTTCCAGAGTTGAAGACGCCTTCAGGGAGGTTATTTCCTGCGCCTGAGTCTTATTTACCTGAGTCAGCTTAGTAGATTCGGCTTTGACATGAGCAAGTGCAACTGATTTTTCTTTAAGTAAAACAGTTAATCGATTTATCTCAGCTGTATTAACATCAGCCTGGTTTTTAAAGTCAGCTGCAGTTATCTCAACCTTATTCAATTCTAGGCTGAGTTTTTCGAAATCATTTTTCAGCTGCCTATTCTCATCTTGCAGCTGAGTCTTCTTGGCTGATACAGTTTGGTGTGCTGATTTGAGTGTTTCAAAATATTTAAATAGCTGATTTACAGATTCGTGCAGATCCATATCTTGTGACATGGCTGAACTATTGTTTGAACCATAGGGTTTAGAAGTTACCTCTTCATCAGCTAGATTGGCCATCAGGCAGTCATACTCTTCATCATCATCAGAAAAGAATCTGCTGCTTGATTCTACATGCTCCTGGTCTTCTCCGATGAGGGCCTTTCTTCTATCTTATTTTCTGCCCACCTCCTTCTTGCTCTCGTCCTTCTTGAGATCAGGGCAGTCCATTTGGATGTGTCCTGTCTTGTGACAATTGTAGCACTCTACTTTCCAGCTTCCAGCTTTCTGGTTCCTTCTTGGATTCTCCTTATAATTTTTCTTGTATTTGGAGTAGTTCTTTCTAAAGTTGCTGAACCTTTGCATTATAAATGCCATTTCTTCCTCAAAATATAATGGATTTGGAGGCTTTACATCAGATAGACTTTTGGCGGGGGACTCGGCTGCAAATGCTATTCCCTTCTCTGCAGGCTCAGTTGAGGATGAACTTGGAAGCTCGAACTCATAGGCCTTCAGATCAGAGAACAGCTCTTGAATTTTTATTTTATTCAGGTCCTTCGACTCTCTCATGGCCACAGCCTTCATGCTCCATTCAGGGTTGAGAGATCTGAGAACCTTCAGTGCCATTTCCCTGTTGCCATAGGTTTTGCCGAGGGAGTTGATCTCATTGATAATCTCAGTGAACCTTGTGTCCACTTGGTCTATGGATTCGCCATTCTTCATTTTGAAGTTGTCAAATTTTTAAATAGCAATTGACAACTTGTTTTCCTTGATCAGCTCTGTTCCTTCACACATTAAGGCTAATGTGTCCCAGATTTCTTTGGCATTCTTGCAGTTCTTGATCTTTACCATGGTGGATTTGTCAAGAGTTTGATCTAGCACATCTCTGGCCCGGTTGTCAAGGTTGGCCAGCTTTCTTTCTTCGGGAGTCAGCTCTGTCCTCTTCTTTGGAATCTTGTCTGGCTTCCCTGCTGCAATCTCCTCTGCTGTGTTGTCCTTCTCGAAGATGAATGGACCATCCTCTATGATGCACCACATGTCATCATGGATCGAAGATAAGTGTGCCTGCATCCTTATCTTCCAAAGATCATACTCATCAACTGAAAACACAGGGAGTCTAGAATGCATGTGTTCCATTATAAAATGAGAGTAAAGATATATCTCTGATATAGATCTGGTTCGTGAAATAAATGAACCAACCGCTCTGATACCACTTGTAGGTCACACGTCGTCCAGGAACAAGTCTAGAGGGGGGGTGAATAGACTTGTTGAAACTCTTAAACTCTTTTTCTCAAAGAGTGAGTTTCTTCAGCTGATAGGTAAACAAATGACTTGGAGTCATTTGTTCTTTAATATATGCGGAAATCAGCTGATGAAGAATATAAAGCAACTAATGAAACACTTAACAATGAATGCAGCAGTTAAAATATGATGCTATAAAACAGTAAATAACGCAGGCAGTTATAGTGGTCCCAGAGGTGGGGTAATCCTCTACTAATCCACTTTTCTCCAAACCAGTTGGAGATGAATTCACTATAATTCTCAACCAGTGATAAATCTTACAGTGATTCAACAAAACTATAACAGCTTCCAACCAATGGAAATTCGTGCCGTTGTACCACACTAGACTGCCTTGCACCTCTTGATCCTCGATCCTCGGATGCCTTTACAGTCTCTAACTTCAACCAGTGAAGTACCCCGAACTCAGGATTATAGACAGGAGTTTTTGTCTTCTCCAACTAAGAGCTTCTTCAAGTATGAACTTTTAGAACCGCTCTTTTCACGATGCTGTATTTCGCTTTTTGATAGCTTGAATGCTTTGATCGCTTGAAAGTATGTTCGCACTGGTTAATTGTTCTTTTCTTGCTCAGCTTCAAATCTTCGGATATATATAGGTCACGATCTCTGAGCTTTTTCTTCATAGCCGTTGCAAATCTGTAACAAATCAGTCCGTTGGAGGGGGACTTCTTTGTTTATTCTTTTATGAACATTGCAAGGCTGGATTCCCATATTTTATTCTATCTTCCGACCGTTGTGAAGACTTCTGCATGTGATGCGCCGAATCTTTTGAATATAAAACGATTAAAGTCTTCAAGGTGGGTCTGGATAGCTTATTTAATTCAAATCTTTTGCGGGAATCACTCCAATTTATCTCTTCACGTTGCATGTGACTTTCCGTAATACTTGACTTTTCAATGCATGCTGACGTGGACTTGGAGTACTTGGCTGATCTCGACTCGGCTGATGAGCAGTTAACTTCTCTGCAGTCTGGACCTCTCTGATGTTCACTGTTTATGACTTCACTGATCAGGTGACTTGTCTGAGGTACCTTGGCTGTAGTCTGGTCAAACATCCCTGATAATTTTTGTTGACCAGAACTACTCTGACTTGACTCGGCTGATCCTCTCTGATGGACTTAGCTGTACTTTAGTACTTAGCCGATTTTCGCCTAACTTATTTTTGGCCTATAGAAGATACTCATTTGGTTCTTCTTTACATTTTGCCAAGTTTTATACTTAACATATTTAGCCTATGGAAGATACTCATTTGGTTCTTCCTTACATTTTTGCCAAGTAATAAACATTTGAATTTATACTGATGACATCATCAAAATCTAACAAGTATTCCTAACACATAATGCCCGTTGACTTGGCTGTCTCAATCAAGCCAAAATCCTAATCATGCATGGCCCTACACGCCAAAAGTTGAGATGCAATCTGATACCCTCTATTGCGTATTCAATCCCTAATACTTTACGTACGTAATAGCACATGCATAACGTACGCTAAGCTACAACGGTAGCGTAAGTTAAGCACCAAGAACATAGTAAAAAAGGCAATTCTCCATACAACATCTAATCAATCAAACATAGTGCGAACGACAAATATAAATAATTCGATTCTAGTATGTCTCAATATTATAATCATTACGCTAAATGAAAACATAATACGATGATACCCAAATCATTCGAGTAATCTGATAGTAAAGATTTGAAATTACAGTCGGTTATTACACATTATTCATGATAAGGCTCCGCCTAAGTCTCCTCAGCTAAATGGCTTGGCAGAGAGGATGGACAGAACAATGATTGAGAGGGTCAGATGCTTGCTTTTAGAGGAAAAAATATCGAGGTCATTTTGGACGAGAGGTTTGAACACCGCGGCTCATGTGATTAACTTGTCACCTACCTACGCCTTGGATGGTGATGTTTGAATGAGTTTGGTTTGGTAAGAACGTTTCTTATGATTACTTGAGTGTTTTTGGTTGCAAGTCTTTTGTGCATGTTCTAGCGGATGAGTTCTATGCTAGATGCTAAGACAGGTCACAACATTTTTATCAGGTATCTCCAGGATGAGTTTGGTTATAAGTTTTATGATCCATCTGACAAGAAACTTTTCAGGAACCGTGATGTGGTATTCATGGAGGATCAGACCATTGATGATATCACAAGGGCAAAAAAGTAAGAATCCCATGGTTATGGAGACTTGATTGATTTTGATGCAGTTCCTTCAGTGAATGGGCCTGATCAAGACGAGAATGTGCTTGATCCAAACTGATCATGATGACCAAGAAGGTGCATCTATGTTGATGCTCCCGTTGATGAAGTTGTTGATGTTCGACAAGAAGATGTACTGTAGTTCCACGGAGGTTCCACCTAGGAGGTCTACCGAGAGATCGCCGACCTTCTACTAGATATTCCTCTACGAGTATATACTCTTAGCTGGAGAGGAGGCAGGAGTGTTTTGAGGAGGTGGTGGTGGTGAGCGAAATATAATTGGCTTGATTATATGCATGATGAGATGAAGTTCTTGCAGGAGAACACATTTGAGCTGGTGAAGTTGCCTAAGGGCAAGAGAGCTTTGAAAAATCATTGGGTTTATCGATTGAAGCAAGAAGAGCATTCTTTAAATCCATGATAAAAATCTATGCTGGCTGTGAAGGGGTTCAGTCAGAAATAGGGAGTTGACTTTGAGGAAAAATTTTCTCCAGTTGTAAAAATTTCTTCTATCTAAGTGGTGCTTGATTTGGCAGCTTGTATTGACTTGGTATTTGAGCGGCTAGATATGATGACGGTTTTCCTTCATGGTGATTTGGAGCAAGAAATATACATGGAGCAACCTGAGGGTTTCAGGTGAAAGGAAAAGGGAACCACGTCTGTAAATTAAAGAAAAGCTTGTATGGCCTAAAACAAGCTCCGAGACAGTGGTACATGAAGTTTGAGTCATTTATGCGGAATCAAGGTTTCAGGAAGACTACTTCAGACCATTGTGTATTTGTGCAAATATTCTCTGATGATGATTTTATCATTTTATTGCTCAATATTGATGATATGCTTATTGTTGGTCATAGTGCTTCTAAAATTGACAAGTTGAAGCAGGAGTTGAGCAAGTCTTTTGCATGAAAGACTTAGGATCAGCAAAGAAGATTTTTGGCATGAAGATTTAGCGTGATAGAAATGCCAAGAAATTATGGTTATTACAAGAGAAGTACATTGAGGAGGTAATTAATAGGTTTCGAATGGACAAGATGTTGTTGCCCAAAATATTTATCCGAAGATTAATACTGCTGGAAGACGGACAACAAACAACAATTGCGGGAGCACTTCCGAGAGAAGATAAATAATACAAGGTTTGCCGGGTTTGTTAGGCCCGGGCTTGAATGCTCTCGCGAGATGATATTAATACGAATATTCGTGGAAACAAGTAATAAAGAGAGAAATCAAAATACAAAGAGTCTAACAAGACTGCATTAATCCGGCTCTTGGCGAAGCTCGGTGTTCTTCGTCCCATGATCGTCTTCTGATAAGAGAGGCGGAGATGTAAGACCGAATGATATTTGTTTCCAAGAGTTGGAGATTAGCCAAGTGCTTGATGTTTTGCTTACGTATTGCGTGTGTAATGTCGAATGCCCGAGAGTGCGGAAGAATTTGGTCCCACTGGACAAGTGCGGGATGCCTTGTATTTATAGTGGCGGTAGGTCTGTCCTCTGCGGGCGATCGCCTTAAGCCATTATAATAATGTGCCGATCGTCTGGCCAATATTATAATGGGCGATCACACATTTGTCGGGCTAAATTCGAAAAGAGGTGGCGGTTTGCCTAAAGTCAGCTCCGGCAAGAAGCCGGTGGCGGTCGATGAGGGCGGCCACGCGTCGAGTCGGCCACATGCGGCCCTGCGACGGCTTTTGGCGGCTTGTCGGTGGTGGAGAGATTCTGTCATTTGTGGTCAATAGCCGTGATTCGCGGATCTTGTCTCGGCCCTTGCACGTGGTGCCAGTCTTAAGGCTCGACCTCTGCCATTGGATGGCCATCGGCCACGATCGTCATGAGGCGGTCGTCTCTAGCCAGTCATCGAGAGGTCGCCATCGGTTAGTGGATGAGGGTCGGCAATGGTCGGTCACCAAGGGCCGGTCGGCGGAGTGCGAGGATGGTCGTCCGCTTGCCGGTCGCCCGAGTCGATCTCGAGAGGCGATCGTCTCGATCGGTCGCTCGACACGGGATTCGTCTGGGACCTTCGGATGGCAGCGTAGCTTGTCCCAGGTTAAGGCTCGGCCGCCTGGTCGCTGATCGGCAGATCTGCCTTGGCCGCTCGGCAGTGACTCGGTCGCCCGACCTCCTAGGCGATCGCCGGTCGGAAGGTGTTAATTCTTGACACAACACAAGGCAAAATGGGTAAGTACTCCTCTTGCTGCACATTTCAAGTAAAGTAAGAACCAATGTCCTTTGGGTGAGATTGACAAGGTAAATATGTAGAAGTTCCTTACGCTTGCGGTGGGTAGTTTGATGTATCTTTGATAAGTGTCAGTTTTATACACTTATCTATAGTTTGTATCGATAAATTTCACCCATACTTGAGCTAGTCTACTCGTTTTTACTTTTAATTAATTAGTTTTTAATAATTTTATTTTTATCGGATGAAGATGTAAATCTAGTCTTAATCGGATTGAATTACTGATTTACTCAAGAAATAACATGTTTATAAAATATTCTCTTTGTTGAATTTTTATGTATTCATGTTGTAGGGCTTTCCGAGACGAGTTCGTCAGTCTTTCCGGATTCAAAATCAGAGTTATATATCAAAAGTTATCATCCGAAGAAGATTTGGGGCAAAAACGCAAAGTCTAAGAAATTCTGGGCTGAAAATGAAGTCTGAAACTCGATACGGGCGTAACATCATAAAGTACGGGCGTAATTCACAAAGCAAAAAGCCGTAGCCATGTTACGGCCGTAACTCTTCAATGTTACGGTCGTAAGTCAGCATAGTTACGGCCGTAACTATTATTGCATTTTCATTGCAATTGTCAAACCAAACTCTTAAATTGTGTGTTTCAATTATATAAATCTCTATAACAAATAGTTATATAGTGTATAAATCAATATATAACCTAACTTCCTCGTGGGATCAATAAACCGGACTCAAAAAGTCCACTTACTACTTGATACGATATCATGCACTTGCGATAGTTACACTAAAGACGTGTCATATGCTATGGTTGCATGAGGTCAGATATTGGTCACATATTTGGCATGGTTAGTCGATTTCTTTCTAATCCAGGAAGAGAGCATTGGAATGCGGTGAAGTTGATCTTGAGATATCTCTGTGTCACTTCAGACTTCTTTGTCTTTGAAGTGGAGGACCTGTTCTTATTGGTTATACAGATTTGGATATGGTTGGAGGTATCGACACGAGGAAGTCCACTGCGGATTATCTGATTAACTTCGCAGGGGGAGCAATGGCTTAATAATCTAGGTCGCAGAAGTGTGTTGCATTATCTACTACTCAGGCAGAGTTCATTGCTGCTACTGAAGCTAGCAAGGAGTTGATTTGGATGCAAAGGTTTCTAGAGGAACTTGGCATTAAACAAAGCAGATACACACTTTTGTGTGACAAAAGTACCATACATCTTGCAAAAAATGTATGTGAAAGGAGGCCCAAGTTGGGCGCCCAGTAAGTCTATTTTTCAGCCTAATCCATCCTTAACCTTGACTAAGGTAATTAGGGATCAAGGCACCTAATTTTTAGTAAGATAAAAAACACAAAAATGAGAGAGAGAAAAGATAAAGGGAGGCAGCCCGACATAGTAGATCAGTAGGAGTAATCTGTTGCTTTTGTGTCAAAATATAAGAAATGGGTTTTGTCTCACATTGCTTGTGGAACAAAATGGGTGAGAACCTTAAGGTTATTTAAGGAACCCATGTAGTGTGGTTTCAAATGCACCAGTCAAATACACTTTAACGTTTGTGGTTTGACTCTAGTTAAATTCCTTTCTTGTATTCTCTAGTATGGAGAGTTGGCAGAGAGGTGTGAGTTAGTCAAAAGTTTGTAAGAGTGTGGGGTACAGGGGTCGGGAGAGAGAATGTCTGTGTGATTGTAATAATGTTTCACATAGTGGAATTTCTTTCTCTGGGTGCCGTGGTTTTTCTCCGGTTTTGGAGTTTCCACGTAAATTCTTGTGTTGTGGATTGTTATTTATTTTTCTCAATTTTCGTTCTTTGGGAGGGTAGTTGGGGATCTTTGAGGCCGTTTTCCCAATAAATGGTATCGGAGCCCGGGTTGGGTCTCTTGAAATTATGAGTATGCTATGTGGTCGCAGCGATGTCTGACCTTCCACATCAGAAAAGATTTCTTGAGCAGTGTCCGAGGGTCTCATTTGGAGGCGGTTGTTCATTAGGCTAGGGTGGTTCAAGCAGGTGGAGAAATTTGATGGAATGATCAAGTTTGGCTTATGACAAGTATAAGTCAAGGATGTGTTGGTACAATCCGGGTTACACAAGGCTATGAAGGTGAACTGTCAAGGTGGAGGTGGAGTTAATCTGGCAAATAACTCCTAATCCGGGCTAACATTGTGACAATGATGATTTTCTCTGATGAGAAAATGTATGTCCTTTTGGCATATGAGTTGTCATGAAAGAGGATGTGGTTATGTTAGCGGGTCCACGAATTTGCGCACGGGTATTGGCTTGTCATGGAAAGATGTCGGGTGTGGTGGAATTTTACACGGGCATTGGTTTGACATGGATGTAGGGTGTGTGGTGGAATTTACACACGGGTATCGGTTTGGCATGGATACAATGTGTGTGTTATGTCGATGGCTGAAGGACTTCCAGGAGGGCCAAAAGTTGGGAGTTGCACCATAAATTTCATCGGGTTTTTCGATATGTGCCGAGGAAATTCTTAGAATGGTGTATTCTAAGTGGTCTACTCATATGATGGAGTAGGATTCTCTGGTTTGAGAATGATGGTTCTCTGGATTGAGAGTCATGATTGTCGGTGAAGACAATGGAGCTTCTTTTATTTTGCCAAGGTGGAGTTTGTTGGTTTTATGTCAAAATATAAGAAGTGGGTTTTGTCCCACAATGCTTGTGGAACAAAATGGGTGGGAACCTTAAGGTTATTTAAGGAACCCATGTGGTGTGGTTTCAAATGCACCAGTCAAATACACTTTAATATTTGTGGTTTGACTCTAGTTAAATTACTTTCTTGTATTCTCTAGTATGGAGAGTTCGGAGAGAGGTGTGAGTTAGTCAAAGGTTTGTAAGAGTGTGGGGTACAGGGGTCGGGAGAGAGAATGTCTGTGTGATTGTAATAATGTTTCACATAGTGGAATTTCTTTCTCTGGGTGCCGTGATTTTTCTTTGATTTTGGAGTTTCCACGTAAATTCTTGTGTTGTGGATTATTATTATTTTTTCATGTTATTTCTCGGTTATTTCTGCTCATCCTTAGTGGATGAATGTGGGATCTGATTTTTTTTCCCAATATAGTCAACTTCGATCAATTGTTCGAGGGGTCAAACGAGCTATGTTTGGTGATTTTTAGACACAAGGTACTTCTTCATCTTTGTTGTGCTAAAGTAGTTTTGTATTTCGTTTTACCTAGCTCAAGTTATGGTGATCTAAACACGACCCTTTTTTTTTGCTGGAATTTTCTTTGTTCTCTAGTATTGGGAGTAGTCTAACTCTATTATATTGTTGTTGAAGATCTACAGATCCATTTCTACTGAAGCTAGGTGTGTAACCTCTTTATAATAGTGAGCTTTGGTTGGTCGTTGTGACCCGTGGTTCTTATTCTCAATTCGAAGAGGCTTTCCACCTAAAAATCATTGGTCTTCGTGCAAGTTGTATGTGTGTGGTTATTTCCTTTGTTTTCTTTGGACATATATTGCTACCATTGTTTGGAGTTGTTCTTGTTGCCTTCTCATAGGTTCTTACAAGAAGGGAGAGTTATTGATTGATCCTTATGTGCATTTTGTGTGATTTTATTTGCTGCGGTTTTCGTACCCGATCTTGTGACACTTATATCGTGCATTTCTCTCCTAACATAATCATCACACCCATGTAATGTATAATTAGCTTCCACTACTTCAAACTGAACATGTACTATCGCTATCATACAGAACAATAATAACAAGATCCCTCACGTGCCATTTCCAAAAACTATATGTTTGAAGTATCCGTTAAAAAAGCAGATGGTTCTTATGCAGAAAGTGGGAACACATCATTATTCCCAGATGGCACATGGACGGTAAACACTACGAACCTTTTTGGATCGGTCGTAGCAAATTTATAGAAATTGGACACATGATTGAAAAACAGTGGATAGCTTATTTGCGTGTATCCAAGGCCTATCTTTCATCTATAAACATAAAAGTAGTAAAATTTATATTCATAAACAAGCATCATAAAGTACGCCACACTAAGTATACCTACAACACTAAATACAGACTAACTAGTAACCACACTAAATTCATAACGATTTGAAAGGTAACCACACTAAATTCATACCAGGTGTAGCTGTTGGATGGAATTGACCGTGAATCTGTTGGTTTTCTTGAACTGAATCAATGGGAATGAAGTCGAGGCTAGGATTGGATATTGTCTCCGTAAGACGAAATTGCCCCGTATAAAGTGCTAACGGTTCTTGGCAATCGTCCCTAAGATACAACGACTTCCTAGTTTAAGTTACCAGCACTTACAACTCCGTGTTTTGAACTTTCGAATATTCAAGGAATGAAAGAACTCAAGATGCTCGAATGCTATATGATTATATGATTTTCGGATTTTATGTTTTCTGTAGTAATTTTGAATTTTATATTTTCTAGAGTTTTTTTATCATTCAGACGAGGGGTCTTTATATAGAGTTTCAGGTGCCTCTTTGGACTGGCTGTACCCCTTGGTTCAAATATCATTAGTGGACAGACGCGGCCGATCACGGTGCAGTCACCCTTTGCATGTTGGACCGTCATGTCCAGTCATGGTTCCCATCAGTAGACAAGCGTGCCCACAATGCACCCCTTGGAGTGTACAAGCCTAGTCACGCCCTCCAGGCTGCCTAGCCCTGTCACCGAGGCGATGGCGAACTCTGGTTTGAGCTATCAAAAATTTAAGGCTCCTCATAGCTTCTCACGACGATGTGAAGTGCAAAGTGTGCCTCTAAAGCGCCCAATGCGACAAGTGCAAAGTGCGACGTGCGACGTCGCGGTTGCGGCTCGGGCTCGGATGGTACTATGCACCATCCTCAGTGTATTTTGAGTTATCCTCGAGCTAGTGAAAACAAACTTGGTCCACTATGGTACACCATAAGGATTAACACGTGATTACTCCTTACTTTGGTGAAACTTCTTATAAAGTAGCTACAATTGCAATCTTTTGCCAATGTGGGATGTGACTCTTCACATTCCCACCTTTCCATTTCTCTATGTATTTAAGTGGCTCAGTTTATGCATTAATTTCTCATTTACCCTAAATTGGTTTTGAGAAAAAATAAATACTAATCTCATCTACTAACAATGTAGATTATAATTTCATAATTTATTTCCATTTACGAAAAATTTAATCCACTTAAATAATTGGTCAAGTTTGGGTCAAACCTATTTTAATAAACCAATTTCCAACAATCCTCCACATAAATGAACATTAAAGTATGCATGTATGCAGAGTCATTCGATTGTTCTCGCAAACAATTATTGCATCAGGAATGATAGCTTGTGGCTTGAACATTCCTTAGTAAAATACTATCGAATTTACTAGCTGCTTAGTGATGCGATGTCTTGAACTATTCAGCTGTTTATGTAAACCAAGATAATGATACTTACATAATAATCATTCTAACACATTTTGTTCTCCGGTTGTGTCCATTTTTGCCCTTGACCATATCTTAGTTTCATAAGTGTTACGAGTAGAAGCGTCCAGTACTTCTCAGTTATATAGGTGATATCCTATGAAGAGTATCCTGTCATACCCCACCATTTAGGTATAGGAATCATTAAAAGTTTAGACTTAACCTCATCACATTATGCCGGTTTCTCACTTGGATGTTTTGGGAGTGGATTGAAACAAGTTCCAAGTGTTCAACTAAACATTCATAACTTAGTTATCCCATTGAACCAAGGTCTTGGGATCTCCAATTCACATGGTTGGAGTTCTTGCTATGAGTAATCTTATTTTGTGGATTTTAAGCTCATTCCCCTCAACAACTCGTACATTTGATCTCGACTTATACCTTTTATAAGTGGATCCGCTAGGTTTTCCTTTGACTTTACATAGTCAACTGAAAAACCCTATTTGAGATCATTTGTCTAATGGTATTATGTCTTCATCGAATATGTCTATACTTACCATTGTACATGCTGCTTTGAGCTCATCCAATTGTTGATTGACTATCACAATATATCGGCCTGGTGATCTTGATTTAATCGACAAGGAAATATTCTAAAAAATTTCTAAGCCATTCAACTTCTTGTCCAGCTTTATCTAAAGCACTAAACTCAGATTCTATAGTGGATCACTACTACAAAACTAGCCTTTAACATCGCCCTTTTAACAGCAGTTGTTCGAAAACCGCTGTTAAAATGACGTGGTGGCATACATGTAAATAGTGTGCAATAACTTACCAGTGGTTATTAAAATAGCGATGTTAAAATAGCAACTTAACACGGTTTTATAATAACCGATGTTAAATTTATCGAAAAATTAAAAAAATGAACTTGCAATTTAACATCGGTTGTTAAGGAAAACCGATGTTAAATTTTCGATTAAAAGTGAAAATTAACGGTTTATACAATAGCGGTGTTAATTTTTCAAAAAATATAGTTAACGGTTTTATTGATAAGCATTTGTTCAACATTGTTAAAAATACAATTAACAGCGGTTGTTGCTTAACAACCGTTGTTGTTTTATCATTAAGAATAGTTCGGGGTTTTATTTTTCTTTCTTCCTCCGCCTCTGTACCCAAAACCTTTCTTCCTCCGCCTCTGTACCTAAAACGAATATTCAGCGAGTGTATTGTCCGCCCTTACCATCATTGTTGTCCACCGGCATCTCGATTTTTGCCGTCGCCACACCTCTACTCCGTATATAGTCGCCCCTCATCTCCGTAAATAGTCCGCCCGGCATCTCGATTTTTTGCCGTCGCCACCGCCGGTATCTCGATTTTTAGCCGCCGCCACACCTATTCCTTCTACTTAGTCATTTGTTATGCCCAGACACCGTCGATTTTTATGTAGCCACAAGGCCCGTTCAACATACGAGGAGAGATGTAGAAGCGAGGTTGGGAGAGGTGACCATCTCGCCGGATGATTGGCCTTCGCCGTTTTTATTTGGGCGTGGCTTGGCGACCATCCTCAAGCTACCCCCACCGTTGGCTACTTCACGGTTGTCTTCTCGGATTTTACGGCCGCGGTTAAAAGCCTTATGAGGTAGCGTTCTTGGCTTTATTCCATTTTTTTATATTTTTCTGTACCCTACGTTAGTTTGCATTGCATATTGGTTTCAATTTGTTTGTGCTAATTTCGAAGATAATTATTCACTAACATGAATAATTTGTTCGGGTAGTTTGATAATATTATGTCCAAATTTTTCTTTAAAAATAAAAGATAGTCACTTGAGTTCAATAAGTATCGGTAATGGCCAATCAATAGTTTAACACAGAAAATTATTAAGATGTTAAATTCTAAGAAAATTTTATGAGTTAAAGGTATGTTCTGACCTAAAGGTATATCTACTATATGGTCGAGAAGGATAGCGTGATTACTCTTGTGTGTCTTTCAATTTTTATGCATTACCTTTTAAAGCATGAATTACGTTGGGATATATGTGGTTAACTTCTTAAGGATCTTCTTCCTTTGGGATAGATGTTAACTTTCATCTTAAGGATCTTCTCCCAATAGTTAATGCAGGAAAAGGTGACAGTCTTTATAAAATAGTGAGATGACATAGTATATTAATAGCAATAACAGTTGTATGTTTTTGGTAGAAGATTAAAATAACACTAAATGTGGTTGGTTCTAACTAAAGGAATTGCAAATTGAATTTCACTATGTGTACAACAGAAAAGAAGAAAAATGGATCGAAGTTGAATGAATGTAACTCGCAACAGTGATGAGTATGATAATGGAATCGAACAATTTCTTGAGTTCACCCGACAAAATCGCCCGGAACCCGATGAAAGATATTTTTGCCCTTGTGTCAAGTGTATGAACGGGAGACAACATGAAGCTGACATAATTCTTGAACATCTTATTTGTGAGGGAATAAATACGAACTATACGATTTGGATATGGCATTGCGAACTAGTAGACATTCCAACTGAAGACACACACGTAGATATAGATGGTGATCAGTTTGAAGACATGATTTGTGATGTTGGAGAAGAATCATTCCGATGAGCCCACGTTTATGATGCATTGAAAAGTGATTCAGAGACTCCTTTATACCCGGGTTGTAAAAATTTTACACGCTTGTCTGCCGTGTTGAAGTTGGTTAATGTGAAAGCAAAAAATGGGTGGAGTGATAAAAGTTTCACCGAATTACTCGATTTGATACATGAGATACTTCCAGAAGGTAATACATTGCCTAACCGTACTTATGAGGCGAAGAAGGTTTTATGTCCGATGGGTTTAGCGTATAAGAAAATACACGCCTGCCCTAATGATTGCATATTGTACCCAAAAGAGTTTGAATTATTGCATAAGTGTCCTAGGTGTGGGGCATCACGCTACAAATTGAAGCATGATGATTATAGTGATGGAGAGAGCACACAACGAGGGCCTCCAGCGAAGGTGTTGTGGTATCTTTCAATTATTCCAAGGTTCAAGCGACTGTTTGCTAATAAGGATGACACAAAGAATCTCATATGGCACGCAAAAGGGAGAAAATGCGACGGACTAATTCGTCATCCTGCTGATTCTATACAGTGGAAGAAAATAGATCATTTATTTCCGGATTTTGGGGGTGAGGCAAGAAACCTTAGGCTTGGACTTGCCACAGATGGGATGAATCTGTTTGGTAATTTAAGCACTAAGCATAGCTCATGGCCCGTCCTACTTGTGATCTATAATTTACCTCATTGGTTATGTATAAAGCGGAGATATGTTATGTTTTCAATGATGATTTCAGGCCCAAAGTAGCCAGGAAATGACAAAGATGTTTATCTAAGTCCGTTGATTGATGATTTGAAAATGATGTGGGATGAAGGGGTTGACGTGTTTGATGGGTACCACCAACAAAGTTTCAAGATACGTGCAATATTATTTTGTACCATTAATGACTTTCCGACATATGGAAACTTGAGCGGGTATAGTGTGAAGGGCATCATGCATGTCATATGTGAAGGAAACACAAGCTACGTTCGGTTGAAACACGAAAAAAAAGCAGTTTACACTCAACATCGGAGGTTTCTCAAGCGCCATCACCCATATCGTAGATTGAGAAAAGCTTTTAATAGATACCGGGAAGAGGATTTGCACGATACCATTAGCGGTGAGCAAGTTTACGACCGCGTTAAGAATATCAATCTTGTGTTTGGGAAAGCTACAAAAAGTCCGTTGCGACAAACATATGGAAGAAGAGGTCCATATTCTTTGATCTTCCATACTAGAGCAAACTAGATGTTAGACATTGCATAGATGTTATGCATGTCGAAAAAAATGTGTGCGATAGTGTGATCGGCACACTTTTCAATATTAAAGACAAAACAAAAGATGGTGTCCAGGCTCATATAGACCTAGAGGATATGGGTATTCATCCTCAGTTGCATCCGCAATCAGTTGGTAAACGAACTTATCTCCCCCAGCATGTTATACTTTATCAAAAAGGGAGAAAATCAGCTTTTGTAAATGTTTACAAGGCATTAAAGTGCCACAAAGTTACTCTTCAAATATTAAGAGTCTTGTGTCGTTGCAAACTCTTAAATTGGTTGGCTTAAAGTCCCATGACTGTCATGTCTTGATGCAACAACTTCTACCAGTGGCTATACATGATGTTTTGCCTAAAAAAGTGAGGCATGTCATAACTCGCTTGTGTTTTTTCAATGCTATATGTAGCAAAGTGATATATCCTCTAGTTTTGGATGAGTGGAAAAATGAAATTTATTGTTATCTTATGCCGATTGGAGATGTATTTTCCTCCTCCTTTTTTCGATATCATGGTTCACTTACTTGTCCATCTAGTTAGAGAGATTGAAGAGTGTGGCCCTGTTTATTTGAGATGGATGTACCCCATTGAGGATACATGAAGATTTTCAAAGGGTATACCAAAAACCCATTTAAATCAAAGCATCTATTGTGGAGAGGTACATTGCGAAGAAGCTATCGAGTTTTGCATAGATTACATGTCACAAGTGGAATCTGTAGGGCTTCTAAGTCTCGACATGAGGATAGAATTAGAGGAAAGGGTACACGAGGTGTTAAAGTTGTAACCAAGAGTCGAGATGAGGTGCTTCAAGCACATTTGTACATTTTGAATAACAACGATGATGTTCTTCCCTACTTGTCGACTCACAAGAATCATTTGAAGATAAAGAATCCCCGAATGAGTGAAAAATGGTTGTTGATCGAACATAATAAGACTTTCTTGAGATGGTTTAAGGAACAAATTTCTAGCAGTGCATCTGAAACATTACAATGGCTAGCTTACGGACCCAAATCTGATGTCGTAACTTGGAGTGGATACGATATTAATAAGTACTCATTCTATACAAAGTCACAAGATGACAAGAGTACGATTCAAAATAGTGGAGTTACTCCTCAAGCCGAGTATATGCACTTTTCAAGCTCAAAGACAAAAACCCGGTTTTGGCATCGACGAGTTACTATGTAGTTATAGAAGAGATCTGGGAAATTGATTATGTTAAGTTTAGAGTGCTGTGTTTAAGTGCAAGTGGGCTGATAATAATACGGGTGTGGAAACCGATGAGTTAGGATTTACTTTGGTAGATCTTCACAAGGTAGCTTACAAAGATGAGCCTTTTATCATGGCACACCAAGAAAAACAGGTGTTTCATGTCAACGATCCATGTAATGAAAGATTGTCGTGGTTATTCTGGTAGAAGTGTGGATATGAATGGCGAAGAATCAACATTTGACAATTGTAAATTTATTCCTTTGTCAACACGGTTACCCACTATCGTTGAAGAAAATGAAGGCGACGACATATATGCCATTGAAATGACCATGATGAAGGTTTATGGGAGAACTATGTTATCTCATAAGATAAATAAAAATCAGTACATGAATCACTACATCTAAGTTTTGCATAGATACATATGTCATTTTTGTTCTCATTCTAAGTCTAACCAAATTAATTTATTCTCCTCTTATAAAGTGAGTAGGTGTTCACTTAGAAATCGGTAGATTTTGTACTAACTAATCAAAATGTAGGCAATTAGATGTTAAGTTATAATAAAGTCGATGACTTCGTGTAAAAGAATGCGAGAGACGATGATTTTCCTCTTTTAAAGTGAGTATGTGTGTTATGCTTTTACGAACCACATTCTGTTTATAATTCCTTGGTAGTGATTATAACCGAAAACAATAAAATAAAAATTAGGTTCCATTACGTGTGGTATCCTTTTATTATCTTCTATATATAGCTATTATTTTTCTTTTGATAGGTAACTTTTATATTTCTTGTATACGCAACTTGGTGTGTTGCATCTTTTTTTCTGTTCCACCAACATGATTTTATATTTACATATAACCTTTTGCATTCACGTTTAATATTATTCATATATTAGGTTTAGAATACTAGTTGGAAGACATGCAAAGAATGCTGGAAGTCTATTTTATTAGATTATATCCCTGTGAACTCTTTTTTTGTCTGTGTATATGTGTTTGTATGTAAACACTGTTATGTCTTTGCTTTGACAAAAAGAAAGCGTCAAACTGAAGTTTTATCGAACTCTTACATGTAGTATCACTTTCCTGTGAATTAAGGAGTTAAATTACATACATCCAAGATTTTAGTTATAACTAAGATATTGAGAAGCTTAATTAATTTTGCTGGACTTGTTCTTTATGAATTCAAATTATGCAGTGTTTCAACTTGGAAGAGCAAATGAGGTTCCTTTCCTTTTCATGACGCAAACCTTAAAAGTATACCACATAATTAATTCTGGGCATTTCTTCGGGTCGAAGATACTCCAGTTTTTTTTTTAATGAAAACAGGAATTTAGTCTTGACAAATAATTGTATATTCTGTGTTCTTTATATTACTATCTTGAATCAAGGGGGGAAAATAAAAAACAGTTCGTATTAATTTTTCAACAGCCATGGCTTTCGGTTCAGGCAAATCAGCATCATTCATGCTCTTGGTGCTCAATGCTTTTCTCTACTTGTATATTCATACGATCGTATTTGTAGAAAATTACACTTATCCTATTATTTTGGGCGCTCGGATACGGTGTTTAAGTCATTCATATTTAAACCGTACATTTAAGCATGATCTAAGCATGGAAAGAGGCTTAAGCATGAGATCCGTTCCCTTATTTTGGTGACAAACTTTTCTTTGTAGTTTTGAAACTTCTTTGGGTCTTTTTTTTATAACAATGATCACAAACCTTAAGGATAGTTTTGTACTTCACCCTTTTGCAACTTCTACTAAAAAAAGTGATTCTCAGCTTTTATACCGAAAAAAATATTTGAACGAACCTTTTTTTGGTTAAAGTTTGATACACAAACTATTTAAGTTTGTCATGTCGATATATAATGATTTTTTTTTTTCGGAACAAAGTGCGACAAGGCCGAGGTTTGGAATGTCTTGCAATCGAGCAAAGAAATAAGGCATCGAGAGCGAGTGTACATGACGATTTCTATTTAAATCTAAAAGCACAAGGTTCGAAAAGCGATTCTTAAAAATTGATTTTTTAAAGTTAAGTAGAAACTTCATGTATTATCTATATAGCATAGAAGGCGTGGCGCATACCTAACATATAAGGCGTCTCTTGCAAAAATATTATTGGTGTATGTTGTGTTTGACAAATATTATTTTTGGTTTATGTTGTGTTTGACAATATTTTCATTTGTTTATACGAGCACATGACTTCTCCTCGGCATCCTTCTCGTTCTCCTTCTCATTCTCCTCATACTCCTCGCCATTCTCCTCCTCATTCATTGCTTCTCCTCATACGCGAGACTACTACATCGAGAAATCCTACAAGATGTAGAAGTATGGCCAAGCAGCGTGTAGATGGAAAAAGCTACCTCTTGATATCGATCCGATCAGGAAAACTTAAATGCGAGCACAAAATCAAGTTGAGTACGTATTTGGATAAACTTGCGAAAGATCATGTTTCTATATTATGCGATCGATCGAATCACGTCTAGGACAAGCTAGATAAGGAAATCTTTGTGGCGGGATGTATTGAGTACGTGCATTACTTTTGTGATTAATTATGTGTTTCACTTTGTGCTTAAATTAAATTAAATTATTCTATAAAGCGAAATTAAATAAAATAATTTAAAAAACTGAATTAAATATAAATATGGATTAAAAGTGAAATTTATTAAAAAATATTAATTTAATTAAATTATTCTATAGAAACTAAAATTAAATTAAATAATAATATATAATTGATTGATAATATAATGTGATGAATGAAATTATTTTCTGATCCCTTTTGTTAGTGTTACTCTATGATTTTAGGATAACTTATTTCTTACATTTGGCAACACAAAACGAATTATTGTATTGACTTAATTTTTTTAAATTTACCAACTTAAATATATATCACCAACTTACTTTTATGTATATATAATTAAAAAACTGAATTAAATATAAATAATCTGGAATAAAACTGAAATTTATAAAAAAACCTTAATTTTAGTAATTTATTTTCTAAAAACTAAAATTAAATAAAATAATTTAAAAAACTGAATTAAATATAAATAATCTGGAATAAAATTAAAATTTATAAAAAAAATATTAATTTAATCAAATTATTCTATAAATGCTTAAATTATTGCAAATAATTTAAAATTGTATTATTGATAACGTTTCAATTTGAATTGTCAATGTATGCCAATTTTGATGTCGATCAAATTAGCAATATTAGTCAATTTCGCACGAAGACATTGCGGTCTATTGGCGGGATGTGGAGGTAATTTAAGGCGGATTTGGCCGTGAGCATATATATGGTCCGTCGAAAGGGTTGTCTCCTTGCGAGAAGTATGGTATATCGGAGGACGATTGGAAAGAATTCAAAAAGACTCGTGAGGACCACCTTGGGAGGTAAATCGAATTGAAGACATTTTACGTAGCTCGATTACTTGCATATTTTCTTACATATTATTTCGATTCCTTGCAAATAATTTTCTATAGATCGATTCCACCTCTCGTTTCATTTACTTACATATTAATTCGATTCCTTGCAAATATTTTTTTCCAGGAAAAGAGAATCAAGAAACAAGATATAGCTAAGATGAACAATGCTCCCCATACTATGGCTCGAGGCGGATATGATTTTATGGAGGTACAAGAGATGGAGAGAAAGATGAAGGAGCGTAAACAAGAAGCGTCAAAGTCTGGAGAACATGTTATTATTGATCCTCCATCTCCTCCTTCACGTCATCAGAGGTGGAAACTTGGTCGCCAAAGTCGTAATATTTAATTTGAAATATCTAAAGGTTGTGAATAAAATTTTAAAAGTTCACTTTTATGTTTCACTTATGAAACAAAGTTTTTTTTATCCTTACAACAAAAATATTAACTGTACATTTATGTGCTTCACATTTGTGTTACACTTACGAAAAAACGTCCTTTTGTAGGATGGGTTGGAGGCACAATGTACACAGGGCAGCTTCACTCCCGAGGGACGACATGATATATTGGCCGAGGCCATTAGGAGACCGGAGCACCCTGGCCGTGTTCGTGGGATTGGATTTGGTGTAGGCATTCTAGATTATTTTGGACGATCTTCACGTCGATCTGCATCAACAAGTGTGTTGGAGGAACTAACGAAGAAGATCACATATGATGTGACACAAAATTTGATGAATACATTTGGCCAAACATTGGAGTCTTTGGGTGCCCATTCACAGCAGCCCCACACCGATCTACGTACACATGATGATCATCATGTTACCCATGTCAGTATGAAGGGGAGTTGTGCCCATGATGTTTACGGCCCTTCACGAGGAAGACTCGCTGGGGACAACAGTCGATTTGGATTTTATGTGGACGAGCGTCCTCCTCGTCTAGTCGCTATCGGTCGAGTTCATCATGGTGATTCTACCCTACTGCTGTGCACCTTTACCGACTCATTTGGTTAAGGTAGTAGTCGAGAGGCCGTAGATGGCGGTGCGAAGTTCCGATACCTCTTGAAGAGGTAAGCTTAGTGAGGGAAGCTCTAGGTACCTTTATTGCATGGCCAAAGGATCTTGTCGTTGCCGACTTTATCAAGGTATATTTCTTTCATGTTTTAATATTAAATCTAAATAAAAGATACTCCGTTATAGTTGTTTTTTACACTACTTGTCCTCAAGAAACTAGCTGAAAATTTAGAATATTTAGAATTTAGAAAATTAAGAATAAAATTTGTAGTAGTTTTTAAGATTAAAATCTAAATAAAAGATACTTCGTTTTTACAATTGGTTTTGCAGTTGGTTTTTACAGTTTTCATGTTTCTTCTATATGATTTAGGATATTGAGCGACCCGAGCCACCTAAGAAACATGCTCGTCAAGATAACCGGTCGAGTGACAGTGACACGTTGAGAGAGTTATTTAGTGTTGCAGCGACTCTCTTTAGTGAGCTGTTACAGGTGCCATGGGATACAACTTCCTTTGGTTGTGGTGGTGATGATGTTCCCTTGTACATAAGTTACAATGAACTTTTGGAAATCATTCAAGACAAGCAGTGGCTTAGCTTATCGATTCTACAGTTTTGGACTTTGTAAGTAATTCTTTACATGCATATTTATGTATTTTTATCAAAAATTCATAGTTTGAAACGTAAATAAGGTAGTAATATTTTGTTTAACAAATTAGGTACTTATCGAAATTCAACGTGGGCACGATGGATGAGGATTTATATGGATATTTTGATCCTCAATACATACAAAATATGGGAAATAAGGGAGAGGAGGCCTCCAGATACATCGCTTCGCGTATGTTGTAATATCTAGAATTTCACTATGAATTTTCGCATTATTTTATATGGGATGTCTTGTCAGTGGGACCGACACGATATGAGTGGATAATTTTGGTAGCAGTGACGATCGTGCCGGTATGTCTATCGAGGTATTTTGATTCTAGGATATTACATGCTTGTTGTGTTTTCGATGTCGGATATACCGTATGAGTATTTGTTTGATTTAGTACTTGGTCGACGGTTGTAATTGAGGATATCGTGCATAAGGCGTACCGTATGAGAATACTTTCGGGATTTCGTATATGTGTTCGGTATGTCGTATGTTCATATTTGTTATGTCGAGGCGTTGGGCGGGAATTGCTGGAAAGCGGCTAAGTATGGATCGGTTAACGTGCGTTAAGACTTTGAGATAACGTCGCTAAGTGAGTACGTGTTACGTGCGTTAAGCGTAAGGTATTACGTGCGTAACAAGAGGAATCGAGCAGTTGGGCCGGTGTCGGCGGCTTTTGGCGCGGATGTGGGCCGGTGAGTCAGCGGATGGAGTTACGTCGTTATACAAGGTGTATTACGTGCGTAATACAGTATAATCTTGTAGCAAGTCAGCGTATGTATTACGTGCATAGCGGAACAAGTGTTACGTGCGTTCAGGCGGCCAGGCGAGTCGTGGCGAGATGACTGGATGGCGAGCATGGCCGGGCGTGACTCGTTGGGATGGCCGAGCATGGTGGCGGTGACTCGTTGGGGCTCGGCGGCCGATTACGTCGTGGCGGAGGCCGATTACGGCCGTAATGGCTGTACGTACGTAAGGGAGTGCCGATTACGTACGTAAGTGCCGAGCAAGCTGGACGAAGGTTAGGCGCGGCCGGCTCGTGCGTAAGGACCCGCCGATTCGTGCGTAGCGGCGGCGAGTCTCGGCTTTATATAAGGCTGGACCGAGTCACCCTTATCATTTTCCATTTTCTCCGTCCCTTTTGCGATTTCTTGACAAAGTTGATGGTTTTGAGTAGAATCAACTTATAACAACATGTTTTGGAAGTTGGAATCATGGATTAACATCATCCTCCACCGGATCGAAGGTAAGAACACATGAACTTTTGGTTTTGGATGTTCTTGAGGTTTCTTGGTGTTTTGGCGATTTGCTCCATTTTGATTCGGATTATTGATAGAACTTGATTGTATACTCGTAATCATTCAATACTCTTGAAGTTTTGTGGAACAAATTCGAGGATTTCTTCGTTAAAGCGATTAAATTGGATTATGCCTTCAAAGTGTTCGATGAAATGCCTCAATGAGTAGAACTTGGGAAATTCTATATGTTTTCGCATGGATGGTGATTGAATTGATATTATTGTGATTTAGGAATGAACTTTTGAAGGAAGTTGAATCGGTACCCTTCCCTTTTGTCGATTTCTTGGCGCCGTGATATTCAAAACAAGTGATTACTTGTGTATGTCATCTTCTAGAGGTATGTTGATAATCCTCTCATTGAATTCGGATTTTGATGTTATCGTTGAAGAAGGATTCGTATGATGATGATTATGGTTTTGTTATTCACGATTCTTGCGGTTATATGAACTATATGTTGAAGACATTGTTTGGATTATTGAACACGAATTTCGACTTGTGTTCGTATTGTTAAGAGTTGATATGGGTTGGTTTCATATGATCGAGATATCATTGAACCATCGAGTTTGATTAGTTGGTCATTTCGGTTGTTGATTGTTATTGAGCGTATCGTTAATCGATTATTGCATTAGGTTGCGTTTAGTGATCGTTGAAGTTAAGCAGTTGTCTTTGCGGAGCTTGTAGACAAAGGCGGCGGGATTGATGGTGGCTTCATCGTATGGGTATCCAGGCAAGTTATGCTTGCTCGATTCATAATGTTAATAAATGATTTCGTTTTCATTTCATTTATGATTCATATAGCAATGGTATTATGGAATATATGAATTGTCGGAATGGTGGTATGTAAGATAAATCATGATGTATATGATTTTAAGTATGTCTAGTGGAAATGGGAGCGTGAATTGTAATTTGGTCTATTGCATGAGAAGTTGGATATCAAGGTTAGTTATCGTGTCGATGTTGAATTCGGGATGGTGGTTTGGTATTAGTTATGGGTGTACTTCATTTTGGATTGTCGGATAAACCGTGTATTCGTTCGGGCGGTTGGTCGTGGAAAGGTTGGCGTCTTGACTTGAGGTAAATTAATATTGTTAGATTATGATAATCATCATGTTGCATTATTGCACGTGTGTGTTGATATTTCATGGGGTGAGTGTGCACCATTGTATGTTACGTTTTGTAATGTGCTCTTCTGTGACGGTGATACATTGGGCCGATGTGTTAGGGGATAAGACCTATATGGCACCTATGTTAGGGGTATTCTGTGTAGATACTTTCGTGACCCTCGGTTGCGACCTTGGGGTATTTTGTAATTGCATGAGCGTGTTAGGGGATAAGACCTATATGGCACCTATGTTAGGGGTACTCTGTGAGATGCTTAGTGACCCTTGGCTGCTTTGCCTTGGGGTTTATGTGTTAACATTATATGCATTGTTGAGCATGATGTGGGTGTTGTCGATGGAAATACGACATTGTGGTCGTGTCGGTCTTTCATGAGCGAGTTCTTGTTGCTCTTTTAGGAAGTCTTCGATCCTTGATGGATATGCGATTCTTTGAGATTTGTTGTCATGTTGTATCGTGGCATATGCGGAGTCGGATACGTTACGATCGTTCATGTGTAGGATTTTCGGGGCCAGTGCGTGTAGCATGTGTTGGTTTCGATCTCATATTGAACCGTGCACACGAGGCGTGCCGTGAGGCGATTAGGTGCGAGACCAGGCGGTGCACGATCAATACCCATGGTTGGCTTGTACGGACACATATGCGGATCGGCGTATCGTGGCGTTCATCTTGAGTCTATTGATTGGTCGTTCACGATCCATGTATAATTGGATACATTCGATATTCGGGTTGTCTTTGAAATCCCATATATATGATTTGTATATGGTTGTGATTTTATTCTCTCGTGTATACATTCCGTTGATCCTTTTCTGATCTCGTTGGGAGTTACCATATCGATGGTAAACTTATTTGTTATCGATCCTTTATTAATCTCGTTTGGAGTTCCCCCTATCATTGGTAGTCTCGTTCGTTATTGATCCTTATTGATTCCGTTTGGGAGTTTGCCTTACCGTTGGTATTCTCGGTTGTTGATCCCTTATTATTCCTATTGGAGTTTACCGTGTCGTCGGTGTTTTCAGTTGTCGATTTCTTATTGCTCTTGTTGGAGTTACCACATCATTGGTATTCTCATTCGTGGTTGATCCCTTTGTCGATC
Source organism: Orobanche coerulescens (assembly GCA_033398695.1). Taxonomy (NCBI): domain Eukaryota; kingdom Viridiplantae; phylum Streptophyta; class Magnoliopsida; order Lamiales; family Orobanchaceae; genus Orobanche; species Orobanche coerulescens. The sequence goes on along the minus strand of CM065807.1, from coordinate 177,066,162 downwards.
TTGTGTGGAACTATCATGTCATTGATATTTCTGGTGTGATGCATTGATTGTTATCATTATTGATTGTGTGAGAATTCATGCTTTGTATTGATATCCGGGACTTGCCATTGTTTGGGACGGTTGATCTGCGGATGTATCGTGTGATATCGGTTCTATCGGTATTGGGTTCCGATTATGCGACCCAGTAAGCAGTCGAACTTGACCAGTTATTCTATACTCGAGATATGTTTCTGTTTGGAAATCTTGGTAGTGTTTGAATACTGATGCGGTGATTGCATTTGAATTCGTTCATTACTTAAGGACACGAGGCGTGGGATATGGTAAGAATTGATTAATTGGGGTTGTGACGGGTTGGTAAGGTTACTTCGGTGAGATGATATTGGAATTATTCTTACCTTGTAATTACATTGATATGTAATTTTTTTTGTGATGTGATCGTTATCATTGTTGAGTATTATGGCTGAACCAGTCGCGGGCTTTATCTTTTAGGTAATCGGAGTTAGAGATAGTAGAGGTCGTGAAGGGATGAGCTTTAGGTGATCTTGGCTATGGCGTGATTGTTGGGATTATGTATTCTTTTACGGTCTTCTAATTCCTTTGCAAATGTAATAAATTGTGTTTTTATCCATTGCGTGTGTATATTTAAAATGGTTTTCGGTATTCTCTGGAAGTGTGTTTTTATCCGCTGCGTGTGTGTGTACTTTCAAAGGGCCTTTTGGCAATTTTAAACGTTTGCGAAAATGATTTTAGCCTTGTGGGTTCCAATATGGGGCCCACGGCTCTGTAATATTCGGTCGGTTTGGGGGTGTTACATATGTCGGATACCAGAAAACAGTTATACCTTGGAGCTTATCATCATGTGTAAGATCTAACATATTCGTCTCACTACTCTCTTTTTTTCTCTAAAATTATTAATATTTCTTTCTTGTCTTTGTATATTATTATATATTAATAATTATGTAAGTAGATGTATTTAGATTGATTATGGAAAAATTAAATATTAGTTTGTTAATGCGGTGAGCATTGGCAACTTTTGGTCGTTATTCTGCAAAGCCGAAGTTGTGTGGTTTTGCTCACTACACCGTAAGCCCGATAATCGCAATAAGGCCGTAGTCGAGTAAGTTTTAACTTGTAACATCTACTTGAAAAATATATATTATATATCTGTGTGTTATTTAAATAAAAATTAGTGGAAAAAATGAATTTTTTTTATTAAATTAAATTAGGATGGATTTTAGCATGAATGAAGGATGTATTGCGATAATTATTACATATTACTAACAGAAACTTGGTCATTTAATTTGATAATTAATTTGGCAGTATTAATGTGGTGATGTCTTTGACATGTTTTCATTTCATAATACATTATTACTTCTTTTAAACGATCTGGTATTTGCGTATAAGGTGATGGGGGGTATGCATACAAGTAGATTCAAACAGACGATTACTGGGATATATCCCAAAGTAAGTAATACATTCAATTATATATATATTAGCTATATATGTATATATTATTATATATTATATATTATATAATTGAGCAATATATTCTTTTTAGTGTAATAAACAAAACGGAGATTGGGAGTGTGGGTATTCGTCATGCCTTGGATGTCGACTATTGTCAGAGCTCGTATTATCGATGGATGGATGGAGGTAATAAACTTTTATTTGATTTATTAAATTATTTAAATTAATTTGATTTTTAAATTATTTCGGTTTAAAAGTGATTCGTTTAAGTTGATGAGTTTGTTAATTTATATATATGTTTATATGTACGGATGTTTGATGATGTTGCGGCACTTACTATAGATAGTATTCGTGCGGTCGAACCGAATGGGCAAAACAATTTTGGAGGTTAAGAATTGTTTATGTGCGTAGACCTTTCACATTTAATTTTGTAAGAATACCATTCTTTTGTTTAGTTAGTTCTTGAATTGTATTCGTTGTTGTGTTCTTCTTCTTCATCCTTTTCTCCTTCTACTTGTGCTTGATTTTGCTTGTTGTTGTTTGTTGCCGCTGTACTTGAATTGTGTTGTATTTTTTTGAATTGGATAGAATGTTATTGTATTTGATGGTTGGATAAAAGTTGTTTACTTGTATTGGTGAATGGATGAAATAAAGTTGTGTTGTTGAGGTTTTATTTGATGTTTTGTGGTTGGATGCTATTTTTGGTGTTTAGGATGCTGTAGCAGGTTAATGTGTGTGTAGCGGGTTGTTTATGTGTGTGTGTAGCAGGTTGGAAATAAAAAACTAAACCTGGTATTAAAAAAAATAGAATTAACAGCGGTTCTTTGGAGAAACCGCTGTTAATTTTGAAGTTCACATTTAACATCGGTTTCTGGTTGGAACCGCTGTTAACTGGACATTTAACAGCGGGTCTTGTAAAAATCATTATTAAATTAACAGCGGTTTCTTCACGGAACGCATTATGACTCTGATTAACGGCGATTTTATGGGAACCGATGTTAACTGCACATTTAACAACAGTTTTTTTAACTGGAACCGCTGTTAAATGTTCAGTTAACATCGGTTCACTGTAGCAACTGATGTTTAATTTGTAATATCTGCAATTTTCTTCTTTTCCCGATATTTCCCATTTTGGTGAATTTTTGTTTTTAGCGACTCTCCTGTAACCTTATCGATATTTTGAATCTATTTTATTCTTGGAGTTTCTCCATTTTGACGAGTTTCGGAGATGTATTAATATTATTCTGTTTTATGTCATGTATTATGGCATGGACGTCCGTTTCTCGTAGAACCCATTCACTTTTGTATTTTCTTTGGTTTCACGAGTTCGTATAGTTGAGTTATCCATGTTGTGAGTTTCGGTTTGTTAATCCGGCGTTGTATCGCGATTTTTGGACGTTTGGGCTGTTTCGTAATTTTCCCTAAGTTTAGGGTACTCTTGTTATCCTTGTTGTTCCTGAGCCTTCGGGTATTCGGAATCACGCTTCATCGTAACGTTTTGGTTTCTGACTTAAATCCGTGGTGAGTGTATCCGTTGGTCGTGGATACACCTTATTACTTTTTGTTCTATTTAGATCATCTCCTCGTCGGGTAGTGTTTGAGACTATGGCACTGCTGTCACGGGCCATGTTACGGCCGTAAGGCGTATATGTTACGGCCGTAATAATCGAGAGTTACGGCCGTAAGCTTCCTTCATACGGCCGTAACAACGCCGTTTCTTGCCTCTGGTCGATCCTAAGTTACGGGCGTATCATGTTTGAGTTACGGCCGTAAGTATTGATCTGGCCGTAATGGTGTTCTTGATACGGCCGTATATGTCATTAAATCAAATTTGCCCGATTTCATTCACAGAGCGATTCACGGTATAAGGCGGTGAGTTACGGCCGTAATGTTCATATGTTACGGCCGTATGTTATGGATATTACGGCCGTAACACCGGCGATATATAAAGCGGCGGTAGTATTTTTCTCATTTCTCACCTCTCTCACTTCTCTTCGCGGCGGGAACGACTTGGAGAGCTAGGTTTCGCCCGATTTTCGCCCAAACACCATTGTAGAAGTATATTCAAGCTTCATATCATCAACCTATCACTAATCATTTGTTGTTCATCGTCAAATCAAGGTAAAATTTCCTAGAACCCTATTTTGGGAAAGATTTGGGGGTTTTCATGTTTTCGTCCGATCCGTCCCATTTTGTTAGTTAATTCATGATGAATATGATTAATCTTGTTGGTATTCCTCGTTTCCCTACGATTCATGGTATATTTCGTAGTATCTTTTGTTATCGAGAGGGTTTGGTTGTGGTCCGCCCTCGTTGTTGTTTTCGTACGAATATACATGAATCGTAGGTGGGTTTTCGGGTGTATTCCATTTCCGTAATCGTTTAGAAGTGGTTGTGATTGTGTTATTCGAATCGTTAGGTCCACTTCCGCCGATTCCTCGCGATTGTGCTTGACTCTCCCTTTCCGTTCGTGTCACCGTCTATTAATCGAGGCAAGTATCCTTATGAACTTACGATCTTGACATAGTAGTATTGTATGAGAAATTATGTGTGTGTATACTCACTACGGGTTAGATCCGACGGGGTCTCGGTAGGGCTCCACGAAGCTGTGAGGCCGCGAGTTTGCTTTTAACCACTACGGGTTAGATCCAATGGGGTCTCGGTAGGGGTCCACGAAGCTGTGGGTCCGCGGTTAATTGTGGTGTATTTTACAAATGTGGTTGATTATTGACATTTCCGGAAATGAGTGTTTTGGGACTATTGTTTTCTTGATTGCATGCATTTACTATTTGTGTAAGATGTAAATTGTTCATTTGGTTACTTGTACTAGCGTAATTGCTAACCCCTCTGGGGACCCGTTTTGCGGAAATTCGTTTTATGAATTTCAGGTCAGATTCATCGAGGCAGGCGGCCAGGACGATGCGCGGATGATGGCCGTGCGTGATGATTGTGCACAGTGATGTCTTAGTGTCTTCTATCTTTTCATCTTTTGTGGTTTGAACTAATAGTAGTACTCAAGTACTTATTAGTTTTTATTAAATCCGTTGTATTGTTGTCTATTATGTTTGTGTTGGATGATGGTGTTATGTTTGGCCGGATGAGCGGGTGAATTATTACATTTTGCGTCTTTATGACGAGGTGTTATTTTATCGTTTACTGAGTCGATGAGTATGATGTTGCTCAGCCTGGTGGGTCCCAGATAGGGATTCACGACGCTATAATATACCTCGAATATCTTGGGGGTGTTACAGAAAATGGTATCAGAGCAACTAGGTTTATGGATACCTAGGCTTGTCGGTTTATTGGGTCTTGTTGTGTTTCGTTTTGCACATCATCGTCACGCTGCCATGATTAGGTACTACCGGTGTCAGTAAGTTTTCCCTAACTCTATTCCTTATTTTCTTGTATCGCACCTTTGATTCTCGATTGTGATTGTTTCTCTTCTCGTACTTACCATCGTATGACCTTTGTTACTTCTTTAACATCAGTATGGATGCTGGATGAGATCGTGGTCGTGGTCGTGGCCGTGGACGTGGCTGGGGACGTGGGGCAGCCGGTGGGGCGGCCACGTCGCAGTCTTCGAGGCCAGCGATGCCGTCGGCCGTCACGATCATGCTTCTTCTCGGGAGCGCGCCGACCTTGGTATTGAGGCCGTTATGCAGCAAATGGTGAATCAAATGTCGGCTATAGCTCGGGCGGTTGAGAACCGGATCCGGCCCACGCTAATCGGGCGGAGCAAATCGGCAGCTTGAGGATGTCATCAAGATGCATCCTCCTCGGTTCTCGGGAGCTTCGGACCCGATCGGGTGGGAGGGTGGATCAAGGAGATATCTAAGGTCTTCACTGCTACCAAGCGTCCAGGGACCGTAAGGTCCCTATTGCCCGATACTTTCTCCTTTGGGGGCGCTACGGATTGGTGGGAGGCTGTTGGGCCCAAAGACCATGTTGCTTCGTGGGCGAGTTTCGAGGAATTGATGGAGGCCGAATATTGCCGTGGCCAGTCAGACAGGCTCGAGTACATGATTTCTATGATGCTCAACCACGGGATATCCCCGTATCTCGGGCTATCGCCCGATTTTAACAAGGAGTTGGGTTATGTGAAGACCCGAGTTGTCGAGAGAGTGACAAAATTTTCCATTTTCCACACGGATGAAGTTGGATTCGGGACTACATGTCGGGGCTCGTCTGTACTACCTTGAAAGATTACCAGGCGGGGCCCTTGCTTACGATATATCTGTGACCGCGAGTGAGGCGGCCGCGAGAGCAAGAAGCAGTCCGGAATTTTTTCGGGCGACAAGGTGGGGTCGGCGAAATTCCATCTGCTAACTTTTCCAGTGGTGGTGGCCCGGCTCGATCTCTTGGGTTTCCCGTAGGGCTTCCAGCCCCTCCCCGGGAGGTGAAGTGTTTTAGCGTGGCCATCGAGGCCACATCGTCGTATTTGTCAGAACCCTTTGCGACATGTAACCGGTGTGGCAGTGGGTCACAAGGTGCTACTGTCTTTGAGAGAGAAAATCCTTGGTGCCGGGCTTCCATTCCAGCGCCTAGGGAACAGTGTGAATCAAGGATCGTTTGCTTCTCAATCTCCGCCGAGTGCTAGTCGAGGAGAGGTCGGAGTCGCCCGCTAAGGGAGAGCTTCAGTGTCGTCTCGGCCCACCCGCGTGTCTATGAGATGTGGAGAGCCGATGACCAGTGACTCTTTGTGGCGGCAGTACCGTTCATATTCTTTCTCATCTGTCGGTGTGCTTTTCGATTACGGTGCTACGCATTTATTCATATCTCTAGAGTGTGTGCGCCGTTTGAATCTCATTGTTTGGCCTTGTGAGCCCTTCATCGTTAAGCTTCCTAGCGGTGATAGGATCGTTGGTGATCAAGAGGTTCTAGGCATTACGTGCTTATTTGTGAGAGGTTTGGCCCTCTAATCTTATTATCGTGGGTATCGAGGGTGAGGATTTGATTCTTGGGGATGATTGGCTCGGCGGCATGGTGCGATCATGAACTACCGCACGAGAATCATCACTATGTTAGCCGAGGACGGCAAGAGCACTCTTTCGCGGGCGAAAGAGGAAACAGTTCGTTATTAACGCCTTGGAGGCGATGAGACTCCTGCGAAAGGGGTGTACTGGCTTTTGGTGCTACGCCTTGAAGGCGGAGAGTGATGGAGTCGAGCTTTCGTCGATTTAAATCGTTAGTGAGTTTCCTGATGTGTTTCCTGACGAGTTACCGGGATTGCCACCGGATCGTGAGGTCGAGTTTGCTATAGAGTTAGAGCCGGGCGCGGCTCCTATTTCGAAGGCGCCATATCGCATGGCACCTTGAGAGATGTCGAGTTGAAGAAGCGGTGAGTGAGCTTCTTGAGTCGGGTATGTTCGGCCGGCGCCTGCATGCAGGGCGCAGGTCTGTTTGTGCGGAAGAAGGATGGTTCACTACGTTTGTGTATCGACTATCACGAACTAAATAAGGTGACCATCAAGAACAAGTATCCCTTGCCGAGAATTGATGACTTGTTCGACCAATTGCGAGAGGCTGCGGTATTCTCGAAGATTGATTTGAAATCGGGGTACTATCGGCTCCGGATGAGGAGTCGATGTGCAGCTTGACTTTTCGGACGAGATACGGACATTACGAGTTTGTAGTCATGCCTTTCGGATTAACTAATGCGCCATTTGTGTTCATGCGGTTGATGAACAAAGTCTTTATTGAGTATTTGGATAAGTGTGTCGTCGTTTTCATTGGCGATATTCTTATTTATTCTAGGAACGAGGAAGAGCATGCCCATCATTTGCGAGTAGTATTAGACATCTTGAGGACCGAGCAACTCTATGCGAAGTTCTTGAAATGTGAGTTAAATTTGAAGGAAGTGATGTTTCTAGGTCACGTGATTTCGGTAGGGGGTTCGTGTGGATCACGAGAAGATAGAGCGGTATTGGATTGGGCACCGCCCGAGAATGTGAAGGAGATCCGTAGTTTCTTGGGTTTGGTGGCTACTACCGTAGGTTCGTCGAGGTTTCTCAGCGGCTCAAGCCACTTATACGATTGCTCCATAAGTCAGAAGTTAAATGCGGAATGACGAGAGGCATTCGAGTTTTGAGGAGCTGAAGAGACGTCTGACTTCAACCCCGGTTTTGGCGTTGCCGTGCGGCAACGAGGGTTTTGCTGTTTATAGTGATGCTTCGGGTCAGGGTCTTGGGTGAGTATTGATGCAGCACGGCAAGACCATTGCCTATGCGTCGAGACAGTTGAGGCCGTATGAGCTAAACTACCCTACTCATGATTTGGAGTTAGCGACAGTCGTTTTTGCGCTCAAGATTTGGCGTCACTATCTTTTTGGCTCTGCGTGTCAGATTTTTACCGATCATAAAAGTCTGAAATACATATTTACCCAGCGAGAGTTGAATATGAGGCAGAGGAGGTGGTTAGAGCTGATTAAGGATTATGACCTCGAAATCCTTTATCATCCGGGCAAGGCGAACGTCGTGGCCGACGCCTTGAGTCGGAAACCGGTTGCATTGCGAACGCTTGAGATCCTTACATCTCGGTCCCGAGCTTGGCGGGCTTTGATCGAGTTGGATATTGAGGTTTTGTTGCCTGAAGCTGTCGGGCAACTTTGTGCTTTAGAGATTTCGTCATCTTTGATCGATGAAATTAAGCTGAAGCAGTTAGAGGATCCGATGATTACTCAAATCCGAGAGAACGTTCTTAAGGGAAAGTCTCCTGGGTTTGTGATTCACGAGGATGGTATTTTGAGATTCTAGAGTCGGCTTTGTGTGCGAGCGACTCGGAGTTGAGATAGAGTATTTTGCGGGAGGCCCATGCTACACATTACTCCGTTCATCTGGTTGAGTAAGATGTACAAGGACTTGAGAAGGAACTTACGGTGGAATGATATGAAGAAGGAGGTCGCACGGTTGTGGCGAGATGTTTAACTTGTCGGAGTCAAAATCGAGCATCGGCGACTGCTAGGGTTATTCTGATCACTTCTGTTAGGAATGGAAATGGGAAGATATATCGATGGATTTCATTACGAGCCTGCCGAGATCGAGGTCGGGCGTGAATATGGTATGGGTGATTGTTGATCGTTTGACCAAGTCGGCACATTTTCTGGGCATCAAGGACACTTGGGGCCCGGAGAAGTTAGCTCGTGTGTTTATCGCGCAGATTGTGAGGCTTCACGGTACTCCGAAGTCTATCGTTTCGGATCGTGATGGCCGTTTTGTATCGCACTTTTGGCAGGAGGTGCATAAGGCGTTGGGTACTCGTTTGCGTTTGAGTACCTCTTTTCATCCCCAGTCAGATGGACAGTCGGAACGCACTATCCAGACGTTCGAGGATATGTTGCGTGCTTGTGCTCTCGATTGGAGCAGTAACTCGGAGGAGCATTTGCCATTGATCGAATTCACGTACAACAATAGTTGGCACGCGTCGATTCGGATGGCACCGTATGAGGCACTTTATGGGCGGCGATGTCGATCACCGATTTGTTGGGATGAGGCGTCCGATTTGATCGGGACCGAGCCGGATGTCGTTTTAGAGACGAGGCGGAAGATAGAATTAATGCGGGAATGAATGTTGACTGCCCAGAGTCGACAGAAGTCATATGCCGATGTCCGTCGTCGACCTTTGGAATTCGAGGTTGGAGACCACGTTTTACTAAAGGTGTCGCCGACGAGAGTTGTTTTCTGTTTCGGGAAAAAGGGGAAGTTGAGTCCGAGATTTATCGGGCCCTTGAGATTCTCGGCGAGTCGGTGGGTTAGAATACGGTTTGGCGTTACCTCGGCCTTGAGTCATGTTCATAGCGTTTTCATGTTTCCCAGCAGAGGAAATATGTCCCGGATCTAGTCACGTCATCGATTATGGGGAGATTGTTGTCGCCGTTGATGTTATTTTTGAAGAACGTCCTTTGAAGATTTTGGAGCATCGCGAAAGCAGTGAGACATAAAACCATTCCCTTGGTCAAGGTGCGGTGGTCGAGGCATGGTGTCGAGGAGGCGACACAGGAAGCAGGGATAGCATGCGTGCTAAGTACCCCGAGTTGTTTGTTTCTTAAGTTTCGGACGAAACTTATTTTTAGTGGGGTAGAATGTAATATCTACATTTTCTTCTTTTCGATATTTCCCATTTTGGTGATTTTTGTTTTTAGCGACTACTTTGTAACCTTATCGATATTTTGAATCTATTTTATTCTTGGAGTTTCTCCATTTTTGACGAGTTTCGGAGATGTATTAATATTATTGTTTTATGTCATGTATTATGGCATGGACGTCCGTTCTCGTAGAACCCATTCGCTTTTGTATTTTCTTTGGTTTCACGAGTTCGTATAGTTGAGTTATCCATGTTGTGAGTTTCGGTTTGTTAATCCAGCGTTGTATCGCGATTTTTGGACGTTTGTACATTTCGTAATTTTCCCTAAGTTTAGGGTACTCTTGTTATCCTTGTTGTTCTGAGCCTTGGTATTCGGAATCACGCTTCATCGTAACGTTTTGGTTTGACTTAAATCCGTGGTGAGTGTATCCGTTGGTCGTGGATACACCTTATTACTTTTGTTCTATTTAGATCATCTCCTCGTCGGGTAGTGTTTGAGACTATGGCTCTTTGTCACGAGGCCATGTTACGGCCGTAAGCCGTATATATTCTGTGTAATAATCGAGAGTTACGGCCGTAAGCTTCCTTCATACGGCCGTAACAACGCCGTTTCTTGCCTCTGGTCGATCTGAGTTACGGGCGTATCATGTTTGAGTTACGGCCGTAAGTATTGATCTGGCCGTAATGAGTGTTCTTGATACGGCCGTATGTGTCATTCGTCAAATTTGCCCGATTTCATTCACAGAGCGATTCTGGCCGTAAGCGGGAAATTCTGGCCGTAATGTTCATATGTTAGGGCCGTATGTTATGGATATTACGGCCGTAACACCGGCGATATATAAGCGGCGGCGGCCGTATTTTTTCTCATTTCTCACCTATCTCACTTCTCTTGGCAGGAGCGACTTGGAGAGCTAGGTTTCGCCCGATTTTCGCCCAAACACCATTGTAGAAGTATATTCAAGCTTCATATCATCAACCTATCACTAATCATTCGTTGTTCATCGTCAAATCAAGGTAAAATTTCCTAGAACCCTATTTTGGGAAAGATTTGGGGGTTTTCATGTTTTCGTCCGATCCGTCCCGTTTTGTTAGTTAATTCATGATGAATATGATTAATCTTGTTGGTATTCCTCGTTTTCCTACGATTCATGGTATATTTCGTAGTATCTTTTGTTATCGAGAGGGTTTGGTTGTGGTCCTCCCTCGTTGTTGTTTTCGTACGAATATACATGAATCGTAGGCGGGTTTTCGGGTGTATTCCATTTCCGTAATCGTTTAGAAGTGGTTGTGATTGTGTTATTCGAATCGTTAGGTCCACTTCCGCCGATTCCTCGCGATTGTGCTTGACTCTCCCTTTCCGTTCGTGTCACCGTCTATTAATCGAGGCAAGTATCCTTATGAACTTACGATCTTGACATAGTAGTATTGTATGAGAAATTGTGTGTGTGTATACTCACTACGGGTTAGATCCGACGGGGTCTCGGTAGGGCTCCACGAAGCTGTGGGGCCGCGAGTTTGCTTTTAACCACTACGGGTTAGATCCGATGGGGTCTCGGTAGGGGTCCACGAAGCTGTGGGTCCGCGGTTAATTGTGGTGTATTTTACAAATGTGGTTGATTATTGACATTTCCAGAAATGAGTGTTTTGGGACTATTGTTTTCTTGATTGCATGCATTTACTATTTGTGTAAGATGTAAATTGTTCATTTGGTTACTTGTACTAGCGTAATTGCTAACCTCTCTGGGGACCCGTTTTGGGGAAATTCGTTTTATGAATTTCAGGTCAGGTTCATCGAGACGAGCGGGCGCTGGACCAGTACGCGGATGATGGCCGTGCGTGATGATTGTGCACGAGTGATGTCTTAGTGTCTTCTATCTTTTCATCTTTTGTGGTTTTTGAACTAATAGTAGTACTCGAGTACTTAAGAGTTTTTATTCGTCAGGGTTGTATTGTTGTCTATTATGTTTGTGTTGGATGATGGTGTTATGTTTGACCACTTGAGCGGGTGAATTATTACATTTTGCGTCTTTATGATGAGGTGTTATTTTGTCGTTTACGTGAGTCGATGAGTATGATGTTGCTCGGCTGGTGGGTCCCGGATAGGGATTCACGGCGGCGTAATATACCTCGAATATCTTGGGGTGTTACAAAATTAACGGTTTACGCGACTAACATTAAATTGACACCACCTTTAACAGTTCGAGCAGCTGTTAATGTAACTCGAGAACATTTGTTAAAGGCCCGATTTTGTAGTAGTGGATGGAGCTATAAATGTTTGCTTAGAAGATTGCCACGACACGTTCCTCAACCTATTGTGAATACGTATCACTTGTGGACTTGGAGTCTTTGTGTCGATATCGATTGGCATCACAATATCCTTCTAATCTTGTTGAATATCTCGTATAAAGTATTTCATAGTTTGTGGTATATGTAAAGTATCTAAGCAACTTTGACAAGGCTTTCCAATGATCCTTACTTAAGTTACTTGTGAACCTACTTAGTTTACTCACCGAATATATAATGTTTGGACGTGTACAATTAGTTAAGTACATTGGACTGCCAATTATCATGCATATTCAATTGAAAAGTGGTTCCCATTTGTTTTTAAATAAAGTGTAGATTTATATCTACGAGGATCTTAGTGGAGCACTATCAAAAGCATTGAATCTTGAGTATGCTTTCGATGTCATGGGATTGCGACAAAACAATTCAATCTGAAGTTCTAGAGATCTTAGTCCCTAATATAACATCAGAGAATCCCATATCTTTCATGTCAAAGTACTTCTTTAACATTTCCTTGGTTTCCAATATTACTTCATGATTATTTCCCATGATCAACATATCATCTACATAAAAGCGAACTATAACATAATTGTCATTTGTTCTTTTAATGTAAACACACTTACCACATTCATTTATCTTGAAACCATTAGACAACATAGTTCTGTCAAATTTTTCATTCCATTGCTTAGGTGCTTGTTTTAGTCCATAAAGTGACTTAACAAGTTTACACACTTTTTCACTTGTCAAGGTGCAACAAAACCTTGGTGCTCCATGTAAATCTCCTTCTCAAGTTCCCCATTCAAGAAGGCGGGTTTTACATCCATTTGATGTATCCCAAGGTTATGCAAGGTGCAATAGCAATGAGAACACAAATGGAAGTGATTTTTATTACGGAGTATATGTATCAAAGAAATCATATCCCTCATTTTGTTTGAATCCTTTGACTAGCAACCTGGCTTTGTACTTTTCAATAGATCCATCGATCTATACTTTCTTTTAAAAATCGATTTATATCCCAAAGGTTTGCAAATCGGAGGAGATCAACCAATTCCCATGTATTGTTATGCATGATGGATTCTTTTCATTTACGATAGCTTCTTTCTAGAGAGGAGCATCTGGACCAGACAAAGCTTCAAAAATCGGGACCAAAGACTTAGCTACTTTTGTCCGTCTTGGTTCCTCTTATTCATTTTGAGGTAAACTGCGGTTTCAAAAGATCTCTTGTTAGACTTACTTCTTTCCTTTCTTTGCAAGGCAAGACATTTTGAAATAAAACGACATTCCTTGATTCTATAATCATACCATCATTTATATTGAATTCTTGACTTGTGCACTACAAAGCGAGAAGCACTACTATTGTTTGCATATCGATAAAAGCACAATCAACCATTTTAGGTCCGATCTTCTCTTGCTTTGGCTTAGGTACTTCTACTTTGCCAAGCACCCCCACATTTTAAGGTACTTATATGATGGGATTAAAATCAAGGAAATTGGATTTAGACTTCTAAATCCAATTTCCTTGATTTTAATCCGTGAATTATCAATACGGGGAGAATATCGTAACATAGTTGAACAATTTGGAACTAAACCCTAGGATCCCGAAAAACCCCCAAATTCGTCAAAGTTAGGGTTCCTGAGGAAATACCTTGGATTTGACGGATGGATGACGATAATGGTGTAGATTAATCTCCTTGGTACACAATAGTCAATCTCTAGAGGAAATCCACGGATTGCTCTGGACAAATCGCTCCAAAGGTGCTCAAGAACGCTCACGTCGCGAAAAGGCGAAGAAGGATGAAAAGCGGGCGAGGTTAAGTCGGTTTTAAAAGCGGCGACAGTGTTACGTGCGTTAACACAAGTGATTGCGTGCGTTATGATAGTTACGTCGTAACCAAATATCTATCTTGAATTGTGAAGGGTCATAACGTCGTTATGGATCATGCATAATGTGCGTTATGCGCGTAACGGACCACAGTTACGAACACCGATTACGCACGATCGATTCAACGGCGAACTACAACACGAGGATAGAATAAAAGTGTAAATACGAGGTATTCATAACAACGAAGTGAGTGCTCGAAAGTAAATGCACTTCCAACTACAGGAATCCAAAATCGACAAGGAGATGAATATCCCTAAATTTATAGGAAATTACGAAATGGCCCAAGTGCGAAAATCACGAAGCGATGTCGGATTTACAAACCGAAAGTTTCAACATGATCAACTCAACCATACGAACTTGTACAAGCCAGAAACAACGAAAGCGAGCGAGTTTTACGAGAATCGAGCGTTCATACGGCAAAACATGTCATAAAATGAAATTACGTGAAAACATCATCAAAACTTCGTCTAAATGGAAAAACTCCAAGAACAAAGTAGATTCGAAATGTCGAAGCGATTTACAAGCGAGTCGATAAAATAGACATACACCAAAAACAAAAACTGCTCAAAATGGAAAATTACGGATATTACATTCTCCCCCTCTAAAATAAAGTTTCGTCCCGAAACTTAAGAATCAAAAAGTTCGGGATGCCTCGAATGCATATCCTCCTCTAACTCCCACGTCGTTTCTTCTACTCCGTGCCTCGGCCATTGCACCTTAACCAAAGGAATGGTTTTGTGCCTTAACTGTTTGTCTCGGCGCTCCAAAATCTTAACGGGCCTCTCCTCAAGCGTAACATCCTTCTCGATCTCCACGTCTCCAAAATCAATAATGTGGGGCGGGTCCGGAACATACTTCCTCGGTGGGAGGCGTGAAATACGCTATGAACATGACTCAATAGCGGAGGCAAAGCCAGGCAGTACGCTAACTCGCCCACTCTCTCGATATCTCGAAAGGTCAGTATATCTCGGGCTGAGTTTAGTTTCTTCCCAAAGCGGAAAACTCCCTTCGTCGGAGACACTCTCAATAGAACATGATCTCCCACCTCAAACTCCAGTCGGCCTTTAACATCCGCATAAGACTTTTGTCGACTACGGCGACGACATTCTCTGTCTAATCAATTCAACCTTCTCCCTCGTCTCTAACACAAGGTCTGGCTCGGTACCAACTAGATCGGACGGCTCATCCCCACATATCGGCGATCGGCAACGTCATCCATAAAGTGCCTCATACGGTGCCATCTTAATCGACGCGTGCCAACTATTATTATAAGTAAACTCAATTAAGGCCAAATGCTCCTCCCAGTCACTACTCCAATCTAACGCGCACGCGCGCAACAAATCCTCGAGCGTCACGAATGAGTGCGTTCGGACATTATCGGTCTCGGGATGGAGCGAAGTGCTCAAGCGTAACTATGTCCCCAATGCCTTATGCACTTTGCCAAAATGCGATACAAATCGGCCATATACATGCGAAATAATGGTCTCGGCGTACCATGAAGCCTCACTATCTATGCGATAAAAATACGAGCCAACTTTTACGGACCCCAAGTATCCTTGATGCCCAGAAAATGTGACAACAATCGATCGGTCTACAATCACCCACACCATATTCATACCAGTCTTCGTCCTCGGCAAACCCGTGACAAAATCCATAGAGATATCCTCCCACTTCCACTCTGGGACAGGAAGAGGTTTCAATAACCCGGCTGGCCGCTGATGCTCAATCTTGACTTGCTGACAAGTCAAACACTTAGCCACAAACTGAACTACCTCCTTCTTCATATCGTTCCACCATAAATTTTTCCTCAGATCTTTATACATTTTACTCGAGCCCGGATGGACTGAGTAAGGTGACGCATGAGCCTCTCGCATAATACTCTGTCTCAATTCCGAGTCGTTCGGAACACACAACCGACCTCGGAATCTCAACACTCCGTCCTCATGAATAACAAATCCCAGGGCTTTCCCCTTCCCTACACTCTCTCAAAGCTGAATAAACATCGGGTCCTCCAACTATCCCGATTTAATGTCATCGATCAGAGATGAAGAAATCTCAAGAGTACGCAACAGCCCGGAACTCTCTGGCAGTACAACCTCAATGCTCAACCTCGTAAACTCTCGCTGAAGTCCCGACTGGGCCGTAAGTAGCTCAAGCGCCCGAAGCGATACCGATTTCCGACTCAAGGCATTTGCCACCACATTTGCCTTACCCGGATGATATAGAATCTCGAGGTCGTAGTCCTTAATCAACTCCAACCATCTCCTCTGTCTCATATTAAGCTCTTTCTGCGTAAAAATATACTTCAGGCTCTTGTGATCGGTGAAAATCTGACACGGCCAGGCCATACAGTAATGTGACGCCAAATCTTCAGCGCAAATACAAGCTGCGGCCAACTCAAGATCGTGTGTAGGGTAATTCAACTCATACGGTTTCAGCGGGCAGGAAGCATAGGCAATCATCCTCCCGTTACGCATAAGTACACATCAGAGCCCTTGGCCGAAGCATCAGGCAGAAACCCTCATTACCACTCGGTAAAGCGAAAGCAGGAGCGGTCGTCAAGCTTCTTCAACTCCTCAAAACTATTACGCCTCTCATCGGTCCACACAAACTTCTCGACACGTAACAAGCTGAGTCGGTGGTCGGCGAGCTTAGAGAACCCCTCGGCAGAATCACGGTAATACCGGCTAATCCCGAGCTGCGGACCTCCTTCACGTTCTTGGCGGCGCCCAATCCAACACTGCCTCTACCTTATGTGGGTCCACACGAACACCCTCGGCCGAGATCACATGACCGAGAAACATAACCTCCCGTAACCAAAACTCGCACCTTGAGAACTTCGCAAAAAGATGTTGAGTTCTCAAAATATCTAATACGATATGCAAATGACAGGCGTGCTCCTCCTCGCTCCTCGAGTAAATCGGGATGTCGTCGATAAAAGCGACTACACACTTATCGAGGTACTCGATAAAGACTTTGTTCATAAGTGCATGAACACGGGTGGGGCATTAGTTGCCCAAAGGCATAACCACAAACTCGTAGTGACCATATCTCGTCCAGAAAGGCCGTCTTGAATATCGGTATCCTTCACTCGGGTGATAATACCCGATCTCAAATCAATCTTGGAAAACACGGTTGCCCCTTGCAAGTGATCAAACAAGTCATCAATCCTCGGGAGCGGATACTTGTTTTGATGGTCACTTTGTTCAACTCTCGGTAGTCGATACACAAGCGAAGTGACCGTCCTTCTTCTTCACAAAGCGGGACCGGTGCGCCCCAAGGTGGCGCTCGGTCGAATATACACCATGTCTAGCAACTCTCCCAAGCTGTTTCTTGACTCCGGCATCTCGGCGGGCGCCATACGGTATGGCGTCTTAGAGATAGTCTTTGCACCGACTCTAAATCGGCCAGTAAACTCAACTTCTCGGTCAGCGGCAAACCCGGCAACTCGTGCGGAAAAACATCGGGATACTCACACACTAGGAATAGGCGAGCTCGACTCCCCCTTCTTAGATCTCAAGCGTAACACCAATAGCCCATACAACCTCCTCGAAGAAATCTCACCGCCTTGGCGCTGATCGAGTCTCTGGCCACTCCTCTTCGCCCCACGAAAGAATACTGGTGCCGTCAGAGGCTAACATCGAAACAGTCCTCGTTCTATAATTCATGATCGCCCCATGACGGTCCAGCCAATCCTCACCTAGAATCAAATCCTCATCTCTAATATCTACATGATCAGTTGGAAGGCCAAACCCTCCGCGATACTCACTGGAAAATCTCTAACCTCCACGATCCCCCACGATGCTATCCCCACTAGGGAGTTTAACAACAAAAAGGCTCACAAGCAACAAGGCAATCAACATGCGGGACGCACACAATCCATAGATATAAAAGAATGCGTAGCACGGAATTGAATAATACGGAAGCGGGATGATCAAGGATGTGGGCGGTACTGTAGCCACCGTCGCGTCGGGATCTCTGCTCGTCTCATCTCATACACTCGGGCGGAGCGGACCCCGCACTAGAAACTCCCCTCTAGAAGGCGCCCCGTCCTCGACCTCTGCAAAACTTCTGCTGCGGTTGAGCGCCGGTGCTGATTCACACTCGGCTCTCCGCGGTGGGGTGATATCGAGTAGCGGAGTTCGAGCCGCATCCGTACAAAACTTAGCACGATGACCCATCCGACCACAAGCAAGACAACGAATCGGAGGCCTATCACACTCACTCATTATGTGTCCGGGCGACTACGGTTGAAGCACGTAGGGCAGCCAGACGGAACAGCGGGGCGGACCTAGAACCGTTTCCTCGCCCATGGCCCAGTGGCGGCCCGGCTCCTAAAGACTCGCGAGCAGTTGAGCCTTGGGTACCCTCGACTTGCCTCAGCCCGGCCAGGAGGTCTGCACTTCTTTCCTTGATTCCGTCTCCGTCATGAAAATGACATCTCATAAGCCATCGCTTTATTCTGATACTCTTTCAAAGTCGTGCACCCAAGACCAGACCTGTAGTGGCGCACCCTCGGTTTCATCCGCATATCAAAGTGGCGGATCTTATCAAGCTCATCTCGGACTTGGTTCCTCACATAATGGGTGTTGATTGTAGTCTTTGATAGCTTGAGAAATAGGAACATCTTGGGGCTTAGCCTCAAAGAAGGCTCGGATCCTCCCCTCTTTCCTTTGGCCATGGGCAGAATTCATCTTCCATCAAATCCCGAAACTCTGCCCACGTAGCTGCCGGTCACGCGGCTTCCCTTGCCACCACGTTCTTGCCTCCTTGGCGAGGAAATCTTGAGCAATGGGTACTTTCCTCTCCTCGGAACAATTAGCGGCCTCAAATACTTTCTCCATCTCGAATAGCCAATTCTCCCAATCGGAAGGGTCGGAAGCACCATCAAGCTGTGGAGGGCGCATACGAATCACGTCTGGAGTAACTTATCATTGCCGGATCCAGTAGGCGGAACCGGGTTGGAATTAGCTTGGCCGACTAGAGCGGCTGAGTCGATGGCGTCATCAGTTCGCTACTTCTTTGCAAAATGTTAGCCACTCCAACATTCTCACATGCATTACGAGAACTAGCGGTAGTCCTGTGACCTCCGAAACTAGGGAACAGCATTGTTCGACAAATAGGGCATCGCCGAATCGGTTCGAATGATCGGACATGGCCGCCCCAGTGCGCCACGTCCCCTAGCGTCGCGACGCGTCGCATCCTCTACCGGCGAGGAATTACGAAGAAGTAATGGGTAAGTACAATTCAAGCGCAAAAACGCAACAAGATACTAAGGCAGGGAATAGAGCGAGCGGTGAAGCGAGTCAAGTTAGAAAAACTTACGAGCAGCGTCTTGAATGATGGCATAGCGGTGATCTTGTCCCAAAAGCGACACTTAACTAGACCCGAATAGCGGCGGCTAGGTATCCATAAACCTAAGCTCGATACCATGATACGTAACACCCCAAGACATTGGGGCATATTACGGTAGCCGTGGACCCCACCTGTGGAATCCACCAGGCTAACGTACCAAACAAGACATTAGACAACGACAAACCATCATAAATAAAGCGACAAGCTAAATAAAAGACTATAACCGACAATTAAAATTCGACATCAAATCTATTTCCCAAGCGGGAACATAACATTAACAAATTCAAGCCGGAAGTACTCAGTACTTAAAGAAATTTTATAATACGAATCCCAAAATCGGACATCAATAATAATTGACAAGCAGAACACCTATAATCAACTTGAGACAATATCATGCTTGCCCATCATCCTCATACGGCTCGGGTGCTCGCTTGTCCCCACGATCAATTCTGAAATACAAAAGTATTTCCCCATTTAAGGGTTAGCGACAATTGCTAGTGCAAGTACAATCCATTTGAACTACATTCTAATCGGATGAATAATGCGCCAAAAATCATTTTAGAGAACATTTTATATTAGGAATATTTACGATGCACAAGCGAAAACACATTTTCTCCAACCAAAACAATTCAAAGTTACCTTGATACGTGACTCACGGCCACCGTACCCATGAGCCCGTCGGACATCCTGGGTGGTTAACCACAATTCGCGATACAAAACTCATGGCAACGTATCCCTAGAGGCCCGTCGGACCGTCCCTAGGTGAACATACACATATCCATCCACAACAACCACAATACGACCATAATTCAAATACTAGAACATGTAAACAAATGTAAAGTACTTGCCTTTGTGACATCTTGAAGAATCGGAAGTGAAAAGCGACTACGAGATGATCCAGTGGAAGGCAGCGGTTCCTACGAAGAACTAACATAACTCGGTCCCAGCGGACATCAATAAGCGAAAGGAATACACCCATAACCCGATTACAATTCCGACAATAGGCGTTGATCGATACGGGCGAGGGTTTACGCAAAATCTCCGTATTGATAATTCACGGATTAAAATCAAGGAAATTGGATTGAGAATCACTCGATAACCATAATCGGTAAAGAATATCGTAACATAGTTGAACAATTCGGAACTAAACCCTAGGATCGAAAAACCCCCAAATTCGTCAAAGTTAGGGTTCCTGAGGAAATACCTTGGATTTGACGGATGGATGATGATAATGTTGTAGATTAATGTCCCTTGGTACACAATAGTCAATATCTAGAGAAAATCCACGGATTGCTCTGGACAAATCGCTCCAAAGGTGCTCAAGAACGCTCACGTCGCGAAAAGGGGCGAAGAAGGATGAAAAGAAACTCACTGAGGTTAAGTCAGTTTTAAAAGCGGTGATGCGTTACGTATGTTAACACAATTTGTTAGCGTATGTTATGATGGTTACGTCGTAACCCAATCTTGGTGCGTCGTAACCAAATGTCTGTCTTGAATTGTGAAGGGTCATAGCGTCGTTATGGATCATGCATAACGTCGTTATGCGCGTAATGTGAACCCGATTACGAACACCGATTCTGCACAGTCGATTCAACGACGAACTACAACACGAGGATAGAATAAAAAGTGTAAATACGAGGTATTCATAACAATGAAGCTGAGTGCTCGAAAGTAAATGCACTTCCAACTACCGAGGAATCCAAAATACGACAAGGAGATGAATTTCCCTAAATTTATAGGAAATTACGAAATGGCCCAAGTGCCCCAAAATCACGAAGCGGCGTCGGATTTACAAGCCGAAAGTTTCAACATGACCAACTCAACCATACGAACTTGTACAAGCCAGAAACAACGAAAGCGAGCGAGTTTTACGAGAATCGAATGTTCATACGGCAAAACATGTCATAAAATGAAATTACGTGAAAACATCATCAAAACTCGTCGAATGGAAAAACTCCAAGAACAAAGTAGATTCGAAATGTCGAAAGCGGATTTACAAGCGAGTCGATAAAATAGACATACACCAAAAATGGAAGCGCTAAAAATGGAAAATTACGGATATTACACCCCACCTATATCACTTGAACCATTTTAATCTTTAAGTTAAGTTGGTTCTCAACCTCATTATTATAAGATTTGAACATACGAAGCTTCATCTTTGCTTTTCAAAAGATATACATAACAATATCTTGTGCAATCATCAATAAACGTAATGAAGTACTTTTTCCCACCTCGACTTTGCATAAGTTTTAAATCACAAACGTTTGTATGAATTAACTCGAGTGGTGTATTACATCGCTCAATCGAATGAAATGGTGCTTTAGCGAACTTAGCCTCAATAACAAATTCACACTTTTGGTCTTTTGAATCAAATTTAACACTAGGTATCAAATCCATATTCACTAACCTTTCATTTGTGTTGAAATTAACATGTCCTAATATATAATGTCACAAATTAGAACACTCTAGCAAATACACAGAAGTAGAAGCTTTATTCTTTGCCTCTTGGTGGAACACAGACATTATATTCATTTTGAAGAGCCATTTACCAAGGTGCCCTTCATAAAGGAATTGACCATTTTTGGTCATTAGAAACTTTTCTGGCTAAAAAACTAGCCTAAATCCGGATTTTAACAAGGAACCTGACACAAAATTCTTACGAATGTCCAGAACATGAGCACATCCGCTAGTGTCAGCTCTTTGCCAGAAGTCATTTTGAGCACCACCTTACCAAGTCCTACAATGTTGGAAATAACAGAGTTTCCCATGAATAGATTCCTTATTAATCGGCGTGTACGAAGAAACATTTCCTTGTCTGCACAGATGTGGCGAGTTGCTCCGGTATCTATACACCATTCCCTTGGATTATCAACCCTATTGGCTTCAAATACCACAGCACATAGATCGAGCTCAGATAAATCTAACGGAAGAGACTTGTCCTTAGGCATATTGACTTGGTTCTGATTGCATTTGTTTAGAATACGACAATATTTAGCTATGTGATTCGTTTTGCCACAATTGTTGCAATTCCTTTTAAACTTCGTGGCTTTTTTCTTTTTCTTCCTGTTGGCTGTGTGCTTCCTCTTGTTGCTAGTACTTGGCTCGATGGGTTAACCTTTGCTACCATTCTGATTTGCATTACATGACTTTAGATTTATAGTTGTCTTCCTCAATCCGTAGTCTCTTAATCAGATCCTCAAGCCACATTTCCTTACGCTTGTGCTTGAGGTAGTTTTTGAAAATTTTCCACATAGGCAGCATTTTTCTAGTATTTCGGCCACTTAAAAAGATTCACTCAACATCATACCTTCATAAAATAAGTCATGAAGTATGATTGAAAGCTCTTGAACTTGGTGATCACCGTCTTGGTATCAATCATTTTGAAGTCGAAACTTGCCAACAACAAACTTCTTTGTGCGGCATCTTACATTTTATACTTCTTTTCCAAAGAGTTCCACAACTCTTTGGGCGTCTTTATTAGCTGTACATGTTGTATAACATGTCGTCCAACCGACTCGGGATATAATTCTGCATAGAAACTCAACGTGGTGCCATGTATCCATGCCGTTCGCCTCACGAAAATCGGTGTCTTTTTCGGCAATGGTTGGGGGTCCTTCATTGGGAACTGGAAAGACTTAAGGTGGTCGGGTAGAAGAGCATCTTATGTTGCCACCTTTTGAAGTCAATCTGAGACAAACTTAGCGGTTTTCACCATGTGTGGGAGCAGAGGGTAATGGTGCATTCGTACTGGTTGCCATCTTTCAAGAAAACAGAATTTAATCTTACGATTGTTTGATGGAATTGATCGTAAATTTGCTGGTTTTCGTGAACTGAATCGATGAGAATGAAGTCGAGACTAGTATTGGATACTATCTCAGTAAGGCGAAATTGCCCGTACAAAATGCTAACGGTTCTTGGCAATCATACCTAAGATACAACAACTTTCTAGTTTAAGTTAGCGGCACTTGCAAAACTTAAACCCTCGTGAACATCTCTTTGTTTTGAACTTTCGAACATTCAAGGAATGCGAAGCCAATATGCTCGAATGTTATATGATTATATGAATTTGGATTTTATGTTTTTGTAGTAATTTGAATTTTATATTTTTAGAGTTTATTTTATCATTCGGATGGGGTCTTTATATAGAGTTTGGTGCCTCTTGGGATTTGCCCCCCTTGGTGTGGATCTCATTAGTAGACAGATCGTCCGATCATGGTGCGAACACCCCTTGCATGCTTGACAGTCATGTCCGATTATGGTGCAATCGGTGGGCAGGCACGTCCACAGCGCGCCTCTTGGCGTGTACGAGCCTAGTCATGCCCTCCAAGTGGCTAGCCACATCAGAGCATGGGCAGAACCCTGGTTCGAGCTATCAAAAATTTAAGGCTCCTCATATCTCCTCGCAATGGTGCGCATGTGCGCCTCTAAAGCACCCAATGCGACAAGTGTGATGTCGCGGTCTTGGGCTCGAATGGTGCTATGCACCATCCTCGGTGCATTTTGAGTTAGCCTTGAGTTAGCCAAAACAAACTTGTTCCACTATGGTACACCATAAGGAGTAACACATGATTACTTCTTACTTTGGTGAAACTCCGTATAAAGTAGCTATAATTGCAATTTTTTTCAAATGTGGGATGTGACTCTTCACATTCCCACCTTTTCATTTCTCCATTTATTTAAGTGGCACACTTTATATATTAATACCTCATTCACCCGAAATTGATTTTGAGAAAAATTAAATGCTAATCTCATCTACTAACAATGTAGATTATAATTTCATGATTTATTTTCATTTACAAAAAATTGAATCCACTTAAATAATTGGTCAAAGTTTGGTCAAGCCCATTTTAATAAACCAATTTCCAACGGCAGCTACCAAACAAAAACAAACATAAGTATGCATTCTTACCTTTCTTCTTGCATACTATATTGTCTCCAGCTCCTGCACGCTATCTTTGCTTCGTGCCATAAAAAAAAATATCAATGTAAATTAGGCGAGGTTTAATTACAAGAATTGAGACACAAGAGCGTTATTTATTTGTATTTATGAAGGTTGAGTATAATCATAGAGCATCATTAGTATACAAGAATTCTGAAATATCATTAGTGTACAACAACATAAAATATTTTACGGTTTACCTATTTCTAAAACCCAACTCATGTAGCACAACTCAAAAATGAAACAAAAATCATTAAAAATAAACACTTTTTATAAAAATAGAAGAGGGTTGGGCAAGAAACATACTCTCTTCAAAAAAATCATTTCAACATAGAAGCAGTAATACCGGCATTTTTGTTTCCATATTTTCTCGATTTTAGCGACTTATTTATATTTATTGATACATTTCAAACCTATTTTGTTACGCAATTTTTTTCTTTCGGGTAAATTTTGAGGTTGTTCCTAAGTAATCGGTGAAATGTTACGCTTTTTCTTTGCATTTGTGCCCCTTTTCTTTTAGTTTTGATCATAATGGTTGGGTTATTATTTCTACAAGTTCTTTTGGCATATTTAGTCGCATTTGGTTAGAAAATGTGATCTTCACATTTAGGCTATTTGGTAATTTTCTTAACTTTTGGGGTCTTTGTCTTCGAACTATATGTTCCTCGTCTTCAGTTCGTCATGTTCGCATGTATGTTCAGTGCTTAGACTTATATATCGGATGTCTAATTAAGTATTTCATCTCTTTTCGAGGAATGTCGTGTTTTCACGTCGTTCGTGGCATTTAAGTGAGCGGTGTTGGATGTTGTCACCAAGCTTTATTCTTGTCATAATTTATGTAGAACTACGGCCGTAACACAAGGTCGATTCTGGCCATAACTATGTAAACTTTATGGCCGTAATTGGATCTGTCATGGCCGTAATACCCGTTCTGGCGAGGTAGTCGATTTTCTCTTGGGCGAATACACTTTTTCTTCTTCTCACGCAGTGGGCCACTTTAGCCAATTCTTCATAATATAGTTCATAATGGATTCGCCAAACAAAATTATCCTTGGGTTCTTGGTGTTTATTATACATCATCTAGTCAGACCTCCTTCATCTGAATCAAGGTAGATTTCTCGGAACCCTAAGCTGGGGATTTCGGGGGGTTCTTGCTTTCGTATTTCTAATCAGACATTGTTACTTCTACTTGTGTTATCTAGTCTCGTTGATCATAACTCATGGTTGGAATTTTGTTTTCTGGATTTTCTTTGGATTTGATTCGTGTTCTTAATATTTTTGGGTAACCATTGAACTCTATTTGTTCGTCTATTTGATTCGGGGTTTATGTTGCGTTATCGAGTTTGTTCTCATCGTTTTTATTATCATCTCATAGTTCTTGGACGCGTGGTGGCGATTCGGCCGAGCCAGTGTTTGTGATTGGATTTATTCAAACTTTCTTCCATTTATTGTATCAGTTGCGGTTATTTGGGGCAAGTACCTTGTTATACGAATTATATCTACGCAATTCATAATTGTTCAAAGTTCATATATTGTTTTATATTAATATATATGCTATATATATTTATATACATCTATATGTTTGTTGTTGCCCTCGTGTTATGAACGTTAGACTCTCACATTAGTTGTGTGGTCAATGTGATTTGTACAAATGTGAAGGTCGTGAGGCCTTGTGTTGTTATTAATGCCGATGCGCGGGGAATCTAATATGCTTTGATGATTGTAATGTTACGATATGTTGAGTAGTGTGCATGTAAGTTATTTTGTGGTTGTGAATACTTAGAGAAGCATGAAGTATGTGTGTGACTTGAATTTACATGACTAAGATTTGTATGTTTGGTTGATTGAACCTTATGTGGCTAGTCAACATGATTATTTGTTTATGTGGTGTGGGTATACGAAGTTGTGGAGCGGGACGTGAAGTCGGACGTTATATGCTACAACCGGTGGCTCTGTGGTTGGTAAGCAGCGGTGTCGCCTAATGCACAAATTTGAGGAACTCTATCTAGAGTGATCTTTGGCGCGGTGACATGTATAGGGGGTCGCCATTGTGTAGTGAACGTTGGTGCACATATGTTCAATTGTGCGGCTCCTGGCTGTAATATCCTGAATGTTAGAATAGTATTTATCGTTGACCTTGTTGGAAAATTGGTAATGTGATTTTTTTTTCGGTAATAGAAGTGATATTGAGTAAACGAGAGTAATATGTTGGGTGGTACTTTCTAATATCATCGAATAATTGTTGGTAAGAATGTGGCGGTAGCCAACATTATCTTCTCCAATAAATTACTCAACAAAAATTAGTGAAATTATTCGGACTAAATATGAGCTTGTGAATTTACGTGGACCTATCGGAGATAGATTTTGGTCTTGGACCATTTACAATAATAAAGGAGTACCAAAAGTGTAAATAGAAATAAAATTAGACATTTTCTGGAAATTATCGTGGAGAAGTATCAACTTTGAAAAATCACCAAAGATTTTTGGGAAGTTTAAAAATTCTTAAAACTAACATTATTGTAGAGAATTGAGTTAGCTTTCCAACGGTTTAAATGGAGAGCCAATTGGAGCCCGGATGAATATATTACGATCGAATTTGTGGAAGGCGCATTCAGGGCACCGTGCGTCCTTGCATGCGTCGGCGCCCGACGTCAGGAATCCGTGCGGCGAGGCACGGGTCGTCGCTCATGATACCTAGTCATGATCTTTGTTTGGTGACTAGTGAAGTTTGAACTGTAAAGAGCGAGTGTTATCTTCATATTTTTCTCATTTCGTTTGTCAATATCCATACACAATAGCTACCTCTTCAAAACCATATTTTTCTATTTTAGTTTTGAATTTTGTAAGTCTTCAAAATACACAAACGCCCGGCGAATAAGCGGCCTAATCCACGAGGCGTCCGGTAGGTGTTTGTGAAATTCCCGGAGACTCTATTATTTCAGTGCATTTGCCATCTTTGAACTTGATTATCCCACAATCAGTAAGTTATTTTACGAATACATCTCGGCGACTTGTAAACAAGATACATATAAGTATAAATGTTGTTTTTAGGGTAAGTATTAAGTCGAATACTTGGATAATACGAGTCGTTTTACGGTGAGTCGGACCGGCTTTACGGGATCTTGTGGAACTGTTCGAAGAATTTCTCCGGTGAGTCGAGAATTCCAGACTAGGTTTTCTTATATGAACTCTGTTATCTCACGACCTTTAAGTTATTTTGAGAATATTTCTCGACTATTTTGTACATAAAATACATGTTAGTATAACGGTGCTGTATCGTTGGTATTGAGTCAGAATACCAGACAACATAAGTCATTTTACCTGAGTCATTACTGTTCTTATCAGTCATTTCCAGCAACTTGTCTTTTGAAAGTTGATTGAGTTGTCTAACTTGAACACGTATATCTTTGAACATACATGTCGAATTTTCATAAAGTAACATGAAATTTATCTCTGAGATAAATGTTATCATAAATCGGTTTTATTTTGATTTTTATCAAGCTGGTAAGACTCTGTATTTATCAATATATTACAGATTGAGCTCTATATTTTCATATGTATCGAATGTGTTAAATAGCTTGTATTTGTGTTTAAGGGTGGAAGATTTAATAATGATGATTATTAATTTTTTCTATATGAGAATCATGAGTTTTCAAAATTGATGATTTTGAAATATTTTCTTATTAAAATAATATGAAGTTTTCATTCGATCAAATTGATATCAATAACGGTTATACCATAAATACGGCCAAAAAATATGAATATTATTTTATATTTAAAATAATATATTGGAGTTTAGTAATGAAATTATTAAAGTCCGGATCGTCATTTATGAGAAAGGGAAAATAAAATTATAAAATTGGGATAGCCGTTGATCGCGGAAATCGAATGCGTAATATATTGTTTTAGTGAGTTATTGATATCAAGAGATAAATACTTTGTCAAGGTGTGGAAATCGAACCTCGGGAACTCTATGAATTTGCTTTGCCGGCCAGGCTATTTGAGGCAAGTTTATATTTGTTCGATTTATAATATTTAATAAATGATTTTGATTTCATTTCATTTATGATTCATATAGTAATGATATTATAAATATAAATTATCGGGATGATGGTTTGTATATTGTGCTTTGGTTTGGATTAAATCATAATGTATATGATTTAAATGTGTTTAGTAAAGACGGAGATGTGAGTTATCTTTGATGCATGATATGGAATGTCGGATATCGAGGATAGTTTATTGTGTCGACATTGATGTCGGGATGGTGGTTTATTGATATTAATGGAATGTACCTCATTCGAGATTATTCGAATAATTGTGTGTTCGTTCGGGGATGTTTGTTCGTGGAAAGGATATTGCATTTGTATATGTTGTATGTTAAGGTTTCATATAATGACATTCGTATTGTGTTCGTCGAGGGTGAGCCATTGTTTGGTATTGATGGTTGTGTTGATCGATCGTTGAAGGATGATGATTCGAATTTGTTGTGTTTAGATTGTTGATCGTGTTGATCATTCTTTGGGGGATGATGATCCCGAGTTGTTGTTTTGGATATTGTTGGTCGTGTCGATCTTTCATTATCGGTTTGTCATTGTTCACTTGGTGAGTCTTTTTGATCCTTATTGGATTTGTTATTCTTTGAATTTCGTTGTCATGTTGTATTGTAATATATACGGAATCATATCTGGGTTCGATTGGTCATTGTGTAGGATTTTTAGCCGGACACATATGGTCATGTGTTGATATTTCCACATTGGGTATGCACACGAGGCGTGGTTCGTGAGGCTAATTAGGTACATTGCCCAGCGTATATTACGGATTCCGTATACGGGGTGGACATGTGCTGACACATTTCGGATCGGGCGTACTCGATGTCCGTCTTGATCCATATTGATTAGTCGTTCATACTCCATGTATGATTGGGTATATTCGGCGGTTGTGATTTAGTTGTTCATCGCCCGAGGGGTATGTTTGTGATCGGGGTTATTTCATTGAGATCCATTATACTTGATCTTGTTTGGAGTTTACCATGTTGATGGTATTCTAGGTCGTTGTTGATCTTTGTTGATCATGTTGGAGTTTATCATGTTAATGGTATTCTCGATCGTTGTTGATCCTTTGTTGAGCGTGTTGGACTTTATCATGTTGATGGTATTCTCGGTCGTTGTTGATCCTTTGTTGATCGTGGTGGAGTTTATCATTTTGATGGTATTCTCGATTATTGTTGATCCTTCGTTGGTAGTATTGGAGTTTATCATGTTGATGATATTCTTGGTTGTGGTTGGCCTTTGGTTGGTCGTATTGGAGTTTATCATGTCGATGATATTCTCGGTTGATTTATTGGTTGATCATTGGTATTCATCATATGAGGATTGTGTACGTGGATGTTTAGCAACTTGTTATTATTGTTTTGTGGTAGTTGATCTACGGATATATTGAGTGTTATTGGTTTTTAGCAGATTGAGATTTGGTGTGCAATCAAACGGACGAGGATTTGGCATGGATGGATTATTCCATACTTATAAGTTATGATGATGTTTTGAGAATTCTTGGTATTGATTGAATAAGTACAGGATGGTTGTAGTTGAGTTCATTTCGTCATTTGAGAAGGCGAAATATGGATTATGGTAAGTATTGATTTGATATGGATTGCTATGGGTTGGTGAGGTTATTGGCCGTGCTGTCGTGATGCGTCAAAATTAGTTATTTTTATTTTTCCTCAACTTACTTCTACTAGTAGTATCGGCAAGTAAAGTCGATCCACGAGAGAACGGTAAATCAATTATGCGTTTTAAGAGTTAAATACTTTTATCAATTAAAATAAAATAAAGCGAGGGGATTTAGTTTCTTGATTTTTACTAACAAATAATTTGCGTAAAATAAATTAATAAATAAAGGAAATAAAAATTGAAAATATCAATTAAAGGAATAATCTAGCTCTTTGTTTTGTTATCTCTGTTTGAATTAATTCATGGTTAGTTGCGGCGATCATTCTCTAATCTCATGAATTCCTATTAGAAACCAGCGACAAGCTCTGTCGACCGATTATTTCTTAAGTTTATTTAATTAAAACAAGCTCTTTAATTAAACTATCTAAACAATAGATTCAAAACAAGCTCTTCAAATCTCGCTCGCTAGATGCATTAAAACCAAAATAATGAAATAGGCAAGATATTAAGTTCATAAGCTCGACTTAAGGGACCTCGATTTTTTATTACTCAATTGAGAAAATTCAATTGTTGCTACTTGTGAAATTAAAATTGCAACAATTACGGATTACAACTTAATTTCTAGCATGAGACATAAACCTCCTAATTTAGTTGGCCAAACCAAATCAAGAAATTATATGGCATAATAATGAATTGATAACACAAAAGTAATTGAGACTTGAGTTAAGAATACGCTACGAGTTAAAACATGAATAATTCAAATATGGTTTCAAACTTCCTAAGAACTAGAATGAGAAGGTTAATTTGGACATGTTTGCTTTAGAAGACAAATTGTAATTTAGAATATGCATAAGAAAAGAAAGTAGAATTCTTCTCTGTTCCTCGTCGGAAAATAAGCTCGGTTCCCTTATCATTTGTTCGTCTCGGCCATGTTTCTGCCCTCTCTCGTGTTCCAGCATCTGTTCTCCTCTCCGGAAAAATAATCTCGGACCTTTCTTTTATAATACTCCCTTATCTCTTAGTTTCCTTCTTTAATTAGATCTCCTTCCACTACAAAACGGTTTTTACCAATGCCATTTCACAGCGCCCGTACCCGCCGTTGTTAAACTTATAATTCTGCGCCATTCTTGCGCCGGTAATTTTTTCCAAGCGGATTGTTGTCGGTAATGGCGTCGATAAATTTTTTACCGACTCCATTTTCTGTTTACCAACGGCATTTGGCGTCGGTAAAAGCTGTTTTTTGTAGTGTTCCTTCTTATCCTTCTTGAGTTTTTATTCTTTTGGAGTCTTTCCTTCCAAGTCAATTAAAATTCATTTCTCGATCTAGGGGACCGCTTTTCACATTATGGAACCAATTGGGATGGATTTGAGTCATTTCTTGGACCCCAGTAAGAGGATTTTTGAGTCGGGGCCGACTTTGGGTCACCCGGTGTGTGCGGCGATTCTTCATTAAAGCCCAAATCACCTTGGCTTGGTCCGTTTGATGGCAAATTATTCCTTAAGCTTAAAAACTCCACCAAACACCTAAATTAAACAACAAATTGTCAAGTGAAGTAAATTGCATCCAAAATATAAATAGGTAGAAAATAACCCGGTGTGCCAATATAAAATTCATTAAAACCCGATAATTAACAATAATATTTGCACACTATTTTAGACCTATCAAATCTCCCAAACTTATAAAATGCTTGTCCTCAAGCAATTTATAATGAGTTGGATCGAAGCGATAACAAAAGTAGTAATATAATTTGCACGCCTTGAAATATTCAACCTTCATTAACTCAAACAATGGTGTAATAAACTCCCATACGCATAATTAAAAACATACTTTGCATAGCTAATTAATGAAAGTTACATAGAATTATCACACATAAAAACACAATCCTATTAAATAGTTCAAGAATAGAAGTATAATAGAAAAAATTTCCAACTTATGATAAAGACTTTAATCATCTCCCCAAACTTATTATTCAATTGATTGTTTATTGATAGGAAATTATGCGACGCACTATCCACAAGCTTTATCATATTTCGTAGGTGATAGGCTTTCACAGTTATTTGCTAACGTGTAGCTCTTTTCACCAACACTTTTTCCTCTTTTTTCTTTTCTTTTTTAGGTGATAGCTTTCACACCGTTATTTGCTAACGTGTAGCTCTTTTCACCGATCTTTTTTTCGTGTGAGGCAGCGTACGCACCAACAATGGGTTAGTCCTTTATTTTTCGTTGTTACTTTTTTCACAATATTTTAGGACCCCCAAAATTAGGTAGTTATTCTTGCTCAACACCTCTCCTTTTTCAACTAACCTCCTTGCATGCGGTAAGCCAAAAAAATCAGCGACCAACGGAATTCTAAGAAGAGGAAACAACTAAGTATAAATCACAAGTAAAATTTTAATAATACTTCCTTCTTGGATTTTCTAATAGTTTTGCTATTTTTATGCCTTTAATTTGCGAAAAATCCCATTAATGACCAACACAAAGCCACATAATTTCATAGAAACTCGAAACTACGGACCACAAATTGAATTAATTCCAACCATTATTCCAGACGAGCAAATGATACTAAATCTTGTTATGCTTTTCACCAACTATTCCCAATTAAAGGACAATTATTATAAATTAAAAATCAAATTTCGGGAAACAATTTTGTGACACAAAAAATCTAGGAAAAAGTAATGCGCAAATCAAGTACTGAAAGCAGAAAAGAGTTCATAGGGCCGGTGCGGTGTGTTAGTCTTGGAGAGAAAGTATGCTTTCTTGTAAATTCTCACATTGGGACAGTTTATCGGCCTTTGGGCCTCCCAATGTTATTTCCTCTGCACAATAGTCGACCTCCCTAAACATGATTCAAAGTCCATTGTTAACCAACCATATCGAGACCATCATGACCTATGAAAAATAAAAAGAAATAAATGAAAATTCGATTTGGTTCCACAACTAAAAAAAATTCGATTTGCCTCCTAGCTAGCGCCTTTATTTTAAGTCGTCAGCTCGACTAGAACTTCCCTTTTAAGAAATGCACCAAGGAGATTTTGGTATAGGTCTTAAAGCAAGTACATACACCATTATTTTTGTTCTTTTGCACCACTTCAACCCATTAGTGCAAGGAATTCTAATTACACTCATTCACTTTCTAAATATACGGGGACCACGCAATAGAGAATAGTTCGGTCTTCGTCGATCTCATAGAACACATGTGTATTATTTATCTCGTCAATCAAAGTACTTCTTCAATCTCGTCGCTCAAAATTCGCTTAATTGCATGTTGGATGGTATATGGATTTCCACTTTATGAGACACATCTAAATCTTGATTTTCCTTGTTGTTCATTGCAACCTTCTTTATTACGGAAGGAAAGGTGCGCTCGCGGTATTGATATGAGAAGAATTAGACATTATTACTTTCTTTGCCCGGTTTAGCCTTTGAGTGCCGATTGACCTTAGGTATCCCGGTGTCGATTTGCTCGATGGGTTTTCCTCCCGTTTTCGGCTTCCACCTGCTTAGGCTTTTTAGGCTCCTCAAGCTGCTTTACAACACTCAGGTTTCTTGGGTTCATCTCCGGTTGGGATGGAAATTTCCCACTATTTTGGCTCTCCAAACGGCTCACGGTGGTGGCCAGTGACTCACTTGATTTTGGAGAATTTTGATACTTGACTTAGTGTCATCTTTGGGCCCGATTCATGCACTCTTTGTAGTTGCATAGTGTTTGCCATGAGGTCTTCATCATCTCCTTGAAGATGATGTCGAATTTTCAGTGGGCTGCTTGTAGAATTGTCCCTTATTTTGTTGAGGCGCCTCTGGTTGGTTTCTCCATCGAAGGTTAGGGTGACCCCTCCATCACAGGTTGTATGTGTTTGAGTATGGATTGTTCTTCCTCCCATAAGAATTTTGGTGCAGGCCGCATTGGCATATGCCTCGATCTCATCGATAATATCTTGCAATGCTCGGTGGTGTGCTCGTAGTTTGGAAAATTCGATACGGTATGACTGCAAGTTTCCTACTGACAAGTTTTACGACAAAGAAGGTTAATTGATCGACTTATCCTCAATAGGCAGTCATGAACCTCATTCACCATTTTCACGGGATTGTCACGATAACCAAATTATTGTGAATTGGCGGCCATGTTCGAGATGAGGGCCTTCGCTTCTCTACTTTCTTTTGTTCTTCGCACGAAAAGTTGAGAATATCTCTTTGGATTACTGAAATTTGAGAATTAGACATCAAAAGTTGAAACTCAGGCCTACGATTATTCACTAAATACCTTGTGATAGTAGCAACAACATCAGGAAACTTTCGAGTGTTCCTCTCTGCATTTCTTACGTATATCTCCATAGAGCCATTGTACATATAATAGATCTACATACAAATTTATAATGCAAAGTACCCTTCATTCCACGCCTTAAAAATTTGACATACTACTTTTATTAGGTAATATTACAGGCTCGTTCTCCATCATACTTGTATTCACATGTGTACTCCATGTCTTGAAACTTGTCCACAATTTGGATACTCCTTTAGTTGGTTTAGCCAACATGGGTCCAATGGAATACAGTGCAAAGGACATGTCTTTGGCGATTCCACACACCATGGACGGAAGAGTAGGAATGATTTTATCATAAAGCTGGAATTACAGAATAAATTTGTTGATGATCTTTGCGGCTGCCGGATAGTAAAGAAAGGTTAAGGGTAGAGTAAAATAAAAACAAAACCAACCGAGATGGGACAAGGCATGAGATAAATGTATACCTTAATGCCCCAAAAAACCCAAGGACCTATTCTGAATCACATTATTTTTCACCATTCTGATGCGATCATTGAACAAGAAAAAAGCTTAGACTACGGATCTCTCCAGTCATGCAAGACATGAGACTTTGTCCTAGCATGGTTCCAAATTCACTAAATTACTAGAAAATGATTGCTATCACAATGATATATGAGGCCTTTACAGTGATTAAATTGACAATAATCAGTATCGAACAGTTCTTGAATCATGGCCCTTGATAACATGAATCACGACCCTAGAAAGCAAATAAACCTAGCCATTTTTAGGGGCGTATAAAAATTAAAAAGCAAAAAATAGCTTCCGGAATTTAAACATCTACTCAACTACAACCAAGGTCACATTTTTGTCTCTTTTCTAGAGTTTGGAATTTTTTTTTGCCTATATTAATTAATCAAATTAATCTTCCAATATTTACATGGAATTCTTGGTAGCTACATGGAATTATTCGTTGCAATTTGCACAACACCAGAACTGAATATAAAGAAATTTGGAGAGGGCCTTGATATGAATCTTTAATTTATAAAAAACTGAAATATGAATTACTTAAACAATTTGGACTTTTCTTAATAAAAATTTTATAGTCTCCATCTAGTGTTCATCTTTCATATCTAGCCTTAGTCAGCAAGTGCATTGCTGTAATAAATTTCAAAATTTTTAATATATTCAAACAAAGAACAAACTCGTGTATGTGCTATTTGATATGAAATCATAAAAGTCCATCAGTATACTGCAATGAATGAAGAAACTAAAAAAAATGAAGAGTCAGGACAAAAAGAGGTACGATCACAAATTTTATTTCGTCATTCTCATACATCTAAAATGGTAGTTGGTAACACTTTAATTAAGATAGATGAAGTAAAGATAATCTTCATTTGCATCTATTATACCAATAAGTAAAACACACCATTGTTTTATTTTCTGTTCTGCATCACTTTTATGTTGACAAAACACTGAAATGCAGCACCAAGTATATTCACAAATGCTATAAATAACAAATTAAAAAAATGGTTCCAGGAAAATGGCTACAAGCCTAATAATGAGAATTATCAACCTTTGCACGAGGAGAAGAATGCTTCTCAGAGTATACAGCAACATGACCCAGAGCTACCAAGAGTGTTTGTTCGGCCAAACCAATCGCAATTTGGTCTACATATAATGCGCTAACCATGTTACTGATATGTGACATGAACCAAATGAAACATCAAATAACTACATTTAATTGACCTGGAGCAAACGAATCAAATATTGAGGTTCACAATCAGTGGCTGCAACTAGCAGTCCCATTAAGTGATTCTTTTTCTTCTCTTGACTATCCTTGCCAGATTCCTGTAGGAGTTCCACATTAGAAAAGAAGAACTTTGTCAACAATGACCATCACTTACTGCACTGACATGAAAAAAGGATAAATACAAAAAGGGAGACCATCTGACAAGCTAATGAAAACAGCAACATGCATCTGAAATAGAATTAGATTTCCTTAGCCAGGCTTAGGTAAAACTGTGAGCTAGTATAAGCATTCGTAGCAAAACATAAATTCGTTTCGTTCATAAATTTGCTTCTGAAAGGTGGTCCTAGTCAACAGGTTTGCAAGACTGACTCAATTAGTTGCAGTAGGGTAATCCTTAACATCATCCTTTAGTTTGTCCTTCTCCATATCCGATAGAATTTTAGCAATGTGGCACCGATTGATCAGAATCTGTGGGCTTGGTTTCTTGACTGTTGGAGTGAAACCCAACCCTCCTGATGATGAACCTTCAAGACCACCTTGTGGAAGTTTGATATTCTCTTTCACAGCCTGAAGAGAATGCACAAATGCCTGATTGTACACTTTCTGATCCTGAAGATTCATCAAACTGGCTTGAGAAACAAAAGTGACTAGTGCAACAGCTATCTTGTCCACCTTACTTGCAAGAAACACAAAATAATTCTCTGTTAGCTGATTCAGCTGCGAGTTCACCGCAACAACCGGCGAGTTCACCAAAAGAATAATCATTAATGTAATGAATTTTTGTGAATGACAATAGAAACAACCTTTTCGGAAAAGAATCCTAAGCCCTTATCAGGATAATCAGCCTCATAAGTTTCCCCAAGGAGAGGATTGAAGGGTTTGCATTGTCGCCTTCTGTTGACGCATAACCAGATACTGCAAATGCTGCTATATTTAGAATCCTCATCAAATCATTCCCCTACAAAAAGAAATTTATTATTTTTAGTTGTAACTGATACACGTCAAAGACTAACCTACCAAATCAAAAAACTATCAGTTGTGATATTTAAGCCAAATTTGGATATAAATGTTCTTACCTATAAATAACCTCACTTGTTAGTCCAAACTCAAGACAAGTCAAATGACATATTAATGAACACCAAAAAACAGAGTGGTCAATGAGAATGAAATGCAGTCCAAAATTATTGCTAAACAAGCATAAATCTTATCTCAATAAAAATCAACTATCTTAATCATATATATCGATATATCACCCTTTTAAGAAATAGAGAAAAATAACAGATAAGGACCTGACCTGCTTTCCCCATTCCAATGCTCGGTCGACAAGATAGGAATATTCCAAGTCTTCGAAGCATTTCTGCAATGAGGATGGAGGCTCGTTGAAATGAACAGGAAGGCAAACACCAGACAAGTCCTTCCCGATGTTGTCCTTAATAATTAACCACATTGTAGCTTGTTAATTTCACAAGGGATAATGAAATTAAGCATCCAAGACAGGTAAATTTACACATAAAAATAAATCCGAAAAACTCACAAAAATACAATAAATGCAAAATTAAAAATAGGTTTTATACAATATGAAACCTAAAAAAACAAGCTCCAAAATTAAAAATAGGGTTTATACCTAATTGATATCATTAAACAAGCTCCAATAATCGTGAGGAGAAGCCCCAATCGAAACCGTTGTGTAGAAGCCCCAATTCAAACACAACTGCCGCGACCCTTCCTCGCACCTCCGCTGGGCAGTCGGAGACCTTGGCTCCTTTTATTCCGCTGGATACTGGTCTTTGAACCATATTGGCGTGACCGACCCGCCGATCGATGGTGGAGAACCGACGGTACTTCATTCGTCAGACTCACGATGTGCTGGAAGAAAAAAAAAATTCTCGCGGTCGGGAAGAGATGGAGTGAGAGAGAGTGAGATGAGGGCAATGGCGATAGGGATATTATATCCTGTCATTTTGAGAATTTCATTTGTCCCTATATTTTTAATTCTTTCGATTTGCGTCAATTCTAATATTTTTTTAAGATCTCGTCATAAGCGCTTTAAATTAAATCAAGTCACTGTCACTTTATCTTAATTTTTATGTTAGTTTCATAAAATTTATGTTTTCTTATGAGAATTTAATATTTATATATACTCTATTTAAATTGTAGGATTCGAGAACAAAGAAATTTGAATAGGATCTATTAATAAGCGTCAGCGTTTTTAAATTCAAGTCATCTTAATTTCACCTTTTAAGTTACGCACGAATATTTTACAAAATGTTAGTTTATAGCGACTTTAAATTTTTACAGGTTTACCTTATTTAAAAAATATATTCTAAAATACTATTAGAAAAATCGGGTCGTTACAATTTTTACAATTTTTCCTTATTTTCCGCCTATTTTTTTCTTCCCTTGTAACGCTTTTTTTAAAGATCAACGGTAACACCTAATTTGGTGTTACCATAGATACTATGGCAACACCGGTTACTATCAACTGTAGCGATAAAAAAGTGTTAGCGTAGATCATTTTTAAGGCATCTATTCTAACACTTTTGCTTGTAACATCGAAATAAACGTTGCTGAAGGCCATTTGTGGCGTAGTGATTATTCCAGACGAGCAAATGATACTAAATATTGTTATGCTTTTCACCAACTATTCACAATTAAAGAACAATTATTATAAATTAAAAATCAAATTTTGGGGGAAAACAATTTTGGCAACAACATAAAAAATCTAGGAAAAATTAACGCGCAAATCAAGTACAGAAAACAGAAAAGAGTTCACCGGGCTAGTGCGGTGTGTTAGTCTTGGAGAGAAAGTAGGCTTTCTTGTAAATTCTCACATTGGGACAGTTTATCGGCTTTGGGCCTCCCGATGTTATTTCCTCTGCACAATAGTCGACCTCCCTAAACTTGATTCAAAGTCCATTGTTAACCAACCATATCCGAGACCATATGTTACCTACGAAAAACAAAAAGAAATAAATGAAAATTTGATTTGGTTCTACAACTAAAAGAAAATAAACATTGGGTTGCCTCATTAACACCTTTATTTTAAGTCGTCGGCTCGACTAGAACTTTCCTTTTAACGAATGCATCAAGGAGATTTTGGTATAGGTCTTAAAGCAAGTACATACACCATTATTTTTTTTCTTTTGCACCACCTCAACCCATTAGTGCAAGGAATTCTAATTACACTCATCCTCTCTCTAAATATATAGGGACCATGCAATAGAGAATAGTTCAGTCTTGGTGTGATCTCATAGAACACATGTTTATTATTTATCTCATAAATCACGAGTACTTCTTCAACCTCGTCGCTCAAAATTCGCTTAATTGCATCGCTTGATGGTATATGGATTTCCACTTTATGAAACACATCTAAATCTTGATTTTCCTTGTTGTTCGTTGCAACTTTCTTTATTCTGGAAGGAAAAGGTGTGCTCGAAGCGCCAATACGAGAAGAATTAGACATTATTAATTTGCTGCCCGTCAGTTCAGCACTGGGTACCGATTCAGCACTGGGTATCCCAGTGTCGATCTGCTCAATGGGGTTTTCCTCCCCGTTTTCAGCTTCCACCACCTACGTAGGCTTCTTAGGCTCATCAAGATGCTTCTGACTCGGGTTTCTTGGGTTCGGCTCAATTTGAGATGGAAATTTCCCACTATTTTGGCTCTCAAACGGCTCACGGTGGTGGCAGTTGACTCGCTTGATTTTCGAGAATTTTGATACTCGACTTAGTGTCATCTTGGGCCCAGTTCATGCCTTCTTTGTAGTTGAATAGTGTTTGCCATGAGGGTCTTCATCATATCCTCCAAAGTTGGAGTCGAATTTTCGGTGGGCTGCTTGTAGAATTGTCCCTTATTTTGTGGAGGCGCATCTTGCTGGTTTCTCCATCGAAGGTTAGGGTGATCCCTCCATTCTGGGTTGTATGTGTTTGAGTATGGATCGTTCTTCCCCCTATAAAATTTTGGTACCCACCGCATTGGCATGTGCTTGATCTCATCGATAATATCTTTCAATGCTCGGTGGTGTGCTCGTAGTTTGGCAAATTCGACCACGATATGACTGCGAGTTTCCTACGGCAAGTTTTACGACAAATAAGGTTAATTGGTCGACTTATCCTCAATAGGCGAGTCATGTAACTCATTCACCATTTTCACGGGATTGTCACGATAACCAAATTGTTGTGAATTGGCGGCCATGTTCGAGATGAGGGCCTTCGCTTCTCTGCTTTCTTTTGTTCTTCGCTGAAAACTTCGATCTCGTTTGGTAATTTTAGAAAATCTTGTAAGTTCTCATCTCCACGTAACCTTGTAATCATGCAGAAACTAAAACAAGCGGATTAGTACTGGTGACTATTATTAAGAATTTTTAGAGCCGACCTTTGGGTGACCCTGTCGAAAGTGCGAAAGTTTTTAACCCAAAACAAGTAAAATTAATTTAACACCGTTCCCGACAACGGTGCCAAAATTTGACCGTATGTCGTGATCGTCAAAATTAGTTATTTTTATTTTCCTCGACTTACTTCTACTAGTAGTATCGGCAAATAAGGGTCGATCCCACAGAGAATGGTAAATCAATTATATTTTTTATGGGTTAAATACTTTTAGCAATTAAAATAAAATAAAACAAAGGGGGGATTTAGTTTATTTATTTTTACTAACAAATAATTTGCGTAAAATAAATTAATAAACAAAGGAAATAAAAATCGAAAATATCAATTAAAGGAATAATCTAGCTCTTAGTTTCAGTATCCACCGTTTGAATTAATTCATGCTTTAATGCGGCGCTTATCTCTTCTCTAATCTCATGAACTCCTATTCCGAAGCCAACAACAAGCTCTGTCGACCCCAGTTATTTCTTAAGTTTATTTAATTAAAATAAGCTCCTTAATTAAACCTATCTAGGCAATGGATTCAAAATAAGCTTTCCAAATCTCGCTCGCTAGATGCATTAAAAACCAAAATAATGAAATAGGAAAGATATTAAGTTCATAAGCTCGACTTAAGGGATCTCGATTTTGTGGTACTCAATTGAAAAAATTCAATTGTTGCTACTTGTGAAATTAAAATTGCAACAATTACGGATTACAACATAATTTCTAGCATGTGACATAAAACTCCTAATTTAGTTGGCCAAACCAAATCAAGAAATTATATGGCATAATAATGAATAAAATAACACAAAAGCAATTCAAGACAATTCGAGTTAAGAATACGCTACGGGATTAAAACATGAATAAATTCAAATATGGTTTCAAACTTCCCTAAGAACTAGAATCAGAAGGTTAGCTGGACATGTTTGCTTTAGACGACAAATAGTAATTTAGAATATGCATAAGAAAAGAAAGTAGAATTCTTCTCTCTTCCTCGTCGGAAAATAAGCTTGGTTCCCTTCTTCTTTGTCCGTCTCCCAGCCATGTTTCGCCTCTCTCGTGTTCCAAATCTGTTCTCCTCTCCGAAAAATAATCTCAGCCCTTTCTTTTATAATACTACTTATCTCTTAGTTTCCTTCTTTAATTAGATCTCCTTCCTACTTATCCTTCTTGTGTTTTTATTCTTTTGGAGTCTTTCCTTCCAAGTCAATTAAAATTCCTTTCCCGACTGGGGACCGATTTTCACCTTATGGAACCAATTGGGATGGATTTGAGTAGTTTCTTTGGCCCCAAGTAAGAGGATTTTAGTCGGGGCCGACACGAGGTCACCCGGTGTATGCGGCGATTTCTTCATTAAAGCCCGAATCACCTTGGCTTGAGTCCGTTTGATGGCCCAAATTATTCCTTAAGCTTAAAAACTCCACCAAACACCTAAATTAAACAACAAATTGCCAAGTGAAGTAAATTGCATCCAAAATATAAATAGGTAGAAAATAACCCGGTGTGCCAACATAAAATTCATTAAAACCCGATAATTAACAATAATATTTGTACACTATTTTCGACCTATCAAATCTCCCCAAACTTCTAACAATGATTGTCCTCAAGCAATTTAGAATGAGTTGGATCGAAGCGATAACATAAGTAGTAATATGATTTGCACACCTTGAAATATTCAACCTTCATTAACTCAAATAGTGGTGTAATAAACACCTCTTCTGGATAATTAAAAACATGATTTGCATAGGCGATTAATTAAAGTTACATAGAATTATCACATATAAAAACGCAATCTATTAAATAGCTCGAAGAGAAGTATAATAAAAAATTTCCAACTTATGATAAAGACTTTAATCATCTCCCCAAACTTATTATTTTAATTGGTTGTTTATTGATAGGAACTTACCTTAAGCGCACT
The DNA here is from genome assembly GCA_033398695.1 of Orobanche coerulescens. Lineage (NCBI taxonomy): Eukaryota > Viridiplantae > Streptophyta > Magnoliopsida > Lamiales > Orobanchaceae > Orobanche > Orobanche coerulescens. Next base: position 177,024,191 of record CM065807.1, on the reverse strand, counting down.
ATCCACAATCTTTATCTTGTAACACCCCAATACATTCGGGGATATTACTGGTAGTAAATCCTTTACGTAAGAATTTACAAGGCTGAAGAACTAAAAAGACACTAACAGATACCAATGTATGAAAATAACAAAAATAAGGTACAACAGTTTCCGACCAATACTGAAAATATAAATGTTCAATGGAAAAGTATTAGTACATCACCAAATCCAAAATCATCATAAACGACTACGTACTCGAGTACTTAATAAAATGATAAAAACAACAGACAAATAAACCCGACCAGAACATCACTCTGCACCCTCGTCGTCATGTAACTCCAGTGGTTGTTTCCCCGCTCTCTTGGATCCTGAACACAAACAAATGTTCACCCACAAAGGGGTTAGCACAACGATACTAGTACAAGTACCACAACATATTATTCAATATCCCACGTAGAATAACAACAACGTAAATGACAAAAGAAACAACGAGTCTTCTCCTGCGAGAAACTCAATAATAACAACACCCATGATAATCACAACATGATATCACACATAAACATGGTAATTCTAATGATCCAGCGTTCACTGCTTAGACCCCAAGATGATCGTCGGACCAACACGTGGTGGAAAAACCCGTCCGATGATCCGGTATGCGCTAGCATAGATCCCAAGATGATCCCGTCGGACCAACACGTGGTGGACATACAACAACAACATATATGCACGACAATATGTATAACATCAATATATAGAACAATTAAGGTACTTGCCTCGATTCGAAGACAGGAACAATACTTCCACTAAACACGAAACACTCGAAGGTCGCCCCCTCGATTAATCACGTAGCAAGCTCAAACCTTAACAAAAGAAATAATATAGAATTTATCTCACGTCGAATGAATGTCTAACGATCCAATTTATAGCCGAAAGCTCATAAAAAGTAACCTGCCTGAACTGCTTAGCGTACGCTACACATTCTATGTAGCGTGCGTTAAGCCTGCTCGCTAGCGCACATAAACAACTAAGCCTAGCGTACGCTAACGATGTATCGACAGTCCTTTACGATCGGTGGTGACTACTTTGACGGCGTAGCGTCGTTACACACCAAACATAGCGTCGTTAACTTATGCCGATAGCGCCGTTAATCTACATAGCTTAGCGTCGCTAATCATGCGGCGATTCACTCTTGGCGATGGCGTACTACGATGATGAAATTACGAACTCCTCTGTGATTAACGTCGTTATCCGTCTACATGTCATGTTCATAAACATATGAATGATCTTACAGATTCCGACAACCTCGAATTCAAAATCGTATACCATCATAAAACCATATTCCATTTCGATTACAATTCTTCATGCGTAATTCGGAAGGCCTAGCAGTCGATATCAATACCTTAAATCAATCAAAACTATCATCTTGTAGTTTGTTTAACATTCCATCTTTACAAGATAAATCTTTCCATGATCAATCTCTTAGATTCGTCTAACAATAATGACGTTAAAGTCGAGTCCATGATTACTATGAAGACACCTTCTAAATTCGGATTACCATTGTGAAACTTCCTCTACTTGTTCATTATAACAAGATTCAAATTATGATGTTCTTAAGTAAGGTACTTAAAGCATAATCATCTCAATCTCCTAAACATGATGTGGTTTTGATAAATCACCAATGAAACTCAATATCTTGATGGCATAATCCTCATATCCTTTAGAAGGCGAATTCGAGGTTGAAAGTAGTATAACATACCTTAATATGTGAAATCAACGAGCCGAAATGGTAGAATCAGACTCATTTGGTTGAATGTCAATTCAAGGTGTTACTCCACTTCAATAATCAATCACAAGTAATATCGATCTTAATGAATTAAGTAGAGGTGGTCTAAGTGTTTAAGGAAGATATAATGCTCTTTGGTCTCTCAAAAGCGAAGGATACTCGAATGAAATGAGAATGAAATGGAGTGTTGTCCCTTATATAATGTTTATACTGTGATTGATTAGCGTACGCTATCATACAATCCTTAGCGCGCGCTAATAATCGTTGACTCCAAAGCTGTCCCGGTTAAATGCGGGAATCTTATACGGACCCACGTCCGGTGGCGCATGTGCTTAGGCCCAACCTGATAATTATTTGCTAGCGCCGCAATTCTTCATTCATAGCGTCGCTAGTTGTAGCCCGATAACTCACGTTAAGCTCGTTCTTAGCATGCGCTATCACGAGTTTGCATGAGTAATTTGCATGTTGTTATACTTATGTACAAGGATACAAATCGAGAAATATCATACTCGATTATCGAGACCACAATTCCGAATAATACGGGGTTCAAATACGGATGAAATACATAATAATAAATCCGGATATTACATACTCTCCTACTAAAAAGGAGTTTCGTCCGAAACTCAAGGCGAAAATAACTCTAGATATCTAGACTTCATGCTATCTTAGTTTCCCAAGTGGCTTCTTCCACTTCGTGGCATGACCAGAACTTTGACAAAGCGATTGGTTTGTTCCTCAAGCGCTTTACTTGACTCTCGAGTATCTTGGTAGTCTTTCTTGAGCGTTCCATCTGGCGACCTCGATCTCACGAAATCAATGACATGACTAAGATCTGGTATATATCTCCGTGGCGAGATCGTGGAACACGTTATGAACATGGCTCAATGACGGCGGTAATGCAATCTGTATGCCAACTCTCGACTCTCTCAAGGATCTCGAATGCTCCGATATATCTCGGACTTAGTTTTCCCTTATTTCCAAAGCGAAAGATTCCACGAGTAGGAGAAACCTTTAAAAGTACATGGTCTCGATCTTGAACTCCGATGGCGACGGCGTGCGTCTCGTAAGATTTCTATCGACTCTGGGTGGTCGACAACCTTTCACGAATCAAGGCTATCTTCTCTCGTGTCACGATCAACTATGGTTGTCTCGATCAAGTCGATGAATCGTCCCAACATAGCGGCGATCTGCATCTCCTCCGTATAATGCCTCAAATGGTGCCATCTTAATGGAAGCATGCCAACTATTGTTGTAGGTAAATTGATCAACGGTAGATGAACTTCCCAATCGTTTGACCAATCTAAGGCACGGACCCTCGGCATGTCTTCCCTGTTTGAATGGTCCTCTCGGATTATCCGTCGGTCTGCGAGTGATAAGGTGTCTTTGAAGTTCAATTCGATCCCCAAGGCCACTATAAAGCGCTTTCCAAAAATAAGATACAAAGCAGCCGTCTCGATCGAAATAATTGTCTTCAATGTACCATGCGGTCGGACTATCTACGAAATAAATACCCGTGCCAACCTCTCTGGTCCCCATGTGTCCTTAATGCCTAGAAAATGATCTAATTTGGTTAGACGATCAACTATCACCCAAATCATGTTCATTCTTGTCTTGGTTCTCGACATACTAGTGATAAAGTCCATCAATATGTCCTCCCACTTCCATTCGGGAATCGAGGCGGCTTCAACATTCGGCGGTCGCGATGCTCGATCTTAACCTGCGACAAGTCAAGCATTTGAAACATAATTCGTTACATCTTTCTTCATATTGCCCCACGAAGTGCAGCTTCAAGTCCTTGTACATCTTCTGGTGCCGGGTGGATAGAATAGGGCGGCTGTGAGCTTCCTTCATAATCGTCTGTTTGAACATGGACATCGGGAATGCGAGTCGGTTACGAAATCTCAAAGCTCCATCATCATGACTTACAAATCCAGGGCCTTTCCCTTGATCACTTCTTCACGTAACCGAATTATAAAAGGATCATCTGCCTGCTTAGATTTGATTTCCTCGGTTAACGATGAAGTTATTTCCATTACGCACATTTGTCCTTGGACTCTTTGTAACCATACTTCAATTCCTTCTCGAATCATCTCATGTTGAATCTTTGAGTTGGGAGTTCAGAGTCTCTAGCATGTGAATAGAAACAGGCTTGCGGCTGAGTGCATAGGCTACTACATTCGCTTTGCTTGGATGATACAGAATCTCCAAGTTATAGTCATTAATCAGCTCGAACCATCTTATTTGCCGCATATTCAACTCTTTCTGACTGAAGATGTATTTGAGACTCTTGTGATCCGTAAAGATCGCGGTGAGTCCCTACGGGTAATGTATCCAGTTTTCAAAGCAAAAACTATTGCTTCTAGTTCCAAATCATGCGTTGGGTAATTCACTTCATAAGGTATCAACTGTCATGACGCATAAGCGATAACCTTATCATTCTGCATCAATACGCATCCGAGTCCTTGGTTCGAAGCATCACTGTAAACTATAAATCCTCCGGTTCCCTGTGGAAGTGTTAAAAGCGGAGATGTTCTCAATCTCCTCTTCAATTCATCAAAGCTATTCTGGCACAACTCGTTCCACTCAAACTTTTGTGTTTTCTGCAGTAGTCGAGTAAGTGGGTGGGAAATTTTGGAAAACCCTTCCACGAACCGACGATAGTACCCAACAAGTCTGAAACTCGGACTTCTTTCACGTTCTTTGGAGGCTTCCAATCCATTGCTTCGATCTTGAGGATCTACTCGGAATCAAGTCGGTGATACCACATGGTAGGAACATTACTTCTTTTAGCTAGAATTCACACATAGAGAGCTTGGCGTACAATTGTTAAGCTTCTCAGCGGTTCAAAACAATTCGCAAATCTGCGCATGTTCTTAGGGTTCTTGGAATAAACTAGAATGTCATCAATGAACACAACCACAAACTTGTCCAAATACTCTATGAACACCACGATTCATCAATTGCATAAACACTACGGGTGCATTAGTGAGACCAAGCGGCATCACTACAAACTCATAGTGTCATAGCGAGTTACGAATGCGACTTGAACATCAGATTCCTTAATCCTCGGTGATGGTATCACGATCTTAAATCGATTTTAGAAAATCATTGCTCCTTGTAACTGGTCAAACAAATCATCAATCCAAGGCAATGGATACTTGTTCTTAATCGTCATCTTGTTCAGCTCTCGATAGTCAATACACAGTCGAAGCAATCCATCCTTCTTCCGGACAAAAATAACTGGCGCTCCCCAGGGCAAAACGCTTGGCTGGATATAGCCTTTGTCCAGTAACTCCTCCAGCTGCTTTTTCAGTTCGTACATCTCAGTAGGTGCCATATGATACGGTGCCTTAGAAATTGGTGTAGCTCCGTGTTCCAGCTCAATGATGAATTCTACATCCCGTCGTGGAGGTAGTACAGGTAACTCGTCAGGAAATACATCTGGAAATTCGTTCACAACAGGAATGGATGAAAGTTCCACAATTTCATCTTCTTTCTTTATTGCATAGCACTAGTATCCAGTACAACCTTGTTTCAACAATTTGACAGCTTTCATCGCCTTGATCAACTTTCCTGAGCTTCCTGGTTTCCATCCCTCAAACAGTATTTCGGATCCATCATCAGCGATCAGCGAGATATTCCTACTTTGGTAGTTTACAATTGCTCCATATCGATTAAGCCAATCATCTCCGAGTATCAGGTCGTCTCCTTGCAGGGAAATATCTAGTTTGAGAGCCACTCTCTGCCTCCAAATGATACAGGGAAATCTCTAGTTTTTAAGTTCCCAACAATCCTCTCACCACTCGGTAAACCAATCACATAAGGTTCACAGTTATGAAAACCAGAAATATTCAAACGATTTACACAAGATAAGGATATAAATGAATGCGTAGCTCCTGTATCGAATAAAATGCTAACTGGCTGGGAAAGGATCTGAATGGTACCTGATGCGACAGCAACATCCTGATCGTCTGTTCTTCTCATCTCATACAGACGTGGGGGAACAGATCCGGCACTCGATGTCCCCTTTCGGTCAAACTTTCCTCTGCCTCGTCCACGACCAATATTCTTAGGCGTTTGGACACTCTGTTGTGTCTGCTGAGTACTTGATTCTTTCTGGGCTGGCTATGATATACGGGCTCTAAAAGCTTTCGCAACCTCCTCACAGAACACCGCACGACGTCCCTCTCGACCACAATCAAAACAAGTCACGGTAGGAAATGAGCAATCTCGTCGATAATGTCCTGTTCGACCACAGTTAAAGCACTTCCTTGTCACATCTGTCGTGACTGATACTGCTCCAAAGTTCTTTCCGCCCTTAGGTGGGTGCGGAGGTTTCTTGAAAGAATGAAAAGATGACTGGGCCTTGCGGGGCCCGCTGCTCTTGTGCTCTGTAAAGCTGCCAGAGATTTTCTGCTTCTTGGATTCGGTAAACTTCTCCATTGCTGCTTCTTTGATCCCATATGCCAACGCCTTATCCTGGTATTGACGGAGGGTGGTACATTCAAAACCGGACATGTACCTCAGGATTTCTGGTTTCATCCTCATATCAAAATGAATCATCATTTCTGCATCTATTCTGACCAGATGTCGAACGATTGCCAACTGCTAGTTAAACATCTTAATTATGCAGGATACGAGGTTCGTCGGCCGGTGAGCGGAGAAAAACTCTCGAACTTTGGCTTCCCTCACGGGTCGAGGCGATCTCGGCTTCCATCATCAATTTAAATTCGGTCCAATCAGCATCTAGATCTGCAGGCCGGATGGCTTCCCACCACTTGGATGCTTCCCCTATCAGAAAGTACTAAGCAATCGAGGCTCTCCGGTCGTCTGGGCAATAATTCCGGCAAAGATTTTCTACAATTCCTTCAACCAATGGTCCCATGTGGGAGTCTCAGAAAAGCCGTCAAATTTGGGTGGTTACATCTTCGCCACCTCTTGCAGCCATCGGTCACCTCGATTTCCCAGGTCTGGGATTCCTTGCTGTCTATCTCCCTGCTGTAATCCCACTGCCACCTGCATTCGGTCCACGACTTGGGCGAACTGAGTCATCTGGTTCACCACATGACGAAGGATTTCGAGAACTGGAGTTTTGGTTCATTGTTAATAGATCTCTGTGGCTCGCCTGAGTTGTGGCTGACCTGATTAGAAGGCGAAGCTTCTCTTTCGGCATTCCTTCGTCCGCGACTGCGACCACGTCCACGTCCCCCTCTCAACATACTGTAAGCACAATTACTCAATATACAGGCAACAATATCATTCTAATGTTCAAGTATAAAGAGATACAACATGTAAAGGATGAGATAGAGTTTAGGAACTTACAACCACCGTTCACTCGAAGGCGTGGCGATGCGGTGATGTTATTCACGGTCGTTTACCTCAAAGATGTATATGACCCTATTTTAACTTGATGACCGGGATATACATAATCTTAGCTCCTATACCATATTATGTAACACCCCCAATACATTCGGGGATATTACGGCACCGTAAATCCTTTATGTAAGAATTTACAAGGTGAAGAACTAAAAAGACACTATGAGATACCAATGTATGAAAATAACGAAATAAGGTACAACGAGTTTCCGACCAATCTTGAAAAAACAAATGTTCAGCGGAAAAGTATTAGTACATCACCAAATCTAAAATCATCATAATCGACTACGTACTCGAGTACTTATTAAAATGATACAAACAACAGACAAATAAACCCGACCGAAACATCACTCTCCACCCTCGTCGTCATGTAACTCCAGTGGTTGTTTCCCGCTCTCCTCGATCCTGAACACAAACAAATGTTCACCGCCAAAGGGTTTAGCACAACGATGCTAGTACAAGTACCACAACATATTATTCAACATCTCACGAAGAATAACAACAACGTAAATGACAAAAGAAACAACGAGTCTTATCCTGCGAGAAACTCAATAATAACAACACCCATGATAATCACAACATGATATCACACATACACATGGTAATTCCAATGGTCCAGCATTCACTGCCTAGACCCCAAGATGATCCGTCGGACCAACACGTGGTGGAAAAACCCGTCGATGATCCAGCGCACACTAGCATAGATCCCAAGATGTTCCCATCGGACCAACACGTGGTGGACATACAACAACGACATATATGCACGACAATATGTATAGCATCAATATATAGAACAATTAAGGTACTTGCCTCAATTCGAAGACAAGAACAATACTTCCACTAAAAACGAAACACTCGAAGGTCACCCCCTCGATTAATCATGTAGCAAGCTCGAACCTTAACAAAAGAAATAATATAGAATTTATCTCACGTCGAATGAATGTCTAACGATACAATTTACGGCCGAAAGCTCATAAAAAGTAATCTGTCTGAACTTCTTAGCATATGCGACACATTCTATATAGCGTGCGTTAAGCCTGCTCGCTAGCGCACATAAACAACTAAGCCCAGCGTACGCTAACGATGTATCGACAGTCCTTTCTGATCAGCCGACTGACTCGCCTGATGACATAACGTACGTTACACACCAAACATAGCGTACGTTAACTTATGCCCGATAGTGCATGTTAATATACATAGCTTAGCGTGCGCTAATTGTGCAAGGCGATTCCTCTTGGCGATGGGCGTACTACGATGATGAAATTACGAACTCCTCCATGATTAACATCGTTATCCGTCTACATGTCATGTTCATAAACTTATGAATGATCTTACGGATTCCAACAACCTCGAATTCAAAATCGTATACCATCATAAAACCATATTCCATTCCGATTACAATTCTTCATGCATAATTCGGAAGGCCTAACAGTCGATATCAATACCTTAAATCAATCAAAACTATCATCTTGTAGATTGTTTAACATTCCATCTTTACAAGATAAATCTTTCCATGATAAATCTCTTAGATTCGTCTAACAATAATGATGTTAAAGTCAAGTCCGTGATTACTATGAAGACACCTTCTAAATTCGGATTACCAATGTCAGAAACTTCCTCTACTTATTCATTATAACAAGATTCAAATTATGATGTTCTTAACCAAGGTACTTAAAGCATAATCATCTCAATCTCCTAAACATGATGTGGTTTGGATAAATCACCAATGAAACTCAATATCTTGATGGCATAATCCTCATATCCTTAAGAACACGAATTCCAGGTTGAAAATAGTATAACATACCTTAATATGGCGAAATCAGAGCGAAATGGTAGAATCCGACTCGGTTGGTTGAATGTCAATTCCGGTGTTACTCCACTTCAATGATCAATCACAAGTAATATCGATCTTAATGAATTAAGTAGAGGTGTTCTAAGTGTTTAAGGAAGATATAATGCTCTCTGGTCTCTCAAAAACGAAGGATACTCGAATGAAATGAGGATGAAATAGAGTGTTGTCCCTTATATAATGTTTATGCACAACAGTTGATTAGCGCACGCTATCATACAATCCTTAGCGCGCGCAAATAATCGTTGACTCCAAAACTGTCCAGGTTCGTCCGTGGGAATCTTATCTGGACCCACGTCCGGCTGGCGCATGTGCTAGCTACCCAGCTCAATAATTGACTGCCTAGTGCACGCAATTCTTCATTCATAGTGTCGCTAGTTGTAGCAGATAACGCCACGTTAAGCTATGTTCTTAGCGTGCGCTATCACGAGTTTACATGAGTAATTTGCATGTTGTTATACTTATGTACAAGGATACAAATGCGAGAAATATCATACTCGATTATCGAGACCACAATTCCGAATAATACGGGGTTCAAATATAGGTGAAATACCTGATAATAAATCCGGATATTACATACTCTCCTACTAAAAGGAGTTTCGTCCGAAGATCAAGGCGAAAACAACTCTGGATATCTAGACTTCTTGCTATCTTCCGTTTCCCAAGTGGCTTCTTCCACTCAGTGGCATGACCATGAACTTTGACAGCGATTGGTTTGTTCCTCAATTGCTTTACTCGACTCTCGAGTATCTTGGTAGTCTTTCTTGAACATTCCATCCTGAGCGACCTCGATCTCACAGAAATCAATGACATGACTAGGATTCGGTATATATCTCCGTAACTAAGATACGTGGAACACGTTATGAACATGGCTCAATGACAGCGGTAATGCCAATCTGTATGCCAACTCTCCAACTCTCTCAAGGATCTCGAATGCTCCGATATATCTCGGACTCAGTTTTCCCTTCTTTCCAAAACGAAAGATTCCCCGAGTAGGAGAAACCTTTAAGAGTACGTGGTCTCCAGTACTGAACTCCAATGGGTGACGGCGTACGTCTCCGTAAGATTTCTATCGACTCTGGGTGGTCAACAACCTTTCACGAATCAAGGCTATCTTCTCTCGTGTCTGTACGATCAACTCTGGTTCTGTCTCGATCAAGTCTGATGAATCATCCCAACATAGCGGCAATCTGCATCTCCTCCCGTATAATGCCTCAAATGGTGCCATCTTAATGGAAGCATGCCAACTATTGTTGTAGGTAAATTGATCAGCGGTAGATGAACTTCCCGATCGTTTGACCAATCTAAGGCACGGGCCCTCGGCATGTCTTCCACCATTTGAATGGTCCTCTCGGATTAGCCGTCGATGCTGTGGGTGATAAGGCATCTTTGAAGTTGATTCGATCCCAAGGCCTTATGAAGCGCTTTCCAAAAATAAGATACAAAATGGCCGTCTCAATCGAAATAATGGTCTTGACGTACCATGCGATCGGACTATCCACGAAATAAATACCGTGCGATCTCTCTGGTCCCCATGTGTCCTTAATGCCTAGAAAATGGTGATTTGGTTAGGCGATCAACTATCACCCAAATCATGTTCATTCTGACTTAGTTCTCGACATACTAGTGATAAAGTCCATCGATATGTCCTCCCACTTCCATTCGGGAATCGAGGCGGCTTCAACATTCGGCGGAGTCGGATGCTCGATCTTAACCTCTTGACAAGTCAAGCATTTCAAAACATAATTTGTTAGATCTTTCTTCATGTTACCCCACGAAGTGCTTCAAGTCCTTGTACATCTTACTGGTGCCCGGGTGGATAGAATAGGGCGAGCTGTGAGCTTCCTTCATAATCGTCTGTTTCAGAACATCAACATCGGGAATGCAAAGTCGGTTCTGAAATCTCAAATCTCCATCATCATGAGTTACGAATCCGGGGGCCTTGCCCTTGATCACTTCTTAACGTGACCGAATTATCAAAGGATCATCTGCCTGCTTAGATTTGATTTCCTCGGTTAACAATGAAGTTATTTCCATTACGCACAGTTGTCCTTGGACTCTTTGTAACCATACTTCAATTCCTTCTCGAATCATCTCATGTTGAATGCTGAAGTTGGGAGTCAGAGTCTCTAGCATCTGAATAGAAACAGGCTTGCGGCTGAGTGCATCGGCCACTACATTTGCTTTGCCTGGATGATACAGAATCTCCAAGTCATAGTCATTAATCAGCTCGAACCATCTTATTTGCCGCATATTGACTCATTACATTGAAGATGTATTTGAGACTCTTATGATCCATAAAGATCGGCGGTGAGTCCGTCTGACTAATGTCTCCAGTTTTCAAAGCAAAAACTATTGCTGCTAGTTCCAAATCATGCGTTGGGTAATTCACTTCATAAGGTATCAACTGTCATGACGCATAAGCGATAACCTTATCATTCTGCATCAATACGCATCCGAGTCCTTGGTTCGAAGCATCACTGTAAACTATAAATCCTCCGGTTCCCTGTGGAAGTGTTAAAATCGGAGATGTTGTCAATCTCCTCTTCAATTCATCAAAGCTATTCTGGCACAACTCGTTCCACTCAAACTTTTGTGTTTTCTGCAGTAGTCGAGTAAGTGGGCGGGAAATTTTGGAAAACCCTTCCACGAACCGACGATAGTACCCAACAAGTCCTAAGAAACTCCGGACTTCTTTCACGTTCTTTGGAGGCTTCCAATCCATAACTGCTTTGATCTTCTGAGGATCTACTCATAATCCGTCAGCTGATACCACATGGTCTAGGAACATTACTTCTTTTAGCTAGAATTCACACATAGAGAGCTTGGCGTACAATTGTTCGCTTCTCAACGATTCGAAAAAATTCGCAAATCTGCGCATGTTCTTAGGGTTCTTGGAATAAACTAGAATGTCATCAATGAACACAACCACAAACTTGTCCAAATACTCTATGAACACACGATTCATCAATTGCATAAACACTGCAAGTGCATTAGTGAGACCAAGCGGCATCACTACAAACTCATAGTGTCAGTAACGAGTTACGAATGCTAACTTGAACATCCAGTTCCTTAATCCCGGTGATGGTATCACGATCTTAGATCGATTTTAGAAAATCTGTTGCTCCTTGTGGCGGTCAAACAAATCATCAATCGGTGGCAGCGGATACTTGTTCTTAATCGTCATCTTGTTCGGCTCTCGATAGTCGTCTGTGATCGAAGCAATCCATCCTTCTTCCGGACAAAAAGAACTGGCGCTCCCCAGGGCAAAACGCTTGGCTGGATATAGCCTTTGTCTAGTAACTTCTCCAGCTACTTTTTCAGTTCGTACATATCAGTAGGTGCCATATGATACGGCGCCTTATAAATTGGTGTAGCTCCGGGTTCCAGCTCAATGGTGAATTCTACATCCCGTCGTGGAGGTAGTCCAGGTAACCCGTCAGGAAATACATCTAGAAATTCGTTCACAACATGAATGGATGAAAGTTCCACAATTTCATCTTCTTTCTTCATTGCATAGCACTAGTATCCAGTACAACCTTGTTTCAACAATTTGACATCTTTCATCGCCTTGATCAACTTTCCTGAGCTTCCTGGTTTCCATCCCTCAAACAGTATTTTGGAGCCATCATCAGCGATCAGCGAGATATTCCTACTTTGGTAGTTTACAATTGCTCCATATCGATTAAGTCAATCGTCTCCGAGTATTAGGTCGTCTCCTTGCAGGGAAATCTCTAGTTTGAGAGCCACTCTCTGCCTCCAAATGATACAGGGAAATCTCTAGTTTTTAAGTTCCCGACAATCCTCTCACCACTCGGTAAACCAATCACATAAGGTTCACAGTTATGAAAACCGAGAAATATTGACGATTTACACAAGATAAGGATATAAATGAATGCGTAGCTCTGTATCGAATAAAGCGCTAGCCCGGGGGAAAGGATCGAGCGGTGCACGATGCGACATCAGCATCCTAATCGTCTGTTCTCCTCATCTCGTGCAGACGTGGGGGAACAGATCCGGCACTCGATGTCCCCTTTCGGTCAAACTTTCCTCTGCCTCGTCCACGACTAATACTCTTAGGCGTTTGGACACTCTGTTGTGTCTGCTGAGTACTTGATTCTTTCTGGGCTGGCTATGATATACGGGCTCTAAAAGCTTTCGCAACCTCCTCACAGAACACACTTGACGTCCCTCTCGACCACAATCAAAACAAGTCACAGTAGGAAATGAGCAATCTCGTCGATAATGTCCTGTTCGACCACAGTTAAAGCACTTCCTTGTCACATCTGTCGTGACTGATACTGCTCCAAAGTTCTTTCCGCCCTTAGGTGGGTGCAGAGGTTTCTTGAAAGAATGAAAAGATGACTAGGCCTGGCGGGGCCCGCTGCTCTTGTGCTCTGTAAAGTGCCGGAGATTTTACGCTTCTTGGATTCGGTAAACTTCTCCATTCTTGCTTCTTTGATCTCATATGCCAACGCCTTATCCTGGTATTGACGGAGGGTGGTACATTCAAAGCCGGACATGTACCTCTGGATTTACGGTTTCATCCTCATATCAAAATAAATCATCATTTACGCATCTATTCGACCGGATGTCGAGCAGCTAGCGCTAGTTAAACATCTTACTTATGCAGGATACGGAGTTCGTCGATGGTGAGCGGAGAAAAACTCTCGAACTTTGGCTTCCCTCACGGGTCGAGGCGATCTTGAGCTTCCATCATCAATTTAAATTCGGTCCAATCAGCATCAAGATCTGCAGGTCGGATGGCTTCCCACCACTTGGATGCTTCCCCTATCAGAAAGTACTAAGCAATCGAGGCTCTCCGGTCGTCTGGGCAATTAATTCCGGCAAAGATTTTCTCCAATTCCTTCAACCAATGGTCCCTTGTGGGAGTCTCAGAAAAGCCGTCAAATTTGGGTGGTTGCATCTTCGCCACCTCTTGCAGCCATCGGTCACCTCGATTTCCCAGGTCTGGGATTCCTTGCTGTCTATCTCCCTGCTGTAATCCCACTGCCACCTGCATTCGGTCCAGGACTTGGCGGCCAGAGTCATCTGGTTCACCACATGTGAAGGATTTGAACCTGACGAGTTACGGTTCATTGTTAATAGATCTTTGTGGCTACTTTGAGTTGTGGTGACACGATTAGAAGGCGAAGCTTCTCTTTCGGCATTCCTTCGTCATGGCTGCGACCATGTCCACGTCCACCTCTCAACATCTGTAAGCACAATTACTCAATATCTGACGATAATATCATTCTAATGTTCAAGTATAAAGAGATACAACATGTAAAGGATGAGATAGAGTTTAGGAACTTATAACCACCGTTCACTCGAATACGTGGTGGACATACAACAACGACATATATGCACGACAATATGTGTAAAATCAATATATAGAACAATTAAGGTACTTGCCTCGATTCGAAGACAAGAACAATACTTCCACTAAAAACGAAACACTCGAAGGTCGCCCCCTCGATTAATCATGTAGCAAGCTCGAACATTAACAAAAGAAATAATATAGAATTTATCTCACGTCGAACGAATGTCTAACGATATAATTTACGGCAGCTCATAAAAGTAATCTGCTGTTGCTTAGCGTATGCTACACATTCTATATAGCGTGCATTAAGCACCTTTCGCTAGCGCACATAAACAACTAAGCCTGGCGTCGCTAACGATGTATCGGCAGTCCTTTACGATCGGTAGTGACTACTTTGACGACATAACGTCGTTACACACCAAACATAGCGTCGTTAACTTATGCCCGATAGTGCATGTTAATCTACATAGCTTAGCGTGCGCTAATTGTGCAAGGCGATTCCTCTTGGGCGATGGCGTACTACGATGATGAAATTACGAACTCCTCCATGATTAACGTCGTTATCCGTCTACATGTCATGTTCGTAAACTTATGAATGATCTTACGGATTCCAACAACCTCGAATTCAAAGTACATATACCATCATAAAACCATATTCCATTAGATTACAATTCTTCATGCATAATTCTGAAGGCCTAACGGTCGATATCAATACTTTAAATCAATCAAAACTATCATCTTGTAGTTTGTTTAACATTCTATCTTTACAAGATAAATCTTTCCATGATAAATCTCTTAGATTCGTCTAACAATAATGATGTTAATGTCAAGTCCGTGATTACTATGAAGACACCTTCTAAATTCGGATTACCAGTCGAAACTTCCTCTACTTATTCATTATAACAAGATTCAAATTATGTTGTTCTTAACCAAGGTACTTAAAGCATAATCATCTCAATCTCCTAAACATGATGTGGTTTGGATAAATCACCAATGAAACTCAATATCTTGATGGCATAATCCTCATATCCTTAAGAACACGAATTCCAGGTTAAAAGTAGTATAACATACCTTAATATGACGAAATCAGCGAGCGAAATGGTAGAATCCGACTCTGGTTGGTTGATGTCAATTCAGTGTTACTCCACTTCAATGATCAATCACAAGTAATATCGATCTTAATGAATTAAGTAGAGGTGTTCTAAGTGTTTAAGGAATATATAATGCTCTCTGGTCTCTCAAAAACGAAGGATACTCGAATGAAATGAGGATGAAATGGAGTGTTGTCCCTTATATAATGTTTCTACACAACAGTTGATTAGCGCATGCTATCATACAATCCTTAGCGCGCGCTAATAATCGTTGACTCCAAAGCTGTCCGGGTTCATCCGTGGGAATCTTATCTGGACCCACGTCCATTGGCGCATGTGCTAGTTGCCCGACTCAATAATTGTTGCCTAGTGCACGCAATTCTTCATTCATAGTGTGCGCTAGTTGTAGCCCGATAACGCACGTTAAGCTATGTTCTTAGCGTGCGCTATCACGAGTTTACATGAGTAATTTGCATGTTGTTATACTTATGTACAAGGATACAAATGCGAGAAATATCATACTCGATTATCGAGACCACAATTCGAATAATACGGGGTTCAAATACGGGTGAAATACCTGATAATAAATCCGGATATTACATACTCTCCTACTAAAAGGAGTTTCGTCCGAAGATCAAGGCGAAAATAACTCTGGATATCTAGACTTCATGCTATCTTCCGTTTCCCAAGTGGCTTCTCCCACTCATTGGCATGACCATGAACTTTGACCAAAATGATTGGTTTGTTCCTCAAGCTGCTTTACTCGACTCTCGAGTATCTTGGTAGTCTTTCTTGAGCGTTCCATCTGGCGACTTGATCTCACGAAATCAATGACATGACTAGGATCCGGTATATATCTCGTGGCGAGATCGTGGAACACGTTATGAACATGGCTCAATGACGGCGGTAATGCGGTCTGTATGCCAACTCTCCGACTCTCTCAAGGATCTCGAATGCTCCGATATATCTCGGACTCGGTTTTCCCTTCTTTCCAAGCGAAAGATTCCCGAGTAGGAGAAACCTTTAAAAGTACGTGGTCTCGATCTTGAACTCTAATGGGCGGCGTCGTCTCGTAAGATTTCTATCGACTGCGGGTGGTCAACAACCTTTCACGAATCAAGGCTATCTTCTCTCGTATGCATGCGATCAACTCTGGTTGTCTCGATCAAGTCGATGAATCGTCCCAACATAGCGGCGATCTGCATCTCCTCCGTATAATGCCTCAAATGGTGCCATCTTAATGGAAGCATGCCAACTATTGTTGTAGGTAAATTCAATCAACGGTAGATGAACTTCCCAATCGTTTGACCAATCTAAGGCACGGGCCCTCGGCATGTCTTCCACCATTTGAATGGTCCTCTCGGATTGTCCGTCGATCCGCGGGTGATAAGGCTGTCTTGAAGTTCAATTGATCCCCAAGGCCTTATGAGCGCTTTCCAAAAATAAGATACAAAGCGGCCGTCTCGATCAAAAATAATGGTCTTGACGTACCATACAATCGGACTATCCCTGAAATAAATACCCGTGCCAACCTCTACGGTACCCATGTGTCCTTAATGCCTAGAAAATGAGTGATTTGGTTAGACGATCAACTATCACCCAAATCATGTTCATTCTGACTTAGTTCTCGACATACTAGTGATAAAGTCCATCGATATGTCCTCCCACTTCCATTCGGGAATCGAGGCGGCTTCAACATTAGGAAGGTCGCGATGCTCGATCTTAACCTCTTGACAAGTCAAGCATTTCAAAACATAATTCGTTAGATCTTTCTTCATGTTACCCCACTAGAAATTTTGCTTCAAGTCCTTGTACATCTTCTGGTGCCGGGTGGATAGAATAGGGCGAGCTGTGAGCTCTTCATAATCGTCTGTTTGAACATCGACATCGGGAATGCGAGTCGGTTACGAAATCTCAAATCTCCATCATCATGAGTTACGAATCAGGGGCCTTTCCCTTGATCACTTCTTCACGTAACCGAATTATCAAAGGATCATCTGCTGCTTAGATTTGATTTCCTCGGTTAACAATGAAGTTATTTCCATTACGCCATGATTGTCCTTGGACTCTTTGTAACCATACTTCAATTCCTTCTCGAATCATCTCATGTTGAATCTTTGAGTTGGGAGGTCGAGTCTCTTGCATTTGAATAGAAACGGGTTTGCGGTGAGTGCATCGGCCACTACATTCGCTTTGCTGGATGATACAGAATCTCCAAGTCATAGTCCTTAATCTGCTCTAACCATCTTCTTTTCCGCATGTTCAACTCTTTCTGACTGAAGATGTATTTGAGACTCTTGTGATCCGTAAAGATCTGACAGTGAGTCCCGTACAGGTAATGTCTCCAGATTTTCAAAGGAAAAACTATTGCTACTAGTTCCAAATCATGCGTTGGGTAATTCACTTCATAAGGTATCAACTGTCGTGATGCATAAGCGATCACCTTATCATTCTGCATCAATACGCATCGGAGTCCTTGGTTCGAAGCATCACTGTAAACTATAAATCCTCCAGTTCCCTGTGGAAGTGTTAAAATCGGTGCTGTTGTCAATCTCCTCTTCAATTCATCAAAGCTATTCTGGCACAACTCGTTCCACTCAAACTTTTGTGATTTACTGCGGTAGTCGAGTAAGTGGGCGGGAAATTTTTGAAAACCCTTCCATGAACCGGCGATAGTACCCGGCAAGTCTGAAACTCAGGACTTCTTTCACGTTCTATGGAGGCTTCCAATCCATGCGCTTGATCTTGAGGATCTACTCGGAATCCATCGGTGATACCACATGGCGAGGAACATTACTTCTTTTAGCTAGAATTCACACTTAGAGACCTTAGCGTACAATTGTTCGCTTCTCAGCGATTCAAAACAATTCGCAAATCTGCGCATATTCTTTCGGGTTCTTGGAATAAACTAGAATGTCATCAATGAACACGACCACAAACTTGTCCAAATACTCTATGAATACGATTCATCAATTGCATAAACAACTGCGGGTGCATTAGTGAGACCAAGCGGCATCACTACAAACTCATAGTGTCAGTAGCAGATTACGAATGCGACTTGAACATCAGTTCCTTAATCCTCGGTGATGGTATCACGATCTCGGATCGATTTTAAAAATCTTGTTGCTCCTTGTAAATGGTCAAACAAATCATCAATCCGTGGCAACGAGATACTTGTTCTTAATCGTCATCTTGTTCAACTCTCGATAGTCGATACATAGTCAAAGCAATCCGTCCTTCTTAGGACAAAAGAATGGCGTTCCCGGGCGAAGCAGCTTGGTGGATATAGCCTTTATCCGATAACTCCTCCGGTGCTTTTGATTCGTACATCTCGGTAGGTGCCATACGATCGGCGCCTTAGAAGTTGGTGTAGCTCCGGCTTCTAGCTCGATGGGTAATTCTACATCTGTCGTGGAGGTAGTCCGGGTAACTCGTCGGGAAATACATCTGGAAATTCGTTCACAACAGGAATGGATGAAAGTTCCACAATTTCATCTTCTTTCTTCATTGCATAGCACCGATTATCCGGTACAACCTTGTTTCAATAATTTGTGACTTTCATCGCCTTGATCAACTTTCTGAGCTTCTGGTTTCCATCCCTCAAGCAGTATTTGGAGCCATCGTTAGACATCAGCGAGATATTCCTCCTTTGGTAGTTTATAATTGCTCCATATCGATTAAGCGATCGTCTCTGAGTATCAGGTCATCTCCTTGCATTTCTATCACAATCATATTTGAGAGCCACTCTCTGCCTCTAAATGATATAGGAAATCTCTAGTTTTAAGTTCAGACAATCCTCTCACCACTCGGTAAACCAATCACATAAGGTTCACGATTATGAAAACCCAGAAATATTCAAGCGATTTACACAAGGATATAAATGAATGCGTATCTCTGTATCGAATAAAGCAGCTAGCCAGGTGGGAAAGGATCAGAGCGATACGATGTGGCGGCAACATCTTGATAAATCTGTTCTTCTCATCTAAATGCAGGCGTGGGAGCAGATCCGGCACTCGATGTCAACTTTCGGTCAATGTCTCTGCCTCATCCACGACCAATATTACGAGGCATTTGGACACTTTTGTTGTGTCTGCTAGTACTTGATTTTTAAATTTGTTTGTGATATACGGGCTCTAATAGCATTATGACTTTCTCCATGAACACCGCACGATGTACCTCTAGACCACAATCAAAACAAGTCATGGTAGGAAATGAGCAATCTAAATCGATAATGTCTGTTCGACCACGATTAAAGCACTTCCTTGTCACATCTGCCGTGACTCATCTGCTCCAAAGTTCTTTCAGCCCTTAGGTGGGTGCGGAGGTTTCTTGAAAGAATGAAAAGATGATTGGGCCTTGCGGGGCCCATTGCTCTTGTGCTCTGTAAAGCTACGAGAGATTTTACGCTTCTTGGATTCGGTAAACTTCTCCATTCTTTGCTTCTTTGATCTCATATGCCAACGCCTTATCCTGGTATTGACGGAGGGTGGTACATTCAAAACCGGACATGTACCTCTGGATTTTGGTTTCATCCTCATATCAAAATGAATCATCATTTACGCATCATTACGACCGGATGTCGAGCGAATGCCAGCTATTTGGTTAAACATCTTAATTATGCAGGATACGGAGTTCGTCGGCGGCTAAGCGGAGAAAAACTCTCAAACTTTGGCTTCCCTCACGGAGTCGAGGCGATCTTGAGCTTCTATCATCAATTTAAATTGTCAATCGGCATCATGATCTGCGGGCCGGATGGCTTCCACCACTCGGATGCTTCCCTATCGAGAAATCTTGAGCAATCGAGGCTCTCCGGTTATGCAGGCGATTAATTAAGCAAATATTTTCTCGATTCCTTCAACCAATGGTCCCATGTGGGAGTCTCGGAAAAGCCATCAAATTTGGGTGGTTGCATCTTCGCCACCTCTTGCGACCATCGGTCACCTCGATTTCCCAGTGCAGGATTCCCTTCTTGTCTATCTCCTGCTATAATCCCACGCAACTTTGCATTCGGTCCACGACTTGGCGGCCCAGTCATCTGGTTCACCACACTGACGAAGGATTTCGGGCCTGACGAGTTACGGTTCATTGTTAATAGATCTCTGTGGCTGCTTTGAGTTGTGGTTGTCTGATTAGAAGGCGAAGCTTCTCTTTCGGCATTCCTTCGTCGCGTCCTCAGCGCGACCACGTCCTTCCACCTCTCAACATCTGTAAGCACAATTACTCAATATACGGCAACAATATCATTCTAATGTTCAAGTATAAAGAGATACAACATGTAAAAAATGAGATAGAGTTTAGGAACTTACAACCACCGTTCACATGAAGGCGTGGCGATACGGTGATGTTATTCACGGTCGGTTAGCTCAAAGATGTATACGACCCTATTTTAACCCAATCGCCAAGATATCTATAATCTTAGCTCCTATACCATATTCTGTAACACCCCCAATACATTGGGGATATTACGGTGCCGTAAATACTTTACGTAAGAATTTACAAGGTGAAGAACTAAAAAGACACTAACATATACCAATGCATGAAAATAACGGAAATAAGGTACAACGGTTTAGGCCAATCTGAAAATACAAATGTTCAACGAGAAAGTATTAGTACATCACCAAATCCAAAATCATCATAAGCGACTACGTACTCGAGTAATTATTAAAATGATACAAACAACGATCGAATAAACCCGGCCGAAACATCACTCTGCACCCTCGTCGTCATGTAACTCCGGTGGTTGTTTCCCGCTCTCCTTGATCACGAACACAAACAAATGTTCACCCCCAAAGGGGTTAGCACAACGATGCTAGTACAAGTACCACAACATATTATTGATATCTCATGAAGAATAACAACAACGTAAATGACAAAAGAAACAACGAGTCTTCTCCTGCAAGAAACTCAATAATAACAACACTCATGATAATCACAACATGATATCACACATACACATGGTAATTCCAATGGTCCAGCGTTCCTTTGCCTAGACCCCAAGATGATCGTCGGACCAACACGTGGTGGAAAAACCCGTCCGATGATCCAGCGCACACTAGCATAGATCCCAGATGATCGTCAGACCAACACGTGGTGGACATACAACAACGACATATATGCGACAATATGTATAACATCAATATATAGAACAATTAAGGTACTTGCCTCGATTCGAAGACAAGAACAATACTTCCACGAAAAACGAAACACTCGAAGGTCGCCTCCTCGATTAATCATGTAGCAAGCTCGAACCTTAACAAAAGAAATAATATAGATTTTACCTCACGTCGAGCGAATGTCTAACGATCGATTTACGGCCAGCTCATAAAAAGTAATCTGCTGAGCGCTTAGCGTCGCTACACATTACATATAGCGTCGTTAAGCACGCTTGCTAGCGCACGTAAACAACTAAGCTTTGGCATACGCTAACGATGTATCGGCAGTCCTTTACGATCGGCCGGTGACTACTTTGACGGCGTAGCGTCGTTACACACCAAGCGTAGCATCGTTAACCTATTCCCGATAGCGCCGTTAATCTACATAGCTTAGCGTGCGCTAATCGTGCAAGGCGATTCACTCTTTGGGCGATGAGCTATACTACGATGATGAAATTACGAACTCCTCCATGATTAACGTCGTTATCCATCTACATGTCATGTTCATAAACTTATGAATGATCTTACATTCCAACAACCTCGAATTCAAATCGTACACCATCATAGAACCATATTCCATTTCGATTACAATTCTTCATGCATAATTCGGAAGGCCTAGCAGTCGATATCAATACCTTAAATCAATCAAAACTATCATCTTGTAGTTTGTTTAACATTCCGTCTTTACAAGATAAATCTTTCAATGATCAATCTCTTAGATTCGTCTAACAATAATGATGTTAAAGTCAAGTCCGTGATTACTATGAAGACACCTTCTAAATTCGGATTACCAATGTCAGAAACTTCCTCTACTTATTCATTATAACAAGATTCAAATTATGATGTTCTTAACCAAGGTACTTAAAGAATAATCATCTCAATCTCCTAAACATGATGTGGTTTGGATAAATCACCAATGAGACTCAATATCTTGATGGCATAATCCTCATATCCTTAAGAACACAAATTCGGGTTGAAAGTAGTATAACATACGGTAATGGTAGAATCAGACTCGCTTGGTTGAATGTCAATTCGGTGTTACTCCACTTCAATGATCAATCACAAGTAATATCGATCTTAATGAATTAAGTAGAGGTGGTATAAGTGTTTAAGGAAGATATAATGCTCTATGGTGTCTCAAAAGCGAAGGATACTCGAATGAAATGAGAATAAAATGGAGTGTTGTCCCTTATATAATATTTACGCTGTGATTGATTAGTGCACGCTATCATACAATCCTTAGCGCGCTAATAATCGTTGACTCCAAAGCTGTCCGGAGTTAATCGGCGGGAATCTTATCGGACCCACGTCCATTTGGAGCATGTGCTACCTTGACTCAATAATTATTTGCCTAGCGCCGCAATTCTTCATTCATAGCATGCGCTAGTTGTAGCCCGATAACGCACGTTAAGCTCGTTCTTAGTGTGTGCTATCACGAGTTTGCATGAGTAATTTGCATGTTGTTATACTTATGTACAAGGATACAAATACGAAATATCTTACTCGATTATCGAGACCACAATTCCGAATAATACGGGGTTCAAATACGGATGAAATATATAATAATAAATCCGGATATTACAGTAGGTGATAGCTTTCACACAGTTATTTGCTAACGTGTAGCTCTTTTCTTTTCTTTTCTTTTCTTTTTTTTTTAGGTGATATCTTTCACACCGTTATTTGCTAACATGTAGCTCTTTTCACCAGTATTTTTTTTGTGAGAGACGGAAGCTACGCACCAACAATGAGTTAGTCCTTTATTTTTCGTTGTTACTTTTTCACAATATTTTAGGACCCCCAAAATTAGGCGGTATTCTTGCTCAGCACCTCTCCTTTTTTCAACTAACTTCCTTGCATGCGGTAAGCCAAAAAAAAAAAATCAACGACCAACGGAATTCTAAGAAGAGAAACAACCAAGTATAAATCACAAGTGAAATTTTAATAATACTACCTTCTTGTATTTTCTAATAGTTTTCTATTTTTATGCCTTTAATTCACGGAAAAATCCCATTAACGACCAACACAAAACCACATAATTTCACGAAACTTGAAACTACGGACCACAAATTGAATTAATTCCAACCATTATTCTAGGCAGGCAAATGATACTAAATCTTGTTATGCTTTTCACCAACTATTCACAATTAAAGGACAATTATTATAAATTAAAAATCAAATTTTGAGGAAACACAATTTTGGCAATAGCACAAAACTAGGAAAATGTAGCAGCGCAAATCAAGTACGAGAAGGGAAAAGAGTTCAGCTTGGCTAGTGCGGTGTGTTAGTCTTGGATAGAAAGTAGGCTTTCTTGTAAATTCTCACCTTTGGGACGATCTATCGGACCTTTGGGCCTCCCAATGTGTGCCTCTACCACGGTAGTCGACCTCCCTAAACTTGATTCAAAGTCCATTGTTAACCAACCATATCCAAGACCATCATTACCTACGAAAAACAAAAAGAAATAAATGAAAATTCGATTTGGTTCCACAACAAAAAAAAAAAAACTGGGTTGCCTCCCAGCTAGCGCCTTTATTTTAAGTCGTCGGCTCGACTAGAACTTCCTTTCTTAACGAATGCACCAAGGAGGTTTTGGTATATGTCTTAAAGCAAGTACATACACCATTATTTTTGTTCTTTTGCACCACTTCAACCCCATTAGTGCAAGGAATTCTAATTACACTGATACTCTTTCTAAATATATAGGCACCATACAATAGAGAATAGTTCACTCTTGGTGTGATCTCATAGAGCACATGTGTATTATTTATCTCGTCAATCAAGAGTACTTCTTCAACCTCGTCGCTCAAAATTCGGTTAATTGCATCGCTGGATGGTATATGGATTTCCACTTTATGAAACACATCTAAATCTTGATTTTCTTTGTTGTTCGTTGCAACCTTCTTTATTATGGATGGAATAGGTACTCTCGTAGCGCGAATATGAGAAGAATTAGTCATTATTACTTTCTTTGCCGGTAGTTCGGCCTTTGGGTGTCCCATTGTCGATATGCTCGGTGGGTTTTCCTCCCGTTTCGACTTCCACCACCTTGGGCTTCTTAGGCTCCTCAAGGCGCTTTCTGACCTCGGGTTTCTTGGGTTCAGCTCTGGTTGGGATGACAATTTCCCACTATTTTGGCTCCCAAAGCTCGCGGTGGTGGCTGTTGACTCACTTGATTTTCGAGAATTTTGATACTCGACCTAGTGTCATGCTAGAATTGATTCATGCTGTTGTAGTTGCATAGTGTTTGCCATGAGGTCTTCATCATCTCCTCCAAAGATGGTGTCGAATTTTAGTAATTGCTTGTAGAATTGTCCCTTATTTTGTGGAGGCGGGTGATCCCTCCATCTAGGTTGTATGTGTTTGAGTATGGATCGTTCTTCCTCCCATAAGAATTTTGGTCTGACCGCATTGGTATGTGCCTCGATCTCATCGATAATATCTTGCAATGCTCGGTGGTGTGCTCAGTAATTTGGCAAATTCAACACGGTATGACTGCGAGTTTCCTACGACAAGCTTTCTAACAAAGAAGGTTAATTCGGTCAGCTTATCCTCAATAGACGAGTCATGTACCTCATTCACCGTTTTCATGGGATTGTTGCGATAACCAAATTGTTGTGAATTGGCGGCCATGTTCGAGATGAGGGCCTTCGCTTTTCTGCTTTCTTTTGTTCTTCGCCTGAAAAGTAGATCTCGTTTGGTAATTTTCAGAAAATCATGTAAGTTCTTATCTCCACGTGACCTTGTAATCATGCGAACTAAAACAAGCGGATTAGTGCCAGACTATTATTATTAATTTTTAGAAGTGACCTTTGGGTGACCGATGTCGAAGTGCGAAAGTTTTTAACCCAAAATAAGTAAAACTAATTTAACAGTTCCCGACAGCGTCGCCAAAATTTTGACCATTATTGTCGTGATCGTCAAAATTAGTTATTTTTATTTTTCCTCGACTTAATTCTACTAGTAGTATCGGCAAGTAAGGGTCGATCTCGGAGAGAACAGTAAATCAATTATGCTTTTTAAGGGTTAAATACTTTTAGCAATTAAAATAAAATAAACGAGGGGATTTAGTTTCTTGATTTTACTAACAAATAATTTGCGTAAAATAAATTAATTAACAAAGGCGATAAAAATCGAAAATATCAATTAAAGGAATAATCTAGCTCTTAGTTTCATTATCCAGTTTGAATTAATTCATGCTTTAATGCGGCGCTTATCTCTTCTCTAATCTCATGAACTCCTATACGAAGCCAACAACAAGCTCTGTCAGCCGGTTATTTCTTAAGTTTATTTAATTAAAACAAGCTCTTTAATTAAACCTATCTAGGTAATGGATTCAAAACAAGCTCTTCAAATCTCGCTCGCTAGATGCATTAAAAACCAAAATAATTAAATTGGCAAGATATTAAGTTCATAAGCTCGACTTAAGGGATCTCGATTTTGTGTTACTCAATTGAAAAAATTCAGTTGTTGCTACTTGTGAAATTAAAATTGCAACAATTACGGATTACAACGTAATTCTAGCATGAGACATAATGTAATACCCCCCCATCCCGTTGGGTCATATGATGCCGTGGACCCCACACCGGGAGATCCACCGGGCGAACATGAACAATATCTGATAAAGCTGACCAAATGGGAGAATCACGGTCCCTACTATGATATCGACATAATATTCCGATATGCGATTTCAACGACCAAAGTGGGCTACATGGCGAAATAAAAATACAACAACATCCACGAGCCTTGCTCGAGATAGTACAAAATGACAACAAGCGCGAAACTAGAGTACTCCAAAGTATCGGCCGACATGAACAACGAAACATCTCGGACTAGTATCGTTCGAATGCCTCGTCGTCATCGTCATGCCCCTGTGTCTCAACTCTCTCCCGAAAGCACCTAAAGATGAAAACATGTCCCGCCCCACAGAGTCAATTATCAGATAATGAACATCAAATACATGTAAAACATGATATGCATCCAAAGGTAGAATGAGCGATCTGATAATGGAAATACGAGATGCTCACAAACCTGTAACACCCCAATTCACAACTGGGACATTACACGCCGTAGAACCCTCGTGAGGTCTACCAGGCTAACACATGATATATAAACCACAACCTAATCCCAAATGATGCACTCAAAAGTAAATAAGGTTGTGGCCTCGGCTAAAACATTTTAGCGAATTACATGAGCGAAGTTAAATACCATTTCATTGCCCACTCAGGGGACTTAAACCAAGTTTGAAATTTCAACAGTCTAACTTCATTACTCGACAATGTAATGACAAAACATAAAAATGCAGACTCGAGCCACATCATCAAGCCAGCCCATCCTTCGCGTGCATGTCCCGTGCCTGCTCCTCAGCCCTCCCGGTACCTGAAATGCATAAGACGCATTTCCCCTATTTAAGGGTTAGCATTCGAATAGCTAGTGCAAGTACACAATTACACTACATTATATACAAATACGGTTTTTACACAATCATCTCAATCGAAATCATTTGCCATAAATATTAGGAATACTACATTGTGATCAAATCGGTTCGATCATCGCGATATCACAAAATCACAACTAGTATCCGTGGCGTACCCCTTAGTATCGACCCCGGACATCCGTCGAACACTCACGGGTGGGATACCACTTCAGCGGCCGTACCCATTAGTATCGACCCCGGACATCCCGTCGGACACTCGGGGTGGAAGTTCGATCACACACGCACCCAAGTTGCCTTCGCGGCCGTACCCCTTAGTATCGACCCCGGACATCCCGTCGGACACTCAGGGTGGAAGGAACACCACTCACGCACCCAAAAATCACAATTCACCATTCATTTCGAAAATTACAACATACATAACAAAATATAATACATGTACTTGCCTTGAATAAGGCGAAGCAGAAGGAAACAACGAAGGAATAGGTTTTGGTCGAACAATCCTCCCAAATCCGCTCCTAACACAATAATGGTATACAACAAGTCTCAATAATGCGGAAAGGTAAGAATTAATCCTAATTCTACCCATTGGGAGCAATTCATCGGACACCAAGAGTGCATAGGAAATGAAATCGGTCAGCGGTGTAATAGCAGGATTTCATCCCATCGATAACAAGAAAACCAAGGGTCACGAGTATCTTATCAAAATCTAACAACAACATCGGTTAAATCAGAATAAAATATAAGATCACTACCAAACCCTCCCCAAAATCATACTAGGGTTAAAGGAGTTCTTACCTCTTGAAGATTTAAGCACTATAATCCGAAGAACACGTGTTAGATCCACAATCCAAGCTACGATCGGAAGGAGATGAAGAAAATCACACAATCAAGTGGTAGATGGAGAAAAATCCCCTCTCAAACCTCTCTCTCTCGTACGGTGGAAGGAAGGAAGAAAATGAGGACTCACGGCCGAATAAAAACGCGGGTATAGCGGCGGCCGCATTGTGTGCAGCGGCTCGGTGAAGTGTGCCGCGGCACGGGGCCAAAGTGCCCGGTGATCGGCGGTGTGCAGCAGCCTGCCGGCTGTGCGCGGCACACGATCTGAAAAGTTTGGCCGCTAAGTGCAACCGGGTGTGCTGCGGCCGGACGAGTGTGCCGCGCGATGACTCGGCGGTGTGCCGCGGCCCCGCGGCTGTGCGCGGCACAGTACGATCTGCTTTCGGCCATGGCCCAGGCAATGTGTGTGCCGCGGCGCACAATCCTTGTGCCACGGCCCACACCCCCTTGGGTCCCAAGTGATGACAAAGAAGCAGGAAGAGAATAAAAGCAATAGGAATCGATATTTGGGCAACAATAACACGAAATGGAAATGCGAAACCCCAAGCGATCAGTATGCCACCACGGTCGAACAAGGAACAAATTCCCTAAACTTATAGGAAATTACAAAAGCGGCCCAAACATCAGAAAATCACGATACAACGTCGGATTAACAATCGAAGCTCGTAACATGCTCTACTCCACCATACGAACTCATGGAAATAGGAAGAATGATAAAATCGGGCGAGTATTACGAGAATCGAATACCTGACGATAGAATATAACTCAAGGTGAAATTACGCAAAAACATCATCGAGACTCATCCCAGGAGAAACTCCAAGAATAAAATAGATTTAGAATTCTAAAACAGTGCCAAGCGAGTTGTCCGAAACGAATATATACCGAAAATGGAAATTACCAAAAGTAGAAAACACGGATATTACATTATCTCCCCCTAAACATAAGTTTCGTCCCGAAACTTACAACACGAATAACTCGGGGTATCTCGATCTCATACTCTCTTTCGTCTCCCACGTGGCTTCCTCGGACCCATGCCTCGACCATTGCACTTTAACCAAAGAAATGGTTTTGTGCCTGAGTTGCTTCACCCGACGCTCTAAGATCTGAATCGGCCTCTCCTCGAAGGTAATGTCGGGACACAACTCGATCTCTCCAAAATCAATAATATGGCTAGGGTCCGGTACGTACTTCCTAAGCTGGGAAACATGAAATACATTATGCACGTGGCTCAGGGTCGGCAAACCTAAGCGATATGCAAGCTCTCGACTCTCTCTAGAATCTCGAGCAGCCCGATAAATCTCGGACTAAGTTTACCCTTCCGACCAAGGCGGTTAACTCCCGTGTCGGCGACACCTTAAGCAAGCCGTGATCTCCCACCTCAAACTCCAACGGTCGGCGCGTGTATCGACATAAGACTTC
The DNA here is from genome assembly GCA_033398695.1 of Orobanche coerulescens. Lineage (NCBI taxonomy): Eukaryota > Viridiplantae > Streptophyta > Magnoliopsida > Lamiales > Orobanchaceae > Orobanche > Orobanche coerulescens. The sequence goes on along the minus strand of CM065807.1, from coordinate 176,994,948 downwards.
TCTGGCTCACGGTCCGTCACCAATCTATCGCGAATCGGGGCAATCTTCTCTCTCGTCTCAACTACCATATCGGGCTCGGTACCAATTAGCTCGGACGCATCATCCCAACAGGGCGATCTGCACCTCCTTCCATACAACGCCTCGAATGGTGCCATTTTGATCGAGGCATGCCAACTATTGTTGTCGTGAACTCGATCAGCGACAAGTCGTCTCCCGATGATCCTTCCGATCTAAGGCACGGGCTCTCAACATATCCTACAACGTATGGATCGTGCCTCTCTGTCCAAGTCGATCGAGGTGGTAAGATGTCTTGAGTCTCAACTCAATCCCCATGACTCGATGAACACTTTGCCAAAAATGTGATACAAATCGGCCATCACGATCGAAACAATACTCTTAGGAGTCCCATGCAATCTCACGATCTCGCAATAAACACTCGCGCCCGACCTCTCCAGGTCCCCAAGTATCCTTAATACTCGGAAAGTGAGCTGATTTGGTTAGTCGATCAACAATAACCCAAATCATGTTCATTCGATCCGAGTCTAGGCAGCCCGGTAATGAAATCCATAGAGATGTCTTCCCATTTCCATTTCGGAATGGGAAGTGGTAAATAACAACCCCGAGTTCTTTGATGCTCAATCTTAACTGGCAGCGGGTTAAACACTTCGCCACAAACTCGCTAACGTCCGATTTGATTACTCCACGGTAGTTACTCCCTACATCCTTGTACATTTTGCTCGTACCAGGATGTATGGAATAAGGCGTAGCATGAGCCTCACTCAAAATCTTGTCTCAACTCAATGTCATTCGGTACACATAATGCGCGAAATCTCGACGCCATCATCTGAACCACAAATCCAGGGCTTTCCCTTCCTCACATCCTCCCTCAATTTGGACTAAAAACGGATCATCATCTTGTTTCTCCTTCATATCATCGGTCGAGGCGAAGTGATCTCAACGTACATGCGGCCACTGAACTCTCTAAATCGAACCTCGATATTCTAACGAGATAAAATCATTGGATCCTACTACGTGGTGTAAGTACCTCTAGCATCTATAATGCAATCGGTTTCTGGCAAAGCATCGGCCACTATGTTAGCCTTACCGGATGGTAAAGTATCTCGAGTCGTAATCTTTAATTAGCTCCGACCACCTCATTGTCTCATATTCAACTCTTTACATTGAAGATATACTTGAGACTCTTGTGGTCAAGTAAAAATCTTACACGACGATCCATAGAGATAATGTCTCCATATCTTTAAGGCGAAAGCGACGCGGCTAACTCCAAATCGTGCGTGGGGTAATTCGCCTCATACGGTTTCAAGCGGCGGGACGCATAAGCAATCACCTGTATCTACTGCATCAAAGCATCCGATCCAGGGCCGAAGCATCACTATATACCACGAAATCCTCGTTCCCCGAGGCAATGCTAACACAGTGCGGTAGTTAGTCGCCTCTTCAACTCGTCAAAACTACTGCATGCATGCGGTCACTCGAACTTACGGGTTTTACGGAGTAACTTGTAATATCGCAATTCTCGATTTAGGTAATTATTTTTTTAGTGGAAGTCTGTTTTGACGACTTCGCTCATGTCCGTTCGTCATTCGAGAATAATTAATTCTCGCTTTTTGGCATCGAGTTCGTTTCGGTGTCGTTTCGTTGAGTTACGTGTTTTTTAGCGACTTTTCCGCACTTGAGTTCGATTCTTGCGAATCTCGTCAGCTGTTGTTTGAGTTTCCCATAAGTCCGTTTAACTTTGTTATACGTGTTGTGAGCTTCGGTTTGATTATTCGTTGTCGTATGGTGATTTTCGGGCATTTGGGCCATTTTCGTAATTTCCCAAAGTTTGGGGTAATTACCTTCCGTTGTCAATTTCGAGCCTTCGGGTGGTCGGAATCGTGTGTCTACTAGCTCTTAGATTCGTCTTTGTGAGTACTTCGTAACCGTATCTTGGTTCGTATTGAGTTCGGGTTTCGGTGTCGTTTTGTTGAATTCGGGATTACTAAGCGACTTTTCTATGTATGAGTTCGTCTTTGTTAGATCACCATTAATTTTGGTGACTCCAAAAATTATAAATCTTTGCAATATTATAGAACATCGAGTTAGCTTTCCAATGGTTCAAGCGGTGAGTCGATGGTCAGGACGAGAGAGTTATGGTCGTTTTAGTTTTGGTAGAGCACTTCGGGAGCCTTTCGGCCGATAGGAAGTCGATAGACCTCTACCGGCATTCCGTAAGGCTATCGGTTGGGCCTATCGGCCGATAGGCGGCGATAGGTCTGTGTTACACTATAAATGCGTTGTTTTGAGCGAGAAGCTCATTTCTTTCCCATTTTTCCCTTTGCGCCGAGAGAGGAGATATAGAGGAGAGAGTTCTTCATCAGAGTCGATTTTCATCACTTCTTTTCGGTTGTGAGGCTCGGATAATCAAGCTAACGCGTGTTGCGGATCTTAACACTTGAATCACTCAAGGTAATCTTCTAAGAACCCGTTTTGGGAGATTTTGGGGATTTTAGGTATTTTGGTTGTTAAATTCCGATTAATACTATTTAACTTGGTATTATGATAGATTGATGATTATTGAGATGTATTACATCTTTTCCCTTGTTATTCCATAGTTAGATCGTATCGATTCGTTGTTTTAAATCGAGTTCTTGATCGCGCCTTGAAGGTGTCCGATATAATGTCATAGAGAGGATTCGGCGTTCTACGATTATTCTTCCTCGTTCGTTCGTTAATTTATTGATGGTATGATGTTAGGGTCAGATTTCTACAAAGAATTGAGTCGGAACCCTTAGTTCGTCGTTTTCTTCAAGCTTTTCGATTGTGGGTGTATTCGTGGTCTTGGCGGAGAATCGTAGGTGTTCGAGGTGTCGACTAATCCGTGATTGTGGGAGTGTCGGCATCGATTATCGAGGCAAGTATCTTGCCCATACATTACGTGTTTTGTGGATATAATGGTTGTTAATCGTCGATATGTGCTAAATAAATATTCATAACCATCTTTTTCAAAGTATCGGTATATTTACCAACATGATCTTCTTAAAGGCGACTCGTGTGTTAGAATTAATATGCTTAATTGAATACGTGTATTAATGTTGAGTATAAGATCGTAATACTTTCGTGTGATGCCATTGTGTGTGATTACGTCGTCGGTAAGTTTGAAGTTTAGCCCTTTGTTTATCTTTGTGCGTGGAGACATGTGGTTATCGATGAATTATGTGAATTTATGTGATATTGGTTGTGCCGTTCGGTGCTTTTGGAATAGTGTGCTTTCTTGTTGATAATATTAGTTAAGGTTATGAATATATGTTGGATGAGTGGCCATTCTAGTAAAGTGCCTCGACTATATATCTTGTGATTGACCTTCGAGGCTTGTGGTTTGCAAGCTGTGATTTTGGAACGTGTGTGTGTGTTGTTCCTTCCACCGGAGTGTCAGACGGGATGTGCGAGGCGATACTAAAGTGCGGCCACGGAAGTGGACTTGGGTGTGTGTGTGGATGAACTTCCACCGGAGTGTCAAGCGGGATGTACGAAGTCGATCTTAAGAGTGCGGCCGCGAGTGGTTTCCCACCGGAGTGTCAGACGGGATGTCAGGGGCGATACTAAGGAGTGCGGCCGCGGGTTACGATTGTGGTTTTCATCTTGAGGATAGCGTTGATGTTTTCGTTAATTGTGATATTGTCAGGAGTATCACAATGCTTTGTGCTCGGGTCGAGACATTATATTTAGTCTTGGTGCTTGGCTAGAATGGCATAGGATTAATGTGTTATGTGTAATGTGTCCTTGTAAGTGATTTGAAGTGGATGATCGGGTCGTGGACCTTTGTGTTTTGTGACCGAATGGTTGGGTCGTGGACCCGTGTTTTGTTAAACGGATTTGTATTTTGAAAAATGAACATTGAAATTTGTGACCACTAAATGGCTTCGAGGAACTTTAGAATTTCTCAATTTCTAACGTTTTTAAAACTCCGAGATTTGGAAATGTTTTCAAAGTGCTTACTTACTTCGTTTCTACTTTCAAAGTGGAACTACTTTTAACTAAATATATCTCGGAAGTCTTTCGTTGTGTTCTCGGAATGTGTTGTGTATGGCTCGTATTTGCACTTTATACTTGCACTAGCGAAGCAGTGGAGTTTTGCTAACCCCGAGTAATCGGGGGTGGATATCTGTATTGTGTCGGTACATGCGGGTTTTGGGAGCAAGACACGGGATCGGCACGAGGATGATGAAAGGCGAATGATACTAATCACACGAAGGCCGGTTTTGAGTTCGATTAGTGAGTCCATTGTATTGTCTTTTCATTTGTCTCATTGTTCGTTGTTGCAAGTATTTTACCCTTGTGTGGGTATGAGTCTGGATGAGTTTATGTATTTTGATTTTTATGCCGGTGGCGAAAGACCAAATCGGTCTATTGGTCAGATTATTTTGATTAAATCGGTATGTAATGTAATGTGTTGTTTTGATGTCTAGCACGGTGGATCCTCACGGAGAGGGTGCACGGCGTGTAATATTCCGGTTTGATGCAGGGTGTTACATTTATGGTATCGAGCTTAGGTTGAGAAACCTAGGTGTCGGGTCGAGTTATGTGTTGTTGAGTCCGTTTTGTCGATTTTTGTCCGATGTCGTGTCGACCGTCGTTTGGAATGTCGGTCGTGATTAGTATCGGGATGCGGCCATCATCTTCGTGCGATCTGTGGATGTAAGTCTCCCTTCTTTGTGTTGTGCCTCGTGTGACACGAACTATATTTTATGATTATTTATTAAGTGACGGAGTCCTTTTATGGATTTTGATTTCTTGATACGTGACTATTTGACTCTCATATTTCTTTCATGTGAGGAGTAGTTCTTTGGATTGTGCATGTTGGTGTATTTCCTTTTTCCATTTGAGTGGGTTCCTTTGTAATAGCTTTCGGTATTTTCTGTGAATTTTATTTGAAAACCGATTCCTTTAACCGAGTTGTTGGCCTTGACCGTTTTGACGGTAGTTGGGTGTTTTCAAGTGATTTTGTGAGTTTGATAAGTACTACCGTCATCGACCTTTTTGGGCATTTTGTAATTGGTTTTTAGCACGGTGGGTTAGGTGCGGGACCCACGGCGCTATAATATTCCGTGTATTTACGAAATCTTTGGGCATTGTAGCCCATTGTATTATCTTTGAAAACCTTGAGTATCTTAGAAAATAAAATTCGAGACGTACTTTTAATGATTGTATTTTCAAGGCGCCTACTAGCGCAACTATACATTTCAAAATTTTTCTACCTCGAGGACCAAAATGTTTTGAGATATTTTCGATGTTTAGAAATATTTATACTTAGACCGAGGGTCGGATATTACGAAAGTTTTCACTAAAGAAAGGTGTCCTCATTTTAGTTCAAGCAAGATGAATTACATAGTCTCAAGCGATGTTTGTTTAACTTTTTGTAAATGATACTCAAGATCAGCTGGTGTTTCCAAGCTGTTTTCAAAAAGGTGGTTCTCGTTTTAAAACCTATCATTCTGTTTGCGGACCGGAAATGCGTGTATGGTTTTGAACTTTCGTTGCGGTGTCAACCCCGGTGTGTGGGAATTGGTGGCGTGGCGTCAGTGGGTCGCCACGCATATGTTTTGTTGGCCTCTGTGAGAGGTGTGAGGCTGGTGTTCTTGTTTATCGCCTCGTGGTGATTGCGTATTATCGCCTTGGTGTGGGTTGTTAAAGCACGGATTTTTATGCGTTATACACATGGGTGATTGTTTCATGATGTTTGTGATTGTGTGATGGTATCGTTCGGGATGTTGTAATCTTGAATGATGCCGTTGTTATTGTGATTTTTGTATCGTTGATTATGTTATCTTTGAGTTGGCATCTCGGTATGTTGTTTTGCGGTGTTTTGATCCGTTGTATCGAGCATTTATATTTTCGGTATGCAGAGCGGCGTTTCAATCGTGATGTGCGGGGCATGCACGTGTAAATTGTCTTTCTCGTCGATGACACATTTCAAGTGTGGACTCGAGGACAGAATTCAGTTTTGTGAATTGGCTCTGAGACTTTCGGAGTTCGCGCTTGGCCAGATATCGAGAATCGGCTTTGAGAGGCCTTTGAAGGATGTTTACAGCCGGTTGCTTGTTGTGTCGTCACCTTCTTTTATAAGAGGTCGAATGTAGTACCGTGTTGTTTTTAGACTTGTATTTTCTCTTTCTCGATCTGTCGATTCGCTCGTGATCGTTGGTACTTTATGAACTTGTTCTATATTTGGTTTCATCGTCGAGCAGTGTGATCTTGTTGTGGAGTCGATCTGGTTGTCGATGTTACTTTTTCGGGTTGATTCGATTCTTGTGAACCTTGTTTGGGAGTGACATCATCTGGTTCTACTAGTTCTTTTATTGAAGTGGATCGGCTTTGGAACTCTTGTGTTTCGACTGTCGACTCATTTATGTTCGTTGATATTTGAGCTTGTCCTGCTCCTTGCTTTTGTTGATCGAGCGAGTGTGGTGTTATTTGAATAACTCGTTGTCGTTGTGACTTTTCAATCGCTATTCCCTTTCTGCGGATCTTGGCAATGCACGTCTTGTAGTTCTCACGGATCATCACGGGAGTTGTTGTTTGAACTTTATTGTTCTTCGTGATTGAACATGATTCTTGATTTTTGTTGTCTCGATCGTTTGTTTGTTCGGTTTTGTTCGTTTCGTGATTGTTGAGCGTTCGGGCTCCTTCGTAATTCCCTTTAGTTCGGGAAATTAGTTTCGTTTTCAATCTTCCATCCCTTAGGCGATGGGATTAGTGTTTGTTCGGTTGACTCGCTTTGATTGATGTCCGTTGGGTTGGTCGATCATATTGATTTTCGTTCGTTGAGTTTTGTGATTATCGGATAATTGACTTGACTATAGTATCCGTTTGATGGCGCTTGTCACTTGTCGGTTTTATTATATCCCTAACGGCGACGTTGTGTTGGTCGCAAGTGGGCGTGTTTACACGCCGTATATTCCTTTGCGTTGTTTGTAACATTTCGCCGTTGGGCATTAGTTACGCATTCTTGTGTGTCTCGTTGAGTTTTCTGGCGGAATATTTCTTCTCCTACTTGTTTTAAGTTTGGAATGAAACTTCTTTTAAGAGGGTAGAATGTAATATCGCAATTCTCGATTTCCGGTAATTATTTTTTTGGCGGATCTGTTTTGACGACTTCGCTCATGTCCGTTTCGTCATTAAGAATAATTAATTCTACGCTTTTTGGCATCGAGTTCGTTTGGTGTCGTTTCGTTGAGTTACGTGTTTTTAGCGACTTTTCGCGCGAGTTCGATTCTTGCGAATCTCGTCCAGCTGTTGTTTGAGTTTCCCAAGTCCGTTTAACTTTGTTATCGTGTTGTGAGCCGGTTTGATTATTCGTTGTCGTATGGTGATTTTCGGGCATTTGGGCCATTTTCGTAATTTCCCAAAGTTTGGGGTAATTACCTTCCGTTGTCGAATTTCGAGCCTTCGGGTGGTCGAATCGTGTGTCCTACTAGCTCTTAGATTCGTCTTTGTAGTACTTCGTAACCGTATCTTGGTTCGTATTCGAGTTCGGGTTTCGGTGTCGTTTTGTTGAATTCGGGATTACTAAGCGACTTTTCTATGTATGAGTTCGTCTTTGTTAGATCACCATTAATTTTTGGTGACTCCAAAATTATAAATCTTTGCAATATTATAGAACATCGAGTTAGCTTTCCAATGGTTCAAGCGGTGAGTCGATGGTCCAGGACGAGAGAGTTATGGTCGTTTTAGTTTTGGTAGAGCACTTCCAGAGCCTTTCGGCCGATAGGAAGTCGATAGACCCTCTTGCCGGCATTAGTAAGGCTATCGGTTGGGCCTATCGGCCGATAGGCGGCCGATAGGTCTGTTTGTGTTACACTATAAATCGTTGTTTTGGCGAAGCTCATTTCTTTCCCATTTTCCCTTTGCGCGAGAGAGGAGATATAGAGGAGAGAGTTCTTCATCAGGAGTCGATTTTCATCACTTCTTTTCGGTTGTGAGGCTCGGATAATCAAGCTAGCAGCGTGTTGCGGATCTTAACACTTGAATCACTCAAGGTAATCTTCTAAGAACCCATTTTTGGGAGATTTTGGGGATTTTGGGTATTTTGGTTGTTTCGTCCGATTAATCCGATTTAACTTGGTATTATGATAGATTGATGATTATTGAGATGTATTACATCTTTTCCTTGTTATTCCATAGTTAGATCGTATCGATTCGTTGTTTTAAATCGAGTTCTTGATCGCGCCTTGAAGTGTCCGATATAATGTCATAGAGAGGATTCGGCGTTCTACGATTATTCTTCCTCGTTCGTTCGTTAATTTATTGATGGTATGATGTTAGGGTCAGATTTCTCGCAAAGAATTGAGTGGAACCCTTCCGTTCGTCGTTTTCTTCAAGCTTTTCGATTGTGGGTGTATTCGTGGTCTTGGCCAGGAGAATCGTAGGTGTTCGAGGTGTCCGACTAATCCGTGATTGTGGGAGTGTCCGGCATCGATTATCGAGGCAAGTATCTTGCCCATACATTACGTGTTTTGTGGATATAATGGTTGTTAATCGTCGATATGTGCTAAATAAATATTCATAACCATCTTTTTTCAAAAGTATCGGTATATTTACCAACATGATTTTCTTAAAGACGACTCGTGTGTTAGAAATTAATATGCTTAATTGAATACGTGTATTAATGTTGAGTATAAGATCGTAATACTTTCGTGTGATGCCATTGTGTGTGATTACGTCGTCGGTAAGTTTGAAGTTTAGCCCTTTGTTTATCTTTGTGCGTGGAGACATGTGGTTATCGATGAATTATGTGAATTTATGTGATATTGGTTGTGCCGTTCGGTGCTTTTGGAATAGTGTGCTTTCTTGTTGATAATATTAGTTACGGGTTATGAATATATGTTGGATGGTGGCCATTCTAGTAAAGTGCCTCGACTATATATCTGTGATTGACCTTGAGGCTTGTGGTTTGCAAGCTGTGATTTTGGAACGTGTGTGTGTGTTGTTCCTTCCACCGGAGTGTCGACGGGATGTGCGAGGCCGATACTAAGGGTGCGGCCACGGAAGTGGACTTGGGTGTGTGTGTGGATGAACTTCCACCGGGTGTCAGACGGGATGTGCAGGAGTCGATCTTAAGAGTGCGGCCGCGGAAGTAGTTTCCCACCGGGTGTCGAACGGGATGTGCGGGGCGATACTAAAGTGCGGCCGCGGGTTACCGATTGTGGTTTTCATCTTGAGGATAGCGTTGATGTTTTCGTTAATTGTGATATTGTCAGGAGTATCACAATGCTTTGTGCTCGGGGTCGAGACATTATATTTCGAGTCTTGGTGCTTGGCTAGAATGGCATAGGATTAATGTGTTATGTGTAATGTGTCCTTGTAAGTGATTTGAAGTGGATGATCGGGTCGTGGACCTTTGTGTTTTGTGACCGGAATGGTTGGGTCGTGGACCCGTGTTTTGTTAAGCAGTTTGTATTTTGAAAAATGAACATTGGTTGTGACCACTAAATGGCTTCGAGGAACTTTAGAATTTCTCAATTTCTAACGTTTTTAAAACTCGAGATTTGGAAATGTTTTCAAAGTGCTTACTTACTTCGTTTCTACTTTCAAGGTGGAACTACTTTTAACTAAATATATCTCGGAAGTCTTTCGTTGTGTTCTCGGAATGTGTTGTGTATGGCTCGTATTTGCACTTTATACTTGCACTAGCGAAGCAGTGGAGTTTTGCTAACCCCGAGTAATCGGGGTGGATATCTGTATTGTGTCCGGTACATGCGAGGTTTTGGGAGCAAGACACGGGATCGGCACGAGGATGATGAAAGGCGAATGATACTAATCACACGAAGGCCGATTTTGGGTTGATTAGTGAGTCCATTGTATTGTCTTTTCCGCTGTCTCATTGTTCGTTGTTGCAAGTATTTTACCCTTGTGTGGGTATGAGTCTGGATGAGTTTATGTATTTTGATTTTTATGCCAGTGACGAAAGACCAAATCGGTCTATTGGTCCGTTATTTTGATTCGTCGGTATGTAATGTAATGTGTTGTTTTGATGTCTAGCCTGGTGGATCCTCACGGAGAGGGTCTGCGGCGTGTAATATTCCCGGTTTGATCTGGGGGTGTTACATAACTGAGTGAGCGGTCTAGCGATCTTAGAAAATGCCTCAACAAATCTACGGTAATAGCCTGCAAGTCCCAGAAAACTCCTCACTTCCTTCACGTTTTTGGGCGGTTCCCAAGCCATCACTGCCTCTATTTTCTGTGGATCTACCCGAACTCCTTCTGCTGAATTCACATGCCCGAGGAACATCACTTCCTCGAGCCAAAACTCACACTTAGAGAACTTCGCATACAACTCCTCAGTTCTCAAAATGTCTAATACAATCCGGAGATGTAAGGCATGCTCCTCCCGACTCCGTGAGTAGATCAGAATGTCATCGATAAAGACGACTACGAATTTGTCCACATACTCAATAAAAACTTTGTTCATTAACTGCATGAACCATGCCGGGGCATTAGGTAGCCGAAAGGCATAACCACAAACTCGTAATGGCCATATCTTGTCGAAAGGCGACTTTGGTATATCGATGTCCGAATCCTCAAGCTGGTAGTAGCCGATCGTAAATCAATCTTGAAAAGGCGTCGCCCCCTGAAGGTGATCAAACAAGTCGTCTGTCAAGGCGAAGGGTATTTATTTTGATGGTCAACTTGTTTAATTTTCGATAATCGATGCATAAGCGAAGCGATCCATCCTTCTTCTTAACAAAAATGCGGGCGCACCCTAAGGCGCGTCGAATATACCCTTTATCTAACAATTCTCCCAAGTGATACTTCAACTCTAACATCTCAGACGGTGCCATGCGGTGCGGCGCTCGAGAAATAGGGGCTGCATTCGGCTCAAGATCGATAGGAAACTCCACCTCTCGCTATGGTGGTAACCCGACAAGTCGTGCAGGAAAAGCGTCGGGATACTCACTAACAAGCTGGAATTGACGACATGTCAACCCCACCATCCTCCGCTTTGCAAGGCGTAACACAATAAGCCGACCTGACCACTGGTTGAAGTTTCATCGCCTTTAAGGAGCTAATCACACTCCCGATCTCCCGCTTACGGCCAGGTGAGGTATGTTCGGTGCCGTCCTCGGTTACTATCGAGATGATGCGAGTCAGATAGTTCATGATAGCAGTGACGCTCCAACCAATCATCCCAGGATTAAATCCTCACCCTTAAGGTCTATAACAATGAGATTCGAGGGTCGATCTCGGCTCCCGATCCTCACGGGGCAATCCCTAACTTCCCGGTCCCCAACCATACGATCCCTGGCGTACCCACCATAAGCGGTTCACACTCAAACAAGCGATTAAAGCCGATACGATTCACACAATCCGATGATAAAGGAATGGGTAGCACCGAATCAAAAGCACGAGCTGGATGAGTAAGGATCTGAGTGGTACACGCCATGCCGGAATGTCCGCCTCCTCTGCGCCTCATCTGCAGTACAATCGGGGTGGCGAACCCGAACTCGAGGCTGGCGGCGATCCGGCGACCCGACCCTACCACGACCGAACCTGCGGAACATGAGTAGGTGGAATCTTGTGATCCTGTGATCGGTAGAGATAGTCGGAACTCTAATAGCCCTAGTGGCCCTCTCACAATGAGTTTCCCGATGCGATGCCCGCATAGTAAGGCAAGTGCCCGGAGGAAAAGGGCAATCCTTCATCAAATGCTCATATTGGTTGCGATTAAAACAAACCACCCACGAAGCAATTTGGGTGAGCGATTACCACGAGATCCACCGGCTTTGATGAAACGACCTCTTCCCCGGTGTAAGAGTACAACGAGACCTCGCCGACCACCCTTACCGGTCGAGAATCCGCGGTAGTCTTACGCTTCTTAGCTTAGAAACCAACTCGATTAGGGATGGCCATCTCGATCGCTAGAGCGCGATCTGGTATTCCTTCAAAGTGGCACACATGGCGGGGCCATACTGCCTAATATGCGGCTTCATACGCATATTGAAGTAGATTTTATTAGCCTCCGTTCTCACTTGATCTCTCACGAAACCCATGCTGATTATAAGAAATGATGGCACGAGAAATAGGCACATCTGAGGTGTAGCGGTGAAGAACTCCACGGTCTGCGCTCCTTGGTAGCGGCGGACAATACTGCTGCTTCCATAGCGGCCTTGAATTCCTCCCAGTAGCTCGACGGTCTCTGGGCTGTGGCCTCCCACCATTCCATGATTTCCTTATCCGGAGTCTTGGGCAATATGTACCCTCCTGTCTTGGGACAAGCTACGGCATCAAAGGTCTGGACAAGTGAAAGAACCAATTCTCCCAGCCGAGGGAGTCATAAGATCCGGAGAAAGCGAGGAGGGTGCATCTTAGTCACCATGGAGCCACTTACTAGCTTCCTCTTCGGGTGTCGGGGCGGATTTAGCGTCCACCTTGAGCTATCTGAGCAAGTTGGGCTACTAATTGTGTGTCTGGCGGTAGCCACAGCGTCGGCATTATTTTCCGGCGGCCTTTGAGTGAGAGGTGAGTCAGAGGCCGAGAAAGTGAGCCCTCTTCATTATCGGCACCCAGGCCACGGCCACGGCCGCATCCTAGGCTACCCACGACCTCTCAACATACTAAAGGAAGAATGAAAAGGACAAGGTCGGAAAGATTCTGGCCCGACAAAGTTGGTATCACAATTCATAATTCCGAGCAACGCAAGAAAAGCGAATTACGAAATATAAGAGTTCGAGGAGACTTACGACCACGGGTCACGAAAAGATAGTAGCATGATGATATTAGGCTCAACAAGTGGCTCGAATGGCGCAGTGACAAACCCAAAATTTACCAACGGCTAGGTATTCAAAACCTAAGTGCTCGATACCATAAATGTAACACCCCGATTCACAAGCCAGGACATTACACGCCGTAGAACCCTCGTGAGGTCTACCGAGCTAACACATGACATATAAACCACAACGTAATCCCAAATGATGCACTCAAAAGTAAATAAGGTCGTGGCCTCGGCCAAAACATTTTAACGGGGTACATGAGCGAAGTTAAATACCAATTCATTGCCCATGTGACTTAAACCAAGTTTCAAATATAAGCAGTCTAACTTCATTACTCGACAATGTAATGACAAAACATAAAAATGCGGACTCGAGCCACATCATCAAGCCGGCCCATCCTTGGCGTGCATGTCCGTGCTGCTCCTCGGCCCTCTGGTACGAAATTCATAAGACGCATTTCCCCCATTTAAGGGGTTAGCATTCGAATAGCTAGTGCAAGTACACAATTACAATACATTATATACAAATACTATTTTACACAATCATCACAATCAGAAATCATTTGCCATAAATATTAGGAATACTACATTGGCAATCAAATCAGTTCGATCATCACGATATCACAAAATCGAGCTGGTATCCGTGGCGTACCCCTTAGTATCGACCCCGGACATCCGTCGAAGACTCGGGTGGGATACCACTTCGGCCGTACCCCTTAGTATCGACCCCGGACATCCCGTCGGACACTCGGGTGGAAGTTCAATCCACACGCACCCAAGTTCCCTTCGCGGCCGTACCCTTAGTATCGACCCCGGACATCCGTCGGACACTCACGGGTGGAAGGAACACAACTCACGCACCCAAAATTCACAATTCACCATTCATTTCGAAAATCAAAACATACATATGAAATGTAATACATGTACTTGCCTTGAATAAGGCGAAGCAGAAGGAAACAACGAAGGAATAGGTTTTGGTCGAACAATCCTCCCAAATCCGCTCCTAACACAATAACGGTATACAACAAGTCTCAATAATGCGGAAAGGTAAGAATTAATCTAATTCTACCCATTGGGGCAATTCATCGGACACCAAGAGTGCATAGGGAAATGAAATCGGTCAGCGGTGTAATAGCAGGATTTCATCCCATCGATAACAAGAAAACCAAGGGTCACGAGTATCTTATCAAAATCTAACAACAACATCGGTTAAATCGAATAAAATACAAGATCACCACCAAACCCTCCCCAAAATCATACTAGGGTTAAAGGAGTTCTTATCTCTTGAAGATTTAAGCACTATAATCGAAGAACACGTGTTAGATCCACAATCCAAGCTACACGATCGGAAGGAGATGAATAAAATCACACGATCAAGTGGTAGATGGAGAAAAATCCCCTCTCAAACCTCTCTCTCTCGTGCGGTGGAAGGAAGGAAGAAAATGGGGAATCACGGCGAATAAAAACGCAGGCATAGCGCGGCCGCATTGTGTGCAGCGTCTCGGCTAAAGTGTGCCGCGGCACGGGGCCAAATTGTGCCCGGTGATCGGCGGTGTGCCATGACCTGCCGGCTGTGCCGCGGCACCACGGTCTGAAGTTTGGCCGCTAAGTGCGGCCGGGTGTGCCGCGGCCGGGACAGTGTGCGCGCAGTGACTCGGCGGTGTGCAGCCCTGCCGGCTGTGCCGCGGCACACAGTCTGATCTGCTTGGCCATGGCTGGGCAATGTGTGTGTCGCGGCGCCTGATCCTTGTGCCGCACCCACACCCCTTTCCCAAAATGATGAAAAAGAACCGGAAGTGAAAAAAAGCAATAGGAAAAGATATTTTTGCAACAATAACAACAAATGGGACTACGGAAACCCCAAACCATCCAAGTACGCCACCACGGTCGAACAAGGAACAAATTCCCTAAACTTATAGGAAATTACAAAAACGGCCCGGACATCAAAATCACAATACAACGTCGGATTAACAATCGAAGCTCGTAACATGCTCTACTCCACCATACGAACTCATGGAAATAGGAAAAATGATAAAATCGGTGAGTATTACGAGAATCGAATACCTGACGATAGAATATAACTCGAGGTGAAATTACGCAAAAACATCATCGAGACTCATCCCAGCGGAGAAACTCCAAGAATAAAATAGATTTAGAATTCTAAAAGCGATTGCCAAGCGAGTTGTCAAACGAATATATACAGTAAATGGAAATTACCAAAAGTAGAAAACACGGATATTACAAAACCAAGGTAAGAATCGAGCATTCGTGAAACACTATGCCCACGGCATACGATCGGTACCTGCTCAGCGGGTTAGAATACAAGTTCTAATAGTGAATCATCAATATAGAACACAACAATACATTACAGAAGGTAAACCAAGTAAGAGCTGAAGTAAAATACGAATTACAATGCCCGAAGGCTCAACGGAAATACCAATACATCACAATATCACGAAAGCCCTCGGTAGAAGCTGCCGAAATATCACAATGGCACGAAAGCCAAACATCCCAGTTGTAAGTCATCGCAATGTCCCGAAGCGAAATAGCCATTTGTATCACATGAGATCATCGATGGCCAGTGACTGCTGAATTGCAGTCTTTGAGGAAACCAACCGCGAGTTGAAGCCCCAGACTTACCCATAATGAGATCACCCGGTGGCCAGTGACCCTCTTGAGCGTAGGTGTTGGGAAACCAACCGCGAAGGTTCAAGCCCCAAACTTACCCATAATGAGATCATCAACATGGCGTGACCTCTTGAACTCTAGGTGTTGGGAAACCAACCACGAAGGTTCAATCCCCAAACTTACCCATAATGAGATCATCAACATGGCCAGTGACCTCTTGAGCGTAGGTGTTGGGAAACCAACCGCGAAGGTTCAAGTCCCAAACTTACCCATCGAGCACTAGCAGCGACTAGCCTCGAAACACGATTAATGACAAGCGGCAATGATCTAAGATTGCAAATTCACAAGAATAAAAGTGTCTTGCCTTGAGTAAATCGACACGATAATAATAACTCACGGATGAGCCTTTGTCCCGGCGATCCCAATTCAAATACCTCATTGCCTTAGAATGGCGATCGATAACAACTATACAACGGATGGGAAATATCTTGACGGTTCGATTGATACATCGATTACCTTAGAGCGGCGATCGATTACAATGATACAATGAATGGGAAATGTCTTGACAATCCCAATTCAATACATCGATTACCTTAGAGCGGTTAATCGATAACAGCGACTCGATGGATGGGAAATGTCTTCAGCAATCCCAATTGATACATCGATTACTAGAGCGGCAATCGATAATAGCGACTCAGCGGATGGGAAATGTCCTCGACAATCCCAATTTAGTACCTCGATTGCCTTTAGAGCGGTCGATCGATAACAACAATACCACGGATGTCTGGAACCTTTAATCGGTTGCGATAACGTAGATAATAATCGAATCGTCAATGCCTTCAATCGACGATAAAACATCAATAACGAAGCACCAATATCCGTAATAATTATCACAACTATGTCTTAAATCAACATCAATATCAACAACAACAATTGATACACGATAATGCGCGGCTATCGACAACAATATTACCAACAAGTATCGCAATGCCTTGAACCGGCCATTTACAAACAACAATAACATTTGGCATAATTTGCGAAGGTGTCATATCAAACAATCCCCGATATCAACAAAATCATAAAGAGACAAAGTCTCAATATGATACACCCATTCATACACATATCTGATAACATTAATCACATTGACTAGTTCAAGTATAAATCTTTCCTCAAACCGAAGGTGAGAAAGTCTTTCCACGATCAACGTCCTCCCACAAAAAAGCGACGGCGCCTTCCAATAGTTACAAGCACTCGAGCGACCTTGAATGAAATACTATTCATTGATAACACAAAATCAATGAAAACAACACCAAAGATGATCTGATTCAATCCGAATCCATTAAACTCCACAAACGAATATCATAGTCCTAACTATGAATTCCAACATCTTCAACACCTCACTAATCGATATGATCAAATGTTCTTAACACTTGTGAAAACAATTCAACAAGAATCACTTAAGAACAACATCAAATTGATCCTCCTATAATGATAATATCATCAATATCATCACTATCAGCTCAAGAACATCACCAAAACAACAAACATGATATCAAAACGATAATCAATCTCTAATTCATCATGAATTCGGATTAATCAACAAGATTAAATCAGCCATTTCAAGATTATGATAATCATTACATAATTCATCATAATTCCTTACAAAAATGGTTATAATCCCTCAAAACCACAACCAACAACAGTAATCATATCAAGACTATGTTAATCATATAACAATCTTAGCATAATCCTTCCTAGACATGATTAAAACCTTCAAACATCCTAAAACATCAAGACCAACTCCTCCTCAAACCACAATCATCATGTTCTTCATCATAATCTATAGAAACTCATCAAGATTCATGATATACTCCAACAATCACCAACTATACGAGGAAAACAACAACAACAACATCATCATATTCGAAAACCACTTGAAGAACAAGAGATTAATAGAACTTACCAATGAAGAGCAAGAAGAACTCTCCAAACACCAAAGGAGCACCAACTAGCTTCCAACTCCAAGCTCCAAATCATGTTATGATGGTAAAAAACATGTTGGAAGAGGCTAAATATCAAGAACAAGTCCAGAGGGACGGTTCTAGGGAGAGAAAGGAAGTTTTGGTTCGTGAAGAAATGAAATACGAAACCAAGATATATAAACTGACAGGATCATTACGTACTCTATATACCAAGCCTAACGTACGTAAGGACTATTATATACGCTATATCAGTAGCTTAACGTCGTAATGCTAGTCGAACCGGTGACCAAGAATGTGAAGACCTTAACGTCGTAAACAACCACCTTTAAATGCGTTAACAAGATGCATGAGTACGTCGTAGATCTCACCTCTAACGTGCGTAAGGATCCATAATAGTGAGATCGATCGAAAGATACCCGGCCCTACCGGTAGAAAGTTAACCACGAGGAAGGTTCCTGCAAGGCCACTCATTACGTACGTAACCATACGAGTTTAACATACGTAATACCCATCTCATAGTGTATGTAATGCTACCCATGTAGCGTACGCTATGGATAGTATACTTAGCCAAAAATCGAACTCTCCAAGCAACATCCAGCGACAAAACAATAACGACAAGCACAAATATTTCGATCGAAATATCCTAATACAATATATATTGTATCGGTCCAAAACAACAACACTTGTACAATTCCAAATGAATACGTACAACTCAACAATGAAATGAAAAAAATTACCCTCGGATATTACAAAACTCCTAATTTAGTTGGCCAAACCAAATCAAGAAATTATATGGCATAATAATGAATTGATAACACAAAATTAATTCGAGACTTGAGTTAAGAATACGCTACGGGATTAAAACATGAATAATTCAAATATGGTTTCAAACTTCCCTAAGAACTAGAATGAGAAGGTTACTTTGACATGTTTGCTTTAGAAGACAAATAGTAATTTAAATATGCATAAGAAAAGAAAGTAGAATTCTTCTCTCTTCCTCGTCGGAAAATAAGCTTGGTTCCCTTCTTCTTTGTCAGTCTCTCGACCATGTTTACGCCCTCTCTCGTGTTCAGTAATCATTCTCCTCTCCGGAAAAATAATCTCATCCCTTTCTTTTATAATACTCCCTTATCTCTTAGTTTCCTTCTTTAATTAGATCTCTTTCATTCTTATCCTTCTTGAGTTTTTATTCTTTTGGAGTCTTTCCTTCCAAGTCAAATAAAATTTCTTTCTCCGGCTAGGGGGTGATTTTCACCTTATGGAACCAATTGGGATGGATTTGAGTCGTTTCTTGGGCCCCAAGTAAGAGGATTTTGAGAGTCGACCTTTGGGTCACCCGGTGTGTGCGAAGTTTCTTCATTAAAGCCCAAATCACATTGGCTTGGTCCGTTTGATGGCCCAAATTATTTCTTAAGCTTAAAAACTCCACCAAATACCTAAACTAAACAACAAATTGCCAAGTGAAGTAAATTGCATCTAAAATATAAATAGGTAGAAAATAACCCGGTGTGGCAACATAAAATTCATTAAAACCCAATAATTAACAATAATATTTGCACACTATTTTCGACCTATCGATTATGATGATAAGATTACGGTGGTAGTATTCTTACTATGTTATTACATTGGTATGTAATTATTTATGAAGATGTGATCGATATCATTGTTGAGTATTGTGGATAACCCCGTCGTGGGCTTTAATTTTAGGTACTCGGAGATCGAGCTAGTAGTGATCGTGAAGGGATGAGCTTCCCAAGTGATACTGGCTATGACAAGTATTTTCTTATTCGTTATATTCATTTGCAAATGTATTTTTAACTATGTTTATATCCATTTGTGTGTGTATTTTAAAATGGCTTTCCGGTATTTTACCAACTCGTGTACACTTTTACAATGGCCTTTTTGGTATTTTGCAAACTTAGGTCTATTTCGTTAAACCTTTTTCCCTAAACTAGCTTATTGGAATGTGTAAGCTATGACTTAAGGTACGTTTTGAAACTGTCGAGATTTGGCATTTTGCATTGTACTTTCAAATAGAACATTATGAAGGTAATTTGAAAAATATATTTTTATAGACTATTTGAGTATTTGAAAGATATTACCGTCATCGGCCTTTTTGGGGTTTTGAAATGAATACGATAATGATTTCAGCCTGATGGGTTTATTAGGGCCCATGGCGCTGTAATATTCCCGGATGGTTTTGGGGGTATTATAGAAGATGGTATTAGAGCTTGGGTTTTGTAAAACCCGGTCATGTGTGTTATGTGGCTCTACGAGTACGGTAGTAGCGTAACTTTTGAAAAATTATTTTTCTGACTTTGGAGTGTTGATTTTGGAGGTTTCAAAATTTTGAGATATTTTCAAAATTGCTATAATTGCGATATTGGTGTGTGTTGGTATTGTGTTGAGACTTCGTATGGGAGTCGTATGGTAGTATCACGGGAGATCATCTACTTTACGGACCTATAAATATATTATTTTGGTTATTCAATTGTGAAAGTGATTGCTTGCCCTTTGATGATTTTGGATTTTGGGATTGCATTCATGTTTATGAGGATGACAAGTTTCGAGGATGAAACTTATTTTAAGGGTAGTATGTAATATCACGAATGTTAGAATACTATTTTATCGTTGACCTTGTTGGAAAATTGGTAATGTGATTTTTTTCGGTAATAGAAGTGATATTGAGTAAACGAGAGTAATATGTCGGGTGCTATTTTCTAATATCGTCGAATAATTGTTGGTAAGAATGTTGCGGTGGCCAACATTATATTCTCCGATAAATTATTCAACGAAAATTTGAGAAATTATCCAGACTAAATATGAGCTTGTGAATTTACATGGACCTCTCGGAGATAAATTTTGGTCTTGGACCATTTTGAATAATAAAGGAGCACCGAAAGTGGAAATAAAAATAAAATTGGACATTTTTTGGGAATTATCGTGGACAAGTATCAACTTTGAAAAATTACCATGGATTTTTGGGAAGTTCAAAAATTCTTCAAATTAACAGTATTGTAGACAATTGAGTTAGCTATCCAACGGTTTAAACGGCGAGCCAATCGGAGCCCGTACAAATAAATTACGATTGAATTAGTGGAAGGCGCCGGCTGCCGGGCACCGTGCGTCGGCGCTTGGCCGGTGTCAAGGAATCCCAGCAGGCGAGGCATGGGTCGCCGCTCATGATGCCTAGTCATGATCTTGTTTTGGTGACTAGTGAAGTTTGAACTGTAAAGAGCGGTGTTATCTTGATTTTATCATTTCGTTTGAAAATATCCATACACAATAGCTACCTCTTCAAAACCTTATTTTCTATTTTAGTTTTTAATTTTGTAAGTCTTCCAAAACACTCAAACACCCGGCGAATATGAGCGGCCTAATCCGGAGGCGTTCGGTAGGTGTTTGTGAAATTCTCTGAGGCTGTTAATTCAGTGTGGGTTGCCATCTTTGAACTCGATTATCTCACGATCGGTAAGTTATTTTGCGAATACATCTTGAGCGGTTTGTAAACAAGATACATATAAGTATAAATATTGTTTTTAGGGTAAGTATTAAGTCGGAATATTTGGATAATACGAGCCATTTTACAGTAAGTCGGACCCGCTTTTGCGAAGCGGCTGGAACACATTCGGTGAAATTCGCCGGTGAGTCGAGAATTCCAGACTAGGTTTCCTTATTTGAACTCTATAATCTCACGACCTGTAAGTTATTTTGACTATCTTTATCGACTATTTTGTAGATAAAATACATGTTAGTATAACGGGTGCTGTATCGTTGGTATTGACTCGAGAATACCTAAACAAAATAATCCGTTTTACATTAGTCGATTATTCGTATCACTCATTTCCGGCAACTTGTCTTTTGAAAGTTGATTGAGTTATCTAACTTGAACACGTATATCTTTGAACTAACAAGTTGAATTTTGATAAAGTGTCATGAAATTTATCTACGAGATAAATTTTATCATAAATCGATTTTATTTTGATTTTTATCAAGTGGTAAGACTCCTGTATTTATCAATATATTACCGAGTCAGCTCTATATTTCTCATATGTATCGAACGGGTTGAATACCTTGTATTTGTGTTTAAGGGTGGAAGATTTAATAACGATGATTATTAATATTTTTCTTTATGAGGATAATGAGTTTTCAAAATTGATGATTTTGAAATATTTTCCGTATTAAAATAATACGAAGTTTTCATTCGATCAAATTGATATAAATAACGGTTATACCATAAATACGGCCAAAAAATATTGAATATTATTTTATATTTAAAATAATATGCTGGAGTTTTAGTAATGAAATTATTAAAGTCCGGTCGTCATTTATGAAAAAGGGGAAAATAAAATTATAAAATTGGGATAGTCGTTGATCGCAGAAATCGAATGCGTAATATATGCTTTTAGTGAGTTATTGGTATCGAGATATAAATACTTTGTCAAGGTGTAGAAATCGAACCTCACGAACTCTAATAGATTTGCTTTACCGATCGGCTATTTGAGGCAAGTTTATACTTGTTCAGTTCATAATATTTAATAAATGATTTTGATTTCATTTCATTTATAATTCATATATAGTAATGATATTATAAATGTAAATTGTCGGGATGATGGTTTGTATATTGTGCTTTGGTTTGGATTAAATCATAATGTATATGATTTAAATGTGTTTGGTGAAGACGGAGTTGTGAGTTATCTTTGGTCTGTGATATGGAATGTCGGATATCGAGGATAGTTTATCGTGTCGACATTGATGTCGGGATGGTGGTTTGTTGATATTAATGGTGTACCTCATTCGAGATTATTCGAATAACTGTGTATTCGTTCAGGGATATTTGTTCGTGGAAAGGGTACGGTCTTCGGCTTTGAGGTAATTTAAGTATTGTTCAGTTATGAGGATAATTATTCTGATGAGAAGGTTTCGTATAATGACATTCATATTGACTGTTCGTCGAGTGATGTTGATCCCAGGGCAATTGTTTGGTATTGATGGTTGGGTTGATCGATCGTTGAAGGATGATGATTCCAGGATTGTTGTGTTGAGATTGTTGATGGTGTTGATCATTCTTTGGGGGATGATGATCCCAGGATTGTTGTTTTGGATATTGTTGGTCGTGTCGATCTTTCATTATCAGTTTGTCGTTGTTCACTTCGGTGAGTCTTTTTTATCCTTATTGGATTTGTTATTCTTTGAGTTTTGTTGTCATGTTGTATCGTGACATATCTGGAATCATATCTGCTATCCGATTGGTCATTGTGTAGGATTTTTAGCCAGACATATATGGTCATGTATTGATATTTCCATATTGGACGGTGCACACGAGACGTAGTTCGTGAGGCTAATTAGGTACATTGTCCCGCGTATATTCTGGATTCCGTATACGGAGTGGACATGTGCACTGACACATTTTCGGATCGGGCGTACTATGTGTAATACCCGTGTATTTTATGAGTGTTGTTTTAGATGTATTTTGTGGTATTGTGGCTATTTGGATCGTATGTATTGATGATTGACCTTGGTATGTACATGGATGATAATTATTGAGTTTTGTGATTTTCGGATTTTTCTCATTTTGTCCGAAATGTCGAAGTGGTGACTCGAGAGTTATGGCCGTAAGATATGAATGTATTACCAAAAGGGGATTAATAGAATAAGAGTAGGTATTTCGGTGTGATTTGCACAAAGGCTGAATTCGGTCGATCACCATAAATTCCACAAAAATCCAAAAATTCTAAAATTTTATATAGTTGTAGAGAATTGAGTTATCTTTCTAATGGTTCAAACGGTGAGTCAATCGGAGTCCGGACGAAGGAGTTATGATCAAAATAGCGGACCACAGTGCGGTGACATGGCCGTGTCATTTGGCGGGCGTGTCGAGCTATTATAGTTAAGCAAAAGGTTACAGGCTGTCACACGACCCCTGACTTGACCATGTCCTGTGACACGACCGGAAGTGCAAAAATGCTGAAAACCCCATTTCGGGAGCTATATATAGCCTTTGGTCGATTTTTTTGGCATTCTAGCACCTTCCCTTCATCCTCCACCTAGAATCCTTCATCTTAAACTCCAAAATAAAGCCATAAACATGTTCCCAACACTATAGAATCAAGATATCAAGTTCATTATTGAAGAATTATCCATCTCTTGGTTGAATTAAGGTATGTGGTTGAAGTTCTTCAAGTTATTTCAAAGAATTTTGGGGTTTGTTGGGAATTCTTGATTCAAGCTCGTTTTGGCTTTGGATTATGTTAGATTATAATGTTGTAATCATGCTCCTTTGTTTTCCCTCAAAGTTTATGGATTAAATTCCGAGTTTTTAATTCGTTCTTGGGTTCGAACTTTGTCGCCTCCGTAGTGTTCGATTAAATGTCTCTAAGGGTAGAACTTAGGGTGAATTCTTAGTTTCCATGGTGTTGTTTTTTGATTCGGTATCTCGATGTGTTAGGGTTGAATTGTTGAAGGAAGTTCGAACCGTACGTCCATCTGTTTGTTGTTTCCCGTGTCGTTCGAATTGAGGCAAGTACTTTGATTGTGTTTAATGTACTTCGTGTGAATATGTAAAAATGTTATTTGTGCCTATTGTTGATCGGCGTGTGTGAGCCTAGTAAAAACGGTGAGGTCCCAGGGTCGGTGAGGTGTGTTTCCCTACGGATCACTCGGTTGGGCTATACAACCGAGAGAGAACTGTGAGGTCTCTTGGGGTGCGTATATTGTGGGATGCGGGGCCGGTATTGTTAGGAGTATGCCCTCGAATGCCACTCGAGAGGTTGTTGAGTGAGGGCATTGTACTTGTAATTATGTAAACCATTTATATAAGGCAAATGATTGTTTCTTTATTTCTTGGTAGTCATGGCATTCCTAACTAGTAAATAAAAATAAAGAAACTAGTCAGTGTATTTGAGAGCAAAACGTTCCACTCCTTATTGGATAAGGGGGTCGGCCTTTGGAAAGGTTTATAGCTCAAATACTTAATCGTTCGTAAGTCGATGAAACTTGGTAGGCGTTAAGTTTATGTGAAGACTTGTATGGCGTGTTCTTTGACATGGAGAGTGCTGTCGAACACTAATGGTTAGTGGGAGCACACGTTATAGGTATGCTTATTAGATTAGTATACTCGAACAGACTCACCCTCGATTCGTCACACGGATTTCACTCGGGGACGATCAATGACGGAATCGAAAGGTTGTGATAGGTATTCGTGAACCTTTGACTTGAGGATTTAGTAGAGATGTGCTTGTGACGTCAAGATTTTCATTAGAGTAGTTCGACCACCTGTAGCGGAAGGCGGGGTCAACCTCGGCGTGCATCTTGGCGGGCAAGTAGCGAGTCTACTAAATACCAAGATAAATTCTTTCTCCTGTTAGTGAGCGGGTTATATGTCTATGCGGTTATTGGCGAGATGAGATCATAAGTCTTTGGCCAAAGCATTGGAGCTAAGCGTATTAGATACACGAGAGCTCGATGATCTCGATTTGCATTAACGCATGCATAGCGTCAAGTACGAGATAGGGTTTGGTAGTAGTGACCACATAACTTGATCGGGATATTTGAAAGAAGGGTTTATCATTATCTTGGTATTCACGACATAATGGTTCTTGAATGATCCCAATCATTCGTTCTCGATCGAGTGCGGTGTAGGCCACTGGTGGCTAGGTGGTGCTACTACTCTTTGGTTCCTCCCATTCTTGGTAGAGACGGACCTACTGAGTCGCGCATTAGGATTGACGGAATGAATCAAGCTAATTCTCTCATTATGAATATTAGATATTGGATATCTAAATTTAGGACATTAGATGTCTAAATCGATTTATTGGATAAATTGATTTACGGCCTAATGAATTAAATATATCCTTTGGGTGATTAATTTAATTCATGGATATAATTATTTCTTGGAGAAATTAATTATGTTATAATGTATTTGATATGTTTAATTAATTAGATTAATTAATCAATATAAATACATCGATACGGAATCGGAGTTTATCTGTTTGGACTCGCGGGAGTCAAAGCAGGCGAACTTGTCGATTTCTACATGGGCCAAACCCACACTTCCGCCCACTTTCATATGGACCCATGTTCCATTCTTTAATGCTTGATCATTGAGGTAGTGGGGCTTTGATTCTCATAATTATGAGATGTGCATGTGAAGAGTTGAATAAAAGGAAGTAGAAGACATCTCTCACTCATTAATTCCAATAGCATTCCTACGTGAGATACATTGAGAGAGAGAGAGAAAGTGAGACTTTGAGTTCAAACACTTATCTTCATCTTCTTCTTCAACTTGTTCTTGGTGATTCTTGGAGAAAAATCAAGAAATAAATGAGAGTTGTGAGTTATACACTTAGAGTGTGATAATCTCATATTGGAAGCTTCATCACTTAGCTCTAGCCGTATCCTCGGAGGATAGCAAGGTGATCGTCGTTCGGTCGTTTCTCCGGTACGTGGCAAGTAGAGGCGCGATGCTTTCGGCGTTGGATCGTTCAAGAGCTTGGGAATAGCTCAAGAGAAGGTTACCATTTAATCAACGGACTTGAGGGTTAGTTTCTTACGACTCTTGCTTTTCGTTTATATATTCGTATATCGTGGCTCGATCGATCCTCGTAGGGATTCGGATCGAATTAATTTTCGTTTTCAGCTTATTTGGGCCTTCGTTTTAGGCACCGAATCCCAGCGGTGGTATCGGAGCATAGGTCTTGCGATCGTATATACGATATTAGCATTTGGAATGCTCGATTAGATGGTGAATGATTTGGAATCATTTTAGTCATAATCGTGGTATATATTTTTACGTTCGTTGTAATTATATTTTTCGTAAGTTTATGTCTAAATATAAATCTTAATTTCTTGGAAAAATGATTTATATTGAAGATATGAATGTTGGAGAATATAGATATTGGATATCGGGTCGAAAAACTAGTCCCGAAATGCCGTTGGGACGGTCCGGGAGGGGTCCGGAAGTCGGGGGCCGCGGCCCAGGGCTGTTGCAGCCGGCCTGGGCAGCCACTGTACTGTGGGCCGCGGCACAGTCTCCAGGGGCCGCGGCACAGGGCTGCTGGGCAGCCGGCCGGCAGCTGCCGAGCATGATCGGCCATGCCAGGCATGTCTGCCGGCATGCTGCCGGCAGTGACTCGGCCATGGCAGGCCAATTTCGCCCCGGCTCGATTTTTTCGTGTATTCTTGAAAATTAATCTCCCTCATGTTAAATTGGATTTAATATGATTAAAATGATTTATGGTATTTCATTTTATAAGGGAAATTTGATTAATAGGAATATTTATGGTCGGCAGAATTATTTTGAGCGTTATCATATTCTGATTGTGTGAATCGATTGGATCGGTTCGTATTGTTGATTGGATCAATGTATCTCTATGCTTTCCATTTATTTAGTATTTATTGGATGAATGCTTTTGAATGGGGATGTGGTTCGTGGACTTAGTTTTGAATCGTTCGTTTTATTCGATTGGGTTGTAAAGGCGTTTTGAGCTTTATTTATTTTACTAGAAATGTTTGTATCTAGGATGCAATTTTTGATGTAAAATTTATATATAATAGCGAAGACCGGAGGAAGATCCATTTCGAGACGAAGATTCAAGGCGAAGACTTGTAATTAGATTACGGAGTTTTTGTTTTCTAAGGCAGTCCATGAACCACGTGTTGGTAGCAACTAGGTTGTGAATGGTTGTTTCATATTGTATGAATGCCACAAGCGCGCTTAAGCGATTAATGTGCAAAGTGTAACGTTAATCGCGAAAATTCTCCCACAACAAAATATTAAGTTTATAAGGTTTCAGGTTTTCCTTCCCTCCATCGAGTTTTGAAATTGAAATCGAGCCGGATGTGCTATGCTTAGGAGTTATCGGGGTAGTCGTTCGGGAGGATGGATAAATTACAGGAGCGCGTGGATGCCTTCGGTTGGAGCAAATTTTATCCTAGAAACACGATAGGTTGCTTAGGATAAGATTGATTGTGGCGGATTTGCGTCGATGGTATAAACTTAACTTGTTCACGAACCATAGAAACCGTATAGGTTGAGGAGTGAACAAGGGGAAAAAGAAGATCGAATCATCCATTAGATGGGTTGGTGTTGGACACCACTTTATGAAAATTAATAGACTAGAAACACATTCGGTTGCCCTCTATTAAGATTTATAAAGAACTCGATCACCACTATGAAGTAGAGCGGCGATACTTAGGATTTCACATGGGAGTGTGTTATTAGATAAAATAGTGGGAGTGAGTAACAAGAATAGAAAAGACCTTAAATTCTATACTCGAACATAATTGAATGAGTCACTAATTAATCTGTTATACTTAATGCGGACAAATCTCAATATGACAATGAATCCACTCGCAATTCTACTCGAAAGAACACCTTGATGGGACCTAACTTTGTGGATTGGCTCATGTCGATGATTGTCCTCGGTATAGAAGCAGGATACGTCTTGGAGACGGACATTCCGGCGCCTCCTGTGCGGACTCGAGCCAATCGGGAAGAGATTGAAAACCACGAAAAGTGGGTTAAGGATGACGTGAAAGTCCGTGCTTATATGATGGCTTCCATGTCTAATGAGCTTGAGGAGCTCATGAGAAAATGACACGCTGGCGATTCTATCTCACTTAGCAAGGCTTTATGGTGAGCACTGTGAAGCTTGCTAGATATGAGATATCCAAGCAAGCTGTTCGGTGCAAGGATGAAGGAAGGTGAGAAGGTTGGGAACCGTCCTCAAATGATATCCGTGATCGAGAGATTGGAGGCTCTTGATTTTAAAATGGATACTTCTCTCAAGCAAACCTTATCCTACGGTCTCTCCCCTGATTCCTTCTCACGGTTTGTTATGAACTTCAAGCTGCAATGAGATTGCATGTAACTAAGTGGGCTAATGAACAAGCTGGTGGCCGCTCGGTCTCGGATGAAGACCCGCGGATGAAGGAGTGCACTTGTGATTTCTTACGGACTTGAAGTCAGAATAAGAAGAAAAAGACCAAGAAGCGGTGGACCACAAGCTAAGGACCTTAAGGGAAAGGGCAAGGCCCAGTGGTTCCAAAGAACAAGAAGAAGAAGGATACTTGTCTCAAGTGCGGTGGTGAGCCTTTGGGCTAGAGGCATCCAGATTCTTCATGGCACTTAGTCTGAGAACTTTTAGTTTTGGAAACAAATTGTTACACTCTTGTATTTTCTACTTCTGAATCTTTGGATTAAGTTCTAGTTCTCATATTTGTCTGTGAATCGGGATGCGGAACAAAGTAGGAAGCTTGGAGTGGAGAAGTTATGATCACGGTCGGAAGCGGGCATAGTGTCGAGGCGGCCAGGCATAGGATCACTTCTTTTGGGTTTAGAATCCGGCTTTGTTTTGACTTTAGAAGATGTACTTGTTTTGCCCAAGGGGCACAAAAACATTGTATCCATTCGGTCATGGACCGAAAAGGCTTTTCATTTTCATTGGTGATGGTTCTGCCAAAATTTATTTTAGAAATAAACTAGTAGATGCTTGCTACATTGTTGAATGGATTGTATCATCTAAATCTCGGCAACAAAGTAGTTGTGAATACTATAACTAGAAAGCGGTAGGGATGAAACCAATCAAGTTTTGAAATGGCATCTTAGACTTGGTCATGTTGGTGAGACCAAGGTTTACAAGATGGAAAAAGATGGACTTATGGATCCATTGGGATCGGATCCCTTTCCTACTTGTGAATCTTGCCTTCAAGGCAAAATGACTAAGTCCCCTTCACGGGGACATTTCAAGAGAGCGATAAGCGGGATTAATACATGCAGCGTATGTGGTGCTTTGGAAGCGGCACGTGACGGATATCAATATTTCATTACGTTTGAGATGATCATACTAGGTATGGTTATGTATACTTAATGAAACATAAATCCGAGGCCTTTGAGAAATTCCGAGAATTCAAGGCCCTAGTCGAGAAACAAGCTGGTAATCATATCAAAGCACTTGGTCGGGCCAGGGTGGCAAGTATATGAGTACGGAGTTTGTGAGTTCCTTAAGGAACATGGAATAGTTTCACAACTAACACCTCCGGGTACTCCTCGGTTAAATGGTGTGTCGGAAAGAAGGAACAGGACCTGTTGAACATGGTCCGTTCCATCTTGAGCTATCTTGACTTGCCGATTT
Source organism: Orobanche coerulescens (assembly GCA_033398695.1). Lineage (NCBI taxonomy): Eukaryota > Viridiplantae > Streptophyta > Magnoliopsida > Lamiales > Orobanchaceae > Orobanche > Orobanche coerulescens. The sequence continues at coordinate 176,965,435 of CM065807.1, read as the reverse complement.
ACACCGTGGGGGTATGCACTCACATTGCCGCGTATATATTGAGCAGATGTCCTTCCAAATCCGTTCCTAAAATTCCACATGAGATGTGGGAAGGAAGGAAACCAAGTCTTAATCATATTAGGATTTGGGGATGTCCACTTATGTCAAGAAGACTAAGGTGGAAAAGTTGGAAGCTAGGTGCAGAAGGGGCGTTTCATTGGATTCCCATGGGACGATGGGATATCTATTCTACATGCAGAAGATCGAAGGATCATTGTTGCTTTACAAGCACACTTCTGGAAGATGAGTTCATTCGGGAAGGCGGAGCGGGTAGAAGTATTTCTTTAGAAGAATACAATGAAACTCCTCGAGAGACACTGTGCAAGCTGGAACCGAACTTTACGAAGCATAAGTACAACCACCTCGTAGGTCTAGTAGGGTGTCTCATTTACGAGAGGTATGGGCTTGTGCACTTGGAGGCTGGGTCTCCATGAGGTTCCAAGTGATAGCCAAGAGGCCGACCAACAACCTATGACCAAGCGATGGTGGATGTAGACTCCGCGAAATGGTGTGAAGCTATGGAAGTGAGATTGACTCGATGCATGTCAATCAGTCTGGACTCTAGTAGACCGCCCCAAGGGCATAGTGCCCATTGGGAATAAATGGATCTACAAGAGAAAGACTAATGGTGATGGCAAGGTTAGCGCCTATAAGGCCAGGCTTGTGGCAAAGGGTTATAGCCAAAAGGAAGGGATCGATTACCACGATACCTTCTCGCCCGTAGCCATGATCAAGTCTATTCGCATGATGCATGCTATAGCTGCCTACCACGATTATGAGATATGGCAAATGGACGTAAAGACGGCTTTCCTTAATGGATTCCTCGAGGAGGAAATCTATATGGAAGCGACTAAAGGTTTTGTGTCCGAAGTCGATATTGAAAGTGTGCAAGCTTGACGTTCCATTTATGGACTGAAGCAAGCGTCGCGTAGTTGGAACCTTCGTTTTGACGAGGCGGTCAAAGAGTTTGACTTAGTGCAAAATGAAGAGGAACCTTGTGTATACAAGAAGGTTAGTGGGAGCAAGATCGCATTCTTAGTACTATATGTGGATGATATTCTACTAATAGTAAATGATGTGGGAATGCTCGATTACGTAAAAGCTTGGCTTTGAGTAATTTCTCCATGAAAGACTTGGGAGAAGCAACCTATATTCTTGGTATTCGGCTCTCTAGGGATAGAGCGAAGAGAACAATAGGCCTTTCCCAAGCCCTCTATATAGATAAAATCTTAAAGAGATTTAAGATGGATGATTCTAAAGAGGGTTCTACCGATGCAACATGGAATAAAACTCACCTTGAAGATGTGTCCTCAAAGTGAGGAACAACGCAAGGAAATGAGTAATATACCATATGCTTGGCCGTGGAAGTAACCTTATGTATGCTATGTTGTGTACAAGACGACATCGCGCATCTTTGTAAGCGTGGTGAGTAGGTTTCGGGCAAACCCGGGTAGGGAACATTGGTGCCGTAAGAAACGTTCTCAAGTACTTAGAAGGACTAGAGATATGGTTACGATGTATGGCGGTGGAGAATTGGATGTGGTGGGATTCAGGATTCGGACTTCCAGGGCGAAGGGCGACTCGATGTCCACTTACGGCTACATATTTACTCTTAATGGAGGAGCGATATCTTGGCGTAGTGCCAAGCAAAGCGCGGCTTGATTCCACTGTCGGTGAGTATCAAGCGGCCTCGGAGGCTTCAAGGAAGGGTTACGGATTAAGAGTTTCTAGGAGAACTTCAAATGATACCATGTCTTTGGTGCTGTTCCATCTTTGCGACAACGCGGAGGCTAGCACGAGCCAAGAGCGAGTTTCACATGACACCAAACATATTGAGAGGAAGTATCATCTCGTAAGAGAATTTGTTCGCAAGGGATACATTGTCTTTGCATAGAGTAGACTCGGCCGACAACGTCGCCGATCCAGTGACAAGCCACTATCTCGAGACTAGCTTGGGCGTCATCTGGAGAATATGGGTATTAGATACCATAGTGTGTGGCATTGAGTGCAAGTGGGAGATTGTTAGGAGTATGCCCTCGAATGCCACTCGGAGGTTGTTGAGTGAGGGCATTGTACTTGTAATTATGTAAACCATTTATATAAGGCAAATGATTGTTTCTTTATTTCTTGGTAGTCATGGCATTCCTAACTCGTAAATAAACATATAGAAACTAGTCAGTGTATTTGAGAGCAAAACATTCCACTCCTTATTGGATAAGGGGGTCGGCCTTTGGAAAGGTTTATAGCTCAAATACTTAATCGTTCGTAAGTCGATGAAACTTGGTAGGCGTTAAGTTTATGTGAAGACTTGTATGACGTGTTCTTTGACATGGAAGTGCACAGCCGAACACTAATGGCTAGTGGGAGCACACGTTATAGGTATGCTTATTAGATTAGTATACTCGAACCGACTCACCCTCGATTCGTCACCACGGATTTCACTCAAGGACGATCGATGCCGGAATCGAAAGGTTGTGATAGGTATTCGTGAACCTTTGACTTGAGGATTTAGTAGAGATGTGCTTGTGGCGTCAAGATTTTCATTAGAGTAGTTCGACCACCTTAGCCGGAAGGCGGGGTCAACCTCGGCGTGCATCTTGGCCGGGCAAGTAGCAGTCTACTAAATACCAAGATAAATTCTTTCTCCTGTTAGTGAGCGGGTTATATGTCCTATGCGGTTATTGGCGAGATGAGATCATAAGTCTTTGGCCAAAGCATTGGAGCTAAGCGTATTAGATACGAGAGCTCGATGATCTCGATTTGCATTAACGCATGCATAGCGTCAAATACGAGATAGGGTTTGGTAGCCGTGACCCTATAACTTGATCGGGATATTTGAAAGAAGGGTTTATACGTATCTTGGTATTCACGACATAATGGTTCTTGAATGATCCCAATCATTCGTTCTCGATCGAGTGCGGTGTAGGCCACTGAAGTGGCTAGGTGGTGCTACTACTCTTTGGTTCCTCCCATTCTTTGGTAGAGACGGACCTCTGAAATCGCGCATTAGGATTGGACGGAATGAATCAAGCTAATTCTCTCATTATGAATATTAGATATTGGATATCTAAATTTAGGACATTAGATGTCTAAATCGATTTATTGGATAAATTGATTTACGGCCTAATGAATTAAATATATCCTTTGGGTGATTAATTTAATTCATGGATATAATTATTTCTTGGAGAAATTAATTATGTTATAATGTATTTGATATGTTTAATTAATTAGATTAATTAATCAATATAAATACATCGATGCGGAATCGGAGTTTATCTGTTTGGACTCGCGGGAGTCAAAGCGAACGAACTTGTCCGATTTCTACATGGGCCAAACCCACACTTCCGCCCACTTTCATATGGACCCATGTTCCATTCTTTAATGTGATCATTGAGGTAGTGGGGCTTTGATTCTCATAATTATGAGATGTGCATGTGAAGAGTTGAATAAAAGGAAGTAGAAGACATCTCTCACTCATTAATTCCGATAGCATTCCTACGTGAGATACATTGAGAGAGAGAGAAAGTGAGACTTTGAGTTCAAACACTTATCTTCATCTTCTTCTTCAACTTGTTCTTGGTGATTCTTGGAGAAAAATCAAGAAATAAATGAGAGTTGTGAGTTATACACTTAGAGTGTGATAATCTCATATTGGAAGCTTCATCACTTAGCTCTAGCCGTATCCTCGGAGGATAGCAAGGTGATCGTCGTTCAGTCGTTTCTCGTACGTGGCAAGTAGAGGCGGTAGTTTCGGCGTTGGATCGTTCAAGAGCTTGGGAATAGCTCAAGAGAAGGTTACCATTTAATCAACGGACTTGAGGTTAGTTTCTTACGACTCTTGCTTTTCGTTTATATATTCGTATATCGTAGCTCGATCGATCCTCGTAGGGATTGGATCGAATTAATTTCGTTTTACGCTTCGGGGCCTTCGTTTTAGGCACGAATCCCAACAAGTATAGCTCGGGAGGTTGTTTTGTGATGATGATTGTGATGTGGTATTAGGAATATCTATGATGGCAATGTGATTTATGTGGTTTTGTTGATTATTCACTTATTGTACATATTCTAGAATCATTGTACTTGCACGGCTTCTTGCGGCCCCTGCAGGGTGGATATACTTTGTGTATTCGAGCACGGAGTCCAGTGGGAGGACTAGCACGGGCGGACCACGAGCTTGGTGGGCGGATGATATCGTGTGCTAATTTGAGTTTGTGGTTGTTTGGTCATGGTCAAAGTCATGGTTTGGTTTTGTACTCATGTAGTCTTATGCATGTTGTATGTCATGGCAGATTTGATGGTTAATGATGTTGTTGTACTCCGTTGAAATGGTTGTGTTTTATGATCCTACGGGATGATTTGTTATTTGGTATTGTGGTGTACAACTTATCGAGTTGAATTTGGTGTCTTTTAATGGAAGAATGTCCTAGTTTTGTAATCGTTTAATGTATTTTGTGTTGGTCTCGATCTGGTAGATTCTCTAAAAGAATCTACGGCGGCTATAATATCCTGTAAATCACGGGGTGTTACGAGAATATGGTATCGAGCCTAGGTTTATGGATACCTAGAGGCAGCCGGTGTTTTAGTCTGTTAAATTGTGTCGGTTGTTGCCTACGATATCATTGGCATGCTACCACCCGTGTTATGTCTTTGGAAGACCCTTCGGATGTTGGTTGTTTCTTTCCATCGGAAAAAATTACCTTAATATTGTCACGATCTATTATTGTAATCGTTTCCTTGTTGAACCATTCTTATTCTTGATATGCGAGAGGTAGAACTATCCGTCAATGCGGCCGTGGCGGTAGTTGTGTACGAGTCAGAGAGGTCCGTTTGAATCGGCATATCATTCTGCGACTAGAGTTGGGCCGATCCATTTGGGAGGTTCGGATGGAGGCTCGGAGGCCGAAGTGCCTAACGTTCTTCAACAAGTCGTAACACAAGTGCACCCAGTGGCACAAGTGGTGCGAGAATATTATCTTGACGAGGATGGTTGAGGATCGATGGCTTCAAGAAGTTATGAAGATGAACCCTCCCAGTTCGATAGTTAGGTGATGCGAACAAGCGGGATCATTGGTTAGTTGAGTGGAGAAGATCTTTGGCGGTATTGGTTGTCCTGAAGCGAGAGTCGATTGCTCAATATCGGCCGATTGATGGCCTTGATTTGGTGGCGGTATTAAGCCCAAGGACCGTGATGTCACTTAGGAAGAATTTAAAGAATTGATGGAAGCTCGGTATTGTCCGAGCGTACAATTAGCAAAGTCGGTGAGTTCTTGAGCTCAACTCGAAGATGCTCCTATTTACGAGGCAATCAAGACATACAACAAGCGGTTAGTGTATGTCGAGATCGGGTTAAGGATGAGATAGACAAGATACTTCATTTCGACGCAAGGATGAAATAGGAGGTCCAGTATATGGCGGGCCTTGGGTGTACTACTTTGAGAGAATATCGGGATAGAGCACTTGCTTATGAGATGGTGTCGGTTCGGTTCCTGAGTTTCGAGCTTGAAGAAACCGAAATTTTACGGAAGTTTAGGCGGTGGATCGCGTAGGCCTCAACCTTGTGCAATCTTACATTGGTTCCCCTCGGCTTAGTGGAGGAGTGCCGAAAGTTTGTTTTAATTGTGGAAATCGGGGACATATCGAGTTCTCGTTGCACTTCTCGCCCCATTGATTGTTTTAAGTGTGGGAAGCGGGGTCGCCGCGCATTATATTGTGAGTCGATGGCGGGATCTTCTCTAAGCAGTCTCTGCTCCGGCCGGCACAATGCAGGTGGACAACTCCGAGTATCGGGCCGCGATGATAGAGGTAAGGCCGGCGTAGGGATGCACCTAGTATTGGATCAGCTCCACCTCGATTATGCAGTGAGGCGGAGTGATGACGTAAGGCGCAACTCGTCGGGTATTGTTTATATTTAGATGCAGCCGGTAGATGTATTGTTTGAATCTTGATATACTCATTCTTTTATATAATGGTATTGTGTGTATCTTTTAGGTCTAGACGGTCTCTCTGACTGTGAACCTTTTATTGTTGGGATGCGATTGGGAAAGGATAATTGGGAATCGAGAGATTGCCAATTGTCCTGTAACCGATGTGATAAAGATGGTCATCAGACTTGATTGTTATCTTTATGATGGGAGTGGATTTAATCCTCTGTGATGATTGTTTAATTCGGCATGGTGAGATAGTAGATTATCGTCTGAAAATAATTTCGATAGTCGCGCCGGATGGTGCGAGCACGTTTTTGAAGGAAGAAACACAGTATACAGGAAGATTATTGAGCCATAAAGGCGATGAAATTATTGCGACAAGGTTGTACGATTATTGGTATTCTGGCGTTGAAGTCGGAAGTTGGCGAAATCTGATTGTCCTCTGTTCGATTGTGAATGAATTTCTAGACATATTTCGGATGATTTGCGGGATTGCCACCACATCGTGAAGTGGAGTTCGTCATCGAACTAGAGCCCAATCACGGTGCAATATCAGGCACCGTCTGAATGGCCCCATCGGAAATGTTAGAATTGAAGAAATAATTGGGTGAATTGTTGGACAAAGGTTATATTCGGCACGGTGTGTCGCCATGGGGTGCACCGGTATTGTTAAATGCGAAAGAAAGATGGGTCCTTCTTGCTATGTATTGACTATCGTGAGTTGAATAAACTCACTATCAAGAACAAGTATCCGTTGCCAAGAATCGATGATCTATTTGACCAATTACAAGGGCTACGATTTTCTCAAGATTGATTTGAGGTCGGGGATATTACCAGCTGCGAATTCGAGATTCGGATATCCCAGTCGGCATTTGAGCGAGGTATGGGCATTACAAATTCGTAGTTATGCCATTCGGTTTAACAAATGCTCCGACATTTATGCGGCTTATGAACAAAACCTTTATCGAATATCTCGATAAATTTGTGAGTAGTGTTTATTGATATTTTAATCTATTCCAAAAGTGAGGCGGAGCATGCCGAACACTCGAGGATCTCGTTGAGTATTTTGAGGGTGATAAGCTTTATGCTAAATTTTGTAAGTGCGAGTTCGAGGCTTAGAGAAGTTTTTTTAGGACACATCATATCAGCCGATGGTATTGAGTAGACCCTCAAAAGGTTGAAGCGAGTCTTAGCTTAGGAGCCTCCACGGAATGTTAAGGAAGTTCGGAGTTTTACGGGATTAGCGGGCTATTATCATCGATTTGTCGAAGGATTCTCAAAAATTGCTCGACCGCTCACCTATTATTGTAGAAAACTCGAGAAATTTGAATGGAGTGGCGAGTGTCAGAGGAGTTTTGATGAATTAAAGAAGATGCTTACTACGTCTCCGATCCTAGCCTTACCACAAGGAACGGAAGGTTTCGTTATTTATAGTGATGCTTCTAAACAAGAATTGGGATGTGTATTGATGCAAAATGAGAGAGTAGTGGCTTAGGCGTCTCGACTATTAAAGCCATCCGAGATGAATTATCTTACTTATGATCTTGAGTTAACTTTGTGGTGTTTGCGTTGAAAATTTGGAGGCATGACTTATATGGTTATTCTTGTCGAGTGTATACGGATCATAAGAGCTTGAAGTATATATTCACGCAGAAGGAGCTTAATATGCATCAGCGGAGATGGTTGGAATTGCTTAAAGATTATGATCTTGACATTCTTTACCATCCAGGTAAAGAACTACTTAAAGAACTTGGAACTACTTACCATTCAACCGAAGCTCAGACGAGAGTTGATTGATTTGGAAATTGAAGTTTGGCCTCACAGAACTCAAGGACAGTTGCGTTTCCTTAGGATTACGTCCTCCGTGATGGAATATATTAAGTCGAATAGTTAGATGATCTCTCAATTGTGCATCTTCGGGAAGACAGTGTTAAAGGAAAAGCTCCTGGATTCTTATTCGATGAAGACGGAGTTCTTCGATTTCGAAGTAGAACTTGTGTACCTAATCGGGATGATCTCAAACAAGTGATTTTGAATGAAGCACATTCTACCCCGTACTCGATTCATCCGGGTATGAGTAAAATGTATAAGGACTTGAAGAAAAAATTTTGGTGGCCGAACATGAAGAAAGATGTAACGGAGTTTGTGTCGAAATGCTTGACTTGTCAGTAAGTTCAAGTGGAGCATCAGAGACCTGCCGGTAAATTGCACCCGCTACCAATTAGGAATGGAAGTGGGAAGATATAGCGATGGATTTTATTGTGGGAATGCCAAAGAGCGGCTGGAGTGAATATGATTTGGGTGATCGTTGATGCTAGCAAATCCGCATACTTTCAGGCATTAGAGATACTTGGGGGCCAGGAGAGGTTAGCTCGGTTATTTATTGCGGAGATTGTGAGACTCCATGGTACCCCAAAAGTATAGTGTCGATAGCGATGGGCATTTTGTGTCTCATTTAAGCAAGCGGTACATGAGCACTCGGTACCAAAGCGAATTTCGGCACCGCTTATCATCCCAGACAGACGGACGATCGGAGAGGGCGATCAATCTTTGGAAGACATGTTGAGGGCTTGTGCGTTGGATTGGAAAGAAGATTGGGAGACTCATTTACCATTGATTGAATTTGCGTACAATATGATTGGCATAGTTTGATTGGGATGGCTCCGTTTGAAGCATTATATGGAAGGCGGTGTAGATCGCCAATCTATTGGGACGAACCATACGCGTTACTTGGAGTAGAACCGGGTGGTGGTTGAGCACGGGAAAAAGTCGCAATTATTCGGCAAAGGTTTTTGGCCGCTCGAGTCGACAAAAGTCATATGTAGGCGTTAAATCGGCCGTTAGAGTTCTAGGCGGGAGACCATGTGTTTTGAAAGTATCGGCCTCGTGGAATTCTTTGTTTGGCAAGAAGGAAGCATAGTCCTCGTTATATTGGCCCTTCGAGATCATGGACAAGGTAGGTGATGTAGCTTATCGACTAGCGTTGCCTCCAACATAGTCATGTTCATAATGTGTTTCATGTTTCACAATTGCATAAGTATGTTCCCAATCCAAGCCATGTTATTGATTATCAAGAGATTGAGGTTAATGGCGATGTCACGTATGAAGAAACGACGGTAACCATACTAGAGCGGCGAGTAAAACAATTGCGGAAAGTGATTAGTTAGTAAAGGTCGATGGTCTAAGCATGGAATTGAGAGGCCAAGTGGGAGGCGAGGATAGTATGCGTGCCGATACCCCGAACTTTTTGTATCTTAAGTTTGGACGAAACTTCTTTTTAGGGGTAAGGGTGTAATACCCGTGTATTTTATGAGTATTGTTTTAGATGTATTTTGTGGTATTGTGGCTATTTGGATCGTATGTATTGATGTTTGACCTTGGTATGTTCATGGATGATAATTATTGAGTTTTGTGATTTTCGGATTTTGCTTGTTTTGGCCGGAATGTGAAGTGGTGACTCGAGAGTTATGGTAGTAAGATATGAATGTATTACCAAAGGGTGTTAATAGAATAAGAGTAGGTATTTCGAATTGTGATTTGCACAAGGTCTGACTTCGGTCGATCACCATAAATTCCACAAAAATCCAAAACTTCTAAAATTTTAACGAAATGTAGAGAATTGAGTTAGCTTTCTAATGGTTCAAGCGGTGAGTCAATGGAGTCGGACGAAGGAGTTATGGTGAAATAAGCGGAACTTGGTGCGGTGACATAGCCGTGTCATTTGGCGCGGGCGTGTCGGCTGTACGGTTAAGCAAAAAGGTTCTGGGCGGTGACCGACCCCTGACTCGACCATGTCTGTGACATGACCGGAAGTGTAGAAATGCTGAAAAACCCATTTGGGAGCTATATATAGCATTTGGTCGACTTTTTGGGCATTCTAGCACCTTCCTTCATCCTCCACCTAGAATCCTTCATCTTAAACTCCAAAAGCAAGCCATAAACATGTTCCAAACACTATAGAATCAAGATATCAAGTTCATTATTGAAGAATTATCCATCTCTTGGTTGAATTAAGGTATGTGGTTGAAGTTCTTCAAGTTATTTCAAAGAATTTTGGGGTTTGTTGTGAATTCTTGATTCAAGCTCGTTTTGGCTTTGGATTATGTTAGATTATGATGTTGTAATCATGTTCCTTTGTTTTCCCTCAAAGTTTATGGATTAAATTCCGAGTTTTAATTCGTTCTTGGGTTCGACCTTTGTCGCCTCCATAGTGTTCGATTAAATGTCTCTAAGGGTAGAACTTAGGGTGAATTCTTAGTTTCCATGGTGTTGTGTTTTGATTCGGTATCTCGATGTGTTAGGGTAAAATTGTTGAAGAAAGTTCGAACCGTCGTCCATCCATTCTTTGTTTGACATGTCGTTAGAATTGAGGCATTTTCTTTGATTGTGTTTAATGTACTTCGTGTGAATATGTAAAAATGTGATTTGTGCCAATTGTTGATCGAGTGTGTGGTAGTAAAACCGGTGAGGGTCCCACAGGGTCGGTAGGCTGCGTTCCCTACGGATCACTCGGTTGGGCTATATAGCGAGAGAGAACTTGGCGAGGTCTCTGGGGTGCGTATCTTGCGGGATGCGGGGCGGTATAGCTCGGGAGGTTGTTTGTGATGATGATTGTGATGTGGTATTCGGAATATACGTGATGGCCTTGTGATTTACGTGGTTTTGTTGATTATTCACTTGTTGTACATATTCTAGAATCATTGTACTTGCAGGCTTCTTCTTTGACCCCTTATGGGGTGGATATACTTTGTGTATTCGGTGCAGTCGGTGGGAGGACTAGCACGGGCGGACACGAGCTTGGTGGCGGCGGTGATATCGTGTGCTAATTTGAGTTGGTGGTTGTTTGGTCATGGTCAAAGTCATGTTTTGGTTTTGTACTCGTGCGGGTCTTTATGCATGTTGTATGTCATGTCGGATTTGATGGTTAATGATGTTGTTGTACTCCCATTGAAATGGTTGTGTTTTATGATCTACGGGACGATTTGTTATTTGGTATTGTGGTGTACAACTTATCGAGTTGAATTTGGTGTCTTTTAATGGATGAATGTCTAGTTTTGTTATCGTTTAATGTATTTTGTGTTGGTCTTAGCACAGTAGATTCGCTAAAAGAATCTCACGGCCATTTATAATATCCCTGTAAATCACGGGGGTGTTGCACTATGATGTCCGTCTTGAGCCATATTGATTGTTCGTTCATACTTCATATATGATTGGGTATGTTCGACAGTTTGCGACTAGTTGTTCATACGCCCGAGGGGTATGTTCGACAGTCGGGGTTATTTCTTTGAGATCCATTTTATTTGATCTTGTTTGGAGTTTACCATGTTGATGGTATTCTCGGTCGTTGTTGATCCTTTATTGATCGTGTTGGAGTTTATCATGTTGATGGTATTCTTGGTCGTTGTTGATCCTTTGTTGATCGTGTTGGAATTTATCATGTTGATGGTATTCTTGGTCGTTGTTGATCCTTTGTTGATCATGATGGAGTTTATCATATTGATGGTATTCTCGATTATGGTTGATCCTTCGTTGGTAGTATTGGAGTTTATCATGTTGATGATATTCTTGGTTGTGGTTGGCCTTTGGTTGGTCGTATTGGAGTTTATCATGTCGATGATATTCTCGGTTGATTTATTGGTTGATCATTGTTATTGATCGTATGAGCATTCGGACTGTCGTCGATATTTCGGGACTTATTATCATTGTTTTGTGGTAGTTGATCTATATATATATATATATAATATATATTGGGTGTTATTGGTTTTTAGCGATTGAGATTTGACTATGCAATTCGGCGGACACGATTTGGCACGGATGGATTATTCCATAATTATGAGTTATGATGATATTTTTGAGAACTTGGTATTGATTGAATACAGTATAGATGGTTGTAGTCGTGTTCATTTCGTTATTTGAGAAGGCGAAATGTGGATTATGGTATGGATTGATTTGATATGGATTGCTATGGGTTGGTGAGGTTATGACGGTAAGATTATATTGATAGTATTCTTACTATGTTATTACATTGGTATATAATTATTTATGATGATGTGATTGATATCATTGTTGAGTATTGTGGCTGACCCCATCGTGGGCTATATTTTTAGGTACTCGGAGATCGAGCTAGTAGCGGTCGTGAAGGGATGAGCTTCCCAGGTGATACTCGCTATGACATGTATTTGGGAACAGAGGTTACATTACTGCAAATGTATTTTTAACTATGTTTATATCACATTGTGTGTGTATTTTAAAATGGCTTTCCGGTATTTTACCAACTCGTGTACACTTTTGCAATGGCCTTTTTGGTATATTGCAAACTTGGATTTATTTCGCTAAACCTTTTTCCCTAAACTATCTTATCGGTATGTGTAAGCTATGACTTAAGGTACGTTTTGAAGCGTAGCGATTTGGTATTTCGCCTTGTACTTTCAAATGGAACTTTATGAAGGTAATTTGAAAAATAGATTATTAGAGACTATTTGAGTATTTGAAAGATATTCTCATCGGCCTTTTTGGCGTTTTGAAATGATTACGAAAATGATTTTAGCTTTGGTGAGTTCCGGTGCGCGGCCACGGCTGTAATATTCCGGATGGTTTTGGGGTGTTACGAGAAGACGGTATTAGAGCTTAGGTTTTGTGAAACCGGGCATATGTGTTATGTGGCTCTCTGAGTACGGTAGTGGCGTGACTTTTGAAAAATTATTTTTCGACTTTTGAGGCAAACTTATTTTTGGAGGTTCGAATTTTTGAGATATTTTCAAAATTGCTTTAATTGCGATATTAGTGTATGTTGGTATTGTGTTGAGACTTCGTATGGGAGTCGTATGGTAGTATTGTAATACAGTGATTTTCTCTTTCGGTGATTTTTCGTTTTGGCATTTTTGGTTTCGAACTCGCTTGCGGCGTTTGACATTTGATAATGTTTTGTTCTGCGTGTTTGGTCATCGAGTTTGTTTGTTTTGTTTTACCCAAATCCATATTTTGAGCAACTTTTTCCGCTATTTGGTTCATTTCGTTTGAGGTGGTTCAAAACTACGGTTTCGTGTTTCCTATAAGTTGAGCTTTGTTATGCATGTTGTGAGCTTGATTTGGTTGTTTGATGTCATATAGTGATTTGCGGACATTTTGGGCGTTTCGTAATTTCCCAAAATTTGGGGGTAATTTCTCTTTGTTGTCGCATTCGAACCTTGGTAGTCGAATTGTATTTTCTTTTAACGCTTGAGTTCGTCGTTGTGCACTCTTCTATGCATGTCCTCGTCTTATGTTGTTGTCGGTTCGCGATTTAAATCGCGCTCGTACCCGGCAGTGAACTTGCGATTCTCGAGCGCTAAGCGGCTAAATGCGCTATGATATAAGCATAACGTGCGTTAAGATTATGTGCCTTACGTCGTTAAGCCCTTCTCATTAAATGCGTAAGGGTCTTCCCGATTGACGGTGAGTTACGGTCGTCGATAGCGCACGCTATGTGTTAGTCTAACGTCGTTAGCATGCGCATTACGTGCGTTAAGTCCTTGCCATGCGTAAGTAATGGTCTTCGTTATTTCGGACGGAGGTTACGGCCATCAATTACGTGCGTAATATTTCGTGCCTTGCGTCGTATCGATAGCGTCACGTTATCGCCGTGTATAACGTGCGTAATCTTGCGCGAGTTTATATACCCGAGGGTTGGCCGTGTTCGTCATTTTCATCCTTTCTTCCTTCCTCATGTTTGTGGTGACTTGTAGCGATCGAGAGGCGATTTTGGAGTCTTGTAACTCCAAGTTTTCATCTTCCTTGAGTCCTTTGTGTTGATTAACATCATCAATCCGTGTTCTTCATCTTCGATTCGAGGTAATCATCTTGTAAACCCTTCCTTTATATTTCGTGAATCTTTAAGATTAGGGCTATTTTAAGGAATCTTTGTCGACTATTTTGTAGATAAAATACATGTTAGTATAACGGTGCTGTATAAATCGATCTTGAGTCGAATACCTAAATAAAATAAGCCATTTTACAATGAGTCATTACATTCGTATCAGGTCATTTGCGGCAACTTGTCTTTTGAAAGTTGATCGAGTTGTCTAACTTGAACACGTATATCTTTGAACATACAAGTAGAATTTTGATAAAGTGTCATGAAATTTATCTCAGAGATAAATGTTACCATAAATTAGTTTTGATTTTGATTTTATCAAGCGATAAGACTCTGTATTTATCAATATATTAAAGTCATCTCTATATTTTTCATATGTATCGAGCGGGTTGAATACCTTCTATTTGTGTTTAAGGGTGGAAGATTTAATAACGATGATTATTAATAATTTTCTATATGAGGATCATGAGTTTTCAAAATTGATGATTTTGAAATATTTTCCGCATTAAAATAATACAAAGTTTTCATTCGATCAAATTGATATAAATAACGGTTATACTATAAATACGAGAAAAATATGAATATTATTTTCTATGTAAAATAATATCTTTGGAGTTTTAGTAATGAAATTTTTAAAATCCGGATCGTCATTTATGGTAAAGGGAAAATAAAATTATAAAATTGGGATAGCCGTTGGTCGCGGAAATCGAATACGTAATATATTGCTTTTAGTGAGTTATTGATATCGAGATATAAATACTTTGTCAAGGTGTGGAAATCGAACCTCAAGAACTCTAGCAGTTTGCTTTATCGGCCAGGCTATTTGAGGCAAGTTTATACTTGTTCAGTTCATAATATTTAATAAATGATTTTGATTTAATTTCATTTATAATTCATATAGTAATGATATTATAAATGTAAATTGTCGGGATGATGGTTTGTATATTGTGCTTTGGTTTGGACTAAATCATAATGTATATGATTTAAATGTGTTTGGTGAAGATGGACATGTGAGTTTTCTTTGGTCTATGATTTGGAATGTCGGATATCGAGGATAGTTTATCGTGTCGACATTGATGTCGGGATGGTGGTTTATCGATATTAATGGATTGTACCTCATTCGAGATTATTCGAATAATTGTGTATTCATTCAGGGATGTTTGTTCATGGAAAGGATATTGTCTTCGACTTTGAGGTAATTTAAGTATTGTTCAGTTGTGAGGATAATTATTCTGATGAATTGTTGTATATGTTGTATGTTAAGGTTTCGTATAATGAGATTCGTATTGACTGTTCGTCGAGGGATGTTGATCCCAGGGCCATTGTTTGGTATTGATGGTTGTGTTGATCGATCGTTGAAGGATGATGATTCGGGGTGTTGTGTTGAGATTGTTGATCGTGTTGATCATTGTTTGGGGGATGATGATCCCAGGATTGTTGTTTAGGATATTGTTGGTCGTGTCGATCTTTCATTATCGGTTTGTCATTGTTCACTTTGGTGAGTATTTTTTATCCTTATTGGATTTGTTATTCTTTGAGTTTCGTTGTCATGTTGTATCGTGACATATCTGGAATCATATACGCATTCCGATTGGTCATTGTGTAGAATTTTTAGCCAGGCACATATGGTCATGTGTTGCTTTTTCCACATTGGACTATGCATGTAACACCCCCAAGATATTCGGAGAATATTACGGCGCCGTGGATCCACTGCACGGGACCCACTAGGCTAATTTTTACACATAACACATCCCATTTCACAATATCCACTTTGCAAACAATGAATCAGACAAACAAGGAAGCTTGAACCAAAAAACATCTAAGGTCACAAGGAAATACAAGAAAGTTATACATCAATAGGGAAAGGAATTCCTAGAGTACTCGAGTACCATTTATTAATACAAGGATAAAACGGACCAAAGAGATAGTGTTCAAAATAAAAAAAACACGACTAGCCATAGTATCACGCCTCACCTTCATCATCGTACTGCCCCGGTGCTTGTTCGTTTAGATCCCTCGGACCTGAAATACCAGAAAAGAGTTTTCCCCACACGAGAGGGGTTAGAGCAAGTATTACAAATGAAACGTCACATCATACACGTAAAAGCACATGCACAAATTTCAAAGCCATGATAATTATTTTCCGGAAAATGCAATTATCAGTATATCTCAATAATGACAATTTCTCCACAGTTAGCAGTGAACCCGACAATGCGCGAATCCCTCCTCGGCCCGGTCGGGACATCTCGGAGTGGCTAACCCAAATGTTCGCGGACCCGACAATGCGCGGATCCCTCCTCGACCCCGTCAGTCCTCTCGGAGTGAACTCTCACACTCGTATGCATTACTTTTCACATTTAAGGATATAACTTTCACAAGAATCACTTGCAGAGCGAGAGAAAAGTGCGAACAAGCGAGGTACCAAGGTTGAAGGAATCGACAACTCCGAACCTAGACAAGTTAAGTAATCAGCTCTCAATAACCCATCGGTTGGAAAATAAGTTGGAATCTACCCAAAAATACTACCCACGATACATGTATTCCGGTAAGAAAACTTCTAGATGGTGAATCACACTCAACCATCCCAAATACTCAACAATTGCATAAAATACACCAATAAATCCGTAGAAACACATATATCCAAGGTAGATAATCCATACTCAATATATTCCAACACATTGGCAAGCTCACTCGAGGAGATCGGAAGGAAAACACCTAAATCCCAAACTTCTAGGGTTATCCAAAGTTTACCTTGATTTGGAGCGGTGGAGAGGATTAAACGTTGAATAATCTGAATTAGGAGCTTGAAGATGTTGATAGATGATAGTAGCTCGAAGAGATCTTTACAAATCCCCAAAATCACCCAAAATCGCCCAAGGAAGGAGGAGAAAAGGAAAAATGACGAAATGGGGCTGGAATGTCCTATTTATACTAAAGGCGACTTAGCGTAGTTTGAGAATAGCGCGTGCTAAGCGGGTTCACGGGTAGTCCGGTAATCTCTGCTGCATCGTTAGTGTGCGCTACGTATGTTGTAGCGTGCGCTAACGCCTTACTCTTAGCGTAAGCTAACGAGTGTTAGCGCTGCGATAGTTGGTGCCCGAGAGGTGGGGTCGAGAACCTCATCCTCGCTTTGCTTGAGCCTTAGCACGCTACTATGATTTCTTAGCATACGCTACTAATACGGCTAGCATCGCTATCTTCTACACATAGCGTGCGCTACGAATTCTTGATTAAGTCCGGTACCTCTTTGGTTATGCGCCTCAAATACACTAGTAGCGTGCGCTAATGTTGTGAGATAGCGTGCGCTACCGGTACTCAAATAGCGTGCACTATAGATAGTACGTAGCGTGCGCTACACCTCACACACGGTGATAGTATCGCCTCAAAGATCGAAAAGCACGATTCGAACAAGAAAGAGTAAATTCGAAATGATATGAACTCAGAGATAAACATCAAATTACTAAACAATTACAACGAGTGACAAAATTACGGGAGTACGAGCGGGAATTTACAAAAATGCAGGTATTACATCCTCCCCTCTAAAAGGAAGTTTCGTCACGAAACTTAAGAAATGAATAGATCCGGTATCTAGCACGCATGCTCTCTTCGGTTTCCCGTTGCTTCTGAACTCAGTACCTCGACCCCTTTGTACTTTAACCAACGGAATGATTTTGTCTTTGGAGTTTCTTTACGATGCTCGGGACTTTCAGCCTCTCTTCAAGCGTGATGTCATCTGCTATCTCGATATCCCCGTAATCAATGATATGGCTCAGTGCAGGACATACTTTCTCGGTGAGAAAGCGTGAAATACATTGTGAATGTGGCTAAGGGTTGGAGGTAATGCCAGCCGATAGGACAACTCACCTACTCTGTCGAGAATCTCAAATGGTCTAATATACCTCGGGCTAAGCTTTCCCTTCTTCCCGAACCTATAGAATCCTCTAAATCGGTGATACCTTGAGTAGGACATGATCTCCCACATCAAATTCTAAGGGTCGGCAGCGAGTGTCGGCGTAGGATTTTTGTTGACTACGAGCGATCAACAATCTTTCTCGGATGATAGAGATCTTATCCTTGGTTTCCATCAACATATCGGGCTCCGTCGGCTAAATCTGAGGCTTCATCCCAACAAAGTGGGGATCTACACCGCCTACCATACAATGCCTCGAAAGGTGCCATTTTGATCGATGCATGGCGGCTATTATTGTAAGTGAACTCGATCAATGGTAGGTGAATTTTCCAATCACTACTCGATCCGGGGCACACGCCCGCAACAAGTCTTCAATATACGGATGCGTCGCTCGGTCTAGCCATCAGTTGCGAGATGGAAAGAAGTACTCAACCTCAACTCGGTGCCCAAAGCCTGATGGACCAATCCCCAAAAATGCTACACAAAAGCGACCTTCTCGATCGAAGCAATAGACTTGGGCGTCACCGTTAATCTCACGATCTCAGATATAAACATCAGGGACAATCGCTCTAGTCCCAAAGTATCCTTAATGCCAATAAAATGTGTCGACTTGGTCAATCGGTCAAAAATGACCCAAATCATATTCATTCCAGTCTTAGTCCTCGGCATCCCGATAATGAAGTCCATGGTAATATCTTCCCACTTCCATTCGGGAATAGGGAGAGGTATCAACCCAGATTGGCCATTGATGTTCAATTTTGACTTGTTGACATGTCAAACGCCTTGATACAAACTTCGGTGACATCTCTCTTCATATTATTCCAAGCAAAAATTTCTCTTAAGATCTCTGTACATCTTACTCGTCCCACGATGGATTGAGTAAGGTGTAGCATGGGCTTCTCGGAGTATTCTTTTCCTCAACTCGAGTCATTGAACACAAAGCCTAACTTGAAATCTCAAAATGCTATCCTCGTGAATCATAAAACCAGGGCTTTCCCTTTCTCCCGTCCGCCTTGATTGGACGATCATGGGATTCATTCCTGTTTCTCCTTGTTGTCATCGACTAAGGGCGAAATAATCTCGGAGTATACATTTGACCACGAATTGGCCTGGATCCATGCCGACTCCTTGCTCAATCGGCTCTCATCGATCTTCACTTGAGGTGTAGGGACCTCAAGCATACGAAGTGATATTGACTTAGGCTCAGCGCGTCAGCTACAATGTTGGCCTTTCTGGATGGTAAAGGATTTCCAAGTCCTAATCCTTTATCAACTCCAACCAACGGCAGTCTCATATTCGGTTCCTTACGGCTAAAAATGTACTTTAGGCTCTTGTGGTGGTATAAATTCGACATGAAGAACCGTACAAATAGTGGCCTTGATTTTCAATGAAACACTACGACTAACTCGAATCATGTGTGGGATAATTCAACTCATACGGTTTAAGTTGTCGCGAAGCATAGGTGATAGTCTTATCATGCGCAGAGTGCGCACCCAGTCCTTGACGATGCGTCATAATAAACCGAATACCCACCAATTCCACAGAAGCGGGGCTAAAATCGGCGCGGTAGTCAAATGCTTTTTAGCTCTTGAAACTCTGCTTTGTCTTTCTTCATTCCATTCGAACTTTTTGGACTTAGGTAATCGAGTAAGTGGTCGAGCAAGTTTAGAGAACCCCTTGGCGAACCTTCGATATCTGAGGCAGACCCAAAATCTACGAACTTCTTTCACGTTCTTAGGCGGTGTTCAATCTAACAACGCCTCAATCTTCTGAGGATCTACTCGGACCCCTTTGAAATCACATGCCCAGAAACATGACTTCCCTCAGCCAAAATTCACACTTAGAAAACTTTGCATAGAATCTTTGAGTCCTCAAAATCTCGACACTAATCGCAAATGCCGGCGTGTTCCTCATCATCACGAGAATAGACGAGAATATCATCGATGAAAATAACTACACAATTATCAAGATGCTCAATAAATATCTTATTGATCAACTGTATAAATATCGTTGGTGCATTGGTTAACCCAAAGGCATAACCACAAACTCATAATGCCCGTACCTTGTGCGGAAAGCGATTTAGGAATGTTGGATTCCTTTACCAGAGGTGATAGTACCCGGACCTCAAGTCGATTTTCGAGAACACCGCGGCTCCTGTAATTGATCAAACAAATCATCGATCTGCGGCAATGGGTAGTTATTCTTAATGGGCACTTTGTTTAGCTTTTGATAATCGATACACAAGCGTAGTGAACCATCTTTCTTTCTTACGAACAAGACCGGCGCACCCCAAGGTGAGCGCTAGGTCTAATATACCCCTTATTTAACAACTCTCCCAATTGTCTTTTCAACTCCGGTATTTACGAAGGTGCCATACGGTATGGTGCCTTAGAAATTTGGGTTACTTGATTCAAATTCAATTGTATGCTCAACATCACGCTCGGTGGTAGTCGGGTAAATCATGCGGAAAAACATCCGGAAATTCATCTACTACGGGGATCGAGAAAAGCTCGACTTTCCCATCCTCTACTTTCACGGCATAACACCAAAACCCAACACAACCTTCACTAATAAGTTTTGGCGCCTTCATGGCGCTAATTATGTAATTATGACATCCCTTCTTGTACCCAGTAAATGAATTCTCGATGCGTCTTTGGCCAACATCGATATGACCTTCATGCGATAATTCATTCTTGCTCAGTGTCTATTGAGCGATCGTCGCCGAGGTTAAGTCTTCATCAATGATATCCACGACGATCAAATTCGAAAGACACACTTTTGCGATTAACAGGACAATCTCTAACTTCCTTATTCCCCACGATTCTATCCCATTTAATGACTTAACCACAAAGACTCACAAGCAGACAATCACCCGATATTCAATCGACACACACAATCCAAAGAGATGAGCGAATGAAAAGCACCGAAGTCAAAAGCACTCTAGCTGGATGAGAGAAAAGATAAAAAATACTTGCGGCCATGGTAGCCTCACGGATCTTTAGCTCTCCTCATCTCGTAGACATGAGGTTGCAGAACCCGGACCTTGGGGGCTCCCCTTCTAATAGGTGACCCGGCCTCTGCCCGGCCAGTAACTGCAGGATGGCTGACCTACGGATCATTTGATTAACACTCGGTTCTCCGGGCGTAGGAACTCACGCTTGAGCCTAAATGTGTTTTCTCTTCGTCTGATACATAGCTTTGTGGCCTTCGGCACGCAATTAAAACACTTCAAAGGAGGTAGATTGCAATCACAATTAAGATGACCTTGTTGGCCACAATTAAAACATGTCACAACCTAGTTGGACATATTGGTACCAGTTCGAAATTCCGTTTACTTCGGCCTTGCAGGAAGACCCTCTGGCCGGATAGTTTGCCATTTGAGACCCCGTTGATTGCCACTTCTACCACTAAAGAACTTTCCGGAGGTCTTTTGCTTCTTACTCTCACTTGCCGTTTCGGTAGTAGTGAAGGACATATCATAGGCAAGTGCTCTGTCTTGATACTCCTTTAGTGTGGTGCAAGCCAATCTCGACATATAGTGTCGAACTTTTGGCTTCATCCGCATGTCAAAGTAATGATTTTATCTCTCTCTTCCTTCACTTGACTCTTCACATGATTGAGCTGACGGTTGTATTCAATGATTGCCTGAAATACAGGGATATCCTGGGTTTAGCCTCGTAAAAGGCTCGAATCCTGGCCTCCTGAACAGGCCATGGGCAAAACTCAGTCTCCATCAATTCCTTGAACTCGTCCCATGAAACCACATGATCCTGAGGTGTGATCGCTTGCCACTAACTAGCCGCATTCTTTATTAGAAAATACTGAGCAACTGGCACCTTAAGTGCCTCTGGACAATTTACGACCATGAAAACTTTGTTCATCTCATTAATCGATCTTCCAGCCACGATCGAATCATTTGCACCAATAAAGCTGGGTAGGGCGCATACGGATCACATCTTGTAACCATTTCTCTACCTAATATCGGTTGCGGGAGGTGGTTGGTTGAAATTTGAACATTTGAGGTCAAAGAGCCATTTGATTCGCCACTTGTTGAAGTATGGTGGCAACGCCCACATCCAAGGTGACTCCTGCGGAGGTTCCCAAGCGGCCCGGCTTTCGGATGGCTAGGTGCTAGGCTGAACCAAATCCGACAAATTAGGCATAGTCGAGCCTTATACGGTGAGGACATGGCGCCCCACCTCCAGCGCCACGCCTCGGCCACGACCACGACCGCGTCCGTCCTCTACCGATTGACATTTAAAGAGAAAAGGGAAGTAAACTCATAAGTATAACTCGTAACATTCCCATCATGGATATAGATTTCTCATGTACCGTAGTCGAATTACAATGAGGAAATAAAAAGGATAAAGAAAATAAGGAACTTAAATCTTGGTAAATGCGAAATGATGGCGGCGATGATACTGTGCTCTCGGAGCAGTGCAATTAGACCCAAGAGGCCGAAAGCCTAGGTATCCAAAGCCTAAGCTACGATGCAAATTTTGTAACACCCCGAGATATTCGGAGAATATTCTGCGCCGTGGATCCTGCCTAGGACCCACTAGGCTAATTTTTACATAACACATCCCATTTCACAATATCCACACGAGGAAACAATGAATCCGAGTCAAACAAGGAAGTTCGAACCAAACAACATCCAACATCACAGAAAATACAAGAAGTTATACATCAACCGGAAAGGAATTCCTAGAGTACTCAGTACCATTTATTAATACAAGGATAAAACGGACCAAAGGGACGGTGTTCAAAATAAAGAGAACACGACTAGCCACGGTATCATGCCTCGCCTTCATCATCGTACCGCCCGGTGCTCGCTCGTTTAGATCCTCGGACTGAAATACCGAGAAAAGAGTTTTCCCCACATGAGAGGGGTTAGAGCAAGTATTACAAGTGAAGCGTCACATCATACACGTAAAAGCACATGCATAAATTTCAATGCCATGATAATGATTTTAGGAAAATGCGATTATCAGTATATCTCAATAATGACAATTTCTCACAGTTAGCCGTGGACCCGACAATGCACGAATCCCTCCTCGGCCCCGTCGCCATCTCGGAGTGGCTAACCCAAATGTTCGCGGACCGGCAATGCGTGGATCCCTCCTCGGCCTCGCAGACCCTCTCGAATGTGAATATAACTCTCACACTCCATATGCATTACTTTTCACATTTAAGGATATAACTTTCACAAGAATCACTTACGGAATGAGAGAAAAGGGTATGTATGATGAGGTACCAAGTTCAAGGAATCGACAACTCAGAACCTAGACAAGTTAAGTAATCAACTATTAATAACCCATCGGTAGGAAAATAAGGAATCCGCTGAAAATATTACCCACGGTACATCTATTAGGTAATAAAATCGTAGATGGTGAATCACACTCAACCATCCCAAATACTCAACAATTCAAGATATATACCAATAAATCCATAGGAAAACATGTATCGAGGTAGATAATCCATACTCGACATATTCCAACACAATAGCAAGCTAACTCGAAGAGATCGGAAATAAAACCCCCAAATCCCAAAATTCTAGGGTTATGCAAAGTTTACCTTGATTTGGAGTGGTGGAAAATTAAACATTGAATAATCCGGACTAGAAGCTTGAAGATGTTGATAGATGATAGTAGCTCGAAGAGATCGTCACAAATTGCCCAAAATGCAGAAATCGCCCAAGGAAGGAGGAGAAGTGGAAAAATGACGAATTGGGGTTGAAATATCCTATTTATACTAAAGCGGCTTAGCGTGCGCTAGTTTACGAGAATAGCGCATCTAGTGGGTTCCCCAGGTAGTCGATAAACTACGCCCGCATCGTTAGCATGCGCTACGTATGTTGTAGTGTGCGCTAACGCCTTACTCTTAGCGTATGCTAAGCGAGTGTTAACTCGCTGCACGATAGTTGGTGCGAAATTAGATTCCGAACCTACTATCCTCTGCACACTCGAGCCTTAGCGTGTGCTACTATGAATGCTTAGCGTGCGCTAATAATACGGCTAGCGTGCGCTATCTTCTACACATGGCGTGCGCTCACGAATTCTCGATTCGATCCGGTACCTACTAGGCATGCGCCTTAAATACACTAGTAGCGTGCGCTACGGTACTCAAATAGCATGAGCTATAAAGGTTACATAGCGTGCGCTACACCTCACACACGAGGTGATAGTATCGCCTCAAAGATCAAGAAGCCAATCCGAGCGAGGAAAGAGTAAATTCGAAATGATATGAACTCTAAAATCAACATCAACTTACTAAAAATTACAACGAGTGACAAAATTACGAGTACCGGCAGGAATTTACAAAGAAGTGCGGGTATTACGGTGCGCGAGATGTTGTTCGTGAGGCTAATTAGGTAAATTATCCGTGTATATTATGGATTCCGTATCTGGAGTGGACATGTGCTGCGACACATTTCGGATCGGGCGTCTTGTGATGTCCATCTTGAGCCATATTGATTGGTGCGTTCATACTCCATGTATGATTGAGTATGTTCGACAATTTGCCCTTTGGTTGTTCATACGCCGTAAGTATGTTCGGCGATCGGGGTTATTTCTATGAGATCCATTATATTTGATCTTGTTTGTAGTTTACCATGCTGATGGTATTCTCGGTCGTTGTTGATCCTTTGTTGATCATGTTGGAGTTGATCATGCTGATGGTATTCTCGGTCGTTGTTGCTCCTTTGTTGATCGTGATGGAGTTTATCATGTTGATGGTATTCTCGATTATTGTTGATCCTTTGTTGGTAGTATTGGAGTTTATCATGTTGATGATATTCTTGGTTGTGGGTGGCCTTTGGTTGGTCGTATTGGAGTTTATCATGTCGATGATATTCTCGGTTGATTTATTAGTTGATCATTGTTATTGATCGTATGAGCATTGGTTATGCGTCGATGTTTAGGACTTATAATCATTGTTTTGTGGTAGTTGATCTATAGATATATTAGGTGTTATTGGTTCTTCGCGATTGAGATTTGAGTGTGCAATCGTGGACAAGATTTAGCATGGATGGATTATTCCACACTTATGAGTTATTATGGTGTTTTTAGAATTCTTGGTATTGATTGAATCTGATGCAGATGGTTGTAGTTGAGTTCATTTAGTCATTTGATAAGGAGAAATGTGGATTATTGTAAGGATTGATTTGATATGGATTGCTATGGGTTGGTGAGGTTATGACGGTAAGATTATATTGGTAGTATTCTTACTATGTTATTACCTTTGGTATGTAATTATTTATGATGATGTAGTCGATATTATTGTTGAGTATTGTGGATGACCCCGTCATGGGCTATATTTTTAGGTACTCGGAGATCGACCTAGTAGCGATCGGGAAAGGATGAGCTTTCGAGTGAGGCAGCTATGACATGTATTTGGGAACCAAGGTTACATTCCATTGCAAATGTATTTTTAAATATGTTTATATCCGTTGTGTGTGTATTTTAAAATGGCTTTCGATATTTTACCAACTCGTGTACACCGTTCTGATGGCATTTTGGTATATTGCAAACTTGGATTTATTTCGTTAAACCTTTTTCCCTAAACTATCTTATCGATATGTGTAAGCTATTACTTAAGGAATGTTTTGAAACTGTCGAGATTTGGCATTTCGCCTTGTACTTTCAAATGGAACTTTATGAAGGTAATTTGAAAAATAGATTTTTAGAGACTATTTGAGTATTTGAAAGATATTACTGTCATCGGCCTTTTTGGCATTTTGATATGATTACGAAAATGAATTTAGCCTAGTGGGTTCCGGCGCGGGGCCCACGGTGCTGTAATATTCCCAGATTGTTTTGGGGGTGTTACGAGGAAGGCGGTATCGATGTAACACCCCGAGAATATGGCCAGAATGTCACACGCGTAGACCGCTTGCTCATGAGATCTACCGGGCTAAACTCCAAAAGACTACTCGATGATTGACCGAGGGAGTCAAAATTAAATAAAGCAGACCGACAAGGTCATAAACCAATTGAAACTACCGACATTAATATTACAATTACCAAATTAAACTTTAACTTAGAAATAATGACAACTCAATTTAATAAATGATAACTACACCCATGCGGTGAATACCGAGCGACAAAGAAATGCAGGCCAAAATGATACGAAAGAAAAGACTCGACTCTGGTGTGATTAGCATCGTGGTCTTCCATCTCCTTCAAGCGATCCGTGGCTGCTCCCATTTGCCAAAACTGGCGCATAAGGCACCCACCCCAGAAAACTCGGGGTTAGCAAGCGGAATTTTGCTAGTGCAAGTACATAATATACAAGATATAAACATTAACAACATAAATTCAATAGCCGTGAAGCCTTAACATAAACCATACATTCCCATAATCAACACGAGTAACACTCGCATACACAAGGTGCAGATAATCACATAGCCATATTCTCTTTCTGAAACATAACATCGATGAAAATTTTAACCAAGCCCAAAAAGTCGGGAAAATCCCTTTTGGAAAAAGGAAAAAAATGTTTTGATAAGGTAGTTTGCAACGTTATTATTGACTCGGGCCGTGCTGGGGAGTTTAAAATCGAAGGGAATACTTTTGGAAATAATTTCAAAACTCTCGGGTCCTTGACCCAACGTCTATGGAAAAGCGATTACACAAAAACCAAGTCAACTTATTTGGGGTTCTCGAAAGCCCGATTTATAGAAACACGTCCTGGCGAAATCATTACAACATCTCACAGGGTTCTCAACCCATTCCAAATAACATCATCATGAAATCAATCATCTCAAGCATTCCACGGGGTCCTGCGACCCAAAACACGAGAATAGCACCCACAATACAATCAAAGGTACAAAACTCTCATTAGAGCATATCACGCTTTCCAAAGACCCCAGATTAATTAACCCTCGGAATTTTCGTCAAACCTCGTGGTTAACCTAACCCCGATACCAGCGCTTTAAAAACAATTTGAAACAAGCTTTCAAAAACATGAATTGCGATCGTATCAAGACAAATATTAAAAAGTGAGTTGAAAGAATTTGGGAATACGAACATCGTTGATAACAGGAGTCTTAGCTAACACTCGAATACATGTAACAAATAAACTGCATGGGCGCCTCACCTTTGCACACACAGTACCTGGCGTTCACTCCACTATGTCGGCCGCTCCTTGAACATGTCAACTGCCGGCGATCACTCCTTGAGCCGCCCCTTGACACACGCATTATGTAACACCGGCGTTCACCACCCGTATGGAGCCGCACATTGCAGGCGTACACACCAGGCGGAGTACCACACGCCCCGCCCTCGAGAGGTTCCGGATATGGCGTTTCTCACAACAAGTATCCACATTGTTGTTCCAAACATCAAGCACACGGACAAACGTCATGACAATTTTCAACTTGGTACATCAAGTCACACAATTTCTCACTTGATCCATAACCACCTGCAAATAAACAATATACCGCTGCACATTATCAATCAAACTCAATCGACACCATAGCATATATCTCTATATTACAACTCAACGAATATATATATACATTTTATATATATAGATATATAGATATATATATATATATACAACCTTACTATATTATATGAATAACTATAGTTAAGCCCCATCAATCAGAGTTGAGTCGTCAACTAATGTTAGAATTCGACACTCGTCGATCACCTAAACATAAACATATATATCAGTATACGTATATACATTACATATATTTAACATATAACTATATATAAATACATATATATATATATATATATACATACATATATATATATATATATCCGTATAAACTCATACACTTCGACAACAATGATTTCACGCGATTACAATTCGTATATCGAGGTACTTGCCTTGTGTAATACGGCCCTTGAAGAGAGCAACGAAGAATAGGTTTGGTCAGAACAATCCTCTCAAATCTGACCCTAACACAATAATGATATACAATCAATCTCAAGATCAGCGAATACGAGAAGAAATTACTCCTAGTTCTACCCAGTTCAGGACAATTCGCCGAACACCAAGAGTGCGTAGAAGTGCTGTGAAATGTCAGTTAACGGTGGTAACGAGAATTTCATCCCAACCATAAACAAGAAAACCAAGGAGTCAGAGAGCACTATCAAAATCTAACAACAACACCTGAGTTAATTCGGATTAAAACTACAAGATCACCACCAAACCCTCCCCAAAGAAATCATACTAGGGTTAAAGGGGTTCTTACCTCTTGAAGATTGAAACCCTATAATCCGAAAAGAACACGTCTTTAGATCCACAATCCAAGAGCTACGATCGAAGGAAGATGAAGAAAAACACACAATCAAAAGGGGTGGATGGAGAAGAAATCCCCCTCTCAAGGCCCTCTCTCTCGCGCACGGTGGAAGGAGGAGAAAATGTGCGAATCTGTTGAAAGCGCAGCATACGATTATATGGCCCGGCACCGCATTAGCGTACGCGACTTCGGCTAATGCATGCCGGGTAGTACGGCAGCCAGCAAAGTGCGCCAGTGGTGGTGACCGCTCGTTGTGCCGCGGCTCATTAGGAGTGTGCAGCGGCTCGAGACTCGGCATGTCTTGTACCCGCGGCCTTGTGCCGGAGGCTGCCTTCGGGAACACTTGCAGTACGAGTTTTAGCGGCGCGAGGTGCCTGCAGGTGTGCCGCGGCCGGACAAGTGTGCATGCGGCTTGGCTCAGTGTGCTTGTGCGCGGCGCACAATCCTTGTGCCGCGGCACACGAGTACACGACCTATTCGGCCAAATTAATGGGTAGTATGTGTGCCGCGGCGCACAATCCGCTGTTACCGCGGCTCACACCCCCTCGGGTCCCAAATGACGAAAAAGATCAGGAAAGAGAATAAAAGCAATAGGAATCGATATTTGAGGCAACAATAACACGAAATGGAAATACGGAACCCCAAAGCGATCTGAGGTACACAATTTGTCAAAGTTGAACAAGGAACAAATTCCCTAAATTTACTAGGAAATTACAAAAGCAGCCTTTGAACATCAAAGAGAAATCCACGACACAACGATCAGGGATTAACCATACGAAACTCACAACAATACTCTAATCAAGCATACTAACTCATGCAGAAGTAAAGAAAGTGATGGAATCGAGCGAGTTTAGGGAGAATCGAATACGCATGAGACAAAATATATATACCACAAGATGAAATTACGTAAAAGCATCGCGTGAGACCCAAATCTTTAGCGCCGAAGCTCCGAGAACAAAATAGGTTCGAATTTCCAAAAGCGATTGCCAAGCGAGTTATACGAAAGCGAATATACACGAAAATAGAAATTATTAAAAATAAAACGCGAGATATTACATTCTACCCTCCTTGAATAAGTTTCGTCCCACAGAAACTTAAAATAGAGAGCGGCCCAGGAACAATCAAAGGAAATAACTACTTGCTCGGCCCCAAATCATCACGAGCAAGCCCAGCGAGGTACAGGTTCGAAGCTCCCGATGGGCCCGACCTAGCAAGCATCGACGTGCGTGAGTCGAGGACGATAAAGCTGCCATGGGAACACGATAAGTTGAGGTGGAGGAGTATGAATTTGGATACCAAAGCTCCGGAGAGTGAAGAAAATTACAAAATAGTTAGGGCGTCCACAGAAATCATGTTTCGAGATCAATAACGCATCAAGTTCATATACATCCGAAGTATTAATTTACGCGAGGAATATTAGCCGAACAAAATTTACGCAAGAATCAAGCTCGAGATGTGGAAGACCACTATTAATTCTGAGTCTGGCTGTACGGTTACGAAATTGATTCGGAGAGCAGTAGGCCTAAGCTGGCGGGGTGGTTAAAAAAATTATCGAGGCGGGTCATAGATACGGAAATTACCACCGACAATGAAAGTCACCCGACCACTGGAAAATACCCTATGAAGAGTACGGGTAGTACATTTCCTCATACTAAGAAAACATTTCGATCCCGAACTTAGAACAAAGCAAGAGTTGGTAACATAGAGAAATGAAATGAAGAGCGATCAAAGTCACGATTGTCCAAAACGAACGATTAGGTCATATTACAAAATATTCATCCTCCCATGTTAGGTTCTTGAGAAGGAGACATAGGGTTTCGGGACATTCTCCAGTCACTTGCTCTGCTTTCATGATAGGGTAGCATTCTTTGCCGATTCGGAAATTATCTCACAATGCTTCTCCCGATGACCTTCACACCCGCACCTAACAAGTCAAGAGTGGAAAGGGACAATTTGCACGAACATGTCCACTGACGATTGCGGTTGAAGCACCCTCCCTTCTTCTGAGAGTCACCGTCTTGGCTTGGGATTCCAAGCGCTCACTCCCGATCGCGAAGACGACGCGTTCGAACGACGTGGGGGTTTGGGAGCCTTAGACTCTTCACCGCCCAAAAACTTCCCAGATATCCTCGGTCTCTTGGCTTCGCTCGTGGGCTCGACCACTGAGGAGATTTCATAGGATATCGATTGATCTAGATACTCCTTCACCGTAGCATGGATCGTGGTCGTACGAACCACCTTGCCGCTTCCATTTCCATCATCACGTCCACGTCCGCCGAGACTTGACATACTAATACGGATAACACCGATCAACAGTATTAGTTTATCAGTCGTACAATATACCACAATTATCAACCCGAGTTTTAGTTAGCATCCTTAGAATAACGGTACTATCGTAAAGCATAAAGTTTTATGAAGTCAATTTCGAGTTCCTCGACGAGGACGGTCATTATATGTATGCACTTAATGAAAACAAATTTTTGAAAAAGAGGGCTAGTCACGTTGCGCCCAAGACTTGTAAACACTGTCTTTTATTTCGGAAGAGGAAGTTTATATAACGACTCTAAAAATTATTTTCGAGTGATGTATAAAAGAAAAAAAAGAAATTGAAAATAATTTCGTAACTAATTTGAAATATTTCAAGAATGTTGAGTCCCAAATACCACAATTTTGAAAATCTTTCCTCTTCTTCCAAAATGTTTATTTGAAAGAATTTTCCACCGAGATACGTGACCAATTAACATGACGATATTAAATCATGGCTTTACACAATGTTAGAAAATTTCAAAGCATCACTTTAAAATATTCGTGATACTACTGTAGTAAGTCCCGTCAGGAACCCACCGGAGCTAAAAATCATTTTAAAAAAATGATCAAAATGCCAAAAAGAAGTCGGTAATATTCTCAAATACTCCCAAAAGTCATTTATAAAACATCAAATACCGTCATAAGAATACTATCAAAACATGCAAGACCAAAATGTCAAAACTCGGTTTGCAAGATACTAAAAGCCATCTTAAAATACTCATGCGGTGGATAAAATTGTCATTCGTAAATTCATTCTAATAAAGTACCGAAACAGATAAACATGTTCGACTTCCATGTAATATCCTAAAACGATAATATCACCAACAAGTTCCAATTCCTAGTTCACATTAAGCATATTAGCACAATGTAATCAAATACGTGTATAAGGGGACTTACGATCGGGAGGCTTACCATCACGGATTGCCGGAAGATGATGTCGGAACCACGATACTAATCACAACTCTGATGCGCGCGACTTACACAAGACATGGACTTGACCCAACGGCCTAGGTTTTTCGCAAACCTAAGCTCTGATACCATAAATGTAACACCCCCAGAATATGACCGGGAATGTCACACGCCGTAGACCCTTATCGCAAGGATCTACCAGGCTAAACTCCAAAAGACTACTCGATGATTGACCGACCGGGGTCAAAATTAAATAGAAAACAGACCGACAAGGTCATAAACCAATTCAGAAACTAACGACATTCATATTACAATGACCACAATAAACTTGAACATAGAAAAGAATGACAACTCAATTTAATAAATGATAACTACACCCATGCAAGGGTGAATACTCGAACGACAAAGAAATACCGACCAAAATGATACAAAAGAAAAGACTCTGACTCTGGTGTGATTAGCATCGTCGTCTTCCATCTCCTTCCAAGCCAATCCCGTGACTGCTCCCGAGCTGCCAAAACCTGAGCGCATAACAGGCACCCACCCCCCGAAAACTCGGGGGTTAGCAAACTGGAATTTTGCTAGTGCAAGTACATAATATACAAGATATACGAACAGTAACAACATAAAATTCAACCGCCGTGAAGCCTTAACATAAACCATACATTCCCATAATCAACACAGAGTAACACTCGCATACACAAGGTGCAAGATAATCACATAGCCATATTCTCTTTACGAAACATAACATCAATAAAATTTTAACCAAGCCCAAGGAGTCAGGAAAATCCCTTTTGGAAAAAGGAAAAAAAATGTTTTGATAAGGTAGTTTGCAAACGTTATTGTTGACTCGGGCCGTCTGGGGGTTTTTAAAATCGAAAGGGAATACTTTTGGAAATAATTTCAAAAACTCTCGGGTCCTTGACCCAACGTATGGAAAACGATTACACAAAAACCAAGTCAACTTATTTGGGGTTCTCGACCCAATTTATAGAACACCGTCACAAACGAAATCATTACAACATCTCACCGGGTTCTCAACCCATTCCAAATAACATCATCATGAAATCAATCATCTCAACATTCCACAGGGTCCTCGACCCAAAACACAGAATAGCACCACAATACAATCAAAGGTACAAAACTCTCATTCGACATATCCCTCAAGACCCCGATTAATTAAACCTCGGAGATTTCGTCAAACCTCCTTGGTTAATTAACCATGATACAAACGATTTAAAAACAAATTCAAACAAGCTTACAAAAACATGAATTAGTGCAATATCAAGACAAATATTAAAAAGTGAGTTGAAAGAATTTGAGATACGAACATCGTTCGGTAACGGGGTCTTAGCTAACACTCGAATACCCGTAACCAATAAGCCTGCCAGGCGCCTCCACTGCACACCTGTGCACCGGCGTTCACTCCACTATGTCGGCCGCTCCTTGAACATGTCACTGCGCCGGCGATCACTCCCGCAAGAGCCGCCCCTTGACACACGCATTATGTAACACCGGCGTTCACCACCCATATGGAGCCGCACATTGCAGCGTACACCAGGCCGGAGTACACCGCCCCGCCCTCAGAGGTTCCCGGATATGACGTTTCTCACAACAAGTATCCACATTGTTCAAACATCAAGCACACGGACAAACGTCACAACAATTTTCAACTCGGTACATCAAGTCACACAATTTCTCCGCCAGTCCATAACCACACAAATAAACAATAACACGCACGTTATCAATCAAACTCAATCAACACCGCACATATATCTCTATATTGCGACTCAACCGAATATATATATACATATATATATATAGATATATATATATATACAACCTTACTATATTATATGAATAACTATAGTTCGCCCATCAATCCAAGTTGAGTACGTCAACTAATGTTAGAATTCAACACTCGTCGATCACCGACATAAACATATATATCAATATACGTATATACATACATATATTTAACATATAACTATATATAAATACATATAT